>JAJKFL010000004.1:22824739-27721788 GCA_021186555.1 Reticulitermes speratus
ATTTTTTTCTCTGTTACGACGTTCCTTTGACGTCTGAGATTTCCAACTGTAATTACATATCTGACTTTTTTAATTGCCCTATATCTGCTCGTCTTGTTAAATGATCTGTTTTAACTACACCGTGGAGCATGGTCAGGTTGCGGGTGAATGGGACGTTCTCAAGACATGGAACGTAAGGTCAAATGTATTGAATAAGTGTTCGGAAAGGTGTGGACCTTCAATCTGGGGCTATGCGTATGTTTAACATCTTTTCATACTGAAACTTCCCGTTTCGAAAATTTACAGAGGTTTGGGTAATGGACTGAGTACTTTGAAGTATGTAGGCCACGTGTGTACGACACTGAAATGGTGATTTGAATATTAGGGAATTATGTAGAACAGAATTTTAAATTATTAATTACGGAGGTGACGATGTTTTAGAACTAGGTAAAAGTAGATTGCCTGATGATGACGAGAGCCTTGAACAGGAGACGAAAAACAGTGAAAGGGGCAAGGGCCGTAACTTCGGAAACATTTTACAGAACAGTTATTGTGAACCAAACATTAAGAGTGTACACTGAAATTTACGTCTATCATCGTGACAACGTAAAATTTCAGGCGTAGAGTCTGCATGATAAAAATCACGGAGCAAATCGTTTTTCGATAAATAATGCTTTAAATTAGTAGAACGGAGAGATAAGTTCATAATAAAATGCTGGCAAAGGTATAATCAAATAAGAACAACAATTTAGAACCTTAGTTTCAGGCTTCCGCCGTGATGTTGATGAGATCTGCGCTCTTCTGGGATATTACGCGGCGTCGTTTGGTAATTGTTTACCGACGTTTCGAGACAACGTATCGGTCCCATGTTCACGGGTCAAGAGTCGGACTCTTGACCCGTGAACATGGGACCGATATGTTGTTCCGAAGCGTCGGTAAACAATTACCACTTGACACGGCGTAACACCCCAGAAGAGCGCAGATATCAACAATTTAGACGTCTGAACTACCTGAAATTTGAGAAATAAGCTGAGATAGCCAGTAAAACTGGAAGAGAACATAGAAACCAAAGACAGGAAGGATCCTGTGTAACAGTAAGCATAAGTTTAGGAAGGGAAACGACATTAGTATTTACTTGGTAAAGATGAGAATGCTCGTCTGCTTGTGGATTGTTTTGTAGTGCTGTAAATTTCTGCAGCTGGCCATTTATGGTCTACATACTTAAGATCTCTTATAGCCAGAATTTGCCGATCCCAGTGGCCGCGCGGTCTAAGGCGTGGGTCTGCGGCCGCTCGCTTACTGGGATTGTGGGTTCGAATCCCGCCTAGGGCATGGATGTCTGTCTCTTGTGAGTGTTGTGTGTTGTCAGGTAGAGGTCTCTGCGTCGGGCTGGTCCCTCGTCCAGAGGAGTCCTACCGAACGTGGTGTGTCTAAAAGTGTGATCGTGAAGGCTCGAAAAATGAGGCGGCCTAGGCCCCCAAGGGGCTGTCGAGCCATTGAAAAAATAATACCCAGAATTTAGATTTAATGAACCTGAAGTCCAGTCAATAGTGATGCATTTTATTGCAAGAATTTCTTCATTATTTTCTCATGCCACTGTGCAAGGGTGCGCTAAAGAACAACGTATCACTCATGGAAGTTGCTCTCATCCAGTACATACTATTGCTCTTATCCGAATTTTTCTCCTCCTCCCCCCCCCCCCCCCCGCCCCCTTTTTTTGGTAAACCATGACATTGGTGACATTACCTTCTTCCAGCGCCCATGTCATTTCTCAATATGTAGTTCTAAACCGAAGCCTTATGTGTACATTTTGCCAAGCCCTAAAGCTTATAACATTCTCGGCACTGCAATTCTAAACTGTCTGTTGAATCACATGAAGGCCCTTAATAAAACCTCCGCACCGACAGTACCCACTGATGATACTAACTCCACAACGTAGCTTGTGTATTTTTAATCATGAATACACTTGTTTGGATGTGTGCATGTATTTGTATGGGCTGTTTTGAGATCCAGTTTAACTAAACAGAAATTCTGCTTTCATTATCATAAAAGTCAGTAGTCCTATCACTGGCGTCTTTCATGGCAGCTTTGATTCAATGATGTTGAGTCATCGTTGGTATAAACCCTTAACGAATGCATGGTTAAATTTTAATTACAAAAAATACAAATTTTATTGCTCGTGGAGTGTGATGTTTTATCACACAATTGCTTAGAAGAGGACGGTTGTTGTTAAATGTATTTTATTGAGCTCCCGTGCGTGCGGTTTGCTACATTACAGTGTACTGAAAAGCATTTCATACCTGTATTATCTATGCTATAAGAAAATATGGTTGCACGCTTTGTAAGATGGCATTGTGGCTTAACACAGCAGTAGTTTGCTTCTACTATATACATGTAATTATACCATGGCAACATAAAACTTTATGGAGTGAATAATTAGGAAGAAAAAAAGGGGAAACAGGTTTGCGTCTGAAAGGAAAAGGAGGCGAAATAAATACCATAATACAGGACATCATCACAGCCGGTTAGAAGGCTCCAGTTAAAGCATCGTATGGGAGTGCAAGAACTGGAATTTTTGGATTTATTGTCTAGCATGTTATAATTTCATAGTGGAGTGAAATCCTTTGATTATTGATATCAATTAAAGGTCGGTAGTACGCCCACTGTCACACTTACAGACCGTCCAGTCCATCATAAAGTAAAAATGTAACAGGTTTTAAGGTCAGTTTTAAGTACACATATGAACCAATTTATTTATACCTTAATTTTAATTAAATAAATGGATAAATAAATAAAGTACTGAAAATTTAATTGGGAGGTTATCATCAGTTTGTGATGAAGCGAGTTGGAAAACTGATTCAACGAATATTTGGTTTATTTCCTTGCTCTAGATTTGTGTATTCCAGATTGTCAAGCTATAGTCTGTTTCAAACAAAGTGTTGACTGAGGATTCAGCTCTTCTAGGATGTGACGCTGTGTCACTGGGTAAGTTTCTCCCGACGTATCGAAGGAACCAAGTGCCTTCGTCTTCAAGGGCTAAGGGTCCAAGAAGAAAGGTCGGGAAATTCTAACCTAGAGACAAAGTGTCACTTAGCAGAAGATAAGCCCTCAATAAAGCCGCTGTCGAAACTTCTAATCTCGCGATCTTTTGGTTGTTTCGTTATAGATATCGTCGTCCTGCTTCATGCATATATTGAAAGGTACACCTTAATCCGGGTTGTGTTGGCATAATGTGAAATATTCCCATAGGATAGCACCTAACACGTTAAATGTAGATCCACAGAACACACATCGTCAAGAATAAAATAAAATAAAGCACTTTTAAAAATAATTGACAATAATAGAAATAATAATAATAATGACTGTAATTAAATCATTTGCTCTGTATTATGCAGGTGTAACTTATTGAGACAAAACTTCAGTAAGTTGTGCATAATCAGTTTAGAATACGCGTAATTTTAAAATGACTTTTTGCGGGGCTCGATTTATTTTATTTACAATTATAGATTTTGCTGAGTTTGAAGAAAGGCTGTAACTGCTGATTTTTTATTTTCGTCACACGCATTCACAAGTTAGCGTATGAATACATTGTGATAAGCAGAAAAAAGTAGGTCGGCCAAGGGAAAGTTGGAGAGACCGAAATCCATGAACACGGAATAGGCCTGGAATGGCTCATTTTCTATTGTCGATGATGACTTTGATATTCATTATATTTACGAGTATTATAACTTACTTTTTCACCATTTAAAGCATGAAATTTATGTAAGTAATGTTTAATTGCTCGGTGGACTAGTGGTTAGCGTGCTCGCCACTGGACCCAAGGTTCGCGGGTTCGATCCCGACCGAGGTCGATGGATTTTTAAGGGTAATAAAAATCCGGAGCCCCACTTCCTTCGGAGGGGAAGTAAAGCCGTCGGTCCCATGTCGTAGATTTACGGCATGTAAAAGAACCTTACGGGCATGAATAAAAATGTTGCTTAAGCCAAATTGCCTCCATTTCTCACCCAAGTCTCCTGACTGCCTTCCAGATGGCTCTGGCGGGCACATCAGGATCGATAGAAACCGTAGCGTGGCCAGTTGACCAGTCACCAACTGCCACGATTGCGCACGACTTAGTAACCTCGAAAAGAGGAGGCAAGAGGAGGCCCGGGCCCATATAGGGCTGTTGAGCCATGGTTATTATTATATAATGTTTAATTGATCTTTTCATGTCTCGACAGCCTTAGCGGGCCTAGTCCTCCTCATAGCTGAGGTTTCGAAGTCGCGCTCAGACACACACCACACTCGGTAGGACTCTTCGGGACGAGTAATCGGCCTGTAGCAGAGGCCTCTACCTGACACTACACAACACTCATAAGAGACAGACATCCATGCACCTGGCGGAATTCGAACCCGCAATCCCAGCAAACGAACGGCCGTAGACCCACTCTTGTCGAGTTCAGTATGAAGTAATTTAGAAGAGAGGTGTCGGTTTAAGGTGTTCGCTTTACTTCTCGGTGGAGTGGCACCAGTATTTATGAGCATTATTAAATAAGCATACATTTCTTGTTTTTAAAGTTTTAGTATTTGCTATAAGGTCCTTTTTTTGTTTCCTCCGGTTTCATTTAAGTCGCATTGAAACCTTCGTAAGAGAAATCCTCTGTCTGTAAAATTAATGTGATGTTTTTTTCGTAAATTCAGATATTAACCACAGTCCACAAACCAAGCCGGTTTGGCTGACTATTTACGTCTAGACGCGCATTGCAGTAATAAAGTAACCTGAAGTGTGGTGTGGTTTGTAGGCGACAGGAAAAGTTAACTCCTTATTCGTGTCTCCTTTATCAGACGTGAAGTATAACCGAACTATCAATCACGTCTCGCTGTCATCAGTAGGTGATTATCACTCACCGTGGTCACGTGACGTCACACCTCCATTCGTGCTGAGAAAAGGCAGCGTGTTAATTTACTCAAATCCGTCTTCGCCACGGTGGTACACCTGTAAGGTGATAACTGATCCTATGTGTCCGTTTCGTAAGACACTTTTCTAATGTTCGTGGAAAATGACGGAAAAAGAGAAAATTAAAATTTTTAAAAGGACGTAATTCCGAATCCGCGATTTCAGTTACTATGAGTAGGAGGCTGCTGTTACTCTGGGTATTATTATATTATATTATGTACAAAGTAATACACAGCAGTACAACATATAACAGAATCTGTATTTTATTATTATTGCACACAGTACATATATGTAGTATGTTAAAGACAAACAAAGGCGGAACTTGCCCTTTGATTTGCAGTTAAGCAGTCTGCTGTTTATTAAATAGCTTCATGTTCAGAATTATCTTAGATATGGGCGAGATGTGAAATGCATGCTAAATTAATGTCGAAAAAACCTCAAAGGATATAACGACCTGGGGGGACCTAGACGTAGATGGGAGGACAGAGTAAAACGAATTGTAGGGAAATAAGTTTTGACAAGGTGAACTGGATTTATCGTGTTCAGAACAATTTTCAGTAGTAGAACTGTGAACACGGTGATGTACCTTCGGGTTCAATAAAATACGGGGGATTTCTTGATAATGAATTGATATGAATTGATATTGGTAGTAACTAAGTTAATTCATTTTTAACCTAATGCTAAGGAAGGAAACATATATACAACTACATAATTATGACAATAATGATTACTAATAAATGGTGGTTCAGATATTATGATTGATTTTAAGTGTACTCTGAAGTGTTATAGGCCAATATCTGATTGGCAGGGCAAAGTGAATGCTGCCTGTTATGTCCATTCTAGACACATTCTGTGACAGTGCAGCAGGGTGTGTGTTAAACAGTAGCATGACACTATGGTGTAAGTAAAATAGCTCTTACTGAGTTGTTATTTAAAGTAATTACATGGTTGAACCACTACAATATCATGCAAGTAATATCTTAGACGTGACGGATAAGTCGGCAGGAAACATGGGAAATGTTTGAGAATAATTTTCCTCTCTCATAACAAATTCAAACAGATAACCGGCTCTCGAATAGGAAATATATGCCTAGGATTTATTCTTAAACTAAATTCCGGTACAAAAAACTAATATTAATTGTGTTAAACATTTTGCGTTTTTGTTGACCTGCTGCTGTTATGATAATCGGTTTATCATTGGGGATATGTTTCTTTTGGTAATTCTCTAGCCCTTATCTTACCTAGCTGAGAAAAAAATGTCTTTGTTTTGATATTTCGTTATCGATTTGTCACTTTTATGGAAGAAAGCCGTAAATATCTCGAAGTGTGATGAAGTGGCAGGAAAACATATTTTCTTAGATATCATAAATAACATTCATTTTCATAAGAGCAGTATTTTGTTTATCTCAGCAGTAAGTAATGTTGGCAGCGTGGGTAGTTTAACAGGGTCTCTCTCTTCAGAAACTGTTATTTTCTCACCTTGTGAAAAAATCTGCGAATTTTATTTAACCCAAAAGTTCACTACCGTGCTCACAAATCCCTGCCACTGGTCCCTATCCTGAGCAATACAAAGCCATTTCACACCCTCCTACTCTATTTCTTTTAAGACCCACTGGAATACTGCCCTTCCATCTACTCCTAGGTCTTCCAAGTTATCTCCTTATTTTGTTACCTTATCAAAACGTTGTATGTGTCTTCTCTCCCTTGCGTGCCACATGCTCCCCTCATCCCATTCTCCTTCACTTGATCATCTTAATAATATTTAATAAAGAGTTCACATTACAAATCTTATTTTATGCACTGTATCAGGCTTACTTTATTTCCACCGTCTTAGGCACAAATATTCTGTAACTCAGCATACAGACACTCTCCGTCTTAAGCAGTAGTTACGTTCCGGAAGGTCCCGGTGCAAGTCGAATTTTGTGCAGTGTGTAATTGATTATACATACTATGAACTATACATGTATATAAAAGGGAGTCCAGTTGGAAACCAAACTCCAACACACTGGAACCTGATTGCCGGCATCATGACCGCCCCACCACCTGTGTTATCGCCCAGTAGTACCCTTCCTCATTGCGCTTTCATTCCCCCAAGGAAAAATTCGGTGTGCCTTTCAAAAATGTTATTATTTGATTTTTACTTGTTTAAAATTGCCTAAGCCTGAAATGCGTAAATTTAAATTACGTAAATCGGGGAGTGTCTGTACGGCGACGAATGATAGCGTGACTGTGAATAATGAATGAAGAGGAAGTGGAAAGAAGCCGGCTTGCCTCACTTTAGGTATTATCCCCAGACTTGTTTGCCGGATTAAATAAAACCATGAAAAGTGTTGGCATATTCGAAGAGGGCATCTCCCGAATACGAGTCAGAAGCATTGCCGATTGAGCCAGCGTCTCCTTAATACGTTAAAATAAATGATGCTGTACCCTGTCTGATTTTACCTCGTTATAGAAATGCATTCTCACATATCGTACAGATGTCCTGTGTTGGTGACAATTCCGATTGACACTTCACTGTTTTTAAAATCATCTTATTTTGGAGACAACAGCAATCCCTCTTGTTTAATATTTGTACTTCACAACTCTGTAAGCACCTGTAACAGCGTTTCTCTCTGTTTACATATTTCTTATATGATTTACTAAATAATTGCGAGATGGAGGGAGAAGGGGTTTGGAGGCCCTTCATCATAAATTGTTTGATGAATTCACAGACTGACTGTTAATTTATATTATAATTTTTTTGTAAGAATTTTTCTCTCCTTAACCTCAGTTCTAAAGTTAAAATCTACTGTAGGCCTAGGACTATTTCAACTTGACCGACTGACGTTATATTGTCGCTTGTTTCTTTGTTGCAGGCAATTCCAAGTGTCATCTCCCTCGTGATTCATTGGCAGACTGCTTGGTCTTTTGCATGCTCATGGATTCAGTATGTGAGTAATTAAATGAAATAAATTGTCTACAGCAATATAGCATAAACAGATTTAATGACAAGGAGTGTAGAGGACGTATACGTATTTACCGTCTACCATAAAAGGATGCCAATATGAGCACTGTCTGTGTCAGTGGAAGGTGTTGGCTTCATATGCAGAGTATAAACCCTGAAGACTGAAAGAACACATTCCTCCTGAACACTTATGTCTACCAACCAAATTATATTGTGTTACATTCTACAACATTTTGCTGTCAACATTGACCACTGTGACAACCTCAAATCCCAGTAGTCGCTTCTGATCCGTACTTTCTGCGAACGCCAGAACTACAATTATATTCAGAAAGCTTATGACGCCGAACCTAACCCGTTTCCCTGCTCCAAACAAAACGTAACAAAAGATGCACCCTATAATTTTATCTCGCACATTTTTCGAAACGTGAGACAGGCGGACGGAAAGAGAGAATATAGTGTTTATTGAAAGTTCCAATTGCCTTTTGATAAGTTGTAACTTTTTCTCATTGATACGCGTTTCGGCGCTTATACCTGCGTCCTCCTCACTGTACTCCCTAAGTTATCTTTGGTTTTACATGCTTTTGGCAAATTACAGCCAACCAGGAAAAAAACACAAAACAGATCCAGAAATAATAACATTATGATAGAGAAAAGCAACACGTGGTTAGGCCTGTAATAGGCAGCACAGCAACAAGAATGGAATAAAGAAGTGCTTAAATAAGTACGGTATACTGTGTATTACTATCGTAATGTATTATATTTTAGTCAGTTTTAAATATTTGTGTACGGACTCCCTGAAGATGGTGGAGTTCCGCCGAAACGTGTAGCAGTAAACAAAAATCTGTGTTTTTATGTGTATTAGATATGCATGTTTTGGTTTTATAAATGAGCACTTCAGTCCACTGCATGGAATGAATAACTTTGTAATAAAAAAGTGCATTTGTTATAAATAAAAAGTGCAGAACAAGTGTAGGCACTGCCATACAACAGAAGCAAAACTTTGCCAGTGTAACAACAATGTAAACTGGCAGCCGCATGTAAAACCAGAGCTAACTTAGAGGACACGGGATGAGCGGATATAAGCGTCGAATGGCGTATGACAGTTATAAAGCGTTGAAAGGCGGTTGGAACTTGCAGTAGACTATGAATGAACGTAGCCAGACGGTGTGCATAGAACGAAGGAAAGAGAGAATTTGCAAATGCATTGTTCGTTGCATGTATTTCTTGAAAGTAATACATAAGGCTAGCATTATTATTCGACTTTATGATTTGTGTTTTCTTATATCGGAAGGTAAAACTAAGGACGTTCCTGTGATTAACATGAAGGCATGTGGGAGAGCAGAAGTGTAGCTTAGCTTATTTTTAACTTCGGCACTCGATGGAGGTGAGTGGTCGGCTTTTTGCCCTGGCCGCCTTACTCCGGAGAAAGCGATCTCGGTTTCCATTGAATAGGAGGCTGTGTGGGCCCCAGGGCCAGGCCGGACTTTTTCCAAAAGCGAAAAACTTTTGTCCGTACCGTAACTCTAATCACTAATTCTCGGACTTCCGGTCCTTAGACCAGTCGCTATAACAAATACCATATTCCCGCCTCCTTTTGTAAGGGGAGGAGACTGTTAATTGAATCGCTTCCCTCGTTAGTTTTTCCTCTGTCATTATAAACATGTAATTGCTGCCGAACGAGCTGTTATTTTGCTTTGTAAGACTGGCAGTGCACACCGCTGTGTTCTGCGGTTGACATAAAACTTAAAAGGGCTAACTTTCACTTCCTGACACTTGACTTTTATATTCACTCTAAATGACGATTGTACGTGGCTGAGGTTAGACTGAAGATGTGTGAGAACGGGGTGCGAAGACATGTTTGGACGTAAGAGTAAGGGTAAACAAGGCTTTGCAAAATGTTGTATAATGAGAGACTTTGTAATATATAATCTTTAATATATTGTACGGTTATAAATTTAAAAAGGATGAGATTGGGGGTTGCATGTAGCAAGCATTGGACAGATTTTAAAAATGTATTCTTATAAGAAAGTTATAATATAGTATTAAAATGGATTATGTATTCGCCCCTGGAATATTGCGCAGCGTAGGTTGTTAGTTGTTTACCGACGTTTCGGAACAACGTGTGGGTCCCATTTTCTGTGGTCAATCAGTCCAAGAAGTGTTTTGGATCTTAAACAAGTGGGTGTGACGATTTTGTTTTAAATATCTGACTCATATTTTGCCTGGCGCCGGCTTCTTTGGATCACGTTTATAAAACTTCTTGCTCCAGAAAGAACGGAGATTGACCTCACTGAGCGGGTGATTTATAGCTTCATAAGAATAGTTCTGGTCCATGCAT
This sequence comes from Reticulitermes speratus, assembly GCA_021186555.1. NCBI lineage: Eukaryota > Metazoa > Arthropoda > Insecta > Blattodea > Rhinotermitidae > Reticulitermes > Reticulitermes speratus. The sequence goes on from JAJKFL010000004.1 coordinate 22,834,937, forward strand.
TTATCTGGTATCAATATTAAACACTAATTCATAATTTTGAAAATTACTCTCTTTTGAGCCTTGACATTATGTAGACTAGCACAAACGTCTACATAGTTTAATCACTCCCATCTACTTTCTGTTACTCTGAATTCTATTTTAATGTTAGGTTTATTTTCGCTGAAGAAGCAAGCAATAAGTTTTTTCTCGAAACGTCGGTATTTATCTACCAGTAGGTTATAGACGTCATAACGTTACAGAATACTTCTCTTCATAGTCAACGCCTTGAAAATATAAATTCTGAGTAATATTTTAATTCCGCCCAGAAAATTAAATTTATATCGTGTTAGATTCATCTCTTTAGTAAAGAGAAATGGGCCTGATGTAAAAGTTTGTGGGTTTTTATTAGGCATTACAGAATGTGCTTCAGAAATCATTTTCACTTTTTGTCTTAAGTTAATGGCCTTCTATTTTTTTTTAGCTAAGTTCGCTAGTTAGGCCTATATATTAACACTCTACGTTTTGAGGGAGATAAGGTGTTATTTCTACGGCCCTCGCAGAAGTTAGCTTAGAACCAAACGAGCACAGAGTGTAAGCGGGCGCGCAGTGCTGTTCACGAGACTGTACATCAGTTCAAGGAACTTGAAGTGTCAGGATGTGGTTGTTCTGTAAAGTACCTGCACTGACACATGAAGGGAAGCATTCAGCGTGCTGTGTGTAGCGAGTCCTTACCTGAAATATGTCTTTTGGTAATCAGGCCTAGTTTCAGAGTGGAGTGAGAGAGTGTTTATTGAAACTGCGGCCTTAAATTGGCCTATTGTATCGGCTGCCAGTAATAGTTGAATATGCAATATTGCAGGAATAATATATTGGCAGGAGAAAACCTGCCCCAGTACGTCATTGCCCATCGCAAACCTAACCCACAAGGAATGCCCCGCGTTCGAACCAGGACTCCGCGGCGAAATGCAAGTGACTATCCGCGTGATGATTGCCGTAATTGGTAAGTAACGAGATGTTTCACTTCGTTTTAACAATCACTGTCGCTACTGCGTCACCTGAACGAACTGCGAGAGTACTTTTGAACTAATCTAGAAGGCACCGCAATATGACACCATTGGCAGTAGAGAACAACGGTTGTTGAATTAAGCATAAATTATTTAGACATGCTGCGACATGTTCAGTTACGTATTATCAAAATGTTGTTACAATAATTTTGTCAGGCTTACGGATAAAAGTGAAAAATATTGTAGCCATATCATTCATCTGTTAGTAGAGTGAAAGTAAAATAGGTCAGCCGCATTACAGCTGATCCTATCTGATAAGGAAGAAAACAGTTCTTAAGGAAGTGATAACTGATGCCCATACAGACGGGCCGTAGGTTCGGTTTTATCTGCGAAACATTATAGGTCTTAATTTGCTTGTTTGTTTTCTTTAAGTAAATAAGAACAGTAAACAGGCTATCAAGGTGGAATTGAAAAGGAGATGTTCTATTACGCGTGACGTCAGATGTGAGATATATGACAGGACGATAGCAGAAATGTCGACAACATTCTCTGTAGGGCAGACTTAATAGACTATATTATTATTTATTATTATTATTATTATATATTTTGTAAATTGTTTTATGGAAATCAGTGAAAATTATATAAATTTTATAACCCTGTAAGATATTACACATGTATGTTCCTACTTCTTCGAAGACTGTAATTCTTCTCAGTTGTGTATAAAATAAAGCCATTCGCTACCTCACTGAGGACATGGCCGCTGTTCATTATAAATGTAGTCGGTTACAATGTCCTTTAAAGCAAAGAGCCGTGTTTAGTTTGAGAACCGTACGTAGCAGTTGGTTACACAGTAAGGTAAAACGGGGAGGTTGTTTATGTTACAGCAGATCGTGCATATAGTTACTAGTGGGCTTTCAATTAAATTATGATTTACAAGAGGCCTAATTTTGTTAAAGAAATGAGGTTAGTGCAGAAACATATTTGTACATTAGCGTAAGTTGTGTCTTGCCTTGAAGTGTGGTGCCTAAAATTCGATATACAATTTTTATCTCTCCCGTGTATGATAAATATCTTGCTTACTTTAATCACCACAATGGATTACCCATTCAGCTAAGTGTACATATTATTGCGAATTTTTACATTGTTTTCGTAGCGGTGTAGTGGAGGATTCCGCTCCTCTGGGATGTGGCGCTGTTTCGCTGTTGAGTGGTGCGCGACTTTGCGAAGGAAAGTGTCGCCTTCGTATTGAAGATGAAGGCCACTTGTTCCTGTGAAACCTGGGGACTCGCTTAGCCAGCGAGGCAGCGGTACATCCTGGAAGATCGGAATCCAACGAATATCTTCATTAGATATTTTCTCTAGTCTCTTCTTATTACTTCTCGCTAAGAGAACCTAAATTTATTTTTAATTGACAATCAAAAAAGGCTTATACTTTCGTTGGCCTGATAATTGTAATATGTCTCAGAATCCGGCAGCAAACAACTTTCCGTACCTCACCCAAGCAGCATGACCGCCTTCGTGGTTCCTGTACCTCTGCTCATGACGCTGAGTCTTCCTCCAATGCATAACCACTTTGACCCCACACACTATTAGTAAGACTAGGTGGAATTCCCTACTTCTTGGACCGTAACCCCATCACGTGTTCTGTAGGAGGTACACGACCGTATGTAAGTAAGTTTGTGATAATAAAGATCATTATAGAAATAATGCGTGTAAGGAGGTGCGCTATGACGACATGAATTATGCCGTTATTTGCATTTTGACAGTTTTAACATGTTTTATAACATGATGGTTATAGCGTCTAATGAAGTAATGGTTTGTCTTATATTTCTTATGTACGGGTAATTTTCAGTTAATTTCCTAGCCTTCTGATGAGATTGTGTGCAGACATGTAGTGTCTTACATTTTCTAGCTTATATGCTACCAAGTGTCCTATTTAATGAGCAATTTTTTTAGAATTTTGTAGTTAGTATATCGCTACACGTTTACGATAATCTAAATAGAAACAAACGCGGCAATTAGTTTTCATTAAAATGATACTAGAGAATGTGGTTGCATTATATACCTGCGTTCAAAATTTTATCATGGTTCACGTGACATTCTGTTGTGGTGGATTCCTCGATGCTGTAAAATTCGTTTTCGAGACAAGTCCAAATATTGTGGGCGGTTGTTCAAGGTAACTACAGACGATTTTTAGAATATCACATGAAAATATATTTTTTTACCCAATCGAATCATCATTCAGAATTTTCTTCACAGTTCTTGGGGTGAATTGACACAGTGTCTTGTACCTGCAGTTTCTAAGGCGTCTATTTTCCATTCCACAGACGATAAGTATAGCAGGATTACATCCACAAAATCCCCGTCTTTTTGCATGACGACCTTAAGCGCGAGTCTCACAAAACTTACGGTCCTCCTACCTCACTATTTTCCTTAAGTTCATCCAATATCTAATTACGCCTTCTTCCTCGTCTTCCCGTCATTTCTATCCTTCACTCTAACTTTCCCTCAATCACGTGTTTTAGAAGGCAGTTTCTACGCAACATGTGACCAATCCACTTAGCCTTTCTTCTTTTTATTGTGTGTAGGATATTCCTCTCCTCCTTGACTCTGTCTAATACTTCTTCATTTCTCATACGATCGGTCCAACTGATGTTCCCCATTCTTCTCCAACGCCACATTTCAAAACTTCTCAGGGATTTCTGATCTACTTTCCGAAGTGTCCATATTTCAGCACCGTACAAAGCTGTGCTCCAAATGTAGCACTTTACTAATTTCTTTCTTAAATATAAGTCCAGTTTGCTGGTGAAGAGAGTCTTCTTGTTAAATGCTGCTTTTGCCATGGCAATTCTGGATTTAATTTCACGTGTACACCTTGCATCATTTGTTATCACGCTACCCAAATAATTGAAATATTCCACATTCTCCAATTGTTTTTTATCTATCGTAATTTTTATTAGGTGTGGTTGCCTAGAGATTCCCTTACCTTAGTTTTTTACACATTCATTTCCATTCCATAGCGTCTTCCAATTTCAATTAGTCTATCAATCATGCCCTGTAGCACCGTTTCTTCCTTAGCCAGTTGCACAAGGCCACCTGCATATTTTACAATGCGAATTACTTGTCCTCATATTTTGAAGTCTCTAAACCCTTCAAGAGCTTCCTTGGTAAGGTACTCGCTATATAAGGTAAACAGAATCGACGACAAATAAAAACCTTGTCTAACTCCTCTTCCCAGTTATCTTTCTTGTGTCTTTAAGTGTGTTTTAAGTGTTTTTAAATGTGGTTCCCCCCCTGAAGATGATGCACTAGAGCACCGAAACATGTCGGGGTTTGTATAAATGTGAATGATAGTTATGTTTTTTTATTTGTGTACCAGCTTTTGCTCAATATATATCATTGTGTATACACACGTACACTTATGAGCAATGCTAACCACGCAGTTTTCTACGTTGCATTGAATGGGATATTCACGTCACAGTGCAAAACCAGACGACACGTGTCGTTCTTCCGTTGGTAGTAAACCCTAGAGACAAACACTGTATAATCCAACGGAGGACAAGAACATACATGTTAGATATAGATTTCTATTTTGTGTTGTGAACTTCACCTCGCAGTGTTTTCTCATTCTCGCAGCATCCGTTCCCACGCACAGTGATCTGCATTGTGCCCGCACGTACACAGTACCTCCCACTTTACCAGTTGAACAACATCTTGTAACTAGCCAACGATAAGCGCCAAGATAACAGACTGGTATAAAAAATCAATCAAAACAGCATGTAGAGATATAGGCCTATTTCACTTCTTTTCTCTTACATTAGTTCACATTTGTTCCGCCAGATTGTCAGACTATAGATATAATGTATGTGTACGGCACTGCATTTTAATAATTAGGTACGCGCTGTGCCTCCGCCTCTGAACATACGTGCAGGCCCATGTAAATGCAGTAAAAAAGTTACCAAAATGAAATGTTGATGAAAGCATAATTACAGGGGCGTAGAGTTCGAGTGTTGCTTCTAGAACAGATATTTCATACAGTATTAAATCTGATTAATATACGGTGGCATACATGTAATTTGCATAGTATAAGCATTATACTAATGAATTATAAGTAATTATGAAGCTGTTTACGATTAAGGATGGCATACATCATTTGGAATATAACACACTCATACTTGTGACTACGTCTATATATATTTTTTTTTCTAAGGCTCGACAGCCTTATATGGGCCTGGGCCTCCTCGTTTCGTCGAGGTTTCATGATCACACACATTAGGTACACCACAATCGGTAGGACTCGTCTGGACGAGGGACCAGCCCGTCGCAGAGACCTCTACCTGACAACACACAACACTCACAAGAGACAGACATCAATGCCCCGGTGGGATTCGAACCCACGATTCTAGTAAGCGAGCGGCCGAAGACCTAGGCCTTAGACCGCACGGCCACTGGGATCGGCTGATTGCGTCTATATAGCACGATAAAATCACATACGACATAGCGGTGAAATTAGACTTTATTTTTATTGTCTTTCATGTTCGTCAGGTGCAGGCGGCACATTTTGTAAATAAAACTGAAAAATACCAATTGTTTGCGTTTTATTTATTTCATTTACTTGACGACACCTTCTTGACTGTATAATTTATATAGTATCAAACGGGAGAGCAATTGCGACTGGAGGATACTTGCAAAATTTTAGAAGGAAATGGTCTTGGCCGATTTTAACCTTTATCTTACCGGTGTAGGTATTTAAATTTTAGACCGCAGTTTATGATAAACGTATTTGAAATGGAAAAGATAAAATTATTAAATAAAAGGCATTTTGTGCAAAATAAAACACATTGTGCAGCATGTGTTAAAAATGCTGTACGCTCCCTTGTTGCCTAAACATATAAATCGAATTTATAAGAGTGTTTTCGCAGGTTTTAAAAGGTTAATACACGACCCCTGATTTCCCTGTTAGCACTGAGAATAATCAGGAATAGAAGCAGGCTAGATATATGGTAATCAACGGAGATTCGAACCCTGTACAACGCGAATAGAAGCCTAGAATTGTTACAGTTGCAACTTGCTGCTCTGTAAACATTCTGGTGAAGAAAGCAGATCGCACCATTTTGTCACTTGAAGAACACTTGCTAGTACGTGTGGCATTAATGCAGAATAACAACCCGTGAGCCGTATCGGTTCTGAAGCAGGGAGACGGACGCTCGTTGCCGCTGTTAGGCCTAACTGACAGTCGCCTGTACACAACGTTACGAAGAAAAGGTCTAATAGTGTAAAAAATAATTTTTAAAACAGCCTGCCAACCGATTTTGTACTCTCATCAAACACGGAAACGTGATGATCTCTGTGGGGGGAATGGAATCTGTAAAGTATGGGGCCTACCAATATATCTTCACGTCTTCTGACCTACTTTTTAAAAATTATGATTAGGACAATGTAATGTATAGGACCTTCTTATTCTCCTCAGGCACTCCAGTCCGTTGTAGACCTAGGCTTCTAATACAATCTTCCTCCCGTCCTGACGGTCTCTGACCATTGCCTGCCTGTTTTTTATTCCCATTATATTTAAATCTTCTTCAACCTCGTCTCTCCATAGTTTATGCGGTCTTTAGCTGCTGCAATTTGTTTTTTTTTATTCTTTGATTTTGCTTTCTTTCAACATGACCATACCATCTTAGTTGGAAAGATTTTTAAATTTTGCAGTTTGTACCCCTTGTAATATGACCTTTATCTCCCTGTTTTTCTTATTTTCCAGCGTTCTCCTTCTTTTACGGGTCTTAGTGTTTTCCTTACAATCGTCTTTAAAATATTCTGAGCACGTTCTTTTATTCCATGGTCAATGTCCAAGTTCCTGACCCACAGGTCATTATGACTCGTATTAGAATTTTGTATTATTTTAGTATAGGCTCTTAATGTATTTTATTTAAACTTGCCTAATAACTATTTCTTTTTTAGGTTTTCCATAGTTTAATTTAGATTTGTAGACAAAAGATATTCGCTGTTTGATCATAATACTACTCTCAGTTCTTCTGAGATTAGATCATTACTACAATTACCACATTAGCCTACGTAATTGTATCTTTTTAAAAGGTTTTATTTGAAGAAGTTTCTTACATTCTATTTTAAAAAGACACTAATTATTTCTTGATAAATTTATTAGTGTTATCAGGGTATTATTTTCTTATTTTTAAACATGTAACTGTGAATTGTGCGCGTCATCTTTGTAACTTGATATATCAATCAAACTCAGCACGCCCTTTGGCATTAGAGCAGTAAATAAGAATGTCTGGTCTTACAGAGTGTACATTGCTGCTTGCTTTCATTCTTCTTTTCTCAGAAGCATGAACACGCACGGTGTTTGCTTCCCTTCCACCAAGCAGACACTAAGACATGTTAATTTTAGCTGTCACAACACGCGGAATGCAAATATCTCATCCTTAAACAAGTTGGAGTATTTTTAACATCGCTCCAAATCGAAGTACTGTCTTGTAAGACACATAGGCCTCTATAAACTTCGTACAGAGTAACTTGAAATGTTATGAAATTAATAATCGTTGTAGATTTATTTCTTTCACGAAAAATTTACGTATTCAGGTTGGACACTGATGAGACTGAAACCAAATGCACACCGTCAAACTTGTAAGCTTATTCGATTCGCGACTAGAAAAAGATTGGCCATTGTTACACCTGCTGTTTCTCTCAGTTTTTCCAGAAAATAGTGACTTAACTAGGGATGGGACGACTGCCGGTTTCTGTTGTATCTTTGCCACTTTACGGTTTGTGCGGTTTGTAGGCCTGCTGCTTTGAAGTTGGCTAGAGTAGTAGAGTTTTCGACTCGAATTCTAGGGGCTTCCCGTTCGAATTTCGGTCTGGTCACTGACTAACCTGGCTGATACTTTTTGTGGTTTTCCTCAGTACGCGCAGGCTACTGGAATAGTGTCTTAAAGTAGGCCATGTTCGCCTCTTTTCACATTCTTTCTAATTCTTTATTTGCTACGATTAATTACTCGATACCATACAGTTCTTTACATCGTCATTAAATGAACAACAAAATACAAAGTAAGTTAGATTAAAATATATAAAGCTGTAATTCAGCTGTTTCGTTTCGTTTTTTGTTTGTTTGTGTGGAACTTGTTCTCTCATTTTAATGAAGGAAGATATCGAAGGTGCTGAGGAGAGCATTTAAACTTAAGAAAGACGTAGCAACAGGAAAGTGGTGAAAATTTCATAGTGAATAAGGTCTTATTAGTACTCTTCACCAAATTTTATTAGACTGATCAAATTTAGGGGCTGACGTTGATGGGATAAGCCTATGTAACACCATGACGTCACTTTGGAAGACCTAGATATAAAGGGGAAGACGGCATTTTAAGGCAGCTTAGGGTAACGGGGTGTGAGGGCATGGTGTGGTGTGTCTATGTTGGGATGACATCCAGCAACAGACAACTCTAAGGGCATGGTGTGGTGTGTCTATGTTGGGATGACATCCAGCAACAGGCAACTCTGAGGGCATGGTGTGGTGTGTCTATGTTGGGATGACATCCAGCAACAGGCAATTCTGAGGGCATGGTGTGGTGTGTCTATGTTGGGATGACATCCAGCAACAGGCAACTCTGAGGGCATGGTGTGTTGTGTCTATGTTGGGATGACATCCAGCAACAGACAACTCTAAGGGCATGGTGTGGTGTGTCTATGTTGGGATGACATCCAGCAACAGACAACTCTAAGGGCATGGTGTGGTGTGTCTATGTTGGGATGACATCCAGCAACAGGCAACTCTGAGGGCATGGTGTGGTGTGTCTATGTTGGGATGACATCCAGCAACAGGCAACTCTGAGGGCATGGTGTGGTGTGTCTATGTTGGGATGACATCCAGCAACAGGCAACTCTGAGGGCATGGTGTGTTGTGTCTATGTTGGGATGACATCCAGCAACAGGCAACTCTGAGGGCATGGTGTGGTGTGTCTATGTTGGGATGACATCCAGCAACAGGCAACTCTGAGGGCATGGTGTGGTGTGTCTATGTTGGGATGACATCCAGCAACAGGCAACTCTGAGGGCATGGTGTGGTGTGTCTATGTTGGGATGACATCCAGCAACAGGCAACTCTGAGGGCATGGTGTGGTGTGTCTATGTTGGGATGACATCCAGCAACAGGCAACTCTGAGGGCATGGTGTGTTATGTCTATGTTGGGATGACATCCAGCAACAGGCAACTCTGAGGGCATGGTGTGATGTGTCTATGTTGGGATGACATCCAGCAACAGGCAACTCTGAGGGCATGGTGTGGTGTGTCTATGTTGGGATGACATCCAGCAACAGGCAACTCTGAGGGCATGGTGTGTTATGTCTATGTTGGGATGACATCCAGCAACAGGCAACTCTGAGGGCATGGTGTGTTATGTCTATGTTGGGATGACATCCAGCAACAGGCAACTCTGAGGGCATGGTGTGATGTGTCTATGTTGGGATGACATCCAGCAACAGGCAACTCTGAGGGCATGGTGTGGTGTGTCTATGTTGGGATGACATCCAGCAACAGGCAACTCTGAGGGCATGGTGTGGTGTGTCTATGTTGGGATGACATCCAGCAACAGGCAACTCTGAGGGCATGGTGTGGTGTGTCTATGTTGGGATGACATCCAGCAACAGGCAACTCTGAGGGCATGGTGTGGTGTGTCTATGTTGGGATGACATCCAGCAACAGGCAACTCTGAGGGCATGGTGTGGTGTGTCTATGTTGGGATGACATCCAGCAACAGGCAACTCTGAGGGCATGGTGTGTTATGTCTATGTTGGGATGACATCCAGCAACAGGCAACTCTGAGGGCATGGTGTGATGTGTCTATGTTGGGATGACATCCAGCAACAGGCAACTCTGAGGGCATGGTGTGGTGTGTCTATGTTGGGATGACATCCAGCAACAGGCAACTCTGAGGGCATGGTGTGTTATGTCTATGTTGGGATGACATCCAGCAACAGGCAACTCTGAGGGCATGGTGTGTTATGTCTATGTTGGGATGACATCCAGCAACAGGCAACTCTGAGGGCATGGTGTGATGTGTCTATGTTGGGATGACATCCAGCAACAGGCAACTCTGAGGGCATGGTGTGGTGTGTCTATGTTGGGATGACATCCAGCAACAGGCAACTCTGAGGGCATGGTGTGGTGTGTCTATGTTGGGATGACATCCAGCAACAGACAAATCTAAGGGCATGGTGTGGTGTGTCTATGTTGGGATGACATCCAGCAACAGACAAATCTAAGGGCATGGTGTGATGTGTCTATGTTGGGATGACATCCAGCAACAGGCAACTCTAAGGCCAATGTCAAAAACAAATTCGGCTTCCATAAAAGAAAAGGAAATCACAATTAGCTGAGGGACGATTAGTTTGCGAAATTAGCTTTGTTGGACTTCAAAAATTCAAGGAATTTTTATCTCGAGATGACTTATAAGAAAAGCCTGAATTTGTAACATTTCGTTTCCCTGAACGACATAAGAACGGTCCTATCAAAGTGAAATTTATAGAGACAAGAGATTAAATTAGAAATAACCTCAGTATGAAACAATAACTATAATGATGATGATATAACAGACTGGGAAATTGTTGCTGTCATATAAGAAACGAGTTGTAGAGCCTGTGTGTTTTATAAGGAGAGGCCCCTGGTAGTTGCCTTGCCTGCTGTAATATCGGGCGGAATTATTATATCGAACGGTAAACTCAACACGCTGAAGCGTATTGCACCTAAATGTTTTCGGTGAAGATAATTTGTCAATATAATTAATATAGGATATTTGGAAAATAGTGCTTTGACATAATAAATAGGCCTTTCACAGTTCAGAGCGTTTTTAGAGTTGTTCAGTTATGATTGTGGGTAAATGTTTATTAGTGCGGTTTAAGAGAGGAAAATAATGTTATTGATAAGAAAGCCTTTAAATATGTCACTTGTGTTACGGTCTTATGAAACTCTAAATGGCTTCTGTTGATGTACTTATAGTAGGCCCAATAACACATGATCAATTACAAGACCCAAAATTAAATATTAAATATCCAAACATTGAACAGAGTCAGTGCAATAAATTTATGCTAGCTTTTCTTGCATCTTTTAAGTATAAAAATGTAATTACACAAATAGTGCTTGTATGTAAACCACAGAAGCGTTACGATATAAAGCCATCTCTTAAAATGCTGTACCGAAGCTATTTATCTCCTTGGTTCCATCATACGAACTTTTTTTGCTGTGTGTCGCGTTTTGAAGTGTCAAGTAATATATTTTCTAGTTCAACAAAGAGGCCATTGACGATGATGGGTTCAGCACAGTGATGGTCTGTTGTGATACGCTCAACGGACCATAGATGGCTCTGGTCTCCACTTTCATACTTTGATGTGCAGTTGATGCTAGGGAGGCCTGTCGGACAAACCAGCGGGGAGCAGAATGACCGCTACACTGCCGCAGTGGAAACCAACAGGCTGTCCTTATCCTTGCATTCTATATTTCTATAAAAAGAAACCTTTACTTAAACATGAGGTGATTGCCCTTCTTAAAGAGCAGCCTAAAAACGTATATTATGATTAGCTATTTTTATGAAATCAGAAGCCTCTATTCCTTCCATATTTCTGTGAGTGTCTTTCGTGTGAACAGATTTAAAAAAGAACAAATTTTAATTAAAGCACTTAATTTTGTACAAATTCCGGGCAGTTGCTTTACATATGAGAGTTTATTACCAACCAAATTACAGAGATATTACTCATGGAATAAATATTGGATACCATAACCGGGGATCTCCACCCCACTAAAATAGAAGTGATTTGCAAGACAGATGTTTGAAAACAGGCTTTTAGATTTTATATTTTAGGTATTGACATACTATATTTTGATATCATACATATAATTTAAACTATATACAAATATTCGTAATATATAGCAACTACTGTTATAAAGAATTAATGTAAATGTTACCATTCATTGACATAATGTACTCTAAGCAAGCCTGTGAAAAGTGACTCCCTGATGATGGCTATGATGGTTAGCCGAAACATGTAGGAGTCAAAAGGATTGTTGTGCAGTGGTTGGTAATAAAATCTTATATATTTTAATTAATTAAAGTGTCGATTTTGAAATATCGTACATTTTGCATTTTGCGTCTTTGTCTTATGTAATTAACTTTAAAACTGATATCCACAATTGGATAAATCTTGCTTCCCGTTTCAAGGATATCTCCCTGCTCCTTCCTACTAGGCAATACTTGAGGGTTATCTCTGCAGCTGTAAATATAAATCTGTATGTGGTCCACATATGAACTCAGTTCAGTGTGTGTCAGGCACACGACAGTCAAAGGTCACAGTACTAGCCTGTCTTGTATTTGCTAGGTGCAGTTTTTACTTCATTTAGGTCTGGGAATTCTGCAGCAGTAGCAGTGGCATTCAGACTTAGTTTTTTTTTTGAGAAGGGCCCCGCAGCAGATGCTACGGACGCACCGCAGCCTTAAGGCTTATTGTGCAACCGTGTGATGAAGATGATGAGATTTTTTTCTGCGTTTCCATTTTAATGGAGCACCGGTGGAATGAAATTGACAGGGGAAAACCGAAGTACTCGGGGAAAATCCTGTCCCAGCGCCACTTTGCCCACCACAAATCCCACATGGACTGGCCCGGGATCGAACCCGGGCCTCCGCGGTGGGATGCCGGCGACTAACCGCCTGAGCATGGCACGGCCTTCATACTTAGTTACGTACAAACATTATCTCATTGAAGAAAGACATTCATGATATTAACGTATGTTCTGTTTGTATTCTGTGGCAAGCAGTAAGCCAGTGTCTTCTTCTCCTAAAGATTTGTGTGGAAGTGTAATTTAAATTTTTTTAAACATATTTTTAGTTTTCTGAAACATCCATCTAATATCAGGCTTGTAGGTTTATGTAGAAGTAATAAGGGAGCCTGCTGGCCAAGAGTTAGGGACAATTAACGCGTTTATCAGCTGAGCAAGAGATATACTTCTTAATTATCCAGAATTTTATTTTTCTTGTTTATTTTTATTCCTTATAACTAACGAATATTTTACTTCGGCTTGAACCACCAGCACATTCTTTTGGTCATTTAGCATCGCTTTAACAATTCAACCTAGTTTATCAAGGTATATTTATTTTCCGCTAGGTAACGTTCCCTGAGAGGTAAATTAAAACAAAATGGCAGTTGTTTCTGTTCTTATTGTAAGGTTATTTGAATTTCAGAAGTCAGTATAACTAATCAGGCTCCATGCTCCTTTGCATATTCAAATGACTGTGTGGTTTGAATTGAAGGCTCGCCGTATCGCTCTGTATATTAGTACTGTGCACAGAGATTTTTGTGTCTCTTGGTGGAAACGTCAGCACTACAGTAGCTTGTTTGTGTTGTGTAATTGTAGTAGGTATATAGTCGATATGTTATAAACGACATTTTAAAGAGATGCAAGTAGTAAGTAAGTAAGTAAGCAAGTAAGTAAGTAAGTAACTAAGTACATGGAGCAGAGTCCTTCTTGAGATGCTGAGAATTTCTCGGCTAGTCAAGAAATTCCCCGCCTTTTATGAACTTGAAGGTTCATTACCGCTTTCACAAGAGCCCGCCACCTGTCCCTAATCACAACCAGATCAATCCAGTCCATGTCTCCCCATTCCATTTGTTGAAGATCCATTTTACTGTTATCCTCCCATCTACGCCTAGGTCATCCAAGTGGTCTCCTTCCTTCAGGCTTCCCCACCAAATCCCTCTATGCACCTCTCCGTTACCCATCCGTGCTACATGCCCCACCCATCTCATTGTTCTGGATTTGATCACCCCAATCATATTTGGTGAGGAGTACAGCTCATAAAGCTTCTAGTTATGTAGTTTTCTCCACTCTACTGTTACCTCGTCCCTTTTAGGCCCAAATATCCTCCTCAGCACCCTATTCTCGAACATCCTCAACCTATGTTCCTCCCTCAATGTGAGAGACCAGGTTTTACGCTCATACAAAACAACAGGCAAAACTATAGTTCTGTATGTTTTAATCTTTATATTTTTGGATAGCAAAGGGGCGCGCGGTGGCGCAGTTGGTTGAGGCACTGCTCTACAAACCGGAACGTCGCGGTGTCATTGGAATTTTTCATTGACATAATCGTTTCGGTTGCACTATGGCCCTGGGGTCGACTCAGCCTCTAACATAAATGAGTACCACGAATATTTCCTGGGGGGTAAAGGCGGCCGGTGCATAGGGCTGACAACCTTACCACCTTCATGTGCCGATTGTCTAGAAATCTGGGAGCCTCAACCTCCTGGAACCCTAAGGGTCTGTCCAGGCCTGTAATGGGATTGCTTTTTACATATTAGGTAAAATCTCTTGTAAAATAGTGTGTGCAATTAATCTGCTCGTTATATATAGGCCTATAGTGTTTTCGTTGTTAGAACACTTAAGGTTTCTACTGTGTGTTCACTGTAAAACACTTATTCCAGATGACACAAAATGTTTACACCCTTACACATTGTTTTAGTGAAAGTTGGTAAACAAATTTACGTTTAACGTGGGAAAAGTGTGGGAAAAGAATAGAATGAAATACAATCTGCTGTATTCTTCGTTATTTTGTACTTACGTCGAAAGACCCGTGAAGATGGGACAGCCAGTTTGTCCCGAAACGTCGGTAAACAATTACCACACGACTCCGCGTAATATCCCAGAAGAGTGCAGATCTCAAGAATGGTGTTACTTGAATTCGGACGCTGAGGTACCACCCATCGCTTAAAATACGTGCAATTTTGGACAAAGAAACATTTACACAGTACTGGAGCAGGTGATGCTGTCAGCTTCCGCGGCGGTTGAATGAATACCCGCCCACGTTTATCCGCATGCATTTAAATTTTTCAGCCTTCGGCAATTTTTTAACCCAATATATTTAATTGATTTAAGGTGCGTGTTGTCAAATCCGCTCTGGGAGAACCCGTATTGGGCTTCAAGGCTGCTCTGACCACAAAATTCGCTATATTTTAGGGCTGTTGTTATGCACCGTGCGTCATGCAGTTACCTGAGAAATAACTCCGTTCAGACGTAAAAGTCTACTTCAGCTGTGGAAAATTCACGTACACAATAATTTTACAGGTTATAGAACAGAATTAGATACAATTTTCAAAGTATGTTTAAAGACATTTCATTTCGTAACGTTAAAACAAATGATATTTACGAGACATGTGTGGATCGTTAAATCTATTTTA
This sequence comes from Reticulitermes speratus, assembly GCA_021186555.1. NCBI lineage: Eukaryota > Metazoa > Arthropoda > Insecta > Blattodea > Rhinotermitidae > Reticulitermes > Reticulitermes speratus. Next base: position 22,850,146 of record JAJKFL010000004.1, read on the forward strand.
AAGACCATCGTATATACGTGTAGCCTGTTGTTCTGTTTAGGGATTTCTCAGACTGCAGGATGCGTAAAATTATTCAAACGAACTGAGAGTTTCACTTAAATTAACTCCATTGAGCACAGTCCTTCCTGAGCATCTACTAATCTCCCACCAAACCAACAAAATCCTTGCCTTTAATGAAATCTGAATGAGCATTATATTCCGAACTTACAGGAACCCAGAAAATTTAAATTTATTTTTAAAATTGTACAAAAGTTGTTCATATTCGTAGGAAATTTCCTGGTAACAATTGATGGTACTGAAAACGAATTATTTTGCACCTGTTATAAATAAATGCTGCTGCTGCTAACTGCTGCATTTGTGGCTTGGTCCAGTGAGCTGCACTAATGTCGGTTAACATGTTAGAATTTTATGAATGTTTGCAATAGTTTTCCCTTCTGACCTATCGCTCGAAATAGAATCATGTGACGTTAATGTGGAAATAATATATAGCTTCGGTCGTGAATCTCTTATTTTTTTTTAGCTTGTGTATTGGTATTAATCTCGAACAATATTCATTTGCCACGAGTCCGATAGAACAGTAAATTTATATGGCTGCAGCTGCAGACCGCGTAAGCTAGTGAGCAGAAGGAATTGTCAATACAGCCGTTTTATAGGCACGTAGATGGATGGGTGCACATCCGTTGTTCTCAGACTGTAACCATATTTAAGTACGCGTAAAGTTTCTCGTGCCGTAAATGTTCAAGCGAATTCGAAGTTGAACATAAGGAGCCAAAGTAAATGATCCTTTATATATTGATCAGTAGTAAGTAATACCTGAAATTGAAAATTTAAATTTGGACCCCTGTATTGAGTTATGTACCGTCTGTTGTGGATATTCGATGTGGCTTGCAAGTTGTCGTAAACTTGTCGTAAACAAATGTGTTATGACGTGCTATACACAATTCGCACCTTTAATACAAGTAAGTTATAACCCTTTAAAGCCTAGCGTTTAGTTTATGTAAAACCGGGTTTAACATTCAAAAGTCCAAATCCAAAGCATAGACTATTTGTGCGTTTTGAATGGCGTCTGAAAATCGGCAATTATTTCCCTACTCAGCATTAACTGATTGAAAACAACATTAAGCGGTCAGGCTAGTACACCTCTGTTTTTATTTAAAAGCTGCATGTTTCGGCCTAGAGATGGACTATCATGAGGCTAAAATACAAAGTCATTAAAAATGAATACAAAATGCAATATACAATACATTGTCATGTTTATGTTTTTCGTGGAACCCCACAATTTTACAATTATTTTTATTTTACAATAAAAATTGTAAAAGTTTTGCAAAATTTGTGTATTGTCAGTAGTACCTATAGTAAATATAAGGTTATGATATTAGTATTTTTCAATTCCTTAAAACAGATAAAGGGGATTAAAAATACTAACATCAAACCCTTATATTTTCTATGTAGCTACCATCGACCATAATTATACAAATTTTACAAAAAATTTTACACTTTTTATATTGTAAAATAAATGTAATTGTAAAATTGTGAGTTTCCACAAAAACATAAACTGACGATGTATTTTATATTGCATTTGTACCTAGTTTAATGACTTTGTATTTTAGCCTAATGATGATCGATTTCTAGACCGAAACATGTAACTTATAAATAAACACACAGTTGTGCTAAACTGACCGCTTAATGCTGTTTTGAATTTACAGAACACAACGTGATGAATTCTACCAAGTTACTAACTGATTGGTTCTTATACCTCAGACGGAGTGCGTTTACTATGCGGTACGAACTGAATTTGTAAATACAATTCAGGCTAATTTTGATCATTAAATTGACTGTGGCATGTCTCAGGCATTTTATCTGCAGCCTGTCACACCAGAGGCCCGAGTTCGATCCCATGCCAGTCCGTGTGATATTTGTGGTGGACAAAGTGGCACTGGGACAGATTTTGCTCCGAGTACTTCGGTTTTCCCCTATCAACATCATTCCACCAATGCTCCATACTCATCTTTATCCACATGCTACTCTTACCAGAAAGACGAGTGAAGTCAGGGAACCTTCTAAAAGCAATACTCTTTCTGATATAGGGGGGCACTGGATAGAAAAGTAGTTTCACTTTTTTATCACTACAGGATTAAAAGCTTAACAGGAGACATATTATTCTTGTCAATTTGAGGGTGTGAAACTTCATCAATTTTATAACGCAATTTATTTCGTGGTACTACTCTCCACATTTGTCACGAATATTTTCGGGCCTAAGCGTTCATAGTACGAAATAAAATACACCATAAAATCGGGCAGTTTACCTTATGGACCATAATTGTTAAACGTTTTTAAGCCTTTGCTCCCAATTTTATACTACAAGTGATTATGCTTAGACGTATCAGTATCACAATCAAAATATTGTATCCATTTTAATATTATACATCCCCGTTGATATCTACATGCAAAAGTATATATTGTACTCTTATCATTAGTACAGTCACAACCAGCACATACATTTACGACACGTAATCAGGAACAATTTATCCGGTCGCACGAAAATCCACATGTAATGTACAGGATTGACACTGATTTTTACGTTAGTACCGCCGCGCATACGTCCACATCTGACGGTCTGACGATACTTTTTTACATTTTTTATATTCACGTTTTTATACTTGTGTTTTTTATATTCTATATTTAAATTGTAACATACGCTTCTCTTAGGCAGCACTTTTATATATTGATATACATTTTATGTATGTAATTGTAAAAAAAGGTGAAGTTTTTTCTCTTATCGAATGTATGGGGTTTGATTTTCATAGTTTTCTGACATTTGCCTGATGATGGCTCTTTGAGGTGAAAGCGGTAGCCTGATTACGTGTCGCAAGTGTGTGTGTTGGTTGTGACTGTATTAATGACAATAGTAAAGTTTATTATATCCAATTGTAAGGCATAGTTTTTTAAAACAGTTCTGCAGTTAGTGCTGATGTTACAGTATATTTGTAGGATTCTGTCCATTATCTGCTTGTAAACATGATAGTTTTACACGACGTTTCAGAACCTCAATTTGCCTTCGGTTTCAGTAGGAGGAAAGAGTAAACATGTCTACATGTAGAGCCGGCTATATAAAGCTAATCCTGGCAAGCTTAGCGATAAGGAGTTGCTTCTGCCAACACAGAGGTCTGAAATTCATATCAAATGGATAATTTTGAAATCTACAGTTTTACAATTCTGTGACTGCAACAAGATTAGTGCAACGGCCACATAAAATGAAGCGGCGGACCGCGCGTTTGCGACCTGATCTAACAGGCCTCGCAGAGCGTGTGACAGTTTCTTCTGCCTGCAGAGTAAGCTTCCGAATGGTCGCACATCTTTCTTGATTTCAGACCTTGTAACTTCACTAAAGAAAAGATTTTCACGTCGATTCGTAAACATTTTTATTCTTGCTGTTTCAAGAAAGACTGAAAGAGAATCGGCGAATACTCTTCAGTATTTTCCGACAATTAGTAATTCTTCGCAGGGCACTCCGATGCCCCTATATCCCCAGTTTTGATGCTCTTTAAAGATTAAAAGGCCTCTAAATCTTTTATTTTTTATCAAGAAAATAATCAAGTTGTGAGCACCTTTTCTGTGATATCTGCGTCGAATTACGATATTAGTGTCTTACTATCAGGATATCTAGCTTCCGTGCCGTGCAAATAACGGCAATTCTTCATCCACATGATAGGCAGTTCATTTCCATGGTTCGACTTCTTCCTCACCGGTATGCAGGGAATCGGCTTGCTGCGTTGTTTAACGCCGTACGAGTAAACACAAAACAAATCTCCGAATTGATTTCCAATACGCGTGATTTCAGGCTTCCGCCGCGACGTAGATGAGATCTGCGCTCTTCTGGGATATTACGCAGCGTTGAGTGGTGTTTCTGTACCGATGTTTCGGGACAACCTATCAGTCCCAACTTAGGGTCAAGAGGTGGGTCAAGAAGTCTCCTTGGACTTTTTGACCCTTGAAAATGGGACCGATACGGTGTCCCGAAACGTCGGTACAGAACTACCACTCAACGCTGCGTAATATCCCAGAAGAGCGCAGATCTGATTTCCAATACTCCAGATGTGCATGTTCCTTGTTTCAATTTGATTCATGAGTTTAAAATTTGTCAATCATTATTCTGGGTGATAGATCAATCGATATTGTGACTAGGCTACAGAGTGGACGATGGACAAGTCATGGTTCGGCTCCAGGCTGGAGCAAGTTTTCTTTTGGCTTTGGAAGAACTTGTGTAACTGTACCTTCACTCCCAAATAAGCGGTCATGGTGTGGTGCTTAATCATTGGAAGACTGAATTCTATATATATTTAGGCCTATACAATGGATCAGCTCATACATCACAGAAAAGATAGATTATTCTTGTCTATTATAAAGATCACTGTCTTAATTACGTACAGGTAAATGATAGCTGTTTTTTTAGAATCACACGAAACACATAACTGTACGGCGTGAGCAAACCACAGTTTTAAATATTACTACACACGGTACATGTATCACCAAATGAGATGGGCGAGGCATGTGGCACGTATGGGAGACAGTAGAGGTGCCTGCAGGATTTTGCTAGGGAGACCTGAGGGAAAGAGATCAGTTGAAAGACCTATGCGTAGATGGAAGGATAATAATGAAATGGGTCTTAAAGAAGTGGGATGGGGAGGCATGGACTGGGCTTATGTCGTTCAGGATAGGGGCAGGTGGCGGGCCCTTGTGAGTGCGGTAATGAACCTTCAGGTTCCATAAAAAGCGGGGAATTTTTTGACTAGCTGAGTACTTGTTAGCTTCTTAGGACGGACTCTGATCCATCGAGTTAGTGGTACATTTATTTACCACTGGCTTTGCGAGGTTAAATGAGCGTAGGGACACCTTTACGAATATTTTTATTGTATCTTTTCAAGGGCCACATACACACAGGCGAAAGGTCAACAAGCATTTGTCAGACATCTTGTTACGAATATTCTTGGTGTCACAACAACTGTCAGTTGCAACTCAGGTTTCAAATTTTTTTTGTAATGTATAAAAATACCTGTTCTGATAGTTCACATAATATGCAGGGTTTGCTTTATCTTGCTGCTTTCTCTGATATGCTTGTGGAAGGAATAAAAAAACATTCTCGACCGTGACAGGACTCGAACCTGCAATCTTCGGATTCGAAGTCCGACGCCTTATCCATTAGGCCACACGGTCCACGAGAGAAGTATTGAAATGAGAACTACCGATACCTCAGGAAGAGCAATATCTTAAGTCGCTTGTTAATTTTGTTAAGCTAGTTAGCCTGTTTTAACAATGTTAGTACACATTTTCAATATTCATTAATATATTGCTGTGTTTACTAACGTTATTGTCGTGTTGCTTATAATATTCACTAACTCCATTGAGGAGAGCTGCTTGAGAAACTGGTAGTTGCTTATCTAACTAACTAACTCCGTGGAGCAGAATCCCTCCTGAGAAGCTAACAGGTCCTCAGCTAGTCAAGAAATTCCCCGCGTTTTATGGAACCCGAAGTTTCATTACCGCATTTACAAGCACCCCCCACCTGTCCCTATCCTGAGCCAGATCAATTCTGTCCATGCCTCCCAATCCCACTTCTTGAAGATCCACTTTAATATTATTCTCCCATCTACGCCTGGGTCTTCCAAGTGGTCTCTTTCCGTCAGGTTTCCCCATCAAAACCTTGTATGCACCTCTGCTATTCCCCGTACGTGCCACATTCCCCGCTCATTTCATTCTTCTTAATTTAATCATTCGAATAATGTTGTTCTAAAATTTGTAAGTGTAAATATACAGGATGCATCTTTTGTGGACCCGTCTATCTTGGCAGCTTTATCGTATAGAAAGCCTGCATTTGGCAGGGCTTACCATGGCGTTATGTTGCTCAGGAAACTGATAAGAGCAACGCACTGCGGTACGCCTAAGAACCAGACGTGGACAAATTCATTTAACTATGCGTTTCATCCAGTTGATATGGACGAATGAACATTCACATTAGGATAGATATTGATAGAGGCGTAAACGTGTTTGGCTCATCCCTAATTGTATTTTACACGACATTCCGAATGTCTATTTCTTGGGTCTGTTACAATTTCTTCTACGGATTTTAAGTTACTGAAATTTCCGTAAGCCTCCGAAAGAGTATGAGGAAGGAGACCAGGGAGGCCATGGCCCAAAACGGGGCGATGCGTCATATAATAATGATAATGATAGTAATTTTTTTTTCCAATGGCTCGACAGCCCCTTGGGGGCCTAGGCCGCCTCATTTTCGAGGCTTCACGATCATACTTTTTAGACACGTCACACTCGGTAGGACTCATCTGGACGAGGGACCAGCTCGTCGCAGAGACCTCTACCTGACAACATACAACACTCACAAGAGACAGACATCCATGTCGTAGGCGGGATTTTTTTTTTTTTTTTTTTTTTTTTTCCCCTAATTCCTGGGTTTTCCCCTTTGATCCATTTTTGTTCTGTATTAATCCTTTTTCGTCCTTTCGTGTCTCTAACGGTCCACAACCGTCTTTTTACAACACAACACAAACATCCATGCCCCCGTGGGATTTTTTTTTTTTTTTTTTTTACAAATTCCTGGGTTTTCCCCTTTGATCCATTTTTGTTCCGTATTAATCCTTTTTCGTCCTTTCGTGTCTCTTACGGTCCACAACCGTCTTTTTTTTTTTTTTTTTTATAACACAACACAAACATCCATGCCCCCGGTGGGATTCGAACCCACGATCCTAGCAAGCGAGCGGCCGAAGACCCACGCCTTAGACCGCACGGCCACTGGGATCGGCTCGAAACCCACAATCCCAGTAAGCGAGCGGCCGCAGACCACGCCTTAGACCGCGCGGACACTGGGATCAGCTGATGATAGTAATACTAGCAATAAATAAATACTTTCATGTACGGTCGATCCGCAGTATATGCATAGATACTATTGTACCGTTCAAGAAATAAAAGCCTATAATTATTATCAACTATTTAAATATTATTTCGCCTACACACTTTGTGACAGATGACGGTCAGTCTGCAGTGAGTGTCCATTTAAGCAGAGCGTAACTGCTCATTACACCTAAGCTCTTTGCTCAACCCAAGTGGAATAGAAGCAAACACTCCCGTAACGGACATCCTTCATGCAATGGCCGGTAATGGACTTACATCGTGTGATTATATTTTATTATTCAGTAATTAATTACTTCCACGAAAGCTTCTAATTGGCATCCTATTGCTGATGAAGTTTAAATAACATAATACGCTACAGCGCCTTCAATTACCGCATAAAATCTTACAAATTTCATGAAGCTAATAAGTCCTTCCAACATGCTTCTGAACATGCAACATTCCCAGAGCTCTCATTCGTTATTTAACTGTAATAGTCCTGAGGGTAATAGGGCCTTTTTAAATCAAAGGGAATAGATTAATATGGTTTCCTTGTAAGTTCCTAATGTGTGGGAAAATAGCATTGTAAATAAGATAAATTTTTAAAATTCAATGTTATAGTAGGCCTAAACCTACGTTGAAAATTTACTGGAAAGAGTACTAAAAATTATATATCGTGTAATCCTATAGCCGCTTTGAGCTTAGCACATTAACTGAATTGCCTTTGTTTAGTTTGTAGAAAAGATGACCTCCCTGAAGATTAAAAAAAGGCGACAAGTACTTTTCTGTCCAATGTTCCCCGATTTTCAAAAAGCATCTCATTTTGGAAGATTCCCAGCCTTCGCTTCTTTGTCCTTTTCGTAAGAACAACATGTTGGTAAAGATCTGTATGGAGCATTGGTGGAATTACACCGACAAGGGAAAATCGATATACGCGGAAGAAAATCTCTTGTCCACCACATATTTCACATGGCCTGACCTGGGGTCGCACCCGGGTCTCCGCGATGAGAAGCCGGCCACTAACCGCCTCAGCCATGGCGCTGCCCTGAAATTGAAATCCGTAGAAATAATATTAAGAAATTCAGTTCCTGCCGCACAGAAATCACATGGCGTTTCCATTAAATTTACAATCCTTTTTTTTCTTCCAATGGCGCAACAGCCCCTAGTGGGCCAGGGCCTCCTCATTATCGAGGCTTCATGATGACCCTCAGACACACCACAGTCAGTATTACTCCTCTGGACGAGTGATCAGCTCGACGCAGTGACCTATACCTGACAACACACAACACTCACAGGAGACAGATATCCATGCCCCCGGTGGGATTCGAACCCACAATCCCAGCAAAAGAACGGCCGCAGACCCACGCCTTAGACCGCATGGCCACTGGGATCGACTAATCTTTTGCCGGGAAATAATAGACTGTGCCTAACTGTATACTCTGTGAGTCATATAAAAAACATAGACGCTAAATAGGCCCATAAACACTTATGGAATAGCATGTTGTATTAGAAAAGCAACTAATGTCATACGGGTCAATTTTTCTGCAGAAGCTGTTGTTAGATCTGCCAGAACCCGTCTTGTATGGTACTCCGACATTTATCACTGCTTTCAAGTGTCCTTCAGTAATAACGTGTAGGCCTATACTGGTCCAGTGTAACAGGTTCGCAACCTCACTCCCTGATTCTTTGAGACCCATTTTAACATTATCCTTCCATCCATACCTAAGTCTTTCAAGTCGTCTCTTCCCTTCAGGTTTTCCGATTAAAAGTTTGAACTAATATTTCATTTATATCAAGTGCTTGGAAAGGCATTAGTGTATTTGGAGAAATTTAGTTGATTTTTGTACCTTTATTTATTAATTTTTCCTCCTGTATTCTCTTTACTTCTGCTGTTCAAAAACATGTGTGTAAATAAACTTTGGCAGCTTCTTAAGGTCTCTTCCTCATGGGGCTCTTTACTCGTAAGGGCTACAAATGGTCATATGTTAACAAGTGGTTCAATCAAGTGGCTGACTGGAAGAAAAATTCGTCAAATTTTAATCTTTTAAAAGATGGATAGAACTGTCTGAAGGTCACGTATAATGGCGGGCTTCTTATTGTTGAAAATTCTATCATACTGGCCTAGTATTGGCAGGCTATTTATAGGTTAAATTTCCACAAGCCCTTCCTAGTAGTAATTTAGACACAAGATGTGTAATTTTCCCCTTCATCACATTTGTTTAGTACGTTAAAATGGTTCGTACAACACTTGTGGTGCTTGTAATGTGTGTTCTATATCTGCCTACTTGAAGGTGCCAGACTTTGACTTTATCCTTATTTATAACCGTCATATATACAAGCCCGGTAATCGTGCTGCATCGCGAAATAGCAGACAGAATGGTGAAGGTTGGATAAGATTCCGCCTGTTCTGAAGCGCCATCATTCCTTCAATTTTAAGATTATAGCAAGGCATTAGGTGCCAGCAGTGTCGTTTCCCCCTCGCAAGTTGTAGCCGCCATTTTTTGTTTCTTAGCCTAATACAAACAGGGAATTGAAGCTGTGAAGGGAATGTAGTCTCTAAGAAAATTTGTACAAATTCGTGTTACTAGATCAAGGTCCTTAGTGTGGAAATACATAGCCCATTTAATTACATACACACACAGACATGATATCATAAGTCTGTACTGTCTTATATCCCATGTCATTGTTTTCCAACCAAAGTTTCGCGGAACCCTGGAACGTCGTTAGGAGTTCCGCAAGAAATCGTGGAATAAATAAATAAATTTGGGATGCAGCGAAAAATTTAAAATATCCCTGAAGTCGTCAAACTGGAATAATCTCCTCGCGCGCTACCAACAGTCTCTTTTTTATGTTATATGTACCGTGCATTTTGTCATAAGTTTAAGTTAAACCAGCTAATGCAAAATAATTATTAACACAGTAAGGTAAGCTTACATCACTGACTTAGACACACTGTATTTTTTACTCTTAATGTTTAGTTTTATGACTACAGGCATCTATTCATTTTAATATTGTGAGCGACATGAGTGCTTCCAATGTAATGTCAAATGTGTGTGTATCTGGATGCCATAGTTTCTTGTGATTCTTTGATGAACGCCCCATGAGGGTGGCAACTTGATTGCCGAAAAATATGTAGGAGTTACACATATACCTTACTTTGTTATTAGTTATTGTGCCTTAGTTGGTTCAACTTAAACAGCCTCTTTGTTTACTTTTGGCCAGTTCGCATTTAAGGTTGTATTTAGTTGTATTGTGTCTGTGTTCGTTTCGTATTGTTGTAGGAGTTCTGTGGGATATGAAAAAATATATTCGTGGTTCTTCCGTGGAAAAAAAAACAATTGACCAATACGCATCAATAAACACTGATAATTACACCCTCATTTCTTTATCTCCAAATTTTCTAGAATGTAGGTGATACACAAAATCTTAAATCAGAAAACGCCCCCGAATACGTAAGATATAGACGCTCGCTCCAAGACATTGATTTTTTTTTTAAATGTGTGTGGAATGAAACAAGGTTAATAAAGAAACAAGCAGTCTAGTGACAGTACTGTCTCTATACTTTACGTATCTGATATCGGACTTGGTTTCGCGCACGGCTTTGATCATTTCCAAGTTTTCATCTTTCTATTTAATGTCCAATTATTTCTAAGAAAGGAGAGAAGAATGGACGAACGGTAGTACAACCTAGTACTACTACCACAACCACAACAACTACTACTAATATTAATAATAACAATAATAAAAGCAGTAATAACAAGAATAATAATTTTTTTCTCTTTTGTTGTGTTCCTGTTAACAGAAGCTGGTACAGATTGTCCCAGCGGATGCAGGCCTTCTGCGAGATAAAATTGCCATGCTTAGGGCAGGATCACAAAACACTCCTGTAATAATAATGTAGTTACCTGTATGTAAGAGGCCAGTTCTAATACTGAAATGTTCATGGCCACTTAATTTATTAGGTGTACAATTTCTTGTGATGAGGTATGGATAGGAACATTGGATATGATATATGATTTTGTGCTCTTAACCCCTTAAATTTTAGCGGCTACTCTATATACCACCAATTTAACATTTACAAACTATGCATTTTCCCCACATAATGTATGTTCTTGACATGGTACGCAAATTAATACCAGTTATTTCCCTAAACAATACATATATATATATAATATGTTACCTGATTGCTCTTCAGAATGAATACCGAGTGTGTTTCCCATAAAGAATGTGCTGAATTTTATATATAATGTAAATGAATTTCAGTCTTCAAGGTATTGAATTTAAATCAAGTTCTTGGCATAATTTCACTAGAATCTATGCCTAAATTCTGCTTCCTCTATTCACATCGTTTTATCCCATGTTTTTAATGTCTTATTTTCTTCCTTCTGTCGGATAGTAGCACTTCCATACGCTCTAATCGAAAAGTCCAAGACTAAATTTAAAATGACTGTTTTTCTAGTTTTGTTTGTCGGAGTCTTGAGAGACGTCGAGTCCAGTGTCTTCTTCGTGTGAACTTCACAATGAATCTCTGGCTTCTGTGGACGACAGGAATTTTTTATTAGTTGAGTGGCTGTAACTTCTCAAGACGGACTTGATTCGACGTATTTACTTCAGTCCTTTGGTCCTATCCTAGGTACTGATGCTAGCTGGGGCACTCCCCTGTATTCTGTATTTAGTACGTAGATGTTTTATTTTATTATATTCTGTTCTAGTCTATCCTAGATGCCAACACGAGCTTCCTCTTTGATAGGTTTGAAGAAATGCTTGAAATTGTAGGAGAAAAGAGCACAGTTTTGGAAAACATATGACAACTAAGATATGAAGTTGAAAATGACAGAGTGAACACTGTGCAACACAAACCCTTCCTTCTCGACGGGACTCGAACTTGCAACACCAAGATTTATAGTAGCCGGCGCTCATTTCACATATACATTTTACATAGCCTACATTTAAATCCACATTTTTATTCTTCACAATAACAATTTCAAGAGTGGCTCTTGTTTCCAAGCAAAGTACTTCTCTGAGACCCTGAGGTACTTTCTCGTAACGCATGCTTACCTGCCTTTTAAAAAGAACATGAGTTAGAAGATAAGATGGTATAATAATTTTATGATTTATGTAAGGCGTGGCACATCTTTCTCTGTTCTAACGATAGGCAGGGAAGCGAGATATCGTGTAACTTGCGTGTATGTTAAACATAAGGAGAAGTTGCTACTTATACTGGGGGCACCAACCTGGGTCTCAGCCCGCGTGGCTTCGATAATATAGCAGACGTGTTCAGTTCCTTCGGCTTCTTCTAACTGGTGGGAATGAAGACATAAGAAATTCCTTCACCTGCATTCAGTGTCTTTATGACAAGAAAACTCAGGTAAAATTTAACTGATTTTAATTTATTGGTAATTGTTACAATTTGAAAATTGTCGTAATATCTAATAGGATTAATTTTAAGACAAATGTAAATGTTAATTACTGTATAGTTATCAATTTTATTTAGAAACATTTTACGACATAGCTGTTGTCGAGACTACGAAGGTTTGAACAGTGTGTAGAGATGGTTATTGATCATTGGTGACTTCAAAAGAATGGAGAGAAGAGGGGGAAGTTACTTGTACTGTTCTGTTGGATTCTGCCGATAGTGTATGACATTTGAACTCGTTGATTTGTTGATATTTAACACACTAAGTTTTGGGGACAGGAGCGGTCCCCGTCTTCAGGTTTGCTACTTCCAAACAAATATTACTGCATAGTACTAATTACTACATAATAATTGTTTAGGCCTAATGAGAACAAGTAATTATTATGCAGTAACATTTTGTTTTGGAAAAAATATCCTGTCCCCGAAACGCATTGTCTTAAATGTAAAAAATTAAGAAGAAAAGTCCATAAATTCAGTGAGCTTAGAAGAACATTTATACTTGCGCTGTGCTGCAGTGGAAAGAACTGCGTTTCAAAATACAGTTAGAAGAACGGCTATGCTGTGTGTGGGTTTTAATAATTTCCGTCTTTGAATGCAATTTTGAGGACGATTTGCTACATGCTTCAAGCATCAGTCTCATTTATAGGCAATATTATTAGTCCAAATTTTAGCTCAAGACGTCACTATGTTATACACTTACCTTCGTGGCATGTTTTGTCGTTTTGTCTTCGAGTCAGTCATAATAATTAATAACTGAGTTAATCTGTTTTTCGACGTTTTGAAACATCTCGGGTAATTCCTGCAGTAGACTTTGGAGCAGTAAACTATATATATTGTATCCAGGAGTGGTAATATTGAATATTAATCGGCCGGTTAAGATATTACAAAAATAAACGTTTATTGTATAAATGAATAATCATTATGATCAGCTGTCTCATTCTCTATATAACACACTTCACCAAAACCAAATAAAATCTTCAGGGAAGATTTATATTTTATATTTTTTTACAATTTTATAAGTTTTAAATTATCTATTACAACCAATATACAACAAATAAAATAATGTATGTACCCTAGAGAATAAATGAAGGCAACATGCATTTAAGAAACTATAAGATTGAGGTCTCAATCCATCCGACACATACATTTATATATTTATGATGCGTTTACATTTGTATAATTTGGTTGGCCTGAACATGACCATGTATGGTCTAAACATTTTGCCACAACAATGTGGTTAATGAACATAAATAATAAATTTGAAAGTACCATTTATTATTAAACATTATTAGGGCTCAGTTGTACATAAAAGTTACTTCGAGAAGCTTGCCAGTTGATTCAAATGTAGAAACGCTTGCATATAGGCCTAATAGTAGGCCTTGATAAGTGAAAATTGGAAAATATCAAAAGCTCAGAAATGTCAGTACGTAAGTTGTTCTGTATTTCAGCCAGCTTGAAATTTGGAATTAAAATTTGGCGCAAATGATTTAAAATAACCGGTCCGATTTAAAAGTTCTTAAATTAATAATAACACTGACGTAGAGTGTATATGTATACGTACGTCTGAAATCACTGATACATGACTCAGATGTAAGGAGAGACGTGGACCGCCTATAAACAACATATCTGAAAATAACTTTAGTATCACTGAGGCCTAAACAAGCTTATAAACTTGACAGTATGACCTTCTTGGTTATGGTACTGTATAGTCACGCTGGTTGGTCGGTATCAATGTCTGGAACGAACACAATGTGTCCATTTGCTACCGTGAAGCTTTAGACAGTAGCCTAGCTACACCGTGTCACAAACCACACAACTGCAACATGAAACTTGGTCATCGTGTTAAGTCCCAGAAATTATATATGCTTAGGTGTTGTGTAGATAATGAAGACTGGCTCTCTATTATCTTCATAGAAATCGATATTTTAACCTGCCACTGGACAGTGCAGTGCAGCTAAGCAGTTTTGTAACATCCGATTTAATATATGGTGTTTTCAAGTATATTTATTGGGACTTTTTCCATTGTCACGAACACACCAACAGCACAACAGCACAACATTTTGGAATCTACCTGTTTCCGTCTTCAGGCGAAGTAACACTAACCTGAAGACGGAAACAGGTAGATTCCAAAATATCGTGCTGTTGTGGCTGTTGTGTGTTCGTGACAATTGAAAAAGTCCTAATAAATATAATTGACAAAACGTACGTGAAACCATTGTCAAAAACTTATATGATTCAATCCATTTTAATATTACTTTCGATTCTTATTTTTGATCTTACAAGTGAGCGTCTTAAAAATGAATTCTTCACCAAAATGTTTTATGCAGTCTTTAAAGAAGACCTCCTCCACACAGGAATAAGTAGCTGCTTAAGGCGGGTTTACTTTGTTCATTTTGGATGAATCAATAAAAGTGAACAGTATAAACACTCCATTCATCAAAAGTGATCATCAGTGATGAAGGCTGAAAAATGTTGCCCGCGGCCACTTTGGTTTACTTTGGATGAATCAGCCTGGATGAATCGTCGACAGTGAACAATATAAACAAACGTGTCACTGCATGTTCCTCCGCAGTGAACAACGGGCGCTTCTGTTGTTGGCTGCCTGGTTTCTTTTCTGTTGTTCTGTTTGAAAATAACCTGCTATGGTTTTTAAACGGAAGGACGACCACAACACCTTAGGTGCTAGACTTTATAAAAATCGTGAGTTCTTGTGGCACACAAAATCTGAGCACTAGCTCAAGAGCTACAGGAAATTATGCAGGAGCTGTTACGGAACTCACAGTAGAGGCCGTAAAATGAGAATAAAACAATTTGTACTGGGATCTGCGCTCTTCTGGGATATGACGCGGCGTCATGTGGTAATTGTTTACCGACGTTTCGGGACAATGTATCGGTCCCATCTTTACGGGACTCTTGACCCGTGAAGATGGGACCGGTACCTTGTCCCGAAACGTCGGTAAACAATTACCACACAACGCCGCGTTATAATATCCCAGAAGAGCGCAGGTCTCATCAACGTCGCGGCGGAAGCCTGAAATAAAAATTCTTACTGGATATGCTGCTGTGATAGCAAAGGTAATGAAATCACATAAATGTGACGCAAGCCTGCACGACATTTATGCGTCGAAATTGTTTTGGTTCAAATAAGCACATTCCACGAACCTCAGTGTCAAAGAAGGCTCTATTTTTTCAATAATTTTCCTGCATTCGTTAATTAAACAATCACAAACAGCACTGATATCTAAAGGCACGAATTCAGTTGCTGCCATTTTGAAATGAACTAGCGTGTTCTGTGTTGATGAACGATGTAAACGGAATTTGATCCATCCATTGAAGTTACTTTGGATGGTTTATCCGCGATGACCAATGTAAACCCGCCTTTAGATGAATTTCCTAATCGTAAGCACTGGAGATGCTGAGCTGACGGTGTGCCCGAGACTTCTCTTAAACACAGACCATAGATGCAGTGAGGTATATGAACTTTAATATGCATGGGACCGACCATTAAATATTTATATCTGCAGTTTAGAAGGTATTGATTTATGGGTGTATTTTTAGCCCGCGGCTTCTCTTTAAAGTTGAAACCCCTCGTTCGAAGTCTCAGAATTATCCAAACTATAGGCGTATTTATCGAGAGCCTTGTTATTCTTTATTTTTAAATAATTTTCTTATTTTGTCTACTTGATGAATCTTACAGAAAAACTAGAGACAAGGTGGCATTTAGCCTATTCTGCTGTACATTTCTTGGACCTGGTCTGTCGATTAAGAAGACAGGTGGACATTCGGTCCTATGCTTGAGCTCTGTAAGTTTTCATTGTTCTGAAGAGTCATACTATCGTTGTGAAACCGTGTAGATTAATAAGCGGATACCAAAGTTTCGGAGGAAAATAAACCTACCGCCTCCTTCTTCAGGGTTCCTCCTATTCGTCAGTACCTACATACCAAATTAAATGACGTCACATTCATGAGACGAAAACCTGAAGTAGTTGAAGGTGTTTCAGAACAGGGTGTGGAAGAGCATAATTTCTCCTATGTGAAATAAACAACAGGGTCCATGTGAACAGAATTTAGTTACCCCGAAGATGGAGGCGGTACGTTCCTCCTAAATGCCGGAACAACCATTTACTACACGGTGTAAAAAAAACAAAGAACATATTTTGAAATATCTGGATGCTGGAAAATATATCGTAACGAGGAGGTTCATAACTAATGTCATATATATGCTTAGTTTACCGTGAAAGAATCGTAGAAGATGGGACTGGCAGTACATGAAACACGCGTGGGGAGAGTTGAGAAATGCTTACATAATTATGGACAATAGTGTTAAGGAAGGACCTAACTTGGTACAAGCAGGCGAAGGTGAAATGATAATATTAAAACGGGTTTTAAATAGGATATGAGGGAGAGTGCTGGATTTATTTAACCCAGGACAGAGGCCAGAAAAGGGCTGCTGTGAATACAGCAGTGGGCATTTGTGCTTTATAAAAGGTGGATTTATTCTTAACCATCTTAGTATCTATCAGTTTCTGATGAAGGCCTCTTCTATAAGGTTGACATCACGCTGGAATTGACATCTCTCTGTTTGATGGAGTAATATTTTCAGTTGGTTATATTTAGCTAATTAATTATTTACTATTAATTATTTATTAAATATTATTATTATCTATTCATTTAAATAAGTGGTGAATAAAAATGACGTACTTCGTAAATGATCAGGCGGAAGTACACGCACTGGAAATAAGTTGGATTGATGTGTGTGGCGTGCAATATGTGTGCTATTCATTGTTTTAGAATTTAAGATTTTTGTATCTAACTTAAAGTTATGAACCCTGACAATTCAAAGCGGAAATTATTCGTTTTCAACACTTAGACGTGCTAAATAGGCCTGTAGGAGTGTCCTAGCCCTATTCTTACCTACAATTACTATATAATACTTAGCACTTGCAATTCGTGTTCTAAACGTACTCTGCCGAAATTTCGGCCATAATAAGAATGTGGCAAAGTCGATCTATAAATATTGTCGCAGACAGGCCGTTGTAAAGTAATACTTACATTGTTAATAAGTTAAATTTTATTTAAAGTAAATATCTCCTGAAACACCTGAAATAACCTCCAGGCTAGACCCGTTAGCTAATGATGAAATATCTCGCATTATTTGCACATAGGCTACAAGAAGATTTTATTAGTCGTTAGTAACCCAAAGTGATAAGAATTTTATTTACAAAATACTTTAAATGCAAGTATAAATAACATTCGGATCTGCTGCAAGTCTGTAGAATCTTCTTTCGTAGAGCAAAGTAGGTTGGTTACGAGCGCCTTCATAAACCGTGAATATTTACTAGAAAATTTTGCTGTAGGCCTAAACAATTTGTTTTTAAATTACTAGTGACAGGACTCGACAATTTTTTTTTACTTTTGTTTATTGAAATTGAGTAGCGTAATTTGTAATGCAGATTCTTTCGAACAGAAGCTGATAATAAATGGTTTAACGTCTCCAAATGGTAATTCAAAATTCAAAATATAATAATCCCATAAGGAAATTACGTGGATGTACAGACGGAGTCTCTGTAGATGTAGGGTTGCCTTCTCAGAATAGGACGCGTTGTATACAGTACATTAACTTAATAGTTACAGGGAAGACTCCACGAATGGTAGAATCTTGAGTGACTCCAGAAAAAATAATGGGAACATAAAAACGCTTTATTATTCTTATACTGTACACATACATACACATATTTAGGAAATGGGCTTAATGAAGTCACATGGCAGGAACGTTGGGTGGCTGAGAAAATAAAACCTTTCTGTCGCTTTTGCACTCTCCCTTACACTTCCCCTGGTCAGAGATTAAATTTTAATAGTTAGAGATAACTGTGAGTCATTACCCTCACATTACTTTTAAAAATGCGTGTTTGAGGTCTTATTTTCACGATTTTTTAGAGAGACATAATCTCTGCGATAAGGACAAATAAGAGAAATTTCCGATAAGAAGAGTGGATGAATGTTAATCATGATATCTTGACTTTTAGATAGCCTACGGTTATAAATATCTCATTGGAAGTCAGAACTCGGCTGACGGACGTAGAACTCGCACCTGCTGATATTAGTAGGTCCACTGTACGGTGGATTCCTTTAGGGCGAATATTTCTGCGACGCTGTCTTCTTGATCAGTTTTCACGAAAGGGAACGCCCTGTAGATCCTACAATTTTGCTACCCGTGGTTCAAAAATGTAGGCTATTCAATGTGAACCTAATGTTTTACAGTTATGTGAAGTATAGTCACTTAAGCCTGAGACCTATAAGAGAATAAGCTTGCATGATTGTAAATTTTATGTTAAACATCCCGTGGTGTTATATAGAAGTATAAAGGATTAACTATCATCCACACAACTAATTTGTGTTATTATTAATTTATTTAAGGCAACGTTTTCCACCAATATTGGTCATATTCAGTCCTCTAAAATAATAAAGTTATTGTATAAAATTCCTTTTTTCGTTTTTAATAATTGAGATCTCAATTTTACATTCTCTAAAAAACATGTTGCAAATGTAAAATTAAGATCTCCATTACTAGCACTGAATAATACAATTTTGTACTATACGGTTATGATTTTAATGGCCTCAGGGTGACCAAAGTTGTTCGAAATATGTTGCCTTAATTAAATTAATAATAATACAAATTATTTGTATTGACAGTATTTAATTTTTTATATTTGTATGATTGTGACTTAGTTTTTAAATTAGCCTATATATTTTTATATTATATGTACCGTGCGTTCTGTTATAAGATATAGTCAAACCAACAAATACACTGCAATTTCTAAAAAAGTATATTTTGCAGCCCCTACATATGTTTTGGCAACTAATTTGCCATCTTCAGGGAGCAGACCAAATAATCACAGTTATTGAAGACATCCAACTATGCTGAATGTACCCATAGTTGGATGCCTTGAATAACTGTGATTCTTTGGTCTACCCCCTGAAGATGGCAAATTAGTTGCCGAAACATATGTAGGGGCTGCAAGATATACTTTGTTAGTAATTGTAGTGCTTTTGTTGGTTTGACTGTATCTTAGCCTATACATATTAACGACAAGTGAGAGGAGCTCAAGAAGCTTTTGGTCTTCTGGGATGTTAAGCTGCGTAGCGGGTATTTAACACATCTCGGCGTTTCAAGCGCCTTTCTAGGACCTACCAAACCTTCAAGATAAAGGCTCTATGTTCCTCCGAAGTGTCATGATACGTTAAATTATCCTATACACAGTGTAATCTTCCATTAGACCTGAGTCGTCAACATGAATGCTGTGGAAACCTCAACACTTCAGAGAAACTCCGTCATTGTTAATCGATAGGGCGCACTTCTTTGACTTCCTGAGTAGAAAACTCAATTTTGTTTTAGAAAATATGGTACAGCATTTTGAAATTAGTCGATCATAGTGG
Organism: Reticulitermes speratus; assembly: GCA_021186555.1. NCBI lineage: Eukaryota > Metazoa > Arthropoda > Insecta > Blattodea > Rhinotermitidae > Reticulitermes > Reticulitermes speratus. The sequence continues at coordinate 22,869,899 of JAJKFL010000004.1, forward strand.
TGCCCTGTCTAAGTAAAGGTTTTTATTCACTCGAACACTGATACCAAATCCCGCGTTTCTCTCTGTTGCCAAATGTGGGTCTAGGCAAATTAAATGCCTCCTGGTGGGCCGACACCCTGTCCAGGATATTTTAACCAAATTTGTAATATTCGTATTCTCAGAATTAATTTAGGAACAGAAGAGGACATACGTCGTAATCAATAATAGCTTAAAGAGGAAAACAATATGTAGAAAACTGTAAACAGGAGAAGTCTTGCGACTATATTATAGTTCATCATTCACAGCTATTGCCACTCAAAAACTGTGCCCAACAGTTCTCATGTCTAGGAGTAGGCATATAAAATGCGTCCAAATTTAGCGTTTTAAAAACTACTTAGTTTCTGTTCAATTAGCCGAAATTCTAGTGGACTATTGTGCAAATATTTCGCTAATAATTTGTGCTAGCTCAAAGTAGACTAGCTGTGTGCTCGTTTATTGAGGGATAATAAATTAGTTTCTTAACGAACACTGGAAAAGTTCTTTCACTTATTCTCACTCACAATAACTTTTGCGTGTGAATGAAAAATACAATTTATAAAAACACAATCATCATAATTTTTCCTTAGTCTGTCTTATGACAGGTCCATAGCCTCTTCCAAAGCGAGTTCTCCACAGAGTGCGACCTTGTGCTTCTTTCAATTTCAATTTCCAGTATCCTCTCGTTTCCTTAAGGTCATCCAGTAGCTTCTTACGTCTTCTTCCTCGTCTTCCTTTCACTTCTAGCCTTCCGTCTACCTTTCCTTCAATAACATGTTTTAGAAGGCAGTTCCTACGCAATGTGTGACCAATCCAGTTAGCTTTCCTTCTTCTTATTGTATGTAGCATATTCCTCTCCTCCTTGACTCTGTGGAATACTTCATTTCTCACACGATCAGTCCAACTGGTCCTCTCCATCCTTCTCCAGCACCACATATCAAGACTTTCCGGATATTTCTGATCTATGTTCCCAAGTGTCCAAGTTTCAGCACCATACAAAGCTATGCTCAAAGTTTAGTATTTCTCTAGTTTCTTCCTTAAATATAAGTCCAGTTTGCTGGTGAACATAGTCTTCTTGTTGAACGCTGCTTTTGCCATGGCAATTCTAGATTTAATTTCATGTGTACAGCTTGCATCATTTGTCATCATGCTACCCAAATAGTTGAAATATTCCACATTCTCCGGTTGTTTGTGATCTATCACAATATGTATTGAGGATGGTTACTTTGAGATTCTCATTACCTTAGTTTTTTCCACATTCGTTTCCATTCTACAGCCTTTGCCAATTTGCAGACAGGTTCCGTTTCATACAGGTACTTGAAGTTTAGATCCTCGGGACTGTAAATGTTTTCCGCTAAAGACAGGTTTCCCTTATGCCCAGGTTCCTTTTAAGACAGGCATCACTTTATTATATTTCAGTCGAAACTTCGCAGTTTAACGTTCCCACTCTTGGAGTTACTATCTGGCGTCAGGAGTAACATCAAATAGCGTCAGTTCCACTGGCACTAGCAAGTCCACGACACCAACTGCTCGGTCTTAAATCACGTGGGAAACTTTAATGAATGACACAGTACTATCACAGTAAAATAATGCTCACTAACTGTCGAATAACTTCCCTTTCATTGATTGTTAATTTGTGATTTGTGCGTCCGTAATAAATTAGAAGTAAAGCAGGTAATATGAAACACATACGCTCAGTTTTGACATTGTTTAGGGTATGTTATAGCCTATATTAGATGTTGGAAACCGCACAAAGATTTTCTTCTGTTCTAAGTTCAAAAGATTTATAGTCACACCGTTGTGAACAAGACTGTGTATAAAACAGTTCTAAGAAGTCTTGACACCCTCCTTTCCGTGTGTAACTGCCTCTCTCTAAATACAGGAGCTAGCCAGGCGTACATAAACTGAATAAGTTGTGGTCTAGCGTCTGAACTTATTTTGAAAAAAAAATATATAGGCCTGTAATATTTTCATGGCAAGAAGGTAAAATAGAGTATATGTCTTGGATTTTACGAAACTTCAAATGGGTCTATTAAATTGCATCTTCGTTGCAGTGGTTAATAGGAAAATAAGTGTGTTTCCTCTTGAAAGTTTATCTCTAACCAGACTTGTGACAACCCGGTGCCATTTTGATTTTCACTTCTTTTTAACTGAGCTGAAATAAGGAATCTTATTCGTATTACGTATAATGTAGAGTACGTGAACCTCACCTTTATGTTCTTCGGGTTTTGCGTATGGTTAACCGAGTTATTGTTGTGGGAGTAATACATTTTAACCTCTTTTATGGGCCTAATTTTTATTTTTGATACATCCCTTTCTCAAATGTAAAACTTGAACCAATAAAAGGCAAGAAGCCAGTGTCATCGGGCACTTTGTCAAGCCCTTTGCTCGCAATTCCTTTACATCAGCGTGGTTGTATAGACCAGAAATTTAAAAGGTTACATAATATAGTCCTAAGACTTAGAATTTAAAAACTGAAAAAAATATTCAAGTTGCTTGTAGTTAAGAAGAGGATGTTTCTTTATTGCTGTTGAATCATAGCGCGTTTTATAAGTCACCTAATGCCACATTTACAGTATAGGCCTACACTTCCCTTTCTGGGCTTAGCCATGACCTGGTAACAAAAGAAACAATCACTGTCGTAAAATAATAAAAAAACCTAAAACATGTTAGATTCTGCTGTTATGGAATTTATTTATGTTGTGAAATTAATTGATGTTATGGAATTGTTTTTATGTAGTAGAAATTCATTTTTGCTACATGAAGAACAAGTGAGAATTTTTGTGTAGATCAGTTATGAGAATGAATCGTGAGATGGTGGTAAGCTACCGGATCATAACCGCGGTCTCTTAAGTCCAAGAATGTGAATCTGTCAATCTGTGGCTCCTTAACAACCCAGTATGGTAGCTGAGTGGGTCACAGCATCTGTGCTTCAGATATATTAATTCGGCTGGGAGATTTGCTTCCTATTGGTGACTCACATACAGAATTTTTCAGTTACACTCAGCCCTTGTTGCCTTCCTGAAAAAGTGGGAGTAAATCAAAGGGCCCAAATCTACAAGACAGGCAAAGCACGTATAAACGTAACATTGAGGTGCGTTCGCATAACCATTGTTGCTGTGGAAAAGCAATACGTGTACATATTCTGAGTGTGTATCTGTAATCTTAGTTACCCAGTATGCAAAGCGCATGAGCCGTATTATATTGTCACCTGTGGCCTGTCCGGCTCTAACATATTTTCCCACATTATCTCATAAACGGCCCAATTTTCGAAAAAAAAAATTGAATGTAAAATGTGTGATTTGATTTTCTATACAACTTTTGTCTGAAACATTTCTCATTCTAAGAAGAATTGAGCAAGATATTATCATGAATGTACATAGGTTTTCATTTAAAGTACCCGTTTTTCTTGTCAGATTTTAATCGAACGTGAATTTTCTCGACAGATTTTCGGAAAATACTCAAATATCAAACTTCATAAAAATCCGTCCAATGGGAGCCGTGTAGTTCCATGCGGACTGACAGAGAGACGTACATGACGAAGCTATACTTTAATAGTAACTTTTCGCAATTTTGCAAACGCGCTTAAAAATTATATTCCCATTATAAATAAGGGGTTAGCGTAATAGAAAGCAGCCAGCCAAAGGGCGTTAAACCGAAAATGAGAGAGCGCAAATTAAGAAGTGTTGTAAATTGGTAAGGGGCGTTAAAGCAAAAAGGCATAAACGAACCAGGCGTAAAAACGAGGGCTAGGTGTATATGAAAACAAATTAGGCTATAGCACGAAAAAACCACAGACAATAAGATGAAGGCGGCATGTAGGTAACAAGTTAACAAAGGCAGAGACACAAATTACGAGCAAGACGTGACATTTCAGACAACAACTGTTCGCTGAACGTGAGCGCCTCCGTCACTGCCGCAGCCTCGCCTAGCAATGTCGTCCCATTGCGCTAAACATACTGTCACTGCATCCGTCAGTAGGATACGTTTGTCGGGGCGAATTTGCATGATGTGACGAAGTCGGGTAGCCCTTCCTGCTTTGAAAAACACACAGAGCAGCTAGCATCTTAGATTTGGGATTATTTGCCACAGTTCAGACCAAGACCTAAGTTTTGTAGGTCCATTTATTGCTGTTTTTCATTTCCAATTTTTGAAACATTTATACCATACTCCCAGTGGCCCCGCGGCCTAAGGTGTGGGTCTGCATTCGCTCGCTTGCTGGGATTGTGCGTTCGAATCCCGCCGGGGTCGTGGTTGTCTGTGTGTTGTCAGGTAGAAGTCTCTGCGTCGGGCTGATCATTTGCTCAGAGGAGTTCTATCGAGTGCGGTGTGTCTGAGTGTGATCGTGAAGCCTCGATGATGAGGCCCTGGCCCACTAGGGACTGTTGCGTCATGAAAAAAAAAACTCTTTAATTATCGATGAGATAACTCGTTCAATGAAGTAACTGTCAGCTTGTTGAAAGACGGGGTTTGATTCTCAGCTGAGGTAAGGCCTTTTCATCACCGGATCTGTAGGCCTATCTGTGATATTCCGAATCTGACACAACATCCTATCAAATGGGCCACTCGGGCTCCTTCTCCGGGTTAAAGGGGCCGAAGCTTCATGCTAACTACTAATGTCCGTCTATTGGCAGTATACAATGAGGTGAGATTAACGCCCTGTTGCTCTGTGCCCCACTGACGAAGCTCCCAGTGACTGCTTTACACTTATGTAGCGCACCGAGCCCATGAAACATGTGTCCTGTTGTTTTAATCATTACTGATACATTGTTAAAGGAAACAAGAATGAAGCATACTGGTGTGTAATAGTTTACCGACTGATCAGGTACGTTACACTAACCCGGTCGTAACTTTCAACATCATATTTATCACTTGTCATGTTCCGTAAACTACCGGTATAGGCCTTATGTATAGCGCTTTGCTTTCAACCCCCTGTAGGTCTATCATTTTCTTCCCCTTTTATCGTGCCATACTTCTTGGCAGCACAGTATTTTTGGGGCTGTTACCGCATACCCACATCCATCAAACAAGCCGGCGGGTGTGATATTGATTGAGAATGACAACTTGTCATCATCTGAGACTTAGGTTGCTCCTTTAAGGAAAGGCTGAAGGAAGGGATTTAAAGAGGACGGAGGCATAGGTGAAGCAGGTTGCAGTAAAGCAACCCATGGCGTCTGGTGATGGATGGTGTAGAAGAAAAATCCAGATGATTTAGTGCTTAAGCTATACAAACTGAGAATAAACTTGTAACATACTAAAATAGCAAGTAAGCCACAGTCGTGTTCTGTTAAGCTTAATAAGGATACAGGTATAAAGCCTCAAGGCTTGAATACAAACTTACATTTTTTATATAAACCTGAAAATCACAGAAAAAAGTCAAAGATGTGCCACTGAAGTATCACGAGTCCCATGGATGTGTCAGAAAAAGGGGCATAGAAATTGTATATGTCGGGAACCAAAATTAATCTTAAACAAGTTAGGAAATATCCTCAGACCGTGTCGCTTCTGGCTCGTTAGCTGTGTTATTGACACTTGATTTTAAATCCACGGATAATTTCAAGATGAACGCGAAAAGTGCAATGTTTTAAATGTGCCATTACACGTTTTACGCAGGACACGCTATAAGACTTTCCGTATCTTAGCAACAGACCTACAATGGAGCATAATCAGTGTGTATTAAAAGTTGAACAATAGTCAAGGGGGAGAGTTATGTAAAATTTATCATCCTCATCTGTTATGGCTAGATATTTAGTTGATTCTTCGGCCTCAACATGTGTCTCACAGAGAACACAATGTGTCTTACATTATAAAGACCAATTAAGTTTAGGTATCATAAATATACGTAGGTATTTATGTAAGGTGTCTGCTATTTTTGTCTGATTTTAAACAACATGAGAATATGTTAAGAAATTTGAGAGAGAATCATGAAATTTTAGGAACATTCTTCAGGTGGGATTCGCGTTGTTCCGTGCGGATAGACGGACGGACAGATGTGACTAGGCTAATAGTCGCTTTTAGAAAAGTCTTTTTAAAGGCGCTGCAAGTAGAGTTTCAGCTGCAGATGTATTGGTATGGCCCTCGATACGGACAGGTGGCAATCCTTTTTGAAGATGGTGATGAATCTCAGGGTTTCATAACCGGAAAGGAGTTTTGTTCGGGCAAACGGTTACAATAAAGCCACTACTTTTTTAGAAACTCATTTTCAGGGTGGCATTCTATACTTTTATAAATTTCAACGTATAATTATTTCCTTACATTTAGTAAGTTATATGTGTATAATTGCGAAATATGTGTTTCGTTCCAAATATTAGAAAAAAATATATAACGTTGCAAAATGAAAAATGGCTTCCTGAAAATGTGCTATAAACAGAAAAACCGGTACAGTGCTTACGTGGAAACTAGTTTATTTGTAGGCCTATTCAGTTGTCAAGAACGTGAAGTGGCCAGAATAACTCAGTCGGTATAGCGACTCGCTATTGGCTGGACGGTCCGGGGTTTGAATCCCAGTGGGGGTAAAATTTTCCGCACCCGTCCAGGCGGGCCCTGGGACCCACCCACCCTCCGATACAATGGGTACCGTGTCATTCCCGGGTATAAAGCGGCCGAGGCGTGGCGTTAACCACCCACCCTTATCTAACACCGATGTTAAAGAAAGAGTAGAGGTATAGGCCTTCCTCTGTTTCCCCTCTGTGCCTTCATGGCAAATCATAGGGTGACCTTCAAATTACTTTATTTTTTAAAGAACGAAAAAAAAATGTATCTTCCTGAGCCCTTGTTCACTATTACAGTGCAAATATCACACATTTGTTTTGTCATTACATGTCCAGTGGAGCAAAACACTTGGCGTAAAATAAAACCTTCGAACCATCACAATTCCAGCTTTACCGCCTAGAAACTGGAGCTTAATGTAGCTGTAATTACAGAACTGAACTGCAGTCTCACACAGGCACCTTCTAGCAAGGCCATATACAACTTGCTGCATTCGTTTAATTCTTACAGTAAGTTGTGATTCTTTCCCCTCACTCAGAATTCTGCTTCTTCCTAGTTTTTAGAATGAGTTTCCCGCAGCAAATAATCACGCAGTGTTCTTCTTGGGATATTGGCTGCTTTCACCACTAAGGCCACTCTTCCTCCTTGCGAACCGGCTCAATCGCTTTTGCTAGCTGCTCCGCTGTCCATTTCCCCTCTTATCCCACGTGTTTCGTATCGACCCATGAAGCCCGAAATCCTTAAAAATTCGTTTATATCATGCCTAACTTCACATAATTGGCGCCATAAAATTGGTGGACAGTAAATATATTTTATCGTATGACGTATGGATGTTTTATTGTATCCACCAAATGTGGCATTGTTGCATTCAACTGTACGACTACACAAGTTTTACAGCATTGCAAAAAATGGGAAAGTGCATAAGTTCCATTTTTGCATGCTGGAAAGCTGCAGTATGGAAGATAAGCTACTACTTACAAAATTGTAATTTGAAATTAAAATAACAGTAAGAAAGCCATAACTGCAAATTCAGTAGAGATCTGTACTCTCTTCTTGAGGACTTGAGTAGGCAAGGTTAATTTCCAAGGCCGTTAGCAGGAACAAAAAAACCGACTGCTCCCTAAGTCCTTATGCTACTGAGAGCTCTGTAGTGTAAACACGAGTATTAGAGACCCTTATGGTAACTGTTTCTGCAGTACACATAACTACTTATTGGCGGGAGTAATGTATCGGGCGTTATTGTAGCCAAAGTGTTATTTTAGTTATTTACCCAATTATTTTGTCTGATTTGTGATTGCTTTCTGACAAAGGACTCTGCTACATAAGGTTAGCAATTTAGTTGAAAAACTAAAATTATATTTTACACGCAAACCCTAATCAGTAGCTGGGGGAAACCTGAAGGGAAGAGATCACTTGGAAGACCTAGACGTATATGGGAGGATAATATTAAAATAGAGCTTCGAGAACTAGGATAGCAGCGCGTGAACTCGAACGATCTGGCTCTGGATAGGGACAAGTATGAGGCTGTCCAAGAGGACCTCTAAACCTCAGATTCCTTGACCCCGGGAGACGGGACAGAGAGGTTGTCCCTGTCCCGGAACGTCAGTAAGCAACTGGGCTTACCAAACCCCGCCGCGTAACAACCTAGAAGAGAGAAGTCCTCAACTACACCGCTGCGAAAGCCTGAAATGTCGCCAAGTGGCCGGCTATTGTGAATGTGGAAATGAACCTTCGGGGTTCATAGAAGGCGGACAGTTTCTTAACTAGGTAGGAAAGATTAGCCATTCAATCAGGACTCTGGTTAGTAGAAGTTAGTTAGTTAGTTAGTTAGGTAGGTAGTTAGTAAGTAGGTTGGTTGATTATTTAGTTTGTTGATTGGTCATTTTGTTGGTTTATCACTAGTTTGTTCGTCAGTCGGTTACTTGTATTAGTTTATTGGTCGGTTAGTTTGCTTGTCAGTTAGGTGGTTGATTATTTGTTGTTTTTTTTTTTGCGTGGTGAAGGGCCCCGCAGCAGACGCTACGGACGCACCGCAGCCTTAAGGCTTCTTGTGCAACCCCTGTGATAAAGATGAGCAGTTTTTTTACCAAGTTTTACAATTAATGGAGCACCAGTGGAATGAAATTGACAGGGGAAAACCGACAACTCGGAGAAAAACCTGTTCCAGTGCCACTTTGTCCACCACAAATCTCACATGTACTGACCCGGGATCGAACCCAGGCCTCCACCTTGAGAGGCCGGCGACTAACCGCCTGAGCCATGGCACTGCCTTGATTATTTGTTAGATGGTTTTCTTTTGTCGGTCGGTCGGTTCGTTGGTTGGTTGGTTGGTTGGTTAGTTAGTTGGTTGATTGTTTAGTTGGTTGGTTGGTCGGCTCGTTGGTTGGTTGGTCGGTTCGTTGGTTGGATGGTTGGTTGTTTAGTTACGCATACCTCAAACGTCAAGTAGGCATTTAATTTTAGACTCTGTAGGCTGCCAGTTACAACTGAATTGTTATTTATATAGGCTAATGTTTGTTATGAAACCTTTTGTAAAGTAGACTCTTGTTGAAATTATTAATATTTTCCCTGCTGGTGACCTTAAACGTCGAAACATGTTTGAGGAAACTGTAAAGGAAATAAGTATGACATACTGATGGTAAGTGTACTGTGATGGTTTGTACTTTATTTAGGATAAACCATAGTATTCAAAACAGTAGGCCTGTAGGTTTCTCATCAGACACAGACTATATTCACATCCAGCTTTCAGGAGAAGGACTGCGTTGTTAGTGACAGGGGGTTCTCACCAAAGACCATGTTAATGTGCTGTTTGCAGTGGCCTGGTCGCAGTGTGTTGCTGTGATGTGTAGACACTTTTAATTTTCGAAAGTAACCAGATAATCTTCCTGTTGTGTTCTGAATAAGATAAGTGCACTTGCTTGAGACTTTGATATGCTTGCACTTCGCATCTTCACCAATTGCAACACAGAGGGGCTTAATGACGTAGACTGAACTAAACATTTGAGATTCTTGGGCTATGTAGGGCAAGGCGGGGGGGGGGGGGGGGTGCAATGAAATTGAGGATTTTTTAGGCGTAAACTGTGAGTTTCAAATAGCTGCTAAACAAACTTCCAAACGTGAACCTATATTATCCCTCATTAATTTCTCTTAACTGTACTGTCTGGAATTATTTTTGAAGGATCACAGGCATGCTAGAGTGCCTGCGAAAACTTTGGGAGCTCAGACACAAGAAATATATATCTTTTTATACTGCAGTAAATACAAAGCTTAGGCGTATATAAGAATGCTTGTTTTCAGACTAACGTGTAGGTCTATACATATTTCCTAATTATTACTTACACGTTGCAAGACTGCAGATATCGCAAGATTTTGTTCAACTTTACAGTACGCGTTGAGTAATATTGCGTTTACATCTGCGTGTAACCTGACATGTATGTAGTACACACGAACGCGCACAAGAACACACGCATGCTTACACACACAAGTAATACACGCCGCATCTTATAAGTCTATGTGGATATCACTATGCCTAAATAATTTAGTCTACTAGACCTACGCTAATTGAATATTCAACCCACTTTATAAATGGACCCCACCCTCTCTTTTGCGGGAGCCATTAAGCTGGTCCGACTACCTTGGCGATAGCCTGGACCTATAGGGCTGTCTGCCATATCCAACGTCTTTCAGTGACAAATCCTGATAGAAGCTTAGACTGCCAACGCGCAACACCCAAACAGAAATCTTCTTAAATAAAAGTAGTCCCTGTCTACACCATAAAAGCATATAGGGGGGGGGGAGGTGGAGGTATATCTCCACTCTTTCTTAACTTCGGCACTGTGTGGAAGATAGTTTTCAACATCACATCTCGGCAGCTTTGTCCACGAAAAAACCCCCGGGGGCTGGATGGGCCACAGAGCCGGTCTGGACGTTTTGGAGAAGAGAAAAATCTTTGCACTTACCGGAATTCGAACCCTTGGGATTCTCATTAAATAGAGGGGTAATATTGAAACAGGTAGGCGGCCTAATTATTCGTATTAACAGGAAGATGTGAGAAGAACTGAACTGCTGTATGTTGGTAAGTCACAGCCGTTATTACGCCTTGTCACTGTTCTTTCGTCTATTGTACACCATTCCTGTAAGAGTCGAACTTGCGGGCAACAATTTGAATATTTCTTCCATTTTAAATTCCCCAAATTAAGCTTAACACTAACACTACAGATGTGTCATCTGAAACTTATTTTGTGTTAGACTACGGTAAAATCAAACAGTGTTTCTTCATAGATATATATAGGCCTATAATCAATTTTATAGAGAGAGGAGAATTATAATGTAAAACAGAACGTTCAATTACACGTACGCTTCGTTTGGCCTATTACATTAACATAATAATGGGTTTAAAAACAGGCATATTTATTGAATTTAAAGTACATATTCCGTCTGTTGTAGGCCTGTTTAAGCTTCCTGTATGTATTGTTCACGTGTTAAAAAATATAGGCCTGAAATTTTATTCAAGTTTTTTTTATCTTGAACCCGGTAAATATTCGAAATTAAAAAGGAAAATGCAAAGGATAGGGAGACTTAGAGTCGTTAGTGTCCAAATGCAATTTAATTTATTTTGTGTCAGTTTAGAATAAACTGGCTGAAGATGGGCGTTTTTTATATTCCGAAAACTGATCAAGAGGATGAGAGAGAGAGAGAGAGAGGGAGAGAGTAACCGGTGGGGTGCAGTGTGAGGTACTACATTTATTGTTATTGTTATTATTATTATTTCTGGAAATAATATGTAAAAATATATTTCCTACCGCGCAGAGAACACACTTCATTTCCAGTTCAAAGGCCAATAGCCTAACGATGTTTAGGAATATAAAAGCTGTTTATTACGAGGACCATACAAAACAAACAAATACATTATGTGTTAGAACTCAGAACCCTCTGTTACAGCCAGTGGTAGCCAGCTGAGCTTGTATATTGGCTACCACTGGCTACTTTAAACCGGCCTTTAAACAGCTAGTAGGCTTACGTAGCCCCTAAAGCGCCCATAGTTTATGCTTCCCCAGTGCTTGAGGTGTAGAACAGCATAATTTCCTGCGCCGTGTTTTTCACTCGTGACAGCAGAGGCTGCTTGCAGCTGCAGGCACAGTCGACAATGTCGAACAGAAAGCGAGATCAAAGGCACGGCTGATGGCAGGGCGGAAGTAGCATGAACATCAGGCCTCGACTTTAGACTATACATGCGCTCCTTTAGGATAAGTCTATATCATAATAGTAGGCTGCAGGAAGTGGTGTGTAATGTAATAGCATTTCTTTCTGAATGTCTTTATGAAATGCAGATCAAAACAACAAAAGTGGTAGGACTGAATTAGCAAAATTCATGCTCGTCGACATGCATTATTTACTACAATACAAAACCTTCTGTTCCTCTTAAATTAAATTCCTCTCAAAGATAAGTGTGGCGAGAGTGGTGTGAAGAACATTATGACAATATGGAAAACTAAAACTATTTTATTATTAAGCTATAATCAAAAAGCATTTAAAATTGTTTAGACCTATATAGTCGTCTTATTTAACAGACAATCAGATTATAAAATTGCTTTTTTGAATGGGGCACCATAAAAGCATGCGTGTATTGGAACATGAAGCCAATATGCTATTCAGTTAACCCCCCTCCCACCCCCCCCCAAAAAAAATCACAAACACAAAGAATTCCTATCGCATTAAATAACAGAAATCTGTTGGGTACAGAATCGTCTGATATTAGCACAATCTTCACAAACACACACACACACAAACTATACAGTTTCAGCACAAATATACAAACACAAATATTGGTAAGATATAATATATTTGCCCGTTAGTTTCATAATGCATTATTTTCCTGTATTTAGATGGTAAAAATATGCCTTGTTAACGAAAAGAAATTTCCATAATTTTGCCATTTTAAATTATTTGGCCTCTTATGCGTAGATGTTCTTGCATTTTGGATGAGCCGTAATATCTGCGCTATTAGCAGGTCTATTGTGTATTTAATTTGTTAGTCGGTGAGACTGTGACTTTGTAAAGCAAATGACAATCATGATAGTATTTTAAAATATACGGCAGGCTATAGCCTATGTATGGAATGGCTTTTGATTGTAGCCTGAGGCCTAGAATCGGTGTAGTCTGTTTTCGTGCAGTCTACATACAGAAATTAAATGATTCATTAGGTGCAAGTGACATAGGCTATATAGGTCGTAAATAGGAAGGCATTTAACATATATTACTGGATGTTGCTCAGTTATTGTCCTACATCCTGAATGTGGATAGGACATATTTTGTTTTGTATAGTTCGCAGGAGACAAACGTTAAGCTAATATGAGGATATTCTTTATGCTACTTTAACACTCACTTGTTGCTCCAACACTACGGACGCCTGCACTGAGCAAGGTGTAAGACGCTGGCAGTGGAAACTGCATTTAGCTGGGGTTCTGGTACCGCCTTTCGGAAAGCCTGGCGTCAGAAGGCGTGTCAGAAAACAAAGGGTATGTAAATTTGAGATGCCAGAACTCTTGGTGGCCTAGTTATAAATATAGAAATTTATTGATTTTTCATTTGTTATTCAAATTCCGTAGCACACGACCGATATGTTGAATTTTTAGGCGCGTTTGCAAAATTGCGAAAAGCGACTATTAGCTTCGTCATGTCTGTCTGTCTGTCCGTCCGTCTGTCTACGTGAAACACCTCGGCTCTCACTGGAGGATTTTCATGAAATTTAATATCTGAGTAGTTTTCGAAATTCTGTCGAGAAAATTCAAGTTTACTTGAAATCTGACAAGACATATGTACGTTTAAAATAATGTCTCTCTGAATTCTTTTTAAAATGAGAAATGTCTCAGACAAAAGTTTTAGAGAAAATCAAAACACACATTTTATGTTCGATAATTTTTTTCCGAAAATCGTGCCGTTTATGAGATAATATGGAAAAATATGTTAGAGCCAGACAGGCCACAGATGACAATATAACACGGCGCATGCGCTTTGCATGCTGGATAACTAAGGCTGCACACACACACACACTCAGAATATGTAATACTTCTTGCTTTTCCACGGCATCAATGGTTACGCGAACGCGCCTCAATGTTACAGTTATATGTACATTGCCTATCTTGTTTGAAGTATAGCCGGTACAGTTATCACCTAATTTTAGGCCTAAGTTATAATCTAATATGATATTCTGTAATGCTGCTTAATTCTGCATTACACAATTTACACATTTAAAGTTATTCAACCGTGGATTTTTCGTTATAGATTTTTCAGAATGAGGTAATAACTCTGATAAAAGCGCGCACGCACACACACACACACACACACACACAAATAAAAATAAATATCTTGCTGTGTTGGTAGCTTGATGAATGAGTGCATAGGAAGGAAACTTTATACGGGCAGGTAGTATTTAAGAACTGATATGGTCGTATCTTATTCCTACGTGCTGAAACTTAGTAGCAAGCTGCAGGGACGCCGAGGATAAACAGTGAAACAAATATCAGCTTTAAATTACCTGATGTATCGGTTGAGGCCAGAACTTCTGAATGTCTGCAGAAATTTGTACTGAGTTCTCTGGAGGCATGACTGTGAGAACTACCAGCAGTTTCAGGGGCAAATATGAAGAAATTATGATCCAATGAATGTCAGCCAGAGGCTAATCTTAATTCGACCTGATTTATGTTGGTTCAGGCATTTGACGCGGTACGATGGATTTCGAGAGGGTGTCAGGAAGGTGGGCAGGCAGGGTATTGCTTCCATCAGACCGTCCGCCACTATATTCATGTTGCTGATGAAGGCAGGGAGATCTTGGCTCCTTGCTATGGTCGGGGAAGGGGAACAACTAGAAAATGGAAGAGTCCGTGTTTTTAGTTCGTGCCATCCGTCACTCTGTGAGTGAATGGCGCTGCGATCAGAGTAGACGAGTCCCGTCAATGCTAGGAGCTCTCGGCACGCCCTTATGCCGCCGTATGGCCGTGCCCAGCCAGTCTAATTCTTCCATCTCTTGTCTGCTCACACGTAAAGGGGTTGGGTCTAAGCTGCGCATTGGCAGTCTAGATCTGAAGATGCGCGGCGCAGCCCGCCTTTCTCGAAGCAACTCACATGACAAGCAAGCCATACATTTCTACCGGCAGGAGCCCCGCTCGCGGTCCCTTCCCCCTCGACCGAAGGTGATTGACAGTTGGCAGACGACTGCAGTACGCGCAGGACCTATACGGTTGCGGCCCGTGTGTGTGAGTGGCTGACTTGACTGTGTGTCCCGGCTTGCCTGAAAATCCTCGGCGCAGTAGCAGAAGAACCCGAAAACATCATCACCAGCCGTCGTTTTAACCACACCAGAGGGGGGCACTTTAACACATCCATCCATATATACAGATGGTTTGACTGGCAGCAGGGTCGTGGACTTCCTTGCTCTTTGCTGTAACTGCGTGGGATCGTCATCGCGCTCTTATATATTGAGACAACAGCTAATCACTGCAGTGCTAGCCGCACAAGATTTTGCTCCTCGTCGCGCGCGGAATTTGGAGTTATCTATCAGCGAGGAAAAGAAGAAACATTTCCGGGAATATAAAAGAATCCATTGTGAAAACACTGTGAAGCTATAGAGCGTGTGTTACGCGAAATATGTGCGTGCTGTGTGTGGTGATGTCATGCAAGTGATACACATTTTTATCGCCTCAAGATAAGTTTGTTCCTGGCGAACAAAAATCCGTCACTCGAATGCTCAGTGTTTTCCCATCCAGTGCCGGTGGCCTGCGTTGAAGAAGTGTTGAAGTGTTGTGTGCTGTGCGGGTGGGTGCTAGAGCTGAGTCGTGTGTCAAAGTGGCCCAGCACGCGGATTACGCCGGTGCTGTAGCCAGGGCATTCATGGCTCAACCACGGGTGAGTTCCCGGAACAAAACACAACCCCATTTTACCCTAATGCCATAATTTCCTTGAGCATATACACCATAACTATCCCCCCCCCCTCCACCATGTGCCCCACGTGAAGGCATGTGCGAGACCATATCGGAATGTTTATGTGTTGCCGCAGTGTTTTTCAAGTGTCACCATCAATCAGCCTTAATGAATGTCGCGGCCATGTTGGAAGAGCAAATGGGCCTTCCAGTGCGTTTGATAGGCCAGCGTTGCTGCCTGTACGTGATACTTAAAAACGCGTGGAGCATGAAACGTGCGGTATTTTCTCGTAGACTAATTTTGAATTCGAATTTAAGGGAGAGCTGGCAGTAGATGTTTAAATTAAATTTGCCCGCTTTTTGATTACAAATTGGATACAAATTTCGTGTATGCCTGCGAAAGTGCTTTTCTTTTCACCCCATTCTTATTTAACTCTAATCAAGTTTAAATCACTCGCACTGAAGGAAGCGTAATATTTACTTGTTTCGTGTCCGTCTTCGGATAATCTCACTTTAGTTTGAAACATAATTTAAAATTTAATTAATCTGTCCATACTCAGTAATTTTGGCTGATAACATTTTCTTAAGATAGCGGTATTTTTAATAACAATTAGGGCTATACTAATTTGTTTGGAAGTCAAAATACCAGAAAATGCGTTTCACCATATCCGACGCGTTTTGCTCTCTACGGTTACCGATGCCAAAGCCCTGTTTCCATTTTTCACGAGCACTGAGTAGGAATGAAAGCCTTGCTGTTCAGGAATTCAGCTATATGTATTCAGGCGTAAGGAACCGTCCTTTCAGCCATTTTCAATAGAAGGATTTTATTATTATAAGATATATATTATACATAATATTCTAATTATGGCATTAAAACAAATGATGATCATTGTGTGTTGAATAAGAAATAATATGCCTGCGTTTATCTAAAAATAAATTAAGGGAGCACAAGTAGAATGGAGCTTAGAAACAAAAGACCTACTGCATATAATTAGGCCTATATTTTTATAAATTTATGACGGACCAAATAATTGTAGCATTCTAATTTAATTTTATAAATCAGGTTGTTTTGAAATTTGTCTGTGTGGTCTGTGTTTGTAATTGCGTACTTATTTCCCGATTTGTACAGTATGATGATGGCATTCACACATCCTACATGGGCGACGCCCCACCCTCCATGTACGACCCTCATGTGGCCCATCGGCCCCTCCAGAACATCGCTCACCATTCACCACATATGAATCATGGTATGCACCAGTATCACACCGGCAATCATGTCGCCGCGGTGTCCAATCACGTCATGGGTCCCGTCACAGACGTCCACAAGCGGGACAAGGATGCAATTTACGGGTGAGTACCACAGCGTGTCGAAGAAACGTTGCTCGCTTGTTGTTTTTCGTCGGTAGCGGACGCGAGCCGGCTGCCGGCAAGGCCCCCATCCTTCGCCGCCAACCCATCAGCACCCGTCCCCCCGATCAATAAGCAGTACAGTATGCAGTGCGTGGTGTTTCTGTGTTCATAAAATTAATTGTGGCCGTTGAGCCAAGACTCGACTTTCGTACAGCGCGAGTGCTCTGTATCGGAAAACTAGCATGTAGAATCATTTCCGTTTCCTGTGACCTTTAGTAGGCCATCTACAGAGATCCATTAGGCCTACATGATAAAGGCCGTGGTTAGGATACAAAATGGAAAAATGTTTTCCTGTTTATTAATGTCCTGTCCAATTTGTCCAGGTTTCGCAAGTACGTAGTTTCTGATAGAACACCGTCCTCTATGCCCATTTGTCATTTCGTGACACTGTGAATTCGTTTAGTGCTGCATCGATGAATCGATTACTGGACTTGGGGACATTCAGAAAGTAAATCGAGATAGCTTGGATTATACCTACTATTGAATTAATCTCACCGTAATATGCTTCATAGGCTATAGACCTATGGGACATGTTTCTTGTTGCCAATAAATAATAGATCTACCGTCATATTGTGTGATCGAGCAGTGAACTTGTTTGTAGACGAATAGGGTAATCTGACATTGCATGTTAATTACACAAAACGAAATTTAGACCACATGACAAATTAAGCGTCAACAATAATATATATTAATTTATTGTGTCGTAAAGGGTTCTGTTCAGCGTTAAATCGATGGAAGAATTTCAGGCCTTGCGTGCAACTCTTGGTGTCGACACAAATTGATGAGTTGGTACGAAAATTTCTATTAACACAATAGTGTTATCGTTTTAAAAACAGCGTCTTTTTTTTTCAAGATGGAAGGCAACATAGGCGTACTGCGAATTTGTAATAGTTTCAAAAAGTTTGTAGCCTCTGTCACAGGACAGGACAGGGTGATGTAAATTAATTTATATCTGTGGGGAAATAATTTGTAGGCCTGTATGTTTAAATGAGTAAATTCAGAGGAAACACGATACTCGGATACATATTTCGGGTATAATACGGCCTCATTATTGTTCAGTTAAAAGACGCAGTGTATTCCAAAGACAGTTTTGAGTTACGTATCTGTACATATATGGAAAGCGCCGTACTGGCACACAGGGTATTTCCTGTTGAGTCTTAGCGTTCTGAGCCAACGACACTTTCTTTCGATAACCTGTCTAAAGCGAAACTTCCTCCACTTACTAAAATATATTATTTGCTGTTGGGCCTATTGCTGCCTATTTTATTCCATTATTTTGTATGGTCAAAATCGCTACTGTTGCCCTGTGACTGAATGCCAGGCGGACGTCGCTGGAACGGCCGATATAACTGCGCTATACACTGGAACGATTTTCCAAGGGAACCATGCATGTCGCCGTAATAAGGAAATTTGAAAAGTAGAGGGAAGTAAAGGGCATCTGTCAGCACTTGACTGGCATTAAATAACATATAGGCCTTGTTATTATGCTTTCTTATTTTCCGGTTTTTCACATCACGAAAGAATCGCCATATCCTCTGCAGTGAGGCAGTTAACTTGCATTACTGCCTCTTAAGAAAATATTAAATGTGGACGCAAAAATTATTATAGAAACGTTTTACGGGAATTCACAAAACGCTTGTTTAATACAATTCATCGCCCTAGCGATAGGTTTTAATTCCGTAAATACCTCTAAACAGCGTCGCGAAAATTTGTGTTGGGGGGCGGGGGGGAATGCTATTTTGGATTCTGTTAGACCTCACTAATCCTCGGTTTCTGATAGGCAGTTCATGGTGAATGCATTCGGAGAATTGAAATATCACCTCCAGTTCTGTACAGCTGATAGACATAAGCAGGTTTTCACAGCTTTACGTGACTAACCCTTCAGTTCTAAGTAACACGTATGGTTTCAGTAATTATAACATACAAATCCTGTTGCTACATTGATACCGTTGTACAGCAGTACAGTTTGCGCTGTTGGTCGTGTTAGAAGAACTTTTCACGGTTATTGGATTTGTAGTCTATAACTGTAAAAAATATGTTTAAAGTGATTTATTGCTTCTTTATCCAGTACAAGGAAAGTTTTAAGATCAGGCTCAGGCAAATAATTGAGCTCACAGTCCGTGTTTTATAACCTCTATTCCCTTTTATGGAAAGTGCTGTAAAACACACACTTCACGCCCGCCCGTAATGTTTCTTAGGCCTAAGGGGCAAGAAAAACTAAAACCAACTTTGTGAACTTGTATCTCGGAGGCCCTTTTTTTTATATGCTTCAAAGGAATTATGTATTTGACTGAGGAGTCCCTGCAGATTGGGCTGTAAACTTTAACAATATATTCAACTAAACAGACCTCTGCAGTAGGAGTCCGTGTGTTTAGGCACTGGATGGACAAGGAATTTTTATTTCAAGCCTAGTTTTGTATGTCATTGAATTGCTGTGAATGTGAGTCAAGTAGAACGTAGGGGGTATCTATGTGCCATCGCACGATAGACGATAGACGTACTATTTGAGAACGTTAAATTGAATTATTGAATCACAGGGCGGTTAGAGATTATTCAGTGGAACATGGACGACGTTGTTGCATCTAACAATGAGGCAGCAAAGAACGTTTATCTCAGGCGTAAAGTGTATCTTGTACTTTACATTTGCCGTTTTAAAATGTGCGCTAGTTACGTGTTAAGCCCAGTGGTAACTACATGTACCAGCTGCGTAACATTTAGAATCTCCGCATATAGCCCGCACTGTGTCTGCGTGTGTTTCATATGATTGTCACAGTCAACTCGGATTATTTCCTTAAACAGCATAACGGGTTGGTATTTGTAATGGAGATGCCCTGTGTTCTCTGTGAGGTGCGAGCTGAATTTTTGCGTTTGGTTTAGATGAAATGTAGTCTTCAAATTTTTAATTAGTAATGTATTAAAGACGCTGAAATATCAGTGAACGAAATTTTTAAAATTTTGTTTATAACGTGATCTTGAAATGTACCGACTCTGAGATTACTGCATCCAGTAGTATAGGTTTAGAAGAAATTTTGCCGAGTGTTTCAGGATCGATTCTCGTGTCTGTTACGTTTCGTTCATTTTCCGTATTAAACTAATTTCTTTCTGTGTAGTTTTTTCTATTACGCGTGTGCCAGTTTCCATTGCTATTAGAATAAAGTTCATTTGAACGACCCTATCTACGTACTGAAATTTATTAGACAATTCCTTCGCAGCTAATAGGTTTACCAAGCCGGCTGCAGTAGCGCTAACATTCAAGACGAATCATGGAGGTGGGCGAATCGAAACTCGGCCGGGCTACTGGCTGGCAGGTTTCTCGGAATTTTCCTTATTCTCTGTAGGCAGCTGTCTGCAGAACTTTGTGATAGGCACGATCACCTTCGTAGTCACCTTTCATGATCATCTAAACTTAACCATCTCAATTGATACTGTATAAGGATACAAATGGAAAAGCATAGTTTAAAATAACCCTACGATCCAGTCATTAACAGCATGTTAGTTTCAGTAATAAGATACGCTGTACAATATATCGTGTGTTTCCACGACGTCAGTTAAGCGGATTTGGAGTCAGTTTCGTAGATAAAGTGTATTTAATATTTCAGTAATATGGTTCTACTTCGAAATGTGAGTGTAGACCCGTACTTTTTTTTTACAAATATTTTGTATTATTATTCATGTGAAGTCTTCAGTGTTGTGGATTAGATGGGGCACGAATTCATGTCGATAGTAAGCACTAATTAATGAACCGTAAGCACTAATTAATGAACCGTATGCAGCTCTAACACGGTCACTCTAATAACACTAATGGCTACTAGGCATGTTGTCAATTGATTAATGCCAATCTGTGAGCCGCAGGGAGCTAATGTGCCCGCAAATACAGTGCATTTTGTTTGTCGTTACTGAACGTGATTAAACGCTATTGACTGACTGGCGTCTGTTTTAAATGCGATAATGAAGAAACTGGCAAAAAGAGTAATTTTTTGAAATTCTTATTATATTAGGCTGCCGAGTTTTTAACGCTGGTGTTCGTTCTGTTTTACATTTGTTGAGGCCTTATTCTGGCATGTACAGTATTGGTCAGCGTGCCCCCGTTTAATGATGATAATGATGACGATAATAATAATAATAATAATAAGCAACGACTATTATAATCATCATGTCACCATCATGATATGTATTTGGTTGGTGAACCACGGCTTGCAATAGACATTGCAACTTGGTTTTAACAAAGTAATAGCCAAATATATGCTTACATAGCAGAACGGTCTAATAATAACACGCAACGTGCAAAATCGATCTGTGGCTGGTCACTCAATAAAATTGTTCTTTTTAACTTTTTCCAAAGGTTAAAAAAAAGTGTACCAAGTCTGAAATAATGGAAGTGATAGTGTTCTTAATTGTGAGGATCGTTTAATAAATAGGTACAGGCGAACGCAAGAGGTCTTCAGAGTATTGAGTTTTGCATGTGAGGATCGGGCAATGTCTGATGTTCGGGTTTTGTATAAGGTATGTCGATGGCAGGGGATTAGAACGTGTTCAAATATTAGAGCTTGTAAGACTTCGTAACAACAACAACAGTGACAATAATAATAACAATAATAATAATAACAATAATAATAATAAGTGCAGACCGACAGAACCATCCCTAACAATAAACCCGACATCATAATCCGTGATAATTAAAAAAGAAAATATCAGTTAATAGACATTGTAATTTCAGGAGAAAGAAATGTGATCAAGAAAGAAGTTCTGTTGTAAAATACAGAGACCTTACGATAGAAATACAGCGCATATGGAATGTAAATAACAAGAGTAATACCAGTAATATTGGGGGCAACTGGAACCATCTTAAAATCATTCAGAAAATACCTGAGCAATATACCGGGAAAGCACGAAATCCAGTAAATACAGAAAACAGCCCTATTGGGCACTGCGCACATACTGCGGAAAGTGCTGACGTAAAGCACAAAACGTTTATCATGGGAGACAGAATTACGCTTACCGTATATTGCAACTACAGAACAGCTGCGACACTGTATACCCTAGAAACATGGTTTGTTTGTAAATACCCTGCATAAAGGTGATAAATAATAATAATAGTAATAACAGTAATATGCCCACGAAAATATATTTTATTTACTGAAACGTAGCCCATGATTCGGGAAACAAGCCTGAAGTTCTATGAGCGCAAATGTGTGCGTGCCGCTTGCCTGGCAAGACACGATATTCTGCTGGCAATTTGTAAGGCAAATAGCCCTCACAGTGTGTACCGACATGCAGGAGTAGAGTTTTCAACATAACGGAGGTAAATATTGTTAAGAAATTGTATGTGCGTTACGTAATATAACTTAGGGATGATCGTGCCTTCTGGGCGCCACTCATGTCAAATGGGGCACAGTGTTTTGTCAGTGTCCTTAGCGACCGGCATTGGAGCGCGCTACCTTCATTACTGTCAAGTTGAACGTATCGGAACGACACAGATGTATATTTATGAGCGTATGTGTGTGTCGTCGGCTGGTTGCAGGGACCGTTCTTGGGTATAGTGCTTGCAGGGACTGTTGTCAAAACTGTAATTGATTGGTTTTGCTCTGAAATGTGTACAGGATACTAAGACAGGCATTGCCGTTGTAGCTGTATCTACTGTAGACCAGATTGTAGTATTACTGCACACCACGACATTACAACTGTGACTTGGGGCCAAACTTCATGCAATTGACCGCTTTGTAATCTCCATACCCCGGACTTATTTGTATCCACAGAGAAATGTCATTGGTGCTTTAATATGTAAGACTGTCGGAGAAGCAGAACCTAATGCAAATTTAAGTCAATTTACGAGGCACGTTCAAAGGAAGAATTATGGCGTCAAAGACGATGACAGGGAGACAAGCCTGGACGAATAAGAGGGTAGAGCCTGTAATATAGGTCTAAACATTATTTTATGCATGTAAGTTATTTAAAAAAAGAATAGGCCTGCTTTATTTTACGGTATGGTATTTAGTTATGATTTCACAAATTTAAGTGTGTAAAAATAATTAGACTCTACATTACAAATGCAACTGTTCGTTATTTATCCTAAGTTCAGGCTGGTAATTTGAAGTTTGATAGGAAACGGTTTGGAATTCTACCCCAAGGGTAGCTGTTTAAAGATTTTTAGAATCTTGTTTTGAAAACGCAGGTGACAGAGGCAATGAAAGTGTCATTGTGTGATCCACTAGTTCTCTGATACGTAAAGTTATCCAGTGCACAACATTAAGGCGTATGGGCGAATGCAGGTGTTGCTCCACTCATTATTAACCTTGGCACTAGATGGACGTGATAGGTGAGGTTCGCGCCCTGGCCGCTTAACCCACGGTATCCATTGAATAGAAGGCTGAATAGCGCTGTGAATTGAAAAATCTCCTGCGCCTGTCAGATATCGAACTCAGAGTCCTCAGTCATTCAGACCGTAACCTAGTACGGACTACGCTATCCCGGCTCCCTTTTCTGTGATAGGTCTATACTCAAACAGAGAAACGTCACCTTGTCAACAGAAGCAGCCACTGCAGTATTTACCTTTAGTGTAGTCAGGTGATGATGGTGCTTAAGTCTGCAGTTTTAACGGAAACGGTAGGTCGTAGGTGTAAATCGAAGATAGTTCCAGCGTATTCATTTCAAATATTCATCACAAAGTTTAATAAACGCCCGTAAATGCGCGATAAAGTAACGTTTTTATTTAAAGAAGATGATCGCTCCTCATTATACTTAGGCAAGGGTCATTGACAGCAAAAATTCTAGCTGCTGGCCAAAAATGACAAATCAGTTTTAATCATACTAGGCCTGCTTTCTTTTCTAAGTTGAAATGACAATACAATAAATACCTCATTTACGTTGGCTGCACTGTAGTGCCATACACAAGTGATAGCGGTTTGTGGCAGCGTGCAGAGGGCTCCGTACATTCCCCCCTGTACCCTCCGGCAATAATTATAGTATTTAAGACGTATTTAAAAGTTACGTGTGCCAGGCATTCATGATAACTTGCATTTCGGAGTAAGCCGCTTCACGTTAGTCTATCGCATCTTAAACCCTCCGTTGTTTAGTAACTCCCAAAACTGTGCATAAGTATTACATTTGCATTTAATATTCGTTTCATATATGACGATACATTTCACACGTGAGATAAGACAGAACTTGTACGTAAACCGCCTTGTGGAAATGGTTTGTGACGGAATCCCTGTCGAAGGTTTTAACTGGGGCATCTAGATAGAACCGGGGGGGGGGAGTAGAAAAGAAAAAGGGAAGGTTTATGAGGAAATTATGGTGTTATGCAGGAACCGATAGAACGTTGTCGTTCAAGCTTCGCAGCACGGGCAAAGATGAATTCTCCTTTAGACTGCAGATGGATGCTACGAACAGGTAGAATGTGTAATCACATTGGCATTGTACCTGTCTGTATGAATCTTTGTCTACCATTAGATTATGTTGCAGATTCTGGTTTGGTTTAGTTTGGTTTGGTGCAAGTCGTTAATGATTATCATTGGCAGGCTTGCATAAATCGTAAGACAACGTTCAGAATTGGCATTTTCTTGCCTCTACCACGAAGATGTAGGTTAGTCGCAGTTTTGCTTAGCGACTGTTAGCTTCATCTCCAGTCAGTAACTTCGCTCTTGTACCTGATTTTAACGCATATTGGGCGCCTTTCAATTTGAGCAATATTTCTGAGCTATTCTGTTTCATTGTAGAAGTTGGTACTACTGCGTTCTATTCGAAATGTGAACACTAACTGGCTGGGGAAGGGATTGAAAAATGTAGCAGCTTTAGTTTTCTCAAAATAAACAATATTTTCTTTGATATACACATTTTAATGCGATATTCGATGCTGAGTTATTCTGCCCTTTTCTGTCAATCATAAGCCTTCTTAAAGAATCGAATAGATGTTGTGTAATTTGCTCTATATGGTTGAGTTTTTGGAGTTCGCGTTAAGAAGTATGGAATTTTTGGATCCTAGGGCTAGAGGAGGTGGAGGTATCAAATTACTAAAGATTTCGTATGGTGGTATTGTAGGGGGTACACACTCCGAAGGTTTTTTGTGTATGTGGGCTGTAATATTGTGAATGCCACTAAAATACTGCAGCAGTGTTTGTTACGTGGCGATATGTATGTTTGTGCCTGTGGTGTGAGTGCTAGCGGTGCAATTATACAAACACAACTATGTAAATATGCATGTGCTGTTTCTGTTGCAGTCGGGCGGATGGGCCCGTGTGCCCGCGCGCTCACACACACACACACAGTTACAAAATACAAATCACCTCATTTGCAACATTCAAAATCTCGTTATGAAGCTTAGTACGTGGTGGTTTTAGTTATATACACCCAGTAATAGTGCCTAAATGTACAGTTTAATCTATAATGACACGTTACGTATGATTAGAAACACTGCATTAGCGAATTAGTGAAACATGTACCGTACGTTTGTGAAAGTACCTACGTATACATATTCTATACAAACACCTCTTAAATACATCGTTAAATGTAGAACTCGATGTTGCGCAAAGTCCCTGTAATAGGCCTAAGCTTGTAACGTAATTTCCGATATGCGGTTTTTGATACTCTATCGAACATCTAATTACGGCACGTTCGATTTTGTGTTATGAAAAGCGGACGCTTTGAAGAGTTGAGCATACGTTCTTACTGTGTGTGGTGACCGCTTGCCATTCGTACTGTAGGACTTCTATACTTCTATACCCAACCGTTACTCGCGAGTGAGGGCAGCAGCTTTTGTTATGCAGCATGTTACAAGATGAACAGTTCAGTCCGTAAGGGTCTTGGAGTTAAAATTAGAAGGAAAAACGGAATAAAACACGTTATCATGCCCTGAGAAGAAATAAATTTTCCTGAATTTATTCACCATCAGAGAAGTAACAGATATTTGTTACTGAAATAGTCTGCACTTCGTCATCGTTCTTGTCTGTTTTCAAGATGCATCGGTCTGCGGTTTGTAGCTTGGGCATCCTTGATGGTAAGTCTGTGGTATCAGGATTACTAAAATATGGCGAATTCATTGCTTCTTTCTAGCCTTAGAATTGTAATAGTAAACTCGAAGGACTGATACAACAATTAATTACCCAACACCAATATTTCGTGGTCAGGATAATTGTTAAAATCTTCCCATTTCTTCGATTATCTCAAATATCAGTAGCCTCTTTGTTACACAGTAAGTCCTGTGGGGTTTCATTCCCGAAAACCGCAACGTATAGCGAAGCCTCATAGAAGAGAGCATTATTCCCCATAAGAATTAAACATTTAAAGACCAAGATGAACCTGAAACATATTATAAAGGGTGTGTTTGTACCGCGCAGTAAACACACTGCGTCTCGGTTATAAAAACCAATAAGGTAATGCTGTATAGGGGAATAATAACTGCTCTAAGAACCATACAAAAACGAACTTGCTGACTGTGGGCAGAACATAGAATTGTTTAATGTTAAACCAGGTGGTAAATATGGCAACCACTAGGCCTGTAGAAGGTTAAAGTAGCTGAGAGTTGTGTTGTTGAGTAACCCGCCAGCTGCAAGTGAATAAAATGTAATCCGAGTGCAGGAAAAGTTCATCGAGTCTTTGGTCACTAAAATTTGTCACACGTAAAGCGAAACAGCGTTGTTCGGGGAAACCTTGAACGCGCGTTGCGTTATAATCTGCGAACATTTTCTTGATAGAGAGGTAAAGATAGGTAAAAAATGGAACAAAAATTGGCACAAACCGACCAGACAAGTAATTTACACAATGGGTTCTTATCATTCTCAGCTACATAAAGATATTACAGTAAGGTTAAGGTCTCCAGTACTGATGGTGCCAGGTAATTAGTACAGTAAAAATAATGGCGCGTGTATGTCTACGAACTGTGTGAAATAGGCCCTTTAGTACGAACATCCCTTCTAAGACATTCAAGTGTCTGAAATGTATGCCTGTGTACTGAAATAGACTGTAGTTTTGCCAGTCCGCCTCTTATATGGCTGTACAAAAACATGTGCATGAACAAAGAAGAGTGTAATGTACTAAAGGTTTTAATTGTCTCATTACCCTAATTCCATACTCTCGTCCGAGAAATATGCATCTTCAGCACAAGAATTCTATAATTAAAAAATTAGCATTTATTGAGCATGAGTTAAAAAACCGCGCAAGGACGCAAAGTGATGCATGCTGCTTTTAATTCTCTCTCTGTGAGGAGCTTGCATTGAACAGCTAGTCCTGGGCCGCTGTACCTCCCCTGCTCTGCCCCACAATTGAATCTGCAGCGAGATAATAACGTAAGTTACAACTGTGTTGATTATCTTGCGTTAAAAATTAGCAGTCTTTGTAAGCCTATGTGAAAGGAAATGTGGTTGCATAAAGAGAACGTCATTAATATTACGAATAGAGACATTTAATAAAACGAATGTGATTAAGACAAGATAATAAGATTGGAAAAATAGATTTTTAAATTAGAAGAATCGCATCTCGACTGAAAAACAATAGAATTAAGAATTTGTTAGCAGGAGTACTGCTGTGTTTTAAGACCAGCAGGAGTACTGATGTGTTTTAAGACCTCTACCAGCGCAACTGTGGATATGACATATCGCTCGCGCGCGTGTGTGTGCGTGCATGCGCGTGCTAATGTTTTGTGAGAAGCGTAAAATGAAACTGCATGTGGTTTTCGCCCTTCTTAGCATAAGGGCCATATGATACAAACAACTCAGCTGAAATCCAGTTCTTTAAACTGGCACATAATTATTGATGATTCTAGTTGCTACAGTTGATTAATCCCGTGCATGAAGAGAGTTCGAATAGGTCTGATCTTCAGTTCTGTGAGTCTAATGAGTGGCATTTCATCGTGTTCATTGCAGGCATCCTTTGTTCCCGCTGCTGGCGTTAATCTTTGAGAAATGCGAGTTGGCGACATGCACTCCCCGGGATCCGGGAGTCGCGGGAGGGGATGTCTGCTCCTCAGAGTCCTTCAACGAGGATATCGCAGTCTTCTCCAAACAGGTGAGTCCCAGCAGGCTGCTTGCCTCTCTACAAACTACGCAAGGTTCTTCCAACCAAACTGCCCATAAACATTCTGCGTAATCGCTTTATGATTTATTCATGCCGAACATACCTCGTGCTGTTACATGCCGTTAGACAACGTGAATTTGCTGCGGGAAAGTACCGAAAGTGTTTCGATTGCGCTACAGTTTGTAGTAATTTCGGTAATAGTCGGGGAGTTGGTGACGAGGTCCGAAATGGGGACAGGCTCGGAGGACATGGTGGTTATCACCTGACGTTTTAGTGCCTTTCATCCTTGAATGAGTTTTGGTGTTCTGTTGGATAGTACTGATTTATCGTGTTGTTGCCAAGGGATTTCGTTACAGTTACGAAGTTATTATCAAGAAAAACTGATGGTGTTTTGCGGGTAGTGTGAGTGGAAATTGTTTTTTTTTTTTGCGACTGAAATAGTACATATGTAATGTAATTTTGGCGTACTGAAACAGCTAGGGTTAGTGTTTATTTTTCGTCACGAACGTTCAATTAAAGGTAGGCAGTTCGCAGATATACTGGAACATGCGTTCGCCGACATTACATAGGCCGACTATCAGAACATCAAGTTTAAACCCCTAGGAGAAGTAAAGTAAAGTTCTCCCTAGAACGGGCCATGAAGGCCCAGAGGGGGAGTAGAGGTATAGCTCTACTCTTTCTTTAACCCTGGCACTAGATGAGGGTGGGTGGTCAACGCCACGTCCCGACCGCTTTACCCCCGGGAATGACCAGGTACCCATTGTGTAGGAGGCAGGGTGGGCCCCAGGGCCGGTCTGGACGTCTGCAGAAAATCTCGCCCGCACCGGGATTCGATCCCCGGACCGTCCAGCCCTTAGTGAGTCGCTATACCGACTGCGCTATTCCGGCACAGTCCCTGGGAGAAGTATTGCTTGCATTTACGAATTACTTCGTTGATATCCTATTGCTTTACATTTTGTCTCCGCATATATGCTGTTTGGAGTTCCTGTAACAGAGACGAGATTTTTTAAAAAATACGTTAGGCCTGTAAATATCGAAATATTACTTGGGCACATTTTATTCATGATTTTATTGCACTGCAAGGAATTTCTGATAGTTAACATAGGAAAACTTTCGCCTGAAATTTAGATGTCCCATTGGACAACGTTCGCTTCTAAGTTAGATGTCACCAGTGAGTAATCAACGTTTCTTATGTCCGTCCACCTTCTGGCTGCTTATTCTCAGAGGTAGCAATCTTCATCCATACTTTGAACAGTAATATAGTAAAGTAAAGTAAAGTAAAGTAACGTTTTCCCTATAACAGGCCACGAAGGCCCATAGGGGGAGTAGAGGTATAGCTCTACTCATTCTTGACCCCGGCGCTAGTTGGGGGTGGGTGGTCAGCACCACGCCCCGGCCGCTTTACCCCCGGGAAAGACCCGGTACCCATTGTATAGGAGGCTGGGTAGGCCCCAGGGCCGGTCTGGACGTATGCGAAAAATCTCGCCCCCACCGGGATTCGATCCCCGGACCGTCCAGCCCGTAGCGAGTCGCTATACCGACTGAGCTATCCCGGCCCCGAACAGTAATATAGCCGTAATAAATATAAAAGGATAGCGATTTACTTGTTGGCGGTATAGACCCATCAAACATAAATAACACCTCGATACCTTGAACTTTTCCAAATGGCATTGCACTACCTAACAACCCAAAAGGTCTTCTTGTGGTAACAGATTTTAAGGACGCCGGTGATGGACACGTGTTTCAAGTTACGGGTTTCGAATCAAGCTTATGCCCATCGACGTGTTTTGTACATGCTGTTGCCGACCTTTCTTCTGATTGTCTGGTCTCGTATCAAATGCATCGGACCTCATTTTCGCATTCGGCGTATGGCGGAAGTAAGCGACATGTCGACTCGTTACGGGTTGGACGGTTCGGGGTTAGAATCCCGGTGAGGGCGAGATTTTCCCCTCTCGTCCAGACCGGCCTCGAGGCCTACACAGCCTCCTTTACAATGGGTACCGGCGCTCTTTCCCGGGGGTAAAGCGGCCAGGGCGTGGGGTGGGCCACCCTCCCTAATCTAGCGCCGAGGTTAAAGAGAGGGTAGAGCTATACCTCGTCCCACCCATCCCCGTGCTGTTATCGTTTGTTATAGGGTGACCTTCACGTTATTTACCTTTTAGGCGACATGTGGTACCGAAAACTCTGGGCCTAAGTGTTTAATTATATTGTTTTATGTTTTCGGAACTTCACCTGAACTCTCCTTGCCCTCAAATAAGAAAGAAGCGAGTTCTCTGTGTGTCAGTAGTGCAGTATTTCTGTGGCTGTGCCATGTATCTGGGCTGGACGAACAGGCGTCGGCTTTAACTTTACGTCATCGGTTAGTCTGACACGGGTCACGTGGGCTCTGGACGGAGGCTAATCGCTGAATTGCTATATGTGGATAGTGACATGCAGTTTTATGTCTCATATCGAGTGCAATGTGGACCTCGCGTTCTTGCAGTCTCTGTCTTTAGTATTCTGATGTGAGTCAGTTACACAACCGAGACGTGATACGTGTAGGTCGAACCTGAGGCCGAAGCCGAGCAAATTTTGTGCCGTCTTTCACAAAAGTGTAATTTTAAAAATTAAATTCATCATCTGTTTCTCTGCATTACAGCAGACATTTTCACATCCTACGAATAATTTGAATCATTAACAGTTGCTGTAATTTGTAGGCCGGTAAGATATTGTGTGCATGACACGGAAGACTAGTAATGAAAGTATGTTTTGTCACTTCAGTGTTTAGGTGGTGTGTACGTAGGCCTATTTATGTCGAATTTTCGAGACGTGAAATTCCCATCTTACAGTGTGTTATTTAGCTCCGCATCAAACCGTAATTTCAGTCATTTCTTGTAGGCGTAGGCGTTAGTCTGTATTTCGCATGCGTGAAAAAAAGTTCCCTGCTATTAATTCCATCCGAGAAGGGATGATGTTCAGAATTCTAAACGTCTAAATGCGGTGGCGCATTTGGTTGAGGCACTGCGCTACAAGCCGGAAGGTCACGGGTTCGATTCCCGATGGTGTCATTGGAATTTTTCATTGACATAATCCTTTCGGTCGCACTATGGTCCTGGGGTCGACTCAGCCTCTAACAGAAATGAGTACCAGGAATATTTCCTGGGGGGTAAAGGCGGTGCGTAGGGCTGACAACCTTACCACCTTCATGTGCCGATTGTCTAGAAATATGGGAGCCTCAACCTCCTGTGGAACCCTAAGGGTCTGTCCAGGTCTGTAATGGGATTGCTTTACAGTTTTCACTAAAACTGTATTGCTCGTTTGGAGAAAGTCGTTAATATTTACACTCGGTATTGATATTATTTTCTGTACTCTAATGAAACGAACATTACATCAGTTACTTACCCGACATAGTAACACTGTCGATCATGACTCTTGCTACTAAATGACCCCCAGTGCCTTATAGTCATTGTATCCGGTAGTCGTATATGCGAGCACTCTTTAGATACCTAACTTTACTTCTTCGTTAATCATTATGAGTGTGTATTGGGATGTCAGGGTAAAGCACACATTCCCTTTCTCAGAAGTAGATGCGGGTTATCTTGACGCTGCGCGCCACGACGACCATTCACTTGAGCACATGCACTCCGTGTTTCGCCTGTCAGAAGGTTGTGTTGACTCCCAGAATGTCAAGGTGAATAGAAATATTGCGATGCCGCACCCTTTTTCAAATCTGGTCGCTGAAAAAATCGGAGCTTGGAAATCGAAAAAATGTTTGTAATCAAGGCTTTGGGAAACAGATTTCGCCGTTAAGTAAAACCGATATCATGATTAAGGAGAAAGTATCCTTGAGATGCACGCATTTTTACTTGCACACACCGGATGCGTTTGAAAACACGTTTCTTAGTTTTAGGTCACGCTTTTTGGTCAGAATAATGAAGCTATCCGTCAGATTTTAAGTTCTTGATAGCAGAGATGGATCTGATTGCTTCGAATTGGTCCGTTGTAGTAAACAAAACAAAAATTATGTTCTAATTCTCACGGAAGCAACAGTCAATGGGCATGTACGTCAGTTCCCAACACAAATTCGGCCGGCTGGGATAGCTTTACTCCTTTGTTTTCCACCACCTTCTGTAGTCTGTTAACAGTGCGCTGTGTGATGAAGGTAGCAAACCGTTACGTGATTTAAGAGTTCTCCGTCTGTTGTTGATATGGGCCCTTCTAAGGAACACAAGTATCCAACGTCACTTCTGGGTGTCCTTACAGAATTTCACGTAGGAATAGTGTGCTGTTACGTGCTGTGATCAGAATCTTACCTTTCATCACCAGTTTGTATGTTTTCTGTGGCACATACTTTTTTTTTGACGGAAACGGTGATTGATTAAGGAGAAAATACAATAAATTAACATTGCGATAAGAGCCAGGGGTGCGTACATGAAAGCCTGGTTGACCGGGCGACTGAAATTCATATGGTGGCGCGAAATATTTTAAGCATAATTACCACCGCTTTGTTTCGTACATATGAACACGTGTATCGCTTCAGGTGCGCCGAGCAAGAAATGCCAAATGTCCAGAACTGTGGGTCCTCAGCACGAAACTTGCTTCGTTTCACCCTTCTGACACGTAGTATTTGTAGGTGACTCCCAGATTTTTGGGAAATTTGTAGATTCTGATGAAAGCAGAATGGCCAATTCTTCTGAGAATTGAGAAACCTAAATCGGGAAAAAATATTTCCACTCGAATCATGGCGTCTGAGAATATTAGTAGTACCAACATAAAATTAGCTTAAACTTTCGAAAGCTGAATCGAACAACCAACTAACCAACCAAGATCGCAAGGCGACGTCCCTTGGTCCGTTCAACCATTTCTGCGCACAAAGTTTATTGATGGTTTTGACACCGAAACATAACTACAACGGGGATTGTGCTTGCACTAATGGATTTTTTGTCTTGGCTGAGGGCCTTGACGCGGTCATGCTAAGGACTTCTGCTTTATATGTCGATATGTCCTTTATGGGGGGAGGCTTTTGAATGGATATCTGGGGCTTGATCCCAGAGAGGCCCGGTCGCGTAGGCTGAAGGCCTGGCGATCTGTGTGGAAGTCACGTTGGCCCGGCCAACGTGATCTGGTCTTTGCCTTACAACTGAGGAAAATCGCTTGAATGCTGAATTTAATCGAAATTACATAGCTGTAAAGATCGGTCTTATTCTCCATTAAAAAAAAACGAATCTGTTAATTCTTTGCAGGGAAAGAAATTCATTCCCTTTTGGGAATCAGATGAAAGACATTTTGTGGACAGGGTATAGGATTTGTGAATGTGAAACTTGGTGGTACAGCTAGTAACCATTGGCTTTACAGGGCTAGTTTATAGAAGGCATTGATACGCGTCATTAAATATTATTCGCAACTTACAAAAGTACGGTAGGCCTACTGAGCAAGTGCGTACAACTTGAACTGGTGCTGACGGCCGACACCATCGCAGTGCGTCGAAACGACAGTAACAAGCTGTGAGGCATGTCTATAAGATAATATCCTGTAACCGACTGCTAATTTGAAATTCATGTTATATTGGCTGTATGCGTGTTTTCCAAACTAAGAGTCTACGTAGCAGAGATTTATTCGAACAGGTCGTGTTTCTACCAATCACTGTATTCAGTGCAATGATGGATTGTCACTTTGAGAGGGACCACATAAAGTAATGCTGGGCTTAAGTTGAGCGGTTGCGGCCCATTGTTATGAACATATCGTATGCAGGATCAGCAAAACAGCCTAAGAAATGACAATGAGCTTGTATTATTTGGTTGCAGTTTTATAGTGAAACCAATTGAATCACTAAAGTATAATATATTTGTTACAAAAATCAAATTGTTTTGTCCAACATATTTTTACAGGTATGTAAGAATATTGAACACCTTTATTACTGTTGTCTTTAAGGTGTCTTCACACTCGCGCGAAAATATTTTTATTGTTAATAAAGGCCTGTGAACCAATCGAAACATGTGCAATTCTGTAGGGTTCTGATGATGATGTATCACGTCTGGAATCATTCACTGTTTGGATTTTGGCCATTGTACAGTGTTTATCGTAAATATTGACCGGAAATGTGTTTCACATATTTCATAAGTCTGGCTTGCTTGGTCTTTCTGTTGATCCTAGAAGGTATAGGCTAATAAGTTCATGAAGTATTATAATTTGGTTATACTGACACTGCAGTAAGATAACATTAGTGAAGTGGTTTCGTTGCCAGCAACACAGGATTACTATAAATGATCCTTGTATAATTCCTCAGTACGCTATCGTACATTACTCATAGTATAATGACATTGCCTCTTTGTTTTTCGCTTTCTATATAGGTTAAGGTTGCATATTTTTGTGACTATAACATAACTTTTAACATGCAGAACACATTTATGAATGTCCAGGTAACGTCTTTCCATTCAACCTTTCTTTAACATGCCAGAGTGCCCAATTGACATAGAAACTTACAGGATATTCTGTGAGTTACATGCTGTAGCTGAAAGTTCCGAAGTAATGTAGTGATGCAAGATTTTGGGCTTTCGCCACGATGTAGTTAAGGTATTCGATGTTATGGGGTGTTGCGCAGTGTCAGTGCATAATTTGTTACCGACGTTTCGGGACAGCATATCGGCCCCCATCTTCAAGGGTCAAGATGCCCAAGAGAATTGTATTATCTAATAACGGATGGTCACCCCACAACTGTACAGCATTGGCTGCAGTTTTCTGGATATTGTAACAATTTTTATCACGTATGCATTTTGCATGTGTATGCAAGGAATGGTTTATAGTTGAATGTAAGATTATTAATTATATATAGTATTTGTGTTCGATGTCCATCATTATAAAATATGACTGACCTCAGTAAATGTACAATATATAGTTTAGATCTGCCGATATTTGCTTTTCTAATTGAGTGATTAGTTCCACTTCTGCAGCAGCCGGAATGCTGTTTGCTTTATGTCGCTGAATGATTGTTCTAAGATTGTGTCTGTAGCTAACGTTTACAACACACAGTGACATAAATTACTCAGAGCCTTACCAACCAGGAGGGGTTCATGTTTTAGAAACATTATATCGTACTGATAAATCAGCACGTGAGTTTTAATACCAATTTTATATTTTACTTCCTGTGCGTTGGTTCCTCTCTATTTTTAAGAGCGAATAAAATTACTGTTAACCACACACGGCGTCTAAAAATGTATTTTAACATGAAATGTACGCATACTTATCAATTTCTATAATATACTAATGATATAATGTACACTGTAAATATGAAATATGTTTTAATTTACTGTGCAGTATGTGGATAGACATTTATATTATATTTGAAAAGTTATGACGTCAGTAGACTATATATTATTCCAAAATACCTAATTCCTGCGTGCTGTGATTTTAAACATCTTCTGAAGTCTTAATTTTTGACGGAATATATGGAAATTATTAGTAGGCCTAAGAAATTTTACTGTAGCTCAAATTTATAGTATTTTTCGAGATTGAAATCAGGCCTGTGTTTAGGGATATTATTTTATCTGACAGCTGTCGCTGGTCACTTCCCGTCTGCTCACTGAACTTATGAAACTTCGATATGCAATGAACAAAGTGGTCATTAGATGTAGCGCGTGTCTGTTAGCCGAAAGAAAACATTTGCAGCATCGTCTTTATGTATGGCATTAAAAAACGTAAAACTGTATTAACTGTAATGCATTTTATTACAGTAGGTGCAGTCAAAGTGTCGTACAGTTTGAAAACATCACCTTCATTAAAATCAAAAGAACATATTTTTGCGTAATAAGACGGGAAAAATTTTTTAACATAAGTGTTGTCAGATTCTGAACTGAAGAGTACATTGTTTTTGGATATGACTATATGTTTCCTAGATACCAACGTTTCGGAGGAAGCTGCTGTCATGAGATTCTCCTATCTCAAATCTCACGTATAACCTGAAATATATGCACGTTTATGAATAAATTATATATGGCTGGTATGCCAAAGTTGACACTAAATTTAAACAAAACTTTGTATGTGTATTAAGACGATGTGCAGGAAACAGAAACTGCGACACTGTAAGATGTGAAACAAAAATTTATAACTTCTTTAAATTATCAGCATTCAATTTCAATTTCTGAAATGGACAATTAAAAAATTGTTTCCTTTTCTTTAATCTTATTGCTTGCTGGTGCTGCGGAAGTGATTGCTACGTTCTTGCTGTGAAATATTCAGTACTTTGGATAATGGGTTTGGTTGCAGGCAGTTCTTGCACAGTGTGGAGTAGCATGCAGAGCAGTTGGCCAGACTGTTTGATGCACATAATTTCGTACGCACATAAAGATCATAACTATATAGAGACGTAGAGGTGTGGAGGGGCAGAATAAATTTGCGAGGTTGCCGAAGCTCACATTCAAAAACCAGATGCCAGTAGCAAGACGGTTTTGTTTAGGAAAGCTGCCGGTCCTCCATTATATGAAAGACCCATGTGCATCACAACTAAAGCAGATCTCTGCAAGTTTCTTCCCCCTGTTCGACCCTGCAACAGGCATTCACTACTTCTCTCCTTCTTACGAAATGTGATCTGTTCTTTTCTGTACCCTTGAGATCTGCCACCGAAAGTCCGGGAGTAAGAAGAGCATTATAGGGTCTAGTTTTACCCCTAACCTAAATGAGGACTCCTGGAGTGAGGGGGGGGGGGGAATTAGAAAGATGCGGGGGAGACATAACAAGTGAAATGCGAATTGCCAACATTGAGGTACATTCAGAAATTCAATGTGAAATTTCTTTATTGTTTGTATGTTGTGATAGAACAGCGCTGTATCAGCTGGAAATGAGAAATAGTGTGGTATGGATTGCACTCCGAAAGGAAGTGGAAGTGGTTGTGACTTATTTCAAACTGTTTTCCCAGCACTCATCAGGAGTAACAGGACAGTACAGAGAGAGAATCCTCATGCAGGATACTTAGTAATTTGTCTGAAACTTTTCAAACGCGAATTTGCATCGTCATTGCAGGATTGACTTGACTTGTATATTTGTGGAAAACATCTGCTTAAGAAGACACCCCATAGTATGGTGAGGCTGACTCTGTGGAAGGTCTTTTTGTCAAATCTCGCACCCGATGCCTTACTTTCATAAGTCCAGCCCATCATCTTGTACAGAATACCGTCACATCTCTTCATCTTTCTGGCTTTTGTTTTCCTCATAAGCCTAGCAGCAAACAACAGGAGTAGATGCCTCACACTATACAAAAAAAGACTGCACGAAACATGCCAGACATGGTGTGTCACATTGCTGGGTGTTCTGCTCTACAGAATTACACACTGAGGGTGATGTTAGTTTTGTATTCTTCGTCAAATATTATCATGATGACGTGGGAAAGACATGTAGAACGCATCGGAGAGAAGTGAAATGCATACAGAATATTAGTAGAAAAACCCGAAGAAAGGACCCACTTTTCTGACCTAGGCGTAGGTGCGACGAAAACACTAAAATAGATCGTAGGAAAGGGGATTTAAATGTACGGACTATTGATTATTTATTTATTTATGGTTATTTAGCTAGAATTACAGATCATCGAATAGTCTGTTGATTCGTGAATCATGATGTCTAAGGAGCATGGAACGAAGCGATATTGGCTAAATTTCATGCATACTATTCCAGTGTTTGGCTCTATGGTATAAGGAAAGTCATGACATATCTTATTCAGAACAGCCGGTGTCCGCGTCGAGATTTGAAACCGGGATCTAGGGATTACGATGTATGACGGAACACTACAGTGACACTTGGTGCACTATATTTACCTTGCTGAGCATAAGGACACGTAGCGCACTGTTGTGGACACGTGTTTCATAAAGGCGGTAATGCTGTATCCTGTCGAGCGGACAGTTTCTCAAGCCCTGTGCCCCACGACTTCATATTAGTTGTCTAGAGATGGTTTATTTGATAAATGCTGCATTTTTGTCGCGTGTGACTTACTAAGCTTTGAGGCCAGGGCATTGCTTCTTCTAACAGTTTTAGATCACACGTGTTTCAATTACATTGTGCGGTAGCTTTTTTTCATTATTTTATCGCTGGTAGTACTAGCGCTGTTCATTTCGCTAGAAGGGTCAGAGACGTGAGTTCTGTATTAGGGGAGAGAAATTGGCTTCTTTCTATTCGCTTTTTTAATTCAGCTGGTGCGTGCAGTAATTTTTTGGCGTCTTGCTGTGTATTGTAATACTTGGTTTAGACTCGGAAGTTAGTTCTGTATGCCTGGATTATCGCATGTGTATGTATGTGTGTGTGAATCGTGGTGTAGAAGCTAAACCGGTTATTGTGTTCCTCCCTTCGCCTGCGTGATGGTTCTGTCGAACGTTCGTTATCGGGGGACGAACGCATCGGTTCCCGGTGAACAATGCTTCACTGCCCCGGCGTACAGGCGGCATGCGGTCGGTTGCTCGCTTCGCCACGAACACTCCCCGACTCTTACCTGCATGCAACAAAATATAAAGTTTTGAATAATACGAGGGCAAATTATAATTGGGCTGTCCCAAACCTGGCTTATTTAATACAACTTCAATGTTGTACGCAGATGATCATACTATTTGGCGATTATTTAGTTTGCGGTACTTACCGGGTCTAATCCTTGACTAGGACACGCAACTTCTTACCTGTCTTTGCGTTTGCCATATATTATTGGAGCTAACCGGAAAATATATGCAAGACTCACGAGTTGTAAACTTTATGAAGCACTTACAAGTGTTATTCAACATGACAGCCATCAGCAGAACCCAAAATATTTTATTTATTGATGGAGATATGGGATCTGCTTTCTAATCGCTTTACCTCCTTTGTGGACGGTATGCTATTCGCAAGCGATTATGTTCGCTGCAGAATTATGATGACAGAGGCAACTACTCCTCTTCGTTATTGATACTCGAACGTATCATGTTTGCAGTGATTTTGACTGAATTTTTATTGTATAAGGGATTAGGAATAATAAAGCCTCGGTAGCTCTGTCGATATAGCGATTAGGCTACGGCCTGGACCACTGAGGAATCCGGATTCGACTTTTGGCAGGCGCAAGAGACCTTTCTGTTCTCGAAAACGTCCAGAGCAGCTCTGGGCCCACCCAGCCTCTTAGGCAGTAAATACCGAGACTCTTCTCTTGGTGACAAAACGGCGGGAGCGCAAAGCTGCCCACTCATTTCCATCTAGCTTTGAGTTTAACAATGCGTGGAGTTACGCATCTCCCGCTTTTGTCTTCGTAAATGGGCGTTTAATTAAGTACAGGGAACTTCAGGGGTACAGACATACGTGCATTTCCTCAGCATAAATGCAGAACATCGATTGAGAGTTTGTGAAAGCAGGGCGCTGGGGAAAATGTGCGTATTTGCTCTGAGGAGACAAAGAGAAAGTAACGAAAATTTAGAAAATGTCGTTTGAAGAGCTCCATACCTGTATTTTTTTTAACAAATATAAAGCATGGAATTCATATCAAGGAAGATGAGGTAAACTGGACGTGTAGCACACATTAGTGAGACATACATATAAAACCACAGTCTGAAAACTCGAGTGGTAGTCGGAACGGTCTGTGGATTTGAGAGATGTATTAAACATTATCTTACAGAAATAGTGTACGATTTTGTTATCTGAGTTCATTTGCTTAGTACGGTCTAAAAGCGTGTTTTGTGCACACGGTAATACAACTTGTTTCCATAAATTTCGAGTTATTTCTTGACTATTAACGTCTCAAATTCGTTGCGTTATTTGCTGGAAGAAATATATCTATGGGCACTACAAAATTTCCTGCGAATGGAAAGAGTGCTTTCAGTAAGGTTTCATTTGAACTATACTAATTCTTACAACAATGTTAGTCCTTACTCCATTGGAATCACAATCAAAGCTGTAAACATTCTGGTACATATTTAATTGTCGTATTTTCAAAGTACGACACACTAGAACAAACATGAATGGCATAATCTTGCAATAATTGTCAATACAGCGGCGACACCACTTTCGTATCCTTCGTAAACCGGCTGTTATGTAACATACAGATTTTTGGCAAGGGTTTTACATGACTAATATCAGCAACATTCACGAGGACTTTTTCCACTGTCACAAATACTCAGAATAAACACTACGTTTCGGAAGCATTTGCATCCTTCCTCAGGTAAGTGGTTTCACCTGAGGTAAAAAGCAGACACTTCCGTAACGTAGTGTATATTTATGCCATTACTATAGTTGAGATAGTGCTTGGGTGATGTTACTGTAGTTGAGATAGTGCT
The DNA here is from genome assembly GCA_021186555.1 of Reticulitermes speratus. Lineage (NCBI taxonomy): Eukaryota > Metazoa > Arthropoda > Insecta > Blattodea > Rhinotermitidae > Reticulitermes > Reticulitermes speratus. The sequence continues at coordinate 22,909,986 of JAJKFL010000004.1, forward strand.
TGGGTGATGTTACTGCAGTTGAGATACTGCTTGGGTAATGTTACTGTAGTTGAGATACTGCTTGTCTAATATTACTGTAGTTGAGATACTGCTTGGGTGTTGTTGCTGTAGTTGAGTTACTGCTTGTCTGATATTACTATAGTTGAGATACTGCTTGTCTGATATTACTATAGTTGAGATAGTGCTTGTCTGATATTACTGTAGTTGAGATACTGCTTGGGTGTTGTTACTTTAGTTGAGGTACTGCTTGGGTCATCATGTTGCTGTAGTTGAGATAATGTTTAGGTGATGTTACTGTAGTTGAGATACTGCTTGGGTAATGTTACTGTAGTTGAGATACTGCTTGTCTGATACTACTGTAGTTGGATACTGCTTGGGTGTTGTTACTGTAGTTGAGGTACTGCTTGGGACATCATGTTGTTGTAGTTGAGATAATGTTTAGGTGATGTTACTGTAGTTGAGATACTGCTTGGCTAATGTTACTGTAGTTGAGATACTGCTTGTCTGATACTACTGTAGTTGAGATACTGCTAGGGTGTTGTTACTGTAGTTGAGGTACTGCTTGGGTCATCATGTTGCTGTAGTTGAGATAATGTTTAGGTGATGTTACTGTAGTTGAGATACTGCTTGGTTGATGATGTTACTGTACTTCAGATACTGCTTGGGTCACGATGTTACTGTAGTTGAGTTACTGCTTGGATCATGTTCCTAACAAGTACAGCTCATTACTTCTGCCCATATGATAAAGAGTGTAGCATGGTATAGCATTGTAATCTTTCTTAACCCTTTAAAGACGAAGCGTAAACTGTTTCATTTAAAGACCCAGTTCGTACCGCGCAGTAAACACTTTTAATCTCGGTTAAAAAATAAATCAATTTACGTTATATAAGGCAAAAGTCGCTGATTGTTGTAATATAAATACAATAGACAACAATACAGTGTGGGCAGAATGTAGGATTTTTGAATGTTAAAACTGTTGATGCATCCAGTAACCATTAGGCTTTAAAAGGTTAAATTGAATTTTGAGCTATTATTTGGGAGGCATTACATCACAGCCACAATGTAAGCCACTGCAAGAACTTTATTTCGTCATTAAAACCTGTTTAGACCCATCAGTTGGTAAATAAATTCAACACCGATCAGTTGAAGGCTGAAAAATGAAACTGCATATGAGATGATAGTCTTCTCTTGGATGTATAAACCACTACATGATGCGGAAACCCCAAATAATACCATCATTTTATCAACAATAGCTATGAAAACCTTGTATGTTTAGTTTCATTATGTTTGTTATACTTCTACTGAGCATCAGTAAAATGATGGTTTGATACCAGTGAATATTGAGAGCAAATACACTGTATGTTAGATTTCAAGCCTCGTGCTGTATATTTTGGATACAAGCCTTAGGACGTTATTTAATTATGCCGTCAGTAATTTTCTTTTCGTCCCCACTTGCAAAACAATGATGAATGAGCCTAAGACTAGCTCTCAGACACACAGGGGGATAAGAAAGATCATTCGAATTGCCATTTATTCAGGTTAAATTTATCTCCAGAATGTTTCTTTCAAGTTTTTAAAATGCAGACTAATAGCTTAAATTTCCATACAAAATCAGTTTTCATAATGCGTGTTAGCGCTGTGAATGTTCATTGCACTCTGAATTGCCTACTATGAATCAAACCCGCAAATTTTTTGACCAGCCACACGTTGAATGCAATCCCTGAATCAATTTTCCCCACAGTGACTATCGGCTCCAGCAGAACTGTGTAAATATCTTATGATATCTAGGTAAATGCCCCTGTTGCAGTCGATACGCCTGTATTACTAACGGCCCTGAGACATGTTGCTCCAACACATAAGGAAATAACCATAACATGCCGTGCGGGTAAAAACACGTATAACAAATGTCGTTTTATTCGATTTTCTCACAATGCATCATTAATATATTCCTCCCTCTATGATATCAACAACTTCGGAATGAGAGAAATTGATTTGGAAATTTCATTTTCCGTAGTTTTGACCAGTTTTTATGGGCTACGTATCTGTGATAATACGCTACGTCCTTCATAAGGATCACCGATCAAAGGTCCTAGCTGATTTGTTTGCTTGGCTTTTAAAATCGAAACACAGTGAAATTTCTGTATCCATTTTTAGGAGATAACTTTTGGCAATGAAACTTTGAGGAAAATGGTAGGGGGAGAAAAACAGAGAGTGTTTAACAGTTTAAATTGTAATACAAATGATCAGTTACTTTCTCCTGTTACTTCGAGTCGAAGCTGTATTATTAAATAGATGCAAGTCAAATACTTTAATCGTAGTTACAGACTGATCTGCCTTACTTCCATGTTGATGAAGTTATATGAAATAATAAGTTACAGTCCGCTACACAGCAGCACGTAACTGCTGGGTTGGGTGCGCTTTGATTAATAAGTTAGGATTAGCGTACCCAAAGAATGTTACACATTCTCAATATAGATAATCACAGATTTTGCAAGAATTAATTTGCACGTATTAGTATTAAATTTTTGTAATTTTTGCCCATGTTTATTTATTTAAGAACAATGGTCCTAGATTGTTAAATCTGTGGCCAGTTGAGTTACCCTGCTTATTCAACGGTTCAATAGGGTTTCGGCATGACCTTTGTTCACTTACCATGGACCTTCCTTACCCTTTATTTTACCAGTAAATTCTTCTGTAGCAAATCTTTACGATGTAATGTAAAGGTTCTGCTCTGTATGGCTCTGACACTGAAATGGTCTTCTTTCTGTAGACTTGGTTTTTGTAACATGTTTTTAATTGCTCAGAGATGCATTAAATGTGATTCTGCTTTGTTTGTCAGGGGCTAATACGAGATATCCTGAAGTAAATTCCCTGACTGACTTCGCATCTTACGTAGGCAGAGAACGTAATCCATCTCCGTTCAGATACCCGTGTACAGTCTAAAGTAAAGCTATCCACACATCAGACTATTTCTAGAGAAGTTAACACTAGCTCTCGTAGTTAGTATATTTGCGCATGTTATGGAATCGTAAGCTCTAGTACTAGTTTACAAGAACCAGACTTCGATCCCCATACAGAACCTGGCGTTCACACCGCAGCCTCATAACATACTTAGCTAACATGTGTATTAACATTAGTGTCCAATAAATGCCTAAGCCTGTAAAAGTGGTTCCGGGTTCTACATGCCCCTTATTTCATCAACCAACGCAAAAGTTTTGAATGACTAACGAAGAAGGTGCTCTCATGGGAAGCAAATAACAAAGCTTACCTGTGCGTGTGCGTGTGCGTACTAGTTATACGTGTCGTGTGTGTGCGCGTGTCTGTGTTGGCATGAAGATAGTTTTGAAGTCAACGAAAGAGAACAGTCAAATATACAAATGTAACCCTTCAGTTCCTTTAATTATTCAATTTGCTGCATTCAATACAGTGTTAACTCATTTCGTTTGTGAATTGTATTGATATTATTTTGTGTAGTTGAATTCTTGAACGTGTAAGTTAAGAAAACGAGTTCATTTCTTGGAAAGACTGTAGCATAGGAATGGGAGTCTAAAGTCATTCAGAGTTAGGTCCTAGGAAATTCTGAATGCTACAGGATGGCGCCAGGCTATTAATTTTTCGTTATCCATAGGGATTGTCCAAAACCGGGTATCCCTTTGGACGTCACACTCTAAAATTGTTTTTAGTTCTTTTTCAGTATTTGAATCCATATCGGAATCTCTATTCCAATAATGTAAAAAACAGTTTAACTTACGTATGCTACATTATAAACTGGCGGCCCGGATAGTAGTCGGTATAGCGATTTGCTACGGACTGTACGATCCGGGGTTCGAAAGCCGGTGGGGACGAGATTTTCCTCATCCGAACAGACCGACTCTGCGGCACACCCAGCTTCCTGTAAAATGAATATCAGTCTCTTTTCCGGGGGTAAAGCGGTCAGGGCGTGGCCTTGACCACCCACCCCATCTAGCGCCGAGGTTAAAGAAAGAGTAGAGCTATAAAACCTCCGCCTTCTCTCTGTGCCAGCATAGGCGTGTCGTAGGGCGACCTTTACCTTTACACGATAAACTGTAGTGAAGCAACCACAAACAGCGTTATAGCTTGCAGAAATTTCTGTGTTAATTTTTTTTCGTTACAAATGTGCTTATCAGATTTCTTTAACTGCGATTATCCAGAGTGTGACAGCAGCGATGCTAATGAATGTCATGAAAGAAAATGAAAACAATAAGAAATGTAGGTCAGTTTTCACGTCATTAGACGTACGGAACTTTACACGTGCATCCGTCGAGAAACTTAGTTTGGAAGTGCGATGTTTGTCTAAATACTCAGGTTCTTATTTTGGCTGTCAACTATCGCTTGCTACTTGTCAGGCCGTTACGCGTGACGGCAGGCAGCGCGGCAGTGGCCGCTTTTCCAGTTTGCCGTGAGTCGGTGTCCACGCTTTTTAATTCAGTGTTTTGCGTTTGCTGTTGGGTTGTAACCACCATATTTAAAGAACTTGCTGGAAATGTTTTTTTACCTCAGCCGTAAATGGTTATAAGTGGTAGTCAGCTTCATGCTCCTACCGTGTTTCCTTCGTGGACAGCCCCCGGTTATCACCGAGTTGGAGTGGACCCAAGAGCCGGCCTGGATGTCTCCGTGGCTATCGAACAACCATTCCTCGGTCCTGTAGCCCGTAGGGTAGTCAGTATACCGACTGAGGTACTGGTGATCCTGTTTACGATATAGATATTTAAGGTGTAGGTTTTCAAGGCAGCGAAGATGTGGATGGTGATATTCTTCAGGGGTATAGGGGTTCTTAGTCTGTACCCAGATCCTGAGTCACGGGGGCTCCTGCTGCCTTCAGGCAGTCCACATTTTTAAGTGGAAATATTATTAATTTAATAATGTCGTTAGTACAGAATCTCGAGGTGCACACTTGTCACTGCCTTCGTTGTGCAAAAGGTCTGATGTTTGTTCAGGTCCTCTTCACTGATCTCGAGTGCTTCCACAGATTTGGCAGCCGGACACGGGCATGTAGTCTAACTGTAGATGGGCCTGCAGAGTTTAGCCGCAGCTAGTGGACATCCCGTAAAATATGAGTGTATGGCCGTGTACACTGGGTTGTAAAGAAACTCAGAACTTTGTGTGCACCCTGAAGTGGGCACTTCTTAGCCGTAATCACTCAGTTCTCATTACAGGGCCTCTTGATTAGAATAAACCTTTATACTGTGCTGTCGTCATACTGAAGGAGACCTTCCTGTGTCTTAAGGTCAGATATGATTTACTTAGGCCGCCTGCAGTGACATTTTAAGTCTCTATTAGCAACTCCACGCTGTATCAGAAAGTCGGCAGTAGACCGACGTCACGGAAGATGCGAGGCAAGAGACGACATCGCTTTTGCCTAATATGTTAGCCTTATACAGTAGCAGCTTATATTTACAAGTGATTTACAGACTTCACGCTTATAGGAATATACATTTGTCTATATTCATTTAGTATCACCGGTTATGGTGTTAATGTTGTCTGTGCAAGATGATAGAAATCAGTGAAGGTGAACATAGTGATTATTCATGATTATGTAGAGACACTGTGCGGTACCTCCGTTTATGTAGATTTGATAGGAGCACAGTTATTCGCATTGTGGATCACTTAGTCGAGGATGTGAGCAGTGATGCAATATCGCCAGCTCACTGGACCAATACCAGCGACCAAGGAGTCACCCATTCATACAGATCCCATTCTACGTACGTAATGCAAATCTATGGGATTCTGACGACAGTACATCAGTCTTGGAATCATTCGTTCTTTTAACTTCGCATATCGTCCCTGTTTAAGATAAAAATTACAGCTTTATAGGGCAGCATCGGCCCCAGTCCTCGGGCACAAAAGTAAGGGATACACCTACTCACTTGGGCGCGACATGTAAAGCTGTTGTAAGCCTTTGGACCCAGAGGTTTATAACAACTTTTCCTGTACCCGAAACTTTATGTTTTAATTTCTATTTCAACACGAAACGATGGATCAATTCCGAAGCGTGAACGACTCTAACTGTAATCCTTGATCGGTACGTGTTCTGCTGTTTTTCACCGATGGTGTGAAGGCTCAAGACGCACGTAGTCTGCTCAAGCAGTGGAATTGGGACCGTCTCAAGATTAATGGAGGAGGATCAAAAGAAAAAGGGCATACATACGTAGGCTTATTATAGTTGGGATTGGAATTGTACTATTTATATATAAATCTTTTAAGTGTGGTTAAGGGCATTGCTAAAATTGAAATACGTAGATATAGGAACTGTCAGTCTATTTCTTTCGTGAGATTTCTTAGAACTTAGAAGAGACTTCATTCAGTTCCTGTAAAATGTTCGCTGTTCAATTAGATATAGAACAAGTACGAAATCCGAAAAAATGTTCGTGGCTTGTAAGTCCATGTCCTATTTTTGTGTCACTAACAGAATTAAAAATGGAACTTGAGGGCGTGAAATACACACCGCAGCTCTGATCCCCGTTGGAAGTGGGATTGAAACGCCGAAAATCGTTTGATTAAATAGAGTTACAAATGCAATTAATCCGCTCATACAAGGAGTTTGAAACTTATGACGGAAGTAGCAGCGAATGTGTGAGATTGCTTCCGTTTGCCCAGTTGCTTGCAGATAGGCTGTATACATCGTTGTGAAGGACTCAGTAAACACAGTTCCGCGACTTAGCCTGTTATCTGTTTTATGCCCAGTAATAGGAGGATCGCTCAAGATAGGGACAGGTGGCGGGGTGTTGTGATTGCGGTAATGAACCTTCGGGTTCCATAAAACGCGGGGAATTTCTTGACTAGCTGACGACCTGTTAGTTTCTCAAGAAGGACTCTGCTCCATGGAGTTAGTTAGTTAGTTAATAGGAGGATCTTGTTTCGATGTCATGTATGGATATCAGTTGTACTCTTTACATTGCAAGATATAATATTCATAACGGAATAATCTCAACAGAGGTAATAATCCTGTAGATCACTTCGTTGCTTGGCCGTGTTCAGAGTAACAATACAGACGTCACTTTACTGTCAGTCACAAAGTAAGTAAGGCTTTTCTTAGGTACCGCATGCAATTAGCCATTCATGTACTTGCCATATTAATCACAATGTAGGTTTCATTTTGTACGATTAATCAACTCTGGTGATTCTTTTCTTTCATCGCCATTAACATAGTTACACCACGTCATAAAAAAATGAGATAAAACCAGAACGTCACGGTATACTTTGATTTGAAAAATAGATACACATGCTGTGTGTGTGTGTGGAAATCAGCTTCACTGACAATTAATGTGTATGCAGATCAGCATGCAAGAATTCTGATACCCGTAACCAGTTTTAAACACTGGAAATGAATGAGAATATTATCTGTTTTGTCTTATCAGGAAATTATTTTTATTTAAAATACCGTTCAAAGTTAATAACATACAACATGCACACGACTGCAAAAATGATTACCTACAACTGACATATTTTCAGAAACCGTGTGAACTATATTACACTACTTATTTATGATGATAGTTTGTGTAAATCACACTTTTTCTGTGAAGTGTTTGAACTCTTTGTGAATGTAGATAAAATGAAGTGAAGTGGAGTGGTCTTGCGTTTTCTTTGAACGATCTACTGAGAAATTATGGGCTAAAATAGTGCATTTACTTACATTATGTTTAAAATCAGAGTTTTAATTTTTGTCCAAAATTCGTGTAGGCCTATATTTTAGTGAAATTCCAAACGAGAAATTATGTTCACAAAATTCATTGGAGGTAAATGTGCTCAGATGTAATGAAATGCCTCCCGAGATGTAGTGCTGGTTATTGCGCCACTTATTGGCGTCCGACTGAGTAGATACACGATCATCGGCACCGCGCAGGCATGTCTATTAGTGTCTTGACACTGTTCTGTGCACGAACTCTCATTATAAATAATTTAGTTGATTTTTTCTCTTTTATTCAAAGTAGAACCTCCGGTTACGTTTCTGAAGTTTGAAGTAAAGAAATTGAGTCCTTTACTGTACCCTTCCCTTTTATTTGTTTTTGTGGAAACTGTAACGATTGTCACATTTCTGACGATTCTTATTTTTGTATCAAACAGTAACACATAAACTGTAACGATTGTTACATATCTGACGATTCTTATTTTTGTATCAAACAGTAACACATAAACTGTAACGATTATCACATTTCTGACGTCTATTTTTTATTTTTGTATCAAAACAGTAAAAACACATAAACTGTAACGATTATCACATTTCTGACGATTCTTATTTTTGTATCAAACAGTAACACATAAACTGTAACGATTGTCACATTTCTGACGATTCTTATTTTTGTATCAAACAGTAACACATAAACTGTAACGATTGTCACATTTCTGACGATTCTTATTTTTGTATCAAACAGTAACACATAAACTGTAACGATTGTCACATTTCTGACGATTCTTATTTTTGTATCAAACAGTAACACATAAACTGTAACGATTGTCACATTTCTGACGATTCTTATTTTTGTATCAAACAGTAACACATAAACCTGTAACGATATCACATTTCTGACGATTCTTATTTTTGTATCAAACAGTAACACATAAACCCTGGCGCTGGTCCGCCGCAGCGACTAAACATTTGATCCTCAGCATGGACGTGCTTCATGTCAACCTACTGGCGCCTAGAATTTTGGAAAACTTTTGTGCCCTGATATGAAATGTTAAAATAATATCTAATATTCGTTTCAAATCTTTGTTCGTATCTGTCCCTTTTTTCAGTGTTGAAATACACAACGCTGTAATTGTACCTGCTAGTTCCGAGTTCATGTGGGTAAATAATTTTGTGTCTGTCTTAGAGATAGGAAACGTAGAGAGGAGAATATGTATACGTTAAGAGAGAGAACAAAACAGGAGGTTAGAACAGATTACGTAATGAAAATATTCGTAACTTTTACCCTGCACCTTATATTATTAGGGCTATCGAATCAAAAAGAATGAGTGAGCGGTAGTTACAGCAAGCATGAAGGAAACGTGAATTGAGTATAAAATTTTTGTTTGTTAATCTGAAGGGAAGATTCAAGCGAAGATTGGAGGACAATATGCGAATCTATGTTGGAGAAATAGGCTGCGAAACGTTCGTAAGAATTGAAGCAAAGCAGCAAAAGCAATCCCTATACAGGCCTGGACAGGCCCTTAGTGTTCCAGGAGGTTGAGGCTCCCAGATTTCTAGACAATCGGCACATGAAGGTGGTAAGGTTGTCAACCCTACGCACCGGCCGCCTTTACCCCCAGGAAATATTCCTGGTAATCATTTCTGTTAGAGGCTGAGTCGACCCCAGGGACGTAGTGCTGCCGGAAGGATTATGTCAATAAAAATTTCCAATGACACCATCGGGAATCGCGTAAGAATTGAAGGGCTGAGAACATTCCGAAATTTTGCTTTTGTAAACACAGTAATGAACATCTGGTTTTCTCAATGGCAGCGATTTTCTTTATCGGCCGAGTGAACAGCCAGCAACTATTCAAAGAAAATCCTACGATATACCTTTAATTCATGAAAACTAAATTGATTTGTTGTTGACGCGACGTCGTCGTCATCGTCGTCGTCGTTGTTGTTGTTGTTGGAATTTGCGTTTAAACCTTCAGTGATCGTGCTTTAATGTCAGAGGAGAAGCATCGAAGTATTTATCTGCGTGTTCTTCCTCACAGCATAGGCCTGAACAACAGACACAACCCTGAACGCGGATATGCTTATGACGTTAGTTTTGTTGGCAGTACAAACACAAGTTGCTGCTGTTCCAGTTGAGCCTTATTGCGTCGTTGTAAACTTCTTTCTTTATGTCGGGAAACTGGGGACTTCCCGCTGAGTGACGGCGCTGCCGATATCACGCTGGGAGGACAGACTCCACTCTCCTTCCTCAGGAGTGTTTGAAACTTCTTTGAAACGATGGGGTAAAGAAACTTCTTTGGGTTTTGTTTTTCTAACGTGTGCTTTCCCTCGGTCGATGCCGCCAATTTAATAAATCCTATACTGCATAAGGTCCGTGTGCATTTAGTTAACCGACTGTGAGGCTAGGAAATTTTATCGGATTTTTGTTTGATGTTGTACCCCCTTCCATTGCCATCTCCTATGTGCGTGCGTGCGTGTATGTTTAACTTTTACTTTCATGTCTTTGATATTTTGCTTAGTATGCCTGCGTAGAAAGAGCTGGCAGTAAGGGCGTTTTATGGTGGCACTGAATTAGGGGAAAAAGCATTATTTGCAGGTGACTGAAATTTTGTGAGTGAGAAAGTGGGGAACTTTATTATAAAATTTTGCTTCATATTTAATATGATAGTAAGTTGCTTATTTAACAGACATAATATAAATTATCGTTATTTTAAAAGCTACAGAAATACAGAGTGCTGCCGGAAGTACTGACACGTTTATAATTGCCGTAATTTAAATTTTAGCTCGCCCGCCAGCCCTCTAGGTCTAGAGGAATTACTGGAGTTTTTTTTACAGTTGAAACAGCAGTCCAAGATGCATGTGTTTTGAATCTGGTTAAAATCGACTCCATGCTTTACTTACTCTCAATTCGATGTACATTTATATGCGTCTTAGACCTCCACAAGTAAATAAGAATGTTTAATTATTCCTTTGTAGAATAAAATTAATCTACACCATGTACAAAAATCTCGTACCTCACAGAGAACACCCCAATACAAATACCAGTCACTGAATGCTGTGTATGGGAATAATTGCTGTTCATTGCAAGAGTTATATAGAACGTATAAAGTAAATGCACTGTGGACAAAACGCAGACATTTTGTAGTTAATTCTGGTGGTACATATACTAACCACTGGGAGTTAAACGGTTGCCGTTTCTCTTGAATTTCCACATAAAATATGAGTAGACTACTATACTGCATGCCTAACCATTAAAAAATCAATTCATATTTACATAACATAGTTTAAGATTTCGAAAGGTTTAAGAAAATAAGTCACTTTCATTCGTAAAGGCAGAGAAGTTGTCCTGTGTTTATTAAGTACCACGCCACGAAGACGTATGGCGGAATGGCAGTACAGCTCTACGAATTCTTAATTTATTACAAGACACTGAGTAGTCAGCTTCAGACTCTGTCCACCTTACCCCCATTAAACTCTGGGTCGATGTGGGCGTGATTGAGAGAGGGGGAATCCCAGCATTGCCTGGAATTAAGCCGTGGCCATCCTGCTCATATTCAGTCACTCTACCGATTTATCTCAGGCATGTTGTACATAAATCAGCAGAAATAAGTCAACTAAGTGACTCTTAACGCAGATCTGTGGCACAGAGTACCTTCCTTCATCACTTCGCACGATGGAAGTACCCGTGTAATAGATACCGATTGTAAATCATGTGCAAGAGCTGTTGCATTTTACGGTTCTGTCATCCCGGTAAGCAGAAGTGTTCACTGCCCTTTTCCCTGTTTTGATTTATGGAGACTGAAGTGAATGTCACTTTTATTAAGAGCTTACCAATGTTGTTGTCCCTTCAGCTGTTTGCTGTACCTGGAAGAAAATTTTAAGCTCACAGAATGGTCTTTATTATTTAGTTAAAGGAAATGACTGCAGTTTAAATGGACACTAATGTTCAACTGGCATTCAGGCGATTATATTGTTATTATTAGTACTATTATTGGGAGCCGGGGTAAATTTTCCGTTTAGAGAGGAGGTCACGAATTGCACGACCTAGGAATCTTGGTTCTATTTCCGGCAGGGTTAAGAGATTTTCTCCTCTCCGAAACGTCCAGACTGACTCTGAGACCCACCGAACCCTATATTCGGTGGATACCTGGAGCCCTTTCCTTCCCGATAAAGGCACCGGAACGTGAAGCTGACCACTCCTATTTAGTGTCGAGGTTAAGATTGAGTGGTGCCAGTGGCGGTGAGACGGTCCCCCTGGACTCTGCAGCGCGGTGGGGCTCCATCTGTCAGGGGGCCCCCAAACGTGCAGAATACTGAATTTTGTTGTGGGTTCTTGTCGGAGTGGGTCCCGTTCCTCCGACGGAACCCAGAATTCTATATCTATGTTATGAGATCTCGGAGTAACTTTGTTAGTAAGTGTTAGGGGGCCTCTGATCGATTTTAGGCGTAACTCTGTAAAGATTTGTGAAATTATGATATTAAAGAAATGAAAGTTAAAGGCTTGGAATGTGCTTTTTTATTACAAATTTAAAATTTCGCCTTTGCAAAGATTAAAATTTGTGAATCTTCCATACTTTTTCAACTCTAACACCTTTTGCATATCGGAGCTAAACAAGGCAGTCGTTCTATTTGGCAAACGATTTCCCACGTATAATCATATTTGCAGTGATTTTAAACTGATCTAATCGACATATGTGCACAATGATTCGACACGATTGTCGCTGCAACTTGAGGTCATTGAGCCACTCCACGTCCTCTCCACTCCTCTTCTCCCCCAACTTTAGGAGGGCTCTTATTGTGGTGCAGGATGTTAAATCGCAGAGGTGCGCTGTTCCTGCCACTGTCTCCATATAAGGTTTTTCGGTCACAGTGAAGGAATTCATAACACTGTACTTGAAAGAATGGGTTTAGAGCGGTCAGTGGGTTGACCGACTGCTGTCAACATGACCCAGGTCCGATTCCTGGAAAGGGCTGACATTTTCGGATTTGTTTTCAGGCCCACTCGGCTGCCAATTCAGAGATTGTCTAGGGTTCCTGCAACGGAAGTAGATGGCCGGGGCTTCAAGCTCAGAACTCACATTTTATTGAAAAGGTTAAGAATACATGGAAAATTACCTTCATGTTGCATTTACAGCTTCATGGCACAGTGGTAGCTTTGTCATTTTCATTGGAACAAAGAATGTGTGGGGCAGTCTTCCATGTAAGTCTACAGATATTGGAAGTAAATACGTAATTTCCACCCGTAAAGTAATTGAAATGATCTGTTATCTTCATAATTTAATTTTGTGTTAAACTTCCATAAAAGGCCTACACATCTTAAGAACCTTTTAATTTACAAATACGTCTTTTGAAGGCCAATAAATGTAGCCTGCTTATTACCTTTTAACCGTAGATCACAAGAGTAATGAGAAGATAAATATTACACTAAAATATGACAGTATTCATTTATGTTATTTGACGTTATTGGAACGTGAGTCTACATGTTGCCGGAATGTAATGGAACACAGAACTGTGTGGGTACTGGCTTGAAGAGAAACGATAAAACTGCATAACAAAGAACTTCATAATTTGTACTCTTCGCCAGATATTATTAGGGTGATCAAATCGAGGAGGGTGAGAAGAGAGTGGCGCGTAGCACACTGAGGGGAGATCAATACTTTTGAAATTTCAGCCGCGAAACTTGAAGGGAGTAGAACACTGAAGACCCAGCCGTATAAGCAGGGTAATATTAAGTAGATATTTATGAAGTAGTGTTGGCGGGTATGGTTTGATTTAGAGTGTAGGTCAGAAATCAGTGGCTAATTTTGTGGTTGCGGTAAAGAACATTTAATTCATACAAACTGGGGGATTTCTTGAATATTCGAGCGACTGTTACCTTCTGTATACGGTCTGGAATAAGCGAATATATTATGGTAACCCAGAGCAGAATGCTTGCATTGAAAGATGCGTCGTGCATGGAATACAAGAGCCGGAACCTTGAAAGGGGGCGATTTGCTGTTGCGACACTTCTGTGTTCATATTATGCACACGGTGTTTACTTATATGTGTTCGCTCACAACTTCGTTCTTGAGTGGCTGTCACCCAGGACATGCTGGTAAATCTACACCCATTCTCAGATTTTGGTACTGGATATAGGTACACATGTCAGTGGTTAGTAGCACGCTACGGCCGCCTTTCACTCCTGGCAGGAGATCCCTCCATACAATGCTGCTTGGGTAGAAGACATTCGAGCATATTCTGCCGCGAGAATTTATGCGAAGTGGTTTCCCAAACGTCACTGTCACACTGAGGTGTGACGGGAAGTGCCTCACTTTGTCAGTAATACTGTCAGCAGGGTAGGTGACAGGTACTGGTATTGTTGCTAGTACAGGCTGTTTGCGTGGGTGTAGCGACTCGCTACGGGCTGGACGATCCGAGGATCTAATCCCGGTAGGGGCGAGATATTCCGCAGCCGTCCAGACCGGTCCTGGGGCCCACCCTGCCTCCTATACGATGGGTACCGGATCTCTTTTCCGGGGGTAAAGCGGTCGGGGCGTGGAGTTGCCCACCCACCCTCATCTGGTGCCAGGGTTAAAGAAAGAGTAGAGCTATACCTCTACTCCCCCTCTGGGCCTTCATGACCCGTTCTAGGGAGAACTTGCCTTTACCTTTACAGGCTGTTTGCTTCTGTAGGAAACAATCGGGTGTGTCGAGTATTCCAAGGGACTGGGAATTAGTGTCTATCCGAATACATTCGAATTTGAGCGTTTATATGTTTAATAATAATAATAATAATAGTAATAATAATTTTCCTTTTTTCTTCGATTCACATAATGTATAAATATCATTGCATTTAAAGGTGAAGGCACTGAGCTAATCTTAATAAAATTTTATACAGAAAATAACATTTATTTTGTGTGTGTGAGTGTACGAAATTTAAATTTTTTTGATAGGTTACTTACGTTTTGTAAGGATATTTATGCAACAAAAAATGAGTTAGACAATAATATTTAAATTATTAAATAATGGCAGCATGTGAATGATTGTTGGAAAATTCGTAGAATACAAGCATTGCTTATAGACTGCAGTTATGCGTTGCATTGTAAAATGTCCAGTCGAACTAAGAAACTCAAAGCGTAGATCAAAATCGTGACTATTATATTTTCGTACAAACTGACATTGTAAATTAATTTACGGAATATTTGTAAAGTGTCTCTCAATATATATGGTTTTCCGGTTTTCGTAAATTTGTCGTACTTGTGCCTGTTCATAGTGGGTCTCTTATGAATAATGTTTTCAGTTTTCGTTGTAGCCGCTCTGGCTGTAAACTTCAAGCTTGTGTAGGTCTATAACAAAGGTTCCAAAACTAATATTCATTGCCGAATAACTGTACACCATTGTACCCTGGGCTTCCAGAACTGAAGGAGGAGTTGACAATTTGTGGTGGGTTGAGGCCGTTTGTGAATGCTTTGTAGTTCGCATCCTTGGAAACAAGTAGGTAGTAAAATCCGAATCCATGAGCGGGAAAGTGTGTGTTGTTTGCCAAGATTCTAGAGGAGTCCAATTTACGGTTGCGCTGGGGCTCTAAATTTAGAGGAAGGAAGCACCAATTTGATCGTGACACTGTTCATGATACGCAAATGACGAACGGGATTCCTGGTTCAATTCTTCACGTTTTGTAAAGGATAATGAAATGTGCAAGCATTGCATACAGATTGTATGTCATTAAAACTTTTGCTGTTGGATGAAGGTAAAAAATAAGATATAATTCGCCGTATAACAGGCCATGAAGGCCCAGAGGGGGAGTAGAGGTATAACTCTAGTGTTTAACCTCGGCGCTAGATGGGGTTGGGTGGTTAAGGCCACGCCCTGGCCGCTTTACCTCCGGGAAAGAGACCCGTTACTCATTGTACAGGAGGCTAGGTGGGCCCCAGGGCCGGTCTGGAC
The DNA here is from genome assembly GCA_021186555.1 of Reticulitermes speratus. Taxonomy (NCBI): domain Eukaryota; kingdom Metazoa; phylum Arthropoda; class Insecta; order Blattodea; family Rhinotermitidae; genus Reticulitermes; species Reticulitermes speratus. The sequence goes on from JAJKFL010000004.1 coordinate 22,925,560, forward strand.
GGGTATGGAAAATCTCGCCTCCACGGGGGTTCGAACCCCGGACTGTCCAGCCCGTAGCGATTTGCTATACTGACGACACGAACACTTAAATATGTTGAAGGCCACTTCAGTGCCACGTTGTAACAAGGTAATTTGTTTATTCGTGTTCTAAATCGAAACGTATGCAAAACATAAACAGGAAATGTCCCAAAAGCGAAACACAGTGCTGGTATTGCTAATTTTGAAAAGGCGGCTCCTGCGCTGTGGTAGGAATTTTCGGTGTTTGTGAGCGTGCGCGCTCGCTCTTGTATGTAAGAGTTGAACTAAAAGTTCATAGCTGCTTGAATCCCAAACCTGCGCCTATGTTTTCTTGATGATAGAAATAGCTGACGTGCCCCTGTGGATGCTAGGGTACGCGGGTGTTGAAAGACATAACTTCTTGCATCGCCCGCACCAGTCACCATTTCACCAGAACATCGCTTTCAAAAAGTAATAGGAAAGCACAAAAAAGAGGGATAAAATGTAGAGGAATGACACACCAGTTGCTGTGTTCGTCCCTCTAGTGATGAGAGGAGGTTTTCAAACCTCAGCAGAAAGCCAGATGAGCCCTTCCTTCCCGCATATTATGTTACATTGTTTACTACACTAACAAATTGCGCGAAATCAGTCTGTGTTATAAGGACAGCGCATAGAGGTAGGGGACAGGTAACCTTGTTGAATGTTTAATTATGTGGCCGAAGATAATCTCAGAAGAAGTCAAAGTAAGGTCAGACTTCATTTTCTAGAAACGTGCAGGAATTTCAAATATTCCAGACCGACAAGGATAGTGGATAAATTTCTACAAAGCCAGGTCCTGGCATGTAAGGAATGTTCTGTTCGAGAAAATAGGCGTTTGTTCTTCAGTCCGTGACGCATCGACGTATTTGCGTCTGCAGAACACAAAACTTTTGTGATTTCTCATTCTGTCGACTTTTTATGTGAATGCACTTAGCCCTTGCGGTACCAATTACAGGCCTACCAAATATTAGGATCACATGCTGCAATTGGTATCATTTTCCGTGCTTTTAAATTCCCATTCAAAAGTGTTTTATAACCCTTATATGACAGAAAAGGGAAAATATTTTTAATAACATATGACTCGTATGAAGAAGTATTACACAGAGTCAAGGAGGAGAGGAATATCCTACATACAATAAAAAGAAGAAAGGCTAACTGGATTGGTCACATCTTGCGTAGAAACTGCCTTCTGAAACACGTGATTGAAGGAAAGTTAGAAGAAAGGATAGAAATGACGGGACGACGAGGGAGAAGACGTAAGCAGCTACTGGATGACCTTAAGGAAAAGAAAAGATACTGGAAATTGAAAGAGGAAGCACTAGATCGCACCCTGTGGAGAACTCGCTTTGGAAGAGGCTACGGACCTGTCGTAAGACAGACTACAGAATGAATGAATGAATGAATGAATGAATGACTCGTATGCCTACGTTAAATGACTTTACTAAATAATTACATAGAATAGATCCTGAACGTACTTGTCTTTTCCATAACTCGAAATTATCTTCCCCCATACACTCTTCCCATTATGTCCTCAAACGTTTCGCTATGTTTTCTCAAAAAGGCCCGAAATATTCCAAATTAGTGGTAAATGTAAGGGTGTGGAGTGGAAAAGTTTATCCCTGAAAATGTCTCTGTCTGCAGGCTACACAATTTCCATACGGAATCTAGCAGAACAAAAATTCTTCCTGACAAGTATTTCAAATTTCAGATTTATTAGTTGAGCTACATGTACATCTTTCGATATAACTGTGTGGCAGCTAGTTTATGCCGGTGCACTTCCGGTACCTTTAATACTATTGGCTAAAATTTATATAAACTAATTACTGTTTTCTGTCACGTGTTCTCATCCACGTTTATGTATGTAAATAGTAACACATTTCTATTTACATTTCGTCCTCTCTCATTTCTTCTAGACCTTGAACCTTTTTGCCACTTCATTTTCCCACTTACTTTTACTTACCTAAGAAGTAAACAGCCGGGTACCACAGCCAGGGGGCTCCACCTTACAAAACGTGGACTTGGTTGACAGACAGATGGTTGGAGACAGATATACATAATAACATTCTGCATTTTAACATGTGTATTTTAAACTGTAAAAGCAGTGACTACGACATTTACCGTTCAGATACACGATGTAAGCTGCAAATGTCTATATATATTAACTCCCTGATGATGGCTGAAATGGTTAGCCCAAACAAACATGTAGGGGTGTAAAAATAAATTTATTGTGCAGTGGTTGGTGATAAAAAAACTTATTTCCTAATTTTTTAATTCTGTGATCTTATTACAGATAATTATTTTTCGTATACTATTTTTTATTTAACTGATCGTATATTCTGCATTCGTCAAATACTTGAGAAAAAATGGGAATACAATGAGGCAGTGCATCAGCTATTTATAGACTTCAAGAAAGCCTATGATTCAGTTAGGAGGGAGGTCTTGTGTAATATTCTCATTGAATTTGGTATCCCTATGAAACTAGTAAGGCTAGTAAAAATGTGTCTAAATGAAACCTATAGCAGAGTCCGGGTAGGCAAACTTTTGTCTGACACATTTCCTATTAAGAATGGTTTGAAACAAGGAGATGCTTTATCGCCATTGCTTTTCAACTCTGCTTTGGAATATGCCATTAGGAGGGTTCAGGCAAACCAGGAGGGCTTGAAATTAAATGGTACACATCAGCTTCTAGTTTATGCTGATGATGTTAATATATTGGGCAGAATCGTACATGCTATAAAAAAACACAGAAGTTTTAGTAGTCGCTAGTAAGGAGATTGGTCTAGAAGTAAATGCTGAGAAAACTAAGTACATGGTCATGTCTCGTAATCAGAATGCAGGACAAAATCACAACATAAAGTTAGATAATAAATCCTTTAAAAGGGTGGAACAGTTCAGATATTTGGGAACAACCGTAACGAATCGAAATTCCATTCAGGAAGAAATTCAAGAGCAGATTGAAGTCGGGGAATGCTTGTTATCATTCGGTGCAGGGTCTTCTGTCTTCCAGCTTGCTATCCAAAAATACAAAGATTAAGATATACAGAACTATAATTTTGCCTGTTGTTTTGTATGGGTGTGAAACTTGGTCTCTCACACTGAGGGAGGAACATAGGCTGAGGGTGTTTGAGAATAGGGTGCTGAGGAGGATATTTGGGCCTAAGAGGGACGAGGTAACAGGGGAGTGGAGAAGACTACATAACGAGGAACTTAATGATCTGTACTCATCACCAAATATTATTCGGGTGATGAAATCAAGAATAATGAGGTGGGCGGGGCATGTAGCACGTATGGGTGAGGGGAGAGGTGCATACAGGATTTTGGTGGGGAGACCTGAGGGAAGGAGACCACTTGGAAGACCCAGCCGTAGATGGGAGTATAATATTAAAATGGATCTTCAAGAAGTGGGATGGGGGCATGGACTGGATTGATATGGCTCAGGATAGGGACAGGTGGCGGGCTGTTGTGAATGCGGTAATGAACCTTCGGGTTCCATAAAACGCGGGGAATTTCTTAACTAGCTGACGACCTGTTAGTTTCTCAAGAAGGACTCTGCTCCATTGAGTTAGTTATTTCTTTATTTATGTATAACCATTTAGTGTCTAAAAATTGTTCCCTCCATCTCATGACAATGATTAAATTTATTGGCATTTACATTAGAAACAAATTAGATAATTGTTCTAAGAACTGGTATTAAATTTCTTGAAATCTAACACTCAGACGAATTATTTGATTGTCAAATTTGTTAGTCGAAGTGTTCAACAAGGATAGATATAAGCCTGTGTAATTCGCTAAATATGATAAAGCGAAAGTGAAATTTGTTCCTGTGCACACCGTGAACGCATATGGGAGGGTGAAGATGTAGTTACACGTATTCTTAACGTCGGCGTTAAGTGGCGGTTAGTGGTCTGCTTCACACACCGGTCGCTTTAGCCCAAGGACAGAACCCGCAATACCCACTGAATACGACGCTCTGTGGGCTCCAGGGCCGGTCGAGACGTTTTGGAGAAGAGTGAAGTGTCTTGCCCTTCCGCGAGTAAATCTACTATACTTACAGAATCTTGTACACCGAGACAAAAGCTTATTTTAGTTCACATAAAACTGTGCATTGCTCCACTATAAAGCTTTCTGTGCACAAAATGAATTCAGTAAATGTCATTGGTACCTGCTATGTAAATTACGCGCATTTTACGCAGAATTTTTGTCCTTATCAACCAGTAAAGCAGTAGACTGATCTTAACGAAATTTGGTATTGACGTTATGCCGGTTCAGTCCACCTCTGCCTAATTCCTTATTAATTTCCTACAATAGGCAATAATAACTTGGCATACGCACGAAATTGTGAGGTTGTAGCTACACTAGACCAGCTTAATTTAGAGCATGGAAATGAATATTCCTTTAGAATGTATGCAACTTCGTTTTAGGCTATATTCTGTATGGTGTGCACTAACGTGGCGGCTGTGCGAAACTTAATGATTTCGGTTTATTGGTGATGACTAATGAACCGTTGGAGCTGATCATTTTGTATGGCGATAAATCACAAGCCTCACTACATGTCATGTATGAAATATTTTATGTCAACAATTACAAACAGACCTATACTGCATACACGGAAATTTGAAGGTTGTACTAAATCAATCTGTAACAGACATAATCGGTACATAAATAGGTTAATACATTCTTTAAAAGATGAAGTAAAATAGAAACACGACAACAGTTTTAATAGATCTATAGTACCACAAATATATGCGGTGGGAAATCATGCCTTGCTATGAAGTTCGCACGGAGGTTACGTTAAAATTACGGTCTTCTCAGACGTGACGCCGTGTAGTGAAGCAGATATCAACGTTTTGGAAGAACTTCCTGTTTCCATCGTCTGCCCTGGATATAGGGGGTAGCAAATTCCTCGGAAACGTTGTTGTCCACCAGACTACACGGCGCCATGTTCAAGGCTACCCTAATCTTATGAGTTCTGTTTGGAATGTCTTCGTTGATTAACCAAACTCTGTTGGTTACTGATGTTACTGAGACACGCTGATCTTGTGAGTGAACAATGGAGACATTGAGAAAAGTATGTAACTGCCTGCAGTCGTGTTGCTAAACAGATCATTGATGTCCAGCATAAAGAAGGTAAAGTTTTCCTTACAGGCGCCATGATGGCATTTTTAATTTCGGCACTGGATGGAAGCAAGGTGGACATTAGAGTATGAATGATAAAAGTGGGGTAGAACAGTAACTTGTGTTAATACAAGTACGAATTCTGCTGCCACACATCCAATATGAGGCATATTGAAGCATTTTGTAGTTTTGTTACGACTGTAAACTGAAATGATTTGAACAGATAATGTAAATAAGACTTAATACCTAAATAAACTTATTGCAAAGATAAATGTTGTCACATTGTACAACTGCTGGTAATATCTGTGAGTTGTCAATTACTAATCACAAAAGGCAAACCGGAACATGTGTGTGGTAAATGACAAATTTACTGCTAAGTGACAGACGAAAACTTAAGGTGTATGTGTTGAATCATAAGTGGTAAATACTGACACGCAAATACTGCGGACTTGTTACACTGTAGGCTTTTCTGGTGTCAGTATGATCTATGTCGTGTATTTAAAGTCTGAGTTGAAACACATAATTTGTGTTATCTAAGTGGACGTACAGAATTTTTGTAACGTTTCTGTCAAGACACATTTGAGATAAAATACAAATAGATATCTGTAATTAGGTTTAAATATAGTGCACAAAATCCATATCTGTGTATTGTGTTGGTTCAAACTGATTACAGCTGCATAGTTAGTACACGGTTCATAATGGATACTTTCACAAATAATATATATTTTCCTTGTTAACCACTTATCTCTTGTATGTGGGGTATTACTTCATTTCATAGCCTCGTATACCATGGTACCTTCCTTAGCCCAGTGTATCATTGTACTTAATTTCTTAGCTTCTTACCCCACAGTACTTTTCCTTCGCAGCCTAGTATATTATAGTACTTTTCTTATTAGCCTCTAATACCATGGTATTTTCTTAACGTCTGGTACCATGGGGTTTTTAGCCTTGTATGCCATGGTACTTCGCTTCTTAGCCTCTTACCCTCGTGCTTTCCTTAACCTCGTACAACATGGCACTTTCACCAAAAATGAAGGAAACTGGTGTGTAAATTCAACCTGTCTTCTGTTTCGAGATCTGAGAAAGGAGCCTGTTTGTCACGACCTCTGCACACACATTCAACACATACTGCCTACAGAGAGACAGGACATTTATTGTAGTGACTTATGTAGTATCCGGCTTTGAGTGCTGGGCACCACGTATGTAGTTAGTTGAGACGTCCTTGTTACCTTTTGAAGTAAATAATAAGTAAAACTACTATTTATTATATTCAGCTTCAGAAAGAACGGTGTAAGTAGCCCTGTTTTTTTATACATGTTCTCTGTAAAGCGCGTAATTATATCCTATATTCGCAGTCTCTTCAGAACATCAAAATCGTATTAATATTTTTTCTAACATTACAATGAATTGTATTACACATATATACTTTGTAAAAGTGCGTTCAAAGAAAGTTTCAATGGGGTTATGTTGAACAGCGTTACTCAAAATTCATAGAACACAATCAAGTTCAGCCGTGCCTGTTTCATTACACATTAACTGCGACTAGTGCAGAAGTCCACAATTTTTCCAAAAACCTAGGAATCTCGACAAAATTGTACGCACCAGCAGGGTCACATGAAGCACGTTCCCACAAATATTAGGCGCCGGCGTACAAAATTCAGTCGCCAGGGCGATTTGGCGTCCGGGATTTGTGCATCTCTGTACTAGTGACACGCTGCACGACCGTGATCGCAGGGTAGTCACGGTATCGTATACATCAGTGATTCAAAACATCTTGCCTGTCACGTCCCACCGGTCGTTGTGTGCCCTCCATAGCAGAACAAGGCCTAATTCTGCCAAGAAGTGAAATTCATGTATATCTGCTGATCAGAACAGTATTCATCATTAATGGAAGTTCGTACTTCAGAGACCTTACGTCCCACCGAGCTGACCCTGAAGGGCCACAAGTCAAACCGGTCCAGAAACAGGTGTCATTGGTGTTTATAATTGAACTAAATTAGTGTTTATGCCTTGCATGCTAATATAGGCCTGTAAGCAGGTAATGAAAGAGATCGATTTTTCTGCCCAGAGAGTTTGATTTGGTGTTATTAACTTTCATGAAATTCTTACGTCAGTTGAAACTGAGCGTATTAACTGTTCGTACAGGATGGCGCGAAAACGAGTTTGACACAATTTGTCTTTTAAGCGTCTGGTAGCCTTGATGTGAGATTATAAAGAATTATGTTTGTCTTAGGGATTCGTGCCATGGCTCAGGCGGTTAGTCGCCGGCCTGTCACCGTGGAGGCCCGGGTTTGATCCCGGGTCAGTCCATGTGGGATTTATAGTGGACAAAGTGGCACTGGGACAGGTTTTTCCCCGAGTACTTCGGTTTTCCCCTGTCAATTTCATTCCACCGGTGCTCCATTACACGAAAAAACGAAAAAAATTATCATCTTCATCAAAGGGTCGCACAATAAGCCTCATGGCTGCGGTGCCCTTCACCACAAAAAAAAAGTTAGTCTTATAACCAATATGAATAAAAATTGAATTTAAGATTATTGTTTTCTGGTATGTGACACCGTCTGTAGTTGCAGCTAGTTACGAAAGTTACGAGGAAATACGCTGTCTCCATCTTCAGGACAAAATCTCAATAAACGTTATAATATAATCTGTTTCAACATTGGATTTGTTGTAATTTTGATACAATCGTTCACGCCAACTTAACGTTCAAGACTTTTCCTTCTCAAAATATCTACAAATAATGTTAAAGCAGGTGAAGTTGAAGAATTTTTTTCTGTGCTTGAGTTGGTGCGTTGCCATGGCGATACTGTATTGACGGTTTCCGTGGTTATTATTCTATATCGAACTGGCACACAGTACACATGGTTCAAAGGTATATATTGTTCTCATAATACGAAAACCGGGAACAGTTATCCTTAGTTCCAGTTAATTTAAGTCCCATCTTTTGACACAGTTCGGCTAAGCCTCGATATGGATATTTGTTGTTCAAGCGTCTAACCTTGTGTTATTTCTGATGTGATGTCATTCCTGAATGGTGTGTACCCGTAGCTATAATATGAACATATCGTTTGAGGCCAGTTTGAATCACGTATGAGGTCTGGACTGGTTTTAAAATAATAAAATCTGAATAAAACGCATGGCCCTCTTTAAGTTGACTTGCAAACGATAGCCATAAAATTAACGGCCATAACAATTATGTTAGCATGAGGTTTATTGCCCTGTTGTGCTCGCAGCACAATTAAATCAATGTAGGATAAGGGAATAAAAGTTCTCCTGTTTCAGAAACCCAGCGCAGGAACGTGGACATATATACAGAACTTTGTGAAGGGTGGTTAATTTTCAGCAACGAAACAACTTATCTGGCGCTTAGTGTGATAATGTACACTTTGCTAATTTATGTTGGACTTGACCTATTGTTTGAGGTAATCCTATATGTGCGTGAATGTCCATTTTAAACGTGCCCTCAGATCACAGAAAATAGAAAAAAAAAATACGCTTTTTTTTAGGGAGAAACCCCCAGTTGTGTATAATAAGTAATATAATCATATTTTGGCCTCTCTTAGTTCATTATTAAGGAGCTTCAAGTAATTACAAACAGAAGTGTTTAAAGATAGAATACTGTACGTATCAACAAATAACTTATGTATTTACAAATGTCCGTATAATGTATAACAATTTAAAATTATAGAAAAGATAAAATGGCCAATAATTTATTGAAATGTATTATGTTTGTATCTCCCAGAATTCAGTACAATTTTCAATTTAGCAGTGCTATTGTGGAATGTCTGCGTTATGAAGAGCGATTATTCAGTTTCACATGTACTGCTTGGACGTAATAGGCTTATAAAAATGACATGCCCATAACGCAGTCCTATATTAAAAATATTTTGTCATAAAATCTAACATTTAAACGTCATGGTAAAACTACATTACAAGTATTTATCTGGTGTTGCGAAATAAAAATATTTCCTGGATTTTATTATCTCTGGCCCAGAGTGTGTACTGTGTTGGGCTTGTGGAAGGCCTCAGTGTAACACTAGCCCTTGCTTTCAGATAGTTGGTGGTCATGTTGACAGATCTTCATTGAATTTACCACTAGATCAGCAGTGTGGTCGTTGCTATAATAGCGTAGAATTAAGTTATCCTGAGATCATACCTGTCCCCACGAAGCTTAAAAAGTGACATAGAAATAACAATAAAGCTATTATGATGAAACATCAGTCAACTGCTGGTGTTATTAGAGCCAACTTCCGAAACGCTGTGTTTCTCAAAAGGGCTACCTCCGAAAATGGCTACTGCCCAATCATAGCAAACACTCAAACGTTGTTTATAGAGAAACAGATTACAGTCTGCTTGTGATGAAACAGCTTGTAATCTGATAGATAAATATCAGCGTTTAGGAGGAACCTGCTAACTCCTTCTACAGGATGGATGATCCACAGCAAGTTCCTCGGAAACGTTAGTACAAACGTACCAAAGGGTTCCTCCGAAACGTCTCTCAGATTATATGACATCACATCCTAGAACACTGGCCTTGATACCTATATCCATGAAAGCTGCAGATGTTACATTGTAGACATTCGTGATATGCGAACGTCATGTTAAAGAAAAAGTGAAGCACTGCAGATTTCTCCTAACGCATCACGTATTACTTGCGTGTAACTGATGTTTCGATAAGTTGCTTCAAGATATGATTAAGGACTGTCTGCATGTATTTATATGCAGTGGATGTTACTGCCATGTAACTCTAAATAGCGACTGATTTCTCAAAACGTTTTAAAGGATGAGGGGTACTTACCGCAGCCCTAAAAAAAATTCCGTGCCAGAAATTGAAGCCAGTAGCCAGTTGAACCGACGTTAGCCATGTGAAGTAGCTGGAAACATAAACACGGCGGCGTAAGTTTATAGGTCTAATATGGGACAGACTGATGCTGCGTGGCCGGATCTAATGCGAACACTAGCAATGTGGCATCCGGCCATTCATCTGTTCCGACAGACAGCTACGACGGAATTCTTGCTTTACGTCGAACATCGCGATCTGTTAGGGCAGTGGTCTGAAAACTCTTCAGGCAGAGAGCTGAAGAAAGTGCTGACTCATTTTGAGTCTCCATAGTTGTTAAGAGTTTAAATTTTGGCGCGCTTGCCATTTCTCAAGGTTAAGTGGGGTTGTTGGAATTTTCTGGACGGCTGGTACACCAGTACAAGACAGAACGGTGGTCATTGCAGCCTTTTAAATGTGCCAACACTTTTGTGCCGCATTCTGTATGCGTGTGACTGAAGCTGAATTTTTCGCACAACCAGTGTTAAGTAAAAGTGTACTTTTCGGGTGCAGAGTTGAAATAAATTTTTGTAAAATATGAACTTTTTTCAAAATGAAATATTTACGCACAGTTATGAAAAATAAAATTTTATTATTATTCATTTACACGGAAAATAAAGCCAGCGCCGATTAATCACATAGATGGGGAGAAAAATTAGAGATGCAATTAAAGTTATAAAAATTATGTTCAACACTTTCATCATAAATTATCTTTTTTTTTGCGGAACCCCTGAAAGTCGTCCACAAAACCCCAGTGTTTCGCGGAACACAGTTTGAATACCACTGTCCCAGCTTCCTTAGCCTACTGAGGCACTTTAGACGGAATGCTGCAGCAATATGTAGAGCACTGATTGATTTTAAACCAAATATTTATATTCATCTGATTCCCAACGGTACTTTAAAGTTTCCTTCGAGTAATAGCAGTTTGTGTAACTGAATGGCGACTGTGTTAAATGTTATAGGCCCATGAAGTTGCTCTATGATAGGATACATATCTTAATGTTACTGCTAAACAGCTGCATAAGTAAATTTTATTATGAACCTGTAAATGTGAGATATTTCATCTGAAATTGAGAGTCATGTAGGGTGATAAGAAATTTGCGGGCGTTTTGGAGGAACCTCTTGCCTCCATTTGGAGGATACTGTGATAAATTTCTATCAGTGTGCAGAGTACCACAACCTAGAAGACACCTTCTTGTCACATAAATGCACTTTGTGTGCGCAATGCAGACTTTTTGAATGCTAAACCGGGTAGTTCGAAGAGTAACTCATTCACTTTAATAGGTTGATGTTCCTGTAGGACCCTTGAAGATGAGTACACTATGTTCCTTCGAAACGTCGGGACCCAATTACCACTGACGTAGCGTCAATTCATGGAGGAACATAATCCTCGGAGCAGAGTTCTTCTTGAGAAGCTAACAGGTCCTCAGGTAGTCAAGAAATTCCCCGCATTTTATGGAACCCGAAGGTTCATTACCGCATTCACAATGGCCCACCACCTGTCCCTATCCTGAGCCATATCAATCCAGTCCATGCTCCCCTATCCCACTTCTTGAAGATCCATTTAAATATTATCCTCCCATCTAACACACCGGCAGTTACAACTGTATCTCAGGCGACGGTTCCTTCCCATTATATAGCACCACATTCCACACCCCCACCGTTACTACCATTGCGAACTCTATATCGGAAAGCACCCTCTCTCTGAGACGTTCGCCCTGAAGATGGCGACAGTAATGCACGTCGAAACGTCTGAATGGCAACACGGCCAAGTCACGGAAGTCGAAATCACGCATTGTCCATAGGTCTAGGTTTAGCTGGTCTGAGGACTAAAGTAAAATAAAGATGCCTCTCTGCACACTATTAGTGCATAGGGAGTATGGAGGTATAGTTCCACCGACACTAGATGGAGGTGCGTGTTTGGATGCGTTGGAGTAAGGAAAAAATCTCTGCCTCTGTCAGTAATCGAACCACGATTCGTCGGTTTTACAGCCCCAATCCTAGTCATGTAGTGACTACATTATCCAGGAACAGGGGCTGTAGTGTTTTCTGAAAGTTTGCGACACTGAAAGTCAGTCATAGTGCCTCAAAAGCAAGACACCTAAATGTCCCACATTATTGGATTTCCCGAATAGTTTGCCTTGTCTTCCCACCCTTCATTTTGATTTTTTCAGCGCATCCGTTTTACTCCTGAACTTTAGTGTCTATTTTACTGATCTATAATAGTTGACTGCTTTCTTGACGGGGGGTTTCACATACAAAGTTCCTTCTGCTGCTCTTTTTTCCTTTTACATAAGGCAAGTGAAGGAATGAGGGTGAGTTAAGTTCCATTGAAAATAAAATCAAAATGTGGCAACGTCTTTAGCTACAGAACTCCTGCTGTTTGCTTATTCTGGTCATATGATCAACAACACAAGGCAGAGGAAGATTTACGGTCTGCAGGTACTAGTGACCCCCACCTCCTTATCCCTAAATAATACCCACCCCTGAGTTTTTACCTATTCCTATGTACCAAGGTTTTTACCTGTGCACTATGCATTGGAGCTTGTCCTAATCGCTTTTTTCCTTCGTACCTTTGTAACCCCACACTCTTTCGTCGTATTTCTCTTGAGTCTCCGAAACTCCTCCCTCTGCGTGGTATGCGTACTGCAGTCGGTCACTGGATTGTTTTCTTGTTCCCTAGCGTATCGTTATACTTCCCTAACTTTTCAGTGAAATCTTTGGGCAGACTACCGGAGCGTCCCCTCATATGCCCAGTGAAACGCTGGTTCACGATTTTGGAGTGAGCACTCAAAACAATCTCTTTTACCCGGCTGGCACTTTACCATTTACTGGACGCCAGATTTCAGAGACGAACAGTGCACCGAGAAGCATATTTGAAGCGAGAAGAGAGGATGTAATTAATGACGGAATATATGACTTGGACTACTTATCAAATATTATTAGGGTGATGAAATCAAGAAGAGTGAGGCAGGCAGTTGGATGACGCAGGAATTGGTGGATATATGTTGACTGTATTTAAAAATGATACCTTGCGAGGGTGTGGACTGGATTCGTTTGTGAGATTTGAGGTCCTCGCACCGCTGATAGTGATGACTTCTGGGATGTGACGCGGTACAGAGCGAGTAGTTTCCGACGTTTCGATGGACCGTAACTCCTTTATCGTTTAGGACATGTAGTCGAAGAAGATTCATCTGGCTTAAGGTAGAGATAAAGCTTAATGATGGAGGCAGCAGAAATATCTGAAGCATCAGTACGTTTTTGTTTGTGGTGAAGGGCCCCGCAGCAAATGCTACGGATGCACCGCAACCTTGAGGCTTACTGTGCAACCCTGTGATGAATATGGTTAGTTTTTTCTTTCTTCTGTGTAACGGAGCACTGGTGGAATGAACTTGACAGGGGAAAACCTGTCCCAGTGCCACTTTGCCCACCACAAATCCCACATGGACTGACCCGGGATCGATCAGTACATTTTTGGGTTCCATACAATGCAAGCAATTTCTTGACCAGCTGAGCGACTCTCCTGTGCCGTATATTTGGCTCATTGGGTGGTTGAATCATTCTCAAGATTCACTCGTTTTCAAGGAGTTGATTAATTGGTTGGCAAATTAGTCAGTTTCAAAGATAAGATAGACGGAGAACTAACGCGAGTTGATAAATGCAGCGACCGACAATGCCTGTTCGTGCGTCCCCAAAACTTCACATTCAGACATCACATACAATGAGGATCGATAGGCAGCTGTTCTGAAGTGGAGGTATGTGGGGCTTCGTCGGGGGGTAATTGAAATAGGCCTGTGTTTCGTACATTGTCAAACACAAATCAAGGTGGCTTTCTTGACAGCATTCTTTTGTGCAGCTTTGACTGTGCTTGGCATAAATAAAACGTGCTTTTAAAACCACGAAGTATGTTTACCTTGGGTTTGTAATGTAGTTCAGATAGTTCAGATACTAACGAAGCTGCCGCTGAAAAGGTGATGCGTGAATACGTGAAGTTTCACTCTTGAAACCGAGGAATAGGCCTGCTGATTTTAGTTTAGATACGATGCACTGGGATGGCCAATGCAACAGGCAGAGTTGCACTAGTTGTGATCTTGTGAATTGTGTGAACTTCATTAACAGAGACTTGCCTTGTAAAATATATTTAAAATATAAGAAATGAGAATCTAAATTGTAGTTTATACGATTATGTCTGTACTAGTAAACCAGGCATTTCTTTCAGCCGATAATCTGAAAGCATACGTTATGGATTTAGACGGTTGTAGAAATTGCCTGGACATACTTCTTCACAAAATCGTAATGTAGAAGATTACTGTATTACATCAACGCGAAGAATGAAATATATTTTAAAATGATCAGTGTTACGCACATCTAAATGCATCATGTGCCCACATGTTTAAAAATTTCTTAAAATCATCAGGAAAAGCTTTCGTCGCTGTATTGGTTGAAAGGGGAGTATTTATTTGTTCTTTGACCTAAATATTCCTCATCAGAAGAGATCTGTCAGTAATCCTTGAACACTTTGAAGTCTTCTTTGTAAAACTCTTTTAGTCAAATCAAACATTTCAAATTTTCCTTTGGTGTTGTTGCAGAGAATTATGTCAAAGTCAAACGCCAGGCCATGGGGCTGTGCCTGTACGGTGACATAACAAGGTGGTTTTATTCAGTTCCGAACTTTGAAGCTAGAAATTTACTGCTTTGAAATTTGTGTCTTGTGCTTTCAAATTTTGTAACCTTTCCCTGATTTGAAGTTTTGTAACGTTTCGAAAATGCACAAAACATAAGGCGGTAAAAAATCCTGTTTTCTCTTTGTTATAAGTTACACTTTATGAGCAAATGTTTACATGTAAATTTGATATTATTCATTCCGTGCATTATTCTTACAATCAATCACATTTACCATCAAGTGCACATACTAGGTTTACAAACTGTACATAAATTTTGAAAACTGCTTGTGTCGGCACTAAGTTTTCCTGATGATGGCGCCTCGGCGCCGAAACACGTAGGAATTTTTAAAACTTATGTACCGTTTGTAATTCTATTATGTGCATTTGTTGGTATAAGTGATTGATTGTTCAAATGTGAAGTTTGATTGGAATGTATTGCGTACCTAAAGAGACCCGGTACCCATGGCACAGGAGACTGGGTGGACCCCAGGGCCAGTCTAGGCAGGTGTGGAAAATCTCGCATCCATCGGGGTTCAAACCCCCGAACCGTCTAGTTCGTAGCGAGGTGCAGGCGTAGCGGCTGAGTCTAGTTTGTCGGTGATTTTACACTGCAAGGAAATGGTAATAGAGAGTAGACTGAAGCTGCTCAAAATAAAAAGGGCTATGTACGTGCTGCTGTGATTACCCTGTAGGTCTATCAAAATAGCGTCATATTCGCTACAGACATGAACTCACGCCTCTCAGATATGAGTGCGAGTAGGCCTATGCTAATAACTTCTAGCGAAATCCCAATACTTATGCCCAAGCTTCAGACTCTGCGACCCTCCTTCAGCTTGCACATTAACCAGTGTTTCGTTTCTTGTGTCCAGCTTTGCCCTTACGGCATCATGGCGACGGATTGGGGCCAACCGTGTGCCCTACCTGAGCCACCCTCTTCTTAGTTAAGAGGTACATTGTTCTCTTAGAGGTATTTTTCCCTTTCCACTGCTGCACCTTAGAGTGCTTGCCTCATTACCGAAGTCGATAATCTCCTGTTTTGCACCTCCTGCTGGGCGCAGTGACTGCCTTTCTGTTCTGCCAATCTCTGTCTACATGTCTGCACATATTTTCCTTCCGCAGCTTCTTTTCCAGTCCATTTTTTTATTCCGCTACAGAAAGTCTCTGGTTTACTGTTCCGTTCGCAAGACCACCCAGCTAACGCCCGTATTTTGAATATTTATAGCTCAGAAGGTGGGTCAGCTGGACACGCTGAACGTTTATGTTACGGTGACATGCTTTGGATCGTTGTATAATTGACGAATTTCTGTTGATATATTGCTAAAATTGAACTGTGACAACTGCATATGCCTATAGGTGTTACGTCCTACAATTCAATGTATTTTAATTGGGAGGAACATTATGCAATAACTAAAATATCTAATGTGTATAAATATTTAACCATTTATATATGACAACTTGTATAGCACGCTGTACATGTCTTCAGCACTTGTAGCTCCCAGCAGATGGCTGCGATTTGCAGCCGAAACATGTAGTAGCATTAAAGCCAATTGTGCAGTTGGTTGGGAATAAGGTTGTGTGTGACCAACAGAATATTTTATCGGCCGTCACGAAACATTCACTTTTGCGCTTTGCATCCTTAATATTGGCCGATCGAAACTTTAGCAACTCACGTAATCGTCAGACAGGTGCAAAGTCGTATTACTAGTGAAGATCCAAAACTGGGGGGTTTGGATCAGTTTTTATACAAAACTGATTTGCTTCACGTATTGCAGAATGTAGTATAATGACTGTTTTGATGAAAATTAATGCTGACAGAAAAACAAATGAATGTTCGTGTTCGTTCACTCGTATTTATCTCAAATAAAATTTTTCCTGTTTGTGTTACAGTATAACGATTTTCCTAAGATGGAACCTTTGGATACTGTTTACTGTTGCCACAAACGTATATAAGAAGACAGCAGGTCAAACTACTGTCGCTGCTTTCACTTGTTTCGGTGCTGCTGAATTAAACCGTGACAATGCACTTACGTGTCGGCGTTCCAGTTACTTTATGAGACGTATGTACGTACAATGGCGAGTGAAATGTGCGTCACAGCAGTTTACAGTTCTGTAAAACTTTCAAATTTTTGAGTAGAGAAATGTTGCTGTTTATTGTGGAATATATCTCTACACGAACATGACGTGTCGTTCAGAGACAGTTTTGAGGGTCAGAAAAGAGGACACACATAAGTTATGGAATGTCGAACAGTTCTCTTAAAAAGTGCTGGAATAATAGTGTAAAGCAACTCTCCTGCTTACATATGACGTTCGTGTTCCATTTGACGCTTTGTAACATCAAAGTACAGTCGTTGATATTCACTAACCCAGAGTCCAGTCCAGTTTTCGCAGTATTTTATCCTAATTGATTAATTAATTTATTAAGTCTTGTATTCACATCCCAGCCATTCATTACACGTTGATGCGGTTAACTCAAACAGTAATGCCCTTACTTGCTATATAACGTCTGTATTAGGACGGTCAAAGAGGACGAGATGTTTACCTGAAGGGAATAGGTCACTTTGGAGACCCAGTCTAGGTTGTGAATAATGATAAAATTTATCTTAAATTAATAGGATGTGATGATGTGGATGGGATTTATCTGGGACAGGATAGAGACCAACGGCGGGTGTTAGGAACAGGTTAGAGATCAGTGGCGGGGTGTTATGAACAGGAAAGAGACCAGTGGCGGAGTGTTATGAATAGGAAAGAGACCAGTGGCGGAGTGTTATGAATAGGAAAGAGACCAGTGGCGGGGTGTTATGAACAGGAAAGAGACCAGCGGCCGGGTGTTAGGAACAGGATAGAGACCAGTGGCGGGTGTTATGAACAGGATAGTGACCAGTGGCGGGGTGTTACGAACAGGAAAGAGACCAGCGGCCGGGTGTTATGAACAGGATAGTGACCAGTGGCGGGGTGTTACGAACAGGAAAGAGACCAGCGGCCGGGTGTTATGAACAGGATAGAGACCAGTGGCGGGGTGTTATGAACAGGATAGAGACCAGTGGCGGGGTGTTATGAACAGGAAAGAAACCAGTGGCCGGGTGTTATGAACACGTCAGTGAACTTACGGGTTTCTTAAAAGGCCAATAGTTTCCGTACTAATATTAAGGAATATTTTCTGAGGGGTTGGTCTGTTTTAGACTTTTCAAATTTCATGTTCCATCTCACAAGTGTGTTCCCTGTTGTGGCTATGTAATGAAAAATTTTACGTGCCCAGTTCCATTAAGCCATACTATTCAATATTTTGGCTGCCGCATGTTTTAATCGTGTGGGTAAAATCTGAACGGGATTGCAAGGAGTGCGTAATTCTGTTTTCGCCACACACGCTCAAGGTAACGAAGGAATTATTGCTCATCAGGGAGAACCGTTAATAATAAATGGCACAAATGCAAATACTTTTATTATTAATGTATCTGCTTGATATGACGTACTGTCTGACATGAAGGTCTGTTGAGTACAGTTAACACCAAATATAAATTCTGCAGTGTTTTTAGGTTTGATGCAGACTTGTAAAAATTCAAATTTTCCCTATTTGTGTACATGTTTGTAAATTATTTTTCGCTAAGTGGAGTGAAATACTTATTTTACAGACTGGCGGAAAAATATCTAATAAATAACGAAATGATAATTATCCAGTTTCCACAAAGAAATATCAAACAGATGGAAGTATAGCTAGAGCTAGCACAGCTGTGATGTAACAGACTTGTAAACCTGACAGCGTATCCTGCTGCTCCGCGCAGCATGTATTAAGAACTGCCACGTTCAAGGAAGGTATAAGGATTAGAACCGTTTCACGACGCTCATTGTCACCGATGTACGAAAAAGTGAAGATAATGCAGGCCTGTAGCGTAGTTAATCATTCAAAGATAATGGTAACTCTACCACCAGTTTAACACTTAGAATTTACATTTTAGCCACTGTGTATTTATATATGTCGTACGATTCTGTTAATACACACCCAGTATTTCTCTATACCACATTCGACGACTGGTTCCTCTAATGAAAATAAATTGTACTCTTTGTGAGGTACGGACTGAATTTGTGTACACATAAAATGTAGATTAATTATTTTCTTCAGAGGCGTAAAGTCAATTGAGAAATTCGTAATGGAATTGACTCAACTTTTAAGTGTCTTAATGTTTGCGCAAAATTAAAAAGTCATACCTGTTCACAGAACCTTTTTTCGAATTTAGTGGATTTTGTTGAAATGTTATTTCAGCATCTGTTAGAAAATGAGTTTAAAATACATATATTTATGATTATTTATTTTAAACTGTAATGAGAACAGTTCGAATTTACTGTACTGCTAAAACCCACTACTTTTGCACATATTCACCGCCACAGCTAGGCAGTTACCGTTATGAAAGGAGCGTTTGTGTTCTCTGCTGATGCGAGTCCGTATCCTGTGTTAGGAACCATCTTGTCTCAACTGCTACCACATTGCGATCTTCTTTAAAGTTGTGGCCGCCAAGATATTACTTCAGCGCTGCAAACACGAAAATCGCTCTGCGACAAATTCCCTTGTTACAATGAAAATCAGATTAGGTTATTCAGTTAAATTATGCGCTGTATATATTTCTTTTTTGACCGATCCAGTTGTTGGGGGGGGGGGGGGGGGCATAGCAGACACTTTCGAGAAAGCTTCATTTTATATTTCATATTGATCACGTAAAACCATTACTTTCATAATCCTTAAATCGAAATGTACCTTACACATTATTCTTGTAAGACAGAGCACGAGAAATTGATTTGTAGCATAAATTAAGCGCGACGGATTTCAGTGAAATTTTCTTCTTGGAGGGGGCACGTTAAATTTATTTTTTGTCTGCGGTCACAGATGAGTAGGTATGTTCAAGAAATAACAATGAAGGAAATGAATCGCACACACACACACATAGAAATATAAAAGAACGCATTTGGATTATGTGTTTAGTCCAAGGACTGTGCTCAGTGCAGCTATTTACGCGTTTCTGGTAATGTTGGATCCTGTAGTGCGTTTTTGACACGAAAATTAAAGTTATAGATGCAGTTGGAAGTGCCCTGTCTGCGATGTGTGTCATTTTCTGTGCCTGTGTGTTCTCTTTGCCGGAATCACCGCAGGACCGCTCCATCCTACAACCTCCAGCCTAGCTGATCGCTTTCCCGTAACGGATCCTTTCATGTGCAGCACGCATCGATGGACGTCTAAAAGTCCCTAAACCGATACAACAGTGCCTTCGTACGCTGTATAAAGAAGAGGGTTTAAATGTAATGTAACAGTATTACTACAGACCTTTTAGGGTGGGGACGGGTAAGAAATTTTGACGAACTGAGGTGACCCTAGCATCGCTCCTTTGCCAGCCAAGACCTTCTTTGTAACCACCAGTTCCGTATTGATTGGGGCAAGAGGGAGAGGGTTCGCCGCATGTGGACGTAGTTTTATACTGGCACCATTCTTCCTTCAGCAACTTCAGAGGAAACTGTCAGTAGCAGACAAACGCTGCTGCCTGCTGTGTACTAACTTGCACCTGTTGTCTTATCATTGTTTTTGCCTGTGTAAATAATCACGAACTACGTTGGGACTAAAAAACGTGAGGTAGATTTTGATTCTGTGAGTCTACAGTGTTCAGAATAACTGGGTAGAAGACTCGTTAAATTGATAAAAATTCCCTAAGGAAAATATTTATTAAAAAGCATTTTAAAGAAAGCCCAGGATCAAGGCTATTCCATGCCTGCATTATGGACCAAGGTTAAGAATGCGTGGGGCTATACCTCGACTGACCATACATCTGAATGGTAAAGGTAGAGGTAAAGCAATCCCATTACCAGCCTGGACATGCCCTTAGGATTCGAGGAGGTTGAATGGTGTAATCATTAAGCTGAGGAATAAGTACGTCTGTATTTGATGAGATCTGCGCTCTTTTGGGATATTACGCGGCTTTGTGTGGTAATTGTTTACCGACGTTTCGGGACAACATCGGTTTCGTCTTGAAGGGCAAATAGTCGGACTCTTGACCCTTGAAGATGGGACCGATACGTTGTCCCGAAACGTCGGTAAACAATTACCACATGACGCTCGTAATATGCCAGAAGAGCGCAGATCTCATCAACATCGCGGCGGAAGCCTGAAATCTACGTCAGTACTCGTATTTGTCTATTATCAATGCTGCTACTATTACTACTATTACTGCTACTATATTTACTACGACTACTTTTACTACTACTACTACTACTACTACTACTACTACTACTAACTACTACTACTACTACTACTACTACTACTACTACTACTACTACTACTACTACTACTACTACTACTACTACTACTACTACTACTACTGCTAGTACTAGCTCAGTATTGTAATTAGGCTACGGACTGGACATTCGGTTTCCTGTAAGGGTAGCGATTTTTCTTCGCCACTGCGTCCAGACCTACTCTGTATCACACCCCCCCCCCCCGCCTGCCTCAAATCCAGTGGCTACTGGTTTCCTTTTCTCGAGGGTAAAGCGACCGGGACGTGAAGCTGACCTTTTACACCATTCATTGCAGAGATTAAGAATGCTTGGAGCTGTCGGGAGGCAGTGAACCTCACTGTCTTGCAGAGCCTTACAGATGAGGTTGCTGTTTGTTGCTGTCACTTCAACTGCAGCTGTTGTTTGTTGTTGTTGTTCATTATTTCATTAATTTTCTCTTGTTTTCCGAGTAATGGCAAAGGATGGTTTTTCGATGTTGCTGTGTGGGTTCGTGTTGAATAAAGTTGAGATGTTATCGTTTAGTTGCTGAATTATTGTAATGGATACGTTGTGACATTCTTTTCACGGCAAATCCCTTGATTTGACAACATCTTTGGGGTATTGATATTACCCTTGCCATAAATATCCCTAATTGAAACGTAAGTTAGCAGGAGTAAAAATCAGTCCCTAAAAACAATCCCTCATTGCATTTATGATGTATTAATTTAACGGTTACAACAGAAACAACTCAGATATTGCTCTAATAATATGTCTGTTTGATTGGTTGATGTTACATCATTCCTCAAAACCGTGTCAGTTTTCATTACAAATATTTGTACTGTATTACCCGCTAACAATCAGATCAAAAATGGTGCTAACAGGTGTGATGCTTATCCATTTATCTTGTAGGTCATTGATAAATACAATTAAATTGTGGGTGTTGGATTTTTGTATGTTCTGTACTGTAGGACCTAGCATTATGCAGATCACCACGTTCTTCAAATACTGACTGAAAAGGGGAGTTTGATCTATGCTTTATGAACAGACTCGCTTTCAGTTGCATGTTTCCAAACGTTTCATGTCAGCTGTTTAGACGATGTCTTGTTTGCTCATTGCAGACATGGAATTTAATTTTCAATAATCGTGAGATGTTACAAATCACGCTTGGTTCGCTTGTCCTGTTGTGCGGTTTGCTGAATGGCCTTGTGCTCTACACTGCAGCACTGCAGAAATGTCGTTATTTTCGTAGTAATTTGGATGATTCAACGGCAGATACGGTGTTTACGTACTTTTCTGTTTCGTTATAAATGTACGGCTCATATTTATGATATTTCTGAAAGATATAAGTCAAGTTATGCTTCTAAGTACGAACCTGTAAAGCCGTATAACACAAATGGAATTAAAGCTCGGCACTGATGGAGGAATGTGGTTAGATTCAGCCTCCGACAGCTTTGTACCTAAGGAAAAAGTTCCTTTATGACGTGTAGAAAATCTAAGGTGAGTTCCAAAGCCATTCCGGATATCCAGTGAAAACAATCACCCCCCTCTCAGCAGGAATGGAACTCCAAGCATCTAGAGAAAATGTAATGAATGTAAAGATGCCATCAGTTTGAGGCACGTAAACTTTCAAATAGCGTGGTCCAAGATTTTGCCTAACTTCACTGACTTCCATATTAATTTCGTGGTGTTACGCGTACGTTGTTGCATAGCTGTTTACACTGCAGAGGTATACTTGTAACAATGTAAGACTCACATAGAATCTTGAATTTACCTCTTCCAAAATTCTTTCGAATAATTGTTGCAGATTTGACTTAGATATAGGCAGACCTGTGTGCTGTGTTATTGTCATACCTTTTGTTACCAAAATCGTTTTAAAAATATTAATTTAGATCTGTAATACATGTGAACTACACTTGTAGTAGATTAATACGAATGCAATTCTATTAGAACCACAAACTTTAGTGTAGACTGTCGAAAATAAAATGTTATTAAAATTCGTAGATTAGTTTCGGAGGTGAGATAAATAGATCGCCACGTACTCAGTTAAAGCTCTGGGCCGTTTATTCATGTATATTACAGAAACTTAATTTTGCTCATGTATAAAAGTGGAGAACTTTAACCTTTACCTTTACCTTATAAAAGTGTCGTTTCTGAATTGTAAGACACTAATTATAAGAGGCTGAGTCCTTATACTTCTATATCTAAGAAGTTCTGGTGCTATGTCTGTTTCTGCCACTATTCTTTTAGCCAGTGTTGTATTTTTACAAACACTGGGAGTGTTACAACTCTATCTATAGCCGTCTTCATGCAAGTGCTCTTTGAACTGGAAAATTTGGGATGAGGAAAATTAGCAGGAAATAGCGTATCGACAGGAACCAGGTAAAAAATATTGACATTGTCATTGGTAACGAGCCTGTCAGACAACTAATTAACAGTACATGTTTAAAAGATATTTGAAGGATATATTCTGCGAAATAACAGACGCGCTAATATTTTTAAGTGTTATTTTTTCTTTTTCGTCTTCTCCAATGTCTGCCTCATAGCGCAGCACATTAGTTCAACTGGACTTTTCTTTCGTTTCTGTAACATGTTTCATGTATAAGCTATATGTCTGTTTCCGGAAGTACCGCCTTGTGTTTCGTGGGCCGGGATAACGTAGTCTTTATAGCGACTCTACGGGCTGGACGGTGTGGGGATCGAATCCCGGTAGGAGCGAATTTTCTACACCCGTCCAGCCTGGCCTTGGGGCCCACTAAGACTCCTATACAACGGGTACATGGTCTCTTTCCCGGGGGTAAGGCCGCAGGGCCGTGGCGTTAACCGCCCACCCCATCTAGCCCCGAGTGTAAAGAAAGAGTAGAGCTATACTTCTACCCAGCCCTGGGTCTTCATTGCCTGTTATAGGGTGAACTTGTACCAGCTAATATTTCATCTAATTTAACAACCTTTGTACAAAACTCTAGAGTGTTTATCAGTTAGAACCGAATAATTTCATGTTCTTTATATTCGGATACTTTTCCATTACATTAATAGAAAATCTGTACTGCAAACTTTTACGTATCTATTTTATAGAGAGTTCTTTGGTTTGCCGTGTTCATGTCACTAGTCATACGTAAACCTACAGCCCTTTGCATACATCTTTACAGACTTTCACTCTTTCACAAAACACACTCACTCTGCCTGCATATAGACCTACATGCTTCTTGATCTCCATGAGACAGCTTTGAATATAAGATGTCATTTTGTTATTCTTTACAGATTCGGCAAGAGAAGCCGTACTACATAGCTGACCCCGAAGTCGACTCACTTGTAAGTATTCTTTCCTTGATACAGCTTAATTGTTAAACATAATTAGACTCAGTTAGGTATCCGTTTCCCCAAAAGCTGGCACGCTGTACGAATGACGTGCCGTCTCACACACTTGTGTCACACATTGTGTGTGGTTTAGCGCGTTGCACCGTAGCTTTCTGTGTAGAAAGTTATCCGTTCAAATTGTGGCCACAAGAAAAGTGAATTTATTTTCCAGCTTTACTTTATATTAATAGCGGAATGGTGGAATTCAGTCAGTATCTGTAGCTAATTCAGTCAGTATCTGTAGCTAATTCAGTCAGTATCTGTAGCTAATTCAGTCAGTATCTGTAGCTAATTCAGTCAGTATCTGTAGCTAATTCAGTCAGTATCTGTAGCTAATTCAATCAGTATCTGTAGCTAATTCAGTCAGTATCTGTAGCTAATTCAGTCAGTATCTGTAGCTATTTCAGTCAGTATCTGTAGCTAATTCAGTCAGTATCTGTAGCTAATTCAGTCAGTATCTGTAGCTAATTCAGTCAGTATCTGTAGCTAATTTTTAAGTTACCAACCTTCACGTACTTTCTCTAGCGTCAATTGTCTTTAGACTTTGGTATCTAAAGATTTAAGATTCTCAAAACCCTTTTGCTTGAGACTCAAGTCTTGTACGAGTAGGATATGACGCTGTGTCACTGGGCTAGTAGATCCAGACGTTTTGAAGGATCGCAGTGACATCACCTTCAGGGCCAAACAGTCCAAGAAGGGTAACCATTTATTACATCAATAACAATATGTATAATTGTTTTGTCGTTGATACAGTTATAAGTCGCTTGTAGATGAAAGACAGTGAACTCCCGAAATGTCATGTAGGCCAATAATAAATACATTTCAAAGCACAATATTCAACATATTATTTGTATAATGACATGATTTTGAAACATAGCCATTATTTTGTACAGCTGAAGATGGACCCTTACAAATATGTGTGTGTAATACAGATGTGTCTAGGCCTACTAACATTGTCATAAGATGGGTTAATGTAGTGTATTTTTGGTAAAACGGGTTTTTCTCGTTTCTTTTGGAGATTTATAGGGTATGCAACGTGTATTCGTAATTACACACTCACTTGAAAGTATAGACGTTATTTTGAAAGCAACGAACGTGGTAACATTCAGAAGACTGACTCTGTCTCATGTTCTGTTAGAAAAGGTACGTGACTGTACTTTTTCGTTTTGTGGCGATGTATTTCATAGCCATTCACTTCTCTCTTCACAAATACACATTTGTGTAAGTATGTCCGTCCTTTGTTTCCTTCCTTTTGGCTGACTTATTCTCCCAACCAACTTTACCACCTCCTTCCAGTCTGTGTGTCTCTCCTGTCTGCTGGTTTATACTATGTGATGAATTAGACTGTCTTTTGTTGGTCGTCCTTGTTATGTGTCTATTACAGCTCAGGGTTCACTTTTCTTGTTTTTGCGTATCTGTTGGTTTGTTTGTTTTGAACTATCAAATGCAGAACTTGGCCATTGCCCTGTTTATTATACGTGATGTCTGTACTTCTCTGTGTAGTAATTTGTTTCGGAAACCACGTTTCAGCCGCCTAACTCGTACGTTGCTGTTATAGACTGTGTGTGTGTTGAAATTTGGTGAAAGGAAACTACATTATAAAATATAAAATCATGTAACATACATCTAATTGCAATTTGTAATACGTGTTTTTTTTACGTTTTCTTCCCTGCGTGATGCGGGTCTTAGGTACTAAGAACCCTCGCACCATTTGTGTCGAGGAAGGTACGACAGGTAGTTGGCAATTTGGGTTTGTTTTTGTTTTAACATTTATATTTAATTAGGGATTAACCCTAAGAAGGATGTTACATAATCGTGCCATTAACGTTTTTATGTTATTTTCATTTAAATTATTCGGATCGCATATCATTTGCAATAAAGGAGCCTAGTGGCATCACGTTAAATGTGACTATTTATGTGAAACATTCCTAAAACTGAAATTTGATCTGACAGCTGTACGAAAATTTGCATACAGTGACAATGGTATTGATATAAATTTGTAACGTGTGTCCTGACACAATATTATGCATTAACCTGACACGTTGCTCTTCTGTGCAGCCAATTTCATACATATCCCGAGGGTAAATAGGATATCCTTATGTACAAAAATGAGTCTAACGGCTTTGTTCAGTGGTTGCTGGCTTGGCTGTTCACGTATTTCCCCCACGAGTGTGGGAGATGATAGAGAGCCTGTTACTGAACCGCCAGCATCGACAGCGCTGTCGTCAGTACATTTGTAGGGAGCCCATGTATTTTCGGTAGGAGAACGGAATGTGTAATTACGAATTTAATACTTTTTTTTTTTTTTTTGTGGGGCGCTGTGCACCCCTGTGTGTTGGAATTTTTCGTTACTCCTGATAGGCCGGTCAGAGTTGTACGTGGTGATGGAATCTGTTTATTTACGTCCTTGGCATGTGCTTTACAGAAGAGCAAATGAAAATACAATATCAAAAGTGCAGTGTATCAAGAGGCATTGCTGTAACTGGATCTGATTCTAGATGTCAGCCGACAATGAATACGATACAGAACATTTTATATTATTTTCACCGTGCATTTTTTACAATTCACAAGTTACACACCGACGAAATGCACTATATTTTCACTTTATAGTCTTTATTCTTCAACCCCTTCTTCAACCAGACAAAAACATTGGATGTGAAGTGAATGTAGTTTACGAGCCCCCTGAAGATTGCCTTGTAAAGGCTGAAACATATGTAGGGGTTGAAGAATAAAGAATATAAAGTGAAAATATTGTGCATTTCGTTGATGTGTAACTTGTGAACGATACAGAAAGTCTGGCAGCGAGGTAACGGCGCCTCCTTTGGAGAACGACTACAAGATTTTCTATTTTAAATATTCCGGATACTTAACATGCAAATATATACACTCTCATTAATATGGAAGAGCAACTCCATTTCTGGGTTACATAGCTGAGTAAAACCCCGCAGTTGTAAGTTATAAGTTAAGTCCTAGTATATCATCGTACACGGTTGAATAATTCACTTATATCTAAACAACTCAACTAGTTTGTATTAAAATATGTCTGAATGCACTCCATAGGCCGGTTTGAAGTATTTCATGTTCCCAGGCATCTTTATTCAGTCGATCAGAAAGTCAGAAGTAAATTTTAACAACAGCATGTTATATTAATAGAAGATACGTCGAATCAATGTAGAATTTATGTTGTCCTGGGTTTGAGCCCCTGTCGGGTTATAGCGTGATATTTAACATGAATGTCACATACGTCGTTAACATAAAAAATAAAAAGGGGCAAAGGAAAATAAGTGGTATTGATTAGACTTCTCCATGCTGTGAGCCATACAGCGCAGTGTTGCATGTGTAATGACGCCATAAAACTCCCAGACTTAATTTCCATATCTTTAGACAACGGCACGGTGCTGTGAGTACTGGCGACTATCAGTGCGAATGGAGCTGTTGCACATAGATCACACTGCGTTACTTCGCGTGAGTTGTAAAATGTCACAACTCTGTTTCGAAACCTTTCTCGCAGGCAACTTAATTCGTTTTGTATCTTTTCTAACAGTCCTGTTCGGATTTATAGCTGCGCGCGCGAAGTGTCGGAATGGACGCTGCACCCTGTGAATTGCTTATATTCCTGATTAACGCTAAAGTAATGCAAGCGGTCGGCATATTCTTTTACGTGTTTTTAAAGATGGATAGAGCGTGATTGAATGAAGGTTCAAGGTAGCATGGATGATTAACATCAGACGTTTACATTTGATAAACATGAGAATTTAGGCTTTCGCCATAATGTAGTTGAGGCCTTCGATCCTCTTCGATGTTACGCAGCGTGTATGGGTAGTGTGTTACCGACGTTTCGGGACATCATGTCGTCCCGTTTTCAAGAGTCAAGATTGTAAAAAAAAGTAAAGTTCACCCTGTAACCTGCCGTGAAGGCACAGAGGGGGAGTAGAGGCATAGCACTACTCTCTCTTTAACCTCTACGCTAGATGGGGTGGGTGGTCAACGCCACGTCCCGGCCACTTTACCCCTGAGAATGACTCATTACCCATTGTACAGGAGACTGGGTGGGCCGCAGGGCCGGCCTGGAAGGGTGCGGAAGATCTCGCCATTCCGGGTTCAATCCCCGAACCGACCAGCCCATATAGAGGCACTATACAGACTACGCTATCCCGGCAAGAGTCAAGATGTACAGGGAGAATCCTCCTTGGACATCTTGACCCTTGAACATGGGACAGGCACACTGCATCGAAACATCGCTAACAAGCCACCCATTGACAGTGCAAAGATGCCACTTTTAGTAATTTGAAATTGGAAGACGCTATGGAATGGAAATGAATGTGGAAAATACTAAGGTAATGAGGATCTCAAGGCAACCATACCCAACAAAAATTATGATAGATCAAAAGCAATTGGAGAATGTGGAATATTTCAATTATTTGGGTAGCATGATAACAAATGATGCAAGGTGTACACGTGAAATTAAATCCAGAATTGCCATGGCAAAAGCAGCATTCAACAAGAAGACTCTTTTCACCAGCAAACTGAACTTAAATTTAAGAAATAAACTAGTGAAATGCTACATTTGGAGCATAGTTTTGTATGGTGCTGAAACGTGGACACTTCGGAAAGTAGATCAGAAATATCTGGAAAGTGTTGAAATGTGGTGCTGGAGAAGAATGGAGATCAGTTGGACCGATCGTTTGAGAAATAAAGAAGTATTACACGGAGTCAAGGAGGAGAGGAATATCCTACATACAGTACAAAGAAGAAATGCTAACTGGATTGGTCACATCTTGCGTAGAAAGTGCCTTCTAAAACACGTGATTGAAGAAAAGTTAGATGGAAGGATAGAAATGACGGGAAGACGAGGGAGAAGTTTAAGCAGCTACTGAATGACGTTAAGGAAAAGAGAAGATACTGGAAATTGAAAGAGGAAGCACTAGATCGCACCCTGTGGAGAACTCGCTTTGGAAGAGGCTACAGACCTGTCGTAAGACAGAGTACGGAATGAATGAATGAATGAATGAATGAACTAAAGACGTAGTACAGGGCGAGATGTTCCATGCAGTTTGTTGCTGCGTCGTGTGCTGAGTTTGCTCCAGTAGCGAAGGTAGAGGCTGTCAGTTACTAGGATTGTATATCGTCGGTTGTAGATGGGTGGAATACGAGTTTGGAGCAGTAGTAGAATGATAGAGGAGAATAGGGAAATACTCTAACGGAAATGTCGCCCAGTGTCATGGAATCGAATACGGGTTTCTGTGATCAAAAGTCCAGTGACTGCGCAATTTTTTTGTCCTTAAACTGCAGTTCCCATCTAAAGTGGCAAGTTGCAGTCACATTTACGCGGTTTAGTTCTACGCTAAAACCTTAAAAGAACTTAAATATAACGACGCGCGGCTGAACCTCGAAAGGCGAAGTTACACACCAAAAAAGCCTCAGACAAGAATCCTGACGACATCTTTGATACAAGTTTCACAGATATTTTTAAGAAACCGTCTTTGAGTTATACTGTGACGCACTGTCAATGTTGTTATCATTATTTTCATTAATTGTGCGTAAGGGAGAAGCAAGGAATGAATGCATAAATGCGGTTAGATAACCTCTTAGAAACTTCACTGTCTGCAGCCATAGTGTCCTATTTCAACTCTTTCCCGGATATTTTTCTTGGTGTGTACATTCGGTTCAGAGATTACTCCCGAATCCTAAATATTCTCAAACTCTTTCAAATACACCCGTACACAAGTACACAAGATCATTTGGTAACTACATATATGTATCAGAGCGGTGCATAAATTCCGGCCGCCGGGTCACCGTGGCGACTAAAATTTGTACGCTGACGCCTAATATTTGTGGGGCCGCTTCACGTCACCATTCTTGCGCCTAGAATTTTGAGATGGCTCCTAGATTTTTGGAAAATTTGTGAACCGCTGATGTATCACACACTTGCATACTGAGAAGCTGAAAATTTCTTCCACAAATTTTAATTATTTGCTTCGTATAATTTTTCAATGTCAGTTATTTTGCTTCACAACAGTAAACAATTGATCTCTCTGATGGAAATATAGTGTCTATTATGCGTGGGAACTGAATTGTGAAATACTTTTCCAATTTCATGTTTCGAAGTATTAGTATGACACGTCTGTGAAATGTCTGTCTTTTATGAAAATGATATTGCAGCTAGCCGTTTTCCTTATTGTCCCTGCGGTGCACAGTAACCACTGGCGTGATGCAACACTTGTGTTCCACCTTTATTTAGTGTCCTCAAATTGTCGTATTTCATTGTCTTCGTAGTTATTAGTATTGTATGTTTATTAAATAATAAGACTATTTTGTAGATAACCATTAATAAAATAGAGACTAACTGAGTGGTATAGTCTGTCCAAGTCCACGGGTTGCATGCCCGTAAGGATGTCAAAATTAACTCAACTTTTGTTACGGAAAAGGAAAGAATTGTGAATTTATTTTTGCTTGTGGGAGAAAACATACACTGAACAATACCGGTATAGATATTCAGTAGGAGGTGATGAGAAATGGGAGGTCGAGTCACATTATGTAGGTTAGTGATTGGTAATTAAATAGGTCGGTATGTCAAGAATGTATATTCTAAATATTATTAAGTTTTCTTTTAAACAATTATTTTTTTCTATAGCTGGACAGCCCTACATGGGCCTGGGCCTCCTCGTTTCGTCGAGGTTTCATGATCACACACATTAGACACACCACAGTCGGTAGGACTCCTCTGGACGAGGAACCAGCTCGTCGCAGAGACCTCTACCTGACAACACACAACACTCACAAGAGACAGACATCCATGCCCCCGGTGGGATTCGAACCCACGATCCCAGTAAGCGAGCGGTCGAAGACCCACGCCTTAGACCGCACGGCCA
The DNA here is from genome assembly GCA_021186555.1 of Reticulitermes speratus. Classification (NCBI taxonomy): domain Eukaryota; kingdom Metazoa; phylum Arthropoda; class Insecta; order Blattodea; family Rhinotermitidae; genus Reticulitermes; species Reticulitermes speratus. Next base: position 22,956,672 of record JAJKFL010000004.1, read on the forward strand.
CTGGGATCGGCTTTAAACAATTATATACATATATATTTATATTTGTGGCTACATTTCGATTGCAATTCGAATTGAGATGCTTGATATTCAACCAGCGGTTTAATTTACTGGAAACCATAATACTAAATCAAAATGCTTGCTAAAATTTCGATGCTCTCAAGGTAATTAAACTACAAGTTGAAGAGTTAAAATGCATGGGAAAATGGAGGTAATCCTCCACGAATTTCTTTAGCACTGAGTCCGTTACCTACAATGGCATTATTTAAAGGTACACTTTTTCTTTTTCCAAAGCGCCTGCCACTAAGGCGTACAGCGAAATCGTAAAAGGGTAATTTATCAGTATTTGAAATAAGTGTTGAAGCTTCTTAAGGCAGTAGACTCCTATGTCTGAAATTAGACTAGTCACAGTTTCTAGTGGAAATGATCAACAAATTTCGGCGTACAAGCGTATGAATAAACTCTAATTAAAAGTAAGAGCATGTATAAAAAGGCTGACAAGTTTGAAGTTCTTATTCGCATAAATCTGCAAGCTACTTTTAACTAATATCGCATTTTACCTAACTCGCATATGAATGTACCTAAGTTAGTAAAATGACTGCCTACGCTCTGGAGTCCTGGAGTTCGATTTCTGATAAGAACCAAATCTCCAGACCGGCTACGACGCCTACCCGCCTTATGTCCAAACAGCATTGGGAGGATCACTTAAACTTAGGGGATTTCCAAACCGAAGTCGCGTCATGAGATCGAGACGTTGGGCAGCATTTCCTTTGACTTCTGTTTGTAGGCCTGTATGCAGATAGACCTATTTGAGGCGTACGTATGCAGCAGTGTATGAGCATTTGTTAGGTGTGGAAGGGGAAAGTAGGGTGGTCCAAATAAAATAGGGGTGTTCGTGATTTATTGACTTCTCCTCTCTCCCCACACTACTGGATGAATGGCCACCAGGTACCCTCCTCTTGGGACACCAACATCATCTCATTATCCAGTAGAGATAGTCAGCTGTTTTGTAAAGACTGCCAGATGGTTGAGTGCAACTGAACTGCTTAGTTAAAACGTAAGTTTAGGCTGTTAGCTGTAGAAACAGTAGGACTCTGCTGTTGCAAATTAATGGGTTGAAGGTATAGTCACACGTTCATTACGGTTAAGTAGGTGACATTCAAGAGCAAAAGGAGCAAGGAGAGAGTCCTTTCAATTAACACATCCATATGCAGTAAGTCAAGTAGGATTAAATCATATTGACAGCGATTCCATTACGTTGACGTATCATTAATGGTGCCAGTTTCTGAAGTATCTTTCAGATACTTTTTAAAAAGAATTAACATGTAGACCGATCAATTAAAATTGTTTACAGTTAAAGACTTGTCTTGTTAGGCAATATAATAAAATGGCCTCTAAATGATTAATAAAGATCAAAAGTGTTTAAGTGGAACATATTTTAATAACTGATATGTACAAATTTGAAATTAATTATCGTAGTTAATCACAACGACTTGCGTAAATTACATGAAATCGTGATCCGACAAATGTAAATTTGTCAGATCACGATTTTATGTAATCAAGAAAATATACGATACAAATAACATAAAACTTGCGTAAACTTGCCATGATAAACAACTATTGGTGAGATGTATGGGTTGACGTAGACACCGACACTAGAGTAACAGACTCAGGGTTATTACAGTTCGTAACTTTGTTCTGTTCATGCCTCAGTTTCTCTTCCGAGATTAAAGTAAGCGTGGTTTTGGGCCTTCATTATCTATGGGAAATTAAAATCGCCCAAGTTTATTTGTATTTCAAAAGTGGGGAAAAACGAGAAATTGATTCATACTTTAAAGACATTTAATAAACTTCCGTATCACTGCGCACTAACAACATGTATTCTTTCCACGTTATGTTTAGTTATGTTGTTGAATGAATGGTTACATACGTGGATACTATTGCTTCTTGGGAAGCTAATAGTCACTCAGCTAGTCAAGAAATTTTTACGCCTCTTACGTCATTCGAAGATTCGTATCGTGTGCATTAAATACCGTCTCTGTTCCCCATTCTGAGCCAGATGAATAAAGTACAGGGCCTCGTTTTCTATGATCCATGGTAACATTATCTTCCTACCTATGCCTAGGTGTCCCCAGTGGTCTATTCTCTTAATTTTTGCAGCCCAAATTTTGTACAAGTTCCCTTCTCTGCTATGCGGTAATGTACTGATAGGCCTACCATAAATAACAAGTATAATGAAATTGTATCATTCCTGTTCGTTGAACGCAATGAAAATAAAGTCATGAAAATGCGATAGTTTATTTACTTCGCTGTCTTACTTACTGCCTGCTAATTAACCCTTCAGTGACGCTGGCTTTTGAATTCCAAATACTGCCAACGCCTGCAACCTTAAATGCATTCAGGACCGTACAATGCACTGAGGCCGGTGGCATGTGAAGAACTAAAGACCCATACAGTGCACATAAGGTATACTGGTCTAATTTCTTTTTGATTTTCTCCTTTACTCAACTGATTCAAGATTATAGTCGTAACTTCTACCTTAATCCCTCGTTATTCTTCATAAAAAAACATCCGCTGGCAGAATCTCATATTTTCATAGAAATTGTTAAATATACGAGGTGTATGAATAGTTGATTGCGCAGTATATTATGATAAAGTATAGACTATATAAATGATTTGGGTTTTTTCTTTGTTTTTTGGTCCGTTTTTCACGTATTTCCCGCAATAGTGCGTGAGGTGGTAGAACGCTCATCACTGACATTCAAGCGGCGAGGGCTCTCTCTTCAATAAAGTAGTTGGTAGTCCACGTATTTCCGGCAATATATCGTTTCCTTGATATGCCATGTGTGTATGTTTTGTTTGATATTTTAACACTGTTTGAAGAAAAGTCCTAGCGACGATCGAGGACTTTCGCTAGTAATGTAATACATTAGGAACGAACCCAAGTCATTAAAATGAAACCAGTGTGCATCAGCAAGAATACAAAATAACTTTTCACTGATTTTTACTAATTTTACGTTGCATTCTTAAAGATGTCTCCAGTAATGTTCACAAGACTAAATAATTTCAATTCAATTCAGTAATGATTATACACAGCTAACTCGGCTCCAGTTGAGACACTGTTTACGTACTGTTGGAAGATTTGTACTGTAGGCTGCGTAAATAACCATCATTTCCCTAAAGATTATTAACCGACTGTTACTTCTATGGAGCAAACTTTTCTTTTTGAGGTTCGAACTAATTAAATCTCTGTAACATAGAGTAATTGTAGCCTTTCTACATATCTGATAATGCTAATCACACATTATCGGTTGTCAGCTGCCATGGCTTTTGTAAGAGTTAAATATAGCACTTACTGATACTGATAGGCCATGATCTAACATTTTATACAGTCGAAGCTTGGAACGTGGATATCTCTGTCTTGTGTCACTTCTGGTTGATAAGATGTTGGACGGCTGAAGTGGTCTAGATTTAATACTGAGTGACATAGCTTTTTCAGATGAAACGGATATAGTCTGATTGGTTGACAGTGATAATGATGGTGGTGGTGTATCTTTTGGAGGCTCTGGGGAAATTTATACGTGGATATCTGAGAGTCCAGTAATTTGTTTCTTGTAATATTAACAGTAAATTCCATACATACAGACATACATGCATACATACATACATACATACATACTTACATACTTACATACTTGCATACATGCATACGTACATACATACTTACTTACATACAGTCATACATGCATACATACATACATACTTACTTACATACAGACATACATGCATACATACATACATACTTACTTACATACATGCATACATACATACATACTTACTTACATACAGACATACATGCATACATACATACTTACATACAGACATACATACATACATACATACAGACATACATACATACATACATACATACTTACTTACATACTTACATACATGCATACGTACGTAAGTTCTGTATTTCCATGTTGTTTCCGTAAATATCTGCCTGTTTCGTGATTTTATTCAAAATTATTAATACGCTCACCGTCTCACGTTTTAGACGTCTTATTGCATAAGTAAATGAAATGTAACGTGTTTCATCATCGGCCTGTTCTGCATGGAATTTTCAGCTTATTTTTGGAAGACATTTCCCGTATTTTGCATTAATGTTGACAGAAAAATGCAACCCTCGATTTTCTGACATCACATCCGCCCACAGAGGAGTAAGCTTATAGTCACAACTATTGTCTTAATTTTAAAATTTCAGCTCTTTCTTTCGATACATATTTTGAATTAACCATAATTTGAAAAACAGCCTTATGTATTAATGTTATGTACAGGGCGTTCCACGACGCCTTTACTGAACTTCGAAGGCGCCTTTAAAGGTCATTTGTGTCAAATGTGGTTTGTAAATTACAGTGCTTCTTGGATAACGTCATGTAGCTAAGTGCTACTATATTATTGTAGCTGTGGACACAGAATTAACCTTAGAGGACTGTGAAAATATTATACTCTATTAAGCTTACTGGTGCTGCTGACTTCAACTTGTAGGCTTTACCATACCTTTTCGAAAACTGTGGGTTTTTGTTGTAGATGGAAAGTGTAAAGGTGGGGGTTTGGGAAGAAGGGTCCTAGTCTTGTGGGCCTGCCAGAAGCAACTCCTAACTATTACTTGTAGGACTCATATGCTTATATACATGTATATACATAACTGTGTGTGTATCCACGCCCACAGTGGACTTCGATCCCATGATCCCAGTTTTCCAATGATAAAAGATGATACATACCCTTTTCCGCGCAGCCGCTGTGATAGGAGAAGAAACATTTTCTCATGATTTATTGCAGTTTTAAACACTGGTATAAATTACCGTTTAAGTGCTGTATATTGTCGTACTTCCGAATGTCGTTTTGCATTGTAATGAGGCACTGTACAGTAAACGTACGCTCAAATTAATATTCTAATTGTGAATTAAGGGACTCTTAAAACGCACTACGTGACCAAGCATTGCCAGCTGTGATTGTACTTGGGATACAAAATCACATATTAGTTACAAGGTTTGAGGTTTTCATAACGGTGAATGTTTAGTCGTTATGTGGGTTGTGATAACTTTTTGTAGTATTGTAGGTGGGTACCAAGGCTTTGGAGGAAATTTTCGTTGTCCATCTTCAGCTTAGGTTTAATCAGGATTAAGTTTTAGGTGTGGTACATATACAGTGAAACCTACTATACCACCGTTTGAAGGTATTATGTAATCTTTGTTTGCAAGCTGTTTATTATCATTAGCACACGTACTGGTTTGATAAAGTTATGACTTGTGTTTTATAGTCTGTTGAACGCGCCATATTAATTTATTTTGCCTAATCTGAAATTCGATATCTTGCGAAACAGACAAGTTTTGAGTTATCCTCAGGCATCGTTTCTTTTCAAATTATAAAGACAATTTTAGTCAACACAAATGTCTTTTATTATAAAAACAATATTCACATTGATAAAATGTTGGGCGTTTGGCTGACCATTTTGTACTGAAAAGCAGCATGTACACAGAGCTTTCGGACAGGGCATTGTAAAGGCGGTAGTGGACTTTCGGCTTTTTTGAATGTTGGGAATGTCCTGACTTCTTGAGTGACCGTAAGCTTTTCAAAACGAACTCTGTTCCATGTAGTTAGTTAAAGTTTTGTGATTTGATGCATTTACAAACTTGTTGATGGAGATTACAGTCTTCTGGGCTATGATTCTTTGTTGATTCTTAATCCGTTACAGACATTTGGGTGGAGTTACTTCCTCCACCTTCAGTGTAGTCGAAAAAGGAATCTGAAGTAAACGACGAGGCTCGAACTAGTTATAACCAAGGTAGCCTTGGAATTCATAGGGCGAAGTTGAAACTGCAATTAACTTGTTATTTTGTAATTAATTCATTAATAAATTTACTCTTTTTTGTCATGAATATTGTGAAGGAAACCGCTTGAAGTAGTGTAAAACCTCTCCAAAACATATGCGTCAACCTTAGTAGATTATAGGTGTGGGTACAGTGCGACCGTTTCTTCCATTGGTAGGTTAAACAGCCGGAGCGTGAATCTGACGGCTTATATCCGATGTCGAGGCCCACAAAGCTCTAATCTTTAGCTCCACGTCGCCTCTACGCCTCAGTGGATATTTGTTTACGCGGTAGGTACTCTTAAACTCATATTCCTTCTTTCAGAAAAGATCTAACACTGCTGTAACTGACGACGGAGGAGGCGTTTGTCTTCCTGCGGCGTTGCTTGTTCTACACGTGATGCTTGCCCGTAGTAATAGAAGCCATGCCAGACTATAATAATTGTGGCATTCATAGCAGCCCCTCCCCTTGTGACCACATACGTATACATCAGCTGCTCGCATCGCCTTGAAGTGAAATTCGTTCTGCCTTAAATCGCAAATAACTTTGTTGCATGCTATCAGAGCCTCGGATGACCCAGTCCATTTTACTTCAAGTTTTGAAAACGTTTTAGATACATGCAAGAAGAAGTAGTGCGTTTTGACATAGTAACAGATCGAGTCCGAATTGCTACAGCTGATAGTCCGCTTGTAATTGTTTACAGAAATGTGGGAATGTCAAAACGTTTGTATAATAAATAACGCACGTATTACTGCCCTCTGGATTTGTTGAAGACCATTTGGTTGTCATCTTATAGCTTGGTGGTGTTTATTCATACTGGTTTACATTTGAAATATTAAGACAGCACTGTCTGGAATTTCTATGTGCAGCAGTCCCTCGGTCATCCGGACTATATTGGAGGAGGGGTGGTCCGAATTACCCGGGCATCTGAACTGGGCCACTGAGGGGGGAAACTCCGTTCTATAGGTAACATACAAAGCATCATCGCTCAGTGCTAAAGTAAAACTGCTTAAAGCGGAAATACTGTACCTAACATAATAATAATAATAATAATAATGTACTGAATGTACTGTAATAATAATTGCAATGGAAAATATTGGGCTATAGTTGGCCCAAAATTGTGTCCAGACCGCCTGGGCTCCGGATTACCAGGTGCCGAATTACGAAGAGACCAATGTAATTAGGTTAAGAACTTCCAGTTACATAATGAAAGTAATTAAAAGCTGATGTGGCATGGACTTTGTATTGGATTGTTTCAGTAGTCTCTTTTTACTTGAAATTGCAACATTTCGGAAGTTGGCTATGCTGTCGTCATCGCGTAAAAACAAACAGTTTTGAAACCTAATCTCCTATGTAGGGTGCAGTGGAGTATCTCAATATCCAGTGGTTATCCAACACAGTAAATTGCGTAACTTTCGTTTTTACCTAATGAAGGAAACACAGCTAGCTACAAATTGTTGCACGGTTTTAACTAAAAACAGCACGATGCAAGAAGTGCGATATATATATATATATATATATATATATTATATTCATGTGTGCGCGCGTGCTTATTTTTGCCACTTAAATAACACTTTCGTCACAGATGTTTAGATTTAAATTAAAAAGTTTATAGCTGTATACTTGTAGACCTCGGTTAGATCTTCGTTTTCAATGCCGGCTAGGCGTTACGTGATCAAGTACACAACAGTTTATTACTGAAGTCATGAATCGAAATTCAGTAGAAAATATTTTGGCCTGTGATTTATGTTAATGCAGTATGTATTTAGAATTTCGTCTGAAATGACTTTAAGAGTACGTCATACTTTGAGTAGTCAAACTTACAGAATAGAAATCTGTGTGTTGCAAAGACACTTCGTCTGTGAAGAGTCTGGTAACCGTCCTTTCAGTATTTCACAATTTAATGCCAACCGAAACAAAATCAACATATTGTAAATAACAGTGACAAACTGTTCCTTGTAAGCATGAAAAATAAACACGCATCAATATCAAATAACTGTGGATTAAATAAGAAACGGTATGTTGTTTTTGTTAATTCGTAGTGAATATGACTCTTTTCCATTGAATGTTTTCCCTTTGTTATTGTGATAGTAGCTGGGCTGACCCCAACCCTTCGATGTAATGATGCCTCATGGGAATTTACGGGGCAGACTAGTTTTGGGACAAACAGTGATTCGTTCTGAAGTATTAACCCAGTGCGTTTGAGTTTTGTGTCGGCGTATAGCGACTCACTACACACTGGACGGTCTGGAGATCGAATTCCGGTGGGGGCGAGATATTCCCTACCCTCCAAGACCGGCCCTGGGGCCCACCTAGCCTCCTGTACAACGGGTACCGGATCTCTTTCCCGGGGGTAAAGCTGCCGTAGCGTGGCGTTGACCACCCTCCCCCATGTAGCGCCGAGGTTACTGGAAGAGTAGAGCTGTACCTCTACCCCCCCCCCTTCTGGGCCTTCATGGCAGGTAATAGGTTGAATTTTTTCTTTCAATGGCTCGACAGCCCCTTGGGGGCCTAGGCCGCCTCATGAGGCTTCACGATCACACTTTAGACACACCACAGTCGGTAGGAATCCTCTGAACAAGGGACCAGCTCGTCGCAGAGAACTCTACCTGACAACACACAACACTCACAAGAGACAGACAGCCATGCCCCCGGTGGGATTCGAACCCACAATCCCAGTAAGCGAGCGGCCGCAGACCCACGCCTTAGACCGCACGGCCACTGGAATCGGCGCAGGTTGAACTGTACTGAACTTTAACCGGCGTATTAATAAGTGATTACTTTCGAAGTAGAATTTAGTGACTGTAATTATGACGTAATGATCCTGGTCATTGATGATAACGTATCCTCAAAAAGTTGTAGATATTTTCTGATCTCTCAGGTCTTGAAATATACTGGTGACAGGGTTTTATGAATAACTTATGGTAATGAACTTTAGCTCCTCAGCTTTATCCTTTCATGGGGTTGTCTCTTGAGTTTCCGCAGTAATCTGTCGTGTTAGTGTTCATCCATCTTCCAAACCTCGACCTTACATAATGGACTTAATATCTGTCTTCTCCCATTTTTCTTTTATTTTGTCCTAGTGGTGACAAGTGCAAAAGTTTTTTCTGTCGTCTTCCCTCCTTCCTTTGTTCTGTATGGCCATACCATCTCAGCTCTCTATTTTCTAGGTCCTTTATCACTTGGAATGTAATATCCATTTCTTCTTATAGTGTTTCATTTCTTATTCTAAAGATTCACGTTTTGTGGCTTGTTACGCTTTGTCACTGGGCAAATATTCACCAGCGAGTTCTATATGTTAGGTACTATGAGGACTATTTATTTAAAATGTACTGAAGCCAATGACAATGTCTGCTATAAAATCGGATCTACAATAGAATTGCTAACAAAAATCCTGGATCTCGCCTTTCTTCTGGTATTGGCAGATGAGTCGGATTTTTTTTTTGCCAGATTTCTGTCCATATATTTAGACACGAATGCCTTATCGTGTACTCACTCGGGTAGTTGTTTTGTAAATACGTCTGCATAGAAAACGTGTACGTATATTTAACTGGGACTGAAATATTTTGCCTTGAGACACCGTGTGATTTGGTATGGTATAGATTCTCTATGCTGAAGAATGAGCAACTATGTTTATTGTCCGACGAATGTACACTTTTATTCACTATTAATTTGTGAAACACAGTCCTACATGTTTCGAACCTTATCCCGGTTCATCTTCAGGGACTTCAGTACTTTAAATTACGTATATTTTTTACATCAATGTTACAGTTCGAACAGTAAGGTTCGAAACATGTAGGACTGTGTTTCACAAATTAATAGTGAATAAAAGTTTACGTTCGTCGGACAATAAACATAGAAAAGAAAATGTACGGAATGAATAATATTAAGTTTAATGGGCAACTAGTTCTTCCCACATATTGATAAATATCTTCTCAATTTTCATCTGTCTGAAAACCTCAAATTGCAAACACGTTGCATAATGAAATTACACGCATTCTTTCCCACCAGAAACGAACGCGTCTTAATATGTGTGTGACTGTGCTTCTTGACAAGCTATCAGTCGCTGAGCTAATCAAGATATTTTCCAAAAATGGCACACCACGGGGCACTTTCTCAGAATACATGAATCAGATTCATGTACTATCCATATTTTTGTGAGATCCATATTAATTTATCAAGCGAGCACAATGTGTTGTGTCTGCCTGGGGTGAAATGTATTTAACCTGATGGATGTCATCCCGTTGTGTGTTCAATAATTAGCAAATAAACGGGAAAATACCGTCTAACACAACTGTATTTTATATTATTATAAATCAGCTACATGTTTCCATATCCTTGGACCATCATCAGGCATTTGTGTAAACATTTTTATACAAAAGGCTGGTGATTGTCCAAGGGGACCGAAACATGTAGCTTACCTATAACAACGTAAAATATAGCCTACAGTTGTGTTAGACACAAATTTTTTATTTGTTAGAATGTTTTTATCTTTTGTCCAGACATCCTTTTGGTAGGTTTCTTTCAGAATTCTCAGGTTAAGTAACACTGCCTTCACAGTTATTCAGCTTCAATATTACAAATTCTGACGCGCCAAGTGTCCGGTACGAAAGACTCCATGAAAGGCAATGCACTGTGTTAAATACAATGAAAGTAAATTTAAGGAGCACATGCTGTTCTCATGTTTATTTCTGTACAGCACCCGCAACAATTTTCTTCCACTTTTTAGAAGTATTTGATACAATAGCGCAGTACAGTGTACTGCATAAAACTCACTGCACATCTTTTGTATTTGTTTCATAAAACTTCGTCACCTGTAGATGTTTTGTAATGATGGATAAAAAGTTGTTTCGGACTTCTAAACTGTGACTAGAAAAGCGAATGTAAGTTTCGGAGCTTGGAATATTAGAAGTCTCTCAGGTAGATTCATTGCAAATAGCCACAAAAAATTACGAAATGTGATTTATTTGAAATGAAGGTAGAGGGTGAGGTGTCGGCCAGGGGTGTCGCTGAGCCAACAGGCGATTGATTACACGTTTTGTATGGAAATTGGAATCCTAGTCATCGTATATGGACAAGTGGCTTCTCACTTGACAGGATCGTATGTGTAGATAAGGGAGTAACATATGTATTGCGATGTCTTGCAATATTATACTTCAATGTCTGTCAAGTTCGTGCCATGATTGAGAGTAATAGCTCTGATGCAGAGCGTATCACTTATGAGGAACTGGAGCAGATGCTAACAATATTTTGTTAGGGGGATTTTAATTCAACTGTGGAAAGAAAAAGAAGATATTTTCCAACCAATAATTGGGAACAAGAGATTACGAGTATATGAAATAATAATAATAATGGACTTAAAAATAATTACGTCTGTGACGTGAAAAGAAACCCAATTGCTAGAATGCGAAGCTTTCACATCCAAGAGTCATAGATACACTCGGATTTACCCTGATGGCAAGGCAGTAAATTAGATTGATCGCGTCTTTAACAGATAAGGAGGCATTCAAGTGTAATTGATCGATCTTTTGGAGGATCTCACTACGATCCTGACAATTAGCTGATTGTTGAAGAATTCAGGCAGAAATTTGCAGTAACGCTGTTTGGAGAATGTTAATACAGATTGTAAATGATGCGGAGCCGATCCCAGTGGCCATGGTCTAAGGCACAGTTCTGCAGCCGCTTGATTGCTGGGGTCGCGAATTTGAATCTAGCTGAGGGCGTGGACGTTTGTATCTTGTCTGTGTTGCGTGTTGTGTAGGTAGCGGCTGGGTGATCACTTGTTCAGAGGAGTCGTACTGTGTGTGTGTGTGTGTGTGTGTCTAATTGTGTGTGATCTAGAAACCTCAACAGGGAGGCGGCCTAGGCCCGAGTTGGACTGTAGCGCCACAGAAGAAGAAGAAATGGTGCAGAAGTCAGAGAAATTGTGTTATCAAATACTTTTTTTAGATATAAAGATTTCGCAAACTTTAATAATAGTGCTGGCATCAGTGACTTGCTTGACAGCAGGGAGAGCACCTGACTTCATGCCAAAGAGAGACCGGGCTCTTACGAGTTGCAGCAACAGATATATGTTTCGACAAATGAGCGAAGATTTATCAGCTATAATGTAGTGGTCGCAATATAGAAGTCAAAAGGGTTTAGGTAATCGGAGGGACACACGAAACATAAAACTACCGGAACATTCAGGAAAAATAGAGATAAAATGAATGGACTTGAAGCAAGAAGTAACAAGAAATATATTAAATGCTTATGTAAAGACATAAATTGTGTAACAAAGGCTACCAGCCTAGAACTAACATAACGAAACATGAGATGGCCAGTTATTATCTACTTGCAGATTCTCACAATGAAACGTTGGAAGAATGAATTGTGTAATATTTAGATTCATGGACTGCATTACATTCTGGTGTGGTATATGTCTGAGCGGTATGCATTTTTCTTATGGCACTTCGTCACCCAGAATTAGAGGCTAGAATACATGGAGCCTTTTCTCTACACCGCATTTACGTTTTTAAGTTTAGTGCTTAGGCACACTGGTAACAGTGCCTTTACTTTATTTGCGGTGGGATATTCCACTGACATAATGTGGCAGGGTCACATCTGTAGCTGTTCACGGATGAATGATTTGCTGATGCTTATATCCACCCGACACAGCTGACACTCCAAGCATGAATATAGTGAAGCAGCTTGTATGTGGCGTGAACAGTTTCATGTAGATCAACCCAGTAAACGTGTCAATATTCCTATTGCACGAATACTCCAAAGGACACATGTGCTTCATATTCGAAAGTACCGCCATTTGACTTGCAATGACAGTTATAATGAGAGAAAGTCAGTTGATGAATTACTTAATACAACCTCTGTAAATATGTGTAGTTTGATTTTGCAAAATACCTTTTTCGCTGAATCGTAATATCTCTCCTATTTGCATCTTGGTCCTGCTCACCCCGCTCCAGAGACAATGCTCATTAAGGCTTTAAGTGAATTTGCGAGCTGAGGTTTTATATTTTTACAGCAACGACTTAAGAATATTTTTTAGTTATGAGATGTGACGTCAATAGCTTTGTACATGGGTACCATCTTATCTATCCTAGAGACAGAAATAGCAGGTTCTTCCGAAATGTTGATGCCTCACTACCAAAATAAAGGAGTTGATATCCCGTAAGACACTAAACTTCAGATCTTCGCAGTGATTTGCAAGAAGTATAAAGTTGAAGTGGTTTTGCCACTTCGACTTACTCAAGTTAATGGCTTTATAGCATGTCACGTATTAAAATGACTTAACATGCAACATTTAATTAAAATTCGATTCGCATTCTGAATGTGACCAGATTCCATTATTCGCATAAATCACCTAGAAGGGGAATATTAATAATTTCTGCTGCACTTTTTCCATTACGGTGGCAGTGTAATGTAACAGTACATCATGCAATGCTCGGTTGGTAAACAGAGCAGCCAGAACCTTTTTTCCATATATTCTTTAAATTAATTTCTTATAAAAATAAACCCATGAGTAATTTTCCGGCAGAAGAGCGTTGTATACGTGAAGTAGCTTGTGAATAGCTAGCTGATGTTAATTTTCGAAATTTGAGTTCTTGTTGGGTGTTCAGACATTTAATTTGCGTTGTTCGAGGGAAAATTTAACATGGCTCTCAGATGTCACCATTTTTTCTCCCTTTTGTTACATTGTTCTGTCGGAAATTAATTTACACATTCTAAGCACATAACCTGAGCATGACTTGTTTGCTGTCATAGGCCACGTTCACAATGCGTTTTTCTGAAAATTTTCTGGCTCTGTTTGAATCTGATGTGTTACTTTATGATGCTATTAATTGCTAAGATATAGCGTTGGTGATAGATGAATGAGTGATACTGCGAGGGGAAAACCGAGGCACACTACTTGGTGAAAACCGTGTCCCAGTACCACTTCGTTCACCATAGATCCAACATGGACTGGTCTGGGATCAAACCCCGTCCGGCGACAAACCGCCTGAACCATGGCTCGGCCTTCCTGCTTGAAGTTGCACTATCCAGAATGACGTATAATCTCCAGATAAATTTCAATGGGCTCAAATGTGCTTTAAAGCGCGACAATTTACTTTGACGCAGGAGGTTGTGTTAACTCGTCTCTTTGTATCACGTATGGTTTATTTACACTTAGAAAAAAACACAGTAATTTGGTTTGGTTTTTGTTTCCGCAGATAATAGGCCTACTCTGTGTGGACAAAAGTTTGTATTTGATTAGGTAGCACTCATGAAGATACGTCAATAAGAGGAGGTATAACTCCACACATTCGTGTTCTTGGCAGTACATGGAGAAGAGAAATGTTGTGGGCACCTGAACCTGTCTGGGCGTGGTGACAAATATATGTTTGTCTTCTTTGTTAAAAGTAGTAATGTTTCCAGTGGAAGGTTAGTTTGGTCATAGGGCTTATTTAAATACTAGAATTGTGGTATTTTCGTAGGAATGTGACCTTATCTGACAACTCGTTAAATCCTTCGAGACGCTACAGCAGCTCATAATTGCAACACTGTGTCAAGAATTCATAGCACCATAATGCACTGTTTCAAAAACGCCATCTTGTATTTGTATGCTTAGATTCTTGCATCGTGAATAGTTATCCAATATCACTTGGAAGCATCAAGAATTGTAGTGTTCGCAGTGTACAAACTTATAGGCTGGTGTTTGGTGTTGATGGATGAATGAATGGAGACCGTTCTGTGGCTGGATCCTGGTTTAGCTCGGCCCCTGTGTAAAGCCAAAAGAACTGTCTGCATTCATGTATGCAAATCTTGCAACGATGTGACGCCTTGCCTTATTTTGAAGACAAGAGAGTGGTGAAGGAAAGAGAAACAATCTTGTCCAATGATTCTGACGGCAGGAATGTGTCTGTTTTATATATTGCCTCAGTGTGTATGAGCTTTCACCACCATCTCATTGCTTACTGATAACATACGGGCTATTTACATTACCTTTGAAACGCTTTCATGTAGCGAGTATTGTGATGTTCAGGTTTGTTGTATTGTCTTGCAATTTTGACAAACTGCGCATTTTTTCTTACCATGGAATGTATGAATCGCAACCTAGTAGGCAGTCAAATCATCTGCGCAGACCCGCATAAAAGTTGGAATGTTGTCTTTGATTCTGTTCCCATGTAGCAAGCCGTTATATTTAAGGTTAGGTTTGCCAGGTGACTGATGGAACAGTCTGTCGCTCTGAAGCAGTCGAAAAGTACACGCAAGCTCTGTCGGCAATGCACCACCTGCCTTTGCCGAGAGAAAGTTACTGTATCTTCAACTAGTAACACTGGTTTTCTTTCTAGCTGTCTTTTTAAGGACGCTGACACTTGTAGCGTGCATATGCAGTGCCGTGTTCTTCAGTGGCTAGAGTGGGTGAGTGGGTCAACTGAGCAGATATTCATTTTTATAGAAATCAAAGTTATAAAATTTTCCTATTGAAATTTCACCGGGAAGTTAGGTGGTTTTGAAATGATTCTGTTACTGTATTGTTTTAATTTCCCTTATAATTTAAAGTTACGTATTGCACAAATTAGGTCCTTACTGCAAGACTTGTGTCTAGATTACTACGATTTCATGACTGAACCCGGCGAACAGTTTTGTCGTATGTCAAGTTCTGTTTACTTTATTTCTAGAACCATATCTTTTCAAGTCACTGCAGCCGTTCGCATCATTTTCACTGTAAATTTTTAAATTCTATTACTCCGGGGGTGTACAAATGCGTGACGACTAATTTTTGTACGGTGGCGCCTAATATTTGTGGCTCCACAGTACGGAACTTGCCTCATGTCCCCACCCTGCTGGCTCCTGGAAATTTGAAGTGGCTCCTAGATGATTCAAAAGTTTGTGCACCCCTGTGCTAAAAGAAATTCAGATGTAAATTTAACGATAAGGAAACGACACGTGAAGTTCTGTTGGACAGAAGAGACTGAATTGTAAATTCATCTCCTTCCCTATGAAGAACTAACGGTACATTTTATTGTAGTAGTTTGCGTATTTATGCACTATTATTTTAAGTGAATTCTTGAAACTGTTTACTTATCATTATTTGACAAGACGCTGTGTAGACTGTATGTTAATATACTATGCTGTAACACCAAATAATGACTGAAATACCTTGATATTGATGTGCATTAAGGGAAGAGTTAGTTTCATAAATACGTAAGTAAAGCTTGTTGGCAGTCCCTAGTTAGCCTGAGTCCTTAATGTCTGACGGTAATGGACCCCACAGCACTAGCGAAAGCTGCGTCACCATCGAGTCGCCGGCTTGACGTAAAATATTCTATTTGATATACGTTTCATATAAGCAAGGACCTACGTTGACGTATATTGCTTTCACATTTCTTATACTGGTTTACGCTGTTGGGGTTGGCTATTACTCCGTGGCACATTTCGGTTTGTTATGACTCCATGTTTCTAGTTCCTGCGTACACTTATATGTAATGGTATGCATTACGCACTCGATCTGGTAAAATATGTCCTGTGTGCGCTTCATTCCTTCTCAGCAAGTGTAACGGACGGTATTTTGGTCACCTTGTTTAGGAATAGCATTCTAATACGTGTTTTATAAATTGTGGTGCTGTTAATTTCGGTTCGGAAAGCGCTTTCATTGTCCACATTTTCGAAAACTGTATGTATGCGCGTGTATGGGTGTCTCTCTGTGCGCATGTGTGAATTGCATCATATTTGTGAAGCTGTTACCATTCGTGATCCGAGTGCTCACCACTCTTGCTTCGTATTTTGGAGGTCCAAGAATTTTTTCTCGCCTGGGATGCTGGCTATACTGATAAGGAGTCCAGCAATTGTATTTATCGAACTCTACATTGCTGGGATGGTATCGTAAAATAGCTGGCCGACATGGCCTTCTAGTAATTTTCGAAATTCATAATTAATTTTTTTCTACTGTGTTATTTCATACAAATTAGTATCTTTAATAAAACGACACACATATTTTTCAGGATAGTAGTTGTCTCGCCTGACGATTGAATTAGGTACTTCCAGATAATAAAATAAGAATACGTTCTTGTACAGACTGTTTGGAGTAAAATAGGTCCACTGCCGCTTATATTTGTACACACATATGCAGGTGGGCCGTGTTTAGTACAGAAGATCTTTAAAGTAACGTGTGTGGGCTATTTATAGGTATGGAGGCAATACAGTGTGGTGTAGGTGTAGAAATCGTATTTCCGAAGCTACTGACACATGGCGTCATGTTTTAATTAAATCATACTTTGTGGGTCGGTGGTTCGGTACACATTACAGTCCATAGCTGGTACTTGTGTAGATGATATGTGCTCTTAATTTCGAAATCCAATTTACCCTTTAAGGACGAAGTGAAAGTACTTTTATATCAAAAGCTCCACGATTTTCGAAATAGCATTGCTTTTTGGAAGGTTGCCAGGCTTCGCCCTCTGTCCTTCTGGTAAGAGCAACATGTAGATGAAGATGAGTAGGGAGCATTGGTGGAGAGATACGACAGGGAAAAACCTAAGTACTCGGAGACAAACCTGTCCCAATGCCACTTTATCCACCACAAATCTCGCATGGTCTGACCTGGGATCGAAACGTAATCTCTTCTATTTGAAGCCGCAGTTTTTACCGCGCAGTAAACACTAGTGTCGTGAAAACTGCCACCCCCCCCCATCTCCTTCTATCTCAAAACTACCCATGGAAGCACTGCCCAGGGGCAAGTGCCTCTAAAATAACTAACTTCAAATGGCCCCCAGCTTTGAGTTGGGGTGAGAAACAAATAGGTATGTTATACATAAAAAACACGATAATCAAATACACACTTGTCAGGTAACAACACACACACATGTAGTCAGTTTACCTTGCCACTATACATTTAAACTTGATAGGGCGTGGTTGATAGACTAATTGAAATTGGAAGACGCTATGGAATGGAAATGAATGTGGAAAAAACTAAGGTAATGAGAATCTCAAGGCAACCAGCCCCAATGAAAATTATGATAGATCAAAAGCAATTGGAGAATGTGGAATATTTCAATTATTTGGGTAGCATGATAACAAATGATGCAAGGTGTACAAGTGAAATTAAATCCAGAATTGCCATGACCAAAGCAGCATTCAACAAGAAGAAGAATCTTTTCACCAGCGAACTGGACTTAAATTTAAGGAAGAAACTAGTAAAGTGCTACATTTGGAGCATAGCTTTATATGGCTCTGAAACGTGGACACTTCGGAAAGTAGATCAAAAGTATCTGGAAAGTTTTGAAATGTGGTGCTGGAGAAGAATGAAGATCAGTTGGACCGATCGTGTGAGAAATGAAGAAGTATTACACAGAGTCAAGGAGGAGAGGTATATCCTACATACAGTACAAAGAAGAAAGGCGTAGAACGTGCCTTCTAAAACACGTGATTGAAGGAAAGTTAGAAGGAAGGGTAGAAATGACGGGAAGATGAGGGAGAAGACGTGAGCAGCTACTGAATGACCTTAAGGAAAAGAGAAGATACTGGAAATTGAAAGAGGAAGCACTAGATCGCACCCTGTGGAGAATTCGCTTTGGAAGAGGCTACGGACCTATCGTAAGACAGACTACAGAATGAATGAACACCAATATTGTTTATTCCGTGCATTGTTGGTGTTACATAAGTTTCTTTGATACACCAAATGCAGGAAGGCTCCAAACTTACGATACACTCAAAGCGGTAGCATGGCTTTGCCAGAACTTAATTACACACGCCACAGAAGTCCGGGCAAGACCAGCCAACGCCAACCCTCGCCGCCGACACACCGTCACTGCAACCGAAACATTTTATAGAACCCCAGGCCTGGAGAAAGATTTTGAAAATAACCACATAGGACGGCGGTCGAACACCGAGTGTTACTCAAGATAATGACAGGGAAAGAGAAAATGCAATAGTTTAAGGAAATGATGAGACAGGCAAAGGTAAATTTTACCCTAGAACAGACCATGAAGGCCCAGAGGGGGAGTAGAAATGCAGCTCTACTCTTTCTTTAACCTCGGTGTTAGATAGGGGTGGGTGGTCAACGTCACACCCCTGCCGCTTTACCCGCCGGAATGACCCGGTACCCATTGTACAGGAGGCTGGGTAGGACCCAGGGCCGGTCTGGAAGGGTGCTGAAAATCTCGCCCCCACCGGGATTCGATGCCCGGACCGTCCAGCGCTTAGCGAGTCGCTATACCGACTACGATACTGATGAGAGAGGGCTTGCAAGAAGTTGGCCGAAAACAAACAGTGCCGCTAACACGGCACACACGGTTACAAAAACAAATCAGTTAATCTAAGCCTGTAGGGTAATTGTCGCTCTTTGCTCTGAGATAAAAACAAAACACATAACACACTCTGTGGTCAGAATGTAAAATTATATAGTGTTAAAACTGATGGTACATAAACTAACCGCTAGGCTTTAAAAGGTCAATCTTCTATGCGAGCTGTTAATACGCTATTGTCCATCTGTTAGTTACCTGTGCTGTTCTGGTACAGACTATAACTGATAACTTGAGCCTGGCGGTTCGTGGGAGCGGGACAAGAGGAGGGAAAAGGAAGCCGGAAGTGTGGGGCCATTGCCTGTTTGAATGCATCGTGGGACGGTGTAAAACACCAATCGCAAATGCATTGGCCGCTAGAACATTTGAAAATTGATATCATTAATGCGTAGACGATAAATGTTTTTGCAGACGAAGTGGTCGCTGACTCATGCTGTGTCGCCAGGCAGAAATCTGAGCCCTCCCTATCCGCGTTCCTTCAGTATCTCTCAAATCTCAAGTTATCAGATCTGCACTGTGCCTTCTCCACCCGCCGAACGTAAGCGACTATAATTGTTCTGCGGCTTGCTATTCTAAACTGCAATGTGCTAGAGCAAGTGACCGAGCAGTTTGAACCAAGTTTTGGCACTTCCGACATTATTCCAAAGACGCATATTTCGAATTTCGGCCAGCATACCTACTATAATCACATAATTTTTCGTGATCTCGAGGCAGATGTCGCGATAGCATGTCAATTATCCCACGCCTGCTTCCTTCTACATTCCTTCTGATTTATTATTCGCCATTCTTCCTAAGCTTCGATGCTGTAATGTTTGAGATACTGACTGTAGACTGGAAGTGTCTATATTTCCTAAACTAGTCAAAACATTTCCCACATTTTTTCATACCAACATTTTAATTTGCGTGTTCACAAGAGCCCGCCACTTGCGCTTATCTTGAGCTAGATATATCCTGTTCATATTCTCCAATACTATTATTTAAGATCTATATTAATGTTATCCTCCCATTCCTAAGCCATTCTCTTCCAAGTGCTGTTTCTCCTTGATGTTCCTCCGCTAAAACCCTGCATGCGTTTCTCCTCTCCCCTGTACATACATAGCAAACGCCTTTCCCATTCCAACCTCATTGGTTTGATCATTCAAATATTAGGCGAGGAATACAGCTCATGAAGCTTATCATTATGCAGTTTTGTCCAAACGCCTACAGTTTCCTTCCTTTTAGGTCCAAATAGTATCCTAAGCACCTGCTTCTCGAACAACCTCAGTCAGTATTGTTCCGTCCCTGTAATATAACTCGCAATGTGGAAGATTACAGACAGAATTATAGTTTTGTAGGACATCTGTGTAGCGTACGAGAAGACAAAAGACCCATAACAGAATGGTAGTAAATATTCCCTGAATTTAATTTTTTATTAATTTCTTCACGAATATTTGAATTTAGAAAGTTTAAAATATTGTTTAGCTATCCTTATGTTGTGCTTTTGTCGCGCATTACTTCTAGACCAGCCTACTTAGTAGAGAACAATAGAGAATATTACATGTAGTAATTATGTTTTCGGTTAATAAGTTTATAACTTTAGCGTAGACGAGAATCATTAGACGCGATATTTTAATTCAATAAACCACAAATAACACGAAGGCAAAAGCATAGTACCGTGCATGTGTTCTCGTAGTGGATTGGGTGATGGTGCGGTGGACTAACCATTCACACTTAATGTACGTCGCTGCCATACACAGACAGGAGGACATACACACAGACAGGAGGACATACACACCGACAGGAGGACATACACACCGACAGGAAGACATACACACAGACAGGAGGACATACACACAGACAGGAGGACATACACACAGACAGGAGGACATACACACAGACAGGAGAACATACACACCGACAGGAAGACATACACACAGACAGGAGGACATACACACAGACAGGAGGACATACACACAGACAGGAGGACATACACACAGACAAGAGGACATACACACCGACAGGAAGACATACACACAGACAGGAGGACATACACACAGACAGGAGGACATACACACAGACAGGAGGACATACACACAGACAGGAGGACATACACACCGACAGGAAGACATACACACAGACAGGAGGACATACACACAGACAGGAGGACATACACACCGACAGGAGGACATACACACCGACAGGAAGACATACACACAGACAGGAGGACATACACACAGACAGGAGGACATACACGCCGACAGGAGGACATACACACAGACAAGTGGACATACACGCCGACAGGAGGACATACACACAGACAAGTGGACATACACACCGACAGGAGGACATACACACCGACAGGAGGACATACACACAGACAGGAGGACATACACACCGACAGGAGGACATACACGCCGACAGGAGGACATACACGCCGACAGGAGGACATACACACAGACAAGTGGACATACACGCCGACAGGAAGACACACACACCGACAGGAGGACATACACACAGACAGGAGGACATACACACAGACAGGACGACATACACACAGACAAGTGGACATACACGCCAACAGGAGGACATACACGCCGACATCTCTTTCAGTGTAGTTTTAATTGCTCGGCAGTGATAAATACGTAACGCGTAGGGTGATACAAGGACACTACATTAAAGTGGTTAAATAGTGCATTTGTCGGTCTTTTTATTTTAATTTGATTCATAGAAATGCACGGTGATAACAGTGTGAAACGTAACGCGTAAGTTTCAGATTAGTAGCACTTTCATTTGTTTTCTAACTATTATTATGGCATACATAAACTGATAAAGAGTAGGGTAATAAGTAATAAACTGTAGTTAATTGTACCATGTGAGTATTGTTTCTTGCCCGAAACATGTCCTGTGAGCATAAGCATGTACGTGAAAGGGTTCTGCCGCCTGTGCCATTCACATTATGGACTTCTTAACAAAGATGGTATCGTTTACAGAGCTCAGTAAGTTGGACTCTCCAGTATTCCAATATGCCTACATAATTAGATCTATTGATGTGTCTAAGTATCATGTGCGTCTGGTTGGTACACTGGGGGGGGGAGGGGGTTAGCATTGTGCATAAAGAAGTTTGCTTTTGGAGGGAGAGGCGTGTCAGTTTCCTTCTGGCCGCCTTTACTGCAAGGAAGACAAGATAACGAAGGTCACTTAGAGTTGTGTAACAACAAGAACAACAGCGACAATGATGATGAGAAATGCTGGACATTTAGCATGCATGGGGGAGATGAGAAACTGATGCCATATTATTGATAGAAAACCTGTAGGGAGCAGAACGGCCTGTAGACCTAGGCGTAAAGGAGAAGATAATATTAAGGTAAATCTTAAGGAAAGTAGATATGACGGTGTGGGCTGGATTCATTTGGCTTCTAATACGGACTGTTGGGGGGGGCTGTAATAGGAACGGCAATGGACCTTCAGATTAAAATAAGACACGGAGAACTTCTCTGTTAATTATGTGACTGTTGACTTTTCAAGACGAATTCTGCAGCAGCGAGACAACGACTGCAACATAAAGTTGGATACAGTCGGCAGTGATAAAGATTGGCGGCAGGAAGGTGCGATCCACGAGCGTCACTTGATTGGGGATTTTTCTTTTAGTCACCTGAAGGCTGAGTGCAATGTACTGTATGTACACCGAATGCCGGAACGTGAAGCGGCTCGATCGTATCAGTCTCCTGCCCACATTTAAGTACGTATACGGCTTGTCTATATGAAGAGCCTGCAGAATAAGTAAGCCTCATGTTCCCAGCCGCCTGTTCGCTTGACCGGCGTGTTGCTAAATACAGGACATGACGGCACGCTGGGTTACAACAGTGTTGACGAAGCGTGTCTTCTGGGATGTGAAGCCGTGTAGGCTGATATATAGGTACCAACGTTTAGGTGGCGCGAACTGCAGGTATCTTTTAGAGAGGTTCAAGGAAAGTGACCTTGGACTGCCCTGAAGATGGAGGCAGTACGCATCATCTTAGAGCCGGGATGGCGTAGTCGGTATAACGACTACGCCACGGGCTGGGTATTTTTCTCTTCTACAAAACATGTCCAGGCTTCATCTGTGGTCCGTTCAGCCTCTTAGTCCATGGATACCGGAGCTCCTTCCGCAGAGGCAAAGCAGCCGGGCTGTTATGTTAGCCACTCACTTCCGTCTACTGTCGATGTTAAGAATATATGGAGCTCTGTCTCCACTCTCCGCATATGCCTGCGTGGCAAACACAGGAAAAACTTTACCTTACCTTTATGCTCCATCCCAACGTATGCATTTATTTACCTGTTTACATGGCGTCATCTTCCGGAAGACAGGAATTTTCAAGGTCAGCATTGCCTTTTTAGGTTCACACGATTTTAGTGCATGCGGTAAGTAAAGCAACCACCTGATATAAGGTAGAGCCAATTGTTCTAAACTTTCTACTTTCCAGAACCCACATGGAGTTCAGTAACCGTGATATAGTGTAGTGTAGATGTTGTAAATGACGAAGACAGAGTTTGAAGCTAGGTGAAACTAAAATTTCCTGCAGGGAGGTTGTTCTTAACACAATCTGCTGTGAAAATGATAAGAAATGGCCCACCTGCTCAACATTTCGGTTGAGAATTGACTTTACTGTGAGAGAACAAGCCTGTGTGTCCACAAAGCCTGACATGACAGCCCCTATTGTTGGAGGTGTATCTGAGCACAGGAAGACCGGTGTTGGTCGTCATGTACTTGCTGTTTGCGAGAGATAATCGACATGATGTTTACTTCAGACTCACAATAGTGCGATAGGCTTTGTTACTTCCTTCCTTCCTCCTGAGATTGGGGGAGTTGGGAGGAAGGTGAAAACCTTGTAAAGAGTCGGAGTAGTTTCGAACGTTACATATGAAGGCGGGCTGCTACGGTGTAATACAGATTGTTTGTTCTGCTAGGATAGTTCCCTTCTTATACGTGTTCCTTGAATCTGCTGTCAACATTTATTATTCTGGTTTAACTTGTGGTGGTAAATTGATGCAGATGACTTTTAATCATTTTTTTTCCAATGGCTCGACAGCCCCTTGGGGGCCTCGGCCGCCTCATTTTTCGAGGCTTCAAGATCACACACTTTAGACACACCACACTCGGTAGGACTCCTCTGGACGAGGGACCAGCTCGTCGCAGAGACCTCTACCTGACAACACACAACACTCACAACAGACAGACATCCATGCCGTAGGCGGGATTCGAACCCACAATTCCAGTAAGCGAGCAGCCGTAGACCCAGGCCTTAGACCGCGCGGTCACTGGGATCGGCCTTTTAATCATTTGAAGCATGAAATTAGTCAAAATAATATTTAAAAATTTACATTTCACCTGACAGAATAAAGACTCTTCGTTATAAAGACTAAACCGTCGCTGAGAATTGTAAGAAACACACTCACATATTATGCCCAAAATGCAGACGTGTTGAATGTTATAGCCGGCCGGCGGTACGCAGAGTTACTACCGTGTTCTTGCAGGGTTAACCAATTGGTCTGTAACACAACATAAATTAATAGCAGCGCTAATATTACAGCCGGACCTTGACCCCCATCCTGAACCTTTCACGTCCTTAACGACCTACTTCAATTTTTAAGTTGTGATGTTATGTTTTCACCTCCAGGTCCTTATGCCTCTGCTCTCAAAGAGACGTCGAGAACAAAACTGCCCAAAGCAACCAGCCACTGCAGTTTCAATAAAAAAAAATTAACATTTCGTCAAACACATCTATGTTTATATAATAGCTGCATGTTTCGGTCAAAAGTCTATCATCATTATGCCAATTTATACAATATTTTTAAAAAATGTAAAAAATGCAATGTATAATACATCATATTGTTTATGTTTTGTGGAATCCCACAAGTTATCCTATCTATATAATAAAATTGTTAAATGTAATTGGTCGATCAGTAGCTAATAGTACAAAGTTACTATGATTTTGGCAAGGTTCTGTATCATTACTTTAAACGTAACGGGTGAAATGGGTAAATTTATTATATATATGTAATTATATATAATACAGTGAAATAAAACAGAATAAAATGGAGTCTTAAGCGTAGGTTTTCGAGTGTAGACCCCATTTTACTCTATTTTGGATCGAATTTGTTTCTCAGAGGTGAGAGCCAGGCGAGCAACCAACCACCTGAACCATGACACGGTCGTTTGAAGACAGATTAATCTGCTTTAGGGTCTACATATGGAAATTCAATTTGCACCTCGCAGAGAACAAACGCCGTGCAATTCGATAGGAAAAACCAATCAGTGAATCAGTGTACGAGTAGTGAGTTTATTGAGCCAACTAAATGCACACTAATATTCACATATGAATGTTACATAGTGCATTTATTTGGTTCAATAAATTGACTACACTGATCAGAACAATGCACGGAACAAACAACCTTAAAACAACCAGTGAATATTTTATAGAGATATAATTTTTGTTAATTGTAAGAATCACATGGAATATAAAACTACACGTTTGAGGCAAGATACAGATTTGTTAGTGTTGAACCTGGTGGTACATGTAGTAACTATTAGGCTTTGAAGGTTTCAGTTACTCTCTTATCTACGCACAATCACATTTGATTTTCTAGAAAATGACAAGTGGTAAATTCGACAACATACGAAAAGACTTACCAAAACATGTTTTCTTTTGTCGTTTTATCTGTATTCACCATCCTCCTGCACGCCGTTCTATATTTGCCATATTTAACTTCGTTTTCCTTCCATCAGAATATAGTAAAATTACTCGCAACTGACCCTTGAATTGGGTGGTCTGAAAATATTATTATTTTTAATTAATATAATTATACAATATACAATGATACATCAGCCGTCATGTAGACAGACGTTGTCAGTAACGTGTGTCGTTCCTGTTTCATAATACAGGGCATACACAAAAGAATGGTGCGGTTTTAATAGTGAACACTATTAAAACCGCACCATTCTTTTGTGTATGCCCTGTATTGTCTCAATGGTGTATTTCCAATTTTTTTATATCTAGTTATACTCTTTTACAACCAATTTAAATGGTTGTTTTAAGTCGTTATTACATTATGTCGCATCATTCATTTTGTAGCTTTTTAGGTACTTAACGGTGCTATAAAATAAGAATATTTTTGTTCTTCTTCCATGGTGTGTTCATGTCTTGCCATATTTCAGGCGGTTAGTGGCCTGCCTCTTACCGAGAATGCCCGGATTCAATCCCAGGCCCGTTCATGTGGAGTTATATGATGGTTACTTTGGTACTGTGACATCGCCGAATACCTAGGATTTCCCGTCAATATCATTCCATTTTTTCTCAGTACTCAAATTTTATTCATCTACCACCGACGAGCGGTTGACAGCGTCTTTAAATAATACGCGTCCTTTCCTCACGTATTCGTTGGAAATGGAGTACGATGTATTGTCGCATGGCTGCCAACTAAATTGACCTCAGTGTGTGGCCATCATGGCCTTAATAAAACAGGGTTGTACTGCTGAAAGGAATTTCCCATGCAGAGGTGGCGAGTCGCTAAGAGATGTCTACCTTAATTGATTGTGTCTTTAGTTTTAAAACAACGTCTTTTTTAACTACATTGTGAATGATGAATTGGCAAGAACATGGATGGAAGTGGTTGTGACCCATTTTAATATACGCTTCCAGAATGGTTGACAGGAAAATCACATGTCAGACGTCTCTAAGGGGTGAAGTAAAGCCAGACGTAGGTGAACTTTGAAGATTTTCAGTTTTCTCACCTTATGCAACATGTTTCTGCTCCCAGGTTATCAAAACATTTACAATATTTGGCCTCTGGAATCGAATGGTAAAGCCGTCTCAGTCTGTCAACATTAGGTGACTGTTGTGGGGTACTGCCCTCTTTGTTGACACTACGTCTGCAAGCACTACACACACACACACGCACACACACACACACGCACACACACACACACGCACACGCACTTTGAGGTCTGCTTGTTCCTACAACCAAGATAAGCCATATTCCCTGATCGCCATTCACCGTTGGGCTTAGCTACTCAGCGTGTGCCTACACTTTAAGGCCGTAATGAACAAGATCATAACATGGTCACGAACTGAGGATTGTCTACCGTATGTCCCGGATTTGTTCTTTGGCTTTATATTTTATGGTACGTTCTAAACCCACAAAGCTTCCCTTGCAGTAACTGGTGTGGCATGCCCTCTAAATGTTCCTAAATCCACTGTGACGTTGCGTGTTGCCTTAAGTTTTCCTTTCTTTTCCTGACAAATTGTTTCAAACTTTGCGGGATTCGTGGATCACGTATCTGTCTTGTTCAAAGTGCGTTTGTTTGTGTGTCTGTCTGTATGGAAAATCTGGTTTATAGCCAGTTCGCAGAGAAAACGCCTATTTATTTCTTGAGGCTTATTCGATATATATATATATATATATATATAATTCGAGAATATTTCATATTACGCGCATTTCTGTTTTTCGTGGAGACGAGCTAAGTTATTAATCCTATTTGATAATAAAGAACATTTACAAGGACATTTCAAACACAACTTTTTCCATTTCTTTTAATCCAATGGATCTTCTACTGTAGAACCAACGTAGATAAATTATCTGGTACTGCCAAAATATGCTTTACTTCCGTCATAAAATCGTTTCATGTAGTACTTTGCACTTGAATCAGGAGCAATTCCAATCCCTATTTTGGATGTCGCGGCTTCAAATGTAGGTCCGTAGATCAGATATTCTGGGTCGGTTCTGTCATGGTTTTTCTCAGTCCATCGTGGTAAATGCCAAATTAATGCCTCCCATCTGGGCACACATCCTTCACTGTTAATTCTGTCATTCTCTAATAAACGTAACAATGAACCTTATATAGTCAGGGCTACTGACAGCATCGTTAAATAGATAAAAAAAATAAATACGTGAACCACAAAACAGAAAGACAAGTGTGTGTACTTCGTGTCCCTTTGTCTGTAGGTTCACTAGAGTAGAAAACCTGCACTCTTACATGTGAAAAGGTTTTTAAACTTAAACAAGATTAATTAAAGCTACATCTACGAGCATTTAGAATCGATTGTACTTGGGACAGACACGGACAGATGGAGAGACTGGCGTTTGGATCTTGACGAACAGTGCTAAAGTTAGGTTGTGGTAATGCATCGCGTCATGATGCTTCTGCCGCCATCGCTGTGATTGACAGTGTCCTACCTGTTACTCTGCGTGCTGGACCTAGCCTATATACGTTAAAGGTGCTGCTGTCAAATTGTGGCCCGCGCGGTAACATTGCACAAAAAATATTCGTGCTTCCTCAGTTTTAAGTTCCTCGTCCCTCAATGTGAGAGAGCCTTTACATGCATAGCAGACTACGGCAGCAATATGATTTTTTATATTTGAATCTTTTCGTCTTTAAACAGCAGGCAGAATGACAAATGACTTTGGGCTGAGGAGCAGCCAACATTCCCGGATTTAACGTGTTCTTAATATCTTCGTAAATGCAAGTTTGATTTGCAAGTGCCGTTCCAAAATACATTGTCACATTTGAAATTAAGTCGAGACATATTTTCGTTGTGTAGGCGTAACTTGCAAAGAAACCTGTCTTCCCTTTGCGTGTTTACGAACATGACGGGAGATGTCAAGTTTAAGGTAAATTCTTCGAACTATACCAGCTACTTATATAGGTTTTTATTACCAACTACTGCACAATAACTTTATACACTACTACATGTTTCGGCTAACTATCTCAGCCATCATCAGGGAGTCATCGTACATAGACACAAGCAGCGTACAGCGTGTCTCTGAATGGTAACTGCCCATCCGTCACAACCGCGGTCACTGATTTTATAGTTCAAATTACATATGATAAAATGCAGTATGTTATTACATAAAATGTAGCTATTTAAAATCTATATAATGTCTCCAAACATCTGTCTTTCAACCATTTCCAGTTTTTGTGCAGTGGAGACCCCTGGCTCTGGTATCCGTTGTTTATTTCTTGAGTAATATCCCTGTACATTTTTAAAATTCTTGTCCTGTGTCTCAAACTTACAAGAGGCATTTCACGCCAAATTCCTAAATAGTCTTACATGTCCAAGTTGATGACAGTTCCTCTCACGTTTGTCCTTGATACTAACTAACTTGCTTTAATTTACTGCTGAGATCTGCCGTTATGATTAGCGATATGTTTTACCCAGATGGTTCTTAGAGCGGCTGTTGTTAAAAGTTTTCTCTCCCAGGTTGTTCAAGTTCCTTGACTAATGATGAGTCCGATCCACGTCATTAAGGCCCTCTGTATCTCTATACTGTGTTCCTCCCACAAGAATATCCTCGTCAAACAAGCACGTCTATTTTCGTACATGGCCGTTGTTTTACCGACAGAATTTTCCAGTACGGCGGCTTTATAATCTGATGTCTCCACAACGGAGAATGCGAAGCAGTTCTTTTATGCAGAGGACGATAACTGTGTACACTCACAGGCTCCTTAATCTTCGCAGAAACAAAGAGTTAATTTAAAGACAGTCAGGAGAAAAGAAAGCACTCGTCCCTTTATTTTTAATACAGTTTGCAGGTGATTATTGAAGTCTGGTGACTCAGGTCGAAGTATGGGCGAAGATATGGTAAATTGGCACTGTATGAATGTGCTGTAACTATATGTACAGTAATGTTTGTGCTCAGGTGGCACATTTAACATATTATATTTTATGTTATATTCTTGTACTTTACACTGTACACTGTATACTATAGTAATCTTATTTGAATGTACATACATCTCTCAGAATCAGTGTAAGTTTGTTTGTAACAGGCCCTGTTGAATAGTAACCTGTGATTGTAATCGCGCGGTCGGTGGCTGTTTTTGTTTTGTTTAAACACTGTGATTGCTTTCGATTGCCGAACTGGCCATGAATATAGGCCGATGTGTGATATTTTTTCTGTTTTACATTCTCCTTTAGCGATATGTCGGTGCCCCCTTGATGACAGAATGCTTAAAGCATTCGTTGTTTCATCAATGAGTTGTGAGTGAGAAAAAGACAAAAGCCTAATCCGTAAGAGAAAAGAGACAGGACTCAAATTTGGTTCCTGAATTAATTGTTTTTTTCTCTCTTTCCAGATGGTACAAGCGATTCAGGTGCTTCGGTTTCATCTTTTAGAATTGGAGAAGGTAAGAATGTATAGTTTTGTTACTTTTGCGTTTTCGTTATTTGGGCTAATGTTCACTAAGCTGTACTATATTACTGATCTGGCCATGTCATCTCTTGTGACATTACTGAAGTAGCTAACTGCAATATTCCCATTCGTAAAATAAATCTAATACTTTCCGAGTAAGTTGGGTGAAACAATGGTGCTTCTGCTTTGTATTCAGGAGGTTCCCCTTTCGAAGTTTTGCATGACACCGACAGTCCTAAATGATACTCTTCGTGATTTTTGTCAGGTCCTACAAGCAAATGCTAAAACGCCTTAAGACGGCACGGCTTCCTTCCACGTTTATTCCAAAGCATTACTCACTGTTGTTCCATTATCCGATGCTAATTACTCTTGAGTTACTGACAGTGTCGTTAAATAAACTCCGAATTGACACATAAAAGAGAAAATGATCATAGCTTAGGGCAGGGGAGCACGAATTTTTCAAGAATCTAGGAGCCACCTCAAAATTCTGGGCGCCAGAAGGTTGACATGAAGCAAGTTCCATACTGAGGATCCACAAATGTTAGGTGCCACCGTACAAAATTTAGTCGCCACGGCGACCTGCCGCCAGGGATTTTTACATCCTTTGGCCTAGGGAAATGAAAGTTTACATTGAATACCATACAGGCAATTATCTGAGACGTTACTGTACTGTAGTGTTTGACAGAAAGACAGATGCAATCCCAGAGAGGAATTGAACACTACCAGCAGACTTAAATTATCGTGTTTTATGATTTTTAGAATGCAAATTCCGATTTAATGTACGTTTCACATTTTGAACTAACCGAACATTGAAATCGTGCTTTATGTGTGGTCATGGAGAGAAACTGAAGACCATGCTGTGAGCTAGACTGCGCTAATAGATACATACAGTGTTGTGCATCACACACAACACTGCAATCCACTTTTTTCATTACGTCGCGGTAACTAAATTAATGCTGTTTGGTTCTGACGCCGCAGAGAGGTTTTTTTCCCCGTCCCTCCCTCCAGACACACAGCGTAACTTTATACCTAATTGCAACCCGATAGGCACAGCCAGTCCCTGCAGGATATCGATTACACGTACTGTACTTTACTGTATGTAACGTTAGGTTCGCCGCATCCTAATTAGGCTGGTTGAGGGGGCAGCAGGGGGTGGTGAAGCGCCCTCTGGCGGTGGTTCCGAACGTTCGTATTATAGCGCACTTGCGGGTGGTGGAGACGGAATAACAAACGCCTTTATTGTGTCCAATACTGGAGTGGTTCCGTGGCTCATGAATCATGTGTTCATTTTTGTTAATCCCCAACTGCCCTCCTCCCCTTTCCTGCCCCACCGCATGGATCTTTTACTGTGTCGTATGGACCTGCTTATTGGTTTGTCAGGAGTTCTGAGCTGTGGGATTTTTATAGACGGTTCAGCTTACAGCATGATGTAGGTCTACTGTTACCGGACTGTTAAAAATTATAAACCCCTGACAGTGTAATGTTCCGAAAAATTGGCAAGCATTCTTCCGAGTACTTACAAATCGTGAGGAAATTATTGGAATATATTATTATGTCAATATAGTGTCATTTTCTTCTTCTTCTCTTCCTCCGCTTCCTTTCCAAGCGCTACAGTCCGTTGTGGACCTTGGCTTCCAATAAACACTTCCTTATTTTCAGACGGTCTCTGGCCATCGCCTGCAAGTCCTCTTCTACATCATCTGGGCTTTCTCGTTTTCGTATTCCTGTCATTGTAGCTGCTGCAATTTGTTTTGGCATTCTTTGGTTCTGTATTTTTTCAGCATGACCATAACGTCTCAATCGGAAGGATTTTATAAATGTTTCAATATCTCCCCCTCGTAATATGTCCTTATCTTCCTTTGTTCTTATTCTCCAGCCTTGTCCTTCTTTTACGGGTCCAGATAGTTTTCTTACAACTTTCTTTCAAATATTTTGAGCGCGTTAGTTTCTTCCGTGGTCATTTTCCAAGTTTCTGACTCATAGGTCACTACTGGTCGTATCAGAGTTCTATGTGGGTTTAGTTTAATATTTCGGGACAAGAATTTGTACCTGAAGAAATTTCTTGTGCGCTAGGTATACACGGTTTGCCGTCATGATTTTGGAATGCCTGTCCACATTGTTTTCATTGTCTACAACCGACTCCAAGTATGCAAATCTATCAACGCCTTCAAGTTTAAAATCACTTATTGTCAAATTTTGGAGATATCTTCTGGTTAATAAGTGCCATTAGTCCCGTATATTTTATTTATGTTATGTCACAGTGCTATCAGTAGCTCACATGCAGCGTCCAACTGCAGAATGATAAGGGAATGATAAATTGGGAAGGATGTGAAAGGAAGCAGCACTGGTCTAATTAGAGTGGGTATTATTCTGGCATTTGTCTGGATGGACGGAGCGAAATCACAATAAATCCGTCAGGATGGACTGTGTCCGGGGCGTGATTTGAACCAGGCACTTGCCGATTACAATTCAGAAGCGTTACCTCCTTAACCAGTTCTCTCCCTCATCTCTGATAATTGCGATACTCTGTCATTGACAGTTCAATTCGAAGCCACGTGTTTAGACGTACATAAAATTTTGTAATCCTCTTAAACAAGGACAATAATTTGACAGTTAGTACAACCTCAACCTGTGCCTATATAGAGGCATTCCCATACTTAAGCAGTAGTTATATTCCGGATGATACGGCCCAATTAGAATTCACGGAAGTCGGAATAGAGTATGCATATTCTTCTTCTTCTGGTCGGCACTACAGCCCATGTAGGGCCTCGGCCTTATTGACCACATGCCTCCATTCCTCTCGGTCCTCAGCCTTCCTTCTCCATCCTTTGACTCCTAGATTTCTGAGGTCCTCCTCTAAGTCATCTAGCCATCTTTTCCTGGGTCTACCTCTTCTCCTTCTCCCATCAGGTTTTCCTACAAAAACTTTCTTAACAGAGTATGCATATGGCCAACTATATATATGGCCCAGTTTAAAGCCAAAATCCAGCACGCTGGAACATGACAGGCGGCAGCATAACAGCCCTGTTGCCTGTGTTTTCGCTCAGCAGTAGGCTATTATTCCGCCACCTTTGTCTCATTGCGCTTTCATTCCCGCAAGAAAAAATTCGGCTCGCCTTTTTAAAATATTATTTTAATTTTTTAATTTTTAAAATTGCTTAACTGGGGGGATTGTCTGTAAGTATGTTATAAACGACAAAATCATTGGGCTGAGTTTATAGTTTTGGTAACCCTATGTTTAACATGATTATTATTTTTACGGTTAAGCTCTCGTTTACACTGATTATTAGGTTTAATCACTGTTGTTTCAACTGAAACACACCACACTTCACCCTTTTAGCATGATTAGCCGTGGTAATACAGAGCCTTCCGTTTGGGTATTGGTGCAATTAAACGCTATGAAACAGTGGTAAGTGGTACAGCGCCCTTCTGGTGCGTGTTGTAATAAAGACAGACCTCTGCGTATGTGCAGCTTTCGATTGGTGTGAAATATTAAAGATGCGGTGGGATATCGGCAGTGAGTAAAGTGTGTCAGCAACTGATGGGTTCGCCGTGGACGCATTGCTTGACCCCAAATTCGCCGGACTTCACGCCATCCGATTTCTTTGTTTCGTGATGACCGTTGTGCGCCGTCAACACTCTAATGAAACTCATGACCTTAACGCAAATATCATTGTGTCTTTCACTCAAATCACATCAGAGACACTGAATGACACGTTGGGAGAACTGGCCTCTGGCTGTTAACTCTGATATGACCGTGATGAGGCGCACTTTCAAGGAAAACTCTCCCGTCTGTGTAGGTTATATGTGCCAAATATTAAACAACAAAGTCCCCGTTTTTTTCATTTCTGAGTTGAGATAGTCTCTAAGATGATCTCTTATTCATTCATTCATTCATTCTTTAGTCTGTCTTACGACAAGTCCTTAACCTCTTCCAAAGCGAGTTCTCCACAATGTGCGATCTAGTGCTTCCTCTTTCAATTTCCAGTGTCTTCTCTTTTCCTTAAGGTAGTCAAGTAGCTGCTTACGTCTTCTCCTTCGTCTTCCGGTCATTTCTATCCTTCCTTCTAACTTTCCTTCAATGACGTGTTTTAGAAGGCAGTTTCTACGCAAGATGTGACCAATCCAGGTAGCATTTCTTCTTTTAATTGTATGTAGGATATTCCTCTCCTCCTTGACTCTGTGTAATACTTCTTCATTTCTCACAAGATCAGTCCAACTGATCTTCTCCATTCTTCTCCAGCACCACATTTCAAAACTTTCCAGATACTTCTGATCTATTTTCCGAAGTGTCCACATTTCAGCACCATACAAAGCTATGCTCCTAATGTAGCACTTCACTAGTTTCTCCTTAAATTTAAGTCCAGTTCGCTGGTGAAAGATTCTTCTTCTTGTTGAATGTTGCTTTTGCCATGGCAATTCTGGATTTAATTGCACGTGTACACCTTGCTTCATTTGTTATCATGCTACCCAAATAATTGAAATATTCCACATTCTCCAATTGCTTTTGATCTATCATAATTTTTATTGAGGCTGGTTGCCTTGAGATTCTCATTACTTTAGTTTTTTCCACATTCATTTCTCTTTCTCTCTCTGTGTTGAAATATAAACGGAGCCAAAAATAAATTATTATTATTATTATTTACTGCAATTGGGTTTTCACCCGGTGGCAGTAGTCCTTACATTAGTACACACAATACAAATGGACATATAAATATACATAAAAATAACAATACAAAACAAACTATACACAATTACAAAACAAAATACATACAGTAAATACAAGTACACACATTAGAACACCGTACACACATTACAAAAACATCCACACCTTACAAAAGCATCCACTCCTTACAAAAGCATCCACACCTTACAAAAACATCCATCCAAACTTCCGTTAGATACAAAAAACTTTCGTGTTCTTTGAAATTCGATTTCATGTGCACCGCCTGCAGTACCTGCAGTTGACGCCTGTCGATTACACCTCTGCCTAATGAGTGAATGGTTTGGTAGGATCCCAATCAGACAAATGCATATGGCTTTCGTATGTTACGCGTACAGTGATAGCCTATCTAATTTCGAATAATATCCACTGAATCGAACTAACTCCATGGAGCAGGGCCCGGCTTTAAAAACTCATAGTCATTCTCTTTCACAACAAATTCCTTGCCTTTTATGGAACCCGCAGGATTATTAATGTATTCATTAGAGTCTTCTAGGGGTCCCTATTCTGCCATGCTATTTTTTTAAGATCCACTTTAATATTATCTTTTTAACTATGTGTTATACGAGTATTGTAAGAGTTCTCTTTCCTTCAGGATATTTTGACCACATGTTTTTACGAAATTTTTAAACTTGGGACTCTTGATACATATCTACCATTCACGAAGGCTTGCATGAATGAGATGTTTGTGTCAGCCAGTTTTTTCGAAAGGCCCTCAACTTATCTTTGGTAACAGTATTTTCTGTCACAAAAAATCTATAGGCCTTTAACTGGATAAAGAACAGAAGGGAGACAGTGTGAATTAATAATTATGCTTCCTGTAAAAATTTATATCCAGCTTAATTGCTTCAGTGGTTTGAGGCATCTATCATTTTAACGGTCATTGCTGTCTATGTGACTTGTGTTGTACGTATTATCACCATCCGTTGGCACTCTTAAAGTATTTAACGACCTATTGGAATAATATTTCAGAGGGCTGATGTCTTGTCTATTAACCCAGACAAGTAGTCTCAAATGTTATGGTCCATAAGTAAAATATAAAGCTCATAAATTCAAAGACACCATGGCAGTACATCATCTTATGCATCATGGGTTCATGTGAATGCACTGTCCTTTCTGTTAAGAGCGTATACACTTTGGTCTTTAGAATCAAACTTCGTGTATTTAATATATTGCTGTGTAGAAAGACATATTTCATAATTACATTATTTACATTGTAAATGCATTCAGTGTTAGATTTGAAGCAGTTTTATTTCTGTGCTTTTTACTGTACCAGAGATAGGCCATTTGGGCACATTCCGACGCTAAAAATTATTCTGACCAGAAAATTTTGTAATTTATTTAGTGAACGTCGCTGTCATTATCCCAGACTGAACAGGGTCGAATTTTGGGACGAGTACTGTATGGTGAGCTGTTAGAGACTAGGGCATGACGGTCATAGCTTTGCGCATTTTTCTGGAGGAGCTGAAGAAACCAAGACGGCCGTCAGTCGCGACAGTTGCTGTTCCGGCCAAGACTTCAATCGTGTACCTCTCGAATACAAGTCAGAAGCTTTACAGAGCAATTTTCTTAGCAGTAAGTTTCATGATCTATATTTCTCACCAAATGTTACTCGGGTGATCAAATCAAGAAAAATGAAATGAGCCGGGCATGCAGTATTTATGGGTGAGAGGAGAGATGCATACAGGATTTTGGCGGGGAAACCTGAAGTAAAGGGGCGACTTAGAAAACCAAGGCGTAGATGAAAGGATAATATTAAACTGGATCTTCAAGAACTGGGGTGGGGGGCATTGACTAGATTCATCTGCCTCAGGATAGGGACAGGTGGCGGGCTGTTGTGAATGCGGTAATGAACCTCCAGGTTTCATAAAATGCGGAGAATTTCTGGACTAGCTCAAGACCTGTTAGCTTCTCAAGAAGGACTTTGCTCCGTGGAGTTAGTTGAGATCGTTGTGTATCCTCTGCTATTAAACGCCGTCCATAAATTACTATCTGGATATCCGAGGTTCGTATCTTCCGACTGGAGCTCCCAACCTGTTTCTGAGTCAGTATGGAAAGGTTAGAATGGGTTAGAACCGTCACAGATTAGCATTAGCCTCCATAATCCTCCCAGTAAGTTTTATTTCATAAAATATCCAATGCTCTATTTTCTTTCCCGCTTTCGTTATTTCAACATTGAGGCTTGGATGTTAAGGGTCAAGATGTCGTCTTGGACATCTTGACCCTTGAAAATTGTAACCGGTATGCTACCCCGTAACGTAGGTAAGAAACATGCATACGCTGCACAAAGAGTAACGGGAGCCAACATCTCAACTGCAAAGCAGCGAGAGCCTGAAGTTCACACTTTATAACCGGGAAAATCTGGATATTATCTTATGATATTGAGGCTTCATATTAAAAATACTTATACAGAGTACTTGGTGTGGCAGAGCGTTTAAACGTAATGTTTGGAGTGCATTAATTATGTAGATTTTACTAGCTGTCGTGTGTTGCTCATTCAGAGAGTAAATTGGCTGTTATGCGGTATATCCGTAGTGATTATGGTGTACACATATAAGTAACTTCTCTTACAAAATTACTTAACTATTCTATTAGATTTTCATTGCTTTGCCTCATTCATTATTATTTATAATATATTTTTATCTAAATTATTAATATAGTAGTATCTAGATTTTACCAGTTATGAAAGTATTATGTAAGTAATGTTTGTTGTAAGACCTTTGAATGTATAAGATGTTAACCAATTCATTTCTAAGGAGTATAACACGATATCTGACACTATATGCTTATTTACTGCAATCAAAAATATAAAGTTGAAATTCTGCCCATTTTACCATATGTTCTTATCTAGTATGTATTTTGACACATTGATATTCAAATTTTACCAGGCTTAAAAACTATTATTTCTGTAAAGTTTTCAAACCTTTGGTTGGCCCCACTGTTCCTTATATTAAATGTCTCCCTGATGATGATATTCAAGGTTAATATATGTGAGAGAAACTGTGAAGGAAATAAATATCCCACGGCATAATAATTTAAGTACGTCTGTGTATTGTGCTGGTACATACAATTTATTTAAATTGTAAGAGGTTTGTGTTCTATGAAATGCTTAAAGAAGTGAACGAATTTATTGTGTGTACTGTAACGGTAAACACTAAACTTAAAACAATAGCGTTATATGTGACGGATTCCCAACAGACCTGATGAATTGTACGCTATAATTCTCAGACAATGATGTAACATGCGAGATATCACTGACGTTTATTTGGACTTTTTCCATCGTCACTGATTACACAAACACGACGTTTCGAAAAGAAACTGCTTTCGTCTTCAGGTTTTCAGGCCTGATGAATATTAAACCTATAGGTCTGATGAATATTAAGCCTATAGGCCGACAACCCCATGGATCGCACAACACAATTTGCCCTGTTCTATATCCCCATGCGGTAGGTAATGTCACGAATTGGGTAACAGCCGCAGTTGATATGTTGGATCTAATGAACCGGCTTGAAATTGACTTTAGAAATTTCGCCTAACTTTACACTTTGCACAAACTGCAGGTGTTGAAATAGACCTCAGTCGTAACGGGAAACGATAAGCTTCCGATATTTTCTTAAGCCAGTATCTTACTCTTTCCTCACTATCTGAATGCAGTTGAAACCATAAAGTCAACAACTGAAGTGTGGAATTTCAAATTATAGAGGCAATACCGGGATCAGACGTCATTCATTCGAAAACATTTTTATGTCTTTCATTCTAACTCCTTTGCTAGGGAACTGAGGGCTAGCGGGCAAGTTTTCAGACGCATTTCACGTTTTGACGCAGCACGCAACAGCAATATAATTTGTCCTTTTTTTTTTTTTTGTCTTCGTCGGCCCGCAGTAAGTCCGGATAAGTTTTAACAAACGCAATTGTATTTACACACTCATGAATATTGACAGTGAGCTGGGTGTGAGGACTTTACACTTCGCTTTTAATTTAATTTGTTCGTTATGTGTGATCTGGAGTTAGATAAGAAACGCCCGTTTTGAACGAATTGCATTTGATTTTTCTTTAACAATACCAGGCGTTGAGCACAATACGTACATAACGAGCATTCCACCCTTTACAGTTGCGTCATTATGTATTTATGTCTTCTATGTACTTGAATGAGTAGTTGTTGGAATAGACACGTATATTTTAAGCGAATTTTCTTGCTGATGCTGTGGATCTGATCCCCCAGCCCCATATGTAGTTGGGGGCGGGTTGTAGCCAACGTTGGGCGTGGCCACAGCAGCGCGGCAGGCGTGCTGTCGGCTCGTCTTGACGACCGCACGGTCCCGTCGCGGATCTGCGATCGCCGTTTGCCACGCCATCCGGCATAACATCTCAAACACTACGAGACATGCCTCACGAGATTTATAGTTAGCCTGTTGGGCGTAGAGACTCGCTGCGTAGCGCAAATGTGTTCTTATATTAACGTAACAGGACTCGGGCTGTAAAATGCGCGTCCCCTCAATCCTTTATGTCTTTTAGTATTATACACTAAGTATATCTTATATGTTATTATATCTTATTTACCTGCTTTTACCATTCTGCAGAAAATATATATGGTTTTCTGTAGTCCACAGACGGTATAACCGAAAGTCGCTGTTGTAAGTTTAAACCTCCTGATGCCCTTCTTTCAAATCTCGGTTAGTAGACCGTCTGAACTGACATATCTGTTTTTTTTTTTTTTAGTTTTGAGGTTTCCACAGATACACTCTTGAATGGCGGAGAGAAAAACGTTTGCTTTTTCTGGGAATCGTAGTGTGGACGTGCATTCAGTAGCCAACCTTCTCAATAACCGTTCTAGTTTAGCTGTTAAATTTATCAGCAATTATAATTAATTTAATTCTTCTTCCATGCAATGCAGAAGCCGGGATAAAGTAGCCACTATATCGACTAGGCTTGAAAACCGAGGAATCTGGTTCGATTGTGTGCAGGGGTAGGAGATTTGTGTCTTCTCCGCTGCGTTTAGACCGGCCCCGGGACCCACCCAGCCTCCTATTCAACTATTTCCTCCGCGGTGAAGCGGCTGAAGCATGAAGCTAACTGCTGACCTGCATTTAATGCCACGATTAAGAATGAGTGGAGCCATACCTGCCTTCCCCATTTTGCTTCATGGCATGCACCGGCGTAACAGTACCCACATGATACACCACGTATGGGCCTAAGTGACTCTTCACTTGACATCTGGTAATAAGGTCCTGTCTTTTTGTAGTTTAAGTTACTCGTAGACTGTTTTCGGCCCAGTAGTCCGTTTTGTGGTTTAGGCGGCAGTGGCCGTGACGTCATATGTGGTTCTTAGAGGGCAATGTGGCATCGAAGCAGAATTTCCTTGAAGTATCTTCGGGTTTGCCTTGATAATAATCATTCCACCATTGCTCCATACTCTTCTACAACCATCCTCTGAGGTACACATAGCCCTTGAACGAACCCTGCGATATACCTCCATGACTGACGTCTGTCTGTCTGACACGTTTCGTAACATAAACTCAGTTGTTACATGTTTAAATAGCACGAAGAATGCTAAACTGCTTAACTGAGTTGTAGTATGGTGGGCTTCAATTCTCAACTTACACTGCTTCATTCTGTTCGTAAATTCTAAGAGGCTATTACCATCAACATAGGCCCACTTCCTGAGTTACTATTCGATTTGTAGCTGCCAAGATTTGTAGAGTACCAACGTCGCCACGGCTTTCTACCGAGTGTCGAAGTCTCCAGCGGATGTCACATGTTCCTCGTATGCATCATATACGTGTTCAAATCACAAAGATAACGGTGTAGGAGAGGGGTGCAAACATTTCCCAAAAATCTAGTAGCCACCTCAAATTTCTTGGCGCCAGAAGGGTGACATGAATCACATTGCATATGAAGACCCACAAATAGGCTATTAGGCGCCGTCGTACAAATTTTATTAGCCCGGGCGACATGGTGGGGCCCGGGATTTGTGCACCCCTGATATAAGTTTATTTCCACATTCAGTAACTTTGCATTTTCCCGTCAGAGTATATTATGTGTTTTGTAAAAAAGGTAAATTACACCCTAGAACATGCCTTGAAGGCACAGAGGGGGAGTAGAATTATAGCTCAACTCTTTCTTTAACCTCGCCGCTAGATGGGGGTGGGTGGTTAACGCCACGCCCCGGCCGCTTTACCCCTGAAAATGTCCCAGTACCCATTGTATAGGAGGCTCGGTGGGCCACAGGGCCGGTGTGGACGGGTGCTGAAAATCTCGCCCCAACCGGAATTCGATCCTCAAACCGTCCAGCCCGTAGCGAGTCGCCATACCGACTACGCTTATCCCGGCCCACTTATGTGTTTTGTAAGATTTTCACTTTCTTATCCCTTTTTATGTTTTGTAATATTTTCACTTTCTTATCCCTTTTTATGTTTTGTACGGTTTTCACTTTCTCATCCTTTTTTGTGTTTCTTGTATGATTTTCAAAATAAAACTATTATTTCCATACACAGCAGTAAGTCTGTCGGTGTAATAGAGACGCAGTGTGATTTCTGTGGGGTAGAAACTCAACTTATTTAGGTCTAAATTATTTAGGGAAACTTCAGACGTGAAAGGTTTAATCACATTCTTTACGATGACAGTTCATAGGTTCATTTATTTAAACGTTTGAAGAGTGAGTTTTATCTAAATTATACACGAAAGATTCGAGTCATACTTCGTAGAGAACACACTGTTCTTCCATTAGAACAGCCAATCAGTGACAACTGTATGAGGAAATAATGATTATCTATTGTGAGAATCATACATGATACACAAATAGGATACACACTATGGCAGAACACAGGGTTTGTTAAGAGGCCTAATACGGCATCTGATGTATGTTGTACTATAGGGCTTTCGTAATTGTTCTAAGCCACATCTTCTTCTTACTTGGCCCTACAGTCCCAAGTGGACCTTCGCCTCCTCAATGGCCTTCTTCCATTCTTTCCTATTCCTACATATTTCTCCCCAACTCGTAATTCTTCCCTTCTTAATATCTATCCAAACAAACTCACACCATCTAGAGCGGTTCTAACCCAGATATGGAGACACAGTGTTGTCCCGGAGTAAATAAATGTAATTTCCTTTATCATTCTTCCAGATGCAGTCAGTCCACAGTAAACTTCTGTTCTTCTTTCACGTAAAGTTAATCTGGTTGTATAACATGGAATATATTACACTGTGTAGTATCTGAAACACATGTAAACTGGCGCCGATCTGACATGACGCATTGTCACGATTGATTGACAAGTGACTGACGGGTAGCACAGTCAGGACGAGATTGTCTGTTGAAACAAATGCATGTGTGCCTCTGTCCTCGTTCTTCGCTTACAATGCGGGCCTTGCTGTCCCTTATAATCCGCAAGTTCAATCTGAAGTTCTCGGTGTCTTGGACTGACAGTCAGATGTAACCCACCAGAATGTATCGCCTGTCTGTGGTTGCGTGTCTTTATCAGTGTCTTCGCTTTGTCTGACTTATTTCCTTCAGCTTGAAAGAAAATATGGGTTGACAGTTCGTACTTGATCTTACAGAGGACATTTTGAGAGTCCAGGAAGGAAGACGCATTATCAGGTTTCGTTCTTACCGGCTTTCTTTTTTTGCGATTTTGTATACTGCAAGCAAATATGCGCCTTGTTAGTGGAGAACTTTTACTGTCACTCCTAGTGTGAGACAGTGTGTGGTGGGGTTCAGAATTTCATGTGGCACTGCAGTGGAACAGAACTGAAATAATAAATTGTAATTACTTCCGTAAGTATACCGTGAAGCACCCTCACACTTGAGACAAAAATCACTTAACTTCTACCTGGTCAAGAAATTCTCAACATCTTTGGAACCTGAAGGCTTATTGCCGTGTTCACAAATGAGCCCCACTGATCGTTTTTTGGAACTAGTTTATTCTCGGACTCTATTTACCTAAGATGTAATTTCCTCTAATATTCTCGCTTTTAAGCCTCTACTTAGTTCTCAAGATAGCCTTTTATTCTCCGCATTTTTCTACAAAACTTTTGCTTGCATGTCTCATATATTTCATATATAGCCCTCCTTTCAACCCTATTGATTTGGTATCCTTTAACAGTATTTTGTAAAACGGCAAAGCTATGAAGATTGTTGGACTTATGTAAAATTCTTTTGGATTTCTGCAGACAGTGAGTTAGATAATTATGTCGTATTCATGTTCCGATAGAGAAGTTTTTCGGTCCTATAAGTTCAGAATAAAACCGAACAACATATTTCTGTGAAGTAGTCCATCCTCTTCAAAGTAAACTGTCAAATTAGGTTTTTATAATTAAATATTTCCTCACGAGACGTAGGCTGTGTTTCTCATACAACGAACTACTCTCTTCGTGTTTGCACTGAATATAGACTGTCTTTCTCAATAGATATTATCTCTTATTTACAGTAATCGTATCAAGCGTTGTGCCTCTTGTACGTATGACACAGTCACGAAGTGATAGATCGGTAAGCAATTGCTTACCAAATCAAATCGCCAGTTTAATACTTTGATCCATTCCCATGTGATTGCCAGCTTATGCGATGTCATAATACGAACTGCCAAAGAATGATAGTTGCACCGTGAGGATGCAAAGCTCTGAGACGAAAGACAGTATATCCGTAACATCCGTATAAACAGGAGATTCCTTAAAGAGCGAACTGTACGCAGAATGGACAAGAAGTTTCGAAAATATCAGACTTGGTGCGTAAATGTTATAGGCCTTAATAAAGGAATGGGTCTGTTTATTTGGAATAATATTAAATATGATTTAAACATAAACACAAGTTGAGGTAATATCTAAAGTTTGAAATTAATTTCCATATTTTACTTAGTTTACCCTTTTGGTTATTTATTAAAAAAATTCTTTAACCATGCACGAGTTTAGAGCGCATTCCTGCTCTTATGTGACAGTAGTTATCTACTATTGCTAGCGTGTTGACGGGGCCGGTTTTCCTTCGCTAATCTCATCCAGGATGGAGTATTTATATGGGAATATCACTGACATGTCCTACGGTTCCCGAACAGAGCCTGTTGTTCTTGCTGTTCTTAAAGGTTTTGGAAAGCGCTCAAGAAATCGGAGGGAATAAAATTA
Organism: Reticulitermes speratus; assembly: GCA_021186555.1. Lineage (NCBI taxonomy): Eukaryota > Metazoa > Arthropoda > Insecta > Blattodea > Rhinotermitidae > Reticulitermes > Reticulitermes speratus. The sequence goes on from JAJKFL010000004.1 coordinate 23,000,792, forward strand.
TGGTTTATGTACTTCTGTGTCACATACTGAATAGAACTTTCCAGTGTCGAAAGGGTGTAACACAAATAGGCTTAATTGAGTCCGTTGTTTACACATTGTCAATGACGTGGCGTGACTCCGCAGACTTGTACTGTACTTTTGTATTATCTGCCACGTCATCAGTTATGTTCCCTCACGTTTTCATTATTGACATCATTCCTAACTTCTTACAGCCTATGAAATTAATCATTACATACGTGTAAGGTAGGTCTGTATTATCACAGCATTAACCCTTTAAAGACAAAAAACTAACCCGTGTATAAATAAGTACGTACCGAACAGTAAACACTCTTCTTCTCAGTTATAAAAAACAGTCAGTTAATATTGTATAGGGAACTAATCACTGTTTTGTCTGAGAGAGCCACACAAAACACATTATTGCACTGTGTGGGCAGAACACAGAACTTTCAAATGTTAAACCTGGTGGTACATTAAGCAACAACTAGTCTTTGAGGAGTTAAAATGGGGTCGTGAAGAAGAGGATGGGATGGCCAGGACTGTACTTATCTCGCGTAGAATAGGGACGAATTCTTGTGAACACGGTCATGAACCTTCGTGTTGCTGTTTCAAATCTTCTGGGATGTGACGCTTAGTCGTTGGGCGAGTGGTTCCCGCCGTTTCAAATCTCGTATTGTTATCCATGTTAATGGTCAAGCAGTCCGAGAGCGCTTGACCATGATATAGCGTCACATTACAGAATACTTGAACTGTCACCAACACTGCTGTAAGAACCTCATATCTCGCACAAAACTCAGATTTCTTTAAATGCGAGAATTTCACTGGCTGAGGACTGATTAGCTTCTCATGAAGGACCGCTCCTTGGACTTACTATACGCATGTGATATCTTGCTACTAGGACCTGCTGTGCTGTTCTAAGTGTTTCGAGTCTTTAAGTCTTCATTGTCACTGAAATCTCCCATGCAACTCAACTATATTTGTCTTCAGTTTTCTTAATTGAAAGGATTATCATTATGTACGAGGTGAGGAAAGGACCATTAGTGAGGTTAGGATAGGCCTTTTCTTTAAATTTTGCTACATGGAGTAAAAAGTTTTTCCTAGAATAGGCCATGAAGGCCCAGAGGGGGAATTGTCCTATTCTTCTTTTAACCTCGGCACTAGATGGGAGTGGATGGTCAACGCCTCGCCCCGGCCGCTTTACCCCCGGGAAAGAGGCCCGGTACCCATTGTACAGGAGGCTGGGTGGGCCCCAGGGCCGGTCTGGACGGGTGCGGAATATTTCGCTCCCACCGGAATTCGATCTCCGGACCGTCCAGCCCGTAGCAAGTCGCTATACCGGTCCACACGCTTTGGTAGGCACAATTTATTTAAGGTATCTAGTCCGTGTGTAAAAATTGAACGTCGCCGTGATTTTAGAATCGGAGAGGATAAAGGCGGATTCACGAGGTTGTTGAACTACATTATTTTTGGTTAAAATTATTTTCTGTCTTTTTCTCGGCACGCATATTTTCAATTCTCCACACGTTCGACCGTCGTAACGTCTGTTTAAATAAGTTTCATCTCATCCAGAATCCAGTGAGGGCTCAGACTGCAGCCTACAGACTGACCCAAAAAAACCCGTTTCTGGTGTCTCAAACTTCCTTGGCATTCTTCCATCCCAGTCTGCACTAACTCTCCCATATCTGAACCTGCCTTCATTTATGTCTGCTTGTATTGTGCCACGTCAGAGATCAGACTGATCTCATTTATTAGAAAACCTATTCTTGTGTATATTCTTTTCTAGATTTTCTGTATAACTATAAACTGATATTTCGGCCATGGTATATCTAGCCAAGTCAAATATATAAAACATAGGGCTTATTGAATCTTCAAAACCCAGTAGTTACTTCATGAAATTCTGGGTTTAACTAACTAACTCCATGGAGCAGAGTCCTTCTTGAGAAGCTAGCAGGTCTTCAGCTAGTCAAGAAATTCCCCGCGTTTTGTGGAACCCGAAGGTTTATTACCGCACTCACAAGAGCCCGCCACCTGCCCCTATCCTGAGCCCGTTGCTTAAGTTTTACCAAAGAATCAGTCCAGGTCCGAGGCTTTGTATAGTGGTTCGTAACATGGTATTTTTTTAAGGTGAGGAGTTGTTAGCACCTCACCCAACCCCCAAGTTGGAGGGCCACCCCTTGTCGGCTGTCCGCGACTGTTTATTCAATGTATTCGCAGCTACCCTCCATAGCCGGAGACCGTTCCTCCATCCGCAACCCGAGGACGCCCTACGCTGTGGTGACAGGGACCAACTTTTCATGGGTTTAAGATTGTGAAATTCTACATTTTGGCCACAGAGTGTGTTTGTGTGCTTTGTGTGGTTCTCAACACAAACAGCAATTTTTCCGCTATGCAGCATTAACTGACTGGGTCTTGTAACCGAAATGGAGAGTGTCTGCTTCGCTTCAAGACCCGAATTTTTAAATATAATTCAAGCCAATTTCCGTGTTTGAAGGTTTTATTACATTTAACTTTACAATTCTGTCATCCGTTATGAGGAATCACCCGAATGGAAGTTAGGCAAATTTTGAGCGATCTGCAGTGACCCAGTTTTTTCTCAACAGTCCCACGTAATCAGAGGACTGAAACGAAATACATATCAGATGTAAATACAATTGGCTGTAACTTGTCTAACAGATGGAAGAATGGTACATGTAAACATCTCTGTTTTCTGTAATTGTGTCTTACTTTGTATATATGAATAAAGAGGTCACGATGCATTGAAATAAGGAATATAGTTACATGTGAAAATGTTTGCTGAATAGTACGGTAATTAGCTGCAACGTTATGTACTGTCAGTAAGAACTGCTCAATGGTATTCTACATTTCCTGTAAATAGACTTAGTGACTAGAGAGAGAGGAAGCACTAGGCTTTTGTGTGGGATGTTGTAGCATCTGAATGTCAAACACACAATAAATATTAAATTTAATTTAGATCTGGTGAAATAATGTTTGTGCTTCTTAGAAATTAATTTTGAGACCTTTTTCGAATAACAAAATTAGACATCTTCCGCTTTGCAACATCTTTGGCGTTATTTTCTTTCACAGAAAAAATCAGAACAACAGGTCTTACACATTAAGCACCGAGAGTTCATTTTCGAAGTTACTGGTTACATTCTCTAAGTTCCTAGAATATCACAATTCACTCAAACCCCTGTTAATACGTTCCTTCAGGCAATGATGCAATTAAAAGGGCTTCGCATTAAGATAACATGATGCGCTGGTTTCACTATTACGTGAAGCTGTAAGTCTGCCCAATCACTGAATCGTGCACGTGTCGGTGATTTCTCTGTTTATGTAAGAATTTATGCAGAGCTATAAGTAGCACGTTATTCAAGAAGTTATGCAGAGCTATAAGTAACAAGTTATGTAAGAAGTTATGCAGAGCTATAAGTAACACGTTATTCAAGAAGTTATGCAGAGCTATAAGTAACAAGTTATGTAAGAAGTTATGCAGAGCTATAAGTAACAAGTTATGTATGAAGTTATGCAGAGCTATAAGTAACAAGTTATGTAAGAAGTTATGCAGAGCTATAAGTAACAAGTTATGTAAGAAGTTATGCAGAGCTATAAGTAACAAGTTATGTAAGAAGTTATGCAGAGCTATAAGTAACAAGTTATGTATGAAGTTATGCAGAGCTATAAGTAACAAGTTATGTAAGAAGTTATGCAGAGCTATAAGTAACAAGTTATGTAAGAAGTTATGCAGAGCTATAAGTAACAAGTTATGTAAGAAGTTATGCAGAGCTATAAGTAACAAGTTATGTATGAAGTTATGCAGAGCTATAAGTAACAAGTTATGTATGAAGTTATGCAGAGCTATAAGTAACAAGTTATGTAAGAAGTTATGCAGAGCTATAAGTAACAAGTTATGTAAGAAGTTATGCAGAGCTATAAGTAACAAGTTATGTATGAAGTTATGCAGAGCTATAAGTAACAAGTTATGTAAGAAGTTATGCAGAGCTATAAGTAACAAGTTACGAAAAGTACGGGCAGGGTAATATTAATGGCGCGTTTGCCTTTCTAAAAAGGTAATGTTTCAGATAGTTTCGTCATTACCCGTATCCTAGCAGTAGCGCTACAATCGAAAGTGATAATTGCCCATGCTCGCTGAAACGAATGTAGATTTTCATACAGTGTGGTCTCTATAAAATTGTTCGATCAAAATTAAAATTGAAACAGATAGACAATTTTTTATCTAATACTTAACTGTCAAATTTCTTGAAAATCTTTTCAAGGATTCACGAGTAGTTACGTGTGGCTAGACAGACGGACAGACAGAGCTGTTTTAATATGCGCTTTACAGAGATGGGGGCGCGCCTAAAACGAAGGTTATCGAACAGAATGCAGCTAGCTTTTGTGTTGTAAATTTCTTTGATCAAAGTTACAAAGTGAACAGAAGTTTGTATTCCCGAACATGAAGTCTGTATTGTTCAGCAGTTGATCTGTTAGGAAGTGTCTATGCAGACAAATTCAGTTTCCTTTTTAGGCGCTTTCGCAAAATTAAATACAGGGTAGGCAGCAAACGAATATTGAAGATCTCATACATTTTATCGTTCGTCTCCGAAACCGAGGAGTAGGATACTGACAATACACATAGTAATTTAATAGTGATTTTGATATAAGAACTACATTTTGAATGGCAAACTTTGGCTGACGATTTCGCTACGGAAAGAGGAACCTTATAGTGTGGGTCATAAATGTGAACGCCATCTGAGTTTGTTTACATCCCAAGAACGCAACAACGCAGGCTGCTCGGCGAGAATGGTGGGAAATGTTGCACGTGTCTGTGGCACAAACATAAAGAAAATAATACCTTCACCTCTTGAAGACTGAAGTAGTGAGAGTAGTTTTCTCTCCAGTGTATTCCGATTACCAAAAAAACCATTGCTTTTTGAAGGCTCGCAGGCTTCGCCGGCTTGTCCCGGTAAGAGCAATATGTAAACGAAAATGACTATGGAATCTTGATGGAAAGATACTGACAAGGGAAAAATGAAGTACTTTGAGAAAACCCTTTCCCATTTGCCACTTTTTCCACCACAAATCTCACATGTTTATTCACGTGGTGCCTCACAGAGTTCAGTGTATACTTCCGTTAGACAGACCAACCATTCGTGCTATACGGGGCCACAGTACTGTGACTTTAAAACTTTGGTTCATGTAAGTTGATTTCCTGGATTAAAAAAAAAATACTTTTACCAAAAATAAGTGACATTCAAGAAGACTTTAATTTTAGTAGCTCCGTTGTGAGAAACTCAGTCTTGCAAATTACATCATTACTATGGATAATCTAACGTAAATATTTTGGTATAATGTAGACGTCTTCCTTGACCTTCAACGGGGTTTTATACAAAAGATACGCATACCTGAACAGGACAGCAAATTACAGACCAGTGAAAACTATAAAGCACTAGCCACAAAGAAATTTAATGAACCAAACTAATTCAGATGATGATGCTGATGATGATTCACTTCAGTGCTTGTTTATTTACCTGATGACTCACCAGCCTGATGGCGAATTACAAATCAGCTATAATATACAAACGTAACATATAAAAACCAACACAAAAGGAACTGAGCACAACACAAACTACTGCAATATAATTCCGTTAACTGAAAAATCGGGGTTAAAGTAAGACGGAATACAGTTTCGTTTGGTGGTGGTGGTGATGATAGTAATATTGTGTAATACTGCAATCACTTGACTACCTATGGCAACTTCGCACATTCCCGCGTGATTGGTACTTTCTGTATTGTTTTTAATTTGTTATATATTTATTTACTTTTGGTACCGGATGTACATTTTCTTATACTTTTCGCTACTTGCAGCAGACATTCATAGTGTTTTCAGGGTAGGACATAAGAATGTTCTTGGTAGAGGGCAGCAGACACGGCGCATAGTAGACCACAACAGGATGGTCTCCATCTTGGACCAGACAGTTGATGAGAAGGATACTTTCTGACGGCGCTGTTTTCCATCTGTCCTCCGGCTCTTCCAACCGGTTACAAACTACAAAAGTCGAGGGAACAACTAAAGGCCTGATCGACGGGTTGGTTCGCTTTTAGCCTTAGTAGTTTTGTAGTCACTTCTAGTCATTACAGAAGGTTGGGCTACTTAAGCTGCCATTTTGTATTCATAAAAGTGTGCGCATCTTAAGAAGTCATTATCAGTCACATCACTCCCTCTGCTGACAACAGTAGTTTAACATTAGCATACCGGATTCCTTTCTTCAGTGAAGAAAATTTTATATCGATTATAAATCAGGTATCAAGCCTCGTACAAAATACTTATGAAGATTTGCCCATAAGTGTCGTAATTATAAGGGTGTTTTCGCCGGAGGGTAGGGGGTGAAGGGGACGGAGCATGAAACTAACCACTCAACTTCATCTTGTTTCAAGCTTTAACTTAACGTCTCGCATACCAACGATTTCATGACTCAGTGCTTGGACATGCTGACAAATTTATGGTTTCGTCTCACATCTTTACATTCACAAGCATAAGGCTAGGTCATTTAATTCTTTATTTAAAGGACACGTCTTTTATTTGCCCACCAAAGTAATGCATACGCGTTATAAGTACATTCCAATGCATTGTGAACAATATGCATGATAAACACTACTAACTACTCTATTGAGAACAGGAATCTTAAGGATGTTGGGGAGCCCGTTATTGAGGTCCGTCCTGTGTGTGATCCAGTGTCCTGTCGCTAACTGCAGAGGGATTGCCTGGATCCTCAGTTTAGTTTAGGGGTAAGTGTTGGGGAGGGTCGATGTGGATTCTGGTATGCGAAGAATTCATGCTCTTTTTTCTGTTTTGTTTTGGAAATTAAAACCGGACAAGCGGATGGCGCTGTAATGGGACTGTTTGTTGGACTATCGTAAAAAAAAAAAAGCGTTTCTGATGGCATCAGGACTGGTGTGATGTGATGAAATAATTTGACCTCGAACGCGTGGTTTCCTTTTTCATCTGAGGGATTTCATAAAACAGCAACTCATTCCAATAAAAAATAAACAAAAAATACGGGATATGTTATTGTTCCAAAATTGCTTCCGTCATCGGAGTTTGTTTGAACCCAACATTTTTTAAGAGATATGATTTATATTTTGGATTTAATTGCACTGTGCAAAATATTTTTTTTTTTTTTGCCGCTGCTGCTACCCACTGTCAGCCTATGTTCATGACTAGGGATAAAGAGATGCAGAAGAACATATTGTGTTTAAAAAGCTTGATTTGGTCTGAATTACAAACTTCAGCAGCACCGTCGTAAATTATCTTTCATGACACAATGCTATGAATTTCCGCCTCTGAATAATGCGTACAAACCGGAAATGTTACTTAATACGCGAAGTGTCATTTCATTCTAATAAAATCTGATTATGGTAGGGGATACAAAACTCGTTGAACATAGGTTGAAGGGGTTAAATTGCACGTGAACGCTTTGAACGCTTTACTCACTAGACCTAGCAGCTGAGATTGTTAGGCCTAGTGTCATAGTGTGTTGTGGCTTTCTGTTGTCGAAACTAGGGCTTTCTCAGTCTGAATACAGTGAACCTTGCCTTGAATGGAAACCTGCCTTCATGTAAAATGTTATCTGGTCCTAAAAGTAAAAAGGAAAACAAGTTTTAATAAGCGAATACTGAATAAAGACAGAATTGATGAAATATGAAGAGTGATGTCTTCTGGAATGTGGCAGATTATTGTCCGGCAGACATTCACCGACGTTTCGGAGCAAAATACACTCTGACGTGAGTAGGCCCGAGCGCCCACTGAATACCCGTATTCAAAGTAGTTAAATGAGCTCGTAAGAAAAGAAGTAAACAAAGAAACTGAAAATGCATACTGCTCAAAAGCACAGTAGTGTAGTCGGTTTAAATACAGGGAATACACAAAAGAATGGTGCGGTTTTAATAGTGAACACTATTAAAACCGCACCATTCTTTTGTGTATATTCTGTATAATATAACATGAATTGCTGACTTGTGTTTTTGCTGAAAGTAAAAGCATAGTTGCATGTAGTATGTATCTTGCAGTTTGGAACGGAAGAATGTTAATTCCGCGATAAGCACGCTGTATTGTGACTTCTTTTTTTTTTTTTTTAGTATTGTAAGCCTCCAGAACATTGGAACCACTAAGGTTCCAAATTTACATCTGATCACGTGTTCTCCAAAACAAGGTTTTGTATTATTTTGTTATGTTGGTATGTAAAAAGAATAAATTTGTATTTTAACCATCATTGGGCGTAAAGGCGGTTTTGTTGGGGTGGGAGAAGAAAGGTGATACCTGATAATTTCAAAACAATTAACTGAAGCCCAAAAATTGAATACATTTTCACTGAGTTCTGTAACCTTGTCCCAGAGCGTTCTTTCATTTGCTGGTTGTACTGTATAAAGATTCACGTAGGTGTCTCTGTGTGCGCTACTATGATACCTAATTCCAAAAATTGTAGTAGCTCTTAGTACGAAAGTTACGATCTAATGGATAAATTAAGATGAAAGTATTTTGGAGTTTGATAGCGTTTAGTTTGGCCAGATGCCAAGTTTCGGAAAGATATGTTGACTGTATCATCTTCTCATATGAAGATGGAGGCAGGATTCTTCTGCGAAACTTTTGTACGTCCCTATCAAATTACACGGCCCCACGTACCGGAAGACCATAAACGAAGCACTGATCACCGTGAGAACTTCGACTCCCATAAGGTCGATAAATTGTTTCGATTGTTTCAATAATGTAGTAATCTTGACTTTGATAACAGTACTAAAAATAATATGGAATTAATATAAATTTGTACTTGTTATTAAGTGCGTCAACACATATAACTGTAAGTAATCAAATCTGATGCATATCTTTGTGCCGTTGTTTACTCCTACTTGTCTCTAGCGCCGAGGTTCAACGTAGGCTGTATGGAGCTATGCGTCCACTCTGTCATTTGTTTTAATGGCCTGGTCGCTTCTTAAGTACAGTGACAACTGTACCCGGTTTTTGGATTATGGCCATCTAGATTGTGAAACTCTGTATTGTTGTGGGTGGTCATCAACCACAACCCAACTTTACTCATTCTACCCACAAGATAGTAATAGTAAGTTCCTTGTGAACCTTTGTAGCTACCCACAAGACTACATGTAGTTCGTTACCGGTAGTTTATATTAATTGCTGTTTGGACTAAAGCAGAGGTAAATTATAGGAGGATGAATTCAATTGTACTGTAGAAGTAAGAAACGCGTAAGTCAAATGTTGTGAAGTTGATCATACCAAGGAGGATGATATGTATTTATTTTGTTGTTTATTAAATGACGCTGTCAGCAACTCAGAATAGATGACAAGGAATTATGACGTGGACGGAATGTGAAGGGTTGCGGTCGTGGCGTAACTTGAACTACGAAGGCGGAATTTGCCTGTAGTGACTGCAAGAAACCACGAAAAATCTGAGTGAGAGTTTTCGGTGCCAGGGTAAAGGTAAAGGTAAAGTTCACCTTAGAACAGGCCGTGAAGACCCAGAGGGGGAGTAGAGGTATAGATCCACTCTTTCGGTGCCCAGGTGAAGATTTTAACCGTGCCTGTCCTGAATAGAAGTTAAGAGTTATTACAGCCTGAGCTGACATTTTCGGTAGGAATGCAGACGACAGATATCTAGCTGACATTTGGGTGAATATAAGTGCATTATGATTTTATTCACGCCCTAGAAATCCACAGACTGAGTCTTTGCCGTGTCAAGACCCCATATTCTCGCAGTTTTGGCCAATGTTTGCACTGTATGCACAATACCATGTTGTTGGGGAACTGGTTTTCAACAAGTAGGCCATACTTTTCTATTGAAAGTTATATTGTTTCAACATTTTCAGGCACAAATTGAACGTCTCGGGGTAAGCGGTGGCGCAGTTGGTTGAGCCGGAAGGTCGCAGGCTCTATTCCCGATGGTGTCATTGGAACTTTGTATTGAAATAATCCTTCCGGCCACATTATGGCGCTGGGATCGACTCAGCGGCTATCAGAAATGAGTACCAGGAATTTTTTTCCTGGGGGGTAAAGGCGGTCGGTGCTTATGGCTGACAACCTTACCACCTTCATATGCAAATTATCTTGAAGTCTGTGAGCCTCTACCTCCTGGAACCCTCAGGGCCTGTGCAGGCCTGTACAGGGACTGGTTTACCCACTGCGGTTCGCATCCCACATTCAGGCTCCAGATTCCTTTGAGTAATCGTTTTTCATTTTCATTGACACCCTGTCTTGTAAGAAGCGTTGTCGCTTTGCTCACCATGAAGGGATATACGGGCGTGGAGACAGAGCTTCATTTATTCTTAACCTGGGTATTGGATGGAGGTGGTCAGCTTCACGCCCCGGCCGCTTCAGCTCCTAGAAAAGAGCCCCGATACCCATTGAGTATGATGCTTGATGGGCCCCAGGACCAATTTGAACGCTTTTGAGAAGAGAGAAATATTTTGCTTCCACCGCGAATCGAATTACGATTCCTCGGACGTTCAACCTACGGCCTAGTCGCCAGGCATAATTACAAAACAAGTCAAGTTATACGCTACATAAAGTTAGGTTTCAATCTTCATATCTTCGTACCATAGCAGTCAGAGCGTCTTGTTCAAAATCTATTTACAGAATATAATCTTGTAAAACCTTCTGCATTAAGTTTCATTTCGTGTATCTTCATGAAGTTGTTGTGATGAAAGAAATGGTTTATGTAGAAACGTAATGACAAAATGATGTTAAAAGTGAGTTTCTGAAAGGTTGGAAGTGACCTTAGAGTGTGTTTCAAAGGAACAAATTTGGGATAGCCATCAGTATTGTACAAAGCTTCCGTAATAACTTGCCACTGTAGCCTGTTGTAGTGGGGTTTTCTTTTTCCCAACGCACGGATCCCTGGCGACCAGTAACCAAACTGACTCATTTGGCTGATATCTCTACGATGTTCACTCACCCACTTTCTTGCAGTCATTTCCTTCAGTTTTTAATATTCAGCCTGTTTTCCTTTCATCAGGAAGGAATGTAGGTATTTGGGAGCATGCTGTGTTTATGTGCGTTGTGTCCTGCTTTCAAATTTAGAACAAGTAGACGGATTTTCACGATACTTGAAATTATGCCATTAGAGGTTACTTCAGTTCCATGCTTCTTAATTTCCTGCAATCAGCAAGAACATGGCGGACTCACGAACTTCGGAGGTGGCGACACACCAACATCATTTCATACAAGACCCCAGTGTGATGTGTGGCGAAGGTTTTCGTAAACTATGCAAATGTTGAGAGTGTTAAATACCAACATGGTGGCCGTGCGCAGAGACAGGCGCTTCACACGGACTCATTCCGCAATTTCCGTTTACAGAACTGCTACATTGGCTTGTTACTGCAGAAAACATAAAGAATAAATAAAATACATGGGATTGAGAAACACGAAACAAGCGTAGGAAGTTGATTTTTAATAGAAACCTGGTTACATGCTGGTAGTTTATGCAGTGGTTTGAGTCTTGGCCTTCACAAAGTGGACGTATATCAGCGAAGCTTATTTCCATGTTAAGATCCAGCAAAACAGGCTCCGTCTTCCAACTGCTGATGCTGCGTCAAGAAATATTATCTCGGCAGGTAATGTCTTACGTTTTCAAGGAAACGTTTATATACAGCTATTTTGTATAGATGTGGGAAGGAAGTGCGACGTGAAAACATCGGAGTAACTCAGCTCACTTAGGACTGTTTTGTTCAAGGAGTGGGTCACAGCACAGGTGTTGGTTCTAAGAACTTACTAAAGGTAAAGGTCCTTGGGGTTCCAGGAGGTTGAGGCTCCCAGATTTCTAGACAATCGGCACATGAAGATAGTAAGGTTGTCAGCCCTACGCACCGGCCGCCTTTACTCGTTTCTGTTAGCGACTGAGTCGACCCCAGGGCCATAGTGTAACCGAAAGAATTATGTCAATGAAAAATTCCAATGACACCATCGGGGATAGAACCCGCGACCTTCCGGTTTGTAGCGCAGGGCCTCAACACACTGCGCCACCGCCTATAATTATATGTAGGCTATAGTTTTATCTGTGTATTTTTATATGCATCGTGTGCATTAAAAATATAATGATAGTAATAGGAATTTTTATTAAAAAATGCAATTCCCAACTGCGGCTAGGGTGTCGCTATTTTAAGCAGATTTTTACAAAATTAAGTAGTAACGTAATGTGTGTCTCAAGAAAGAAACAGTTCCTAAGTTTCCAAAACTGCTTGCGCGTTTTGTCTCGGCATTGCGAGGGAAAAAGTTAAAGCACCTTTTCTGACTTATGTCTCCGCGGGCAACACAACACTGCATCAGGGGCTACGTGCTGCCCGCGAACTACGGGTTTAGCGAACTGGCCCTTCACTGATGTGATGTGCAGGTAGACCTATTTGCCTGTAATTCGACAGCAGGGCACTGCTACTACGGGCTGCAGTATTCTCTAATATTACATGGAACTCTTACCACATTTTGCGAACAGTGTTGCAAGCAGGCCAGTGTAGTGTTCATAATTATCAGTATTATAACCTACGTTTGTAAGATGTGCGCTGAATGACGATTATTAAGTTTGATTTCAGACTTCCGCCACGATGTTGATGAGATCTGCGCTACTCTGGGATATTACGCGGCATCGTGTGTTACCACATGACGCAGCGTAATATCCCTGAAGAGTGCGATTTTTAAAGTGTTAGCTGCAGTATTCAATTGGTTTACACCCATCCTTTCTGTAGTCGTAATATTAAAACGTAATAAATTAGACTATGTTCCACGCTGCTTATCATTTCCTGGTGGCTCTGGAATGACTGTTTTATATCGATAACTGCAGTCTTAACACCGTCGTGACGTCACTCAGAAACGAAGCTTCATCGTAAGTATGGAAATCTGTGGCTGTGACATTACCGGTGTGTTAATTTCTCACAAAACAAGGGTATTTTTTATGGTTAATAATGAGTGAAAACCTGCGATTTATGGCAATACGTCGGAAGTAAAACCCGTGGACTCCGGCTTACGGAAAATTGGAATAGCGGCAATTGCTTCGTCGCCTGCCGTCACGCGACACGGTTTAATAAATTAGACTATGCCGTTAGGGTGTTCTACAGAAATGAAACATTAAGAATTTGTCCTCTTCGCAGGAAATCCGTGTTTATTTTATTTTATTTTTTTGCGTTAAGTTAATTTGGATTCATGCAGTCTGTTTATAACCCCACAACCTTCCATCATTGAACGCTCTTGTCGTCTGTTACATTTATAAACCGAGTACTGCCCCAGTTAACAGCTTTTCTTTTGTAGTCCTAAGCATATTTTATTGGCAGATTTATGTTGACATCAGTTACTGTGGACGTGCATATGTTGTGGGTGCAAAACGTGTCTTGAGGGACCGATATTTTCTTCCTGTACAGTAGCAGTACCGAAAAGATTCGGAATCTTATGTATGATAATAGCTTGACCCTCATATTATGCAGAATCGTACCTTCGCCTTGCTCGCGTATCTGTTGTAAATACAGTACGATTTGAATTGTCCTTGGGGGTTTGTGTTTTGCATTAACAGGACCTACCATTCTTCTTTGCATATGCCACCTGCGTCACAGATATCGAGTAGCCTGCACGAAAGAGTATTGGTGCTTTATTTTATGATTGCTGCTTTTCTCTAAAGATCTCTTGGCGCCAAGCCACTTTTTAAGCATTTATTTGAAAAATTACTTCCCATTGGAAGTCTATATTCGGCTTGGATCGGTGCGTATTACATATGTAAATACCTTCACCAGACGTCTTGACACTTTTGTGTTATTCATGGATATAACGTTGGTATAGCAGAGCGGAGGGGAGCGAACGCTTCAAGGATTTTTAGTAATGTGGAAATAACCTCAATGACTTGTCTGTTTGCAGGTTCACGAATTGTGTGACAACTTCTGTCATCGGTACATTAGTTGCTTGAAGGGTAAGATGCCCATTGACCTGGTAATCGACGAGCGAGAATCGACTAAACCTCCCGAACTCACCGGCTCCACCAATGGTAACGATGGCGCACGCAGTAATGCCGACTCCACGTCGCACACGGACGGTGCCAGCACTCCGGACGTGGTAAGTCTTCGTTTCCTTATTCTGAGCTTAGTCTCTACGAGAGCAGGAGTGAGGTAACGCCCCGACCGGTCGGTATTTCAGTGATGATGCGTGTGTTATCTGCAAAATAAATATCGCAAGAGGAAAACTCTTTATGGATTTCTAAATTTAGATATTTAACAGGATGCAAACTAACGTATTTTTCGTAGCACTTCTACAGGAAAATAGTAGCCGAGAGGCTTATTTACAGAACAGTCGTTTGAGACATTTAATTTTCCTTTCAGTTATGTAGGTATTAAGTTAATGAGGACGGAGGTCGCATGTGACACGACCAAAGCTGTTACGTGTTCGAGAAATGTAGCCAAAGTTGGTCACAAAATGAGAATGACATATAAGAGGACACTTTGTTGTGATCAGAATATAAGCTTATCCATGAAACGGTGTGCAACCGGACGAAATATTGACCTGTTAGGCACGTGACATTAAGAAAGTGTCAACGTCTAAGGGTAGAGTAAGAATATTTTGCTGCTTTGCCTAAACTTGGCACCAACTGTACTGTCCCGCCCCGAGTTTAAGGTTGGTTCGTTGCTGTGAGCGCTCTAAGGGTACTTGTGTCGCTAACCTTAATGACTTGAAGTTTAAATGATAAGAATGTTTGTACGATTTACAGTCAGCGCTCTTCTAACATTTCTTGCACTTCTTGACACTGAATATTGAAACACTACGCACATTCGAAAAGACTTGGATCTTCAACAGCGTTTTGAGAATTCATATCTCGTACAGTAGGTTTATGTAAGGATATTGTTTAATGGAAGATGCATTTTCATGCGTGTTCGATCTATAATTTCTTATATTGCAATCAAGTTTTCGACTCACTATGCTTTTTATGTCACACGTTGATCGGAACGCTATGATTGGATACTGTGTGAGGTAGCATTGGACCTGTGACTTCCAGCTTTAGACGTAAGCAACAAAGTGACAAGATGGGGAGGACATTCATGACGGGCTCCCTTGTCGGTGACAGGATTAGTGATCAGAGCTGTTATTGGGCGATTTGTAAGTTGAACTCTTTCACATGTAGATTGGTTAAATGTAAATTGGGCCTGTAGTCGTGAGTAGAGATCCCGGAAAGTAAGTAAGCAGATATTGCAATACGGCGTTGTTTCTGAAGGCCGATCTGTATTTCATTTCTCCTGCTCTCTGTAGTTTTGACATAATGTATTATTACACCCAGAAAATCTACGAACGTGAGATAGGTAGGTCATGTAACACGTATGCGAACTATACATAGAAAAGGGAAGATCCTGCTTCGGAAAAGTAGATGAAAATGGAAAGATGTAAGGTATGAAGATGTTTCTTCAAGAAACAAGGTGCAAGATGAGATCTGCGGTCTTCTGAGATGTTATGCAGCGTCGAGTGGTAATCCTTTACCGACGTTTCGGGACAACGTATCGGTCCCCTCTTCAAGGGTAATACCCCAGAAGGGCGCAGGTCTTATTAGCATCGCGGCGGAAGCCTGGAATCGCGGATACGGTGCAAGTTTGTGTGGAGTAGATTCGTGTGATTCAGAATAAGATCCACTAGCAGGACCCTGGGAGCAGGGTTATAAAATGTCGGGTAATTTGTTGGCCAGATTAGCGACTGTTAATAGACTTAGCGGGCACGTGGAGGGGTCCTTCGTTTCACGACTGTTGTAACCTAGCAGTAGATTCCGTTCGCACTGGAGTACGGCGTTGAAATGGTGTCTGGCCACGCTTGTAGCCATTATACACGGAATTCGAATCCATGTATGCAGAAAATCCGTTTTATTGCTTTTGTATTTTATTTGAGAGGGGTGGGAAAACAGCAACATTGCGTTCTACCATCAGCTAAATTCCGCTCAGTTGTGTGTAGAATTATCCAATCATATGTAAACAACATATCCCGATGTTTAACGGTGTGGTGAACTCGGAAAATTTATGAAATGGAATCAAATTTTTGTCATCCTAAAACGTAATTAGCGTCCAATTCTACAGGAATAAAGCTGGACTCGTAAAACTCCGTATTTCTTGGTGAATCATCATCATTATCATCATCGTCATAGTCATGTTCACTCCTTTCAGTTACATTTATCCAGCTGGTGTTCCCCGGTTTCCTGGTCGGTGTGTTTTGTAGCTTTTATTATTTAGGGAAGTTTCGTTTCTTTGCATTTTATCTACATGTTGAATCAAGCTGTTTGATAACTTATTTATGTTCCTGTGTTTTATAAAATTTGGTTCTGTTTTTGGTTGTGCATGCAAAGGGGTTTCCGATGTGAGACATCCATGCTTTTTGGTAAACAGCTACCAAAAGTTCGGAGGTACTTGCTGCCCCCTGTGTCTTCTGCCCTACAGGTGTACACAGATTCCTACTGGAGTGATAGTAACTGTCTACCAAAGTGCATCGCCTCACATCTTAAAAACTTCACGTCTTATAGAAACACTCACGGATGTAACGACGCGAAATAATGTTCGTAGTAAATTATGTGGCCTTTACAAATTTGGTCAGACTGTTAGTTTTGGCCTTCTAAAACACGTGATTGAAGGAAAATTAGAGGAACAGACAGAAATGACGGGAAGACGAGGAAGCAGGCGTAAGCAGCTACAGGATGACCTTAAGGAAAAGAGAAGATACTGGAAATTGAAGGAGGAAGCACTAGATCGCACCCTGTGGAGAACTCGCTTTGGAAGAGGTTACGGACCTGTCGTAAGACAGACTGCAGAATGAATGATGTTAGTTTTGCCAGCCGGTATGTACGAATATGTTGCAAGAATCACGGAGTATCGGTTCCCTGTAGGCCTACTTAGTGACGGACTGAATTTCATTGCGTCACAAACGCCAAATATCAACCATTCAGGTGTGATGCATGTTAAGTCTTAACGAAATTAGAATGTTTCCGCCAGTGTTACATATTTAATGGAGATATTATTTTGAATCTTATAATATTATGCAAGTCAGTGTAACAAGGTTTTGCCGACCGGCAAGTAAGTGGCGATCCACAGTTTGGGATCACAAACAAAAATGTAAAAAACTATTGAAACATTTTTCTTAACGATTTGGCATTCTATATTCACATTGTGTGGGAAGGCGCAGAGGAGCTGTTGTACAGTAAATATCCTTAGGGATTAACTGACATCGGGTCACATAATGTAGGTCTGTAAGTAAAATATCATCATTTATACGTACATGCATAGGCTTACATGCGTACATGGGGCCTGCATACATGCGTACTTACATACATACATACATACATACGTACATACTTACATACAAACATACATACATACATACACACATACATACATACATACATACATACGTACATACATACTTACATACAAACATACATGCATACATACATACATACATACACACATACATACATACATACAACATACATACATACATACATACATACATACATACATACATACATACATACATACAAACAAACATGCATACATACATACATACTTACATACATACATATATACTTACATACAACATACATACATACATACATACATACATACATACATACATACATACATACACGCGCGCGCGACCTGCAAAATGGCGAGTCGCCAGAACAAAAGCACCAACCGCGCTTTTGAACTGAACTGTACGTGAATTGATTCGACATGTGCTGTACGCATGTGGTAGTCACTATGGAACGAAGGTGCTGGTGGTAGTCGCACCACGTATTAGTAAATGATGCAGATTTTTACGAGGTTTAATTTTAAGTTGACCGATAGAGATATGACACGATGCAGCCTCGAGATGTACACTGTGCAATTTCATATTGTTTGAGGGGTGTCAGGAAAACTGTGGGGACTACTTGTTGACACTCTAATTCTAGGTACTTCTAGAATGAGATTCAATCTCATAAAGGCGGTGCTACCTGAGTGCTTTCGAAACGCGACAATTTGCAGTGATGTAGGAGGAATTTGTAATTCGTGTCCAGGAAAACAATATTACTCTTCTGGAAAACATTTTGCGGGGCAAACTACGTACAAAGGTACAGATATACACCGTATGCTTTGTTGAAGGTTAAGTTGTTACTGGTGTTCCGTGTTAACAATATACACTACCATTCAGTGCTGTACTCCATCTTCAATATTCACATGGGGTACCCAGAGGAGAGGACTTTTTCCATACCACAATAGCAATATTTTATTGCCAAACCCTGTATAATTGATTCACTAATATAGTTACAGTTGTTTAGTTTTGCTGTGATTTTTTCATGTTTATATATTTTTGGTTGCAGTTTATGAAACGTGCCCAAATTTTTACTTTATGTTATTTAATTATTTGACTTAGAACACCGGCCACAAGCTAAGCTTCTAACGTAGCAAAGCAATACCGTAATGCCGTCTAGACATACTACACAGAGCACAATACACGTGGAATTCTTTCGGGTAATCTGGAACTGGTTATTACCAATCACAAAAAAGTGGGGTGGGAATCGATCAAATAAGTACATTTCGCATTCACTTTAAACAATGTGTTGACTGAGAGTAGGAGACGGACGAGGAGTGCACAGGCACGAATTGTTCTTTTGTGCAGCCCACGGTATATGATTGAATATGCTAGATGTTTGTGAACTCAAATATGCTGTACTTCCTTTAAAGGGTCTTATTGCGGACAGGTAACTTCAAAGGCATAATTTTGGTTGCCAATTGTACTGGCGTGTAAAAAAGACTCCGAGACTAGATTCACAAATAAATTATTAGGATAAATGCTAATGTCAATAAAGCAGACACTGTAACTTAGGCTTTTGGAAATTACCCTAAACCACATTAGGGTTAATAGAGCATGTCGTATTGTCCAGTAAGCACGTTACTTTTTGTCTACATCTTTTCCTTTTTGTAAAGGAAAGACTATGAATATGTGCCTTGTATGGGGGGTATACATAAATGAATTTTATTGCGTGAATAAATGGGTTACTCTGAAGCCTTTCCCTTGAGTACAGTAGCAGCTGACTCTGACAGGCACTAAGCTATTCTTACAGGTACAATGACGATCTCTGTATATATATACGTAGTTATTAGGAGACATTGCGTATTATTTAATGTATAATCAATGTAACGACTCGGAATAGAGAAGTCAGTGTATTTAGAAGTCTCCTGAAAGTTTGGTGGGGTGATTGTTAGCTGTACCCAAGTGCCATGTTTGCGTGATGCGTGATTTAATATGCGGTGCCTAGACAGGGCGGCAGGACCACATTAAATAGGAATTTCACTCCCCTTCCACTCCTTCAACTGTGATGTTCTCGTTTCTTGAAAAAACGTACTTTGAGAACTGTCCATGTGTTACTATCTGTAAACACAGGTAGTCGTTAGTTGTTCTATTTGTGGAGATTTTTACATTTTCATATTTTATGATACAAATAAGAAATTTGATTGACATGGAAACATAAGTTGTGTTTCAAGGACTTAAGAGTTGACCTCTTTTATACGAAATTTATAAAGCTTCTTATCATGTACGTCTACTTAAAGTTTTATGTTTTTTTACGAGGTTTCAGTCGGTGCTTTTGGATATCGACTTCGTAATTTTAATTTGACTGTGGGTACAACTGTGCTAGCCTTAACATCCTTTTGCAGGCTGCAGGTGCTTCTTTAACCCAAGGCACATTGTGAAGCAATTGCAGTTTAGTTATTTAGATCTTATTTGGTGTTATGAGGTCCTGTCGATATGCCATATGGGACGGTGCGGCTTGTAATGAGGAGGGAGGCAAAATGAGTCCTTGTGGCTGACAGTTTGCTGACGGCTGTCGTAGGTATTCAGTTCAGGTACCTTCAGTCTCAACTTGTACCGCTGTGGATATAACTAACGGGTGATTACTAAATTATTCGTAATAGTGTCCATAGGGTGCGCCAAGATAGTTATTATGGGCTTTTATACGGCGTTTAGAGAGTATGTAGGGGTCTCTAAAAGTTATGATTTTGAAGTTTTGAGAATGTTAAATACCGACACTTAAAAAAAAAAGAACGAAATTCTAAGAAGTGAAAAGTGTTTTGGCCACACAAAAGAGTATCAAGCGTGCCTACCATATGTGTCAGAACGCGATCTGCAGTACATGGAGAGCACATTTGGGATTAGGAGTGGTTTAATGTATCTTGTAAAGTATTTTGAATGTAATTCGTTGGGTTCTCTTTTCATCAGGTATTCTCCTCTGCTGGGTTACCGAAGATTAGTAGCGTCGTATGTATGTCTGTATTTAGCACATTCCTGTGATAAATAATTGGATCTGCATTAACCATATTTATTGTTGCTCATGTTAACAGACTTTATACTTGTTGTAGTGGTGAATATTGTAGAGTATGCTTGACGAGAAGAACCTCTAGCAATAAGATGCACTTGAGCAGCTGATCAGGGAGCAGCTTAATGACCCCACATTCTTGCGGGGTGTCGTTGTCGTATCACAGGGATTTCATTTGCTGTCCCTGCAACAGTTACATAACGCGTGCAGACATTTTGTATTGTTACCTCCACTGCTAAGCCAATAGTGTAGGCTGATGACACTTTCACACCAACCAGCAAATCGCCATGGCACTTTGGTACGATACGCCTGCTGGTAATGTTCCGCGCTCCTGTTGAAACTAAGTCGTACCATTATCCTATTCTTAAACCACCTTAAAAAGTAGTGGTAAAATTAACAAATTGGGTTTTAATGCAGATCTGGTCAGTTTGCACGGTCAATATACCCTATACCGTTGTCAAATGTAGGGGTTGTTATGGTTTTTTTTTATGTTATTACGGTGTGGACCAGTGGGGTGGAACACACCAGTCACACAGACAAAACTGTAGCCACCCTCGGTCAAAACAATCAAATACCGGTCGCGAATATCAGACTAGAGCCTCATTTCTGTCACCAGGGACGTTTATTCGACTGTATTATTTGCTGCAGTCACATGGTAACGGCATTAAGTTACCCGTATGTACATAGCCTTTAACATCCCCCCCCCCCCACCCCTTGCTCAAACAATTTCCTTCTTATAATGCCTGTAAAATAATGTTTGCTTGGTCTTCATAATACGGTTATCAGTCCATATAACGCAACTTTTTTTCAAACCCCCCCCCAAAAGGGCAAAACCTGACACGGAAATCCAGACATCGGTGAATTGAGATAATAACATTAGTTCATAATTCGGGTGGGATATATCAGTGCAAGTTGTCACGAGAATCAGGTCTATAATGAGAAAGACCTGTCGGAAATAGTTGCCCTCACACTGAATATGTTTCCTCTTCAGCAGCTGTCCTGACTGACAAAGACAAAACAAGGCATTACTTGTGTTTTGACTGCCACTAAAGCAACTGGAGTGCCGGCTTTAAATTTGGTATCACAGTTCCAAGTCATCAGGCTAGACTGGTCTTGTCTGATCTGCTCTACTCTGGTCTGCTTCCATGTGTCCGCGTTTTCAAATCCCTTGTTCACTTAAATAACACGTAATTGCAGAACATTAACATCACGCTTTTCCAAATTTCTCTCTTACGGAAGTTCTCATGGTTTATAAAATGTAGGGTATGCTGTGATGACATAGTCAATTGTCTTCTTCCACCCTCAAGTGATGGTTTTAGAACTGGAAGAGATTTGTAGTTGTTGCTGGTCTTGCTGTATGTTTAGAGGATTTTCTTCACACTAGTCAGATCCTGTCAATCAAGAAGTAGTGAATAAATCGTAACGCATGGAAGATAGTGGTCTTGCATAGAAATATTTCTAAATTTACAAAATATACACGTATACGACCTTAATACATTTTCAGCTTTTCCATAGTATTATGTTAGAGACTTTCGTCTTCTTAAACTTTTTCCCTTCGCACTTCAACATAGTTGATGTTCATCCTACGGCTTTACATCCCACATTCCTGTGCCCCTGCTCTGCATACACATCCATCCTCCGCCTCATCATCCCTCCACTATACTCAGCTACGTCGCCCGTAGCGTCTCACCCTCTAAACACGGATTTTCTGACGTTATTTGCATAGGATTTCTATTTCATTTGCACACTGCATAATGGGTTTGAGTTTAATTCAATTGTTTTTCAGTGTAGGGGCGTTTCAGAACATTCTTAGGGATTATAAAGATGGTGAAAGAGAGATGCGAATGGGAAGAGAAGTTTGAACTTCACAGTGTTTTTGACAACGTTAAGGGAACATCTCAGAATTTGAGAGCAAGACAGAGACAATTGATGAAATGTCGTACCGTAACAATGATCATTGTTGAGCCTTCGGGGAAATATTTTGATCCTTTCA
Organism: Reticulitermes speratus; assembly: GCA_021186555.1. NCBI lineage: Eukaryota > Metazoa > Arthropoda > Insecta > Blattodea > Rhinotermitidae > Reticulitermes > Reticulitermes speratus. Next base: position 23,023,136 of record JAJKFL010000004.1, read on the forward strand.
GTATTCCATTCCAATGCTATGTTTTTCGGTATATCGGGTACTGAAGTGTTTGTAGGCAATGTTTTCAGCAAAGTTCATTGGAAGCTGTGTCACTAATGTTGTCCACATTTCTTGTTCTAAACAAGTTGCGGAATCAACCTCGAGATAACTTGAGTTTGGAGTCGTATATGAACGACTGTTTCTTGTTTATTCTTCGTCTTCTTATCACATAGATAAATGATAAAAATTTAAGTTAAACATTGAAATTTCACTCAGGAAATCAACGATTCGAAACCCTGGGCTTGTATCTGACGGCGTTGTTACAGTATCTGTGGTATATGTAGGTCTCGATGGCACACAAGAAGTACAATATGTAATTGGCTTGTGTGTACATTGACTATCGGAGAAAAGAAGAATAGATAGCAAAGTACCGCACTTGATTTGCTTTTCAGGATTCTGAGAAAGGCTTGTTATTTTTTAGTTGAATTACTTTTTCAAATAGAAGTATTATGCGCCTATTCGCATTGTTCCTTTAATCAAATTACATTTTAAATATTTGTTTAAAGTAACACAGTTGTAAAATCGATGTGATGTGGGATTTGTACGGTATTATTGTTTCTGAGAAGCAGTCATAGAAATAAGTATTTCACTTTCTTCCTGAAAGAAGACGTAAAAGGTGATGCATATTACCGATAAGTAAAGTGACCAGATTTTTTAATAATTAGCGCTGGACATGACCATGACATAGTTTTCGTTTTAATTAAAGTGATGATGTTTTTGTAGAATCTTTATTGCTTCGTTTAAAAAATTATGAAATGTAAAACGTAAAATATGTCAAAACCTCAAGGCGATGTAAGTGCGCCACCTTCCACGCCGCCACCGACGCCCCCTGCTTCTTACCATTCTCATTGGTGTCTGCTGGAAGGAACTGAGAAGGACAAGACAATATAGGCCTGTCATCAGTGATACTACACAGTGACTAGAACAGCCCTCCTTGACACTAAGTGACTAGGACAGTCAAACTTGACGTTACACAATAACTAGGACACGTTAACCTAAGTAGGACATTCGTGTCAGATAATGTTTTGTGAACAGACGACGCTGCGGTCCTTCATAGGAAAACGTGCCATTTCCTTGCCATGCGTCGGGTTCTTGGTCGTCGGTCTGTCACCGCGGAGGCTCGGCTTTCGATCCCAGTCCGGTCCGTGATTGGATTTTGGTGGACAAATTGGAACTGGGGTAGGATTTTCTGCGAGTACTTCGGTTGTCCCTTGTCATTATCATTCCACCAATGCTCCATACTCAATCTACCACCGACGATATATAATCTTATCAATTAAGAGAGTCTTTAAATCAAACGCTTATCTCACTGTTACCTCTCTGTCTTTGTTACTCTGTCAGTTTTCACAGTTTGCGACATGCTAGAGTAGTCCGACTTCATGAGGCCTGTATGTCCGTTGTTTTTAGTCTCATTTCCGAAGAAAAAAAGTTTTAGCCTATTTGTTACTAACTCACACTATTTTGGTAATTGTATTTAAAGCAATTTTTTTTGTTAATGTAATCACTTGCAATGGCATTTTAGCAATGTCGTCTTGACTGCTGTATTATAAAAATGACACGGACCATTGACTACCACGGTTGCCAGTCTCTCAAAGAAAAATTATCACATCAGCCAAAACATTATCTTTTTTTTCGCTGGCGTTGTTTTACGGTTGGCAGAGTTTTCTGAGTATGAAGAATACCTCGCAAAACACGAAAAATTCAAATTTAAAGAATCATGGAGACTAACTCCATATATAAGAGCCAGAAGAGGAGTCACAACACTAAACTCAGGCTTATACAGAATTATGTCAGGCGTATATGTTTATCTTCATTTCACTAAATGATTAAGATGTCACGTGCGTTTTACCGATTCATGTTTTTGTTATTTTACACCTATCTTTATTCCGACACCTGGGGGCACGAGACAAAGCTATTGGCTTAATCTGGGTCGCGGCTAAAATAGTTTGACAAATACTGAAATACATTAATATTCAAATATTCTGCTCACAGAGTGTATTTATGTGTTTTCTTTATGTATCTGAGAACGATCACTGACTTTCGCCCTGTACCGTAACTGATTGCTTTTTATAACGGAGATGGCGAGTGTTTACTGCGCGGTACGAGCCGGATTTTTAAATAAAACAGATTACGTTTCGTCCTTAAAGGGTTAACATTTGCTCCCTTGAACGGCAAACGAATAAAGGCCTCATTCTCCCTAAATCTTGGATCTTCTGTGTGTGGATTTTGGCGTGGCCTAATACTAGATCCATCAATCACCATGTTAGCAAATGTAAAACTGAACTTTCACCTTCATTTGAATTTATATAAATATGTAACATAAACGGGATGAAATTACTTATAATAATAACAGCAAAAATGTTAAATACCGAAAATGTTAAACCTTCTTTTGATAAACTGTTCAATGGATATTGCTGTTACATGTTGTCTACATACATGGCCAGCTACGAGATGCTTATCATGAGGACAAGGGTTGAAGTAAAAACCGTCTTTCAGCATTTTTCTTTCTCCTTTTTCTCGTCGGCCACATTTTTATCCCCCACTCCTTTCATTTTTTATTTTCCTCCCCACTCGTGTGTAAGGGCGTGGCTGTGACGAGCGGCGGGCATTTAGTTTGAGTGACTGCTGCAGCCCAGACCTGCTTCAGAATGCCACATGATATCAAAGGAGTTCTTGAAGTGTAAGTATTGCCTTTAGTCTGGATACCTAAATCACAAACCGTGTAAGAACCTCGACACGTATTAAAAGAATCATGCCTGTGTTCTTACAGAATGTAGACATGTTTGTGATTACAGATTTGATGGATGAAAAATCAAAGCATTTTTCTGATCGTCTTTGGAGTCCAGCGAAAATTGCCGAGAGGCCTGTTTAAGCGCTTTGCGAAAATCGACTGTTAACTTCGTCATATGTGTCCGTCTGTCCATGTGTCCGTCTGTCCATATGTGTCTGTCTGTCCATATGTGTCTGTCTGTCCATATGTGTCCGTCTGTCCATATGTGTCCGTCTGTCCATATGTTTCCGTCTTTCAATGCGTCCCTCGGCATAGAACAAGTCAACTCCCACTGGACGGAGTTTTGTGATTTTTTTTGGAGATTTTATTAAAAATCTGTCCAGAAAATTTAAGTTTGTTTGAAGTCGGACAAAAATAACGAGTACTTTACATGAATACCTACGTTAATTTACGATTACTTTGGTAACTAGCGTTACCATGTTTGCCGTCGATAGTAATCGATAATCGATACTGAGCTGCCTTATTGATGCATGCGATTTACGTGATGCATAATTATTGAGCCAAAAACGTGCAAAAGTAATATTTGACATCTGCTGTATATGTGTAGGAATATGAAATTTAGTATGTTGCTATATTATGAATTGGTCTGTACCTATAAATTATGTATGAATTATTGTGTTAAGTCTGCAACTACAAACTAATTTACCAGGTGAGTGTTGGAGCTTATGTATGGCGAATAAATTCAACAAAATCAACATAGACATATCTATAAATATTTATGCACGCAAACACAGGCAATGACAGACCCTAATAGTAGTGCTGACATTCTATATTGTGTGCGCAGTTATGAACGATAGCAAAAAATGTGACTACAGTAGTGTGACCACTTGAGAAGGATTCCGGATGAAAAGATCCGAACGCGCCTCAGTAATAACACAAACACCACCATACGAGTGTATTCCAACTCACTGCACAATTGGTTTTAATGCTGCTACATGTTTCGGCTGTAAACTACAGCCATCCTCAGGGAGTTAAAAATGTTTTAAGACATACACATCATGCTGTACATGTTGTCAAATAGAAATGGTGAAATATTTACACGTACTATTCCATAAATGTCCAGTATTATTAAAATCGTATTAAAATTGAAATTATAACGCCAATGAAGTATTAAAATTACGTAACATATAGTATCCACAAAACATCTGGTGGTAGGGGATTTCGCTCCAGTTCATAGTAGAGCGAAGATCCCCAGATTTGGACATTCGGTGTGTACTCCATGAGTGAATGTGCTGCACGTTCATTCATGGACTGCACACATGGAGTGATTTTCTGTATTTTAAAATAGTCGTGAAAATGTCTTATCAGCTGAGCGTAATCCAAAATTTCATATTTAATCCACTGGACTGTTATGACTTAGAGGAAGTTTGCTGTAATGAAGTAAAGGTTACAACCGAAGTTTACATGGTAGAACCGAATTAAAACATCGCATTTAAATACTTCCCAGATTTTGATACTGGGTCATGTGTATGTTCCTCACAAGAAAGTCGTACAACGCGCCCAAATCTTAATAGCTATTTACCTGATCATGGTACTGGGTTATGTCTCTGGACTTCATAAAAAAACTGTTTGAATTTCACATACATGGTTCAATAGGCCTGTCTTCTATTTTCGGCTTGTTCAAACTGTTTGTTATTTGTGTGGTTAAAATTCTTACATCTACTAAGATCCTAGTAGTCTATATTTATGTCACAATAGTTTTGCCATCCTATAGTCTTCGGATTTTGCTGTGTGCGTTTGCGATTATTTTTTTGCAAGATTAACGAAACTGTACTTGGAAGTTAGTCGGCGCTGTTTTTGCAACTTCTGCATTTTTTTTTCTAAGTCTCGATAAGATATTATAAGTTTTTAGGCGTTTCTCTAATTTATTTGTACAAATCTCTTCAACCACAGATTCAGATACGATCAAAAAGCCTTCCAATGCAAGGAACAAAATATAAGTACTGTTTTCTCCCGCCACATATTTCGTAAGTAACTGAACTCAAAACTTTACGTCGTATTGAATCACACATGCAATGATCTTTCAGAAAATAAGGGAATAGAAAAGCCTGTCCCACGATGTGATAATTGCGTCTTTTCTGTGAGGGACTGTGTGGTAAAGTATTAGGATAGCAGCACAATTAAATCTGAACTGTTTCTATTAGAGCTGAAAGTAAAGAATCCAGAATGCATGGACTGTAAATTGATTTTCTGACCGACTGTCCTACAATTTCATAAAAGTTTATTCTCACCCCAATCTTTGTTCTCCCTTTAAAATATAAGTTCTCACACCCTCCCTCTACCCGACACATTTTGTTGATGATAGGGGATGCTGGATTATAGGAGGGATGAACTTGAGGATGGGTCTAAGTGTAAGTGTAGGGAGTTTTCGTGGTAATTGGTGTCAATTTGGACGTCTGACGCATCATTCATACATGCGAGTCATATCTATTAGAAGAATAAGGGTGGCTTTCTGGCTAGTGGTCACCATCTCTGCATATTACACGAAGCAAAATAGATTGGAGGGGGCTAGAGGAGGGGCTTGCATGGGCTTTTTAGGGGTGAATGAGGGATTGCCGGTGACTAATGAGCCACGGTCAGGCCAGTTTCCATGGCAACGGAAGTATCACATAGGTTAGACAAATGGCGTCGGACGAATTTATGCCTTGCCAGTAGCGTTCTGGAAAATTTAGAGTAACAGTTGTAGAATTGTAACTGGAAGTTATGAAAAATATTTTGTAGTATGAAATGTATATTGATACAAATTACAGACCGTTAAAAAAGAAACTGACGGTTTCATTTTCTTTATATAGAGGTAATAGTTTATCTGACAACTGCAGTCACTTCCTGTCGGCTCAGTTGTGTTATACACACACGCCCACACACCGGCTGCATTCCACGCTGCTTATCATTTCTTGATGGCTCTGGCATGACTTGTATATCGATAACTGCAGTCTTAACACCGTTGTGACTTCACTCAGAAACGAAGCTTCATCGTAAGTATGGAAATCTGTGGCTGTGACATTACCGGTGTGTTATTTTCTCACAAAACAAGGGTAATATGTGTGGCTAATAATGAGTGAAAACCTGCGATTCATGGCAATACGTCGAAGTAAAACCCGTGCACTCCGGCTTAAGGAAAATTGGAATAACGGAAATTGCTTCGCCGCCTGCAGTCACGCGACACGGTCAGAGTGAGAAGTGATAACCAGTTGTAGTTTCCCTGTATTTGCGGGTTGCAGGCAGTCTGAAGAATGAGTGGCTGCAGTTTTTCGTGGAGGTTAGTCACCTTACTAACACACAAGTTGAAGTGGGAATACACTGACATAACTGCAATTACTTATGAATGTATGATTGATACAACTTAGAAAATAGCAAATAATAATACATTTTTAAATGTTCTAATATTAGGCCTATAAGACTGAATGTGTGTGTCACTGAGCTCAATTCTGTAACTAGTCTACATTGAAAGAATAGGTTCAGAAATGGCAGTAGTAACAAATTATGGTTAGATATTGTAGCTTATTTTGACATTCTTCTGCCGTTACTTAAAATTGAGTAACTCATCGATTGAACCCTAAATATGAAGCGATATGGGAAGTTAGAATCAAATGTGTGTCACAGAAAATGCTCGGTAAATGTAAACATTTTGAGAGCAGAAAAGAAATTTCAGCACAGAAATTAGTGTCTGTAAGTTTATTTGTTTAAAGGAAAAGTTACTGCTGTGTTATGTTAAGTTCTTGGTGTTAGGAATGGCGTGAACCGTGGTGAAAGCGTAGGCTTACTCATACATAAAATTTTGAAATGTAAAATTTGAACTTCTCGCAGTGGTGACCGTGCAGATTGTGTCCTTTTGGGACGTGACACCGTGAAGTCTGATAGAGATGTTCAGACATTTAAGAGGCTTTTGCAGTTTCCATTATAAGGGTAGATTAAACGTAAGCAGCGTCACAGTTCTAAGAACCAATTATAAGACTCGCATTAATTAAAGTTTTGTAGTAATATGGGTGATTTTATATAACACTTTGTGTTCACGAATTTAAAGACTTGCACTATATACAGGCGAACCCGGTTATAACGACATTGGTTTATGCGACACCTCGTCTATAGCGTCAGATATTCTGTCGTACCAACTAATTCGTCACTGTTAACCATAACATTATTCTCCTCGGTTATAACAACACTCGTTTATAACGACACAAAATATTCAGTCCCTTTCATGACGTTATAACCGAGTTCGATTTAGTTTTTTTTATTCGTAGTCTAATGTAAAATGCAATAGGAATGAATTAGGATCACATTAAAATATCAGGAAGAGAAAAGGCAGAAAGGAAGAACAGAGAATGGCTGTAAAATGAGACGAGGTTGGCCAATGTTTTGAGTAAGAGCAAAATAACGGAAAACATGTGTCCTGTGCTCTCAGTGTGAAAGTTTCCGGCTCTTCTTGCCCGCCCGTTTGCTTTCAGTGCATTGTATTCAACCCCTTCTTTGCGCGTGGGAGGTTTTTGTTCAGCTCCTAAATTCGGCCTGTTTGGCCTTTACATTCGTGTGTTCCTGACGTTTGATTTAGAGATTCCTTCTGTCGAGTTAACGTCATGAAGCGCGTGAAATATTGAGAGTAGACGTGTTCACTTTGTTCTCTCTGAAAGAAAAACAGAAACAAATCTCAACATACCGCTTTCCAGTGAATGCTGAAATGACAATTAACAAAACTACACAGAACTATCCCGTCTTATAAAGTAGGTCCTATTTTATATTCATTAGGCCGTAAATGCTGGCGCTGATGATAAAAGGTTGTTTGGACTTTTATTGCACATTATTTTACAGCAAGGTTAATGGCGCTGTTGATAAATGATGAATCTACAGAACCCAGGAAATGTTTTATGCACACGTTGCTAATGCATTGAATAATGATTTTGGTGACTTAATAATGATGATGATTAGTAATAGGTCAAGCAGAGCCTTTCTTTAATCTGTAACAGTGAGTACATAGGCAGTACTTGGGGTAAAGCCTGAACGCACTGATAAAATCGTTACTAGATATAATTGTGGGCCGGGATAGCTACGGGCTGGTCGGTCCGGGGATCGAATCCCGGTAGGGGACGAGATTTTCCGCACCCGCCCATACCGGCCTTGGGGCCCACCCAGCCTCCTGTACAATGGGTACCGTGCCTCTTTCTCGGGGATAAAGCGGCCGGCGCGTGGCGTAGACCACCCACCCCCATCTAGCGCTAAGGTTAAATAAAGAGAAGAGCCATATTTCTACTCCCCCTCTGGACCTTCATGGCCTGCTCTAGGGTGAACTTATACTAGTTACAATTAATTTGTGAGCTTCAAGTTCCGGTTTCTTTAGTACCGGGTAAACAGCTCACCCCTACCATTGGACAGAAGGCTGGATGTGATCCGGCGTGGACTTGATGGCAAAGAAAACAGTCTGAGACTTAACGCGCTTTTGCTTTAGCGAAACCGTCCGTTCTTTGCACACGATTTTGTTAATGTAATCTGTAGAGCTTACTGAAGTAACGAAATACCTTCAACTTATACGTAGTAGCCTTATGCTTCTTACAGCTAACACATGAGAGTCAGTGCACTGAAGCGACACACACTGAATTACTGTATCCTGTAATTAAATTCACGTACTGGTATCGAAGATATGTGATTACACCACACACCTTTTCTAATGTTTGTCGTCCCTAAGCCGCATAGTGATCGCTTTATGCATTACATAATTGTCAAGGGAAAGAAACCGCTATAGACATAGTCCATTTTACGCCGTATTCAAAAGCTGTGTGTGGTTGTTTTATCAACCAGACCAATGTCGGAGAAATGATTAGGGTGTGTAATAAGATATGAAACTCTTTGATTAGTAAGTAGGAAACTGTCGTCAAAATGCCAGCGGAGTCTTCACAAAACTGTACATTATAAATCTTTTTAAATTATCAATATGTGTTTCAGTACGACATTTCATTCTACACACATAATCAGACCGCATTACTTGTAAATCATATATTTTAACGTGTTTGTAATGTATATGTACTTTTTTTTGGTGTACTGTAGTTTTAGATAAGACATCCGGATGAAGCAGAGGATGTCTATGTTTCTAATTCTTCATCTTTATTCTCATTTCAGTAATAAAAATTGCCATAATGTTATAACTGTCAATCAATATGGCAGAATCATTAGGTAAGGTGTATGAAGAAAGACTACTAATTATGTATTAGTCTTCATTTTCTAAAGTCTTCATTCCTGGAACGAACGTCGGGTTCTGGCAAGTGTGTAGTATAGGGAAAAGGATGTTTTTTTTGAAATATCCCTTTTGTACATTTGTTACCTGCATATGTGTATTACATTCATATACCACTGAGACAGGGTAGTGTTTTATAATATACGCCCAGCCTTAGGGCTAACAATTTTGCTGTCGGAGCAGTATGCATCTCCATATATCAGCAATCCATCTTTCTGTTTTACTTTTTACCTTGTCCTATGTTTTGGCTGAAGGGAATCGAAGGTGTGTGTCCCGATTGTGTAATTGACTGTGCCACAAATTACAATTTTTACTGAAGCTATACCTAACATTGCCTCAGCTATGCCATCTATATTTACACACATTTTAGCATACTTATAAAGGGTAATTTTAAACGCAGCACGGAGGAAATACCAGCTGGCATATATTACTTGGTGCTATCTTACCTCAGAACATTTAACAAAAATTCATTGTGCTATGTATATGTATTTCTGTCCATTCCTAAAAACGCTACTCGAAATTACAGCCGTCACTAGAATATTGGAAGTACAATTGCTTCCATTAAAGACCCGTTACAAATACCGCACATTCAAGAAACATATAGGTATACCCTTTTGTTGATGGTGTGGTTAGAAGTGTATGCATAAATTCTTGGTACATGGACCCATTAGCCGTTTACAAATTTTGCTCCGGGGTCTCAACCTCGGTCAGATTGCCTGCTGTACTGTGCGGTGGAACTCACTTATCTAAAACCGCGACTTGGATATTTGTTTTCCCAGCTGTTAAACATGACATTGACAACTTAAACATATAATTCTGAGAATGTGATAGGACTCGCTATGGCCACTCGGTAGCCTAGCGGTATTATTTGTCCGACGGGTAACCCGTCCCACGTTCTTGCATGCTGTCTAGATAAAATGAAACATGCATATGTCTATACCAGATTGCACTCCAAACAAATTGTGTTTAGATTCCCAGTAATAGACTTTCTTTTATGTTGCAGTGTTTTCATATTACAATGTACAGCAGCTTTCAGTACTTTGCAACGGCCTTCCTGCTGTAAATACATTGCCGCTGCTTTGCGGCTTGAATTAATAATTATTTTCAAGATAATTAATGTTTCGTATAATCCTAATTAAATTTGATACAGGCACGAAAATTTCCATATTATTTGTGCAGTTTATATTTTTAAGAATTTTGCTGCTGTTGTGTGCTTGAAAACGTGATGCAGTGTCATGCTCGCTCGCTACTCAGCACGCTAGTGTAGCAGGTTTCAGACGTTTCGTTCGCCACGCAACCAGTTTTCATCGTCTTCCGTCAAACCATACTATCTTTCACACGTTGCCAATTAGTCATATCGCTCTTTGACGTGATGTCTATAAGCGTAACTAAGAAGAATACGGTACGAGCTGTAATCTACTCGGCTCTAAAGAGGGGAATTCTGACAACAGCGAATTGTATCTGGGGGTACGTCCAATTTGCGGTGTCGCCACGTCACTACAGGAAATATTACCCTTATGATCTAATAAACGTATTTAAATGACCTGCGCCTGTTTTTGGCAGATCCCTATAAGACTTACGTGACCGCCGATCACGTATTGGTCTTCCTTACCTGACCCTTGAAGACTGCAGTTTGTACGTCATCCTGCTTCCACCAACCGAATCTCCGCCTCGTAACGCAGCATTTGGCAAATATATTCGTAAACAGCTATACAGGTACCTGGTCATGACGTCAGAGATTTGGTGGAGGGGACATGTAGCATGCATGGGACATGAGAGAGACAAAGTTTGGCCGGAAGATTTGGCGAGAGAAATCACTCGGAAGACCTAGATCGAGATGGGTAATAACATTAAAGTGAATGCTAAAGAAATAGTGTGAAAAGTGTGTACTGGATGTTTGTGGATCAGAATATGGAGCAATAGCAAGCTGTTGTGAACACGGTAGTGAACACTTAGACGAGAAGTTTGTTTATTAGCTAATCGACCATCAGCTTTCCAAGGATAACTCCTTACGTCATTCAGTTAAAGGTTTCAACAGAAATTAAAGAGAATCAACATCTGACTGGGAAAGGAGAAATTTTCGTGTGTCATTGTGTTAAAAAATTCTTATTGCACCTTACCATTAGCCCTAGCCTGCACCGGGTTTATGTACATGTTACTTTATTGTCAGACTGCAGGCGACTTCCCCATCAAACGCTCTGTGTTTGTATCCAAATTTTTCCTCACTTTGACGACCATGTTTAATGTAAGTTGCGAATAGTCAGTAAACAGTCGGATCTGTCTGGAGATATTCCACAATCTGAGACGTCATCTGACGTCCTATAACGTGATGGATATAACTGCACAAGCCACAGATTTCTGTGTCTAGTGGTTTATCAAAAAATGTACATAATACGTTCAGTTTAACTGTCAAGCCCATTGGGCATACAGATCGTTCAGGTACAGTTATCTTGAAAACTAAGAAAGAAAGCATAGAAAATTATTCTTAGCTTTCTATACAGTGAGGTCATAGCCACAGGAATCACTTTTCATAGATTTCCTGTTGTGAAGTGTTCATTATCTGGCGTCTTAGTGTGATTATATTCCATCTCAGTTGACTGTGCCGAATGCCTGCCGTGCGCCATCTGTCCGTTGCAAGGTGTTGTGCTGGAGTCTAGTGACAGACGAAGATGAAGGGGCATGCCGAAAGGGCGTAATACTAATGAATTAAGGGGGCGGGTTGCATGACATCACGCGAACAGGTTGCTACTGCTGCTGCTGCATTTCTTGTTCTTTAACAATGACAATACTACAGTACGTACTTAACCTGTGTAATCTCAAGCTTTCACGGCGACTTATTACCTATTTGTTTATATCGAGTCTTTTGAAGTATCTGGCTGTTAAACACGAAAAGTAACTGAAAGTTGTTTACCCAAAGGCTACGCTGACATATGCTATGTGAATACTTCACTTAAACTGGGCTGATACCACTGTAGTGTGCCATATGTTAGTAACAGGTATATTGACATTACTGACATCTGATTTCAGGCATGTCTTTGTCGTGGCGTTCGCTCTTCTGGGATGTTACGCGGCGTAGGTTGGTTTCGGACGTTTAGGGACAAACTATCAATCCCTTGAGGACGGAACCGATAGGCTATACCGAAACGTCGATAATCAACTACCAACCTACGTCGCATAAGAGCGTAGGCCTCAAGTAGACCTCGATGGAAGCCTGAAATCTATCATGTCTTTGTGTATTTCTGTTCATTTTTGTGTCAAAGATTGTTGTTCTGTGCAGGATTGTTTTCTGTAACTTATTTCTGTGGGGTGGTTGATACTCCACGCCCTATCTCGTGGCTCATCTCGCTTATATTGGAACGTTATTTCTTCTTCTATTCCCTTCCTTGTGTGCCAATATTCTGGTTACTAATGAAGTCGTGATAGCGGTGCACTTGATGGCCGTAGGCCCCCTAGGGGACTTTGCTCGTAAGAGTTCAAGTAGGGACTTCTTAGCAGGTGGGCATGAAGTGTTGAAATAAAATCAAAACGTTTTCGACTCCGCGATGAAAAGAAAGGGCGTCATGTTGTCGTCCTTCTTGCCCTGAGAACTCTGCTCATCGTACTCTTGATTGGTCAGTTTGAAAAGAAGGATTGGAAGGTACAGAAAAAAAAATGTATGAGAGATTGAAGGCTCTCTGCTGTGCGAGGAATTGTTATAGCATGTCAAAGAAAAGACGATCGGCAGGTGGAATGGGAGACCCCTGTGGATTTTACACGACTCCAGAAACAAAACACTGTACGAAATCACATGCGCTGTACTGAGGTTCTGCCGAGAATGCGGACCCATCAATAGAATAGTCTCATTTATATGGGACAAGAAGGAGGGGGAATTTGTTCGCCGGTTTTTATTTTGATACAGCGAAAGGCTTGTCATTGATGGCTTGGCTGCGATTATTCAAGGCATGGTCTTCTTGTCAGTGGGTCGTTAGAGTTTTACATGTTCATAGCTACGACATCTATTGTGTGGAAGACTTGAAAAGTCTCCAGTCAGATGTATTGAAGTATCTTGTTTGGTGTATCCCAATTTAGGTGTAATGGTTTCCTATTATTGCTTGATTATAGGTACTGCGATCTCTTTACAAACAGCCATTTCCTCAGAATTACTCCAAATAGCTTTTAGTCTAAAGCAAGGTTGCTCAAACCCCAGGCGCCTGGTCTCCCGGAACGCTGAATTTTGTATGGTGGCGCCTAATATTTTTAGCTTAAGTATTGCAGTCTTTTCCTTCCATAGAAAAATGTGTATCAGTTCATGTGCACCGAGCAGAAAGCGTCAGATAACAGTGAGGTCCACAAGTCACTCCAAAATTTTGGATCGTCACTGTCATGCCACTCTTTTGACGCCTAGAATTTCGAGGTGACTCCTAGATTTTTTAAAAATTTATAGACCCATGTTCTGTCAATAAAACTTGGTTTCCTGCAGATTTCCCATATGAAACAAAAGATCGCGAATTTTACGTCTGTTATGCTTGCATTTGCACATCACACGAAGTAGACGTAATTCACAAAGTTACATAAGACATTCAGTCAAACACAAACATATATTTAGTTTAAATCTTTGCCTAATTTTTTACAACCTTAAAAATAACTTATAAATTATGTCCTCGTTCCCAAGGCTATCCTACTTGATATGTGTATATTTTACACAAATACTTGTATAAAGCAATGAGATCTCAATCCTAAACATAACTGTGTAATTATTTTCTTTCTTGTGGCCAATCTGGTGATGACCATGTATGGTTGAAGCATGTAGCTGACTTGAACTAAATATATAGTGGTGTTTGACCGAATTTCTTGTATAACATTGTTTATTTAAAAAACACAACGGGCTGAATTGCTTAAAGTTATAGACGAAATTCAGACAACCTTTTGTCTACTTTCTAAACGATGTATCATTTTAATGAAACCCAATTCCAGCTTTCCATGCAGGCAACTTTTCTGTTTATTTTTTACCTACAAGTGAATGCAGACTGCTAGAGACAGCGCACACTATGCCGTCCAGCGAAACTGAATCTCTATACATTGTCTGTGTCTTAATTACATGAAGAGACTCAGAGATCACCAGGACAGGTACGTGAGAGACCACTTGGAAGATCTAGGTGTAAGTGGGAGGATAATATTAAAATGGATCTTAACGAATTTGGATGGAGAGGCATGGGCTGGATTGATCTGGCTCAGGATAGGGACAGGTGGCGGACGCTTGTGAATGTGGTAATGAACTTTCGGGTTCCATAAAATGCGGGGAATTTCTTGACTAGCTGAGGACCTGTTGGCTTCATAGGAAGGGCTCTTCTCCATGGTGTTAATTAGTTAATCTCGTGGTAGAATTTACAAGTTAGCTTCTAAATTTGACACTACCGTGGAAGCGGAATACTGCATGTGTCCCAGGTAACTTCCTGCGTGTGTAATGGAATTTCTTCTGAGTTCCTAAAGCAGTTCCTGTGCTATGTGGCTGGCGCCACATGTATGGTGGAGAATAAAGAGAGATGATTCATTTCTCATTGTCTGCTTATCAACATTTCTTTCTGACGCTGACTTTCTTAGTTATCTCTACAAAAACTGCAGTGCCTTCTGATTAAGTTCTGTAGCACAGTTCTTCGAGTACCCACCACCGTACTCAACACTGTTGTAAAGGTAAAGGTAAAGGTAAAGTTCTCCCTAGAACTGACCATGAAGGCCCAGACGGGGAGTAGAGTTTTATCTGTACTCTTTCTTTAACCTTGGCACTAGATGAGGGTGGGTGGTCAACTCCATGCCCCGGCCACTTTACCCCAGGGAAAGAGACCGGGTACGCATTGTGTAGGAGGCTGGATGGGCCCCAGGGCCGGTCTGGACGGCTGCGCAACACTATTGTGCATTCTTATAAAGAGACGCACGTCATTGTGTTACGACACTGCTCATATTGCCTCCTCTTTACGTGGTACCTTCGTTATATTAACACGAGTGCAACACACACTTCCCAAATGCATTCTTTATTTCGTATACCCGTCTTATTTACCACAGGCATATTTACTGTTGCAAAGATCATTGCATTAAATATGTGTGCTGCACTGTCGACGCTCATAAATGCATACGTGATTTTTTTTATACGCATTTAGTTAAATATTGACCATGTGTGATAATATTTGTAGGTTCTATACGATGGACATTAGGCAGATGGAATGTAGTGTCTAGACCAGGGGTGCACAAATTCTCCAACAATCTAGGACTCGCCATAAGGGCTAGAAGGGTGACTTGAAGCGAGTTCCATACTGATTACCCACAAATATTACGTATCTCCGTAGTTAACTTAGTCGCGATCTGGCGCCTGAGATTTGTGCACCCCTCGTTTAAACCATGTATTAACAGAGAATGTAAAATTTGTTGAATAGTAGGTCGCGAACAGCCCACAAGAGGTTATCCCCCAGATTGGAGCTGGAAGGCTTCTAAGAGTCCTTCACCGTGAAGATGCATTACGAAATGTTACTCAGGTCCTTGAGTTTGCGGAGATGCTCTCGAATGACCCCAGCTATGGAAAATGGATATGATGTGTGGAAATTTGAAAGTACAACGACACTGAGCAGAACCATCTGTTTCATCTACAGGACAGTTTGTGTCTTTTGTGAATTGAAGTTTATCGTGTGATGTAATGAAGTTTCCTGCATGTAGGCTACTGATAAACTTATCTTTCCTTGCTCCAATACATACTCAGAGGTTTTCCTGCCGGTCGAAGTCCTCAGCTGCTCCATTTTCTGCGTTTTAGCAGATTTCGGATCTTTATCTCGTGGTATCTGTACAGTTTGTGTATGTAGGTACATTTGTTTGTTTTCTGTGCTGTTTATCTTCTCGTGTAAATGGATAAGTACGCGATTAGTCGTGTAGCACTTATCAGTCGTACACGTAGTGTTAAACACCGTGTACTTTATAGCGTGAGGCTTACGTTTTAATAAATAGCGTATGTTCTAATATTGCGAACGTAATTTGAATATCCGTTAATAATCGTTAGAATTTTAATATTATATTTGATCCCATGGCTAAGACCAAGAAATACAAACCCTCTGAAAGATAAAGTCATGGAGCGTCACGAAAGACCAATAAAGTTCATTTTGAGCGCCACAAATGGCTCGAGCAAAATCAAACCTGTGTTCATACCCCAGCCACTTTTTGCAGAATATCTTCGTCAAATTTGGCAGAGGCGTCTGTGCTCCGTGTCTGTTAACACTGTCCCTCCCCCCCCCCCTCCATCGCCAGAAGTACATAACTATGCTTCTGAGAAGTATCAACATTATTAGAACCAATCCACAGATATAAAATACATGTGGATTGGTTCTGATACTTCTTTAATTTCATTTTTTACATTTTAATGTATCCATCATATGTATTTTACCTTCCTGGAGATTTCTTTAGTCTCAGCGCTAGATGGGGTGGGTGTTTAATGCCACACCCTGTCCGCTGTACCCCGTAAAAGAGACCTTGCTAGGCCTATATAGAATCTAATTATTCTTTATTTTTTTATTTGCCATAGATCCTTATATTCTCTACACTTTAGCATGATACTTTTTGTCACCGTTTGTGAACCTCACATTGAGAACCTATACTGCGTATTCGTACAAAGTAAGGGACAGCGTGATGTATAAATGTCTACGTATTACTGTTGAAAAATACTTGCTTACTAAGAACCATGTTATTATATGCAATCATGTCCCGAAGTTGCTGAGACATAAGATTTTGTCTCCATTTCTGTTACGTTACCTTCCTTGCCTGATTCTGTTCTGTAGGGCCTACTGCTCTTTGTTTAACGACAGCATATCAACTTCGTACGCTGTATAGCGTGGAATGGGACAGTGATGTTGAAGTAGGCTACAAATTAGGAGCGGCGTGAAAGAAAGCTGCCATGGCTTATATTCAGACATTGTATTCAGTAAATGTGGACTCACATATAACAGATGTGGAAAGCTTCTAAAATTCTGTAAGTTAATGGAAACTGGGACGTACCGAAAACGGAAGCAGGCCTGGTGTTTTCTTTCCGTTGTACTGAAACGTAAAGAATACATGAATAATACTCAAGCAGACTCTTCAAGCCTACATCGTTTGTGAGACCGAGTGATAAACACATTGAAGCTAAGAGTGCCGGACAGAGTCGTTTAGTAATGCCACTTAGTGTGATTTTATTTAGGTACAAATTTCAAAGCTTCCAAAAATGGTCCATTTTGATAGAGTAATTTAGTAAGTGCTAAATTATTCATTAATTTGAATATAAATATTGTTTAAGGGGTGTCAGTAATGACATGCATTTAATTCTTTAAGCGAAACATTATTTAGGTGTCAAGAGAATACTGCCTTTAACCCTTTAAAGACTAAGATTAACCTGAATTCGATTTCAAGTTGTAGTTCTTACCGCGCAGTAAACACTCCCCGCATTGTTTATAAAAATAAATTAGTGAATGCTATAATGGGAAATACTGTTTGTCCTGAGATCGATCAAAAACACATAACTTTACTCTGTCGTCAGATCAGAGAATTTCTGAATGCTAAAACTTGTGGTACATGAAGTAGCCACTGAGCTTTAAAGACTTAATGTTAGGTTTACTTCCTCGGAAATCTGGACGATGCCAACAACTCGTATCTTGCTGTTGCTACTCTGAGACCTGTGACGTCACAAGGCGGACCGTCTATTAATAGTTAAAAGAACCTACTCATATAAGAAAAATGCCTCAATCAAGGACAGCAGAGCGATTGTTTCGATTTAGCGCACCTCGAGGCCAACTCAAACTGACGCATTTCACTCCTCTTAGCCCTGAAAGCCCAGTGGTTAGTATACAGTATGTACCACCATGTTTGACACTAAAGTTTCTGCGTTTTACCCACACAGTATATTTATGTTTTCATTATGATTCTTGCAATAAACAGCCTCTTTTCCGTATACATCTTTCGCCGACTGATCCCTTTTATAGAAGCACACTGTTCTCTGTGAAGTACGAACTGAATCTTTATATAAAATGTGGGTTAATATTAGTCTTCAAAGTTTTGATTAATATCACAATGAATCTACACAAATCGCAAAATACTGACGTGCCATCCTTAATTTGCTGAAACTGATAAGCCCTTTTGATTCAGATGGTATCCTATTGCGAGAAACCTGAGGCTGTGATGGTGTTGAGTATGTTGAGCATGAAGAATACTGTTACACGGAAGTATGCAGCACTAAGAGCAATTACTGAATTCTGGGATGTGACGCTGTTTCGGAATACTTTATTGCCTCCCTCTTCAGGACATTTTCGAAATCCTACTAATCTGAACTGGTGTTTGTTATAACTCGATTGATGAACACTGTGAACGAACGGAACCACGACTGATTTATTTATCTTATTTATTTATTTATTCGTCACCTCTAACGACGTTTTAGTAGCTCAGAATATGTACTGCCGAATTTTAGGACTCGAATATGAATTCGTAAGACTGTGCAGGAAGGGGATCATGACTTTCTTTGAGAATGGCTGAGTAAAACTTCGGAAAGACGTCAGGATAGTCGACGTTCTGCATAACCGTAGCACCGTCATGTTCTTGGAGTGTTTGATACTGAAGAAGTCGCTATTTTTCTTCGAAACGTCGGTAGCATTTTACAAATCGACACAGCGTGACATCCCAGAAGACTTGGATCTTCAGCAGCACCTCTGTGAAACACCTTCCATCTTGCACTCCACACTTGCACTTTTATCTTCAGAGCTGCTTTTAACAGAAGGGCAAACAGACGAATTCTGGGGACACACCAAAGAAATGATGCTGTTTCGTATATCGGGGAGCATCGAGAAAGGAAGGTGCTTTTATTGTTTTAACTTCCAAAGGGTCATTGACATGAAAGCGATTGGTATTTGTGGCTGATGTGTCCACAGTTTCATAGCTCAGATTAATGGTAACGGGTCTTCGTACTTTTAATTCGAGGAATGATCTCACACCCTATTTACTTTGTATCAACATGTGATTTTAAGACAGAGCGTAGCAGTCAATAATGTTACTTGCTACATCCTGAACATCTGAACCTTGATTCCTGGCAGAAGGGATTTTCTTCGCTCGCTACGCCACGTGGAACATTACATCCCCTCTCTGTAGCTGTGTGTCTAGTACATTATATTTACCTTTGTGTTTGGTATATTTGAATAATAATAAGGATAATCAGACTTAAGTTAAAGGGCAGAATTAAAATTGTTAGACATTCGACGCATATCTGACTAGTATAGCTTGTGCTCTTACGTAGAAATACTTGAGCCGGCAATCTCAGTTGCTGCCTGAATCTGTGTTCATGGCTTAAGATGTTTATTAGCCAGTAAGGAAGGTACTGTTTGCAAGTACAGGCTGTGCTGTGTATGCTATCACAATAAACGTGGCTGTGTTGTCTTCCAGGCTGAGGAGCTATGATAAGGTAAATCACTGAACAAACAGTGGGAAGATGAGTCAAGCTAAAAGTGTCAATTTCACGTGTGTGCAGTAATACAGTAGAAGGTTCGTGAAAAGTTTGCGGTCAATAAGGTTATCATTGCGATAAAACAGAAATCTGGAGATTCAAGCCTTCTATGATGTTATACTATTTCGACTGGTAAATAGTCAGTAGACGTTTCGGAGGCACTACAGTCCTTTGAAACTTCCATAACTATTTACTGGTTGACACAGCGTAATATTCAGGAAGACGAATCTTTAGAAACATCGCTGTGAGAATGTCAAGTCCCGCAGACAGAATCTTCTAAGAATCTAAATGTGAACAATTTATTTTTGTGCCTCTTCGAAAAAAAAATACTATTTCATGATTATGTTTCCTTGCATCGAGTATCCGATCTCTCTTGACTGCCTTACCTTATTGGTTTTTATTTTTATAATAAGTTAATATGAAGGTGAGATCCTTTCTTCTGGGATAAGGACGCTGCGTCCTGACTAATCTATTCTGGGACCTCTATGCTCTTGAATATGAAGGCACTACAACCTTAGAATCGTCGGAAGCCGATTATCTAGCGACGCACCGTCGTATGCAAGGAGAACGGAATCCTCAGCTACACCTCTGTGAGAACCCAAAACTCGCCAGTTAATGTGAACTTTGGATGAATTTGTGATTGCATACAGGCTGTACACTTTGTCGATGCCACAAATTTCAGACAGGACTATTGTGATTGGCTTGGAAGCTAAAAAAATGCTAAGTTGTCTAGTTGTCAGCCTGTATATAGCGACATAATATGACCTATCTATCCTAGTATCTTCATATCTGTATTATTTGCAGTGCGTCTAACTGGATGGAATATCTGTGTGTGACAGAATGGAATTTAATTTAATTCTTCCGAAAATCGTGGTGGTTTTCTATGAAAACATATTTAGGGATTTAGAACTAGTTAACCTCTGCTTCCCCCCCCCCCCCTCCGTTTAGTGTTCCCACAACACAGAAAATAACAAATGACTAAACACAAAGATATGAAAATTAATTTTTTTTTTTTGCGTCGTCAGGTGCAAAGGTGGGAAGGCACCTACTCAGTTCGGCCCGTTACACGGACCTGTTTTCCGAAGTGAATTTACTTTTTATATTTCAGTAACACCAGACGATGGAGAAAG
This sequence comes from Reticulitermes speratus, assembly GCA_021186555.1. Taxonomy (NCBI): domain Eukaryota; kingdom Metazoa; phylum Arthropoda; class Insecta; order Blattodea; family Rhinotermitidae; genus Reticulitermes; species Reticulitermes speratus. The sequence goes on from JAJKFL010000004.1 coordinate 23,043,796, forward strand.
TCAAAAACCTAAGTAGCTCTCAAAGTAATATACCATCATCAGAACCCAGAACAGAAATAAATATTTAAGGACTTCCCGCCTTACTCCATTCTTGAGGACACAAAATGTTGCAACCACGTGCAACACCAGAAGGTAAAAGAAGATTATGAACACCATAAAAAGCTTGTTCTTGCAGAGAGGCGTGTTGACATTTGTATGAACGTCACGCACTGTTACAGCGCGCCTTCGGCACGGTGTCATCTGTGTCATGTAGCGTACATAGTCTTGCGTAGTCAATAATGAAATCTGAGTTACAAGGTGTTGTTTAGCAACTCTACATCGGGGCCGTGCCATGGCCTAGGCGGTTAGTCGCCGACCTCCCACCGCGGAGGCTCGGGCTCGGTCCCGGGTCAGTCCATGTGGGATTTGTGGTGGACAAAGTGGCACTGGGACAGGTTTTCCCCCGAGTACTTCGGTTTTCCCCTGTCAATTTCATTCCACCAGTGCTCCATTACTTGGGAAATTAAAAAAAAACTGACCATCTTTCTCTTCATCTTCATCACCCGTAGCTTCTGCTGCGGGGCCCTTCTCCACCCCCCCCCCCCCCCCCCCAAATAAAAACTACATCGGCTGTGAGGTATGGCTTACATGATAGGATAGCCCTGAGGCTTCCGCTTTGCTGGTATGTGTGGTTCTGCGTCACTGGGTGATTGGTGCCCTTCGTTTGGAGATAACTTAGTTGTCTCATCTCCATTGGCCGAAATGTCCAATTCGTTGAAAACCACGCTGTCTCGAAACGTCGGGCGCCAGTCACCCCAGAGACGCGGCGCCACGTCACAGAAGAACGTAGACCTCAACTACACCGCTGCGAAAGCCTGAGAGATCGCAAGTGTAGGCCTATTGAAGCATAAGATTGTCATATGCTTTATGGTGCTCAATCAGTTCACATTATTGCTCCCTGGTTGAGATTCGGCACCTTTCGAATGCTTAATGTGAACCACAAGCAATATTTGTCTGCAAACACTGCCTTTATGATTAACGGTGTCAAGACACGGCTTGTATTATGTTCGTCCGTAGGAACTAACACGTAACATTGATCTGATTGTAGTATCAAACATAATTTATCCGGTTTTGGTAAGAAAATGACCGTGGGGAAGCAGTTATATTAGGTTAATAACTTTTCGTACGATAAATCGGTAGCCTGCGTGGAATGGAAAGGTCCTGAGGGCACTTCTGTAATTCAGATTCTGTTAAATTCCTATATGTAGCTGCAAATATGTGAATATATTTTACAAAATATTTTGGTAGCGGTATTGTTATTATCATTGTGGGATACGTCAGTCAGCAAAGTCACTAGGTTACGACTAGATGAAGAGGACATTTAAGTTCGATTGCCAGCAGAGGCAAGAACTTTTCTTTCCTCCATAGGGTCCAGACCACCTCTAAGGCTCACCCAGTTCCCCATTCAATGGGTTCTGCAGGTTCACTTCCGTTAGTGTACAGGTTAGATATGAGTGGATTTACACTTCGAGTACGCTATGCGCGTTCATGACCTGGTGCTTAAATCAGCATGGGAACAAATTTACTGTATTAAAATCATTGTCGGCAATAGAATCTGTCGCTTCATGTCGAAATTACGGGATAACATCACCCGAAACGAAAGTAAGTCGTCCGAGAGCCCTTTCTTTCCTTTTACAGGTCACATATTGTATCATTACAGTGTGTTTATTTTATCGTTGGCTTGACCACCGCTGCAATCATGGGATATCACAAGGGATGTAGGCGTTCTGTGCGGTAAGGCTGCCTTGCTCGGTGCAGCGATAGAAGAAAGAATCTGTATGTCTATACAAACAGGCTCCTCATGCCGTGTAAAAGTATGGAAGCTACGGGAGAAAATGAGGTACAATATTTTGTGCTTACATGTCCCCACTGTGTATTGCAAACGTCTTTTAAACAGATTTTTTTCCCATATAACTTGTAATACATACGTAGATTACAATGTATTGGGTTCTGTATATACCTTAACATCAGGAGTTCTGTTGCTTAGCCCCTGTGTGGTGCAGGTGCGATGTTTCAAAATTACAGTCCTGGGTGTCGCTGCCAGTATATGGCATAACACGATCTTTAACTCTCCCTTCAGTAACACGACCATTCATTCAAAACAGAAACCACGCTACGACCAGCATGTGGAAGGAACATTTTACTGGGCACCATAATTTTCTTGCTTTGTTGGTCGGTTTCTGATTCTTTTTATAAAACAGGCGGACTCGACTGCCAAAGACAGGCGGGCGAACCAAATTACTCGGTGCGGTTGTGCCAACATTTCTGAACCCTCACAGTTGACGTCGCTGCATTTCTTTCGCTGATTAACCGTGTCGCTTGTGACGTTTTGTCGTCTCACTGTCTTATCACTCCTAGCCACCTCTGGGAACAGGAATTCACCCATCAAATACTGCAATAAATTTATAAACCATTATATTTTGTTGGTTACATCCAAATATCTTCCTCCGCCTCCAATTAACTTCTTCAATTTGTAACTTCGGAGACACACTACTGTAACATCAAAGGGACCTGCAAAATACAGATTAATGAAATGGTGCGGGTCTTATGCATAATCTACACGTAGGTGGGCGTAGTAGTGGGGTAATTAGGACTTCAAACTGAAGACCCCATCTGGTAACCGGCGTTCCTGATCTTCAAAAAGAAATTAATGAAACGACCGCCTATCAGATGCGGGGAAATGTGTAAGCGTCACGTAACCTAACCTTTATGTGAGACATTTATCCGGTAGTCCACAATGTATTAATAATCCGAGGTTTTGTTCTAAAATTGCTAGTTTCGGAGTTATAGTTTTCATACAGTTTCTGCCTCACTTTAATAAAATATCATCCCCAGATGCACTGATTGCTTCAGTTGTAGAGGCTGTTTTGTGCATGGTGACAAACAGAAAACAGGATTGCGTTTTGTATATAAAACATGGAAAAAGCTGGGAAAGATAATATGATGTAACATGATATCGGTAATATTTGAGGACTGAATGGCATTTGAGTACTTTGCGTGCATACTTAATGCTGAATACAACTGTGAGTATTTAGGAGACGGATTGAATTATATTTTGAGCCCATCTTACCTGACATGTCTTATAGGACTGATTACAAGTAGTTCATGCCATCGACACAACTAATACTATTATTTTGAAGTTGTATATACCGTGCATGATTAAGATATTATTTACTTACATACCAACAGGGTTGACAATTTAACTAATATTGTTTGTGCAACATTGTTGGTATGTAAGTAAATAATAATACTATTATATTGTATTATGTAAATGTATGCCTAATGTAGCCATACATTTTGTGGTTGTGGTAATGAACCTTCGAGTTCCATAAAATGCGGGGAATTTCTTGACTAGCTGACGACCTGAACTCTTCTATTCCCAGAAGGGCTAGGAGACTTTTCTAATCTCTAAAGCATCGATGCTGGCTCTGAGACCCACCACGCTTTGTTTTCAACTGGTAAGAGGTAAAACGGCCGAAGGGTGAAGCTGACCCCACCTTTGTCTAGTGTCGAGTTTAAAAATGAGTGGAGTTATACGTCAGCTCCCCCACATAGCTTCATGGCGTGTACAGGGACACTCTACATTTCTTATTATGTTTCTAAATAGTGTATCTGACCATATATGATACAGCTGTAATATAGTAGTTGTTAAGTAAAAAGTTGCGTAGTTCAGAAACTCGCATGTTGGCAGGACTAGTTCAAGCGAATGTACGAGAATGCAATATTCTTATCTTAGCCATAGAGATAATTTTTTTTTCGAATAAGGAAATAACTGCAGTGTGTAACTGTCGTTAGGTTATCGGCGTGCAACTTACCGTGGTGACAGCAATAGAGGGACGGAACCTGCCGCACTGCTTTGCTCCCTATTTTCTGCATATATCCCTTGCCTGTCTTCTCTTGGCATCTTAAAACGTAACGGCGTCAAAAATAGTGCCACTTCCCATCCAAGTTGTCGCCTGCTGCCCCGCCATCTATTCCTGACTGAACTCAACTGAAAAACACTTTTCTTTTCTTTCTTATTCGTTTCTTTTTTTTTTTTTGTGCTTGTTCTGTTTGGTGTCTGCTGTTTTGTGACATACTTCTGCTCTTCTGGATGCCTCACAAACGTGTAGTCAATTCAAATTTAAAGAGACCCACAACTTGTGGCTCGCTGTCGGGTACAGGAAAGGGGTTTTTAAACAAACAGAATCTGAAAGTTTACAGCATTCTCCAGCATGGCTGAACTTCGTATATTTCACAGCGTAAGGCCTAATGTCTGCTCACACTGTTTGTTGGGCTTAAGGCCACGCGATTCTGTAGCCCTATATTGCGTGATTTTTCTTTGTTTTTGAGATCTGAGATTTGCAGAGTAGTGTCGATGACGATTCTAGTCTTCTGGGATATGACGCCTTGTAGATTTTGTTAGGCACCAGCGTTTCGGAATAGCTTCCTGCCTCCATCTACAAGGTAAAACTCAGAAAATTTGTACCTACATATGGAGGCAGCAAGCTTCTCTGAAACGTTGGTACCTATATAACAAGCTACACCGGTTGTATGCCAGAAGGCTGGAATATTTCATTTCTTTTGTACTTCATTGAACGATACTTTTTCAACTGCCTAAGTGTTATATACACGTAGAGTCGAATGGCAGGATGGCTGTGAATGATGAACCGCGGACAATGTTGAAAGAACTGGTGACGGTTTGTTGTAAGGTACTGCTTCAGAATATGCCTTCAAGGTAATGGCGAGCATCGAAAATCTGTTTAAATAACCGATCGCCGGGCTGAAGAGCAAAGGATGGGCCTTCTGGCTATGAAGTAGGAGAAGATTTCAGATTTTGTTTCATGAAATGAAAGACGATAGCATTTTAATTTTGTTTTTACACACGTCTTGTACTTTGTGAGGAAACAACGAGTTCATAATCGATAAGTAACTGATCTATAGCTCAAGTAGCAACTCCGGCTTCCGTATGTATCTAGTTTTTAATACGAATTGAGTAAGAAGAAGAAATTAAGTGACTAAGTGTTTTATTATTTATCGACGCGGTCAGTTGCTTTATGTAGCGTTGACAGTAGAGGAATGAAATGCTTTTATAGGGCATTGGTGGGAAGATACCGACATGGGAAAACCTCAAGTACGGCATTTAGCGTAGCGAAAATTAATAAATTCCAGGCTAGACACATAATCCCATTTTGTTTACGGACGTCACTTGTTTAGACCTACAAAAATATTATTTATTCCTGGAAATGAGTTACAAAATTATAATAATTGCCTGTTGATTAAATGCAGGAAGACTTTATATATACAATATGTCTTCCTGTTATTAATGTATCATTCTTAGAATTCTTTGAGAACATACACTTCTGTCTGGACTTTTCATATAAAAGTTCTACTGAAATAAAGAATAGAAATGTGTCTCTTATTGTTATTCAAGTAGACACGTTAATAGCTTCAATAAAATTGTTCCCTTTGAAAGTTATTACACCACCATTTGTATGTGGATTAGGTCACGTGAGGGATCCACAATAGGATGTTGTCACTAGGACTGTCAATCAGCGGGTTACTCGTGAGGGCCGAAGGCTAGCCTGTCGCTGCCGCTGTTGTCATTTTTCAACACGTTACACCCTGGAGTAGCAGATACGGGGGGGGGGGGGGGTATTCCGTTCAGACAGAAGTCTGTCATCAGCATTTGTCTTTTCAGCAACGACTTATTATTACAGTTAATTTTAATCCAAAACAAATAGCAGGACTAGACAGGACATGCCTTGTGAAGAGATAGAAAGGTACGGCTGATTCCATTTGGTGTGTCGTTTACGAAATGATTTGACTGCTTATTGAATGTAAACAGATGAGGAAATAAAAGCTAAACTTAATTCCTGTGTCGCGCCAATAAGACAATATTTTACTTTAATCGGTATATTTAGACTGATGAGACAGAAATTCACAAGTGGAGAAAGTGTTCCGTAATGTAAACCAGAGTTTTTTGCTCCTACGCGTACTATATTTTATATGGAGAAAGGCAGGGGTGCACAAAACTCGGGCGCCAGATCGCCGTGGCGACTTAATTTTTGTACGGTGACGCCTGCTGTTTGTGGGTCCTCAGTATTGAACTTGCCTCATATTACCCTTCTGACGCCTATAATTTTGAGGTGACTCCTAGAGTTTTGGAAAATATGTGCACCCCTGGAGTAGGGCATCGTACGTTTTCTTTAAATCTTTGGAGCAGTGATGAGAAGAATGTGACGTGTGGGATGGTGTAGTACTTTGTAAGGATTTGTGTTTTGTAGAAAGAATCGCGGAATAATTTTGAAAAATTGCATATACTATGACGTAGTGACTGACTGTTTGTATGGTTGGAGGCAGAAACTGATTCGCAAATTGGCGTCCTTCGCGTGACATAAAGATGGAACTCATTTGGTCTCATTACCCCTAGCCATTGACAAGTAGGACACTACCATACATACAGGCGTTTGTGTTAGACACAGACTCGCAGTCTTCTGAAATAAATGCAACGGTTTCTCTGTGTGATGTTCTGGCATTGTGTGTTGAATCAGTGTTTGTGAATTCCCAGCGAAACTTCAGTGAACTTATGTTTATGAAATTAAACGTCGCAATTGGAATAGCAGAGCGACGAATATGAAGTATAGATACACCAGCTGAATCTTGCTTTAATTTAACATAACGAATATAGACTTTTTGCAGGGTTTATATTAGGGGTGGGGGAATTTCCAAAATTTGGAAACCACTTCAAAATTCTGGACTCAATAAGTTTGGTATGAAACAAGTTTCATACTGAAGACCCACAATTATTAGGCGCCACCCTACAAAATTAGTCTCCCGGACGACCTAGTGCTCAGGATTTCTGCACCCTTACCTTATATAATTCGTTCTTGCGTTAAACTTTCGGTCTGACATTAGTGACGAAACCGTTTCGGAGAGAGAGAAAGACTGCCAGCTAGGCGAGAGAAATGTCAGTGTGGACCGGTGTAGGAGAAAGGTGAGATGATGCCGATATGCCGAAACTTCTCATTACACGTAGAAAAGTAAAACTTTTATTTAAAAAATATAAATATTTAAAAGCACATTATAAACAATGTCATCTTATGTGGGTTGAAGTATTGATATGACCTGCTTTTTAAGCAATCCTACCGCTTATCACCAACATAAATTAGCCTGTAGAATGATGAACAAGAAATGACAGGAGAAATGTCAGCCAGCCACATGCTTTTTGGCACAAGATATGTTCCTTCGGCTGTTTAAAATGCACCGGTTTCGATTGCCTACTCTTATAGCGCTTCATGTGAAGCACCTTTGGCTAATTATTATCAAATGATGACCTTGACGCTTTGTAGTGGGGTGTAAATGATGTACTTTTATTCCAACACTTCTTCCTCCACCATCAAGTTAGTACCAGTTACAAATAATGTAACACATAGACATGGCGACTGCTGGGCATTTTTTACCGTCGTGTGGCAGATTGTAAACGCAACATAATTTGCGTACAATATATGTCGTTGAATAACTTGCCAAAAGTCAGCACAGGTGACTCTTATTTAGGGGTACATAAATCCATGGCTCCTGATCGCCTTGGCGACTAAATTTTGTACTGAGGCGCCTAATATTTTCATCACAATTATTGTAGTATTTTTTATTGGCGGGCTCGTGGATCTTTCTTGTTTTATTATTATATGATTAATTACAAGGTTTAATTGGGCGTTTCTTTCAGCACAGCCACTCCATCAGTTATGTTCAGCGTATATAGCAGGGTTAAAGTTTCTCACGTTGGTTTGTATTCTGCTCGATGATGACTGAGAAATGACTAAATAAGGTGCTCCAGGGCCTAAATTCTTAATCTCAGTCTTCTCGTTGAGAGTTAATTGCGAAAAGTCGATGCCCGGTGAATACTTCACGCTGTTCTTGTTCATGTTTATCCTAAAATTGCAATACTGAAATTAAAACTTTCATGAATATGTGTTTGAATACAGCTAGGTAAAAATGTTCATCAAAATGGTAGCCTTTGAAACGTTAGAAAAGGTAAACAGATATAAAAAGTGCTCTTGTAGAGCCTGCAGCCTAGACCGTGTCCTAGCTGCCACTCTTTTCCCACCACACACACTGGCTGCGCTGAATCAACGCGCAACGCATGGGTAGGGCACAGCCCGCTCGCTTTCCGCAGCGCATTGAGTCCGTCGCGAATATTTGAAATTAAAACTATTTCCTTCATATTCGTTTAAAGAATGTAAGTATCTCCTAAAAAAATTTATTCAGACATTTTCTTAATTTTTCTCAAAATCTCTGGAAGAGTTGCCCCTGTTATTTTTCCTTCCATACAGACACGTGTTCACATGCACCGAGCAGAGAGCGCCAGTAAAGAGTGAAGTTTACAGGTCATTTCAGAATTACTGGTCCTCAGTAGGGAACTAGCTTAATATCACCTTTCTGGCGCCTAGAATTTGGAGGTGGTTTGTAGAATTTTGGGAAATTTTTAGACCTCTGCTCCTATCATACGCAAGGGGTTGCGTTTCTGAAAATTACCGCTTGTGTCGAAGACACGTAAAACAATAAGCATACAACGAGTAATGGGCCTAACAGTAGCTGATTTAACGAAAGAGCATGATTTCGGCTGCTCGAGGTTTCTTGCAGTGTGTTTTCGTACTTATAAAGACACAAGAGCAGTAAATAGTAATGCAGAACGCTGGAGAAATACAAGAGTAATTAGAGGAGTATATGAAGTCAAATACTCTTAACGTGAATGAGGCTGGATCTTGCTTAAGTGGCTGGATGAAAGAGCTATTAGCCACCTGGATGGTCATTGTTAGACGGTTCAGATAACACTGATGAAAACGCAAGGCTGAAACAAAATCGCAAACAAGCGAAATTCCTGATAACGAAATGGCATTTTTAACTACAGTCGTCTGTAGTGAGAGACCCCGCGAAATTATGCGTGTCCAGTTACATCACCGACAAGGAGTAAATCTTGCGACGTTGTCACTACGAATGACGTATTTAAATATCAAGAGTTAATGGTGCCAGCCCGACGGATGAAGAAAAAATATTCAAGGCTTCATATATAAAACAGCATCGTTTATGCTGTACCGTCTGCGAATATTTACAGGGAAGCTGTAATATTTTATGCCTTTGTCACCATTAGGCCTATAAGCAAGTGTGACACATCGTTGTTAGTTTTACGTAGATGTGAAATAGGTGCCAAAGAGTACATTTAAGCCCAATTCTGCCCCTTCATCTTAAGCCTCAGTAGGAGTACTTTGCCAAAAGTCGGTTGATCTGGTTTTGTGTTTAATTGCTTATATCATATCCTGTCCTGGCGTGGCAGGTGAGCTTGAGACTTCCTAGCTACACGCAGCTACCAGAGCAACCAATGGAAATGTTGCAGGTTTCCGTTTCGAAATGTTAACAGCTAGATGGCCACAGTTTTCGTCCCTTAACAACTGTGTGTTGTAATCAGTATGGGATGGGCGAGGTATGTAGCACATGTGCAGGAGAAGAGAAACAGGTTTTAGTGGGGAAACCTGAGGGAAAGAAACCACTTGAAAGGCGTAGGCATAAATGGGAGGATAATATTAAAATGAATCTTAAATGAATAGAATGGGAGGGTGTGGACCGAATTGATATGTATTAGTATAGGGACAACTGGCTGTCTTTTATGAACACATTAGTGACTTTTGTTACATAAAATGCGGGAATTATCTTTGAGTAGCTGGGGAACTATTAACGTCTCTCGGACTATTTTTTTTTTCATGGAGTTACGTTTTAATCAATAAATCATGTTTACGAAGTGGAACCTCTGCTCTGAAGGTTTCAGCAGATTCCTCAGTAACAACGGTAATTGTCTATTACGTGCTATGTCTATGAGTGCCATGTTTGTGGTGGGGAATACCGAGACCACAGAAGAAGTCCCATGGACTGATCCCTTCCACATATCCCTCCAGCTGTTACTGTTTCCCCTGCAGCGCAGTGCCTCGTTTTCCCTCTAGTCCTTTAACCTTTCTGTTCACGCGGATGTTGACAGTGATAACTACGTTACAACATACTACAGCGGCAAGCGCTTGGGGCTGGGTAGAGGGGAACACAACAGTTTAGTGTAGTTTGTGTAGTTTGATACATAGGTACCAAATTTTCGGAGGAACCTACTGCCTCCATCTTCACGCACCTGTGTGCCAAATTGTCATCCGAACATCAGTTTTCAGGCTTTGTTGTAATTCTGTCCGGTAACATGATCAATCGCCGATCCCAGTGGCCGCGCGGTCTAAGGCTTGGGTCTGCGGCCGTTCGCATACTGGGATTGTGGGTTCGAATCCCGCCTAGGGCATGGATGTCTGTCTCTTGTGAGTGTTGTGTGTTGTCAGGTAGAGGTCTCTGCGACGGGCTGGTCCCTCGTCCAGGGGAGTCCTACCGAGTGTAGTGTGTGTCTAAAGTGTGATCGTGAAGCCTCGAATAATGAGGCGGCCTTGGCCCTCAAGGGGCTGTCCAGCCATTAAAAAAAAGATTAATCAGATAGGTAAGCTAACCCAAATGTCTCAGTCCATATGTATTTTTAGTCCTTCATAAAATCACGATGGAATAAAACTCAAAGAGTCTCTGCGTCATAATATTCCATTATCATCCCTACTGAAGATTATACAATTCATCTCGGAATTTGTTAATTCCTTTGCATCTTTATAAAGTCCATGTTGAAGTGAGAATTTGCAGCTCTGCGAAGTGAGTTTGCAAGGCTCATACTGTAGTCGCATTCATGTTACAGCGTATTAAAATGTAACTGCGTAGGGTAGGTCGTGGTCTATTTGTCACGACGTCAAAGGAGTGTGCACACTAGAAGTTTATTGCCATTGGGCATACCTAAAGTTAGTTAGGATTCTCAGCTCAGGATAATAGTGGAATGATGTATTGTCATCTGACAGGGAATGACTTCGGTATCGTTACGACTCTTAATGTGTTTTATCTGACCAAATTTATGTGTTGGAACCATTTATACGCAGTCTTTTGGCGCTGTTTCCATACATTACCCTGGTCCGCATGAAGAGCCTATTTACGCCAAAGAGTGCTTGATTACTTACTAGCCGTTATTCTGATTTACTTTACAATGCTGTACCGACTGCTGAAGTTATTTAACCTTTAAAGGCTGCTGGTTACTTGATGCACCAACAGGTTTAACACTCAAAAACTGTACATTCTGCCCACACTCTATTTATGTGTTTTGTATTTATCTGAGAACAAACAGCGACTTTGGCCCTATACAACATAAACTGATTGGTTTTTATAACCGAGATGAAAAGTGTTTTCTGCGCGGTACGAATTGGATCTTTAAATAGAACAGTTTACGCTTCGTCTTTAAAGGGTTAATATTGAATAAAATTTAGAAGGTTATGAGGATCAAATTTGAAGGTTTGTGCAGAAATAAATCCTAGCCTAATAGAAGATACTGTCCCGGCAAATCGATGGAAATATTCTTGTCATCCTAGTCGGTTATGTTGTCGAAATCGGGTACTTTCCGAGGTCAAGTCGAATCTGTTGGCGCTCTGCTAAACTTCTCTGTGTCGGGCCATTGTAATTGTTGTTAGAGGAGGTCTGAAATATAAAGAAAGAAGTTATTTGTAGTTTATTTTTATGTTTCTTTAATAATGGTAAGTTTACGCTAAAGTTTTATGAGCAACTCTAGCACCATTACTGCTGCCTTTGTCTTTGTAAGCATTAACATTTCGCCACTATTTCCTAACCATTTTTTTTATCGCCTATACACTAATTTTATTTACTTGGAATCGCTTTCATTTATCATTTAGTAATACGGTTATTCACCGTGCAATAAAATGTACTTGTACCGTACAGTGTATATATGTATATGTGTTCAGAATCGACACGGACTTCAAACAATTAAATGGGACTCATTAGAAAATAAATTACAATGGTCGGTCCAAAAATAGGTTTACATGGCCTATGCAATTTCGTAATTAAAGAACCTACAGTGTCTGTTTATGTCAAGCGAATTCGTCACTGGGCGGTCATCATCTGCTTTCAGGGGTGAAAGAAGATCCGGCCACCATGAAATTTAAGACGATTGCAAGGTGTAAACAGTTGATAGACGATGACACGGACACGGACTTCTATGAGCAAGGAATTGAAAAATTTTTCCCATGACGTGATAAATACCTCAGTTATGGGGTCTATGTGGGGAAGTAGTGCATAGCAGTGCAGTTGAATATGAGCTATTCTTATTGGTGATGAAATTAAAAATATATGCATTGTGGACTTTGTTTCTGACAGATTATCATGTAAAAACATTACACAGATTTGCCTTTAAGCAAATCGATTTCTAAATTGAGGCACTTTTCTCTAGCTATTCTTATTTCACCTTATGAAATAGCGTTTTATATTGCTACTTATGATTTAATGTCTTTTCTTAAACTACTGTTCATCGAAACGTGAAGCTGCATTGTACTCTGTGTTAGGCTTGTAATTCAGCCTAGTAAAGGACAGGGTAAAAAGGAACAATAGGCACAGGTCTAGGCATATGGCCGAAGTATTTAGAGTAACTAATTTCTAATATAATTTACCATATACCGATTTGAAAGCTGGATGCATAAATTTTGCATGACTTCACAGTTTTGAAAGAGAAAGTGTAATGACTATTTGTTTAAAAAAAATAGGCAGCGCAAAGTCAATGTCGGCAGCACTGGGGTATAGAGGTTGTGTATCATGCAAGAATGGGAGAATTTGATGATTTGTTAGTGAATGCAAACTTATTCTCTCTCAAATAATGCCCTTCTTTCAAATCGCGTTCTAAGTGGCATAGGCCTATGTCATACGCACGAATAAAAAACTGTGCGTGATACAACTTTTTGTGTCATTTTGGAGGTTAATTTATCCGATGTAAAAAGGAGCGTGTTTATTTCGTCTGTGTATTGTCGAAAAATATCAAAATCTGTTGTGCTGTGTTATTGTTGAAGTGCGATACCAGAAACATCTTAAAATATTTGACCCCCCCCCCCCCTAAAGTGCACATGACACGGCTGTTGAAGACAGTTTTTGGAAGTTACAGCGTATGGAGGACACACGGTCTTCGAGCGCCGATACGGAGCAAGAGGGGGGGGGGGGGGAATGACGAGAGACACAAGACGGGTAGGGTAGGATGAATTCTTTGAAGTCAGTCCTATGTTCTGTGCCAAGTTATAATGCAACATTAGGCCTACGGACTGCACACAAGTCTTGTGGAAGGGAAGGAACATACTGCACAAATTGCCTTTCAGTTTTATATCGCAGTTCTCTGTTTTAACCAGTAGGAGGCCGTGTTACATTTGGCAGCTGAGCTTGTTGTCTTGTGGGATTTGCCGTGGTTATACAACTGTGCAAGCTAACCGCACCGCGCGCAGTGAATTGGCTGCTACGATTTAAAGATAGTTAACGATGTGCCAAAGCACATCTACAACCAGCGTATCGAGTCGGCTAATATGCAACATCAGCAGTTTGATTTTTTTTTTAAATGAGGTATTCTGAATCGACGTCGGTAGCATAAACATTCCCATGCACGCCCTGAATGGATACGGAGTGTGGAGGTTTGGCTCCACTTCTTAACCTCAGCAGTAGACACAGGTGAGTTGTCACCTTCACGCCCCTGCCTCCGAGGTTGTAGCCGCCAATATCAATTCACGTAGGAGGCTGGGTGGCTCCCAGAGCAGTTCTGGGCGTTTTGGAGACGAGAAATATCTTGCTTGTAGAGGGAATTGATTATAGAGGGATTACTTCCATACAGTCCCGGTTATTTTTCATAATGAACTTCAGTGCGAGTTTCTCCTGGTTTTATGGCCCTCCTACGTGTCACGTGATTACAGATGCTACGTACAATATAGCGGCATCCTATGCCAGAACTCCCTTCTCTCTGACTGCAGAGTGACACTGAATTACGAGCATATGACTTGCAACTGTCGTGACTTCAGCCTAGGCTCGCTCACCAAAAGCCAGACACTATGGAAATAATGACATTATACATTTCTCGTTGTCCGTTCGGTCCATGGATGCACAAATTCCGGGCGCCAGGTCACCCGGACATTCCACATTGTCACAGTCGAGTTCTTTGGTGACTTCCTCGTATTTTCATATTATCTTATCTGTTGCTGTGTCTCTCAAGTGTTATGCTCCTTCCATTTGGGGTGAATGACTTTCATAACTGTGTCTCGTTCGGAGCTCATATACCTGCCACATGCTGCTGAATTATTTTTGATGCGATACAAGGATCTGCTTCAGACTGTAAAACACACGAACTTTAATGCGGTATACCTCAGTGACTGAGGCATAGCAACTCGCTACGGGCTGGACAGTCCGGGGATCGAATCCCGGCATGGGCGAAAACGGAATGGGGGAAAACGGAAGTACTCGGAGAAGCCTATCCCAGTGTCACTTGGCCTGCCACAAATCCCACATGGACTATCCTGAGATGCAACCCGGGTTTCCGCGTTGAGATGCCGACGACAACCATAGCACGACGTAACTGCAGTAGGTTACTGAACTGCTATGTACCGGTTTCTTAAATAAGATGCAATTTGAACGAGCGGAGAAATGGATGTTGACCATGACTCAGTATATAGGCTACAGGCCACGGATGATGGATCGTTGGAAGTTATCGAAAGAGTAGGCATATCGGACAAACGAAGGATCGCGTTGTTCACTGGGGAATTTCATAACTAGCTGAGCAAATACTAGCGTCTCCATGAATTTAGTCTTTCAGTCATTTGAAGCCGCCCCATCTTGTATAATTTCTTTACGTATTTTCAAAGAAAGTCCCCGTAATGTATTTATGTTCACTGTGCGCCCAGTATATGTGAACTGCTGACTGCACACTGGCCATGAAGGTATAGTCTGTGAAGTTCCTTAAGTTCTGACCTGCATTCGTTGACTTCTAACAAGGTCTTCATGAAATACAAACAATAGGCAGTGCACTTGGACGCTGGTGAAATTTACGTTGGAAAGATAAACTTCATCTATGAGACAGAGATTTCCTTCCTGTTCAGCAAGACGAAAATAGACGCACAAGACTTGTGGTATGTGTCGAACTCGAAAAGCTGAGTTTTGAGAAGTGGAACCCTTGAGACTGGCTACGCCGTGCTGCCTCTAGATAGTGGATGGACGTGCGTGCCAGGGAGATGGAATTCCAGCGTGAGATCGACAAGAGAATGAAAAG
Source organism: Reticulitermes speratus (assembly GCA_021186555.1). Classification (NCBI taxonomy): domain Eukaryota; kingdom Metazoa; phylum Arthropoda; class Insecta; order Blattodea; family Rhinotermitidae; genus Reticulitermes; species Reticulitermes speratus. The sequence goes on from JAJKFL010000004.1 coordinate 23,059,004, forward strand.
ACGGACAAACAGGCAGTGAAGTCTCTTACCTCCACCAACCAAGTAATTCAATTGAGCAGATTTCTTTTGAGCACCTACTGGTTTCTCGGTTACTCAGAAAATTCCTGGCATTTTATGGAACCTGAACTTGAATTAGAGTATTCGTAAGAGCCCGGCATTTTTATTTCTTATACTGAGACGGATTAATCCAGCCACGCCCTCATGTATTGTATCTTCAACACACATCTGAACTTTATCCTTCTATCTACACTTAGGTCTTCTAAGTAGTCTCTTTGCTTCCGTTAGCTCACCAAATCCCGCATGCATCTCTCTTCCCTCCCATACGTGCTACATGTCCTGCCTACCTAGACTTCCTTGATGTCACTACAAAAAAGTAAAAAGGGAAAGCAATCGCTGTACAGGCCTGGACAGGCCCTGATGGTTCCAAGAGTTTGAGGCTCCCAGATTTCAAGACAATCGGCATATAAAGGTGTTAAGGTTGTCAGCTCTACTTATTCGCCGCCTTTACCCAAAGGAAATATTCGTGGTACTCATTTCTCTTAGAGGCAGAGTCGACCCCAGGGCCATAGTGCGGCCGGAAGGATTATGTCAATTAAAAACTCCAATTATACTATCGAGAATCGAATCCACAACCTTCCGGCTTGTAACGCAGTGCCTCAACCAACTGAGCCACCGCGTGCGCCTCCTTGATTTCACTACTCTAATAATGCTTGGTAAGGAGCACAAATCACGAAGCTGCTGTCTATGAAGTGTTCTCCATCCTTCGGTTACTTCCTCCTTCATAGGACCAGATGTGTTCCACAGCACCGTGTACTATATGCCCACCCAGACGAAGCAATTCGGAGGAAGTTCGACGAGAATTATGAAGTGTGACTAATATAGACCCACCGTGTTCTGTGACTGTTAAGTCTGTAAGAAACGCTTTCTTATTTCTGCAATACATACGAGATGAAGGCTGTTTTGCATTACGTACCCACCACAACTGAGTAATATTGAAGGCAACGGTGGAATTCCACGTGTCCGGCACTCCACGCCATTTTGCGTCACGTGAAGAAGCGGTCCATAATTTTTCTAAAAATCTAGCAGCCAGCTCCAAATTCTAGGCGCTAGAAGGGTGACAATCCTGGAGTGATCTGTGTGTGAACTGCTCTGTTGTCTGGCGCTTTCTGCTCTTGGCATGTGAAGTGATACACATATTTTATGTAAGAAAAGGACAAGTAATTATGCTGACAATATTTGGCGCTACCGTACTAAAGACAGTCGCCAGATATTTGGGCACCCCTGCGTGAATTGTATTTAACCACCCCAAAATGCATTATTTGCTGCATATTTCCACTTCACCACGCTAACCACCTTATGCCACGCCTAAGACGCAACAAATATGTACCTTGAGGCATTCAGATGTATTCCGCATCTTCGCTCGTCTGGGAGGTTAAGCAGCCGAGATTGGTAGTTACTGACGTTTCGGGACAACATATCAGTCCCATCTTCAAGGGTGAAGCAGTCCAAGAAGCTTAGCATAGCTTGGCGTGGGGTGAGAGAAGTGAAGACATCTGCTGTCGTGAGAGCGAACTCCTTTCAGATCCTTGACTACTCACTATGCATGGCCATAGATTCTACCGACACCATTTTATCACCGTAGTTATATAGGCCTAATAGTTTAAGGATCAATACAAAGGAGCTGCCCTGAACCTAATTTTGTGACAGTCACGTTGAGAGCAGTGTGAAGAAAGGGCATGTGAGATTGATGGCTGTCATTGTTACTGGCAGCAAGCTTTATTCATGACCAAGACATATGAAGAGCTTAAAAGATAAACCTTTTCTTTCTTTCCTATGTAATTTCATGTGGTGCGTGTTTTAAAGCTTTTTCAAACACTGTGTATAAACACGAGTCTTATTGGCTAAACGCGTGTTTCTTTTCGCCTGGATTGGGTTGTCATAAGCATATCGAGTATCAGCCGAGGAAACGTTCATTTTCTTTGTTGACTGTTGTAGAAACCCTTTTCCTAAGACTTTAGTCCTGTTTTAGTGTCTTCTAGCGTTTAATTTCGATTGATTAATAGTCACTTAATGTTTCAAACTTCCTGGTTCTGGATGGAAGCAAGGTCACTAAAAGTGAAACGAGTCCCTTTTAATAAAAAATAAAGAATGAAAGATTGAAGTGTTAAATGTACGGGATGCTTCTTGCTTTTAATTTGTGTGTGTGTGTGTGTGATTCTTTTAGTACAGGCGCCATCTCATTCTCATTCACGAATACGATTTCAGCCATTTTAATTTATAGCTACGTACGATACGTGTATTGATGTCTTGTGAGCTCCAGTGTATACTGAAGGTCTCTGATCATTTGGCTTTCTCCTTGATACAGCTGGCAATCAAACGACGCATTTGAAACAACACTTGATTCTGAATTTTTTTCCCCACTTTCGTTTCACTGACGTATTATAACGATGTTGTAGTTTAATGGGTCTCCTTTGTGCTACGTAAGAGATACAAATAACTTGTTGAGCCTAAACATGTTGGGATTCTGCTTTGTGCTTCGGTTTCATTTTATGCGCGTCAACGTGTCGGATCTAGAATTAAATGTTACTGCTTTGTTTAAAAAAGTGTATATATTCTGTGTTTTAGGAGTGACTATGTTTGTACAGAATGCAGAATGAACAATTTGGCTATCCTTAAAAAGAATATGCCCTCAAAGAGTTAAGAAAGAGTATTTTAATACTAGTAAATCCTTGATATTGAATAGTTAAGTTCAGAAGTTTTACTTTTGATATTAACCCTTTAAATTCTAGGGGTTATTTTATGTACAACCAGGTTTATTCTTTTTTTAATGGCTTTTCGGCCCATTCCTGACCATGGCCTCCCCTGTTTTCATCCTCCAGTCATTCCTACGTCTTGCTGTTGCACGCCAGGTTTTCGTATTCAGCAATCTGGCAGCATCCTTCCGCACTTCGTCTTCCCATTTAATCTTTGGCCTTCCAGCGGATCTTCTTCTTCCTAGATTTCCTTCCAGAATTAGTTCTGAGATTCTTTTGTCGAACCTCGTTACTACATATGCAGCCTAAATGGAATTTTTTTGAACCAGTTATACATTTGTTGCGCAGGATTTTACTGCATGCTACTAAACAGTTATGGAGCTACGGACAGACGTTCTGTGTCTCAGACTGTTACAGAGTGGAGATTTTGTTTTAATATCTTACTTTCACCAGTTTTTAGATTTGGACAGTTCGTTGATGTAGATTTTTTGACGATTATGACAGAAACAAGAGACATTGAAAATACTCAACTACTGCGTGTCATAAATTTTCCTACATTCAGCTTCAACGGTATTCTTAGACCCGTAATTTAGAAACCGTTTAAGGAATAATTAGCAAAAATATAGGACCAGAAGACAAAAATTTATATATTTCCTTCTGTGTATTCTATATATTGTGTTGCTAAGACAACAATCATGATCTGCCGTAAGTAAATATTATTGACCTGTTTTTCCACCGCCGGGGTTTACATGTTAATTTCGAATGAGAGACTTAAATGTTGCAAGAACGATGTTTATCATCAACTGTTATTATAAAGTGCATAGTTTTAGGCCAAGCTAAATGATGAACACTTTTACGATTGTTTTTATACAAGTAAGTGGTGTGTTTTTGTATGCAGACAATTTTGATGGGATGTTTTTAGATATTCGAGACCTTCGATACACTTACTAATGTGTGAAGTTTTGTTGAAGAACACAGAATTTAATTGCAGTTATTTAAGTTTTGGGGTGGTGGTGGTGGTGGGGGTTCCAGTATTGAAACATAAACATTATCCACGTCTTGGATTTATAGTAAAAAGTATTACCTTAGTGTGCCTGAATTAACCATCAGAGTGTTTATAAAATAAGTAAAAGTAAAGCAACCCCATTACAGGCCCGGACAGACCCTTACGGCTCCAGGAGGTTGAGGCTTCCGAAGTTTCTAGACAGTCGCCGCATGAAGGTGGTAAGGTTGTCAGCCCTACGCACCGGCCTCCTTTACCCCCCAGGAGATACCCCTGGTACTCATTTATGTTATAGGCTGAGTCGACCCCAGGGCCATAATGCGGCCGGAAGGATTAAGTCAATGAAAAATCCCAATGACCCCATCGGAATCGAACCCCCCACCTTCCGGCTTGTAGCGCAGTGCCTCAACCATTTGAATAAGTAGTTCCCAAAATTTGACAGTAGGGTATCTGAATTAACAACGTCTCAGTTGTTAGGATGTTAAACAGTAAGAAGAAGAGCACGTGGATTCTTGCTGTATGAAAAGGAGCCACATTATCTGGGGCGATGGCGCCAACTGTTATGTCTCGGCCCTTTCCTATATACATAAGAACGGCACGGATTAATAAAGGAAGTAGCGATGTTCTCAACAGGCTTGCTTGTTGTCTGTATGTACGCCAAAGTAGCGGTACAGATGCCACAGTGTGTGTGCTTCACACGGTGCAGTTCCGATGATGTGCGATCAACATTGTCTTCAGAACAATCAGAGTCAACAGCCGGTCGTGTTCACTTCAGCTTGAGCTGCAAAATTATGTTTCCGTACAGTGCCCTATTCACGATTTTAAAAAATGTTGACACAAACAACAACCTTCTAACACGGGGGTGTACAAATTTTCCAGGAATCTAGGAACCACCTCAAAATTTAGTCGCCACGGCGACCTGGCGCCCGGCATATTTGCACCCCCTGATCTAACAGATCATCCTAGAGTGGTTAAGGCCCTTTTACCTAATGAAGATATTCTTTCCTTTTATGGAACCCGTAGGTTGTTCAAAAATGGATCCTATCCTGAGCCACTTCATTCCATCCCATCCCAAAATAACATACTTTCCTGCCTCTCTAATAAGCCCATGCTATAATTTGTTATGCATAGGCTCATTTCTCCAAAATGGTTTGCTTCTCAGGCGTTTTTCAAACAAAATTATGTATGCGTTTTTCATTTTCCTCATACGTGCTCCGTTCACAGCCCATCTCAATTTTCTGCACCGAATCACCTCACTATTTGAAAAGTGCTAATTGTGTCAAGAGTTTTGGGAGCTGACTCATTGTGCATGTTTTTTGATGTCAGGTATTTCTTTTAATTTTTATGGCTTTCCCTGAGTTACGGGAAGACAGTAGGATATTTTTATGATTAACACGCCTAATCGTATTTGGGGTCTGTGGATCGTTTGGTAAGTATAATTGAAGCCCTGCTTTCCCTTAAGCTAAGACCACCACATTCCATCTCCATTCCGGTTTATCGGTCATGTTTGTTCGTAGCTCCCAGTTGTGTAATTCGTAAACTGCGACTTAATAAACCAAGGAACTGATATTGTAAAAACACCAGTTTACATCTTCATGACTACTGAGACGCATAACGACGTAACCACCAGCTTACTTCGCTTATACGCAATATAAGAACTGTACATGTGTGAGAGAACTGAAATTGTAGGATACGTCTACCAGACAACTCCAGCGTTTATCTAATTTGACGCGGAATTAGCATCACAGAAATATAAATTGTAAAACTTTTTGTGTGAAAGTCATGAAGCCATATGGGCTGGTAATATGGGGTATAGCTGCATTTATTTATAATCTCGGCATTTTTTAAGGTCAATAGTGAGCTCAATGCCTCGGCTATTTTATAGGAGGCTGCGTGGGTCTCCGTAGCTGGTCTGAACGTTTTGTGGAAGAGAAAAATCTCTGGCCCCTGTCGGGAATCGAACCACGATTCCTCAGTCGTCCAGACCGTAGCCTAGTTACTGTACCGACTTTGAACTACACGGACTTACCATCACAGACGTAAAGGAAGCACAATTTGTAACTTCTTTTAAGTTGGATCTATGTAAAAGTTGCCGGAGACTTTGACAGTCAACGGTACTTTGAATTATGGTCGTATCAAAATAAGACACAGTACCATAGGGATCCGGCTGTCACCCCAGCTCCGAACATAAAAAAGATGACATGAGCTGGAATACTTCTTTTAACAATCTTAGAAGTGCAAGGCGGAAAAAGTCTTTCAATTTAGTTTGCTTGTTCTTTTGTCTGTCGTGTGTCGTATAAAACTAGGCTGTTCTCTCTGTCCACTCTTATTATGGGCTTTCAGTTTTGGTTTTGGACTCTGTTGGTAATTTTTGTGGAGCAAATGATTTCAAGAACGAAAGGATAAATTAGAAAATACGTATGTATAAATTGAAAATCACAGCTTAAACTCTGCCTGTGATGCCAGATTTGAACTAGGTGTATTTAGAAGAACTAATACAGAAGATTGATCTCACATCGTGATTTATTTAAGGAGTGGCGCAGAGCACTTTGCACAGTAATACTGATGCCAGTTACAGTGGGCCTGCCTGTTTGTAATTTCACACTGCTGTACATACCTGAAATGTTCAGACTCCAGTACACACCGCAGTTCGCAGGAGCTGGAATGTCATCACAGTAAACACGCAGCTGTAACACTGTCACGTTACGTTTCTGCAGACCTACTGCAAACCCTCACATCTCCCAACCATTTCGTACCACAAACATAGTTTGCGTTGCTGGAATTTATATTAGACTACCTGAAACTTGTTAAAACCACACAAAATGGCCCAAGGGCGATTTATGTTGTGCTGGAATTTTGTTTTGCATTACAGGAATGTTCACGGTTTTATGCGGGCCAGTGGTGACTGACAGAAAAATATCGGGGGTTAATGCATAAACCGGTCAGTACTGATGTACTGTTACGTGGGCACCTTTTCAGAAACATGAATTAGTAAGAAAATTGAAGAAACTTCACAATGAAAATTTCAAAATTTGTGCTTTTAATTATTATTATGATCAGGGGTACACAAATCCCGGGTACCAGGGCGTCTAAATTTTAGTGTTGCGCCTGATATTTACCGCATAATAATTGCAGTACTTTTCCTTCCCTACAAAAATATCAGTTCACATGCACTGAGCAGAAAGTGTCAGATGGCAGTGAGGTTCACAGGTCACTCCAGATTTGTTGGTCCTCGGTATGAAACGTGCTTCATGTCACCCTTCTGACGCCTAGGATTTGGCGATGGCTCCTACGTTATTGGAATATTTGTGGACCCCTGATTGTGATGAAAGAAAGAGGTTGAGATTGGCGAGGTATGTAGTACGTATTTGAGTTCGAAGATCTGAAGGGAAGAGACCGCTTGGTCGTCGTAGGTGTGGGTGGGAAGTGATGTGAAATTGGATCATAAAAGAATAGGGTGTGGTGCTCTGTACCGGTTGTATCTAGTACAGAATCAAGACTATTAGCAAGCTGTTTTGCATACGTTAATGGACCTTCGGTTTCCATAAAAGGAGAGGAATTTCTTGTTAGCAAGCCGAATGTTGGATTCAGAAAAATAACCCTGTTCGACGGATAAGTTATAGTATGATCAGTTAATAAATACTTGTATGATACTCAGGAGTTTAGGTGTAAACAAATCAGGCCTAATTTTCTAAAGATTTTGCTGTAAAAATTCAATGCATATTCTCAATTTTTTTACGCATGCTTTATTTATTGCTGCGTGCCCTGTTTCTCGTAAGGTGAATGTCGCAGAAGAAATAGTTTAGGTGATACTCTGGTTATATTTTTGTAAGCTGCTCTTAAAAATAACACCGAACAAGAACGAATTTTATCCCGAATTGACAGCTATTCCTTTGTGTGTTTAGTGTGACGTTACGAAGCATAATTATTTGGAGTAGAGCGATTTGGTTTACTGTACTTAAGTCTTAATTTGTTATCGTTTTTACTTCAAAATTAGAAATTAGGAAGCTTAAATAAACTTTTCTGTATTTAAGAGGCTTTATACAGGGTGTATGTAAAATGTTTGGACAAACTTCAGGGGTAAGTTCCCCTCATCAAAACAAGGAAAAAAGTTTATATCAATAGGCTATTTGTCCGGAAACAATTATTTTTCGAGGTACAGCCCCCACGTTCGCCCTACCTCAATCCTTTAGATTTTTATCTGTGGGGACACTTAAAATACCCCAAGTGTATTCAGTACCAATTGCAAATGAAGAGACACTACACCAACGCATTTTTATGCCTGTCAAACCATTCGCAACCGCGCCGGGACCTTTGAAAGGGTGCGACGATCCATGATCAGACGTGCCCGTGCGTGTATTGATACAGGTGGGAGGCATTCTGGGCATTTGTTGTGAATTGTGACTTGATAAGCAGTAAGAACTCAACAGTTATTACATTGGGAACGTGTATTGTAAATGTATTATGTCAGTCGTAAATAAAATAGTACATAGGATATTTGTTGTTGAATGTAATCTTTCAGTTAAACTCAAAACCCGTTAATTTCCGGACATATGAACTACTTTCTTTGTTTCGATATAAAGGACTCGCTCTTGTCGTTTTCCAAGCATTTTAGATAGACCGTGTATGTACAAGTTTAATGCAGGTGCTAATGGGTATATTTTTTGTTGTCTTTAATTCTAGCAGTGAAAGATACAGAAATATTGATTGTGATATCTTACAGAGAAAACAGAATCAGATTGTAGTTGGCGTTTTTCAAAGAGTAACCAACAAGACGCATGGACGGCCTCTTCTATTTGTATATCACTCCTTAAGTTTAACAATGCAACACGGATTTCTTAAGTATGTCTTGTTCGATTTACATCATCCTGTCTTACCTCCCACACTTCTAATCGCAAGGAAAAGGAATCTAGAAGGAGTTATCAAGGTCTTGACTTTAAATCTGTCACCGAAACTATTTCCGTTCACACGCACCCTGATCACAGCCCCACTCGTCTTATGCACACACACACACACAACAAACCAGAAGCTTAATTCCCTTCTGCGGTCTCCCATTCCTAGGAATTCCAGAGCTTTTCTCTTACTCTCTCGAAACAGGAACATGTGACGACTTAGAACTTAAACCCGAGTGGGTATTAATGTATCCCTCAGCCAGAGTTGTTTCCTTTCATTCAGTATGTCTAGGGCAGAGGCTTAAAAACTCAGCAAGTTTGACTGAAGCAGTAACGATTCTGACTTGTGTCTGGGAGGTCGCTGATTCGAATCTCGGCTGACTATACTAACTAAGAGTTTTCGTTGTTTCCCTGAGTTTCTCCAGGCAGATGCTGGGACAGTAATTTGAATCAGACCACGTCCACATGCTTTTCATGTTCTGCTATACGGTAACTCGGAAGGTGCGTAGCCATAGTCTTAAGTTACTGGCAGCACCGCAAATAAAAGCAAATGCAAATAATAGAAAATAATTTGAAATCATATATCTGGAAGGACTTTGTTATGTAATCATTTTTGTTTACGTGCTGACGTAACAGCCTAAAGGCCAAGTACAAAATTAGCAATATCAAAGATATAAAATTCATGTAGGTATGCATATATATGTGCATGCGTACAAGCATGCATGGACACATGCATACGTACATTGGCCTTCACGCATACGTGCACACCTGCATGCATAATACATACGTACATGCATACATACATACATTAGTACGATATGCATGTATGTAAACGAGAACAAAGTGGACAATGCAAGAGAATCAGAGAAGGCGATTTGTTAACAAAAAGCAATAAAAGTAATATAAAGTCTGAGTAAGTGTGAGACGAGTAATTGGTTCTCGAAAAATATCAGCGTCTCTAAAAAGAGATTTTCCACCCGGTATGCATCAAACAGAGGAACAAATTGTGTCGATTCTAGAAACTGAACATAATCTACAAGATTCCTGGAATGAATCTTAGACAATCTTGATCGTGTTGTTAATAATAATAATAATAATAATAATAATAATAATAATAATAATAATAATGACTTCTTTGGGCTTAGCACCTGCCTTGACTAAAGATTTACTTAGCCATAGCTTGCTTAGGTGGCAGTAGGCCCAGTAGATTCTAAACACCAAAATTAAAGAGTTTTAAGATCTGTTGCTTTGTGATAGCCTCTTACAGCCCTCCAATAACCACTGCTCAGCAGTAAGTAGGAACAGTAATAGTGGGCCTAATGTTTGTGTTCCGCGGTTAGAAGGGCATTTGTGATGAGGGCCTGCGCCAATTTACATTGTGTAGCTGTTGACATTAAAGTTATTGAAAAACGAGTGTGTGTGTGTGTGTGTGCGCGCGCGCGCGCGTAGTCAATGTTCAACTTAAAACGTCCTGTTGCTGTGAAGTTACATAATGATGGGCTTGATAACTTCTGCTCTGCTCGTTATTAAATTTTGTTAAGCTGACAGGACGATGGGGAAGATCAGTTGCACCGATCGTGTGAGAAATGAAGAAGTATTACACAGTCAAGCAGGAAAGGAATAAAAAGAAGAAATGCTAACTGGATTGGTCACATCTTGCGTAGAAACTGCCTTATAAAACGTTATTAAAGGAAAGATGGAGGGAAGGATAGAAGTGACGAAAAGACGAGGAATAAGACGTAAGCAGCTACTGGATGACCTTAAAGAAAAGAGAGGATGCTGTAAAGTGAAATAGGAAGCACTAGGTCAAACTCTCTGGAGAACTTGCTTTGGAAGAGGCTACGGACCTGTCGTAAGACAAAAAAGAGAATTAATTAATTAATGGACAGGAGGATGTGACGTGCAAGACATGTGGCATATATTGGAGGGATAAAAAAGTCATGCTTTTATGGGAAGATAATATTAGAAATAAACTGGATTAAGTTGGCTGAAGATCGAGGCCATTGCAGCAGGGATAGCCCAGTCTGTTTAGAGACTTGGACACAGGCTGGAAGGTTCGAATCCCGGTAGAGAAAAGAGATTTTTCTCCTCTCCAAAACGTCCAGACCGGTTCTTGGACCCACCCAGCGTCGTATTCAATGGGTACCGGGTTTCTTTCACGGGTGTAAAGCGGCCGGAGCGTGAAGTTGATCATTGGCCTCCATATACTGCCGAGGTTAAGAACGAATGGAGCTATAGCTCTTCTCCCCCTACATGCCTTCATGACGTGGGCAGGGACAACTTTACCTGTCATAAGTTTCAGTGGCAGTCTTACGAGCGCTGTGCGCTGGTGAACGGTCAGGCTGTTTGAAAGGTAAGGCATTTCTTGAAAACCAAATGACTCTTGGATTCTCAAGGACTGTGCTGCTTGGAGTTGGTTAATACTGTGTTGGACATAGTGCATTGTCTGACGTATATTAAGCCTCGCATTATTACCCACCGCCTCTATTTCATAGTCTCAGAATTTGCATAACATTTTGAAGTATAGGCCTATTCTGTCTCAAGTAGCATTCCTGGTGCTGTGTTCTCAGTACTTAATCGCATTCCTTTCTTTCACTCTTTCAACACTGCATGCTCAACCGTTTCGTATATTGCACTTCTTGTGCCCCCCCCCCCCCCCCCGCAAAATAAAATCAATGGACATTGCATTTTTGTATCTTGGAGCCTGGAAACATTTCATTTAAAATACAATTTTTAGTGCCCCCATCCCATTTTCCATTTGTGGAAATAACGCAGTTTTTCGAGCTCAACAGGCCACTGGATCACATTATGATAGTTAAAAAACAAGTATAGGCTTTTAGGCTGATACAGAATATCGTATTGATATCAACTGATGTGGCTCAGTATAGTGAGTAGCCTGCGTGATGGGCGACCGAGGTCTTAGTGTCGTTCTATTGTCGGCAAGAACAACAGATATTTCTTTCCTGGAAAGCTTCAAGGCCAGTTCTGGGGCCCACTCATCCTCTTGTCCAATGGGTGCCGGGAGCTCTTTTCCCAGAAGTATAGCGGACGCAGCTTATGACTGACCACTCCCATTCAGTGCTGAGTTTAAGAATACATAGAGCTGTTCTTTCACTCCCCGATATGTCTTTGTTTGAAGGTCGGTCTTGTTTACGTTTGGTGCAGTGAATGTGCGTAAAGAGATTTGGTTTTCGGAAGAGTGTAATTTCTCTTGAAGATGATTAAATCCCGAAACTTGCACTACAAATTGTTGCCCTTAACGAATTGTGCTTCTGCTAATTCCTGTAGCCGGATCCACAATCCGAACTAAAGGAAAAATCTTTAAAACCACGCATTTCACGGACTTTATTTTGAATCTACTACTTCACTTCTATTTGCTTGCATCAACGCAGCGTCTACTTTTATATTTTCCGTCAAAACTTTTCGAAATGTTGCCGTAATCCCTGTTTTATTTACAGCGCATGTTGTGCTTCGTGGCTTTGACACAGCGTTACAGCTGTACAAATTTTCTGTCTTATTGGAACGTTTCGGGTCGGATTAGATCGCAGCGTGGCGTTTGAAGTAATGCAGTCACACTGTGTTGTCTACTTCACCAATTCTGAACACGGGGGAGAGATTCTGATGGTTCTTTCCTCTTTCCTGGTTATTTGATCTCCTTGTTCACTCTCATTCGTCGTACCATGGAGACTTCCTCCTATCTTCTATTCTTTGGTTTCGTCGATTCCATTTCCTTCCTGACGCAATTTGCATCGTCTCAAAATCACTTGCTCAAGGAAAAGTGGGGAGCAGGGAATCCCCGAAACTCGTTCTCTAACTTTTAGAAGGGTCAGTTTCTCAACTTACTGCAGGAACTCGTGCTGCGAAATTGTTCTTAGGAATTCAGTTCTGTATTTGTATTTCTTGCTTTATTGTACTTATATGATGCCTGTTGGTGACGTCTTTGAACCTGTCTTTGGAAACAATGTGAATTAGAGAGCTAGAGCGAAACACAAGATTTCCACCCATTGTGATGTAGATGAACCATTATTTGCGATCGCGTCCACTGATTTAAAACACGCAGAAGAAGAGGCATGCCGAAAACCGAGAAAATAAGAAATTTGATTTCGAAGTGCGGAATAATACCGTGAACGCTATACGTGTTTTGCCCTGTAGTTTGGATTCGGTCTGTTTATAAATGTTGGGGAACACAAAAAATATTTCGGGTTGAAATTCGAATTAGTGGACCAGGATCAGTTGACTGACGATACATGATCCGCAGAAGGGGAGCCGTATTCAGTAAACACTGTTGCTGCTAGTGACTAAATGTTGACGTACATTTAGGTGCTTTTAAATATTTATTATTATTATTACATTTTTGTTTTCATGCGTAGACCCTCCTAATATTTTTTGTTGGCCTGTGGTTCTAATACGTTGTTCCTAATTACAACCAGCAACTGTTTCCAAATCTAGTGCAAATTAAATTACCAAATCTCATTTAGTCCTCGTTAAATATATTTAGAACCCTGTGACCCACTCTTCAGAATTACTGAAATATTTAATGTTTGTGTCATGTATTGTAACCCATGAGGACCTTACTTTATGAAGCCAAATTATGCGGCCTCGTGAAATATACAGTTGTACTTATTGTTGGTTTATTTAAAGAGTTCAGAACCAAGTGATAACTACTAACCTGCTGTATTATTCAGAAAGTTTGCGTTTTGACCATGTGGTTTATTAGTGTGTTTCTATGATTCTCAAAAGAAGCACCGATTGTTTCCCTAAGTAGCATTAATTAATTGGATTCTGTGATGGAGAAGGAATTTGTTCTCTATGCGGTAGGAACTGGACTTTTGTATGTAATTCAGTTGAATTTCCGATATTAATACTAATTAGTAAGGTATGGACGACTTTTAAGTAGTGAATCGGAAAAAATATGTAAGGGAAGGCCTGTAGTAGCTTCATCTGTGGCGCTCTTGCCGTGATGAACTGACAAAAACCACGACAAATTTCATTTAAGAAGACTGTCCCAGATCTAAACCGTGACTGTAGTAATACGAAGCAAGACTGTTAGCCTCTCAGCCAGGCATACGTCATTTTTGGCGTTATGTAATTTAATACGTGAATCGTGTGACGCCCCGTCATGGAGTCCCCCACCCAACCCTCGTCGAGAATTAAAAATGGAAAAATAATAAACTGTAGGAGTTTCTTACCTGAGATTGGACTCCGTGTGACTCACAATTATTACATGCCTAGCTGTATTTGTGACGTGAGTCATCACTGCTTTACTTGCCTAATCCTAGACACGGTTGGTGGCACTCATAAAAGGCTAGCTTATGTATATGTGCAGAACATGCACGTAACCGCGCAGTAAAATGAAGATGTAATCTCCAGCTTTATGATCTTTGTACGCAGGTCTCACAATTTTATTTCCATATCAAGTAAATTTTCCGTTGTTTGTTGGACCAATTTCTTTACCCTTTCTTTAGTTTAGTCAGTCTAGTGGCTGGACTGCGAACTGAAAAATTTGTGGTTCGAATCCCGGCAGAGGCAAGAGATTTTCTCGTTTTTCCTAAATGTCCAGACAAGACCCGAAAGTAAAGCTGCCGGGGCGTGAACTGACAACTAACCTTCATGTAATGCCAAGGCTAAGTAAGAATGATTGGAGCTGTACCTCCATTCACCATATATGTCTTCATAGTGTGTACTCGTACATGGACAACTTTGCCATATTTACATAGCAGTTGCAGGAACGTACTGTAGCATTGCTGTCCTGTTCATTGCGGCGACTGACAAACAGGAATCTGCGCTGCAGGTTGCCGTTCGTACACGTGCCAGAGTAACTGCCACGTGCACATGACAGAATTTGAGCGTGAACATATAGATTTGTTTGCTGTAAAACAATATATGATACATCCCGAATTGAAATTCAGTTATATATCATATCTAATCACTAATAGTCTTTTATAAGGTTCTTTGCTTCATTTTTACCGCAGCTTCTATCCTTAAGGTGATAAGGTAGGCTTATGGTAAGAACATGTTCTCTGCGTTGTATGTTCCCGCTTTTAATTCTTGAAACAATTGGATCATTTCACAAAATTTGGCACGAACTTCATACCACTGAAGGCAACTTCAACTTCAACACAACACATTTTATTTTCCTGAAATACGTAAAAAAAAAAGACATGGCGCCGCTGAAATTTGTGATTTATGCAACTTACTCTTTGTGGAATGAAACTTAGCAAACTAGTGGTTGTGTAATATTTTCCTTAGCTTTCAGTCTGATGGAAGCAACTAATAAATCTTTAGGTGGGCATGTGAAATATGGTAAAAATGAACACCGCAAATGTATCTGCGAGTTGTGTAATACATATTTGTAAGTCAGCCTTTACAAACGTAGTGACACTGCGAAAGTTTGAGTTATATCAACAAATTGAACGTTTGCCGAAAAATATATGCTGAAGTGCCTACCAGATTCTTCATCAAATAGAACAAAATAACAATACTATTGTATGTAACAGGAAAGGTAGTCCTCATGAGTTCTGCTTGTTAAGTTAGTTAGCCCAGAATGATCTCACACCATAATATTACTTAAGTTGGTTTGTAAGGTAAAGGTAAATTTCTCCCTAGAACTGGCCATCAAGGTCCAGAGGGGGAGTAGAGGTATAGCTCTACCCTTTCTTTAACCCTGGCACTAGATGAGGGTGGGTGGTCAACTCCACGACCCGGCCGCCTTAACCCTGGGAAAGAGACCCGTTACCCATTGTATAGGAGGCTAGGTGGGCCCCAGAGCCGGCCTGGACTGTTGCGGAAAATCTCGCCCCCACCTGGATTCGATGCCCAGACCGTCCAGCCCGTAGCGAGTCGCTATACCGACTGAGCTATCCCGGCCCTAAGTAGGTTTGCAATTACCATAATTAATCACGGCTTGGTGCTACAGTTTATCTAGTCCTTAGACGTTGAGGCAATTTCTCATTGCCTCAGTTTATCTGTAACATCAGAATGTCTTCAGAAATTGAGAGATATAATACGCCTATGCTCTCACCGACTGGGTTAGCTCAGTAGCTTAACACTTGTCTTCTCTTCAAGGCTCAGTTTTTAACAAGTACCGGCCTTCAGGTTTATCGTGGTTTTCCTCATTATCTAGATCGGGCCCTAAAATGAGCAAAACCTCGAATAGCTCTGTAGTGACTACTTGTTTCCCTTTTCATGTTGCTAAGTACGACTACTCATTGTTGTTGTTCATTGTTGTGAAAATGTGTCTGTGTACGCCACGAAGGCATATGGGAGATGGAGGTGTAGCTTCACTCGTTCTTGACCTGTGCGACAGATGACGGTTAGTTATCAGCTTAATGCCCCGGCCGCTTTACCCTCGGGGAAAGAGCCGCCCGTACCTGTTAAATAGGAAATTGGGTAGGCCCCACAGCCGGTCTCGTTGGGAGACAGGGATACATCTGTTGCCCTTGCCAGGAAATAAACCACACGTGTAAGTATTTCAGCCCGTAGCTTAGTCACTACACTGACTGAGCTACTCTGCTTGCCCGACATTGTCTATTGTACGAATTATAGTTGATACACTACATGTACAGAATAATTTGAGTGTGGCCGAAATTCATCATCACAAGAAGAGTTCTTTTTTTATCTGGCATTCCTATTACCTCGGAGACATGTGAATACAGTTTTAAATAATTAGGAATAAATCAGTCATTGCCATGAACTGAATGGTTCTGTCGCCAGCGTCTTTTCTCCCATGCTAGTTAGACTGCACTTAACGGTAACCCTTGACCTTGGCAGTGGAGTTAGGAACTCAAGGGGCATGTCAGATTTCGTTCACGGTTTATGGCCTACCCTGCGGGAGGAAAAAGGTCATATCTGATTTCTTTCACGGCCAGCAGGTATAGTATCTGTTTTCGTTCACGGGCATGTCAGATTTCGTACACGGTCAATCCCCTACCCGTCGGGAAGAAAAAGGTCATATGCATGTTTGAAATATAGTTGACTTAATTTCTAACTGTATTAATCGGGATAGCTCAGTCGCTAACATTAATTTACTGCTTCTTGAGCGACCGAGTTTCGTTTCCTGGAGGAGTTCGGAATGTTTTCTTCTCCATCACCTTCCAATCAGGTCTAGAGTCCACACATCCTTCTCTTCAGTGGGTAAAATTGGTTGTTCTCCCAGATGATAAGGGGCCAGAGTGTATACTTGACCGCTTAACCTGCATCTATAATCGCAGCCACAGCAATTGGATCTCGGGCTGATTTCCCTTCGTTGCCAGATCAACACCACCAAAGGTACATTATGTAAACTACAGTGGCATGAAAAAATAATGGATAGAATTTAAGGAAACAACAACAAATTCAGTAACATATTTTTTTTGGGTGTGAACTTACATTCTTCTCAGCTGCTTTTTTAATTTATTTTTATTCCAAACTGTGAGAAATTCGCCGAAAACAAGGAACTAGTTACCGTGGTACGAAAACGCTTGCCATTTGTTGGTGAGCGGAACGTGGGCTTCCTACCCTAGGTCGCAGTCTGGCAAACGTTACATTGTAACTCAAACTTCGATTGCTCTGGCCACTGTTTGTAAAAGTCCAGAAGTAGCTTGTTGGCTCCACGATCCCTGTAAGCCTTTGTGGCTTGCTGTTAGTTACAGACAGCTGCTGTATACAGTTCTGCAGTATGTGTAGAACTGTATACAGCAGCAGCAGCCCCTGTACAAGCCTCACTTTTATTGAAGCATTATCATTTTACTGACTCCAAATAGCTTGTAAAACGTGGAGGCGCCGGTGTAAGGAAGGGGTAAAGGAACCTAGAATCTTCATGTATCGCCCGAGCTTCACTTCGTCAGTGAAGGGAGGGAAGCGATTTGAGAGTGAAACAGCCTAATTCGGGTGGTGGTAATGGCGTGTAATCGGCAATGAGACCTTATATAGCTCAGCCCCTCGGGTCACAGGGCAGAGTAAAAGGCAGAAATCCGGACTTCCGGTTCTCCTTTCCCTCTTCGTTCACGTACTGTATGTTGCTACCAGCAACACCACTTTCCTTTCAAAGGGGATGGATGCTGTCATGAGTATTGCATGTTATTTTTACACACTCAGCTCCCGATAGAGCGTATGGCACATTAAACTCTCATTTAATTTATGTTATCAGATGTGCGACATTGTGTTGTGTCGCCCTATTTTCTCACCTAGTGTTTTAGCTTAATCAGGTAGGTTTTATACATTTTTATTTTCTCCTACAGAAGATGCGTGTGACACGTTTGCCTTAAATATTTGAAAAGCTTGCTCGACATGAATTAACTATTTAGTGACGTCACTTTCCTTTCTAAAGATGAAAAGAATGCAGTTTTAAAGATTCCCGTGGTACGATTGGAATAATCTGGCACCTAAACGTCGGTTACGTGTGCAACGAATACCTTTGTGATTTGATAGTCATATTAGTAATGGTGAAGAGTTTCTCACTGAAATGCATTAATTTATTAATTCTGTAATTTCTCTTACGACAAGTGCGTAAGCCTCTTCCAAAGTGAGTTTTCAATAGAGTGCGATCTAGTGCTTCCTCTTTCAATTTTCAATGTTCTCTCTTTTCCTTAATGTTATCCAGTAAGTGAAATGCTTAGGTACAAAATTATGTCGGAAATACTGAAGCGCATAGACCACTTGGAAGACCTGGGCCTAGTTTGGAAAATGATATTAAAAAGGATCTTAAAAATATAGACTTCAGTGTGATAACTCTATTGTTCTGACTCAGGTTTTTAATGGTAGCGATCTGTTTTGAATACGGCCATGAACATTCGAGGAATTTCGTGTCTGTTAGTTTCTCAGAAAGTACTCTGCAGTGTCGAGTTAGTTATTGATAAAATAAATTCTTCTGCTAGATATTTGTCCTTCGAATTTAAGGTTTCGTGACTGCGGAACAGTGAAAATTACTTGTGTGAACTTGTAAGTGAATAAACCAAAAGATTTGTTTAGTTGAAAGTAGTCCTACATCATAATAAGCTATTCATTTGCATTGGAATATATGTATATATGACTGGGACCCGGGATAGCTCTGACGGTAAAGTGATTGGGATCTGAGCTCGGCTAGACGACCGACTGATCGTGGATCGGACTGATGTCCGGCATAAGCAGAGTCCTTTCTTCACTCCACAGCGTTTAGACGGACTGACGGCCTTCTAGCCTCCTATTCAATGGTTATCAGGGATTTTTTTCCCGGGGGTGAAGGGGCTGGTTTTTGACCCTGACCGATAACTTCCATCTAGTGCCGTGTTTAGGAATAGGTGGAGCTAAGCTGTACCTCCATTCTTCCTGTGAATTCATGGCGTGCTGAGGGCCCTGTACATTTACTGTATATATATACATATATATATTTTTTTGTATGGCTCGACAGCCCTATATGGGCCTGGGCCTCCTCGTTTCGTCGAGGTTTCATGGTCACACACATTAGACACACCACAGTCGGTAGGACTCCTCTGGACGAGTGATCAGCTCGTCACAGAGACCTCTACCTTACAACACACAACACTCACAAGAGACAGACATCCATGCCCCCGGTGGGATTCGAACCCACGATCCTAGTAAGCGAGCGGCCGAAGACCCACGCCTTAGACCGCACGGCCACTGGGATCGGCGTATATATATATATATATATATATATATATGTGTGTGTGTGTATGTATGTATGTACTTATTTCTGTGGCGCAACAGCCCAAATCGGGCCTAGGCCGCCTCATTCGAAACTGCGATCCCAGATACCTTAGACTGCACGACCAGCGGGATCGGCATGTGTGTTTGTGTGTGTGTTTTGGGGGGGGGGTCACTATTTTGTGTGACCCATATCACTAGTCACTTCTCTTCTCATGAACCTAAAAATTCCTTAGACTGAATGAAACATTGAGCATTGGGCTACGTAGCATTGAATGTGAGTAATTAAAAGCTAACTTGTGTCTAGCTATCAACGATTACAGATAATATTTCCGTATGTTGCAATACCGAAGCAGTAATTAGACAGTCCTCAGTGCCCTAGTGACAAAAAGCAAAACAGAACGAACTTCCAAGCCTTGAAATGCAACCAATCAGCAACACGAAGACCCCGCTTGAGTTGCATGTTATTAACAGTACAGTGTGCGGGCAAACTTAACAAATCTCTTAATAGGATTTGCACTGGGGCTGTGAGCCGCTCAATTACTCCTCTCCCTACACAGTGCAACACTTGGCGCGGGGAGAACATGACAGTGGCCACATGCAAAGTGGTGCTGTAGTACCTTCCGTAATGAGGCTTCAATACTTGTGGCCTTTTTACTACCACGTGCCTTCTACCGGTGTAATTCTTTATACTAAGTTGCGCAATATTTAAAATCACCACCATCATAATCATCATCCTCATCATCATCATCATCACCTCACGGTTCATGTTTTCTAAGCCCCTGCCGCCTAAGTCATTGTCGTAAAGTTTAATTTATAATTACCTCCCTGCATATTTTTCCGTCACAGGAGAATAGACATATAGGGATAGTCCAACTCACTGGTGTAAATGCTGTTATGAGACTCCTATTGCACTTAGACTTAAGCATTTAACCATTTAACGTGCAGTAGTAACAATGTGTAGCACCTACTGTAACATTTAGAAGCTCTACATTGTATTACAGAGTGAATTTAATATGTGGTCTAATTCTTAGAAAAAAATATCTATTATTTCCCTAATTAGCATTAATGTGAGGACCTTCTAATAAAAACGGCCCGCTTGCGTTGTAAGGTCATAAATATGTCTTATTTTGTTACATGAAGGCCGGTCTTCAGAGGGTTACTATCTGTTACGTCATGATTATTCGTACGCACGGCAACCTACTGTCCCGAATGTTTATTGGTTGTGGGCTGTAGCTAAATTACGATAAGGAGCCGAGATAGCTCAGGTGGTATAGTGACTATGCTACAGGGTAAACGACCTGACGAATTGTAGTTTCATATCTGGCAGGGACAAATCATTTTTTCTCTTCTCTAAAACGTCCGTATCTACTCTGGGCCTCACTTCGTGCACTGTTCATTGTCCTAGGAGGAAAGCAGGTGGGGCGTGAAGCTGACCACTCCCCTGCATCCAGTGCCGAGATCATAAAATGTGAGTGTAGCTGTACCTTGTTTCTCCCGTATGGCGCGGTCCTTAATGAAGCAGGCCGCGATGGCCGAGTGGATATTGATGTGTGTTTACCTTTGATTGTAAAAAGGAAACTGGAAGCACACTTGAGGAAATTAGATAAAATTAGGTTGTAAAAACAGACCCTTAATTCTTTCTCTGTCTTGGTCAGGGTTCCACAAATAATTTCATGATGTGTGACTGCAGAGTGGATAAGTGCTTTGGAATTAAGATGCTGGCCGTTGCAGTTTTCTTATAAGGATAAAGTAGAAGTTTGAAAAATATGAGCATCATGTGGGTAAGTTTGGAGGTGGGGGCCGAATGGCAGCGCACTCGTTCTCGGTAAAGACGAGGGCGCCACCATCAATCCACTCCGTTTTTCCCTGATGTCCGACAGATCTCTTAGGCTTTCTTCTTTTCTTTGCTCTTGGTGCAGTGGACTAAAAGGCTAATGGTCCCAGTGGCCGAGCCTGTCTGTGGTGGCCAAGTAAAGTAAACTTTGCTACATGGCAGGGAGGAAAACAGTTTAATGGAATCCTCGGACCTTTGGGACCATTAAAATGAAATACTGGAGTAGTTGAGCAAAGGGTAGCACCCCCTCCCCTCACACACACACACACTTTCTATACACATACACACGCACACTACGCTGTTACAGTTCCTCTCTATTTTAGTAGAGGGTATGACGGACCAAGTGCAATAGTGATACATGGCATTGATACGCCTGCAGCAGCAGAAACCTAGACGAAGTGTGTATCCAAGGCGTTGCTTCTGATAAACGCCAGCTGTGTATAGCACGCTTTCTTCCTACTGATATAACTTAGGATACAGCTAAGTGATTTTCCAAAATCAAAGCGTTATGTAAAATGATGTCAATTGTAAATTGTTTGGCTGGTAACCTTTCATTATTTTCTTAATTCCATGGCGAGCTCGTATACTATGTCACTGTTTGTCACGGTTTTGAATCATTTTGATAGCCGTGACGAATATGCATTTGAGAGATTAACGGAAGGTACTGGACAGAACCGAGGAAACTTGAATCAACCCAACCTTCTTCCACGGGGAAAGACCGAATCTGTAATTTGGTTCTGACTTGTAGAATATGCGTTCTCATGTCACTTTACTGACAACAATGTGTTTTAAATTAAGGACAATGCTATAAAGAATTTGATGATTGATTTTTCTTAACCTGTGAGGAAAAGTAAATGATTCGTTGGGAATACACCTACAGAGGCCTGTGCATAGTTCAAATGCTTACGTTTCTGTCGTTATTCTCTTGTTATGTAGTAGAGGTGTTAGCAGTTACCGATGTGACCACAAGATGATAGCAAAAGCGGAATTGAGATGAGCCTATGCTTCAATCGGTATTACATCTCTAATCGTGCCGAAAAGAGTATTTAGCGTAATCGTAGAGCTATAATGTGTAAAGCCAATTGTTGATAAATGGAATAGTTAGGTTTAACAGAATTTTCAAACATGTTCGTATAAATTTTAAGAAATTTACAAATCTCTTATTGGTATAAAATTATTGAGTTTTTCACCGTGTTCAATTATTGTATTTTCATGTCATGTGTTTTGACAATGTGTTGTAGTCTGCTGCGTGCTTCCCATCTGCCAGACTAAAAACTACGGCGCCTTTACCCAGAAAACATAACTGTAATAAGCATGTCTGTACCTTATTTTTCGCGAAATTACAATAATGTTTTACGTAGCATATTTGTGCAGCTATTGTCCGAATTACTGCGAGTCCAAATGAGTTGCCTTTAACCACCCAAACCCCCCACCCCATTCCGAACTCTGTTAACGTAAGTTACATTTACTCCTAATATAGATAATGACCAAAATATAAGTTCATTACCCGCTGAAATTAATGGCGGATATTTAATAATACCACAGTCCGCGTGTCTTGACTTTTACGTGATAGTTCCTTCTTGGATATGAAAGGAAGAGGAGGCGAAATTGCCCTGGAGGCAAAACATGACGATCCAAACAGTTTCATGTGTTTGTTTACGATAAAGAAATGCTTGTCTTATTCACATGGCTTCTTGTTTTCTCAGCTGTTCTTCCTCAATGCATTTTTAAATTATTTCGTTAATAATGTATCTCGTTTAATGCATACGTATATATTGTCCTGCTAGCGATACCTCAGTGGTATGTGTATGACGCTGGTGTATAGAATACGTTTGATGTTGAATGTCACATGCTACAGGACAACTTGATATTTGCAGTTCAGATGCAGAATTGGTTTTACTAACCGTGTAGAGGAAAGTCCTTGAGAGTTTGATAATCGTTCGTTACATCACCTTTTATGGGCTATTGTCATTTTCACAAAAGCAAGCCACTGAATACGATCCTGAACCGAACGTATCCATTCTGCATTCTCACACATTCTTTCAGACATCCCTTTTAATATTATCCTCCTATCTGTGCGTAGGTATACCATGTGTCTCCTCCTTTCGGATTCTCCGTCTCAAATGTTTTGTGTATTTTTGTTATCCTTGCACACTACATGCCAGTCCAAACTCATTATCCGTGACTTATTACCATAATAATACTTCATGTGGAGTAGAAGTTATGAACACATTCTGTCTAATATTTTCTTCAGCCTCCGCTTGCTTCCTTTCATTTAAGCCCAAATATTCTCTCCACAGTATCCAGTACTCGTCCCCTCAAGACGAAAGATCGAGTGTCACAAACACACCAACATACATACAAAACAACACATATCATTATACTATCTCTAAAACTTTGCAGAAACTCTAAATGTTTTGTCAGTTGTCCCACTCATCACATTGTCATACCATGTTTACCCTCAAATAATGAAACTAACAGGTACGTGTTCCTATTTTATAGAATTAACGTAATAGTAATTTTTATCCATTTATTATCCAGAAAAACACAATTCGATATTGGTTAACTAGTACAGCGGGATTATGTTACCTTAAAAATAGTAATTTTGCTGAGACACCAGGAAAACTAAAGGAATTTTGGTGGAAGACTAAAGGTATTTTGGTGTCGATCTCCTGCATGTCAACTCTGACAATTTTGCCTGCTGTTATCTTGTGGCCCACACCTTGCAGCAACTGTGCACCCTGAGATTCTACTCTACTCCCTGTCATAATTTTGAGTGTCATTGTAAAACCAAGATGTGTAACTTGGTAAAACCGTGACACAGCTGATATCATGACAAGTTTAGAAATGGTTTCGTCGTAAATGTCTCTTCAGTCGGCTATCTCATTTGTAAGCATCAGAGTAAATTACACGGAAAGGGGAAGTTGAAGATATTATTTCATGATTGTGATTTCATAACAAGGATAGAACGACGCAGTTCTGCGACCGCACGTGTAATTAGCAACGCCTCGTTTCCACGTACAGTATATGGTTTAAGCGATTTTCTCTCACCAGCTAACGCTTCTTGCTTATGGATCAGTCTTGCGCCCACACGCCGTTGCTTGTCGTTGCAACGGACGGTCAGTCTGAACCCAAAACCCCGAACATGGTCCTGCTTCTGCAGGATCAATCTAAAGTTAAGATGGATGGGCGTGGTCACTCTTACTCTCTCCACCCTCTCTGTCACATTTTTATTCCTCTTTCTCCTGACTCTTCCACATCTATGCTCTTCGTTACATGTGGCTGCACTGCTGGCCACCAACGTCGACGTTCCAATTAATGTATAGGTAGCGCGGGCTTGAAGCTTTTGCATACGTAATCAAGCCGATTGTTCCAATTGCTCGGAACATTTCTTTCCAACCGGTATTAAAACTTTTTTTTGCAGTATGTACTATAATCAATGGCTGCATCATACTGTGTATATATGTCTACAAAAAGTGTAATCTACTTCGTATTTTATTGCTGGAACTGAAACATATACAAAGTCACAGTCCCTTGTCTAAAACCCCCGTCTCTTTGAATGGAAAGCCGCCATCATGTAGATGTTCACTCTGACTTGAATTTGTATGCCTATCCAATAAGAGCGTGGGTTCAGTTCCCGTGGATAACATAAATATTTGTATTTTTAAAGACGGCGTAGGTGTTTCTCTCTTTGAATTTCCAGTTCATTTTTTTATTTACAATTACGTTACAATACATATAAGCATTTTGCGTATAAAATTATATTATTAGATCAGGCTAAAATCAGTGTTATGTTACACTGATATTCTCTCTATAGTGAAGAAAGGACATCCTTCAATTTTTACAGTATCCATAAACACAGCAGATTTAGATAGATGGTTGAATATATACAAATACTCTGCTGCCAAAACTGCAAGGAACCCATGTCCTTTTGACGGAAAGTAAGAACACTGTGTTGTTCTGTACTTTGCTACGATCAGTTTTCACTTCCGTTGCATGACAGAGTCTGGTTATGCAGTTGATTGAATATTAGGACCTTGCATAACACATCTGTCTGTCAAATTGATTGAATATTGGAATGTTGCATGACGCGTTTGTTTGTGCCATTGATTGAATACTAGAATGTGGCATGATGCGTCTGGTTATGCCATTGATTGAATACTAGAATGTGGAATGATGCGTCTGGTTATGCCATTGATTGAATACTAGAATGTGACATGACGCATCTGGTTATGCCATTGGTTGAATACTAGAATGTGGCATGACGCATCTGGTTATGCCATTGGTTGAATATTAAGACCTTGCATGATAAAAGTTTGGTTATGCCATTTTCTGGTCATTTTTCCTCCTGAAGACTGTGAATTACTCTACATAACATTCTTTCGAGCCACACATTTCTCGTAATACTAGTATGTTGCTGTAGTTTGTGTTATGAATGCGCAGTTAAGAATTGTATGTAACGTTATGTGGACGATGCAGTAAGTTTTAAATTTATCTCTTTCACCTCCACAACAAAACAGCTCCTTTATAACACAAGTCTGTGATCGGTTCCTAACACAACAGCCCATTTATAACACAAGTGTATGTTCGGTTTCTAACACAACAGCCCCTTTATAACACAAGCCTTTAATTTCGGTCCCTAACACAACAGCCCATTTATAACACAAGTGTATGTTCGGTTCCTAACACAACAGCCCATTTATAACACAAGTGTATGATCGGTTCCTAACACAACAGCCCATTTATAACACAAGTGTATGTTCAGTTTCTAACACAACAGCCCCTTTATAACACAAGTGTATGTTCGGTTCCTAACACAACAGCCCATTTATAACACAAGTGTATGTTCAGTTTCTAACACAACAGCCCCTTTATAACACAAGTGTATGTTCGGTTCCTAACACAACAGCCCATTTATAACACAAGTGTATGTTCGGTTCCTAACACAACAGCCCATTTATAACACAAGTGTATGTTCGGTTCCTAACACAACAGCCCATTTATAACACAAGTGTATGTTCGGTTCCTAACACAACAGCCCCTTTATAACACAAGTGTATGTTCAGTTTTTAACACAACAGCCCCTTTATAACACAAGCCTTTAATTTCGGTTCCTAACACAACAGCCCATTTATAACACAAGTCTTTATGTTCGGTTGCTAAACGTTGCGGTTACTCTTTATAATTGTCACAGAATTGCCACTTAATATGTCGCAAAATTTTGCCGTAACTGAAGGTAGAGTACCCTTTCTAAAGATTCGTTTTATTACGTTATTTTTTCTTAACACATTTTATATTTTAAAGTCAACAAAGAGCAGAAGAATTTTTTATCCCTCAATACCCGCAACACATCCTCAGTCTCTCTTCTTTGACCCTTCACATTGTATTTTATATCACAGTTTATGAAGCCGCAATACAAACGTGGCCACCGCATGTGGGCCGGTTCTCATATACATGCATAACGTTTTAAAACCTCCCGCCCCAGTATTCTACCCATCATCTATGTATGCGTAAGCTTATAAAATATTCACGCTGGTAATACAATATCACCCCCGCCCCATTGAAACCCTCCTCTTCCACTTTTACCCTTGTCGGTAATGTTATCTCCTTTCCAATGTCGCTCGTTCGCTCACACAACAGGCCTAGGCAGGACTCTTCTCTGATATGAAGTTTTTATGAATAGGTAATGTTGCCGTATTGATTTTAATATTCTACGCTATGGCTTGTGGGGATAGGAGAGAAGGGAACTTTTGCTAGATATGAAGAGAGTGGGTTTTGCCTGGCAGTTTGAAAGGAAAATTATGTTCAGAAGCCATGATTTTGGATTAAGATGACCATGAGTTAGAAGACGGAAGTTACGATTTTTTTAGGTTTTTGTAATGGCGTAGCTGAGGTGTTCGTTGTTACGGGATACAGCGCCTGGGCTTATTCCATAAGAGCGGATGCCTCAAAATTGAACTTACTGCCATATTAGTATCGCAGTGACTATTCGATTTTAAGCGTGTCTGTATGTATGTATATGTATTTTAAGCCGAGAGGCATCATTCATAAGTAAATCTTATTTATTTTTTAAGTTGCTAAATAAAATTTTACCTTTTTCAGATAAAATCTTTATACATTTTACAATATTCAGCCTTACCTGTTTACTGAATTTGGGTTGTCACTGTTTTGTTTTTATTTTCTGTACTTTATGCCAGAATTGTTGGACCCACATGTGTTTTGACGAGCCGGGATAGCGTAGCAGGCATAGCGACGAGAATACCTAAGGTTCGGACAACAGAGGAGCTGTGGTTTTGTTCCCAATAAAACAAATCGTCTCTGGAACCCACCCAGCCTTCTATTAAATGGGTATTGCGTTGCTTTTCTCGAAGTCAAAGCGGTGGAGCTTTAAGCTACTCTTTTCGGCAACATAGCCCAGTTAGTACTACATTTTCCGTTCTGAAACTAAGTTTACCACGCTATTAAGTGGTGCTGCATGAGCTGTATATCCATTCTTGTTTAAAACTCCCTGTAACCAATTCGGCTTGTAACGGATGGTACACGCGCCCTGTCTGAGATGGATGGGTAGAAGCAAGTGGTTGAAATATAGGCGAGAAATGACCTAGTAAAAAAAGAAGCTTGCAGTCCGCCTTTGTCCGCCAATATCAGAACGGGTGTCAGTTGTGTAGTCAGACATTGAATACAGCGCGAATTCGAATTAGCCCACAGAAATCACATTATAGGGGAGTAAGGTAAAGTTAAATTCCAGCCGCAGTGGCTATACCGGTGGAGGTACGCCGGCTGATCTATGGGACGAAGGTTATGTTTACAATGGAAGCGTATTCCGGCGAACACTACCGAATACAACAAACGTGTACGACCCTATGGCAATGGTTACACCAGAAGTATTCGCGCGAATTGCGCGACATTTCTTCACTTTCAAACGTGCTTTTTTTTTTTTCGCGATGATCAAGGCGTTGTGTATATTTTTGCTCAGTGCTTTTTTTTTAATCATAATGGACTATGAGTGTGTCATTCGGTAATAATCATCAAATTTTTCAGGTTGCCATGATAACTTTTCAAACATTTTCGTGTGTTTATTTTCATAGCGTTGAAATACAGGATTCTCCCAGTATTCGGTACTGTTTCTTCCACAAATAACAAACTTTGACATACCATTTTCTTAAAAAAAAAAACATGTAGCTGCCAGGCAGGATACATAACTACACCAGAATTACCCTTGTCCGTATTCGCGCGATCTAGCGCAAATCGAACAAATCTCACTTCATCAGGCGAATTCGGTCTTATTCGCAAGAACGGCTTCGTGCGAATATGCGTCTACTGTGAACATAGTCTAAATATATTTCGGCGCTGTCACAAATGGTGACAAGTGTCCGAAACCGCTTCAAGTACGATAAACTGTGAGAGTAGAATATTGGATCCTTGCAGAGGACAGGGCAAATGGCAAAAACCTCAATTTTTTTTTTTTTTGGAATCAAACTGGATCTGTCGGTTGTAATAGGAAGTAGCGATGCTGAAATATTGAGAGTTGGTTGAAGGAATACCTGTGACACCCTCTCTAGAGACCCATACATCAAGTCTCACTGCATCACTACGACCATGGTGTTAGCTCTTGAGATTTAGGATAAGGATAACAACACCAGGGATGGGGGAAGTGCAGGGATGTCGGCATTGCTCTTGGTTATAGAGGCCTGCCTACTGTAACTCCTTCCGCTACGATAAATCACATGGACAAATTTAATTATCCTGCTGTCTGCGATAAGACTCCTGCGACGTTCTTCTTATACTGCAGCATGTCATATTGCAGAAGTTGTTTCTTCTTATGTTCGAAGTAGGTGGAGCATGAATTTGTATTCTGTTATTTACGTTTCTTTGTTTAATCGTAATTTAAGGATTCCAGTCTTCTGAGATGTGATGCTGTGTCGCTAGGTAAGTGGTTCCCGACGTTTCTCACCAACTTGTGTCATCCATCTTCAAGGTTTCAAGGGCCACGAACAATGCATTCATCATCGACCTTGAACCCTTGAAGATGTAGGAGACACATTTCTTAGAAACACCAGGAACCACTTACCCAGTGACAAAACGTCACATTCCAGATGACCGGAATCCATTACGTTACTGTGAAAATCTTAAAAAACTCGCAATAATAATTTTTCGACATTCTGGTTTACGGTTTATTGGAAACCTATAGTTCGTAATTCACCAAATATTACTGTGATGATCAAATAAATGAGAATGAGATGAGTGGGGCACGTAATATACACAGAAAGGCCGTGCCATGTCTCAAGCGGTTAGTCGCCGGCCTCTCATCGCGGAGGCCCGGGTTCGATCCCTGGTCGCTCCATGTGGGATTTGTGGTGGACAAAGTGGCACTGCGACAGGTTTTTCTCCGAGTACTTCGGTTTTCCCCTGTCAATTTTATTCCATCAGTGCTCTATTAAAATGGAATAACAGAATAAACCTCATCATCATCTTAGGGTTGCACAATAAGCCTTCAAGTTTGCGGTGCGTCCGTAGCATCTGCTACGGGGCCCCTTCAATAAAATAAATATACACAGAAGATTTTATTCGGAGTGCATGAACAGAAAGGACAATTGCAGGAAGGTAGAAGTAGGTGAGAGAATAATAAAATATAAAATACAGCTTGAAGATTCTCGGGGCTCCTTTAAATGTAGGAAATTCCTTTACTAGCTGAGCTACTGTTCGTTTCTGAACAAGGAATCTGCTCGACTTGGTTAATCAAAATGTTTATAATGCAAATATTTGTTATCATGTTTTGTGAATAAATGACTACAGACCTCACGTGCACCTGTAAGGTCTGAGTGTTGCGGGAATGTCGTCATATGTGGGGTTGGTGCTTGACGTTTGTGGATCGGTTAAGGCAGTTTGTTGTTATACGTCTGTGCTATGCTTTGATATCACTTATGAAGGGGGAGGAGAAAATGCATGAATGGAAATTGCGATCAGTTTGTTTACGGCTAAAGAAATTAATAGTAATTTTATATTATATTGCGGTAAGTAAATAAATCTACATATGTTAAGGACTTTTTTATGTAGCGTTTGTCTTCGAGTATTATGAAACGTGGCCATTTGGATTGTCTGATTTTGTGATAAGGAAATACAGTATGTGCTTGGCGATTTGCTACTTGCTTGCTGCTTGTAAGAATTTGAAGCATTATTTTCAAGTTGTTTGCTACTTTGTCGAAGTTTTGACAGCTGTTGTGAGTTATTCTGCTTTCTCGCCAGTGTCTACTCTGCAAATCACACAGCCGAACTTCCACAACACCAAGCGCGTTGTTAATTCCACTATTCTGTTCTGAGATGTTTTTTCGTTTATACTGTAAAAGGTACTGGTTAGTTGAGTCCTAAAGGCAGGTGGTGGCAGAGATTGCAGTAATGGAACTTTGTACAGCCTGCAACTCTGGTGGGTAAAGTGGGGGGAAGCTGCCATTTGCTTTCAATACTTAGATGGTACGTAATGATTTCCACTGACATAATGAAAGTGTTGCTGCACGCATTCAAATTATTTTTCTTCTTCTTGAAACATCAGAGTACGCAATTTGTCGATGTAATCAACGCTATCTCTTAATAAACTTCTGCCGTGCACTCATGACTGGCTGTCTAAAATAATGAACGTTTAATTTAAGTGTATTATTGTAATAAATTCATTAATTTAATTCAATTAAATTTATGTGGCACTGGGGCTGGTTTTTCTACGAGTACTTGGGGTTTTCCCTGTCAGTTATCATTTCACCAGTGTTCCGTACTGACATTTCGTCACCAATGCTGTATAATCTTTGCAGCTGAAAGCGTCGTTAAATGAAACTCGTACTTTGAAGTAGCTTCATACCGGTATTCTTCAGTATAGCAGGGAAGCGCTTCCTCGGAAGCTGAGCTCCGTACCGGCGTCTCCTGCTGCATAATGTCGCATAGCCTGTCTCTCTCAGGCATGGCGAGGAGGGTAAAGGAAGACTGCTGTCTGTGAAAGTTTAGCGGAAAATTTCAGCACGGGCGTGAAGTCGCATAATAGAAGGTTTTGAATTATCTGAATTTCCAGACTTTTTGCGACATTTTCCAATTCTGAAGCTCTCTTTAAAAAAAACATAACAAATTAAAAATTAATATAGCTTTGTAGTAGCCTGTAGTTGCGATGATTTAGTTCCAAACCTGAATGGACACACACACACACACACACACACACAACATGGTGACCGCATGTCTGTGTGTTTTCTTAATGAAATAAATTTAAAATGTCACCCGAAAACAATTTTTGAACCAAATTCCAAAACGTGGTGTATGTCTATATCAATTGCATGTCTCTATCAGACAGTGCATTGTCCAGTACAATAGTAGTATAATGAATAACCATCATTGTGAATTTGTAGACAATAAAGAAGAAAAATATTTCAGGACATGGGTCTCCAACCCCTGACCCGCGGGTCGCATATTGTATTATGCGGCCCGTGGCGACATTTTTAAGTTATGTGTATACTGTAAAAATCGCACAATATCAACAAAGTGGTATTTACCAAACTAAATGCAATGCTTGTAATAAATCCTACGTGGGACAGAGAGGTAGAGGTTTTCAGCTTTGTTTTCGAGAACATTTAAGATATATTAAATACCATCACACTTTTATACACTAAATAATTAGGCAGTTAGTTGTTATTTTTCCGCTTGCGGCCCGCGAACCAGCCTACAATAACGGGCGTAGCCTTTTGCCATAAAAAGGCTGGACGCTTATGGTTTAGGAGGAAAAAGGTGAGGATGCAGAAGAAACAGAAAGAGAAACGCGAATGGTAGTTGATAATTTTAAGAACGCATGAGTGATGATTACGTCGATTTTGGCGTTAAGCGTGTTGCAGCAACATGCAGTCCCTAAGTAAATCGTGCCCCAGAGTTTCCCAACCACACACAACATAGCTCGTAATACACAATCACGTGCGAACCCCCATCTACCACAAACACCCCCTCCATAAGGAAAGGGCCCGCGCTCGCGAATACAATTGTTTGGCACGCGTTCATCGTTTGTTCTGGTTTCTGAAAAGAATCCTCTCTATACATGTGCAAGCACACAAGTCATGATCACACAGCATTTGGAGAGACTTACGCACTGGGCTAATCATCATCATTGTCAGTGTTTGTTGAATTGTTTGTTGGCTGAGCGAAGCTTTCGGACTGTTTGTTGATCACATAGTGGATTATGGGGAATGAAAACTTTGCATTACAAGCGTGAGAGTCCTCTGCTCTGTAGCAGTGCTGATTTATATGGTATTGGCACAGCTTTTTAAAACATATCGTGCAGTTAAAAGAAATACGTGTTGAATAATGATGTGCACAATAAGCCTGGATTCTTCACATTTGTTTGATGCATCCCGCTGCGTTTATTCGATACAAATGAACAAATCTAAAATCCAATTTTCACAGCTATTATATTAACAAGTGCAACATTAAGTTATATTTATTAAGTGACATGAAATGTGTCCACGTGTTTCGGCTAAAATTATCTTATCAAGTCGGTTCCAGGTATTTTATTATTGTGACTTGCCCAGTTGGCTTCTAATATCTTTATATTTGCTTGATACATCCTGCTGTGTTTCTTTGGTACAACTGAACAAATCTAAAATCCAATTTCCACAGCTATTATATTAACAAGTGCGATATTAAGTTATCGTTTTTAACTGACATGAAATATGACCACAAGCACCTCCCACAAGCAAATAGTGAACACGTAACAGCAGATACAGTGGCCGTATACCCAACACAGTTGAAGACATTTTATCCATTTTATCTATTTTAATGAGTACCATATAGCTGGTGTAATAATAAAGAGTCCTGATGATGAACTGATACAGTCCGAAACATGTTGACTATTTATTGACATAAGCATGTATTATATAGGAGATAATAAATTGTACATTTGTCGGAATAAGACTATATATTATTTACTGGAATCGCTTTATTGTTCACTACATTAAAAAATGTTCAAATCACGGTTATAGATATCTACATGATATCTGAAAATATATTATGAGGTTTACATTTTTCCTTTCATAAGCCATAATGATATACGTAAAGTGGGGTATATATTTCACGGATGGAGACCAAAATACAATTTGTTCAGGGTTTTATGATGGAAACTCGCCATGGATATAAAACATACCTACATTTTCCCTAAACGTTCTTATTGTTTACCCCTAATGTATAAATTATTAGAGGGGTGAAACTATTTGTGGGTAATTTCTTTTGTCTCTTCAGTGGTGGTCTTAACGAACTGTGGCGAAACCTGAAGAAGTGAAAGGTTGAAGTAAAGCAAATTGCTTCTGAACTCGAGGCGTTTTTGTCACGTAGAAAACTGTACTGGTTGTTCGTAGGGAATGAGAAGTTTATTGGTTGATTAATCGATTTTGAATTATACAAGACGCTGCATATTAACCTCTCAGGGTTATTGAACCCCACATTACATCCGCTTATGTTCGTTCTTCATACCAACTTTGTCCCATATTTGGAGCTGAATGTACCACAAACTAATACCGGATTGTGCCCGTTAGTAAAATCCGCAAGGCATTGAGTGTGGTCTGTAGCATGCCGTGTGTGTGGCTTATGCAGTACAAAATTATTGAGGTCTTTGTGAAACCACCCTCACAGACAGTACGAGGGAGCAAGGGGTTCGAACTGAAAAGAATGACTGTGGTCAGACGCTCTCTGCCAGTTTGATATTGAAAAGAATGAGTTGAATGCATTGAAGGTTTTGGAAGGAGGAGAGAACGATATAGGAGCCGGGGGTTGAGAGGATGGATTAGAATTGGAGGTCCATGGGAGGATGAGGAAGTACAAAAGTGAGATAGAAACACGTCCTATAGGGGTATTGTATTAAGAAAGACAAGGACGCAGATATGTGGACAATGTTGTAACTGGTCCTGTCTTTCTCCACAGTTGTCTGTCAAAGCCAGATGTTCTCAATTTGGATGAGAACTGTGCCATCGGAAACCTCCCCCTTTCTCCTCTTCCTCGACACTCTCTAATTCCCTTGTACGTCTCTCTCTCCGACTCCCTCTCTCCCGCTTCACATAAGCAGCAGTAGGTCACACAACACTAATACAAAAACACAAACACATAACGTGTGTGTATGTGTGTGTACAAGTCAGACTTCGCTAAACTTACATGGTCTGTGTTCCGGTTTTGTTACGTGCCAGTGACGTAACATGACGTGTATTACACTGCAGATATCTGATTAATCACGACGTGTTCACGGCGTATGGATTAGTGCAGTTCCTTTAAACAATACTCTTTCTGGTTTAAATATGCAAGATTCTAAAACATAAGGATTTCTTTCTTTTGGGACATGACACTGCATCAATGGGGTAATTTATCCCGATTGCCAATTCAGAGATGATGTGGACACAGGATCCGATTATCCGTGACGCAATGTAATACATCAGAATAACGGAATCCTCAGCTACACCGCTGAGCAAACCGCTAAGTTCGCATCCTGAAACGTGTTTTAAAAGGTACCTTAAAACTGGAAAAGAAGAAAGGTCTACGTATGTATTACTGAAAAGGTGCGATCAAAGAGTATAGAAACCTTCGCTTAGCTTCTCTTCAATTGTTATTTAGTTCTCGATAAATTCATTGGACATTTGTCC
The DNA here is from genome assembly GCA_021186555.1 of Reticulitermes speratus. Taxonomy (NCBI): domain Eukaryota; kingdom Metazoa; phylum Arthropoda; class Insecta; order Blattodea; family Rhinotermitidae; genus Reticulitermes; species Reticulitermes speratus. The sequence continues at coordinate 23,093,755 of JAJKFL010000004.1, forward strand.
TCCTGGCTTTTGGAAGTAAGGAGTGACCAGTAATTGAAATTTATCACTCATTATCTCCCAGTGTCCATGTCAGAATAAGTTGCGCTATTTTATCTACGCTTCAACATCCCAACTCGGGCCTAGGCCGCCTCATTGTCTAGGTTTCTACATCACACACAGTTACACACACACACTAGTGATAAGCTCGTCGCAGAGGCTGCTACCTTCACAGGACACACCAAACACAAGAGACGAACATCCATGCCTTCAGCTGGATTCGAACCCGCGATCCCAGCAATCAAGCGGTTTCAGACCGACGCCTTAGACCGCACAGCCACCGGGATTGGCACGTTGCGTTTTGCTTGCGTACATTCTGTGCGTCTGTGTAACGTGACGCTTCAGCAGAGGCTCGCCTAATGTTTCTACCTCAGGACGAATTCTCTGCAACGAATCTCATTTTGCTGTAATTTTCGGAACACTTGACCATCGATGAAATCCAAATGCCAGACGATTCTAAACAGTCCTGATTTTGAACGAAGTATCCATTAAGAGTAAAAAGCTGCTTGTGGGTTTAATATTTGTTTATTTTAATGGAGGGAGAGCGGTGCAGTTGGTTCAGGCACTGCGCCGCAAGACGGGAGGTTCCGGGTTCGATTTCCGGTAGGGTCTTTGGAAATTTTTAAGTGGCCTATTCCTTCTGTCCGCATTCAGTAGCCCTGGGGTCCACTCAGCCTCTAACAGAAATGAGTACCAAGGAATTTCCTTGGGGGTAAATTGCGGCCGGAGCGTAGAGCTGACAACTCTGCCATCCTAGTTGTGCCGAATGTCAAAGTAAGGATGGAAGCCCAACATTCCATCCCCTCTCTGAGCCTTCATGACTTGTTATGGGAAATCTATTATAATGGAAGAATAGATAATTGTAATTAATTATTTATTCTTTATAAAATTTCAGCTGTGCCGTGTTTGTCGCATAAGACGTGATGAGATATACTTAAAGTACTCAAATTTATCAGTGTTCAGATTATCAAAATTTCAGGAATTGAAATTCTAAAAGGCAGTAGCAAAACCGACGCTCTACAACTGTCTTATGCGTGCATCCGCTAAGATATTAGTTACCTAAAAACCAAAACTGGCTGAGTCACCTCTTCGTTATTACTGTGACGCTGTGCTGTCCTTGTTATCTGCGGTCAGCTGTACTAACTAAGCACTGTGTAGCTTGTTATACTCTACAGCGGTGGTTCCCAAAGTGTGCTCCGCGGATCCCAAGAGATCCGTAACCAGTTCCCAGCGGATCCGTGGGTATATTTCGGTAATGGTTACTTTGAAGTTTACTTATTTTTTAAATGAAAATAATAATGTTTTGTTAAAAATAATCGCGGAAGTTCTTTAATTTGCGTTTCCTTTATTTCGTATGAATGTTAAAATATCTAATTATGAAACCCCTGTACCCACAAACCGAGGGACAATCCGTTTAATTAAGGTGAAACCATGCATTGCATTGTTAGGTATTCTACTGTTATGTTTTCGTAACTATCTAAAATTAGTTCTGAGACACAAATTTTTAATTTTGGATCCCTAGCATCCAGACACTATATTTACGTGAGCATGGATGTGAGGATCCGTGGTTATATTCGAAGCCAAAAGGGGCCCGCGAGCAAACATTTTGGGGATCACAGCTCTACAGCATTTCTTTGCTTCGTATCCGCATGGGCAGTGGGCGTGGATTCGCAGCTCGTTTGGGTGTCCCAAGTCTGTACTTATACGCATCTGTGGCATTTGAAAGGGAACGGGGTGTATGTATTCCGTTAGTATTGTTATTCACGTGCTTGCAATTTCGAATGCTCAGACTTCTGGACCAGGATTCGGTACTGCTTGGTACTTCCTAAAGAAGAATTAAGATCCGTACCTCAGGAGTCACATCCAACGTTATAGTCCACTCATGTTTTAAAATTTTCAACAGCAGACCCGATAAATTGATGCAGTGAAAATTAAAATTTGTGCTCACACTTACAGATATATTTTTTGCGGTGAGATCCATACAAATAGATAAGCCAATTGACAGTGAAGGTGGAGAGCAGCACTGAACACGAGAAATATGTTCAGTAGGGCTAATCGTACTCTTCCGTGACTGTATGTGGTTTCCGCAAAAACTCATTAGGTGCTTTGACTAGGCTGTAGTGAACATCTATCGTTAACTCGAGTTTGAGGCTTTTGAATATTTTACTGAACAATTTGAAAAGAGTAATGCGATACCACTACATTATGGGACACGAAAATGCAATAAATGTACAGTAAAATCCTTTGTGACGTTTAAAATTTCGAATAGATCTACGTCTACTGGAAGAGTTAAAATTCTGAATAGATCTACATCTTCTGAGAAGGTTCAAATTCTGAACATTTCTTCATCTTCTGAGAAAGTTCAAATTCTGAATGGCTCTACATCTTCTGGGAAAGTTCGAATTCTGAATATCTCTGCATGTTCTGGGAAGGTTCAATTTCAGAATAGCTCTGGGAAGGTACATATTCTGAATAGCTCTGCATCTTCTGGGAAGTTTTAAACTCGGAATAGCTCTACATCTTCAGGAAAGGTTCAAATTCTGAACAGCTCTACATCTCCTGGAAAGGTTAAAATTCTGAATGGCTGTACATCTTCTGGAAGAGTTCAATTTCAGAATAGCTCTACATCTTCTGGGAAAGTTCAATTTCAGAATAGCTCTGGGAAGGTACAAATTCTGAATAGGTCCATATCTTCTGACAATTTTATAATTCTGAATAGCTCTACATCTTCTGGGAGGTTCAAATTCTGAATAGCTCTACATCTTCTGGGAGGGTTCAAATTCTGAATAGCTCTACATCTTCTGGGAGGGTTCAAATTCTGAATAGCTCTGTATCGTCTGGAAAGGTTTAAATTCTGAATACCTCTGCATCTTCTGGGAATGTTAAAATTTTGAATAGCTCTGTTTCTTCTGGGAAGGTTCAAATTCTGAATAATCCTACATCTTCTGGTAAGGTTCAAATTCTGGATATCTCTATATCTTCTGAAAAGGTTTAAATTCTGAATAACCCTACATCTTCTGGGAAGATCAAATTTTGAATACCTCTGAATCTTCTGGGAAGGTTCAAATTCCGAATGCCTTTGCCTCTTCTGGGAGTGTTCAAATTCTGAAAGCTTTGCATCATCTGGGAATGTTAAAATTCTGAATAGGTATATTTTTTCTTGTAAGGTTCAAATTCTGAATAGCTGTACATCGTCTGTGAAGGTTCAACTTTTGAATAGCTCTGTGTCTTCAGTGAAGATTGAAATTTTGAAAAGCTGTACATTTTCTGTGAAGGTTCAAGTTGTCAGTAGCCTAAGACTTAAGGTCTTCGGGGTTCTGTTGAAGGTGGAGGTACGAGTGATGTGTTCGGTGTGACGTTCAGACTAACACTTGGCTCTGTGCTTCCTTCCGGCCTGTGGGTGCAGAGAGGCTTTGCTGCAAGAAATAAATCGGCTGGAGGTTAAAATTACTATAAAATTACGTCGAGATTAATAATACACGTACATTTACTACATAAACTTAGTAGCCGAGACGATCTAGTTAAGTAATTTGTGTACCAGTGATAAGTGCATAGGGTATGCAAGGCGTTTTTACATGGAAATACGCGACCACAGTATACACACGTACGCCGACAATCTCCCAGTACGAAAGGTTACATATAACTGTAAGTGCAACTAATTGAATTGTGATGGCATGATCTCGATAATTGCACTTGTAAAATGCCTATGTAATCATAAGTTACAAGCGGGCGGTATATATAGTACGCTATATCTTTTACCACAGTGTAATGTTATCCTGAATGTGTTAATAGTAGCTTTACTTGTCAGTTAGTGAAGCTAAAATTATCCATACGCTTATTTTGTAGCACATGTTACATGAATGATCATATATTTATATTTTATTTTTTCCTTGTTTCAGGTAAGTGTATCAACCAGTGGCAACAGAAGCTTGGCAACAGTATGGTATGACTTTGAGATCTATAACTGATAAGATTTGTGATCAGGACATATTTACATCTTATGTTGAATTTCAACTAGGGGTGAAGAACGAGTCATTATTTAAATCCACGGTAGCTTACTTAAGCTTTGTCCACTGTTTAGATTAGGCTGTACCTGCGCATGTAGTCTGTGATCATGGTAGGAAGTTTTCTAGCTGTATTTATACATAATTTATCAAGAAGAACCATTTGCTATGAAGCAGTAGGTTAAATATCGTTTGAAATACTGTTAGATAAACTGAAAAGATTTATTCTCTTGTTTTAAGAAGGAAACACTCGAGAAATCAAAGACAACTTTATATAGCCTACGAAGGAACAAAACGTAGGGCCGTTAGTGAGATTGGAACCCATTATCTTCTAAATACGGATGGAAAATCCAATACGTAAGGCCATAAGTAGGAGTAATGCTTGTGTAGTGCCCGGTTTCAACAAGCAGAGGTCCGGTGAACTCACGGTTTCCATTTGTGTTTTCAGTTACTCTGTATCAGTGGTATTCAACCTGGGGTACGCATACCCCCGGGGGTAAGCGAAGACATCTTAGGGGGTACGTAAAGTTAAAAAAATAAATATATTATTTCATGATAAACACTGAATAATCAGGGCCAGATTTAGGGTTAGCCACAAGAGACCCGGACATAAGGACATGTGATTTGGGAGCGCCATTTTTTTTCTGTCTCCATTATGCGATTCTTATCTGGGCGGCAAGTTTCATTTTATTCCACATAGTGCATATAATATATTTGTCATTTAATGGCTTGACTCTCCTTTCTCTCATTTAAAACTTATTATTTAATACATTATTTTGGATGTAATTTATGTAACTTATTTTAGATGTAGATTATAGACTATGTATAACTTGAATTATGTACCAACAACTTTGGGGGTACAAAGTTGAAGAGAAACTATATATGTGAGGGTACGCGAACAAAAAAGGTTGAATACCACTGCTCTATGCGAATACCGGTATGATATTTAACAGCTGGTTTTTGCATGAACCTTACTCATTATTTGTAATTAACCTGTCGTTTATCATTCCGTGTACATGAATTCAGCTATTCATACAGCGCCGTAAAGTGAACAGTGCAAGTCGAGTGATTATGCATGGTCATTAGTAACTTACGTAAATAAAATTCGTATACCAAGTGGGATTATCGGTAACTCCCTGGGCTTGTATTTTTGTGGTAACCGATACGACTATCACCCCAGTTATCGGTGCTCTAAATTCGTTTGCGGTTTTTCTCATTTGCTACAAGAAAATTTGAATGTACGAACACCTACAGTAGGTGTATGCTTATTTGCTCATGCGAATGCATAAACAACATTTAGTACTAGCGCTTTTGTAGGCCTAGTATCAATTTTCTTAAGCAGCTATTGACCATTGTATAAAGATACGGAATACAGAAATTTACAAGTAAATGCAAATGTTAAAAGGATTGCAGACTGAAACAGGGTGAAAAGACTTTTCTGTCCAATGCTGCCAATATCTGAAAGAGCATTGATTTGTTTGAATGTTTCCAGGCTTCGCCCGTTTGTCCTTCTGGTGAGTGTAATATTGGGGTAAAGATGAGTGTGGAGTAATGGTGCAGTAATACTGACAGAAGAAAACTGAAAACTGATGTAACCGGAGTAAAAGCTTTACCAGTGCCACTTAGTCCACCACAGTTCTCAGACATACTGTTTCGGAATCAAACCCAGACCTCAGTTGTAGACTGAAGTCCATTTAAATTTTTATAAAAATTCAGTTCAGACGCCCCAGAGAATACAGTCTATGTCTGTTATAAAAATTAATCTGTTGATTGATTGAGTGAGTGATTATTTGTTAGAATCGTACGATACAAATGCTATGTTTGCGGAAAATATTACAGCATGTGGTGCGTGTCATCACAACTGGACTTAAAAGGGTAGAACAGAAAATGATTCCGAACTAAAGTGTATTTCAAGGAGAAATGTATCTCAGGAACACGGCAACGTTACCTTTATTTACGCCATTGCTTTTCACATTGCTTCATATTGGCTTTCGAGGTTTCAAGGTCCATTTACGCTACTTTAGAGGAAGTAATTGGGAAAGTAATTATGGGACCATATTTCGAGTAAAGTTCCTAGTTTTTTGAATGATTTGTGAGGTTGATTCAGTAAATCAAGTAAAAATGTAGCTACTAACCTGAAGTATAAAATGTGTAACTCTCAAAAACTGGCAACTTTCTCCACCCATAACGCCCCCAGTTACGTGGGGATGCAAGAAGCTTTATCCTGTACAAAGGCGCCACCTTGTGCTGGTAGTTCGTAATTACTGGTGCTAATTAACGGACCGTGCCGTGCAACTGACAGGCTCTCAGCGTTTCATGGAACTGACGTCTAGTGGAGACCATAGGGACGGGACGTTGGGAGAGTTCCAATGCAGTCTGTTGGTGTTGCACGCTTCGTTTTCCTCAAAGACATTTCACCCTATTGTTTTTCGCCAATACTAGCCTCAAACTTCTTAAATATTGGACACCTTTATGTACGAGCTGAATAAAAAAAGCAAAGTGAATTTGCGTGTAGAGGCGCTGCAATCGACGCACTGCAAAACCCAGAGGTCTCAGTAGCTACATACATTGTTGCGACGAGTCAGTGTCAGGTTCAGTTAGTGTTATGTTTGTTTACCAATCTGCTATAAAGATGGTGACAATGCTGTCGAGTTGCACCGTTGTAGAACAGCGAGCTGTGATCTCCCCCCCCCCCTTTTTTTGTCAGAAGCATTAAAACGTCTGAAATTTATAGGAAAATGCTAGCGCAGAGGTTTGCTCGTCAAGGGGGTTGTTTGGCTCCACGAAACCGCGCGTCCGCATTACGCGGCGGCAGCTACGTTTGAAGTAATCAGGAAGCTGAAATTTGAACTTCTCCCCCCCTCCCCCCCTACCCTATCCCATATAGACCTCACCTAGCTCCTTCGGTTTATCACATGTTTGGACCACTGCAAGAAGCCTCTCGGGGACGAAGATTTGACAGTGATTATGAAGTTAGGACGCGGTTCATACCTGGCTTCGATCACAACCGAAAATTTTCTTCGCAGATGAGATCAGAAGGCTTGTAAACCGCTACACAGTATGCGTTGAAAGCGTGGTGATTGTGTTGAGAAATGATACACTTTGTATTTGTCACAGATTGTTATATATGAAGTAACTAAGGAATTTACTTTACTTCTGACTCTGCTTCGTATTTCTTTGTTCATATATTGCCTGTTGTTTTGTATGGGTTTCAAACTTGACCAGTTTACGTTAAAGTAGGAGTGCACAAAATCTCGGGTGCCAGGTCGCCGTGGCGACTAAATTTTATAGGGAGGCGCCTTATATTTTCGTATTCTTAGTATGGAACCTACTTCATCTCACCCTTCTGGAGTCTAGAATTTTGGGGGCTTTCTAGATTTTCAGAATATTTGTGCACCCCTGTTTTATGAGGATGCGTATTAAAGAAGGTCTGGTTGGAAGACCGAGAATGTATTGAGAAGATGCACTGATATTTTGTAGAGATTAGCTGTGATGGAGGTGCATGAAACTGGCCAGCATCTTGTCAAATGGCGAAATTTTGTGTCAGCGGCTTTGAATCTTCGGGCTGTGATTTACTCGTAATGAACAAACAGCTGTCAATCAGGGATGACCAATACGGCACTTCTTCATTGACCTGTTTAATAAAAAACAGATGGCAGATGCAACATTCGCAAAGACAACTGCTATGGAAGGAGGCGTGGCTGTTCCTGTATTCCTGTGACTTCCAAGGACAAGAAATTCTTCTCTTCTTCAAAGCCCTCAGACCGACTTCGGGACCCACACAACCTTCCAGTCAATTAGTATGTGGAAATTTCCCCGCGAATTACGCGGCCGAGGCGTGAATCTGACCATCCGCCATCTAATGGCGAGGTGGAGTGCGTGGCGCTGTGTCTCCATTTCCCATTATGCCTTCATTGAGTGTTTTTCGCTGCCACAAGTTCTTTCTGCCTTGTTCTGCATTATATAAGTGCTACAGCTACTTTGAATAACCTAACAAGCAATCTGCTTTCCAAGAACGGCTTAAAAATATCCAGAATTCATTTTGTATTTTTATAGTCGTATTGCATCATCGTGCTGTGACACACATTTTAAATGAACAGTGTTTATGTACAGTCTAAGTCCAAGGCCCTTTATACCTCTCTGACATATGCGACTTTTTAAGGTGAGGAGTTGTTAGTTTCCTTACTAATCCCTGAGCTGTAGGACACCCCTTTTTGGATGTTTACGACTACTTACACTGCGTGTTCGCAACCAGCTTCCATATCTGGAGCTCGTCTCTTCCATCCGCAGTCTGAAGTAGCGTCATTCCATGGTGACGAGACACTTTACATGTTTCAATTGCCACTGATATTCTCATAAAAGCTGAAGCATTTTGAAGCAGTTAGACTGTTTTAACGACATATAAAATCTCCTACAGAAGGCGAGCTAGAACAAGTGTAGTTTTGCTGTATCAGGTTTCTACAGCGGCAAAGACAGGCTGTGGTATTCTGAACGCTAATTTAAATTAGCACTGCCTCTGTCCCGCAAATAACGAGCACTAGTGAGATAGAAAATGTGCTTTCTGTTAAAATGTGTTTAGAATCAAAATGTTTGGTAATATCAAGGAGAAGCAGCGTAGTAGTTGTATTGCATGTTTGATTACTGATATTTAGGCCTAATTTCATTTCACGTAACAGATTTTTTGAAAAGAGTCGTGTTACAGGAATAGCTAAAAAATTTAATAAATTTTATTTCACCAACAGCTGATATTGCGCCGTAAATGAATTTCATTTAAAAAAAAGGGGGGGGGGGACCGTAAACCGGACTTCAGTAGGAACCTTGCTTACATTTTGGTCTTTCAGAACGAACATGGTGGAACATCAACAGTCTTTCTTTAGGGTCTTAACTTTCCCAGCGGGAGAGGGTGTCCAAATGACCCTCCTGTGCCTCTCTCTCTCTCTCTGTCACTCTCTCCCCTTGTGCTCAGTCCTTAGCTGACCTTATCCTTCAAAAAGTCAGTCACCATAAATGAACAATGCTACCCACAGTGTCCTCGGTCTTCAACATTGACGGAATTTCGCTCCCAAGGGCGTCTTCAGTCAGGAAAAGGTATTTGACAGAAGTTCCTTTCTTATAATTCCAGGTTTTAAAATAATTCTCATGACCCTATTTCCTTTGGGTAGAATCAGAACAACGGTTCTGGGGTTGTGGCACCATATATTCTGTGAAAAAATGTAAGAAAAATAACAAGGTATAGTGATTATATACCTGAAGAAGGAGGCGACATATTGCTTCGAAATGTGTGTATCTACCTATTAGACTACAGTATGTTACAACACGAAATGATAATGAAGATTGAGGTACCATAAGACCGGGTATTTATTGAGTACTTGGGGGACTGGTAGGTTCTGAAGGATGACTGCGCTGTATAGAGTTCATTAGTTGGAAGGGCGAGTTAGAAGACAGAAAAAAGCTGCGAGGCAAAGAGGAGGAGACGAAGCGTTTGTCGGTGTTCTGATTTACGCTTGGACTCACCCCGTTCTGACGCCAGCGTAGGTGATGAAAGACACGTTCATATGTTTCATAATTTATTGAGACGAAATAAAAAAAATGACAAAATGAAAGTTATAAGTGTAACTGCTAGTGGCCTGTTTTATCGTCCGTTCACCATTAAACAGTGCTTCATCTTCTGGCATACACTGCACCATCTATCTGAAATTATAGGAGACGATGAAGCTCAGAGCTAAACCATATGTCCCAATCTTATCAGAAGATAGAGATGTCTGACTCTGCGACTTTAAGTGAATCACCGTCTCTCGTGTTTGAAGTACGTTGCTATCCATGCGCGCTCTAAATTAATCTGACGAGCAACTAAGGCAGCATTTACAGTGTTTTTAGTGTATGGACAACAGGTCAGTCGTGTCCAACAGATATTAATAGAAGTACTTACGAACTATTTGTAGTACAGTCAGTTCTGCTTTAACGCGATAGTTGCGTTCTTGTGAGACCTAGAGTTATAGAAAATCGCGTAATAAAAATAGTCAAATAACAAAAAAATTTGGCCCGTCATACAAACACTGGTCGCTGAAATCGCGTAATAGCCAACACGCGTATGCTAAAGTTCGCGTTATGCAGACAGCTTTCGCCTATTCATCAGTCGCGTTACAGCCAATTCGCATTAACGAAACACGCGTAATAGCAGAACTGACTGTGCAAGAAATGATGATTACAAATCTTCAGTTAAAGTGTTTTCGACCTTTTGTCGATTTTCTGTATTTCTGAAATGGTCATACAAGTTAAGCCTTCAAGGCTAAAAATTTAAGCAAAATTTGAATGAAATAGCGCAAACGAATATTTTATTAACAACCTGGAGTAATGGTACTTGTAAAGGCACTTTTTTCTCTACGTTCAGTTAAGCACCACGACATGAAGGCATTTGAGGTAATGGAGTTATAGCTCCACGTACGACATCAACACTAGTTGAGTAGTGTTCAGGTACGTCGCTTTACGCGCCGGGAAATAGTACTCCGTTACCCAGAATGGGAGAGCCCCAGGTACGAATTCTAATATTCTAGGACATATGCTTGACCCTGAATATGGAGGCAGTACGCCCCTTCGAAACGTCAGTATCCGTTTACCATTTCACACTGTGTACACATCCCAGGAGACATTAATCTTCATAGTTACACTTGTCATCCTTCATTTAGCACTCGTCACGGACGACCAGAAAAGTGGGTTTGTTGAACCGTGTGTGTGACACGTTTAAGAAAGATAATTTGTTAATGGAATGCAACGCATCGCCATTAAAACATGTCGAACTTCAAGTTTATAGAGGGAGAGGACACTTAAAAGGCTGCAGGGGTATTTCTAGCCTAATTAAGGGAAATTGATTAGCTTGATCCTTGAGATCTGTAGCCTGACTTTTAGTTTAAACCGGATGTGTGTTCAGTGCTGGGGTAGACCTTGAGGCTGCCAGCGCGGTATAATGAGGTTGCGAAGCAATCTGAAAATCACAGAGCCAGCGACAAGCGTAGGACATAGTCGAAGCATCTACACTTGCCGTTAAACTTACAAAAGAGGTTTTATTTCAAGAAAATTTCACAACAGGACATAAATTTAGTGCGCCAGAGAACGTTTGGTTCGACCCCCCCCCCCCCCCCCCCCCCCGCTGTGAGCAAGTGCTGGAAAAATTAATTCAAGCTTGACGAATTCCAAAAAAAAATTCTGGTGAGAATTTGAATTGCCCGTAACTTACCAGAGGGCGCAAGGGCCATCGCTTGACACCACTAATCTTCGAACCCAAGGTGTTACAAGTTTTGGATTACGGACCAATGAGACAGTTCGAGGCTCCCATCAACTTGGATTCTTAAACAAAACTGGGACTTTCTAATAATATAAGGGAACAAATCAGAATCGCTTGGATTCGTGCGAATATTACGCTGAGTCATCAAGAAAATATAATGGCAGTTCATTAGAGACAGACATAGCGGACCAATGTTACTACAGATCAGTGTACAAACACTATTGGTTACCATAACAAGGTGCGGTACATCTGAACCGACACTACTTACTTTTGCAAGATCAAACAGCCTAAAGTGAACTTAACATTGTATTTACCGTGCATCTTTTCAATTAAGAAATATTCATTAAAAACCAACTAATGCACATAAATGCACATAGGGGAATTGTAAAAATAAACTATTGTGAATAAAGTTTATGTGCATTAGTTAGCCTAAAGTGAAATGTGTTACTTATTCGGATACTAGGACAGGTTAATTCGTCTTATAAACATCTAAATTCAACCAGGATTGCAAGCGATTTATAAAAGCATTCACCAGACTGACATTGACTTAATGGTCTTCTCACTTGATACCACTTTCCTCACTTAACAAACGTAGGCCTGTTTCTCGAGGAGGGCTTCCTTGCCGACAAATTAAGAGCGAAGCGACATCAGCTGCCCAAGACGTACGCGTGTGTATTACCCACTTGCTTACTTCCCTTGAACTTCACTTACAAATCCTGACACGTTTTAACCCTTTGAAAGTCCGATGCTTACCTTATATATTGGCAGGTTTATCATTCAAGACTTCTACGTTCTGCCCATGGACTGTATTTCAGTGTTTTGTGTGGTTCTCACAGCAAGTATCGATTATTTACCTATTCAGCATTAACTGGTTTTTATAGTTGGGATGGGATGTTATCTACTGTGCCTTACGAACTGAATCCTTAAGTATAATTAAGGTTAATTTTGGTCTTCAAACATGGTTTACACGTGTCAGTATTATCCCACCTGTGCTCCATACTCATCTTCATCTTAACGCTACTCTAACCAGCAGGACAAGCGAGCTAACCCTGGGAACCTTCAAACAGAGCAACGCTCTTTCGGATTTCGGGGAACATTGAACAGAACATTACGTTCACATTGTTTTAAACTTTAAAGGTTTGCATATCCATTGGTCTGGTTATGCTTGTGGTTGGCATATTATTTCTCATCGTGTTACTAATTAATATGAGCTACCAAATGCAACTTGCTCGTGTGCTATCTTTTTTCAGCAATCTGTTATAATAAATAGCCTTCATTAAAACAGTTGGACGTTTTTCAATGACTGGATTAATACTGGGATCTTTTAAAAGTAAAGCAAAAATGTTTTAATATACAGTAAATGATATATCGATTGTATCTAATATAATTTTAATTACCACTGTCTATGTTATATATAAACCAAGGTCGCACGCCATTATCGGCCCTCCTTGTAACGCAAGCCCTAATTTAACGTGTTCATTCTTATATATTAATGAAAATACTTCGTTGTCTGTAATGAAACAGGCTAATACGTAGCTTCGTAGAGTAAAATTGTTCCCTGCAAGCTTGTAGCCTTTCAGACAGTCAAGAAATATCCTGCATTAGGAACTTCTTTTGACCTATACCAAATCCTCGTCCTTTTTTCCATTTTAATATTATCCTTTAATTATGCTTAAGCCTCCAATGTTGTCTCCTTTATTTGAGCTTCCCGTACAAAATTTTGTATGTGTATCACATATACATTATTTATGCTATATACACCCCTCCGTATTATATACCTTGATTTAATTACTTTAGTAACACGTGCGATATTTACATTTGAAACTGTAGTCTGTCTTTTGGTTGACTGTTGAACATGACGGCACAGAATTAGTGTCAAAGCAGTTGGATGAAGAACGTAAACACATTATTATACTTCTAGCTGAGATTGCAGCTATAAGCTTTCATAGCACAGTGGCTGTTATACATACCACCTGCATACATTTTGCCTTATGCGTTTCGTATAATTCTCAGAATAAACAGTAATTATGTACATAAAGATCTTTAATTTGTTGGTGTTGATAAATGAGATGAGTTGTGTTTTCTATGACCTTGGGGTAGAATATTAAACTACTATTTAGGTAAATTTTAGGCCTCAAGCCTCCAGTCTTTTCTGTTGTAGACTATATTCTTTTACGTTGTAAACCAGGAGTGCACAAATTTTCCAAAAATCTAGGAGCCGCCTCAAAATTCTAGGCGCCAGAAGGAGCACATGAAGCAAGTTCCATACTGGGAACCCACAAATATTAGGCGCCAACGTACAAAATGTAGTCGTCATGGCGACCTGGCAACCTGATCTGTGTTGCTGTAAACCACAGTTTCATGAAACTGTGTTCCGAGAACGGTTGCCATTGCATCACTCTTGCCTCTCCTCAGAGGAAGATTGTTTTGCAGTGTGTATTTGAAGTTGCTGTATTGTATGTCTCCATCGTTCATAAATCGATCAGTCACTGGGACTGTGCCTTGAGATGATTTTAATGCATTTATTCAGCATGAAATCTTAAAACAAAAACAAATGTATGATGAATTACGTAAATTGTCCTACTCTTGGTATGATTACATAAAAGTATACATTTATTGACGGTATTGTCTCCAGCAAGGTCAGACAACATTTGCAGGTTCTGTTGCTGCTCTAACGGTGATTACATGTGTCAGTGATTGTACGCAATGACGTCAGAGTTAAGAATCAAGTAGCTGGTCTTTCAGTTGCCTATTATTTTTATCGCGAAGTAATCCATCAAAGTTTGACGGGCGGGAGTGCGCTGGGAATCTCACCCACCTCCATCAGCCATCTTTGTTCTGGCAACGAGGTGTAAAGGGAATGACTGTTTTGCTCAGTGGTGGAGCGTCTTTCTCACAAGCTGACCTCTTCATAAATTATGTAACGACGCTGATACCACCTTGTGAATAATGTGTTGTTTTACGTAAATCATGCCCTCCTCCAAGTAATTTTCTTCGAGGTAAAGTGATGAACTTCCTAAACGAAGTCGAATAGACGGAGCTGGGTTCTCCCATCTCTGGCTTGTTCTCGCAAGTTACCACTTTCCAAAAAAAATAATAATAATAAATAATGACCACCAATAACTTGGCATATTTCTCGTTAAACCTACATTAAGTCGTTGGAATGATTATATTTTGTACCGTTCCAAATAATTATTGGCGCGTTGTTTCGAATTACTTTCGAGATTGTATGCCGTACTCACCATTTTTAATATCCCCAACATTTTTGGGGTTTTGTTTTATGGAATTAAGTTCTTCGAGGTAGCTGCGATAATTTATATTTATTTAGCCGTTTAGGCCTGTTTATATTTTATAATACAACAGGATCTGCAAGTAGAAAATTTAGATAATATTAAACCAATATTGACGGTATAAAAATAGGCACGTAAATTAATCCATCTTTATTTTATTTTCCTTGTTTTGTAGCTACCTTTTGCAGCTACCTCCGAACAGGTGGCCTAAGTAGGTAGTGACTTTTAGGCCATGTTTATTAAAAATGTTAATGAGATGTATCTTATAGTGGTTGACGACTTCACATTTATCCCTTAGCATCCTTAGCGCTGCATTTAAAATACAAGACATATTATCACATACTGAGGCCACGGAAAATTCTCGTGGATAATTGGAATGACTCCACTCGAGGCTCCCCTCTCTGCTTATTGTTGTATTCTCCTCCAGCCCAAAGCGCTTGTCGCTGCTGTAGCTTATCGCATAATCATCAGTACCGACACTCCTATAAATAAGGTGGCTAGACGACTGGAGGGGGTATAGGGTAGTACGCTCGATGATGAAGAAGCAACAACTCGAGGGAGATATGAAGATGGTCGATACACGGAGGTTATTACTGTGGCCTTAGAACAGTAGATGTTATTTCTACTGATGAGCGGTACAAGCGTCGAACTCACCCCTTCAGGAATGAAGGCTAGTGGCGCCATAGTCTGCTGCTGAAAGAACTGAATGTGCTTTGAGTCATCCAGAAGGTTTCCTGTGTGTGACTACGTGCTCGCCCTTAGCTAACGAAATGTATGTCGAATATATGACAGAATAAGTCAATAGAAGCAAAGATTACTTTATTTAATCCTTGGAACTGACCACTTTTATCTGACTGTATACGCTGATTTTATTGGCCAGTTGGCTTTAATAAATATAGGTTATCAATCAAATTTAATCTATAACTTGTCAACCAATATTTGCTGATCTGTCAAAAAGGTCAACAATCTGTGCTCTTCAGTTCTCACTTCCTACACACGTTTACATGTTCCTTTTTTTTATCAAGTTGCTTCAGTTTACATGAATTTACATAAGAGTACTTCAGTGAACTACATATCTTGTTATTTATGCTACATAGGAATTGTATCTGAGACGTAGCTGTTCAAGTATACAAATTTTACAGATTTTTTTTCTTTTCATACTGATAATGGAACTTTCAGTAGAAATACTCGTACGTATGTGGGGTTTTTTTATTGACGTACCGCATTCTCGTCAGCGTTCTATAACCGGTAATGTGCTCCTACGATATTGCAGAAACCCTATTGAGCATTACGCTGCATTTATCCTGATCTGTTTATATGACTGAGACATAGTAAGAATTAGACCTCCAAAATGTTACTAAATTCCAAACACATATTTAGAGAATTTTATGTTGTATGTACCGTGCATTTTATCGTGGGTTTAAGTCAAACCCCACAAATGTACTAGATTATTAGCAAGCATAAGATGTATTTAAACACCTACATATGTTTCGGCAAATAGATTGCCATCCTCATGGGGTATTTATCAAGGAACTTCAAGTACTCATTGCATTCAAACATAATTAGACGTTTTAAAAATCTGTGGACTCCTGAGATTCGGTTCTTCGGTGAGTTTATTGCTAAGTAAATTAACTCCATGGAAAGTAATCCTCCTTCGTAAGCTGACAGTCGCTGAGCTGTTCAGGAAATTCTTCCGCCTTGCTTGACACCCGAAGATCCATTTATACATATTCTAAGCCAGAATAATCCAGACAATATCTTATATCCTTACACCTCATATTACATACTGTATGCGCCTAGGTATCCCATGTCTGTTCAGGAAATGAACATTATAACGTAAAGAACCCACCACCTTGAAGTGCTGTGGTAACTTACTCGGACTCTTATCATTGGACAAGTGGTCATCCGGTAACACGAAAATGGAGGCATGAATGATAACAGATTGTTTTTATGCCGCCCCTCTTTTCCATCTGTAAGCGGCATGTTAAAGTCTTTGAATTTTCTAAGATCGCTTTTTTCCTCAGTCCCGTTCAGTCTGTCTGCAAGTCGTAATAACTGTTTCGTGTCATTCGACAATAAAGTACCTCTGAAACTGGTTCGTCGTCTTTAAATAGCTCACGAAATAACCTTTTCAAATTTACAGTTTTTTTAAAACGCATTTCATGAGAAGTCAATAGTATAATTAGATGTGTCATGGTTTAAATAGTAATGAATGTATCAGGAGATGAACATTTAAAAGCATCAGTGATTATTGTATTAGGAAGGATCGCATTCGGAAATCTGCATACAAAGAAACCTTTTCCAGTCGAGTAAACACAGGCTCCCTGTGTGGTCCCCTTTCAGTGTAGTAGCTCCAGAGACAACAATAGATACGCGCTGTGTTCCAAATGGTGTAATTGGTTATCCTCTGCCGCTGCATGCAGTTGTGCTTTCAGGATCTGCCAGTAGCACAGAAATGCCATTAGAAATTAAAATACAGTGTCGTTTGCAATAACGACAGTGAAGAGCTGAGAGCTGGTAATCCAGTTTGAAGCATACAAAATTTCAAATGCGATTTTGCACAGGCTGTCTGATTGTTGCTGATGCTAATTTACTGCAGACAGAACGAATGATTCTCCTTCTGTTTCCTTCTGCACGAGATGCTTTTTTTTAAAAGATGTATTAAAGTTTGATTTGAAAATCATAGGACGTACAGATCTAAGTGAAATTTACCCAACATATTTTAGAGAGACCAATAATATAAAATTTAAACCCTTATTGTTCTGCATAGACCCTGAAGACTGAGGCAGTAAGCTCCGCCGAAACGTTTGTAACTATTTACCAATCGACATGGCGTCATATCCCGGTGGAGGTGTGAGAAAATGTGCACTGTGGGTATTTGCAGGAAATGAAAATTTAACTGATAAATTTAAATAATGGTTTACTCGTTTATGAGTTTGATAGATTGTGTAATTAATTTATTTAGATTTAAGACACTTTCATCTGAAAAGCATATTTGCTTCGATAAACCTATTTTTTAAAATTTGTATCCAGTCGTGTAAAGTATGATGTGGAACCAGGAAAGTGTGACAAAATTGGAAGTATGATAATATTGTAAAGCATTAAAAGTTGACCGGATTATTCATTATTAAAATATTACGTACGAAACTACACCTTTATTCTTTATGTGGCTGTGTCAATTCTGATTTCGGTAATTATTTAACGCAAGAATGACAAAGAACACTTTTTAAAAGTATAGAACCAAACAGGTAACTCGACTTCTACATAACCCATCCCAGAAGTTTAGTTTAACTATCACAACTTTCCCCAGCTTGTAAAGCCAGAGAAAAGATAAAAGAGCACTACAGATTTTTTTAGACACATGCTGTGTACATTCGAATGTACTGTGAAGTGCTGTAAATCACCTGGGGCTGTTAAGAGTTCACTTCAGCTAAATTGGGTGAAAGAAAGATGAACAATGTTAACTAAATATTGTTTTGTATTTGAAAACAAAAGAACGTCGAGGTATTCACTCTTCTGGGATATTACGCGGCTTATATTAGTAGTTGTTTACCGACCCATCTTCAAGAGTTAACGACTGGTTGACCCTTGAAGATGAAACTGATAGGCTATTCCGGTACTTCGCTAAACAACTACCAGTATACTTTGCGTAATATAAGAGCGAAAACCTCAGCTACACTGTGGCGGAAGCCTGAAATGTCGCAA
Source organism: Reticulitermes speratus (assembly GCA_021186555.1). NCBI lineage: Eukaryota > Metazoa > Arthropoda > Insecta > Blattodea > Rhinotermitidae > Reticulitermes > Reticulitermes speratus. Next base: position 23,112,072 of record JAJKFL010000004.1, read on the forward strand.
ACGACTGTCGGTTTATGCTATGGGCGAAGAATATGCGTTCAGCGACCCATGTTTTGTATAACATTTCCTGTAAATTTTATTTCAGAGGATGATCTTATCAATATTTTTGAGCTCGTTACCATCTCTTTCTTTTAATCACGTAATGTATGATGCTCCCCTGCTGTTGCAAACGGTTCGTGGACAGCTTCTTCAGATTAGATTTGCCCGTCCTACAATGTATTCCTGGGCGGGGAGAGATGCATTCATCCCCTTAAGCATTACATCTCACCCTGATACCATTTTCTGCCATTTGGCTCAGAATCAATTGATTTTATTAGATTGACGCCTGTTCACAGGGACAGCACGATTGAAGAAATTAGTGCATTAGTGAATGCTGTAAGCTAAATCTGTCTCCTCTCCCTTTTGTTCACTCTCCAACTCTCAATGGGTTTCCTCATTTCATTGCATGTATGTACATCAACTTAGCAATGAAGGCAAGTGCACCATAATCTGATCATGCCATTCTTCAGTGGCAGAGAAACGAGTGCACTTGGTGGTGTTTAAATACATCAATAGCTTCCCCAGTTACAGCACATTCATCATCATCATCATCGGCATCGTCGTCATCGTGTTCACACATCACTAGTGTCATCTCATCTTCATCACTTCTTTAAGAATGACACCCCTGTCTATAACAGGTAATCTGATTGAACATCTTGATTCTAAAGATTTTGGGGCTGCAATACACTGCTTTACAAACTCAAATAAGGCTTTTCGTAGTTGAAGAAAGTGAGACGCGAGGTGAATGGGTATCCTACTGTTACTGATAGCATGAGTTAGTGGGTAAAACTCAATGCTGTACGCTAATGTTTAATGTACTTACCATAGGCCTATCAAATAATACGTAGTCATTATTGCAACAGGTGCTGAACACCGTCCTCACGTAGATGAATTATGCAGCTGTAACTTTACTCCTTGCCTCACACGTCCCCAAAATTTACAGTTTATGTCAAATAAACAGGTTTTAGTCGTATAGGCTGAATAAATTAATCTGACGCCACCGATCCGTTAAATATGTTGATGGCGTCACCAACCTTGAGTGCAAGTACGCACTTTGTCGTCATTGGGGTCTTTTACAATAAATATGTTTGTGCGTTGTATAAGTTCATGACTTAATTGCCTGTTCCTTTATAAATATTTCTCAAATAAAGCTTATATGTAACTCTGTGATCAGCATTTCGCTGACTGACATTGGACAAGACGCTGGATCAGTTTCATTAGCCTCTCTTCCTCACAAATTACGAGCATGTCCCTAAGATCTGTTTTAAACATTTGTGCAAAATACTTTGAGCTGACAAGGACTCATCCTCACCAATCGTGGTTGAATTCTGATTTCTTCAGGCATATGCATACTTCATTTTAGAATCTTTTTGACCCATTCATTGCGTGCAGTTATTTATCCACTGCATCCCCGAGTGTGAGAGATATCAGGCTCTTACCGCGTGTTGTGACGCTGTGAATTGTGGTCGAAATTTGCAAATTTGCGAATGGATCTAATGGCTCCACCTTCTGACCTGAAGATGGAGTCACTACCTTCGTCCGACGCGTCGGTGTGTTTCTACCAGACTGCGTGACGTCACTTCCCAGAAGACTAACCTTAAGCGGCGTATGTTGAATCTGTCAGCACTGGAAATACTACGTACGTTGTATGGAGGTTGGCCTGTATTTTAAGCATTTTCAACAAAGTTGTTACTGTACTTACGTGTAATTTTGTCATCCCCCTGCAACAGTATACCTAAATTGCGTTATACTGTAAAGTACCACCCTCAACAATCCATCAGATGCCAAGCAGGAGACTTCATCTGTAGTTTCAACCACTACCATACTGCGCTAATGTCCCTGATGTTTCCGCACTGACAAAAATTAACTATGACACACTAATGCATATAATCGTGTTATGGCGACGTGCTGTACGTTAAAGGGAGGGGGAGGCAAGAGAGCGACGCGTCTTGATGGGGCGTCGCAATGTTTTAACCTAATTGGAACGCCTCTTGGTTGGACGACTCGGGACTTGTATTTTCCCTCTCCGTGACCACGTTTCAACAACGTCACTAGCTGCTACTTCAGTAGTACTTCATAAGCTTGGCGGCCGTTGTGATTGCGGAAACAGTAAATACAAAACTGCTGAGTAGCCGTCGTTTATGATCATGGACCGAAGGGCCTTTTGTGATTACAAGTTGTTTCAGACAGATTAAACAGAGTGCATTCCTGCTAAACCGTAACGGTAACAAAACAAGACAGGCAACGTACGTATAAATGTGATATTGAGGTGCGTTTGCATAACCACTGGTGCCATGGAAAAGCAATAAGTATGACATATTCTGAGTGTGTGTCTGTAGCCTTGGTTATCCAGCATGCAAAGCGCATGCGCCGTATTCCATTGTCGTCTGTGGCCTGTCTGGCTGTACCACGTTTTTCCACATTATCACATAAACGGCACGATTTTCGGGGTGAAAATTTATTGAATATGCAATGTGTGTTTTGATTCTCTACAACTTTTGTCTGAAACATTTTTCGTACTAAGAAGAATTCAGCGAGTTATCATAAATGTACCTAATTGTTCGTGTAAAGTAGCTGTAAATCTTTCCAGATTGTAATCAAGCTTGAATTTTCTCGACAGATTTTTTTCAAATTTCATGAAAATCCGTCTAGTGGGAGCCGAGTTTTTCCATGCGGGTAGATGGACGGACGGACGGACGGACAAACATGACGAAGCTAACAGTCACTTCTCGCAGTTTTTACTAACGCGCCTAACAAGAGCATAAAGTGTGTGATTGTAGGTGTAGAGGGTTATTGCTGCACCTGATCACACTCAATGATACACACACACTCGGTAGGACTAATCTGGACGAGGGATCGGCCCGTCGGAGAGACTTTAACTTGATAACACACAACATTCACAACACACAGACAGCCATGCCGCCGGCGGGATTCGAACCCGCAATGCCAGCAAGTGATCGCCGGCATACCTACGTCTTAGACTACGCGGCCACCGGGATCGGCGGAAATACAGAATAATCGATTCTTATTTTCTGCATTAGACATAGGTAAGAGGTTAGATTTAAACTTCCGCCGTTTTAGCCTCCCGGGAAAAAGCCTCTAGTATTCGTTGGATTGGAGCCTGGTTGGACCGCGAATCCGGTGTGGCCGAGAGAAAACACTGCCACTGTCTCCGGTACTACCCGAGCTGTCCAGGAATTTTAAAAAAGATTTCTACTCTGATTTTTCTGTTTACTCATACATTAAATAGCGCGAGATTAAGGGAATGATCAGCATCGCCTACACACAAATCAGGAACCAGTTAATCCGGAAGGTGTATAGCTGAATTAATGCCCGGTAGATTTCAAAGTGATCTGACTCATAGGCCTCACCATGTCTTTTGACTCTAATATAGGGTGTGAGTATCCAAGTTGCCACACGCCTTGAAATTACCATTTTCAAGGCAACAATTCACTGAGGTATGACGAGCGTTCTTAGCAGTAAGGGCTAAACTGTTCAGAATAATTATTCGGCTTTAATGCAAACACTTTTTGCTGTACAAAAATTACAAGCTCCGTACTGTGGCAGTTCCATCCCTCTGCCAACCAGTTGCAGTACCCCTGACCCTCTGACAGCCCCCCACTGAGCCGATCTGCCATTCGCTGCCGAGGCGCAGGGGTTTTTTAGATTCAGTGGAGCGTAGCATAGGCAGGTCCCCAGCCTACCTCCCCAAACATTTGGCCCCTATGGTGAACCAAATAGGCGTACAGAGGCGGCTTTCTGTACACGTAGACCCACTGCTGTAAACCAGATCTAGAAATATTTTTTGTAACTGTTCGTTGGGAATAAACACAATAAAAAACAAAAAGTGTGTGTAATTGAAGATCGCACAGCAATTTTTAATACTATATTTTTTTAGAAACGAACCTTTCCTTTTTTTGGCTGTCTGTCCCCTTTCATTTTCATGTGTTTTCTTCCATTAATACCGGTATGGAATACTGTGTGTAGAAATGGTATGATCGGCCTTTTATTTCAGGTTTTACTGTTAGGCCTAATGTCGAATTTACGGACTCTTCTCCTCATTTTTATTCTTGTTCTTCACTTTCTTTCAATTTCTCTAATAAAAAGATTTTGATATTAGAATGCAACAAGAATAATTATAGGTGGGTGCAGACCAATATGTAGGCTATTTACCAGCACAAGGCAAAGTTTTCTCTGTTCTTAATTGAACACCACGCCATGCAGACGTATGGGGGGGGGGGGGGGGGGGTGGAGGCAACTTTTCTTGCATTTTAAAATTCTGCGCTAGACGAAGGTAGCGGCCATTGTACCCACGAAGAAATGCCGTCCGGTACTCGCTGATTATGATGCTGGATAAGTCCAAAGATGTTCTGTATGCTCGGACGCAAAATGGTCAGCAAATAGCGGGCGACACAAATTCGGAATACCCTTCTATAAAATAACCTAATCTAAGCCTACATGCTCTGAACAAAGCAGTTACATGAATTAACCATTTGTATGGGAGTATGATGGTAATTTAGCATTTTTTTGTTGGAAGGCCTTAAAATTAGCTCGTCATGCTTCTGTGTTGCTGTGAAGTGAGTCCGCATGGCTTTGAATTTAATACTGCTCAGTGACAGTCAATTTAAAAAATAGTGCATTCCATACCTGTTCCTTATGGATTTTATGAATACTGCTTCCCTAATATATTTTTTCTTACTTCCATTAAATGTGTGGTTAAAATCCAATTCATTGGTTGTTTAGAAGAGATTGAACTGTCAAGTGCGAGTGTTGAACAATAAAATGCCCATAAAGAATAGCTACAGACTACATTTTAGCGGACCAAATTGGAATGACAGGTATTTAGAGAGTGTGTGAAGTGGCAACTAATCTTTAATAGCTGTTTCAATTAGTAGCGGACCCCCAAACTGTGATCTCTGTAGCAGGCTCGTTCAAAGTCGACAACATGGCTGGATTGTTTGGATGTTTGGCTTCCGCTGTTCCCGGAATTCAACCGTTTGGATGTTCTTTGATGGTGCTGTTGACAGCTTCGCCCGGCTGCCTCTTCTTTTTGTCTGCATGTAGCTCCTTAGAAAGTACGAACATAAGAAAACCCAAAACCGTCAACACTGCCAGTGCCAAACGTTAATTTGAAATGTTTTTTTTTACTGAAATAAATAAAATTGTTTTAATATGCACCATTGTACTAGCTTTGTACCTTATTTGAAACGCCTCGAAATATACAAAATCCGTCAGAGAATGGCCTCAAGAATTTGCGCTTGTTGTTTGAAGCAATGACGTTAAAAATGGTAGGCAGTAGCCTGACACGGTGTGGGTAAAATATGGAAGATCCGAGTTTCTTCGGGACGCTTGACCGATTTCTTAACTCGGTCTTGAGAAACGTGTTTCATTAACTTATGCGATATTGGTCGTGAATGCTAAATTATCCACGTTTCCACTACTCTGTTCTGCAGCACAAGGTAACGTAAATAAATAAACAGTGAAAGAAACAACAGTTAATTTATATATAATGGTGGAAGCTTCAGTTTTTTACACAATTTTCTGGAGGATCTAGAACCACATGGCGCCAAGACGGGATGATAATTTAAAGATGATTTGCTGTATTTTCTTGGATTGATTAAATGGATAAGGACAAAGTACACTGGGGTCCAAAAACTAAGTTTGTCGTAGTTTATATTTTGAGTATTTTATAATGCGAGGAACTACTACTTAAAATGGAAGAGCTACTTTATATTCAGGGACGTTGTTATTGGGAAGTGCCTTCAATTTATGATAAAGAACTCTAAACAACTCTATAAAAAGAATTGTAATTTTCCTTGAATATATAATAAAGAATTCAACCTTTAGTAACATTACAGAAACATCAAAAATATCCCAACGAGATCATTTAACGTGATAGGCGTATGTGACAGTTTGTCTTGTTGAATGTTTTTAACTGTCAAAATGTTGTTTATTGGCTATTTTCCAGCGTGATAAAACATCATCGCACCCGGAATATATATGTATTTGTTTTACGCATTGGGCGGCTGTCAGTCAACGAACGGGTTGATCAAGTAAAGAGCAAGTATTTTCTTAGAAGAGAAGACAGTTGATGACGTGTCGTCAGCAAGTTTTGATGGACGGGAAATTTATGTCATGCTGATATCACTTTCAGTCGAGGCGATTCAGTGGCACAATGGAATAATGAAGACCTTTCACATTGGATGTCACATGTCTCTCTCAATCGGCCGGCAGTTGGCTTTTCAGCGTGGAAACTCTCCCCCCCCCCCCAACTGAAGCACATTCTTACATTTATAAGATAATAAAAAAAAAGGTCATTCCAAGCGACAGACTGTTTATCTTATTAACAGACGTAATTAAAAGTCTGGCACTGTACCTGATAAGTTGAAATGTTACTAGTCCGTTGTGAGATATTAAATCGGAATTATTTTTGTGAAACAGCTTGTGCATATATATTTTTCAGAATTATTTTTTTCATTTCACGCGTTTGGCCATTAGATGCAGCTTTTCTTTTTTTTTTTTGTCAGTATATGTACATCTTTTATGATGGAACACATACTTCGTAATTTATAACTTCCCCATTGATTCCAGGTCCTTGTACTTGTGAACCAACCATAGTAACTTACAGTGTCAGTTTTCGTAGTGGAACTTCTCTTTAAACGGTATCTGGGAATAATGGAAACCTGTCTTGAGAGGAAATATTTTACAGTCCGGATGATCTGGAGTCCCGATGATCCATACCATAAAGCAGCTGCATTAAACGGAACCTTCCTGCAACGGAAATAATTTCGGTCCCTTGCGGTTTCATTATGGGCAGGTTTCACTGTATAATACTGGAAACATTCATAATGGGCTCTTTTTTTCCTTCTTCATCTGCCTCGACACTTGTACATCTTCAGGCATCGCCTTCTAATAGATCTAAATTACATTGTTCGCAGCATGCGTTAAAAGTATTGCATTATTATTTACTTGTGATTCATTAAAATTTCCTTGGTGTTGTATGGCATACAGATACTTTGGAGAAGAAAATTTATGAGTATATTTTCGAGAATATTTGTAGCAATGTTGGCTAATGCTGTGCCTGCCTCATCCTCGTTCCTAGGAACCCTACGACTGCTCTGCACAACAAACCTAAAACCAGGGTTTCCCATGATCTGAGTCGGGCAGTGGCGTCCAAGAAGGTGACATGCATATCATTCTGATGTCATAAACGCGCATCTATTTTTGTTACAGTACTCAGAAACGGGTCGCTGGAGGGACTTTTTTGTATTTCGGTTAATGAAACCTTACGCTTGTTAAACGGACTTAACAGTGATGCGTTGCTGCATTTCGAGGGAAGAGATGTAGTCCACATTCTTGTTTCGCTTCTCACAACTTTTTGTGGTTGTTCTTTAGGGTACTGTTGCTTGTTTATTTGTTTTTAGGACCTGTCCCTCATACTGGTGCATTACGACTTACGCAGTAGCAGCACCTTTGTTTATGTGGTTTTCAATAATCAAAACATTCCCCTTCTAGGAATCTGAATGTTATCATTTGTTTGTAATGACGTTTAAAACTTTATTTATAGTATGGTGTGGTTATTTCTTATTTAGGTACTTTCAACTCGACTGCAGTGCTTCCCTAACTCTGTATATCCTCGGATATCATTTCAAACTCGTAGCAACTGGAGGGAAGTCACATGGAACGATTTCTAACGGAACATCCGCTCAGTCTGCTCTTTTTTTTTTAATGCACTGAAACCTGTCTTAAATGGAACCTGGGCACAACAGAAACCTGTCTTTAGCGGAAACCTTTACAGTTCCGAGGATCCTAACTTCAAGTACCTGTATGAAACTGAAAATTTCGGTCCCTGGCGCTTCGGTTATAGGCGGGATTCACTGTATTTCTTTGAGCACATTCCTCCTGCAGACGCTAATAATCGCTTAACCATTTTTCTTCCCCTTATCGGAACCACAGCAATCAAACAACGCTTTTGAGAAAACACACTCTAGAGTTTTTTGACTCGCCAATTAGTGTAACGGGCGTCTTGTGATTACATAACTGGAACAAGTGCTGTAACCTGTTGAGACTTCAGTTTGCAAAGGATTGATTTTTTTCAGTCAACATGTAGAATATAGAATTAAATGGTGCTGCTTCATTTCAGAAATGTTTGCAGTCTGTGTTTTAGGATTATTTACTCTGATACTGAATAGGACATGAAAAGTGTTGCGATTCATAAGGAAGATGTGATGCAAAGTAATAAAACCTCAGACTTTCAGCACTTCATGGCACAGAAAAATTATGTTACAGGTAGTCCACAACCATTGCTTTTGATTTTGTCTGGCTTTACTAAGTAATAAATATGAAATCTAGGCTTAACTTAGGGATCAAATGCTATGGTGTACATGTTTTACTTTCACGCACAATATCACAATACATCTTCCTCGTCTCTCAATAAAAGCTTTCTACATTCCATACGAAATGCATCAAGTTCTCCTTCAGGTTATGTTATACATCGATTTTACAGATTTTACAATAACCTGCGCGTAATAAGTATTCTCAAGGGGGAATTAATAACTGAAATTATGGAATAATTACCATATTAATTAAGTCCTTGGAATAGAGCTCTTCTGAACCTAACAGTTGCCCAGATAGACAAAAAGAAGCCTCTACTTTTGTGGACCTTATTTTTACAGGACGACTCACATTGCCACGAGAATTAGAAGGAAACAATAATATCTGTCTACAAAACTGCGAGGCCCCACACCCCAGCAGACAGCTGTCTGTGTAGTCATCTCCGTGAGAACCTCAAATGTTACACCAACCTTGTTTCCTGGAACGAGTAAGAAGGATTCGTCTCCCACATTAAATAAAATGTTCCGTTTCATTCTATGTGGCCTGATATACTAAGCTATTACAGCTGAATGTTCAGAGCTTAAATTCTGGTTCTTTCATGGCCATAAAAATGCTGCTTGTGAAAGTCAAAACGTCTATGCCTCACTACGAATTTAACATTTATTTGAAGAAAAAAAAATTCTGCTTAATTATAACTCTAAATAATTTTAGGGAATTAACTAAAGTAACTGATGTGATTTTTGTTGTTGTGACGGCAGTGAATGTAACGGATGCGGTGTTTTGGGATATGACGCGTGTAGATTGGTAGATGTGTACCAAGATCTGAAAGAAACATAGCCACTAAACTACACGGCGTCATATCCCGGATGACAGACAATGATATTTGTAATAATATTATGCCAAGATTAATATAAGAGATATGTACTGCAGCAAACGTGGTGCAGTAGTCACAGCCCTTGCAAATATTTACGTCAGACTTAAGAAATTAATGCTATTGCTATTGCTATTGCTATTGCTATTGTTATTGTTCAACTTGCGCTAGCATTCCGGGCTTACGCGTTGTGTTGCTGCCCCACTGGTTCCCGACGTACGAAGGAACATCTTGCCTTCCACTTCAGAAGTTCGCGTTAATAAGCTGAACACGGTTTCGTCGTTTATAGGAACGATGTACGACAAAAGGTCCACCGACCCATTTTCGGTGGCCTTTCTTGATATTTAGCAATTGGAACGTGAGACCAAAATTGGGTGCATGCTGAAACTAATCGGACCCGCCGTGCAAAGTTTGCATTTGATGTATATATATATATATGTGTGTGTGTGTGTGTGTGTGTGTGTGTGCTTCTCATATTTCCGTGTATGTGTGTTTGGCAGGACTAATTCCATAAAGTCTCCACCTTCAGGCGCTGATAATGTTAGCGAATCTACTCTGATGTCACAAGTCGCGAGAGTGCGCGAAGTCTTGTGCGCGTAGATCAGTGTTTTTGCAATCGGAGCAATGGTGGTGCCAGTATTCGTCTGCTTACGTAGTAGCTGCTATCACGTGACTGAGGTAGGAGGGCCGTAAGGTTTGTGAGACTCGCACTGTGACGGGGACTTTGTGGCTGTAATGCTGCTATACGTATGTAGGTCCTATGTATGGGTATGCATGTGTGTGTGTGTGGTGTGTGTGTGTGTGTGTGTGTGTGTTTGTGTGTACTTGGTCTTGCCCAGGTTCGAGGTCTGCGCTCGCTGGTTCGTACTGTGGTCTTTCACAAATCAGTGCATGTATATATATAAATATATATTGTGTATTATATATTACATATAATATGTATAAGGCAGTCAGTGTAATGATTTTCGTATACACTTCAAATTATAACAAATTATAAAGATACTTGTAGACTTAATCTTCGCAGTGATTTTTGCAATGTGGCTGTGTTGTTTGTTTATTAGCTTGCCGGAAGTACTGAATACACGAAGTGTGTTATGTCCTAGCGGACAGTGTGCTGATACGGATATGGGTCATCGCATCGCGTTTGCTGTCAGTTTATGTTAGCACGTGTGTGTGTGAGAGAGAGGAAGGGACCAGATGCTTGGTAGTGGCAGTCTTTTGTTACTCGTAGGTGACACACACAGCTTTCACGGATCGCTGCAGCATCCAAGTTCATTGCTTGCGTCATGACCAGTTGTTTGCTTCGCCTACAGCGTAGTCGGTATAGTAACCAGTCTACGGGCTGTACGCTCTGCGGTTCGAATCCCAGCAGGGGTAAGAGATTTTTCTGTTCTGTGGGGTCCACCTAGCGTCCTGCGCAGTGGGTACCGGGTAAAGCGGCCGAGATGTGAAGATGACTACTCACCTCCATGTAGTGCCGAGGTTAAGAATGAGTGGAGCTTTACCTCCACTAACCCAATATGCCTTTATGGCGGGTGCAGGGACGCATTTATTTTTATTTTTTACTGACATTTCGCGACTGATTTGGTAGCTCGCTTGGTGTCTGCGTTATTCTGAGTACAATAACCCCTCGCCCAGCGCGATTTTGATTATACGCGTTTGGAAATGAATATATGGGGGAACAATTTTCCAAACACCGATAAATTTAAATGCCCGGTTAAACGTGGGCGGTTACCCACTTCTCGAAATTGAATATAAAAATTCAGTCCCTACCTTACAGAAAACACATTCCGTCTGTATTATAGTGCGACCCGTTGATTCTATTTAAGAATGTAGCCCTTGTTTATTCTGAAAATCATTCTAAGCCCAGAAATACACTCTTTGAGGTAAGGTAGAGAGTATTTAAATATTAAGGCAGGAGGTAAGCCTCCATATAGTTACCACTGAGCTATGAACGGTAATTAGTGTTTAAAGTTTGCTTTTAACTCATGCATGCCGTAATCAAACTCATTCCCTAGCTTAGAGCAATGTAATGACGAGAGAATGAAGTTGAATTAAAGGACATTTACTGCTTTGCAAACCTGCACCTGTTTTCAAACTAAAATTTAGTTCAATTTTAATTTTTCCTGCAGAGCCTAATTTAATTTTATCCGATATAATGAAATGAAAATAGATTATAGTCTTCCATCGCAAGTGTCTTAAACAGCATTACAGTCAAAGGTAAGAAAAGTAAATAGACTGATGTGCGAGAATTCAGTTTTCTGCCACGGTGTAGTTGAGGCCTTCGCCTTTCGGGGATGTTACGCATCGTTGGTTGGTAGTTGGTTACCAGCGTTTCGGAATGAACTCTCGGTCCCATCTTCAAGGGTCAAGTAGGAAGATCGGACCGATAATCCGTCCCGATACGCCAGTGACCAAATACCAACCAAGGCTACGTAACATCCAACGAACGAAGCCCTCAGATTAACATTGTGTTTCATTTATAAATTCCGAGACAACCGTTTAACCAGAACGGAGATGGATATTGTGAAGTAATCTTTTGTTTCATCGTAATCTTAATATCGGACTGCAGCCTAATACAGTGTTTTGGAACTTTCGATATAAGAAACTGTTAAAGAATTTTAGTCATTCTTCGTATCTTTTGAAAATGAATTAAAAACGGCATCTTGATCTCACACATTTACTACGGTTTTATTTAATGTCATTATGCTTTCGTTTTCTTGTTAAATTATGTATGTCAAGATTTTAACAGAAGTCAATATGAATAATTCTCAGCACAAACACTAATAAAGCTAGACCACCCTCTGATACTAAGCAGGCCTAGAATCATAATGAATATTTCGGATTAATGCATTTTACAATAATGTTACTAAAATTGAAGGGAACCTAATAGTCAGTACTGCATTTGCATAATTCTTAAAATTTTTTCACATTTTGACTTATAGGCATGTGACGTGACTTGCTGACGACCGTATTTTAGTTGTTCAGATGCAAGGGATGGCAGGGGGTGTGGAGTTTTGTTATTCATGAGAGTGCCGGCCACCACGTCTCACACTTCTCAGCTGTCTGCTCTGCCTGCTTGCCCTCACGAGGGTTATAATGCAGGGTGAGACTCACAAATGACTAACAACAGTGCTGCCCAAAGTTTCTTTCCCCCTTTTCGTTTTGGTGGCTGAACCTTTAAATATTTTTGCTTTCCGTGATTTCAACTGATATCTAGAAAATTAACCCTTAAACCAGTGGTAATTATGTGTACCAAAAATTTAAAAAAATGCAATTTGCCCAAAGAGAAGGTTTTTTTTTCTCGGAATAAACAGGTCTTATTTCCCTAAACACTACTAATTTTTTTTGACTTTGTAATGTAGATACAGTGTTTGCTGCGACATACGAACTGAATTTTTAAATATTATATGAATTCATTTCAATATAATTCCACCAATGCTCCATACTCACCTTCGTCTGAATGTTGCTCTTACTTGAAGGATGAACGGGCGAAGCCTGGGAACCTTCCAAAAGCTGTGCCTTTTCGGAAGTCGGGGAATATTGGATAGAACAGTACTTTCACTTTTTTGCAGGTTTCCGAAGGTTAAGTGAAACTTGTTCAAGCTTATGTTTTAGCCCGCAAACAATAACCTGGGCCAACCTCTTGTAGTTGTTATATTCTTGCTAATGTAGCAAGGTACATTTGTCTCTGTGCTTAATTAAGCACAATGGTGCGATAGCATATGGGGAAGTAGAGGCATAACTCCACTCGCTTGAAAGCTCGACCCTTGATGGACATAATTGGTCAGCTTCACTCCCCATGAGTAGGAAAATCTCTTACGCTGCCTGGAATGTAATCCCGATTCCTCGGTCCTTCAGTCCGTATCTCGTTGGAAAGTGGATAAGATGAAGGCACTGCGATCCTTGAAAACGGAGCGACGCAGCTTACCGTCCCAGAAGACTTGAATCCTCAGTAACAGCGCTACAAGAATCTGAAATCTCGCACAAAGTGCTTATGCTCTAAATTTCAAAGTTAAGCGATTGGCCCGCCTACTGCTTGGGCTCGAGACCCCTGGTGCCTTCTGTGTCTTCATTAGAGGTCAAACCAGTAGGCGTATCTGCAATATGTAAGCCTATTTCTTGATAAATGTAAACCTCCTAGACACTTTACAGCTGTGTTTATATAACACTAGATACGCGTCTGATTTGTTCTTTGTACGAAGTTCAGCTTGTTGACCCTCTGATAATGAGGGCAAAAGGTCTAGTGTAGCAGAAGGACGTGTTCCTGTATGCCGCTTAAGGATATGCAAAATAAAACATGAATAAAGAGTTTTATGCTAATCAAATATCGTGAATAGCAGAGTAATACTTTTATAGATTTACAGCAGGAAATTATTAATTTAAAAGTCGACAATGCGCACATGTACCGTTCACCTCTGTATATTGTTTTTAAGAGTGACTTAATGTGACTCTCTACTTTCGTTGCATCTGAGTATCGGACTTGGATCATTTAGGTTTATGCTTTTAAGCGGAGGAGTTTTCTTTTTCCGAGTATGTTGAATTGGGCCATTTCCCACAATGCTACAGTTTATTTTTGGTTAGAGAATAATTTCAGTTATGTGTGTAATATCCATCACACTGGTGTTGACCTGTCAAAGGGTGCCAGAGGTTTCTGTAAACCATACGTAGTCGTGTGTTGATGCGTCGGACATGTGTATCAAGACCGACCTTCGGAGGACCATGACGGTATGTGCGTTCAGTACTGTCCTCGTCCAGCGAAACCGGGATCAAAGTTCGTCTGATCACTTTAGGGCACACTTCTGCCGGTCCCTATTCATCATCGACCTCATATCGGCAGTCAAGGTCTATAGTTTATGCCGTGTTTTAAATAACAATTTGCTGGACACTTCCCGCCCAGAATATGGTCTGGCAGGAAGTCAGTTGTGGCGGCAATGGGAAGATGACGTAAAGAAGCACACTCATAATGTTTTCTCTTTGTTTAGTGTTAAGTCGGTTATTTTAACGATGCTGTCGGTATCAACATCTGTGTAGCGTCGAATGATACTCTGATTGACGAACTGCTAGGGGTGTGGAAGGAAGCATCCTGCATTCTGATGAATGGGTTGGCGAAAACGCGAAAATAGTGGTGTAGTGTTGAGTACGGTGATTTAAAAGAAGAATGAAATCTGGGAAACATGTAGAGTGCATGGTTTATTTAAAGCGCTGGCAGTAGCTCAGATTACATAGTGTGGAATATTAGGATAATGAGTAAATGTCTAACGCGTGGGTCTGCGGCCGCTCGCTTGCTGGGATTGCGGTTTCGAATTCCGCTGGGAGCATGGATGTCTATCTGTTGTGAGTATTATGTGTTGTCAGGAAGAGGTCTCTGCGACGGGCTGATCACTAGTCCAGAGGAGTCTTACGGAGTGTGTGTGTCAGTGAGTGTGACTAGGTGGAAGAGGTCAGACTAAGATAGAAAGAAAGTAAATAGTGAATTTGAAAAGATGGGAAACGAAGCGGTATTAGACTAATTTCAGGCACTATCACAATATTTGCCTGGAATTGCTAAGAAAAAGTATTCAAACATTACTCATCTTGGTCTTCGACCCAGGATTTAAAACCTGGATCCTGTAGCTAAGAATGATTTGTGTCACTAATAGAAAGCAGCTGCGTGCCTCCAATCTGTAACTTCCAATTACCCTGCTTTGCTAAAACGAAAAAAGATAACTGGATTGGACACATCTTTCTTAGTAACTGCCTTCTAAAACACGTTATTGAAGGAAAGATAGAAAGACCAGAAGACGAGGAAAAGGACGTAAGCAGCTAGTGGATGAACGTAAGGAAATGAGAAGATACTCGAACTTGAAAGAGGATGCTCTAGATCGTACTGTCTGGAAAACTCGCTTTGGAAGAGGCTATGGACAGAGTACGCGATGATGGCGATGAATGTCATTGATATGTCGGTGTACCTCAGTTATTTTATGTTTCTGAAGTTGTGTGCTAGGTGGTCTAGCTGTTGATAAGGAATCCGCTTTCATACGTATGGGCATATACTTTTTTTATCTGTCTAAGTAACTAACGGACTGATAAATGGAACCAGAAGGTTCAGGGCCGCCAAAACCACACTGGGTGATTACATGTAGTCTAACACGACATATTTTCTTCACATGCATTTTAATATTATCGTTTATCCTGTTTAAGTACTCGCTGTTTTTAAGGCTTACGTATAATACGTATAATGGTACGTCCCACACCACCACGACCACGTATTGAGCTCCTCTTATTGAATAACAGTTAATAATAAATTGTTATGGAAGTTTGGAGAATAAATATTGATGAAAGTGTGGAGGGTTACCCCCTTCCACCAATACGTCTTCATGGCGTGGTGCTCAGTGACAAAGACAGTATTCTTTTAATACCCCGACATAAAAATCACCAAGTTGTTGTGATATTTGAGGTTCGTACAGCTGTGAGTGTGAAGATGGCTGTCTTCTGGCATGTGTTGCCATATAATTTTGTAGACAAACACCGACGTTTCGGAGGAACATACCCTCCTCCAACTTAGTGGTAGAAAAGTTCTTCTGCATGCAGTTCCTCGACGGTTTGTGTACGTACTGATTCTAATTCACTCCTCCAGAAGTCACATTTAAATACTTCGTTTATTCAGAGCAAAGTCTTAAATTAGTTGGTGAACATACTTGTTGATGGGACTGTACACCAAAAGCAGACCATAGAAAATGTAACCTGAGATCTTGCAGGAAGGGAGGGTTGGGTCTTGGGCTAGTCGGAGTCTCTCTGTCTCTGTCGTGGTAGTTTTTGGGGTTCTTGCTGTTCCAACAGAGCAGTGTGTTTATTCCTACCAGCCTCCCGCAATATTGCAGCCAGGAACAGTTTTTACAAAGCACTGGCCTTCGTGAATGGACAGGATGGTTACTGGGGGAGTTCGTTGGCTTGGCGGTTGCTGGTAGTGATGCTGTACTGGATGGTTTGAGTATTAAAGTAAGGGGGGACCATCTCCTAAATGATTTTTTGTGAAATCAGGGGGGAGGGTTACAATACAGCGAAAAAAATTACACAGTTGCCAAATTTCGATTTTTGTTGAGTTTGATATAGTTACGTATTTGTTTTGGAAGGGTTGATTTTGATTTAGTACCATATTTATTGTTGGTCAGTCATTTGACCTTGGTGAATTAAATATATTCACTGTAATATTCCTCTGAGCGTATTGTGTATTTGGAAAAATTATGTATTGTTAAGGTCTATAATGTACCTGCTTTCAGTACGTGCTACGTATTTGTTCTTGCGCACAGTAGGTAGGCTAACCGCGCAACGCCTGATATCAGCCGTTCCGTTTTATCTGCAAGAATACCTTCAGGCTGCAGAAAATAATTTACACTTAGTATTCAGCAGTATCCAGGGCAACCGCATGCAAGCTTTTATGTGGTGCCGGCAACTTCGGCAAAATTTGGTCTGCGTGCGGGCAAAATGACATTCAATACATAGAATGAAGAATGAATGAGTCTGCTTATAATTGCTTGTATAATTTTAAATGTGGATTTTTATATATATTATGTGCATTAAAAATATAATAATTATTGTAGGAAAATTTTGTTTAAAAGATGCAATTCACGACATAGGTCAGGGTGTCGCTATTTGTAGCACATTTTGGCAAAACGAAGTGTATGTCTGCATAAATAAGCCCCTCCTAAGTTTTCAAAACAGCTTCCGCGTTCTATCTCGGCATTGCCAGGGACAGGGTTAAAACACCTTTTCTCATTTTAAATGTCTTCTCGCGCAACATAACACCGTGTCACGGGCAATCGGAAAATTTGAAGGGGCGATACCATGCTGGCGTCCTGGACGCAGACGGGAGGTATTAAAAATAATTATGGATATATACGGCTGTGAAATTGTGGACTGGATTGAACTGGCACGTAGTTCCAGTGGGAGCTCTTGTGAAATATGTCAGGGCTGGCCAAATTCAACCCACAGGAGGCTCACACAATACGTGAGGACTCGCCCGAGGGTGGCACGTTGTATACATGTATCGAAAGGGTGGTGGGGGGATTAAATAAACTAGAACGCCGTTATTACAAACACGACATTTGTTTTATTGCTGTGTATTATACTTGTCGTATTATGTTCTGTAGATCTATATATGCTGACATAATCGTTTCGGTCGCACTATGGCCCTGGGGTCGACTCAGCCTCTAACAGAAATGAGTACCAGGAATCTTTCCTGGGGGGTAAAGGCGGCCGATGCGTAGGGCTGACAACCTTACCACCTTCATGTGCCGATTGTCTAAAAACCTGGGAGCCTCGACCTCCTGGAGCCCTAAGGGCCTGTCAAGGCCTGTAATGGGATTACTTTACCTTTAGATCTATATATGATGTTTGTTAAATTGTATTATTGAAACCATATACTTTCCTTGAGGGCTGCATGTTGGCCAGCACTGAAATATGTAATGGCACATAAAAGTTCTTTTAAAGAATGTGGATTTCTTGACCAGCTGATCTATTATTTAGCTTCTTCAGCGGACTCTTATCCATAAAGTAGGCGCAGAAATTAAAACCAAAAACTTTTTCTAGGCGTGAGATTTGAACAGATTTTATAATTATCTCAAACATGCACGGTATGTACAACTTTGAAGTTTATAATGTGTTGTTCAGCATATTTATTTAATACATATGGCACTAGCAGTAATAGAGAGGCTATTATACATTAAATCTAGAAAATAGCCCTGGAATATATTTGTATATTACAGCTGCCAATGTTGTTCCCTATGGGTGGGGAGACTATAAAGTAATTGCGGATCATCTGCAACGATGTTTGATCTAGGAGGCTAAAGATCGCTAATCCAATAGACTACATTAATTGACGTATTAAAGAGACCTAAAGACTCTGCCACACTTTTCATTCTTATCAGTGACATATTCACAGCGAGGCATTAAGAATTTTAAGATTACTGACTACCACCTGGCCATTCACCGTACTATTGGCTACTCAGGAGTAAAGGTTTGGCCTTGACAGCTTGGGTGGTGGGTCCATTATATTCGGGCGAAACTTGCATAGAAAGCACGTACATCCTCTCAAAAAATTAAGTCTCTGTTACTTTCCACTGATCGCCTTTTGTTAGGTGTTCAGTGTCTAACATTCTAATGGAAAATTCATGTAAGCTCTAACCAGGTGGGACACATCAGGAGGTAGTAGAAATTAATTCCTCCTCACAAGACACGACTGCATTTCAGCCCAATGCATTTTTAACTGAAATACGTCGGTTACTAGTCATAAACATCTAACTGTGTGACTTTGCCCTGCAATGCCAAGGTCAAACACCTTACTTTTGAGTGACAAACTTGAACCTGGACACGTTGTAGGGGGTGTATTACGCGAGTGTGCATGAAGAGATTCAGGCCAGTTTTATTTAGTTCTTAGTGGGTAGGGGTGCGAGTAGAATCACTTAGCCTATTAGGAAAACAGGCAAGCACAGCACTTTTATTTCTGATTTATTAAATTGATATATGACAATACACGTTCGGGCTGGAACAAAGTCTTGAGTCTTTGAAGGATAAGTTTAAAGAGAATTTCTTCACTTCCTACTAGATCTTATTCCCCCTTATGGAGGCATAGCTGATCGGAACTTTTGGACGTGTTCGGTTCTCATAAAAAAAGGAAAGTTTATATTTCATGTAACAGCGCGAGGTGGTTGTGGTTCTTAAAAGAAACTTGACTGTCGTTCAGTAGTTTCTGGGTTCGAATCTCGACCAGGCCGCTGACTATTCTAAAAGAGGCTTATCGTGATTTTTTCTGATACTCCAGGCGAATGCGTGGATTTTACAGTGTGTGACGACCCCCTTCTTCCAAATCCTTTTCTTTTACAAATCATGATCAACACACAGCTTTTTCTGAGAGGCTAATATTTCAGTGAACTGCTGCAATACCGACTGACGTACGGTAGTCACACTCCACCCTTACAGAAGAATGACAGAAAAAAATTGTAAAGATTTTACATGGGGTCCACTGTAGCGTGATATGTAGCATGCATGGGAGCGACAATAAATGCATAAACATTTAGTCGAAACCCCGTAAGAGAACCTCAGACTACTGGGCTTAGATGGGAGGACAATATTAGAATGGTTTCTAGGGAAATACCAGGCTACTATCCAATGGATACCGTGGACTTTTCCTCGTGGGGTCAAGCGGCTGAGGCGTGAAGCTTACCTCTCACTTCCATTTGGTGCGGAGATGTAGTGACTTCGCTACAGGCTGGACATCCGTTGTATCGTGATTTGATTTAAGGTATTTAGAGTTATTTCTTCAAAACGTATAGACCGGCCCTGGGCTGACATATCTTTCTCTTCAAGTGTATAACGGGATGCTTTTACAGGTTAGAAAACGGCCGGGAATGAAGCTGACAACTAACTCCATCCAGTTAGGAGATTAAGAATGCGTGAATCTATAGTTGCACTCTCCCACAGGCCATCATGGCGTGCACAGGGACAACTTTATCTTTACTTTATGGAAATAGGTTGTGTGGACATGGACCGAATGCATTGTCTCGGGAGGGACACCAGTGGCACCTGTTACGAATACGATAACGGGTACCTTCAGGTTTTTGTAAAATGCGTCTAATTTATCAAATAGGTGAGCGACAATTAGATTTTCAGGAAAGACTGTGCTTCATGGAGTTAGTCACTACAACTAACTAACTAACTAACTAACTAACTAACTACATGGAGCA
The DNA here is from genome assembly GCA_021186555.1 of Reticulitermes speratus. Lineage (NCBI taxonomy): Eukaryota > Metazoa > Arthropoda > Insecta > Blattodea > Rhinotermitidae > Reticulitermes > Reticulitermes speratus. The sequence goes on from JAJKFL010000004.1 coordinate 23,132,040, forward strand.
GAATCCTTCCTGAGAAGCTAACAGGTCCTCCGCTAGTCCAGAAATTTCCCGCATTTTATGGAACCCAAAGATTCATAACCACATTCACAAGAGCCCGTCTGTTGTCCCTATCCTGAGCCAGATCAATCCAGTCCATGTCCTCCCCATCCCACTTCTTGAAGATCCATTTTAATATCATCCATCTACGCCTAGGTCTTCCAAGTGTTTCTTTCTTGCAGGTCTCTGCACGAAAACCCTGTATGCACCTCTCCTGTCTCCCATACGTGCCACGCGCCCCGCCCATCTCATTCTTCTTGACTTCATCACCCGAATAATATTTGGTGAGGAGTACAGATCATAAAGCTCCTTGTTATGTAATCTTCTCAACTCCCCTGTTACCTCACCCCAGTCAGTCTTGCAAGCAGATAATAATTATGGGACAAATTGAATCAATGCTTTCATACTCTTTGTTTGTATTTAACTAATAATGAGGAATTCATAATTTTAGTGTTCTAAGTTTTCGTTACTGATAAACGTAACGAAGGAAGTCATTTTAAGGAACATAATTCCAGTTGCTTAACCACGGGAGCAGCAACCTCGCCAGTGTTTGATATCGCCATAAACTCTCGGGTTACACAAAGTCGTATGCTAAGAGCTGAAGGACGGAAGGTGGCAAGACTTGTGGATTGCTTAAAAACGATTACAAATTTTATAACTAACTGAAATTACAGTTGATATTATTATAGTAGGCTAATAACTGTATAGTTTATATCATAGGCAACGTCTGCACATTATATTTTTCCTGAATCACAGGAGCTGATAATGGATGTTGTCTGGCAGAATTTGTGTCTTGCATTGCCACTATATTTTCAGAGGATGGCAGGTATCTTTATAATGCCACCTGTAAGAATACGTACTAAAAAATAGCTATACATTGCAAGGACCCCTAACACTTGCCGGAAGGTTGTCATTTTGGGTGCCATAAATAATGTTCACAGTGGACCCTCATTCTCCCCTTCTACTGTTTCCTCTAGGCGCACGTTTGCGCTTGCGCACGTCTCCAAATGATGTTACCATTAAAGACTTCAAAACAAGATTTATAAACATTGCTCCACCTCTTTCAGCCCTCCATTTCTGTAAAATGCCTCCCCATATAATGTGCTAACGATGATAAGCATGTTCCACAAAATTGCAGCTCCAAACGGAAGATCACAGTGTTTTTTATTAAAACCACCTTTTATAACATCCCTTCAGGGGGGTTACAAAATATGTACTACACAAAACAATTCTTTCTATAAATATTTTGAAGCGTTGATATGTGGCTTCAGAAAAAGCCCGGTTGTTAAAAGTTAGCTTGGGTTTTTCGAGGTTTGGCAACTATGTCCAGCAGAACCGTTCGTTTTCCTTTCTTTCCTGTGGAATGGAATGGATGGCAACATTCTTTCAGGGACCTTTTGTGCGTGAGAGTTGTTTCTTTTTTGCCTGCACGTCTTAAAGAGACCTACAACCAGAAGAAACATTGGCATGAATTGACCTTCTTTTGCTACCTCTAACAAAATGTACCTCAAGCGATATGTTACACGTTTAGTAAATTACTTGGTAAGTTCTGTTGTGTGGGAAATTCTGAAGTTAAATTTGACATATTTGATATTATTTTACATCTGCGTAATGTTTTTGAGTCAATGATCGTGTGGTTATGGTTACTAATGAATTGTCCGTAAACTGATGCGTATGTGGCCAAAACTATCGATTCAAGTTAATGTTATAAGAAGCTGGTTAACTACTGACTGATATTTACTTCATACACCTCTACGTATGCCGAACGTACATTGAAACTCCACGGTTAGTCATTCTCGCGTAGTGTCTAGTCGCTCAGGAAGTCTAGGATTTTCTCGCATTTTTCCCGTGAGCATGCAGTTAGACGGTGTTTGGAAACATGAATCGCGACATTTTACGTTTAGCTTTGATCCACTTCAATATTATCATACGATCTAAATTTAAGTCTCTTATGTGCTTTCATTCAGGATTGTCGACAGAATTATTGTTAGTATGTACTTGCCACGTGCTGCGCCAGTCTTGTCCTGTCTCGGTTAATAGAAAACAAGGCTAAGCACGATGCAGGAAAAGTATTTACGCACTCTAAAGTTCTGTCTTTGTGTCAGCTTTTTGGACTTTGTTTCTTGTCTTCATAGCGTGGCCGTTATTATGGCCACTAGGATACGGGCTGGACGGTCCGGGGTTTGAATCCGTGCAGGGGAAAGTGATTTTTCTGTTCTCCAAAACGCCGAAGTAAATTACACACAATTAAAATTAATTCTTTAATGACCTGAAGATGACCATTTAGTTGTTATCCTCTGCTGTAGCAATAAATAATTGTGTTGATGGCGAGTGTTTAGTATCTTGTGATGTATGTAAACGTAACGGGATGTCCGAAGTTAAATAAATAATACGCGAGCATAAGAACGAAATTCTGTCCTCATTCTGTCCCCATGTAGCGCTTCATTCGTATAGTTACGAATACGAACACCCAGTGGAAGTGATTACTGACATGCAGTCCCTCGTTATGAAGCAGTAATTCTTGTATACAGATGGAGCCACTAGGAGGCAGCACTATCAAGGAGCAGTGATTGCAGTAGCCTTACCTACGTAGCTTATGGCGTGCATATTCAGTGAAATTGTGGTTTAATACAAGGGTGCACAAATCTCGGACACCAGGCCGCTCGGGCGACCACATTCTTTACTGTGGCCCCTAATATTTGTGCGTCCTCAATATGAAACTTTTTTCCTGTCACCCTTCTAGCGCCTTAGAATTTGGAGATGGCTTCTAGATTTATGGAAAATTTGTGCATCCCTGATATAATGGATGATATAATGGGGCAAAAATATAAGGGCATTTTGTGGAAATAAGGTTTCGTGTACTGCTGGAGGAGGTACTATGTATATACTGTACAGTATGTTTATGTCCATTTGCTGAATTTTTGTAATCGTTCATTGTAAGATATATTTACGAGACGTAGGCTACATGGGAAAAATGGAGCGTATGGTGGTAATGTCGAAAAGGCGCCAATTAGTGAAGTTAATAAAGTGTCTCTGAGGACCAAATTACGTTAACAGACTGTCACAATTGGTCAAGTTAGTGTAGATTGAGGTTACACATTTAGGCGAAGCTTATCGGACCATTCCGTTGAAAAGTTCAGCGGACTTTATGATAATCTGTAATGTTGATTGAGGAATATAAAACTATGTGTGTATGTACATATGTGTCAGTATAACTAGTTGTGCCGCTCTCAGCTTACGTAATTAATCACATGTTTCAGTGTTATATTGTTTATTAATCGGTGTTAAAAGCAACATTTTTCTGCCGTAATTTATTGCTATCTAGCTATGAATGTTTGTGGCAGTCGGGGGTAGCAAAACGCATGTTGGGCAACCATCAATGTCTCTAACGAGCTGAGGCCAGGACTCCTTGCTGTTTATTACATTGGAACAGATGTGCCCTGAGCAATGGGTGATAATGACCATTTAATTGGACTTGTCAGGGATATAGGAGGAAAGGGAAGGAATTAGACACTATAGATGCCATTAAGCAAAGCAACTGGCTGTATCCTACATGCAGTAAACACGCCGGAACATTGGATCGTATGATGAGGGAAGTTATTAATTTGTGTAAATTCTGCCATCAAAGTGTGCGGTGCGGCGTTTGCATTTAGTCGTTCCGTACGTAAAACTTTTAGAAAGGGTCTGTGTCTTGCATGATATGCAGCTGGCAGCGTATCTGTACTTCTTGGTGGAGTCATTTTTGCCGGTTTGTAATGAAAATGTGGAACTACCTTTAAATCCAAGTTACGCTTTTAGAGAGCGGCAGTGGTGTAAATGCTGATCCCAGTGGTAGCGCGGTCTAAGGCGTGGGTCTGCGGCCCCTCGCTTGCTGGGATTGTTGGTTCGAATCCCGCCGGGGACATGTATGTCTCTTGTGAGTGTTGTGTGTTGTCAGGTAGAGGTCTCTGCAACGGGCCTATCCCTTGTCTAGAGGAGTCCTACCGAGTGTGGTGTGTCTGAGTGTGATCTCGCAACCTTAACAATGAGGAGGCCTAGGTCCACTAAGGCTGTAAAGCCATGGAAAAAAAAAAAAGTGGTGTTAGTACATCACACGTTAGAAGTTTATTGCGATTGAAGGAGGCCACTGCTGTAATATAGTGCAGAAGTTTAGAGATCTTGTTTTGAAGTGGGCAGTATTTATATGTTGCAACTTATCTTGCATTTAATCTAATTTATTCTTTCATGAGCTTGACCTTGTTGTGGTCTATATACTTGCATCCGTTATTACGTAACAAACATCTGTGTCTATAAATGCAGTTATATAATACGTAAAAATTTCAAACATCAAAGATATTTTGATTGTAAAAGTTACGTTTAAGATATATTAGATATATGGATATTAGACGAAGTGTGGTATAAAGTATTTGTCCTTTTATACTTACGCGAGAGATTTTCCACCTGTTGCGAAGGTGGGTAATGGGGTTGTATTTAATTCAAGTTACGCAAACAAAGTGAAATACACTACTTTTGAGGTTTGCAAGGAATATTTTGCTCAACTGATGATCTACTGTGTTTCCCCCAATGTTTCGGAGGCATGTGCTGCCCCCGTCTTGAAGGTGACTGAATTTGGGTCAGATGGCTACTGAAGAGGTTTGGAAACGGGATTTTATAGATTATATGGGAAGGGCAGAATCCTTGAAACCTTCTTATGTAATTGACATAATTCCCTTTTCCAATAATATCAACATCCACCTGAATCAAATTCAACCATCCTGAGGACAGAGGCAGCACTTCCCTTCTAAAGATTGGAACTAACGGATCATCCCACACAGTGTGCAAATCCAGAAGACTGCTTATGACTCTGAAAGAAATATACATACATTTAGGTTCTTTAACACTTTAAAGACGAAAATATTAGCCTGTATTATATTTAAAGACTCAATTCGTACCGCGCAGTGAACACAGTCCTTGTAGGTTATAAGAACCCAGTTAACGCTGTGTAAGGAAATGACACCTGTTTATTCTCAGAAGCATACAAAACACAGAAATCCACTGTGTGGGCGGAATGTAGAATTTTTTTAATGTCTACCCTGCTGGCATATAACGTAATCACAGGGCTTTTAAAGGCTTACGATTTGATTCAAGTTTTTATATAAACTTGCAGTGAGTAGTCTTCTGGACGATACATAGGTGAAACGAAAGTATGCGGCCTATGATGTGGCCGTACTTGACGAGACTTGATTACGCTCTTACAAAAGAAACACTCTGTATAATTGAAATATTACTCATGGTATCTGTTTAATGTGGACCAAACTTCCTGATATTAGAACTGTTAGTTATCAGATATGCAATTCTGTTCTTAGCCGTGTGGGAGGACATGTAATGAATTTGTAGATTTATTTTTTGATTTATTTTATGACAATTTATGTTGTCGATTAAGTGGCTGGTGCTTGGTGTTGTTCGGTATCAGCAGTAGTACTTCCGTCCGTCAGTTGGCTCGTTTGTTGAAAAGTCTGTGTCAACATTGCATCAGGAAGTGTGGCGGATACGGTCGACTTCTCTCCTTTCCGCTACTTGTATCTGCAGTAATGTGACGTAGAGAATGTTTTGTATGTGGACTCGTTAAAAAAAAAAAACACAACGACAGTATGTGTTCGTACATGCATACTAGCCAAGGTTCCGGGGCGTACAAAACCTACATTTTGGCCACGCGCGCACCTAATTATGTCTTTCTTACTGCAGGAAATCATTGTGCGACAGCTCGGTAAAGATTGTCATGCTGAGTGGTTGGCAGTCGTTACTATTTCGTATTTGGGAGTCTCGGGTCTGTTTCTGGGAATTGGTCTCTATTGCCTTAAATCAGCCACGATTTTCTTCTCCCTTATCCTGTATGATTTATCATCCACAGTCGTTCTCCAATTTGTTGCGCGTTAAAAAAAACGTGTTAGTGAATAAGCCAATAAAAATACATGGAGCGAAACACAAATCTTGAGACAGGAGAGAAAATTCCATCGCTGAAATAAACTCATTTCAAAATCAAGTGCCTATAATTTGGCATTTCTTGTCTGTAAAAGGAATGCAAGCAGAAGTACGAACGATTATGGCGGGGATCTGCTGCTGGTAGGATTAGCTGTTTAAAATAATATCTAACTTCAGGTAATATATTTGCGTAATGAATACTGTTTTTGAAGAATGAAATATGATCAGTGCGCGAGACTATCCAGTGTCATCATATGACAACCAATGTCAATTCTTTGTTCACGAGAGGAGGACGCACACATTAGGTAATGAATCGTAGCCCTTAATGAAGATTATAAATAAAGAGCATCAGGCAGTTAGTGAACCACTTGGTGTTAGAACCCAACATTTCTTCACAAATTCCACTGTTTTATTTTGTGCGGACGATTTGACCCAGTACACATTGCCCGACTGTTTCCAGGATATTAATTATTATATTATCCTCTTATAGAAATCTTTGTATCTTTCTAAATTTTCTTACAAATTCTTTATGTTTCATGATTCCTACCCATAAGAACGTAACGTGTTTGAGTAAATTATTCTAGCAATTCCACGGGACAAATGTTCGTGCGATGTTGCTCCTTATATAATGCTCCCGTAATGTTGCTCCTTGTGTAATGTTCCCACGATGTTCCTACGTATATAATGTTCCCACGATTCTGCTACGTATAATGTTCCCTAATGTTGCTCCTTATGTAATGTTCCCACGATTCTGCTACGTATAATGTTCCCTGATGTTGCTCCTTATATAATGTTCCCACGATGCAGCTACGTATAATGTTCCCTGATGTTGCTCCTTATATAATGTTCCCACGATGCTGCTACATATAATGTTCCCAGATGTTGCTTCTTATATAATGTTCCAATGATGGTGCGCTTTATATAATGTTCCCATGATGTTGCTCCTTGTATAATGTTCCCATGATGGTGCTCCTTATATAATGCTCTTGAGTTTTCTAAACTTCAACATTTTTCTTAGCATTCATATAAAGCAGGTCTATTTAAATTAATGTCCTTCTATTACGGTAGAGATCAGTACACTAATTATGGATATGAAACTGTGCAAGCAATGAATAAGAGAAACAGGCAGCTATTGCGCTTGCTAATTGAAATAGATATGATTTACGACTTACTCCTGTATGAAGCATACTTTCTATGTCATTAACTGAAATCATTCATTACTTAATAGCCTTCGTGTTGGAACTATTGAATAGTCACTTTTCTGCAAGGATACAAACTTCGAGATTTATTTTGTCCAATTCAGTTTCCTGCATTAGACTCTTGTTTCACTCGTTGATCTTCATTGCACAGCCATAATGAAGATATCTTGTGATGGAGGATGACTTGACACCGGAAAGAAAGGACGGACCGTATCACAATACGAATCTACCTAATCGATTTTCACATCAATACTTAGGGCAACCAAAGTCTTTTGTCTCATTGTTTAATGACATCATGGTTCAGAACTAAATTTATTTCATTGAGAGAGGTGCAGAGACCTTCTATTATTTTGGTGAGCCTCTCTCTGGGGCTGTGTAAGTTTTCGTGATGTCAGAAGCAGAGTCCTGCATCATCGGTGTAGTTTTATTCAACACTCTGATTATATTTGTTTGATTTAATGAGCAGTATGGCATTTGCTAAAGTTATGTAGTGTTGTGTAGGTAGGTAATAATGAGAAAGTTTTAGCAGTAATCGTGGAATGAATGATGGAAGGACAAAAATAATAACTGCAAAATACTTATGGATGTTGTCAGAGTATTGATACCCCCCTCGCAATTAGTATGGTGATAGGTCTCTAGAGAGTCCCCGGTAACCTCGATTTTTATAAATGGGCTCACCATTAGACATGCACTAAGATATTTAAGTGATTCTTACAAGACCTACTCAATTACAAATTTGCATTAAAATGGCGTTAAGCTGTTAGGTATAATAAACAGCATGTAGATATCTAAGTGCAGTTGAACAGTTTTGGAGTACATTAGCACCCGTGTGTTGTAGCTTGTTCCTATCTTGTTGACACGAACGGTGAGAGTCATACGACACATGCACTGCTTTCGACTAAAAGCGTGAAGTTTCCTCATCGTGTTCTTTCAGTGCTGGAGCCTGAGAATGAGAAAGCACTATCCTTGCGAACTTTGACTCAAGCTTCAGACAACACAGTATGGAAAGGAATGCTGTCAGGAACACGGTATGAGGTGAATTTACTGCAGTTACTCATCCTCCTGTGTTCAGTAGAACATTAAAAATGGTCATTGTGTCGCTGTGTAATACGTTCGGATTTTATGACTACAAAGCCTAAAGAATATTTAAGAAAAATTACTTCCCTCAGTTATCATCGGCTTGCTTTTGTCATATTACACTGAGACCTGCCTCTAACGGTACGGCAAGGGACCGAAATTTTTACATTTGCAGGAAGGTTTCGTGTAATGCAGGTACTTGAAATTTGGATCCTTGGGACTGTAGAAGTTTTCCGATATAAACAGGTTTCCTTTATGCCCAGATTCCGTTTAGGACAGGTTTCACTCTATTACTAAAAAGAAACATTATGGTTAAAATCAAAACGTAATCTACATTGATGTGTTGAATATGAAATTATTAGAGACGTGAGAGTCAGGTAAAGTAAAGGTAAAGTTGTCCCTGTGTACAACATGCAGACGTATAGGGGAGTTGAGATAAAGCTCCACTCTTTCGTAACCTGACATTGGACAGAGGTAGGTGGTCAGATTCTGGGCCCAGCCGATTTCACCTCCGGTGAATGAGGCTAAATGGGCCCTAAAACCGGCTTGGAGACTTTGGAGAATAGATAAATATGACTCTTGACCCTACAAGGAGTCAAACCACGAATCTCCGGTCGTCCAGCCTGTAGCCTAGTGACGCTCACTGTACCGACTACATTATCCCGGATCCTAGGGGCGTGAGAATGATAGATTGAATTAATTTCATGTTTTTACTGTACAAGTACAGAACTAGCTTCCACAACAGGTGCACGTGTGTTAGATACATTTTAATTGCGAGATGTTTTCATTACTTGAATTTTAAAAATTTAGGAACATTAAATTTGACGTTTTGCAGCATCTGATAATGCGAGACTCCATTGAGTGGAATGGCGATGGGCGGAACATACAGCACAAACCAGGAAAATGGCAATTTTGTTAAACATTTTCTTTTTTATAAACTTGTGAAGAGAGAACTTGAGGAACTTAGGCGTATACGCGAGGATAATATTAAAGTGTTGTTAAAGAAACGTGTTGTGAAAGCGGAGGATTGGATGAAATCACCTCATGGTAGGAGTTCAATGCGAATATTTTGCGAGCACGGTGTTCAGCCAGTTTCCCTTAATGTACTATGAATTCTGCGTTGAGTTATTCTGCAGTATGATCACCATACATTGAACGTGAACTGCCCTGCCCATACAGGAAGGCTCGTTTGCTTGATTATACAGCACGATGAAGGTTGTCTATGTTTTTGTCGTCTTACTGTCACCCTCCGCTCGCGCCTTTCAACTACGGGTTTGTTCACGGTAACCACCAGGTGGAAAGTGTCTACTGTGAATTTTTCCTGAAACGCCTCATACCCCCCCCCCCCCCCCTGAGCCACCAAAAAATAATGTTGATCAGAAAATAATAATAATAATAACGTACGAACTTATACGAAATTTATGGAATATTTTTATGTATAATCGTAGTAGATGTTGATATTTTTCTCGCATTTATGAAATGAACTGAGAATAAAGCAAGGGAAGGGGTATAATAATGGGGGGTTGACTAATGTTCCTTTATTACACCTACACGTAAGCATGAAACGAGTGTAATAATTGCATGTGCTGGTTTTGGCGTGGTTTTTACATGCTTGCCATTTACATTTCAGTGGTGCGTTTAAGAGCAACGTAAATTTAGTTGACCTTTATTTTGTGTCAATGTATGTTGGTTGTTGTAGGTCTGGCAGGGTCATGTGTGACCATCTATGTGTATAGGAAATTCATTTGGAGGGAACGTTTTATTGCGCTACGGTGCCGGGTGTTACTTTATTGTGTTAGTATTGTTGTGTGCTTATAAGAGACTGCAGTCTATCTACTCGCATTATCTTCGATTCCTTAACGATTAAGTTTCTCACTTTCAATTGATCCTTGTTGAACCCCATGTCTGGTCAAAAACATTTCCAGGAAAAAAATAAATATTCAGATTATGCATGATATGACAGCTAACATTAGAAGCATGTACAGATTGAAATGTTATGAGTCCCCTATATTTTCTTTAAAGTTGGTATAAAGGCTGATGTATCAGTAGTGTTTTCCGACGCAATGTAATGTAATTGTGACATTTGATGTTCTCACAGCGGTGCTTGTGAATATTGCTGTCTTCGGAGATGTGACGTTATGTAATCTGAGGGAGTCAAACAGCTCAGAGTTGTTCCTACTTCCTCTCTGTAACTTACCCTTTCATACTGAAGATGGAAGCAATATGTTTCCTACGAAATGTTCGTAAGTTGTTACCAGACTACATGGCATTACATCCCTGACGACAGTAACCTTCACGTGTTTTGGTCTTAGTAACGCAAATACGGATAAGTTATCTATTTCTGAATAGGTGTTCCTGCTTTCCTATATTATTTTTTCCCACATTTTATCTGACGTTGTTCGTGTAGATAGACAATTAACATTACTTGCAAACGTAGATAATCTTGTTCTGTTCATTTGCTGCCTATATTTTCCGGGCACATATTTTGCGTGTTGTTAAATGAGTAATTGTTGTATTGGATGCGGTAATCTCATTGCATATTTCATTTCTTTAGGCATGGCAGGACAATTTACGGACATATGTGTATGTTGGCTGTAATGTAATTATGATTCCTATACTCGTTTGCACTATTGAAAATAGGAATTTCTTTTCTTTGTACAGCATAGGGAGTGATTCGTCGAATCTGTGATGGCCGGCTGTACGTGTTTCAACTTACATACACTTACCACGTAACTAATTACATTGATCTTCATTTAATTGAATATTTCCTAGTACGTTTACCATAAGAACTCTGACTGCTCAACTCCTGCTAGTTTCGAGATTAAGAATAAGTGGATCTGTCCACCCTCCCCCATACGCTTTATGCCGTGCACAGGGTGAACTTCACGTGTTTTATCATAAAAACTAAGATTGCAGTAACGAAACTCGTGTGTTTAGACTTCAGAAGGTCTCTATCATTAGAAACGTATAAATTCCATGGGCAGTGCTCGGCGGTTCACATATACGCATTTAGATAAATGCAGTGGACCGGAACGAATGTTTTGAGAATAAATTATAGATACTTTGTATGGTATAAATTAATGAAACAAACATACTACATGATAATACGTCAGCAGTCTGAACATTGTGGGTGTTTGCTGTTGTTTTCCTTTCAGTATGGCCGTTGTGGGAAAACAGCCATACCTGTACCTTCTGGAGTACCATCCTGAACGCGCATCTTAACGTGTCTATACTAGGCTTCTGATTCTAGCTTTTACAAGCTGCATAGTGACTGTCTGTCTGCAGGGCGAACAGCTTTGTCGTTACAGATTTCAGTAAACTTGCTGAATCATAGTCTGTATGGTTTTGTCATAAAAGTTTTTAAGTTATGGATTAGTGTTACTTAGCAGCAAGTGTACTGCGGAGTGTTCTAGCGAGACCACAACTAAGTAGTCCAGCCAAGCGTAAGAATTCGATCTACACCGTATCTCTCTTATGTCGTATGTAAGTATTAATTCAGAGGCGTGTAAATCGTCTTTCCCAGAAAGATGTAAGGAGGATATCATGATATCTTTTTGTCATTAAGTATATCTGTTCTGTTCCGACTAATTTTGGCTGTTGCAAAAAAAATTGTTACTTCGTAACCTGTTTTGAACGGTCTTGGTTAAAATTGGCCAACTATCTCTCGGCTGAATTATTGGGGTCAGGATTGTTACTGTTGCTATGCCTCCCAACACTGTAAATCTTGCCTGAAAGTGTCGCCACTTTTACAGGTTATCAGTACCGAGAATTAAATACAAAAATTAATTAGCTCGTTAAAAAGCGTTGGTGGACTTGTTAGTGTTTTGTAATTTGGTTTGATGAATGCGGAAATGAGTTCGTCCAAGACTGAAAGGATGCTTTTGACTTACTCGTGTGTAAATTTATGCGCTACAGGAAAGTGGGTGTGGCTACGTATTTGTGAGGTTCCTTTAACGCTTGTTTTAGGATATAATTCCTTAATGACTTCAGACACCTGCAGGCTGATATGGCGACAGTAAGTTTTCACACTCGGCCACACATCACACAGTACATGAAACCTCAACAGAACAAAGTAGTTTCTATGGGGATAGCTACCGTGTTGTGTACAGTACGTGTTTCATTTGGAGTTAGGCCTAATTTGCAAATTCATTACTTTCACCTTATAACAGTCTCTGTATGTAACAACAAACGTGGTACAGTGAACAAGTTTATTTTTTTTTCCAAATCGTTGTGTATATTTTTGATTTCAAGCTACAGTATTTCTCTTTCATATTATAGAGGAATGGCATCCACCTATTATGTACGCGCCACGAGAAGGCATGGAGTGTAGACATGCGGGAAGGGAGGGTAATTAAGCGCATGCGCACTACGTTATTACTGAAGACTTTCTGTCTCACACACATAGTTTATGTCTGATTTCGTTCCCCTAGAGTGCAGGTAAGTGGACTGACGTTTTCGGCATAGAGCGTGGCGTTAATTTCCTCACATCCCACCTCTCCTAAACTGGCGACTTCTCCTGGCGTGCTCATAATAGTCTGAGCAACTGTTAGGGTCCTAAATAAATATAAATAAATAAAAATAAATAAATAAATAACACTGTACTTACATACTCGTGTGTAATGACTACTCAAAACAATTAGAATTTATGAGGATTACTGATGAACTGGGGTGGGGATAAAAATTCACCGCTTACAAATTATATAGGATTTTATATTGAGAATGTATGAAACGAAAGTCAGCTTTGCTGGATCAGTAATTTCTGGAGGTTCTTAATGTCTTAAGAATTAATTTAAATAAGAGAAAACAAATTTGACGAACTGTACTGCAGAACCGTCCTGTGACCCCCAGAACGAAATCCTCGTTTCAGAAACAAACCTAACAACCAGGATGGGATCAACAGCAGTGCCATTCAGACTAAGGCTGCACGGTTGGTTTCTGGCCATTCTGCTCGTACTTGTTACCTTTCCTGAACGTTTGTAACGTAAAAGACGTTTATGATTTCACTGCCTCAAAATGCCCATCTGTTAGGTTCTGTCGCATTCTCAAAGTTCTTATCTTTTCTGCTGATGCCATAAAATTTTAAAAATGAAAACATAAATATATTAAAAGAGCCTAAAAATTGGATTATTTAGCCCCTTTATTACTTGCACTTCGGAGATCTAAATGCACTGTTTAGTCCGCAGTATAGGTGATTGTAGAAGTAGAAATCAGAGCCAGTGGCATATCTGTCTCAACCATTTGCACAGTCTGCGGTACCCAGCACAGAAGAGTGTAAAGGCAGCTTCTCCTAATCATGTAACATTTGCTGGACGTCTCAAAGGAGACCCAGATTCATTTTCAGGGCAGTCCATGTGAGGTTTGTGGTGGAAAAGGTAGAACTGGTACAGGAGTTTCCCCGAGTAGCTACTTCGGTTTATCATTACACCAATCCTGGATAGTCATTCCATTTGGGGACTGACAGTGGGCTTATAAGAAGTCGCCGTTCAAGAATAAAAGGAGTCTTTATTAAGCCATTGGTTTGTGCAAGGTATGGAGTGACAGAGGTCATGTACCTATATATTATTATTTATTAAAAGTTTATATGTATATGTATATGTATATATAGAGATGTAAATATGTACTTCCGAAAAATATTGTGATTTCTGACAAAGGATAGGCCCACTCGGTTGTCATTGAGGGCCCTCCAAGACAGAAGGACACGAATTTTCACAACTAAACTAATAAGTGGTTATGAGTCCCAAGTGGGGGTTCAAACCCACAACGGACTGGCTGAATGCCAGTCGTAACGCAACTGTACTCTGAATTTGCTATTGGTTTAGAAGCTCGGTAAAGCTATAGCCGTTATGGAAGTGGTAGTGAAGAGAAATACGGATTCTTACTGGAATTCGAATTTCGATCTTCCATCTGAGTTATCATACCCGCTATCTTAAAATGTGTATCAATATTAAGATATGTAACATCGATCCCGCTATCTTCTGTACATAAAAGGTATTACAGACATGTGCAAAGTACAGTTACGACTGCATAATGAAATTGAAAAGGGAAGAAATATTAACCATGTCATACATTCAAAATATCAACCTGTCAGTTATTTCTTATGTTTTAATAAGGTAAAATGGTCTTGCGTATTAATATTAGTTTGTTGTAGATACGGAAGGTGACACACGTTACTTGAAGTCTATTCAAATCTCTCCTGCCTTTATTTTTATCTAGTCTACTTTTTCGTCGCCTGACCCCCCCCCCCACCCCCCACAATTCCCCGCACATGCTCGCCCCGCGTGCTGTTACCGAGGGACCCATCTGTTCATTGCGCAGCTGTCATTGTTGAGACAGAATGGACTTAGGTTATTCTTTATTACAAAGATAATTTCCCTAGGCAAGAAGCTTTTTCTTAAAACCACCCTTCTTTTACCGGGTTCTCCACCCAACTTCTCATCTGTTCTTTCAATTCATCTTGTCACGTAAGCATATATAAAGGGTGCGTGCTCCCAGCCACTCACCGTTGTCAGTACCTAATGACGGGTTACACTCAGTTGCTCTGTGAGTCCCATCGCCGACAGAAAGGCCAGTGTTACCTCTTACACATAATACCTTATATTTGAACACTTTTAATTTTTTTATACATATACGCAATCTTTTCTCTAGTGAATATGGATAATTTGTGGTTTGTAAAAGAATTAGGAATTGCCTTATTTTGTACTAAAAGGCGACGACATTGGTCCCCAACTTCGATCGACAGTAAAGTAATGAATTTGGTAGTCTGACAATGCATTGTGTTAGTGGAAGCCTTGTTTTTGTTTAACAGGCTCTGAAAGGACACTGGTCGTTGCAGTTGCTTGGTCTGGGGCTGAAACTTACCACATATGGCAAAGGTTCTTGAAACATGCATGAACGATGAAGGTTAATTTTCCTGTAAAGATTTGTGGTCTTCGTCTGCATTGTTAAGTTACAGAGTCTTTTTATTAAGCATGCTAAAATTACGTCACGACATCTGTTATAGTATGTAACTGGCTTTTGCAAATGTACTCAATTCGGCTTTGTGACATTCTGTGTACAGGCAGTACGCAAAACCATTAATTTTCGGTGTGTTATTTTCCTGGTATAGCTAATAAAATAACCTACGAATATTACCTTCCATAAAGATCTTAATAATATACGTCACCACCCTTACCTCTTCTTAAAAGGATGTCATCTTACCTATTCTTCTTCTTCTTCTTCTAATTTGAAACTTACATGGCTTCCGAAATATGGAATAAAGGAAATAGAAACGGATGTGACGAATACAAAAGTAGAGAGTTCAAGAGGCAATTTGCCCCGGGGTACTTCCGGTTTTATCGAGTGTTCGGCGTTGAACACCTGGTCTGAGGCGACACGAATAGTAATTTATGCACGGATAATGTAGTAGATGGACGGTGTCTTTGAGAGATATGCCCCGTCGAACAACTGAATAAATCACATATAGGAATGCTTCGTATTTTGAATATTGCACGTACGCGATTTTATTGATACCTCTGACAACTTTAGCTCCAAAAACTAGTTTTGTATTTAATTGTACAATTCGTAAAGCGCTCAGTTTTGAATCTTATTACATTTTAGCAGTTTTATATCTTATTACAATGGATGACGCAGGAACAAAATGTTACTAGGTTTGTGCTTTTTATTTAATTCAGGAGACGTATGCTATTCTTTCACAAAAATTAGATATGGTAATTTATAATAGTAACCAAATTTCAGACCGGGTTTGATGCTCACCCAGTCTCTTATCCAGTGGTCACCGGGGGCTGTCTCCCCGGGGATAAAGTAGCCGGAGCGTGGTGCTAACCAATCACCTTCATGTTGTACTGACAGACAACTGTACTTTATCAAAGTAATTTATTATTTCCTCAGGCTTGTATTTAGTTTCAAAATTAAGCTCATTTGGTAGAGAACTACAGCGACTGATTTATGGGGTGGACGACCAAGGGACTAGGGTTCGATTTTCCACAACGGGAAGAGATCCCCCCTTCTTCCGGCTTTTATGCCGGCTCCGCAGCCGCACCACCAATCCTCAGTACTCCGAGTACTAAGGATTTCTTCCCCAGGTATAAGGCGGCCTCTCGGGACTTAGCACCAATACTTTCTTCGAAACAAACACGCTTTATTTTGATTTATATTAGCCCCTTACTTAGGCTTTTTAATTTTTTTTATCATGGCTCGACAGCCCTTGTGGGCTTAGGCCTCTTCTATGAGGTTCCTCGATCACACTCATTTAGACACACCACACTCGGTAGGACCCCTCTGGACGAGTGATCGGCCCGTCGCAGCGACCTGTACCTGACAATGCACAACACTCGCAAGAGACAGACATCCATGTCCCTGGCGGGATTCGAAGCCGCAATCCCAGCAAGCGAGCGGCCACAGACCCACGTCTTAGACCGCATGGCCACTGGGATCGGCAGGCTTTTTAGTACTTCAGATTATAGTAAATTACGTCTTATTCTGCGGACCTTCGCATCCTTAATGGACTTCTCCCAGTCAGCTCTGTTTTTTTACCTCTCTTTCCAGTTTTTAATTTTGTTTCTATTAATATCTGTCTGTACAGAGTTACACCATCTGTTTTTGGTCGTCCTCTTAGTCGACTTCCCTGAGTTATTATTATTAATTACTTGACTTTTCTCTTACTATCCATTCTATTCACATGACCAATTCAATCGACTCATTCTGAAAAATGAAAGCATATCTAAATCTCCAAAAGGCTGCATTAATTCCTTATTATATCGCTTTCTCCAATTTTCATTTACTTTAATTCCCCCAAACACTCTCCTTAAAACTTTTGTTTCGAAAACAGTCAGTCGTATAATGATATATTTATTCAATGCCCAAGATCCTGGTCCGTGTGTTGCCACTGGTCTTATTAATGTCTTACAGATTTTTATTTTTCTGCTCTACATGTTGATTGACTCTTTGGTAGAGGAAGAAGTTTATAATATGGTCTATTTGCATTTGTAATTCTTAAATTATATATATATATATATATATATATACATTTTTACGTATTCAACGTAAATTACGTACTTTGTCAAAATAATGTTTCTGCTATACATATCATAAACCAACGAATATAATTTATATAATATTTTTCACGCTTAGTACAGTATATTGCCCCTCGCGTTGTCTGAAAACTGGTTCGTCTTGCTTTTCGTATATTCCATAAAATGTATGTTAGGCTTTCTCACCAAAACAAAAACCAAAATATTTTAGGTTATGTCCGACTGTTAGTTGAATGCGTAAGAGAATTTACATATTGATAAATGATGTCTATGTGAAAAAGAATAATGTGCATATTACGGCGTAATAATATAAACTTTTGATATTACATGTTTATCAGAGATCAGTTCTCTTAATTGTTTGTTTCTGTAACACTGTAAATTATACCCACAGGTAACATATATTTTTAGGTTTACATATGAAGATTACAAAACTAAATTAATTATATTAAAAATAGTACTACATTTAATTAGAAGGTAGTTTACTGATAACGTCATGTAAATTTAGATGTAGGTATGTGTTGCTGTAAGTATTAATTTACTTTCTCCAACCTCTTTTCATGCATTTGATAGACGTGCCATTCTGGTATGTGTAAATGATGCAAAAATGTAACATAATTTACAGGATACTAACAAATAAAGATGAACTGTTATGGTTCCGTCTCGGAAAGCAGTCTTGATGTGTTGGCAGTTACATAATGTTTCCTAATACGTGTTTAACTTGTGTCATATAAATGGATCGCATAGTGAGTAAGTAGGCTTGTAGGTCTGTGTGCTACCGGAATATTGAAACAAACACCTAGTTGCTGTAAGACAGAAATGAGAGCTACGAAGCAAACAAAACTGTTTGCTGGATTCGGGCCTTTTTATGCGCGTTCATAAAGTTGCGAAAAGCTTCGCCATGTCTGTCCGTCTATCCGTGCGTCCGTCCGCGTGGAATAACTTGACTCCCACTGGATGGATTTTAGAGAAAATTTATATTGGGAATTGTATTAAAATCTCTCGAGAAAATTCAAGCGTTTATTTAAATCGGACAATATAAACTGGTATTTTACATGGTACATTTATGACTACTATGGTTACTAACGTTACCGTAGTTGCCGTCCATAGTAATCGATAACGATAGTAATCGAGACTAATGTGACGTATTTCTTAATGCGATTGATATATTGTTAATTAAGAAAAATTCAAACGTGCCATCGTAGTGTGTAATGTTATTATGTATGTATAGAAACATGAAATGTGACATGGACACGTACATTATGATTATACCCTCAACTTATGCACGAAACATTGTTTTTTGAAGTCTGCAATTACAAAATATTTCGACGGGGTGAATAGTTGTGTGATGGGCCGGGATAGCGTAGTCGGTATAGAGACTCACTACGGGCTGGACGGTCCGGGGATCGAATCCTGGTGAGGGCGAGGTTTTTCGAAGACGTCCAGACCGGCCCTGGGGCCCACCCAGCCTCCTATACAATGGGTACCGGGTCTCTTTCCCGGGGGTAAAGCGGCCGGGGCGTTGAGTTGACCACCCACCCTCATCTAGTGCCAGGGTTAAAGAAAGAGTAGAGCGATACCTCTACTCCCCCTCTGGGCCTTCGTGGCCTGTTCTAGGGAGAACTTAAAATAGTTGTGTGACGGATAAATGTAACAAAATCGACATGGGACATGTAAATAATAAGCTGTGCAAATAAGTTAAAATCAGGCCCTAATAATAGTAATTTTATAATATCTGATCACCTGGGAAGGATCCAGGAAGCAAAGATCGGAACACCTTTCGTGTTACGCTATAATTCTGTCACATCTTTTCCGAATTTGAAATTCAATTTGCAAAGAATTTTGAAACATTATTTTGTAAACACTGCCTATACGAGTATGGTTGTGGTGCGTTTCTATAACTAGTTGTACCCGTGCGAATAATTCGCACATAGAAACAGTAAAAAATCTAACCAACAAAATTTATAGCATCTTAATCTTAATGCATATTAAAAACTCTACTTACTGATGCTTCATGCTGGATAATTTTTTTCGGAAATCAATGGATCATAAGCAGCAGGTAAGTGAGAAACAAAACTTTCCGATGACGTATAAATAAGAAGTAAAACGTTGAAATTGACAGTGCTGCCACCACCGAAGAACAAAGGGAAGCTATTTTTTTGAGACGGAGTTAATGAAAATTAAGGAGCTTGCAATCAATGCCCAATCATATGCTTTATAACAATGTCTATCTTGAAAAGATCCATTCGGTATTTTAGAAGATCATGATTTTGCCAACAGACCTTACCGTAATAATATATGATAATATTACTGTAGGAGACCGATGTCATTCGAATGGCTATACGAGGGTCCAGGGCTCGCAGACGTCGGTATCCTTTTATCATAACTCATAAATATCACTTCGTATTAAGAAGAGGTGCTTCTTGTAGCGAACAAACTCTAACAATTAGACAGGATTAGTGGCATGGAAATCATTCTGTACGTGCTTACAAGTACATGCTATTATATACGGAAAGTCTCGCGTGTCTCATATTTTCATCTAAAGATGAAAGTAATTATGGTGTTAGGCAGAAGGCCGCCTCTCTTGCCACACATCTGTTTGAATGTGAATGGCATTATGCTATCCACTGGCCTACCAAACTTGATGCTGGCTGAACTGCAGTCAGGCTGAAAATGATGCAGCTTCAAAGTACGGGTCACGTGCTGAATTATTAGGAGCTTTATACCATCTTTTCATCGCAGTACACGATTATTGTGATACATATATAATAACGGATCGAAGATCTCAGCTTACACCCTAATCGACAACTTTGATAATTACATCCGGATACTCTGGGTCACGTCTGAATAGGTAAATGTAGGGAAAGGAATATGATTATATGAGGCCACCATGTAACATGAATGATTAACCCGGAAGAGAGGAGTGTGCCAAATTGAGGGGAAATTAATAATATGTGGACTGAACTGCTTTGTCCTTGTTTGTGTTCAAGCAGAATGTTTAGACATTTTTTTATTGTAACGACGATTGTGAGGTGAGTGGAAATCTTAAGAGAAAGGGACAGTTAACTTTCAGATGGAATTAGTTGATTCGCAGGCCATTTACTCTTCACTGCAGAAGTTATATGGATGGCACTTGCAATATACGCTCTTCGGATCCTTTGACTTCTTTCTCCATTCTCTATCTCACTCATTTACTCTCTTTTCCCACGAACCGTGACGTCTTTCTGTAATAATTTCAGTTCATGTAGAACTATGTTGTAATTAATTTTGCTTTTTTCGCGTGGATTATATAACCTTTGGCATTTTAAGCGCTAGTGGTGATACGTATATAAGTTTGTTTAATCAGTTAAGTACAAGGACCACAAACACGTTCTTAGAAATGTTGGTTGGTATTCACAGATCTGGCGTAGCCAGTATGTGCAATCACAGGTCAGCTGGTAGTTCTCCAGTTTCGGATCTGTGGGCTGAATGCATCCAGCGCAATTCAATACGAATACTTAGTCATCTCTTTCTCACTTTCCCCACCCCCCCACCTCCACCACAGTAATCCTAGAATATTTCAGTAGGGTAAAAGCGAAAGCACTTTGTCGGGTCTTGCCTGATAAGATCACAACAAAAATATTAAGCCTAAGCCATTTCAGTGAGACAGCATCTTGAAATCCTGTCGCTTCTACATTTTCCAGTTTCACCACCTCGGATGTCCTCCCTCTTCAGCTGCTCCAGGGAAGCACCACGAAATATGTCATATTGCGTGTTTTCGTAACACACCACAGTTCTGTAATGCACACAATGTTAACAGCACGAATGTAAAATTACGTGGCTTATTTTAACGACATGTCTCACGCCTTTCTGACATTTAAGCTTCTATTTAATAAATTAGAACTGTCTTCCGTGTAGGAACAGGGACGGTGTAGCCTGTATAATGATTGGGCTAGTTGCTGGAGAACTGGGGAAGACCGTCTCAAGGCCCATCCCGCCTCATATTTAATTGGTAGGGGTGGTAATTCTCCGGTAATAAAGCGGCCGGGGCGTGAAGTTGACCAACACTACCATCCAGTACCGTGATTAGGAGTGAACTGGGATCGGTAAAACGAAATTTTATGAAAGATGATTCCAACCCACGGACCTCAGTGTCAGATTTGTTTAACATTCAGGCGTTCCTCACAAAAATGGGGGGGGGGGGGGGGGTTGGGAACGCTTCATTGAACAGTAATCCGGTTATAAGACACATTTCGAAATGGATTTCAAGTAATTCATCGGTGACTTGTTATTGCTTGTCCTTCAGTTGTTATTGTGCTTGTTTTTTTGAGGGCTTTGTCCTGTAGATTGCAAACAGTGTCGGCAACTTTCTGGTTCCGTTTACTGATAATACTTCCAAACGAACCTGACTTATGCTATGAGCGACGAGTGTACACGTGTAATGTCATGTACATTATGTAACAGATATAGCAATCGTTCTTATTTGAATTTACGTATAGGCCCTGTATCTTATGTTTTGCAATTTGTTTTCTGTATTAGTGCAGATTTAATTATTTTAAAAATACTTTTGTTGAAACTTGAACCGAATTTTCTCTTCGTCAGGAAATCCAGAGAGCCTGTAGGGCCCATCTAGACTCCTGTTCAGTTAGGTACCGATTTGTTTCCCCGGGGTAAGCGGCTGGCGTGTGAAGTGGACCGTTCCTGTCTTTGAATTGGGCTACACCGTACTCCTCCTATATGCCGTTGTGGCGTGTATGCGGACAACCCTTAAACATTTATCTATTCGTTTTTAGTGAACAGTGAAGAAATTTAAGTGTCTTACTGTATGCCGTGTCTGAATGGGGGTTTTTTTCTTGTCGTTTACGGATATTCATGCTCTTTATGAATGTTGAACAAGAAAATTGAGAAGATCAGAAGATAATGAATGAGAGTGTAAAAGGTTTCATATAGGCATTTGAGGTTTTTTTTTTTATATTTGATGGTGCCTCTAAGTTATGTTTGCAGTAGGCTATGTTTAAAATGCCTTGACATAAGCTACAGGACGATGAAACGATTTGTGCTCAAGGTTTTCGATTCGTGTCTATCGTATCTTCAAGTAGTTCATACATCCTGCAATACTGCTATACTCCAGCTGCCTTGACGTAAGGGCATTGCTGATAGAGCTGCGTCGCTAAAGTAGAAATATAAATGACTGCAAACTAGTTACGAAGAAAGCCGACACAGTTGTGCAATGAGCATTACTGTAAGAAACATGAGGAAATACTTGCAAACTACATGCACGGAGTTTGCAGTGGCCAGTGGACTCGTACATTAAACGTTAGGGGCCGTCAGGTTTTGAAGGTCTCTTACCAGTAGCCTCATTGCAAGTTCCCTGCAATAGTACGAATTACGTGAAATTACCAGATGTGTCACTGTGACAAACTAACTCACAGGAGCACAGTCTCTCTTTAGGAGATTGACTCTGGTCAAGAAACTCCCCGCATTTTATGGAGTTCAAAATCAACTTTATATGATCCATGATCCGTGCATTAGTCGTATAATATTACATACAAGAATAGTACCAACAAATTGCGCACAAGTATATTAAAAGTACAGTCAAACCCGGTTATAACGACATGGGTTCTTGCGACACCTCGTATGTAGCGTCAGATATTCTATGGTACGAATTAATTTCTCACTATTAACCATAATACTGTGTATTATATTCCTCGTTTATAACGACACAAAATGTTCAGTCCCTTTCATGAGGTTGTAACTGATTTCGACTGTAGTCATATACACAGTGACCTCCTACATGTTTCGGCAAATTATGTGGCTGTCCTCGGGGGGGGGGGGGGTAAAGCAGAAAGGATGAATACTTAAAAGTTCGGATTACTGGATTGGTTCTGATACTTCAGTAATTTAACCTCTTAATGATCTGTACTCATCACCAAATATTATTCGGGTCATCAAATCAACAAGAATGAGGTGGCCGGGCCATGTAGCACGTATGGGTGAGGGGAGAGGTGCGTACAGGATTTTGGTGAGGAGACCTGAGGGAAGGAGACCACTTGGAAGACCCAGGCGTAAATGGGAGGATAATATAAAAATGGATCTTCAAGAAGTGGGATGGGGGCATGGACTGGATTGATATGGCTCAGGATAGGGACAGGTGGCTGGCTCTTGTGAGTGAGGTAATGAACCTTCGGGTTCCATAAAACGCGGGGAATATCTTGACTAGCTGACGACCTGCTAGCTTCTCAAGAAGGACTCTGCTCCATGGAGCTAGTTAGTTAGTTATGTATTCTTCCTTTGTGTCATCCTCCCTGAGGATGACCACATGATTGGACGAAACATGTAGGAGGTCATTTTGTATATAACCATTTTTAATACATTTCTATGCATTTCGTTGGTACTATTGCTGTATACAATACAAGTCCAAAATGTTCATTACCATATTTCCAGGAGCTTGCTGGTTCCTTTTTCAGGACATCCCAAGGTATTGGTAGGGTTTGTTCTGATTCAAAAATGATTAAAAATTGTTTGCGAAGCTTCATTAGAATCTTCATAGCATAACAGTGCGCATTATCTGTGTACTTATAAATTCATGCTGAGAACTGGGATTTAAATATGTTAGAAACCTCAAAACGCTATTATGAAAGGTAAATTTATGGACAGTGTGGGTGGTTGTGGTGCTACAATCCGTCCCCCTTCAGGGGCGTCAGCTGGTATTAATTTTTTTCCTCCCCCACCCAAACGCGGGGGTGGAGCATGATGTAATTATTGTACTTAATAATGATGGCACAAAATTGCTTTCGCACCAATGGCAAAGCTGGTGTGGGGTCGGACTGTTGGTGTACTGTTGCCAGGACAACCGTCAGGTGACTAACGATTTCAAGGGGTTAGCGCAAGCAGTGAGTTTTGGGGGAGGGACTATTTTAAAAAGGGGTAGTAAGCAGGAAAGGGTAAGTCTAGGTGGAACTGGCCACGTGGCGAAGGGTGTGCACGTAATAATTTTTTCGCTGTAGCGTGCCCCATTCTCTTAGAGTTACGTCATAAAGTTTAGTTCTAGCACTGTTTGATTCTATTTTTCTACTCACAGAATTGTTTTCGGTATATCTACCAAAGAAAGAAGGCTGCAAGAGATTTAAGCCTTTAAGCACTGAATGGCAGAAAGAGAAAGATCGGACGGATATATCCAGCCGACTATTTGATGCGTTAGTTTAAAGGATAGACGTTGTCCAAGACCTGAGAAATGCCCGTTAATCTGGGTATTGACGGAAACGATCTGTTAGTTTACGTTGGATCGTAAGTTTTGTGGACCTTCGTAAGAGAGAAAGAGTGCTTCGGTTGATAGATGTAGTTATTTGAGATAAGGAACGCGGAATTTTGGTATAATACTGAATTGCATACCAATTTGTCAATAATTAGGTGGTCTGCACAGCAAGGATTTATTTGTGATTAATTTAATACAGGACAGCTGCGTTAGAATCATGCAGTAGCAACTTTGAACATGGTAGACATCTCAGCATTTAGTTAAAGCTGCCACAATGAGTGTAGCACGCTGCTTTGACGGACCTTTCGGAATGGGTTGCATTTGAACAATCATCACGCGAAAGCCTGATCATGGAGAAGTTTGACTGACTTGGGCATATGATCAGAATGGATCAAACGAGGGTGGCTAAGACATTTTTTTTGAGAGCAAGAGAGAAATTAGAAGAAAAGTAGCAATGCTCAGATTGAAATGGTTAGGAGATGCAGAGTATGATTTATGAGAACTGAAGGTGAAGGGATGGAGGTAGAAGGTAAGAAATGAACGGGAATCTGTTGCAAAGGAGACTTTTTAGAGAGATATAGTGGGAAGAAATTTCTCATCCAAGTCTCCTGACTGCCTGCCAGATGGCTCTGGCGTGCACATCAGGATCGATAGAACACTAAGCGCGGCTAGATGGCCGGTCACCAGCTGCCATGAATGCGCATGACTTAGTAACCTCGACAAGAGGAGGCAAGAGGAGGCCCAGGCCCATACAGGGCTGTTGAGCCAAGAATTATTATTATTATTATTATAGTGGGAAGAAGTAAACGAAAGTAGACCCTACTGCCTAGTAGCTTGTAACACTCTCTTTGTTAAGTGATGGTCTCGTTGTCGGAGTTATTTGTAAGTCGTTAGTTGATGTACGGGGCCCTTTTATTTTAATCATGTGCTTGATTTCTTAAATTTAAGATTCTGACTCCCTTTCATTACGAATAAGTAAATTTTGAAAAAGGAAAACGTTTTCAATTTCTCATCGAAAAAGAAATATCAGGACCCACCATCTAATACGAATTTTTCGAATAAGTCGGACTGGCCATTGTGGAATCAAGCACGAACTTTTGCATAAACAGCAACATTGCTTTTATCATATTACAATAAGTGGCTTATTGTTTATAGGACCTACATTTGTTACAGCTACAGTTATTTCACAATAACAACCCTAAGAAAGCAGTTAATACACACAATAAATTCCGTGATTTTACACATTAGGTCTTATGTCCTCACGAGGTTCAGTATTACCGCAATGTATACGTCCGTACTTTTGTGAAATGTTTGCACAGAGAAGTGAGTGAAGAAACAATAGTCGACATAGGTTTATATCAAGGAGAGTTTTGTGGGTTAATGTGTCTGAGACGGATGAAAATAAAAGGAAAGGTATTCCTATACAAGCCATGAAGGCATGTGCCGGAGTGGAGGTATAGCTCCACTCATTCTTAAATCGGTACTAGATGGGCGTGGCTAGCGTCTTGCTGCATCGGTTTCTCCCAGGGAAAAAAAAGCCGCTGTTGCTCGTTGAATAGGAAGCTAGGTGGGCCCCACAATCAGTGTTGCCACTTCAGACAAGAAAAGAAAAAATCACTCACCTCTGTCGGAATTCAAACGCGATACGTCGGTTTTTCCATTCCGTAACTTAGACACTAAAAGGGCTAAAACTTTGTTTTATTTTGCGACAGAAGGTAATTGTAAAACTAAACGTTTGGTGACGAAAGGTCTAGTAGAGTAGCTGACATGCGAACTAATTCATCAGCATTAATGCTCAGCCTAGTCTTTCCTTTCGTTAATATCATTATGCAGTGGGCCAAGAAGGAACACAAGGATATTATAAATGGAAGTCTGTTGAACATATAAATTTGTCAGCCAGAAAATATGTTTACTTTACACATATTCAGACTTAATTTTACTGCTATTTCTCTGATTTTTTCATAGTTCCCGCCACAACTGAGACATTTATCTGGTCATGGGACAAGCATTTCTATTCCATTTTGGTACAGGTCCTTGTCCTCTCTCATCAGTCTTTCGTGTAACAAATGTTTCCACCTTGCAATCATCTTCACATTTGTGACCGCCAAAAATTTGTTTCAGATCTGTAAACAGGTAATAAGCACTCGACGACAGATTCCTCTGATATAATTACAAATGACAATACAAATTACAATAATTAGAAATGACGGGAAGACGAGGAAGAAGACGTAAGCAGCTACTGGATGACCTTAAGCAAAAGAGAATACACTGGAAATTGAAGGAGGAAGCACTAGATCGCACCCTATGGAGAACTCGCTTTGGAAGAGGCTACGGACCTGTCGTAAGACAGACTAAAGAATGAAATGAGATTACAATCTCTCCATGTTCTTATTTTCCTGTGGCGCTTCGGCCCGTATTCGGGTCATGGCCTCCCTTACAAGGCTTCGCAATCTCACTCATTTTAGACACATCACACTCGGTAGTACTCCTCTGGACGAGGGAGCAGCCCGTCGCAGAGACCTCTACCTGACAACACACAACATTCACAAGAGACAGACATGCATGCCACCGGCGGGATTGGAACCCACGATGCCAGCAAGCGAGCGGTCACAGACCCACGCCTTAGACCGCACGGCCACTGGGATCGGCCTGCACGTTCCCATAAGAAGTTAAACTTCATGGTATCGCTGCAGTTACTGAGCAGTAACTTCTTCCGGTATCATGACACTATGAACTCTCTTTCTGATCTTGATTTAACTGTGTTCAATTTGGAGGCTTGTGCTAGTGCGTAGACAGGGATTTTGCTGTACGTGGGGGGGGGGGGGGGGGGGGGGGGGGGAGGAGAAGGGAAGAAATTAGAGCTCGATTTTTTACGTTTGAAAAATATACTTCGTCATCGAATTTGAAAAGTATTGCTGAGTCAGAGAATCATTGGGTTGGCAGAGATACTGTGAGAGTGCGGGAGGGGAGGGTGCGGGCGTGATGTAGCGAGGGACGGTTTGTGATCTGATTCGTTTCATCTGTCTTTAACTCAGGTCTTCATCATCCGGCTTCGTGTCTGCCGTTCTGTGTCATTGGCCGTTAACATAGCTGACTGCAAATCGTTCACTGTTGCTACGTGATTGTCTTCCCTACGACAGTTATTCTCCGTAGTTACTGCATTAGGATAGAAATGCCAAAATCCCTTTGCTTAAGGCAGTAGGTTTGTCCGATTATGTAATTACCTGTTGTTTAAATTAAATTATTTTTTTCTATGGCTCAACAGCCCCTTTTTGGGTGCCTAGGCCTCCTCATTTCGAGGTTTCACGATCACACTTTTTAGACACACCACAGTCGGTAGGACTCCTCTGGACGAGTGACCAGCCCGTCGCAGAGACCTCTACCTGACAACACATAACACTCACAAGAGACAGACATCCATGCCTCCGGTGGGATTCGAACCCACGATCCTAGTAAGCGAGCGGCCGCAGACCCACGCCTTAGACCACACGGCCAAATTACAGTATTACTCGTATTTTAAAGAACCAATGTGTAGCAGGATTACATCCACAAAGTCCCCGTCATTTTGTATGACAACCTTCAGCGCGAGTCTCACAAACCTTACGGCTCTCCTACATCAGTCACATGATTGCAGCTGCTACGTAAGCAGACAAATACTGGCACCTCCACCGCTCTGATTGCAGAAACACGCTGATGTAAGCGCACTCGCCCGATTTGTGACATCAGCCTAGACTCGCTAAACTTTACCTGCGCCTGAAGCTGGAACTTTGTGGAATTACTCCTGCTATACCCCCGTAACTGGCTACTAGGCGATGTCAACTTAATTCTCAGTATGTGCAGAGGCAGAAATGTATGTCTTCTCTGCCCCCTCCATACTGGCTCTGGCGCACACACTGCCTCTTGTGCAGTGAGTATTGAAGGTTGTATTCGGGGAATAAAGGGTCCGAAGCGTGAAGCGGAGTTTTTGTATAAATATAGTGTGATTTTAAGAGTGTAGATATGCCTTGTTTCCTCCGAGACGTCTTTGTGCATTGGTCCTTAATTGAGCGTATGAAATTGGCGATTTAACCTTGTGAATTAATATTTATTTTAAATAACTTTTAAAAACAGATTCAAATATTTATGTTTATAGAATACGTTAAAACTCTTTATGAAGTGCCATGGTTTATGACCATTTTAATGTGGTACAGAAAGAACTGATCAAAACACACAAAACTAAAAATATAAACTAGTGTGATTAGGCCTATAGTGCTATATGGTTGTGAAACGTGTGCAATGTCAGAGCAAATGAAATCATCACTTAAAACATGGGAGCGGAAAATATTAAGAAAGATATATGGCTGAATAAAAGATCGAAATGACAGGAGCATCCGAACTAATGATGAATTACAGGTTATGTGTAGAACACTAAACGTTGTAACAACAATAAAATTAAGAAGACTAGAATGGGCTGGCCATCTAGTAAGAATGTCTGATGTTAGGACCGTAAAGAGTATTTCTGGGGAAATCAGGTAGAAGAAGAAAGCAGGAAGACCAAAATTAGAGTGGTTAGACTGTACTGAGAACGATCTGAAATGGATGGGTGTCAAGAGATTGAGGAAGAAAGGAGAAGACATCTGCATGTGCTATCGTTCTGAAGGAGGCACTGGTTAAACTGTAAGGACCGAAGAAGAAGAAAATAGGAAGAGCTGTCTTTAGTTGAGCACTTTGTAGCATAAGAAGCGGACCTGATCAACGTAATATCTAATATTGGCTGTGTTAGTGACAGAGGTGGCTGCAGTTACATATAGGACATATCTTTTGACAGTTGTTTATGGGAAATTGTGTGTTAATGCTACCATCAGAAGATGCGTCCACTTTAGTTACTCTTGTCGTAGGTTACCTCGTAGAAATTGCAACAATAGCCCGTCTTAACATTTTGTGTCTTAGAGCGCTGTATTTTTTATATAACGTGCGTGGTCTATGTGTTATTTCTCTTTGTATCTGGAAGCAATCAGATAATGTAACCGTATGGTAAGTACTGACTCTTAGATAAAATACTTTGATGCTGAGATCACTGTTGATGAGATTTATAAGACTGCGTGTAGCCTGCAGTGTGTTTTCGTGAGGTATAATTACAAATGTCAGGCGCAATAATAAATCTTATTGTTATGAATATTGCAACACAGAGACCTGAAGTGCCGACACACTTGCTCTTTCGTCTTTACGCGCAGAAAGCTGACAGAACACCATAAATCGGGCAAGTGTAGCTCATATTACAGGCATTTTAATTACACACTGTAATTGGTGCGGTTTGAATGTCACCACTTAAGTCACAAAACGCTGCAAAGTGAAAATTACAACACATCTGTCAGTAAAATGTATGTACTTATTTAAACTCCATTGCTGTCATATCTCTTTGATTAAGTTGTACAATTACCGTTATATTATGTCTGTATATATACAATATATCCGGACATGTGGCAACGTTGGGGTATGCAGTTAGACGTCATGAGGGCGTGCTGCTCTTGATTTATTAGCCCCTGACCTGCTAAACCCCTCGCCTTCAACACTGTCTATTGCCATCATATACTGGTGCAACAGCCAAGAAAAGTGTCTTTCAGTTTTTTCATCCGTTTTATAAGGTAGCCCATATTACCCTCCCAGTCTTTTTACCAGTCCGGGAACTTATACGACCTTTACAGTGAAATGACAGGGTTTAAGACACTTTGAACAAAAGTGAACATGAAGATTAATGTCTTCTGGGAAATGAGTCGCTGTTGATTTGGAATTAGTTACCGCCATTTCGGAGGATAATACTGCCTTCATCTTCAGGGCCAAGCATTTCAAGGAGAAGTTGTTGTAATCCATCCGCATACACAAATTCCTTGTAACGGTGCGTTCTTAAGGATTCCTGCTATGTTTTGCAATATTTTGACCTGTTTGTTTATTGTTGGTGTGAAATTGGCTTTTTCCCTGGAGATGACGGTCCTATGAGACTTCGAAGCGTCGTTAACTGTTTCGTAGACGTCATGGCGTCGCATCCAGAAGGCTTTAATCTTCAGCAGCACCGCTGTCAGAACCTCGAATCTCGCAGCGTGTTTAACCTTTACGATGGACTGAAGGGGTTGAAGGCCGGCATGAAGTTATCTGGTGTGTGGTGTCCTGTGGACCGGTAATTTGTTACCGGCTTTGCGGTAGAACTTTCTGTCACCATCTTCAGAGGTAGAAGGCTGCCCTGAAGATTTGAGCAAGCTCCCTCATAATGTCGCTAAGTTATTACCAATCGACACGATATGATATACCAGAAGGCTTTTAATCTTCATCATCAGCACTTTGAACATCTTATGTACAACATACAACTGTATGCTGTTTGTCGTATGAACTGCCTGCCTCAACTCGTCTTAATATTAAAGATTTCGCTTATTTTGCACAAACAAGAAATTTTTGCAGGTGTCTGGTAGTTACTTGTAAAGACACAGCTATATATGTTAAAACATTTATCTTCCGGTGGTTCTTTCCAGTTCAGATGTGAAGTTACTATTTAAGATTATATGCCTGGATTGGTTTTGACACTGTGAGACATAAACACAACAGTATGGGAAGTGCATACTCCTTCCTTGTCGAAAAACTTTTGTTTGAAACTTTTTCTCGCTTCCACAGACATCTGGCATGTTAATTCCTGGGGATGCCTACGGAAATGGGCTTTAAAGTCTGTTACATTAGTTAGATTTTAATTGAAGTTAATGTGGTTCGACAATTCTCTGTCACGTTATTCAATAATAACATTTATGAAAATTCATGCAGCGTTTTTCGATTTGTTACATGCGTACAGAGGAAATAAAAAGGACCCAGCATTTTAACCCTTTAAATATCAAGTTTCACCGGAATTATATTTAAAATTTCAGTTCGTACCGTGCAGTAAACACTTCGTCTCGGTTATAAAAACCAGCAACTATTGAAAATAGGTACAGTTTATTAGGATCTGAGTCTATAAGTGGCTGTCGACAAAGCAGGTCGATGTTTAATGCTTTATGCTTATTTTGTGCCATCGTCGAGGTCGTAGTAATATGCTGTGATAGGCCTAATACGGTACTCTTCATGACGTCATCATTACGTACATTTTTTACGGGAGAAATTGCGCATATTCTGTCTTACAGCGTGTCTTATTTGGAAGGGAGCCATACAGTTTTAAACCGGGCGTCAGAGTTATGCCTTGCTTCCACAGAAAACGTATGTGTACGGTCGTGGGCGCACTGGGAGGCACCGTGATGCCATATTTCGCAGTGACAAATAATTTAATGAATCCTGGGTATCTAGAGTGCATTTTGGGAAGC
Organism: Reticulitermes speratus; assembly: GCA_021186555.1. NCBI lineage: Eukaryota > Metazoa > Arthropoda > Insecta > Blattodea > Rhinotermitidae > Reticulitermes > Reticulitermes speratus. Next base: position 23,163,889 of record JAJKFL010000004.1, read on the forward strand.
TGGTTAACTTCCGTACATTTATGGAATTCGAAAGTTGATTACCTATCCGTAAGAGTACAGCATTGGATCTTATCCTTAATTGGGTCCAGCCCTTATCTAAATTTATTTATTTTTATAAGAAAGTTTATTATCATACACTCTAACTCCTAGTTCTGTGATATTGTGTCCATTATTGAGGTTTTACCTGTCAAGATTTTGTGCGCATTTCTGACGCCCTTGTGCACGCTGCTGCTTCCTCTGAAGACCATATATTCCTCTTAGCATTAAGTTCTTAAGTACCTCGAATCTTGCCTATAGTGTGAGAGACCAATTTTGATGTCAATAACGCAAGAACAGGTAAAATTACAGGTTCAAAAATTTGGCACCGCAACAAGTTGCACGCAAACTGAAGGTTGTACCAATCCAAGAGATATTTTAAAATGACAGATTGAATTACAACAAACGTGTCTGAAGTGTGTTTGACCGGGATTGCTTTTTGAATGATACAAGGAGACTAACAATATAAATGTATTTATTTATTATATTTGTATTTTAACGCTAACATTTACACAAAATATGTAGGGTCCATATATCAATATCGATGGCAAGTCACTCGTCATTGTAATAGGAGAATATAATGTTAACCAGTGACCTTATTTAACATGCGCCAAATCAGATCAGGTGTATCATAAAATATCCGCTGGATACTTGGGTCTGATTCTGTCCCTTGTGGGAAAACATCATGTGACTGAAGTGTTGCATGATCAGTCTCCAGCGTAAATATTTATGTTCTGTTTCAGTAACATTACCGTGCGTTGTTGTTGGCTAAAGTAAACAGTCCCCTGTAAGTGTGTTTATGCCTTTGTATGACCAGTAAATGAAGGAGGAAGTGAATGAATAAATAAAGCCGATAAGTTCTTGCCAAAAAATAGACACTGCATTATTTCTTCAGACTATAATTCTCCAATAACTAATGAAGAAAAATGGAAAATTATCATTTTGCAATAGGTTGCATGTGTTACAAAGTCGTAATATTTACAGTTCGATTTATGTACGACACTTACCGTAAAGTACAGAGCTCGCCATTTCATTGCCACCTCTTCCTCAACTCACATATTCATGAACGTCTGCAGTCGGTGTCTAATGAAAGATCGGCACCTTGACAGACCGTTTACAACCCCTTTCCAGATTTTAGTGTATTATAATTCCCGATCATGTTTAGGTGGGCTCGCAAAACTGCGAAAAGCGGCTACTAACTTCGTCATATCTGCCCGTCTGTCCGTCCGCATGAAACAACTCGGCTCCCACTGGACGGATTTTCATGAAATTTGATATTTGAATATTTTTCGAAAATCTGTTGAGAAAACTAAATTTTCATTAAAATCTGACAAGAATAACGGGTACTGTACATGAAGACCTACGTACATTTATGATAATATCTCGCTGAATTCTTTTTAGAATGAGATATTTCAGACACAAGTTGTAGAGAAAATCAAAACACACATTTTTTATTCAATAACATTTTTCCAAAAATCGTGTCGTTTATGAGATAATGTGGAAAACTATGGTAGGGCCAGACAGGCCACAGATGATATAGCAGGACGCACGCGCTTTGCATGCTGGATAACTAAGGCTACAGACAGACAGACACACTCAGAATTTGTAATACTTATTGCTTTTGCACGGCAACAATGGTTACGCGAACACGCCTCAATATTACGTTTATACGTACGTGCCCCATTTCATTTGAACTTCACAACTGAAATAAGGTCGTCGAATGAGTCACGCTTTGGAACAGCGGTGTTGTAAATAAAGTTTTAAATGTAGCCTTACTAGGGGGTTACTTGTGACGTGTGATCTACCTAAAACGTTAGTTGATTCATATAGCAAAAAGAGTCGTTCTGTGGATGTTTGTTATCCTTAAATCCGAAGGCTTGTACATGGATGTGTATTATTTCAAAGGCAGATACACAGCATGATGTGGCTCCCTTCTGAGACATGACGTAGTGTATGCTGGTACATACCGACGTTTCGAAGTCACACCCTAGAAGGCAGTTTTTTTAAAAATAACACCCATGAGAATTTCAAATCCTGTATTCATACAGGCTGCAGTATTTTACGTAGGGCCTGTGTAGGCCTAAGTAGGCGTGTAATGCTCTTGGGGTTCAAAAAATGTAAAACGAAGGAAAGACAGTGAAAAACGTAGAAGTAAGGTTGTCCCCGGGCACGACATGAAGGTATATAGTAGTATGGAGGTATGGCTCCATCCATTCCTAACCACGGCACTCGGTAGAGGTGAATGATCAGCTTGATGCCTCTGGAAGTACCCGTTGAATACGATATTGGGTAGACTCCAGAACCGGTCTGAAAGTGTTGGAGAAGAGAAAAAATACCTTGGCTCTGCGGGAATCGAACCACGATTGCTCGGATGCATGTAATTTAGTCAGAGAACTGACTGGTTACAGGTAGGACGGCCGAAATTCCATTGCTGGTAGAAACAGCTGCTTCTCGTCACTTTCGCCCTCAAACTGGGGCCAACTAATCAACGGACGCTCTGAGCTCCTCCCTGCTTAGGGGGTGATAAAGAATTCGGGGCATCACTCCCTTCCACCAATACCAAAGTTTGAGAAAGACTGGAGCAGTACCTCCACCGTCATTACGCCATTCATGTCGTGATGCACAGGTTACCCTACATAGATGTGAAATATTCAATATCAAATATATCAAAATTCACTCTATGGACACCCCCCTTTTTTTTTGTTAGGGAGAAGGAGAACAACTGTGCAGATATATTTTATTTACTTTTGTTTCTCTGTATCTGTTTGCAGTAGAACACCTGTTTTGGGTAACACCTGTATTCAGGCAATTCTGTTACACCATATGGCGGCATCTTTCCGGCGCAATACACGTGTGTGACAGCCAGCTTTCAAGAGTATATGCAGAATTTTGATGGATTGGAATCAGATAGGATCTTGTGTTCTGGTGACCTAGATATATACCGAAAAAATACATATACATATTGAAATATGGAAAATCGTACTGAATGTTACGTGTGTAGTTCTCTTGTTAGAATACCGATCACCATAAAGTAAATACCGCGCGAAATTTATATACCAACTTCTCTGCGTTAGCGTGTTGTTCACTGCTGGACTATTACTATCCAGATGTGTGCGTGTACACTTGCGCAAAGTTATTTACAAAATTCAACAGACTTGCTATGAAAAATGCACGCATAATGAAGGCGTACATTTCTCGTGTAATGTCCACTATAGGCATATACTTCCATTTACACTATGTATCCCATTAGACCTGTCCTTCGATCTACCTTATGTATCCCATTATACTTATCCTACAATTTACCCTATGTATCCCATTAGACCTCTCCTCCGATCTGCCCTATGTATTCCACTAGACCTGTCCTCCGAGCTTCCATATGTATCCCAATAGGCCTATCCTTCCATCTACCCTATGTATACCATTAGGCCTCTCCTACGATCTACCCTATGTATCCCATTAGACCTCTCCTCCGATTTACTCTGTATATCCCATTAGGCCTATCCTCCGATCTACCCTGTGTATCGCATTAGACTTATCCTCCGATCTACCCTATGTGTCCCATTAAGCCTCTCCTACCATGTACCGTATGTATCCTATTAGGCCTCTCCTACGATCTACCCTATGTACTCCATTAGACCTATTCTCCGATCTTCATTCTTTTCGGATGTGATGCTACGGCTCATGGTAATTGGTGCCCGGCCTTGCTAAGACAACGTAGTGGTTTACGCTTCAAGGGTCTTCTTTGTGGACATTTTCACACTTGAAGATGAAACCATTACGTTGTCTCGAAAAGCTGTGCACCAGTTACTCAGTGACGCGGTGCCACGTCACAGAAGGATGAAGACGTTCAAAGCATCGAGGGTTTTCTGGACGCGTAGCAAGTACAAGACATGCTCAGATCACTGGCAGGCGCTCAAAGTTGATTGTGCGAACTTTATGACGCAACTACCGGAATAGTCCATGGCAAAGCGAGACAGCTTGAGGGCTGTGGGTCCATAGGCTTAACGAACTGCGTAGCTTAGCGATAACGCGTTTCGCTTGCGTCTGGTGGTATCCTTTTATGGTCTTGGTCAGTGCTTGAAGGTTTGCAGCGGGTTTACTCAATGCTGGTTATATCGTATTTCATGGCCCTGAAGTAGATCGCGGATGCTTTCTTTCCAGTGACTTTCAATCGGCCGCAACAACTGTCATTATTCTTTGAAAATACATAATCTCAATAATAGATGAAGCGTTGTTAAATACAGGTAGGCCTACAACTTTATAGACCATCAGCAGCAGCCAGTTTCACTATGCCAGTTACAACCACCGTGCTGTATAAACGTATTTTTTGCATTCATTTACCTAAATTGTTTCTCTATTCTGTAACAGGCGAGGATAACAAAACAATTCCGATAAACAAATTCACTCATTACTCATCCGCTCTGGTATAAATACAACGCGACAGAGTTCTACAGGAGATATTTTTACTCTAAATCATTTGAACAAAAAAGAGACACGATTGTCATTTGGGAGCAGGCAGTCCGTTCCATTTAAATGTGAATTATGTATCAGTAAGGTTTATTTTTCCCCTAATTTCATATGTTCAACTAACGCAGCTTTTACTGAATGTCATTATTAATGGAGCAGTCGAAGTGTAATGGTATCTACCGGTTGTCGTACTGGCATTGTCCGTCCGTTCCATTGGGTTTCATGATCACAGAGCATTAACTGGGCCTAATATGAACAAACTGCTTGGCGTGTTGAATGTGTAAGTAATGTAATGTAATGCTTCTATGTATGTATGTATTTATGCATTTATTTATGTATGTAGGTATGTATGTATGTACGTAATGTATGTATATGTCTGTATGGATGTACGTATGTATGTACGTATGTATGTACGTACGTACATATGTATGTATGTGTGTATGTATGTATGTATGTATGTAATGTATGCATGCATGCATTCAAGCATCTAGGCCTATGTAACAGGAAATAGGGGAATCAGGCTGGAGGAAATATCGTTGGGGGAAGGTTTAGCTTCTCGCGGTTCAAGCAACATTATAGCGGCCTCAGATAATTAATTTTCACTACGATGCAAGGAAGCAGCTGTGAGGTATACAGTCTTGATGGATTCGGAATTGATGGGCGGTGTCTTCATTCAGTAAATGATTTTACAGGACCTTTCATTATCGTGGTTTCATGTCCTCTATAAAACGTAAATAAATTGTTCAAGTAGAAATGATACTGGCATATGAATTAATCTTCTTCTTCAACAAGGTTAAATGGACTGGAGGCGGTATGATTCTGCACTGCCTGTCCTACATTTATTTATGTTGCAAAAGTGAATGAAATATGTATTGTTATTCAGAAATACGGAAGTCTTTCTGTTAACAGTGTTTTAAAATTTGTCCAAATGAACGTTGAGGTTTAATACGGAGGAGTTTGATAATTTTCTTTTTTAAACAATGCATTTGTTTCGCCCCTCGAGAAGCGTATATTTCTATGAATATTTGTGCATACATTTACTGCCCATTCTCTATTTGCAATATTTTATTTTATATCATGTTATTTAACCACTTAGTTTCCGAGTTCTTTAATTCGGAATAAACAAGTATCAAGTAACACAGTTGTATATGTATGCAGCAACGTAACTTAGCGTAACTTAACCTTACTTAACCTAACACGCCATATGCTGTACACGTGTATCACGTGACTGGTTAACGACGTAATCAATTTAAAGTGAAAATGTTATATGAAATGCGAAGACGACCACGGGCAGCGAATATACAACGATTTTAAAGAGGCAATTATGACTTATTTCAAGGTAGACTGTAATATGCCGCCATCTGTCTACGGAGAGGAGCTCTTTTTGGACTCGGCGTTGAGGATAAACAGCACTACGCTCCTACAAAACGCCTGGAGCAGCTAACCTAACGACACAGCGTCACATCCCAGAAGACCTGGATTCTAAACTCTGAACGGCCACGAAACCCTGGTCAGAACAGTCGATAATGTAGCCTGTGTTCAAATCGGACATCTCTGGAATGCTAATGTACTGCTTTTCCCATTGTTTGATGATGGATTGAAGATTAGTGTAATGCTTCCGGACAACGTAAGCAAAGAAGGCTTAGCGTGTTTTGTAAACTTTGAACTGGAAATTCTGTGTTGGGGCGGAGGGAGAAGAAATCCGGTCATTTTGTCAAGCCTCGAACTTCGGCCTGCAGATTTTCTTTATTCGAAGGACACTGGCAAGTTATTGAGTTTGCTGTATGGCTTTCATATTTACCGTCCAGTTTCGCATTAATCTCGCGGCAAAGGAATGTAAACAAGGTACACTTGACGTTAGAAATGTGTCTTGTTCCCAAGATGGATGGAGAAATCTGTGCCTTAGTGTTTTTGTTGTCAGTATATCAAGCGAAGATCTGTCCTTGTTATGACGATGTTGACAAATTTGTAGAACAGTTTTTCTCCTTTGCCCGGTTGCCATATGGTAATATGTACATGAAAATTTAATGCACACACTCATGTATGTTTCTTTTAAATTTAGTACGAGTCTTCCGTGGTAATTTCACTTTCCAATTACCGATTCTATTTCAGTAGTCTGATGTAGGTCTGTAAGGTAGCCGAAGCGGAGAGCTGCGGGAACAAGGACTCGATGGAAATTTATTGTCACCGGAGGCATGGTGACAAATTGGTCTGACAGCTATGTGATTATTATGCAGTGAGTCTTCAAAGCGATTCATGAGGTCGGGTTTGTCATGTTAGACTTCTGAGATTCGCCTTAAGTGTTGAAGGTCTCTTCTTTGTGCCTAATGTTTCTCAGATACCCTCAATGAGTGATATGATGGTAACGTTCAGAAAGTACCCTGTCACTTTTCTATTGCTATGGCACTGCAAACAAATGAGACCCGTTCTCTGGCTTCCTGAGTGTTTTTTAGACATTTGTTAGGCCTGCTTCACCAAAGAAGCATTTCTTCGCAGAGCATCTGTTTACATTTAACGACGCAAACACAGAAAACGCGCAGACATCCTCTTACATACATGCAACAATTATGATTCGAACCCCCACAATGCCAGTGTCCGAGCGATAGAATATTGCACACACACTGGGGCAGTTATCGTCGATACTTTGTCTATCTTCTTTTTGGCAATATCCACAAACTCCGGTACAACGTCGTAAGGGAAAAGTATAACGTAAAAATAGATATAATCTGCATGTTTATACGCGTGAAGAGTTTTTTTTTTCGAAGAATATTTGAGTCCGTGAGAGAGATAACCAGCAGAAGAATTAAATAACATTATATTAATGTTTGAAATTCCGGTCGATATAGCCAACGTAGGGACGACACGTGCATGGTATAATTGCGGATGTTGTGTAAGTGGGTTGGTAGGGATGTGCTGACTGTAGCGATGGTGACGGTGTTTGGTCGTACTTCTTTATTTGTAGTAATAGGGGATGTGCTTAAGAGCCAACATGCATGTCTGAAGGAAGGTCCTGAACCATGAGTTAATTCTATCTGCAGGATATTTTTATTTGCATGGTACAGACCGTAGACTTAGACTTTGCTTCGTTCGTTACTTACCTGAAGAGTTCACTTTGGCGTCGAATTGCAAGGAAGGGTGATTAAGTGTCGTGAAACAAAAACGGATATGAGTAGAATGTCGTGGCCTTTTTTTAATCAGTGTCTCAGCCTGTTGTCTAAAGAGTGAAAACAACGACTAAGGTTAAAGACATCTCGTACACCGATCAAGACTCGATCCTTCTGTCTCCAAGATACCTTACTGCTTGCTCGATATTTGTTTTCACTGCTGTCAACCTCGAGGAAAAGTAGGTGAATGGCCAATTGTTATGAATTGTGTGACCTAAGACAGAACAACGTACAGGGGCGTTGTTAAATCAAGTAGGGGAGGATTGTAGCCAGAGGGCTTGCGTCTTAGAGGACGGGTTGGCCTCTAGTTTATGACTTAGTACTAGAAATGCAAAAACTTCTAGTTTATGACTTAGTACTAGAACTGCAAAAACTTCTAGTTTATGACTTAGTACTAGAACTGCAAAACTTCTAGTTTATGACTTAGTACTAGAACTGCAAAAACTTCTAGTTTATGACTTAGTACTAGAACTGCAAAAACTTCTATTTTATGACTTAGTACTAGAAATGCAAAAACTTCTAGTTTATGACTTAGTACTAGAACTGCAAAAATTTCCGTAATCAAGAGTGACATTCTAAAAAGAAAAAAATTGTTAGCTGTTAAAAATGTACTTACTGTAACGATTATTTAAAATGATAAAAGTGAAATGTTGTGTACAGCGATTTATGACGAACAGTAAAATAACTGATTGAAATAATTCTCAGTGTGTAAAAGTGATGTAAAAGCTTGAATGATAGCGGCGATATTGCTTTAGTCACATGCATTGTGATGCTGCTTCAGTCTGCGTGGAGTGTATGTACGTTTTTGTAGTCCGACACCCGCCCGCCCGTCCCTCGTCCTTCTAGCTTTGTGGTACCTACACTCAAATAATTAACGATCTCTGATTAGCCAGACTTGCTGTGCCTGCTGCAGCTGCCATTGTAAAACTCGTGGTGTAGGATCTGGCAACGTCTCATATCTCGTATGTTGCCACGTCACACGCTTTATTGTTTAATTAAAGTAATTCATGTCCGTCTGGTCACATTATTACATTCCGTTATGAGTAGGACAGTGCAATGATCTGTAATTTTTTCTGCTAGAGAAATTCATTACTGTGAATAAATGCTTGTAGCTTGGACAGGGACTGCCCAGCGTCTAGCATGTCCTGATGTGTGGCCTTTATGGGTCATTTATACCCGAAAACTGATATGGTGCAGGGGTTGAAATTGGACCATACCTGTAGACTGCGGTCTGTTGGTTTGTGACAGCCTATAGTCTGAGAGGTGAACTTTAAGATCTGTCTATTTGGTGTTATACATGGAGTACGCGATGGCGCAGTTGTCGGAGGCCATTGGATTTTTTATTGGCTTAATCCCTCCGGGGTCAACTCAGCCTGTAACGGACATGAGTACCAGGAATATCTCCTGGGAGGTAAATGTGGCCGGTGCGTAGGGCTGACAACCTTGCCACTTTCATATGTCGACTGTCTAGAAATCCTGGGAGTCTCAACATCCAGGATCCGTAGGGGCCTGTCCAGGTCTATATGAAGATAGCTTATATTTAATGTTATACATATTCCGTGTAGTTGTCTTACACACGCTGTTTTATTTCCAGCTATAACACAATGTTTAGTTTTTGCGCTGTTACACGTTTCGGCCATCTGTTGTAGCCATCATCAGGGAGCTTATTATAAAGACATAAGCAGCGTATCGTCTAACTTTCCAGTAAATGGTGATCATATATACATTGGTATCATACAACAGTCAATTGATGTACAATATTATTGAAATTATTGAGATTAAAATATAAGTTGTTGTCTCCAAACATTGCAGTGTTGAATATCTCCTGTTCATAGTGGAGCGGAGATCCAAGGTTTTGATACATGATGCTTTCTCCCTGAGTGGTCGTGCTGGATGATTACTCAGGGAGATTTGAGTTCATGTACCAGTCTATACGGTGTCATAAACCAGAATATTGCAGCCTTAGGCGCCGTGAAAACTTCTAGTATCAGAAGAGAAATATCTATTAGCCCAAAATATAGACTGCGGTGAACGTCGATCTGGAATGACAGAGGAAGTGTAAGAGGACAAGCGGCCGAAAAGAATATTTTTAAGACACGTAGTTGGTTATACACGCGTGCACTCTCGCTCGCAAGTGTTTTGACTGAATGTAGGGGCTAATAAAGCCGATCCCGATGACCGTGTGGTCTAAGGCGTAGTTCTGCGGCCCCTCGATCGTCGGGATTGTGGGTTCGAATCCCGCTAAGGGCATGGATGTTTGTCTCTTGTGTTTGTTGTATGCTGTGTAGGTAGCGACCTCCGCGACAAGCTGATCACTCGTTCAGAGGAGTCGTACCATGTGTGTGTGTGTCTAATTGTGTGTGGTCTAGAAACCTCAACAATGAGGCGGCCTAGGCCCGAGTTGGGCTGCTGCACCATAGAAAAGAAAAGGAGGTTAATAAAATACTGATAAATTTTAAGTAAATATTATTACTTAAGTTATTATGTTCGAGAAAAAAAGAGAAGGTCCTGTGGATAGAATGGACGAAGACAGGTGGCCGGAAATGCATTGAAGGAACTTAAGAAGGAATTCCCGGAGGAGGAGGAGATTCATTACCCGAATCCAGACGTTGAGTGTCCTACGTGTGGTTTATTGTATGGCGCTGTTAAGGTCACAGTGTATATATGCTGAATTTCATTGAAAGATGGTTTGTGAGCGGTAAATTGGAAAGGAATGGGATTAAAGCGGCCGTGGCCTGCTCGAGATCTGATCTCGAAATTCGCCTGCAAGAACCAAGTAAACCCACAAAAATAACTTAGGACGGTCGGTGTTGCGACGAATATTTGAACTGGACACCGTCATAATGCTGCTATTATGAAGCTTTTGGCAGACTAGAAGAATCTAATCAGCTGCATACACGTTACCAAAGAATTGCCCATGTTTCTAATTATTGATGTCCCCGAGAGTCATGAATTTCTTGAATCCATTGAACTTACTATAAAATCGGCGATCATGAACACTGTATAAAACTCAATCTTCAGATGCGTGACTTAGCCATATTCTGGCCGCAGAAATTTATTAGGATAACAGAGGACTCCTAACAGAAATTTGAGATTGTAAATTTATATACCTAAAATGAATGTTTCATCCTAACCAGTTGTGTAATTGGAATCATTTTTCATTTTTCTAAGAATAAAAACATCGCCATTTTCTCCCACCAGATTTTTTTTTTATTTATATCAATAACATATACCATATATTTTTACTGGCATAGAAGTCCCCTCACATCCATTTTCATTCATATTTCCCTAGTGTCAGTATAAAAAAAGTTGAGTGTTAGCGAAAACCCAGTGGAGGTTGTGCATGTGTAGACTTTAACCAAGTGAAAGTAAAGTGTCATGTTCATGCCTGCCCCAGGAGAATTTGGCGGGAGAGTCTATAGGAGGCGGAACTGGAGAAGAGCATGCCTTGTTCTGTTCCGCGGGCGCGTTAGAAAGATGATTATATGGGGGGGATTCTCCAGTTTGGGGAATGGGAATGCTCAAAAACTACTGAATATGGCTCAGGGGAGTAAAAAGGTATCTCCAACAGAAAAAGTGACGACGAGGGTATGTCGTTGTTGTAGAGAAGAACATTTTTGTAAAAATCGGTGCCTTTAATTATCGTACAAATACCTACTAATGTTTGAGAGAAACGTGTAAATTTTGGCTAGAGCTGTAAAATTACTTTGAAACATGAGGAACGGCGAAAAAGTAAAATCCAGTCCAAGTCACTTCACTAGGTATTACGGGCAGTCCGGGTTTGCGTCCAGCCACTTCGAGCTCATGACCCGCTTGAACAGTCTTGATTCTATGTCATCCTAAGGTAACCTTGCTGACAAGATATCTAGTATATCAAATATCAAGTACAATGTTAGTTTGTCATCGTCCGCACCATATGAATGTAAGCTTCATCACACCGTCGTGTTTGTTGTATTATTACTACATGGCCTATAAATCCTACGTTGAGCCGGAGTAGGTGTGTCTGTGTTGTGAGTAGGCTAGACGCTGGAAGACCAAGGAATCGTGGTTTTGATACCGGCATGGGTTAAAGTTAAAGTTGTTCCTGTTCATTCTACGAATGCGTGTAAGGGGAGTTCGAGGTATAGCTCCACTCATTCTTAATCTCAGCACTGGATGGAGGTGAGTAGGCAGCTTTATTTCCCGGCCGCTTTTCCACCGTCAAAGAACCGTGGAAGTCATTGAATCGGAGGCCGCGTCGGCCCCAGGGCCTGTCTGAACGTTCTGGAGGGCAGAAAAATCTCTTTTCCCTGCCGGGACTAGAACCCGAGATTATTCAGCGCGTAGGCTAGTCAAAACGGTAAAAGAATTTTTCCTTCTCCGGGTTGTCCAGGCCGTATTTTGTGTACACCCAGTCTCCTAACCAATGGGTACCAGGGCACTTTCCCCGGGTGAAAAGCGCATGATATTGATCATCGCCGCTATGGCGAGCATGTTGATCTTGATATAATATGTGGCTGACGTATAAACTGCAAACATAATGGCATTTTGTTGATTTGTAGGCCTATACCTAAAATAAGGTGTTACGTGATGTAGGCTGTTAACACAGCAACATCTGGAAGTTGCTTAATGCAGTTATGATCCTGTCGAAAAATTTCTCATTTGTCTATAATTAGTCTGTAGTTTTGGAATAATTTCTTAACCCACCACATATCAGTAGCGTGTGTAGTATTTCTTACTGAAGTTGACATCTTCAGTAGACAAGTGGGGAAAAGAATGGGATTTCATTACCACATACGTTAAGAATAGAAGCCGTGATGATGCAGTCGGTGGACTGGGGAATTGTAGTTTGGTTTCTGGCAGGGGCAAGAGATTCATACTGTATATTCTTAAAAAAGACCAGAGTGGGTGTGGGATCCACCCAGTCTCGTAACCAGTGGGTACAGGTGGCTCCTTTCCCCGGTAGTAAACCGGCCGGGGCTTGAATTTGACCAAGTGCCGAGCTTGGGAATGAGTGGAGCGTTACCTCCTCTCCCCCATATGCCTTCATGGCCCGCACTAAAGCAACGTTACCTTTACCCTACCTGTGTTAACAAATTTGTGGTGTTCGAATATTGCTGCTATTGAAATTCATGTACATCATTTCTTTCTCTCCCGAGTTTCGCTCTGAATTGCTGCCGGCGTTCGTGAATTAACAGTGCTTTGTCTTTTGTTACAGAGGCCCCCTTCCTCTTCACTGTCATACCCCGGACCCGGTAACGACGATGTGCGGTCTCCGGGGTCTGGGGGCACACCAGGCCCCCTCTCGCAGCAGCCCAGTTCCCAACAGAGCGTCGACAACAGCGATCCAGGTAAGACAACTGTGATACACTGAAACACTATTCATGGACAGGGCTTCGTACAAGTTGAAGACACCGATATTTTTGGTTTCAATCAGCGTGCTAGTAGAGTCGATGTTTTGAATGAGCATTAATTTCACGTTGCAATGTTTTATTCATTCCGTTTTAATAGTAAATGTATTTTATGATTAATCGGACACTTTCACTGCTCTATGGGTAAGTCTTAATATCCCAGACAGCAGAGCGGCAGGTTCTGCGCTGAACGGCCTGGGTTACGTGCTGCGAGGGCTGCATTATTACTGCACGTATCCTGGGCTCACCCACTTTCCTATCAAAAGCGCAGCGCATAACTTTTGTCAAGATCACGAAGGTGACCGGGCACGGCTAATTAGTGATCTTGTTTACAACCACGCCCCCTCTACACCCTGATGGCATGGTGCTTATGATATCTGCTTCCGTATATCTACAAAAGTGTTGATGTGAACGATCATTACCGCATGTCATAAACATTGATCGACCTTTTGAGCACCTGTTATTGGCAACCACACGCTGAGTTAGCATGGCCACTGTTTACGAGTAGAAATTCTCCCAGACGGACCGTATTTTTTCTTTCTCTTTTTCTTTTTGCTATCTGTTGATCCACGTCACAATACATATAGAAATATTACTTGTGTGAAGGGCAGTCAAGTGTGATGGCTTAACCCGCTAGCGTCTGCTTTGCATTCGGGAACGTACATCCTGAGCCACTGCTTCATCTTAGTCATAACTTTGCTACTTAATCAGATATACCTCCACATTTCATTGCCGAATGTGAAAAACGAGTTTATCGAAGTGACAAATACTAAAGAAACCGATGTTTTATCACAGTGTGTCTACGCATTCTTGACCTCGGTAGAAGAGATGGCCTCACAGCAGTTGTAGACACGGCCGGTGATACAGTCTTTCATTGAATTTTTCTTTGGTCTTTGCCACCTTGCGAAAATTCTTTTTCTGAGATCTGCGCTCTTGTGGGATATTACGCGGCGTCGGGACAACATATCGGTCCCATCTTCAAGGGTCAAGAGTCCGTTACAGACTTCCGAAATCACCACAATTTTGTCTGTCGGTGAATGACGGCGTTTATATTTGTAGGCGTATCACATTAGTTTATGGGGCTGTTGGAAGATTTTCATTGTTTTCTTCAGTTTCGACTACCCAGTCATTAATGTAGACGTAAGACATTATAATTAGGCCCTTAATCTTTTAGTATACACCATTTATCATCGCGCCGATCCCAGTGGCCGTGCGGTCTAAGGCGTGGGTCCTCGGCCGCTCGCTTACTAGGATCGTGGGTTCGAATCCCACCGGGGGCATGGATGTTTGTCTCTTGTGAGTGTTGTGTGTTGTCAGGTAGAGGTCTCTGCGACGAGCTGGTCCCTCGTCCAGAGGAGTCCTACCGACTGTGGTGTGTCTCAAATGTGTGTGATCATGAAACCTCGACGAAACGAGGAGGCCCAGGCCCATATAGGGCTGTCGAGCCGTAAGGGAAAAAAAAATTATCATCCCATCAATATTGCGCCAAACGTGATGCTACAAATCTGTGTGCTTGGTATAGTGTCTTTTCAGATGGAAGAATATAGACCAAGAAGTCTGGTTATTGTGAACAACTTAGACAAGAAACTTTGTGTACACTGCAGACTTGTGTAGTGCATAGACGAACAATCCAAATATTTAGACCGGAGAACGTGAGAAATTCATTTCGAACCAAACTGTCAGAACTGCAATCACCCTATTCTGTAGCTGCATCACAGTGTGTGAATGTTACAACTTCTCAGGAATTAAATGAGTTAATAGCCAAGCCCAGTCCATGAATAGGGTGTGAAATATGATTAATAAGTAATATGTTACTTGTAGTTAATGTCAGCAAGTTAGGAGGAAGGTATAGTGAAAATATTCGTAACATGTGAGTGAAATGTATTGTGTAATATCAGTGTACTAAAAGGGCGGTTACATTATGTATGACGAGCTGTAATATTGGAACTGCTTTGCAACAGGTCAGAGCGTGTAGCATTAATTCTTTTGATTTCAGTGTACGGAAACGGCCGACACTTGGTATATCACGAGCAGTATTATTGGAACTGCCTCGCAACAGGTCAGAACCTGTAGCATTCATTAATTCTTTTGATTTCCGAATTCTTGCTTATAAATTACAGACGCTTAGGGATAACTGTTTCCAACACTGTTGATTTATCATTCATTCCACTTCAACACATCACATGTTGTTTTGATTACAAACTTTTCCATGAATTATTTATGTGTATAGAAAATTTCTGCTGAACACTGGCTATTTTTAGTTTCTGCTCAACTGCCCTAGTTCACAAGTGGGATAAATTTATATTCATTGATGTGAATTGATTTGAGCTTTAGTTACTGTTCTTCCGTTTGTAGAGGTACGCTCTGATAGACACTGCAGTTGTAAATAGCCGGAATTAGATAACTACTTCCATACTCCATTAAATATATCTTTATAAAACTTGCTCCATTTTGTTATATTTACCAGGTAATTGAATTAACTCCTGTCAACAAGTCAGTATATTCCCAAAATAATTTATCTCAATTTTGAACTAGATCAATGTGAGAAAGTAATTCCAAATTATTAAATGTGAGGCAGATGTGAATTGTACAGTACGTTCGATCTACTTTTAAACAATCTGCTTTAGAAATAACTGGACTGTGTTTCATGTGGCTTATGTGGTTAGTTGGACACTTATAATCTTAAAGTTGGATCGCATTGTGGAGAGTTGAAATTCAGAGTGGATTCTTATTAAGTAGATGACCTTAGGTTTACGGCCACGTTACAGCCCGACTCATTGAAATTCCAGCTACCAGGCTGTAGCCGTTAAAATTGTTTGTAGATAGTATGAAGATGCAGTCATTGGAATTGAATGTGGACGGTACGCAGACTTGCGAATGCAGTAATGTTTTTGTTTACAGTGTATTCACTAGCAGTGCCTAAGTATGTACAATAACTGAATTGCAGTAGTCTCTTAACTTGCTAGCTTATGTCTGCCTTCGCAATCTTTATATTGTGACCTTGGCTTCAGTGGGCGCAATAATAATTGTATGAGGAAAAAATGTTGCCTTGAATGCAAAAGACATTCTTGTCTGATGAAATCTGATTATGTGAATAAACCGGACAACTTGTGGTTGGTATATGATCAGGAATGATATGGGAGTGTGTCTAGATTGTTTTGACTTGTGGTAACATAAGAACTATTTATTAAATAATATCAGTATTTGTGGACTTAATCTAGAATACTAGTCGCTGTTTAACTGCGTACCGAAATCTGTTATCATTTCTATGAAATTTAAGTTATATTATATTCTTTCTCAACCTCTAAACAGCATTACGTTTTGTCGTTGTCATGCATGTGTGAAGGTAAACGAGGTGGAATTTATGGTCCCCATTTCATAATGTATTGACAGTAGGTCGAAAGGAAATTATACACAGCCATAGAAACATTTGGCCGAGATTATATCCTAACTGTCCTTGAGGTCAGGTAACATCACTGGCCATCGAAACTGCGACTGTTAAGGGGACTTTTATCACTTCCTTGACCTATTTTCTGTTTTATCCACATTAATGGAACTGACATTTCTTTTGGAATGTATAAGCTATTGGCCACAGTTCCGTGAGCATTATAGCGAGGTGAACCTGTGACCATCTTAAGAATATTGCGTGCTTTTAACCGGCTAGTGTCTGTTAGTGTCTGTGTTTATTATGTCCGGTGACTTACTGAAAGGCTTTCTTGGCTCATAATTCTGAGTTCTTAATAGCCTAATTGCTTCGTTGTGTCTGACAATTACTGCAGCAGCCTCTGGTGCGGTACGGTAGCCTATTGGAGAGAAGGCACAGGTGATGAGAGCATTGTTTTTTGTGGTTGCTCATTAAAATACACAGTTGCCCACAATTGGGTCATAGTCTTCTGGGTTTTGAAATCGTGTAGTTCGTATGCTGAACGCGACGTTTCGGAGCAAAGTGCTGACGGAATTACGTACAGGTGGACACCGAACACAGTCTCAAAACCCAGAAAACCTTTCGCTGATGAACATCCACAGTGGAAAGCTGAAAACCTATGACTTGCCACAACATTTGGAGTCATGCTTCTTGTTAATGTTTCTTACATGAGTTAATCAAGACGCCCCCGGATATCCCGTCACTGTCTGCCCATTGACTCAATATCGCATTGTGAAACATGTTTTGAAATACCGAATAAATATTCTAACCTGTTAATTAGGAACGTTTCAGATATTTTAAATGAAACGTATTAACAAAAATTGAATTATTGCTAATTTAGACGTGATGCACGGACTGTGATTCATGTGATGCTGTACTGCGAACTGGTAGCAAGTGCGGGGTAGGGGGATATGAGTCTTCATGGCAATGGATACTGTCAAAGCGAAACATATGAGCACTCTAGTGCTGGCGGTAATAATATAATTTGATAATCATACATGGCTTCAGCATTAATGCACAGTGCATTTGGTCTGTGCATATAGGACTAAATGTGAATATGTATATGTATGTGTATATATAGTTAATGTAGATACGTCAATAACATGCCATGTGGCCTGTATTAATGTTGGAAGACTATGAACAAGCTTTGGGTTATGAATCGTTGTATAGGCTTAGTTTACTAAGGGCCTTCGGTCCGTATTAAGAGGACGGCCATGCAAATAACTGGGTATGTTTACATGTAGGTTTGTGACCAGAATTTATTATTATGACGCGCGAGGTTTCAACGCTAATTACAGAACTCGTAAATTTCGATTTGCATGCACGATACATTTTCCCAGGGCAGGGACATTCGTTTAATACAGAAAATGACGGTTTATTACCATGTAACGTTTTTTTTTGTGCCTTACCCCCACCCAGCCCTTTCCCCTTATAGTTTCTGTCTCATTTCTCTGTATTCCAGAGAGCCGTTTCGTGTTTACATGGCATGGGCAATCATTAGCTACTGCACCCCCCCCCCCCCACACACACACACAAATACATACCACCAGGTGGAACAGTTCTAACATGTCTCCGGAGTATGGAGTTATAGCCTGTTTGCTTTGCGTTCCGTCAGTGTCTCCTCTTTGTAGCTGTTCAGAAGTGATCTGCATTGCAATAAGGGCATTATGGGAAAATTTCGAGTTTCTGGATTCATTCACTCTTTGGATTTTGTCCACCATCCCTTTTTGAAAACAAAACCTACAAGCACGGGGTGATGGACAAAGTCGAAAGAGTGAATGTTTTCACATGCTATATACTGTCCTGCAGGCTCATATACAATGGGTACCGGGTCTTTCCCCGGGGGTAAAATGGCCGGGTCTTTGCCTAGACAAGCAACCCCCATCTAGCGCCGGGGTTACAGAAAGAGTAGAGCTATACCTCTACGCCCCTTCTGTGTCTTAGTCGCATGTTATAGCGTGAAATATATTTTTATATTCCAAGGAACTCCGTCTTGTGAAAACTTCTACAAGCTAAAAAAGGGTGACAGCTGAGAGTTAAATTCAATTGCTGCTAAATTATTGCCAAGAAAATTTATCAGTAAAGAGCTGGTGTGTGTCACCTTCCATTGTAGGAAAAAACTGAAGCATTGTTCCCGTTTTTTCGAGGGGTATTTGGAATTTTTCGCTATAGTTAATTTTTTCAAAAGTTTTGTGTATTTATTCCACAATTTATCGCGGAACCCTGGTTGGGGAAACACACTGCCTTATGCTTACCCGTATGACGCAGCAAATCTTTTGATTAGCTCGTCCGTGACGAATGGAAAATTTTTGCATATAATCTTTAAAATTGACCTCAGACCACTTTTTTTTCTTCATACATGCAAGATTTGAAGTTCTGACAGCGATATTGATGAAGACTCAAAACTTCAGGTACATTGTACTTTATCGACTGGCAACTCTTTACCAGTCGACAAGGAATAACATTGCGGAAGATTTAAATCTTCTCCATAGATGTTCGGCAATAAATGATATTTAAAATAAGGGGCAGTAGCATATTTTATTTATACATTGATTATTATGTGATACTGTTAGTAGGCTAGTGCAAAGTATTTTGCAATAACTTGTGCAGGAGCGGCTTTTCTTTGAGAGAAGTGCCTGGCAATTAGAATTTTTATCTGATCGGTGAACTGTGTCATTTTTTGGTCCCTGCCTATTCTTTTCGAAAAAAGGCAATGTTACATGATTACGAAGGCACAACAGGGATCGTACGTGCTATTATTCTTTGGTAACTACTATATAACGATTAAAATATAAGGGATAAGAAAACATTTGGGAATTCAATCTTTATAGTTAATGAATTAAGATAAGCATATCCTGGATTTTGTGGGGGCATCTATTGAAGGTAAAGGTGCATGCTTCTATAGCAGATGCAGGTGACTTTGTCAAGTTCAGCTTCTGACGGTTTATCCCGCTCAGATTTCTCAAGGGCATTTATTAGAGGACAGTAAGTAGCTAAATATGATGAATTATATTGCACGACACAAAGATGTTCAAAATTAGTTCCAAGATTGATTGTGGCAATAATGAATATAACTTACTTCCAAGAAGTAGATGAACTTTCAGTAAGTGTCTGTATTACCTTTGCTCACGAAAAATTTTGGTAGGGGGGGGGGAGGATTTTTCTGTCATGACGTCAGAATGATATTGAAGCCCACCTAGCCTCCTTCCTAACGTATACTGGTGACAAGGTTGGCCGGTGCGTGAAACTGATATTTTACCTTCCCTTTTCCGGTATGCTTGAGTTTTTGGCAAGGTGACATTCTTTAGTACAATTTCTCTCCTCTTGGGAGCAAATCACAATCTCAGATTGAACTAACTAGGATTAGTGAAGCAACTCATGAAAAATTACAGAGGTAATGTTATCTCTTCCACAGCCTTACATACGACTGTTTATATAGCATATTAGCTCAGTGGATAATGCCCTGCAAGATGTGAATTTCTTTATGGCTCAGCTGTTTATCTCGCGTTCTGAGTTGCAGTTACTTTTCGTCCTGTTTCCTTTTAAAGCCGCGTAGGCAGCAGCAGAAGGAAGTCGTGGCACCTGTAAGGAAATGGGGGTTTAGAACGTTTTATGGTCCATGGCTTTTATTTAGAAAGCTGCTGCAATGAACCCCGCCCTGTTTTCACTATCATATATTTCATTATTATACACGTAGAAGGAACATTGTTTATAAATTATCTCGGAGGACTGTTACGGCCGATTCTTGCTTCTTTTATGAGTCTAATACCATTTAGTAAAACTTACCACCTTAGGAAGTCTTAATTTCAAATGCCTATCAATAACGTAACATTACACTCTCTGTCGGGTATTATTAAACCCTATATGTTAGTTCTCAAGATTGGATTGAAACATCTAAAAATATGACACTTTGAAATGTTAGAAAAAAATACATTTCGGAAAGCGTCCACTAGGGAGAACGAATGGAGAAAAAGTGATAATAAAAACATATAAAATGAGATCGTAATGAGCGCAAGTCATGTGAACCTAATTTGCCAAATTTTCTTAACCCACGATAGTGTAACAGTTATTTCTGTCTGTCTGTCAACACAGAAAATGTTTAATGGGGTAAAAGTTGTCAAAGTACCACCCAAAGCGTCTTGTCTGCTCCGTTTCTTAGTGGTCACTTTGACTTCCCTGCGAACTTATGAAGAATTAAAGAGGTGCCTCAATTTCACTTGTTCTATCTCAGGTACTCCCATCTATTCAGACTGTGAGTGTGTGTAGCAGTTCTTTTGCTGGTTACTGTACTTTGTCAGTTCTGTTTCACTCCTTTTCGCAGCCATTCCTTGCAGAAAAGTTTCTCGGTAGTAACTAATAGCAAATCGTACATATAAATAAGTTTAACACAATAAAATATTTTTCCTGGAATAGTCTACCTATAAAAGGAGGGGAATTTAGAATGGAAAATTAAAAGTTTTGTATCTAAATTACGAATATTGACAAATGTAATTTAAAAAACTCAAACACAGTTGGAAGGAAACAGGTTTGGTTTTAATGAGCATCAAATCCGAGATAGTAAAAAGAATTAATATTGGTTGATATAACTGTTTAAGTGATTGAAATGAAAAACACGTATCTATCTGTGCTAAAATCGGAGCCATATAGTTATCTATTAAACATGGTTTTGTCATTATAGTAGTCGTCATGAAATACAGTGTGATTGATACATAGGAAGGCTTAAGTTGGAAAAGTTGTTTTATGATTTAATTGCTTATATCACTTTTATTAATTCCATTCGAAATCAAGCTGTCAGTCATAAGTGGTAAACTGATGGTTTGCGTCATGGTTATATAAGTCGATAAATAACATGAATATTTTGGTGGAAACACAGTACACTCTTAGCGCACGTGAATACGGACTTGGAAGTGAACGGATGGATGATGTATGATACGTAGTTCACATTTCTACAGCTAAGGTGCCGGCAGTTTTCCGTACATTAAGATAAACCAGACTGTCTCCTATGAATGTCTGTGTTCGTTAGAATGTGATCGACATTGGCTGTGAATGTACTAGTTGCCATACTTCGGGTTTGTAGCCGTTGAAACGTTGTTTGGTTATCTCACAACTTAGGACAGGTTCGAAGAGGTAGTGCTGTTACAGTGGAAGTAGAATTAGAAGATAGTAAAGAACACGTATAATTCTCCAGATTAAATTATTTTTTTTTAAAAAAAGAAGTTCCCGATGCGTCGGGTTCACGAAGTAATGGGTTTTAGAGGTTATCTGTAAGAAGGCCTAGGGAGACGAAACCGGCTGCCAGAGGCTGAAGTAGAGCAGACTTGTAAGCTTTTCGAGAATACGAATGATAGGACAATAACAGCAGTTCACACCGTGAGTCAAGAGGTTTCATCCACTACAGCACTACTGCATACACTAGTACACTGAACCATACCGGCAGCAGAAGGCTTCTTCAAGTCCTAGTATTTCACATACACGCCAAGTCCTTCATAATTATGTGTTTGTAAAATGTAATATATACTGCCTTTTTAGGACTGATATCATTTTAACTATTCATAGGGGAAAGAGGGGCCGGGATAGCGTAGTTGGTATAGCGACTGGCTAGGGGCTGGACGGTCCGGGGATCGAATAGCGGTTGGGCGAGATTTTCGACACCCTCCCAGTCCGGCCCTGGGGCCCACCCAGCCTCCTGTACAATGGGTACCTGATCTCTTTCCCGGGGGTAAAGCAACCGGGTGTGACGTTGAACACTCACCGCCGTCTAGAACCTTCAGGGCCTTCATGGCGTTTTCTAGTGTTTCCAAAATTCGCGTTTGTTTTTGGTACTCAGACGAATAGTGGGTGTTTGTAATTGAGATGCGGTGTGTTGTGTGGGAGGTAAAATCCGACTTTTACAATATTACATACACAGTTTGGATGTATCAAGGGCTGAAGAAATATCGTAATTTTTGTTTCACACGCATCCTCACTGCAGTGGCCCGAGTCGTGAAACAAATCTAAGATAACTATATTGCAAAATCAAAATAATGGCAGCTCGTGAAAAAGCCGTTTGAAATTGTCCAAAATTCATGAAACTGGAGCAAATATTGGAAATGAAAATGGTTAATCGTGAAATAAACGCGAATGGCTTTCAGTTGTAGCTGTTTTTATCTTCTCGGGTAGGCAACTTTCCAAGGAAGTGTTATCATTTATTTATCTAAAAACTGCACAGTTCTGCTTGTTAAACTTTGTCATTACGAAGTTATATTACGAAGTTATGTATGGCAGAGTCAGAAGGCGTAGTATGTTATTAATTAATCCATTTAAGACTATAAAACCAATCTACTTAAGACACATATATAACTTCAATTGATACTCGAGAGACAACACAGTGTGTTTTCATGAGAAAGACGTCGGTTTATGCTGTATAGGGAAATGATGTATGTTTATTATACGAATAATTGAAAAATACATAATAAACTGCGGGCGAAATGGGAAGTGCTTAGTGTCAAAGCTGGCGATACGTATATGCCTACTAACCCCTCTCGTTTCTTGTGGCGCAACAGCCCTAATCGGGCCTAAGCCACCTTATGAGGTTTAGAGATCACACTCAGGCACACCACACTCGGTAGGACTCCTCTGGACGAGGTATCGGCCCTTCGCAGAGACCTCTACCTAACAACACACAAAATTCAGAACAGACAGACATCCGTGCTACCGGTGGGATTCGAGCCCCCAATCTCAGCAAGCGAACGGCCGTTGACCTACGCCTTAGACCGCGCGGTCACCGGTATCTGTCCTTACTGATCATTAGTGTTTAAAATTAATGCAGCTAGAAGAATTTGTGGACTAAAGGAAGATAAATTGACTGAGGAAGGGTACACGTTCTATTGTGTTGAGCCACGGGCGAAGCTGCGTAGGCGTTTATATGTTTTTCTTCTTTAAACGGAAAACAGTATGCTTTTGAGAGCACCTTGTTGTGTGTGAATACGTGCGTCCATATTTAAACTTCCGAATCAATGGACTGATTTTAACGAAACTTGGTATGAACATTATGTTACTGGAGAATCTCGAACGCTGTACTTTCTAATTTCCTATAATCAGTAATAACAATATGGATTATGCGCGAACTTGTGAAACTGAAGCGACATTAACGCCATATATTCCGGATCCTGAAGTGATGCGTAATAACATTTTAGAGGATTATTTAATTGTGATATGCTTCCAGGGCTGACCCGAGATATATGGGCGCCCCGGGCAGGCTAATAATTTGTCGCTCCGTAAAACTGATATTCTTTAAACTTTTTGGACTAGGACAGGGCTGGTGAACTTTTTTGAGGGCGCGTGCCCCAATTGCGGATAATTTTCAATGAAATGCATTCGCATGTGGAAATCTGAGTTTATTAGCACCAGATTTCCGATTGTTCCAGTGTCGTGTTAGTGCCCCTTATAGGTTGGCGCCCCGGGCAGCTGCCCGACTTGCCCGCCTCTTAGTTCGGCCCTGTATGTTTGTAAAATGTCAAAGGACAATCTGATGGCCGTGCAGAAATTTTCTGATCCACCAATCCCATTGCGGAAACTAATGAACGAGTTGCGCTTGTCACGTAAAATTTCGTACATAGATAATCCATACATATATCTCCAACTTAATTGTTTTAAGTTAATAGTTGTGAATATGGCGACGGTGCGAAACCTTGAGACCATGCTCGACAAATTTAACTTGTATAGAAACTATACGCAGACAATGAGTTCTTCACGAGTGAAAATAAGACAATCCTGTAAATACCGATAGATGTGTAATTTCTTCGGAAACCAAACTGAAGAAGAAAAATAGGAAGACCAAAATTAAGGTGGCTAGACTGTGCTGAGAATGATATGAAGTCGATGGGTGTGAAGAGATGAAGGAAGAAAGCAGAAGACGGATCTGCATGGGCTATCATTGCAATGGAGGCACTGGTTAAACTATAGGGACCTATGCAAATAAAGAAGAAGATGTGGAGTTGTTACTGTGCGCGCCATGAAGGCATATGGAGTGGAGATATTGCTCCACTTATTCTTAACCTCTGCACTAGATGGAAGTGAGTAGTTAGCTTTACGTTTTTGCTGCTTTACCCCCGGCGAAAGCGCTCCCGTGCTCATTGGTTTGTAGACTCAGTGGCCTCCGAGCTGGTGTGGACATTTTAAAGAGAGAAACATCTCTTGTGCTGCATTGTGTATAATACAGTAATTTCATAATAAATAATGGCGTATTTACATAGATAACATGTCACGGGGTCAGTTTCCTTCATCTGTATGTTACTGGCGGAAGTTATGACATTCTTAAAAATAGACACGATAATTCTGCAGTAATCTACAGCCACAAAAAGAAAAGCGCCATATTACAGTCTTATCTCCGGCACACACTTTTAAAATTTGTGCTCTTTCGTCGTTGGTTTTGGGGAAAAAGAAATGAGAGCCATGACAGATTGCAACGGATAGGCCATTCTTAAACTGTGACCTGTACGTACTGGTTTATTAGTCTGTCTGCATATCCAGAATACCTCGGACTTGTGCGGACTGTTCCTCCAGTGTGATTAGCGTGAACAAGTCAACACGGATGAAATCAGCGCGGCAGATATCAAGTAGAGCAAAGGTGAGAAATTTATACAAATGCAGTCAAAAGACAGGAAGGGAAGCTACCACTTGTGCGAATGTTACCCGGGTAAGGAACAGGACGAACACAGATTCTCCCGAACCCATCTATCTGGCAGAAAACCACCCATGCTTGTCTAGGCCAATTATCCACCAGATGTCACTTGTATTCACTCTCTAGTTTCGTTTTTGGCGTGACGGAGGAGAGATGCCCAATACAGGTAGCGTGGTAGAATAGGTGGGCTGATTAAATGTACATTCTTTCCTTCATCTGAGTATAGGCGTAGGTGAGAGGATAACATCAAAATCTTCAAGAAGCAGGTAATGGCGGTGTGGACTGGATTCGTCTGGAACAGGTTAGGAACCTGTGGTAGCTTCTTGTCAACACGGTTATGTATCGTTGGGTTGCATAAAAGGTGGGGAATATCCTGACTAGTTGAGCAACTATTAGCGTCTCATGAATGGCTCTGTTCCAATTATATAGTTGCCTCTATTAGCAGTAATTGCAAGATGCCTTTGTGTCTTGCACAGAACTCGGAGACCCTTGGCACAAACAAGCGACACGCACTTTAAAGGATTATTGTGTTTTATGGCATGATGGCCGATTGACAGAAAGTTAGACGAAGCTTCACCTGATAGTTGCAATGCTACATGATTCGTTTGCCTATATCAACTGGAGTTAATGACACACATCCGATCGGGCTGTGGCTTAATTTAATCTCCGTGGTTCAGAGTAACATGAGAACTGGACCTTTACGGAGGTCGTGACTAAGTAAAGAGGCCGAATGTCGCTGTCGAGTGGATGGCATTCCTACTTCGTATTCGGGCACTCCTGGGTTCAAATCTCGGTTCGGAAACCGGCTGTCCTCACCGAAGTTTCTCGTGGTTTTCATAAATCCCCGCAGACAAAGTACGAGATG
The DNA here is from genome assembly GCA_021186555.1 of Reticulitermes speratus. Lineage (NCBI taxonomy): Eukaryota > Metazoa > Arthropoda > Insecta > Blattodea > Rhinotermitidae > Reticulitermes > Reticulitermes speratus. The sequence goes on from JAJKFL010000004.1 coordinate 23,189,897, forward strand.
TGACCTCAAATGGGGCCACAACCGCTTGCGTCCAAACCATTTCCAGTTCAGTGCTTAGTAGAATTACGCAGCCTGGGCTGTAGAAGGCGCCCAAAAACAAAGCAAGAAGAAATACATCCATACAGTCGCCCAGATGGTCAACAAATTACGTGGCTTTTATGGAACCCAAAGTTTCAATCCCCTGTTCACGAGAAACAGCCGATCGTCGCTATCCCGAAATGCATGAATGCAGTTTATTTTGTCACACCACATTTTTGTAAGGTCCATTTTAATATCATCTGCCTATATGTTGCAAGATCTCTTACCTACTATGTTCTCTTCAGATTTTCAGACTAACAAGTAAGATTTATTATGCCAAATCCGAGAGCATTAACTTCCTGGCTTTTAGGGTAAGATGTTGTTAGCCAAACACACCCCTTGTCGGCTGTTAGAAAGTACTTCTTCCTTATATTTGCAGATCCGCTCAAAATGTGTAAAAATCTACTCCACATGCAACCAGATGATGCGCCATACTGTGGATTGAAAGGGTCTGTAGCGTGTTGTTCTGTTATGTATTTCTGAAGAATGATTTTAAAATACACGTTCTTAGTGTTGAGATTTCAGTTCATGTAGAACCTCAAATATTTTTGCAGTCATAAGAGCCGGAATATCGTAGTCTGTATAGTGACTAGGCTGTAAGCTGGACGATCTGGGATTTGATTCCCGATAGGGACAATAGATTTTTTGTCTTCTTCAAAACATCCACCCTGGCTCTGGGGCCCACTCAGCCGGGGTGCCGTTAGTTGTTTTCCCAGGATAAAGCAGCCGGGGCCTGAAGTTGACCACTCGCCTCTATCTATACCGAGGTTAAGAATGAGTGGCGATATGCCTTTACTCCTCATATATCTCTTAATGACATGCACAAAGCAACTTTACCTTTACCCTTTCTTTCCTAATGTTTCAGTCTCTGAAATATGCGATCAGTCAACTTAACAAACTTCCGTACACTGTAAACATATTACAAAGGTTTTGTGATCGTATACCAGATTTCATGTGACTTTTTTTTTTCTGACGATGCGGGTGTAGTAAGTCAATACCTCCAGTAAATAAGCCGCGCGTTGCCAGCAGAGGTCACGTCTCAAGCACACACGACTTCCGGGCCAGGTTTTATCTGGACCACCATCAGTGAGCAACTACTGTCAGTCCTGTACTCTAAAAGTTTCCCCGTCTTCTTTTATCCGAAAGGCCATTAAAGGGCTATCAGAACCAAAGAGTTTTAATTGCTTAATAAAAGTAAAACTTTAAAATGAGCAAAATTAGTTCGTATAGAAATTAAATGATTAAAAAATCTTCTGTTTTAATTAAGAAGCCGAACTGATTAAATTTCGCCATAATTTGGCCTATTATTTCCACAAGCTGACAAAAAATAAACGAAGAGCTCTCTCTCTCTCTCTCTCTCTCTCTCTCTCTCTCTCTTTGTTAGTTTCCCTTAGGATTCTTGGGCTATCTCAGTGATCAACGCATGTGAAACTTTCTACTTCTTCACGTCCTTCCATTATGGACGTACTGTCTTTGCTGTCCTTAGTCTATTGAAGCTAGTTTAGCCATGCAAATGCAATATGACGTGAACGCTTCCATTCAACTCCCTCTTTATTACCATTCATGTCACATTTCACCTAAAAAATTTATAAAAATAACACGTTATTAAATCTAGAGTTCGATAAACATATAAATCCTAGGTCTATCATTTTAAGAATTTCAGTAGGAAAAGTGTATTTATTTTCGTACAGTCGGAAAATGTCTTAAACGAACCAAAGCTAAATTAATTAACGAAACAGCTGATGTCATCCCCTGAAGCTAATTTCCCTTACAGAACCAATTCTTCTTTTATGTACAACCACTGTAGTACAAGGCAATTTGAAATTTTGACGGTAAAATTCCTATTTTTGGCGACTGTTTCCACAAGTAACCCTTCAGTTAATACGTGTATTCAGTATAGTGATTAGGCTACGAGCTAGAAGATCCGGAGTTCGAATCCTGGGTGAGGAAAGAGATTTTCCTCCATCCAAGTGAAGGAAATGCGTATACATTTTGAGGAATACTCTGCAAACTGTCAGAATTCATATTCTCTTTCTCGTTGTTTCACGTCGCCTCTTGGGTTCAAGACTACTAAAGCGTTATGTTAAAGCAGAAAGGAAAGGCTGAATTTAGCTCAAGAAAGGATATTACTCAACTTTATGATTGCCAACAGATTTCAAAGTTTTGATATTTTTTTCTCTCGAAGTCACAGTATTAAAAACGCGCAGATATGAATAGAAGAAAAATTGTAAGAGGCACAGTGATGAGTTACGTTCTCCCTTCTTTCGACAACCATGATGAAGGGAGGATTATGGAGGATATGGGGAAGGGGAAAAGGAGATGAATAACAAGAACAAAAGGGGTCTAGAAGGTTGAAGGAGAAAATGTTAGAAAAGTTGCTTCGCGTCTGGCTCCATCAGGCAGCAGTAGCGCCGATGCAAGCTATTAACTCCGGCAAAGTGAAGGCTCGAGGAAAAGTTTCAGAAGGCATGCTTCTGCTCAAACAATTTCCATTAGTGACTCCCCCTCTCCCGCCCCCTTTTACTGTTACTAACAACACTCTGGTACAGTAAAAACTTGGTACAGATCCGATTTTGCACATCAGTATAGCAACTCGCGTTTTAAATTCAAAATGAGGGTATTTAGGAGAAGTCGTATTATGGTGCTATAAGTTCCCGGCATTAGCAAGCTTTTATCTTTACAGTTCCAGGTTGGAGAATTTGCTCATGGAAAAATTCACTTTTCAGTTTTGAGTCCCGCAGCAAATATAATTCACATTAGGTGCCTCAGTTATATTTTGCGTAAGGTCTAAGATTCATCGAACTTACATTATAAGTTATGGACATATATATATATATATATATATATATATATAAAACAATTCCTTGACACATTAGTCATAATTGAATAATGGAAACAATGATTACAATGTACAAATTACTAGGCCTATGCTGCTTTTCGTTTTATGTGGATGTGAAGGTTTTTTTGTGGTGAAGAGCCCCGCAGCAGATGCTACGGACGCACCGCAGCCTGAAGGCTTATTGTGCAACCGTTGTGATGAAGATGAAGAGCAATATTAGTTTTCTCATTTTTCCAAATACTGGAGCACCGATGGAATGAAATTGGCAGTCCTCGTGGAAAAACCTGTCCCAGTGCCACTTTGTCCACCACAAATCCCACATGGACTGACCCGGGATCGAACCCGAGCCTCCGCGGTGAGAGACCAGCGGATGTGAAAGTTGGTTGCTCACATTGAAGAAAGCATACATTCTGAGCTGCTCGGAGAATACGGCGCGGGGCAAGATATTTGGGCCTAAGAGTGAGGAAGTAACAGGAGACTGGAGAAAATTGCATAGCGAGGAGCTTCATGATTTGTACTCCTCACCAGACATTAGTAGGGTGATCAAGTCAAGGAGGATGCAATTGGTGAGGTATATGACCCTATGACTGAGGAAAGACATGCATACGGAGTCGTGGGGAAAGCTAAAGGAAAGATACAACTAGGAAAACCTGGGTTGATAATCTTAAAAAAATATCTTAAAGAAATAGTTTTGGATGGCGTGTTTTAGGTCGGGATAGGGACCAATGGCTGGCTGTTGTGAAAACGGTAATGTTGCTTACAGTACGGGGAATTTCTTGACAAGCAGAGGAACTAGTATCTTCTCAAGAAGTACTCAGCTCCACTGAGTTACAGAAGTGCTGAACGATGGACACGTTCCTTTTTTCTAGCTGACTGATTTAGTAACACATGTGTCTACGTAAGAAGTCCTCATTCCCAGTACGTTTCTCAATACTGTAGTCCGCGTAACGCCACATATAAACGTTTCTTTCCTCCGATGAAAAGATGGTCTTTAGTCCTAGGCGGGTCAACCTGCCCTAAATCCTCTTCCTACTATTTCGTTCTTGGTAATTGGGTGGGGGTGGGGTAGTTACTGAAAGTAGAAAGTATGGAGGAAAACGAATTATAATGTTGAAGTCGTCGGACTGAAACTATGGAGGACTGAAAGACAATAAATCCGACACAAATCTCACGTCGCGAAATTTGAGGTTGTCACAGCTGGTGTTACTGAAATCTTCTGGCATGTTATACTTCCCCAGAAACTTGAATCTCTACATCTTACAAAGCTGGTGTTTCCGAAAGCAAAAACGTTAGCATATGGTGACATGAAGAAGCTACCTCGCAGCAAACGCACTATGAAACGTTGGGATATGGTGACATGAAGAAGCTACCTCGCAGCAAACGCAGTATGAACATTCACGTGGGATAAAGGAAGTCTAAGAAGTTGAAGGCAAATTTGTTCGTTTGCACAGCACGGGTCCCTGAGTCGGTCTGGACACTTTGGAAAGAGAAACTTTTGTTTGTATCGGGAATTGAACCATGATTTCTCGGTTGGCCAGCCCATAGCTCAGTCACTATATTGGCCTGGGCTCCTCATGAGGTACGAAGGGCAACAGTTTTATTCTCATGCCTACTGTCCTGATACATCTGCTTTCGTTTTGTGGCAATGAATACAGGTCAAGACGGCGCTCCTTGAGGAAGTAAAAGCGCTAGCAATTGGATCACCGATTTCTGTGATTTGGTGCTTTATTACGGGACTTCTTAATTCCTTCGGAGTTTACGAGTGATGAAAGGTAATTTGTTTTTGAAAGTCATAAGTACGAAATGAGAGTAATGCACCGGGGCTTAATTTGTGTATAAACTGTACTTTCATAATTAAAGTTGGGATTTAGTTCGTTGACGTTTCGAAATATAAACAAACCATTCTGAACTGTTTTGTTCAAATCTCTGTGTGCGTACTTCACATTTATATTATGCGTGAAAATTGCAACCGTGTCTTTCAAGCGAGGAGAAGGAAACGATTACATTTTTGTTTCTAAGATGTGATTCATTGAAGCGTCATAATGAATACTTTGCAGCAAGTGCCAGATAGATTGTTACTCTGAAAGTAATTTATAAGAATATTTTAATAGGCATGTTCTTCAAACGGTTTGAATAGTAAATGATTTTCTTATATTTGCATTTACATATTCAATTGTTGACTTAGAAACAACACAACGTCAAGTGCGGGGATTCAGTAGTAATCCCCTAGCTGACAGAAAGTTTCGGAGCTGCCTGCACTGTACCCTCCTACCGCCAGTCTTTATTCCTTCCTCCCGTCATCCTCAGTTTCACCGCTGTAAAGTTTCCACGACTTGGAGGAAGGACGCGGAAAACCTTGTAATATGAAAACAACTGTCTGGATATTAAGTCTTCTAAGAGAGCAAGGGAATTTTCGTGTGTGTGTAAGATTCTTACTAAAACACCGAACGAAGTCGGGTGGAAAAGCTGGGGAGCTTTAGTTTGTGAAATGCTTAAGAGAAAATTAGAGCAAGAACTTAGTGAAGTCTGTAAAATGGAAGCTGGCGTTGTAGGTGGGGTGAGTGATCGTGCAAAGTGGATACACCGTTCTGATCACAAAAGCAGTCGTCTCTGATAACTTAGAATTTAGAATTTAAAGGTGGCCTTAGTGTAAATTTTGTATGACGAAAAGGGTAACCTGAAACTAAACTTGTTTAGGGAAGTAGTTTTATGGTTCTCGAAAACGAGTTATTTGAACCACGACAGTTAAAAAATCTTTATATAATTACACGTGAAGAGGGCAAACCACATGGCGCACGTTTATGAAGTGAATAAGAGGGAATTTTCTTTTATGTACGTCAGCATTTAACGTACGCTGTTCTGTCAGAACCAAAGTTTACATGCAAATTTTTTATTCTTTATTTTAGACTCTAATAAGAACAGCTGCAGTTTAATTGTACAGCTATCCCATTACTTTTCTGCACAGTTACCACCACAAGTAAGACATTTATCCTATCGTGGTGTGAGATTTTCTCTTTCCTCTTGACAGAAATCCGTGTCCGTTATTACGAATCATTATGTCGAAATTTGTTCCACCCTGCCATCATATTTATATTTGTAGCAACCAATATTTTGCTTTTATATTCCAAGGTTGTTTAGTTACGAAATTATACGCCATGTAAACTTATTTTCTGATTGTTTTTATTATATTCACATCACCTTAACTTCGTTTATTGCAACATGTATGATTTAGTGGAACTGTGTATTTATGCATGAATACGAATGTACCTGCAAGAACACACATACATCTGTCTTTGTGAACCTACCTGTGGTGGTAAGCAGATTACTATCTAGCTGTCTGCGTGTGGCGAAGAGGCAAACAGGTGAGAGGGGAAGCAGTGCTGACGTACCACCATGCGTTTTCTGCCCGTTTCAAAAACGTCCTCAGTGAGTGAATATATGAATGTACATCCAAAGAGAAAATATGTTTTTGAAATAGGTACATCACTGCCTGGCTCTTGCTAGGTCAGCCTAGCAGAGATCACGCCGTGCCGACTGCAGCTATGTACAGTGCTAGGGAGTTCAACTGATCTATCTGGTCACTGCTATACTGTATGTACATACTTATTGTCAACAGGTCACAAGTGGTAGTGATTCCGGTCGTATAGCCACGTCACAGACGTTCTGTGCACCACCTATGACTTTTGTACAAGGGCCGTTCAAAAGCTTTCCTCTTACAACACCAGTTCTTGCAGGAACACATGGGCTTTTAAATCGCCCTGTATTAAATTAAAGCTGAAATTATTTGATTAGTTGATCTTGATGTTGTGTATATGATATACAATTAACACACGATATGTATGAACAATTGGTCATTTTAACTGATTTGCAAGTGTCCAGTAGTTGATGGATTCATTAATCATTTCCATAAATTTACATTTTTTTGTTTTTTCTATCAAATAATAGTCACCTTATGGTTTGTGTACTGAAGAATGTTTACCTCATTCACTTCTACAAATGTTTGCAACGTTACTTAAAATAATTAGATTAACCAGTTTGATATGTTTCATTAACAGAAGTTATAACAATTTGTCACGTTTAGCAGAATGTTTTTAAATTGCATCTCAATTTATCTATGGGGACCGCGATAGCGTAGTCGGTATGGCCACTTGCTGCGAACTGGATGCTCGTTGTTCGAACCCCATTAGGGACAAAATATTTTTTTTCACAACACCCGTCCATAGCGGCCTCTTGGCCAACCCAGCCTCCTGTACAATTGGTACAGGCTCTTTATCAGGGGTAAAGCGGCCGGCTTTGACCACACACCCCCATCTAGCGTCGAGGTTAAGAATTAGTGGAGCTATACCTCTGATCCCTCTCTGTGCCCGCATGGCATGTTACGGTGTGATTTCATCTGAATGCATTGAAACGAAGAGCGCTTGTTTAAATGTTACGTAACAGGAAACAGAATAAAAATGTAGTGGATAATTCTGATATTATTCGTTACCGGTATTTCAAGCTATCAGAGCTTGCACTGTCTAACCAAATCGTAGTCAAACTGTAACTATTACCGTTATAACTATTATTCAGTTTATGTCACGAACAATCGTTAAAGAAATAAGCATGCCGTTACTATAGGCCTATACAAAATCTTATAAACACTCATTTATAGAGCCTGTGGCCAATGTGTAATTGAAACGACAGACGAAAGAAATAAACCATTTTGGCCAGTCGGTATCATTCATTTCAGAGCACAAAAAGGGATGTTGTTCGGATTTGTTTCAAGGGACCGACATTTCCTATTTACACTTTAGTGTGGGTAAACAAAACAGTCTATTTAAGAAAGAAGCCATGGATCTTAATGAAGTCAGTCGGTTTACACTAGACCAATGTGTGTTCAAAGGCTCACACTTGGAAGGCACAGTACACTCAGCACAGATCAGTTTCCAGTAAGGAAACGTCACCATCCATAAGGCTGAACGTTTGAATTTCTTAGGTGCCTGAAACAGAGTCTCCGCTTTTTTTTCTGTCATACACACGCGAAGGAGAGGCTCATAACAGAGCAGCGGCAGTTCTTTGACGTCTATATGTACCCGCCTTGTTTTTTAGATCCATTGCTATTTTCTGATATAGCAGTGTTTCCCAACCTTTGTTCCGTGAAGGAACCCTTAAAATAGTTTTTCATACCCCGAGGAACACCTACCATGAGAACTTTTAATACAGGCCAGAAAAAGTTGATGGAGGGGAACAAAATTCAATGATGTCTGAATTATTGCCAAGAAAATATATTTGTAAAGACCTGATATACACACGCCTTCTTACGCTGCAAGAAAAATTTCGGCATTTTTCCTTTCGAGGGATATTTGGAATTTTTCGTGGTGTCACAAAATTTCAAAATGACATTACCGTGTTTACAGGAGCTTGCTACTAGACCCTGTCCTGTTCCAAGTGAATTCAGTCCACATCAGCATACCCTGCAGAAGGATGATTTTTTCGTTGTATGCAAGTTTTGTTTAGAAATGTTTAAGAAAACTGAAAATAACAAACTTGCAACCGCGTTATGTATTTTGGTCTTTCGACAGTAACTAATGAAAGTGTTAAGAGCATGTCATGAGAAGTTGCCAGAACTGAATGGGCGGGAAGGGAAGAAATTTATGCTACGCTGTATCCCGAAAACATCGGTCCACTTACACGCATTCTAGGGGATGGAAGTCACAGACTTGATATCTGTGACACAGGGAAAGCGGGGTCAGTACCAGTGTAGTGCGCATGGCCATGGTTACCCTCCCGTCCGTCCGACATACACTCCATGCCTTGTCGTGGCGTGCCCATAATACCTTGACAAAGAAAATGTATGTAACAAGTTACTATGAAAGTGTGTGTTGGTAGCAGTGTGACATCAAAGGTTGGATGGTCTAATTCTTCGGAACCAAGAAGTTTTCCAACTGTAACTGCATTTAGTACTTGTCTTTCTGTATCCACATTTTTTTGTTTACATGCGGTAGGTTTCTTGATTGTGTTGTAGCCAGAATACATGAGTTTCATCTTCAGTGAAGCTTTTTTCCCTCTTACAGGGAATTTCTTTTCTCCCATAACAAATTTCGCTGTATTAAGACGACCACTTCGTAATGTAACCTACGAACCTACGAATGAAATGACCTAGGCTTTAAAGATAAAACCATTATATGTTACCTATGGCTTAATCACGTAATTGACTTCTTATTTATTTCGTTTATTAAGATGAGCGTTCCTGGCTCGAAGTGTTTGAAGCCTGTGTTGTTGAGTAGTCTGTGTATACCCCTGTCTCTCATCTTGCTCTTCTGTCACCCACAGTCCTCTGTTTCTTTCTAAAGACATTCTTTGTTATACTTGATCATACAGGCACCTCTCTCGCTTTCTCCCATGTGGTTTTTGGTGCACCCTCTCACACCCCTCAGACTTTATAAAAAAAAGCTGTTGGGTCCCCATCTCTGTTTTCCTGGTATTATATAAGCCTGCCACATCACCATGTGGTTGAAAACCAGAGTGAAAGAAAAGGGGCCATAGTAAAAATAACCACACATATACAAACACACTCACATATGGTACGACAACCCTCCGCAGTAGCTATGCTCGACGTCATGGAGACGGAGTGGATTGGCATGTCTTGTCGTTCGTAACTTGCCGGCATAATTGTATTCAGCAACACAAATCATTTCAGTTTCATGATATTCTTCTCTGAAATTCTAAATCTGTTATCTAAAGTTATTAGTACCATAGATGTGCCAATAAGCGAAGTTCCTTTATATCAAACATATAAGGATCAGCTGGTTGCACTTCTGAATGTTGTCTTGTTATTAATATTTGAGTTAAAATTATTTACACTCATTGTTGTAGAAGTGACTCTATGGAGGTCGTTACCTGTTTTATCCACTTTTGAATGTGTTTTCAAGGTTACACAAATGTCACAACGCCAGTTATTATTTGCTAGACTGGATTTATTGAATGTTTCATTACTCATACACAAATATTGAGAAGATATTGGGCACACATTTATCAAATATGGGCCTATACTGTTATAATATTAGAGTTTATTTTATTTAACTGAGCACGCTTTAGTCCAATCCTACAATCACTGCATGTCACAAGATAATGAGTTTGGTAGTTTACGACTGCAGTTGTTATAGAACATAATGAAGACGTTCATAGTACACGTGAGATTTATAATATGCAGGGGAGAGTTTGCAAGAACATCCTGAGGTTAGCCCCAGGTACAGTAAACGGCGCAGCAGAATATGAACTTGGTAGAGATAACAGAAAATGGAGGATGTTTTGTAGAATAGCAAGATTGTGGTGTAGGATCTGGCAGGTAGCAAAATAATTGTTGAAATATTGTTATGACTAGCAGATAGTAAATCTGAAATGGAGAAGCTGGACAGCTAGTTTGAGAGAGGAATTATAAGTAAAATTTGCCTGGGAAATATCTGGCAGAATGGAAAATATTGGGATATAAGAGTGATATGTCAAAATAATGTAAATAGAGGTAACGATGTAGTGAGACAGACCAAAATAAAGATAATGACAGAAAATAAATCTTTAAGTGCATAGTGGGAGATGAAGAAAGATTGGGTGAGACAGTTATATGCATCTTGTTCTAAGCTCAATGAGAGGAATACAGCAGCACCGTTTAGACTATGAATTTGGAAACTGGGAGTCCTGAGAAGAGGACTACTTCGTAGAAAGAGGAAGATGTCCTTATGTGAGGAGGAAAAGAATAAATCACATATGCTTCTGAAATGTGAAGAAACTAAAAATTGGACAGAAACATTTGTCAACCAAAAATGACTACAAGTAAACGAAGAAATAACATACAGAAAATTAATCAGCAATACTGAGACTTTGGAATTAGAAAATTTGGGTAAATTTTTATATAAAACAAAATGTAAATGGGAACATAAAATAGAAAACTTGATGCAGAACGGAGAATAGGAAGAAGAAATACCGTAAATATAAATAAAGATAATGGCAATTTGTTATACAGAACATATAATTTAATATAACAGGATAAATACCAGGAATGTGTACTGAAAAAAAAACCGGTGTTCACAGACAAATCCCTGGGAAATGTAGTTTTTGCGTATTTGTATTTTGTGTTTTGTATTTGTAAGTCAAATTTATACTTTCCACTGACACTATGGAATTTAAATTTACTGTTTTATATGATGTTTCATTGAGTAATTCTCTTTATGAAACTACCTGGTGGTTCTGTCACGTATTTCACGTATATATTCCAACTTAATCTCTTTCTGCGTATTTGGAAACTTCTTAGTTTCCTGCAGTTCTGAAGTTTGTATATTAACGACATATAGTCTGGCTTCACTTCGGCTATGTATTGCCACTACCAAGAAGCCTCCATGGCACACACAGGTCCTCTGCGCCACATGTAGACTGCAGCAGTCTGCTGTGTGCCGACCGCAGCAGCACCGTATGGTTTACGAATGTGAAGCATCTTTCAAAACCACAAGTATGTCCTAAACCTCTTCATAACTCATACATGTCGTAAAAAGACGATTTTTATCTCTTCTAATAAATGAGATTGATGCTTGAGGAAAGCTGAGGGAGGAATAAGAAGGGTAGATGGTGTCGTATTCAGCACCCTTTTTGGAGTTGAAATAAACCTTTTGCTTGTAACCTGTTTCGTATTAGTGCTGTTGTTGGTGACATATCACACAATTTGTTATCATATTAAATAATTACCAAGAGCGATAAAACTAGTATAACATTTCAAGGTTGAACTAAAGCAGAAAATTTTGACGTCTTTTTAGGCGCATGTAATGCATTCTATAAGTACTGATTTGAAGTTGGAGGACTTGCCAGGAAATGTGTGGAGACAGTGTAAGCCTATGGAACTGAAACTCCAAGCAGGGGACATTTTTAAATGCGGATGGTAAATATTCGCTATATTTCCGGAGTTATATAACTTTTAAACTCTTACCTCGGATACCCGATTTCGATTTTAGCACAGTCTATCCTGGGATTCAGGGTTGACAGAGTGTCACTGGAACGGATTTTCTCCAAGTGCTTCGGGTTTCCCCTGTCATTATCATTCTGCTAAAGCTCCATACACGTATTTTGCTACATTCTGCACCGTCGACGCTATGCAATGTAAGCAACTACGTCATTAAATGGGACACTTCTCACTTCTCAACAAAATTTGCAATATTTGGGCCCTGCCGTGAGACACCTCAATTTCCCCTGTTCACAAAATGTCCATTAACGTTATTCAGTTTCTCCAAGCCCTGTTTCCTGTGACATTTCAGCAAAAACTGTTTAGTACATCTCGTGTGTCCTGATGTCACACCTAACCTTGGCTAGCTCCACGCAGTACAAATCTGACTTCTGCCCTCTCAGTTTACTAGCACAGTTTCCATGTTAATAAGGGAGAATGTACGTAAATTATCGTCGTGGACATATTTTGTGGCTGAAAGATTTTGAAGTTCCACACCGCAAGTGAGTGCTCGTTTAATAATGTAATACTTTTTGCTACTTATTCTGAAACATGTCTAGGCAGTAATATGTTTTGGCTTTTGTTTATATGCTGTGCGAATATTATTATTATTATTATTACTTATCACCTTTATACAGGGTATTTACAAATACATACCTGAAACAAACCATGTTTCTAGGGTATATAGTGTTGCAGCTGTTCTGTAGTTACAGCTTATGGTGCATGTAATGTTATTTCCCATGTTGAATATTTTGTACTTGTAAATTAGTAGTTTCCGGATTATTATTATTATTATTATCATCATCATTAGTGGTAGTAGTAGTAGTAGTAGTAGCAGTAGCAGTGTCATGTGTACTAAATTTAAGTTAGTCTAGATGCTTAATACCAATTTTTCTTAACAATGAGCCCAAGTGTACTCGATGGTACTTTAATGAATCTCTATCAACTACTGTGGGTGTATGTCATATTGCAACTGCATATTGTCATCATCAATGATGGGTATGTCTCTATGGCTACAGACTGAAGTGGCCCAGGGCCTCCCTTTTTCTGGGTTTCTGAATCTGCTTTCTTTGACATTGGGTAAACCTCCTTGGACGTGGGCTAGGTTCGTCACGGGCCTATGCTTACACAGAGTAGCAACACAAGCACGGAACAAACACATACGTACATCCATGCCACGAACAGGAATCAAATCTGCCGTCCGCAGTGTCCGAGTGGTAGAAGGCAGCCACTGTGATGGTAACGTTGTGCTTGTGCAAGCCGTGAAGGCATATGAGGGAATGGAGGTGTAGCTCCACTCATTCGTGTCCATCACCGTCTGAACATCAGATTTAAGGTGTTAATAGCTTAATGAAAATTATATCATATTTGTCGCTTTCATTCGTCATGAAACTGCAAATTCAATTGCCCGAGAGATTCCTGAAGGTTTGACTGAACGTCGGGCTCTTTGGTTGTTGTGGTGCTAAGGTGAGGAGATGGCTTCAAGTGCAATTTACGGGACACGAATGACATGCAGTGTGTGGTTTTCGGACTTGTTCGGGCACAACAAAGCGGTATGGGGTAAGAACTGAGTTCTGTCTCCGTAGCAATTACCACTAGCAGATCGTTCTGTCACGCCGTACAACAGGCGGACCTCAAGTACACTCCATGTCACACTTGGTGAATAGGGATACCCAAGGCATGAAGAGGTTTGGTTAGAAGTGAGCGTAAATGAGGGAGCCCTTCCTTTACTACATACAAGTAGATTGCTATTGAACTGATCCGTATTCCCACATCATACACACTCGATGTCTGTCTCCCCCTTGTGTCACCCGCGCAGGCTTCCATTATAGGAGCCTCTCATACAGCGTGTTGAAATTCTGACCCACTCTTTACCCGACTGACTGAGGAAGTTTGTGTTTAAAGTGCTGGTGTGACCTAGTGATTACGAGTACATTTTAGTGTGCGGGGAACAGTCTAACCGGTTTCAACAGATAAGCCTTACAGAAGCGTCTTTTTCAACCCATGGTTCGTGGGTCCTGAGCCACAAATGTGCGCTGAAAAGTTATGAAATTAGTTAAAACGATTTCTTTACGAATCCTCGTGAAACAGGAATTGGACAAACTGCGGCTCGGACAGGAGTGTAATTTGAAAATGGAGATTGTTTGTTAAAATAATAATAATAATAATAATAATAATAATAATAATAATAATTGCTGATATAGCGTTGCATTAACAGTAACATGCTGCAGCATGATACGTTAGTTTTCAAAAATTCTTAGTTGCTTCATATGATTATACATATTTTTCTTGTCAATTAGAGTCTAACTCGGTTATAACGTCATGAAAGGGACTGAATATTTTGTGTCGTTATAAACGAATGTTGTTTTAACCGAGGAGTGTAATATTATGGTTAACAGTGGATAATTAATTGGTACCACAGAATATCTAACGCTATAGACGAGGTGTCGCATTAACCAATGTCGTTATAACCGGGTTCGACTGTATTGTTCCACGTTTGGCCTAGTAGGCAGTAATGACGAATTTGAAGTTGAGAATATGAGAATTCTGTCACACAGTCGGGTAAATATCACATTAACGTAATTAATGATAAAACTACTGCAGGAAATTAACCCCAAAATCCGGAATAAGTAGCAGGATTTAAAGCCACTGTACAATAACGTTCGGGTCAAACGTGTATTTCGTTAGGAAAGAACAGCTGATGCGGCTTCCATTTGTCACTGTCAACATGGCTCTAAGTATTAGAAGCACGTGGGTTGCAAAGGGGAAATGCAGTAATCAAAATCGTATATTATTAAGTGGGTCAGTTCGTTGCTGAATTCACTGTCAGTTCCTATTCTTCTTCTTCTTCAGCTGTTCGAATTCAGAATGAAGTTAAGAAATTATTAGGCTAACCTTTTAGATATCTGGTGGGACTTCTTGGACGGGACATAGGCCATCCTCAAGGCTCCCAGCCTACACAGAACAACACAGACACGGAAATAAAACTGACATACAGCAATGCTGTAATCGCAGTGGTTTCCCACTATCCCCGGTTTAGATAAATACACATGATCTTTGTGGCTAATTTATACATATTTCTTACCGTATTATCCGCTTTCCTGTGAAATGAAATTCCGCTTCCACGGATTGACTTATTGGCGAGTAAAGTGACTACGGCATTTAGCCCCGGTTAGGGTTCAGTGATTTTGAATTATTATTATCAGACGCAGATCATAATTTCACATAACGGCTCGATTCGTTTAAATACATAGTGCTCTGCTTCTATTTAACTCGTGATTAGTAAGCCTGGTCAGTTATGCATTATTCAAGCTGAATCCTTCCGAAACGTAGTACTGTATTAAAGTTAAGACAATGGGCAAAATTCAAAGAAAGAAGATTACTTCACTAAATCTTATACCTTCGTCACAGCCTTATGGGGTTGAAGCCGATTCCTGTTACAAATTCGTTTATCAGTCACCATTATTTTGAATGGAGTATAATGTAGATCATTAATTCGTCTATGTTATTTTAACGACGTACGGGGGAACGGTGTGGCGCTCGCTTTGAATTTGACAGCAGTTGCATTTTATGTGTTGCATTCTATTCCTGAGTGCCTTGTTTCTTTTTAAATTTCAGTAAAGAAACTAATTTATTACCACTTCGCTGTTTGCTTTATCTTCTTGTCAGGCGTTCTTGCGAAGTTTTTTTTTTTTTTTTTTTTTCAGAGCAGACATGCGATATTCGTAGCGTTGACCTTTGCAACGCATTCATAGTTCGGCGAGGACAAAACAGCACTTTTCCGCCATTTTTTTTCTAATATCTACACGTGAATATTTCCCAGTCCTTGGCTTTAACCCAGCACGCCGTAACGTAAAATAACGAATCGCTTGTCGTGAAGGTCTGCTAATCTTTTCAACACAAATGTGCAGAACAGAAACTGTGGTGCGCTACGTATAGAAAGAAATTTTACGAAATTCTGACAATAAACTCCTTTACCGCCAGTTCAAAAATACCTAGCTAAAAAGAGTTTTTTGAAGGACGGTAGAATTGCCCCTGTCCTGAATTAGGCACCATGACATTACGTCATATGGGAGAGTTAAGGTTTATTTCCTCTCATCCTTAACCTGGGTGGTTCCCAGAACCACTTGGTACGTTTTGGAGAAGATGTAAATCTCTTACCCGATGCCGGAGTTGAATCACGATTCATCGGTCGTCCAGCCCCTATCGTAGTTACGGTATCACGACAGTATCCCGGTTTAGGAACAAGAAAGTATACAGAGACAAGCTAGGCATTATACGTACAACGCAACATGTGGCGCGTTCTCGTATCTATTGTTGCTATGGAAACGCAACAGTGCTTTCCCTTTGTATTGTTGCTGATCTACACGTAGCAGTCAACAGTATGAAACCATGTAAAGGCAAGAATGGGTTTCCTTTGCACTCTTGTCGAGCCACAAAAATGTTTAACATTGCAAAGTTGTTAATCTTAATTTGCGGATTTACCACTCTATTAAACTCCAAGAGATTTCACTATTTCAAGATGTTTGGATGCAGCAGATTTCAATGACTCTCGTGTATTATAATAATTTTAACATATTTTTAATATAACACTATACGTTGATGTTTTAATAGCATATTGGCATTATATATTTTACGATTTACAAATGACAAGCTGTATAATAACGCTGTATACGTCTTTAAACTATTAATATTCCCTGGAGATGGCTATGGACCGTAGCCGAAACATGTGGGAGTGCTTTTATGTTCAGGAATTTACAATTTGTTGGCGATGAACTTGTTTATTTCGCGCTGCTGCCAACATTGTATAGGTAACTTTCTTCACGTAAAGTGCTCGATATTGTTGTTCGATTTTAACCAAAATTGGAGTTCATTTACAGATTTTCGTTTCAGTCCCCGATATCAGTTTTCACGAAAATCCGTCCAGTGGGAACCACACTTGATAAATGCGGATACACGGACGAATAGACATTACGAAGCTAATAGGCGCTTTTCACTATTTATGCTAACGTGACTAAAGATTACATGAAATAAAAATCTTGTCAGTGGCAATCATACTTTACTTGAGTTTAAATGAATTTCTACCCGCCCCCCCCCCCCCCACGTTTCTTTACCGATTTTGGTGAAATTCTAAATACGAGATCTTCACTGGAAGCTGTTGAACAGTTGTGGGTTAAGTGAAAATCGGTGCAGTGAACGCTCTACTTCACATCAGGGAGTAAATGAATGTTTGTCCTTATTTTGCACAATTTTACTCCCATTATGGATAAAGTTCGGTGCAGTCGGTGCCCACAAAAATTTATTGACTAATTGTAAGTTTTGTGAAACTCGGCCCAGTGAAAGCCCCACTTTCCTTAATGGCGTAAATGAATTCTTCTTCTTATTATTATTATGTTGAACTGTATGCCTATAAACTTTATGAACACAGAACATTCTAATCACATAATCACGAAAAAAGTATTTAGACCTAGCTGTTAAGCTATCAAAACGTGTAATTTCGGGAAGACACGGACGTTTAGGTAGCAATATTTGTATACGCTGTAAACTATTTGAGACAAGATGTATTCACGTGTTATTCTTTGCACGTGTCCGCACAACGAGAGTCAAGCGAAACATGGCGTTGATCAGAGTGGAAGCGGTGAGGGGTTTACACGTTGTTATGGTATTGATTACGCTTTTATTCTTTTGCATTTTAAAATCTTTATACGCCGACAATCATAATAATCTGGGGGAGGAGAAAAAAAGGGAGGGGCCAGTGACGTCCCGCTATTCTATTGAACTGTAGAGCGCCCAGAATTACAAACGAACCCTTCGTCACATCTCTATTGTCTGACTTTCGCCCCAAGCTGCTTGTAATATCGCAGAAAACACACATACATACAATGAGGAACGACAGCAGAGGCTGGTTTGATGGATGGAAGTGTTTGGCACAATTATCACCTTACAGATACCGAAAACAATTTGGGAACTTGATGTAGAAGAGAAATTACTTGTTTAGAATACATAAAGGATAATGTGCGCTGTATTTAAGGTGGTTGATGTTTGAAATAAAGTTGATTAATCCTTGGTTTATGTAACGGCGCTGTATAGAGTGTTTGATGTAAAGTTGATTAATTTTTGGTTTACGTAGTGACACTTCGTAACTCCATAGATTTTGTAGCGTCCAGTGGTGCATGAAAGACGAATTTTAAAGGAAATGAAAGGAAGCTTTCACGGCCTGTTTTAGAGTAGTTTGCTTGGGCGAACTGCGTAAAACCACGAAAACTGGTTATTGATCTGAAGTCGAGATTTAAATTCGTAACGCACAGAGTCGGAAACAGATATGCCAATAGCTTGACAGCGATGTATGCTTTTGTGTGTAGGGTATGGTCTTTCATTTTTATATGTGTTGTGTTTTGAATATGTATATTATTGAATGTAATATCATTTTGCATTTCAAGTATTATATAGTGTTGGTAGACCTAAAAGTGTTCGCTTTTAGACCCGAATGCCTTCCGCAAATCTGCGAGGATGGTATTATTGCTTATGGGTTCTGTAAATGTACCCGTTTTTACAGAGTTTTTAACCATTATGCAAGTATGAGTTCTACTTCTACCTGTCTTACAGTACCAACTAAATGACCTTCATCGCTTATACGTAAAACAAAGTGATCTTAATTAAACTGTCATTGTATTGGAGAGGAATCCCACATCAGGGTGCCCTTGCCAATGTTACTGTGTACACTGGTCTCTCAGTAAAGTTTCCTACAGCAACGCTAATGGTTAGGCCATTTCTTCAAGGAAGTAACCCACCTAACAATGTCACAGAATATTCTTAACAACAACAAAACACTTTTCTCCCTTGTGAACCCTCACTGTGTTCCAACACCCTCTTTCCCAGAAGAGACAGACACGGACTAATGTGGCAAAATGGATCTCGCTACTTCTTTTGTCATTCAATTCTTTGTATAGCATAATACGTCTCACATATATACCTGAGCATTATCCCCCTGAAGGAGCCCGTGGAACTGCAGCATCACGATCATGGCACTGTCCATTGTCAACGTTCATTACCGATGTATTCAACTCTAAGCGCGCTGAAGTACTCTGGCTTGCTTTTGTTCGCTTAAGGAGGGAGGAAGAAGATTGTCTGAATGAGAGTGGTTCAACGAAGTGATTCGACGTTGCCTATGATTGCGGAGGCTGCGGTGCGACCATGGCCACCAGGCCTACTGAGACTAGAAAACTCAAACACTGACTTGCAGACTAACCCCATGGAATTAGTCCTTCTTCAGAAGATAATACTTTCTCAGCTAATTAAGAAATCCCCCTTATTTTATGACTCGAATTTTCATTAAACACTGTTAATTACCGTGTTCACAAAACCCCGCCATTTGTATCTATCCTGAACCAGGTTAATCCAATACCATCCTATTTCTTTAAGACCCATTTTAGTATTGTCCCCTGTTTTTGCCTAGGTCATCCAAGCTGTCTTTTTCGTTCAGGGTGTCCCATCGAAACACTGTATGTATTTCTCTTCCCCCCTATACGTACTGCATGCCCCACTTGTCTTATTTGCTCGCCCTAATAACATCTGTTGAGGAGTACAAATCTTGGAACTCCTTAATATGCAATTTTTTTCAGCTTCCTCTTACTGCCTCCCACTTAGACCCAAATATTTTGATCAGCACCCTATTCTCTAACGTCCTCAGCCTATGTTTTTTTATTGAATGTGGTTGACCAGTTCCACAGGCGTACAAAACTTATATGCTTAGGTAATGGGAAAACAAAAGGTTCAGGACCGAATGGTAGCAGGCATTCCCCGAATTTGATGGCTGTATATCCACCAAATTATTGTTCGATGTGATATACTAGGTATTAACATTTTGTGTGTTAGACGTATTTGCATTTTTGTAAGGAAAATTATTCATAGGCTCTTATATATTGGCTGAGATCATACATTTGTAAGGTCCGAGATCTCCGACGAGTTTTTCAGGTGTATCGTTTTTTTATTTTTATATTATTGGGGTCGGCCTGGTGATGGCTACTAACAGTAGCCGAAACATGTAGCTGATTTGTTAAATAGTAAAGCCGTGTTTTGACTGAAAAAAACCTGCATTCTTAATAGTGACCTTCGATGATGCAAGAATATTTGTTTAATTGTCTTGATTCATATCGCTTTAAGAAGCTAAAACAGCGGCATTCTAATCAGTTGCTGCATTTGTCTGAATCTGACCATTCTCCAAATGTTTAGTCCGAACTCGAGTAATGTATTAAGCAAATAATCATATATTTCTTAATTTAAGCTTACATTACATATTCACATGCGGTATACAAGTAAAGGTAGAATTTTCCCTGTGAACTCCAGAAGATGTGTGTTGTAGACGAAAACGCCCCCCCCCTCCCCCGGTACGCACTGGACGGGAGGCGGGGTGAACCCCAGAGTCGGTCTGGACGCTTGACCCTGGCAGGAATCAAACCCCGAATCCTCGGGTGTCCAGGTCGTATCCTAGTCACTACACCGACTGCGCCTGTTCCTGTGCTCTGTATGTGGGGTGTAATCGGCCTAGCATTATATTTATACAGACTGTGGTGCCGGTACTAAAACCGTTCTGCTATAAACAATATGCCGTATAAACCCGAATATAAGGCTGGTGTTTACTTTTCTTCGGAAATAGCCGCACAAAAGAGTAGGGGTTGCCTTATAGGCGGAGTCTTACTCCATTTCGTAGTAACAAGTCAGAAACAAGTAATTTCGTAGTAAATAATGACTAACTTAGCTTGATATAGCTCTGTTCTTGCTCAATCAGCAGAAGCTTTAGTATTACTTGCAGTGTAAGATTTATTAATGTTTTTATTACTTTTTAAAAATGTTCTGAGTTTTTTTTTCTCTAAGTACCCCAATGGGAAAGGGTATGTCGCTGTATATTCGGAGCCGCCCTATATTCGGGCTTATACGGTATTTCCATATAGTCGTAAAGACTCTGCATTAATGGGTTCTGGGATTGACAGATGAACAATTCCCAAGACATTTGAAATTCTAGGTAACCTCCCTTTAGCTCTTATTATCTCACCCTTTAGTTAAACATCGGTGTCGGACAAGAGCTTTCAGAGAGTGACGCTATGGTTATAGGTGTGGGACTGTAAAATCTTTTAAGCCCTAGAGGGTGACGTCTGAACAAGACGCCTAAGACGCTGTTCGCTGGAGGAATTAGGTTTTTGGGGAGGGTGACAGCGACCAACCTCATTTCCTGCTCAACGCCTCTCTTTTGTACAATGCAATCTTGCCACCCCATACCGTCTTGGAGGGAGGTTTGCCTTATCTTGTCTAAGAACAATTCCTTCTTGACGCTGGAAATTAGAGGTGTCCTGCAAGAAGCCGCGACGTCTTACTTAATTAAAGTTCTCAGCTCTTCCCTTCCCCACGTTCTCTTGGTCCCACAGGCCCTCTATTGTGGATGCATTGTTCTGGCAAAACACAAGAAAGTAGCCCGGCAGCTGTCGTGTCATGGTCCCTTGGTCCCGGTTTTATTTTTCCTCACCTTCTACAGTTTAAGAATGTTTGCCAAGTTACAGTCAGACTGGTGAACTTACCTTACTTTACCATTAGGATTAGCATGTGTGGGTAATGTAACCAGGTGACGAATTGCAGACCAGGAGAAAATTACCTAGCAGTGGTGCTTTGCACTTGTAATCTGGACTTCGAACCTGATGGCAGATTTTGTCAAAGGATTATTTTTATTAAGCTATGTGTTTGTCATTCCAGCGCCTTTGCTTGTGGGTGGAGTCGAATTCTGAAGGGACTGAGGTGAGACACACAGCGAGCCATATTTGAAAATCACAGGAATAGTTTCAGTAATATTCTTTGGGAAGAAAACCGCGTGTCTCCAGTTTTTGGGAAGATGGTTATGACTTCTTCTTTTTCAGAGTGAAAACAAGAAACGTTAGGGATATCGTACGCAACTGAACTTCATGAAGAAGGAATTATCCAATTTCAAAACTTAATTTCGTAATGTGAAGTTAACATGACAGATGCTAAGTCGGCTTTTTAGAAACTTTAATTGAATTTTACGTCGCGTAATATGTGTGTGTGTGTGTGTGTGTGTGTGTGGCGCGCGCGCGCGCGGGACCGCGCACATGGTTATTTCGCTATCAGACACATATATTCCACGCCTCGGTTACAGCAGCTAATGCGCACTTGTAGTGGACAAGGGATGATTGTCTCTCTTTAAAGCAAGTCAAGATCGCTGGTGTGCCTAGTAATGAGAGTTACTTTTTCAACCCGATGGACTTCCGACGCGGTTTGTAGACGTGTGTAATGACATGAGGGTGTCCTCATGTATGAACGAATTTTCTAAGCGGTTTGGAATCCCAGGGACCTGTGTCTGTAACGAAGTAACTGTTTCTGTAACGAAGTACCTGTGTCTGTAACGAAGTACCTGTGTCTGTAACGAAGTACCTTTGTCTAAGGAAGTACCTGTGTCTGTAACGAAGTACCTGTGTCTGTAACGAAGTACATTTGGAGTGCAGCTGAGGAAGCTGCGTTCCACCACGCCACAGTTAACTCTAATCGACTTAGCCTACTTTCTCACATATTGTACGTAACCAACCCAGACAAGATCTGTCACTGTGTTCGTATATGGAATGAAGTCCCAACAGTATCGACTTTCTTTCAGCTTGTATCGGCTTGTTTTGTTATGTTCCTCGCTGTCTTATCGTTCATTTGATTGCTTTATCTCTGCTGTTGGTCGTCTGTCTTTATTCTCATATCCTTCCCAATATATGCGCCTTCTGCTCCCTAAGGGATAGCGAGTAGCAGGAAAGGGACGCGTTGATAAAAACAAATGACGAGGGACGTCCCGACGGAAGTGAAGACACGACGCAAGGTCAGAAATTGCGTCTCACCGTTCTCATTATTTTTCTTTCTCCGAAACTTTTTATTTATTCATTCCACGAAACGATTTTCTTAAATAGTTAATTTACGGAGGTGACATGAATTCCCTGCCAGCATATCTTTTCTTGGTTCACCCTCTTAGTAATTTAAAAAGAGAACGAAAATAAATTGGCAAGTTTAATTAAGATGTTATAATGGGATAAGATGTTCTTTTGTTTCATTTTTCCAACCCGGTGATTCATCACGAAGGGGACCAAGGGGACAACCACGACTTCTTAAATGTAACAGATAAAAAGTGTACAATACGTTCCCTGAAAAAAAAACACGCATCAGTTTTTCACATACAGTGCGGCAAAATTAGAGTATTTATGTAAGGTATGTTTTTATGTTGCATTGCTTATGGTTTCAGTGTTTATTGTTTAACCAACACATAATACGTAATACACTATATCAGGGAACAAGTATTTAGGTACCTGTTACCTGATATAGTGTATTATATTGGTTAAACAATAAATATACATTATGTTGTTCGCTTACCTACTTACTGAGAAATGCAGCATTATTCTAAGTTCGATTTTGGCCCTCTGTGTAATTATGGGGTTCGGCCAGTTGTGTATGCTGAATTCATTTTGCTGCTTAAGTTTGGTAAACGACAAATAAATGCATCGGAGTATTTGAGACAGAACTTTGCACTTGTTTGGTGGCTTCAGTGTCAACAAGTTCACTTACTGAAACTGATATGAAGGAAGGAGAGTGATCAGCACAGAATTATTAGGACTGAGATCCCCCAATTTGCACCCGCTACGTAAATACTTGTACTTTATTGAATTCAACATTGCTTGGAGATATGGCCTATATGGAGAGAAATTTGGTCGTTTCTGCTTCAAATTATAGTGGAGTCTCGAAGATTGTGAACATCGATGCTAGGACATTAGACCTTTTCGTGATCACCCATGTTAATAACATTATTTACATTCGTGACTGATTCCGATGAATCGAGATGAGACCACGTGGACTGGCGTCTTTGCTTCCCAACTCTCTTTTATTACGCAGATCTGAAGTTAGATGCGTGCTTTATTGAATGAGACGCGCTTTGAAATGTTTTATGGATTTTATGCTTCCAAAAAAAAACGTTCGTATACGATTAAATATAAATCCTTTTTGAGGATATCTTATATTTTTATTACTGGCATTCTACTGTTTCATGGAAACAGATAGGCACTTTACATTGAAAATGGATTCCGATGTTCGTGATTCCGATGTTTGTCAGGTTCTATCAGTTCCAGTTATTCACGAACATCGATACTTTATGTCAAGCAAAAGGATTAAATAACAGAAATAAACTTGTCACAACAGCGTAGAAGAGCACTTAACAAACTGACCACGTAATTATAAGTTGCTAACTGCTAGCCGAGAAACCTGGCATTGCTGAATTTTCGGTCTGTCTTTGGTTAGATTCCCACTGGAGATTATTTGTTCTGAATAAAGTTTTCCTGGGATAATGCCCTGTTTGAAGTAATAAAGGAGTTTTAGTAATTCGAAAATATAGTTTTTATTTTGTCTTTTAAAAATAATTCATCTCGTGTCGAATGACACTAAGAAGAAATAAAATATGTCAATATAACTTAATAGGAGCTCTGAGCGAGCACCAACAGCCGGTGCTTAACATAGACGTAAGATAGTGGATGTGTAGTTACAGTGGTGTTTGTACTTCCTTGGATGTTTTAATGTTCGATTAAGAGCCTGAGCCATGCTGTTGTGAATACGATTGTCTTTTATTGCCAAGAGGATGGAAAGACCTGTTACGTCACGCGTATGGCTTTACATGCAGTACGTCCACACATACTAAAAAAAGCACGTAATGTTTATCCCAGACACAGGCATACTGATGTCCCGGCAGGCTGGGTGTATGGTTACACGCAAATGATGTCCTGGGGGTACGCGATGACGCTCACAGTCTTTTGTTGCGGTAACACTGAGTACTGTAATTAGCTACCACGCGACGTACCAAATGATGGGGTTGGGACGGAATTAGTATTAGGGTAGAGGGATGTTTTTCTCTTATATGACCACTGAGGATGAGAGAAACACGCGCTAGGTAACCTGTAGGCCTTCATCTTGTATTACTGAGAAGTACTTGATCGATGTCATCAATACTAAATTGAATGACGTGCTGAGAGAGCCCTCTGGAGACAAATTACTGAGACTCTGTAGCCACCGGCTGTACATGTCTTTATTCTATGTAACCAACCGAAATACAAGGATAATTTACTTCTCTGACTTCAGCCATTAGCATTATAATCAGGCTTAATTACCGCACCTTTGTCTCGCGTTGTTAGACAAACGTGTGGCACAATGGAATATTGGAGTGTGTAGCACTCTTTTATTCTGGACATCCCGGGTTTAAATCTTGTCTCGGATACCAGATATCCTGATAGATTTTTTGTGGTATTCCTCAGTCCCTCACATACATACTTTGGTATACAGGTGTCCGAATTTTTAAATCCAAAAAGAAAAATTTATACCTCCAAATCTGTTCATTATACAGAAGTACGATTTGCACCATTACAAAGAAAAGTTTTCGAAGTTTTTTACTATTGCTTAACTTGGCAGATTTCTATTTCGACACCCCTGATGACGCGACAAATAACCAGACCATATTCTACCTCTGTGCATGTGTTTTGAAGCATATTGTGGATATCCGTAGCCACAGCGTCCCTTATGCCAGCTTTCAGCTGCTGAATATCGTTGTTTTTGACCTGGTAGGCAAGGTGAGGAATGACTTTAATCACACGATGCCTGGTGGATGGATTGGCATAGGAGCAACAAGTACTTGGTCTCCTAGTCACCGGACTTGACCCCATTGGATTTTTTCCTGTGGGGTTATGTAACACCTTGGCGCTTTCGTGTAACCATTGTTGCCGTGGAAAAGTAATTAGTATTAAATATTATGTTTCTGTGTCTGTATTCTTGCCTTTATTATCCTGCAGGCAAGGTGCATCTTTTGTTCATCGTATTATATTGTCGTCTGTGGCCTGTTTGGCTCTACCATATTTTGCCACATTATCTCACAAACGGCACGATTTTCGAAAAAAAGTTATTGAACATAAAATGTGTTTTAATTTTCTCTACAACATTTGCCTGAAACATTTCTCATTCTAAGAAGAATTAAACGAGATACTGTAATAAATGTAAAAAGTCTTCATGTAAAGTATCCGTTGTTAGTATTAGATTTTAATCAAATTTGAATTTTCTCGCCATATTTTCGAAAAATCCACAAATATCAAATTTCATGAAAATCCGAGTTGTTCCATGCGGACGGACTGACATGGCGAAGCTAATTATCTTCGCTAATGTATCTTCTAATCTTACCTCGATTAGTACTGCATTGTATGTGGATACACGTTGCTGCAAAATAACCACAAAGCATTCTTCATACTAGAAATGCTCACAGGCTTTATTTAAATGATACTACATCGAATATACTTTGAACTCTGTATTCATTTTACGTGCGTTTCTCCTAAGACTTTGCTTGTAGGTTTGCATGCCTGATCACAGACCTGACCACTCATATCCAACGAATTTTTCATATCCTTTCACTACTCCCATATGCTATCTATTTTCCGTCCTTTGGATTCTGATTTTAAAGTGTTTCCAATTTTAATGCGATTAAAGCTTCAAATGGCATTTGGACTGCAGCAAAGAGGATTTCTTAGAGACTTACATTGGTATTCTGAGTCCTGTCAGGGAAAAAAGGCAGCTGCTAAGTGTCGGTTTCTCTTTGTGTCACCTCGATAGATTGTAGTTGAAATTACGAACATAAGGTTCTTAGTTACAAGGGACGTTGTTCTGTGTCTGGTAACTACAGTTCGTGATGTCAATAGCCTTCTTGTAGGCCTCACTGTTACAATAGGCTCTGTCGTGTGCTTATAATCACTTGGAACTGGTCTAATGCTTTGTGGTGCTGTGCGCGTCGAAACGTATGGAATGTGGTGAAGGCGGAAACTTTAGTGTCATGTACTCACAAGAATTGATACCAAGCTCTTGATGGGACTGGTCTTACCAGATTTGTTTTACCGCCTTAAATAGTCAGTCATCCACTCGTTACGTAGTCTGTCGTACGACAGGTCCAAGGCGAGTTCCCCACTGAGAGCTGGTGCTTCCTCTTTCGCGTTCCAGTATCTTTTCCTCATTGTCACCCAGCAGCTGCTTACGTATTCTTCGTTTCCTTCCCGTCCCTTCTATCTTTCCTTCAATAACATGTTTTAGAGGGAAGTTCCTACGCAAGATGTGACCAATCCAGTTATCTTTCCTTCATTTTATTTCATGCAGGGCGTTTTTTTGCCCCTTGGCTCTGTGTAGTACTTCTTCATTTTTGACGTTTTTCAAATATTTATTGGGGTATAAATAGTTTTTAAGCCAACTTACAGAATTCTGTGATATATGCAGTTGCATTTACTTCAGGGGTTAGAAACTTGACGCATGAATTTCTATATCCTTTAAGGTAGAAATAATGTGTCCAGTTTCCCAAGCGATTTCTTTCTTTATGATAAATGACCTACCCAGTATTTGATGCAGGAATCTGAATCGTCGTGTTTTTTTCTTGCCTTGTGAATGTTTCACAATTTTATACCATTGTAATCGATACATTTTACACCGAACAGTTTACAAGTCCGTCGGAGAACCAGTCGGAGACTTATAGCAGGAGTAATTCCACAAAGTCTCCAGCTTCAGGCTCAGGTAAAGTTAGCGAGCCTCGGCCGACGCCATACGTCGGGAGAGTGTACTAAGTTGTGTGCGCGTAGATCAGTGCGTTTCGGCAATCAGAGCGGTGGATGTGTCATTATTCGTCTGCTTACGTAGCAGCTGCAATCATGTGACTGAGGTAGGAGGGCCATAAGTTTTGTAAGACTCGCGCTGAAGGTTGTCACGCAAAGTGACGGGGACTTTGTGGATGTAATCCCACTGTACATATTAATTAGCAAGCAGTAATGTAACGGATGAGGAACATTTGAGGTCGCCGGACCCGAAAACGACTTAAAATAATTTCTGTAAGTCTGCCGAGCCGCAGGCGTGTGTGAACTGTATCTGTGCTCTTTGAGCGCCATCCAGTGTAACCTCCGGCAATCGGACGAGTGTAATTTCAAATCCTGCATACTATAATTATTTCCTTCTTTATTCAGTTACTATGTCATTTTTAAATTAAAAACGCCGCTTGGATTTTGTAAGTGAAGAGTAGGATTCTGTCTCCGCGGGTCTGAAACGACAAATGAATATTATAACCATCTCACCCTTGATGTAGGAAGGAAGTCATTCTTTTGAAAACTCTTTTGTACTTTTGCAGGTGAACAAATTTATTTCAGCAGACATCCGTGTGGAGTTATCGTTGGTCAGTATTGTGAGTCCAGTCCTATCCACACTATACAGGGGAATAAATACGAGTATATGACTATCGCACGTTTCTACAGAATTAAACAAGCTACGGAATATTTACTCCAAGCCTGTCCGCCTCGCGTTTTCCAGAACCACATTAAATTCCTCACCTAGCCGACATTCCACAGCCGCATCTGTTTAGACATTTCGTTTCCTTTAGGTGACATGAGTTCGATGCCAAACTCTCTACTTTGTGGTTTATTTCTGTTTATCCAAGAGCACGTGCAAACTTCGACGTCAGTGACTCCTCTTGTATTGAAGCCTGGGGTTTTTTGTGCCCCAGAACTAAGCAAGGTTAGGAAAACCATTTTTGTGATTGAGTTAATACACAGCGGTATGGTTGTAATCCTCACGAAACTGCTCTTATGCTACAGATTAAGGTTGTAAGTCTGGGTACCTTAACCTTTCAATTGGCAGTTCCATAACATATGTTGCGGTACAGTGTCATACATAGCGTAGTCGGTACAACGACTACGCTACGGGCTGGACGGTCCGAGGATCGAATCCCGGTGAGAGCAAGATTTTCCGTGCCGGTCCAGACCGGCCCCGAGGCCCAACCAGCCTCCTGCACCACACTTCAAAACTTTCCAGGTATTTCTGATCTAATTTCCGAAGTGTCCTTTTCTGCACCATACCAAGCTACGCTCCAAATATAGCACTTTACTAGTTGAATATTAATAATTAATCTTGTCAGATTTTATCTTTTTAAATTATTAATTCATTCTGATGATGGCTTAACTATAAGCCGAAACATGTAGCTGATTACCTGACTTTTAAACTATGTAGCTGTGTTTGACGGTTTAAATATTGGTTTCATTGCAATGAAATTAGTCGGAGCATTAACTCCTATAAATTGAATTTTCCCCTTTTCCATCCTAATGAGCACATGCACGGAATTCTCTTTGTTGTTTATTTGTTTAATGTATACTTTTCCACCGTAGGGGTTTCCGGTTCCTTGGTTGTACTTTAGTCTCTCACAGTGTATAATATTATTCGAGAAGTGTAATGCTCTTTCCTTATCTTGGGCACATATCTAATGTTCATCTGTACTGACCCTCCTTTTATATGAGCAAGGAATGTTACGTTGAGGAGGTCATTTCGTGAGCCGTAATTAGAAGTTCATACATACATCGTCACGTCTGTTACCTCTCGTAAAGTTATACTACAGTATCCATACATGCAGAAGAATTTGTTTCTTTCTAACATGTTACTATAGGTATTACTATATTGGCACTTTCCTGGAGGGAGTGGAGAAGACTTTTTCGCGTAGCCAGTGTTCGAGCTGAGATTTGAAAAGGACGCCTCCAAAATACAATTTAGAAAGTTTGCGTCCTACCCAGTGGGTACCTGCGGCGATCTCCCCAGTTGTAAAGCGATCGGGGCGTGACGTTGACCACTCACTACCATCTAGTTTCAAGGCTTAAAAGGGTGGATCTCTACCTCCACTCACCCATATGCCTTCATGTCATGCACGTTGACCCTTATTACGTTTTAATAAGGATAGGTGTAAATGTAGTATCACTTCATCGTGACTGTGTTTTTGCAAACGTCACGTTACGTCAGCATCTGTCATGGTGTGTCATAATCAGTAAGGGTTATCTTGCCGTACGAAGTCCGGTCGGTAATGGAACTTGTTCTGGTAAGTGTACTGTACTGGTGGACATTGTGAGCACTGCCGCCCTGTATTCGTTAGGCCCCACCCTCAGCCGTCCTCTGGGCTGTCTCCTGGCAAATACCGGGATAGGATTTATTTAAAATCATGCTGCTAAAACTTCCTCATCTCTTCCAATTCATTATCCACTAATCATTCTGTTATATAATGCCGTGTATTCTGAACTCTTGCATTCGTCTTTAAATAAGCCATAAATAAATTCAATAATAGGCTGCTTATTAGCTTCCCCACATTCTGGAATTTACACGTTACTGTATTTGATAAGTCCGTCTTAATGGACTTGTTTTATCGTTGCCCGCGTGAGTTTCCTACCATCTATCAACTCGCCACATATCCTTAGGTTAGTAGAAAGGAAAGCTAGTACTTCCTTGAACTTACGGAAAGGAACGTGACAAAATTAAATAGACAATGAATGGAATAGTAAATGGTAAGTTTAAATTACGCAACTGACATTATTATTATTATTATTATTATTAATTGTGTTCAACCTCGTAGACTGGTGGTAGATGAACCTGTGTGTACCGCTCGCATCACATCAAGAAATTGCATTTTACCACAGACTATATTTTTATGTTTCATATGATAGTCACAACAACCATTATTTCCCTGAACACCATCAAGGGCCTGGTCTTCATAACTGTTACAGACGCCTGTTCTCTGTGAGGTACGAAATTAGTCTTTATATATAATTTAGTTGGAAGTCAATTTTCCAAGGATAAGAGCTCTAGCAGAGAGAGCTTCAATGGTGCATTGAATTTTTTCTTTAAAAATTAAAAGTGTAATGCTAACCTACCACCTACCTGAATATTTAAAAGCTCCGTATTTTGCACATATTGTGTAATTATGTTTTTCGCACGGTTCCGAAAATAAACAGCTATTATTTCACAAAAGGCAGTTCTTTGCACTGGAGACTGTTGAGTATATTTTGTGAGGTTCGAAGCTCAAGTTTTAAATTCCTGTTACATGAAATTAGTGCTGCAGAGTGTTAAAATAACGGTAATTATTTATGATTCTGCAAGGCAATTCTGCAGTGTAAATTTACTACAGCCGTCACCTCTGTGTGGCTCGATGCGGGCACAGCGAGTAGGCAGGCCGGCACTCACTAGCCTTAAGCTTAATTACCTTCAGTAGATTGAAACAAAAGATTCATTTTCTGTCGCTGACTTGACTCCAGGGGAACCTCCCCTTGTAATTATCTGGCAAAGGAATGGGAGTCCATGCATAATAAGACAACACTTCACAAACGGAGGTGTGTTCTGAGAGACTTCCACTGGAGAGTAAATGTGCCATCATTTTTCGGCTTGTAAGACAGATGCTGTGCGTAAAGGCATTAGCCACCGAGTAGATAAACACTCTTGTTTATCAGTTTATCAGTTTCGTCTAATGTTTCAGTTATTCCCTTTATAAATTAGCTAATGGTCCATCTGGATTTCTGAACTGTGGTGTGGCGAAATAGAGGTATTGGCATGGCAAAATAAAGGTATTGGCAGTAGCCACAGAATAACTGCAGCAGCTAAATTACTGAAGTGACAGCTTATAAATTTTAAACTGTAGTAGGGAAATTTTAATTTTTTAGAATTTACAAAAAGGAATTTCAGATTTTGTAAAATTCCTTTCTTACTACAAGGGGAAAATATTGAACTAGATTACTCAAAACTTTGCTCAGGGAAATGTTTGTAAATAAAATAACTTATGTTTCAGAAATATTAAGTGTTGCATAAAGAAGAGCTCCATAATTTGTCTTTTTCACTGGATATTATGGTGGTCATATCGAGGAAGATTTAATTACATATGTAGTACTTGGGTCACTGGAAGGAAACGGAGCAGCATGTACTTGGAACTCCTCTTCCTCTCACGTTATTAGTGTTAATCACACCGTGAATCACATTGCAATTCTACGCAGTGGTCTTACGAGGATTTAGAACGAGTAGGCCCTAATCCTCGAATTATGCTTTTCATATTATATAACACGAAATGATTGTGAGAGTATACTTTAATTAATATTCATTGTATGTGAAGACGGTCTCTATTTTGATTACCTGCCTAAGAATTAATTACCTTTTGCATTGTTTAATAAAATAACGACATATTCTGATTGACAGATAATTAATAGACTTTATCAGGCGTGCATACAAATAGTAAACGATCAATTTTTCGAAATGATTTAGAATTGGAGTTATGCTTATTCTTTAAGTACACGAAATGGCTTTAGGAATATTAAAGTTACGTAATATAATTTTTACGTTACTGAAATGTATATTCCACGCATGTAACAAATATAACGTGACTTTTCACCAGTATGATAACATCGAGGAGGATGAGAGTGGAGACATGTGTGGTACGAATAGCAGAGAGTAGAAAAGATATGTAATTTTAGTTTGAAAACTTAAAGGAAATATACAACTTGAGAAACGTACACTAAACAGAGGGGAAAGATTTAATTGGATACAAAGATACAGGAAACGTGGTTAGCAGAATGGACTTAACCTGTCTCAGGACAGGAACAAGCAACTTGCTGCTGTGAACACAGAAATGAACCTTCGGGCCCCAGTGAAGACCTGTAATGTTTTTATTTGCCGGGCAACGTAGCTTCTCAGAGAGGACACTGCTTATCAAGTTCAGTTTACTAGTTCATCGGTTAATGCTCAATAGAGGAAAAAGTTCTGCAAATTGAAGATAATCTATTCGTCTTTTACGTTTCACATCCCGTTGTGCTGTCTATAATAATAAAAACCAGTAGTACACAACATCGACGCAACTTTTTATTATTATTATAATAAATAGTCACATCATCTCATAGCCAACATATTTCGACTGTATACTCGTAGACATCTTCAGGCTAAACCAATAGATGACTTATCATAGTCAAAACACGTTATGAGATAATGTAAGTAATTATTTTATAAATAATAACAATTTGTGTTGACGGTATGTAGCGCAGTTTATTACATATTAGTTTCACTGTACTTGTGTCTCTCTGGTGTTCTCAAGTCTCCATATTAAGACTCTTCGCGAAACGAGACGAAACAAACCGAGGGTCTCTGTTCTAACAGCGGTATTGCTGCAGGTTCAAGTTTGCTGAGATGTTAGGAAGTTTCGAAGGGTGAAGGCAGTAAGATCTTTTGAGACGTGGACACTGCATAATATTCCAGAAGACTTAAAGACATCCTAAACTGAACTGATGGTAGATGTCCTGTTTTTCTGGGTCAGATTAGGTCTCTGTCTTAGACTGGTGAATGGTAACTTGGTAGAGGTTTGGAAGGCAGCGATCGTTTTATAATCGAGTTAACATCCCGGAATTTATCTACAGGGACTATGGCATTGTTGCACAAATTTTATAATAATCTTGGAGCCACATCAAGATTCTAGGCAGTAGAAGGATGACATCACGTTCCATGCTGAGAACTCACAAATATTAGGTGCCACAGCGCACAATTTAATCTTCAGGGAGATTAAATTGTGCAACTCTGGACTAAGGAAAACTGCTAAAAGCCGAGTTTCGAACCCGAAATCTTCCACCACACCAACCTGCTCTGTTTTTCAGCTGTTACATAAGCTAATAAATGCAACTGAAAAGGGACAGTTATGAAAAGGCTTCACAGCGGTGTGTCGTTGTCCGGTAAACACAGACCGTCCTGTCTGGCACACGTATATACAAGATTGAACTCCCTAAACATTAACATTACAAAACTTTTTTTAAATGACTGGATGATGTGTGGAACGTCCTCGTGAAGAAGGAATATACAAGTCTAGGAAAGTTATGGGTATTCCTAGAAAAGTTGTACAGGACTTCTTTTTTTAACAGAGAAATCTGTCTGTGTTGTTTCTGTGAGAGAATACAAACAACTCTTTTGAGGTTCCTTGTTTCTCTGTCTTTCAGAAGACTATTGCCTACAAACAATATGTTCAGGGCACCATCTGTGATCGGAACGTTGCATGGAGCCTTCGTGAACGAAACTTGTTCTCAAAGAACTACATATATATTTTCTTAAGCTAACGAAAGACAAACTTCGTTACTTTCGGACTTTCATGTACTATCAATTTTGCGATTATTTATTAAGTCACTCGGTGAGGAACACGCCAAGTCTCCTTTTTATTAGTGTAGATATTGATATACAAATGTTCCAGAAGTCAGGTTACTAATATGTAAAATAAAATATATTGTAAATTTCTTTATTACTTACTGAATTTACAAAAATTGTTAGAAATGAGATCTTTCATGGTCAATGCACAACTCACAACCCTGTGATAACGTTTTACAAATTTACTGATATAACGCCGTATTGGCATTCCCGTTAATACGGCAGAATATCTTTGGTGAACTGATTTTTGATCCACCTAATATCACGGCGTATAGGAACTATTTTCAGACTTCGTTTTCAGGATTCAAATCTTCTGCGATGTTTCGCCCTGTCGAATCGTAAAACTTTAAAGACTTGCAGAAGGAACGTAGTGCCTTCGAAACTAGGGTCACATTTTACAACTGGAAACGGCGCAACACCCCAGCAGACTTGAATGTTTATCGCTACTGCTGTGAGAACCTCACATACGGCATGATGTGCAACTGACGGCAGTCCTTTGCTTGGTTGTTTTTAGTGAGTTTAAGTCAAAACCAAATGCACAAGATTATTAACAAGTATGAGATGTATTTACAACCCCTACATATGTTTCGGCAATTACATTGCCATCCTCAGGGAATATTTATCAAAAACTACAAGTACTTATTTCATACAAATACACAATAGTTCGTTTTACAGTAGAAGTATTTAAGCAGCTCACAATGTTAAAATGTGTAGATGCATAAAATTATAGAATGAAGAATTAAGAATAATAATACATTATGCCTGAAGTAGTGATTATAAATATATTTTAACATTGTAAGCTGTGTAAATACTTCTACTGTAAAACCAAATATTGTGTATTTGTATGCCGTAAGTACTTGTAATTGTTTGATAAATACCCCCTGAGGATGACAATGTAATTGTCGAAACATTTGTAGGGGTTGTAATTACATCTCATACTTGTTAATAATCTTGTGCATTTGTTGGTTTTGACTTAAACTCACTACAAAATGCACGGTACACACAACATAGTTCCTTTGCTTGATGTTCACCTAATAAATGTACATGGCGGTAATTTTTACTCTGCGGGTGCCCCACGATGGAATATCCTTCTCTGATTACTGTAAGGTAAAGGAATTATGTATCAGTAAATATCTGCTTTGTTTTATTACTCTACCAGTAAACATCGTTCTTACACAAATTTTGAATGCCTTATTATTAATTACGGCTGTTTTAATAAAGTTTTGACAATAATACGAGCTCTTGTGAACACGGTAACCAAAGTTCGGATACCGTAAAGTGGGGAATGTATAAGCGGGCACTTATTTCTTAAACACTCAGGTCCAAAGACTTAGGCATCCATAGGAGGTTTTAGGTTTTCGCAGGAGTGTAGGTGAGGATTCCAGTAAACGGGTCCCGACGTCTCGAACCAAATATTTTCCGTTGAAGCAACGACAAGTCCCAGAAAACAGAATCCTCAATTAGCTAACCAGCTGGTTGTGTGGGAACCAAACCTTTCTCATATCATGCCTACTATTCGAGGGGCGTTAAGAAATTTAAACCCTTAACTCTGTACGTACATATTACATAATCATGAATATATGCACATGTGCAACCTATTTTTTTTTAACACTTCAGTGTTACAAATCAAACGATTTTGTCTGATATTGTTACTGATACTTTGTCTCAAATTTCATTCAAATTCATGGCTGTACTGCTGGCTTGTTTTGATGTGCTACCGATTCTGTTTAGTTTTGAGAAAAGATGTGCATGTGATTCAGGGACATGGACTCCGTACCGAGCTTCTGTAGATAGTCTACATATAGACGAGGATCTGCTGATGAGCACCGGTTCATTTTGAAACCAACCCCTCCCCCCACCTTCCCTACGCCGCCTTGCTTTTACCATCACAGCGTTTCAATTCCGAAAGACAAAAGCTTGGTCGATGGGAGGAGAAACTTGGAAGATGTGAGCTGGTAGCTCATATCAGCGGCGTCCTCCTATCGGTCGCATAGTACAGTTGTGCTCAGGAAAATATACTAACTACCTACATGGAGCACAGTCCTTGAAAAGCTGGCAGTTCTTCATCTACTCAAACAATTCTCCTATCTTTACTATGTTTACAGGAGGCCACCATTTGTTACTGTCCTGATCCACATGAACCAAGTCGACACCATTTTATCCTCTTTCGTTAAAATCTGTTTTAATATTCTGCTCCCATCTACGCCTGTATCTTATAGCTTAGTCGGTAGTGACTAGGTCCCGGGCTGGAAACCGAGAATTGTTTTCTGAGTCCCGAAAGGGCAAGGAATTTCTTTGTGTTTAGAAGCGCCCAGACCGTCTCTGGGATCCACCCAGCCTACTGTTCGGTGCGTACCTCGGGTTTAATACAGAAGTGAATGTGATTACTCACCTCTATCTAGTTCCGAGGTTAAGAACTTTTGGAGCTATACCTCCATTCCATCATATGTATTAATGGCGTGCATAAGCATAGATTTTCTTTGAAGGTCTTTGTTTAGACATGATTAGTTCAAAGGATAGGCGAAGCTGCATATCCCACAAAGAAACGCAGGTTGAGCAAGCTACTACGTATGTTAGACAGGATCAGAAATTAGTCTTCTGGACGCCTGTTCTCTGAATAACATAGTAACTCATCATAAAATTGTACTATGCGAGATTTCAGATTTCCGCTGCGGCGTAGTTGAGGCCTTCGTTGTTCTAGGATGCAGGCGTAGTTGGTAGTTGATAAACAACTACCAACCTACGCGCCGTAACATCCCAGAAGACGGAAAACCTCATAATAATAAAAACTTGGTATGCCATCGCTGTCTCTAAATTCTGTCTAAAGCTCAATGCATGGTAAACATTTAATGTAATATACAAAAATTAGTTACGTTTATAAAGTAAGTGGGTAAGTGGTTTTCTTCGTCATTCTAATTTGTCTCAAATTATAATTGTGGACTATTCTTGTAATAAGAATTATCATCATGAAGTTCCATTAACACTGTGAAGCCTATGGTCACGCTAACTTCGTTACGAAACGCACGTAAAATAGTCGATGTGGTACGTGCATAACAGAACCCAATGAACTGAGCAGATTTTTAAGAGGCGTTCTTTTTTTTCCCCCCTGAAGAATGTTTCTGTTGTCTTGCTTAAATGGAAGAGCACAGAGATTGGATTTCCCACCTCTGACGAGTTCAAGCCCAGTTGTTTCTCACGTGCATCTACGTGACTGCAGCTGAATATCGATATTGTTTCTTGAGGACGTTCTCAAGACCTGCATGCATTTTGTACGAATGTCTCTCCTTCGGTAATTAAAAGTGTCAAATTCCTTGAACCAGTTACCTTCCCGAGAAGTTAATAAATGCTGTGATTGCCAAGAAATTCCGTGCCTCACTAGTACACGATGTTTCACTGCTGTGTTCCGAGGAGCCCATCACTGCTGCTTGTCCTCAGTCGGCATAATCCACTCAACATCATTACACCATATTTTCATTCAGTCAATTATCCTCCCATCCACACTTTCATATCCCAAGTGGTCCTTCTTCAATTTTTATTTCTTGTCTGTAAAATCCATATAACTGTCCTGCGGACCCTCTTGTCTGATAGGCCATGTATTCAACCTGTGTTGTTTGATTAATGTGAGGGACCACTTTTGACACCCATACAAATCAGCAGGCAGGATTGTAGTTGGGTAGCAGACGCGAAGAGTATTCTTTACCGAATGATAGCTGCGAGAACTTCCGGAATTTGCATTCTTTTTTTTTTTTTTTATAAACATCCACTTTTTGCAACTAGGATTCTCCTGTAGTTCTGAGCTTGAATTCACATTTTAGTGACTCTGAAGTTAATTTTCATTCACCGTTTTCTAATCAAAACATTTAAATTTTACCAAACCTGCACCAAACACAGTAGGAACCAACCAGCTCTTCGATCTGGGAATATACTTTTGGGACAGGTTTACATTACTGTTGCACACTGCATTACTTATTATAAGATAGAGCATTTTACGTATGGAACCCACGGGTCGAAAGTTTGGCTGCCTTCTTCTTCTTCTTCTTCTCCATTGGCATACAGTCCTTATAGTTTAACCAGTGCCTCTTTCAGAATTATAGCCAATGCAGATATGTCTTCTCCTTTCTTACTCCATCTCTTGACACCCATCTATTTCAGATCATTCTCAGCACAGTCTAGCTACCTTAATTTTGGTCTTCTTACTTTTCTTCTTACGTCTGGTTTCCCCAGAAATACTTTCTTTATGGTCTTATCATCATACATTCTTACTAGATGGCCAGCCCATTTTGTTAAATTAAAGAATCTCCCTCCCGGCCCACCACTCCGAGATATGTGCACTATCTCGTCACCTGGCTGTTGACAGTGTCGAATTTAGGTGTGGACTGCTTCATAGCATGTCTGTACCCAATGCGGGCCTCCTGTGGGGCATTTGGCTCGGTATCGCTGTGTGTCAGTTCACCACCCATGGGGAAGACACTGCTATCTGATTTCCATCCCACCGCCGAACTACCTACCAGCAGTATTGCAGCTATAGAGAGGTCGGCATCTTCAACTTTAAAAGAACAGCTCAGTTTCCATTATGTAGCAGCATGACAATACAGAACATGAAGTTATTATTATTGTAACAAGTAAATGGAGCTCTGTAGTTTATATTGGGCATCGAAAACTTGTATTAATATTGTACATGTCATGGAGTTACGTCGTCATCAGTTCCTTTCACGCAGACATTAAAATGGAGACATTCGTGCTAACCGAAACCTTTCATAACGAAGTGAAAAAGTATGCCTAATGACGTCTCCCATATACATTTGTATACGCATGTATATATACATACGTATATTCATTCCTTCTTTCATTTATTCTGTAGTCTGTCTTACGACAGGTCCGTAGCCTCTTCCAAAGCAAGTTCTCTACAGGGTGCGATCTAGTGCTTCCTCTTTCAATTTCCAGTATTTTCTCTTTTCCTTAAGCTCATCCAGTAGCTGCTTACGCCTTCTTCCTCGTCTTACCTTCATTTCTGTCCTTCCCTCTAACTTTCCTTCAATCAAAATGTGACCAATCCAGCTAGCCGTGCTTCTTTTTATTGTATGTAGGATATTCCTCTTCTCCTTAACTCTAATACATACATACATGTATGTATGTATGTATGTACTCGTATGTTTATGTACAATATATATATATGACAGCAGAATATTAAATTTTTGTTACGTGCAAAATATTCCTTCGGTTCCGTTTTTATATATGCCAATCCACTTTAAGTACACGTAGAACGCTTTCTGTACATCCGATTCCACTGCATAATCATGAACAAGTTTGTGGATATTTATGAAACTTGATCCTTGAGAGTGGTATCGAGAAAGATTTTGTTTAGAATTTATTGAATAATTGTGGTCGATACACTTCTTGATGAACTTTTGTATTTACTTCGCTAATTAATATTTATTCGAAATAAATTGACGATGGATGTCAGGTGAGAGTTATTATACTTCTTCCTAACACGGTGTGATTGGACTTGTGCCAGTTTATGTCTGTGAACTACTGTATGTGCCAGTTTATGTCTGTGAACTACTGTATGTGCCAGTTTATGTCTGTGAACTACTGTATGTGCCAGTTTATGTCTGTGAACTACTGTGTGTGCCAGTTTATGTCTGTGAACTACTGTATGTGCCAGTTTATGTCTGTGAACTGCGTACTGTATGTGTCAGTAACAGCTAATGCAAAACCTCGCTAAAAGTAAGTAAACTTTTTGATAATAATTGTCTTAATTCACACCATTGAAAAGAAACCGATTACATAAGAGTAATGAACAAAGATTTCCTTCATGCTTTTATGTAGGTCTGTAATTTTTCCAGCACTCTTTTTGCAGAGCCCGCAGAAAATTATAATGACAGAGCTTAGTCAATAACATATCCTGCAAATTAAATGATTAGTAGCAAGCACGTTCTTGTTTCTGCGCTATAATTTGTGCCGACGGCCATCTTTTAATTCCAATTTAAACGTATAGTAACATCTCAAGGCAATTTTCTTCTGCTTCTGCAAGTGTAACTGCACTGCTATTTCTTTAGAGGCAGTACGATAACATCGGCGCTGCACCTAATTAATTACCTTATTGCTTCTTATTTTTTACTTGTCTGTGAGCGGGATTAATAATAAATGACATCATATGCGTGTGTGTCGACCTAATTCAAATGTTCAATCTACATGAGAAAGGGCGTACACAATTCGCTCTTCTCTTGTGAGCCGTGTAATAGTAGTAGTAATAGTTACAAATCAATAGTAATTATAGTTATTCATAATGATCACAATTATCTTTATTATTGCCATCATTACCATCATCATCCGGGACAGTTCAGTAAAGAGATCGAGCCCATTTCGCTACAAGAGCAGGGATTCAGGTCTTTTATCTCCTGGGATTTTGCACAGTGTCAGTGGGTTGTGTTTAAGCATAAGGACAAGTCTTTTTTGTTCTTTTTAATTTCTTGTCATCCTTATTATCATAATTGTTATCGTTCTCATCATTGTAACTATAGATCACCATCATCTGAACCTGTGTCATGAAACACGTAAGAGAATGGCATTTCGTTCTAAAGTAAGCCACTGACTTATCTCCACTTTCTCCTCCTCTATTGTCATTCGAACTACCACCATTCTGTGCTGTATATCTTTTTTCAGCATTAAGTACTGTTAGTATGGTGAACTGAAGCAGCATGAAGAGTATTGTTCTTGTCGAAAGCATGCGGGATATGCAAAACGCATATAAATTTGTAGTTGGACTCGTGAAGGCCACACTGAGGACCTGTAAGTAGGTAGGAGTTTAACATCGAAATGGTTTTTAAAGGATCGGAGGTCTACTGGATTTACTTGCTCGAGATCGGGCTCCAGTGACTGCATCTTGTGAAGGCGTTAATGGATCTTCGGGTTTCGTGGAATATGTTGTTTATGCGTGCTTTGCAAAAGGACTATATATGATTGATCGAGTTTATGAGTCAAGACCGTAATTTTATGCTAGGTAAGAATATCGGTACATAAAAGTCTTAAGGGTTGTTCTGTGTTTATTCTGTATTTCTGTAACTTACGTTTGGTAAGAAACAGGAAGGCATTGCATGCAGTGGATTCATTGTCTCATGGCAGGGACACGTGGCGGGATGTTGTGCACATTGGACCTTCCGTTTCCATGCAGTGCGAGAAAGGTCTTGACTATTTTCTGAAGGACTTCGCTCAATGGAATTGCGGCACTTCAGACTGTTACAGCAATCATTAGGAAGATAAACTTATTCTGGGGCGGAAACCGTGTAGAATGGTTTCGGAGATATTTGTTGCCTCCATCTTCAGATAAGAAAATCAGAGAAGTAATTTGGCAAATAGTTGTGACCAGAGGCAGAAGATAGCAGTAATGGAAGGCGTACTTGAACTGGTATTGCAGCGTTCACCTTTGCCGAGAAATTGTCCTTAAATAGCGACACTGCTTAGTGCATGTAGTTTATTCTGCCAAATGTATGGTAGTAACTTAACGCAAATGTAGCTCTTTTTAACATTCTTGATGAATTTCACACTATTACCACTGTGCATTTTTTTTTATTCAAATAATTAAACCAACAAATGCACTTGTGCATTTGTTGGTTTAATTATTTGATTCTTGATGAATTTTTTAAAAAGAGTTTTTCTGTTTAAATGTCGAACGTCCGTACAGCTTAGCTAATGAAGGAATGAACACCGACTCAAAAATAAAAACAGTTCAAACCATATTGTTCGGTAAGCTGGAGATTTCGAATCCAGTGATTTCAGTAAAATCGTTAATAGACTGAACTGTTACTCCCTTAAGCCCTAAATCTGACGACCGTAAAGTAAGCTTTTCGGTCAGAATCACTCCGTGTCTTCGTCACGGTGGATCTGGAGGACTAACGAGCTCATCACCACCTGGAAAAAGGTCATTCCGAGGTCGTTTCAGCTCCTCCAAATGGCTTTATACCTCGTGTCGTAAAACGGCATTGGCTTTTATACCGTTCATTATTTCTGTTTCGCCCTGCTGGTATTCCCCTCATCCAGTTTCGTTACAGCAGCCTCATAGCGGTGTTAAGGTGATGGGAAGAATACTGATGATGTAGGCGGTTGAACTTCGCCAGGTGAAATGAAATTGGTTTGGGAACGTCGGTCCTGAACAGGTTCCACAGAGTGTAAAAAGTGGTAGATGTTGTACGATGGATATAATAAAAGTGTAATGTGAATTCCACTCCTACATTGTGTTAAGATATTGTGTCAGCCACTTCGTTTCTCTCGTTCGATAAAGCGCTTGACAGAATTGAATTTTAAAACTAACTATGGATATGGAGTGACACAACTTTTCACACAAGGGTGACACATCATTTCACAAAAGGGTAACATATCTTTTCACACAAGTGTAACATACCATTTCACAAAACGTGACACACCATTTCACAACAGTGTGACACACCTTTTCACAAAAGGGTGACACAACATTTCACAAAAGGGTAACACACCATTTCACAAATGTGACACACCTTTTCACAAAAGGGTAACATATCTTTTCACACAAGGGTAACATACCATTTCACAAAAGGTGACACACCATTTCACAACAGTGTGACACACCTTTTCACAAAAGGGTGACACAAAATTTCACAAAAGGGTAACACACCTTTTCTCACAAGGGTGACATACCATTTCCAAAAAGTGACACCATTTCACAACAGGGTGACACACCTTTTCATAAAAGGGTGACACCATTTCACAACAGGGTGACACCTTTTCACAAAAGGGTGACACAAAATTTCACAAATCCTTAGACTTACCCTTTCATTTAATACGCAGTTTTTCAGTTAAGTTCAAAATAATTTCTTGGTTAGATCGGAATCCATAATGTGCTTGTGAGCATTTTCTTTTCGCATGTATGAGTTACCGGGCCTTCAGACACTGATTAAGGCATTTCGTTGGATACGGGTCTTCCTCAAAATACGTCATCGTTACTTTCCAGTTACTGTAGTCATGTCCTTCGAAGCTGCATTACCTATACCGTCGATCTGGCATCATTACCAAACCTAAGATTTATTATTTATTCCTTGAAATAGGAAGTAATCGGAGCGTTTCGATT
Organism: Reticulitermes speratus; assembly: GCA_021186555.1. Lineage (NCBI taxonomy): Eukaryota > Metazoa > Arthropoda > Insecta > Blattodea > Rhinotermitidae > Reticulitermes > Reticulitermes speratus. The sequence goes on from JAJKFL010000004.1 coordinate 23,232,941, forward strand.
TTATAATGCAGCATCCTGCATTGACAGCCAGAATATAAAAGGGTGAGCGAATAAGGAAGAATTCTTTCCCCAGGACAATTATAACCATACATGAAGAAACACTGTGGCCGGGAGGGCAGCCGTAAATTTTTTTCACCGAATTTTTCAATGCAAGTGTCAGTTAATCTCTATACAAGAACCAGCTTCACCAGTTACAGTAAACAGACCTTTGGATGGTCAGTAGTAACTGAAGAAAATCCGTGTAATCTACAGATTACGTCTGCCGCATTTCACTCATTCTTGGATTGTGGTTGTGAAGAAGGCTGTGAAATGCAAGTTTTGCTCTTAATATGGCGACAACTGCTTTGGTGTATTTGTTGATATGAGCTTCCTCTGTCACTTCAAATTTAAGTGCACTTATTAATAAGTTTTCTGAATGTGGCCTTATCTTGAAATCATTTGAATTTAATTCTGTTTCGTTTATTGAGTCAAATCTTGATGTTTAGAATTGTTTCATTTGCCTTTTTAAGCACTACGTAATCTGAACTATTGGCCAGTCGTTAAATAAGCTGTAGATAAATGAATAAATATATAATACAGAGTCTTCAAATCAGTAAATATTGTAGTTAATCATACGGTTTAATGGCTCACGCCTATGCTCTTGGCCAGTTTGACGTGAAAGATGTTTGTAATATGTCGAAGAAAGTCGGTGGTAATGGAAAAATTAATGGTTACCTTGAAATAATAAATATAAAACCAGCCTTTTTGATGCTCAATCTTATGAATCAAATTCATAGTGTTATACATTCCAAGCAGAAACAACCGTTTCGAATATTCAGCCTTCTCATGTTTCAAACGCACATCTTTGAATTTTAATACACTATCCGATGGGGTATGAATTGAAAGACAGTGTACCTGGTTGCAATACTAGCCGTTGTGCATGATAATACTAATAAGCATAAATCGTCATACTTCTGTCACTGGTAAGGTTGGCAAGAATCAGAGACAGGAAGTCAGGCCACCCACTTAACAGCAGCATGGGTCGCCTACTGGCCGTTGTGAGGGGTGCTGGAAGACAACGACAGTAGAAGAGAAGTGTTTTGAAATATAAAATGTGTTTGAAACGTTTGGAGTTTTGATAATCTTGTAATTATAAACGTCCAAAACTTCTGACGGCCACTGAAATTTATGTATTTTTATAAAGCCAATAGTTTGGTCAGTATAAAGTTTTGACATATCTCTGAATTTAACTTCAATTCGGAAGATTTAGACTTCGAATCCCGTAATGTCCTCTCATTTTTGTTGTGGTCTCTCGCATTCATTTTGGTAATGAATAAACTGGCAGTATGTTGCGCGAGATTTTCCTATAAGTCATTCCATTTAACCCTTTAAGGCTAAAATTAATCTACATTATATCGAAAGATTTATTTCTTACTTTGCAGAGAACACAGTGCATTTCTATTACAAAGATCTGTCGGAGAATGCTGCATGGAGAAGTAATCTTTGTTTATCGTAAGAATCATACAGACACATAATTGTAGCGTGTGAAGAAAACGCAGACTTTTTTGAACCCGATCGGTACGTATACTAACCACCAGGCTTTAAAGCTGTTTTTGCTCCGGGAATGAAAGCCCACCATATGTCCCTTCCTGAAATAAAACAATCCAATGTGCTTTATTCTAGAATATTTTCCTGTTGTCCGTTGTCATGTTGTTTACCCACCACCATTGCCTCCTTCCCACGAGCTGCATGATTTGACTCTAATTGCCGCATAATAGTTTACAGTCAAGTGGGTCCACCTGAAGTTTACGTGGTCGTAAATAAATGAGAGCATATTGTTATAAACAACATTATAAGACACTGAGTGTAATCTCTTCATTCCATAGCCTGTATGTGTTTTGTAAACTTCTCAGAGAATTGTATTGCCCCAGTCATATTTATTTCACAGTCGAGTGGGATGAATGAACACAGAAATGATATGTGACACGATACCTTGTTATTGTAATTTTTCTCTTAGTCGTCCGTAACGTGTGCCGATCTACTCACGAATTACACACCAACGAAATGCACTATATTTTCACTTTTATTCTTTAACCCCTACATACTTTTCAACCTTTACAAGGTCATCTTCTGGGGCTCGTAATCTACATTTACTTTACATCCATTGTTCTTGTCTGCTATTATGTTATATATCACATGTAGTCAAGTTTTATTATCATTTTAATGATAATGAAACTTGACTACGTGTGATATATAACATAATAGCAGACAAAAACAATGGATGTAAAGTAAATATAGATTACGAGCCCCCTGAAGATGACCTTGTAAAGGTTGAAACATATGTAGGTGTTAAAGAATAAAAGTGAAAATATAGTGCATTTCGTTGGTGTGTAATTTGTGAGTTGTAAAATAATGCACGGTGACGATAAATAAAAAAAAGTGCTGATCTATTTCTCATTAAATTTGGCCGTCTTTCTGTCGTACCCTGTTCACATTCCATGCTGGTCTGAATATTTGCAACGGTTTCCATAAACCTACCAGCAATTTGCGACAGGTAACAGTACAGAATGGAACAAATTGGTAAAGTGCGTCATTTAATATTTTGGAGGGATTTAGTGAAAGTTACGTAGCTCGTGTGACCATCTAGATTTTTGCGAGTGAGGCTCAGCAATGAATGTGGTCCAGTAGCGCACTAATGTTCGTCATGTCTCTCTCTCTCGCTCATCATTCTCCCCATCACACCAGGAACTCTTCCACTGCTTGACTCCAAATCTAATTAAGGCGAGTGCAATTGTCGGCTCCTGTCTCTCTCTCTCTCTCTCTCTTGCTGAAAATAAAATCTCATTCGTAACACACCCAAAACTCTCCCCATTACATTGCATTACAAAACCTCTTGGTTCAACCCGGCGTTAATCGCATTGAATTCCAATGGGGTGGAAAATTTCATTCCCCACGTCACCACCCGCAGGGCTCAGAAATCTCTCCCTCCACCACGTCCCTCGTCTCCCACTTGCCTCTCTGTCATTCCACTGGAATTTGCATAATCACCCGGGTCCACACTAATCGTGTCTTCAACTACCCCTTGCTCCCGACTTACAGACTTCCATGTTCGTCATCACGTGATCCCCCACAAGTGCTACAGCATGGCCAGCTTCGAATAAATCCCTCGTTGTTTGTTGCTACACAATAGTGGCTACATATTTGAGTTCCCGATCCTCAGACTCAAAAGTTAAGGTACCTTCAACACTAAAAGAAAAAAAGATCTTACATTGGTCTTCTTGAAACGCTTTAAACTCTGAAACCCGCTATCGGTCATCAAATAGGCCCATGACTTTTTTTGAGAACTGGTCTCATTAGAAGTACGGCGCTTGCTTTAGTATGTCCCGCCTGTGTCTCGGGCTGTCTGTAATACCAGGGTTAGGATTCAGTACCGTATTTTAGTAAAGAGTCCCGGAATTCTGCTTGGACTACTTGACACTTGAAGTAGGAACGATAGGCTGTCCCGAAACGTCGGTAACTACCATTCAACGCTTTGCAACGTCCCAGAAGAACGAAAGCCTCATTTACACCGCCTGAAATCAAACACAGTGCACGGACATTTGCTCCATAAAGACTGAATGACTTATCAGGATCAGGTTGATAATATTGCTGCTTGTGACTAAAGCGTGGGCAGATTTGCAGGGAGGAGGAATCATAGGTAGACTGGAAGACGCAGTCTTCATGTACACTCGGTTCGAAACACACCTTAAACATATTCGATATGTGGCTGGGGAATTACCATCCGAACGGCAGGGTGGCCAGTTTATTTGATCTGTGCCTAAGTAGGCCTAATTATGAATGGTTCTCCAGAGAGAAGTCTCTTACCCTCACTGTTGACCTGCCTAGATAACGTGTGAGCTTATGGTCAGCGGTACTGTTTTGCATTAAGGTTCTGTTAGTGGCCATTCGTTCTCCGACAAGATGACCATTTTTAACCCATGGAACTGAGGGCAGAAACCAAATGTGCGAAGGCTCCTATCCGTGCCTTTTCTGGATGTTACGCGATATGGAGTCGATGAACATTATTACCACCACTGTTTCGGTGGATGTTGTTGCCTTTTCACCTTGAAGGGTTGCTGACATTTCCTATGCAACAGTGGTAACTTTTACCATTTCGAAACGGCGTGATGTCTAAAAGATTCTACGAAAGCATGTAATAAAACGTAAAGGTAAAATCTGTCCCTGTGCAAGTCATAAAGGCATAAGAAGTGGAGTTTTAGCTCCATTGTTTCATGTCCCCGGCTATAGTTACAGATAAATGGCCAGCTTCATTCACCGACAGCTTTATGCCCGGGGAAAGAATCCCCGACAACCATTGAATAGAAGACTGAGTAAGCCCCAGGGCCTGTCTGGATGTTTTGGAGAAGAGATAAATCTCTTTGCCTTGCCGGAAATCAACTGTTCCCCGTCTCCTAGACTGAAATAGGCCCGTTAGAAAATGACATAGTACAGCTAAATGCTTTAGAACCGCCAGATTTTATGTCCTCATGGTTGTGACTATGAAGATTGGTGTCTTCTGGGTTGTGAAGCCTTACAGTATGATGGGTTCTTATCTAGTAAACTACATAGCGTTACGTACAAGAAGAGAGCAGTCTTTGTTTTAAAATATGTTTATTACGTAGCTGTCATACTTTATAGTGATATTAAGTGAGAAGTGTGTAATTGCGGTTAGTTGCGTAATGTGAAAAGAATTTGGCGTTTCATACCTTCCGGACGTTGTTAAAATAAGCAACCGATTAACTGAATCCCTGGACTATGCATAGAATTATTTAGCTGTTGAGGAATTTTCCGTTTGTTACTGAATTAGTTCAAACAACAAATAAAGCCTTTCAGTGGACCGTATTCTCAGCTGCTTATACGGGGTGTCGAGCAGAACGCAGAACCCCTTTGTAGACTCCACAAACCTGCTCACAGCACCGCGTCCGATGGCATTGCCCGCTCTGCAGTATTCAATTTTACGTTAAAAAATGTCTGTATTTAGTACTTTATACCATCACAAACATTTTCCGTTCGATCTGTTTTAATGGTATTTCCCCCCCCCCCCATACTCCTTGGTGTTCAATCAATTTTTCAAATGCTTATCTTTTTCCCCATGCCTGCTACATGCACATACCACCCCACGTTCTGGATTTAATCACATTACCAATACGCGGTGCTGAGAGAAAATTTTGATGACTGCTTGTTGAGGAAAGGAATTAAGTTACGTTACATGCAGATTCTTGAAGTTGTTCAAGATCCGATCTTATTATATATAACCCACAGGTTCATTACAGTTTTCACAAAAGCGTCCCACTAGACCCTATCCAGGTACATTTTTCGAGACTACATGCGCACGTCCTGTTTCTTTAACATCAATTTATCAATTTAACTTTTATCTTTCCCTCTGCACACATACCTTCCAAGTTTCCTGAACTTTCACAGCACATTTTTAGCCTTTCTGAATTTTTGTGTATGCCCCTCCCATTTCATTCTCTCTGAGTAGCGAGGAATACAAATTATGAGTCTTGTAATTACGTGTACAGTTTACTTCATTTTTCTGTTAACCTCATTTCTCTTTAAGGTTCAAATATCCCCTCCCTTCCCAACATCCTGTTCTTAGCCAATTTTCAGAACTTGTGTTTACACAGTGTAGCATAATGGATGCTGTTTCACGGCTATTTATCATTTGGTAACGGCAGTAGACAGTGCGGGAATGTGCCTGTCGCTTTTCTGTGCCTGCCCACTATTAAAGAAATCGCAGTGTTTATAGTCGACGTAGCATTACGTCACTTCCCGTCGTTCATTACAGGTGCTGTCCATCACAGACTGTCAGGTTTAGAAAACTTGGCTCCGGTGATCATTGAATGGCTACCGGCTCATCTGCACAAAGCCGGGAAGTGTGACATGCGAAATAAGCATCACGTTTGTGTAAACGTTGTGTGTTGCACAGGAAGTACGCCATCTTGCGCCGTCAACCCAGACCTCAGTTACGGTCGATACTAGATGATGAATTTCCTGTTATATTTACAAAGAGCGCGATGCTGGTTAAGACTGATATAATTAAGTTCAAATCGTGAAAGGCAACAGCGTGTGAAGTTGCAGCGGACAGCTGTGAATGGTGAGTGTCGCTTTTGTACCAGCCATGAGAAAAGTTTACAATTTTGGCTTAAGTTGCACCATCAATAGTGCAAGCTGCTCGCCTTCATCAGGCCTGTGTCCCACCCACATCTAGTCTGATTTTATAATATTTCTGAAAAACGGTTCATCGTAAGCCCGCAGTTTAGAGGCAGGTGATACAAAATATACGTTATTGCTGCATACAAAATTTTGGTCGAAAACAGCCTCAAGAGAAGAGGCCACTTCGAGGATGTTTGCATATATAGGAGGATAATGACTGAAATTAGTTATAAGAAAAGATGTAAGAGATGACGTCTTCATCTGGATCACAATGTGGACCATTTCATGTTTATTTTGGGCCGGGAATGAGCATTCGGGTCACAAAACCGTTAAGGTTTTTTTTAGCGTACTAACTTTTAAATTATTAAGAGCAGCGGTGCTCGATGGAATTAGCTATGTGATTAGGCCCACAAATTTTGAATCTTGATGCATAAGTCCCCTGTAATTGCGCTTGCGTACGCCCCGATGTAAGGCAGTTTGACGACAGATGTTCTCACAGCGGTGTTGCTGAGGATCGTGTCTTCTGACTGGTAAATTTTCCAACGTTTGGAAGGATTGTAAAAGTAAAGTAAAGGTAAAAATTACCCTAGAACAGGCCATGAAGGCCCAGAAGGGGAGCAGAGGTATAGCTCTACTCTTTCTTTAACCTCGGCGCTAGATGGGGGTGGGTGGTCAACGCCACGCCGCGGCCGGTTTACGACAGGGAAAGAGACCCGTTACCCATTGTACAGGAGGCTGGATGGGTCCCAGAGCCGGTCTGGACGGGTGCGGAAAATCTCGCCCCCACCGGGATTCTATCCCCGGACCCTCCAGCCCATAGCGAGTCGCTATACTGACTACGCTATTCCGGCCCCCGTTTGAAAGGATTGTATTGTCTTTATCTTTAGAGTCGGACAGACGAAGAATGGTCCATATCCAAGTCTTCTTGGACTGGGACAACTCCTGGTCTTGTTTGACCGTGAAGAGGAAGACATTACGATTATTTGAAACGTCGGTATTTACCAGTCGACACGAAATGACATCCAATACGACTTGAATCTTCAACATAAAATTTAGTTACGAAATCCGAGTGTATATGCTATTATTTTCCCTGTTTTATGTCTTTGTCTCCCTGTCAGTTTATTTGCTTGACGGAATGCGAGACATTTCGTTGTGAAGGTGGTCGCTGAACCCTTTGGACGGTGAAGGACACTTGTGTTTTAGACGGAATTGTCCCAGTATGTTTTGTGATAGTGCTGTCACATCAACTTCTGTGTTCACAAGAAATTTCGGGATAAAACTCTCTTAGATACTAATCGAAATTTTAAGTTTTTTTACTCGTATAAACGGCTAAAATAATGCTGTGGGGTCCAAATCGGCGATTGGTTTAACACTAGATATCACTGAACCAAGACATGAACTTTTCTTCACCATCATCGAAAGGGTCAAACATCGATAAACACTGCTGGCCAATCTATGTCCTTGACCCGGAAATTCATTGCCATTGGCAGCGTAACTGTGCCAGAGGCAATGATGTATCGAGGAAGACATATCATTACACTTCTTGCTTTTCATATTCTAGCTTGTGTGACGTCACAGAAGCCTACCCATGTCATTCTCCTACTCTCCATTAAGTGACATGACAGTACTGTAATCGGAAGTGACGTGTAGACTCATGGTGTGACGTCAGAACACTTGCTGTTTTTTTCTCTCTCTCTTTCTCGTGTCTCGTATTATTCCCGTACTCACTCGCTCTTTTCGCCTGACAAGTGAACATTCATCTCCCTGTCTCTATTTCTCGTTCTAGAGCTGTCATCAGGGGGCGGGATTGGGAGGGCACGAACCTGTCAAGTCTGCGCACCATAAAACACTACGAATTCCATCCGAACTCTGCTTTTTTTTTTCTTTTTTATTCTCCTCGTTCTCCTGTCTCTCTCTCTCTCTCTCTATCTATGTCTGTACCGTCACTTTTGATTTTATATATTATAAATATAGCGTCATGTTTGTCGATGCTCAGTCATCGGCACTGACATAGGACCATTCCTCTGTTTTAATTATGTATATGACCCATGGGAGTAAATGTTTTATGTTACTTTCTGGCACAGCACCGATTTTTATATCTGCTCCACTTTGACCACTTATATATTCAATGTAGTTAAAATTCCGGTGCAGAATTATTAGGTATGTTTATAAATATGCAGGTAAGTACATGTACAGTGTCTCCGATGGTGCTTTAAAATGCGTTCATACGCATCACTTTCAGCTCATTGATTTGGGTTTCGCAGTATCCGTGTTGGGTCTTTGCAACTTCCGACATCAACGATTATTTGACGTTATATTCACCGTGCTTTATGATAACAAAACAAAAGTTTAAAAACCAACATATGCACTGTATTCTTACAAGTAAGTCAAATGCCCCTACATATGTTTCGGCTTCAACAAGCCAGCTTCAGGTGGTCAAAGTTCTACATATGCTCGACATCCATTAGTTCATTCATAAGCACCTCATACATAATCACAAACAACCAATGGATTAGGACAACACCACCATCAGCCGTCCAAACATATAAAATCCATTGAATGAGTTGCACTTATATTTCATGTTATATGTATAAAATATTAAAAGTTTCTTTAAAATTACATCTATATTGGTTATAAATTCATGGCAGTCTTGTTTTTGTATACGGATTAGCCAATGTAAGCTGAGCATACCCTGTATTATGTTGCTGCGCGTCCATTGTTGTGATTTGTACAGTCAGTACAGTTGATGCCGAAACTTGTGTAGGGGCATTTGACTTACTTGTTAGAATACAGTGCATATGTTGGTTTTTAAACTTTTGCGTTTTTATCAGCGATTGTTATTTGAAGTTTATCCTGTATAGAGCTACAAATACGGAAATATATCAGAAGATAAATTTTCAATGCATATATTCCAGTTTTCTGTTTAAAATCTAATAAGAACAGTTCAGATTTAACTAGACTGCTGCCCCCCTATTTTTCTACATAATCCTAGCCACAATTCAGTCGCATGTCATATCGTGGCACGAGCTTTTCTGTGTTCTGTTGATACAAGCCCGTGCTCCAGTGTGTCACAATTGCTTCCGTCTCGCGATAGTCTTTAAATTTGTGGCCGCCAAAGTTTAGTTTTAACGCTGTAGGATTATGATAATACCTCGGCGCTAAACTCTCCTGATACAATGACAATCAGCGTGTTCTTTAACTGCGAAGTTATACGCCATGAAAACTTATTTTGTCACCAACCCTCAGATATATGGAATCCCTCCATGCCACATTTCAGCGCTGATTCTTTTGTCTTCCCGTCTCCTGTCAAAAACGTAGCCTGATGTGTTTTGTGTCTGCCGAAGTTGGTGTTTTGATAAGACATCATATATCGAAGGTGTCTGACAGCTGGGTAGTCAGACGTACGTCTTGGTGTGAGCGGCAGAAAGATACAGGAGGCTGGAATTCGTTCAAGTTGATACGCTTCTTTTCACCGAGATTTATTATTAAGGAGGTCCGATTACGGGTAGAGTAATATTCGAGTTATGTAGCACGCTTGCCGGAGACAATAAATGTACGCAAAAGTTTAATAGAAGTGTCCGAATTGAGAAGACAAAGGAACAGTGGAATGGATAATGCTAAAATGGACCTTCAGTAAAGGTGATAAAGCTCTGTGTTCCATATAATGCAAGGAAGTTCTTGGCGAACTTGCTTACTTGTCAAGAAGGATTTTGCTCTATAGAGTTAAGTCAGTGACGTCCTTATATTGGCTCCTCCTCAAAGTATATGACGTGAGACGATTATGATAATGATAATTGTGACAATTACTGCAATAATATAAAGTGAAGGATATTCATTTTATTCAAACTTATTAGTTTAATTTTATTTACATCTTTCGATATAACTGCTAACACCTAGTTTATGCCGGTACACGTCCTTATATTTATATTAATGGCTAACATTTATATGAACTAATTACTACCTACTGCCAGGTGTTAATCTCATCTAAGCTTATATATTATATATATATACACGTTTATATTAATGTGTTTCTATCTCACGTCTATTGCAGTATATAGTATGTTTTTAATGTTCTCGATAAAGGCCTGAGGATGACTTAATCAGCCGAAACATGTTGCCTGTTTTATCTATCTTAGGTCTATATGTTGCATATGACTGATCTGAGAAAATATATCAGCCAGTGAGTGAACAACAATAGGACCTACTCTTGATTATGAAGAACAGGTCATTCATCTCCCGTAATGAAAGACATGTAGCAATGTGAATCATCTGTGACCGTGCTCAGTTATGCAACACATTCTTATAAACAAAGGGTATATACTGGGGAGAGAGAGAGAGAGGGAGAGAGAGAGAGAGAGAGAGAGAGAGAGAGAGAGATGTAGGAACAAACGAGCAGTCCGCCCTTTGACTGACAATATCAACAACGGTGAACATCAGATTGTGTACTATCTATAGTTATATAATTTTTTTTAAATATGACACAGTACTTTGAGTACTTGCATAATACGTAGTTCTCAGTGAGTCATAATAAAATAGTATGTCGAAAGTAGCTTATTTACATGTATTTCGTGAACTGTAAATTATTTACTGCGTGTTTCTTTTTTTTTACTTATAATTTTACCCACATGTCACGTGCTTACTGCTGCAATGGCACAAAATATATATCTTGTAATGTTATGATTTAACACGAGAAATTATACAAGAATTATGTCATTGCAGTTGCCAGGTGGTAACTGCCACAATACGTACGGAGGTCACAGTATCTTGCGTTATGCAGAATATGAATATATGTATGAATTTCTTTTGCATATTTATAAGATATATATCTGTGTCAAGATTCGAACTATGGTAAGAATATTTGATACATGTTGCAAATGTATTGGCCAAATGCCATCTTGAAGTTCCGTTTACAAAAACCTCAACTACGCTTTTCCCCACTTATGCTCTTTTTTTGGATTCGATGATATTTCATTGTATTCTTATAGAGCATACATTAAATTTTATATTTCACAAGTAAAAACAAGGGGAATGTATTTCGCAGACTTTGCTTTGTCAATGTCTCTATTAAGGTTTGGTTCGTACTTCATCCTCGTGAAACTTCCCTGGATTCGGGCCAAGTGTCTGCGGATCTGGTAACTTTCATTTGTTTGTTACCAGGTCTATATAAGCCGACGCAAATATTTTCGGAGGAGAAATGTACTGCTTTTGCCCCTGGGTGTTACTGATTTTGTTTACAATCAAGCGCAGATCCATTTTCCACACAAAACTGCAACTGCTTTATTTTACCTCTCTTCCTTAAGGTAAACACTTTAAATAATTTTATTTACACAGTGTTAGTTTCTGCAGGTGATATCAATAATTAATTATTAATATTAATAATTATTAATATTAATAATTGTTATTGTTACGTACAGCTGAAGACGATATGATGGAAATCAAGAAAACTGCAGAATGAATGTCATGTGTTTAGGGCACTTCGTTTATTCAACAGCGCTGTTGAATGCTGCAATTTGGCGACGTCGGTTCGTATACCTAGGTCAATAATAAGACTCAAACAGAAGATAAACCGTACCAAACTTTTTGTAGACTCCTTAAAACAACTACCTTATTTCCCTCATGGATGGAATAGGAAACAAATTCACGAAATGTGGCTCATAGAATATAAGACGAACTCTAAACTTAAATAAGGCGTTAAGTCGCTGTCTTAAATGAGGTTATTGTAAAGAAGCGTGTTATATTATGTAAACGGATAAGAAAAAAATATATAGTTGCTTTAATTTTTTAGAGTTAAGAAGCATCTAAGTAAATATTTTTCTTTATATCTGTTTGAATGTAGCGTGCTGTTAAGTGACAATTCCTGAATTTGAAAGTACAGATGACACGCAAATACTTCGCGTAGCAAGGAAGCCAGAATTGTGATACAGTGGTTTTATATCAGCCTGTTTCTCGAGGTGCCTCTTGGCTTCATTAGCTACACGGACTAAATTTGTAGTCGCGGTTAGGATTATGTTCAAGACGTCGATGGTTCTGTATTTTATTCATAATTAATTTTTATAATATTTTGCCTTTTACAAAGTAGAGACCAGATGAAACTCTAAACTGAAGAGCTAAATAGTATTCTTTCCACCTTGCCTTGATAACGTCCTTCTTAGCCGCAGTGTAAACTTAACTGTCACCATCTTTCTTCTTACGTTACATGTTGTTCGATTTCTCTTAGATTCTCTTCGTTTGTATAAATTATTCATTTATTTTGTTCATTGATTTTAGTCTTCGCTATATTTCCCTTTTACGCAATCCATAATGCATAGGGACAAAGTAAACCTGCATCAATTCCTAGTTTGACCGCGAGGTCTTCGTTACTGTAAAACACCGCTATTGCCAAAACTCCGGTTGACAAGGCCAAATTATGGCAGACTGGGGATCTGAGCACTGCAGCCGCTGTTAAAACTAATTGAGTATAAATTCTCTGTCCTTCTAATGACATCAGTATTCGCATTTTTTAAAAATAATACCTGTTTAGGTAACTTACTGTGTTGTCAATTGTTTTGTCACCAACTAAATGCACTTTATTTTAAAAAAACCTGTATAAGGTTTCTCTAAAACGTTAAAAAAAACCCTATATATGTTTCGGCTTCCTTGAAGCCATCCTCAGGGGTTGTCATACAACTGCATTTATTTAAAAACTGTGTTGTATTTAAAACGATGAAATTTTCATGTTGAGAGTTGAGGTCCATGACCATTGGCATGGTAAAATTTGGGACCGAGGTGAGAGGCTGTGTTTACACGCATGTTTTCAGCTTCTGAGGCCGCAAAGCTGAGTCCCGAACTGTACCGGTGTCAATGGCATGACTGCGCTTATACTGTTCCCGCACCACAGATTTTTTACGTGTGTGCGCACTTTAAAAACGGCGGATACGTAACATCAAATACAGCACTTGACTACTGTAAATACAAATGGTTACAACCGCGAATATTTTAATTAGCAGTCAGAGACGGATCGCTTGACACGTAAATAAATCTCTTAGCAAAGCGATGGCCGGCATGACGAGTGGCGGTTAACTTGACAATGTAATTGAATCCGGAGGAAGCGACAGACTTAACTTGCGTGCAGATTGTGAAGGCGTGGATTTGCTGGAGGTGTTAAATATGGGGGAGGGTCGAGGTAATGGCTTGCTCGAGATGGACTCACGGACGCACGGCCTGAACATCCAACCCACTTCCATTCTATAGGTTCTGGAAACAATTGGCCATGTATTTCCATTCTTTTCCTTATTTAGGAAAGTAATATTTTCAATATATTACGCCTGAAGTGGCCTGTGAACGTTAACTCCTGTTTGAAATGCGTTGCCACTCAACTTCACAACATGTAGGAACTGGCTACGACTGTACTCTCCTTTATGTAATTTCAGGGGCATGTACTTCCATCCATTACACTGCGCAGATAAGACTGTTTTTCTGTGTAAGCTTAATGTGTATTTTCGGTGAGAATTTTTCGTCAGTAAATTAAATGCTGTGCCGATCCCAGTGGCCGTGCGGTCTAAGGCGTGGGTCTGCGGCCGCTCGATTACTAGGATCGTGGGTTTGAATCCCACCGGGGGCATGAATGTCTGTCTCTTTTGAGTGTTGTGTGTTGTCAAGTAGAGGTCTCTGCGACGGGATGGTCACTCGTCCAGAGGAGTCCTACCAAGTGTGATGTGTCTAATGTGTGTGATCATGAAACCTCGAAATGAGGAGGCCTAGGCACCCGAAAAGGGGCTGTCGAGCCGTAGGAAAAAAGAAATAATTAAATGCTGTGGACGTGCACTGAAAGCCGTGTGTGCATGTAATGACAGATACTGCATTATTTCTATTTGTCTTTAACTACAAAATTAATTGGCTTACATAAAGATAACTAGAGTAGGCGTACGTTATGCTCTTAAACTAAGTATATAATTACAGTAAATGATATGCAAGTGCAGACTACTGTGGTGGGAGTATTTGTTGATATAATTATTGGCAATTTACTGGTTTATCGAAATTATGTGTAGAAGCTTTGGTTGTGATTTATGTGTAGCTTTCATTCGTTACCCCTTCAACCCCAGTGAAGGGTCACTAGTATTAATTTCAAAGAAGAAAATACCAGTTTAAGGATTCTTTTTTGTATGATTACAAAAATAATTGTGCTGTGTCTTAAGATTTAAGCCACGCTTTACACTGATGTACAGTTTAGAATACTGTGAAGTGTTACGGACTGGGATGCTGTTAATGGCAGAGTGAGTAGCAGATGTAAACGTCAGCGAACTGTTAAGTGTTCTGTTTAAACTGCCCATGTGAATACGCAACTGAAGGAATTTAGGTTGAAGCCTGGAGACAAGTAGTATTATTTTTTTTATTGAACGTAAGGCAGTCATCGGTTTATCCATGCTCATAATAAATTAAACAAACACCGTATTAATACAGATTGTTCTTGTTATCCTGAAGATTTATTTTTAAACCCGACATAGATACAATTAGTGACTACCAAACTCTTATTGGTTTTATGGGCTCACTTTTTTACCGGCAGTTTTATCGGTTAATAAAATATTATTTGGGCGGAAAGTTTTTTCTACTGGCATAGGCGTTACTTATCTAATAATACTGGGTGGCCAGAATTTACAGTTTCTCTCTTCCTTTGTAAAAGGTGACTCAGATGCCTCTATTCCGCGTCCCGTAAAACGCGGTTTTTTCTCTTTTTTCTGTCTTTACACCACCCAAATACCCGTGTAGAAAGTATTTGTATATTTTATTTGCCTCTTTTCAACTCAGTAGTCAAAAGAGTTATTCTTAAATAGGAAAAATATTTGAAGGGCCTTTGCCACACTTGCACCCCCCCCCCCCAAAAAAAATAATTCACGCTTATGTTTAATACTGGATGAAATCTGAAAACAGAAACAGTCATTTCGGGGTGCTTTCCTATTTTAAATTTGTTTGCAAATCTTAAAACTGAATGAATATTTCAGTTCAGAAACTGAATTTGGAAAAGATCTGCCAACATAATCCTATAGTCCATAGGCACAGAAGTATGGGCAGCTACATGCCATAAATTTAGCGCGTTATGGCGTCTAAGCACTGTACACGTTGGGTGTCCGAGAACAGAACGTTAAAGCGAGGCGGGCCGGACACACCTCTGTGTGTGTGTGTGCTTTTGTTATCTGTGAGATTCTGAGTGTGAGAATCACGCAGAAGGCAATGAATTACCAACTTCCCTCTCGTAAAATAGAAACAGTCAATAATGTGTATGAACTGCCACCAAACACGACATGCAGAGCTGCATTATTCTGCCCCTTCTGCCCGTCAGTCTCTCTGTTAAAAGTGGAGGCTGTCGAACGTATCTTCGCACGGTTCGTTTATCTCCTTTGGGCCGATTTTTCTAACCAATCATTAGTTTTACGGTTATGAAACTTAGTACACGTACTTGAAGGTTATTTATATCTGGTGCCTTTGAAAAACGTGTTTTACTTGTAAACGTTTTTAATATTTTGTCCTAAAAGGCAACTTTTTAAGAGGATCTTGTTGAAAAATAAGTCAAATATTTTTGTCACTAGATCACCGTAACAAAGTTGTAAGATACAGAGAAAGCCGAACTAAATTCCTGCCAAATTCTGTGACAGTAGGCCTAGTATTTCTCAGAGAAATGTCTCTAAGTTTGTAAAATTAATATTTCCAAGATAGTGCTTTTAACATCCCTTTCTTCCGCTCAAGCGTCATGTCACCAGTATGTGTGTCTTTGACGCTTGTGTTGTATATTCCACTGATCTAAACTGCACCAAAACAGGATAAGCCAATTAATAATTTATCCTTTATATACGAAACCAAATGTTCAGTATCATACCCAAAAGTGCCTGCGTATGGCCCACTTCCCGAGGCAGATGAATCAAGTTTATGTCTTATCCTAACATCTACGCAGATTGTATTATGGGTAATCAAGTACACAGATTAAAAGAACCAGGGAGACATGAATGTCTTCCTCTGTCATTCCACTCAAGCGGAATCTAGGGAATACAATAGAGGAATTTTCAGCTAAACATTATAGCGTTTCATTGCTCAGGTGGTTAGTCGCCGGCCTTGTAACATTGGAGGTCCGGGCTCAATCCTAGTCCAATCCATGTGATGTTTTTTGTAGTCCAAGTGTCACACAGATCTTTTTCCGAGTACTTCGTTTTCCGTTGTCCGTATCTATCCACCAATATTTCATGCTCATTCATTCGTCTATTACCAACACTCTATAATCTTATCAATTTTACGTGTGACATTCCGTTGTGATACACAAGTAAAAAACAGAGGAAATGGATCAATCACGGCTATGTTTATTATCATTCTACTGCGACATGTTCCGGCTTTTATCAAGAGCCGAAACATGTCGCAATAAACAGCGGAATACTAATAAATATGGTTGTGACTGACTCATCCTTTTCCTCTGTTTTTAAATTGACAACGGCATTTTCCACCGAAGAACTGTTGATTGGATTTCAGTCACCTCTTAGAAACTATATCGATTCTGTAGTGTCTTAAAGGCGAATATAGTCAGTATAGACCCTACTGTAGACATCTAACTCTGAGAGTGAATGGAATTAAAAAAAAAATTACATTGAGTGAGTTGAATACATCTTCCTTTATAGATGATTTATTTAACAGGATATAGAACTTGGAGTGAGACCCGCGTTTGGAGTATTTGTAGATCTACTCCATACGCATTTAGTTGAACCTAGTATCTCTTAGCGTGATTATATTTTACGCATTTTATTACACGTTTCGTCCGAGGTCTTGAGGTCTTGTTCCGTCATTGTCTAATAACGAAAGCAGGCAACGTGTGTTATTGTTATAAGGATAGTAGCAGAAAGAAGGACTATTTTGAAGGACTGTACGCTCTGACGGCGAAGTTTAATGACACCGTCTGTAGAACGTAGTTACGTTTCAACCACGAGCTCTTTGAATATGTAGATCGAAAATTACTCCGTAGACCTATTTCGCCGAAACATGAATTATCAATATAAATGAATAAATTATGGCCGCATGTGACTTTCTTCCTGTACTTTATTTCTTTCAATAGGGTAATGCTGGAAAAAGAAAATTGCTTTAAAAATATGGCGACAAGACTATTTGAAAAGCATTGAAAATTGTTAGGAGGGGAAAAATGGAAGAAGCGTTTGTTGTCATCATGTGCAGCAAAGCGTGAGATTGCCGGAGAGCAAACATTCCTTGTCGTGTAAGGGGGAGGGGACCCAGTGTCTTGCTGCTCGATAAACGATAGCGGGGACACAGTGGCTGGGTCCTAGTGTTGGTTCTTGGGTTCACAGCGCGAAACAGTGTGGTTCTTACCCTAATGATAAAGGAAGCTTCTGTTCTAGTTCATATAATGATGTTTTTGTAGTGCATGGTTTGTACACGCGTGTAGCATGGGACTGCAGTATTGTAGTGTGATGTACTGAGTTGTAGTCTTGAAGGACTGACTTCACATCTCGGCGATTACCCTTCAGTGTTAATGCTCAGTTGTACACTTTTAAGAATGTTTAAAATTGGGACTGTTCTTACAGCTGTAATATGACACCTAAATTTTTAATTGGAAAATATGAAAATTTCTGTCTTTGGATACGGTTTTCAGACACAAACCTTACGTTGATCTACGCTTATACATTATAACCCGTCAGGGACATTGTAAGAACACAATTTCAATGTAAATTATGAAACAGTCCTCTTTTACAAAAATTAAATGGGTAAATAATAAAATTCAACATGCTCCTATATTTTTATGAAAATTAAATAGTCGTACATTAGAAACTAAAAATAAATTTTTAGTAGTCGAATAATTAGGCTATATAAGAAAATTTTATACATTTCTAATAATTCAAGACTTTTTCTCTATGAATTTATATAAGTAATGCAACTGCTGGAACAAGAAATGTCCATGACACACAATTTCAGTTCATGTTGATTGTTATACTTTTTATGAACATGACGACATTATGTAAGGAAGATGCCTCTTTCATATTAGTTCCGTCTTCCTTTGTATATTGTTGTAACAATTTCGCCTTATCGGCCGAAACATGTAGCGAATTTTTTAAAAACATAATTGTTTTTGAAAATATATGTGTTTGACTGGCTTGTTTATGATGCAATCGACTTACAACAAAAACACAGCGGGATGTCATCTCCGAAGGTTTCATTGAGATCTTGAGAAGTTCTTGAAGTACATTTTGATAAATAGACGATGCTGGTACCTTATGATAACTTTGCTGTCGGCACAGATCAAGGCCACAATGTGTATCGAAACACAAGTAAGTCACGACACAATGACATTGCTTCTTGGCCATCTCTTTCACCTTGTAGTCCCTAACCTGTAAGTAACAGTAAGAATGGTTTGCTATGTGGGAATTTCAATTATTTGCCTTTTAACATAGACCAGTAAGGATGGTTCCTAGTTGAATTTGGAACATAGCTGTCCTGAACGAAGACACCGTAGCTTCCCTCAATTTTTCTGTTTAAATATCCTTAAAAAGTTTCAAAACTTAGAATAGTACATTTAATTCGGCGTTTTTCCGCGTCTCATGCAAACATGATTTTTCCTTCAAATACACTGAATAATTTCCGTAAGGGCCACATCCAAAGTAGGTCTATATAAAGGCAACATTGACACGTGCACGCATACATGCTGTAGTCTCAAAAAAAATTCTGTGTAACGTATCAGTGATGTCGAGTTGGCAATTTGCACGAGGAGAAGATATGGGCCGTCTGAGCAGATAGCCGTATTTGCGTAAGGCTCTGAAGTAATCTCGCCATAACGAGTTCCGTGTAAATGTCTCGATTTGATGGGACAGGTGTTTCGTGAACCTTCTGAATAATAGGTCAGTATGTCCTTTTTTTGCGAAGATCTTTTACTAAATCGATACTTCATTTTTCGTTTCTACGTGCATAGCTGGGTATGTTCCTGTCTATTTTTTCGTAAGATATCGCATTTGCCTTTCACATTCTTTGGGAAAGGACGCTAAAATTTGGCACAATTGATAATAATTGTTTCATGGTAACCCATTTTAATGCGGCAGTTTTCACGCCCAAATTACCCGCTGTGTGTTGCTAAGAGGTTTTACTTTCATTATCCATTTGAATATACGAGGAACAACTGCTTGTGTGATAATGCGTCTCTTCCAACTAGGAAAAACCTCACCGTATTAATATTTCTGAGTCTTTAGAGAATGATTAAACGGAGACCAAATATTAGCTTGGGGTTGGTTTTTATGTTTTTATCATTATGTTCGAATGTTACGCGATTGTAAAACATGGTGATTAATAAGGCTTATATGTACTACCAGCGGTAATATTACCAAATTAGTAGCCTACATAAAAATACATGGAACATTACATTTCTGATGTATTCGCTTACCTGCCTTTTAATTACCCCAAAAAGTGTAAGACCTGACTCAACATAAAAAATTTGTGTTTCATTTTTCTTTACAAATTTGCCGGATATATTTTTCGCCTTGATGAGTATTTACCAAGTTACGCTTGAGATCTGCACGCACTCGCAAGTGGGGCTTAATGCAAGGTGTCCGTTATTCTTGTCGGATTTAGCTACCGTTGGAACGTGTCAATCAGATCGTAAAACGTAAAGATGAAGTTTTCCCACTCCACGTCATAAAGGCATATAAGGGATAGAGGTATAGCCCCACTCATTCTTAACCTCGGCACTAGATGTAGGTGAGTGGCCAACATTACATCCCCTCTGGAAACAACCCCGGTACCCGTTGAATGGGAGGCTGAGTGGGCTCCAGAGTCGGTTTTCACGTTTTGGAGAACAAGTCCCTTTCCCTGCCGAGATTCGAACCTTGAATCGTCCATCCCGTAGCCTAGTTACTTTACCCACTACACTGACTCGATTCCCTAATCAAATTACAATTTGGGCAGGAGTAGCATGAGTGAACACTATCAAATTTCTTGAAATTCCTTTTAATGATTTTCGAGTTGTTTGGATATGGACGAAGAGAAGGACAGGCAGATACGTCTGGAGAAGCTAATAGGCACATGTTTACAACTTCAAGCTGCAAGCGCCCCCAAAACTGCATTTTATTCAAACATCCTATTTGTGTCTTATCATACTCAGAAGGAACAGCGATTATTTCTTTAAGCAACATTAACTAGTTGGTCTTTGTAATGGAGACGCAGTGTGTTATTTGAGAAGTAGGAACTGAATTTTAACGTATTATTTAGATTAACTCCATACTTCAGACGTTTAAGAGAACATTGTAAGCCACCCATTGGGACTGATTAGCTGGAAGGTTCTGCCAGTGAACGTAAAAGTGGGCTTAGAGAAATAAAGAAATGTCGACTACTGTCTTTCACTGCTAACTATAAAAGTGCAATGAAACTTAGTTGTTCCGGTCGTTAAATTGAATCTGGTGGCGCCCACTGTTTCGTCCATTTAGCCCTTTCTTTTCTTTAAGAAGTGAAATTTATCTTAGAAGCGGATTAATTCACAGAGTGTGCTCATACATTTATACCGCCCGGGAAACACTCGTGTCCACAGTTTAGTGGAAGGTAATATTTTACAAAGGTACATGCGTATGAAGTACTTTGAATCTATACTGAATGGCCGTAGTTGGAAATCTAGGCCTGTATGTTGGACTTAGTAACATTGTCTTAAAGACTTTACAACATTTGACGGCGTAACGGCACGGCAGTTTTTAGGCGCCTTCGCAAAATTGCGAAAAGCCACTATTATCTTCGTCTTGCCTGTTTGTCTGTCTGTCGCTCTGTCTGTCCACATGCAACAACTCGGCTCCCACTGGACGTATTTTCATGAAATTTGATATTTGAGGATTTTTCGAAAATCTGTCGAGAAAATTCAAGTTTCATTGCAATCTGACAAGAATAACGGGTGCGTTGAATGAAGACCTATTACATTAATGATATCTCGCTGAATTCTTCTTAGATTAAGAAATGTTTCAGACAAAATTTGTAAAGAGAATCAAAACACGCTTTACATATTCAAAACCTTTTTCCGAAAATCGTGCCGTGTATGAAATAATGTTGAAAAATATGGTAGAGCCAGAGAGGCCAGAGATGACAATGTAATGCGGTGGAGAGAAAAAATGCAATTTGCCTGCCGGGTAACTAAGGCAAGAATACAGACACACGCTTATAATGTTTAATACTTACTGCTTTTCCGTGGCAACAGTGGTTACGCGAACGAGCCTTAGCGTTATGTGTAGCGTGTCTTATGTACGCTTTGCTATTGAGTCTTAGGAATTTTATTTACACTGCACTGCAAATTTCCCTATATGTGATATCCTGTTGCATTATGATAGTATAATACACAGAATTTGTATCAGTCAAAACACAACTATATTTAGAAAAGAGAGTTTATGTGCCTAGAAGAGCGACATGTTTCGACCTAGCATAGGTCATTCTCGAGTTCACAACAATTCTAAAAACACATACTGAAGAAGAAAATATACAAATATTAGTTTGATTACATAGAATAAAATAAATCCAATATTAAAAGTCATATGCAAATAAAATAATTCTTACAATCAGAGGTTTCTTTAAAAAAATATCCTTACTTTCCTTACAGGCTTTTGTTGCCGTTGTCAGTCCAAGGTGGACCGCTCTAATTGTCTACGTTAAGAGATACTTAGGTCTATATGATAACAACTATTTTCATAAACAACTCAAACTTCGAAACGCAGTTGGTTGTTTGCGTGGTTGACTTTTAATTTGTATCTTGTAGTGATTTTTTTCTTAAGATTGCACTACAAGATACGAAGTAAAAGTCAACCACGCTACGTACCAACTGCGTTTCAAAGTATGAGTTGTTTACGAATACACTTATCATATAGACATACGTATCTCTGCACGTAGAGAATTAGAGCGATCCAACTTAGACTGACAACGACAACAACAGCCTGTAAGGAACTGTAAGCAATTTTTTTAAAAACCCTCTGATTGTAATAATTATTTGCATATGACTTTTAGTATTGGATTTATTCTATGCAATCAAACTGTTATTAGTATATTGTGTTTCTCAATATGTTTTTAGAATTGTTGTGAGCTGGAGAATCATCTATCGTCGGTCGAATCATGTCGCTATTTGAGACACATAAACTCTGCTGTCTAAGTATAGTTGTGTTTTGACTGATACAAAGTCTGTATATTATGTTACCTACAGTGCTCTAACATTCTTATCTGGGATTTAGTTTCATACATACCATTTGGCAATTAATGTAGCGACTTAGAATTTTGTTACGAGTCCTGATTATGGTGTGTTCTTACAGACTTAATATTGTCAGGCAAATTTCTTGGTAGTTCAAACAATAAAACATACTTTTTGCTCCGCACCTCTCCTTCAGCCTCTTAAAGCATGATGGTTACTATACGTACCTCCTTGGGCCAGGACAGCGTAGTCGGTATAGCGACTCGCTACGGGCCTGCGGCAGTCCGGGGATTGAATCCCGGTGGCGCGACCAGACCGGCTGCGAGGCCCACCAACCCTCCTATGCAATGACTGCTGGGTCATTCCCGAGGGTAAAGCCGCCGAGTCATGGCGTTAACCACCCATTCCAATCTAGTGCCGAGGGTAAGGAAAGAGTAGAGCTGTACCTCTACTACCCTGTATGCCTTCATGACAGATTATAGGGTGAACATTGTACGTATCACCAGGTTTACCGTCCATAAATTCTACGCGTTTCCCACAAAGGTAATTCTTGTGTTTTGTGTGGGTCTTGGGACAAAGAGCTATCAATTCGTTACACAGCATGACCTGATCGGTTTTTATAACGGAGAAGTAGTGTGTTTACTGCGCGGTACGGACCGAATCTTTAAATATAATTCTTGTTAATGTTAGTCTTTAAATGGTTAATTATATGCAAGACAAGTTCTTATGTTGTCTACTGGCCTTATTCCACCCATAACAGTAGGCGACAGCACTTGGGGGGGGGGGGGGGGGGGAAGAAGGTCGTTCATTGGGACATGACCGTGATGAAAAGAGACGTAAATTTAAACAAAAACCGTGAAGGCTAAGTAAAAAAGAAACTTAAAAGTGTCACGAGAGACAAACCTGCAAAATAGGAGTTGAAACGCTTGTCACAGTGTTAATGATGGTTTAATCGGCTTCTCGGATGGGGTTCTGTTACCTGTAAATAATCGCCTTCATTGTACGTTGTACGGTCTGGAGTGCTGGAAGTCTTCATTGCCCCTCCCTAAGGCAGTTATTCTAATTCTGAAAATTCAGTCTCCTCGGATGTCACGGGGTGTCGACTGGTAAATAGTTACCGGTAAATAGTTACCGACTCTTAGAAGGATTGTAGTTTCTTCCTTTCCAACCACAAGCAGTCCAAGAAAATTTTATCTGGATATTGCCATCCATTTTCCTTAAACGTTTTTGGGCCTAATATGCTTTGTTGTACTCGTTGTAACCACCTCGAGTACAAGAACCAACACCTTGAAACTTGGTGCGAAGTGTATAACCTCTGACAGAAAGTAAATACGTGTAATCTGCCTGACAGTACTTGGTTCATATCCATACCTATGCTACTTACCCAGAGTGAGGCCTTTTTTGTCTCGTTTCTGTCAGGATCTTCAGGAATTTTATCGTAACGACAAAGTAGACAGAAGTAGCTACTCTCACCCTGATTTACCAGTTCCAGATGTCATATGCAATACCATACGTAGGGCATAAACCATTGTGGGTGATCTAACGCCACTAAATAACCCAAAAAGGGGTATAATAAAATAATTGGGAGAGAATTTCAAACCGTGTTCTTAACTTATAAGGTTGGTATATTTCTCAATTGTACTGTTGCTATAATCTCAGTTGCTGTTTTACGGATGTATGTCCGCATTTATTATGTCCGTCTTTCGTAAATGAATATAGTGAGAAAGGTTATTATTTTACAGAAATGACACTATCTGATATCTAAATTTTGGCGTGTCATGTTTCCTAATTTAAGTTTCTACATTAATGGAAAATTATTACATCAAAATGCACAATGCGCGTGTGTTATATCCTTATATTTCATTACAGAAGACTCATTATGGCAATTTAATCAGTTACAGTGCATTCTGCTGAAGTAAGATTTATATTAAAGTCAAACGTGTCACTTTGAATTGATTTACTGCTTAATATAGCGTAAGATTGAGATTATAAGGTATAGACAAGCATATACTGTGCATTACACACATTGACAGCTATTATTAGTTAATATTGTTTACCTGTCAGACGTGAAGGACTGACAAACAAAGGATAAAGAAGATCATTATCTCTAATCAAGTAAAAATTTTCCCAATTGAAGAAATAATGCCTCCTTAATAAAAGTTTACTGAATTACGCAACACAGCTATATCAACAATATTACTGTGTTATATTATTTGGGAATACTTCATTATTACACAACCTTTCAATTAATTCTGGAGTATTTTCTTTACCTCGCTCCATAATTCGAAATACACATATTTGTAACACAGCAAGAAATAGGAATAAAATGTGCACGTTGAAGACGGCTACGTAGACCACGTGCTACTTTGCGCATGCGCGATACACCTGAGTTTTGCTTTCACTTGGTTCCAGGTTGTGACTTCACTCACAAACCAAAGTTTTGTATATTTGGATGTATTACACAACTCGAGAAAATATTGTGGATTGTACACATCAGAAATATACTCTGCGTTACACACCTAGAAAGCATATTCAGTATTACACGTCGGAAATATATTGTGTTACACACTTGGTAATGTACGTAAGAATACTATCCATTACACACCACGAAAATGTATTGCGTGATACGCACGTCAGATGTAGGTCTATACCGTGCGTTACACGCCTTGAGAAAGCACTTTACAAGCTCACATCAGATATTCTTTATTCGTTACATACATCGGAAATATTATTATGCATTACACACCTTGTTGTGTGAATAACCGAGCGCAGTTATAATTGACGAGCTTTGTAAAGCCGATTAGAAGTATCAGTTTTATATGTTATTCCGGACTGCATTTTTGTGACGTATTTGCTGTTACGTTGACAAATTGCATAGAGTTTGTTCACATTTGCGGGTAACTAATGCTGCAGTTAAAATTCGATCTCCAGTATCTGTTCGTAAATTCGATTTGTATGCATATTCATGCACGTAAATAAAGCAGTAGGCGTGTGTTCTTCATGTCTCCATGAGGAACACCATCATTTCTAGGGAACGAAATGGGGACTATTTTAAGACAAACCTTTTCTTCTTCTGAAATTCATGTTGGTTCTGTTTTTAAGAGCGACAATATTATTCTACACTGAACGCACCCACAAGACGTGTGTGTGGCGCCAGGCGATCGTGTTCTGTTTGTGTGATTTAGTTACCCACAGTAAACTGAGGCATCACTCAGGGTTATCCAAATGACGTCTTTTGTTCTACAACCACACATATGTTTAAAATATACTTTCTTCGAAACATGAGTTCATTGAGGGTTGTGTGTGTGTGTGTATTCTGTGTATGCACATATAAATATACGCATTTATATGAAGTGTGTGTTTACGTGACACAACGTGAACATAAATGTATGCGTTTAGCTGAAATCGTTGTCTGTAGATTTTTTAGGTTTGTAAACGCTGGACTGATCTTTCCTCTTTCACGCTTGCTTATTAGTCGTGGTTAGTAGCAGAAGCAAACGTAAGCATATCTTGCCGCGAGTGCAAAGCGTAAACTTTACCACTCGTAACTTAAATTTTGTGACTTCCGAGCATTATCGTGCCTAGCAAATACATTGGTGGGTTTATTTCAGTACTGCACATATGTAGAGCAAAAGAGCCATAACTGAAGACGGGGAAGGAGTGCCAGTGTAATGAACAAATCACATTTATAATTTCTTTTCTTCTTCTTCTTTTTGTTTTGGGCTGTTGTATAGCATTTATATAAACTTATATTACGTAGGCTGTCTTGCAATAGGTGCATAATCTCTTCTAAAACGAATTCCCCAGAGAGTGTGATCTAGTGCTTCCTCTTTCAAGTCCAGTATCTTCTCTTTTCCTTAAGGTCATCCAGTAACTGCTTACGTCGTCTTTCTCGTTTTCCCCTTCTTCCTGTTTTTCCTTCAGTAACGTAAAGAAATTTTAAATCCCCATCCTATAAAATTCTAGTGTCTTGAGTTACAACCCTATTATTTTAGAAATGTGATTTTTGTCGAGTAATAGTTTGGTTCCGATTGGCCTGTAGTTCCAAAATATTGACACTTAACTTTACACTATTACGAGAATTGTGTGTATAAGATTATAAAGTTTATGTCTGCCTTAGTTAAATTTGTATGTCTCACACCCAGCACAAATACTCACCTCTCAACGCCAAACCCTGTCCTGTAATCTCTAGTTCTTTGTTTGCAGTAAGGTTCTGTGCATCCCTATAACGCGTAGTAACGCTAACACAAGTTGTAGCAGCGTGCAAACATCTGCCGATCTCGTCTCCGTTCCCCGTGTACAACACTTTCACCTCGACACTAGTAAGTGAGATGAAGTGTACCCCGACTTAGTGGTATTTGTCATACGTGACGAACAGTGGGTTTATTGGTTTACCACTGTTTGTTTATTTGCCTTAGCAGCTTCTTAAGTTTGGGATGACACCAGAGTCTTTAGACACCTCTTCTGTGTCAGTTTATCTCTGCACACACTTGTATGCGTCCTACAATGAATAAGGATAGGTTATAATTATTTGCATTTGTGTTAGGCTACAGTAAAGATAGATAGAACTTTGTGTGCTGCTTTCGTTTATTACATGAGCAAAGAATTGTGACGACGCTTGCTCACAAATCATATCTTAACGGACATAACGACGCAGGTAATTAACACTCGTTATTCAGATTTGGGAAGTGCAGTGTCTTTGCTTGGAGGTGAACCGTCTTGACTTAGAATCTTCGTTGTTTTTCCCAGCCCCCATACCGAAACACTTTAAAATGCTTTAAATAGGCCACGATTCACTTCCTTCTGCATTCTTCACAGTTCCTGTCTCACAGATACCCTTGCATTTAACGCCGTATAACATAACACGCGCAGTTGTAAATTTAATGGATGGTATAACGAGGTCGAATTGATAAAACGTCTAACTAAAGACGTACTGATTTAGTAAGCACTGACACTAAGAACAGTGCTGCAATACTAAATGCAATTCCTCTGAAAAGAAATATGTAATATGCCTATGATAAATACAAAATTGACTTCAATGGCTTTTCTTTCAGAAACTCTTCCATCTTTTCACAGAAATTGTTGTAAGCTAAAGTAAATTGTTCCGCTGATTTCGACAGATATTTTGTGTAGTGTATTTTGCTACTGAATAACACTTAGTGCAATGCATAGGCGGTCATTAATTGTTGCAGAACGCTTCTAATTGAAAGTAACAGGTTGTTGAAAGGGGGTGCCTAGACACGGGGGCAATTGTCTTCACTTTGTCATTGAATACGTAACCAGGATATCATACTTAATTCTATTAGTTTATTTAGCTACGCTTTATCGCTTGTGTTGATCATAGCTTAAAGAGTCACATGACGTTTGTGAATGGTAGTTAGGGAGGTGATGGAAAGAGGGGTTTTGTCCTTTTTAAGGTAGTATCACCAAAGTTGCTTTTAAATACTGCAGGAGTTTTGTCATAACGACCGCCATCCGCTACACTGCAGGGTAGCTGTTGACCAAGAGTTCCAGTGCACTGGAACTCTTTGCTATTCCAGAGCACTGGAACTCTTGGGAATGTTATGTGAGGAAAGAGCAAATACGTGCTCAGATATACACCTTAATTCCTTGATTACGATTCAGAAGAGAGATTATTTATTTATTAATATTCCTGACTTGGGTTCTTACTTTAAATAATTTCTTGCCTAAGTGACTCCAGGTGCTTACGGCGCACGGATCCGATATATGCGTTTGTATACATATATACCTACAGGTATACTATTAATAAACGCCTACTCTGTCTGGAACCTGATGCAGTGTCGTGGTAGGTTTTTACGAGTGTTTAGGATATGTTTTGCCCTCTTCAGAGTAGAAACGTCGGTAAATATCTACTAGACTACAAATAGTCACATCCTAGATGACTGTAGTTGCAGTAGTTCCCGTCGAAACACTTCAAATTTGTTATTTCTGAAGAACACTCAACAGGCCCCTATGTGAAGGCTGTAATTGAACTAGACTATAGGCATGTATGGTTTTTGAAACGGTTTGTCAGAAGCGTACAAATTAGTGGAGCTTGAAGTAATATCAAATACAATTAATCAGTGAGCTCTGTCAATGCCTAGGTCGTTGTTATGGAAATCTCTGCCTATTCAGAAGCCATAGTTTTAGAGCGAGAAAGTGAGAGACAGACGGAGGGAAGAAGACAGAGATAGGTAAGGGTAATTAGAATGTGCTAATATCTGTAATCCGAATGATTATGCCACTCGTCAGTTAACTATGTTTACACATGTTGCTAACTGCCTTCGGGTCTCAGCTAATCCCGTCTCGGTATGGTATGTCCGCTTGGTACCCAGATGTGTGGCCCTACTTTGCATCATAACACACTTCAGTTACAAGGATTCGAGTACGATTCCTTATGTTTCACTTTTTTCCCGGAGATATTCTTAAGGAGGCCCTGTTTAATCTTAATTCTCGGGAATTGCAACCCTCTGCAGGTCATCACTTTTAGTTTTGCGTTGTGGACGTGTCTTTTAATTGGTTCTTTCTTAATTAAAATATATACGATCGTGAGTTCTAATAAGATGGGAATTCTGGTTTTTGGTTATTATATTATGAGGATAATAGAAGTGCAAACAGTGAGCAACAAACTGATAACGCTGATCTTGCCTAATGCATTCAGTTGGCATAGAGGTATTGAAAACCTCTTTATCGAGTCCATGTGTCTTGTTGAACGATGCTGCCAGTAGTTCAGACTATCGCATGGAATGGTTGGATCGTGGAACGAAAATGTTGTGGCCAACTTGGAGATATTATTCTGGTATTATCTTAGAGGGAGTCAGGAAAACCACGAAATGTCAGCTAGGATGTCTGTTCCGACCGGGATTCAAACCCGTGATTTTCTGTTTAAAGTAAGAATTTTTACTGCTGGAACCAAATTGCTCCGTTTCTTGACTGATTAATTATGCGGTTTCATTTGCTGATTTTTGCCACTTAACATTCATACTTTTTAGGGGTTATCTCACATGCTCAGCGACGCATAATTACAACCAAACGTAATACGAGACAGTTGTCACAGGAGACACCGCGTAATTTAGTAACAATTTCTTGGAAGAAACAAATTGACGTTTCGTTTTCATTACAATTATTCGTCTGCATAGAGGTTAGCGGTTGTTTTATGTAATACTAACACCATTATATTTTTTTAAATACTAGACATCCCCGTTGGTGTGCAGAACAAAGTATATTTTACTCTTATCAATCCTACAGTCACAACCAACACATACACAAAAGAGTAATAAGTAATCAGGGTACCGGTTTCAGCTCAAACAGCCATCATCAGGCCATGACAGAAAATTATGAAATTTAAAAACTCCATACATTTGGAGAAAAATATGTTTGCATTGCAATTATAAGAGTTTTCTTCTCAAGTTTCTGTAAAGATGGATATCGGCTTGACCAGCGTTTATAATTTTAATATTAGACATCCCCATTGGTATGCATAACAAAGTATATTTTACCCTTATCAGTGGTACAATCACAATGTGTATGTGTTGGTTGTGACTGTGCGTTTGATAAGAGTAAAGTATACTTTAACACCATTATGCTCTTGCTGCAGCATTTCCAGCCGTTATAGATTTTAATTATCTGCAAGGTTTCAGATATAAAGCTATACGTTTCGCTCTGTCGTGTGGTTTTAATAATTAGGAAATGAAAGATATATTTCCAAATTCTTAAGTATGCTTATTGTATATTTTTGTTCTTAATGTCACAATTAAAACTGAAATTAATCCTTCTACGGTATGTGGATATAAAGAAATGTGTGTAGATTTCGCCAGGAGGTAGAAGTGAATGTTGAGTTTCGTGTTCCTGCCGCTTTAACCCGTGTCTATTGGGTGGGAGTGTTGATTGGCTTCTGAGCCGGTCTTGATTTTGTTATGAAAAAAAATTCGTGCTTGAGGTGACAATCGAACCGATGTATAGCATGTTTGCATAAATTGTAATGAGTTCAGTCCTTAATACAGCGTTCTAAAGCTTCTCACCTTTTGATACCTGGTTGTCACGGATAATTATAATGAGTACTCTGAATAAACTGCCTCCCGTCATTTCAGGATACTTTGTGACCATTAGTTGTTAATTCGAACATATTTTCATGCAGAATGCTAGCTTTAGCTCTGTGATCGTAATTTATACAACTGGATTCCCGGTAAAGACAGAACAACTCTTGAGGCTTTGACGTGGTTTACATAATTGGTCTGAGTACTATGCTGTAACTGCAGCGTCCACCCAGTTACACACGTTGCGCGCCGATCGGCGTACAACGCTATATTTCAGCGTCCATCCAGTTACACAAGTTGCGCGCCGCTCGGAGTACCACGCTATATTTCAGCGTCCATCCAGTTACCCAAGTTGCGCGCCGCTCGGAGTACCACGCTATATTTCAGCGTCCATCCAGTTACACAAGTTGCGCGCCGCTCGGAGTACCACGCTATATTTCAGCGTCCATCCAGTTACACAAGTTGCGCGCCGCTCGGAGTACCACGCTATATTTCAGCGTCCATCCAGTTACACAAGTTGCGCGCCGCTCGGATTACCACGCTATATTTCAGCGTCCATCCAGTTACACAAGTTGCGCGCCGCTCGGAGTACCACGCTATATTTCAGCGTCCATCCAGTTACACAAGTTGCGCGCCGCTCGGAGTACCACGCTATATTTCAGCGTCCATCCAGTTATACAAGTTGCGCGCCGCTCGGAGTACCACGCTATATTCAACCATCCGTCCAGTCACTCAGGTTGCACGTGTACAAGGAAACCGGCCGAGTGACTGGGCCATCACTTTAGACTTGCTCACTTCTCCACTCAGCGCAACATTGCAGCTGTAAAATAGTGTGATCAGAGAACTGTCGCGACCTAAATGTGGTGCAGTTTGCAGTTTAGGGTCATACATAACAAGCATGTTTGTGATTCGTTTACGGCACCCAGAATTGTTAATACCGAAATCTGGGGGGGGGGGGGGGGGGGGAGATTGATCGCGGATATGACTAGAATGGCGTAAACAAGAGTTGCTTGTGGAATTCTGATGGAGAAGATTCACAAGTGAACTTAAAATACTACCAAATAGATGGACTAAAAGTAAAATGAATTATAAGTGACACCACAGGCACAAGTGAAGGCTATGACAAATATATATATATATATATATACATTTTAACATCCTTTTTGAAACCACAAAAGTGACACTACAAACAATAGTGAGTTAGACAATTTACGACAGACAGAAAACTATATGGAGATAGTTTGCAAGGGTGACAGGTGAATAAGGTATTCTGTTAAAAGGTTTGAACCATTCGCTTCTGCTGTTATGCTGTTACGTCCGTTGCTTTAGTGCGTAAGTTATACACTTTATGGTAAGTGTGTTGTGTACCACCAGTCTCTCCATTCGTTCTCTTATTTCTTTATCCTCGTTCTTGAATAAATTCTTTTTAAGTCTGGAATGAATGTTATTATTTTTACAGTTGGGGGGAAAAAAGAGAGAAACTGGTATATCCCTAAGTAGTTTATAGCCATCTTAGAATATTTTTATTTCTTTCGATTGTGTTACGGAGAGTAGAAACTGGATATGTTACTTCTTGAGACAGATGGTGGGGGAATTTTCCTGGTAGAAGACTTTTATCACCAGGAAGTGCCGAAGCTTTTCTCATTTATCTCACACGTTCATCTGCAAACAAATTCTTTTATCCGAATGAGTTTTTACTGGATTCCCACTTACCGGTATGTACAGGATCAGCCCCACCAGTGACACTGATATCAAAAGGACGAGTTTTAGAACTTTCTTCACTTTTAAATTTCACACTGTTGACACCGTGCATCCTCGTCATATTAAATTAAGTTTAAACCAACCGATGCACACTAAAACCACTCTTTAAGTAGCTTTATTATAAAATTGTAGCACTCCTCACTGGACGACACGTAGTACACTCCGCTCCACGAAAAAAACATTTCATATGCTTTTAATACCACACGCCAGCAGTTCCACAATTCTACTAACTACAGTGTTTTTATAATTTTACAACTTTTAGCGAATCTATTGACAAGATTTTAACTTATGGTTCAAAGTGCTGATAGAATATTTTAAATCATGTGTTGAAGTGACTGTAGCTTTTAACAAGAAACCCCCTGACGATGATCCTAGGATCGAAACACGTGTAGGGGTACAATTTTAACAATTTTATAATAAAGCTACTTAAAGAGTGGTTTTAGTGTGCATCGGTTGGTTTAAACTTAATTTCTTCACTTTATTTGCGTGTTGCTGTTCAGTATATTTCGGGATGGGGGAGTTCGGGACTGGGTTTGAAAGGTTTAAACAATTTTGTCTGTCTATGAATGTATAGATTTGTACCGTTTCCGATAACTTTGACGGAGTCAAATAGAAGCTAATTTTGAAGATCGGAGAATGAAATTCTGACGCTTTTCGAAATTCCGGTAGAATGTATGAAGAATTAGTAGTTCACTTTCTGATAACTGCGAACCAAAGTAAGCGTTTGTATTAGACGTAACTTAACCAGTGCCTCTCATTCTGTAACTTCGTGCTTTCAATACTTGTACAGTAAGCCAGTAGGTTCACAAACCAAGAGCCTTTGGACAGGATCAGATTTTTTGGGAGACGAAATATGAATGGAAATATGGCAAGCATATTCTCATGTCATTTCTGCGTACTGTATTTTGTTAGCCCTGTTTGGCCTCTGTATACGCGGGCGTGCACAAATCACAGGCTCCAGGTCGTCCGGGCGACTAAATTTTGTACTGTGGTGCCTAATATTTGTCGGTCCTCAGTTTGGAACTTGCATCATGTCACCCTTCTAGCGCTTGGGATTTTGAAGTTGCTCCTAGATTTTTGGAAAATTTGTGTACCCCTATATATATACATATATATGCGTGTGTGTATTTAAATGTATGTGTAAGGTTCACCAATATGTGGAACTGTGATCAAGTTTAAACACTGAAAGCCCGATTGTACATAGTGGAATAAAGTAATATTCCTCGTGGTGAATTATGTGCTGATGCAGCCGCTTTATATACAAAATATGATCATGTATATCAGGGGTGCACAAATCCCGGGTGCCAAGTCGCCAGGGCTACTAAATTTTATGGCACCTAACATTTGTGGATCCTCAGTATGGCACTTGCTTCTTGTCGCCCTTCTGGCGCCCAGAATTTTGAGGTGGCTCCTAGATTTGTAGCGAATTTTTGTACCGCTGATGTATATCATTTTGGACATAAACATGACGGAAGTAAACAGGGATAATGTTCAATATAATAATATTAATATACTAAATCGCCCGGTGTCACAGTCATTTAGAGAGGCATTTGATGCGCGACGAGAAACGACAGTAACATTGCAGGGTCACTAAATAAATACCACATACATTGGACAATACCAAACATGAAATTGGTATTAAATTTAAAGCTGCCACGTTTGTTTGAAATTTGGAATACAGGTATTCTGTTTTATGGTGCAAGTACAGACAACTTTATTTTATGCCGACTTGTTTCTTCGATGCTGTTTTTCTAATACTGTCGTATGGCGAGTCTGAAGTTTTCTGTCTGTTTAATAATTTGCATTTACATATCAGGATAAATGTTTCCTTCTTACGTCATGTGAAATTGTTAGAACGTATACTTTATGGTAGGCAGAGTTTTGCGGTCATCGTCAAGTCGATGTTTACTTCGAGGGGCATTGGTGGCGATTTTTTTTTGTTGGTCGGGGGGGGGGGGGGACAGAAAACGTGAAGGAATATTTTGAAGGTAAAGAACGTGGGGTTACGCCATGATGGGGTTTTTTATGATACATTTAAAAAGTGTGATTGTTGCAAGCAGGTAACCGAATTTTGCATCAAAATAGCAAGTTAACACGGAGTTCAAAGACACTTAACATGCCATTTTAAAGCGGGATTTAGAATACGGTTTGTATCTTGTCTCTCCACTCTTCCTTTTGTTCTCTACAAACTATCCATGATCGTCTTTCGCATGTTTAGGAATATTTCATGGCCGCCATTGTGTTCTTCCCTGACATGTTCAAAGCAGTTCAGGCTATTGGAATGTAGACTAGGGTATATTTACATAGCTGTAGAGGGTATGACGTGTCTGTCATGAAATAAATTTCTGGGACATGCAATTTAAGCCCCATGCACAATAATGAGTGCATTATTTCTTGTATGTATGCAGTACAATTTTGTAATATAGTGAAATCTTCGCACGTGATGTATTTAATTGTGGTCAGTTATTGTTCGAAGGTTTGCATACAGCTTGTCTCCTCTATACTTCTAATAGAACGCTTCGAAAATTTTTTCGCGGACTGTCAAAGCGATACGCTGGTCTAGATATAAACAGTGAATTGAAACAGTTTATTTCACGTGAACGCGGAGAGTAGTGCCTGGAGAAAATGTCGCCCACTCTTTACGAATATAGAATCGTAAGTTACTACAGTTGTGGAAAAGAAATGTTACATTTTTAGAGAAACACGTTACTGGATCTTTTATAGTCTACCAAAGATACTTTTGCTGCTTCCTTCAGATTATCCTGCTATTTTGCATACCTCAAAAATTACCGAAATATTGTCAGACTTGTACATTTGTTGAACTTCACATCTTTGTAAACATTTGACGCCCGCTACTGTAGCTGGTGAAAGTTTCGAAGAGGCTCAAAGGCCCAGTATGACTGAATTTAATAGTACTTACTACAATAGTAGCTTTTATTTCCAATGCCTCGACAGCCCCTTGGGGGCCTAGGCCGCCTTATTTTTCGAGGCTTCATGATCACACACTTTAGACACAACACGTTCGGTAGGACTCCTCTGGACGAGAGACCAGCTCGTCGCAGAGACCTCTACCTGACAACACACAATACTCACAAGAGACAGACATCCATGCCCCCCGGTGGGATTCGAAGCCACAATCCTAGTAAGCGAGCGGCCGCAGACCCACGCCTTAGACCGCACGGCCACTGGGATCGGCCATAGTAGCTTTAATGTCTTAATTTAAAAGACAAAGTTGTGTCTGTTTACGCCATGGAAGCTCGTAGGGGGAGTAGAGCCATAGCTACACTCATTTTCAATCCCTACATTAAATGGAGGTGAATTGTCAGCTTCATTGTTCTGTTGCTTTTCCCCAGACGACAGAAACCCGGTGCCCATTGGTTAATATCTTAAATAGTTGAATTATATTACTGTAAGCATACAAACGTTTCATCATTCTTGTTGGGTAATAAATGTACGTGAAAAATACAGACCTGTTATTAAGCTGAAACATTATAATTGCTATTAAATTAAGTTATAAACCAACCGATGCGCACTAAAACCACTCTTTAAGTAGCTTTATTATAAAATTGTTAACTTCATGTGTTGAAGTGACTGTAGCTTTTAGCAAGAAACCCCCCTGACGATGATCCTAGGATCGAAACACGTGTAAGGGTACAATTTTAACAATTTTATAATAAAGCTACTTAAAGAGTGGTTTTAGTGTGCATCGGTTGGTTTATAACTTAATTTAATATGACGAAGATGCACGGTGTCAACAATGTGAAAATTATAATTGCTAATTATTTCGTAATTTTCCTGTAAGAAGTTCAGTTGAAGATATGAAACAATTCGTTAATAAAATTGTGCAGAGAATTAGCATAGAAAATGGCGTTTCTTTTCTAAGATACTGCTGACACGTTATGAATAACTTCATTAAATTTGTTTACGTGGAGAAGAATGTTTTATTGAAAATAGTTTGGTGACCAAAGATTTTCAAATTTATTAATTGTGAATTTTATATTATATACACCGTGCATTTTGTCATAAGTTTAAGGTAAACCAACTATTACACAATAATTATTATAAATGTAAGGTATATTTGTATCCCCTACATATGTTTCGGCAATCAAGTTGCCATCCTCAGGGGGTGCATCAAAGAATCACAAGTATCTATGGCATCCAGATACACATACATTTGGCATGGCATATATACTTGTGATTCTTTGATGCACCCCCTGAGGATGGCAACTTGATTGCCGAAACATATGTAGGGGTTACAAATATACCTTACTTTTTTAATAATTCTTGTGCATTAGTTGGTTTAACTTAAACTTCATAATTGTGGTTTTTGTGAGCGTAGAGAAGACACAAACCTGAATTTTTGTAATTCACTTTTGCAGTAAATTAAGAAAAACCCTCAGAATATTTGTGAGCAGCATAATGTTGTGTATTGAGTTTCGGTTCCACCCAGACCCGATGCGGTCATAGTTTATGTGTTGCAAAACTTAGTGTCTGTAGCGGAACAAGTTTTGAAGTCTTGTCTGCATTTTTATAGAGCAACTTTTTCGTTTGCTCTTGTTTTGAAAGCAGCAGTTACAGCCACAGTGGACGTATTGGCATGGCTCGTGTGTTGCGGATTTTTTTAAAACGGGTCCTCTTCGCTTTGGTTGCTGAAACAACTAGAGCGTAATTATTGTGACGTGGTAACTATTGGTCATTCCGGCAAGAACAGAAGGCGGTAACACGCAATTCCATTTCTGTCATCATCAAAGGGCAGCGATGGGGGAGGGAGACGATATTTGTAGCATTTTAAGATCATAATTTCTGCAATTCCTTTAAAGGGCTGCATGTATCAAGATACTTATACGCATTCCATTAGGGAGGTAACATGTCTTGCTCGTGTAGGCTCACAAGAACTCATCCAGTAAGCTGCTAACTTTTCATGTGTTTTTGGGGACATATCAGGTTACTGACATGACTGCTGTTTTTTTATTGGGTATTAAAAGTGCCACAAAATTCCTTTTCTTCTGGCAAGAATCACGAGAAAAATTGGTTACGTTGTAAGTTCCTCAGTTCATAAAAATCCTTCTGTATTTAAATTGTGATGCTTGAAGTGCCGTCATAGAACAATGTTTTAAACTTTAATTATTGCTAATTCCAGTTAACTCACTTGACTTTTTAGAGTTATCACAGCCATTATTTTCATATCATTCTTTAAAAAGATGGCTCCTAGGAGTTGTAGAAAGTTCGATGTATGACGTCACGTCAGTTCCCAACATTATCTAATGTGGTCCAAAATGTAATTAAAAAAAACTTTGTGGAATGTGTTGCAGATTCTCGCCAACTTTCATTTTGCAAAAAAATGTTATACTGAATGTTCAGGTATCGACGTCAGCTTTGTTTGATTTAGTCAGACATGTGTAATAAGAAAGGATAATGGTTATCCTTGAGGTTTTACCCTGATAAGAATTCAACGATTATAAGTAGATGGCCTACGTAACACCATTTTATTTTCCGTGGCTCAACAGCACCAAGCGGGTCAGGGCCTCCTCATTATCGAGGCTTCATGATCACACTCAGACACACCGCACCTAGTAGGACTTATCTGGGCGAGTGGTCAGCCCGACGCAGAGACCTCTATTTGACAACACACAACACTCACAAGAGAAAGACATTCATGCCATCAGCGGGATTCGAACCCGCAATCCCAGCAAGCGAGCGGCCGCAGACCATCGCCTTAGACCGCGCGGCCACCGGGATCGGCACGTAACACCATTACAGACACAAAAATTCAAGTGGGCGATAATAAAGATAACTTAAGTCATTTTAGAATTAATTTGTATAACTGGGGGATTGCTGAGCGACGTACAGTACGTGCGTGTGCGTGTGCGTCAGTGTTTGCATGTTGACATCCGGTTCAATAACCACAGCAGATCTGTCATCTTAATAAAAGAACCCATAAAATGGAACATCAACTGCGCTATGGCTAGCAGTACAGATCTCTTAGCGTGCTGGGAGGAGCTTCACTCAGTGTCCAGTTTTTTCTGTCGGTGAGGGGGTCGGCAGTTAACACGTTCCGATTGAAAGTGTGTGGGTTGGTGAAAAATGGGCCAAGTGTCCGTATATAGCATCTCTTCATGTGTGCTGTGTAGCTCAGCGAGGCAAAAACTGACAAGACCAGGAACAGCTTATCAGAAATATGATGAAATGGCTTCCTTGTTGCAGCTGTATCCATGCAACTCAATTCTCTCGCTGTAGTACGGCTAAGTAGGACATTAACGGGATTTTGCTGGCAGTCGTTGTTGGTAGTGACAAGTAACTTAAATTAATTCGCAAAAAGATTTTTAGTTAATTTTAAATCATATGTTAACGTTTGTGATTAAGCAAGAGTCATCCAAGGGCAAAACAGAAGACAATTTTCTCAGATCACGTTTTGAAATTATGTTGTTTCTTTATTGGTTGGCTAAAAATTAGTCTGTTATGAACTTATTTTCTTCTTTATTTGTTAGACCCTATTTATAGTTATCCCTCTTGCAGAAATGCCAAGTTATTCTTTAACATTATAAACCGAAAAGTACGTTGTGTCTAGGCAATGACAGGACGCCCATGTAATCGTGGCTCGATTCCCGGCAGGGGCAAGAGACTGTAGCCCAAGACGTCCCGACTGGCTTTAGGATCCACCTGGCATCCTATTCAGTGGGAAACGGAGCCTGTTCCTCGGGAGGTAAAACGGCGGTTGCGTGAAGGTGACATCCATCTAATGGCGAAATTAAGAATGAGTGGAGCTATACCTACTCCCCCCCCCTATGTCTTCTTGGTGTGCACAGGGACTGCTTTACTTTGTCTTTACCTGAAGTATCCTATATAAATTATTATACCCGAATTTCAGTAGTTCATACAGATCTACCAGAACATGATTGTTGAAACCGTGAAAGCAGAATTCATTATAAGCACATGAAGTTCCTTAAATAAAGCTATTATGTGCTTTAACATAGGCTGTGATGTTGACACTGTTTAATCTCACGATATCCTTAAGCCTCATAGGCAAACGCTGAACTGCGAGAAGGTGAAAGATAATGTTTTTCTTCATACCATGAAAACATGGCAGAGTGGAGGTATAGCTCCATACATTCTTAACCTTAGCACTAGAGGGAGTACAGTGATCAGCTTCATGTCTCGGTCGCTTAACCAACGGGGAGAGAGTCTCCAATACCCATTGAACACGTGGGCCGCAGATAGGGTCTCAACACTTTGAAAAATAAATATATCTTTTGTTTATGTTATTCCTTCATAATCCAACTTGTAACCTAGCCATTATAACTTAGGAGCTAAACGAAACGAACGTACCAAGGTGGCCTATTCGCTAGCGGCCTGTCCTGGCCTTATATGTAGTTCTCCACGTCTTGTATCAAGGCTCTGTCTCGACCTGCAACATGTAAAGTAGTGTATCGTGGCTGGCATTTCTCTGTCTCTTGTTCGCCGCTAATGTATTCAACGTCACATTTCATCTTTCTCATCCTAAGCGAAGGAATTTACAAGATTCTTGCTTGAAAGTCGTTACACGGTAGAAACGAATTATATGTTTCTTGTTTTGTACATACATGAATGCAGAGTGTACATAAAATACATTACAGTTTCCTATAATACATTATCATGTGGATTTGTAACTAATTCAGTGATTACATCATTGTACAAGTACAGTCACGAATTATTACAACGCTTCAGTTAGGTACTGCAGTGATTTTAGCTGTTGTTGAACCTTTTACTGTCACGGCATTTTTGCAGTAAGTTGTTTAGGCATTGTAGCAACTGCTAAGATCATCCTTATTGTAGAAACACGAAAGAAGTGATTGTAGCTTACTTTACTGTACTCTACCAACAATGAGAAGGAATGCCTGAGTAAGACAACGAAGAACCGCTTTCTGAATATGGTATTAAAATGCTGCATTAGTATATTACACAGAAAATTCTTGCTTGAGGTCATACTACTAAACTCTTTGTTTAATGTTGGTTATGTGGACTCCTAGATATTAATTGGTAGACCAAAAATCCAGGCTATCTGCCATGAATAGATTATTTATATTTCTATGTGCCGGTCGATGACGTGTAGACACAAAGAAACTCTCCACTTTTATTCTGAAATTCCGATAGACAGTGGCAGTGTTTGCGTAAGAATACTATCCATAGTTCTGCATTATCGAAACACGCAGCGTCGAGGGTATTTGACACGAAACTTTCTTTGACATGCACGAAGTTAAAAAGGAAGCAAAGGAATTTGATTTCATACAGGATAAGAGTTATATAAGCGTGGGCTTGAAGCTAGAACTTCAGGTCGTTTGTTTCCGCAATATTTAATGCTGAGACACCATTTAATAATGCTTTTATCATCGAATTCAGAAAGAATTTAAATTTTCTTTTTCGTTTTGTAACGGGGAGACCACGAACCAAATCCTGGAACTTAATCCTCACCTTACGGTTTTTGTCTATCTTCATTCACACCAGGCAACTGTTCTGGCTTCTTCAAAGCGTCAGAATAGGCCTGGCGTAATTCGTTTTGCTGTCGTTCTCTTTGACCCACAAGAAAAGGAATTCAGAACTGTAAATTCCTAACTTCGTTCCAGATTCATCTACATCTTATCGATCATGATCCATCCAAATATGGTTCTTAAAACTGGAATAAAATCATAGAATCAATTTTTGGTATTTGTTTGGACTTCCTAGGGATGTATGCGCTGTGTGTTCCTGCACACACAAAATACTAGAGATGTTCGTTATATACGCTGTGTGTGTTTCGTGCGCACACAAAACGCTATAACGTGTGCACTATGTAGACTGTGTATGTGTCTGCGCACACATAACACTAGAAGATGTTCGTTATATATATGCTGTGTTTCCTGCACGCACAAGACGCTAGAAAGTGTGCATTGTGTAGGCTGTGGGTGTTTGCTGCGTATACAAAACACTAGGTGTGCATTATATGGGCTGTGCGTGTTTCGTGCATGCACAAAACACTAGAAGGTGTAAATGTGTGTTTCTTGCTCACAAAAAACACTAGAAGATGTGCATTAAACAGGCTGTGTTTTTTCCTGTACACACAAAACATCAGAGATTAAACTAATTTAAAATAATGGTCCGTCTTAAGACAGGCAGTTGGAACTTAAGAGGCTGTAGATTTTAATACATATTTTTGTACCCAGATCTGCTTCGTATGTAAAGAGAAAATGTTTAAAAGGAACCGAGTCTTCGTGTTTTTTATACGTTGTTTGTACATATAAGTCTCTTCACATATTTTCTTTTTCCTGAACCTCATGGCATGCCTGTCTCTTGTAGCTTCTCCTATACTCTGTCTTCTCGAACACATTGCAATTTCTCATG
This sequence comes from Reticulitermes speratus, assembly GCA_021186555.1. NCBI lineage: Eukaryota > Metazoa > Arthropoda > Insecta > Blattodea > Rhinotermitidae > Reticulitermes > Reticulitermes speratus. The sequence goes on from JAJKFL010000004.1 coordinate 23,274,428, forward strand.
GCCATGTTTCTAGCTTCCTTGTCTGGTCAGTTTCCAGAAGGATGTATGGAATGGTCACTAAGAGAGCTAGCAATTTTCATTCTACTTAGCTAACTCCATGGCGCACAGTCCTTCTTGCAAAGACAGTAGTTGCGCAGCTAGTCAAGAATTCCCTTCATTTTATGGAAACCGAAATGTCATTACCGAGTTTACAAGAGCCCACCATCTGTCCCAGCCCGAATCAGATAATTCAATCCACGCCCTCTGTGTTTATTTTTTCAAGTTCCATTTTAGTATTATCCTCCCATCTATGCTTAGTTCTTCTATATAGTCTCTTTCCTTCAGGTTTCCCTGCCCAGTTCACATACTGACCCTTATTTTCTGGCACAGATTGTCTCGTGCATCTGTTAAAAATTTAAATCAAAAACAAAATCAAAATGAGGCTTGTTGTGGCCTTGTTAGCTTTGAATGGTAAATTGAAACAACTTTTTTTTTGTAATGAAGGAAAGGTGTATGGTCACACGGAAGGTATTCATTAATGTGTGGAGCGTTCAGGATGACACCTACAGGCAATTATTTTACGATCTCTTTCACAAACTAAACTAACTGTGTGGCTCATAAATTTGTCCTTTTCGCTTCAGTACCTTGGGAGTAAATATTATGTCCTTATTTTAGCCTTCCTTGCATCTTGCAGACTGTTTACCGTTTGCTGTGCGCGACCGATTGGCACTCAAGCCAGGAGATCTCTGTTTCGAGTCTTGGTCCAGAAACAGCCGGTGGTTTAGGCATTTTTTCCCAAGCAGTTTGAACAGAACCTTAAAAATAGGTCAAATATTGTTAAAATGAACTTCATGGTTTTATAAAGTATGTAATTAAATAGGCGTCGTTAAATAAACCAATATGTGAATTTATCACCTGCATTGCATTTACTGTCATATTTGCTGGTATTTTCTTGTAAAGTTGAAGGGGTCCTGTTAAGTATGTGTTAAAAGAGAGCATGATGTCTAAAGCGAAGATTACGCAGTTGAATTCTTAAATTATCTTATGTTTTGAGGCTAATCTCTTGGGATAATTTGAAAGTTTCTATGTTTAAAATTTATATGTCCTTGGTACATACATGATGGTGATGATTGTGGTGGTGGTAATAATATAGATGATGGTGGTAATGTTGGTGATGATACAGAGTACCCATTAGTCTAGGAGTAGAAGTGTTTGTCGGTATGTCTTCAGACCCGTAAGTAATGTCACATTTGTGCAGAAAGACATTTTATCAAAAGAAGCATCTGTGATCCGGCATCACGAAGGCTGTAATTCAAAGAACTCGTAATGCAGTTTAGCAAGAAATTCCTTATTTATTATCCAGCCTTTTGTTTTGTATTAACCCGTAGGCTACTTGGCAGTAAGAGATTGCAAAACTATCACCGGTGCCAGTAAGCCTAATCTTTAGTTGATTTTACCATATTTTGTTATGATCTAAATTAATCTGACGTGTCTAGAATTGCGTGAAGTAAGTAACATGGTCACTTTCCAGTCTAGTCCACATTCAGCTTTCCGTGGTGTGAGAAGTTGCTACTGTTGAGGAAACCCACATTCCACTAGCTGTGTCGCGTCACATTCGGTTTTCTTTGTGTTTCTTTTCTGACTACAGCAGCACCTACTAATTAATCTTTGCTAGTTTCCTTTTCATATGAGTTTGCGTAATGTCCACCTTGATGTTATTTTCACGCATGGCGATAAGTGGGGTTCTGCATGTCCATGAGAAATATAATTCTATAAGAACACATTCCTCCGTCAGAAACTAACAGTGAGCGTGCTACTGATAAGGTATCTCACCGTATATGGTAACCAAAGGTCTTGTACTGTGCTCATAAAAACCCATTATCCTGTCCACACCCTGACCTTCTATTTCAAGAAAATTTATTCTTCTATCTATGCCGAAGTCATCCAAGTGTTCCCCTCTTGTTTTTCAACCCATGCGTACGACATTCCCTGCATGTTTATCTATATTTGGTTTTTACGTCCTACTAGCATTTGATGAAGGATTCAGATTATAAAGGTTCGTATTGTGAAATTTTCTCCAATCTCCTCTCTCTTTCCTCTTATACTTAAAGACGTTTCTTCAACGCTTTGTAATATGCGAAGAGCATGCAGGAAAGTGCTCCTTTCGACAAGATGTTGAGTAATCGTCGCCTGTTATGTGATCTGTTCTTAGTAGGCCTGTAGTGTTCATACTTCGGCGATATGTGAAAGGTCTCCCTGAAATGTACGAAGTCGTGATCGATTACTTACAGCTTTTAGACCTCTGTTAAAAGAATTAAGGCCATATATATGACTGTCATATTGAGTCTGAAAAGAAAGCATTTCTCGTACGTACAAAAATACGTGTAAAGTGCTTGTATATTTCACTTCCTTGTACTAAAACAAATTTTGTAATATTCTACAGTGGTTATTTAATTCTTAATCCTCCTTCATTTAAGGGATTTCCTGATTAAAATTCCGTTCTTTAATAACCTTCATGTGCCTGTTCCAATGACTAACACTGAGCGGAAGGGGAGAAAGGGTTAGCTTGTCAAACACATTTCCAGAACCCGTGAACGTATATTTAATTCAGCTGTGGATGGATTACGGACTGTAGCTAATTTATCATTTTGAGGTGTAGAAGAACTAATGGTAAGCATTTCTGTTTCATATTTGGGAGCTCCTGGAATAGAATTTCGGTTCGAAGACATAAAGTCCAGACTCGCCACTCGAGTGATTTGATATTACATTATAAACCCACAGCAGCTTTATGTAGTGTCCTTAGCAATTTGTTGTTCGTTGTTATTTGATTCTCATATAGGGTTTTTTGGGAGTTTTGTGGTTTTTATATGAACAATTATTCATGATTTGCACAGTTGATTTGAAAGTATTACGTTTGGAGATTAGTAATAAGTTATTGATAAAGCATCGTTGTAAATCTGTAAATCCTATTGGTTGCTGTACGCACCGCAAAATGTAACATAGAAGTCTGTGTTTTGGCCGCACAGTATATTTGTGGGTTCCATTACAACAAGAAGACAGTATTTTCCTTTACTGCAGTCGCAGATCGGTTTTTCTAATGGAAGTACACTGTGTTCTCTGTGGGGTACGAACTGAAGCTTTGTATATAACGCAGACTTGTATTAGTCTCCAAAGGATTAAATACATTTTTTGTTCCTCCTTAACTTGCAGAAAAAAGAGCGGAAGAATGTAGTTTGTTAAAAACGGTAATTATTTAAACAGGTTGTGCTTTAATTTGATGACTACATCAGAACTGTTCCTACATTTATTTTATCAGTGTGTTTCATGTGGGGGGGGGGGGGAGGAGGGTCTTAATTTCGAGTTGTTCTCCCTATTGTAAACACATTGCACTATATTCACCAAAGTTTGGTTTATAATGGGGCTGTACTTACACTGTCTGACATGCACTGTGCTGCAGTTACAATGGGCTGACTGCTTGTGATAACAGTGTCACGCTCAATAATATTTTTCCTTTATTACTGTCGGTGATAGAAAGAAATCCACTGTTTACAAATTGTCACTTGTTCCTCAGATAATGTGGTGTGGTTGAGTTAAAGAAAAGACGATGAGAGGGATATTAGTAGAAAGGAGGGGAAGTTGCTGATGGCTGTCAACAGCTGTTGGACACCTACTCATTATTAAAGAATCACGCAGTTACACAGGCATAACATATAATAACAGCAACATGCAGGTTGTGCTGTTGTGTCTACTGCCCCACCAATGTCCGTACAATGTCGTGCCGACTTGTAATTACCAGAACCACCTACTTTCCACACGATGATAGTGTCTGCTCTTTCATTTCCATCTCTGTGCCATCCTATGTACCATCTACCTCCATTGGTACTCTAGGTCAGTAGCTGCTGATCTCTAGCTCATTATATTGCCAGCAGATTCAGGTTTAAGCCTACTTATCCTTATTCTGAAGACCTGCATGTTATGTCTCGGTACCGGACGTCTTCAAAGGTGGGATACACGCGTATTTCAGGAAAATTTGCAGAAGCCCGTGATGTAGATTGCGAGTTCTCGCTCCCAGACCCCTTAAGGGTGCGGTGTATTAACCGAATGGAGTGTGGCTCGCTTACTAGTAGATACTGCAGAGGCAGGCATTGTTGTGCTTCGAATTCCTGTACAGTCCTTGCGAGATTTATGGTCGACAAGGAAGTGCTGGAACAAGGTTTTCTCGGAGTTATTTCGTTGTCTCCTCTCAGCATTGTTTCACCAATGCTCCATATTCATATTCGTTCATGTATCACCGACGCTGTATTGTTATCTTAGATATTGGCAGCATCGTTAAATCATACAAAGTACTCTGTGCGTATATTAGGCTGCACGATTAAAGTCGAATCGAGTGAAGTTGGGGGTCTGCCTTTGCTGCTTCTTAGTCAGATTGGACTCGATTAGACTGGACTTGATTGGGTTAGCATGCCCGCAGCCCAGGCTGTTAAATGTAAAGGTGAAGGTAAAGTTTTCCCTGTGCGTGCCATAAAGGCATATGGGGGAGTAGAGTTACAGCTCCACGCATTCTTAGTCTAGGAATCAGATGAAAGTGAGTGGTCAGCTTCACCCCCGGGCGCTTTACATACGGCAAAGATTCTCCATTATCCGTTGAGAAGGAAACTGGATGGGCCCCATATTTCATCTTACCACTTTGAAGAAAAGAAAAATTTCTTGTCCTTGCAAGAAATCGAACCACGGTCCCCTCGGTCTTCCAGCCTGCAGTCTAGTCACTGTACCGACTAAGGAATTCCGACGCCGCTCGTAAGCTGTCCTTGTCCATTGTTCTCTCAGAAAGTAATACATCCTCAAACGCACAAAAATGACAGAACATTTTTTTCTCCAGCCTCAGTGAAATGTTTTGTCTGGAAATTATCATTCTAAAAATTTATTCATGAACTCATTCCGTCTTATTTTAGTTGTAGCCGGGATAGTCGCTTCCTCTGCCGGTATGTCCGATTACCTAACATAATGACACTGACCCCAGTCGACGATAGTAGTTGAAACAGCATTATCAAATAACCGTGAAACAACCGAACTCCGATAGTTCTCTCTTTTTCAGCTAATTGACACTCCGATTTGCTCCATCCTCCGAGAACTTACGCTGTGTTCTGCACTGCTGCAGGACCTGTTGGTTCGTTCCCCGTCTCAAATCACCGGTTACCGTTGGGTTGGCGTCGTGATCCACTGCCATTAACCGGGAGCGAGGGGTCTGCAATCGTAGGACTAATGAGAACGTAGTCTCGTACCCGTGTCGATGATGATACAGTAGAACGGGTTGATTTGAGCTGCCAATAATAGTCCTTCGGCGCTACCAGACCGAGAAGTCATACAGGGGCGGGAAGGGCGTGTCTGTCAGCTTCCGGGACACACGTGGTGCATTTTCATTCAGGCGGGATACTTATTATATGTTCGCCTGTTGTATCTTGTGAAATTTTCGGAGAATGAATTCATTACAGTGTGTTTTAGAGACTGTTTTTTTTTTTAGCTGAAAGTCGTTTTCCATCTCTAACGTCGTGACAGGGGAAATGTGTTAGCAGGCATGTTCAATTAGGCCCGTTACACTTGAAGGCGTGGTTTGTGGATTGATGGCCTCTGTGGGTAAACTGGTCTTGCAAGTACAGCGAATATTATTTCTGGCGCTTCTTCATATTCAGTTCTGTTATTTATATCAGCTTTTAATCTCTCCAAATATGTAACCGAACTTTTTAATCGTCTTAGAGGCCTTAGCTTCTATACATTGCAGAAGGTATTATGTCAGAAAGGAAACTAATTACTGTGTAGAAGGCAGTTACGGGTCGTTGCACGGAACTACATAGCAGGTACTCTGATCATGTACAGAATGTTCCCTTTCGAAATATTTTGAATGTCTTGAAATTATTCCAGGGATGAGTGCGGAAGATTTCAAGCCGTTGATTGGATACATATACTGTAACTTGCGAATCGACAGTGTCTAAATCATATGTTTCTATTATTCCAAATGAAGGAAGCGGAAAGGAATTCTGATAAAAAAAATTTGGAAAATTGAAACATGGGAATACGTAAGTCAAAACGGATTCTATAGCTGGATGACGACAACCTGTACGTGTAATTTGTATTGTCGACATTTGGGATATCGTCACTCTCTTGAGGCTGAAAATGGGAGCTGCGTTAGCTCAGTAGGGGGTGGTTACTAGGCTATGGGCGATGGGCTGACAACCTAGGAATTGTGGTTCGATTCCCTGCCATGGTAAGATATTTTTCTCTTCTACAAAGCGTTCAGACCGGCGCTGTGGCCCACCCAAATACAATGGCGTTTTCCCCGGGGTTAAAGCCATTCACCTCCATCTGTTGCCTAGGTTAAGAATATGTGGAGCTCCACCACCACTCCCGCATATACCTTCAAGGCGTGCACATGAAGATAAAGAAGCTACACGTGCATATTGCTTTGACGTCCATAATGGAAATTCGCTTCAGTGAAAGCCTGTCATATTCAGCAGAGAATATTTAGAAGGCTGTGAAGAGAAAGTGCAGGAATGACGATGGAAAGGACTAAAAGCCCTATAAAATTCATGACTCTAAGTTGTATAATTTTGTAACAGCAAATAAAGATACCGTTAAATTAGGAAAGCAATAAAGCCATGTTTGGCCTCAACATAAAGTGTTGTTTCTGAATGAATAAATTGGACGCCGTTCTAGAAGTACGGAACACTAATGCCTATGTGACGTGATCTGCTACACTACCCAAAAGTGAATTAGATTTGGACGCTGAAGGAACGAGTTTGCATTTGGCCATAAGATGTCCGTCACATTCAGGAGGTGATAAGCGCGAATCACCCACCACCTGCTGCATTATAATAAAACCTGATGTAGCCTATATAGATGTGGGTAGGATAGGAACAAGAAACACATTAACGCAAAGCTCGTTTAACTGTCCATGAAGACATGGGCCTGTAACGAGGAGGTCTAACCAGCTGGAAGGCGGAGAATATAAAAAAGTACATTCCGAGGCAGTGCCTCTGCCATGCTTTGTTCGACAATACGAATAGAGTATTGCTCTTACGGCAACAGCGTTGCAACATATAACGGAATAGAGGTTCTGAGACCTTGTAAGCTACACAAAAGCAGCATTACATATTCTTCATCAACCCATCTAAATTATGGATGGTAGAACAGAAATATTAGTACTATTTAACAAGAATGTAAAAGTGTACTTCGTGGCGCGGTACGCAGACATTGCCAAGGTGCTCTGTAGTTTCAAAATATGATACCGTTGTACGGCACACGCGTAAACATCATTTGGTTATCGCCCGCCCTAAGTAAAGTATAATATTCATTGCGCCGATTTTTACAAAACTGACAAATGCTTAGCAGTATTATGCGCTTATATCTTGCACTAAATATCACCCAAATCGACAAACGTATGTGGAAAAAACGTGTTGAAGAAATTCATTTAACCTTTAAGTAAAGTATGGTGTTCACTGCGCCGATTTTCTCGAAAATCACAGCCATTCAGTAAATTGTGTGGACAACTCCTGTAACACATTTTGTCCGAATCGAAAGAAACGTGTAGAAATAAAGGGTAAAATTTAATTTACGCCCTGACGTAAAGTACGACTGTCATGTAGCCGATTTTTACAAAACTCACGGCGTCAGTAACTTCTTGTAAAGAACTGCTGTATTGCATTTCATGAAAATCGGACCAGTGCATTAGTCCCTGTCCTGCAGTTTCAGATAAGCAAGTTTTAAGTCGCCTGTTAACTTCCCTATGCACGAAGCAGCCTGTATGTTGCAATAGAAGAAATATCGCGTATAATCCTACTGTTGATGATTCAGCATTAAGACAGGACATCATTAGGGCAGAATAATCAGAAATGCAGACACACACACAAGTAAAGACAATAAAATGATGTGCGAGAGAGAGAGAGAGAAGGTAAAAGCAGCAAAATGTAGCGTATTAAAGTTGAACATTAAAAGGGAGGGCAAGCCGACGAGAGAGAGCAAGGAAAAAAGAAATAAGGAAACATAGTGAGTTAGTCGTAATTTTCTGTTCTCCACCGGTTGGTCAACGTACGTTCCTAAGAAGTCGACAGTTCAGTTAAGATACCTGAAACAAATAGTAATTGTTTCCTGTAATCTTAAATTGTTAGTGAATAAATTGGGACATTGAGAATAAATTGCTTGTCATTTTCAAATTATATTTATGTCGATTTTATTCTTTGTTCTTTTTTCTGGGATATGTACACAGTCATGTATAATGCCAAATAATACAAAGGTTATTAAAACATGCAGAATAATATTAAACAATCTATTGGTATTATTTCATCATATCATTTATGCGTTCATGTGTATAGATGTGTAAAGTTTGTTCATTAAGGCAAATGAATTTTCTATGTTTTGTTTCTTTCCCCTGAAGCTTTTAAATTTCCTTTCAGAATGGCAGCTTGTGGTATACACCTTTACCAAATTGGATGAATTTAAATTGCCTTACCTCTTACTGTGGCGTCATGTTCTTTTCCCACCTATGTCACCGGAAAATCATTTCAAAACTCTTCGCAAAGAATATAAATCTGAACAGGAAAGAACATTAATTTTCAAATACTCGTACAACATAAAAATCACAATATCAGACACATGTTAAATTTATCTGTTTTTCGAACATTTATAGGGTGTAAATCGCAGGCGACAACCAGACGTTTTACACTCTTCTGCACATGTAGATACATATGTATGTGTATCTTTATATGTACTTACGTAAAAAATAGGTTTATAGGAGAATGTAGACGGACTGTGGATCCCATTCAATGGTTACCGGGCGCTCCTGTAAATTGGAATGGAAGATACTCATATGGACTTAAATTATATACGTATATATATATACATATTCTACCAATCGTTTTTATTACGAGTTTCTAAATTGGTATGCCAGCCCTGAAATAAACACTTCTAAACTTAAACAAACTCCAACCTTTATATTATTGGCTGTGTTGACACTAACTACATAAATTATAAGAATTGCATCATATTCTGTATACTTGCTCTGTGTTTACAGAATATTTGAATTACTTACAGGCTTATAGTTTATAAAATGCATATGAAATATGGAAATTTTAAAATAATCTTACATGACGTCATAAATATTTGTAGTTTACATGCGTTTCTCCGTCTATGTTTCTGGCCAATCACTTTTATCTCGTCATTATGTCAACGAGTAGTCATTCTTGTTTTCACCACAATATTTTTCATTCATAATTCGATGGAATTGTATACTTAGTAGACGCCCAACTTCAACGTTCCTATCTCCAATTTCGAGTGTTCGGAGTCGTGTGAATCAGAATTTAATGCCATTCATCTTCCTGCTGCGTCAGCGCCGCTCTTGTGTGACGGCAAACGAGACATTTGCCTGCGAGTAGTTGTGGGATTGCTGTTATTCATTACAGACTCATGAGGAAAACACAAGAAACCGTACACTCGGTTCATTATGCATGGAAGGTGGTTTTGGTACTTTGGACTTGTTCAAGGAAAGGGAATCATGATTGGCGTGAAAGGAGAGCATAAGGAGGGTTAGAGATACAGAAAACATTTGGTACTGGCACTTCTTATTGGCTTATTTCATTAGCATCCACTTTCAAAGCCACAAAATACTTCCCGGCAGACTCTGAATGTGTTTCAATATATTCGTTTTTTTTAGATTTAGTTTACGTCTTTTGTTTTTCGGGCTCCTGTCTAAAAACGCACAAATTAAAATACTGTACTGAAACATTTGTAATTATGCAAGCATTTATTTTTGGTTGTGAATCTTGGCATCTCACCAGAAAAATGTTGTTACTGAGATACACCAAACATAAATTTGTCCTTAAATGACACCTTTTAATAACCACATACTAGAACATGGTGTTCTCTGAATCGAAGTTGCTCAGAAATCCTAAGTTCCCATTGCTTTATGTACTGCTCTTACGTCATTCATGAGACAACGCAGACTTATTTCTTGCCTGTAGGTTGTGATGATGATGGTGATGATGATGATAACGATTGTGATTACGATTATTATGGTGATGATGATGATGATGCCTAACAAAATAAAATTATGGTACAGAAACTGTCACTTAACGAGTGGAGGTGTCCAGTGAAGTACCAAACCATTCTTAAATGGTCTGTTTACATGAAATCAGTCACTCTCAAAGCAAGTAATGTCCGTTGTAATTGAAGGCATTCCTAACTTTTATCTGAAAAGCGTCTAATTTTGTTTCGTAATTTCAGGCATTTCCATCCCTGTGATAACAGACTTTTATTGTTCCTCTTAAGACGTATTTTTTTAATTATTGGAAGGACTTCCATCAAATTAAGAGCACACCATACCATTTGTCACGGTCACTTAAGTAATTTTAAGTGTATTCTTTAAGGACGCTGTGAGATGCTAAATTGATATAGCGTCGATGAAATATGAATAACAGTATGAAACTTCATTGTAATGATGCTGACAGGGGAAAACTGAAGTGCTCGGAGAAAACCCGTCCCAGTGTCACTTTGTTGATCACAAAACCCACATGTGCTGGCCTGGGATTGAACTTACGCCTTGACGGGCAAAAGCCCCTGATCACACGACCCCCCCCCCCCCCGTCCAAATCTCTTAAGTGTTTGCTATAGCATTAGTAGTTATCCTGTTATCATATAGCTTCCAGTGTGCTAAGTGTTAAGCCGGCTCCTGTTTTAAACGTACTTTGTTTTTGTTTTTGTTTCAGACGCTCTAGGTAAGTGGACGTTCCTGACCTAAGGTGACGGCAGGGTTACTGCTGGCAGCTAATCACATGCAAGTAGGGATTACGTTAATACGATTTTACATAGGATAAGTTTATGTAGCATGTGCACGTTACTTGATTGTCAACTAGGACAAGGAATTACATGACCCGGCTAAGGGATAACTTTACGCACGAGTGAGTGGCTGTTTAAACCAGCTTGTAGGGGGTTCATAGAAGGAAATAAAATACTTATTAGTAGAAGTCAAAAAAATTGTGTATTTTAATCCAGTTAGGTTAGTTGGATTTAGATGTATCTACTGCTGCATCACGAAGTATCGTTTCTTGTGTTGCGTCAGCTATGGATATTTCTTACGTTTCTGATATAAATGTTAGAGGTCTCTGGGTGTAGTGTAAGCTTTTAATTTTTGCGGGGGACTTTGGGCGTTGTAGTTTTACTTCACTGATTTAGTGTAGTCTGTACCTTGAACACAGAATCGCCATATTTCTCGAGTGGTGTGGGCCCAGTGATGTACTGGTGAGGACAAGCAGTTGACATGTTTAAATTTCGAACTTATTAAAATGTTCGAAATTAGTTTTTGAGCTTGGGAGATCTGAGGACCTCTCTCCAAAACAAGAGGGTCTTAATTAATTTTCAAACCTTTTAACAAGTTACTGAACATAACATTAAATTTTGTTTAATATATTTGTATATTAAAAGTATATTTTGTTTACTGTATTGTGTATGTATAACATTTGCATGTTTATGCCATTACGAAAATCTTTAACCGTGAGAGAATTGTGTTCTTTAAAAATCGTTTTAAAATAAGTGGCTTGTCTCTTCTTTTATTTTTCCAGTTATGATTGATCATGAGCCGTATCGTCGAACGGTAGATGACTGACTGACCGAATGTATATAGCATTCATTAACTTTTTACTGAGACCTGGGTTCTTATATGTGCAGAGAACTTTGTATTCTGATAGAGAAATTATGCGGCTGTGGGATAAAAGTGAACATTGATGGGCACCTAAAGTTGTCCGGCTTTCACTATTCACAAACACCAACTGGATGCACCTTTATTTTAAAAAAAAATTTTCAGTTCTTTAAAATACTTTTATAGAGCCATCTTCAGGGGTTTATGTCACTAAAACTGCATATATTAAAAACGTCTTTTCATTGGTTCACTTTCAGGCTCAATTTTACCCCCTTATCACTGTGTGCACAGTCTTTGATTTTAGAATAAAGTTGTCTGGCTTTGTTTAATTTAAAAAAATGCTATATCTCCGTGGATGAAATGTTAGAAATTTTGTTGACCGGAAACGCAATTAAATCTCATTCATCTAATTAACAGTTGTCGTACATAATTTTATTGACTCAGACTTATTCAGTTTTGTTTCATGCACCAATTTTGTGTCTGTTACTAACACCGGCAAGAGCTTTGTGTTATTCTCGTTTCCAAAACTGTTTAATTAGAAGGCGCAGCAGATATTCAATGTGTCCCAGACCATGTTCGTCTTTTTTTCTGCCTGCTTTCGAAATGTTGAATATTCTTTGCCATCCTATGTGCTGAAATTTTATCATCATACGTTTCTCAGTTCGTAACTATTCAGATGTAGCGATTTATTAGTGGATAAACAGATTTAATCTGTTAACGTTAAGCGATTATTCTGCCTAAATTACCTGTGTGTCCATAAGTCTGTTTTACTTTTTAGGCGAATATATTTCTTTATTTTTCCGAAAGCTTTTTGCTCAGACTGTGTCTGCTCATTGTATTGTTAGACGATTCTTGATGTGAACAGCGTGTTACTTGTTTTTATAGATGGTCTTGCAAGTTGGTGTATTCTTGACTAACTGCATGATACGGAGTATCCCTTAAGTTATGACTGAGTCGTGGTTTTGTGACGCATAAGTTGTACAGGTACACGACATGCAAGTTTTGAAAGTTTTGAAATGTGGTATTGGAGAAGAATGGAGATCAGTTGGACCGATCGTGTGAGAAATGAAGAAGTATTACACAGAGTCAAGGAGGAGAGGAATATCCTACATACACTAAAAAGAAGAAAGGCTAACTGGATTGGTCACATCTTGCGTAGGAACTGCCTTCTGAAACACGTTATTGAAGGAAAGTTAGAAGGAAGGATAGAAATGACGGGACGACGAGGGAGAAGACGTAAGCAGCTACTGTATGACCTAAGGGAAAGAGCGATACTGGAAATTGAAAGAGGAAGCACTAGATCGCACCCTGTGGAGATCTCGCTTTGGAAGAGGCTACAGACCTGTCGTAAGACAGACTACAGAATGAATGAATGAATGATGTGACATGCAATGCGGTTCTCAGAAATATGTTTCAGTGATCTGACATTTCCATCCTACGTTTATACTGACATTTCCCACAACATGGAAGATTTTCTAAAATATTTTCAGCCAAAAACAGACCAGAGTAATCCTTATTCAGAATTTTACACGTCTGTGTGCCACTCAGCGTGTCCGTCTCAAAATTCATGTAATGCCGTAGTCTACGCTTCTTAAAACGGAAAGAAGCCGGTATTTGATATCACTGTGCCTTCTGTGACACTACAGTAACCTTCTTTTGATTTCCTTCTGTCACTAAAAACAACATGGCAGACGCGCGAACTTGTGTGGCGGAAGTGACACTAACACCAGTTGCTCTTGGGTAACGGAGGTATGGTAATAGTTCTGGAAAAAAATATATGCATAGAGCTTTTGTTTGGGAGATATTTTGGTAGAGCATAGATGGCAACTGTGCGAATGTTTTATTTAACTTTCGGTATGACGGCGATAATTAATGAACCATCGGAGCTGGGCATGAGTAATTTGGTACTGAGATAACACCATGAAAAGCACGTACAGATTATGTATGGGATATTGATTGTACTTCAACAGTTACAAACATGGTGACGATGCGAAATTTAATGTATACAGAACCTGTACTTATGTTATAAGGTCTTGACAGCAAGAAAAATACATCGCTACGGATAGATATGTAGAGCTAGATGCCTGTAAAGTATGACAGTATGATAACTGAACCCATGGTGCTTCACTTAACCTGTCGAAGCAAACACTTATCTAAATTACATATAAAACTTCTGGTTTTACGTCACGGAGAACACAGTCCGTCTGCATTATAAAGGCCATTCGGTAAATAGTATGTAGGGAAATAATCACTGTTTCTTTTCTGAACCATTGGAAACACATAGATACACTGTGTGGAAGAATGCAGAGTTTCTTAATGTTAGAGTAGCGGTACATAAAATTATCACTTGGCTTTAATTGATTAACGAATTTTCTGTCCGTTACGTTGAATGTAAATACAGTGTAATCTCGATTCTCCGATTGTTCGAGATTCCGTTTCTTCCGGGCCTATGCTTTAAAAATGTTTTTTTTATCTCAAGTGAGAGCGTAGGTTTTGATGTCTTTGCAGTATAACTTAAAATATGTACCCTATTATTATTCTACTGGTGTACTATTATATAAGTTGGTGTTATGATAAAATGGTATATACATAGCACGTATTAATACAATGTGTGTGGCGTACCATATACGTAATCTTACGCTCGAAATTGTCGTAATCCATGTAGTCCGAGCTTTTCGGTAATTCGAGACAACCTCGGTGGCGTTTAACTCGAAATATCGATATTATACTGTACAAGGAATAAGCTTACGTGTCGCACGCTTCAGCCCCACTTGTTACGCATTTTTAAGAGATGAAAAATTATATTTTGTAATTCCGCATATGCACTTCCTTATGGGAAAATATTGCCATGCATAAGTCAGATTTTTAGGCGCGTTTGCAAAATTGCGCAAAGGGACAATTAGCTTCGTCATGCCTGTCTGCCCATCCATCAGTCCGTCTGTCCTTCCGCCCGCATGGAACAACTCGGCCCCCACTTTACGGATTTCCGTGAAATTTGATACATGAATATTTTTCAAATATACGTGAAAAAAATTCTAGTTTCATTAAATCTGAAAAGAATGACGGATACTTTACTTGAAGACCTATGTACGTTTATGATATCTTGCTGAATTCTTCATAGAATGAGAAATGTTTCAGACAAAAGTTGTGTAGAAAATCAAGACAAACATTTTATGTACAGTAACTTTCTTCCGAAAATCGTGCCGTTTATGAGATAATGAGGAACAATATGGTAGAGCAGACACACCACAGATGACAATACAATACGGTTCATGCGCATTGCATGCTGGATAACTAAGGCTACGTACACAAACTCAGAATGTGTAATACTTATTGCTTTTCCACGGCAACAATGGTTACGCGAACGCGTCTCAATGTTACGTTTATACGTACATTGCCTATCTTGTTTTCTCTAATTTTCGTAAAGCGTAATATTAATTTCGTGTTGCATGTTGCATATCTACCATTATAATGCAGTTTTCATTCACGCGACACGATAGGCTTATGTCTTGAAGGAATTCATTCGTCTAAAATTTTCATGTTCATTGCATTGGAAGTTGTGCAGTGTAGCAACAGAACTGCTGATATCTGTGCTCTGCTGAACATGTGTTTGTGTGTGTGTGTTCTGTACTTACACTTAACATTCCCCACAACTTTGATTAGTTGCTTCACTATTGCATGCTACTCTAGACACGGGTGAAACAACGGACTATTTAACTGTCTTCTTCTTTCTTCCATTTCTAGGCTTATATTAGTCGAAAGAATTATTCAGTAACATTGTTTCTCAACAGACTGCGGCAAAAAGAAGAAGAAAAAAAGGAGATACGACTGAGATATTTACTCTGCGTCAGAATCGCAATGAAATGATCCAACTGACTGGAGGGCAAAATCTTTTTTTCTGTTATTAACAGTCCAGTAGGCATTGCATTCATAATTTCAAATACTTTGTATTGTTGCTGTCTTTGCTGAAGGATACAAATAATTCTGTATTATTTATGCTTACTAGAACATTGTTATAACTATCTTTTTCAACACTTTCTGTAACAATTAGCTCATAAAAATTGCGTCCCAGCTTTCCAGTGGGGTTTCCGTTTGCCTGCTTTTCTGATTTTGAACACAATTTTACGTTATGACACCACATTGGTGAGGGGATCTCCGTGTCTAAGAATGCTAACTAATTACATTGTACAATGCACATTTAAGGACACTTGTTTTTTCGTCTCAAGGCTTGTGGTTCACTCAGTTTTACAGATATGCCGCTTTTCTTTTATCGCTGTACTGTGCGTCACATGGCAGCTGTCACTAGATGTTCGGCCGTTGCTGGCTTTGTATGCGATGAAGTTACCGTGCTCGGTACGGCGATAAAAGGAAAAACCTCTAGTAAAAACACTTCTGGCCTGATATCGAATGAATGTCTGAGCCAGACCGAAGTTGTTTACACGTATTTCCTTTTCTGGTATCCAAAGAAGGTCTTTGAAATCGAAACCCAGGTTGGTCAAGCATGTTGGTTATCATCTTCTAGGCATCTCAGTATGATATGGCCTTTTGTTTATAAGCCAAGTTTTCAAAAGGCCTTGTTGTGTTTCGTCATATCCTCAAGTAGTGCAAGTTCAAGTAGCCCTTATTCTTTAGGCATAGTGGTTGTTATATATACCGTCAAGGTTAACACTAAACACTCCGAATTTTGTCCATATTTTCCCCACAAAATTTGTTTATGTGTTCCTTTTTAATTAGTGAACAAATAGAGTAATAATGAAGAACGATTATTTCATATACATTTACCGATTGATCTTTCTAATGGAAGCACAGTGTTTTCTCTGTGAGGTAGTAACTGAATCTTTATATGTATAATGTCTATTCTTTTTAATTTTCAAATGGTGAACAAGTCATTTCATGAATAATATGTAGCTGATTCTCAATTTCTTGCTAGCGTGTTCTGTAATAATTGCAGGACCATACTGCTCCAAAAACTGTGTAATTCTCGAATTCTGGTAGTAAATGATAAACCTTTAAATATTGATCACTGGACCTATATTGGTGTGCTGATTTTCGTAAATACAAGCAAGAAAAACCACGCTAAATTCGTGAAATACTTCTTTTCGTAGGAGGCTCACAGCACACTAAATCCGCCACGGAATTGAGTCTTTAGTTTAATTTGCTATTTTCAACAGGTCAGGGTATTTAGCTCCATTTTGGGGGGTTGTAAGTTACCTGATTTCTTGGTGAATTTACAGTGTCGTGGAGCGTAATACGATGTCACGAAATTAGGTAGTTTCGCCACTAATTATTTCATCCTAAGAGGCCTTCTATTTTTCCTTTCTAGTCCCCAACATACTATATCATTAACAGCAACGCAACGATTTCTTGCTTCAAGTAAATAAACGAGTTTCTGTTCCATCTGCTGTAAGGTTTTATTAATTTTATTCTACTGGATGTGTGCGTAATAAACAAATTTAAGCAGATGGAACCAGAGAGTTAATCGTACTAGTCCTAAAATGTATGATCCTGGCAGTTACTAATGAACAATATACTAATTTGGAATGTGAAGCCATTTAGTCTGGTAGATAAATACCGACGTTTCGGACGACCCTTTGGCCTTGAACCTTAGGATATCTAACTTAAAATTGGAGACGTTTCTTTCTTACTATTTGTTGGCGCGCGTTTACTGGACTGTGCGACGTCACACACGACAATATAATAATCTTCCAAGGTAACTGCCTTGTGGGAACATCAAGTCTTACATTTGTTAAAGAGTTTTAATTTTTGTAAATTGTTAATGTGAGTTTTATGTGTACAGATATCGACATTTTATATTAAAGCACAACCAGTGAAGATTTGTGTGAGTTGATATTTCTTAAGTGTTGAATGTCAGACGGTGCTGTCTTTGGCGGGTTATTGTACATGAATTGCTTGGATGCCTGCTGTCCTGTAAAATAAGGCTTACCGAGGGCAATTCATGTAGACGACTCGTTCCAGCAAACTTAGCTGATGACCTTGGCTGAAAGGCCTTTTTACTTGTACCGTAAGATTCTGGCACTACTAAAGGTCACTAATCTACAATATTTCCTGCACAGCATGTTCAAGAATAAGTCTACCCACTTCATTCACTTACGTGCCCACCATAACTCCTTGACAGAAGATAAAGCTGTGCTTTATTAGCGTGGGTGGAAACTGCCGCTGTATTCTCTGGTCGCTTGAGTTGAAATTTCCTAAGTGTTGAATGTCAGACGGTGTTTCCTTTGACGGGTTATTGTACACGCATTGCCTGGATGCCTGCTGTCCTATAAAATAAGGCTTACCGAAGGCATTTCATAGAGACGACTCAGCCTGACTACCATTTTCATCACGACTTTTCCTAATCGCGGTAATTTTCATTTGCCATTTGCATGAAATTTTCCAGACTAGCACTACAAGGACTGTTATAAAGAGTTGCCTGCACCTAAACTTCACTTGTAATGAAGAATGCAATAATCTCCAGAGTAACTAAATAAGGCTGAAAGGACTGTTTGTAAGAGTTTATCTACACTTAAACTTGTAATGAAGGATACGGTAACCTCCCACAGTGACTAAATAACTGATTCCACAGTCACAGTCCTTTAAAACCTCATAGTTACTTGGGTGGCCAAAGAATTCCCTGCCTTTTATGGAATCTGAAGTTTTATTACCGCATTTACAGTAGCCACCCATTGATTCCTATCCATAGCTAAGTTAGTCCAGTGCTTACCTTTCCAAGCTCTTTAGATCCTTTTCAATATTATCACCATCTAAATTTAAGTCTCCAATGTTGTATCTTCCTTACAGGCATTCAGACCAAAGCGCTTACGTATTTCTCATCAGTTTTATGTGGCACTGCCCACCTAACACTCCATCATTTTGACCATGGTAATAAATCATGAAGAGTTCAAGTCACGAAGATTGTCACTATGCTTTTTTCTTCAGTCTTCTGTCACTTCCACCCTCTTAGGTGCAATTATTTTCCTCAGAGCCGTGTTCTCAAACGACTTCAATTTCTCGTTTTCCTTATGTGTGAGAGTCTAAGTTTTACATCCAACTATAGTTGCAGCTTTAGTCTTTACATGTTTAGACAGTATCGTCTTTAGAAACTTATTACAAATCTGCTGGCAAAGCAACCAGAGGCCGTCGCAGGAACAGCTGAAAAAGCAATTCTTGAATAAGAGGTGGTGGATTGTAGTTCAAGAAGAAGAAGAAGACGAGGAAGACGTTGATGAAGAAGAAGGAGAAGAGTAGATGAAGAGGAGAAGGAGGAGGAAGAAGGAGAAGAAGGGTGTCAGGTATCAGACAGGTAGGCTGAACAGTCTCAGTGGAGTGGTAACAAACACGCTTCAGATGTATGCTCATAATTTCTTCGTGAATGAAATATGCATTTGTTAGTGTCATTAGCGAATATTTAAAATTGACATAAATTCGAAGGTGTTATTAGCTGCTATTATTTTAATATTATGTTGTTTTCATCATGTCGGGAAATCCCTTATAGTAAACGCAAATTTTCGGCCCTGCAGCTTGCGCCGTAGCATGTAATCACAATTCTTGAGGGGAAGTCAAGGGAACGCGAAAATGGAAACTATAATGCGTAACAATTTTACTTTGACCTGGATTGCACGTGTGTAGCAAGCTGTATAAGCTGTCCCTTTGCTGCAGCCTCACTCGCTCACGTAATCTATTTGTTGAGCGGCCGCAAAGTAGATTGTCGGTGGAGGGGGGGGGGGGGTGGCAGGGGGAGACAAGAGATGAGAGCAAAGGAAGTGACGTGCCTAGCAATCTAATACTGGTCTGGTTGTACATTCGTTCCCTTCTTTCACATCCCAAGACTTGCTTGCTCAAGTCACACTGGATTAGACTTGCTACTGTCTTCAATAAGACACTTACAGGTATTGCAATTCCATATAAAGACTAGCAATAATGAACCTTAACGATAGACTCCACACGTGATGAATGACCTATGTTGTAACGACTGGGGAGGAAGAAGGGAATTGACAACGTTCATGCACTTCAATTCGTTTCCTCTTCAGTCGCCGTTACAAAGATGAATTGCTTCTCTCATTCATGAGATGACTTGCTGGAATAATGCTTGGTACAATGCGCTAACCGTGTTTGTCTTAATGTTGCTGATGCGCTGTTTTCGTTTTCCAATTTTATTTATTTATTTATTTATTTTCTTGTGTGTGACGTGTTTTGGTTTTCCAGAAGATGTCCTGGTGTGGGTTGGCACTGCTGGCACTTCTCGATTGACGCACTGTCCGTCGCCGTCCAACCTAATGTAATATTCAGGGACTGCAGATGTTTTCTACTTTACATTGCATGTTACTCTGTCCTTTGAGAGGCAATCGGGCACATTTTATTCCAGAAAATTCGATTCTATTATTTTCTTTGTTTTGGTTTGCCAGTTTCCATTAATAAGAAGACATTTATAGGTGATATAGTCCGAATACCTGTTTTAAAGCTGATTTAACGAACCTGTCAGTAGGTCAGGCGACATAATATGAATATATGGTAAGTGGTGAAAAATACATTGACAAAGATTCGGAAGAAAACCGTTGTGGTCGAATTTTCGGTTTTTTCTCCGATGTTTGTGTGAAGGGACTGTGGAAAATCACGAAAAATGTTCAGTGTAATCATTTTGCGTTCCGGGATTCAAACCAACGACCTAGGCCTAGGCCCTTTCAGCCAACTTACTCCGTCTTCTGTTTTATGGTTAAATTGGATGATGTTTGTATACGTTTGTTTGTTAAGTAATTATGTTTTGAAGTGTCATGCCTATGCAAATGAGGAATTATTTGGTTACAGTTTTAGAATTTATGTCATTCTGAAACACAGCACTGTCAAAGTTAACAGTCACATTATTTGAGGGATATAAGTTTTATTACGTCTTATATACACTTTTCAATTTTCGAACGTCATCTAAAAAGGTCAGGTAGGCTCTGTTCATAGGTGCATTTTATGCTTAGCTTCATAACTAGGATATACTCTTGGCTCACTTGTTGGTTCTTTCATTTTTCTAACTGAATATTTTAAGAAGAAACACTTCTCACAGAGTTCCTAATATTAGTAGGTACTTTAACCCTTCCACCTTAACCTAAATATGGTTGTTGTGCACATTTATCATAAGAAGTAACTAATTTATGTGGCTTTTATAAACCTGCGTATGATATAAACGTGATGCCTTATTACTTGCCAGAATTTACCTTTAGTCGTTGGAACGTGCAATTTGGTGTGCCGATTTTAGTACAGCTCCTGAGGAAGGTAACTGGATTTGTGACAGCAAAGGTTTGGGTCTGCACACAACTGAATAGTGTTCAGTACTTTTAGGCGTCAGAAGGCCTTAACTGGAAACCTGTAAGTAGCAAAAAGCCTGTAAATTGCTAGATATCGCAGCTGGAACATAAATGTAGTAAAAATAGCTGGATTGCATTATTTGAGAGGATGAGCGATGAACACAAAGTTTTGAAAACTAAAATTAATTGAAATTACATTTAAGGATTCATTTGGAACTTCAGTACGCCTCCATTATGAAAACCAATCAGTAAATGCTGACTAAGGAAGTAATCACCGCTTATTTTGGGTGTCATACCAACCACACAAATGCACTCAGAAAGCACAGTGCAGTGTCCTCGTGGTGTATGTATATGTATGTGTGTGTGTTTGTGGGGGGGGGGGGGGGAGTATACACCATTCAACATTTAAGAGTTAATAAAATAACCATGGTTTCCGCCCAATTTTTCCCTTTTTTTAAATATTACAGTGCATTCTTTTACTTGCATTCCTCAAAGAAAAATAGAGGAAAATGTTGAATATGCTTTTGGGAGATATTTCTGTATGGAGGATACAAATTGACAGAGATTGGTAAAAAATGGTCTGACGGTTTCCATACAAGTGAAAGGGAATCACAATTAAATTATCCTTCAGTAGTCC
This sequence comes from Reticulitermes speratus, assembly GCA_021186555.1. NCBI lineage: Eukaryota > Metazoa > Arthropoda > Insecta > Blattodea > Rhinotermitidae > Reticulitermes > Reticulitermes speratus. Next base: position 23,296,020 of record JAJKFL010000004.1, read on the forward strand.
CTAGAGTTTCTGGGTCATGTGAGGGGAAAAGCACAAAAGTGGCCAGTTGGCATCTCAGGGCAGATATGCTACGTGTGCTGTGCGTTCACATGGGAATTTTCAACTCTCTTGTGCCAAAAAAAAAATCATAGGAATATTTACTAGTCTCCTCTTGTCCTGTCATTTTCTGTAGGGGAAGCAAAACTGACCACAATAATATTGTTAAGATGGTCTGGGAGAAGAGTTTTTGGCGGAGGGTCAGCATCAAGGAGGGACAGTTGAAGACTAAAAACGTCTACGAAGATAAGACTTCAGGACGTTATTCTTTACGAATATTTGGTTTGCGTAATATCTGCAGTAATTAGAAAATGTGACATTTCTTATTTGAAAATTGTAACTTTCTTTCTTTGTAAGTGTGTAAGAATTTGATCCGACTCCTAAAAGGCAAAGTTCTCCCTAGAACAGGCCACGAAGGTCCAGAAGGGGAGTAGAGGTATAGCTCTACTTTTTCTTTAACCCTGGCACTAGATGAGGGTGGGTGGTCAACTCCACTCCCCGGCAGCTTTACCCCCGGGAAAGAGACTCGGTACCCATTGTATAGGAGACTGGGTGGGCCCCAGGGCCGGTCTGGACGGTTGTGGAAATTCTCGCCCCCACCGGGATTCAATCCCCGGACCGTCCAGCCCATAGCGAGTAGCTATACCGACTATGCTATCCCGGACCACGATCCGACTCCTAGGTTACAATTATAAAGTGCCAAGGGTTAACTGGAAACGTGAAGAGAGTAAAATTATTTTGGAATGACAGATGTGTAGACTCGCAGTAAACACTCAAAATATAGACTAGTTTAGCTTCTTAAGTGTGCCACTTGATGACTCTTTCATTTGCTAAAATTATATAGCGCCTGCGACAGATGAATGAGGAATATGAAGGATTGATGGACTGTTGGTCAGTGGGGAAATCCGAATTACTCGCAGACAAACCGGTCCCAGTGCCACTTTTATCCGCCACAAATCCCACATTGACTGGCGTGGGATTGAACCAGGGCCTTTGCATTGAGATGCCGGCGACTGTCTGAGCCAGGGCACTGTCCGTATTTTATAATTACTGCAAAATTTTTTTGGAATATATTTTATTCAAATAAGATGGAATCTGTTGCAATAAATTTTGGTTAGACGGATAGATAATATGAACCTTAACGATACAAATTTCTGAAGGCATTAAATAAAATATCTCAGAGCTGCTTCTGTTCCCAGCAGTTTCGTCACTTGAGTCATGGAATCTATATTCAACGTCAGTGCCGTTACCGAACAAGCAAATAGATGCAAAAGTTGTATATCTTGTGTCACTGAAATTGTGCTATACGGTACACTGAATTCTCTATTGTGTTATTGAAAACTGCGCTGTAAGACTTTCAATTAACTTTTCCAATTTATTTACAAAATTACTTGTCTATAACGCAATGATGCTTAATGAAATGCAGAGCATCTGACGTCAGGTAACTGTAATGTCCAAATGTCATTTTGCAAGATACAAGAAACGTTATGCCTCTGTCTAGAGAGAATAAAGAACAATTGCCTTCAGTAGTAAGTTGGTTCAGTCGTTTTATTACCTATAAATGAAATTTGGAATTTAAAGTAATTTAATTCTTTTGTCCTCTGTCATGAAATTCAAAGACTTCCCAAACATAAGAGTATTTTGTGGGTCACAAAATTAGGGCCATGTAGCTATATTTCTTTTCAGGTACAGGCTTACGTAAAGAGACTGAACGTGATTGTGACACATCTCTTTCAATTTGTGTACCGTATACTACACGCACAGTATTACAGACCTTTTAGCTGCATGTTGCTTATTCTCTCTTCTTCGAACTCTGATTGCTGTAAATTAATTTTTTCAGTATACTTGTTTTGGTTCGGACTGAGGAATGCCATTAACACGCGTAAGGCTGCTTTTGCGACAGCTGCTAGCTTAATTCATGAACGTGCTGATGTAAGAGATTATGCGCTTCATTTAGGGTACCTTTATTTACATCTGCCATTTCTCGTGTATTAATTTGTTTTATGACAGAAACAGGTATTTTGAATTTTAATGACGAGGCTTCCTTTTTGCAGATTAAATGTTAGCAACTTAGTCATATTCAGAGGGATTAGAAAAACAGAATCTTCGCCAGGGGGGCAATGAAGTCTCATACTAGCCCTGAGAATGTCTCTTATGGGAACGAGATAAAGGTATTCTTGTTCTAGTTTAGTAACTATATATATACTGTATTATTAACTAGGTAGTACCAACAGTAATGCACAAATTTAATATATAACATAAAGTCGTTAGACGATCACTTTAACTCCGACATGTTTCGGTGGCATATATACCACCGTCATCAGGGAGAATCACACCGAAAACTGGAACACTGCTGGTAGGGTAAGGTCCTTCTTGCTGTGTACACATTGCCAGAGTCACTTCACAGAAATTCACGACCATAGAGCATGGCGGGCACTGTATACGCGCTGCAAAAGTGGTATATGTGCCACCGGAACATGTCGGATTTGAAGTGACCCTCTCACGACTTTGTGTTGCATATTAAATTTGTGCATTACTGTTGGTACTTTCTAGTTAATAATTCAATAAAATGCACGGTGTTAACAACGCAGTGAAATTTATATATACTGTAGTTAGTTAGTTAGTTAGTTAGTCAGTCTTTCAGTCAGTTACTTATTTTAGAGCTGCTAAAGTACTTTAGCGAGTCCAGTGTTCTAGGATTTCACATGAATGGCTGCTCGGAAAGTACCGCTTAGTTTACTAAGGCCTTTAGCTGTTGTAAAACCTACTGGATTACCATTCGAGGAATATTCAACCCCTGGAGCCCGATGTCTTGACACCCAAAATAATGCGTATGACTGAACGCACAATAACCGAAAAGATTATTCCCCCGCCCGCCCCGCAGTGTAACTTCACTCTGCCGTTCATAGTCATGAGGGGCGCAGTTGGTTGAGGCACTGCGCTACAAGCTGGAAGGTCGCGGGTTCGATTCCCGATGGTGTCACTGGAATTTTTCATTGACATAATCCTTTCGGCCGCACTATGGCCCTGGGGTCGACTCAGCCTCTAACAGAAATGAGTACCAGGAATATTTCCTGGGCGGCCGGTGCGTAGGGTTGACAACCTTACCACCTTCATGTGCCGATTGTCTATAAATCTGGGAGCCTCAACCTCCTGGAACCCTAAGGGCCTGTCCAGGCCTGTAATGGGATTGCTTTATATTTGCCTTACAATAGCTGTTTTGTTTCACGTCATAGAAGCAGAATAATAGTTCTTAATACTCTTAAATCTACCGTGCATAACCTCAAAGGCAAATGTAAAAAAATGTTGTATAGGCGGCCTCAGTGTTTAATTTTTAGGTCTGAAACATTTCGGGCAGAAGTACTTAAGGAGATTGTAAACTTCTGTTTCGTTTCCTCATCACCACGCAGTCTGTCTTACAACAGGTCCATAATCTCTTACAAAGCGAGTTCTCGACAGAGTGCCATCTAGTGCTTCCTCTTTCAACTTCCATTATCTTCTTCTTTCCTTAAGGTCATCCTCAAGGTTAGATGGAAGAATAATATTATAATGGATCTTAAAGTGTTAGGGTGTGATGGTTTGGATAGAAATCATATGGCTTCGCATAGACACCAGTGGAAAGATCTTGTGAACTTCGAGTTTCAAAAGTGCAGGGACTCTCTTCGCCAAATCTGCAATTGTTAGTTCCTAAAGAAGGACTGTTAATATATTTCACTTGAGTTAGCAAGGAATTATGCCTATTTTTCACCGAGAAATAATACCAGCGTGTTGGTATGAAACACGTTTGTTTTCGCGGTCTGTAACACGAAAATTCGGCGTGATGAGAGAGAGCTGTATGATGTAATGGTTTGCCTGCCTGCTTATGTCGTCGGTGTTGATGGGACGATGAAAACATGGGTGCTGATAGATTCTCGCCTCTCACTCTGACGAAATGTTCTGGGCGGGGGAGGGTCAACCGCCCGCTAATATATACCTCTCGTGCTGCTCACTCGTTAGACACTCAGGGATCCGCAGCCGTTCCAGACTGGGTCCACAAAAATATATATTTCTTTTTTCAAAGTCAACAAGTATTCGACGCGTCTGGTGTTACCGGAAGGCCTGATACGTTTGCTGAATGGTTATGGGTCACTGGAAATACCATGCTATTACAGGGCCCTTAGTGGGCTCTTTTCCTCATGGTGACGCACCTGCAGCCTTCGTATAAGGCAGCGAATTTCTTTACCAGCTGCACGTTTGAACCTTAGCAGTGCAAATTATTATCGTGAATTCAACGAGTCGGTCCAAATTAATATTCCAGAAAATATCTAATCTTCGAATTTCAAAAGCAGCCATTAGATGGCTTAGGAAACACCAACATCAAACATTATAATATAACGTGTCGATTTGAGCTCCACATTGAAGTGGTACAACTGAAAGCGCTGTTGATTTTAACTAGACATTGGGCCATTAAGATTTTAGGCATTCTCAAGCAATAATGTGTTGTGTGCAGTTACTGTCTCTAAACGTGTACTTAATCTTACTTTTTAATTATATTTCTTTATTGTATGGACGTTTAATAAAACGAGCGTATGATCCATTGTATTCATTAGATATAAAATCACATTCCTAACTTGAAACTAAGATGTACTGATGTTGCTGTAATAACTCTTTTAAGACCATTTTATATAATTGTGCCATAATATATATAGGTAAGCAGTGAAACAATCCGATCCCGGTGGCCGCGTGGTTTAAAGCGTAGGTCTGTGGCCCCTCAATGGCTTGAATCTTGGGTTCGAATCCCACTGAGTGCATGGATGGTCGTCTCTTGTGTTTGTTGTGTATGTAGCAGACTGTGCGACGAGCTGATTACTGTTCAGAGGAGTCCTACCGGGTGTATGTGTGTGTCTAATTGTGTTTGATCTAGAAACCTCAATAATGAGGCGGTCTAAGCCCGATTTGAGCTGTTGCACCACAGAAAAAAAAAGCAGTGAAACAGAGCACGAGTCTGCTATCGCACGTGGACAGTTAATGCTTAGAGTGGAGATTGTGCCTCGGCCTCCTGATATTCTTCACGATGGGCCACGGCTCCCACCCACACCATGTTTCAACCCATTATTTAATAGCTGAAGAAACGCGACTGTTTTAGTGACACCTTTGTAACAAGTCCCTAATAAACCCTAACACAAATATGCGTCCTTTGATTTATTAAATATACGGCCTCTTAATATTAGTCTCCTCGGCGTGTTTGATTTGGTCTCTCGTACACTCGAGGTCTGTCGTACACTCGAGGCGCTGTCTTTGTACAACGGTAAGAACATACATTTCTAACAGCGTTAATGGACAACTCTTGTAAACGACCAGTGTTTCATAAGCAATTCGATAATGAACGTAAGGCCTGATTCCTGATAACAGTCCCCATTATTATATCGTTTCCTTCCGTAATAATGCTGTAGCATGTGACTGACCAAAGTGAAATTCATTGGTGTCAGTTCCCCTCTTATCTGCAACAAAAAAAAAAAGATATTAGGGTGCAGTATAGTTGTCCGGCCGGTCAGTCATTTGTTAGAAATTGGATTGACCATCGCTCGGTCTGGCACCTCACAGCGTTTCACTATCAGATCGTGATCCGCTATGTGTGGCCAGAGCATTGTTCTGTGTGCGTCACGCATCACCATGATTACGCGTACACACATGGGGGCTCGGTTTATCCAACTGTCCTTGAAAAAGCACAGAAGTACAAGGACGTAGCAAGCAGTTATGAAAATGTGATGATGAATGTTAACCGTGTAGTGAGAAATTACCGCAGTCAACTAATATCAGCTCTTAAGTAATGGTTGGACTCTTGATTTGTTTCCATTTATTTCACCACAGTAATTAACTCCCTGGTGTTAGAAAGCGAAGATAAAAACAGGATTTAATTTACATTCATTTCATAATAAGGCTGCATTTGCAAATAGCCTAACGCGATAATATCAATGAAAGTAGTTTTCACTGTGATTAATTAAGCAACTTGTTATGGAGGCGTGTGTGGGCGTTGAGAGCTAGTTCCACGTATTCTCAGCCTCACTACTAGACATAACTCCATGGTACACATGTGATTTGTCACTTATTTTGCCACGGTAAGGCAAATATTTGTACATAACTCTTTATATCACTTGCCCACATTAATTAATTTCAACTTTCCGAATTCTTCCTCCTGAAGAGCGATTTTAATATTATCCTGAATCTGTTCCAAGCTCATGAATCCTGCGTCAACCTCACGGATCTGCATTCATATTTACACCGTCTGACGAGGTGTTGTTCTCCATGGTAACTTAACTTATTTTCCTGTTCTAGTTATGTCACCTACTTATTATTTGGCGAGTTTATTTTGAAACTAGAGAGACCGCAAAGGAAACTTCAGAGAATCTGTCTTGGAAATTAGCACCGAGCCTTCCAAAGGTGATTAACGTATTTTGTACTTCGGAAGACGAATTGTTCTTACAAATATTTAACGAGTTGCTAGGAGATACCGTGAAGCCTATATTCATATTACATAATTTCATAGCTTTGTATTACTATTTGTTGTTTTGTATTGCTAAAGTTACTAATATTAGTTAACTACAGACTGTATGTGTTACGTTTCTCATCCTCGCAATATCCGTGATCTTTCACTTACAAACAACACTTCACATGTAATTTGTAGGTATGGTTAGGATCCAGTTCCGTTCTACATTTCACTTACGTTTATCCAGTAGGTAAATGGTTATTGCCATGAAACCGAAACACAAAGGAAACATTTGCACGGTTGTCTTGTTCTTATTTATATTCTGTAAAAGTATTACCGCAATCAGACCTTCATACTGTTCCAGAATCTGTTACCACACGTTCTTTCAGAGCCATAAAATGTCTGACATTATTGTCTTTCTCGCCTCACATGTTTGCGCGTCAGCCATGTTGTTATTAGTAATTGTCGGAAATTAAAATATACGGCTTCGAGTTGTCCTCCGATATCATAACATTTATGCCAACTTCTCTGCAACTGTGTGTAATGGTTCCAAATCTCCACTGCGGGGGGGGGGGGGGGGGCACAGTATGATTTTCCTTTCTGGGAAAGGGTAAAAATTGTGATTTTTCATCACGGGAAACAATTTGCTTCTCCATTATAAACAGCAGTCTGCTATTGCTGTTTAAAGAAATAATTGCTGTCTGTTGTGAGAACTACCACGAAGAAATGAAAAACACTGTGCGTAAAAAGAAGTGTTTTTAATGTTACATTAGACGGTACATTTGATAACCGTTGTGCTTTAAAGTTATGTGTATTGGAACGAAATTCCATGGGACGGATGCAGAGTGGTTTGAAGACTCTTACCATATCGTGGAACGTGGAATTTATGTCGAGTTTTTCCATCGAAATATTAGCTCACAGGATGAGACGATGTTTCTACTTGTTTAATTGCACGGGTTGAAGGCTAAAAGCTAATTAACTCCCTCACGTTATTTCTTGACTTGCCGCAAGCTATAACGGAACGCAATGGTCTTGTTAATTGCTTAAGGGGAAACGATCCAGAAGAATTGCTGATTGCTGCCATGCAAGTATAGTCGAAGGGGAGGATGTTTGTATCCAGAGTTTGGTTGTTATATTATGTTTGTGTAATGTGTATGATGCGTGCAAGCTGAGACATACTGTAGGTACAGGTTGCATGTTAAGGCGGGGGCTTTGCCAGGCTGGCACGGACATCATTATTACAAGGTTCAGCTTTATCGTAATGTTCGTCCACTCCTTCCCTTTCATCCAGACTCTAAAGTACAGTTAGTGTTGAGAATATGAGCTTTTCAGTGTATACATTACTTTTTTATAATTTAACGCTGTAATAAGCAACTCTTTATGAAATATTTGACCGGTTTTCATGTCACTGATAGTCAGTTCAGAAAGCTTTGTCTTCCCGTCTGCTGTTTAAAAATGTAAATATTGAAAAGGAAGCCTGTTGATATTTATGGGTGTGAAATTTGGGCGCTAGTATTAATGGATTGACACAGACGGAGGGGCTGATATTGGGGATCATATCGTTTAGCACTGATTAATTGACCTTTACCTTCCGCCACACGCAATACTTCATCTTAGTTGGCGCTCATCTTGTTGTACTCGACAGGTATAAAATAAGCGGTTAATTCTTAGGAGTTCCGAATTTAGGCGATTATGGAAGATATATATATATATATATATATAGAGAAGAGAGAGAGCGAGAGAGAGCCTGTATGATGATGGTGATAATGATGATGATGAACCAATTGGTGTGAAATATGTCGAAATAAAATAAAAATAATTTAATAACTAAAAAAAATTGTTTCTGACCAAATAGTCTGAGGGTGTTCGAGAGCAGGGTACGAAAATAAATTGGACTTAGGAAGACGAACTGCCTTGGTGCCCACCCAGCCTCCTGTACAATGGATACCGGGTCATTCCCGGGGGTAAAGCGGCCGGGGCATGGCGTTGACCACCCGACCCCATCTAACTCCAAGGTTAAAGAAAGAGTAGAGCTATACCTCTACTCCTCTTCTGTGCCTTCATGGCAGGTTATAAGGTGAATTTTACCTTTTTTAGCTTTACGAAAAGAAAGTAAGAGGACGCTAGGGATTGTTGCACAGTGAGGAGCTTTTTGATTCGTGCTTCTCGCCAGGTATTAAAGTTTTTAATCAAGGAGGATGAGATGGCCAGTGCATGTGGCCTGTATGTGGGAGAAGAGAAATGCATACAGGATTGTGATGAGAAAGCCTTAAAGACAGAGGTCATTTGGAAAACCTAGGCGTAGATGGCGTAATATTAAACTTTATCTTAAATAGGATGCGAGGGTTAGACTTGATTCATCTGGCTGATGATAGGACCTAGTGACACACTGTTGCGAAAATATTAGTGAATTGCCAGAATCTATGTAATGCGGAGAAGTTCCTGACTAGCTGAGCAACTGTTAGCTTTTCAAGAAGCACTCTTCTCTAGGGAATTACTTCGTTATTTGGTTCGAATAATTAGGTGCTCTGTAGTTAGGTACTTTTATGTATCATTCATGTAGCTTATGATTTTCTGTACAGTACGTAGACCAATTGAAAAATCCGTTACAGGAAAAGATGATTGCTTTTAATCGGCATATTATTCTTTCATTATTTTGGAATATTATTAGCTATGTGTTCCTGTCTGTCCATCCGTCTACTTGCAATGCAGACATTGACTGCGTCGAGAACGTCTGAGACAGGAACACCATTCAGAGTGAATTGTTGTATGTCCAAGCTTCTGACTGATTTGTTGTGTTGAGAAAATATGCTAGGAATATAATGTATGAAGGTGGTGGGATACTGGACAGGATTGGAACTTAATTCTATAGCAGAATTGCCGTAACCCAATATGTTTACATTAAACGGAAAGATGACAGACAAATAAATAGAGCGAAGTTACGATATTAGGTGTATGCTAGTCGTACTGTGTATTGAAACTGCAAATTCCACTCTAGAAATGCCACGAAGGCCCAGAGGCGAAGTAGAGGTATACCTCTACTCTTTCTGTAACCTCGGCGCTGGATGGCGGTGGGTGGTCAACGCCACACCCCGGCTGCTCTACCCCTGGGAAAGGGAGCCGGTACCCATTGCATAGAAGGCTGTGTGGGCCTCGGGGTTATTTCCGGGCGGGTACGGAAAATCTCGCCCCTACCGAGGTTTGAACCCGGTTCTTCCAGCCCGTAGCGTAGTCGCTATACCGAGTACGCTATCCCGGCCGTACTAACCCCAGACATGATATAGACCTACGCAAACATGGACAAGATCTGTATTAGCCGACCTCAGTATTCATTTTCTATCACTGAGCTAGATTTATGTAGATGTTTGCTCATGTGAAACGTGTTAGAATATATGACAGTGTAACCCTTTTGTGATCCAAGAACCGACTTTGTTTGTTTATTAAATTCCATATCAATAAAACTGCAACACTTTGTACAGTGAACGTTATTCATTCAATTTTAGTGGCTGATAACGACGTCGAAGCAAGAAGTAAAAAGGTTCCCAACTCGTATTCCTTACAACGCACACACAGTGTTCTAGACAAGAGTTCTTTATCTTATAACAGTGTTATTTGGTTCGCTAAATAACAGCCTGTATTGTAAGTTACATTAGAAGAACAGTCGTAACACAGAAGAGAGATGCGTACGGGGATTTGGTAAGAAATGTGAAGGAAATAAACCACTTTGAAGACCGCAGCATAAATGGGAGGTTGATATTAAAAATGAATATTAAGGATGGGATGGTGTACACTGGTTTCATGTAGCTCAAGAGAGGGACAAGTGGCGGGCTTTTGTGAACACGGTTATGAAATTTCAGTTGCGTAAAATACGTAGATTTCATGACTAGCTGAGAACGTACCGGCTTCTTAAAGGCTCTGCTCCGTGGAGTCCTCACCGTAAAAAAATTACCAAGTACGAATCATTCAAAAACGTCTCGCACCTGGACGTGTTTCACACCACTGTCGAATTATCATGCATAAACGAATAACTTCGCTGCAAGATTAATAGTCTTGCCATCATTCCGTGATTTGTAAAAAGGCATGTATTGATTTCCTGATTGAATTTACCCCGGGGTCAGAAAAGTCGTGGAACGCGTAAGGCTCTTGGCTAGTAGTTTATGAGATGTTTATCCTTCTCAAGAATATCGGACATTACTATGAAAAGTGTTTTCTTTTTCGTAAAATAAATGAGTTTAGAAGAATGAAGGCTGGTGTAACGGCTAGGTCAATGTGGATTTTTGTTATTTCATGCATGCGGACGATGTGTTAGCGAACGGCTAGTAGCGGCAGTTGATGGTCGTCTGAGGCCTCGTGTCCGGCTTTCATCGCTTGATGATGATGAGGAGGAGTTGGGCCAACGGACGACCCGCATATTGCAGCAGACGAGATCGTTAGAACGCGGAGGTCACAGTTACAGAGACCTTGTCGTGGTTTCCAAACTTCCCAGCCGCTGCAACTGTGCAGCTAACCATCATAAACATAACCTGAGTTGTATTTCATTTGTGAATGTTTGCCTGCAGTCCACTACTTACTGGGGCCCAAGCTAACTCTTTCCTCAGGACATGTGGTAGGTGCCTAAAGGCGACCAGTCACCTTGAATCTTTGCCACTACGTTCGTCCTCTCTTTATTATGTGGAGCCTCGGAACACAAACAACTGAACTTTTTGTTAGTATTAATTTTGATATTGTATTATTCTCCCCTAAGTGTTACAGTGGTTGATTTGAATTACGTGTCTTACCAAAGTAATTACAGGTGCCAGATACGTTACTGAAGACAGGATGGTCGCATAATCCAAGCACTGCTGCCCGGTGTATACTAATGGACATGCCTTGTTTCAGGTTTAGCATTTTCATGCTCTTCTGCAGGGTGTTCGGCGCCACACAAGTTTGTAACAGGAATGTTACTACTGGTGTTACCTGTTCCATATGACACCAGTGTTTAATGTAGCCTAATTAAGTAGCCTAATTTGACATTTATGGATTTTACTGCTGCGTACCATTTCGATTTTCTCTGTATTAGGGACATATGAATTATGTATGTTATTTTTAGGTGTGGTTAGCCAGTGGAATGTCAGGTCTGTGGTGATGTATTTATCCATCAGTTAATCAATGTACGGTCTTAGAGAATGTTAAACCTTTCATCTTCTATACAACTTCCTGGCATATATTTATATCATGGGCCGAAGTTTTAATTGTTTTTCAATAAGATATTTTGGTAAATCTAATTAGATACATTGTCAAGTCTGATGATAACAATTATTGTTAGTATTTTTATTTTAGAAGTAGTAGTGTAGTGGTATTACGTTTTAACATGATGGGATGAAACCATTTGTGAATAATATTGAAAGATGAATAAACAAAATATGTTGGGGGGGGAGGGGGCACTTCAGCAGAGCAGAAACGACACAGAACTTGACCCTTTGTCACGATACTCAACTGTTACCCCCCTCCCCCCCCTGATGTTATATTTGCACGCGTCATTCTCTGAGTATGAAATAAAAATGGACCTGTACATCCCTTATTCTCCTTCATCACCACTAAGAAGTGTGATCTTTTTTAACAAAGCAAAGCTCACATCGCTTTTTCCGGATCCAGTTTCTAAACTACGCACACGTACATCCATAATCACGCAAATATACACAGCAATTCGGATCGGCTTCCACGCTCAGTCACGTGTATACTGGGTAGGAAAGGCGTACCGATATATTTATTTTATAAACGGAAACGAGACGTTTAATTTGGATGGAATTATGTAATTAGTACTTTTTTATGAACTGTAATTAACTGAAATATTATAATGTAACAAGACCCTAAATGCGTTTTGTTTTTTGTAATTTTAAAGGCTTTATCCGACTTCTTGACTACTTTTTAACTACTAAGTAGCTGAAATTATTGCGCGTTGCATTACGGAATAGAGAATTTCGAAGTTGTCCCGGCCACAGAAGAACAGAAGTTTTTTGTCTGGCAAAAGAGGAGAAATTCGGGATATGGTTGCCTTCTATTGGGAAAGTCGCTTTAAAGACCGTTCATTTTTAAAGGTCTCTAAAAATTCAAATTAAACTTGCTCTTTAATCCCGCCAATCCAATCGATGGATCTCCCTTTCGTATCTCTTGATCATGTTAACTCTTTTTCCTTATATTTATTATCATGCTGATAACAGCAGCAGTAGTGCATGGTGCTGAATTTCATACTAAAATGTGCACCTTTGACATCTCTTTACATTTCCGCTTTTGTCTGAAGGACCTAATATTGTTAAGCTTGATAACTCTGTATGTACTTCCACCTGCTGTAACATTCAGAAACTCTGCATTTTGCTACAGGGTGTATTTATGTGTTCCGTATGAAAACAGTTTCTCTACACTGCATTAACCGGCTGTTGTCGCATAATAGTCGCATTGTGAAGCTGGCCACTCATCTCAGTCTAGTGTCGAAGTTAAGAATGAACAGAGATTTTTATACCTGTACTCCCACATATGCCGTCATGGTGTTCACAGCTAGAACTTTAAAACTGATTTCATGCCCAGATATATTAGTGTGGACCGTGATGGTAGAAAGACATATACAGGGTGGTGCAAAACTTACTTGACACAAGAGACAACATGTTAAACATCGTTTGTCAAGTGTCTTTTGCGCCACTCGGTTTATCTTATATACATACATTTATTCTGTATATGATTTAAGGCCCATCTTTTTTCCCTTTCCTAAAATCCAGCAAGTCTTACCGTTTTGCAGTCGTACATTACAAAACTAAAACCATTTAATGTCATTGCAGTAATACTGGATCTTGATTGAAGTAATGACCTGTTTTCACTAGCGACGGAAGTGCGAATTGTGTGGAGAATTAGTGGGGCCCCCTATGTGAATAAATGGGGTAAGGCAAGCCAGTGCATGGATTGAGTTTCAGAAATTAATGTAATGATTTTGTCGGTTTGTGGAGCCTTATGATCTTCTATCGTTAATGATAGAGTCTTGTACTGCTTGTGCCCCTCCTTCCTTGTTGTTCCCCACGTACGAGAATTTCAACAAGTTTTCGGACGCAAGAAGTAAAAGGACGAATATCACAACAAAAAATGTAAAATAATATCCCGCAGTATATAATGAGTAACACCACACAACACGCGCGGTATTTAGTTGCTTCCTTAAGACGTAACTACTTTGAAGCTTTTAAAATTGCAGTATGTGTGCCCGCTTTTGCTTTCTTTCCCCCCCCCCCCCCCCCGTTACATTTTCAGTTTAAGTTATTAGAAATATGTGAATATTACAAATTGCAACACATGTTAACGCTTCAAGCACATGTTGTAACTTCTTAAGCAAATAATTTTATCCTTACGGGTTTGTGGGTAAATGTTGCAGTGAACATTATAACAGTGTCCGGTACTTTATACTATTTGAAAATTTTATAGACCATCTGATTTATAACTTTCAAATACATACGCTATAGAATACAAATAATGTCTGGCAGTATTAGAATGTTACATTGTAGCACAAAAGTGCGAGTTATAAATTTTAAACACGTTGGAAGTCAGATGAATCCAGTCTACAATCTCATAGACCCTATACATTTTAATATTGTTTTCCCAACTGCGGCTTGGTCTTCCAAGTGGCTGTGTTTTTCTTGTTTTTCCACGAAAACTCTGTATTAATTTATGTTCTATCTTATGCATGCCGCTTGTTTTGCCCTTTCCATCTTCCTTAAATTTTATCGTCTTAGTCATATCGACGAGGTGACAAAACTTGAAGCTCCGGAAATGCAGTTTTCCCCAGACTCATATTATGTTCTTTCTCATACGTTCAAATAATGATGTTCCATATTCATACAGTAAATTATTTTAAACTGATGATTTTCGTAAGCCATTAATACGAAGTGAGGTTCATATCACAAGCCTTATTGCAGATTATCATCATCTTGGCTTACAGGAAAATTACAACGCCTTTCTTCAGGGAGTGGGCTACTGGAACTTGATTTACGCTGCCGGAGTGTAAAAAAGAAAGAACAAAAATAAAAAGAAGGCACGAGAGAGTGGGAAATTGGGTTCAGCTCTATCAAGTAACACTGCAGTCTTCGGAGTACTAGCTTCCGAAACCGTAGAAAATCGCCGCAGTAGAGCGGTATGAAATAAAACGAAAAAGCGGAATATTTCTACATGAACACCTTCCATTACCACGTTGGAAGTCAGAAGTTTTGATCTTGCCTTACCTGATCTCGGTGCGGTTGCTGGTTTATTCTTTACTTTAAGCGTAGCTAATCTGGTCTCCTGTTACAGTGTCTGCGACACTGTCCACACGTAGCCACCTCAGTGGCAAACTGTCCTATCGGAAGTAGTCATTGCAGGTACACACAATAGTAATGACGGCGAAGGAATCTGTGATGTCTGCGTGCCAGCTGGTGCTCTTGAGGTAATGAAACTATTAGCTTACGATGCAGGAGATAAATGCCTCAAAAACTGATACGTAAGCCTCTTTGAAAAGGGCCACTTCGAAACCCAGAAAGGAGAGAGGAGGATAACGTTAAGGTGTCTCAGGGAGATGGATGGAATTTATCATTTGCAATACCGTGCTTTGGTGTTACCAGATTTGGTCTTGGCGTTGTGGAGTAAATTTGGTTAATAATAAAACAGTTTACTGTATTTAAGTTTATTATGTGAAGTGAGAAGTTAATTCTATTCATGAAATCATATTGGTTACATAGACTAAACAAAAATATAAAGTATAATGAGGCACACTGCTTGCTCCTACGCTGAAAAGGCTAAGAACTTGACCCACTTTGTCATTTGAAACTCATTTCGGATATATTCTACACTTCCATTCTTAAGAGGAAGTGAACAGGAATATTACAAACTAATCTACAGTTTAACATATCTAGAAAGTAAGGTTTTATAACAACAGTTTGCATGGGTGTTTCCTTCTTGTCGGATATGAAGACGCGGGAGTCTTCTTGGATATTTTTTACCTTCAAGATAAGACCACTACTTTGTGTCGAAACGTCGGTAACGATTACTCAGTGACGCGGCGTCATATCTCATAATCTCAGCTGCACCGCTGCGAAAACCTCACAACTCGCATACTGCCATCTGTAATATGAAATCAACATGAATATTATCAGTTTCACATAATGGTGGGTACATTCAAAATAGGCTGTGTCGTGGATCTTGTCTGACGGATTCCGTCTAAATACTTTGCAACCACATTAGGCCTAAAACGTCAAAGACAGTTATAGACCACCTTGGTCGACCGATTGATAATAGAAGGATAAATATGTTTGGAAATCAAGTGTAGCAAACATTCATTCATTCTTTAGTTTGTCTTACGACAGGTCCGTAGCCTCTTCCAAAGCGAGTTGTCCACAGGGTGCGATCTGGTGCTTCCTCTTTCAATTTCCAGTATCTCTCTTTCCCTTAAGGTCATCCAGTAGCTGCTTACGCCTTCTTCCTTGTCTTCCCGTCATTTCTATCCTTCCTTCTAACTTTCCTTCAATCACATGTTTTAGAAGGCAGTTTCTACGCAAGATGTGACCAATCCAGTTAGCCTTTCTTCTTTTTATTGTATGTACGATATTCCTCTCCTCCTTGACTCTGCGTAATACTTCATTTCTCACATAATCAGTCCAACTGATCTTCTCCATTCTTCTCCAGCACCACATTTCAAAACTTTCCAGATACTTCTGATCTGCTTTCCGAAGTGTCCACGTTTCAGCACGATACAAAGCTGTGCTCCAAATGTAGCACTTTACTAGTTTCTTCCTTAAATTTAAGTCCAGTTTGCCGGTGAAAAGAGTCTTCTTCTTGTTGAATGCTGCTTTTGCCATGGCAATTCTGGATTTAATTTCACGTGATGTAGCATACACGCGAACAAAATCCCAAATAGTTGCTTTCGAGAAGGAGAGAAAATTTGCAGAGATAAAGAGTCGTGCCTGGCAACAACGCACGTAAAATTTCAATCGCCACGTTATGGTATTAAAAAGGCTAAGGTGTAGTTCATACGTGAAGTCAGTCAGCATTCAGCCATACGCTGTGGCCAGTTTTCTCGCGCCACATTTTGCTGATGTGTTTGCGTGATCATGGACATCACTGCTGTGGGTGACGGAGAGGCTGTTCCGGCTGATTGATGATGGTCACATGACGTTACATCCAACAGCAAAGCCCATTTAATGCAGTTTTATAACATTTGTTGCTCAGTTAAAAAAGAAGATGTAAAAAAAAAGCAAATAATTTTAAAGTAGAAGATGGGCATGTGAGATACAAACACTAACGGGACTGCAGATAACAGATAGCGGTCATTCTTCTTCACATGAGATATGTTGTGTTCCGTATAGCACGTTTTACGTCGTTACATGTTGGTGTTTTATGGTCGTACTTTTTAAGTTATCCTCATGGAGTTTTTCATCTTCTTGGCATAGATCTGAGAGTGTTTACTTTCAAACTCTGGTTTTACAGGGGCAGTAAGTGCCTCTAAGCGTAAAGGACAGAAGACAACGTGTTCGCATTATGCAGGAACCAAAGCAGTTCACACATTTATATACACTTCACGAGTTCATAAGGAAACTGTCGTAAGAATAATTCGAAAGACATGTTCTGACCATAAGTCATAAAACCTAATTTCCGACGGCACAAACTTTAATCCCACTTATCTGTTAGTAGGATTAATTTTTTTAGTTTACTTTGTAAAGGACTAAATAATTAAGTACAGATTCTGTATGTGTTAGCTTGTTTGGATACAACCTCAAAGATTCGCATGGTGGCCATGTTTCTTATTGTTGATCTAAACACAGTAATTCGATACAGCATGTACATGGTTCCAGCCGTTCGTTAAATATCTCCGCCAGAACAAAGAAAAAATAAAATTTTCGTAGACCATCTTCCTGTGACTACATTTTACAATAAATATTACGTCAACAAATATTGCATATTTTTCCTCGGTTACCATACACTGTTTCAGGATTTAAAAATATTTGAAGCTAGATTCGCTTCCTCTTATCGCTGTCGTGTGTCCGCCTTGTTGTTCTTACTGACTGTAGGAAATTAGAAGCACGGCGCTGAGTTATTCTTAAGTAGCGTAATGTTCTTGCCAAATTTTGTGAATATCGGTTAGTTGGTTCAAACGCTGAAGTGAAGACAGAGACACGGGCCGTGAGCGTGAAGATCTCAAAAACTTAAGCTCTTTTTTTAGCAAAGAAATTTGCTAGGAAAATATGTAATCTGAAGGTAATTTATTATGTCGTGTTCAAAATGGTTTATACTGAACAGCGGAGCTCAAAAGTTATCGTACTGTCGCACGTGACTTAAAGTTGAACATTTTAGGTTCATTATATGTGAATTTATGGACAAGTGCTGTTGTGCAGTGGATCGTGTTACCTTTTCATTAACAGTGGGGTGTACGATATGGACAACATGTTTACCATATTTTTTGTTTTTTTGCTTCTCATTTTGGAAAACAATACATTTTAATTTTAAAAGGTAACAGAGTTGAAAAAGCAAGGAATTAATCCTTGTTCATTTTCTCGGGCAGTTACATTCCTTTCCAATTGATTATTCCATTTGACACTATACGTCTACATCTTCAGCTAACAACAACTTATTAAAGTACACACATCCAATTACGTAAATAATGGCTACCAGTTGTGTGAGATTCTTACGATGGTATATCGCATTTTGGAATCATCTGCTCTTTGGATTTTGTTCACCGCCCCTTGTTTAATTGAAACACAAAATTCGGGGCACGATCGGTCCCCGGCAGCACTTATTATTCTCAGCATTGGGCTTTGCTCTTTTACCGGAGGACAGGGATCGATCTTGTTCCGAAAGTTGTGTTTTAATTTCTGTTTTAAAAGACGAACGATCCCACAAAGAGTTAATTACTCCTAAAGAATTACTTTGTTTTCATAAAATAATATAAGTGTATAATGCTTAGCCATTTACAGAATTCGACTGTGAGAATGCAGTCTAATAGGCTTATGGTTTTTGATATTCGTGATCGTAATTATGATGATGATGATGATGATGTCTGACATTTTAGTGGTTTATCTTATTTAGTTACTCATGAGCAGCTCTTATTTGCTTCATTGTAGGTACAGATATTTGCTCGAAATGTTCTCTTGAAATGTCATATAAATACTATATGTCTTGTTACGAACTTCATTGCTTCCTTTACCATTCAGAATGAAAGTTACGACGTTCTGATGAGCTCAAGAGGAACTTGATTTTAAAGCATAAAGAAAACATGCTGTAATAATACAATCTCGGAACAGCAAACAGTTCAGCTACAAATGACCCGGTATTTGTGAAAATTAACACTACGTATGTCCTCTTGTGTTAATCATATAATTATTTTTGGGGGCCTGTTATTTCTGTGGCACTTTTATTCGGATGGCTAGCTTAAGTATGCGGGCAGTGGTTGGCACTTTTGTGTAGGAACAACAACAGAATTCTCGTTTCCTCATCCGGTACAACAAACACATTCACATGCCATTACTTATTTTTATGTTTTATTTAATGACGCTTTCCATAACTCAGACTATATAATGTCAAAGGAATGGATGATTAGTTTATAACGCATTAGGAAAAAAAATACGGAAGGAAACTCTCATGACATGGTTTAAGGTACCGAGACTATCCCAGAAATTGATTGGATGTACTGAGGAGTCCACATTTAAAACCGCGATTTGAACCCGGAACCTCCAGTTTGCCTTTGTTGTTTTGAGATGACTACTAACCAGCATTGTCTACATACTTTTACTGTAAGGTACAGCGCTGTTGTGACCGCTTTGAATTAATCTGTTGGCAGTCCAATTTAAATCCGTGAACTGGTAAATCATCTCTGTTAGTTTACCAATCACGTACTCGTATATGGGATCTATTTATGTACGTAATGCAGTGCGTAGTTATATTGTGTGTGCGTGCGTGCATACACGCCAAGTATCTGTCTTTGGCCATGTCCGAAACATGTCATTACAAATTTGTATATCACACCCCACAGAATGTTACGCTATGGAACTGCGTACTTTCTTGGAATTCACTGATAAATTGCCAATATACTGCGTATGCTTATCTTGTCTTTTGGTTATATATAATTTCTGGAGTCCAGTGCATCTTTGTGTAAGTACTGCATTTATTTGTAGGTATGCTATTGAAATTATAACATGTACACACTAGTGATGGTTGGTTATTGTGCAGATGTCTTTGTATTTAACTGGAGGAAGAACGATTATGTTAAAGTCCTGCGTGAGTTTCGACACCGGTCGCCAGTGAACGGTAATTGAAATGCAAATTATAAAGTAGGCCTATACACTCAGCTGCGTTGACCAAACAGGTGAACCATCAGCTTCGGACACCTAAACGTGCCTCTACTGCCATCTGCACGTCGTAGAACCAAACTTCCAACGCATTTTATAAAACACACTAGGAAAAAACATGTAACGCATAAAATTCGTAAGAGAAAACTTTTAGCATCTTTTATGGCCCTATCTATTCCTTCTTGTTTTCCAGTACAGAAGATAGGAACAAACCTCCGTGGGTTAAACACGGTGTTCCTAGTGCATTTCCGACTGTTTTATCGTCACGGTCAGTTTGAAAACGTATGGTGCGTTCAGATTTATGAGAGTCAGGCTCAGTAGTGTGTGTGTGTAATTAATATAGCTGCTATTTGTTTCAAAAGAGTAACAACTTGCACAGACTTCTTATCATTGTGTGAATTGTATCGCACCATCAGTGGCGGCATCTCATTATGCAACAGATGGTACAGTGCGACTAAACTATTGATCGTAAGAAAAATAAGTTACAATATACAATCAAATTTAATTCATTCCTCGAGCATCTAACCAGACATCTATGCACCATGTGTAACATTTTTTGCTGGACGTTTCTTGGTTTCTAACGGCTTGCGATCCGCCACAGATCACCCCCCCCCCCTCTGATTCCTAATATATATATATTTGTCGTTCTTACTTTAAACATCACGCCGTGAAGGTACATGGGCGAGTATATATATAGTAAGACGCTTTGTTACCTTAGGCATTAGATGGAAGGGGTCATCTTCACAACCCGTCCGCTTTACCCCGGAGAAGTTGTCTCGGGTACCCATTGAGTATGGATGTGGGTGAGCCAAATTACCGGTCTTGATGCTGTGGTTACAAGTCTTCATTGTCGAGAATCGGTTCACGATTCCTTCGTCATTCAGTCCGTAACCTGGTCACTTTACAGTAAAGAGGGTAGCCTTTGTGGTGCCATAGCCACGTTGTATTGAGAAGAATGGATTTCACAAAAAGACATTTACACAGAATCTCAATTGCACTATACTGGAAGTTCTATGAAGCCTTCCTTTTCTCTAATTTTGGACGGTCTCCTACAGCCTCGAAAGTGGGTTTTTTTCTGGCTTTCCTCTGGATCGTTGCGGCGCTCAGGGCCAGACGTCAGTTCTTCTGCCACGTGAATGCATATCCGAACGGCGCTCATCTCACTTAAAGCAGTTTCTTTGTCTTGTCAGTTACAGAATTAGGTGTTATAAAAAAACTTTCCAGGTTGTCATAAAACCCTTAATTGCAAAATCTGCAGTTTCAGGTGTAGGAGAGTGGATTATTTAAGAGCCCCTTTTTACCTGGCTAACATCACTCAAGTGACGGTATTCTAATGCGCAAAAATTCCGAACAGAGTAAAATAACACCACATAACCTTCTGTTTTCTTTTTGCAGGAAAATTCCTCTGTCAGGCGTGTCAAACCAGTCTGATTGTTTAACTCTAAAGTAAAGTGCAGTGTTTTGTGTTTTTATACTTTTGTATACGTGAGGTTTACTTAAATTATTATTGTCGAAAAAAATATACAATTTATTTCTGGGGTCTTTGTCGTCTTCATTGTTTTACCTGGACACGCTGAACGAGTTTTGCTTGTCATAACAAATATAATAATAATGTTCTTACTGTCAGCACTTTCACATCGAAGCTTCCGGGATTTAATGACACCTTGTTACCTGTGTCTTTCTTGTTATGAATTCAAAATCGCCTACTTTCCATTACGGACTACTGCTTGAAACTACAAATATGCCAGTTTTTACTTAAAGTGACAGACTGTGTGGGTCTCATCCGTTTAAACGTAGGCCTTTAGTATAAAAATATATTATTTACATGTGTCGCTTTCATTATTTTCTAAAGGCACCTTTACCGTGAGGTCAGACGATATTACACTATAGATACGCCTCACCCATCATTTATTTCCTTGCTTTGAGATTTGAAGTGGTAAACATAAAGAGACATGTTTTTCGCGTAGACATGGTGATAAATTACTTCTGGCCATGCAGAAGTTTAAAAAAAGTTAAAAATGGTTTTGTACGGCACAGTCTTGCAAAGTGTTACGCCCTGCAATAGGCTGGCACAATTGTAAAACTGAAGGAAACATGTAAGGAAATCTCGCCAGAGTAGGTTCTGCACCACATTTATTTTCTTTCTTATCTGGAGACATTATTACCGCCGAATGTTGAATGTTAGGTCTAGCATAGGTAGCACAAGCCACGACATAGTTTCTAACTCTGTCGAAGGTTACGGTGTAAGGCAGTCATCCCTCCATATCCGTGGAACATGTGCCAGTAATAAATTAAATATTTTTCAGACTGCTTCGTGCAGTTGCTCTACACCAAACCCGCATACACTTTGTTAAGTTACACGCAGTCTGCATCTCTTCTACTGCAGCATGTTGTGAAATTTTAACACGTGCCCCCCCTCCCCCCCCAAAAAATAATTGTTGTTACCAGTACAGTACCAGTACCAGTAAGAAGACATTTAAAGCGTACATACAGTATTATGAGAATTAAAGACAGTTTGCGATTATTCCTCTGCGAATAAGGAAACGTGCCTGTAAACTACATTCAAAGTTTATCTTTAGTATCTGACTCGACGTTGAAAGAGAGCCATCACTCTATAACTGCCTACCAAACGGTACGATCTCTCATGTCAGAAGTCCTAACTTTTTCCTTTGTAAGAATAGCAAATTGTATACCGGGTAATCAAAAGTAGTTCTTTTTCTTATTGTCCCTCCTTAAGAGGAACGAATTAGGCTTATGAGATCAACATCGCAAGCGGGTGGGCAGGCGTATTTCATCTTTCAACCAGTTTACCCTTTTTCACGATAATCAGTGTGAACACTACGTCACTGGGGACTATCTCGACGCATTGTTTTTTAAGTTCCTGCACTTATTAATCACAATATAGCGGAAGTGCAGACTTGGCGACAGGGAAGTGGGTTTTATGAGTTCTCGGGGAAACCCCAAAATAGCACTTTTGCTAGGATATGGGGAAAACTCTTACTCTTGGCGAATATCCAGCACCCGAATATAGCGCCGTTGCTACGATACGAGGAAACCCAAACTGTTCAGTGCAGAATTTACTGTACAGGTAGCCTAGTCGCAAATAAAGGATCATTTTATTTACCATTTCAGTATGAAGAGAGTGCCTATGCATACTAACGCCTTATATTTGCGGATTAAATTTTGTAGCGGTATTCTCAGAGAGAAACAAATTTGTATATCTCTCCTACCAGAAACGCAGGTTTTATTCCTGCACCTCATACCCTTGGCGCATGTCAGTTTGAACCTACGCTGTGCTGCATTACCTCTGCTCATTTTGTTCCAGTTTTTAAATTTTTTCGCCCTATCCGTGGGAGATATTCTCAGTAACGCACTGGTAATAGAGATACGCGCACAGTTCACTTAACCTGAAAACTGCTATAGTCTTTTGTACATTGATTTGTTCCGTCCTGCCGGTGAATTTCAACAAGAAGATTAGAACAGTTCAATTGTGGCCCCCTACAGAGCGAAAAGAAGAACCTGGTTTTACTCTCATATACTCGATTACCCTCTCTGACCGTTCATTAATCTCTCAGTAGCTACAAACCAATGAGCGAAGAGTGACCAATGAGTGGTGCCTTAAAGCAACCAGCATGCGGTCTTTGATGGTCAAACTCCTTGTAGAAATCATTCACCGTGTTCAATGATCCAAGTCTCTTTCCCGTCTTTTGTGACTATATAAAGAGAGTGACAGATATTTTGTGGCCTCCAGGTTAAACAGTCATGTCTATTGTTTTATATAAGTACAACTTATGATTGCTTTGATAAAAAGAAGGATGCTGTACGTAAAAGTGGTTTTCCGCTACAACTATCACAATATCACAAATATCTAAAGTGTTTATAAATGTGTATGTTGTATGCTCTGGTACATAACGCTCAGTTGTAAGTTAATCTGTTTTGATACAAATGAAGTCATAACTAAAAATATGGGTCTATTTATTTTGAACAGACAGACCTGAACAAATACGTGTAATTGCATGTTTGCTTGCAAGCACGTGTCTGTGGGTAAACTTAATGGCTCTGAAACATATGGTTGGAGAAAACAAGCGAGTTTTGTGTGGGGGAGTTGTAGGAAGACGCTGACTGTGAATTTGTTGTTTTGTATAATATTTAGGCGCTTTTTTTTAACATGACTTAGAATTTTGTAGAATCGTTACAGGCGTGGTCTATGGTTAGAATTTCGTGCCTCAGAAGCTGGGGCACCAAGAATCCATGATTACACAGCACGACTACTTTAACGCCAAATGTATTTTCAGAAATGCATCGCTACTTGTTATTCGGAACAAGCAAGTGTTTGTATCCAGGCCAAAACCAATAGTTGTGTAACCTGAGGGAAAGCTATATTGTGTGTGTAACGAACACAACTTGAGTTCGCATAGCAACACGATGGGTTGAACGAATACCACCGTTTGTCACCAGATCACCAAGTGGTTTTGGTCGAGATATCAGACAAATGTGAGGAGTAAACACTGTATACCTTCGTCATACTTCTTGCTACATTTGTCGAAAGGCTTTCACAAGTGGTCATCACTTTATTTATGATTCGCATGTTATTTAATGACACTGTGTCAATTGAAGGGCCTACTTTGTTTTAAATGAGACGTAGATGGTTATTTGGGATGGGTGTGGAAAGAAGTGATCATTGTGTATTAATATTTTCTATCTGTATTCAGGTGGAAGTCTCAGGAATATCACGACAATTTTTCAGTTAGGACCGTCTGTGTCACAGCCTCGACTGTACTTAGATATCTAGAGAATAAAACTTATCGTCACATCATTGAACATAGCCGGCTGACTTACAGTATCTTTCTTTTTTCCATGACGCAACAGCCCCTATTGGACCAGGGCCTTCTCTTGATCGAGGCTTCAGGATCACACTCGGTAAGACTCCTCTGGACGAGTGATGAGTCCGATGCAGAGACCTCTACCTGACAACACACAACACTCACAAGAGACAGACATCCATGCCCCCGGCGGGATTCGAACCCGCAATTCCATTAAGCGTGTGGCCGCAGAACAACGCCTTAGACTGCGCAGCCACTGGGATCGACTTCACCTATAGTATACTCTTTTAACATACTTCATTATTGCTATGATAACATAATGGACTTCCTTTACTTTCCATTAGACGGAATATATAGCTAAAAGAAAATCACGTTGAATGGTTATTTGATTCTAGGAGGAGGTTATGTTCACATAACAGGAACGGAAACTTGCATTTGTCATTCACAAAGCTACTTCTGCCACTGACCAACGCTCATCGTAAAAGCCTTTATAGCTAATATCTTTCGAAATTATTGGCCATGAAAGAAGCTTGACGATCGATTGAATTCGTGTACTAAATATTAAGTTTTCTTTATACACATGTATGC
Source organism: Reticulitermes speratus (assembly GCA_021186555.1). Classification (NCBI taxonomy): domain Eukaryota; kingdom Metazoa; phylum Arthropoda; class Insecta; order Blattodea; family Rhinotermitidae; genus Reticulitermes; species Reticulitermes speratus. The sequence continues at coordinate 23,321,261 of JAJKFL010000004.1, forward strand.
TACATTTTTAAAGTTTGTCTTGTAAACTACGGACATTCCTTGGAGGCAGATTAGGCAAATATAATCAGCGAATATTGAGATATGTTTCAATTATGTTCCTTTTTAATTTGAAAGATAAATAAGTAGAAATTTGAGTCATGCGTGTTCTGTCTTTCAACAAATTCGAATGTTGACGACGGTTTTCATGTCGTCAGATACTGCTCTTCGCTACTTGATGATGGGCAAGACAATCTCTTGTCTGCATTAAAATCTGTTTATCCCTACGGCTAATTTCCTTAAGGGACGGTTTCCCATATTCTTTTAATACAACCCCTTTGGCATAATGGTTATGTGCATATGTGTGTGTTTTCTCTAGGGACAACGCTTAACAAGTTTATTGCATGTCTCGGGTACTCAGAGTTGCCTGTACAGCAAGGGGAATTGCTGAGGGAATAGCCTACTTCAAAAGTCCACAGAAATCCATTAAAAAGGCAACCATCGTATGGAATCTGTTTGATTATTTTTTGACAGTATAACTGCAGATGGTAAACCGACTCACGAATTTATAAAGGCTATTTAACCCTGAAAAATATATTGCGTAAACATTGTTGGGGTGGGGGGGATTGACAGCAGAGTGTATAAATGCTGTTTTTATACTACTACTACTACTGTTACTACTACTTATGCACACGTGAAGCTGTCCCTGTGCTTAATTCAGCACCACGGTGTGAAGTACGCAGGAGTGTTGGTGTAGCTGTATGGCTCCACGCATTCTTAACCTTCGGGCTGTGGCCACTTCACCACTGGGGAAAGAACCTCCGATACCCATGGCTAGGAAGGTTGAGAGGGCCGCACAGTCGATCGAGACGCTATTTAGAAGGAACAATTCGTTGTCGTCGGCCGGAAGTAGAACCCAGTCCTCCAGCACGTAGCCTGGTCATCACATTTTATGATTAATATTATAATTGATATTATTACTCTGTATTTTAATTTTTATTATGTTCATTATCATTATCGACGTTATAATTATAGTTGTTGTTGTTGTTGATGCTGCTGTTGAGGTTAAGCAATCTTTGAGCCCAAGTGTTATACCGTAAACCTTCATTTGAACGTGGCACTGTGTGAACTAATATTTGTGTGGTTTGCTTGTTATCAATAATGGGCTCCGATTGAGAATTGCGGCGAATTTTCATATATTTCCCTCTTTCTTTAAACCTTTCTTACAAACCCTAAATGCTGATGACGCGGTCTTCCTTATAAATATGATTTATTTGAAGAAAAATAATAAGATTTTCATTGTGTCGATTAATTTAGCTTTTTCGTATTGAGCACTAATGTGCAACTTGCGGACGAAGTGACTTAAGAGAATTGTGCCGTGAATGTTGAAATAAAGCGAAAAAGAATCGCGTGGATTTGCTGTATGTTCTGAATATAATATACTGTATTTGGACATGCACATTGGAATACCGTTATCGTAATGAAGGGGGCGGAATTAAATTTATGAAGGTGCTCAAATTGCACACATTTTCGTACATTTTTTACGTTATTAATAATAAACAGCTGAAAGTGTTGTGGCTTATGGCACTATGTAGTAATACTCATTCATCCACGTATCAACGACGCTATGTAATTTGGGTGATTGACAGTGTCTTTAAATAACACTTTCTAGAGAAAGAAAATGAATATTAAATTTTATTCAAATGCTTTCCCACTCATATTTTATTGGGCGTTCTTTACGAAAAAAATAACGCTTTATGCAGATACAACATCCGTTCCTCCTTCAGTATCAGCGACGAAACCGTTGGTCAGATATACATAAAATTCATCGTAAACTTTCTTTACTAAAAAAGTTGTCTTGTAAGGTTGAGTTTCCTGAAGATCGATGCAGCGAAAGTAGTGATTAATTAAGGTCATAGGTGCAATTTTATTTTTCATCCAATTTGTTCCCGATTTGGGTAAAATTCTGTATTCATAATCTGCGCATAATGCTGTAGAACATTTGTCAGTTTCGTAAGAACTGGCGCTGGGAGGGTCGTATTTTACTTATGAGCGTAAATGAAATTATATTTACGTGTGTACTGTGAAACCGTGTGACATGTTGAAAGTAAAGAACGCCTCGGTAAATTCTATGTACTACGTCACGGATTACATCATTTGCAATTTTGTTTCGTAACTGGAGAAGACTGGATGTTTACACATTAATTTTATAGTGCAGTTTTGAAAAATGAAACATCGTATTTGTAGGCACTTTGACATTTAGATTTTTTTTACATTGCTGGGATTGCCGGTACCTTATTCAGTACATAATAATTAGTAATAAAATTGTTTTTGGAAAGTAATTTTTTTTATGAGAGTTTGTTAAATGCCGCGTGTTAATTTAAATAATTACACAATTGGATTTACTTCTATATGTCATGTTTATGGTCATTTTAAACACAACGCAGTTAATTGCTCATTAGAACTTAGGACTTTATTTGTTGGGGATTGTAGTGTTGACCAGATAAGTGTAGGAAAGAAAACACTTAAATTATGTGGCATGTTATTGATTTAATTTTGTCGTGTCGTGTCGTGTCGTGTCCTATCGTAGCGTGTCATATGTAATAAGCCCACTCCCCTGTTTAAGGTCCCTGGTTGATGTTCACGATATACAACATCAGTATATAGAATGGTAACTTAAAGAGCTCTGAATATATAATATATGCTTGCCTTGTTCTCCTCTTTCTTTCTTCCAAATTACTATTTTCTTATCGAGAAATTATTCTCTTTACATCAATCCACACTTAAGTTTTGCAACATGCGGGTGTTGTGTGTGGCCAGTCGGAATGTGAATTCGCACGTTTCCCAAGTTGTGACACTCCATACGCCTTATCTTCGTTTTTAACAAATAAGAAGGGACAAAGTACCACCAATCACTGGGATAGAAAAAAAGGGTATTCAGTGTGATTATTTCAATTTCTTGATATAAGTGGGTAATAGTAAAACAGTTCCTGTTTATGTAGTCTGATAATCTGCGGCGTTCATTGCAAGAAGAGAATGTGTAGACTAATTATAAGGAGATAAAAACATGACTCCTGAAGCCTAGGTCCATGTTGCATAAAATTCAAGTTAACTGACATTTTTAGGTGAATAAAGGTTCTCGCTGCTGTGTTGCTATATATTCAAGTCTGCTGACATGTTACCCCGTATCGAGTGGTAAACTAGTCGATACCACGTAACGTTCTGAAAGACGCATTGTTATTAGGTATTATTATTGCCACGCTATCCGTGTGAATATTATATTCATTTATTACAGGTTCTATATACGTTACGTTCGTCAGCTGAAAATCAAAGTTTTACTCGTTGCCATGTTATTAGTTTTACGCTTTCTGGGTGGCTTAAAATGACAGTACCAGTGCCAAATTTCGTGGAAATCTGCCAAATAGTTTCAAAGTTGAAATGTGAAATGCACAAGCACAATAGCAAATTGTATTCGTTTTAAAGGCGTGGATTTAAGCATAAAGTCGGGGAATTCCATCGTTAATGATGCCTGTGTGTGCCAGTTTGTCCCTAGGTCTAATTTTTCTTTCTTCCAAAATTTTTTTTACCGATAAACTGATTAAACGGAAAGGTGATACAAAAGTTATGCCGTTAGAGATTACCCAAATCTCGTAATTTTCGATTTTATACGATCAGTAACACGGAGTCGGGATAGCTCAGTTGGTGTAATAACTAGGCTACGAACTGTGCACCAAGGAATCGTAGTTGGATTCCGCTAATGACAAGAATTTTTTCTCATATTGAAAATATACGTACCAGTTCTGCGGTCCATGCAACGTCCAGATCAGTGGTTATAGGGCGTACTTTTCCGAGGGTAAAACGGCCGAGGCCGGACACTGACTACCTTCCTTCATCTAGTTCCGAGGTTAAGAAGGAGTGGAGTATACCTCCTCTTCCCCATATGTCTTCATGGCGTGTATAGGTGCAACTTTACTTGTACTTTACAATCATTAATTATAATGTGACGATTGCAGTTGTGAGGCGAGACAGACGCTGGCGCCACTTAATTTGAGATACCGAAAAAATGGAATTCCTTTATTTATTAATACATTTGTAAAGGGGTCTTTCACAAATGACGTCACACGATTTTGGCGCAAAATTGACCCCCACCCACCTCTTGTCACATTTCGTCACAAGTGTGACCCCCCCCTTCCAAAATGCCGTCACAAACTTATAACCCTTTCGAAGTCGAAGCAACAAGAAAATGAATTGCGTTTAGAAAGTAGTTGCCACTGTTTAAAGCCAAAATACTTACCGGTCCTTACTACATTACTAAAGCAAAACATCCCAAAAAGCAGTGTGCACAATTTAGGCCTACTGGAAGCAGTTACGACGGGCCACCTTCTACCCATTCATCAGTAGCCGGCAAATTTCCTAACAGCAGTAAGCGAAGTATAGCCAGCTCAGCACAGAATCATGCTTAAGACTTAAAGACTTTTGCGACGTCACGATATTTCAACCCCCCCCCCCTTCGCCACACATCGTCACAAAAGTCTCAACCCCCTCTCCCCTGTGGCAGCGTGACGTCATTTATGGACGACCCCAAAGACAACAATGACAAAATATTTTGACCGGCTGAAACTTTGAGCATGTGACCGACAAATTAAGACAGAGAAAATCAAGGTAGATATATAAATAGTAAGTTTATCAGCTAAATGTTCTAACAAACCGTTAGAATATTAGTAACATTCTGTATATATATGTACAAGTGTGAAAAGCGACACAAAAGTTGACTCCATTACATTAAATGCTATGACCATCTGACATCATACCAGGATGCAAACTTCCGAACACCCCTCAAGTTATAAGTACATTTCGCATCCTGGTTTTATAGAGTGAGTGAGACTAATGAGGGGACGCGAGTGTACAATACTTGCTCTTGGCAGGAAGTTTACAAATTTAAAAACTCAGAAAACATTTAAAAAAAATTGTTTTGATCTTTGTGGCGTTTTCCTGTGCGACATGTATAAATTGTCAGTGAGTGGAAGACAAGTGTAGGTACGGTCCATGTCAAAGGTCTGCTGCATACGTTTTTGTACAGCTCCTGAGGTAGTAGCGTGTTCGGGAGCCATAAACTTTATACTAATTGGCTATCGCTTTGTACGTTACGTACTCAAAGCCTCTACCAACACTGGATGTAGTAAACATGCAAATGAACGCACAGGCGGTTTGGCTCCTCCTACTCTGCCTCAGACAACACACAACAGTGCTGAGTGTTCAATGCACATACAAGATGACATATTACCTTCCAGGCTATGAAATGATGATGGAATGAATTCTGTCATCACAAATCTTCCATCTCGGTAACGCTTGTTAGAACATTTTTTTTATCACAAGCAAATATGGGAGATTTTATTTTAAAGGTTAATGTAGCCCCAGTATGTAGGCGTAATTTATTTTGAATGCCCTTTGGTTCAGTTTCCAGAACAATCAAAACGTCGACCACGTAAACTGAATTTGTTTATACTTCTACATAATATATAAGAGTTTTTCTACATGTGCACAGGGTTTTGTGTTTAAAATTCTCATGCTTCTGGCTCTCCCGGCAGGTAAAATAATTTATCAGCCAGTTTGCAGATCTAAATGAACTGTACATTTTGGGCTGTTGTGTTTCAACGTAATCGTGTTTATATTTCAGTTCTCTCCAGAACTAAAACAATCCTCACTGTTTTCCATCGAAATGTCAATTTCGGATAATTTTCTCGTTTTGCTGTATTGTTCAGTGACTCTTCAATATTTTCAAGGTGATTTTTGACTTACCTTCTCACTGTTAAAAATAACCTTTTTTTTTTTTTACAAACACTTGTCTAGTCAACGACTCAATCAATTCAAAGAAACGAACAGTTTCTTTTACGCACTGCAGGTACAAAGTCGTATTTAGTTCATAGAATACTGAACCCTTCTGAGCCCTGCGCAGTTGCGTCAGTTTTTGTCCTCCTATTTCAAATTTTCACTTATTCCACCAATTCAATAAACTATTAGCATTAAATCGGTGTGAGTTTTATCTCAGCAACTGTATTGTATCTCTTAGGAGCAAAAATTCTGTCAGTTGCTACATTTGATGCACTGACAGTTATCGATGTTGCTCTGGATAAACTGACTTTGCGCTCTTTCAGAAATTTCGCGTCTGAAAACATAATTTATTGGAACTTGAGCAGTACAGACCTAGTGAAGAAAGTTAAGTCTGAAGCCCAACCATTGATAAATTAGATACCCTAAGCTGATAAAGAAGTCGTGATAGCTGTTAATTAATTTTTATTGAGCCAATTTCCTTAAAGGAATACCAGATAACCCATCCTCGGCGAATGTTGTTTTTAAACATTCTTTTATAGCAAAGTGTTTACTCTCTGTTCACATCCGCTTTCAAGGCAAAGCTCTTAGAGCTGTTTGAGAGAGTATGATGACGGTACATGCTCACTCCCATACAAGTGACTATATAGTTCAGAATTAATAAATAAGCTGTCTTACCCTTATATATAACTTTTGATGTAGTATCTATAGTATTAGCGCACTCTAATTAGAATCACTGCTTCCCTATAATTACCGAGCACATGACTCCCCCAGCCGTCATTTCACCATATGGTAGACCATCCATCTTAAAATTTCTACCTCATCCGAGCAGTTTTCTCTTTACACATCTCGTCCAAGGTGTTGATCAAATAAATTAGTTGATGGACTCATAACTTCTGTAATACTTTATAAGAAAATGCTTATGTCTGCTTTACTTATTAATTTGTTGATTAGAAGAGGGTTCGTCCCAGGATCTTATCTTGCTAGTTGAATGATTGCTGATTGCCTCTTCAGAGCTGCCAACTTCACGACTAAGTAATTTTATACACCTGCCTCCCTACGTATTTTCCGTCAGCTTGTTTATACTAGCCTTTAGTACATAGACGTGAAATGGTCTTTTTACCAGGCGCGTGGTCTTGGACCGCTATATGACATGTTCAGTCCTAGGTGTTGTAATCCGTATGAATGGGCTGGGTTAGGCTATATGAGGCTTCCCTTGAGCGGTAATGGGCTATCCTCTTACACTGTAAATGTTTGCTTAAGCAACCCCACTGCTCCATCCCATCATTGTGTGTGTGTGGGGAGGGGGGGGGGGGTGCGGATCGAAATGTGATGGGGCTTCTAAGTTATTGCCTTGAAATTAATCATGACTGTCACTGTCATAATAGTCGTTGCTTAAAATACGTACTGTGATGGGCTGTATTGGTGATAAGACGCAGCTCAGTGGTCAGTGGCAATTATTTATGTGTAATTCGTCGTGTGTATTAAATCTAAGACTGTTTTGCATGACTGTAATAATAACAGCACTAGTAACAGTGGTTATAATGATGATTCAGTTCGTTATGCATTTATTTACGTGCTGACTTAGAAGCCTAACGGCCAGTTGCAACACGTACGATTATACCAAACAAAAGTAAAACAAGACCAAAGCGCAAAACAAACATGGTAATGCATTACGCATAAGTACAATGAATACAATTCCAAATTCCGTTCCACTAGTAATCGGGCATTTTAGTGAACAGTATGTACAGTGGCTATTTTGAAACTGACTGCTACTACTACTGCTACTCCTACTACAGGTGAAAATAAAGTTGTCCGTGTGCGTGCCATGGAGGAGCGTGAGGGAAGTGAGGTTTAGCTTCACTCATTCTTAAACTCGGCACTGGATTGAGGTAAGTAGTCTCACGTCCCGGTCGCTTTACCCTCGGGAAGAACCCCCCGTACCCTTTGAATAGGAAGTTGGTTGGGTCCCTGGTGCTGCTGCTGCTACTATTACTACTACTGCCACCACCACCACCAATAATAATAATTCAATTCAATTCATTTCAATTCAATCGGTATTTATTAACGTGCAGGCTTCACAGCACAAGTGCCTATTATAAAGCTTGCACAAAAATAAATAAAACACAAAAACCGTGCAAATACACAAAAACAAAACTCTTAAGAAACAAAACAAAAACAAATATGAAGAAAATCAATATAAAAGAAGTACTGGGGCAGAAATCCTATACCCTGACAGAACATAGATGATGATGATGATGATGATGATAATAATAATAATAATAATAATAATAATGTGCTGTGCAGCCATGTTATCTCTGTCAAGGAACAGGTTATCTCTACGTCGCCGAAGAATCGCTTCAGACAGCAGTAACCTATAAGACACTTCTACTACGGCCCACAATTTTGGAATTATCAGAAAGACAAAAGTAAATTCTTTTTTTAAATGTGATTGTGGTTCTGTTGGCAATGTTGGTAATTTCGTACGAAGAATTTTAAGAAGAAATGTAAACAGCATGATGTAATAATAATAATAATGTGTAATATCGTAAAACGTATGGGTAGGAAACAAAAATATATCAATATGGACAGCAGTGCCAGGTAGGCTGTACATTATAGGCCTAGTCATAAAATGTGCTGTCTCTCTGAAATATGAATATTATGAGAACCCCCACAGCAATATCGAAACCTAAAAAGGAAAACAGGAACGTATACGAGTACGTTAAATTCCAGGGGCCAGTGCGTGGAAGTTTATAAATTCCTAAATAACAATGTCTGTTTTACGTTTAGTGCTCAAATTCGCAATATTTATGAACTTTGCCCATCTATCAAACCAACATATAGTGGAAAATGAACGGTGGTGTTGGTGGTTGTGGTTGTAGAAGTAGTAGTAGTAGTAGTAGTAGTAGTAGTAGTAGTACCAGTACCAGTAATGGTAATAATAATAAATAATGTATACAATTTGCACCGAAAAGTGTTAGGATGAGAATGTTTTATAAATCTCTGAGCCTTGCAGTGAGGAATCTTGATCCGGAGCTCAGGTCTAGTGGAACGGTACAATGTCTCTTTGTGTAACCTTACGCTAGACGTGACCTCCAGATCAGGATTCGCCACTGAAGACTTGGAGAAAAAGCTAAGCCTTTTAAGCCTGTAGAAACTTCGAAATGGCACTCAAAAACTTGTGAGGGCCACCGAGTAATTCCGGAAGTAACCCGCCAGTCCGATCCGCCTGATCGTTGCCTACACGTTCTGCGCTGGACAACGTAGCGGCAGACTCCTGGTGCTGATTATCGTGGTACCTGTATTAAACTTCCTTTTGGCCTCGTGCTGTGAACTGCTAACGGGAATTAGAATCATTTGTAAGCCAGGTGACTTCCCTCTGTTTTACTTACCTGTACATTACTGTGATTAGAATATATGCTGCCTGCCAAAACCACAAATTACTGTTCCTTCTTACTGTGTAGCCTAATATTTATCCAGGACGAAATGGATGCAATTTGTGACGTGTGGTAATTAATGTACAACAGTCATTAAGCGCTGGAAAATCTTATATTGTCCCCTTATTGTAACACAACAGTGAAAAAGAAAGTCGACAATATATTTGAAAGTTCTTAGACCTATTTTAGAAGTACAGGTCCCATTGTTTATGCATCCGTTGTACTGAAAGCAATTTTTCTTACATCGAATTAATTTCAAATTTTTCGCAGATTGTGGTTCAATTTAAACACTTTTTTGTGTATAATGAAGCGGCATATAATAAATGAAACACGACAGTACTTCCTGCAGTTTATAGAATATACCTATTGTACGTTATATGTGACGAGTTCGATTACACGCTATGTTGTCATTTTATTTGTATCAAGGGAGGGAAAGAATAGCATTTTATGACTGCAGGCTACTTCTTCGGACCACTTGAAGGATATACACTTCAGTTTGATTGGTGCTAGTTAGCTATTTGTGTGTTGTTTCTTGTTCTGCTGCATAAAACAACGTTATTCAAACGGTATTTCGCTTAGAAGTGTTTATCGAGGAACCAAAATGATTACCGGTAACTATTGGACACAACGTACGAGTAAATGAAACGGTTGTTCTTTCTCCATAGTGCTTGACAGTACAGCATCGAATCTCATCAACGGTGTCATAAGGCACGATCACTCCACATATCGGAACAGAGAGACACTTATAAAAACAGCCTATACGTATTTCTCTCACGTTAACTCTTTGGCACCGAAAGACGCATATGCTGCGTCGCAGGGTGCTGTGTTCGATACCCTAACGACGCAGTATAAGCGTCGGCCAATTGTGTCTATTCTTGTACAACCCGGTTGGTTTTTTCCATTTGCTTTTGCATTTTTTTCATTAAGAATTTGCATGAAAAAATATATCCTGTAATTTAAATCCGGAGATTTGCAGATTGCATTTGAAATGTAGTTACGGAGCCAAAGGTTTAATGGTGACGATAAGCAGATCCATGGGAGTGGACCCATCTTGAGAAACTAACAGTCGCTCAGCTGTCAATGCGATGGTCCTTTCTACTTTTGTAAAGATGTTATTTACCCATATCCTAAGAATGAGGATTTCAGACCACACCATTCAAAAGACCCATTTTAATATTGTCTCCACATCTATTCCTGGGGTTTCCAAGTGGCCTGTTCCCTTAATGTTAAAGAAATAATTATATTTCTAAATTCGGAAGTTCACAAATCTTCACCAAGGTACAGTTCGTAAAAATCTTAGATATGGTTGACTTCATAATTATCTTCTTGGTCCAGAAATAGTAGTACCCGCCAAGTGCAGAATTTTAATGGATTAATGTGGCTAGCTGCTGCAAAAATTGACTGTCATTCCAAAGGACGAACAGAGAGTGAATCGAAGTGATGGGAGTTCATTTGGGCCTAAAGTTGAAAGCAAGAAGCCTTTTGTACGGAATACCGTCTGCATTGATTCCAAATGTCTGTGTATCTTATTCGCGTGGATGCTGCTGCCTTCTATTCGATGCACAATTTGCTACTTATTCTGTCGTATCTAATTTTGTTTGCGACTATGCACAATGTTTAATGACGGAGATTCTGCATGATGCATGACTTTTGTTGTTCATGCACACCTTCTAACTCTGTGTATTCTCAGTTTATTCTTGTTTATTGTTTTGAAATTACAAATGTATTGCACTTTTCGTCATTTTTAATTCACAATTTGAAGATACCGGGTGGCAACCGTTTGCCTTGCAGTTGTAACTGCTGAAACTTCCCAGCAGCCAGCTTATTGTAATAATGACAATAATGCTGTTACTCAAGTGTGAACTGTGTTCACTTTGCGTTTAGCAAGTCATTTCCGGGACTAGGTTGCCCTTTTTTTTTTTTAACAGAGTGTGGGGGTTGTGATATAGGGGCGAGCGAGGAAGTGTGCTAGGGAAGAAGTATTCTCTCTTTTTATCGACCTGTTTTTAACCACTCTCTCTTTCTTTCTCTTTCAAGTTATAGGCCTGCGTGTTGTTGTTTGCTTATTTTCTCCCCATTGAACTCCCATGGAAACTCCCTCATCCCTGGTCTCTTCCCTTCCTGCCCCCAACGGAAGCGACCCGCCTGTGCCCTGCTTGGTGTGACGTAATGCGTCTATTGATTTTCCGCACAGCGCAGAGCTAAAGGCTTTGCTGGGTGGCGCGCGCTGTATCAACCCCTTAAATCGAAATATTACGAGCCGTATTGCACCTGCGTCCATAATGGGTACGATGTCCTCTTAGATTCCAAAGTAAGAGAAAGTCACGTCCTTTGGTAACGTATAGGCTTATCTAATGATTTTGATTCAACCATTTAACATTTTTACCCTTCAACATTAACCCTTCAGGGCACAGTTATTTTATGTACCTCCAGTTTAATCGTTTAAAAATTCTACATTCTCCCCATAGATGGTGTTTCTGTGTTTCATATGGATGTCAGCACAAGGAGCATTAACTGATAGAACTGGCATGGAGAGTATAGACAATAATAATAGAAACAAATGCACACAAGTTTGTTGAAATTAGTTTATATACACTGTGGCTCTTGCATGTTTCGGCCAACCATGGTGCCATCTTCAGGGAGGTGAAATGCAAAGGTCAGCTGCATTAAAATGTATGAACTGAACGTATAAAATATCAGAACTAATCCGTAGATAAAGAATGGGATTTTATATCTATCGATTGGTTCTGCTACCTTCAGTCTACTTTCTTTCATTAACGCAAAGGACCAAATTTTACACCTACAGAAATCAACAGGCAAAAACTGCAATTTCTTATAATCAAATCAAGTAATCAAATCAGGATTAAGGAGATTGGCGGGACATGTGGCACGTATGGGGAACAGAAGAGATGCGTACCGAGTTTTTGTCGGGAGGGGGGACCTGAGGGAGAGAGGCAACTTAGAAGACTTAGGCGTAGATGGGAATATGATATTAGGTCTGGATTTATCTGGCTCAGAATAGGGACAGGTGTCGGACTTTAGTGAACTCAGACATGAACCTTCGGGTTCCATGAAATGCAGGGAATTGCTTGACTAGTTGAGGAGCCGTTGGCTTTTGAAGAATGACTCTGCTCCATGTAGTCAGTTATTTAGTTCCTGCTATTTTAGATGACAGATTGGAATAAAAATGTTGTGAACTAAATGGTACCATTCATTTTCCGAAATTGATATGCTTTTTACTTTTGATTACTGAAATTTCTTTATCAAAAGTTAAGTATTTCAAACAGAAATTCTATTGATGTGCAATTTTATTCATTTTTTCTCGCTCTCTCCTTGTCTGTCTCTGTTTTCTCTTTCTTGTTTTTCTTCAGTGACTGGGCCCTTTGCCGTGGTTTGTCTTTAGGAGACCAACAACATATAGGCTTACGTGTAGAAACTCTCGGCAGTGAAATGTTTTGAATTTTTAAACATAGACTTGTTTTACATAAACCTCATCTTATAGTCAAAGTAACTGTAATTCTGTTTTTTTTTCGCCATTCGTTACTGAGGATGACACAAGTTACAGTTTTTGGGTAGGCTGAGGAGATATTTGACTTTTATCCGTGTTGACTCGGTGTTTGTTGTACATGTGTTCTATTGGTGACGTGGTGCTACCATAGAAATCGTGCAGAAACGGTAAGGGAAGTCTCAAAGAACGTGTAAAACAATAGGAAAGACACTCCTGAAAGTTATTAGTTTTGATGTACACAATGCGAAGCTGGCACTTTTAATCTTGACTGTCCAATTTGACTATAAGTTTTCTGTAAGGTTCATTACCGGCTTTATTATTCACAAGATTGTGTGCTACCCACAAAGTGTATTTCGACCTGTACCTTCCTTATAAATCTTGCAATAAATAGCGATTATTTCCCCAGACAACATTAACGGTTAGACTTTTGTAATTTCAGGAACACTGTGCTTTCTGTGAGGTTGGAACTTAATTTTATATAGTATTTAGGTGAGGTTCAGGCCTAAAATGGATAATTGGTGTAATATAATTTTTGTTTGCTTCTTGATTACTTCGGAAACTATCGTGTTTTAAATCATTAGTGTAAAAAAATCAAATGAATGTAATCGTGACGTCACGTTGTGGAGGAAAGGCTCGGAGTTATGGAGAGAGATTTCATTTCGCGTGACAAGAACTAAGTAAGCGACGTTTCCTTCCGTCTTATCAGAAAATAAAGAAATAAGAACTTAGAAAATACACGAAATGCCTTGCCAGGAATCACATTACTGTCATGATTCGAGTTACAACTTAATCATATTGTGGGCTGGTATCCAGCATTCATTGTCGACGCTCCTTGGCGCCCTTATTCACGTTTAAGTTTACGCGAAGACCTCAGAACTTCCGAAATAAATGTGCATTCTTAGCAGTTCTGTTCCATGCGCCAGTGTGTCTGGTTATGTCTGTCGAGTCGAGCAGATTTTTGACCGATGTTTAAGATGGGTTTTTGTCCTGCTCATTGCTTTACTCCTGTAGTCATAATTTATTATAATGCCTCAAATATTAGTCGCTGTCTCTGTAGATTTCAGGAGGGAGTGTGGTAACAAAAGGAATTACTGCGTTACTTTTAAAAATGAGTTAATCGACTGTTCACTTGTTTTATCGTTTGCCTGAACTCAAAGGTTTTTGTTGGATGTTGAAGATTGAAAGATATCTTCCTATCCAACGTACTACTTCAGAATTACAGGCAGAAATCTGGCCCCTTGAATTCAAGCTGACAGAAGTAAAGCAATAGTTTTGGGCGTCTTTTACTTGTCACATAGGTCTATTTATATTGAAATTAAAGTGTCTTTAAATGCAGCCCTCAGTGTCGCCCGTAACCTTGGCAAATTTATACCAGATCCCAGAAAGTAGTAATCTCATTCACCGTCGGAAGTACGACAAATATAAAAAAAATATTTACGTTTTCCGAGAGTCACTGGTTTTCGTCAGAGAAATGTATTCGAAAGGATATTTGACTTTTTTTTTTTTGCGCTCATTATGAAGTAAGACATGAACGCCATATGTGGAAAAAACGACCACCTGTCCGTCCGTAACCTGTTATCAGCAACGGGTTGTTTGCAGGATTTTTATGAAATTCGGTGTAGTTCTTTACAAAAGGCTGTCGAATAAGCGTGAGTTCCGTGAGAATCTGTTCACTAACAGTCGTATGTTACTTATGGACCTTAATGAATTTCTATCCGTAATTGCCACATGCGTTTTAACTGTTTTTTTTTTTTGTGAAATTCAGTATATTCGATCTCCACTTAATACCGCTGAGGGTTGTGAGTTTCTTGAAAATCAATGTAGAGGAATCCATACTTTATAAGGTCTAAATGAAATTTGACACCTAATTTGTACGTTTTTCTTCCGATCTGGGTACAGTTCGTTACATATTTTTTTTTTGTATGGCTCGACAGCCTTATATGGGCCTGGGCCTCCTCGTTTCGTCGAGGTCTCATGGCCACACATATTTGAGACACACCACAGTCGGTAGAACTCCTCTGGACGAGGGACTAGCTCGTCGCAGAGACCTCTACCTGACAACACACAACACTCACAAGAGACAGACATCCATGCCCCCGGTGGGATTCGAACCTACGATCCTAGTAAGCGAGCGGCCGAAGACCCACGCCTTAGACCGCAAGGCCACTGGGATCGGCTGTTCGTTACATATACACGAACATTTATTGCGAGAGTGTGAGTTTCGCGAAAATTGGCGCAATGAAAATCATGCGTTACGTAGGGGCGTAAAAGAATTTCTCTCCACAATTTGCACGTTTGTTGTCCCGTTTGGGCAATTCTTGGTACGCGAAATCCGCACATAATGCTGTTGAGTATAATGTGAGTCGTTAAATGGGCGCAGAGAAGGCTGTATTTTATTGCAGGTGCCAACTAACTAACTCCATGGAGCAGAGTCCTTCTTGAGAAACTAACATGTTGTCAGCTAGTCAAGAATTTCCCCGCGTTTTATGAAACCCGAAGGTTCATTACCGCATTCACAAGAGCCCCCCCACCTGCAGGTGCTAATGAAATTATAGGCAGGTACCGTTAAAAACGTATGGCATTTGAAATTAAAGAACGCGAGATTAAAGTCTTGGTACTGCGTCACAGAATACACCATCTGCAATCTTGTTATTAACGAAATGAGCCTCAAATAATAGACGGCTTCGTTTAATGTATGCAGCTGAAACAGCATTGGCATTTCACTGTTGAGATGGCAAATCTTGATTTCTTACGAGATGGAACTTGACCCGAGGCTAACTCTAAAGGGCGCGGTCTCGCAGAACGTCCATCAACATCTCCAAAAAGAAGGTGGGCGCGGCAAGGGGTGACAGAGTCGGCGCACAGCACATTGCCAAAAACAGTAGAATTGCGAGAAGGTTGTCTGTCGGTCGGTAGGAGGTGAGAGAGAAGGGAGCAGTGAGCAAGTCTGGGAACCAATCTGGGAATGGCTGTACCGCCATCTTGAATGCAATCTTCTAAATTGACGTAGGGATTCATCTTATTTTTAATGTAGGTGTAATGCATTTACTGGGCCTACGAACGGCAGACGTCAGGATGAATGTAAAGATGTAAGGATTGACATTTGTTGAATCATTGTGAACCGTCCGGATATAACATAAATTGCTTCTGAACAAACTTTCTAATAAGTTTCATAACTGGAATGACAGCTGCAAATTTTAATCTAATTTTAAATTTGGACTTAACGTGTTTCATATTTAACATTTCACTGATAAGATCTCTCATTTGAATCTCACACAAGGAGTACAAAGTACTAACACATAATTTCTGAATTTTTTGTATTCTCTTCGCCTCTTGAGTTAGTTAGCTTAGTCAGTTTACAGACAGGCTGTGAGTTGGGCGGCCGAGGAGTCAAGTGTTTGACTCTTGGCAGGCACAGAGATGTTTTCTCTCTTCTCCACGGTGTTCAGGCCGGCGCTGGTACTCACCCAGTCTCCTATTCAATTGATACCGTGGCACTTTCCCCGGGAACTAAGCGGCTGTGGTGCGAATCTTTCCCCTCGGTGCCGTCTAGTGCCGAGTATACCAACGTGTGAAGTTTTACATCCACGCCCCATATTTATTTATAGCGTAATGTTTAATTTAATGTAGGGCCACTGCCTTGCATGGCTGAGACTAGATTAGAAACACGCTCTGATTAGGCAATGCCTAAGACGTGCACACTACAAATTAGCTAACTGATTATTTCAATACATGGAACAAACACTTCCTGAGAAGCAAATAATCATTCAGCTACTTAAGAAATACTTCGCCTTCGGTGCAACCCGTAAGTTCATTACCGAATTCACAAGAGCCTGCTACTAGTCCCTATCCTCAGACAGGTGAATATATTTCACCCCTGACACCCCTTTTCTTGAAAATACATTTAATTGTTACCCTCTGATCTGCTCACATATCTGGTGAAATCTTCTCTCCAGATTTGACGATTGGAATTGTGTGTGCATTTCCTGCCTCTTCCTTGCGCACTACATCCCCCCCCCCCACCCATTTCAGCCTTACTGCTTTGATGATCCCAGTAATATTTTGTGAAGAATACAAATAATGAAGCTTCTCATGCATTTTCTCATACTGACAGGAATGTGTGTGGTATCGGTCTCTGGTCAACTATCTGGTGAAACGAAGCAGGCTTTTGTAGGCCCATCCTTTCTTTGCGGAAATTTAATTGCTGTTTTAGTCGTATTTCAAAACCATACCTTATTGTACAGTACTTTTTAAAATGTAACCTTAATGCACAACTTTTATTCTTTTCACGTCTTCCTGATAAATTATTCTGGAAGCTCAACTCTTCTCCACATTCAGATAAGGAGAAGGCTGATGCCAACGTTCGAAACAGATGTAGTGAGGATGCGTCATGAAACCAGTTGTGGATGACGTATCTCAGAGTCGTATCGTGAAAAGTGCTTCCAACCGCTCGTAACTTGCGTAAAATTGATTTGGTTGTAGATAATGTGTCTTGAAAGTAACAGTGACTTATGGTGAACGCATGTGTGATTACATTTTCTAAATTCACAGCAACAGTCCAGATATTAAAGGAAAAGAGAGGCTACCAGGACAAGTAATTTTTACGTTTTTGTTTAGTACGGAGTGTCAGCGTGCATTCCATGTAATAACAAATTACAGACATTGAGATGTGATTTCAGAAATTCAGTTCCAAAAAAAAAAAGCGTAAACCAAACACTGGGATGTAAAAAATAGACCTTAATGACCTGAAATAAGAGGCGTTGACTAAGAAACGTTGTCGCAATATGTGTGAGGAGTTCTAGTACAATTAATATAGTCAGGGACGGACGATTTTTTGTTACAGAGAGGTTCCAAAAATAAAGAGAACAACGAAAAGACTGTTAAGTTGTATTGCACTTACTATCGTAGCCAATGAACTAACTAACTAACTAACTCCGTGGAGCAGATTCCTTCTTGAGAAGCTAACACGTCGTCAGCTAGTCAAGAAATTCCCCGCGTTTTATGGAACCCGAAGGTTCATTACCGCATTCACAAGAGTCCACCACCTGTCCTTGTCCTGAGCCATATATATCCCTTTTCCGTTGCTTAAGTAGTACCAAACAATTGGTCCAGGTCCTAGGCTTTGTTGTGTTTCGTAACATGGTAATTTCTTACGGTGAGGAGTTGTTAGCACCTCACCCAACCCCCAAGCTGGAGGACCACCCTTGTCTGCTGTTCGCGACTGCTTTTTTAATGTATTCGCAGCTACCTTCCATATCCGGAGGCCGTTCCTCCATCCGCAACCTGAGGACGCGTCATGCCGTGGTTACAGGGACCCACTTATCATAAGAGGAATATTATGCCTTAACTCCTATTGTTTTAATATCTCTTTGTATATGTGGATGCTAGTATACCGGAAGTAGTCGAAGAATGAAGATGATAAGAAAATCGATACACGTTTTACTTCATGTCACGTAGGCCTAACTAACTAACTAACTAACTCCACCAGGAGCAGTCGTTATTGAGTAGCTAATAGTCACTCAGTTAATAAAATAATACCTATTGTTTTGAGATACGAAAATTTCGTTACCGTGCGTACTACAGCCTTCCAAGTTTTTATTGAGGTGAAAAATTCCCGTTGTGCTTCAGTCAAATATATATATATATATATATATATATATATATATATATATATTACAAACCACCATTGTGCACAACAGAATTTATAAATTTACACGTCACAAGTTTCGGCTTATCAGTTAAGCCGTCGTCAGACCTATTAAATATCAAGAGCCATACAAAACTTACACCTTCAGGTGGGATTGAGATGAAGGTATAAGTCTTGTATGGCTCTTGATATTTAGTAGGTCTGACGATGGCTTAATTAATAAGCCGAAACTATTCAATTGTAAATTTATAACTTTTGTTGTACATGACGGTGGTTTGGAATGTATATACTCCCCAGATTTTATATTATGATCCAAATGTATCAGTCTCCACCCATTCACTCTGTTTTTAAGATAAATTTATTATGATCTTCCCATCTAAGCTGAGAACTTTCGGGCTGTGTCTTTCTTGCAGGTTTAACGATCAGAATTTTGTATGATTTGTCATCTCAGCTATGAGTGCTACATTCTTTACCCATCTCATAGTATTGCAGCGAATTTACAATTCACAGAGAACAGCTTATCCAATCTGTAGAAGCCGTTGCTCTAAGTATATTTTGTGTTGTAGGCGAAATGTCTGATCTGCTCCGGATCTCCCATGTAAACATAACCACTGCTCTCCTCCTCTCCCGAAAGCAGTAGTGGTACAGAATGTAGAAGTAGGATGGAGTACTCCAGCATGTTCGCAATCCGCTTGTTAGTCTGACCGGTGCGGTGCCCGCGATGTTCACAGCATACCAAGCGAGTCGTCTTGATGCTGATGAATGCTGATTCCGTATCTTGCGATGGGAAGCAGCAACGTGACGACACATCCATCTGTAAGTAGCGATGCTGAATAGCTAACACAAGTTGGCAGACTACATGTACGAGTAAGTCTTGAAGGATCGCAGCGGAACCCTCCAGAGCCTTGCAGTGACGTCAGAAGTTATGGAAGATTAATTCTTCAGATCTACCCGGTCCACATAGCGTAACATCCAGGAAGACTTGGATTTCGGCAGCACCCTGCGAGAACCTCGTAACTTGCTGTTCTAGTTTTGTTATTCAAATGCTTCCCTTCTGCCCGTTGCAAAGCCAGACACACCACAACATAAGTACGGAAATACTCATACATACATCCATGCTTCTAGTGGGATTCAAAACCACCTTTCCCATCTTGGAGTGGTAGAAGACGTTACGTGCCTTATTCCGTGGAGCCACTGTGATCGGCAGTCGCACTAGCTATTTAGGAGTAACATTTAAATTAAATGAACCTTCTATTTGTTTTGGAATGGTGCAGTTTCATTTACTTTCACTAACGTTCGTGTTTAATTGTCACCCTAAACAGTAGCACCACATGCAGGCTCTTTAATCGAGACCCCGAGCAGGGCGGCTTTATCGCATTGAAAGCCCGCATCTGCCGGAACATCCCGTGAGAGTTGCCATTATCAGGGACGCGATGAAACAGGCACTCTGTGCTTTATAACACTTGATTTGAAATTTAAGCTTTGTTTATACGTTTCAAGGAATTCGACAGTTTTTACATAAGTCTCTCCGTCATGTGTGTTACGTAATTCAGCGTGGCAAAGCACTACATTTCCCTCAATATGAAACGTAGGCACTATTTTGTCTAACCGTTTCTTCTAAGTCTCATTATAGACCTACGTATACACCCATACAAGTTTCGTACTATCGTTATACGTACATTTCTTATTTCTCGCCTACTTGTCCATTTCACTTGGGTGGGGTCACCAACACATCCAGCCAGCCAGCTGGACCCAAACAGCATCCGCTAGATTGGGTATAACACTGCTACAAGGGAGAGACAAAAAATTAATTGCTACGCTACGCATTTGAAAGACTTTTTTAAGAACTTACGTAACTTCTCATCTGATATACAGGACAATTCTATATGCCTACAACACCAGATGGTCAGTTTTGAAAATGATATCCACTGTTCAGTTGTGCACTGTTATAAATTACAGTTTAAATAAGCGTGTCCAACTTCGTCTTGGACCGCCAAGTTTAGATCAGGGTATCGTTAACTGGGAAGTATTGTCAAAGTTTTAATATTCTGATAGGGTCCAGGCACTGATTACGAGCGGTTGGGGTGCTTTCTAAGGGATGAAGGTGGTCGGAGCGCA
This sequence comes from Reticulitermes speratus, assembly GCA_021186555.1. Lineage (NCBI taxonomy): Eukaryota > Metazoa > Arthropoda > Insecta > Blattodea > Rhinotermitidae > Reticulitermes > Reticulitermes speratus. Next base: position 23,341,776 of record JAJKFL010000004.1, read on the forward strand.
TTGCTGTCTGTCCTTTTAATGCAGAGAACCGTGAATGTTATTTCCTTGAAGAAGCACTCGGGAAAAAAATTTGGTGCCTCTGTAAAAAGGACCATTTACTTTTGGAAGGGAATATACAAAAATATTGCTCTTTGTTGGCTGTCTTAGTTGTATTCAGTATTCTACTACGAATCATGCATTCAGATTTCTTCACTTGTTACAAACTTCATCTTACGATTTTTAATATATTAAAGCCGTTTTCTGTCAGCATATTTTCACAATGTTAAGGGCAACACTGAAGACGTACTCTCATTTCGGCAAGTTAAACATCATTTGCTGGTTCTTAGGCACAGGGTTAGCCTTATCTGCACTTATTTACTCTTTATCATTTTTTGCGTTCAGTACACAAATTTCGTAAAATGAGGCTGCGTCTATCCATCCACACATTTTATTTCTGAGACTACGAGACGGATGTTAATAATCTCGGTATTGGAGTTCTGCACCAAATGTTGCCTGGAAAATTTACTCGTAATTTGGTGCCTGTTGTCCCACCGTAATCTAAGCCGAATGTGTGGCTCAGCTGGAAACGTGTCGAGTTCTTGTAAAGAGTTAATCTTGAGAAACACTTGCATGTCATGCAATATAGACCTACGATTTTTTTTTTTTAAAAAAAGAACCGATTCTGTGAATAAATGTTTGACAAATGCATGGTAAATTATTGGCGACTTCACTGTGATAAATACGTATTTTGAGTAATTGTGCAAGAGTGTTTGTAATAAATGGAGATAATGTTCTTTGAAGTATATGCAGTCATAAAGAACGGGTTTGTAAAATACGTCTGTTACAAAGTTGATTTTAACTTTGGTCTTGTGCGGTTGCAATAATGTCTGTCACCTTCCTGCTCAGACAAGAGAGTAAGATGAAGGTACAGGCCCACAGTCCGTTGACCGTTACTTCATTCCCCGAAACCAATCGGTTTACAAAATTATTACAACGCCACTCATTGTTATGCCATTAGAATATCTTAGTGGAAAACAAATTTCCTTTCAGGCTTTTAGCCTGTTTAAAATGATTCATTACACAGTAAAATATTTATAACACTTTAACTGCCCCTTCCGCTTGACATAATATAACTGTTCCACATCTCGGTCTTAATTATTTCAATTCCATTTCTGTTTCTTGTTTCCTCTCACCACGTTTTTGTGCAGACTCAAAAGATGCAGCTCCGAAGCCTGTTCTGTTTTGAATAACGTCGTAGTTTTTTAATCTGAACAGCGTTTCGGGTGGGTGGTCTCTGTGTCGGCTATAAGACAGTTCATTTATAATAAATTGCTTTAACTGTGTTTTGTGTTTTGTATGTTCAGATCGTGTTAAAGAAGTCCCCTATGTGTGTTTTAAGTTTTCCGCTTACACTTACACTTACTGTTCTGCTACGTGATAAAAGATGTGGGGAAAAGATATAAAGTAGTGTATTGACTTATTCTTCTATATTCATTAACTTTATGAAATTTTTCCATCGTATGATTGAAATTTAACACACTACGTTTCGGGGACAGTATCTGTCCCCGTCTTCAGGCTTACTTCTTCCAAAGTAAAATGTTACTGCGTAATAGTTCTTTACATTTTGATTAAACAATTATTATGCAGTAACATTTTGTTTTGGAAGAAGCAAGCCTGAAGACTGGGACCGATCCTGTCCCCGAAACATAATGTGGTAAATATCAATACATACGATGGAAAACATATAAAGTGAATGAATTCAGATGTCATACACCATCTTTAGAACCCTGTAGAATAGTATGAAATATTCTTGTTTCTTGTTTCACGAAAGACCGAGTACTCCTGACTAAAACTTGTTTGAAATTTGTTGTGTATCTAAGGAAGAAAAAAGAACACCAAAAAAAGACACGTAATATAACTGGGATAGTAATGATTACGATGATAATAGTGTTTCGTATAAATCTACAAAATAAGTCACATTTTTATTGTTGGGTTCAAGACGGAAAGTTTAAGGGACCCAACACTGGATGTTTCTTTTACCGCTGACCAGATCACGGCAGCTTTATGCCATAGAAAGCCTTCATCCGCCGCAACATGCCGAATCAGCTGCAGTGCTGAGGTCAGGGCTAGAAGACACGCTGTCTGCGTGTTTATTTTTTAATGCTCTGTATTAGACAGAATGTTAGACTAGAATTAGATTCTTTTATACTTGAAGAATGAATTTAATATTGTGTAAAGTGTTTCTGTTTAGACCGACTGTTTCTTTGAATTTTGTTTAGAATTACGTGCTGTCATTACCACTCTGTTAGTAATTAACTGTTAATTACATAGCCCCTGGTAAAGACACAGAGCCGGCAGTTTTTATAAGACATGGTGATATTGTGTTAACCGTTTAAAACCCAGTAGTAAATTTATATACCAGCTGATGTAACATTAAGGAACTCTGCATTTTAGGCCCATGGTGTATTTATGTCTTAATATGACTCTCACAATAAATATCCACTATTTATTTATGTATTAGGCCATAATGTTTCTAATGGACACGGACTGTGTTCTCTGTGAGGTAGGAACTTAAGTTTCATATATATTTTAAGTGAATGTCATTCTTTAAAATTTTTGTTAATGGGTTGCGCAAGCATTAGAGCCTACACGTCTTTCAGTTTAGTGCAAGTACCCGATTTCATATAAATTTAAAGGACCAAGAAACATGTAAAACTGAAGTTAAGTGACAAATCTGATAAAACTTTTGGCCACTCTTCAGGTACTTTTTTTAAAGGTTTCGCGGAACTCTGATTAGAGATCTGTACGAAATTTTTAAATTGCGTTATTTGTTCGATTTACTTTCAACGGCGTGGAATATACCCTAAGAGGAAATAAAGCTATGACAAATTGTGATATTAATGCTGTAATTGTACAGGTAAATGCGTTAAGAATATGGTATAATCTATTTTTCAGTTGTGAGAGACAAAGAATTCTAATGTTCTGTGACAACAGGAGTGGACCGGAATAGCGTAGTCGGTGTAGCGACTCGCTACGGGCTGGACGGTCCGGGGATCGAATCGTGTGGGGGCGAGATTTTTTGCAGCCGTCCAGACCGGCCCTGGGGCCCACCCAGCCTCCTATACAATGGGTACCGGGTCTCTTTCCCGGGGTAAAGCTTCCGGGGCGTGGAGTTGACCACCCACCCCCATCTAGTACCAGGGTTAAAGAAAGAGTAGAGCTGTACCTCTACTCCCCATCTGGGCCTTCATGGCCTGTTCTAGGGAGAACTTTACCGTTACCTTTAACAGAATAGGAATCCAGCATTCTAAAGTGTTTGTGAGGTGAAGGTTTGATTGACTGTACCAGTAGATAAATGCTATGGTAAAGATGTATGCTGGTCTCATTAGGAAGACGTGTTCCAGAATGAAGTTTAATTCATTCTTCGTTTTAATGAATGTTGATGAAACTGTCAAGGCATTGATACACCACAACTAGGACGTTGGAAAGGAGAATTTAACAGGAAAATAAAAAAACATATAAGGGGAAATAAAGAGGAAAAAACAGTCGGTTACGTGAGTTTAAGTTCTGAAACGAGATGAGTAGTGGAACACGCTAAAATGACGCTCACAAAAAGAAAACAAAAACCAAGGATAATGAAAGAACCGAAGGAACGCGGCGAGTTTTTCAGTTTTTTAAAGGTAATCCAGGGCGATGGAAATAAGTCCTGGCGTTCTGAAAATAAGTAGTGTAATTTATTTGTAGTTAAAAAACGCAGCATAATTTTTATGATTACATGTCTTATAGACCAGTATTGCACATGTCTTATAGACCAGCATTGCACATGTCTTATAGAACAGTATTGCACATGTCTTATAGACCAGCATTGCACATGTCTTATAGACCAGCATTGCACATGTCTTATAGAACAGTATTGCACATGTCTTATAGACCAGTATTGCACATGTCTTATAGACCAGCATTGCACGTGTCTTATAGAACAGCATTGCACATGTCTTATAGACCAGTATTGCACATGTCTTATAGACCAGCATTGCACATGTCTTATAGACCAGTATTGCACATGTCTTATAGACCAGCATTGCACGTGTCTTATAGACCAGTATTGCACATGTCTTATAGAACAGCATTGCACATGTCTTATAGACCAGTATTGCACATGTCTTATAGACCAGCATTGCACATGTCTTATAGACCAGCATTGCACATGTCTTATAGAACAGCATTGCACATGTCTTATAGACCAGTATTGCACATGTCTTATAGACCAGCATTGCACATGTCTTATAGAACAGCATTGCACATGTCTTATAGACCAGCATTGCACATGTCTTATAGACCAGTATTGCACATGTCTTATAGACCAGCATTGCACCAAGTCAGAGTCGCCCGGGCAAATAAGTGTTCTACTTTGGCGCCTAATATTTGTTGGTCCTTAATGTGAAATGTGCTTTATATCACACTTATGATGCCAGGAATTTTGAGGTTGCTTTAGATTTTTGGAATATTTATGTACCCCTGTTAGAGGCGGTATATTGACGCGCTCTGTACTTACATGTACGACGTTGCTTCTGTAAAAGATTTCCTCATCTTAGAAAGGTACATTACGTCATAAAAGTCTATTTTAATCAGCTACTGTATACTCCTGATCCAAAACTGATTTTATTTAGAATTTACCTGCGTGTAGATGAAATTCATGTTCTTTACTTTATCCGTAGATACGAGATGGAATTCGCAGTAAAATTTACATCTTATATGCAGATGTTTAAGTTTGACTCAGATGTACTGTGTATGTCACTAACATTCGGTTCGAATATGACTAAAGGTGCAACTTGCTGCTAAGATCTAAGTTAGGGGCAGGGGGCACGGGTGGAATGAGATCTGTTACAGTCTATCAACATACGTAAATGAACTGCGTATTTTGAGTGAAGAAAGAATTTCGCCATTTATAACGACTGTATTACACGTATTGCTGGATCCTAACGTCCTGATATTATGGTCCGAAACTGGCCAGTGTTTGTCTTTAGCCAGTTCTGTCCACGCCACTTCAGGACTTTTGTCTTCCCGGACATTAGATTTATGATTTGAAGGCGTTGCCTGCTTCTGATGCTTGAATATGACTCCAGATGTATATTCACTTTTACTATAAGGACATTATTTTATCTGTTCAATATCGTTTACTTCCTGTCGTCTCGCTTGTCATAATACACCGTGTTACGCCCACGCACGCCTTGTAATAGCGGCGGAGAGTGACAAACGATACTGGTCTGATATATAATGACCCTGTATTAATTTAATTAGGTCCGTATTCAGTTCCGTAGCAACCAAAATAGGATTCGTGGTGGGCAAAGTGATAGTGTTGTACTCGCCTGCCAGTCGCAGCAGGCACCAACCGTGATTTCGGGCTTCATTTATAACCTGCTGAACTCAAAATACTGGAATTCAGTTTAGCTTGATATCAGGATTCAATCGGATACTTGTTCCCTGCTCGAAATTTTCTTGAGGAAGCAATTGAAATGCAGTTAACGGCGACTGCTTTACACGACTTTGGGGGAAACGCTTCGTGCAGTGTTTAGAACAGTGAAGGTAGGGTGTGGTTGCCACATGTCATGCTGAATGAGAGACGCAGGCATCATAATCATTTTGGTTGCATGTGCAACTTCATTTTTATTCATTCTTCACCTTCCAACCTTAATATTGGGGAGGGGGACTGGTGTTACGTGCGGGCTCACGTTATAACGTGTGTGAATCAGCTGGAAAGTATCTACATGCGACAGAACTTTACAGACATAGCCAGAAAAGTTCAGTGCCCAGTTGATCCATAATAAGATTTAGGGCGTCTGCTCTTTCTGTCGACTATTTAAGGCCTGAGAGCGAAAGATTTCTGATTCTCTTAGTTATGATTATTTTGTGTGGAAGTGACGTCTCCCTTGAGCTAACACAGCATGTTGTAATAGAGTCGCTTCTAAACGAAAAGGGTGGTAAACAAACACTGCGGTCGTGTGGTTAGCATAGTAGAGGGCTTGGGTTCGATTAATCGCCTGCAGACCAGTTATTCTGACTGAAATATTGTGTAATTTTACTAATTTTCTTCGCGTAAATGTGGGGTCTTACGTCAATCAGCGCCATGACCGGGTTCTTTCACATAATTTCTAATTAATTATCCATTAATGGTCCTGTTACTAGACGCAAGGTAGCCTGAAATACTGACAGTAACCAAACTATGAAGAAAGAAACAGCTTTCCATCCATATATTATGGGCGGTGTTGTCTTATTTATGTTTTCGTTGTTATTTATTTGTCAGGGGTGGACAAATCCCGTATGCCAAGTCGTCATGGTTACTAGATTATGTACAGTGGCGTCTAATATTTTTGTTCCTCTATGAAATTTTCGTCATGTCACCTTTCTGGCGCCTAGAATTTAGATTTTTGAAAAATTTGTTCACCCCTGGTTTTTGGATATGAACGAGTGGAATGATTGGCTGATAGTGAAATTGGAGAGGATGTGAGAGGAAGCGATTGTAGTCCAATTTGTGGCACTATTACATTTTTATTGAAGGCTGAGGAAACCCACGAAAGTCCTCATGTTAATCCGTATCGGGACCCAGATTCAACCCAGGCACCTCCAGTGCAATTCTGAAGCGTCACCTCTTTGAGTCAGTTTTCTGTTTTTTGTTCTTGTCCATATAATTTTATTTTCTTCTGTCGTTATTTTTAGAGACATTTATATTATTAAAAATAGATACATCAACTTGGAACATGTAGACTCGAAAAGGCTCTAAATAGACTCAGTGTGCAGAATGTATATTATTAAATTTTGGATCGTTTAACGACGTTTTTTCAGCTGCATATTTTGTACAAAGACGCTTTTAGACTTACGCAATTTAAAGTTAGGCAACTTCAGACTTACGAAATTTTTAAAAAGTGAAAGAAACATAATTGAAATTACATTTTTGAAGCGCGTAACGAAATTTTCTTTACGGGAATGACGGCGCAATGAGATGAAGGTGGCGGAAGAATAATGCTGGGCGATAACACAGGCTGCGGGGCAGTCATGTTGAGGCTGATCCTGATACCAGTGTGTTGGAGTTTGGATTTTAACTGAATTTATTACTGTATATGTATATGTATATATATACACACAGTTGACCATATATGTACCCAGTTCCGACGTGCTCTGGACCTTCCGGAACGTAACTAGTGCTTATGTCGGGGAGTGTCTGTAGTTTTGAATGATAAGATGGTTTTAAGTGATGAACTGAAGTGATGTATGCCATAGGAGCAAGTTATTTTATGCCCAGATGCGTGTCAGCTTCTAAGGTAACTCTCTACTTTTTTAAACCTTCCATTTAAAGGTAATTTGTTTTATGTGTATAAGATCTCTTACATGCTTGCATTAAGCAGTACATTAATGCAGACAGTATACACTCCAGATGTGTGTAACAATTTTCTTAACAAATATGTAGGTTGACAGATCGGCAATGATGGGTGTCTGACGTAAGAGACAGTGTCAATGCATTGTTATGAGACGCAACGCAGTTCATTTATCGGTAATGGAGAAGTCATGTACAGGCGAAGGATGCTGGTCCATGGCAGCTGCTGATGACTTGTATACTACATTCGTCATTAACTTCACACCACTCCTTCAGCAAGACTGCAGGAGCCTCTTTACCACATATATTGATTTAAACACGGAGCTCATTAACATGTGCATTCCTTAATTAGTTGATAAGCGTTCAGTGTTAGCTGTTTCTCTTCTTTGATTTTTAAATTATTGTATTTGTAATATCAAAATGGATTTGGGAGCCACAATAGCTTTGTCGGTGTAGTGACTACACTACGGGCTGGAAGTTCCGGGGTTCGAATCCCGATAGTGAAAGAAACTTTTCTCCAAAAACGTCTACACCAGCTCTTCCCCCCCCCCCCCTACCCCAGCCTCCTCTTCGATGGGTTCCATGTTTCTTTCGCCCGGGCTAACGAGGCCGAGGCGTGAATTTGCCTACTTACCTCCATCTGGTGCCGGGGTTAAGAATGAGTGGAGCTATACTTCTACTCCCTATATACGCCTTCATCGCTTCGTTGGACGGGGAAAAATTTACAATTAGTGAACTATTAGGCCCAACTAAGCGCTTTACGGTTTTCTTGTCGTTGATTGTTCAACTCAAAAACTTAAGCCACAATTTTTTAACTCTACAATGTCAGTGTAATTAATAGTACGAGTAGGCCTACTACTAAATGTATGTGCTGACATCTGCTGACTTGTGCCATCTATCCTAGTATTTTCGTTTATTATTTAATATTCTTCACACCAAGAATGATCTTATGGGGTTAGTAAATTTGTGATTTTTTTATTATGTGTTCTGGCTGGAAATAATTCGGAACAGAACTTTCGTATCTTCTCATATTAAATGGAATTTTTCGAAAATTGTGCCGTTTATGAGATAATGTGAAAAAGATATGGTAGAGCCGGAATGGCCACAGATGACAAAATAATACGGCTCAGAAATGATGCGAGATTTGCATGCCGGATAACTAAGACAAGAATATAGACACGCACATTTGTAATATTTAATACTTAATGCTTTCCCACGGCAACAATGGTTACGCGAACGCGCCTCAGTGTTACGTTCTACATACGATGCCTCTCTCGTTTTGTTGCTGTTACAGTTATCGTTCTTGTACTTATTGTCTTTTGCATAGGTCTTTTATTAACTAACGTGTTGTTATTGTTGTTGTTGTTGTTGTTGTTGTTGTTCTAGGAGAGGGAATATTGTTTTTATCCCTTTCCCTCAGCCTATGTAATGTGACATTTTTGTGACACATTCTCTGATCTGATGATGGTTTATATTTGAGAAATGAACTCTTCATATTCTGTAACTTGTATCTTACACTGTTGGTCAACGGATAAAGGAAATCATCATTTTCCGTAACTGTACGTTGTCCTGGCAAGTGCTGTCAGTGTGGCTGCGTAAAGACTATGGAAGGAAACGACCGTGTGTTTTGTGAATGGGTCGGCAAAGAGTGATTCATTTCGTTTCTTATCTTTCTAAGGTCATGACCTGTTTTCTGCTTCTATCCCACCCATTCGTACGGCAGGCTGTCCTTTCCTCCTGTCTCCTCCGATGAAACGCTAATGACATGTGGACACTGAAAGCTGTCAGACTATGAACTTCTCTTTTTATCCGTCATGTCTAAGATAGCAGAGAACATATTTAAAGACTTAACTTTTTTCCACATGTAATGGTGTCAGTTATGCACCTCGTACCTGGTATGGTTGAAGGTCGTATAATAGCGTCAAGGCATGTAGAGGTGATTGCTGGGACCTGAGCTGTAATTGGATTAGTTTATCAGCCTTTTGCTGTTCAAGTCTCTGGGATGTAACGCCATGTGAATTTATATATAAGTACTTTGGAATCGCTTTATTTATCCAAATTTATGGTCATCCATGAACTACACGGCATCATATCCGGAAAGATGGAATCTTGAACAGCATCTTTGTCACAAATTCCAAACTCAGTAGCTGAGTGTAGTGAAGAAAAGTCTTCCAAGCCCTTATCGTTGATCAAGCCTTTATCATGCACTCAGTTCACTTATATCTGTGTAAGCATGTGATTACTCTTTGTATATGCGGATAAAGCTGGGCCCTGTTGGTCTTTTAAAACTGTTACAGTTATTATTAGTGGGAGCTGCGACATTACTGTCCGTAATTGGTCCCATTTCGGAAGTATATATGGTTGCAAGAACTGCAGAGAATTGAGACTCCACACATAAAATAAATGCGTGTTATTAAGCTCTATGCATTTAATATTGCCAGTACGATGGACCTTAACCCTATCCTTTTATCACCATTCCATCTCAGTACTAGCCTAATTTTGTCTGGTGTGTAAAGCAGACCAGCTGACAGGGTCGATGTGATTTATATTTCGTGTCAAGTCTTTTGATAAGTGTGAGGACTTTCATAGTCCGTCTGTGAGATTGTCTGTCAGCCGTACTGTTCACCGAACCTCGTTCAGAGCCTTAACTATACCTCTTTGTGTGCTAACCAGTAGTGGCATACGTGAGTTCTGTGATTTGACACAACCATATCGAGGGAGCGGAGCTTCGTAATTTGTAATGTTCAAATAGTATTAAGGCCAGAAAATAAAAGAGGAAGAGATGGGCGAGGGACGTAACACGCATAGGAGCTATAAGAAATGTTTCCAAAACTTTAGTCGTTGACTTGTAACGAGAGACTTCTTAGGAGACCTAGGCGTATATTGATCACATAAAAGTGTATCTTGAATAAATGTGATATGTGCATGATGGTGTGAGTTGGATTAATCTGGCTCGTGGTAGGTAGCAGCTTGATCACTGTAGTGTTCCTTAGGGTCCCATAGGAGATATGGCCTTTGTTGACGAGCTAAGTACATTTGGCTGCAGACGGCTGATCTTGTAGGAAGGAGCAGCCAGTAAGATCTGTAGTCGTTCCTTAACGCTGTATGTTCTGTGGATTGAAGAGGCGAAACAGTATGAGTTTAGAGGTGGGGGACAAAATGACTCGGCTTGGTAGAACAAATAAGTTTCTTCGTACTATAATTGAATCTGTTAATGTTCCTTGCAGTCTCATAAAATTTATACAGAAATGGGATAGAATTCGGAGAAATATTTAATTAGCGCTGAGCAGTGTTTCGGCATCACTTATTTAGTGTGTGTCGTTAAGACGCCTTTACACACTGCGTTGGACCACGTGTGCAGTGTATTGTATACATAATACACTACCACCATCAAGTCTTTATGAACGGCACGGGTCAAGCTCGCATGTGTGACCTTCTTTCCACAGACAGTTGACCTTTATGAAATGTTTAGGCTATCGGTCTGTCGCTTAACGATCTGGGGCACTTCATAGTAGCTATTCCCCCCCCCCCCTCCTTCATTGCAGCTATCAGCCTTCTGCAAAGAGAGGACGGGGCGGCTTCCTGCTTGTGGTTAAATGGATAAACAGCCTCTGAAGAGGAGTTCCAAGCCTGTTATTACATAGTTTTGTCTAGTTGTAAATGTCTTATGGCTGTGTTTAAGAAACTGAATTAATTTTTATCCGAGGAAGTTTACAGAAAGACAGAGTTTATTGCTTTATATGGTTTCTCAGATCACATACTCACTGCTCGCACGCAGAATTTACGTGGAAATAAACATCAATTGAATGAAATCAAGTAGCAGTAACATACACGCACACGCACACATGTAAATAAACATGTTACCCTCTACACAATCTTTAATTGCTCTATCAGGCATACCGGAATTGACGAACTTTTAGACCGCCATCCGGCCAATCGTTGTAAGTACTGAAGAGTCGGCAAAGAAATGAGATCTTTTTTTTTTTTTTGCATTCTCAAATATAATAAAAAATTTTATTTTGAAAAATCACTTGTCATGTAGAGTTTTGTTAATCAAATCCCTGTATACGTAAGGGGTGATTTAAAATTTGTGTAATTATTGTATAGTTGTGTATGTAAATTGATTGTTATGTTTTTTAAAGATGTAATTCGATTAAATAAAAGCAAAAATTACCTTTTTAGCAACATGATTTTGACTTATTTTTAGACGCGGCAATGTATTCTGTTTGTTCGTGTCTTGTCGAGTTGAATTGTGTGGGATGCATTTGTCGATGAGGGTCCTGCTTTGTAATCCTCGTAAGCATGGACATTTATCTGGGAATTACATTAGTATTTTTATGGGTTTTCTTTTATTCTATTCGCCTATTAAAATACATAAATACTATTACAATGTTATGTATTAGCATGTCATTGAATTTTTAGTATCTAATATTCCTTATAGCAAGGTGTCTTCCAATGGACATTGCCAAGAAATATTTCAAAGGAGGTATGAATCATGCCGAATTATTAGAATACAGATGATCCTGTGCAGGTACGAATGTTACCATGCTTTTATGTGTTTGGTTACTCCTAGTTTGAAAACAAGCCCTAACTCATACTTATTGCCCAAAAAACTGCATTTATATTTATTTTAGTCTAAATCTCAGCGTCACAAGCATTTTATATTTTATTTATAAGACCATTGCTGTATTACATAAATTTTAAATTGCCCCTTAGTTATGCAAGGATTTAACTGAGAACACTTTGCATAGGAAGACATTTTTTCGAAATAAAAGAAGTGTTAAATTTGAGAGTTTAAAATAAGTGAAGTTTCCTTTTTTTTTTTAAATATGAATTTGTAACTAATGAATCTTCTACCACTGTTAACTTTTATATGAAGGATGACCAGATGACAGCCTGAATGTCTCCTGCCGAAACATGTCAATTTCTGCATGACTGATACAATCATGAAGTTTTGTGTCAATGACAGCCTGTTTATATAGCATACAACGGTATTTCGAGTGCGAGTAACCTAATGTACAGGACATTTAAAACAAGCTTAATTACAAGATGCGTTCTGTCATTCCGGCAGGGGCCAAGAGATTTTTCTCTTCTCCAAAACCGTCCATACCAGCTGTGGGGCCCACCCAGCTTCGTATTCAATCAGTACCGGCGTTCTTTCCCGGGAGTAAATTGGCCGGCGTTTGATTCAATGCTTTATTCAATGCCGAGGGTATGAATGAGTAGAGCTATGTCTGTGCTTACCCTTTTTACCTTCGTAGCATGTACAGGGACAAGTTTGGTTTGTAGATTCTTATGACTGGTAAATTAATTTGGTAATTCAGTCGAGCGGCGAATTAAAGCAGGACATTTTCCAGGACTTGTGTAGACACAGGATAACGCATTGTATATCCTATATGCCTGCGTCGGCTGTGTCCTAAGCTGTCTGCTATGCTTCGTGGCAGAGTGATTTGCACGGCTTGTCGTCCTGTAAGGAGCCATGATTATTTGAACGAGACAGTGACACTTTCACCTTAGTGGTATAGGTGGGAATTTGGAGAAGTGTATAGTGCATAGGCCGACAAATTTTTACCGCACATTTGAAGAGAATAAATCATTTGGAAGATCTAGGCGTACCTGAGGGGATACAATTAAAATGGAGCTTAAGGATATCAAATAGTTCAGATTTGTATGGCTGAGTACAGGAATCTGTTGCTGTGAATACTATAATGGACTTTCAGGTTGTGTAAGAGAACATTCATTTCTTGATTAACTGAGGGACTCAGCTTTTCAAGGACATTGCTGCATGGAGGTCTTTCGTTCGCTGCACTCAGTACGTTAAACTTGCAGCACAGGTTAGGTAACAGGATAATGTCGGGAGATTACGCATTTAGACAGTTGTTTAGTAGGACTGTGTGACGATCAACACTAATGAAGGGCGTTTTTTTATGTTTAATTTCATTTTTAAAGTTGCCGTAAGAAATGCAGTAGACCGTTGAGAGAGCTGTCTTATGTGTCTAACATTGCGTAGCCTAATGGAAGGAGTAGGATATTACTATGCTTGCAATGTGCCTGGTAGTTTGAGTTTCAAGTTTACAGATGGCAGCACCTCGTAGGAAGCTACATCTGTTATGTAAAAGTGGGTAAGTTGCGTTTGAAAGCCGTTAGAAGTGGCTGGGAAGTTTGTGTTATCGTTGATCATGGGGCTGCCATTTAATGCCTCATCTGTTACAAAAAGGATTACCTTCCTGTTGATATGAAGAGAAATGTTCCGGCAACCAAGCTGATATCCTATATGATTCAAGAGGTTAAAGTGCAAAGACTTGCGCAAATTTTAATTGACAATTTTACTTAAATTTCAAAAAGTAGTATGCAGTTGTGTATCAAGGAGGATGGGATGGGCCGGGAATGTGGAACGCATGGCGGAGAGCAAATGTATGTAGGGGTTTGGTTGGAAAACCCGAAGGAAAGGGGCTTCTTTGAAGAACAAGTCCTATATATGAGGATAATATTAAAATGGATGGGAGGGCGTGGACTGAATTGATATGGCTGAAGATAGGAATAAGTGGCGGGCTTTTGTGTACACGGTTATGAGTCGTCGGGTTTCATAAAATGCGGGGAATTTGTTGATATATCCTGACGACCTATTAACTTCTCAAGAAGAAATCTGTTCCCTAAGAGTTGTATTGTAATATTTAATGATGGTTTGATAACCGATCATAGAGAGCTGTTGTGCTTCTTGCAGAACTACCAGTACTGGACACTTCAACGACTAAAACGTGACAGTATTATTAGAGGTTCCGTGGGTGTTAATTCCACAAGTAGAAACGTATATTGCAAATTCGAGTACACGGTTTCCAAATTCGATTCTGATTTCTCATTGACCTGAAAGCACTATGTAGTGACTAGGGTGAGGCTGGACCTCCGATGAATCGTGGTGCAGTGCCTGACAGGGACAAGAGTTTTTTTTCTTTTACAACGCGACCAGTTCGCCCACCCGGCTTCCTATTCAATAGGTACCGGGTGATCTTTTCCAGTGAGTGAAGGATGGAGGCTCGAAGCTGACCACTCACCCCAACTGATGCCAGTGTCGAGAATGAGTGGAGTTGTACCTCCACTTCCCTTCATGGTATGCAATAGGATAACTTTACCTTAGTTTAGCATTGGCCTGATGTTAATTTATTGTAGATACAAATGCACACTTAACAGGGTAAAGCCGGCAAGTTAGATTAGGCTGCTGAATATATTAGACTACGGTGGGTCACAATAAACATGGTAAATATAAAGGTGAAGGTGAAGTTTTCCTTGTACACGATATGAAGGCGTATTGCGGAAGTAGAGGTATGGCTCCATAATTTTTAACCTCTGCAGTAGATGGAAGTGCGTGGTCATCTTGGCGTCCAGCTGCTTTACGCCTGGTGGAAGACCCCCTGTACCATTTTAGCAGGAGGATGTGTGGACAACAGATCCAATCTGGACGTTTTAGAGAGGAGACAGATCTCTTTTCTCTGTCGGGAATCGAACCACCGTAATTTGTAGGTTTTCCAGCCCGTACGTAGGTGCTTTACCGACTGAGCTATCCCGGCTTGTGTACTATTTAAACGTCGCTTATTTTGTAAGTCGCGTCTTGTCTTAAGCTTTTTCAAACAACGTATCTGAAAATTGGATTACGTCAAGCGATGCAGACTGCGTGATTTCAGGCTTCCGCCGTGATATAAATTTAGATTTTCGCTCTTCTGGGATGTTAAGCAGCGTGGATTGGTAGTTAGTTACCGACGTTTCGGGAAAACCTATCGGTCCCATCTTCAAGGGAAGCAGTCCAAGCAGTCTTCTTTGGCTTTTTAACCCTTGAAGATGGGACCAATAGGTTGTCCCGAAACTTCGGTAATTAACCACGCAGACTAGCTGTTTGTAACGGTAGTCTTTCCTTCCGTCCAAATGACAATTGAAACAAATCCTGTTACCTAATTCTTGTGTTCGAAAAATCTCAATAAAATAGTCAATGTCCACAACACCCACACTTATTATAGGCTGAACGCATTGGGTAGTGTTAAGTCTGTTATAACTTACTTTAGTTGGGATGTGTGTGGAGGGAGATGACACCATAAGTACGCGTTTAAAATATATGGTCCTCGACCACAGGGAACTGCCATTAGTTAACAGCGTCACTTCGCTAGTAGCAGGAGGCGGCTGGTGGCGGAAGAGAAAGGGAAGGTTGATTTACGTTGTTGTGGCAGGTCGAGGTTTCGAACTTGGCTCGTAGTGTATAAAGATAGAAGGTGGTCGTGGGGAGGAGGGGATGTGGATGAAGAATGACCATGCTCGGATGTCGGCCACTGGGTAAATACTAGTGCGCTATGAAGAGAAGAGCTGAAGACATGTGGGATTGTAGGGGGTAGGGCGCCCCCTCTACCAGAAGCACTTCTGTGGGTCACTAAACCCGAATACATCATGTTGACTGCCTTGCTCCACTTACCCGTTGTTGTCCATATTTCACTTTCTAGCAGGTATGTCTTTCTTCTTTGTGAAGGCCTACCTGCTCTGGTAAGGAGCCGTGATAGAGTGTTCAGAACAGTGACTAGTGGCTCAACAATTCCGGCTTCGAATCCCAGCAGGAGCAAGAGATTATTTTCTTCGAGGCTGACCAGTCAGTTCTATCTATTGCTGGAGTTAAGAATGAGTGGAGCTATACCTCCACTCTCCCATTTGCCTTCACGGGACTTACAGGGACAACTTTATTTTTCTACCTGGTTTGGTAAATTTCTTCTTATCCTTCTCAATTCTATACTTGCTTTGAATTCCACGTTTTGAGTGCGTCTGCTCTTAACTCGTGTGTTTTGGATTCCCAGATTCAGCTGTTTCCGCGTTATAATGGGGAGAATCTCGTTTATTTTGGTCGATGTTGCAGATGTTTGTAGTTTTTAACTTGAGACTTGTTATGTATTTGTTTCTTATGACGTGAGACTGGAATCCCTTGGTATTGCGCCTGTAATGGGCCTATCATTTCACTTGTTACACTTGGTACAGACTTATACTTTAAGTCGCTGTTAAGCCCGTAACAGCTTCTGCATAAAATGTTAACTCGAATACCTGATATTAAAATTACAGTATTTTTTATAAAAATAACGAACTGTTGTAACGCGGGAAGCTAGTATTCGGATGCGAAATGTGAGACTTATTATACAATTAACTGCTATAGGCTGAGACACCTTAATCGTATTTTGATTTCTGTGGTGCAACAGCCCAACTCGGGCCTAGGCCGCCTCATTGTTGAGGTTTCTAGATCACACACAATTAGACACACATACATGGTACGACTCCTCTGAACGAGTGATCAACTCGTCACAGAAGCCGCTACCTACACAGCATACAACAAACACAAGAGACGAACATCCATGCCCTCAGCGGGATTTGAACCAGTATACACCCACACCTTAGACCGCACGGTCACTGGGATCGGCGTTTAATCATATCACTCTAATAGTTTTTAATTCATTTTAATTTCTAAGTGACAGGAATCAACAGTGGGCGTTTCGAAATTTCATAGCGAGGAAGTCGATGATTCTGTACCCTCCACAAAATATTATTAGGCTGAAGAAATCAATGAGGATGATAGTGGTATTTCATCTGGCACATATGGATGAGTTATGAAATTCATACAGCGCTTTAGTCCGAGAAACTGGCGGGAACAGGTCACTTTCTTTTGTCCGTATAGCGATGAACCATAGGTTGTCTGAAAATCAGGGCATTTCTTCAGCACCTTTTTACGTAGGACTTTGCTTCATGGATTATGACTAAGTAAGCTATCAGTGGATTAACTTTAGATTATTATAAGCCTGATTTATTTTAATCCAATCCAAAAAAAACTGGCTTTAGGCATGTTATATCCATTACTGTCGATTGTGAAACTTTGTCCTTTACAGCTAATCCTTGTATTAGAGTTGCCTGCTGCAAAGTCACTCAGTTTGCGTGATTCAGTGATCTTCTAAGCTTGCGTACTTCCTGTATATTTAATCTGTAGTTGGCAGTCACCCAAATGGTTACGCCCAGCGTAAAAGATCCTTAATTAATGAGAGAGATTTAAAGGGGGCAGAAGGATTGGATCAATGGAACAGGTGTTAATTAACTCCATAATGGAACACAGGTATCAAGTGAGTTCTTGATCAAGAAAGCCTATATTCTCTTAAACTGATATTATAGTTAATTATTGATGTGAAATCTTCATATAGAGCCTACCTATCATTTTGCTGCTTCTCTTAAAGGGGATGTCAAAATTTACTGACGTGAAAATGTCTTCAATACTGACATCACTTCATTAAAATTCGCATTAAGACGTTTTATTTTAAACGCGTCTATGTAAAGAGGAATTAATCTCGATAAGGTAGAATATTTGAGAACATCTCAGCTGAATTTATGACCTGAAAAGAACACTTTTTTTCGTGTAATATCTTGTATTAAACTCGTGACATATTTACATATTTCGTCTCTATCCCTGAGTCTCTTCTAATTCCATTATGTTTCTATGTTTAGACCCGGTAGTGTCATGTATTTCACGGATGTAGAAGTCATTGGAAGTACATTATGATGGAATTATAGAAAAGAGACTTCGTCACTTATGTTTCTGAAACGAGGGTCATGCACAGATGAGTGTGGGCGGACCCGTAGTATTATCTATTTAGTTTAGAGTTTCTCAGCTATTGCTCCGCAACAGTAGAAATTTAAATACAGATCTGCGTAGTAGTTCAGACAGTGTGGTAATGGAAGAGAAATGCATAAAACTTTTCTACCAGAAAACGTGAATGAAAGAAGACACTTTTAACACCTCTGCGGATATTGAAGGATAGGATTAAATGAGATGTTAAAATAGTGGTAGAAAGCTCTGGGTTGGAGTAATTTTGCTTCGAACAGGAATTAGTGGCGTGCGGTTGTGTATACGACGATGAACCTTCCGGTTCCACAAATTGCAGTGAATTTCTTCGGTAGCGGAAGAACTATTAGCTTCTCAAGAGGGACTGTGCTCCATGCAGTTAGCTGATTAATTAGTCTGGCAATGCAAGGGAGAGATCTCTGAATTTCTATCAGTTAATTTCTTCCAAAAAGTTACAGTTTGCTCTGGTTCCCTCAACTCCCCCCCCCCCTCCCCCGCCCCATCTTTTGATACTGCATTTCATAGGTTTTGGTTTAAACTTTAGGAGTGTCTGAAATTACTCGACGAATTCTGTTATTTCTCCGATCTGGCTTTTCTTCGTACGTCCAGCTCATGAGATTCCCCTTTTACAATTTATGAACCGTGATTTGGGCTGCTGTTGCTTCGAGACAGATTATTTCCATACATTGAACCCAACAAATTACGTCTCATAATTTTTTTATTGTACCTGATGCTGTAAGCACGGCCAGTTCCCTTATCTTTGTGCGTTTTTGACACAAGCTAGACATCTCCCCTCATTATGGAGGAGCAGGTCACTCCACTGCATGTAGTCTAGCAAACTGCACGGCGTCACATCCAAAAAAACGCCATTCCTTGTAGTTACCACTGTAAGAACTGTTCTGCCATTCATCGTGCTGAGTTATTGTTCGTTAATTTGTTACTATTTACTGTTGATATTCTTTGTGTTTGTTATACATTTTATCGCCAACATATTATTTTTCTTGTTGTTAGGAAAATTTGTGCACCCCTGACGTTAGTACACGTGTATGCACATCGAAGTCACAGAGTAATCTGTAATTTGGTGTTTTATGAAATATTGAAGGGCATTGTAGTGTGTTGCGACGAGAAGAAATTGAGAAACACCGATATTGTCAGAGCTTTGCGGTGCGTGTCTTGGCAGTGTGTTGTAAAGCCAGTCAGTGGAAGAGAGTTTTATTTCCCAAACTACCTTCATCCAGCATATTACGTAATTAGTATTATTAGTAAATTCCACTTAAAATATAATTGTTCTAATGACGATTGCAACTCATGGTAAAATCAAATCGAAAACAAAATTTTGGGGTTTTTGCCTGCATTCATGAGTAAATGAGCTAGTGTACTGTTCCATGCCTCTGGGTTTGTGTCTTACCCACGCATTCAAGTCTATCCGGTTCAGCCATAATTTGACTTGTGACCCCTGGCTCTGAGAATGTTCCATTCTCCCTCCTCTCAGACAAGGTGCAAGAAAGAGGCCCCACCCCCACAGAGTCTGTAGACGTGTTTTCATTGGTCGTTCTCCCTAAGTCTCTTTCTCTCTTCTCCTGCCCCCTGACCCTGGCGTCCAGCTGACCAGCCAGCTTGCCTTCGTGCTAGATCCAGGGCGTCTGGCCTGGTGCAGGGTGAGAAGCGGGCTTTGTTTGTGGTGGCCGGTGCAGCTGCCATACTGACCACAAGTTTGTGACTTGCATGGCCAACTCGAAATTACCTTTTTGATCTGTGGTTACAGACAAACGTCATGCGGATTGTTAATTACGGATGGTTATTGCGTATGTATAATTGAATTGTATCAACTAATACATTATTTATTTGTATGCATTCAAAGCCTGCCGAATTGAACAGAATATGTCAATGTTAATTTGTTTATAATTGAAGACATTGTAGATAATTTCAATTAAAATAAACAGAATTACTGAAACAACAAACACAGAATGAAACATGAACATACGGCAGCGGAGACAGTGTTTTCCGTGCGTTCCAACTTGCTTTGCTCAACGCATTATACTGGTTACTACTACTACTACTACTACTACTACTACTACTACTAACTAGCTAACCAAATAATTAACTAATTCCATCGAACAAAGTCCTTCTTGAGAAAGTACAAGATCTTAAGCTAGTCATGTTCCCAGCATTTTATTGAATACGAAGGCTTATTGCCGTTTTTGTAGGAATCCGCCACTGCTTCCTGCCCTGAGCCATATGAAGCCAGGCCATACCCAAATTTTCTACATTAAATATCCAGTTTATATTGTCATCCCTTAAACGCCTAGGTCTTCAAAGCATTCCACCTTCCGGTTTTCCAATGAAAGGTAAAAGATAAAGTTCTCCCTAGAAAAGGTCATGAAGGCCCAGAGGAGGAGTAGATGTATAGCTCTACTCTTTTTTTAACCTCGGCGCTAGATGGGGGTGGGTGGTCAACGCCACGCCCCGGCATCGTGCATGAATTTCTTCTTACTACTAAAACTATTACTACTACTACTACTACTACTACTACTACTACTACTACTAGGAATTTGGCAGTCGTAACAGTGGAAAGAGGAGAGTAAGTAGACCCTCTGTACGTAGTTATAATTAGCCACATTTCTTCCCTCCCATGTATATAATCGACAAACTTCCTCCCCCAATCACTTCAGTCCTGTCGTCAACCCTGAAGATTGGGGCATCACTTCCCCCATAATGTTCATTTCAACGTACGAACCTATATGTTGTCAAAACCCCGAATAATGTCATCACGTCTAAATCTAGCGTAAATTTCCTGATGATTGAGGAACGGAATTAAATGTTTTAATAGGTCAAATACTGCGGTTATTGTATAACTACCAGCAAATTACGCAAAGAGGTACGACGGCGCATGCGTGACGGTGTAGTGTAGACAGTGTTCTCATTCACCACGTAAAAATGATTGTTATAATGGTTATGTTCATGGTGAATGTGGTTTCTGACGATGGGAGTAAGGTGTCTGACTTTGCAGCAGTTAAAGTGAGGGGGATTTTTTTGATTGTATCGGCATAAATCTTTGACCATTACTGTTTGGATTCTGTGTCTTTCATTCTTGTTTTATAAGTACTTCAGTCTCTTTTAAGCGTTCAATAAAAGGACCGTTTCCTTTTACGGCACTCTTAAGCGTTGAAAAGGCAGGAAGTGAAGTAAAGCAAAGGCAATACATCACACATTGTTATATTTCGTCTGGAATTCCTTTAGTTACGTCAAGTGATGAAGTAAGACAAGATATTAGTGTAGATGTTGCTGGGTATAACACCGCATACATTAGTGTTTTTTTCTTAAGGGAACACTGTAAGTGGTATCTTCTCAGTGCTAATTTTACCGGCTGTAGGTGCATTATATTGAGCAACCACAAAGAAGTTTGGCACACATGTTGTTAAGGGTTCTGTATAACTTTTGTAAAGACGTACTCAAAACGTGTTTGACAGAATTTTAATAAAAAAAAAATGTTGGCAGGTACAGAGAACTGTCGCTACAATTATGCCCTACGCCATAACCGTGAAGACTGTGATTGTTTAGAAAAATTGTGTCCTAAGCTGATAGAATGAACATTGCTAAGGTTGCTTTTTCACGATGTCCTTAATCGTTTAAAGCCCTATATTAATTATGTGCCCACGCTGTGTAGCATTTAAAAACTCTGCTAACAGGGATTGTTTCCCTAAAGGACATTAATTAATTGGCCTTTATAGTCTCTTCCTTTCGAGGTAGGAACTGAATTTATGTGTATAATTTATAGTTAAAGAAAGCTGTGAATTTTATCTCACTGACGATACCTACGTATTGAGCTAAAGTACCACTCGCCACTTGAATGTGATTTCAATGTCACTATTATAGCCCATTATGAAGGTCCAAGAGAATCGGGAGACAGAGAAAATGGAGGCAGAATTTTCGTTTGAAATATTTGTACCTAGCTACCGAACTACACGGATCCGCTATAGCTCAGTCTCTATAGTGCAGTGCTTTTCAAACGGTACTACGCATACCCCTGTAAATAAGCGGACGGTCGCCAGGTGGTACGCGAAGAAATTTAACAATTTTTGTTTTCATAATTAAATTTTAAAAACGTTAACTGCATTACTAAAATTGTTTGAAATATGTTGAAATGTAAAGAAAATCGTTTATAAAGTTTATATCAAAATAATATTTCATTGTTCGAATATAAATACAGACTGTTCTCTGTCGTCTAATCACGTTAAATTAGAATAGTTGTGAAATTTGAGGTTCCCACAGCGTTGTTGTTTTACTGGTTAGCAGGTATGAAGACCTCAACCCGCTAACCAACGAAACATCCCGGAAGACCATTATCCTGAAAGTAAACAGTGTTATTAGTATTTCCAATACCTAGTGTTATGCGTACATGTTTTGTATTGTGATAGTGGTACGTGTACATGTTTTGTATTGTGATAGTGGTACGTGTACATGTTTTGTATTGTGATAGTGGTACGCGAGGGGAAAAGGTTTGAAAAGCGCTGGTATAGTGAATAGGCTACGGGCTGGACGACCGAGGATTCGTGGTTTTTCTCTTCTCCAATACGCCTACATTCAGACCGGCTTTAGGGTCCATCCAGCCTCTTTTTCAATAGGTAACGGGGGCTCTATCCCCGGTGATAAACCGGCCATGGCGTGAAGCTGGCCACGAGTTTCCATCTAATACCGAGGTTAATAATGAGTGGAGCTATATGTCTACCCCCCCGCCCCCCCCCCAAATTAGACTTGAGGTCCTTAGATTGGGACTACGAACAATAGGCCTACTGTCTTCCGGGATGTGGTGACGTAGAGTGTGGCACAAACATACCGACGTTTTGGAGGAAGCCACTGTCTCCAGCTTCGGGGAACCATTTTTTCAGGAAGGTGGATGTACCAGGTTTCTGGTAAACGTTAGTGAATAATCAGACTGTACGACGCCACATCAATAATAGATTATTCTTCGTTTTACAAAAATTAGTAGACATACACTCAGTTTGTTTCAGACTTTGCTTGTACATGTATGATATATGCGTATACAGTAGTCCGTCAGCCATCTGGACTGTATGGGGAGGTGTGGGCCGGATTGGCCAGGAATCCGGACCGCCGAGGGGAAACTTCGCGGTATAGGTGACATACAAAAAGTCATTACCCAGTGCTAAAGTAAAACTCCTTAAAGCGGAAATATTATATAATAATAATAATAGTGATAATGATAATTTACTCTAATAATAATTTCAATGGGGAATACTGGTCTATAGTTGGCCCAAAATTTTCCAGACCGCCCGGAGATCTGGATTAACGAGGGACCACTTGTATACATACACACGCATACACACAATCTGTGCACAGAAATGCTCTTTTCTTCATGTTCTTGTTCCTACCATTACTCAGTAAAACGTCTCCCCCTTTCACGCCCTTTTTATAAGATCATTTAGAGCTCTTGCAAATGAATTGGGTGTTAAAATGAGTCTGGAGACCATTATTTTTTTAGGATGTAATCTTCGTCTTACCTTTTCCCTTGGAAGCCAGGAAATGATGTATAATGGCACACGTACGAGACATTTCAGGGCGTTTCGAGTGAGGGTGATCTTGGGATAGGAGTGATGGAACAGGGGTGGCTGGTGTGTGAGGCTGTGTTCAGGTTGATGGCATCGTGTGGGTAACACGCTGGGATGAAATTGGAGCTGTGTAGGGAAGGTTTCTACTTAACTATATTGTCGTTCTGGAGAAAGAAATTCTCTTACTGCAGAATATTATGTGAAGCTTCGTGTTCTCCTACTGCACAATATTCAGTCAAGCGTAACACTTTATTTTACATCGTATAAAATTTGATTTTATATCGTCTCATTCTCGTTTCTTGCACAGAGAAGTATTAATGACGTCTACTTTTTGATGAATTTATACAGTATACATTTGGACTCAAATTTATAGTTTATGACAGTAGAAAATATTGTAAATATGATACTGCATAGCTGTTTTGTAAAACTAACCAACTCCACGGAGCAGAATCCTTCCTGAGAAGCTAACAGGTCATCAGCTAGTCAAGAAATTTTCCGCATTTTGTGGAACCCGAAGGTTCATTACCGCATTCACCAGAGCCCGCCACCTGTCCCTATCCTATGCCAAATCAATCCAGTCCATGCCACCCATTCCACTTCTTGAATATCCATTTTAATATTATCCTTCCATCTACTTCTAGGTCTTCCAAGTGGTTCTTTCTGTCAGGTTTCCCCATAAAAACCCTGTATGCACGTCTCCTATCTCCCATACTTGCGTCATGCCCCGCCCATCTCATTCTTCTTGATTTGATCACCCGAATAATATTTGATAAGGAGTACGGACCATAAAGCTTCTCATTATGCAGTCTTCTCCACTCCACAGTTACCCCGTCCCTCTTAGATCCAAATATCCTCCTCGTAGCCGTTTTCCTGCCATCTAACAACGTAGAACGTTACGTTTTGAGTACGACTCGTGGTCTTTCAATACATTATATCATGGCATGCCCGCAAGAGTGTGATGGGAGCTTGCAATAGTAAGCGTTTTGTGCGTCATGCAGCGCACTATTACAGAAGGACTAGGTCTAACACTGCTTCGTTGCTAAACTTCAGCGTTTAACAAAACAATGGATGAAGAAGTAATTATACAAAGATTATTTCATTGTGCGGCAGTGTAGATGGATGCGTCGAATCACTTCAGCCCCTTACCAGTTTTGATTTGCACAGTGCTGGGTCACACAAGAGACTGTTCAGCTCCTCCTCCTAATATCCTTTAGAATTAATAATTATATGTGAATGTAAAGTGAAAGATTGTTAGTATCAGAAAATTTCTATCGAAGATACACAACTCTTCGAGTACCATAATAGGGGATTGTTGTTGTGGGTATAAATAAAAGCTGCATGTCTAGCTAAACATATTTGTCGAAAGCCGTCACATTGATTGGATAATAAACCAAACTGACCCGAGGTTAAATCTCACGCTGAACTTTCAATACGTTGTATTTTCTTTTACTGTTTTGTTTCTCCCCACCATATATCATCAACCTCTTTCAAGAAATTGCGAGTTAAAGGGCTATAAATTACCCGTGTCGTCACAGATTGTTACTGGGGCCTGAGTAAAGAGGGTATAATATGATTATTATGGGTAAGGGGAAAAGAAAGATTTTTCTTTATTTTGATTACAGGTTTTAGTAGCTATTACGTTTCTTTGTGTACCAGCTACAGCTCTAGGATAGCCGACTGTTTCTTCACCGTTAATAAGTGACTTTTTTTATGACAGATTAAAGGTTAGAACATCCTGAATACAAAAAATGCACGCGAACTGTGACAAAAATACGTTGGATAAAAAATTAATTACTGAATTTGAACATTTTTATATAGGTCTGTGTTAGATGACTAGTATAAAAAAATGACAAATCTGATGCTAAATATTCCTGGCATATGTTTGATAATAGTATAATAGTTGGTTGGTACCATCCGGCTTCTCTGAAACGTGTTGCAATATGTGAAGACAAGCGTACGTCCGCCCATAGTAATGATACTTCTACGTATCAATCACACAGCTGTGCATTTCAATCGTAATAATGGAAGACAGACGGCGACCTTTTGCTGCACTAATATGGGAACAATGCAGAAACACAACACTGTGAAAAAGGCAATTGAAAAATCTCTAATTGTCTTACAGCCACAAAGGAAAGCAACGTATTAGGCCTAGCGCTCTCGATTACTATTTAAGACTATTAGCTCCGTCATGTCTGTCTGTCTGTCCGTTATCATGGAACAACACGGCTCCCAGTGGACGGATTTGCATTAATCTTGATATGTAAGTATTTTTCGAAAATCTGTCGAGAAAATTCAAGTTTCATTAAAATCTGATAAGAGTAACAGATATTTTGCATGGAGACGTAAGGGCATTTACGAGTATATCTCGCTGAATTCTTCTTAGAATGGCAAATGTTTCAAATACAATTTTTAGAGAAAATCAAAACACCATCTTGTGTTCAATAACTTTTTTCCGAAAATCGTGCCGTTTATGACATAATGTGGAAAAATACTGTAGAGCCAGACATGGCACCAGTGACAATATAATACGGCGCCTGCGCATTACGTGCTGGATAACTAAGGCTACTGACATACTCAGAATGTGTAATATTTATTACTTTTCACGGCAACAATAATGACCCGAACGTGCCTCTATGTCACGTTATGCTTACATTGCCTGACGTAGAATGAAGGATAATATTAAAATGGATCTTCAAGAAGTGGGATGGGGGCATGGACTGGATTAATATGGCTCAGGATTGGGACAGGTGGCGGGCTCTTGTGAATGCGATAATGAACTTTCGGGTTCCATAAAATGAGGGGAATTTCTTAAGTAGCTGAGAACCTGTTAGCTTCTCAAGAAGGACTCTGCACCATGGAGTTAGTTAGTTAGTTAGTTAGTTAGTACATTGCCTGTATTGTTATACACATGGTAAAGAATCTCTGGATTTCATACAGGATGGCAGATGTCTTGGCTAGCTGCCAGTCCCTTCTGTTCTCAGACAAGACTCTGCTCCATGGAATTAGTTATTTCATCTTTAGGTTAGCCTCATTAAAAGGAATTTATTACCAAATTTTATCTAAGCATTGATGGTGAATATGCAACAATCGGTTTACCTGCACGAATAAAACTAAAATTATTTGTTGCATTTACAGAACGCACACACCATATTGACAACAGTGCGATTTATATGTGTCTTTATGTTGGGTTTGGCAATGAAACATTCTCAATGCACGGAATGAGCACCGTTAAGAAACTAAGATTATTATTATTATTATTATTATTATTATTATTATTACATTGCTGAAAAATCTAACACAGCGGTAATTAGTGTGTAATATTCCTGAGTACTGTCTTCGAATCTGCCCCCGTACCTGTTACTCTAATGTATTTTAGTGTCTTATTGTTTTCACTGTACGTTATTTTTCACATTTAACTGGTACAAGAACACTTCCCTTAATCTCGACCCAGTTCACAAGAACACGGTCAACTTCTCATATTATTCAGCGCGATAAAACTTTCCAACTAATACAGAGTCTCTAAATGAAGAACTAAGAACTAAATAGACTGTAATGATGACTTCGTCTCTCTTATGCATCGTGCTTTGTCTTACTGCGCCATTAATATCCCATAATCTTTTTTGAAGTGGTTCTTAAAGTTTCGGCATTAAAAATTTAGTGATCATTTCATCGCTTGTTGTGTGGATTTTAATTGGTATTAAACAAATGTACATTGATTTAGCTACAAACACCACCCCCCCACCCACCCGGGTGTTCATAACTAAATCAATGTACATTTGTTTTGCCTTTTATTACATTCTCATAGTCATGCAGGCGTTGTCCATCATTCTTACATGCTCTCCGATTATGGTCATTGAGCTTGTTATGCGATGAAACTGTCTTTTAAAAGCTGACTCATGGCTCTGAAGTATGAATTTCTTGGAAAACTTCAGAACCGGTCTTTAACTTGTCTTTATTCATCCGTTCCAACCAATAGCCTCTAATCAATTATCGTGCGAAGCTGTAAGTGGAGACTTCACAACAGATACTCACAAATGTCTTGACAGAGCATCCCACGCACTCTGTGACGCTGCTAAAGCAGATTATTAAGCTAAAGGATAGGTGTCTGTTTAATAGTGCTGAATTAAGTGTAGTAACGTGAACTTTGATACGTATTAAGAACTACTTGTACCATATTCCGTAACTCTTTATAAATTCTGTTATTTATGTTCACTAAATTCACGGAGCAAAACCTGTCCAGCCAATAATTTCTCGACCATTAAAGAGATTTCCCACGTTTTTTGAAACCCGAAGTTTTATTTCGGTTGTATCTAGTGTTGTATTTCCATTGGCCTGTCACACAAACATTTTATATCCCAAGTTGAAGAGGAAATCGTTTTATTTCTAATTCGAATGCCTTCCTGTCTTTATTTTGCTACAATTTACTTCTCTTGTAGGCTTCGAAGATTAGTAACTCTTGTCATCCTTTCTGCTAATAAGCAATAAACACTTTACTTTTAGATATTGACACTGTCAGGTACAAGATGACAAAAGAAGCAAAACATTCTTCTATTTAGCCTGTTGTAAGAAATTATATAATTATTTGTTATTTGTAGAGAACATATGCATGAATTATTCGTGCATTTATGTGTGTTTTAAAATTACAACTTTAATTTACGTAACAAAATTCCTATTAATTCCCCCTCCCCTCCCATTAATATTTGAAACAGAAAATGTGGTTTATATAATGAAATTAGCTTACGTAAGGCCATAACACTGAAGTAATGTTGCACTAAAGCTGTTGTGTAACACTTTCTAGAGGTGAACTATGACTCAATAATGCGGAACAGAAATTTAGATGTCCTTATCTTTGAGTCACACTTGAAAACAAATTTTCTAGGCAAATTAACAGAAATTGGTAATTGTCTTACATTATCATATACGTGGGTCTGTTATATTTCAGAAAACAACTTATGACTTTATGTTAAATGCTTACATGCCAGTGGTAAGCATTTAACACCTGCTGTGACATTCAGACACCTCTGCATTTTTCCCCTACACCATGTGTAGTGAATGCTTCCCTGTGCAATAGTGATTCATGTTCGTAATGAAGACACAGCGTGTTCTCTGTAACGTAGGAACTGAGTTCCTATATTATATAGATTAGATGTTCTCCAGCCTTCAAACGCCATGGCATGGCCGAGGCGGTTATTCGTGGATTTTCCACCATTGATGCTCAGGTTCAGTCCCGGACCTGTCTGTCTATGTGAGGTTTACAGTGGGCATAACGGCTGTAGGATAGATTTCTTTACGAGTGCTTCGGATTTCCCCTGTCAGTATCATCCTACCAATGCGGCGTGTTCATCTTTATCCTAACACCTGTATCAGAAGGAAAAGCGGGCAAAGCCTTGGAACCTTCGATCAAAACAATGCTCTTTTAGGTCGTATGGAACACTGAATATAAATGTAGTTATACTTGCGCATTTATTTTCAGTCCTCAAAGGGATAAATGTGTTTCTACCGCCTCCGCCTTTTACGCCATGTAAAGATGTGCAAGGCCAGAAATTGGTAGTGCTGTTCAGTTGTTGGTACAGATCGTCATTTGTTTGTGCAGGCAAGTGGTGCACGACACGGAGGGAGTGGCCCTCGCCAGCGGACGCGCGAGCGGCGGCGGCGAACGACGCCCGCAGGGGTGTCTTGTATTCGTCCGTCTTCCTGGGCAGCCCCGGTGAGTACAACGGTACGTCTCCACAGGATTCCTCAATATCTCTTGTGTAGTGGTGTAGGATGCAACCACAGCATGCGCTGACAGTCTGCAGTAAATGCATGTGATAACAAACAATCACAGTAGATGCATTGATAGGCCTATTTTTGGCTGATTCACGGGTAATGTTAATTAACTAACAAAGGGTGTATTCGTAATTTGTAAAGGTGAAGTGGAATAGTGTGTGTAACAAGCGTACTGGTGCTTGTAATTGATAGTTTAAGGAATTCTCATTTTATATGTTTTTTTTTGCCCCGATGCTGTAATACTGCACAAGTTTGAATCGTCTGCTTGTACAAATCTGCGATAACTACAAGCTTGAAGCGTTGTGAGTTTCAGTTTGTGTCAAGCAATGTTAACATCTGAACCTCACTGTTCATTTTAATTTATTATTATTACTAATTTACAGTAAATGTGATATTAAACGTTTTCCAGTTCTCATTTCTACTACGGTATAGTCTACATATATTGTATTTAATTTGATACAGTTGGTTACGTATAATATATTATTTAGGATGCGCTACTTTTGTTGCAAAAAAATGTTATTTGGATTGAGAATCAAAGTTTTTAATGCATTGTTTCAAAAGCAATTCACAAATACAGTGCAAAATAAATTAACCTAGCAGAGTAGTGTAGAACTCGGAAACTTAATGATTTTTGAATATATGTGTATGGGTAAATCTTTCTATGACAGTATGGGTGTGCTGTGCCAAGGAAATGTAATTTACTGTCAGAGTTTGAGGGAACTTAACATACGCAATATTAATTTAAATGATATGGGACTCGTTTAACTTGTTTTAACGAGTAAACCGTTACTTTAAATATTTTAAGTAATAAATTTTAACATTGCATGTTTAGAATACCAAGTCGGAAAATTTCGTCATAGTTTTCTATGAGTCCATTTCCTCTCTATTATAGATGCTGACAAAATAAATGTAAAAAGATCTACTTGATTTAGTGTTGTTATTTTCTTAATGCTTAATTTCAATTTAGATAATTTTAATTTAAAACAGAACGAACGACCATCTGTGCTATTTTGAGCGCTAACAATAAAATGCGCTGGATCAATTCTTCCAAAATATGCTTTGCTTACCACAAAGTTGCATCTTCTTACCTGCCACAGTATATTAGAAATATCTGCCCACATTTGCTGCGATACACCATTATTTTCATTCAGTCTAGATTTTTGTCGTTATATTTTTGACCCTTTTATTTTCAGTAAGACCGAACTTGCGAGACCTCTCTTTTCCCTTCCCTCTCCTCCACATTCCTCAGCAGACTGCCTTTTCTGGTGCATGGTGGCGCTACAGTGTAGAATACGCATGTCTAATAACGGAAAACGATGGTGAGTGCTGGCGCACGCATGTATCTGCAGCTCACGTAGTTGTTATGGAAACTACCCGCATTCCCGCCTTGTAACCATGGGAACACGAGTTGGCGCATGCGCTTCTGGCGTGCTTAAACATCAAAGAACAACGGTAGGCTTCTCTATCTAACAAATCGCACGATAAAATATGGCGATGGACAGAGATAGCAAATAAGTGATGGCGGTTTTCTGAAGAAGGGGGAGATACGAGGATAAAAAGGAGATAAAAAAAGGTAGTACATGAAAATTATAATTTTGCACAGACGTTCGACTGTATGGAGGAGGAGGTGGTAAATAATCGATACCGGCTTGTGATAACTCTTTGGGACCCCTGTTCTGATCATTGCAGCAGTTTTCACAGATGACTGTTTCTGTTGTGTTGAAAGTTAGAAATGTGTTCAGGAGTATATAGTAAACCCGTATTTCGAGTTTCCATTTTACTGCTTTTACACTAACTTACCTATTGATTTACAATAGTAGTCCTACCTAAAGACCTCACCAACTACCTACTGGAACGTGACACATTTGTTGGACCTTTCAGCTCTCGAGACCTTATGCTTCGTGATGACGGAAACCAGCTATAGAACGATGTGTGTTTTTGTGTGTTAACTGAATATAAGGCGTTTTAAAGAATGCCGGCTTGCTGTCAATTCGGTACGCTACTTGTACCATAAACCTCCAGACTTATCTGACCTACCCCTTCTTCTTCTTCTTCGGTGGCACTACAGTCCAATGCGGACCTTCGCCTTCTTAATAGCCCTTTCCCAGTCAGCTCTCTTTTTTGACCTTTCTTTCCAGTTGTTAATTTTACACTTCTTAATGTCTGTTTGTACACAATTCCAACATCTGTTTCTTGGTCGACTTCCTTGGGGATTATTATTAAATACTTGACTTACTGTTCTTTTATTCTCCATTCTGTTAACATGGCCAATCCATTTGAGCCGACTTATTCTGACAAATTACAGTATATCTAAATCTCCAAACACCTGCTTTAGTTCCTTGTTATGTCGCTTTCTCCAATTTTCATTTACTTTAATTGCCCCAAATATTCTTCTCAAAATTTTTCGTTCAAAAACTGCCAGTCCTTTAGCAATGTCCTTATTCAATGTCCACTATCTGACCTACTAGAACTTCATTATGTGTATAAGAAACGCTTTTTTACCTCCTCTTAAGGCTCATCCCTTATACTGTCTTGTGATTAAAAGGCAAAGAAGTCCGTAGTTGAAGTTGAAACAACAAAAGTAAATTTGGCCGTGTACACGTCATGAAGGCATATGGGGGTGCGAAGTTATAGCTCCTACCATTCTTAACTTTGGCACTAGATGTAAGTAGTCAGCCTCACGCTTCGGCCCCTTTACCCCTGGGGAAAGATCCAACGTTACCCACTGAATAGGAAGATGGTTGGTTGTTTTGGAGAAGAAATAACCGCTTGTCCCTGTCCGGATTCGAACCCCGATCGTCCAGACCTTAGCCTAGTCATTATATCGGCTACGTCATCCCGGGTGTAATGAGAAATGACAAGAAAAAGTAATTGAAACGAAAACTTGCCGCTTAATTCTGTTACGAGCTGTTCTTTGCTTAAGTTACCCAAAAACTTCCAAGCTATCGCACTGTATTTCCTAGGAACTGCCAGTACTGACGATTAATTGGGCCTGTTTTGGCTTGTTTTGGAACCGATAAGGCTGTGTTGTTTATTTGTCTGTAAAGGGTATGCTTTAAATGTCGTGTTGCGATTCCTACCTAGGAACGGTTTCCAGGCGATGAACCCGTGTTAGACTGGAACATAAAAGTGAACACAAAAGTTATATCGGTAGAATCCATCAAGTATTCAACGTCGGGGAGAAATGAGACTTAAAATACGTTAAAGAGGAAAACATAAATAGAAAAAATATGGCACATTGAGATTGGCTCCGAGAAACGAAAACAGTGGAAGGCACGAAAAGTTGATGAAATTGAACAGGAATGACTTACAAATGTGAGATTAAGCAATGTTTCGATTTCAGGAACCCTGTTTTAAGCAGAAGTTTAAGGACGCAACATAATCTGTTCTAGTTAAAGACCCAGTGCGTACCGCGCGGCAAACTCTTCTTGGTTATAAATAGTAATAAAACTGGTAAACATAATTCTTGTCGCATGAAAAATAATTTCTGCTGCTTATGTACTTTTCTACGCTGAATTAAAATGTGTTATCAGAATTGCTCTTCTACCCACAGTTTTTGTTTGACAGAATTGTTTAAAATGCAATTTTAGCGAATTTAGTTTTTTTTATCACGCTACCAATATGTTTGAAATATAGCTGAGGCACTTTATTATATTTTAAACATAATGTGGGAATGAAAACTTAATCATAACAAAGACAGTAGGCATGTGAGCCCAATCAGAAACAGTGAAGAGCCCACAAAATGAAGAGTTGCCTCTACTAAAGCCTCTGGAAAATCTGACTTTTAGCGATGACAACTCTGATTCTGACGAGGTTCACGGACAGCAAGAAGGGGATATATACGTTGTAATTTAATACTGTATAGAGCAAAAGTTTCTACCTGTTCTGATATACGTAAAAAACACACAAATGTTATACTTTCTGTACACAGATGCAATTTTAAGCCATCAACTTAATACATTTATGAAAATATTTAGTTATAACCTTATATAATACACTATTAGTTAGCGTGGCAATATTGAGATCTCAACTTGAATAATCAGTAATTACAGTTGTATATTTTGCCTTTGAATTCTTACATTCAGCCTGATGATGGCTTGACCATAAGCCAAAACCTGTACATGTAGCTGATTTCCAGATGTTTAAATATGTATATAGTTGTGTTTGATGGACGAGTGATTGTTTTTGTTGTTAACACAACCGGTTGAATCACCTCAGAGTTACTTGTAATCACTTTACTTACTGAGGCTTTATTCATGCAACAAAGGCTACCGTTTTGCAAAAGGTGTTGAGACTAGTACCAGTTAAAAGTATAACGAATAGTCTAATAGTTTCGGCCACGTGGGCTGATATTTGAAATAAGATTGTTGTTAAAGTGTCATGAAATTGGCCTTAATTGAAATATGAAGTTCGGAATACTAAATTAATTAATTGAAAGTAAAAATTTATTTACAAAACAAAAATTTGTTAGGCAACAAAACTTTGTGCCCAGTCCTCTGAAGCCAAATATGCTAGAGAAATGTGAACCCTCTTGTAAGGTCTTTTCTCATATAACACTAATTTAGGGTGCCAATTCTCTTATATCTTCGGCGATGCCAGTGACCTCTAAAACTGAGAGCCTGGAGGGTCACGTGGCCTTCTAACAAACCCTCTGATTGGGTAATCCATCACGCCCCCACACGCTACCCTGTAATTGGTTCCCATGGAACTTGAGGCTAGAAGCTATTGTTACATCATACTGTAAGAGAGTGAATCCCCTCTCCCATTATAATTGTTACGTTCGTACCGACCTTCTCGAAGCAAAGCGCCATCACTCAACTTCAAGGCAGGGTTTGGGGTGGAGGCTGGGTCGTGTCCTTCCTTCCACAGACACAAAGAGAAATTCAATACAGACTAACTTTCCTCTCATTTTTATTTGTTCATTTCTTTCGTGTATCTTGATGGGATGTTCTTAGTAGTGGGGGGAAGGTGTAATTTTACTGTCATCTTTATTCCCGAAACAGGTTAAAACTTAAAACCGAATCTTATGAAATGAATAAGGGCCCACTAAATAAACGGACGCATAGGACAATTTGCTTTGGGTATTCTTGTCAAGATTCCTCCCTTAAATTTTGCCGTTCTTACTGTCAGTGGCGTATCTAGCCTTTTAGGTGCCTGGGGCGAGTAATCAAAATGGCTGTTCCTAAAAGAAGTGATGCATTTTAAAAAAAAATCACAATGCTTTATTTGCATTTCCTTTATTTGTCTCAGTAATTTATAATTTGTTCAGCGCAGGAAATCAATATTTTTCGTTTAAAATATTCATTTTGCCGCCCCTTCCTCTTTTCCACCGGGGGCGGCTGCACTCCCCCACCAAGCTAAGCCATAATCATCTCGTCAATATCTGACTGATGGGTTATAGTTAGGAGTGTCCGAAAGTTTTACAATTTTGTTACCTGTACACACAGTGTTTAGCCCTTCTCCAGTTTTCGCTGTTTAACTTGGCTGCTGAGATATGAACAACATTTCAGTTACCATATGACCATTGTTTTATTATAATCAGTGTTCAGATAGAGGCCAGTAGGTTGTTACGTAATACGACAGCAGTAAGAACGTTTCGAAACGATCGGATTATTCGTTTCGGTCTCACCTTGCAATAGTTTCTAATTAAAAATATATCTTCAGTGGGAGAAAATATTACACAAGAGATCGTTGGAGGTTTTACGTTCTTGGTACACTCAGAGCGATTGAGAGTAACTCTGTAAGAGGGTCGTAATGTACGTCATTGTCGATATATGCCTATTTGGAAGGATAAAAGTATACTTTGTGGTCTGTAATACAGCAGTAGCCTTTATATATGACTGACGTAGGCCTGGTGTCTAATGGAGGTGTCTATTGTCTTGGTCGGCTCGTGTTGTGCCTCAAAGGAGGGCGAATTTCCACAGATTTTCTCACTGTCTGTTGCTTTTCTCTGGAATTCTTGTACCTTCAGGGCGTGTTCGAGTGTTACTGCTTCGTAACTTCGTATAGAACCGGCATCATTACCACATTTGCCTCCTGTAATATACATGTAGTTATGTTCTGTAAAAGGTAAAGTTTTCACTGTCCACACCATGAAAGTGTATAAGGGGAGTAGAATTATAGCTCCACTCATTCGTAATTTCGGCACTAGATGGAGGTGATTAACTTCACGCCCCAGGCGCGTTACCCTCGGGAAAGAACCCCTGTACCCTTTTAACAGGAGGCTGAGTGGGCCCCAGATCCGATCTGGACGTTTCAGATAAGAGAAAAGTCTCCTGTCCCTGCCGTGATTCGAACCCCGGGCTGCCAGCCCGTAGCTTAGGCGTTATTCCAAACCCGGCTGACAGTTTTTTCGCTTATTTAAAAATATGTCTGGATATTTTGCTGGAGCGAATCTGCCTTAATACATTTCTTCAATACGTTTACTCTGGCTTGATGTAAATCCAGTAACACGTACATTTATTTCGAAGGCAGTAATTGATAACACTGATAAGTTATGTTTTCAGGTAGAAAATTAATTACCAGCAATTTCAATACGAATTCTAAATAAAGGTAAAGTCCTTGTTCTTAATTAAGCATTACCAGGACGACATATGGGGCCGATCCCAGTAACCGTGCGGTCTAAGACGTGGGTCTGCGGCCGTTCGCTTACTGGGATTGTGGGTTCGAATCCCACCGGGGGCATGGATGTCTGTCTCTTGTGAGTGTTGTGTGTTGTCAGGTAGAGGTCTCTGCGACGAGCTGGTCCCTCGTCCACAGGAGTCCTACCGAGTGTGGTGTGTCTAAACAGTATGATCGTGAAGCCTCGAAAAATGAGGCGACCTATGCCCCCAAGGGGCTGTCGAGCCATTGGAAAAAAAAGGACAACATATGGGAAAGTGGAGGTATAGGTCCAAGCATTCTTATCCTCTCAACTAGGATGAGATGAGCAATCAACTTCACCATCCGGCCATTTTATCACAGGGAAAGAGAATGCGATGGTCACTGAGCAGGAGGCTCGATGGGCCGTACAGGCGGTCTGAACACTATGGCAAGCAAGACCGCTGTGTCAAATGGGGTGACTTGCGTGTAGTGGTTTGCCACTGCTGACGTAACACTTACACTTGGTTCCAACAATATCCCATGTGCTTGTTTCATTGTCACTGTACGAAGTCTAATAAATCTGGAAAAGAATGTAAAAAAAATGAAACAGCAGTGTGAAAGATCGGATTTATCCAGCTGTTACAGTTTCGAAGTGTTGCTAACTTTGCATGTTTATTGGAATGTAGGCCGTAATACTCGTCGAAAACTCAACGTGAAATCACTTTGTTACATAAACTTTCATATCTGCATCTCCTTCCATCCTTTCTGCTGTATTTCTTTTCCATCCTGTTTATCTGTCCTTTCTGTCATCATTCTTCTTACCCTCTCCGCTTCCTTCTCTTTTAGTTAAGACACTTTTCGGTAAATATCGCACAATAATGACGTTGCATTAGAATAAGGACAAGTACCAACCATGTCATATATTACGTGTTTTCGTCTTCTTTGAGGTCCGCGTCCTCTGTAAGAACAAACACACATAACACACACACGCGCTGGCTTTTAAAATTACAGATGTGAAAGTATGTACATCTGTTACGGAATGTTGCGTCGAGATCTTTTGACGATTAATGTTATGTGCCAGAATATGGGAGTAACATGATTCTGTCTGAGCGCAGGAAAACAAACATTGCATCAAACTGGCTTTCATGTAGATTATCTCGCTGCTCTTAATTTGCGGCGCAGATTTTACACGTACTTTGTAATTCAACAAACGTAACAAGAGAAACCTACATTTGGAACTATAAAATCCTTTTCTCATTACAAATCCTTTGTACTTTTCCTTATTCTTTCTTCTTATTACGCCTAGTTTGAAATAGAATGTAGGTATTTATTGACAAAATTCTCGGACATTTATTTTTATATGAACGTGATTGATGTGGACTGCTTATGGCAGCTTGCCAGTAACGTCATACTGATCCAGTTTATTCGGAACACATGTCATTAGAACACAGCCTGCGTCAGACTTGTGGTTTTGAAGTTGGTAGAAAGAGAGGTACGTATAACGGGGGGGGGGGGGGGGGGGAGAAACATCAGGCAACAGAGTGTGTGTCAGGTGAAATATGTTACCACCATGACGAAGCACAAGGTTGCCGCAAGTGGCTATTGTTGTACGGTGAATGTCCCTGGAGACGAGCACTCCAAATGCTATTGTTATTAGCATTCGTCCATTACCTTTGACTGGTGACGTCACTCACATTCCTTATACATATATACTTGCTCCAGGACAGGAAATACTCCGAACATGGGGATCTTAACGCAGCGTTAACTGAAAGGAATTCATTTTTTCTTAGACCTTTAACTCTGAAATTACTGGGTTCTCGCACTGTTAAATGCAGTGTTGGTGCATATCGACATCTCTTAGTCACCCATTTACCGTTATTGCTGTGAATAACCAGTTTATGATACGCAGCTAATTTTCTTAGTGTATTCCCTATTTGCCTGAAACATGAACCTTCATTACTGTGTTTAAAAGCTCCCCTCAGCTAAGTAAATCCTGTTCATACTCATATCCTCCGTTATGAAGTTCCATTTCAATAATATCTTCAATAGCGTCTATACATGCTAAATCGTCTCTTTCCTCGACGTTTTACGACTGCAATTCTGTATGCATTCCTCGTCAGCCCTGCAGCTGGGTAGCGTAGTAGGTATAGTGACTAGGCAGTGAGCTGGACGATGCAGCGTTCGATTCGCGGTAGGGGCAAAAGCATCAAGATCAGCTCTGGTGCCCATCTAGCCTCCTATTTACCAGGTACCGGGGGATCTTTCTGTCCCAGAGGTAAAGTGACCGGGACGTGAAACTGATTAGTGACACGACCCTTGAAGATGGTACCGATAGGTTGTCCCGAAACGTCGGTAATTTCGGTAATTCGTAACGTCACGTAAGAACGAAGATCTCATTTCCACCGTGATGGAAACCTGAAATCACGGAAGATATTCTTTGCTGGTATTTAATCCTGTCTTTCATTGATGTTCTGATGTTAATCCTGTCTGTTCATACCAGCAATCACGCTACGTCACTGGCGCTCAAGAGGCGCGGATGTTGTTGACGCAAATTAATGCGATTACCGCCAGATCCTTGTTGGTTGCTACTGGAGTGCCGTAAGAGTCGTCGGTATGAATTATGAACCCAAATCCATGACCATTCTCTAACCTTGAGCTGAGATTGAGCGCACCCATAATGCGGAGAGGCTCTCAAGCTGAAGATGAGATTGAAGAGTTTATGTGGACGTAATCTTGTCCACATGTGCTCTAATAGCGCCTAATTTTGTTATTAGAATATCTATATTTCTTATCGAAGCCAGTATATTTGTGATACGCACGTTATCAATGTTGTAGTGCAGTGGTATTCAACCTGGGGTACGCGTACCCCCGGGGTACGCGAAGACATCTTAGGGGTTACGTAAAATTAAAAAAAAAACAAATATATTATTTCATGATAAACACTGAATATTCAGGGCCAGATTTAGGGTTAGCCACAAGAGACCCGGACGTAAGGACATGAGATTTGGGAGCGTCATTTTTCTCTCTCTCTCTCTCCTTTATGCGATTCTTATCTGGGCGGCTAGTTTCATTTTATGCCACATAGTGCATATAATTTTGCTCTGCTAAATACCTTTGTTCCTTTATTAATTGTTATATGATAGGCAATAATATATTTGTTATTTAATAACTTGATTCTCCTTTTTCTCATTTAAAACATTATTTTGGATGTAATTTATTTAACTTATTTTAGATGTAGCTTATAGACCATGTATAACTTGAATTATGCACCAACAACTTTGGGGGTACAAAGTTGAAGAGAAATTATATCTGGGGGTACGTGAACAAAAAAGGTTGAATACCACTGCAATGCTGATACGTGTACCCTCTTGGAGCCGTCCATGGTGAGAATGCATGAGACAGACCTGAAGAGGAACGGAGTTGGAGCGATGAGGTCAGAGGGGGTTGTGGAGGCTGAGTGTGCCCTCTTCCCTTTACAATTGTTTAGATCTTGAATAATATAGCAGTAGTACACCGGTGGTTGTGAACTTTAATGCTCACGAAGAGCGAGTAGACGGACAGATAGGCTGGTAGTTTAATGTTGTTTGTGTAGCAGGAGTTGGTGCCATTGCCCTAGGACTGCATTATTGATTGCCGATATGTGTCGTGTGTGTTGCCTACCTGAGCGACGGCAGGGTTTGTTAAAGGCCAGGGAACATGGAAACGAAACGTGAGGGGAAGGTAAAAAAGACACGTTCGTTGGTGCGATTGTGTCTTGTTAAGTTTCGTCACGCGGAATACCCTCCACAGAGTGACGATTGTCAGTTGAAACCCACCCGCTCCCCGCAGCATCCTCATAGACTGTCGTGCAACAGTGTTTTGTGACCGAAAAGGTAGTTGTAAAACTCTTGTTAAATATTTATGTGAGATTGTCTATCACTTAACTCGACACACGTTAAACCGAGAATCGAAAGGGACTGTACGACAACGCTTTGAGCTCCTAAACTTACCCATGCTGTCAGTATAGTGACTAGTCTACAGGCTGGGCATCTGACGGATCGTGGTTCTATTGCCGGGAGGGGTAAAGAGACGTTTCTTTTCTTCAAAAGTTCAGATCATCTTTGGGGCCCACCCAGCCTCTTATTCATCGGGTATTGGTAACTTTTCAGGCCGGTAAAGCGACCAGGGCGTTAACCTGACCACTAATGCCGAAGTTAAGAATCAGTGGCGCTACACCTCCGCTCTTCCATAAGCCTTCATAGCGTGCACAGGGACAGCTTACCTTTACCCCGGAAAGGGAAAATAAACTTCACCGACATGTACTTTTTTTCACGATTACTAGGCCTGTGTTGACTATTTGTTTTATATTTACGAAAAAGGGTTTCTTCCATGCTGTTCCATAAACACTGTTCTTGTCTCACTAGAAGGGCCTTAGCCTAGTCGCAGGCAATGGTGGCATAGGGCCATTAGGTTTATATGACCAGTAACCGATACATATATATATAAATAAGTATATTGGGCCTAAGTGTAGTTGTGTCTTGTGCTTACGAGTTGATGTTATTGTTTTGTTGTGCTCGATCTGGTTATAGCTCTGCATGTACTTGACTTCAGGCTTATTATAAACTTAACTGCAGACAAATGCCGACCAATAGAAGGAAATAAATGCAGTAACAGAGATTTATATTTTTGGCAGGACCTATTTTCTCCGCAAAGTTAGCGCGGAGATAAGCGACTGTACCTATTCGATCGCGGTCAAAGCTGTACTTGTCAGTCGACGACAGTAAGCATCAAGCTATGAATGCAAAAAGTAGGGCGTGAAATTAAATGTGGTTGAACTAGTTCCATGAATTCAGAATAACTAATACATTTAACAGGGTTAAGTAACATGTCTGAAAAGAGTTTATATACAAATGAATGGCAATTATAGTAGATATTATAAAAGTCGTCGAACTAGTTTACAGATGACATAGTAATAAGTGATCTGTACCTCTCTATCATGGTGTAATAGATCGAGGCTGCAATATATATCGTATTGTTAACATTTCATTCAAGTGTCCAGTTATCCATGTTAAAAATAGACATACTTTCTCTGGGAATAGCTTGTGGCACTACACACTAGTGGATGGAAATTGGTATGATCTTTAATGGAGGCTGAGGAAGCTTTATAATGAGGACGTTTGCGATTTGTACTGATTGCTGTGTGTTATTGAAGTGAACGAATGAAGGCGAATGAGATGGGCGGAGCGTATCTCACTCATAGGAGGGCAGAAAATCCTTGCACTCTTGCGATGGCGAAATC
The DNA here is from genome assembly GCA_021186555.1 of Reticulitermes speratus. Classification (NCBI taxonomy): domain Eukaryota; kingdom Metazoa; phylum Arthropoda; class Insecta; order Blattodea; family Rhinotermitidae; genus Reticulitermes; species Reticulitermes speratus. The sequence continues at coordinate 23,382,950 of JAJKFL010000004.1, forward strand.
TGAGGTAAGACGCCGCTTAGAAACCCTTAGACGAAGATTGGATGATAATATTAAAACGGATCTTAAAGATGTGAGATGGAGGCGTGGAATGGATTTATCTGGAAAAGATTGGGGCCATCGGCAGGTTCTTGTAAACGCAACAATGTGCATTCGGTTGGGAAATTTCTTGACTGATGTACTCTTAGCTTTTGAAGACAGTTTTCACTCTGTGAAGTTAACTGTAATGTTGACGCCTTAGTTGTATAGAGATGTTAATCCACAATGAAATTTCATGTTTTTATAACATCTAATATTATTGCAATTTCTGACGTATCTGCCCTATTTAAGCCAATATTTATTATTGTTTTAAAATTTATACTTAGCGGTTGATACTTTTAATAATAATAATAATACACACTATATTTCAGGCTACCCATCCCAGTGGCCGCGCTGTCTAAGATGTGGGTCTGCGGCCGTTCGCTTGCTGGGATTGTGGGTTTGAATCCCCCCGGGGGCATGGATGTCTCTTGTGAGTGTTGTGTGTTGTCAGGTAGAGGTCTCTGCGTCGGGATGGTCCTTCGTCCAGAGGAGTCCTACCGAGTGTGGTGTGTTTAAATGCTATCGAGGAAGCTCATAGTGGAGACCTAGGTCCATTAGGACTGTCAAGCCATGAGAAAAAAGTATTTCAGACTGAAGGAAGTCTTCTCTTAATATTGAATCAGCCCATAGCCGATTCATATTAACTGTTGTCTGAAGGTTATTTCTGCTGCATTCTAAGTTTTATTGTGCTGTAGCTTTGAAAATTCGATTATGATTTTACGCTTCGAAGTGTGTCACTTTTATGATAAGTACTAGCGATAAACACCAAAGCAAGTTTCTACAACATTACGTTGTTGGAAAATGAGAATAAATTAAGACTATAATTGTATCGGAAATAATTCATCGGTTTCTGCTTACGTCAATAAACCCTTAGGACTTTACTGGTACATTACAGACTATTCTGTTTGTAGCGAACTTTCAGAAAAACTAATCTAGAAATTATCCCAAATATGTCTGTTTGGGTTTCAGAGTAAGCCGTAGTAGACTGAACTATATGCTGTACGTGGTCCGGTGTTTAAAAGTAAAGATGTTCCTACGCGTCTCATGAATGCACATGGAGGAGTGGAGATACAGCTCCTCGCATTCATAATCTCTGTGCATCTGGAGGCCAGTGGTCGGCTCTACGTTCCAAGAACTTTTAAACCGATACGATGATTATATCTTTCAAACTTACACGTAGTTCCGATCGATAATTTTAAAATAAGGCAGTGAAACGTTGATAACATTTTTCAGTTACAATATTTCTTCCTCTGTGACAGATGAAATAATGTTAGGGGCAACTGCATGGGACGAAACATGGAATAAGATGACAGAGAGAGAAAGAATACAGAAAGGAGGGTGGTTATGATGGAGGAGAGAATAAGGGAGGGCTGGAGGGAGCAGACGAACACTTCATTTTCCGAGCCGTCAATTGCAGAAATTCTCGGTGGACTTGACACGAGTGAATATTAGGAAAAGCTGCAGATGACTGGAAGCAGAAGAGGCAGGAAAAATCTTCCCACTTCATTCTTCTGTGCTTTTTAATTAACCATTCTTTTATTCCCATGGAAAGTAGTGTAAGAGAGCAGGAGAGAAAGGTGAAGATGATTTAATTTTGTTTGGACTCGATTTCCCTGACGCCACGTTTATTAAAGCTGATGCTTCGTGTCGGCCAACATACAGACCGCCATGTAAAGTGCAGGAATAAAGGAAACGACTGATTGGTACCTGTGCGACTCTGTGTGTATGGTCATTGTGTCTCGCGGGTGTATAATCTAATTACTGCCAAATTTATGCTTGTCTTTCCCATGATTTTAATTTAACAATTGGTTTAAGCAACGTTTTCAAGGGATTTACACTTTTGAAGTCTTTAATTCATCTCAATTACATACCAAAAGTTACTCTCTACCTAAAATAATAAACTCTCGCACCTCTACGAATGTCTATTAGTGAATGCTATGGAGCAAAGTAAATCACTGTAGCCTGCTATCCGCTTTCTAGAGAAACCTGCAACTTCCAAACCTGAAGCCGGAGGAAACAGGTTTCTTCGCAACGTTAGAAACGCTGTACAAGACTGTGTCTCTTTTGAAACCCAGAAGATCAAAATTTAAATTTAAACCATCGTGAAAATCGCGAATTTCATAATGCTAACTGTTTACTTTGGTCACTGCTCTGACCTCTCATTTAAATTTTCAGTTTTGCTGGATGACTCTGAAATCTGTATTTGTACTCCAATAAGCATACGAACAGAAAGTTAACAGAAGGCTAACTCGGCTGTTAGATATTATTATAAAATTGACATTTACATTTCATTTTATTGTTAAAGTGAAACAGATCAGAGTATTACTACCCTTTTAAAAAACAGAGCGTTTGCAAACGTATTTTGAAATTTTTGATTGAAATATGTTCTGCTTTTTAAATTAAGTTATCTGTCTACACGCCATGAATTGTACTTGGATTAGGCTGATACAGATTCCTTCTAAATTTATCATTCGCCAGTCATTCTCCCATCGTCTGTATGCGATCCGAAACACTGACAGTCGCGTGATATAAACAAAGAGCACGTTTCCTAATGTCCTGTCGGTTACATAAAATTACGTTAGGAAGCATCTGAAGGAAGAAACAAATTCGATGTCTTATTGCATCATAAGAGTTTGCATATAATTTTCAGTCCTCCTAAATTAACGCATGTCGAGAAAAAAAATCACACTGATTATTTCATGTAGTACCTTTCTACTATTTCCATTCGCGAAAATTTCTGGCTCGTTTCACTTCACTATTTGTTATTTTTTTCACAAAGCTTTGTACGACTGTCAGCATCATCCAAGTCTCTATTCACGAAGTCTTGGCAAAGTATCTAGATTTGTCATGTTTAATGAAGTGGCTGATAGAACCATTCATGTCCGCAGCCACAAACGTTTAATCATTGCCTTACTTAAGAATGTGGTTAAATGAATAATCTGAAAATAATTGTACGTTTAAATATTACGGCATTAAATATTAGAGCATATTAGGAACTACTGGTTTGCTGGGTTTCAGATGATCTGTCTACAGTTGAAAATGTTTCGACTTTTTTTTGTAAAGTATTTGATTAATGCGGTATATGTCTGTATCTTATCTAACTTGTCTGCTTGTCTGTTTTTGCTTCACTGTCAGTGGCTTAGTCTCTCTCTCTCTGTCTCTCTGTCCTGCTCTTACTATTGCGAACGTTACATAAACATCTTTCTTTGGTTATTACGTATTTAGATGTTGCTGATTACCGCATAACGAACGGAGTTGTATTCGGATTGCGAGAAGTACAGTATCACCTCGTCCAGTGCGGTTTTTGCCAAGCGCTTTTTTTTTTGTATATATACGGTTGAAAATATTGAGATATATGGGGGGGAAAATTGCCGAACTGATAAATTTAAATACACGCGGATAAAGGCGTGTGGTTACTGACTCAACCGCCGCAGAAGATGGCCGCATCAGCTACCCAAGGACTTTGTAAAGGTGTAATGTAAAAAATTTCGGGGGGTGGGGGCATAAACATTCGCGTTCACATAACCCTATTTTGCCCCTAAGAATTTCGCGCAACGCGGTTTTACCGAACACGCCGTGTTCGCTTCTCCTAAACCCCCGCTTTGGACGAAGGATTATTATAGTTGTGGTTTATCTGTAGATGGATATAGCTTTGAAACAGAAATAAGGATGTGCTGAAGTCTGTTGAACCGTGTGCGTTACGTATTGATTTAACAAAGGTACATGCAAAATGAGTTGCTTCATTCAGCACATTCGGGAGATCCTGCGATGAAGTTGACTGCCTGACTAATTGGTTGACGCGTGCTCTTAAACTAGTGCAGGCTTATTATTCGGTCTCTGTGACGTGTGAGTGACGTAACGAGGCGAATCAAGAAGCATGAAGATCTCGAAACTGGCTACAGTTCTTCATTACCGTCGGAAGTCGGAAAACCGAAAACCGTTCCGCTTTTCAGGCAACAACCACGTGACCTACTTTCTTTAGGGACTGTTCTGAAATATGAGATAGCTCTACGGTGTTAGCAATGCAATATAATTACTGCCAACGGTTAATTTTAGTACGTGTGCATAGAAATTATAGACTAATATCGGAATTCCCCTCCGAGCTTTAACAGCCGTATTGGCAGCAGGCGCACATGTAATTCTAGCCTTCTCTTAATTAGCCATATATCGTTGAAGCAGGGTGACTACAAAGCGAGTGTACAGACCGAGCACACATTTCCTGTGGCTCAAGTGGCAACTCGAAAGCCCTCTTCAATTCCCGGTCGAGTGTCAGGAGATGGGATGGGGAGGGAGACAGCTGATGTATATGCGACAACAGCGCGTTGTCTTCCCACACCTACGAGCAACTCTTGACTGCCTGAGCTAATGAGTGAGAGAAATGATTAGTACAAAAGTTTTAATTATGCCTTGTGTTTTCATACATTACAAAGTAATTGCACTAGCTTAAAAGTGAAAATTTTCATTTTACTGTTAGTGTCCATTGTTGTCGTATTAGGCGTAATCTTGTATGTTAATATAGTATATGTATTATATATGAGCCGGGATAACTCAGTCAGTATAGTGACTAGGCTACTGAATAGACAGCTGGGGAAGCGAGGTTCGATTTCCCGCATGGGCAAGAATTTTCTCTTTTCCAAAGAACCCAGACCGATTCAGACGCCCAACTGGCCCCTATTTAGCTGGTACCGGTGGTTCTTCTCGAGGTATCTCCGCCGTGGTATGAATCTGACCACTCGTCTCCGTAGAGTGACGTCGCTAAGAATGCGTGGAGCTATATCTCCATTCCTCCATATACCTTTAAGTTTTGGTGCCTAATTTACTTTTTTTTACATTTTATGTATTACGTAAGGTGAGATGTCCTGAAAATAGCTACGTAAGAATGAAACATACACATCAAGGGGTGCAAGATGACGGTCGCCAGGTCGCCCAGACGACTAAAGTTTGTACGGTGGCGCCTAATGTTTGTGGGTCCTCAGTATGAAACTTGCGTCTTGCCACTCTTCTGGCGTCTAGAATTTTGAGGTTGCCCTAGATTTTGGAAATGTTGTGTACCCTTATGTAATGATTTATTTTATGGGGCTGTCGGTATCTCAGGCTACCGTCTACAGCGTCAAGATTATAATGATAATAAGGATTTCAACGGAGTAGTCGTTGCCTATACGAGGTACTCTCCCGGAATTTACCGGGAGGAACTGAGGAAAACTAAACTAATTTGTCAGAATAGCCGATGTACCGGCTGAGTCTCAAACCAGGGAACTCTCGAACACAAATCTTGAGTGTTACTGCTACAGAAACATCCTCTAAGGGAATCCCATATAATAAATAACTTGTATTAGATGGCGACAAGAGACTTATGCTATGTATTGAAAACAACCACTTCGATAATTTTAGCCCATTTAGTAACCCTATATCTTTTGGTAAACGTTTGTCTTGCTAATGCGAACGTGCTGTAAATTAAATCATTCCCTCTTTAATTCTAATCAAGAACAAATATGCAGTGGTAAATAATGCACGTTTCTATAGCTTTCAGCTCAAAGTGTCATTCAGGCATTTGTGATGTACGCCGAATACTTAATGTTGTCGATATTTAAGTGAGTGTTTTTTTCCTACATTTAGGCTTGTGATTGATACAGATGCTGAGCGTTTATATCAGTCATGTTAGCCGGGTTCTCACGGTTAACGTGAGTGCCCGCCCCCGGAACAGAGCTTGTACACATACCTATAAACAAGCCAGCTTTTCTTATTGTAGACTATCGCTTAAATAAGAACAATCGAATTGTATTATAGGTGTGTGTTGAAACTCTATTCCTTTCCGTGGCGCAGGGACTATGTTTGCCTTGTGAGCCCACCTAACATGGTTAATATAAATGTGTTTGGATTATTAATGGCCTACTAACTAACTCCATGGAGCAGAGTCCTTCTTGAGAAGCTAACAGGTCGTCAGCTAGTCAAGAAATTCTCCGCGTTTTGTGGAACCCGAAGGTTCATTACCGCACTCACAAGAGCCCGCCACCTGTCCCTATCCTGAGATTAATGGCCTACATTGGACCGATCTTGTGAAAGACGAAGAAGTAATGCACAGTGTTAAAGAAGAAAGGAGCATCCTACGTACAGCAAAACTAAGGAAGGCTAACTGGATTGGCCACATCTTGCAGAGGAACTGCCCTTCTAAAACACGTTTTTGAGGCAAAGATAGATTTTAAGATAGAAGAGACGGACAGACGAAGAAGAAGACGTAAGCAGCTACTAGATGACCTTAAGGTAAAGAGAAGATACTGGAACTTGAGAGGGGAAGCACTATATCGCACCCTGTGGAGAATTCGCTTTGGAAGAGGCTATGGAACTGTCGCAAGACAGACTACGTAATGAATGAATATAACTACAAGAAGAGAAGACACTAATAGAGTGGTGTGCTGAGTTTGTATCCTGCTGTGTGGGATCGATATTGGTGCTCCTTCGTGAATGAGGAGGGCTGTTACATGACATGTGCAGTTGACATGATACTCGGAGAAGCGGAGCATGGTTCTAACTGGAAGCAAGGAGACTACATCACGACCATCCTCACATCCAAATAGACTGCGGTAACCGTGGTTTTAACTGCGGTACGCAGATGTTTTCTTGACATGAGATAAATAACTGAGAACTCAATTAAGACCCGTGTTAAAGATTGAGACCTGATTGAACAGCTAGGCTAAATACCACGTTAGCCGATCCCAGTGGCAGCACGGTCTAAGGCGTGGGTCTACGGCCTCTCGCTTACTGGGATTGTGGGTTCGAATCCCGCCTAGGACATGGATGTCTGTCTCTTGTGAGTGTTGTGTGTATTGTCAGGTAGAGGTCTCTGCGACGAGCTGGTCCCTCGTCCAGAGGAGTCCTACCGAGTGTGATGTGTTCTTAAAAGTGTGTGCTCGTGAAGCCTCGAAAAATGAGGCGATCTAGGCCCCCAAGGGGCTGTCGAGCCACTGGAAAAAATAATACCACGTTGAGGCACCTTAAAGACGTTAGAAATCATAATCTTCCTTCCAAACATTGGGACGCCTCCGTCGAGTGATTAGAATTTTGACATTTTATTTGAAAATCATGTTGAAAGGTTTTGTTTCATTATTTGTAAACGAATGCTTTGCTAATAAAGTCAGGCTTAGTTCTGCTCTGCATAGCATATACAGCCGACAGAATGTTTTAAATAATCCAGCATCATCACTTGTTGTCCTCTAAGGAATTCACTACAGTGTGTTTCTGAATGATCTCACCCGTGAATGACTGTAATAATAAGACAATATACCTTTATAGTACATGGTTTTTCAATCTGTGGTAGGTGTACCACTACTGGTACTGGTACAATTTCAGCTTTTCTATTTAAATAAAAAAAAGTGGTGGTACTGTATTGAAATTGTTAAATTTCATTTACTGTTACGCCAGCGAGGAAGTTTGAGGGCCCCTTCACTAGTGCATGTGTGAAGACTCGTTGCATCTCATTTCCTTTTGATCTGTCACCATGTTAGAGTAAATGTGGCAGATATATCTGTCTTCGCCATTGGTAGCCACTTTTCGATGTTACGTAGTGCAATGTGTTACGCTCACATACAGGGAGTTAATCATATGTGAAAGAATTAGAAATGCCAAATGCAAATTTGTAACAGTAGAAGAACGTTGGAAAAATTTAAGAATGTGGACCTATTTTGTATTACTGTGGTCCACATTAAATTCTTCCTTGACTGAACAATATTAATTTGCTGAAATTACATCGCGTTCAACTTATTAAAATAATAGACTTAACTAAATTTCCTTTTTTGGAAGGAACTGCTGTGGGGGTACAGTTGTAAAGACTTATTTTGTGATAGTATTTTTATACGTACAGCAAATTCCAGCAGTGAAATTGCCCAGCCGTAAATGACGTAAGCACGTGATCTGTTGTGGCTGCAGAATTTCATTAAGAGCAAAATTACAGTTATATAAATGTTGCTTTCTGTTTGCACTTTTCATTCCTGTGTTGTTTTGTAACTCAGTAGGCGAAAAGTGTAATCTCCTGAGCAATAAGAATAAGTAGAAATTCATGCGAATGTATTTAATAATTTAGAACTTTGCTGTTGTGATATATTAGCATCCAGAGTCTCACGTTGTTCATTGTAATGCCAAACAACCACATGCATCCACTTAACCCATATGTGCTGGCTTGACGTATGTCTTAGCATTCTTTCTAGATGGTGTGTGGAGTTTCTACCGGCACAAAAAGGAAGAAGGTAAACCTAAGGGTATAGGAGGATTCTTTTTTCGATATCATCATATATCAATTGAACTAACACGGCCTCCAGCAATTTCTCCTGACTTGTTATTTTCACTACATTGAATAAAGCTTTAAACATATTTCCTTTCCCCCGTTTCCGTCCTTTTTCTGCCCTGTTTTCTGCTTCATTACTGCAGCTGCTACGCGCCCACTAACTTTCCTGTATTATCACCAGGTGTCACCTTCCGCACACGGACGTCACATGTTCTCGGATTCAGTCCTCTTAATGCATCGTGTAGCCTGTCTCTCCACGTCAGTTGGAGCTCACTGTAGGTGCTTCAGTGATTTCGATCTTGGCGTACCTGCCATCTTCATTTATCAAAGTTGTTAGGATTCTGAAATTTATGTTTGTTACTATGGCAGCTATAATGTTGAAATTTACTCGTTGCCAAATATTATTAGGGTGATTAAATGTAATACGAGGAGACAATTGAAGTATATAACACAATAGGGAGCTGAGAATGGCATACAAAATCGTAGTCGAAAAACCTGAAGGGAAGAAGCCACTTGGGTGATGGAAGGATATTGGCCTATTAGAATTAGCTGTAGTGACTGAATAAAAGTCAGCAGCCTATGACACAAAATTAACCTCTATAGATTGAACAGACGCGCTTCACTTTGCTTTTATGACTGCCTTACAGTCGCTGTTACCAGCAGCTGCATTAGTGCAGTATTACAATTTTATGAACTATGTAGTCTAAAATCATTAAAACATTAAAAATCTTTATATTAAAGTTTCAAAAAGTCACTTATCTATATCTGTTAACAAAATCGCATGTAGTGTGTAATATATGGAAAATCGTTTGATGTTCTACCTGCACATTTACTGGTATGTTTTCTCTGACATTTGGCATGTAAACTAATGTACATTACTTAAAACCAACAATATTGCACTTATTTTATATATGTATATTGCAACCCTACATATGTTTCGGCTGTACTTCAGCCATCATCAGGGGTTTTCCTTGCAGCGTCCACTAACTGTATTTCTCACTAACATTTGGTTCCTATTGGTTTTCTTATTAACTAGGTATTGTGCATTGTCTTATTGTCTAGGTCCTATCTTGTTCACTTTGTACACTGATACACTTTTGTATGTGGGTTTTTTTGCACTTTTTAGTTTGACTTTTTTCTTGGTCCGTTTTGGGAACATGTAGTTTTGGCCTATTCTGGAGTATGTCTGTAGCCTTCGGTGTTCTTTTTTCGGTCCTTCTTCTTTAGTTGTGTGCAGGTGTCAGCCATCTTGTCACTGCCGTCTTGATGTTGTAGTGTGCCAAGATCATTCTATTGATTGTATTTTTCATGGTTTTCTTTACGCGGTGTTATGTTGTCTGCTGTTTGTGGTGATTCCACGTTGTCTTCGTGTTGTGGTCACACTTGGGTTTTGTGCTTTCTGTTGTCGTTCCTTATGCTGTTTTGGTTTTTTGACCTAAGTTTCCTATTATCGGTTGGTCTATTGCGTTGTAGTTTTCTTGCTGGTTTTTGGATCGTTGATTAGCATGTTGTTTCTGTGGTTCATTTCATGTTCTTTCCATGTTCGGCGTACTGTTTTGGGTGCTATGTTCCTTTGTGTTGCTGTTGTTCTTGTGGTCCGGTTCCTTTAGTTTTGTGTACAAAGTGAACAAGATAGGACCTAGACAATAAGACAATGCACAATACCTAGTTAATAAGAAAATCAATAGGAACCAAATGTTAGTGAGAAATACAGTTAGTGGACGCTGCAAGGAAAACCCCTGATGATGGCTGAAGTACAGCCGAAACATATGTAGTGTTGCAATATACATATATAAAATAAGTGCAATATTGTTGGTTTTAAGTTATAATTATCTCAAGCTTTGCACGGTATGTACAACTTCAAAGTAATGTACATTACATCAAATTAATAAATGATGATTAAGTGTTAAAGGCTGTTGAATTTGATTCGATTATTTTAATTGATTGCCGCACGGTATGCTTGGAATTTAGTTTGTTAAAATGGGAGTTTGACAAACCGAATTACACTTAAGTGGCTCATGTAAGGAAGAAGTTTCGGGATCTTGCGCAAACAATAACAAATTGTCAGATTCTTCAAAAGGCGGGGAATTCTTTGAACAATTTTGTGATTATCAGATCGTGATGAAAGATTTTACAACACAGAATATGTCATTTAAAATATGCATGTATTATAATTAATAAGTTAATCATGAAGAAGGGCCCGAATGCCCGCCTATAAAGCTCGTTAAGTATACAGTTTTCTTGAAAATGTTTTCTCCTATTTATTTGAACTGGAATATCGGTTTTTAATATTCAAATGTGTCTGCTGAATAATGAACTGTAGCAATTTCACAGGAAATGGAATATAATGTAGGTTCAGTGCAGGTATAGAAATTTATTTTGCCAATTAATTTGAAACTTCCATGTATAAATTTCAGTAATTACTTCCAGTGCGAATAATACGAGACTTTCACAACATTTCTGATGGTGATTCAAATAAAGATAAAACTTGAATATCCGTTCTTATTCTGCAGTGACGGTTGACTGTGTATTTTTAAGACGTCGTCGCTCTAGTCCCAGTTTCAAAAATAGTTCGTGCTCACATTCATTCCAAACGACAGTCGGTGAGAGAAGGAATGATCGTAGAAGGAGAGAGGGGACAAGGTTTTAGAGCAATTTGGCGACTCGTGGTGACAGGACGCCAAGCGTCGTGACGTGAGAGGAACAGGTGCCGAAAGTTAGCTGGGAGGCGCCGTGTAACGTGTAAACATCATGCAGGAAAGAAGAGTTCTCTCCGACCTCCCAACAAAACCAGAGTTTGAAGGAGGGGAGGTTATGGATATTATTTTGGCGCGCACCGCCTTTGCTGATGCCAGGTCAATGCACGTTTAATCAGAATTTATGACTAGGTGTAAAAGTGTATGAAAAAATTTCTTTTAAAACAGATTTGTGAGATTAACATTTTATTTGTGACATGTGACCAACTACACTGTGTTGAAAGTCGTATTCATAAACTCACTAACCTGCAGATGAATATAAGCTTGCCTACAAGCCGCTTTAAATCTGATAAGTAAACAAGTCATGGTTTAGTTTTTGAATATCATAAAGTTAGAAAGTTAAAAGTTGTTGCTGTGCACGCCTTGAAGGCATATAGGGGGAGTAGATATATAGCTCCACTCATTCTTAACCTCTGCAATAAATGGAAGCGAGTGGTCAAATCCAAACACCGGCTGACCCATTGAATAGAAGGCTGGGTGGGCCCTTTAACAGGTCTGGAGTGTTTGAAGAAGGGAATAATTTCTTGCCTTTACGGGCAATCGAACCCTGCGTCTTCCACCCCCATAGATAGTCACGAAGATATTTTGCCCATCCGTTGCTTTTCAGTTACAATCTGTTTGGTTCTTCGAAGGCTGAAGAATACTTATGTAGTCCATGTTCTGTGTGTTCTAAACGAGTAAGTTGTGCCTCTTGAGGACTGTATCATCTCTCCCAAGCGTAATGTATAATTTTGTCTAAGTACCAGATGTGACAATTGTATAATAAGTTAGTGCTGAACTGGTTACCTTTGTTGCAGGTAGGTGGGTTACCAGTCAAATGTAGAAGGTAAAGGTGAATTGTTTCTTGTCTTATTTGAACACCACCCCATGAACGTCCCCGGGTAGTGGACGTACCGGACCATGATTTTTAATTTCGGCATTTCATTGAAGTGAGCTGTTCAGCGCGACGCTCCCGTGACATTAAGCCTCCGAAAAGTCCCCCTATACCTCTTGGATCCTGTTCTGGGTGGGTTCAAGAGCCTGTCTAGCTGCGGTAACGAAAGGAAAAAATCGTTGCCCCTGGTCTGAATCGAACCCCAGTCGTCAAGCCTTTAGGTTAATCTCTATACTGGTGATCAAATTTATTATCAGAACATGAATGCAGCTAGTAAAATAAAGTGACGCATGACAGGATTTATTCCGTGATAATGTTTCCGTTGTATAAAAGGTTTTATAACCTACGGGCCCTGTTCCCCAATGGTGGTACTAGGTTTACTGTCGTTTAATAGCAAATGTCACTCAGTAATTGTCCTAACATGTAATCTCGTAAGAAGACTGAAGAACGTAAAACTTTATCATGAAATGTATTAGGTTACCTGAAACGTCAGCTTTTACGAACGTAAGAACGCCTGAGTGTGTGAACCGTGTCATCACTGTATCCCCATGTCACAGGTTACATGTACATACTCCAGACTTCCTTGCTTTCCGAAAAGGTCTGTTATTGGGAAGTAATCGAGAGGCGCCTGTACTTAGATCGGTATTGCAGCCTGTACCTGTAACGATAAAAACTGTCTTTTGATGGTAGAGTTGCTTATTCTGTGAGGCTTTCAACAGCTCTTGAAGTCTGTGACGTGCAAACTCAGTGAAGTGGTGTTTACATAGTAAGTTTTTTTTCCAGAGGCATGTTGTCTAAGAGTGCATCAATGGGAGATATGTCTGTGGAATTCATAGCTCAGGATGAGGATTTTGGATATGTTCACTAATATTACAGTATTTCTGATACAGAGGAACAGGATTAAGGTGTGAAGCTAAGCTGAGAAACAAAAATGTGATTATAGCTTATTTAGAACCAACCTCCAGCGTGTTTGTGTGACGTCATGCTGCTGTAAGGAATAAAGCATTCGTGATGGTGCGGGCTGCAAATTAGGACAGAAGTAGTTGTGACTTGGAGTATTGCCTTGGCACCCGTAGTTCGGTTGACAAGTTCGTGATACTTACAATCTCTAACGCTCTTTGGTTAGAGTACCATCACTGACGCGAAGACTTTTCCGGTGAAAGTTTTGTTGCATACATTATTGTTAGTGACTGGTAACTTACTTCACTGTTTGTTACAGTTTAGGAACGTTAATCCTCTGCAAGCTTACCGTAGTTTCACTGAACCTAGCATATCTTGTGAACATTACTTAAATTGTTGACTGTAGAATAATTTATAGGCCTTCGTAGTAGCAGTTGGATCTCGGGGTACAAACAGTCCTGTGATATTCACTGCGACGAGTAATTGGGAGTGTTAAAATAGGACATTGTACATTCACTGCCTTATATATTCTTGGTTTTTTTTTGACTGAGATATGTTGATCTCGCACTCAGTTTTTTCGTTGCCTTTAATTTTCATGTTATTTTCACATGAAATTTTTTTTGTGTATATTCTGTAGCCATTTCTACAAAAGAAAGTTTTTGGTGAATTCTGTAATAAGTATTTTTGGATAGTTGTGTTTACAGCTAAAATATCTCGATCGTTAAGGTGATATTAAACCAAACCTAAAGGAAGAGAATGTAGAGATGTAAAATTTATTAATACGGTCCATTGGCTTGCATATGTGAAAAATGGTAATGAACCCTCAGATTCCATAGGAGGTAGGGACTTCTTGAATAGTTTAACCAGTATTAGCTTCGGAAGGCATTCGCTGCATGAAATGAATTAATTATGAGGGTATTCAAATGAAAGCTGCCCGGGGATCTTTCTTTAAAAATATTCCACGTGGAATTTCTTTTGGGAATGGATCCGTTGGCTGTTGTGTCAGTGGGATGCCTGCTTCAATGCTCAGTCTTTACTGCTTTCCCAGAACAATGTCCGAAACAGTTTCATTTGAACTATTTTTGTAGTTAGTCATTTAGATGGTTTTACGTAATCCCTCCAGTTATGTGTTGGGATAGTCGTCTGCCGTAGATGGACACCAAGACAGCTCCTTCCACGTTGTTTCCAATTAATTATTTAGTAATTGTCATTCGAAATTTAGAAACCGAGCACTCGGAAAGAGTCTTTGAAGAAACGGAGTACAATGATGACACAACAGGGACTCACAAAAAACTAAACCCATTGGTAGCCTCTCGAAAGGAATACATTGTTTGGCTCAGTGCTAACGATTGAGCTGGTGCTGCTGGCTAAGAGGCGAAGAGTTTTGACTGTTGGTTATTGTGTGGAGAATGGCGCTCATGTTTTACCTCCGTGTTAAAACTTTTGCTTCCTCGTTCCCCCCCCCCCCCCCCCTTCTTCTGTGATGGCCCTGGTGCGCACGTGTGGAAGGAAAACAAGTGATGAGATGTGAGTGCCGAAGACGGGAGATTGGAAGAATCTTAACTCTGAGCTTCCCAAACTAATTCCTTGTGCCAAGAAACGCTATATTTAAAACATCACCGTACTTCTTATCTCTACAGAAATTTGCAGTACATCCTGTCATCTGAAAATTCATGTCCTGCCATTTTACTTAAGTGCCACTCTTTTATATATTAGGGGGTTTAAATACGTAAATTTTCTTGAGCCCCCAACTAAAAGTTAAAATCAAATACAAGAGACGTGAACATTTGAGAAAATTGGCGACATATCAGGGGCAAGTGGAATTTAACATAAATTGCGAACATATTCATTACGTAATTTATACCCTTAACCTATGCTTGTTTAAAAAATACAGAATATAACAGAGGTTATACTCGCTGTCAACCGCGTTAAGAGATGAGGTGAGTTGTCAGCTTCACGCCCCGCCCTTATACTTCCAGGGAACGATCCCTCACAGTCCTGCTTACTATTAAGCGAGTTCATGCTGTTATCTAGATATTCAAAGTGAGTTCCCTACTTCACTGACATACAGTTTTTCATGGGTTGTTTTAAGTTTGTCAGTAAACTATCTCTCACCCCAAGATATATGGACAGGGGTCACATTCTTAAGTTGTAATCTCTGCATGGCACTCTCAATTTTCAAATCAGGAGGAAGCCCTCTCGATATGGAAGGTACTTGAGAATATATGAAAGGTTTGTGGATAGCTGATAAGGCGTATTGTAGCAACATTTTAGTGGGAGGCTAACAACGTTTCACCATAAATTGCTACAATGTTGCGAATCATTGCACAGGGGTTCGGACTTCAACGATTACTCGAATAAGTCGTATCAGAAAAAGAATGAACACAAATTATTTCCTATTTATGTACCTAGGAAGCACCCCCCCCCCTTTTTTTTCACCTTCCGCAAGTCTTCTTACGCTCCCTCTCTGTGCATTCTCGGTTAAGTATAGGAGGAGTAATTCCACAAAGTCTCCAGCTGCAGGCGCAGGTAACATTAGCGAGCCTAGGCTGATGTAACAAGTCGGGAGAGTGCATGTGGTATGCGTGTAGATCATTGTGTTTGCAGTCGGAGCGGTGGAGTTGCTAGTATTTGTCTGCTTACGTAGTAGCTGCTGTCATGTGACTGAGGTAGGACGGCCGTAAGGTTTGTGAGATTCGTGCTGAAGGTTGTCTTGCAAAATGAGGGGATTTCCTAGGTGTAATCCTGCTGTACTGGTGTTGATGGAGGGGTGGGATGCAGTGTAGGTATGGTGGGGAGCATTTACCGACTTAATTCTTACCACCCGTGTTCATTCTTTCCCTGACCCGAGTGTAGTTGCGGGATTGTTTGGACACAGTCACAAACCTTCACGTTCTGTGCAAGGTATATATTGACCAACCCAGATACTGTTATCTTTGCTCCGTGGCAACAACTAGAGGTTTACAGTAACAATGCCTATGGGGTGTGTACAACTGGAATTGGACTATGAGAGGTATCTTTATTTTGTGTTGGTAAGGACCCCCACAAGTAGGCCTACACATGCGATCAGCATAGAGTCGAAAATGTGAAATTATTCCGGACGTATGAACATTTACTCAGCTGAGGAATGTGTCTGACCTCAAGTACGAATCAAGAGAGATTAGACAGGAAACGATTTCTGATGTTGCCAATGAGTGCTTGTCAGATTGTACCAGCAAAGAAGCTCAAGGTACTTGTAAGATGCGATACTGTGGAAACATATTCCTTACGTCTGCGGAACAACGAATACATCTGAACACTTGTGAAACAGAATTCTAAAATAAGACCCTTGAAATCCCTACGCCATGATGATGGCAACATTCCAATTTTTGTCACTGAAATAACAGAGAAATCATCCAAGATAGAAGGAAGACACTATTTGGGTAGGCGACAATGAAAACACCACATCCTATTTTATAGACCAATAAAAGTCACACACTGAGGATGAAAACAAAGTAAAAATTTTTAGCGAATTATTGAAATTAAAGTATAGAGTCGCCCTACAGGTACTCTATAGTTGGGTCAGAGTGTTTTGTAAAAATGGACACATTTACATGTAATTAATAGGCTTTGATCTGCACTCCACTGCTGTGAAAAATAAAATTGCTCGGAAAAAAAAGGTGTGATTTTTATGGGTTCCCTTTTCTCTTGCACTGTTTGTGTGAGTGCGCGCACGCACGCCAAGAATTTGAGGACATGGCACAAAATTATGTATCATTACAACATCTGCACGGCAGGGAGCAGCCGGATACTATATGAACCAATCATCACCATCATAAAGTACCAACCAGTTGTCACCATGTTTTTGTGACATCATCGAACACAAAGCGCGGCCGCATAGCCGCGGCTGCGTGTTTATCGACGCCTTACACGACTTCACCACGTAAATTTTAGTTATAAGAACATTAAACTGTGAATTATTTAAAGTAATGGTAAGAGTAGGTCTGTTCTTTTTAAAAGTGTGCTGACCAAGCGGACGTATTTATGGGAGGAAATGCCAAAGTATATTTAACCATCGAGTCCACAGCGTATTTATCTGTTGTCATCAGGATACCAGGTGTGTAGTGGCGTTAATGGAACACACCCATTTAGAATGTTATTTTATCAGTACCCAAGGCACATGACAATTGTAAACGAATTTATAAATGATTCTAAACAAAAGGGTCAGATCCTTAAATGTTAATCATTAAAGATACACCCTCGCTCCTTACAGAAAACTTTATTATGCCACATGTTTAAGATAAACAGCCTTACATCATGGGCTGTAGTAAATGATATGCATCTGCTTGCTTCAGTGAAATGAAACGCGAATTAGAATCCGCCAGTACTGCGAGAATATCAACCCTGCCTTCGGATTCGTAGGGCTATAAACGGGATGACACTCGATCATGCCTATATTAGTAGCGACATTTATTAGGCGCGTTCGCGTAGTCGCGACTACGTCCTGTTATCTCCGTCATATCTGCCCGTCCGTCCTTCTGTTTGCATGTATCAGCGCGGCTTCCAATGGACGGATTTCCATGAAGTTTGATATTGGGGATTTCTATGAAAATCTGTCGAGAAAATCCAAATTTGTTTAGAATCGGACAAAAGCATCGGGTTCTTTACGTAAATACCTAAGTACGTTTTATTGTTGCCAGCGACATAAATTACCTTCTTTACGTAAGTACCTAAATACGTTTTATTGTTGCCAGCGACATAAATTTTCCATAAAAGCATTTTTGCGCGACACTCAATATTTTGTATTGTTGACAGTGACATGTAGTTCAACAATAAGCAGAAAACGCATTTTTGAGTTTCAATTGCAACAGTAGTTACGCGAACGCCCCAAAATAGTAGGTTATACGTACAGTACCTATCTTTTTCTTACCGTTTGACATCTTATACGGACACATATGCTTGATAATTTTAAGTAAAATTTCTTCATTTCCTATCACGTGACTTATTTTCAATGGAATTTGAAGAATTTTTCTTTGTCGCTTTCGGCATATGGCTATACGTGTAAATGGAGTTTAGTAATACAACTAAATTTTTAATGAAGTCATTAGGATTTGTAAGACAGTTTTCTAAGCTAGTTAATTTGAAATTTCACTAAATATTTATTTGCAGTTATATAAGTATTTATAAAGTACAGGAACAATACATTCTAATGTAAACAAGGCAATTATCTAACCCCAAAACCCAGCCTCTGTTGGTTTACTGCATAAAACGTATCCACAAACGCCATACATATTTATTGGCGGCATTGTAAATTGCGCAGTTTCCTGATACATCCAGATTCTTCGAGAGGAGAGGACTACAAAGTAAGACGCCTGAAACTTATTTTTTATATCTGGTCAAATTGGCAAGCCGCAAGTTACAATTACCATGTCACCTGTAGTTTACATACGAATCTAAAAGTGAAAGAACACGATACCGGAGAAAATTGCACAGCGAGGAGCTTTATTCTTTGTATTCCATATTTGGGGATCAAATCACAGAAGATGAGATGGGAGGAGCGTGTAGTACGCATGAGGCAGGTGAGAATTACTTTCGGAATTTTAGTAGAGGCAATTTGACAGGCCCAGGGGGTAGCTGGTAGAATGAGGTTATGATGGGTGTTAAAAGAAGCGGTTTATAAGGTTGTGGATTTGATTGCTGCCGATTTCGGTGACCGCGCGGTCTAAAGCATGAGTCTGCGGGGCGTTCGCTTGCTGGGATTGCGGGTTCAAATCCCGCCGGGAACATGGCTGTCTGTCTCTTGTTAATGTTGCGTGTTGTCAGGTAGAGGTCTCTGCGACGTGCCGATCTCTCGTCCTGAGGAGTCCTACCTAGTGTGTGTGTGTGTGTCATTGAGTGTGATCAGGTGCGATAATAACCCTCTACACCTGCAATGAGTAGGCAGAAGAGGTCAGACTAAGAAAGTAAGAAAGAAAGTGTTTGATTCCTCTGGTCTAGAATAATATAGTCCATACTGATTCGCTGTGGTAAATATGGGAGCGAATTTTTGGGGTTCAATAATCGCAAGGATTTTCATGAAAAGCTAGGTGACTGTTATATCTTAAGAAAGACCGAACTCGACAGCAGCTTCAGCTTAAATTTTTGAGTTGAGATATCTTCAGGAAATACGTTCAGTTAAGTAAGTTGGTTGTTATTCCTGGCTCTCATTCGCTCGGCATTTATAAGTGCAATGAAACCTTAGCATTTTCCACTTGAAATTTTAAATATGTTTTTTTATATGAAGACAGTGTGTCTGTGTTAACTCTAATAGTAGGTGTTTGTTGAAGCTTTGTGTTGTACCTGGCAACGTAATAATTTGTACGCCCCATATGAACATTCTGACGCTCACATTTTCCCCTCATAAGTCAACTGATGTTTACTGGGAAGTTGTCCTGTCGTGACACAGACTACAGGTGTTGAAAGATGTAAAGGAACAATAAACATCACGCTTGATTTTTAAGTGATACTTGTAATTTACTATACGCTCGATGAAAACTTGATATCGTTAGTGGTGGACCAAACAATTTTTTGTCTGTACTTCTTCAGACTGTCTTGTTAGTTGCTTGTCTATTTTGGGTCATATGACTTAGGTTATGGGCGTTCATTGCACCACATTCATGTGAAGTCTAATGGATAAATATTAACAATTACTGCTGGATGACTGATTCTCAGGGACTGCATGCAGTATGCTCATAATTTTGCGTGATTTCAGGTTTCTGTCGCGGTGCAAATGAGATCTTCGCTCTCCTGGGATGTTACCCAGCGCTGATTGGTCGTCGGTAACCGATGTTTCGAGACAAAGCTGTCGGTACCATTTGCAAGGTTCTTGGAGTGATTGACCCTTGAAGATTGGACCGTTAGGTTGTCCCGAAACCTCGACAAATAACCACCATTAAACGCTGCGTAACATCTCAGAAGAGCTAAGACCTCATGTTAATAATTCTAACTTTTGACAGCCTACACGATCTCCAAAACGGTCGCATTCTTTCCACAAAACGTCGGAGCTACTGTTATAGTTATTTGATGATGCTTTTCAAACTATCTTTATTGAAGCGTAGACGGAACTGAAATTATGTAAACGTGGAAACACTTGCGAAAACACCATAAACGCAACGAAGTCTGGTGCAGGTTAAGTAACCGAAAATTATATATTGGATAAGCTGGTTCCATCTAGGACCGAATAATGCCTGATGATTTTAAAGGTGCTATTGTATTTGTGGTATTTGTTGTGTTGTAGGTGTTAAGCAATATTGCTAGTATTGATAGTTGTGATGGTTGTTGTTGATTGTTGTCTTCGTAATGTTTGGAAATTTTGTGGAAGTGATGGTTGTTGTGGTAAAACTGGTTATTGTGGTTGTTGTACTTGTGGTGATGACGCAGGTGTCGATGTCTGTGGTCCACACACACACACACAGTCACCATTGTTAGGTGCAGTGTCCGTAATCATCATTGAAGTCAATTCGTTTTCCCAAGATAACCCTCCGCAAGAAGGCAATCTAAGTTTAGAATGAAACATGTAAACTAACGGACAGGAAGACAGACAGTTACGTTACCGATCGAATGGACGAGGACAATTGAACCTGCTCTGGGCTATTTACTGTTTGTGAGGGCCCCAAGGTATGGTCCATGAGCACGCCTGTCCACCAGTACAAAGACCACCCACCGAGCAGCGCAGCGATGCGTTCACACATTCTAAATAGACAGCTCGCCTATTTTTTCTTTTACTTTTCCTTTCTTCTTTCGTCTACAAACGTTAGTTGAGATGAAGGCGCTGGTAGCAATTCTCATCATCTGATCATCATTCACACTTCATTAAGACAGATTTTCAATGGTTGCTTAAATAAAACCGTCCTATGGAATGCTAGAAACCACCCACGAATACTTCTTCTTTGCTTTGATTTTTATTTATTTATTTTCTTATTTTTACAGAGATGCTAGCCGATATTTGTGTTCTGTGTATTTGAATTTCCTGAAGCATTTACAGTTTTATATACTAGCATGGTAAATTCATGAACAAATGTAACACATATTGGTCGTATTTTGCTAAGCACATACCATTATGTCAGTGTTGGTACATCCAAGCTGAAACATTTGTGGCATAGATACTAACCACAGTTCTTTTGAATGTGTGAAACAGAAGCTCTCTACTTGAAGAGGACGAATAAGAGGTCTGATAGGAACTGCTTGCCTTTGTAACATGTCTTGCATGGCTCGATGGAATATTTATCATTTCCTTATTTTACAACTTTTACATCGCAAGTCTTCTGGTCAGTTACTGTATTTATTTAGTGACTGGGTTACTGTAGTCGGTATAGCTACTCGCTACGGCCTGGACGGTCCGGGGTTCGGACCCCGGTGTAGGTGAGATTTCCCTTACCGGTCCAGACCGGCCCCGAGGTCAACCCATTCTCCTGTACAATGGGTACCGGAGCTGTTTCCCAAAGGGGCAGAGGCATAACGTTGACCATCTCCCCCCCCCCCCCCAAAAATTTAGCACCGAGGTTAGGAAAGAATAGAGGTTTATTTCTACCCCTCCTTTGTGCCTTTATGGCGTATTATAGGGAGAAACTTACCTTCTTTAAATGTATTCATGTATACATCAAAAGCTTCAGTGTGTCCTAAAAAGACCGAAGAGTGCTCTGTGTGCTAGACGAGCAGGGCTGGACTCTTCACTTGATACTGACACCAATATCTATCTCCATTAAACACTCCCATACGCCACTTGACTCATTTCAGTCTGCGTTTTCCAGTACCCTTCAGAAATCTTTCCCCAGTCTAGCTTCCAGTCTGTAGGTACTTAATTAATCATTAGTTGGCAAGTTCAGTTGGCAAGTTTCTCTCTGGATTCTCTTGAGGTAACGAACCCATTTCCTTTTGTGGTCTAAAATATTGCTTAGCTATGACGGGATAGCTCAGGCGATATAGTGACTAGGCCGTGAGCTCGACGATCCGGGTTTCAGTTCCCGGCAGGTACAAGACTTTTCTCCAAAACGTGCAGACCGGTTCTGGCGCTCAATGAACCTTCTACTGAAGGATTACTGGAGGTCCCCGGGAATAAAGCGGCCAGGACGTGAAGGTGAATAAACTTCCCCAGCTAGTTCTGACGGTAAGGAGGGGTGGACTAGTAGTCCTGCTAACCCTCTACACCTTTATGTTGTGTACGGGGTTGACAATATTCATTCATTCTGTAGTCTGTGTTACGACAGGTCCGTAGTCTCTTCCAAAGCGAGTTCTCCACAGGGTGCAATCTAGTGCTTTCTCTTTCAATTTCCAGTATCTTCTCTGTAACTTAAGGTTATCCAGTAGCTGCGTACGCCTTCTTCCTCGTCTTCCCGTCAATTCTATCCTTTATGACCAATCCAGTTAGCCTTTCTTCTTTTTATTGTGTGTAGGATATTCCTCTCCCCCTTGGCTGTGTGTAATACTTCTTTATTTCTCACACGATCAGTCCAACTGATTTCTATTCCTCTCCTTTAAAATACTAGTTCTTACTGATCGGTTATCAGTTCGTCAGGAATGTCTTGGGTCCTTCTGCCTGTGACTTGTTGTCAATCGCATGGTTGCGTGCAAGTGTAGGGATTTTAGATGTCTTTGGTTTGCTTTATTCAGTGTGAGAGTTATGTAAGAGTCACATCATGCATTTTCAGACTTCAATTTCATAACAAGTACTGAAATATATAATGTAATTTAGGAATTCGCATTAATGTAACTTTTTAAAGTTCTGTCTAAACTTGTACAGGAGTTACGACAGACACAGACACAAAGATACACAGGCATGTTTTTATATCATATACAGAGCTCTAGATCGCACTGTATTCTGGCTTTGGAAAAGGCTGTGGGCCTCTCCTAAGAAAGACTACAGAATGAATGGAGAAGAGAGACCTATAGCGGTCGACAAAATTCTATATGTATGGCCTGCTTTAAATAGGCCAGTCTAGGAAGGCAGTATCAGTGCATAAGCTTCTGATCTGATGCGGTCTTGCTTTTGCCCAAGAAAAACGACCACAGTTATGGGCTCGTAACACTAAAATCAGTTCAATTACGCTGCTAGCAAGACGTAAAGAAATGGCTCCTTCTCGACTATGGGACATAACAATGTAACCTGATTTTACCTGTCCTGTTGAGCTATTCAGTTAAAAAACTTTAATAAGCAGCTAATAGAAGAAATAATGTGTAGCAAATATATAATTAGCCATTAGATAGATCATTTGTTACACAGCTTGAAACCCTGGCATTGAGTTAGTACAGAGTTTCCAAACAGCCCACGGGCTTACATTTCATCCTTAAGTCTGCACTGAAGCCATTGTTCATCTGTCATTGTAAGATTTCGTTCAGTTTCTCTTTTTATTTGTGATAAATATGTAATTCTCTCTTTCTGTCTCTCTTTGTGTACTTGTAAGTTATTAACACGTATTTTTAATGTTAATCTCTTTAACGTTGCAGATTGACAAAAGCTCGAAAATACCAGTTATATATAATATAGCAAATATCCGGTTATTGAGGATGGTTTTATACCCAACCACCATGCAGCTTACCTGGGGTTTATATTAATGTCCAACTTGATTTGTTGCTTATGTTAAAAAGTATCAGGATATTTTGTCCGTGGGACGCACTGCACTTGCGTTGATTTCCCTCGTGTTTTGTTTGTGGACACAGCTGTTTCGATATAACACGTAGCCCTACTTCCTGTTCATGATGGTTGCGTATTTTTAAAACAAACAGTTCGGTATATTTAACAATATGTGTGGACTGTAATGTCTGTAGTGGCCAAGTATATTTATGGTTGTCTGTAAGTAATTCTGATATTAACTAACGCTGGCATGAACCAGGAAAATTGTTGATCTTGAGTTATTAATTCATCCGTAATTAATAAGTGCTGGTATCAGCCCCTTGTTTTCGTTGATTTCGCGGTATGCTGTGTGGATACCACAACTGACCTGTCAAACAGCAATGAATTCGTGATTTAACGTGATTTAACTTCCTCCAGTCCTTCTTTTATACATGAACTAACTAACTAACTCCATGGAGCAGAGTCCTTCTTGAGAAGCTAACAGGTCCTCAGCTAGTCGAGAAATTCCCCGCATTTTATGCAACCCGAAGGTTCATTGCCGCATAAATAATTTATACATTAGGAAAATTTTAAGAGACGAAAAATTATACATAACTGGCTAACGATATTTCTGCTACTTAAGTGAAACAAAATTACAGTAGGAAGCAGGTGGTAGGCGGCAGGGTATCCGTTCTTTACGAAGACTCAAACAAGCCAGTCTCTCAACATAGTCAATTTATTACTGCATCCAAATGCATACTAATATTCACATATAAGTGTTATACATAAAGCCCCGACATGTTTCGGTGCTAGTGCACCATCCTCAGGGAGCACAGGCTGCCAAATCTAGAACCAACCGTCACTGATGAGCCACTATTTGTATGGTTTCACAATCTGTTGTAGGCTGCTTTGTTAATATCTCTTTCGCATAAAAGGTACAGCCTCTATTTTAAAACACATGCAGTTAAAACAGGATTAAAATATTCTGTACAAGATAAATATGCTTTTTTTAAGACTACAATTATATTTTTGACGGTGAAAACCTCTAGTGTTTTGGCATTATATGTTGACCTTAACACGTAACTCAGTCCAAAGCGGATCAGGTCCTTGTGTTATGTAGTGTCCTGTACCGGAATCAGCAGCCAGCTATTCAGTGTATTTGATTGTATAATCGCATATTAATTGCTGTTTTCTCACGGTTGCAAAACGTAAGCCTAAGAAATACTGTGAAATAAGGTTGACTAGTATTTTGAACATTGTTCATCGTCTTGGGTTGTATTATGCCACAAGATTTCAAAATCTATGTATTACATTGTTATTATAGTAGAGGCGTGAGAAGTGCCTGTCGAAGTTTAATTTAAATTCTGTCCTTCTAACTTTTTCAGTTATTGGAGGGAAGTTAATAATAATAATAATAATAATAATAATAATAATAATAATAATAATAACCAGGGGATGATGATGATGATGATGATGATGATGACGATGACGACGACCAATATGGTTATAGACCTTTCTTTTCATGCCTCGACAGCCCTTAGTGGGCCAGGTCCTCCTTATTGTCGAGGCTTCACGATCACACTCTTTTTAGACACACCACACACGGTAGGACTCCTCTGGACGAGTGGTCAGCCCGACGCAGAGACCTCTACCTGACAACACATGACACCCACAAGGGACAGATATTTATGGCCTCGGCGGAATTCGAACCCGCAATCCCAGCAAACGAGCGGCCGCAGACCCACGCCTTAGACCCCGCGGCCACTGGGATCGGTTCGTTGTAGACCTGAGTGGTTGGCTTTTGCGATATTACCTTAAAGCCATCCATCGAATGTAGTTTTAAATTACCCGTTTACTGAAAGTCTGTCACTTAAGGTCTGTAATTGTGCCATATTACGAAAGACTTACTTTGGGATGTATTCATGTTTCATAAATACATGTTGGACTTTAGCTTTATGTAAAACATTTGTATGGTGATTCTGTAAAGTTTTGAGACGGCGATGTGCTTCTTGAATGTAGCACCACGTAAGTTGGAAAGTGGGAAGCCAGTTACCCAACGATGAGAAGTCATATACCGGAAGAATGGATTCTCGTACTTCGTGTTTTGTTTTTTAAATGTTTCTTTTCAAAGACCAAAAACACTGGAGACACAATAAACCCGCCATCGTGGTGAGACCTAGCTACTTACAAGTAAACAGATGTGGTCATGTGATCTGGAGTGTGAGGGTGACTCGAACCAAAGACTGAAAGATTGACTTACTATCATTTGCAGAGTGACTTGGGATTAGACTTTGTTCTTAAGGGTTGTCTACAAAGTACTGGAGAATTTGTAGTGCCTTCTAAATGTCATAGACTTGCTGGCTCTATGCATAGATGCACCCTGTTCCTACTGTCACTCATCAGACAGCACGTCCATTGTTCCCAATCCATCGAGACAGACACTGAGAGAGAAATTGGCAACGCAGTCTACACATCATCTTTGTCTAGCACCCTTAATAAAAAGCATCACACTCCCTGTCATTCATTGTTGTTAATCCACGCGCCTGAACCGTGTTTCTCATTGTTATGCTAAGGAAGTAGGGCAGCGAAAAGGGGAGTGCAATTGACTTTACATGTTACAGGACAGTGAAACAGACAAGCGTATGGGAGGCGACCAATTTCATACAAGGGAGACGAGGACATTGATAGTTCCATAGAAACATTTACACACTGCAGAAATTGTGGACAATACACGTATCTCTTCTGATTTTCAACGCCTTTACTCCTTTTCCCTGTTATGCTCTCTCTGAATAACCTTTCGTAAGTTAACAATTCAATACAGACAAAGAAACATTTACGGGTGTCAGACTGTTTGAATTTGTAAAAATATATATCAGCCTATGCATAGAGGGAAGGTTTTTAGTCAGGCTGTTGCAAACCCGTCTCCACCGAATGGAGCGGTGTAGTTACTGCAAGATTAATCCCACAAAGTCTCCAGCTTCAGGCACAGGTAACGTGAGAAAATTTTTCTTCGTATGGAGAAACCTGCGGTTTCGATTCTGGGTCTGAGGGCCAACGACCATGAACAAGATTTCGTCTTTTCTTCCCGCTCTTACGGTTCGGTATGTTACTTAAAACAATTTACATTTTTACTTTGAAAGTGGACTTTCTTTGTATTCAACTTGGAAAAACTTCCCACAGACACAGCCAGCATTGCGACATGCAGTTACCCTTTCCGTCAACAGAATACCAGCGCCTCCGTTTTACCACAAACAAAGAACCAACATTCCACTCAGACGCATGTCTCACTGCGGCCCACTCGTCACTACACATTTGCGCTTTTGAGATGATGCCCGTTGACTCATCAACAGCTATTCAATAGTATGCACACTTGTTCAGCGTCTAAAAATACGTTGTTTCAACGTCTTTTGAAATAGGAGCTATCAGCCTTTGTTATGTCATTCGGTTCAAGCTTGGGTCGTCAAACATTTTTGCACAATTTGCACATCTGAGCTCTTGTGACGCAAAAGTAAAGTTTTTTTTTTTAATCTGGCATTTACTGAAAGGCTACACAGCATTTATTTTCCTAATAGAGATAATAACCCTGGTTTTGCTTATGTATTATTTCATGATGATAGCAACACGCCAGCCTTGTATGAGTTCGATAGCAGATTGCAGCAGAACTTATAGCACGAAAATTTAGATATTACCAGCGCATAAGGGGCGTATAGACTGTTTAATTGCATTACAAAAGTAATTTTAAAGTAAACTAGTACAGAAAATTCGGTGACTGAATCACAACAGTAGTGGCTATTTCACATTAAAGTTGAAATATGTCAACAGCGGACCTATAGCTAATAATATTGCATTATTATATAGGTGTTTTGTAACCAACCAGAGCCAGGAATGTTTTTTTGAAAGGAGATTTTAAATTACAAGGAGTGTGCGTTGGTTTTAAACTTTATCGAAGTACGTAATGTTACGTAAGTGGTAGTGTAATAATTTACGAGACGCTTATAATATGCACGATTGGAAAATGCACATGCGGTGAACATACGCGCGATGTTTTCTTTTTTTTTCCTTGCACTTTACTTGCGTTTGACTTGTACGAAGGGTCTCGGTTCAGTGAATGATGAAGCTGTTCGTTGCATTACTGCGAAACTCGTGGTCAGTCACGCTGCAAAGCCATCCTCTAGGCCGCCCCAACACCTTTCGGTTATTCACGGCATGCTTCTCTTTTGTGACGTGTTTCAAAGTTGTTCCCCGCGGACTTTTTTGTATCCAGTTTCTCTTTAACGTCGTATATTAATATAAATAAGAAGAAAAATTGTCTTGTAATGCTTAACAATTTCTTAATTAGAATACTGAGCAGCCTTTGAGCTTCAAACGTATTTTAACCCAGGCGCTAGGTCGCCATGGCGACTAACTTTCGTACATCGGCGCCTCATATTTGTGGGGTTTCAGTATGGAACTTGCTTCATATCACTCTTCTGGCGAATTTTGAGGTGGGTCCTAGATATCTGGAAAAGTTGTGCGCCCCATTGTTTAGCCTTTGTGCTTTTGGCAGGGTGTGAAACTTGTCTTCAGGCACTTCAGGTAGCTATAAGGGTATTTGAGAACAGCATGCTGAGGAGAATATTTGGACCTAAAATGGCAAAACAGTGGCTGATTAAAGACTACTTAATAAAGAACTTTAAGATTTGTACTTCACAAGATAGGCTTATTGTTACTGATAACATCAGGAACTGTGAGATGTGGGGGGGGGGGGGGAGGAGGGGCAAAATTTATAGGCGCTTCAGACTTTAGGACTTTGCATCTGAGGCTGAAATGGTTGGAAGGGGAATTGCGCATATAGAGAAAATGCAGGCATATAGGCTGCAAACTTCAGTTGGAAAGCGAAGAAAACTTGGAAAAACGGGACATATGTGGCAGGTAATATGAAAATGGGTCTTAAAGACAGGTATAGAATGTGTACGTGTGACCTAGATCATTGTGGTTCAGGGTAGAGATGAAAGATGTCAACGAACATTTGGGTTTCGTAAAAGGAGGGGAATTTATTGCCTACCTGAGCCATCACTAGCTTCTTAAATTCCAAACGTGTAAGTGATGCTACATTGAGTGTCGGTTATCCTAGCATGTTTTGCGAGGCTGGAAAGGAAAGTGACCGCAGATAGTGATTACCCTTTGTAACCAGTTGTTATTTTGTGATGTGACATTAAGTTGATATGAAGATTACCTGACGTTACAATGGCCGTGCTGCGACTCAATTGGTTAATCATCGTCTTCCGCGTCTGAGGTCCGGGTTCGGTCCCAGGCACGTCCGTGTGTGATTTCTGGTGCATAAAGTGGCATTGGGAAAGTTTTTTCTCCGAGTACTTCGGTTTTCCCCAGTCAGCATCGTTCTAACAATGCTCCATACATAAAATTCATGTATCTACCACCGATTCTGTGTAATCTTAGCACCTGGCAAGGTCGTTAAATAAAACGCCTCTCTCTCTCTCTCGCCTGACATTCCCGATCACTGTGGTAGTAAGTACTGTCCTCGACTGACGACAACAACTTTGACCTTGACAACCTCGGAGGGGTCCCTTATCTTCGGGTTAACAGTAAGGACAATCATAACATACAGGTCCTGTCAAAAACATAACTTTCAACACTGCATCTGTCGCTTTCCACTCCTAGCCATTTCTCAGTTGTTTATTTTATAAGAAGCCCAAATAAAAATTTGTGCACAGCCCTAACCAAATAGAACACTACATATAATAATTGTATTAACTCGCACGTAAAACAAACTCAATTGCACTTTAGCCCACTGTATTTTAAACTGGAATACATCGGTTTCTGGTCGTCAACATCTAACCGCCTGGCTTAACCAGTGCCACCGCTGACATTGTCATAGCTGTTCTCATGAATCAACAGCAGTACTTGTGCCATTCTATTTTGCGACAGTTATACTCTGGTACCTTTGAAGACAGGTCAGACATGATGGATGGACCCCCTGTTGACCTCATTTCGGAGGAACTATAGGATACCCTATTAATCAATACTTCGTCTTTCAGTCTAAAATACGACTCTATGCAAACGGCCGCTAGTGAGGCTATTACACCTTTAGTATGTGTGTATAGACTTAGGCAAGCCTTATCAGGATCATGGGTTTTGTCGAGCTGCAGATGCATATGAAGTACCAGAGATAATAGCAATTACGGCCTAGATTTTAATACGGATCATGTCCTCTTCCATGCAAGTTGTGGAACTTATGTAGGTGTATGTATTAACTTGGTTTTAGCCTAAGTGTTACGTCATAAATGACAGTTTTAACGCATTGCAAGAATAGTAATGGTACAATCAAAACTGAAGATGACAGGACGGTATCGAATCGCTTAGCGTGTATATTGTATACTCAATAGCGATAAAGTTATCTCTTAAACTGAAACATAGGTAATACTGATTAGGCAAAATTCAACATGGCGCAGAAATGCTTCGACCAGAAATACTTAATACTCTGATAAAAATGAAAGCAGAGCATCCAGTTTCGCATGGTATTTGGGCAAGACCATTTCCGCATTAAATCAGGCTTTTCTCAATGTTGTTAAATAATTTTCCTCTAACTTCAAATTAACAAATTAGAATATATGCAGCATACGAAATAGGCACATTTAAAAACTGTATTAATACCAAGAGGTACATTCAGGTTTAAGTTTCTATTGAAAAAAGAAACATGAAACCCCTTTGTTGACGTAGGATTACGTACCTTCAATACTAATGTAGATTTATAACAGTTGGATATCCGCCATTTCATTTTCATGAACCCCTGCCCTTGTCAGGATAATTTACCAATGCTGGTTATGTTCCCAGTGAAATTTTGGGACAGAAACTTGAAACAGGTCACATCCGTTTGCTTCCACATACTTTCCAGTGTATGATTCACCAGTCATCCTTCCAGTCGACGCTACATCTTTTTGAGTTACTGGTTGTTTTTAAGTTATCATAAAGATAAATAACATAAATTATAAACAACATTGGCTGAAACAGTTGCATGACATTATAGCCTCATTCTTACTGTCCGTTATTCAAGAGAATGCAGTTGACCTGTACAGCTTGGATAGAGTCTCTAAACATTCGCGACGGCGATAGGGGGGAAAACATGTAGATCCTGTCGAAAATTTGAGTCTCTTATCACTGCATTACGTTTTTTCGCTTATAACAAACCTGAAGTTAAATTTATACATAGCTCTAACCACATAGATGTTTACAGAAAATAATTGTTTTCTCACACGCACAAAACACGACTGCACTTCGGATCAATACATCGATTACTAGTCACAAATACGGCGCGGTCACCCTTCCTCAGGGCAAACCATTCCGGAGGTCAAATTCAAGCTCGACAGTCATTGTCTGTAAATGGGTATTACACCTTGAGATCTGCGCTCTTCTGGGATATTACGCAGCGTCGTGTGGTAATTGTTCTCCGACGTTTCGGGACAACGTATCGGTCCCATCTTCACGGGTCCGAACTTTTGACCCGTGAAGATGGGACCGATACGTTGTCCCGAAACGTCGGTAAACAATTAGAACACCACGCCGCGTTATATCCCGGAAGAGCGCAGATCTCATCAACATTGCGGCGGAAGCCTGAACTCAAGCGTTAGACCTTGTATCAGGAGAGATGAAGTCGGGCGAATTAATGTGCAAAATGCTTGTAATATTGGAAGCCCAAATTCTTTCAGTGTTTTTGTTGTACTTAAGTATGTGCGTGTACACGTACTGTCGTGATATTATTTGACAGTTCATGTTCAGTTGTTTTAGAGAAACATACGTTGCTAATGAGCGTGGAACATAACTTCCCACTTCACGCCTTTCTTTCAGGCAGGATGGCATTTCTTATTTCAGGCGGACACAAATACTACGTTCTTGTATCATTGGAGTTACGACTGTTGATACTGAATGTCATGTCTTGGTCACCAAGTGAACGTAACGGTACGAGAAGTGCTAAGAAGCCTATATTGTATGAATAATTTTATTGGGACCCCAGTTAGGAATAACTGAAAATGTCCATCTTAAATTGAATATGCGATAAAAGGTTGATATTTAGATGACCGTTATTTCTTGTGTCAGAACACCTCCCTGCTCTTTGGGTCATTGACTTACAATGAAGTTAGTCGGCTACATCAGCAAATACTCTTGACTTACTACTGACAATGAAAATCGTATAGAGGAAGACCAAATGAAGGACTTGTTTGAATTACAACTTGTTGATGCAAGACATTCAAGATTTTTTTTACCACCACATAGACGAGCATGGTGAAGCTACAAATATGCTAATGAGATCATCTCATACATACATAGGCTTCTCTGTAACAGCAGGTGGCGAGCACCGAAGACCTGTCTACGTTTGTCGATCTGATGCCTAAGGCCAGCTAAGAGATTCCACGGGTCATCGTCTTCGGCACTCGACTGAGCTTCTGCTGTATGTTATGGGGAGGTGCCGGGAGGAGGGTGTTAGGCACTGGCGTGTGTAATCGCTCCATGAATTTGTCTTCAGAACTTTTAGACGGCTCTCACACTGCTTCTCTGAAATTAATCGAAGAGTCTATTAATTTCAGGAATGTCTCTTTACTTCTTAGTTGAGCGTCTTCATTTGGCGGCGTAGAAAAGCTGGAGGCTTAATCAGTGCGCTAATCGCTGCAAATGTTTGAAACGTGTCTTAGTCATAAGCAAATTAAAGACGCATGATACTTCGTTTGCAAGGGACTCATTTATTATAAATAGGCCTAATTATCATATGCCGATCCCAGTGGCCGTGCGGTCTAAGGCGTGGGTCTGCGGCCGCTTGCTTACTAGGATTGTGGGTTCGAATCCCACAGGGGGCATTGATGTCTGTCTCTTGTGAGTGTTGTGTGTTGTCAGGTAGAGGTCTTTGCGACGAGCTGGTCCCTCGTCCAGAGGAGTCCTGCCGAATATGGCTTCACGATCACACTTTGTGATAGTGAAGCCTCGAAAAATGAGGCGACCTAGGCCCCCAAGGGGCTGTCGAGCCATTGGAAGAAAAGTTATCATATACGACGTAGTTCCCACATATGGGAGGCGTGCTAAATATGGCTTATTGAAGGTATGGAAAGAAGTCCCATGGCTGGTGGTAATGATAGCCCTAGAGGTTCCCCCCGTCCCTTTCTGTCTACTGTTATGCCCCCTCTGGTCTACAACAACCAACCCAAAGTGCTTGTCGCTGTTTAAGGTTATCATTTAGTTGTCATTACCGACATTAGCGAGAAATGTAAGGCTTGACATCCGCAGGGACATGTAGGGATGTGGGCTAAGCTGGTGGAGGAAACGCAGTAGCATGAGGGACGTATACAGGATGTCGAAACGTGGGACTCCTTTCCGTGGCCTCAGTGTAGCTACTTTAGCAGACAACTTGAAGGGGGCGGAAGGGAACTTGCGCCTGTTTAAGCTTTTTCTTTGGCTGGACATAAGGCCAAATTACTACACTGTGCATTTTACCTGTCAGTAATTCTGCCGAGCGTATGAGAAAATTACTGAAAAATGTGTGTAATATAACTATGGTTACTTATGGGATAACTGCTGGGCGAAGATGAATAGAAATTCAGGCAATAAGCCTTGGAAGATGGTCATTATGTGTGGAGTACAGCGTTCATAGGTTTACCGCTCTAAACATGGTTCAATCTCGAAACAGGAAAGGAATTACTAAACCTATAATGACGCTTGTATTCTTTACTCAGTCATGATTTTAAAATGATAGACTTAAAAGTGCACGAACTGACGTATAAAACGTAGGGAAAGATGGAGTGAGGGAACAATAGAAACCGATCCCAATGGAAAATGAACGTAATCTCTTGAAATTCTTATAATGCCTCACGATCAGGTTTATGATGGGGGCGGGGGGGGGGGACCTGTTTCTCCACTAGCTTCTACCAATGGTAAGGTTGGATGACTGACGTAACTCGTCATTATCTTACAAGTTGTATCCGTAGTGTGTATGCGCTTCTCACCCCTCCTCATCCCTTTACCACCCACTCAACTTGATGACTCCTGATCCTTCGGCTAGTACATAAGAAAGCCAGGCACTCCCACACTCATCTCAGACATGATGCCTTATGGTTTGTGATAGGCCGACAGTTGCTTTGCTGTTACAAAAGTTTGGTGAGGAGGTGGGGTGGTTGAAGAAGAAACCTGCCGGTCTGACAGTCCAGCTGAACAAAGGATATAAATATGAAATGGTGGAGGAATCCCCAAGACAGGGGTGAAAACCATATAGGAATGATGAAGTTAAAAGTTTGGACGGACATTTTTCTTTGCACAGTTCTAAAGTGGTCAGTCTGCCTTCCACTCCAATGTAGTTCATTAGCGTCTTCCTTTCGTGTGTCATTCCTATTTTGAATGACGAATATCTTACAATGACAAGAATTGACCAACTTTTCTTTACATTCTTATTTCATTTTCTAAATCTCTTTCCCATTCCTCATCCCTTTACCCCTGTTTTCTTTCTTCATATGATGGAACACACGCCAGTTTCCAGGCATCTTTTTTGTTTGCCTTCCTCTATCTCTTATCTGCTTTTTCACCCTTTCCGTCCATTCCCTCCAGATGACAAAGACCAAACAAACCAGCTGAAGTCATCGGGCAAAGATCGAGACGTGTTCGAGGCAGAAACAGACACTCTGACGATAGAGCGATAAGGCGGTCGAAAGGAAGGTTGTCGGTGATGAATTATTGCTTAAGCTGAAGACGTGACGGCCTGGCCCTCGAGGCGACCTCGGTGGTCACCCGCGAAGAACTAACTCTTCATATGAAAAAAAAGATGGACGATTGAGGCAGTAGATGATGAGGATGCTGGGTGGTGGTTTTGGATGATTTGAACCAGAAAGAAAATGTTCGTGGGTTGAGGATTGGTTCTTCTCTGCGATGGAGTCGGCAGATAATGCAGGCAGAGAAGTCGTCACGAACACAGAGTTTCTTCGGCGGATGGAAGGGTAAAAAGACTTGAAAAGAACCTTTCTTCCCCTCAAGGTGTTACACAGACAGCCATGAAAAATAACGCTGAGTTGAGAGATATGGGACTGGGCCAGGCCATATGGTTCAAGCCTCTTGTCGGGATAAATTTGAGACGCATGGATTGATAGCCAAGCCAGAACAGTGTCATTATGCGGACCAATGATCAGTAATGTCACGTGAATTTTGCATGCTTTACGATTCAGTCAATAGGCCCATGTTATTAAAACAAGTTCTATGGGATCCCTGGCCTAACGCTTCTCGGGGTCTTGAATAATGTCGCGTGCAAAGTACCAATAAATCGTCTCTCCCAGTTTGTAGAACAGTATCTTTTTAAGGAATTTTAATTCGCCTAAATTAAGGGGGTTCGAAGTCACTCGAGAAAGTTAAATAGTAATTACAATTATAATTATTATTGTGACAACCCTGATAATGATGATTATGGTGGTGGTGGTGATGCTGATACTTCTGTGAGTCTGCTATAATTTACGTCATCTCTAAGACCAGAAAACCTCAAACACAGTGCTTATTTGCTTACTCTTCTGTACGTGGGCTGGATCATCTGGTATTTGGTCTTCCTGTCTATCTCTTTTCCTAAGTAACTAAATAAATCCGATTCTACGCCAGTTCAGTAATTCCGCCTTGCAGAAGTCTCTTTCCCTATCATGTGCTTCAAATGTCCAACTGTTCAGTTTTCCTAGTGACCTCCATTCTCTCTATATATTATGTTCCAATTTCTCCAGGTACATATGCCGATCAAAACTTTATTAGTTTAAGTACTGATATAACTGTGTAAATAGTTCATATAAGTTATTAGCTTCGTAGTGTCTTCTACGTGACGATAAACTTAGATCCGGGTAATGTTTCAGATAATTGCATAGCCTCTAATCTTCACTTAAGGTAAGAGATGAAGCCATACCCGCCTACCAAATACAAGCGCAGTAATTGTATATGTTATACTGTAATCCGTCGTTTCTTTCTTAAATATACCAAAAGACTTTAATTAATCTCTCGATCTATTTTGTTTAATATTTTTTTAAAAACATTACATCAATAAATAATAAAACATGGCAAAGTATTATTTCCTGTTTCCAATGAAGATTAATTAAACAGTGTCACAATTAAAAATTTGAAACTAAATGGCTCACTACATAATCAAATTTCTCATCACTCCAGCCCTTCATCGTGTGTTGTTTACCAGAGCACTATTTAAGGAAGGGTGTCAGCTGCCGAACTGTGCATCTGATAATAGTCCATATTACAATAATGCATGTAAATTTAAAACAGTGAAATTTTTTATTGACGTCCCGTGGTTTCTTTATCCACTGTCATCTCTGTTCGAACTGCCATATGAATGGGGTTTTGCATACAAATGACGAAAGGTACCTTTTTTTTTTGAAAAAGTATCAACGTTTAACGATGCAGCTAGACTTATTATCCCTTCAGCCTTTATTATTTTGTTTAACAGTCCTTCGGATAACACGGCCGGCCATTTTTGTTTTGCTTCATCCAACCAGGCACATCACATCCAAATGATGGCGATGATAATGATCATGCTAATAGTACAGTTGCACCTTGAGCTATGGCTCGTCTTACCTCGAACAGGATTGCCAAGGCAGGAGGCGGTCGTATTCAGTGACGTAAGAACATGGCGGAGAATACCACACACCAATCATGATTTAAGTGTGTAAATTTTTTTCATAATGGAATAACATTCCAAATACAGTTCGGGTGTGCGCTGGTATTTAAATAAAGTCCATCCGAGTTCCTATATGACTTACTGCATCTTTGAATTATCATGGCTTTTTGCTTTCCGTCTTTATACATAAAAGTAGATTTTATACTTATTATGCTCTGAGAAATTTGAACGCGTTGCATCGAACAATTGCACTTGTAAAAAATTATCAATGATATGAGCTTTCGTTCTCGCTGATATCAATAAGGATGTTGAAATGACTAAAATTTACAGCTCGAATGAACACAACTCGTGTGTTAATGTTGTAAGTTGCATTGTTATCACAGTATAAATGAAGTTGCTGATTTATTTGTTCTTAGGAACAAGTCTGTTAATGCCGTAGGGGGATGGATTATAAAACAGAGGCTTGCAATTCTTGAACTGAAGGCTCCTGGCTAGAGACACGATTGTATTTGGAAGACGAAAAATAAGAAATAACATTTCCTAGTGTTTAAGACAAGCAATTCGTAAATATTTAGAATGTGCCAGAGGCTTATTTACACAGCTCTGTATTGTCAATATTCACTCCACTGTTGTCCCTTAATTTTAAATTCGCGAATCATTTCAACAGAAATAATAAATATGTAAGCATTTATTTGCACCTTTCCACATTTTACACAACTTACACAATGAGACTTCTTCGTACTTTAGCGACTGATTGACAGCCGCTCAAAATCGATATCTAGGATTCGTCTATATATCGTAAACGGGGAGACTTACAATTGATAGTGCGGGATTTTAATGTTTAAATCTTTAACTGTTTCTTCGGCTTTAGCGCGCTCCTCACAGAGAAGGGGTTGTCTCAATTACAAAGCAAAGTAACGGCGAGATATTGTAAATTTACGCAGGTTTTCATGTAAAGTGTCAGTTGTTTTGGTCCGATTATAGCCAAAATCGGAATTTATCGGAGCATTTTAGTAGAAATCCCGAATACGAAGTTTTACGACGAAGCCGTTCGGTTCGAGCGGATAGACGAGCGGACATGACCAGGCTAATAATCGCTTTTCGCAAACGGTTTGCGAATACGCCTAAAAACTGTGAATTTGTCAGTGCTTGAATCTTGTGTATGGACCTAAATATTAAGTACAGGCTTATTTGCGAGTTTGTCTTAAGATAGCGTAACTGATTTTTGTGACGTTGAGGATAATATTTGAGACCATAAAACAAACCGAGCTATATCCGCTTTTGGCGATTTGTCAGTAGAGCTGTGAAATTGTTTCATATATTGCTCTAATCGTAAGGAAATGTTTTTTTTGTACGGGCTGAGACATAATTCAAGAATTTTGAAATACGTTTATATGACAACATTTTTCATTTCTATGTATCTGAATAATGGAGATTGCTCTGTCTGATTCCAAAAGCTGGAGATATCTTGCTTTAAGACCAAAGTGTTGGGGGATTTTTACTTTAAGTTTGAAAAAATCCTTCACAAATGTAGATTATTTGATTTGCACTTAAACATCCTCCTGAAACTGCTGCTCTTTTTGATTCCTTGTAGCATTCATAAAATTAAAACGATACCCCTGTGAAGAATTTGTACTGAAACATGTGTTACATTTTAAGCACTGAAAAAAGAAGACTGTCAAAAGATAAGCAGTACATCTTGTTGTAAAGAAAACACTGTAAATGTTTTAGACATGCATTTTTATTTTAGGTTAGGTAAACAAAAGTTGTAACTATTACCAATAAACGTGAAATGTATTATGTATTACAGTAATCCAGATATTATTGAAAATGGTGTTTTACGTGCTCTTAAGTTTCCTGGTGACACAGGCTACACGGTTGAACTCGAAGCGACACTATTCCAAATATGCTATAGTTCCTTCCATTTTGGATTAATATTTAAACACCGTGATATACTAACATGAAGATTCATACGTAAAGTACACTTCAAATAGAAGCTAAAATGTTATTAATTTTGAGGCCTATTGCAGAGAAATAATTAGATAACCTGACTAGACTTTCTAACAGCTGGTTTTATCACGTGACAGTTTGCACCTTCTTCAGTCGTTCGTATGGAGACCGACAGGTTTACTTATGACTGGAGGTAGCTGACTGCTTTTTAACAAGTATTTTGATCACCTGTGCACTGCGATAATTTATCGGCTTTTGTAATGACCAAATATACAGTTTTTTCATGGACTTCGGCGCGGAATCCAGTGGCGTACATAAATCAGTTTCTACCAAAAATTGTGATCGCTGGGTTTAATTACCGAGGTATGTATCCTGCCTTACATTTGCTAATGAAGTTCCGCGTTTTGTTTGTCACTTCATTCTGTTGATTATACGATGTTATGTCAGACCATATGGCTTCGAATGATAGGGTGATTGCTGAATGATGAATTGGAAGGGATTTGGAAGGACACGAAACTTTTCAGTCAGGATATCTCCTTTCTCAGGCAAGATTCCAACGGGAACCCAATACACTTCAGAAGCATTACGGATTGAACAAACGTACTCAGCCTTTGGTACTTATTTGAAGACCCTGTGGACACAATTGGATGTATAGCTTGTCACTATAGCAGACATTCCCATTGAATTGCAAATCTTTGTGCACGGTAACGCAGTAGAGCTGGAATAGGTATTTTATTTTTATGGAAGGGTGCACACGGCAAGGATCCGTTGACAAGCAAGGATCAGGCGGTCGCAATGGGGTCGTCTCGTGGTCTCGTAAAACAAGCGATTTCTTTTTCTCCTTCGCTCTGTCTCGCAGTTTTTATTCAGTTCTTGACTACGTAGTGGTTTAAAGTAGTCAAAAGGAAGGCAATGATGGCTCTGTACTGTAGGTAGGTTAGGGCTGTGTGTATTCAATCTCCCATGTTGTGTTCTGCGTTTTAAATTGCTGTGTTGTGAGGCACCGCCCACTTTGAGAGGTACTTGCAACACGCAGTGTGTCATATACTGGATTGGAAATGTGTAGAGCTATTACTAAACATTGCATAGCAATTTGTTTATCAATCTTTGTTTTCCCTATTGCACGATGGATCTGTGTTCGTGACTGGAGAGTTAGATAGACTTGCTAGTTTACATACCCGATAGTCCCGTCTGAGATCGGTAAATCGCATTCATTCACTGTGTAACGTCTGTCAGTGTACAGTACGTAGAGACGCACGGTTTTACCAGTTCTTTGCGACTCACGCAGTCACGCATCTGCTTTTAGGAAAGTAAGAGGTAAGCTTGTCACTTGACAAAACTCTACATATAGTCCGTAATTGTGCCATTTCATGAATTGGAAGAAAGTGCATCCCATACCCCATCCATCTACACAGTCACAATCACTTAATTTTGAGATTCGTCAGTTTGTTAATTTTGTTTTACTTATGTGGTTACGAAGGACGTCTGTAATTTAATGTTGGACTGATTCTTCACGCCAGCTTGTGGTTGTAACCCAGCATTTATTTAAAAGCTGCATGAATTGTCAGCAATTCTGGATTAATTAATGGACGTACTGTTAGTAATGCTACAGTTTTGGAGTTTATCCATTGTCTAGAATAGCTCGGTTGATATAGTGACTGGCGACGGTCTGGACGACCGAGCAATTGAGGTTCCTGTAGGAACAAGGGATGGTTTTTCTCTTCTCCAGCGCATCCAGACTAGCTTTAGGACCTACCCAGCCTCCTGTTCATCGGATACCGGGTGGTCTTTCTGTGAGTGTTAAGAGGCTGGCCGAGGTTAAGAATACGTGGAGCTCTACCTCCACTCCCCGTATGCGTTTATGGCATGGCGTTTAAGGTACAGGGCAACTTTGCGTTTAGCTTTACATAGTATTCCTAAATCTAATGCGTCCTTTCAGGAACTGGAAAGAAATCCAGTTTCTGAAACGTTATGTTATTTTGGGAATAATAGACAACGGACAGGGTCCAGAAACTTAGCAAACATGAGTGCTGTGTTGTGAAACGTGA
This sequence comes from Reticulitermes speratus, assembly GCA_021186555.1. NCBI lineage: Eukaryota > Metazoa > Arthropoda > Insecta > Blattodea > Rhinotermitidae > Reticulitermes > Reticulitermes speratus. The sequence continues at coordinate 23,423,029 of JAJKFL010000004.1, forward strand.
GAGTTAAGTTATGGCACATTTTTATTGCTTGTTTTAGTTTGCTTCATGCATACCAAATCTCTGTTCTAATAATAAGACAGACACAGTGGGAACAGTGCCACTAGACAGGGACGGGCCCTCTTCCTAATGGAGTGTAGGGAGTTAATGAAGATATCCGTTTTCATTGTCGTTATGTTGGCCAATCCGTTTATAAGGTTCAGTAGTCAGAGCAAGCAGTGACAGGCAGATCAGCAAGCAATGTCAGTCAGGCACCACTGCTGCTAGCCATTTAACAGTAAAGCAAACAGCTGACAGCAAAATTCAGTGCGGGGAGGGGGGGGGGGGTGATATCTAACAAAACATGAGCAATTTGGGTAGACATTGGCAGTGCAGGTGAGGTTCTACCCTATAAAACTTGTTTTTAAGCGCGTTCGCAAAATTGCGTAAAGCGACTGTTAGCTTCGTCATGTCTGTCTTTCTGTCTGTCCGCCCGCATGGAACAGCTCGGCTCCCACCGGACGGGTTTTCATGCAATTTCATATTTTAGTATTTTTCGAAAATCTGTCGAGGAAATTCAAGTTTTTTTAATATCTGACAAGAATAAAGTGTATTTTAAATGAATACCTATGTACATTTATGATAGGCCTAATATCTCGCTAAATTCTTCTTAGAATGAGAAATGTTCAGACAAAGGTTGTAGTGAAAATCAAAACACATTTTGTATTCAATAAATTTTTCCCGAAAATCGTTCCGTTTATGAGACAATGTGGAAAAATATGGTACGATGAGAGAGACCACAGATGACAAAATACGGTGCAGAAAAGATGAAGTATGCACACCGGATAACTAGGGCAAGAATACTGACACACACACACACTCATAATAATAAATTTTTATTGCTTTTCCACTGCAACAATAATTACGCGAACGCGCCTTATTACTTTATAAGTAAATTGCCTGTCTTGTTTAATTTTTAGAGTAAGGTTTGTTCGAAACCGTGTGTATGGAAATTACAATTCTGTTTTTTTATGTTATTCATACCGTACATTTTTTGATTACTTCTGTTCTATCCGACAAATGTATAATTTTATTTTCTGTTATTCAATACATATATTTCATTGAAGATAGTCCAACATGTTTCGAACCTTATATGAGGTTCATCTTCAGGGACATCTGTTTTAAATTACACCAGCCCTTCTTCAAAGGTACACGTTAGGTTATACGCTTTAAAATTTTGTCTTTGTCGTCTTGGTTACTGAAATTTATGTTAAAATACTTAAGTTAAAAACAGTTAAAATCTGTATATAAGATATATAAACATTATTTGTAGAATATTCATTTAGGTATAACGAAGTTGTAATAGTAATTCTGTACATACCTATATATCTGGTTGTATGTTTGCTTATGGATGGTTGGGACAGTACTGACTGTGGTGTGATGGAACGGGATATAAGTAGGTCAATGTCGCGTGTTGAAGTGACGTCTCTGTGTCTCGGAAATGAGTCGGAATATTGTGTTGTATTCTCCCGTGTTTTTTTTGTACCAGTTTTTTGTTATGTGCATATAGTTTAATATAAAATTGTTCCAAAGAATTCATTGATGTTCCACAAGCGAACATACAACCTGATATGTAGGTATGTACAGAATTACTAATACAACTTCGTTCTACCTAACTGAATATTCTACAAATAATGTTTTGTATATCTTATATACAGATTTTAACTGTTTCTAAACTAAGTATTTTAACATTAATTTCAGTAACCAACACGACAAAGAAAAAATTTTAAAGCGTATAACCTAACGTGTACCTTTGAAGAAGGGCTGGTGTAATTTAAAACAGATGTCCCTGAAGATGAACCTCATATAAAGTTCGAAACATGTTGGACCGTCTTCAATGAAATATATATATTGAATAATAGAAAATAAAATTGTACATTTGTCGGATAAAACCAAAATAAATTATAATTCTGTGTTAATAAATAAGTACTCTCATGCGGACCGAAGGAAGATTACCGATAGCCTTGTGCCCACAAGACTACTTGTAAAACACTTGACTTTAGTGATGTGATGCCAAAGGAACATATTCAGTGCTAAACGGGGATTATAAGGAAGCAACGTCGATCTCTGTCCATGCACGTCACAAGAAAGCAGAAGAAATCGTAGCAAGCCTTGTTGTCTTATTGGCTTTTCAAACATCACCCCTTCTAAACACTGCAATTCTATACCAGGCCATAGTAGTAGCTTCCCTTAATCCTATTTTGCATTCTCCCCCTTTAGCTTAACCCCTCCACCCCTCCTCTATTGCAACTGTTATCCTTTTTTGGAGGGTATATGTGTATGTCTGTGTGTGTTATGTGAGTCATTTTCCCCAACCCCTTACTATGCTACCGAACCCCTATTCTTTCCTATGCATACAAACACACATTGAGAGCCATTAGGCCACCCGCAGGATTGCATAGTGAAATTACTGCTCTTGCTTTGCGCAATGAAGGGTAGGAGTAGTGTTGGTGTGGTGGGTGACGGCATCGTCTCTACAGGAGTCTGTTTTGTTGGGGGTTCAGAAAACAGCACAGATCTGGAGGTGAGTGGGGGGTGTGCCATTGATCAACTACTGTCACTTACAGTATGAAACGTGCCAATCACAGACCCCTGTGTTTCTCTAGTTGCTGGTGATTCTCCGTTTTGCTATACGAGTTTCATTCTTAATAGTTAAAAGTTAAAGCTATACCACCGTACGAAATGAAAGCATTTTATATGGATCTGATGATTGTCATGAATTTTTTAACTAATGGGAAAAGAAAAATTGTAATAGTGCACTCCATGAAGGAATATGTGGGAGTGGAGGTATAGCTCCACTGACTTCTAACCTCAGCTCTAGATGGAGGTAAGTGTTCAGCTTCACGCCGTAGTCGCTTTATCCTCTTGAGAAGTATCAATTTAGTAGGAGGCCGGATGGGCCTCATAGTCGGCATGAGGGCTTTAGAGATGAGAAAAATCTTGTTTACAATTGTCTGTACGTTGGACTTCCGGGTGTAGCCTAGTCATTATACCAGCCATTTTTAGCTAGAGACTCAGAAATAGTATTTTGCCAACTAAATAATTTATTGCATTTACGTAATATCTGAACGTATTGATTTATCCGAGAACTCTGCGTACGCATAGCATCAAGGGATGAAAGTTTGGATGGATTAGTTACAGTGAAACGAGGATTATGATTTATTAAACACCAACTTGAGTGTATTGTACAGTAGTTGCAAATGAGAAGCCACAGAGCATACTTTTAAAACGTGTGAATGTAACGTATGCTTCAAGTGTGGGCCTGGAATTGTTTTTGTTTGTGTGTGGTCATGTAATAAAGATGTGAGTTGTAAAGAATTTTAATACGTATTTATGTATCATGTATTGAATTTCTTTACGACAGGTATTGACACAGATTGTAAGCCGTGTCGAAATTTGATGTTTTAAAAGCGCTGCTCTTGAAGACTGCTGGAATGTAACTCCATGGCGACATGTCTGTATTACCGACGTTTCCGAAGAACTTGCTGCCCTCATCTTCAAGGTCTAGAAGCCGAAGACTGGAGGCAGCACGTTTGACGAAACGTCGGAAAATATTTACCAGTCGACACGGCGTTACATGGCAGAGGACTTCAATCGTCATTATTGATGTAAGTAATCGTAGACTCTGTGACGTTCAGAAAGGCTGTAGTGTTTCTGATGATAATTAATAGCTGTTTAACGATGCTGTATTTCGTACAATAGTGACTAAGTGTCGGGCATTGTGTGATTACGGTGATGAGAAATTAAATTTGTGGCTTGTTGCTGATGTGAGTTTGTACTAACTAACTAACTAACTAACTGACTCCATGGAGCAAAGTCCTTCCTGAGAAGCTAACAGGTCCTCAGCTAGTCAAGAAATTCCCCGCATTTTATGGAAACCGAAGGTTCATTACCGCATTCACAAGAGCTATCCTGAGTCATATCAATCCAGTCCATGCCCCCCATCCCACTTCTTGAAGATCCATTTTAATATTATCCTCCCATCTACGCCTGGGTCTTCCAATGGCCTACTTCCCTCAGGTCTCCCCACCAAAATCCTGTCTACACCTCTCCCCTCCCCCATACGTGCTACATGCCCCGCCCAACTCATTCTTCTTTATTTGATCATCCGAATAATATTTGGTGATTAGTACAGAGTTGGTACGTACTGTTTGTAAAGATGCGTTCTAAATGACATTGTGTAATAGTCTATGTACGTGCATAGATATATGTGTACACACATATATACTTATCGCCGTTATTTTGTAAAAAGGGGAATCCCAAAAAAATATCAATTGTACAGGAGAAGCGAGAAGGTGACTCCGTTTTACATATGACAAATGCTTTGAGAGGGAGGTAGCCCCACCCATCTTGATTATTCTTGAAGACAGAGTTATCTTTTTACATATCGCAGAGGACCATTAGTTGAATGATACGCTACTCAGTTTAGCTCAAAGTGGCAGTTAGTCCTGCGTTACAAAACAGGGGCGATATGTATATATGCTGTATATATACGTGTGTGTTAGGCTTTTATAAACATGAACCAAACACACTTACACACACAGCACGCACGTACACACAGAGGCAAATTCGAGTCTGAAAAATACATTTACCAGTATCTCGTCTGAAGCGAAGTAATATTTACAATGTCCATTAAATTAAAGTAACGCTTTTACAAAGGCCGCTTTTCTGTGTGATTCCAGGAATAGAATAGGCTAACATAACGGCAGCTAAACATTACACTTTTTTCAATCTGAGAAATATGCATCTCAGCGCTGCCCTAATTTAATTCATTTGGCAATGAATGCGTTAAACTGCTATATATATTAAATTTTCTATATATATTTACAAATCAATTATGTTTAAAGATTTTGAATGGCTAATGTTTATTTAGTTTAGGATAGGCTATAGGATTTGATTTTTATAGGCCCTTGTAGGGGGCCCACATATGGGTCCACAAGTATGTGTATGCATGTATGGCAAAATCTACACTCTAAGCAAACTACAAATATTAATTCTCCGTGTGTGTGTGTGTGTCTATGTGTGTGCATTTGTTTTTTTTTTTTGTGGTTAGATAGGTGTATGATTTGATCCTAGAGTCTATATATAAGAAATTAATAAAGACTAGACTTATTAGAAGTCACTGGTAAAATGACGTATGGCTAATACCTCTAAAACAGAGTCGGTTATACTTGTTTTGCCTAAAAAGAGCGCCCTGTATGTTGTATAAACAAATTTGTTGGCTACTTGTGTAGTTAGACACATATGACTTGGTTCCTGTAACTGATCCAATAGCTTGCCGTTTGTATGTTGTGCTGTACCGAGCAGACACGAACGCCTTTAAACTACTGTGCATAAATCGTCTCTATCCGAACATGTACAATCAGTGAAAAGTAAATAAATCACAAGCATTCTGGTCCTGTTTTACTATCGATCTTTGCTTGAAAGGTGAAGGGGAGGGGACAACTATTATTCCGTACACAGGGATTCGTCTAATAGTCATGAATTTCTAAATCAAAATGCAGAAATGTTCGGGCAAAAAAAAAAAAAAAGACGCGTTGAAACTGCATGTCGCTGAAGCAGCTGACAACTTCCGATTAGAGACCACGACAACACGTGTCCCTGTTGACGCTAGTGCAGTGGCGCACACGCGATCTGTGACACTGGACATTCTACCTGTTTTAAGTACAGCTGCTCGTAACAATCTCGTCACGTGATGGTCACTGTGATCGACAGCGCTGGGATTCAATTCCCCGTGTCTCGAGTCTGTGGTACTAATTCTACAGAGATTCTACCAGAGTTTTGTAAAACACGGTTAGTCCTATGTCGGGATTTTTAAATATTTTAAGTCGTTTTATGACGCCAACATGTCTTGACTAACCCGTTTTATAACTTTAATTTAGTGTTTAGATTAGGTCGTTTTGATATAAATATTGTAGGCTCCTTTTCTGTGAAATTTTTAGTTCGATATACTTGGCTTCAGTTTATTCAATGGATCGATATTTATGTTGAATTATGTTTTCTTAAAGGAACAACGTTTAAACAGGAGTTAAACATTTTTAGTAAAGGCTCGTTTTTAACAAGCGATTACGTTTTCTGCCAAACTGGATAAAAAGCGGAAAATTGGTAGACCTAAATTAAGATGGTTTGATGACGTCCAAACTGATATAAGAACATTAGGAATTAAGAGATGATGCACAAAGCGCGAGATAGATTAGAACGGGCAAGAATCACAAGGGAGGCTAAAGGTCAAACTCAAAGGACCGTAATGCCATACAAGAAGAAGAAGATTACGTTTTCTTAAATGCGTCTGTTGTCAACTGTCATTTACGTTTTGCTACTGCATTAAATGTTTATCAGTGTTTTGTTTTCTACTGGTTTAGGCCTAGACTTTAGTAACTGCATGTAACAGCAGAGTGGTTTGTTGATGTACGCAGTATTGTATATTTATATGCGTTTCTTTGTAATTACTTGAAGCTCCTTGATAGTGATTCAAGAGGGTCGAAACATGTATGAGACTAATTACACGCAATTAGGCATTTTTTCCTATATTTTGTTGGTTGTATTTCTGTGACAGGAAAATATATTGAAGAAATAGATCGTGGCCTGATTAGAGATAAATCTTAGAGCAACCACGAAACTCAGAAATCAGTATAACCGGTGACCCTTCCGAAATTCAAACCGAAGTAGAAGTCGGAAAAGTTACCGTTCAAGCCGACTTGTTTGTATGTTTTGAGGTACTGTTGTGGTACTTTATATGGTCGGTGGATTATCTTGCCTTGTCGTAAATACGCTTTTGTGTTTATGTAGCGTTTTGTTGATGATATTGTTTTGTTTCAGGTGATGCGAGTAATGCGAGTATCGGTAGCGGTGAAGGGACGGGGGAGGAGGATGATGACACAAACGGAAAGAAGAATCAGAAGAAACGCGGCATATTTCCTAAAGTGGCCACCAACATCTTGAGGGCGTGGTTATTTCAGCATTTAACGGTGAGTTTTATGATTGACGGGAGGGTTTGTGTGTCACCCAAGGGTAAATGTTGAACGTGCATGATATTGGTCACAGTACGAAATTCTGTGTTAAGACGAAAGTGTTATGGATCGTCTGTCTGGCACAGTTTCCGTGGCCAAAGTCTGTTCTTATTCCGTTGATAGTGTTTTCGTAGTTGTACTTTAAAGTCAATGGTCGCCCCACATTTCCAAATTTGATGAGATTCATTCCGTTTCCTCAAGTATTTTCAGAAATTTTCTAATAATTTAAAATAGAAAATCTATAACGAATCGGTGTTGTTATACTGACGTATATGTTGGACGCTGTCCATCGTCTCGTTTTGGAACACACGACGTTTCGGTGACTGGTTCTATCTCCATCATCAGGTGGAAGTTGAAGCATTGTTAGTTGGGCCCCATAGGTGGAGCTAGTCTCCATCTTCAGAGCTACATAATTGTTGCCAAATACACGTATTATTAGGGTTACGAATTCAGAGAAGGAAGTCTCATTCAGGAAGTAGCACGAATGGAGAGCTGGCAAGTGTAGGGACACAAAATGTTTCGGCAAGGCTCAAGCGAGGACACCTTGGAAAATCTAGGCGTAGATGAAAGGATCTTACAGTAATAGTTCACAAAATGGGGCGATGCAGTGGTATAAAAATAGACCTGTATTTTGACGATCGCTGGTTCAAATGTCGGCAAGGTCATCGGCTGCCCTAACCGTTAACTTCGTGGTTTTCCTTAGTTCCTTAAGGAAAATGTGGGATAGTACCTTAAAAAGACACGATCGCTTCCCTCCAAATCCTGCCTAGTTCATCATTTAGCAGTCCTGCCTTTCAAACGCATGAACTTATAACCTTGGAGCCAACGTCGTGAAATAAGCCGTACAAAAATGGGGATAAAATTCAAACCCAAACGATTTATTGGATATCATCCATCATGACGTAATTGATAGATTTATAGTCAATTAAGTGAGGTCAGATATGCGATTTTATTTATGAAAATTGAATTAAAACTACACAACCAAGTGTAATGCAAGAAGAAAATAAAAAGAAATTTATTCAATTTTTAGTAAAACAAATTAAGGGACAGAATAGTTTATTGTTTTTATAATCATTTTACAATAAAAATTTGACATCTTCGAATATAGTGAAATATATTTGATCAGTGGCACAACAACACAAGCTTGAAGAAAAAAATTTTTGTATTATATATAATAAAGGATGTTTTTAAGTGGGTTTTAATACAGTAGTACAGTTGTTATTAAAGTTGTTTGTAAGAAAGAGATCTCTTTCTAAAAATAAGAATTTTAATTGTTCACCACCGATCTTTACACATCTTACCTGATAATGACCTGTAGATGTTGAAACACATGGCAGTTTTATATAACAACAAAGTTTTTAATGAAAATAGTTTTGTTGACTGCTTCACTCTTGGTACATAACAATAGGTCCTTGTAGAGAATCTGTGGACAAGACCTATTTGGTTCTTGATACGGTTTAGCGGTGGACTCACTGAACGAATCAGTTGCTACAATTAAAATACTAGTGTTCATTGTTGTCTTCATTTCAAATCTGAAATATTGCTTATTCTGTTGTTATAACATATTACCCCTTTTTCTTGACTTTTCTGGAGCAAGAAGAAAGGACGAGGGGTTGAGGGTAAAATTGATGCTGAAAGAATCTGAAGTTGGCAAGAGGAGGTTGAAGCAGCCGTGTGGAAGAAGGAAGTTTCGGATGAGGAGGAAGTTGTGAGAGGGAGAGGGAAAATATGAGTACCAGATTAATGACCGTAATGCAGTACTGCACAGACCGCTGGGGTATCAGAGGAGTCAAATTGATTCGCTAAAGTTTCTTTATGTTGTGTACGAGTTTCAAAAACTGCTAATTTTCAAGGACACCAGACCTCAGTTGTATTGCATTGATTGGTGCAAGAAGGTTCCCGGCATTATTTTGGGCTCACGTTGTCATTAAGGAGACCAGACAAGTTAAGCCCACAGGAATAAGGAAATAAAACATTTCAGCGAAAGATTTATTACATTCATTGACAGATTTTGCTTCATTACATATAGTCCAAATTTCAGAATCGAAGCTATTTTTGTGCTGTTTTCAAACTTGAATAATCTCTACATAATTTTGTTCTTTCAGACTTGCTTTATATTCTAAAGTAAATAGGTAAAGGTAAAGCTATCCCATTACAGGCCTGGACAGGCCCTTAGGGCGCCAGGAGGTTGAGGCTCCCAGAATTTCTAGACAATCGGCACGTGAAGGTGGTAAGGTTGTCAGACCTACGCACCGACCGCCTTTACCCCCAGGAGATGTCCCTGGTGCCCATTTCTTTTAGAGACTTAGTCGACCCCAGGGTTATAGGGCGGCCGAAAGGATTATTTCAATGAAAGATTTTCAATGACCACATCAGGAATCGAACCCTCAACCTTCCGGGTTGTAGCGCTGTGATTCTAAAGTAAATAAGTGTGTTACAATTATTAGATACAAACAATTATGTACACGTTCAGCTGATCGTTAGCGTAATACTTAATCAGAAATGTCTTCTAAGGTCAATCATTAAAACTATCAAATAAAAAGATTATGTAACAGTCGAATTGAAGTCCGTTGCCTTGCACGGTTGTATGATTCTACTGGTCATTATGATTGGACCAGAGTGATGAGGGTAAGGAAATACGCGGCCTGGCAGCGTTTCTCCTAGACGTAGTAAATCAATGTCGAAGAAGAACAATGAAAACATTTCAAATAAATTGGTTCTGCGGTTTTGTTATGACGTGTTTGCGGTCGATAAGTGAAGATTAAGGCCTCACAAAGGATAAAAAGAGCACTCTCATTGATTGAACTCTCCTTGCTATCTGTCTGTATGGTTCTTTTCCCATTATTGAGTTTGTATAAAGTTGAAGACTTTCCCCGTGTAGATGCATGGCTGTGGAAGCTTATCAAATCGAAGATTTGCTCTACTATACAGGTTTGGGAGTACTTGTAATGCCATATGCACAGACGCTTATAATTAAGCAGTTCATTTGCTTCCTGGTTCAACCAAGTCAAGTACATTGTGTTGTGGTCTTTTTTGTATGGGCTACGGGTAGCTTGAAGGAAATTGCCGATAGAAATGGATTAGTCATTACAATATTCTATGCTGATATTATACGCTTATCTCCCCCCCACCAAGGTGTAACAACCCCTAGTGGGCCAGGGCCTCCTCATTATCGAGGCTCCATGATCACACTCAGACACACCACAATTGGTAGAACTCTTCTTGACGAGTGATCAGCCCGAAGCAGAGACCTCTACCTGACAGCACCCCTTACACCGCACGGCCACTTGACCTCCTTATAGTAATATTTAATATATCTTTATATATTATTAACATAGGTGAAAACAAACTGGGAACCGTATAAGGTACGAAATAATTAGAGAGTAATTATTGATTACTGAAAGCATAAACTAGATGCATTTTGTGCTACTGGTTTCTTTGAATGGCATTTCATGTGAAGAACTGTGTACAACATTAAAGATATTAGTTTTGATAAAACTTATGAAAAACACTTTTCTTTAAAATAATATTCCGAACGACATAAATACATGTAATTCCAGCAATAAACTGCGGCAGTTCTGATTGACAGAGGTGACACAACTCTAATAAGAGGCGCCAATACCGTGTAGATGTTCAGGTGCATGACGGGTGGGTGGCGGGGTGAAGAATACGAGCGGATGTAATCTTGGAAGTTGCAAATTCATTTGCACCGCAGCGTTTTAATACGTCCTGAATATACAGATGTGTTACTGAATATTCACGTTACGTCGTGTAAGTTTTTAAATATTTACCAATCGACAAGCAGTATCATTCCAGAAGACCTGCAGCTTCAGGAATACCGTTGTGAAAACCCCATATTTCTCAGGTATGATATTCTGTGTAAAATGTTATTTTCAAACCTTATTTAAGATATCCGTATTTTATTAAAACTTCTTTAGCCGGTGAAGCTAGTGATGAATTCAGATTAAGCTAGTGTACATGAACTTCAGAACTGTCTTAGTGTACGCTTCACCGCTGTCTTGCTTCCGCAGCTATCTTCAGGACACTGTCATGCTCTTGAAGACTCCCCTTGCAGATTCCCCATGCCCAAAGCTTTACAAAGTGAAAAATATTTTTCTCCCAGTGGAGACATTGTGGACCAAATTCCGCTTTGAAGGTTCTGCTGATTCCTGGCACGGGACATGCCACAAGTAAAATAAAATTGGATTTATTATCCCCAAAGATTCGCATCCTCCACTGTTTGAAGGAAGTAGGGATCTAGAAATGGAAAACAGCACACAGATGTCTGGCTGTAAGGGAAAGGAAAAAGAACTTCCCTCTTCCCATAACCCCAGAAAGGACATTTTACGTGGGCAATATCTATACCATTTCGTAAGATGCAATGGCTTAACTTACATATTTAAAATAGCTACTATTTCCTCTTCTAGAGCCCAGTAAGGGCTAACTGCGTGTTTACATGCATGGATTCTGTTTTCTAGAGCTGTGCGGGTTGCATAAGCATCCGCCTCTCACCCTCGACCTCAGAATGTCATGTCGCGGGGATTCAGGCTCTGAGCCCATAAACTTATAACCCTGTTTTTTTTTCTTGCTGAAGCGGTGCTTCCCGTCCTTGTATGGCTAGTGCTTGTGTATTGTGTGCTTCTTAAACACAATCTAGGAGGTGAGAGACGAAAATTTCTTTTTATTATTATCCATGCTTAGTAATTCGAAAACATATGTGTTAATGTGTCAGGTCCTTGTTAAAATACTGTAGCACATCCTGCGGAGAATGTTACTGCTGAGGAGTGGCTGCACTTCGTTGGCTGATCATTTATAGTAGATCAGTATCAAGAAGAGTAAAGGTTTGAAGTAACACCATTACAGCAAATGTGGGTGTAGGGAAGAACGTATTAGAAGTAACAGAAGGAAAATGGTTAAGATACGTTGATACAGAAAAGGCCAGAAAACAGATTGCCAAGGAGAATCGTAGAATGGGAAACACAGGGTACAATAAGGAAATGAAGACCCAAAGAAAGATGGATGGATGGATTAAGACGGAGTGTGACTAGCCATTGACTGACAGCAGAGGGTACTAGTTACAGGGACATGTGGAGAAATGAGTTTTGGGTGAAGGGACACAACTGCAAAGTGGACAATCCTTGGATGACTGAATGATTGAATTAACGAATTAATTATTTAATACATCAGTATGTTTCTAATATTTATTTGGTTCAAAATACTGTTACTGAATTTGGAGTGTTGTGAGTAAGTGTGGCTAGGATTTATTTAGCTCATGTTACGGGGGGATGGACGGTTATTTCGGAAACATTAATAAACCTTTTTTTGAGTTCCATAAAGGGAGCAGAATTTATTCACTAGCACGGCTACTATTAGCGCCCCAAAAGACATTTGTTTCGTGGAGTTGCTGAATATTGTTGTGTAGACGGCCTACATTATATATTCTGAGTTAAGAGTTTCCGTGATTTGTGTACAATTTCTTAACTACCACGTCATAGCCTGGCGGACTGATGTCTGTGCTATAGACTGGTGCCCGTGATATGACGGTGGGAGTTCGATGACCATTCCCCTGGTAATCTGTTGAAATTTTGTGAGTTTTTTCCGGCGAATTTCAAGTTACTTCAGCGGCTGACCAACATACCAGCACGCGTCAAGGCGAAGTTTCGAGAAACTAGAATGTGCGCAGTAAGTGAAGGGGAGAGGTATGCGCAGTATCATATCGCACTAAAAGACTGCGAGTAATGTAGACTGCTGGACCGGAGGGGGATTAGCGGCCAGAGAGTTAATGACTCGTGCAAGCAAAGCCCCGGGATCAAGTCCACGAGGCGACCCTTGCCAGGCAAGGATATCTCGGGAGACGTGAGTCCAGCCTTGCGTCAATATATGCACTGAAGTAGCCGCCCTCCACTTCTGTCTACATTGTGTACAGCCGTACTCAAATGTGATATCAACTTTCTCTTGATTTTAATGTATCCTTTCTAGACCTACAAACTACAGAAAAGGCAACTGTGGAACTGAATAAAAACGTATTAAATTAACACTGTCGTGTAGAAATGGGGATGGATAAAGCAAAATGTTAGTTAGACGTGTACAAACATCAGGAAATAACAATTCGTCTGTGTTGCATTTCTGTAGATGACAGTTAATCCTTGCTGAGGGGAACACTTGGACATAAGAGGGAGGAAGTAAAAAGAGACTAAATAAAGCTGCATAATGAGGAGCTTCATAGACTGTTCTCTGCAACAGACATTATGGCCAGATAGTATATGTTCACCACACTGACTCAGCACCCTCCGATCATTGACATGCAGCAAGTTAATGCACACAACAAGACAGGCAATGTACGCATAAATGTAAAATGGAGGCGCGTTCGCGTATCCATTATTACCGTGGAAAAGCAATAAGTGTACGTATTCTGAGTGTATGTCTGTAGCCTTAGTTATCCAGCATGGAATGCGCGTACGCCGTATCTTACTGTCATCTGTGGTCTGTCTGCCTGTACCATATTTTCCCACATTATATCATAAACGACACTATTTTCGGAAAAAAAACGTTATGGGACATAAAATATGTGTTTTGATTTTCTTTGCAGCTTTTGTCTGAAACACTTCTCATTCTGAGAAGAATGTACCGAGATATCATAAATGTACGTGGGTGTGCGTGTAAAACGCCCGTTATTTTTGTCAGATTTTAATGACTTGAATTTTCTCGACAGATTTTCGAAAAGTACTAAAATATCTAATTTCATGAAAACCCGTCCACTGGGAGCCGAGTTGTTCCATGCGGACGGATAAACACACAGACTGACAGAGACATGACGAAGCTAATAGTCGCTTTTCGAAATTTTGCGAACGTGCCTAAAAATGAGATCTGTTGCTGTCTTAAGTGGAGTGCTGAGTGTCGGAAGGAAGGCCATATGATTCACGATTTGTGGTGGGGACAAATATTTTTGGAACCACTGCGTTATAGTGTTGGCTGGAATATTACGGTGAACATAGAAATCGTTTTGATGTACTTGCAAAGTGTGACCATCAATATCATTCTTTTTTACATGCCCATATTAGAGTGAGCATGAGATAAAAGTTGTTATAGAGTATGGGATATTATTAGCATCAGTAACACTACAGAATATTGAGCAGTTTGAGGTTCTCACAACAGTGCTGCTGAAGATTCAAATTCCACTGTATCACGTCGAAGGATTAAACTCCCTTCTTCTTCATGGTTAAGGGGTTTATGATTTTTTTTCCTCTGAAGATGAATGTAATACGATCCTCCGACATACCTGTAACTATTTACCCAAAGATTCGGCGCAGCATTCAAGGAGACTTGAATCTTAAGCACATAACCTGTGATTCTTTTGTACTTCTTAAAAATACGTCAGTCGTCATGCAGTGAATGGATAATGTAATTGAAAATGACAAAGTTAAAATCATATAATTCTGCCTGTTGGTTTATGGGTGTGAAACTTGGTCTCTCACATTAAGGGAAGACAATAGACTGGCGGTGTTCGAGAACAGAATGCTGGGGAAGATGGTTGAGCCTAAGAAGGAGGAGTTAACAGGGAACTGGAGAATTGCATATTGAGGAGCTTCGTGATTTGTACACCTCACCAAAAATTCGGGCGATTAAGAAAAACAAACTTTATGTTATTTGTACCGTACATTCCCTTGATTATATAAAATCGTGTTCCGACAAATATACACTCTTTATTGTCTGTTATTTAATACAGTTTATATTAAAAATAGTCCAACATGTTTCGAACTATGTTAGTTCATCTAGTTCATTGAGTCCCTGAAGATGAACTAGCATAGTTCGAAACATGTTGGACTATTTTTCATTTAGACTGTATTAAATAACAGACAATAAAAAGTGTACATTTATCGGAACACGATTTTGTATACGAAAAACAATTTTGGCGGACATTGGCATGTATGAGTGAGAGGAGAGATGCACACAAGATTTTGGTTTGGGACACGTGAAGGAAAGGGAACGTTTGAAAGACCTAGACGTAGAAGGAAAGATAATATCAAAAGGTGTATTAAAGAAATAGGATAGGATGGCGTGGACTGGGTTGATCTGGATCAGGATTGGGATAAGTGGCGGGCTCTTGTGAACATGGGAATGAATCTTCGGGTTCCGTAAAATGCGGGGAATTTGTCAACTAGCTGAGGAACTATTGCTTCTCAGGCAGGACTCTGCTGCATGCAGTTACTTTTGTGAAAGTTAAAGGTATTTCTATATCTCAGTCTGTGAGTGGCAGTACTAGCTTACTCGAAACGGATGTAGGCTCACTGGTATCAGACCATGTGGCCCCCCTTTTCTGAGCGGACTTCCGCACGTCTATTCTGTGTGGATACAGACCCATTCACATATGTAAACCTGAGTTGTTGCACAGTGCTGTGACATAAGGCAGGGTTCTTCTCTCATATAGAGTACGACCACGGTCTAGGCGAGGGTTTGGCCATGCGGTCCAGTTATAACATTCCTCCCCCCACCTCCCTTTACTATACCATCATTTAATTCCGGGTGACAGGTAGAGACAGAGACCAAATCCTCCCAGTTCGTTTCTTCGGGATTTCCTCCGGGAACCTCATCCCTTTCACATATGTAGGTAAGGCTCTGAAAGTGGTGTTTCTATCTTGCACGTAGTCAGAGGGTTTAGTCGACACCGCAGTACCAACTCGCCTTTCATTTTTTCTCTCCGGCTGTGGGGATTTCGAAAAGTCGCAGTAAATTACACGTTACAGTGATATTGTTGCGACTGCCATGTCTGTTTACACCAGTCACGTGACTCGTACGTAATATGCGTCGTTACCAAGCAGTTTCTACTCGCTACGGGTTGGACGGTCCAGGGATCGAATCCCGGTGGGGTGAGATTTTCCGCACTAATCCAGACCGGCCCTGGGTCATACCCAGCCTCCTGTACAATGAATATCGGGTCTCTTTCCCGGGGATAAAGCGGCCGGGGCCTAACATTGACCACCCATTTCGATCCAGCGCCGAGATTAAAGAAAGAGTAGAACTGTACCTCTACTCCCCGTCTGGGCCTTCATGGCCTGTTCTAGGGTGAACTTTACTTTACAAAGCAGTTTGTTTTGAATAAGTATAAGTGTCCTCCAGTAAATAGTCACATGGACATTTTAAGCTTCATGGTGAGGTAGGTGTGTGCTATAAAGTGACAAGCAAGTTGTCTTTGCAGTCAATCGAAAAGTCAGTGTCCCATGTCTCTTTCTTTCAGCTTTTTCCGGTCAGACTATGCGTTTCTCATCTGTCCCCTGTGCGTGTCATACACCTTCTTTTGATTACCCTAATAATATTTGGTGAATATCATATTACCCAATCCCGGTGGGCGCGCGGTCTAAGACGTGGGTCTGCGGCTGCTCTCTTGCTGAGATTACGGGTTCGAATCCCGCCTGGGGCATGGATGTCTGTGTCTTCTGGATGTTGTGTGTTGTCAGGTAGAGGTCTCTGCGACGGACCGATCCCTCATCCAGAGGAGTCCTACCAAGTGTGTGTGGTGTGTGTGTGTCATTTAGTGTGATCAGGTGCAACAGTAACTTTCTACACCTACAGTGAGTAGGTAGAAGGAGGTCAGACTAAGAAAGGAAGAAAGAATATTATGAAGCTTCTATTTATGCAATTTTATCGATCTTCATGATGTTTCCTCCCGCTTAGGTCCAGATATTTTCTTCAGGATTTTCTTCTTCAACAGCCATCAGTATATTATTTTCTCTAATTGTGAAAGAATTAAATATCACATCCGACCAAGAGACAGAAAAATTACAATTTTCCTTTACATTTTAGATAAATTGGAATATAGAAAATTCTGAATTGAAAAGGAGCAAGTATTCTTCGAATTTAAATCTGCTCTTAATTTGTCAAAGAATGTAAATTTGGTTTGTTAGTGAAAGTAATAAGGCAGTAAAATGTCAATGTAGAAGCCAGGCTACCGGCTAGAAGAGCAAGGATTCACAATTCGATCGCGGTTGGGGCAAAGAGATTTTGCTCTTCTCTGAAACGTCTAGGCTGATTCTAGAGGTGATCCAGCCATATATTCAATGCGTACAAAGGTCTTTTTCCGCAGGAGTAAAATGCCCGGGGCGTGGAACTGTCCACTCACCGACGTTAAAAATGTGTAAGAGTTATATATCCCCCCCCCCAATATTCTTATTTTTAACAAAATGACAACTTTAGCTGTACTGAAAGTCACATACCGGCACATCTAAATGTGTGCTGTTGGTACACGTTAAAGGAGCGTAATGTAGTTAGCTTCAGTCACAAGTCTTTTATTCACATAACTAATGGAACACATTTCTTCAATTTTTCCCATTTACGTTCCTTTTCTTCTTTCTTTCTCTGTCACTCAGTTCTCTCTTCACCCTGCCGCAGCTTTGCATGCGAATTATCTGGTGCAGTCCCCTGAGAGGAAATTACGTCGTCTGGGTTTGACCCCTCCATCACCTCTCCCTCTTTCTCTGTAGCTGCACGTTCCGTGTGGATTACGGGACCCAGGCACACAAATCCACCCATCCCAATCCCTCATCCCCCTACCCCAAAGGCCATTTCATCTCTGAAAACGACGTTTAATAGCCATCCACGCTTTATCTGGAAGCCCCCATGCAAACAGGCGCTGTAGTATTCGGGGGGGGGGGGGGGGGGGCTTGGGCGGGATGGGGTTGGTTCCCCGGAGAGGTTTCTGATGGACCTGAGGATGAAGAGTTTCCAAAAGCGAGATTCCAATTCGCAAGGACATCACATGCCAAACCGTAGATGTTGCTTTCAAGTGCGTTTTTTTTTCTAAATCCTCACCACAAGGGGATGTTAGAGTACTTGTGTATTTTGCTTTGTGATTTGGCAGAAGCTGTGTAAACAAGTTTCGTTCGTAATGCCTGAGGAATAGCAGTCATTTGGTGACCTGCTGCAGTGGACTACCACCAAGCTTGTGCCAACACAATTGTCTGTAAGATGGAGCTGGCTTTTAGAATGAGTCGTATTTCTTGCAAGCCACAGACCCTGTAAGTGGCATTTGGCAGTTCTAGTGGTAATTTAGATCTCGCCAGTTACATAAACTTCCACAAAATAATTTTGTCAGTAAGGAAGATAAAATGCTGGTAATTCCACATTTATTACAAACCATAAGTAACCAAAAATAATAAGTGGTTGTTAAGAGAAAAATATGCCCCTGTTTACGCCACAGAGGTGTGTAGGGGCAGTAGAGGTATAGCTCCACTCATTCGTAACCTCGCCATGTTCAATAGTTACGGTAAGGTTAAAATACCGTATAAGTATATTTTACTCTTATCAATAGTACAGTCACAACCAACACATACACTTGCAATACATAATCAGGCTACCGGTTTTAGCTCAAAGAGCCATCATCAGGCCTCTGAGTTAATGACCATAGACTAGTCATGCGGGTTTGGACGTATAATTTGCGTTATCATCAGTGACTATACGTACATGTTACCCTAGTTAACATGTGCTTGTGTATATGGTATTTACATTATTAGTTGTACCCCTTTAACATTGCTGGTTCGTGCCTGTTTTGTATTTACGTTTGAAATTAAGCATTTCATTTTTGTACAGAACTGTACTTATATCATATTAGTTACTAACTTATTTGAAAATAGATTTAAACTTTCATACTGTCCTTTTTAACGTTGTTTGTATTGTCGTTATATGCCAGGCTTCTGTTATAATTCAAAATCGAAATTAGTACATTTATGAATAACACATTAGTTTAATCATCATTGAATAGCGCAGTATTCTTCCTTCGTCTTTATAGTCAGGTGGGGTAATTTTCAACAACGTTACATCTTTGCACTCGAATTAATTATTGCTTTATTTTTCCAAATGATGCTTCAGTTGTGCTATTTGCTAAGAAGATATTCTTTAAGACCCGATAGAATTCGGTTGTTTTAAACAAAAAAAAATACATTTATTTTCACTCCCCTTCTGTACGTAGTTTTTCCAGCTGCCAAGGATAGATCTAAAGTACGGTACGTTAGACCTTAGGGTAGCTACGTAAGATTCACGACAGCGTCATCTGTCATGTTACTGTTGTGATGATCGCAACCAAACAACTTCGTTTGTCAGTGAGAACTCTAACCATTGTTACTGACTGACATCAATTTAGCACATGTCTTTAGTGGAGCATTTACTGTCTTTATGTTGAACATTTTCTTCTGCAGTCACTCATATAACGTCACATACTCTAGAATGTATAGGTCGCAGTACCTAAAGAACAAGTCAGCACCCACTTTTAATCTATTTATAATACTCGTATGATATATGATGACAGTATTACACTATGACGTGTTTCAAAGAACCTGCTGAATTGTAGCGTGCCACGGCAGTGTTAATTCTTCTTTCATACACTGATGTGTCTCCGGTAAAGAGGGGACCTTCCTGCGCGTATAAAGACGCTGGGCTTGTTGCCATCGACAGCATGCATATTCTAGCAGCTGTCAGGATTCATTTCATGGTTGAAAGGATTCACTAACATGGGTGACTTGCAATCCCAAACACTTCTAGCACTCGCTGTATCGAAACTGTTCCAGAATATGTATGGCATTGCAGAATGCAAGAATATCCAACAATTTATGGGCCAGGTTTTTTTTATGGACGTATTTAAGAGCGTGTACTAAACAGGCAGGTGACAGTTTTGCTGCCTAAATTCTCCTACGGATTTAATTTTATTTCGCACGAGTTTATTTTCATGTTTGCAACTCTCCAAGTGAAGGCATTTTAATCCATCCACTACCAGAACTTAAACCGAAAGATTTGTATTTAAGATACTTGTACTTAAAGATATGTTTTAAAAGTTATTGTTGACAACAGGGTAAGAAACGCTTTGTTCTGAGTGCAGAGTACATAGGTTTGGGATCTCTCTGCTCACCATTTAACATGGCTATTCCTGTGAGGGTACACTTTGCTTATTCACTTTAAAATAATTCGTATGTAATTTTACCAAAAGGTCAAATGTTCTTCAATTTGTAGTTTATGAGGAAAATAGGGTAGCAAATATGCCCGCATATGTGTAACCTTGGATCTATTTTCAGAGCTAGGTGGTGTCTTTTGAGCAGTTCTTGAAATGGGCGTAGAAGCGGGTAGACCCGTTTACCTTGTCCCAGAGCGATACTTGCATAGCATGATTAATTCCACAAAGTCTCCAGCTTCAGGCAGAGGTAACATTATGAGCCTAGGCTGATGTCATAAGTCGGGAGATTGCGCGTAGTCGTGGGCGCGTAGATCAATATTATTTTTCAAAATCAGGCCGTTGGAGATGCCAGTATTTGCGTACGTAGTGGCTGCAGTCGTGTGACTGAGGTAGGAGGAAATAGATTTGTGAGACTTGCGCTGAAGGCTATCATGCAAAATGACGTGGACTTTGTGGATGTAATCGTGCTATAACAGACCTATTTTCAGTGCCTCTCTCTCTCTTTCTGTACTGGAGCGTCTTCAAAAGCCATTTTTATCCTCTTTTAGGTTAGAGTATGTATTCTCAGAAATTGTGAAAACTGAAAAATTAGGAATGTTTCTAGCGCGTAGTTTAATAGTTGTAGAGAGATGATGCAAGTGTTTCAGTCGAGGAGGAATGTTACACAAGTTAATTTGAATCCTTCAAAAAGAAGCTTTTGAAACTCCCGACATCTGTAATATGCTAGACACTTTGATGTCCAACCGACTGCAATCTCTCTTCATAGCTAACATTCCAGTCTACAACTATTAAGTGCCTACAGTGGACGCCGTGGATATTTTTCATATTTTATACTGAAAGCTCTTCATAAGATGTAAAATTTTCTCGCGAGTTGCTAAAGAATAAGTTATGAGATCAAAGTGGATTGCAGATGTCAGAACTGTGGCTTTATGTAGGCACTGTACATAAAATTAAGTAAATCAAGCTTAATGTTATCGCGTCCATAATTCAATGCATTTTAAATTGCGGTGCATCTTATGCTTCTTCACCTCATCCTTGCCTTTTATGTAAACATGTCTGATGAAGAGGAAGTCATAGCACCCTTGACGTTAGTACATAGGCAGTTGGTATTGCACAGCATTGTATATTTAAGTCAGAACGCTTACTGTACAGTTGGGCTTATTGTGTTTAGGTGATTTGAGTAGGATTGACTGTGCTCAAAACTTCCTCTATAGCTGAAGGCACAGCTTATCAAAACTTTATCACATGAGCTGGTCTGTAATTCTCATCACTCTTTAATTTTGTGAAAATATTTTGTACTTAGAGAAACGAATTTTAAAATTGTTTTTATTTTACGTAACACGGACTTTACGTTATACAGTCGAATGGTAGAATGATTGAGGAATGGCGAATTTTAGGGAATTGAGAAGGATATCGGTCTTTGCCTAATCAAGGTAGTGTCCACCATTTTCCTGGAGGGAACGAAGAAAAGAATTAAAATCTCAGGATAAAAGATAATGTAGGCGAAATTCAAGCCAGGCATCCCAGAATAAAATTCTAGAACTTAATTCGACACCAACCTGCTGCTCATGATGTATAGACCCTATAGACACATAAGTGTGCGTACGGAGTGTGTCGTGTGTGCCCACGCAAACTCCGTTGCCTCAAAAACAGCAAAAATTTGGTATTGTTACTCAATTTTTAAATTTTTATTTTTGAATTACAGTTTGGTTGTTAGTTAAAAAAAAGTTTTGTCAAGTTGTAGGTTCTGTGGTCTGTTTGGTGAATAAAAATTAATTTCCGTTCTACTGAGTATTCAATAACTGATGACTAATACTTTTACCTAGTATTCAGACCTTTCTTATTCTGAAACTCATCTTCTTGACGTGTCTTCTGTCACAGCACAATATGACGGTAAACAGAGGCACTTCTACATGAGAGGTGCAAAAAACCCGGGCGCCAGGTCGCCATGGCGACTAAATAGTTTACGGCGGCGTCTATTTGTGGGTTCTCAATAGGGAATTTGCTTCTTTTCGTCCTTAGGGGTCCTAGAATTGTGACGTGACTCCTATATTTTTTTAAAAATTTGTGTACCCCTGTTCTACAGCTGTAGTAGAATAGCATATGACTTAGTTGTAACAGCTTTGTGTAAGTTGTATGAAATATAGTTAACGATTTGAGGACTAAAATAGAACTACATTATTATATAAGAATTTGGTTCGTACCTCACAGAGAACACGGTTGGCCTCCAGTAAAATAAACCAGACAGTTTACATGCTTGTCGTTAGCTTCATCCTGCATTTGCCTGCTTGTGAAGCCATATTACCTCAGCAATTATAATCAGAATGCCTTAGACACAGGTAGGTTTTAAACCCTTTATCGCGAATGATTTGAGACCGTGCTGACGAAGTTTGTCATCATATTCGTTAGGATCAACATTATTCTCCGCTAACTGCTGGATGTGGTTTGGGTGCCTGCAATAAAACACAGGATTCTTACTGACTAGTTACTCGTGCAGAAATGGCGTTGTCAGGAATGCGTTTTTCAGGCTTGAAATAATTAAACAGTTCCGATGTTCTGACAGGATGCATTGTTCTGCTTTTTATACACAACAAAAAGAATCTCAGTGCACAAAAACTTGACCGAAGCGTGTATTCCGCGAAACCGTCTTAATGTCTTAGTGAATCTAGCTGGGACATGCCGCACAATAAAGAGAAAAGACTATCCAGGTTTTCCGAGAAGCTCCGAAGTGTTACGCAAACTTCTCTGTGGCAGATAATTTCGAACGTAAATATTAATTTTTAAACATGGCTTGTGTTTGGAATGTTTCGTTATTGAAATTTGGCATCAGCCCTGCAGTTAACAAGCCCAAAATATAACACACAAGTTACTACCCACGAAAGTGTATTCCTCAAGTCTGGCTTTTACGAACATGAATATGTGTGGGATCTTTACGCAGTAGCATAATGGAGCAGCGTTTTTAAATAAGGCAGTTCGCGTTATTTAAAAACTTGACAATGCCAAAGTGACTCAATTGTTCAATTGACAGCGTCGTTAAATAACGCACTTAAAAAAGACACAGATACTATAGCAGTGCAGCTGTTTCCAAACAGTCAGGAATACAAAGAATTATGTGAATGTGGTTACGTTACGAGGCATCTTAAGCTGAGTATGGTCGAGAATAATTCAAGAGCGTGAAAAAGAAAATAAATGCAGAACAGAGATGAAAGACGTGTATTTTGTTACTGACTTTCCATCTGATAAATATTTGCACTCTCCTTTTGACACTTCTGTCATATAGTGGGGCGTTGGCTTTGTTATTTTGGCACTAAAAACCTTCAGTTGCACAGTGTTCTGACAATGGACTATCACATTTAACATCTCTCAGCATTTGGACTTCGTCCAACGCCGAGAGTTAAGTACAAAAATTGACAACGACGTTTCGGACACTGGATCTGTTTCTATCCTGAGGTAAAAACGTGTTCATGCACCTAGTCAGTTGGTCTCGGATGGCGCTATTCTTTAATCACTGCACCATTCCCCGAAACGCTTTGTTCAGTATATGTGTTTTTAAAAGCTGGATAATGGATAAAGCTCAAAAACTAAGTGGCTCGCAACTAAAATCCTTGTTCATATACCCTTTTCAATATGAGGATGAGGAAATATTTCCTTAACAGATTTCATGGCGTCAGGATTTTATTACCAGACTTTATTGAAGAGTTCTGTACATTGTACACTGCAATTCTTAGACAATGGTGTCACTTGCGAAATATTACTGATGTGTATTTGGACTTTTTCCATCGTCACTGATTACACAAACACGACGTTTCGAAAAGAAACAGCTTTCTTCTTCAGGTGTACTAAAATCTTGAGAAAAAGCAGCAGTATATAGGAACTAAAGAACTACCAATTCATATTTAAAGTTTTGGATTGTTTTATATCTGACGTTTGAATTGGTAGGTTTTTTACTTCCTATAGATTGTTATTTTTTCTCAAGATTTTAGTGCACCTGAAGACGCAAGCTGTCTGCTTTCGAAACATCGTGTTTGTATAATCAGTGACGATGGAAAAAAGTCCAAATACATATCAGTGATATGTCGCATAGTTCTATACCGTTCATACATATTTTTATGCTACGTTACGACTCATAACTGCGCCACTAGTGTCAGGATTCTATTCGTCCCGGTTTTATGGGTTTTGAAGTGTTCTGTCCCGAAGTCCCAGAAAATTTAATTCGGGACGCCAAGAGTCCCGGTTTTACTCAAGTCATAAGAACACGACATTTCTGACAGTGTGTATGAATGTCTATAAGAGTAGGACAGCCATCAACCAGCCACTAACTGGTCGCAACAGGAGAGGGAGAGAAAGATGTGCAACTTGGTGACTGTAGAGTGAACTGAAACTGCAAAGGATGAGGAAAGGATATGTAAAGAAGAATCAGCAGGTCAACTGAATGTCTGGGTTTGAGTCATTATTTCACGTATATCTGTATGTCATATTTTTTATCTCCATTATCTCTTTGTAGTAATATTAATAAATCACTCTGCTTTTTCATTATGGGACGGATTAATTATTTTGTCTATATCCCCCCTCCCAACTAAATGTTCTTAAGTGCCCCGGTTTTTCGTCTTTTTTAAAAAATTCGGTCCATATACTAGTGCATGGACATGTTCTTTGTTATAAATGCTGACGCAAAGAAATATGTAGGCCCAGATTGCTGTGGTTGTTAAGGCACATAAATATGATTCAAACATCTTAATACATCACGATAACGTATCTAATTGCTTGAGTCTGCTTGGGGCGATGCTTTTTATCCGTCTTGTAGATGCTTCAATCAGAGATTGCAGATCGTGGTCAACACACTAATACAGTATCCCATTGTGCTGAAGGTCGTAGACAGGGCAGGAGAGCCTGCGGAGAGGAAGGAATCAGAGTTGTTTTTCTCGGTCGAATGAACGCGCTCCTGACGTCATTTGTTTGCTGCCGAGATGGGAAAAGTATTTGTGCGGATTGGCCGCTTGCCACAGTATGTCTTTGTCTTACATACAGATCTATCCGCTTGTCTTTGTCATTATCCGTGTGTCAACATTGCACTATTGTGGACATTTCTGCTGTCGTCTCCATTCTTCTTCAAGGGGTTAAGCAAGTTCCTAATGCAATGTGTTGCAGTACCAGATCCATTAGCTAACATGTAGAAGTTGAAGCACAAGCAGATACATGATCCGCGAACGTTAAGTGGCTTTAAGATTTACTGCTGATTAGATGTTATTTTGGGTAGCCTGGATAGTACAGCCAGGATGGATGACTGGGGAACTGTGATTCTATACCCGGCTGGGACAAAAGATGGTCTCGTCTGTAAAACGCCCAGACTGGCCCTGGGGCCCACCGACTGTCTTATTCAATCCATGCCGATGGTTCTTTCCAATGGGGTAAAGCAGCAGGGGCGTAAAGCTGCCGCCGTCTAGTGCCGACGATAAGATTGCGTGGAGCTATACTTCCATTCCCCCATATCCTTTCATGCTTTTGTATTCACTTAAGCACAAGGTATCGTTACCACAAATTGCAAATGGACTTGCGTGGGATCGTATGAGGGTTTCTGCGGTGAGGGGCCGGAGATTAATCGCCGGAACCACTTGCAGGTAGAATATTATACTTTATTTTTAAGTGTAGGCGACACCTGTTAGACATATTCGGGTTCTGTGAAAACAGCAGTAAGAAGTTGTTCATTGTCATTGCCTGATAACAATGTCGGTGTTCTCCTATTATATACATACCAATGATTTGGAAGTCGCTTGCCTAGGCTATGCACATGAACTCTGAAACAAATACATGTAGCTGCCTCCTAACATCGTATCCGGGCTAGTCACAAGCCACTTGTTTTGGCAACTTTATAAAAGCACAGAAACAAGCACGTGTTGTGGAAAGGGAGTGTTTCAGATTCTTGTCGGTTAAGAAATATATCGCAACGGTAGCTCTACATTCTTGATGCCTGGTAGCTGTCGTTATTACCGGAGCAGGATCCTTCTTTATCCTTACCCATAACCAACATGTGTCTGTCCAACAGCTGCCCTTTCGACCTGAAGGCTTTCTCCTTCCCCCCCTGCCGGTCTATTCACCCTTACCTATTCTTCATCCCCCAATCGTCCCGTAGAGGATTTTCAAATCCCTCCTCCACCTAAAACTGCAGCCACTTGCATCTATAAAGTGCAATATTGTATGATTGCTGGGGGCCCGTGGATACTGCAGTCACTTCGGATTACTCTTAAAGCATCCCCATATATAAAAGTTTAAGCCTAGCCATTCTGACGTTTTGTAGCAATCAGAGTTGTTAGTAGTTATTTATAAACCCACAAGGTGGCAACAGTAAATGGCAGTGAGAAGTAGCCTACCTATGCTTCAGTTGGTATTGTAGTCTCTACCTTTCACGATAGAAATTTATTTTGTGAAGTCGTCAATTTGAAATGTCCCTTCGAGGTTTATAATATGTGCCAAGCGACATTAGCTTCTTGGCGAGAATTTTATGCTTTAACTTTATGTACTGTTCTATTGTTATTTCAGTGTAGTCATAAGCCATGGCGTTAGCTTGTTTCATTGGGTCCTTTGAAGTTTGTGATGCCAATAGCTCCACAGCAGATGTCTCATCTGAGGGTCACAACCATGATTCATCCATCCAAAGACAAGTTAAATAAAACCTGTCAGGTTTGTTTAGTAAAAATAAATTGGTTTGTAATTTACATCGACGATTTTTTATTTGGTACCACGAATTTAATTTTTACGTAAGCTTGAAAAGGCTGTGTCTGGGACAGAGAAACAAACTGGAATACGCTGTCCTTCGTTTTAATGTGTCGTATGTGGTACGCGAACTACTAATATATCACCGCGTCATGTTCGTCTGAGCTGAGTTTGTCTGGAGAAGGATGTAATATTGGCGGACGGATGCAGAGTTTAACCCCGGGTAATCCCCGCCACACCTGGGGACCGTCGTCTTCACGAATGTGAGCGGCCATCAGCAGCAGGGGGCCGTTAATCCTCGCAGAGAAGACACAGGTGCCGTCTTCCTGTGCCAGCCGGTCATCAGACTGACAGCACTCTGTTTTATATCCGGCTAATAAGAAAGAAACCCGACCGGCATGGTGCTGTTTCGGTTCGCTTGAAAACGTGGAGAATATGGCGGAAAAATTCTTGAATTCTTAAATACAGTGCAGTCTCGATTCTCCGGATCCCGACTGTTCGAATTTCCGTTTCGTCCGGGCCCATGGTTTCAAGACTTTTTTGCGTCTTAAATGAGAGGGAAGGCTTTGGTTCCATTACCATATAACTTAATAGTATGTATTCTATTACTATTCTATTGTTGTACTGTTCTATACTTTGACACTCGAATACAATGTTATTAAAATAGTACGTTTTAATGCAGTGTGTATGCCTATATCACATGTACGTAATCCTATGTCCTAGTTGTCGTAACCCACGTAGTCCGAGCTTTTCCGTTATTCGAGGCACCTTCGGTCTCTTGCACCTCGAGCAATCAAGATTGGCCTGATAGAGTTTCACTGACATCGGAAATCAACGTAGCTAATTCTGTGTCCGACTGAACACCGTAGTAGTAGTAGTAGTAGTAGTAGTAGTAGTAGTAGTAGTAGACTAGTGGTAATAATAGTGGTAGTAGTAGTGGCAATTTAATATTAACTCAATAACAATAATAATAATAATAATAATAGTGGCGGTGGTAGCAGCAGCAGTATTATAAAATACTCTTGTTAATAAATGAAGTTGCGTTATAAGCGTTAGGCTCCGGCCACTTTAACCTTAAAAACCAAGTGGATTAGAGGATGGTCGGGCCCCAAATCGCGTCCTGGCGGTGAAACATGTTGCTACTACGTGTCAAACCTGACCGTTTATCAGGCGATCGCTCATTTTACTGGCGGTTGAGAGACGTAATAATTTCATGACCGTGTGCACGAGTATCGACCGGTGGCATACAATCGTTAAGCCCCTCAAAAAATAACGTCTGTGAAACGAAATAATGTCTTCTTTTCATAACGTTTGGTTAGTGGGTGAAGTTTATCATGTAGCGAGTAATGAAATGCGTTTACTGCTGACTTCTAACCTTCTTTCTCCACAGCATCATTACGTCCTTTGTGCAAGTCCTTGTATCCCTATCTGTGTAATGTTTCACTGTCTGCGTGTGTTTAAGTCGAGGCCGACTCTGAGTTTTCTTTTTCTCATCTTATAATTTGTATTCCTCCAACTTTCCTTCATTGTCATTAGCTGCTTGCCTGTAAAAACATTTTTCTACTCACCAGGATGTTTCTTTATTGTACTTGGTTAGATTCTTTCGTTTCAACGATGTCAAGATGATACTGATGATGGTGGTGATGGCGGTGATGGCGCCTTTGGGTGGTGACGTGTCTTATTCGTCTCTTAGTTTTGTCACCATGTGTCTTCACTATCAGAAAAGCTTTTCTTCGCCTAATGACCTTGTTGAGACCAAGAAAATAGAACAGAAACCATCGCCTCTATGTCTACTCCAAAGTAAGCAATGATATATGCTTGAGTTTATTTTCATGCGCTGCAGAATGTTATGGTGCAGAGAGCGCTTAATTTGTACGGAGACATACACAGGGACAGTAGCAAGGAACATACTTGTTTTGGCGCTGTAGGTTTAGGGTCCAAGTTAGAAGCTGAGAAGTGTTATATATTAACTCTTTAAAGCCTGGTGGCTTCTTAACATTCACAAATTCTGCATTCTTTCCATAGGGTGCAGTTATCTGTTTTTATGGTTCTCAGAACCAACAGCGATTATTTCTCCATGCAGCATTAACTGTATAACCGAGATAGAGACTGTTCACTGCGCGGTACGAACTGAATTTTTAAATGTGTTTCAGGTTAATCTGTCTTTAAACAATAATTATGACCATAATAATAATAATAATAACAACAACAGGACAGCAACTAAGACGTGTATTTTGATTACGCTGCTTCTGAGCTCAAATGCCATTTTGAAGTTGCATTTTTAGGCGCGTTCGCAAAATTGCGAAAAGCGACTGTTAGGTTTGTCATGTCTGTCTGTCCGTATGGAACAACTCGGCTCCCACTGGACGGATTTTCATGAAATTTGATATTTGAAGATTTTTCGAAAACTTGTCGAGAAAATTAGATTCATTAAAATCTGACAAGATTAATTGGTACTTTACCTGAAGACCTATGTACATTTATCATAACATCCCTGGATTATTCTTAGAATGAGAAATATTTCAGACAAAAGTTGTAGAGAAAATCAAAACACGCATTTTATATACTCAATAACGTTTTTCCGAAAATCGTGCCGTTTATGTGATATGTGGAAAGTTATGGTAGAACCAGACAAGCTACAGACGGAAATGTAATACTGCGCATGCGCTTTGCATGTATTATAACGAAAGCAAGAATACATAGACACACTCGTAATGTTTAATACATTTTGCTTTAAAATTTATTAATCCCATCTGATCTCGTAAAATGTTTTACGGGAAAACTTACATAAACTGAAAAACTACGAAACGACTTATAAGTTTGACGATCTCTTTAGCCAAATTGTACGTCTAAAGTAGGCCATGACCAAACGAACATTCTTTTGTTTCATTGCAGCTTTTATATGTAAGGTGTGAAAACAGTGCAAGTTAATTGGATTATACTTCCTTTCAAAAACTGCTGCGTATAATTTACTTTATTGCCGGTGACATAAATTTACCATAAAACCACTCTTTTGCAACACTTAATATCTTTATGTGGTTTACCGTGACATGTAACTCAACAATACACACAGAATGCATTGTTGTGTTTTCCCCGCAAATCGTTACGCGAACGCGCCACAATATTACGTTATACTTACGTTGCCTATCTTGTCGATTTAGTTGACATTATTTGATAATATATAAAAACAGCTGCAGTCCCGTTTGTGTAACTTGAGGTCGTATGTGATTATTGCGCGTTTTCCTAAAGGCCGCTTTAATTTCACTTGACAGAAATTACTGTTTTTTTTTTCAGTTGATCACTTTATGTTTACAGGAAAACTTGTATTAAAAATCTCGCGTTAATTTTTTAAAACAATTTTTAAATCGATCGTTAAGTGCTGGTAGATTAAGCCATACATTATTCTCTCGTTTACTATACTCAGGCACTTCAAAACAATTTCGTACACTTGAGGGTAATAAATTATTTTAATGCTGCATACTTGCTTGTAGCGCCATTTTCCCACTTGTTATTCTGCCAGTATTAACTAATATTCCCTTCCCTAAGCATATTCCTGACACTGCCAATTTACAGAAACATCTGACTTGGCTTCTTGCAATATGTACGACAGTACATAAAAAGAATACTGGCTTCTGGAATGTAATGCTGTGTAGCCTGTTAGAAATGTTTCCACGATTCCGGGGAAGCTGTCTTCATCTTCAGGGCAGAAGCCGAAAAGTCGGTGGATTTATGCCAGGCAATACGGCGTCAGTTACCAGAACACAGTAGCCTGTTAGCCTGTTTCTTATAATTATTGCAGTTAGAACCCCAAATCTCGATATATTTGTGACTCAATTTATATTATTTCTTACACAACATGCTTTGTGACGATATTTGAATTTATTTTTTGTCACGGGAACTTCAGTTAATAATAAGCTTAGGATAGGGCACCGACTGTGTACGACTGTAGGGGTAATCAAAAAAAGACAAAAAGTGATGTGACTTAGGA
Organism: Reticulitermes speratus; assembly: GCA_021186555.1. Classification (NCBI taxonomy): domain Eukaryota; kingdom Metazoa; phylum Arthropoda; class Insecta; order Blattodea; family Rhinotermitidae; genus Reticulitermes; species Reticulitermes speratus. Next base: position 23,453,711 of record JAJKFL010000004.1, read on the forward strand.
ATTAATAATGAAAATTTATTCTTGAAGTTACGTTTCTTGAAACAAAAATCGACATTTTATTTGCGTTTGGTTTTAAGTGTATCAATTCTTGAACTTTCAACGCCATTCATTTTAGGTCATAGTAGGTACTCAGTACCTCTACCTGGTTCTCGTTTGCACTACGTCACAACTTTCATAGACATACCTTTGGTCAGAGTGAACTCAGGGGTTTCAGCAGTGTAAAATATAAATGCCATCATTTGCTAGGAAGGGACAGAAGAACAGGGTGGAAGAACAGAGTAAAGTTTTCAGAGAAGAGTTTTCTTTCTTAAAAAGACAACCCACCAAAAATTTTTCTCCTCTCGTATCATTAATCTTTCCTCAACAGCTGATGGAACATGGAGCTATAAATAACAACAGTCACCCAGTCTTCTATACGCAAGAACTGAATAGGCCTACAGCTCCAGTGGGACTTGCAGTGGAACCATCCCCCTCAGAATTCCCATACACTAACTGCACAAGGAGAGAGGGTAAAAAAAACCTTCTGAGGACAAGTGTGTAAAAAATTATGACTGAGTTCTGGTCCCTTTTCTTCGTTTCATCCATCTTTCATCCCCCAGTAGTCTGGACTTGCTCTCTTGTTTGTCCCCTCGCTGGTATGACGGATGTATGAAGAAGAGAGACATTCAGACTGCTTCTGGCTGCCCTGGAGTACTTCACTTGTTCACTTGCCACACACGTCGTGGTCCTATTTCTCGATTTCGACATTAATCTATCCCTTATCCGTTTATTCAACTTCTGGGTCAGAATTGGATGAGTTTCTTGAGTGTAATGCTTTAGAGACTGGAGTGGTTTGGCTTTCGGCCGACTTTTTTGAGGTGTATTTTTAACAATGGTCAGTGACATAACTTAAGATGTTAACACTGTTACAAACAACACATCATTGCCTTTATCAGTGCTGTCATCACGATCAGCAGTGTTGATAACCGTAATGAAACAATGTTAAGTTTAAAGAACGGCAGAAATTATTGCGGAGAATGGAACTTAAAAGGCATTGATTTACTTAATGGCCTTTTGTGAAAAATGCTATTTTGAGAGTTTGCCTGCTGCTTTTCATGTAACCTATTCATGCCTTGCCACTAAATATCCCATCTGTCGATCAGTGGATTAATATTTGATACATTGATGGATGCTAATTTGTAGTCGCTTACATTTGCAGTGTTTATTTGTTAACCAGACTCTCTGGAAATATGCCACTCCTCTCCTTCTTAATTTTCGCGAAGTAAAATAGAGCTGATCTATTGAGAGATTTATACCTTATCATCATCATCTTAGAAATTGACTTCACTGAATGAGAAATTTCAGATTGTATACCTTGATGAACGTAACAAAATTTATCACCATTGTGTTTACATCTGAATGACAAGATTGTAAATTTACTTTCAGTAACAGGCAATCAACAGCACGGCATGCAGTGAGAGTCACGTGATTCTCAGCACTGTTAATTGTATTATGTAGTTGCTTAAACAGGCTATCATATCGTCAGAATGCGTGACGTGGATGCAGTTCACAATCACAGAGAAATGTATTACATCGTAAATTACATATTGCAGCCTCTTATTAAAACTGTACTTTCTTTTAACAAGAACAAGATAATATTATACTTATTATGAGATAATTATACAAATTTTATGTTCTTTTTGAAAACTATACATTTTGTTGTGTTCACTGAATTGCCATTCTGTAATGATATTTATTTCTAGCGGGATTAATTGTGTAAGTGTAATGAAATGGCATGTCGTGTTAAATTTTTGTTAACCGCGGTATCCAACTTCAGTGTTCTTTAGTAAGGTATAATGTTAATTATATAGCCCTATGCGGTGTGTTGAATCATATGAACACGCAAAACGCCGAGAACATGATAGCTGGTTTCGTGTCTTGTGAAACATGGTACGGAGTGCAATTACGGTAACTGTCTTGCTGGAAGGCTGTAATAACGCAACCTGCAACGTAATTTTGTAGTTACAGGCTCTTTATACCCTGCGAAGATATCCAAAATAATAATTATTTTTGCTATATTTATTATAACAAATTAGGAAATGCGTGCGTGGTGGAACAGTTTCGTCACGTCCTCTCTCTTTTATTTTAATTGCCACAGAGACCTCAAGATCCTCGGAGAAAATATATTGAAAGCAAAGTGTGTTTCTTTATATTTCTTTATATTTCTGTACAATTATTGTTCCAAACGTTTTTTCGCTCCGACATCTAACAACGCGCAACGGAGCGGCACGCGCTATGCGCATGTTGTTCCGTGTAAGTCCAAATGCTCCAGGGATGGATAATTTTTAACTATCTAGAATATTAAAATATATTTGAAAAGAGATCAGAATGCATGTTTCATTTCCTTGAAGCGAAATACATTAATGCTACATTTTATTTTCAGTGTTGTTAAAATTTTAAAATTTCTTAACCTATATTGCCACTGACATTTTTATCTCCTTCTTTTCAGTATAATGGGCCTACAGTCTGGCGTCTATAGTGTCCGATGTTAAATTAAATAAGTTAAGTTGTGAGGGCGGAATATAAATTATTTACACTTTCAAGTTAGAGGGAAAGAATTATGCCTGTAAACACAGTAAGCACTTATTCATGCCTTGTTTACAACAGATACATTCTTCTTGAAGTTGGATATTTGTCATGGTACTTACAAGTTCAGTATAGCTGTGTTGCTCGCAGTATATGTATAGCCTATGTATGTCGGAAAGTACAAGATCACTGGAAGCTGATTGATGTCAGAAAGCAAGATACGGCAAGAATCCTGCCTGCTGAAGAGTGGAAAACATGAATAGCATTTTCTCCGCCCTGAAATGTAGAGAAGCACTATCAATAGCGTTGCTATAGTAGGGCCTAACTGCGATTTGGTGCATGCATAATGAAACTCAACTGTGTTGTCTGTGTAGGAGAGCATGGTCGTTAAGGCCACCAAACAGCCCCTACAGACGACTCACCCTACTTACATTTCCACTCCTAACAACCGTTAGGAAGTCCTAACTTATAACTCCTTCCAACGTCGGGTAATTTGGAATTTTTTTTTTTTTGCAGTGTGAGAGAATTTAGAAGAGAAAGGGGGTCACTTCTTTCGAGTTTCCCAGAGTAATTCAAATCCATACGATTCGCTTCTGTGTAGAAAAGGGACGAAGTTAAATAAGAAAAGGATGGCAAATGTAATTTCCATGAATGAAATGTTTTGCAAATGAAGTTATTTTTCCTGACTTCGTTGCCAGCGTAACAGGACACTTGTATTCTTAAGATATGCTGTTATTACAGTAAATACTGATTCTTGCAAGGCAGCGGTTGAGATAGAATTTTTTCTGCTGAAAAAAAAAGCGTTCATTTTCTGACGATGTTGAAACCATTTTACAAATGCAAGAGCATTAAATTACTCGAGTATTTAGAAAGTTCCAGCAGCACAGTTTTTACTGAGAAACGGGCGGTCGCTTACAGCACTTCCCTCTCTTTATGGAACCAGAAGGTTTATTACCGTGTCCACAAAAGCCCGAAATTTGAACCTGCATCCTGAGCTATAGCAGGATTAATTTCACAAGTTATCCAGCTTAATGCACAGGTAATGTTAGCGAGCGTAGGCTGATGTCACAAATCGGGAGAGCACTCGAAGTGATGTGCGCGCAGATCAGTATGTTTCTGCAATCAGAGTGGTGGAGGTGCCAGTATTCGTCTGCTGCAATCTTGTGACTGAGGAAGGAGGGCCGTAAGGTTTGTGAGACTCGCGCTGAAGGTCGTCATGCAAAATGAGGGGAACTGTGCCGATATAATCCTGCTATACACGAATCCTGTTTACACAATCACACCTGTATTTAGGTTACTTTTTAATATCATTTTTATATCTACGTCTAGGTTTTCCAAATTTTCTGATCTGTTTAGTTTTTCAGAGTAATATTTTGTATGTGTTATTTACCTTTCATATAGCGACTGGCTACGGCCTGGACAATCCGGTGTTCGAATCCCAACGGGGGCAAAAGATTTCCTCTTCTCCAGAATTCTCAGGACCGGGTGAAAAGCAGCCGGAACGTGAAGTTGACCACTCACCTGCATCTTGTTCCGAGGTTAAGAATGAGTGGAGGCTATACTCTGTTCCCTCTTATATACCTTCATGGCGTGGATAGGGACAATTTTACCTTTTTACATATATATGCTGCCTGCTAACTTATGGGGATTCTTTAAATGACGTTGAAACAGGATGCTTCCCCGAATTTTAAGTAAAGTAAAAAAAATATATAACCGTCGGGTCGCTTTTGTACCGAGCGCTGGAATTACGTGATGTTTAGTTGCACCGTGAGATGAAATTCGTGAAAGTCGGTATCTTTGGCTATGTAGGTAGTTTCTTATATACATGTATGTATGGCAAAATCAGCCATTATTCTGCACAAGTAATTAACCTGGAACTTGCTAAGTTTGGAGCATCTTTAGATAAAGTGACGAGGAGTCAAACAACTCCATACACTCGTGGAATTATTTTTTGTTCATCTTAATATTCACGGAATGTATTAGTCCTAAATCTCTGTATCGGAGTAGAAGTTTGTCACAAAAAGAAAATGGTTCTTATAGAAACACTTTTAACACAATTAGTATGTCGTAGTCAATCCCTAGGCTGTTTCTAACGATCCTGCTTGCACTGATCGGCATATTGCTACACAGCTAACTTACAACACTGCACCGCCTTCCCCAGTGTCACAACACTGAAGTTACCGCTGCTCCACAGAAATGTATCGAGTCTGTATAAATAAGTGCTGTAAGGGGTCAACATTCCAGCACCAGAACTTCTTTACCCTGAATATGGAAGCACAACGCTTCTTCGAAACTTCGGTAAATATTTACCACTCAACACAGTGTAACATCAACATCCCAGAAGTCTTGAATCTCTATCACTGCCGTAGTAAGTCTCCCATAATGCGGTTATGTTACATTAAAGTAGGTAATGCAAATGTAAAGCAATCCATTACAGGCCTGGACAGGCCCTTAGGGTTCCAGGAGGTTGAGGCTCCCAGGTTTTTAGACAATCGGCACATGAATGTGGAAAGGTTGTCAGCCCTACGCACCGGCCGCCTTTACCTCCCAGGAAATACTCCTGGTACTCATTTCTGTTAGAGGCTGAGTCGACCCCAGGCCCATAGTGCGACCGAAAGGATTATTCAATGAAAAATGTTAATGACACCATCGGGAATCGAACCCGCGACCTTCCGGCTTGTAGAGCAGTGACTGAACCAACTGCGCCACCGCGTAGTAGACTAATTAATAATCTGAAATATTTAAGCAATGGAATAGACTTGAAGTGAAACTTTATTTCATGCATCTACAAAGGTGCATTAGAAGTAGCTTCGACACCTTCTCGATGGTGATACGTTAGAGCCTAAAATAAGGAGTTACAAAAAGTCAACCGTCCTACCAGTGTGGAATGTAATGGGAAAAGTAGGTATGTTAACCACAAAATAAACCAGCGGACGAGCTATTCGTTTCCTTCCTAAATTCTACTGCTCCCCAAGTGTACGTGTGGCGATAAGCCGGGTAGTCTGTCAGCGAGTGACGTTATCTCGAATCCAACCCTAAACGGCTCCGGGTCGTCTCGTCTCTCTTTTTCGACTGGAATCACTCATTCTGGCGTTTTGTCTATCTACTATTGTACGTAATGCTCAATCTGGATTTCGTAAAAATCGCGTTCAACTTTTTGACTTAAAGTACTATTAGCTCAGTCGTTATAGTGACAAGTACTTCCCTAACCTATGGTCCACGGAGCCCCAGAAGTATGGGATTTTTTCCGGTGGGGCGATCGATAGTTTCAGGGGCTTCCCAAATTCACTGTACCCTCACAGCAAGGCTTGCTCTTTCAGGCCGTACCTTGTTTCTTTTGTTAATATTTTTGTGTTAAATATAATGGAAATTCACTTGCTGAGGTTACTGGCTTCATAATACTTTTTTTTTTGCCCGTTTACTTATTCGCAGTTGTCAATCAGTGGAACCTGACGATATGAGGATTTTCGAAATATTTGACTTTAGAAAACAGTTTCCGTACTCCAGAAGGTTGGGTGCTGCTTGTCTGGATCAAGCAATCCTGATTTTCTTGCAGAGGAAAGAGATTTTTTCTCTTCTTCAAAGTGCCAAGACCGGCTCTGAGGCTCATCAAGCCTCATCTTTAACGGATATCGGGGGTTGTTTGGCTTTCGCTGGATGTATATCGGCCGGGGCGTGAAGTTCGTGACTTTTATCCTGTGTGGAGGTTAAGAATAATTGGGTTGATACCTACACTCCCCCATATGCCTTTATAGCGTGCAAGGATACATCCTTTACACATAAACTAATAGAAACAGGACCACTCAAAGTTCAGACTGCGTCCACCTTCCTCTGTTTTAAAAGTACAAAAATGAACACGGCGTTACTTAAGTAAGTAGGCATTGAGAAATGGTTATAACATCTATATTTCCAATGCAAAGATAATGAAAATAATTTTTACATGTACCTTTTTAAATGGGAATATGGACGCATAGCTTAAAATTCAATGTAGGCACCGGCGGCATCTGAAGGTAGCGGTCGGCATTCATGGTGTCATGCAGAAGATATGGGCCGATGAACCTAATGGCCGTCATTCCGCACCACACGGTCACTTTTGGACGATTTTGCATCTTCTCCACCGTCACTTCGGGATCGTGTGCCGCCCAGTAATGGCAATTATGTCGATTGACGAAACCGCCGATATGGAAAACGACCTCGTCGCTCCAGAGAATATTTTCAAACAGTAGTGGCCAATCCTCGTGCGAACCCAGCATCAACTCCCCATATTCCATTCTGCGGTCACAGTCTTCAGGTATCAGCTCCTGCACGTAACGGGGTTTCGACGGGCGAAAATTCAAGTCTTTCTCTAACACCGTACGTATCGTGTGCCTCGACAGTTATTTAATGCCTACTTACTTCCCACCCACCCTGTACATATATCTCTGTCAAGGTAAAAGTGTGGGCGGTGGCACGAACTTAGCCGCCCTCATTATGTGGAGCTGTACTAATTGTCTAGACACTCTATTTAACGGGCTTGCCTGAATAGGTCCCCTTTCGCCACATTTGTAGACGAGAACCGCCACTGATCAATTCCCGAAACGTCGCTTTCTTTATTCTTTGTCGTTTGAAACAGTTTGGACAATGTACGAATTCCAGAAGTTTAGTAGCTTTCACTGTATTATATGCCACTCTCGTCTGAACTGTGCAGAATTATATTAATTGCTAAAACAGCTCAGTTGAGCAACTGTTGTGATGAGTATCGGCGTCATGCGAAAGAATGGAAGTTTTCATGCTATGACACTGCGAACTTGCTTGTAATAGCGAGCCGCCTTGGTAAGTCCAGTTCTTACTCCTGTCTGATGAAAACTTTGTATATTCGGATGTTAAGCCTGACTTGGGATGATGGTGCTGTGTGAAAATAGACAGTATTGCCGACGTTTCGGATACCCAGAGTGTCTTCATTTCAAACTGACGTGACTACGTTACGGTCTCTCATGCCTATGCTGTATGTGTATCAACAAATATATTGTGGCAGGTCTAAGGCGTGGGTCTGCGGCCGCTCGCTTGCTGGGATTGCGGGTTTGAATCCTGCCGGGGGCATGGATATCTGTCTCTTGTGAATGTTGTGTGTTGTCAGGTAGAGGTCTCTGCGACGGGCCGATCACTCGTCCAGAGGAGTTTTACCGAGTGTGGTGTGTCTGAGTTCGGCGGAAACCTCGACAAGGAGGAGGCCTAGGCCCGCTGGGGCTGCCGAAACATGAAAAAAATATTTATATATAAATACGCATACTGTATTGCATAAGTATCGGATAGTCACTTCGCCCTGAAAATTTTGAAAGTGAGGATCTTCGACATGTTGAGTAGACAGCCTGTATCTACTTGATGTCGTCACCACGAAAGAAGTTTCATGGTAGTAATGAACCGCTATGAAGACCTGAAAGACAATGGCTGGTGTGTGCAAGGTTTGTTCCTCTCAGAGAAGTCTGTCAGATTATTTTAACAGCGAGTTCCCGTGCTTGTGCGAGTATTGATGCAGTCTCGCCTCAACGTGCGAGGGTCTTCAAGCCGGCGTCCTCGGCACTGTTTGATGCAAATGCCCGCCGGTGTTGAAGGAATGTGTGCATTTAACGATCTCAGATTTTCTACTCTGGAATGTAACTACATACTAAAATGAGGGGAGGAATTGGGGAAAATATTTTTCCCCCCAACGAAATATTATTCAGCGCTCTTATGGTTGCTGCAGAAACCTGCAATTTTCTGTCGTGGAATGATTTATAGAAATGTTACTTGGGGCGCATTACGAAGTATTGTAATCACCAGTATCGCTTGCTTTTCCGCACGCGTCCGCGTCGTTTGTGTGGGAATGGAAAGAAGAGAGGAATTCCGACACCTGATTCACTGCAACAGATTTACGATTCGAATTTTCTTTGCTTGATGTACGACAACGATTTTAATTTAAACCATTTAAACTTCCGTAATGTCAGATCTGCTTAATTGTAATAATCTGCCAGCTTGTTAGTTAGCTGTGAAACATTGCGTTTAGGCCTCCACTTGTTCGTTCCTTATTTTATGCAACGTAGATAAATGTTTATTTTCAATACGATTGTGCGTATTCTACAAGCGATCTGTTTGGTAACGTAATTATTTTTCCATCCTTCCATTGTTAATGTCTAGTTTCTAATATTCTAATCAGCGCTTTGTCTTCAGATATCTTCAACCTACAACATTCTTCTTTTACGATGAGAACCCAAGTTTCGTATCCATAAAAGAAAGGCAGAAACATTGTTTTTTTCTGTATATTTTGTTGCTTAGGTTTCTCCGTATGAGATTAGAACTTAAAAGTGTTATTTTATGGAGTATATTTTAGTGTTTAGATTCTTCAATAGGAGACGAGAACATACAACATTGTGCTCTGAATGGTAACAACAATTTCTACAGTTTAATCTCATTAACTCTCGTAAATAAACTAATTTAGATTTTTTCTGTCGTTGCCAAACACATTAAATTTTCTACAGGGTCCAGGGTTTAATTAGCTAGTTTTTTGTAATGATTTTATTCTACACCACACGACAAGGCGAACCTACAACATTCACGGCCACTCAGTTTTTTTGTATTTATTTTCATATCAATTTTGTTGCGTCGTTGTTTGAAGCTGTATCCAGAAGCTGAAATAATATTTCTAATTGCAAAATTGGAGATATGAATACAAAATTGACACTCGTTGTACCGACTGTATTAATTTATTATAATACTATTCTGATCATCGCGTCGCAGGATTCATGAACTTAAAAAGTAAAGATATGGCGCTTTCGCGAGATGCCTTGCGAAGGATTATGGTCTAGAGATGCCTTCCTCTTGGAGTAGGTTTGTTGGTCGATGGTTCATGAGGGACGTCTGCGGCTGGTGAGGTGGGAGGAGGTGCGGGGATGGAGATTGGACCTCCAGACAGCCGTGGGCAGGCCAGTCGTCCATCCTACCGCCTTCGTGCTACATCCAGTTTGTAGTTGAACTTTTTGGATCCAAGTCTTAAGGTTGATACATAAATACTGACAGTGACTAATTAAAAGTTTTAGAAACCAACATATGCACTATATTCTCATAAGTAAGTCAATTGTCCTACATATGTTTCGGCTTTTAACAAGCCATCCTTAGGGGATCAAAGTTTTACATATGCTTTACATCTATTAGTTCAATTTAACTAAATTAACAAAAATTGAACTAATAGATGTAAAGCACATGTAAAACTTTGACCCCTGAGGATGGTTTATTAAAGCCGAAACATATTAGGGCAATTGACTTACTTATGAGAATATAGTGCATATGTTGGTTTCTAAAACTTGTAATTAGTTATCAAGATGCACGGTGAATACAACGTGAAACTGACAGTGACATTCTGCCCGCTAATCATGTACAGTGTTGAAACTGACCTGGTACAGGATCGGTTAATACAATGAAGATGGAGCGTACGTTCAGATTGAAAGAATTGCACAGTACTTTATGTCAGTAATAAGAAGTCACATGCTTACAAACTTACTCACTAATTAACGACCTACCTAACTTACTTGCTAAGGGAGCAGAGTTATTTATTAGCTAATATTTCCACATCTAATCAAATTCCCCGCGTTTTATGGAAACCGAACTTTCATTGCCGTGTACACAAGAGCCTACCACTTGTCCGTATCTTGAACCTCGTGAATATAGTCCACACCCTCCCGTCCTATGTCTTTAGGACCCATACAAATATTTTCCATCCAGCCATGCATAGGTCTTCCAACTGATATCTTTCAGGTTTCCCCACCAAAACACGTTATGCATTTCTTTTCTCCCACATACGAACCACATTGCATTTTCCTTATTTGATTACCCTAATCATATTTGGGCCTATCCTAATGGCCGCGTGGTCTAAGGCGTGGGTATGCGGCCGCTCGCTTTCTGGGATTGCGGGTTTGAATACCGCCATGGACATGGATATCTCTCTCTAGTTAATGTTGTGTGTTATCAGGTAGAGGTCTCTGCAACGTTTTGATCACTCGTCCAGAGGATTCTTACCGAGTGTGGTGTGTCTGAGTGTGATCGTGAAGTCTCGATAATGAGGAGGCCCTGGCCCACTGAGGGTTTTTTGCGCTATGGAAAAAATAATATTTGGTGAGGGTACAGATCGTGACATATATCATTATGCAGTTTACCTCTTCCTCATGTTACGAAAGACACATTCCCAAAAATAAATGCAATGATGGTGGATACAGTTCCAAAAATACGATGATCGGAATTTTCTATAGCTCTGTAAAATCCTTATGTAAAATTAAAAACTGGAAACAGAGGTCAAAAAACAGAGCTGACTGGGCGAAGTGCATTAAGGAGGCGAAGGTCCGCATTGGACTGTAGTGCCATCTAAGAAGAAGAAGAAGAAGAAGAAGAAATTTCATGTTTGAGTATTTTTAAAAAATCTGTCAAGAAAATTCAAGCTTCATTAAAATCTGACAAGAATAACGGGTACATTACATGAAGACCTATGTACAATTATGGTAATATCTCGCTGAATTTTTCTTAGAATAAGAAATGTTTCAGACAAAAATTGTAGAGAAAATCATAGCACACATATTGTGTTAATTAACTTTTCTTCCGAAATCGTTCCTTTTAGGAGATATGTGGAAAAATATGATAGAGCCAGACACGCCACAAATGAAAATATAATACTGCGCATGCGCGATAACTGAGGCTAGAATACAAGCACGCACTGGAGTACTGAATACGTATTGCTTTTCCACGGTAACAATGGTTACGCGAACGCGCCTCAGAGTTACGTTATACGTACATTGTCTCTGTTGTTAATTTGAAAATGTTATAGCTGGACGTGGCACATATGGAAGAAAGAGATGTGTATACGAGGTTTTGGTAGGGAAACCTCAAGAAAATAGATCACTTGGTAGAAATAAGCGTAGACGGGAGGGTAATATTAAAAGTCTTCTCAAAGGTGTAAGATTTGTGGTTGTGGATTGGGTTTATCTGGCTGCGGATGGAAACCATTGGCAGGCTATTTTAAAGCTTATGGTTCCATACAATTTGGGGAGTCTGTGACCTAGCTGCGGAACTTCTTGGAAGAACGTTGCTCCGTGGAATTCGTAGCTTGACACTGAATCGCGCAAGGAACTATTATTTAAAAATATGCTGCCATGTGATTGTTTTAATAAGCCAAAAAACGGGATTGTTTTAAGATCAATGTTTAACCCTAAGGCTATAGCCGGTGCCCAGTTGGCAACATTTAATCAGCGGAAAGGACAATCAGTGGTCAATGGCAATCGGGATAGCTCAGTCGATATCGCGACTACGCTACCGTCTGGAGGCCCAGAATTCGAATCCTGGCAGGGGCTATTAATTTATCTCCTCTCCAAAATGTCCATACCGGCTCTTGTGCCCCCAAGCCTTCTATTCAATGGGTACCGGCGTTCTTTCCCGTGGCATGATGTTGGTCACTCACTTTCTTCTAGCGTCGAGGTTAAGAATGAGTGGAGCTATACCTCTGCTTTTCCTGTATGCCTTCATGGCGTGGACAGGGGCAACTGTGCCTTAATGGTCAATAAATGCCCACCACTACGCATGCAGTATTTATACTGAATGTTGCGCATTTTGCAATAGGCTAATGCAGCTGAAGGTCCGTTTTTTTAAAACTTGGCACAGCGTGTGTTTGTGCGTGCGTGTGTGGGTCGATTGGGAACAGACATGCTGGCTCGGGTGAGTGTGGGTGTATAAAGGCGATCCCGCAACAAAAACCAACCACCACCAGCCAGTCCCTACACTAATCACACCCGTCGGCCTTCCAATTATAAAAGCCAAAGAGAGGGGAAAAAAAGGGATGGAAAATTTAAAAAAAAAGTGTTCCAAAACCGCTCGTTTCGTTGTGTGCTTTATGATGGAGTCAGAGTCAAACCAGCAAATGTATACGAGAGGCTAAAAATAAAAACAAGAAATGAAAAATCTTCTGAAACATGATTGTAGGTTATGCCGACAAAGGGGTTGGTTATAATACTTTGTGGGAACGAAGCGAGGAGGAGTTGGCGGGAGAGAGAAATTTTAGTGACGTATGACCTGACGGGAAGGCCGGCCTCTTGACCAATAACAATCAGCGGGCCGTGGCGAGAGAAGAAACGGTCTTTTTTTAGGCAAGCTATTTAATACCACCACTTTAAATATTTTTGTCCGGAATGAGTCATGGCTGTGGTGTTTGTTGTTGTTGTTATTGAAGATAATGCTTCTATTATTGTTGTTATTACTACAAATATTACTGTGGTAGAAATTCACCACCGTTTTAGAGAAACTTGCTCCCTCCTGTTCAGGTTTCTGATAGAAATTTACCAACGTTTCGGAGGAACCTGCTCCCTCCAGTTCAGGTTTCTAATAGAAATTTACCATAGTTTCGGAGGAACCTACTGCCTCCAGTTCAGGTTTCTAATAGAAATTTACCATAGTTTCGGAGGAACCTACTGCCTCAATCTTCAAGAGCTAGGTAGAAATTTGCGAACTTTCGGAGGAACCTGCTTCCTTCTTCTTCAGAGTACTTATAGAATTTTACCAACATTTCGGAAGAAACTGATACCTCCAGTTAATTTTTCTGGTATAAATTTACCCTAGTTTGGGAGGAAGCTGCTGCCTCCATCTTCAGTAGAAATTTGCGAACTTCCGGAAGAATATCTTTTCTCTTTGTTCAGAGTTCTGGTAGAAATTTACCAACGCTATGGAGAAACCTACTTCCATCTTCAGTGTTTCATTCTATCAACACGGTGTCATATCCCAGACGACAGTATTATGCATAGTCAGTGCTATGAGAACTCCAAATCATACGTTTTGTTTGCCGGTTGGCTTGTGATGTATTCTAGAGTTGGGACGTGATATGCATGGCTGGCAGTCAATCAAACACCCAGGGATGTGTTGAATATTCAGCTGTTCGTGTTACGCTTTTGTGTTCTCATTTCTGCATTCATCGGTTGTTGTGCAGAAAGTAATAATGTTAACGACTAATTTTTCCGCATGAAAATACCGAACTCTGGCTTTGTTTGCGTTATGGAAACATGGAAACATTACACCAGTTTGTTTATGACGAATGTTTTTCCAGAAACCTGAATTGTATCTTCTTTTGTAAAACAGTAGAAACGTTGTGTTAGCATCCAAAACAGATTTAGTTTTGCAAGCATTGTGTCATTCTGAATAACGCAAGTTATTTCGCTTGCTGGCACAAAAAAAGAATACAGAAACTTGTAAATTCAACAAGAAATTCTTTCCTTTTGTCTTTCCATTTCCTACTGTCGTTTATTATTTCTCAGTTTTCGTTTTCCTCTCCGTTAGTGCAAAGAATTCATGGGCCGGAAACGTGTATAGATACTTACAATCAACAAAATCATACGAAGTACAAAGATGTAAAATGTCTGTTCCCCCACGAATTTCCCGGCTCCCCGGTTGAAGTATAAATGATTGTGTGTGGATATTCACCTCTGAATCCAGGTTCATCAATTTTGCTTGTTCACCGTTTGTTAACAATTTCGGTAAAACGAGCAGTAATAGTTACGTATTTACATACTATCATCACCATCATCATCATCAATGATTATTTTTCTTGCCTTTAATTGGCATTTGTGCTGTTGAGTCAGCATGTTATTCCAAAACAATATATTCTTGAACAGCTCAGTTAATTTAATCAAATTTAGAAATTGTTAAACTATGTAGACTGGTTTTTAACAAATATTATTATTATTATTATTATTACGATAATGTAGAGTAGTTAAGTATAATAAATTGACCCAATGTATTTCCGTTAGATGAATTGTAAAATTAAATTCCCCATCTCTTTTTCGTTCTTTCACGTAGCTGTTTTGCAAGAGAATTCTTTGCATACTGTTATATTTCTTATTATTTCCTTGTCAAGATTTCCTGCTTTCGATCTCAAACTCACATTGTAGGACATTTAACAGGTAATTACAGCTGTGCATACACGTATGTTAATCGAAATTAACAGTCAGCAGATGGATGCGTGTCAATTGACTGCACCGTGCATTCCTGATCGTAGGCAACTAGCTACGTCACAGAGAAGGTCGCCTTAAGCGACACTGCTTTGATGTATCTCGTTTCACTCTTGGCCGGTGACTGTACCTTTATTCAGCTTTTCCGTGCTTTATGTCAGTCTGTCCAAGACGCTAAACCACGTGTGGCCGTTCTGACCGTGTCTACTTCACTTTACTGTGAGTAATCAGCCTTAAATTAATTCTGTGTCAACTAACTCCTCAGTTGAAATAGCGTTGTAAAACAACACACGTATATAATCTTCAAGATTATCGCTGATGTTTGTTCCAGTCCTTGCAATAAAGCTGTAATATTATTAGATACAGGAATTAATTTAAAGACGAATGTGCTGCTCTCTGGACACCAATTGTAAAACAGCACATGCTTCAACAGCTTAATTAATTTAATCAAATGTATAGATCTGTCTCTTTCAAAATGTTGCTAGCTGCGTGGCTGTTAATTATGTGCGACTGGTTATTAAATTTTCGAAAAATTTTGTAACAGTTTTAACGAGCTGAACTCATTTCATAAGTGAGTGACTCATTCCCACCGTGATGACGTCTTTGTGACACGCGATGACAGTTGAAAACAGAAGTTTCTATGAATACTAATGCAGTCTGAACTGATATTCTGACGTGTGATGGCAGTGTGTATTCCTCCGCTCTGAACCCCTTCCCCCCTTTACGCCCTGCTCCATTTCTGAACTAGACATCACTAAAACTTTTTTAACTCCGGTATTTTCATGTTTCTTTTCTTTTAACGTACATTCTCCCTCATTCCTCCCTTTATTCCCAGTTCCTCTTGCTTCGCCTGTCTCGCTTAAGTCGAGTTGTTTCGTGCTCTACGTAGTTCTATGCAACATTGTTTTGCTTTGGTAATCTATTATCCTTGTATCTTTCTCTCTCTCTAGTCTGCCTTTTGCTATTTCGCTTTCCCATCTCCGGATGTTGTATAAAACCTCCGTCTCTCGCCCTCCTCCTCCTCATCCTTCTCTGAGATCTGCATGTCATGTCATCCAACATCCTTTCTAGTCTCCGGCGCCTCTAGAGCTTCCGGGGAAATGTATAGCTTTAAGCTTTTACTTACAGCTAAGCTGTGTACTGAGCTGATGCTACGATATTACAACTCTAGTTCAGCATGCTTCTATGGAGATGACGCTAGTGGTACTGCATTTGCTAAGACACAAAAGGTTTGCCTCAAAATCGCGGGGACTAAATATGACTTTTTGCAAAGTACCAGATCATTTAAATATGATGTATTATAAAGTTGTGCCTCTTCTCCTAGTTCAGGGGTTCTGAAGAAACCTGCCGTTTTTTGGAGACACCGCTGCATTGGATCGATTTATATACGACTTTAAATGACTGAATTAATGTATGAATAAATGAATGAAATTTTGAATTTCAAATATTGATATAAAAGATTTTGATGCAGGTGCTTTCAAAACATATTTAAAGTTAAAGTGTTTTTGATATGGAACTTAAGAACTTCTGACATATTCCTGTCGTATTTTCCATAAACACGTTTACAAATTCCTTGCGTGAGTAGCAGTTAAGTTCTGCCTACGGTCTAGTTTATTGACACACTAATAATTGTGACTGGATTTTATAGGTTGTAATCCGGGTTAGAATGCCTTGCCGAGTATTCTGACTCGACGTCATGCCTTTATTTTGTCACTAGGCTTGGTGCAACTTTAGCACAGCGAGTCGTCACCTGGTTCTTGCACTTTCCGTTCCTTTAACTATAATATATTTTTCGCATCTTCTCTTCACACCATCAGTTGCCGGCCGTTTAGTCCCCGATAATGGTTATTAAATGTCAGACCGGAAGCTCAAACTATAATGTAAGACTGTATGTACATTTAATGAATTCTTAAAGACTGTTTTCTTCTGAACACTTTGGAATAGCGGTAAAGCAGCAGACCTATTTGGGAGGCGGTTTGTTGAGATCTCAGCTGGGTCACCGGCTGAGCCGACTGGGCCAAGACCGCTTATCACCAACTCCTTTCCAGATCTTCAGGCGCCATATCCTTCGACGGTACTATATACCTTCGATACTGGCAGCGTTGCTAAATAGCCCAGAATAGAAGATGGATTTCAGTAGGGTAGAGAGTGGAGCCCCACCCCCTCCTGCCACCGCGAGTCGATAACCAGGGCCCTCCTGTAATTATTAGCGAGTCTACTCCCAGATTTCTTAAAACGGATCCAGAATTCTGCCTTCTGTCAAACGAAAGGACTATAGCCCGAAAGAACCCACAAAAAAGTTAGTATTTTGTATGTTTTGGGGCCCCACTTGCCCCATGCCCCTCCCCCCACCACTCCCCGGGCCGCCGGATTCTGCTGGTGCCTTATCTAGGTCACTGACCATTTCCGTCCCCACATGTTATCATATTGACTCAATCCCTGAGACCTCTGAACACAAAAGTTCCCAAGTGCTGAGCTTCGGCAGACTTACGTACCCAAAATGACGATATTTTGTCCTAGGATTCACAGAAGCAATATCGTGTGGTGTACATGTGCAGAATTTCCGACACTTCCTATAGAGATGCAGCATGAAACGGAGTGGGATTGCTCATAAAATCTTGCCAGAAGCTTCTGTGGCAGACTAGAATATCTTGTACCTCCATCTCTCCTTTGCCAGAGGCTCACCTGCTCCCAAGGTATCTAATGTAATCGTCCTAGGGAATAAGTTTCCTCCAAGTTGTATCCTGAGCACAGCCAGTCGTGTACCACCATCTCAACTCTCTTGAGAGGCGTGAATTTCAATTGACTGCGGTGGCGGGCGATGGAATGAAGTAAGGAAGGCGATCTAAGTTTCATGAGGCAGCCACACCCTCGCTCTACCCACCGAGTTCTCTCCGAAGCCATCATCGGATGAAAGCATGAAGAACACGAGTCGTGCAATATAAAGTTCAGAGGCAGGTCTGGACTGAGATTTACTTTCAGTAAAAATTACAAGCGAAGATGTCAAATTCAGTTGAATAAGTTTTCCTACTGATGGTTCTTGTAGGTCACAGATTCCATCAAGTTTACGTCGGGGGGGGGGGGGGGGGGGAGCGGGAAATTTTACAAAAATCTAGGAGCCACCTTCAAATTCCAGGCGCCAGATTGGTGACAAGCGAATTCCATACTGAGGGCCCAAAATTATTTCTCGCCACCATACAAAATTTTGTGCCCCCATGCCTTCTGTGTGCATTCTTTGTTTAGTGGACTACAAAGGCGTAGCATAAAAATATTTGCTGTCGTCCCTGAGTGAATTAGTTTAATCAAATGTCTTTAGCATCTTGCTGTGGTGTGCGAACATGTCTGTAAGGCTAGCCATGTTTATCGCTATAAGCAACACAGCCTCAAGTACGTGTACTGAGACAATCAGGTCATTTAAAATTTAATTACCTAATAATAATTCCTCCTTGTTTTCTTATTTCGTTCCTAACGCCAGAACTTGATGTGCTTGTGGATAAAGGCCACACGAAGTGCTGGAGTATTATCTGAGGTAATATCGCAGGCATGTGCAGCCATCAAATTTGGCCTCCGTTGATTCTACTTCCCTTGTGCTTTTGCTGGTGTAGGTTTGTCTGTTACATTATATCTCCCATGAGGTCCGAGCCTCTTAGGGTATAGGGGTTAGAAAACGTGAAGACTGGTGATGTAACTTGCAGGAGACGACGTTCGCTGTAACTCAGTACTCTTGTTTCCCATTTACATTCTTCTACACAAGAATTTAATATTTTAGAGACATGAGTAACAACTCTTGAAGTAAACATTTATTTCCAAGTGGAGTGTGCTAGTTATATAGTAGGTGAGTTCGAGATTCAGTGCTGTAGTTTCAGACGAACGACTCCCAGAAGCGTGTTATCGCACCACAAAATAGCCTACGAATTAGTTTGGAGGAACTCAACACACCTTGCTTTCTATCTGTCTCTCACATGCCAACATAAATGTTTGTCGAACTGATTGTGATGCTCATGTTTTGTGTATAGGCTTAGCAGGATATGTGTTTTATATGAGAACTTTCGGCTGAGTAGGACTTGTGCCTTATGGAAAGACATTTGAGGCATATCACTTAATAACAAATGTAATCCGACGAATATTTTACTTTATTGTACATGCCGTCTCATGTATACAGGGTGATTCAGGAGGAGAGGTCAGTATTTTTGGGGGTGATAGTATCGGTCATTGTGAGAAAAAAAATTTCGTTTGAACATGTATCCGATTCTGAATGATTACCGCGATAGAGCAGTTTGAATCTTAGAAATACAAAATTATTGTGAATGGTAATAAAGAAATATAAATTGCTTACTGTTAAATTTAATTTAATTTTAATTTATTGCTTAAATGACAAATTTTGTTACTGTTCACAATAAATTTTCGAAAATCCCACCGTCAACCTCAGTGCACTTTGCAACTCGTGTGCGAAGATCGCGTGTTGTTCGTCTGAGTTGATCACGTTCCTTTATACAGGCAGCAGCATCCAAAATGCGAGCAAGCAATTCGTCTTATGTGTCAACCTTTCTTTTGTAAACCTCGCTTTTCATCCAACCCCGCAAACAAAAAATCTAATGGAGTTAGGTCTGGAGATTCAAACAGCTCTATCTCGGTTACCATTCAGAATTAGACACCTGTTCATATGAGGTTTTTTTTTCACAATGACCTTACTATCACCTTCCAAAATATTGACCTTTCCTCATGAATCACCCTGTATATGTATATTCTATTAGCGTAAATTTAAAAACAGTAGTATTAGGACTAACAGTACGCGAAATGTGTTTTTGAAAATTTCAGTTAACGTGTGGGACTTCTGAATTTTTTATCTGATGGGTTTACTGTGCTGTCCGAACGACACACGAAGATGCGTGCCACACCTTAGTGACACCTTTGCTGGAAGTCACGGCTTGTATTTCAGAATGCGTACATTTTTTATAGCAAGTGTTTTCGTAGGTAACTGTCATTTAAGCCATAACCAATATTGCAGTGGTGTCAAAATAATGTAGGGAAAGTGTCCTAACACGAGGAAGTTTACAGGAAACAACGAATGTTTTAATGAACGCATCCTCTAGAATGACGGTGTCTAGCCTGAATATGTAGTTTATGTGCCTGTATATTGGTTAGGATTACAAGAGTGAGCAGCTTTGTCCAAGTACACTCAAGGATGAAAGCTTTGCCACAATTGATTATTTCCTGATCAAACTGAATCACTTGTTTAAGCGAGAGGATGAATGGAATGTATGAAAGGTACCTGGCGTGTACAGGGAACGTTACAAACTCCACGTTGAAGTGAGTCTAGAAGTAATAACTGTGCGATTCTCACTTCATTACGTCTGTCGTATTAATGTTTCAGTTTGCTGGTAGACCGTAGAATAAAGTAAAACATTTCACTTTGTCAGGCTCACGTACAAGGAGCTGAACATGAAATGTGTTCGAAATCTTCCCTTTTGGGGTGTAGATCTAAAAGATTTTAAGGTTAGAAAACCAAGGATTCTAAGAGGAAAGAATACAGTAAAAAATCACTCTCCTCCGTGCTTTATTTTTCTTTTATGTATACCACTTTGAATTCTTCCCGAAGGGGCAACTTTCACATTTGCCCTCTTCAGCATCAAGAAAAATTTACAAAGAAATTCCATAGACAAGCAAAGCAATCTTTTTTGTACTAGGTTCTTGAATGGGTTTGGTGCTTTGCGGAGAAAGAGGACTGTGGGTTATGCAGCCCTGGAGACAAACACATGCGTTGCACTAAAGAAAGCTGCGCTCGTATTGGACCCTGAGGGACCCTTGCACGCCACTAGGTGCAATATTATGAGCAGGCAATGATAAACCCCCTTGCTTCTGTAATACGTTGCGTTGTGGACTCTTACATATGTCTGAAATGGAACACCACCTCCCTTGGTTTAGTAAACAGAGATGTGTAGCGCTGTCGGAACAGTGACTAAGCTACAGCCTGGTAAACCGAGGGATCGTGGTTCTATTCCTGAAAGGAAAACGACATTCTTTTCTTCCGCAAAGCGTCGACATCGTGTCTAGTGCCCACCCAACCTCCGATTCGGTTTGTTCGGGGAGGGGGGGAGGAGAATCGGCCGGAACATGAAACTGACCATTATTTAGTACCAAAGTTAAGAATTCATAGAGCTATACCTCCACTTCTCTCATATGCCTTCATGATATGCACAGGGACACATTTTCTTTATTATGCTGATGTATCGGGTATTCCGGCTAAAAAATATGACACTAGAAAACTGTAAGATGTATTTCTTGCAAATATAATACGCCGTTCCTTCTGGTCACAAACATAATGACCATATAGTCTTTTATAACCGTCCCATCATCCGAGACTCATGTTTTATTTCATGTTAGCTTTGCTAAAACTTTTGGGTCGCCGAGTGACATGAGGTTTACATCCTCAGGGATTATGCGTGTGTGCGTGTACTCATAATAAATTTTGCTCAAATTAGTATATAATAACGCTGTTCATTGGAAATTATTGCTTCGCTTTTGTGGTTCATTGCAAATTGTTTATGTGGTATCTGTCACACGTAAGAAACATGCACGTGAATTAATAAGTAATCGCAAATGAGAAAAGAGATACTGTTAATTTTACAACCAAATAATGTACCTTTATTGACAGTATGAATCTTTTCTCACGGACGCTTTTTACCTATAAATTAACTCGCCGAAATGTTTATTGTTTTCAGTTAGTGAATCATTAAACATCTTGACACAGCTTTGTTTGTAACAAATATAATTCAGTATTTGTTTTGCAAGCTTGTGAACACACAAAAGTTTCTTTCATCTTAAATTGCTTCACATTTATTGTAGTGTTTACACATTTCACAGTTTTAATACGTACTTTATGTAATTTAAATATTACAAATTAAATCTTATTCCCAAATGCACTTTTTATAATATAACACTTTCGTTCTCTAGAATTTCTCACAGACCGGTCAAGACGTCTGTATTTACCCCATCGTCCACTTATGGATGACGTGACGTAGCGCCAATAAAGTTCAATTCAATTGGATAGATGAATTCTCCCTCAGAACTTCGTCCTGCAATTTTCTATGCATAGGCCTACGGAATTAGATCAGACTCGTACACTCACCATTATTCACTTGCAGATTTGAACAGGTCTGGCAAACGGCCATGGATTAGTCATGTTGTTACGTAATCGTGGAAACTTTTAAACATAATTGTTATTAGATACAATATTATTTTCCTAACCTGTACTTCTATTCACTTGTCACTCTCTCATAGTAGTTTCTCATGGCAACCAGCAATCATAACTAAACAACTGATGGTTTTGCCGAGGAGTGGAGAAATTCCACACGGCGTGAGGGTTCGTAATGCACCGTAATGTAATGTTAACGTAATGTAATGGAGGGTCTCGAGAAATGGGAAACGCCACAACGGGTCTTCCTCCTCCATTTCTCGTAGCGTCGCTTGTTCCATTTCCCATTCCCCTTCATGGAGGAAGCGGAGTGGCATTCTCTTAGATTTTCTTGGGAGCTTTGTGATGCATTCGAGTGTTCTGCTCCATTCTCATACGACTTTCATACGAAGAAATACCCTCCCTAAAATTAGTCTAAGTTTTTTGACTAAGGTGCCTTATTAAAGTGACACACATTGGAAATGTCCCGTCGTCTCGTTTTGGCCAGAAACAACGTTCGAAAGGTGATGGGCAAAAAATTCAGTTCCCTGTAATAAATTCGAGCGTGTTTCTTATTTTTGCCTGATGACAGAAGCAAAGACATTTTCCTAATCGTTCTTATTCAAAACAAGATTATGGGTAATGTGTAAAATATTCGCCATTTATTCTTCATTATCATACTCCTCTTCTTCTCACAGTGATTTCATTCTGACTTGTTCCATCCTTTTGAATTTATCTGAGAAAATTATCATTCTCTACGTAAAATTTTACTTCTTGGATGGACGATCAAGCTGTCAACGTTGCGCATGAACAAAGATACACTGTTCCTGTATAACACAAATGGGAACGAAACGAGCATGGGATCGGACAAGATTAGAGAAACGTCAAAATTAGTAGGCTATTTCTAAAGACTCTCTCACTAACAAACCCAATGGTTTCGCATGTAATCATCCCCCCTCAACCGAATCATATTCAGTACTTAAGCTCTAATTTTAAAATGAATGTTTAAGTAGAAGTCTTGCCAATAAAATTCCATCTTTTTCAAACAACGACGAAAGCTGACTTTGTATCTGGAACTTTTCACCAAATGTTTTGGCGATCAAAGCAGTCATTGAAAACCAAATACCCAAACGGATGTGACAAACTGATTCAGAGTTGTTGCTGACTTTGTTTACTGGGACAGTTCAGAAAACGCCACACCAGTTAGATCCTCCTGTGCGAGGCCACGTCTTGCCCTGTCTCTGGGGACTGCTGCGCCGCGCCTGCAACCGCTCCGCTGAACATCGATTTGACAGCCAAGTTTAAGTCCGGAAAACGGTGTGGGACGCCCAGTACGGGGAATGCTACCGGAATACCTTATAGCACTCCGTGGTATAGAAACGGCTTGCAAAATGGAGTGAAGGCACAGAATAGCTGATTGCCCAAAATTCTGGTTACAATTTGTGTCAAGTTTTAGATCAAGATAAAAATAATCGTATAAGAGGAATATGACTATTTGGTGTTTGCTTATGACGTTTCTTCTTTTATGGATACATTTGTTGCTTGTAGAAAACTTTTTTTCGCCAGTTTATTTACTATTTCGATTATTGTTGTAGTTTTTATTTGAATGTCTTAAGTCAATGAACAGCTCTTGAAGATACTGCGTTCTTTTCGACTAGCATCAAATATGCAGTTGCCATTACAAGTTGTACTAAATGTGTATAATTTGTATGTGTTTATTAACACTTTGAAGTCCAGTGGTTGCTTTATGCCCGACTGTGTTTAACGTTCAAAAATTCTACTTTCTGCCCAGACAGTGTATTTATGTCTTTTATGAATCTCACAATACATATTATTCCCCTATACAGCACTAACTAATTGGTTTTTATAATCTAGACGGAGTATGTTTACTGCGACATACGAAGTCATATATATATATATATATATATATATATATATATTCATGTTGATTTTCGTCTTTAAAAATCCGGAAGTACTTGCGACCAGCCATCTCGACGCAGGTTTTCTTTTTTCTTTTTGATGTCGTCTTTGGAATGTTGTGTACTGCAAAGTTTTATTGATTAGTTCTTTGGAAACTTAAAAAGAGTTCTGAAGGCAATTCATCCCCTTTGTGCTTTCAATATAATCAGAAGTACAATTATTCGGTCTAAACACACCAATTTATTTGTCATACAAAATCAGCTACGTGTTTCGGCTAATATATAGCCTTTAGACACCACAAAGAAAAGACGTACCCAAAACCATCTATAATATATCATGTGAAGCGAGTCTCACAAATTTATCTGAAATATGTATAAAAGCGTGCTTGGAACAACATTAAGAAGAAATCAACATTCTAGCTATATAAAGATCTGTGAACTCTAATTACGCGTTCCTAGCTGTACTATAAATAAGGAAAACCTAATTAAACACCAATTTCTTCGAGGAAATATCTACGTTGCAATGTGTGACCACTGAAAACAGGGAACAAATACATACAGGCCGTCTCTCCAAAAAACGCCTACACCTCCCCTTGTTCTAATATTTTAAACTATTATTATTATAATATTAACTTTTTCAGCTTTTTTATAACTTTATGCAAACATACGTTTATAAAGTTCTTAACTTTTATTTCTATGGCTGCGTATATATATATATATATATATATATATATATATATATAGGCCTACCCATAAGTTTCGAGATCGCAAACCCATGCAACTGTGAATATTTAATTTTTGTTTTTGTAGTCAGCCTGATGATGGCCATGCAAGGTATTAGCCAAAACATGTAGATGATTTTGTATGATAAATAAATTGTTATGTTTAACCTGAATATATTGTACTTATGATTTAAGAGAGATACATGCATTTACCACTTATAAAAACTTGTCTGGTGCTTAAAGAAGGTCTTTAGTTAGTTCTTGCGTTAGGCCCTGTAATTTTGAACTTGGTCCCAGATCATTATTACGCAGATAATGAGGTCGTATTTAAGACTCCAGCAACCTCACTGCAAACCTGTTTGCCTGCATTAACAGCGCTGACGTCCTTGATATGTTTGTAGAATTTAAATTTTATCTTTCGGTACTCTTATTACTCATGACGGCTCATATCTGCGGACCTGCGGACGATCGCAAGAACAAGTTGTGAATTGTCATTAGCATAAAGTTGCATATACGGTAATAATTATCACGAGAACTGAAGGTAAAGTGAAAGAATGCTCAACTTGAAGTCACTCCTGGCACCCCTAATAGTCTCAATCCCTCATGAAGATGACGTTGTACTGTATGTTATTACATCTGGCATCCTCAGTGTAGAGCTAAGCGGGTGAGAGTAATTAGACTTTCATCTCGAAGTGACAAAGGGTAAAGGTAAAGTTACGCTGGCGGAGACCATGAAAGCGTATGGAGAAGTGAAGGTGTAGTTCCACTCATTCCTAATTTTGGCACTAGATGGGTATGAGGGTGTGATTCATTCCCGGGCCCTTTAGCCCAAAGGAAAGCGCCACCGGTACCCATTGGTAGCACACTGGGTGGGTTCCAGACCCTTTTTAGAAGAGAAACCTCTCTTGCCCCTGCTTGGAATCGATCCATGACTGTTCGGTTATCCAGCCAGTAGCCCAATGTTGCACAAAAGCCCAGGCACCAAGTCGCCGTGGATACTAGGTTTTGTACGTTGGCGCCTAATAATGTGGATCTCCAGATTGGAACTTGCTTTGTATCACCCTTCTGGCGCCTAGAATTTTGAGGTGGCTTCTAGATTTTTGTAAAATTTGTGCATCCCTGCCATAGCGTAAACATTACATAGACGAAGCTTTACTGATGGCCTTCTTGAAGTAATATTTAATAGTTGTTTCGAATTTGCTTACCTAGGTGTAAAGTTTTCATATGACGGGTAGTTGTTAGTGTGAACATTCGTTTGGATCTGAAGCTCAAACCTGAATGATCTCTGTGTTCTGTAACATTATACTTGTCCGGATTTTAAATATAGGTTTGCAGAAGGTACTCAAATTAAAATTGAAAACTGACATTGTTTCCTATCTGTTTGCCTTGTTACGTTAAAATCATTCATGCCACAGAATCATTAGCTTACAGAAATAGTTCGTGTTGCAGTTCAAGTGCAGTGTAAGGTCATTAAATATGCAGAACTAGCGCAGTTTCGTGACAGAAAACTAAATAACAGTCACATCCACAAAAACAAGCTGCAAAGTGAATGACATTGATATTTCATGAGACTCACAGTGGCCAGTAGTTCGAGTCTCGTATCGTTCTAACGCGTATATGTTTTCACAATAGGCAACTCGTGGTGGTGGAGTGGCAGACGTGAGAGCGCTTCGGATGGGTGTGGGGAGGGAATGGTGGTGAATAAAAAATGAGAGCAGAACCTCAAATTTCCATTGTAAACCACGGCTGCCTCCCATTCCACCGTTCCTCCAATCCACTTTACGTATTGTTTTTGTAGAATTAAAACCTCACTCAAACTGACAAACGTTGTAGTTGGTTTAGCCCCCTCTCGCGTGCATACGCAACAGTGTTTAAGCATAGATAATGCTACTCGATATGAGACCGGTGTGTGGGTTTAGAGCCGGGTGATAACTAATCTCGATGTGCATGCAGTAACGAGCAATTAGTGTTGCTGCAGCCAGGCTCCTGCTGCCTGTCGCTAGCTCAACTCGGCTGGCCCCGCTATAGATGATGCATAATCGATTCATACATCAAGCTACATTTCTTCTTTTTTTATTTTTGGTTGGTTTTATTTTTCAAAAAAAAAAAGATCCAAGCTAAAAACACACATCCATACAGGGCACGTTCACATCATAAAACCTGCAAAGGGATTTGGCGTCCTCTTTTCGAATGCTATACTTTTTTAAAGGATTTATGGCACATTGCCCCTGTATAATCTATCTTGTATCATACCCATCAAATTTTCATTTGGATTTTTTGAACATAACGTCCCATATACTGAGAACCTCTCTGGTGGTGGTGGTGGGTGGCGGTGGTAGTAGTAGTAGTAGTAATAGTAGTAGTAGGGTAGCCTGTATACATCTGCAGTATCTGACTGCTGAAAATTGAATTTTATTACGAATTACTGCCGTATATCACATGGGAGAAATTAGGTTTTCTTTTCAGACACGTATTAAAATCGGAGCCTATCCCGGTGGCCGTGCGGTCTAAGGCGTAGGTTTGCAGCCGCTTGATTGGTGGTATCGCGGGTTCGAGTCCCGCTGAGGGCATGGATGTTCGTCTCTTTGTGTCTGTTGGGTAGGCAGCGACTTCTGCGATGGGCTGATCACTCGTTGAGAGGAGTCCTACCGGGCCTGTGTGTGTCTAGTTGTGTGTGATCCAGCAACCTCAATAATGAGGTGGCCTAGAGTCGATTTGGGCTGTTGCTCCACGGAATAAATTAAAATCGAAATTTAGGGATATCGATATTTGTTATTATTGGATTCCCATGTAGACCCGAAACTATTGGTTTAGGTGATACACTGACTTACAGTTACCATCATTCCAGAAATTTTTCGCTTTGTGTTAAAAAGTAAATGTTGCTGTGTTCTGGCTTTATGATTCTTTGTCCCTTAATATCCATGTTCTTTTATTACGTAATTCAACATGGTCGTATTACGCAATTGTTTCTGTAGCGTTCTGCTTTTATTCCAGATGTCCCTGCTTCAAATCTCGATAGCGAAATCACTTGCTTTTTTTACGAAAATATTTACAGGTTTATTTAAATCTTGCCAACTATATTTCAGGACTACATGGTCTACTCTCATATACCAGCTCGCGTTCATTCCTTGTTGCTCTGATTATACATTTTTACCTGCTGCTTTTGCTGTTTACAGCCTTTTTTTGAAACATGTTTTGCTCCTTATATATATATATATATTGTTATGCTCGAGATGTACACTGAAACGTATGTGAACTCCCCATTATTTTTATCCGATTGTAACCAAAGTTTTGAAAGTTTTGATATGTTAGTAAAACTGCACAATATAAAATTTAATGAAAACCTGTTTAGTAGTTACGACACGCTGAAGGACGTACAGACAGACACGACAAAACTAATAGAATTTCCTTTGCAACTTTTCGTTGAGAACGCGCAAAAACTTACCACTTAAAACAGCAACAGCAGGTGAGTGATGCAGAGCCTTATTGGGCATTTGCATTTGCTGCTAAGCTTGTTCAGCGCTGTGCCCAAGTCCTCTGTCCTGTGACGAAGTACAAATTAACACGTTAAAGCCTAGTGGTAACTATACGTACCGCCAGGTTCAACACTCAAAAACTGTGCATATTTTATCCACACACACTTTATTTACGTGTTTGATGTGACTTAAAATAAGCAATAATTATTTTTTAAACAGCACTTAACCCGTTGTTTCTTATAATGCAAGTACACTGTGTTATCTGTAAGGAACGTACTGAATCTTTATGTAGAATATACATTAATTTCAGTCTACTGTAGAAAAGGGGACGGTTTATGCTAGACTGGCCAAGTGAGAATGTTAACACGCTCCCATAGGATGTAGTTACTTTCAGTATCTAACAGATGACGTTAGTCGTCAAACTGTCTCGACGTGTACATACTTTCATCCACGGCGTTTTTTATTGAAATTTGAGAGTTTTGTTTTTCCACTCGCAAATATATAATTACGAGTTAGGTTTATTTGCGCATAATTTTGACATTATTTTTACTTAGAGCTGTAGTCATTCGTGTAGTTTATTTTTTTTTTTGTAAATATAATGCTGAATTTCATGTCTCTGTAATTGCACCACACTCGATATCATTCGCCATGGCATTTAAATGCCACCAATGAAGATAACAGCTTGGGTTACTCTAACTTGTTTTTTTGTAACACGAATGCTATGATATACTCGTACATTACTCGTTCCACATGCAAGGTATGCGGGATAATTTTATTACTGCGTAATGCCGAAAGGTCATGTAATATGG
Organism: Reticulitermes speratus; assembly: GCA_021186555.1. Lineage (NCBI taxonomy): Eukaryota > Metazoa > Arthropoda > Insecta > Blattodea > Rhinotermitidae > Reticulitermes > Reticulitermes speratus. Next base: position 23,482,366 of record JAJKFL010000004.1, read on the forward strand.
CAGGGGTGGTCGCATTATACACTAACTGTCTCAACAACTTCCTACGAGTATATAAGCACAACATACTGTTGATGTGGTAGTCTTATTCCAACAAAATTCCATTTTTATTTAGGATTACACTATTAATTTTTGTGTTCTTTCCAGCATCGGCCTGTGAGTATACTGCTAACTGCTTATGGTGGTCAAATGTTATGTTTTTTAAATGGTCATACAACATTCTGGACCATGACATTGGATGACTCACGTGTATTGTTTTCATGACCTCTGTTATGCAAGTATGCTTTTAAATGTATTTACTTACTAGGCACTGTGGATGTACTACGAACGTCGGTCAGAAATAAGTGTACATGGCGCGTAGTGTCGTAACGTAAGGACTTATTCTGATTATGATTATGAGGGGAATTCGTCGCAAAGGGATAGTCATGTGTTTTCAGCGCTGAAGCAGAATCTAGGCGGCTGCTGATTCGAAGATGATGTCGAGTTGGGAACAGTAGTGACACGATGGCTGATAACACATGACAGCGAACTTCTGTCGGTAGGGAATGGGAGGGAAAGATTATCGCACGATATGATAGATACCTGAACTGTAGTTAAACAAAATAAAATGAAATGGGCTGAAAGTAAGGGAGGAAATACTAACCATTTAAAGCCAAACATTAATCTGAGTTATACGTAAATATTCAATGCGTACCGCGCAGTAAACACAACCCGTCTCGGTTATAAAAACCAGTCAATTAATGCTATATAGGGAAATAATATGCTGTTTTTCATATATTTGTACAAAACACATAAATACACTCTGTGAGTGAAATGTAAAATTTTTGAATGCTGAACCTGATGGTATATATACTGTACCTAATAGGCTTTGAAATGTTAGTAAGTCTTACAGAAAGAGAAAGTTTTATGAACACGTTCTAAACACATTTACTGAGACACGTAGCCTAATTGAAATCTGTTTGTACCATACAAACTATACAGAAAGTTACGTAAAACGGTTATATGTTAGACTGAAGTAAAATAGGGCAAGCATGATTTGAAAACTTTATCACATGAACTACAGAGATGCGAAATGTCTGCTTACCTTCATGGAAATGGTTTCTGAAGTAAAGCTCTTCCCCGGTCTGTCCATATCGCTAATTTTTGAGTAAAAAGGACCTTATAAGAAACTCATGTTTCTAGTTCTTTTATAAATACTGCATGCTTATGAGACTTGTAATACTATGCATGTGTACATCTGCGTAGTTACAAAATTCCTGCGGGTCAGAACGCGGTGGTACTGCTTATTAATAAACTGAACTTAAGTCACTATTTAAAACACCAACTGGATGCACCTTTATTCTAAAAATGTATAGATCTATACATTTTTAGAATAAAGGTGCATCCAGTTGGTGTTTTAAATAGTGATTGTCAAAAGATGCACGGTGATTTTAGATTAAATGAACTTAAGTCATAAACACGTGACATGCCGAAAAAAGAGATATATGTAAGGCGTGTTAAATTTTAATTAAAATCGAATGTTTTTTATTGTTAAACATGTGAAGAACAGTATATTTATTTTAATACTTTACGATTCGGTGAAAAGATTTCGCGGACCACGGCTTACGTAACATTGTTAGTATAGAACTCTGAACAATATGCTTTGCAACACAAAACAAATTAATGGGTTACGAACGAAACAATACGCTAACAAACCTAGTGAGAACAAACACATTCCCGATGTCCGTCTTGAAATATTGTCGTTACACAAGAAACCCATTCGAGTTATCCGCTAATGGTCGTATGATATGGGCGTTGGTTTCGATATCACGAAGTAACACAATGTTTTTATTTTTTGTCTTTATCTGCTAATTACCATAAGGAAGGGGAAAAGTCGTGGTGACGTGATGGGTCGTCTGTTGAGAGCCGAAAAGACAACAGCGGGAGTGGCCGGAACTACAATTGTGTTGAATGATGGCTGTGCGATGAAGCGTAATGCTGACGGTCAGGTCAATTAATCTTGATAGGTGTTGTGTCTTAAAAGTGTCGTCGGTAAGTACCGTTCATTACAGTTTGCTATCAAAATGGGGTTATTTAAATCGAGTAGCGAATCGAAGCAGTAATATTCTAGTTATTGGAAAATGTATTTAGCAATATCAGAGTCGAGTGTAATGCGTCGGTATAGGCTTTCTTTACTTTGTTTTGTGGTTCAATAGCCGAACTCGGGTCTAGGCCGCCTCGTTGTTGAGGTTTCTAGGTCACACACAATCGGACACACACGCCCGGTAGCACTAATCTGAACCGAGTGATCAGCTCATAGCAGAGGCCGCTACCTACACACCACACCACAAAACAAACAGAAGATACGAACATCCATGCCCTCAGCGAGATTCGAAAGCGCGATCTCAGTCAAGCGGTTGTAGACCTACGCCTTAGGCAGCACAGCCACCGGAATCGGCAGGCTTTTATTACTTACTGTACAATAAATCACATTTGTACACAATGGTAAGTATGGTTTGTAACAGTGAAGTGTCACAGATTCATATTGGTACCCGGGAGACACAAGAAATAGATGTACGGTTGTGGTTGGGAACCCGAAGATAGTGAACCGCTCACAGAACCTAGGCGTAAATGAGAGAAGGGTACTGGAATGTGCCCTAAATAAATAGGTCATTAGGTCGTGGGCTGGGTTTATCTGACTCCGGATAGGATCTACTGCTTAAAACTTATCAACACGGTAATAGGCTTATGGGTTAAATGAAAGGCGAGGAATTTTTTGACTAGGTGAGCGACAACTAGCTTCTGTAGGAGGCACGTTCTGAATGATGTTAGTCGTGTAGGCATATGGCTAATACCTTTTCCCCCACAGTAACTCACAGACAATGTGAAGAGTCACTGATGTTTGTTGTTTTGGTTTGTGTCACGGTGTATTATTAGTGACGTATAGGCCTACACAGAAGCGTTTTATAAAACTACTTACAGTAGACTGTTAGGATACTAACATGTTTGTCGGTTTAGTATAAAAGAAATTTCAATCAGTTTCACAAGTCCTATGGAATAACGTTTCGACTGTCTCTGTAGCGCATCGCGCCTAATTGCCATGCCATATGCATTTATAACATTGAGTTTTGCTCTCGGAATTGCTGTGTGGCTTATGAAAGAGCAGTTTGTCGTAATCCACACAGTTCGCCAGACTGAGATTCCCGCATTACTAGACAGTTGGGTTACAAACACACCTTCTGTCAAAACGTTGTGTCCACAAAAAAAATAAATCCTTCACTTTATATTTTCGTAAAAACATAACATGCTTAAGTGTTGGTCTATTAAGGATCTGTCACGTTTTTTCTGCCTCCTGTAAAATAGTGTGTCGGTGTGTTACGAAGAATTGCTGTTTCATGAGGGATATTTGTTTGTCCTGTATGAATACTGGCATTAAAAGGAAGAGTTTCCTAAACAGCATTAACCTCTTGGTCTCTGTAATGAATATTACATGTGTTCTCTGTGAGTCAGGAACTGGACGTCCAAAAACTATATACACTGACTTCGTGATTCAGAGGGTTAAGGGGATAGCATACTTTAAACTGAAGGAGGCCCTGGGCCTCTCTGTTCGAAATTGTACAGAAAAGTTTCACATTTCAGTGTATTTCTCTTCTTTGCGTCCGTTCAACGAGAGTGGTGCTGAGAGTCTGCTATGGGTCGTGACTTTCCTTCCTAGACCTACTTTTCAGCGATTTGCGTTAAAGAACTTCCAAGCAAAGCAATTGATTAATTAAAAACGAATTTAAAATATTTGAGCTTTTATCAAATCACACTCGTATTTACAAGAATGTAACTTGTAAGTCTATTAGTAATATCCCCTGGACCGTATTATAATGAAATTCTACGTAATTGAGTGACAAATTTAGAGAAAATGAGGGAAAGACAAGAATGTATACGATTTGGGGAAGACTAAAAATATGCGTCTGGAGAAATTGCGAGTGAGAGAGTAGGTGAAGAGGTCTATCAATACATGGATCTGGAGAAATTGGGAGAGTAGGCGAAAATGTCTATCAAGTCATGCATTTGGAGAAAGTGGGAGAATAGGCGAAAAGGTCTATCAAGATATGGATCTGGAGAAAGTGGGAGAATAGACGAAACGGTCTATCAAGACATGGAACTGGAGAAAATGGGAGAGTAGGCGAAAATGTGTATCAAGACATGCATTTGGAGAAAATGGGAGAGTACGCGAAAATGTCTGTCAAGACATGGATCTGGAGAAATTGGGAGAGTAGGCGAAAAGGCCGATCAAGTCCGCTGCTCTCCACCGATTATTTTATATCATGCCGGTATTGTTGATAGCTATAGTTGGGACAAGTATTGTGTTGGCAGTCTCTGATTCTAAGCTTCTATTTCCAAATGCATATACGACTATAGCTACACATCTACAACTGTTGTAATCTCGAGTCTTTTTGCATTCATGTGTTGGTATCGCTTGCGCCAAGAGGAAACTACAAAAAATAGCTGCAGCAGTGCCATGTCTTTAAAGCGCTATGTAGAAACATCGGGTTCTTTGTATAATATGTGTGCGAGTGTGTTTGTTACCTAGAATATCTATGGGGCCAGTACCAACGTGTTATCTCCATGACAATGGAGCAGACAGACACACTCTCCCCCATCTCCAACTCCCGCCCACTGCCACGAAACTAATGGTTGTAGAGTGTGACAATCCATACGAAATGTTATGTGTATTCATATGTAAGTACTCCAAATGTTTTGTACTTTCAGATCAGCCATAAATAAAAGCAGAGAAACTTGTTATCGAGGTTTACAGTGATTCTATTCTGATTAGGATGAATTTTATAAGTTATATCTTTTTTGGTTTATGATATGGCATCCCGAAATTGTAGTTTTTTTTGTTGGCAGAGTAGCGTGTTACGTTCTTAAAATGCGGGAGGATATTTTGTGTTGTTTCTTTTGTGGGTTATTTTACAACGCTGTGAGTACCTCAGAATTTATAGCTTCAAAATGTTGGATAATTTATTAATGATGAACAGTAAATGATTTTCTAAGTAAGCTATCATGATGTACACGAGGAACTGTATCGACTTCTTCATGTATAAACGGAGTAAAACTTCGAAAACTTCAGTATAGCTTATAGTTCAGCTGAGATTCCAGTCAGATATCTTCGTTTGCATATTGCTTCGTTAATTATTTTACAAATAATTTACATTGGAGCAGATCCGTTCTTGAGAGGCTCACTGTTCATGATAGCCTGATAGATGCGAGATGCAAAACGCAGAGCATCAGTAATGTAGACCACGGAAGGTCAGACAGAAAGAGTTTGTATTGCTTCAAGAAAAGTGGCCAACTTATCAAAAGTATCCATGCAAAATTAGGATTCACACAACGGGCGACATCCTTTGGGGATGTTTTCGCTCTCAGAGAAAAGTCTGAGCTGTGGAAGCTGGACAACTCTGGCTAGCGGCACAGAACTTTCCGTTTATTAGCTCCAAACCGGCAAGGTTATGTTTGTTCTTGGCTCTTAAACTCTCACAGTCTTGTAATGTGCCACGACTTCATCCTTACAAACTCTTTCTTCACCACTACTTAGATTCAAGCAATTATTTGTGATTATACACTAAATTGGATGTGAAGAATGTTTCCAAAAATTTAGGAGTCATCTCAAGATTCTAAGCGCCAGAAGATTGTCATGAAGCAAGTTCCATACTCACTGCTCACAAATATTAGGCGTCACGGAATAAAATTAATCTCCACGGCAACTTGGGGCCCGAGATTTGTGCATCTCTGCACCTCATAACCTATGCAACTGACATGACGTCTTCATTTAAGCTAAGATATAAACAGAATTCTTAATCTAGGATGCTTGAACGAAGCGAATGTATCAGTTCTGTGATGTCTGAGACGTGGGCCCCGTGGTTTATTGTAGAAAAGTTAATCAGTGACCCTTAATCCTTCGGTAAACAAGGGCATATGACGCAGACACCGGCAGCGCTGTGCTGGCGGATTAATTCTGGCGATAGGAGATGTGTATAGTAGATGCGATATAGCTGTTTCCCCTCTCAAATAACAACGAGATTATCAGTTTGTGAAACACCTGTTGCTCACGTACACAGATTGTGTATTGGCTGAATAGGGTAGGCTAAGATAATCCTATACAGTGCCTACGTAGGAAATCTTGCGCTTTGAAATATATTGATTCAGTTTCTGACGTATTTACGAAGTAACGTACATGAATGGTTAGGTGAGTTCTACGGTTTTTCTGCGTTAGTTGTAAATAGTAGGCTGTGGACTGGATGTCGAGCCAGCCTTTCCGTCCGTATGCTTTACCTTCAAAAATGCTTCTTCTTCCTCTACTTCTTCTTCTTTTCTACTTCGCTTCATGGCTAAGGCATTAATGCCTGTTCCGAACTTATACATCAGCCCTCAAGTTCACTCCATCTGCGACGGGGGCGATCTACACTTCGTCTTCCTCGTGGGTTGTATTCTCGTATTTGTTTAGTTAATCTTTCTTTATTCATTCTGTCTATGTGTTGTCGCCAATCTGTTCTTTTTGTTTTATCTTATCATTTATTGCATATATTCCCAATTCTTTTCTCACGTCTTCATCCCTGACTCGGATCTAGTTTTGTAATTCCTTTCACGCGGCGTAAGAATTTCATTTCAGTGGCAGCCCAATCACTCGACTTACTCAGCTACAGATTGGTAATCTGTAATGAGGAAACTTAATTACTCAAAAATGCTAAAGGATTTAATTTAAGGAACTATCGAAAATGCCTATAATATTGATTCCTGTCAGTCCTGTATAATCTCTCCCTAATTAAAAAACGAAACTGAGAATTTAGGCCGCTTTTACTAGAGAGCAACTCATACGAAATCTGATAAAAAAATATCTATGAGCCTCGCTGATGTGTTGAAACATCTCCCGAAACTTCGTGTGCATAAAATGCACTTCGCTAAATTCTGATATCCAGGTCTGGTAGGAATCATGTTGGTGCCACAATAGGCTTCTTATGTTTCCACAGTCTAGCGGCAAAACTGCTTTCATATCATAACAAAACTGTACTTTTTTTCTTTCTACAATTTTCCTTTCCAAAATATGAGTATGTAGGAGCGTTACGATTTGATCTCTTGTTTCCCCTTCTCCGAGCTAAGTTGTTTCGATAAATTGTAGTCGGAAACACAGCTATAAATCCAAGTTGATGTTGGGATTTGCAAACAATCACAAGGAACGGGGAGAAGGGAATGAATTTGTTTTAATATTGAATTGTATTTGTTCTCCTTCTTCTGTTCTGTTATTTCGCGATAGTAGATTCTATGTGCTTGCCTGCTACCTTCGTGTGTTTGCGAACCGGCTGAGAGTAGAATAAGTACAGGTGTGTAGTAGGTAACGACTTTTTTGGCGTTATGAAACTTCATCCCCAAATATTCTGTCTATAGACTATGTATCATCATCATGTAGCCTCTTCAACAGCGAGTTCTACAGAGAGTGCGATCTAATGCTTCCTCTTTCAATTTCCAGTATCTTTTCGTTTCCTTAAGGTCATCCAGTAACTGCTTACGTCTTCTTCCTCATCTTCCCGCCCCTGTTATTTTTGCTTCTATCTTTCCTTCCATAATGTATTTTAGAAGGCAGTTTATACGCAAGATGTGGCCAATCAAGTTAGCTTTCCTTTCTTATATTGTATGTAGGATATTTCTTTCCTCCTATAGGATGTGTGTCTATCAAAAATGCCCACATTTCTACACGGACAGGGAACTTATTTAGTAGAAGCAAAATTTAAAATAACGTAAGAGTTGCGTGAATTAGGGTCGCTGTTTCAAGCAGTTCTCCATTCTCAGTCATTCGTTTATCACCGATGCTACGTAACATCAACAACTGACAGCGCCGTTTTTTTTAAAATTAAAGCTTTATTTCTATTGACAGTATACATAAATCAGACATACAGATTGCAAGTTGTACCAATATTTACCAACTTCTGTGATAATAAAAGAAACGAGTCACCCGCATCTTCCGCTACGTGAGGAATCAAAGAAGAAAAATCAGTAACTGTAGTGAAAAATTATTGAAAAAAACACTATCTTCTTTCTTGCTCTAGCTAGAGCAAGATATGTTTTGGCCGCTTGTGTTTGTAACGTCTATACATGGTATTTAACTCAGTAATGGTGTATTGTCCTATGTTTCCTATTAGTGGATTGGGATGGAACTGGCACGTGGTATAAAACCTGGTGGCGAGCTGGCGGACGTGACAGCGCCTTTAAATAAAACACGCACTGTAACGGTTTGGGTACAGGCTGCAAACTTCCCGTCTAACCCCAGAAGTACCGATGTATTTGAATTCCGATTAACAGGAAGTACCATTTTAATATACAATCAACATAGTCTTCTTAACTTTGGTAAATTTCAGCATCACGTATATTGTTTGGCTTAACAAGATAACACATTTTGTGAAATAAAAAGAGCCTGTATTAGAGGGGTTATATGGATGTTTGATGAAAGAACTGCATCGCCTATCCATGGAGTGTTAACAATGGTAGGGGCGTGGTAATAGTTATAATGAGGGGGTAAGTCGGCAGTGTGACGACAAGGGGATTCACCCAGCCCATGTGATACAAAAGGAGTCACGCCCATTTCTCTTCAGGTTTATATAACGCCATAGAAAGTCACACGCTCTACGATAAGGTAACCCCACATTGCATTATTTTTCAACTCTTTGAGACCCAGCTATCAAACTGTCAGTCTGCGCTCTACTTTTCTTGATTTAACATTAAGCTGTTGCTTCTAAAGTTAAAAATGACTTCCGTTTGTGAAAAAGGGTGCTCTGGAAAAAAATTTTTTGTCATTTTTTGTACAAGTAGATGAGCATGCAAAATTAAAATGCATAAAAGCCGTTTGCTCCCTTCGTATGTATTTAAAGATTATAGAAAGAAGATGTAAGCAGCTACTGGATGAAAACAAGTGGGTGCTGGAAATTGAAAGAGGAAGCACTAGATCGCACCCTGTGGAGAACTCGCGATGGAAGAGGCTATGGACCTGTCGTAAGACAGACTACGAAATGGTTGAATCCAAACTTAAGAAAACCGCATTTCAGGGAAATTACAGTGTTTAATGTTCTAAAATTTCAAGCAAAGACTACTTAGTACGCACAACTGACACATCAAACATGCTTTCTGGTTTGAACCGCTTTGTTTTCTGAAGTCCTTAAAGCCTTTCGGGGAACACTGCAGTTCATAATCTTTGGGGTGAATGTCCTGTTTAGGTAAAGACAAAGAGTGCTGTGTTCGCCGAAACATTTGGGAATAATTCATTAACAAATGACGTGTCGAAAATCTGAAAGTCAGTTTTATAATTTCGACGTCTAATGAAAGAACTTGTTCAAGGAAAATAACTGTTGTTTCCATAAATCGGATCCAGACACATTTTAATGATTTAAGGAGCAATTCCAGTTCGTCTGTGTAGACAGAGTGGCAGGCAATTAAAACTTGTAAGAAGCACTGAACTGTGTTTTCGTATGGAAATGACTCGAGAAGTTGATTCGTAATTTAAACAGTTGGGATTCAACTGCCCGCTATAATAAGTCGTTTGAACAGTCACTGCCAAATAAAATGTGGATCGAGCTAAATGTAAAGAAAAAGTAAAACAAGTTACTCACAATTGGACCCAAAAAAAAAAAGTAACTTTTCGTGTAGATGTACTGTCTCTTTTAATTTCATAAAATTCTGCTTATAGGTTTCATATAAATTCTCAGAATAAAAAGTGATTAACTAAATAGCAGTAACAGAATTGTTGTTTGTAATAGATAGGCCTATGCGATTTTTTGTGAGGTCGGAAATGAAGTTACTGAATTATTTACATAAATTCCACAATTGAAAATATTAATGAAGATGAAATATGCGGGCATTTTGCACACATAGTTGAAAATAGAAATGCATACAGGATACTGGTTAAGAAACCTAAATGAAAGAGCCTACTTGGAAGAGCTAGGCGCAGGTGGGTGGATAATATTGAAATGGGCCTTAAAGACATTGGAAGGGATGGTGTGCACAGGGTTAATCTCAATCAGTATAGTGACAAATGGGGGATGGGTGTTGTAAATACCGCGATGAGTCCTGCAGTTTTGTAAAATACGGGTAATTCATTAACTGGTTGAGGACCCGTTAGCTCCTCAAGGATGAATGTGCTCCGTGAATTTTGTTGGTTAGAAAGCGACGTAGCGGAAACCAGATCACTGTCACTATGCGATCCATTTGTGTACTTAGGTTTTCAGTATTCCAACCGGTATGAAAAAGATATATGTCCACGGTTGTCCACGTGTGGACGTAACAAAATATATCATTGTTACTGGCGCCTATTAGCAGACTCAATAGTTGTCAAACTGATCTGCTGGTGGGGTACAATGCCTTCATTGATTGTATTGTTGGACCTCTTGTCCCAACATTTTGCATCGTGTGGCCTTAATAATATGTGAAAGACACCTCTTGACGGCCTGTCACTAACATCTCTTCCCTCCCATCATGATCCAGAACGCAGTTACTGGTACTACTAATTTGCCAGTTCCCCGCCCGCGTTACATTGGCGCTGCCGGGCACGTTCTGCAGCCCGCCCCACTGTGATATCGCGCGTCTGCATGTCAAGCTGATAATGGCACGTTCTGTACTGGGGCTGGCGTTTTGCTGAGAATGGCCGTTTTTTATTATTATTTTAACTAACGAACATCACGTCATTTTGACATGTGTACCCCTCCATGCTCAGAACAGCAGCAATGGGGAAATCTCTTTTTTTCGTAACCCGGTTCGTATTTTTTAGTTGAGGTGCTGTCAAAAATAGAAAAAAATGATTGTGATGGAGCTGTGGACGACATTCTCTCTCTTTCCATGTTCTCTGCTGTTTTATTCTCGTTTTGCTTCTTCCGATTCGCATTTTTTCGGAATCATACTTCATATTTTATCAGTGTTACTGCGTCTTCATTAATTATAATTCGAACAATCCTACGACGCCTGTCACTCTAAGGTCCCATAATTCTGCTACAGTACAGGATTGTTTTATCGATATGGACCTGTACTGCTAGTTTCGACTCACATAAAGTCATTTTCAGACTATTTTAATTGTAAAGGTAAAGGTATCCTAGTTTATCCTAGGACAGTTCATGAATGCCCAGATGGGGAGTAGAGGCATAGCTCTACTCTTTCTTTAACCTCGGCGCTAGATGGGGTGATTAACGCCACGCCTCGGCCGCTTTACCCCCAGGAAAGAGATCCGGTACACATTGTACAGGAGGCTGGAAGTTGTCGATAAATTATGTAATATTTACCAAGCTACTTCAACATAAATAGTTAAGTCGAGAGATATTAGTCACATGGACGTGTCGCTTGGGTTTGAAACAAGATACGCATACAAAATATTGATGGGGACGCGTCTTAGTGAAGCGTCCGATAGGTGATCGAGAAGGAAAGAGGAGGAAAATATTAAAATGTACAGAGAGATCAGTTGTCACGTTTCCGACTCGATTGTACTCTTCGAGGACTACACGTTGGTATTCTAGTTTTAGAGTCTGTCAGAAGGAAGGAAGACAAATTATCAAAGTGTTTTGAAGATTGAGACCCTCCCTCCCCCCCCCCCCCCCCCCCCCCCCCGTACGCTTACTCATTAGACACAGTTCTTCTTAAGGGAACTACTTGTTCAATTGGATTCACAGTGAACTTCCTAAACTAATTAAACTTTTAGACATTTTACATTGTCTGATGTAATGAAATTGCCGATGCCAGTGGCCGCGCGGTCTAAGGCGTGGGCCTGCGGCCGTTCGCTTGCTGGGATTGTGGGTTCGAATCCCTCTGGTGGCATGGATGTCTGCCTCTTGTGAGTGTTGTGTGTTGTCAGGTAGAGGTCTCTGCGACGAGCTGGTCCTTTGCTCAGAGGAGTCCTACCGAGTGTGGTGTGTCTGAGTGTGATCATGAAGCCTCGATATGAGGAGGCCCTGGTACACTACGGGCTGTTGCGCCATGGGGGGAAAAATTGAGTGAAATTAACACTACGTTTCGGGGACAGGATCGGCGTCACTCTGCAAGGCTTGATTCTAAAACCTAATGTTAGTTTATAGTAATTATTTACATTCTAAAGACGAGCGCCAATCGTTCCCCAGAAGCGTAATGTTATATTAATTGTATTAACTTCGACACATTAGGCGACGAAAGAATTCCATGAAGTTAATGAGTTTATATGTGATATGCAATCGTCAGAACCTTATAGAATAGACGACATACTGATTTACAGTACACATTTAATAGAATGGATTTTGGGAGTTCTTATTTGACATTGTTTCTGTTATTGTGTGTTTACCAGCTGGTGCATCTTAGTTCCCAGAAGTTTAAATCGTGTTCTTTGCAGCCATTACTATTAGCGAAAATAAATGTAAACTTGGGAGAACGTAGAAAAGAGCAAATGAGTGCGATATACAGATTACGGTTAGTTCTGAAGGTGTAAAAAAAAATCTAGGAAAGGAGAAATAAGAGGCAGCTTATATTCTGTTGGTGTCGTTGGCCATTGTTTTGCTTGGGATTGGATAGCATCCTACAATTGCAAAGCAAGCGGTTTTCCCACATAGGCCGGCAGCGCTCTCCTTGCCATGCAATTACCATGATTGCTTTGCTGGCTGTTTTCTAGCGATACGGCGACTAGAGGATTGGGGTTGAGGGTCAGGGTGGCGAGGGAGTAATTGCTTCATTATCGTAGACGTGCTGCTGCTCCTCTTTTCCGTGTATTGTGTTGTGCTACGGTTTACAAATAAACGATATAAGAATATTTTTGAAATTAAATAGAGTCTGAAAAGTTGCCTTCCAGAAATGGATGTTTTGGCTTTGTTAAAGCAAAGAAGCGACCAAATCTTTTTTTTGCAGTTTTAGTTTCTGTAGGCTCAGTACTAGAGTTTTGTTACACGGCTTCAGGGTTTAGTGGGATAAACATTAGTTGCTGTAATTCTAAAGACGTTTAGTGGGATAAACATTAGTTGCTGTAATTCTAAAGACGTTTAGTGGGTTAAACATTAGTTGCTGTAATTCTAAAGACGTTTAGTGGGATAAACATTAGTTGCTGTAATTCTAACGACGTGTTTCCACCCATATTGATTAGGCAGTGTCGGGTGACGTTTATGATCGGGGGATTGCAAGGTTGGCAAAGGCAGTGCCGTGTCTTCTTTTAAGTTGTACAAGTTTTAACGTGCGGAGGGAATGAGGAAAACCACGAACAGCGTCAAAATAAGTGGTCATCGGGAAAAATTTCAAACTCGCGGCAAGCAGTGTACGAAAATTGAGAGCTTACGACTCGGCCGGCTGTTCGGTGTGCTATGGCAATTATCATGACTTGAACACCATTTAAGACCATGACATCACTTTTTTGGGGGGAAAGGGGGCAGAGTTTTTTTTCAGTATTGTGATATGGGAATGCCCAGGGAGTGCAGTTGCTTCCTATCACCAGTCTGTCATCTTAAAACCTTAGAACTAAAATAGTGTACTATTGCAATGGCACTCCAATTGAAGTTATATTTATTGTCTGATTAAAGTGAAGTGGGAAATACGAGGGAAAAAGGGACCACTTTGAAGACCTAGGCTTAGATGGGAGGATAATATTAAAATGGGTCTTCAATAAGTGGGATGGGAACATGAACTGAATTGATCTGGTTCAAGATGGGCACAGTATCGGGCTTTTGGGAATGAGGTAATGAACTTCCGTGTTTCATACAATGCGGGATTTCTTGACTAACATAGGACTTAGTTTGTTCTCAAGAAGGACCCTGCTCCATGGAGTTAGTTAATTAAATGTTTGTTTGGTTCGATTAAATTGCGACAGTCTAAAAGCACCCCGTTTCAGGGATTGGCTGCATCTCCTTTCTCAGGTGGAACATGGGGGCAATTGTGCTGTTTCGGATCACTTGGGTAAAGCTGCTGTTTATCAGAAGAGTGACTAACAAAGAAGACTATCCATTCAGTGTGCTCTGTTCCTTTTTTCATTTCCGCCAGAAATCACATCATTCAAACCAGAAGCAGTACATACGATAGTCCGGACCCTAATAATCATTTTTAGCTGTCTGCACAACAGTTCATCGTTATTCCCAGCGATGAAACTTAAATCCTTTTAAACGTCTCGCCTAATTAGATTGGAAGCAGATTGTTGGTGACGTCTGAATGTTTTGTAAACGATAGTCATCGAAAAAAAGAAATGAACCTGTATCGTGTTTCCATACCATACGCATGCTATTTTTGTGCCCTTTCTTTCAGTTTTCAGAAACTTCTTCCCCTGTTCATTACATCGCCATAAGGAAAGTTCTACACCTGTTTGTTTCGTTCCCAGGAATCTTCATTTCCTATTCTGCACTGGTTTCTTTCACAGATCTTACCGGCTGATTACAGGAATGAAAGACACGTGTTTTTGAATTGTGCCTCGATATTTGTCCTAAAATATCTTTTTTTCTTTTGATTGCAGCATCCGTACCCTTCGGAAGACCAAAAGAAACAGTTGGCGCAGGACACAGGCTTAACAATTCTTCAAGTCAACAACTGGTGAGTTAAATTTGCCAAATTTGCAATAAATATGAAAGCGGGGTGCTTATTGAAGAGAAGCCCTCCATAGATTTGAGTCCCTGAGATGCCAGTTATTGCTCAGCTGGTCAAAATACCACCTGTTACGGAATGAGAAGTACAATACTATGTTTATTACAGGCAGCCACTGGCCCCTATCATGGGCCAGAATGGATCCAATCTATACCTCCATATCTTTAAGATTAATTTTCATATTATCCTCACACGTTCGCTGACATCTTCGAAATGCTGTTGATCAATCTTATCTTCAAAGTCAAATTTTGTGTTGTACGCATAACTAAGAGGTGCTCATGGTCTGGTCATTTGACACCTTGCGCCATTTAAGGGTGACCTTTATGTCGAAAGCTAAAGGACTGAGGACTATGTTGTACAGAATTTCTAGACAATCGGTCGCCAGGTATTTATTTCTGTTAGAAGCTGAGTCGACCCCAGGGCCATAGTGCGGCCAGAAGGATTGGTTCAATGAAGAATCCTAATGATCCCGTCGGGAATCGAATCCGCGACCTTCCGGCTTGTAGCGCAGAGCCTCAACCAATTGCGCCACCGCGTAACCCGTAGTGCGAATTATGTTAGTTAATTCAGACGATTTTGTTAATTTCCTATCTAAGATAATACTTATAAGATATTTTTATTGAAATGAGATTAATTAATGAAGTACTGCATTACAGCTGATGACAAAGCTTTCACTGGCATACTGGACTGAAAAAACAGCGCCGTAGCATGCCGTATTGGTCACTGTTTATTCGGAAATGACGTGCATCTGTCTTGTTACTGGGATATGACGTAAGGCCTCTCCTATAAGACGGCCACTACTTTTCTGTGAGGCTATTTACGAAAAAAATACCTTGCCTTATATTCGGACGTATACGGTACTCGAATTTGGTTTGAAACTGTCACACTTTAATAATCATTAAATTTTCCCTGTTCTTGAAGATTAAATACTTGGAACTTTAGGCCATGTCGGCTGGCGAAAGGTCGTAGTACATTCATCTTCAGGACCGCTTGACCCTGAAAATGAAGTGGCTGCGATCCGTCGGTACGTCGGCAACTACACACTCAACGACGCAGCGTGACATCCCAGAAGACTTGGAACTTCAGCAACACCGCTGTGAGAACCTCAAATCTCAAAACATCCTTATCCGTTCGAGCACCACGCTAAGGAAACGTATGAGGGGATTGACGTATAGTTGTACAAATTCGTAGTTCCGACACTAAGTGAAATCAGTTGTCGGATTCGCTGTCCCGACTGCTTTACCTCCGGGGTAAAGATTGCCGATATTTGCTTAGTGGATAGGAGGCTGGAAGGGGCCCAGTGTCGGTCTCGGCGCTATAAAGAAGAGAAAAAATTCTGCTTTTACTGAGAATAGAACTTCTAATCTTCCGCATTTCAGCTATTATTGTACGTAGTTGTACTGATTGAGGTGTCCCGGAGCATTTTGTTGCATACGAAAGAGGTTTTCTTTGAAAGATATTGGTTTGGAACTAATTAAATAAGCTATGGACTTCTTCGGTAAAGAGTTTCATTAGGAAATTTGAAACTGTGTGTGTGTGTGTGTGTGTGTGTGTGTGTCGTTATAATAAGTACCTTCAACAGATTTGGAGCCCCCGAGAGCTTAGTCGGTGTTGCTACTACGCTACGGGCTGGACGAGGCTTATTTGAATACTGGCAGGAGCAATAGATTCTTTCTCTTCTCCAAAACGCCCAGACCGGCTCTGGAGCCCACTCAGCCTTATATGCAATGGGTATCTGGATCTTTCCCGGCGTTAAATCAGTCGGGACGTGAATTTGACCACTCACCTTTATCTAGTGCCGAGGACAAGAATGGGTGGAGCTATAACTCTACCCACCATGTATGCCTTCTTGGCTTGTACAGGGACTTTACCTTTCTTACCTTACGTTCAACAGATTGGTGTACATCCTATGTTCTTCCGTTCACCCGGAATAAAATTTCCTTTTTTTTTAGTAAATTCACCCTCGTATGTTGTGTGCCACTACTAATTGTGTTTACACTTACTATATATCCTACTTGCCGGATCATATTTTAACTTTTGAACGTGTTGTTCACTTCGAGAACAGGTACGTCTTCATCAAGTTGGCCTATTATTTGGCAAACGACAAATTCCTTCTTCTTCCCTCTGCTTCTCATTCTGATACATAATGCACCTGCTACCTCATTACCAACCAAAATAATAGCTTGCTGGGGATTTATTACTTTAAAAACATTTGCCAAGAAAGAAATCTCGAGACATGTTTTAGTGAGGTTGGCGTGTCAGTGCGTTAATTGAACACAAATCACGTTGCTAAGTCGACGTGGAATGATGGCAGACAATCCATCAGGGCCTTTTCGAGCCTAAAGAGTTAATCGTCCGCAGAAAAGAATTCTGGGAGGTCTGTGACATCATATGCCCACTATAGTGACAAACTTAGTGTCATGCGCAGTAGATGTCTTGTGGGAGTGGTAGTAATATATAGAAACGCGCGCGCGTGTGTAAATATATTATACTGTAAAGCTGGCTGGAGGAATTAGAAATGAGCTCATCCATGTTTCTTTCCTTATACTAAGACATGTTTCCTTGAATACGCCACCAGATAGCGTTGTCTACTGTGTGCTGGTACGATGTGAATGATGTGTCGGTTCGGAGAGCAGTGACGTTAGTGGTTGTGAAAGCTCCGAAATGTGCGTAATCTTGGTTATTTTTATGGTTGCCTTACAAAAGGTCTGCTTAAGTCGTTAACTGTTGCTAGGAATGTGATTAATTCTTTTGATATATAAATTACAAATTATAAATTCGTTACTATTACTTCCACGCGTCTATTTTCTAGCAAACTTTCCTTTCGAAAGTAAGCTTTTATGTTTGCCATGCACTGCGTATATGTCACTTCTTTTAATCTTTTAAACCACCCGTCCTATTTTCACGAAACTTGGTACAGGTATTGTACCAATTCCATTCTTGTAATTTTCTACAGTCGTTAATAACAATATGGAGGACGAGCGAAATTGTTTGGGTGGAGGGGGTAGGCATCACTGGGGTCATTTACTTTTAGGTCTTGATGTGACATATGGTAATAGATTTTGGAGAAATGTGCTTCTTTCCTTAAATAAATATTTCTTATAATGTACAAAAATGGACGTGCGAAAACGTTTAATAACTTTCAGTCTAATGACGATAGCTAATAAATCACAGGCGCTATGCACATGAAATTCGGTGCCTATGTAGGTATGTAATATTATAGAAATATTGTCTGTAAGTCAAACAAATATACCGACGATATGGAATTTTGGAGTATATCTATATCTGTATTCAATTATAGGCTGACAGAGTCTTAAATTACAAATTTTTGTAAATTCTATTTTTGTATTTCAGTAACGTAAATCATACGACTGGTTTTTATATAATGATATTTTCTAGGGTTCATATATACTCGATTGCCTCCTGGCCGTAGGGTCAGATCCCCTTTAGTGCATCGTTACCATTACGTGCCCTTTCAGCCATCGGAAACAGGGTACACAATCGACTAAAGGGATGGTAGGAGGTGGGGGGGAGTTACGTGGTTTTGGTATGAGCGAACAGTGGAAGGGGCGAGTGTAGAAGGTCCCTAGTTACAACGCACACATAAATGGAAAACGGATTGATTAATCGTAGTAATTACCGATCAGCTTTCCGTGCTAATTAGATCTTCTCCCTCCCTCGCTCCCTGGTTCGCTAGCAGTGCGCCTGCTGGCTTCCCTTCCACTCACCCGCCGTACAACTAACAATGGCGTCCAAATGAGATTATTTGCTGAAAATGGCGATTCGTGTACAATGTGAGTGTATAGGAATGAGACCTTTCCTTCTGACTACACGAAGTAACAAATTTCGTGGCCCCTAATTCTCATATTTGTGTGATAGGTTTACGAGCAGTTTGGCAGAAGAAAGTGATGCAGCATAGACACACGATATATGTTTCAAGCTTAAGTGGCGATGCTGGTGTTAAATGCGTCATATTTCCGCAAAACCTGTTCGTTTGCTTATCCACATGCGTCTTCAAATCGAGACACTAATTTTGGTGCATGAGACAGACAGTCATGTGACATTAGTATGTGTATGAGGTTCTTAGGACGATATTGCTGAAGAATCCAAGTATTCTGGGATATGATTCCGTGTAGACTGGTGCGTAGTTAGTGACGTAGAGGATTTTGCTGCGTCCATCTTCAGCCTACAAGATATCAAAGACATAATCAAATTTGTCAGGCCTATGTCCCATTAGACTGGGAGTTGCTTTGGCAGTGTCGCAGTGAGGGCTAATAATTCTAATTCTGTCTTGTCTGAGATGACTTGAAACGTATTTGAAACTTAAGGAAGACTTGAATATTCACTTGTGTACATGTTTGTGATTTTTCACTTATCAGGTTTTAATACACATTGTGTTATCCATTATCATCTTACAATATGGAATCACTTGCAGTTTTCACACCGTTGCTATCGTGTCACAATTTATTTTTTACTTATATTATTTCAATAGACGTTGCATACATTTAAATGTCATGTCATCAAGAAACGTTTCTACTCGTAGGTACTTCCGCCAAAGTCATGAAAAATGAAAGTTAAATTCGCCATATCTGCCTGTCGTCTCTCGGTCCTCATGGAACAAATCAGTTCCCACTGAATACATTTTTTTTTAAATTTTATAATGGGAGTTTTTTCTGAAATCTGTGGACCAAGTTAAATTTTGGTTAAAATGTGTTAAACGTAATAGGTTACGTAAGTTCTTACGGAAACTTACGATAAGGTCTTTATTAATTCGCCTTGGATTGAAAGAAGTGAATAAAAATATAGAGAAAATCAAGGTCCATGTTACGTAAATGTTTTTTTGCCAAAATTTGTGCCGTTTACGAGATAATGAAAAGAAATACATCAGAGCTGGAAAGAGCAAAGATATGGTTGACGATCTAGCATAATGCAGCACTACATAAGGGTGAATTTTGTGCCAGGAAGACAAAAATACAAATATACTGTCCGATCTTTGGTCAGGCTTACGAAAACCGAGAAATTTCCCAGCGAATTAACTGCCATTCTGTTCTGATTAAGCTCTTTGCACGTTTATAGTGGGCCATGAACTGCTACCGTTTTCACACTGTGAACGTTGGTACAACATGTAGAAATCAATTTGTGAAGAGAATATTAAGTACCTGGAACACGTATCTTTTTTCAAGACAGGTACTTGAGAATCTGAATTAGCGCAGAAATGAGGAGGCAAAGATCGCCTCGATGCTGCATTGCACCCACATTCCATATATTTTTGGAACCTGCAGTGACTTGTCTTGGTGTTAATATTTCAGAAATTGTGGGGTTACAGCTATTTGTGTGGACACTACCCCAATCATAGGAGCTTGTTTTCATAGTGACGTGTTTTGATTTCTGGACATTACGTCCATCACTGTCAGGTCTACAGTTTCAGTCTCAGAGGGTACACAATCCTTTCTTGCAGAAGACACACAAGATGATTTCGACTCTTGTCAAGTTTGATTACTTTGCTGTAGAAGGGAACTGGGTTATGGGTTAGGTTGGGACGTAAGGGGTGGACTGCAATTATTGTCGGCTTGCTTACTTTCTTGCTGGCTGGAGTAATCCAAAAGAGGGGAAGCATCTGTTTTCTCACGACATAATTATCCCCAGGGCTCAACAATCAGACG
Organism: Reticulitermes speratus; assembly: GCA_021186555.1. Classification (NCBI taxonomy): domain Eukaryota; kingdom Metazoa; phylum Arthropoda; class Insecta; order Blattodea; family Rhinotermitidae; genus Reticulitermes; species Reticulitermes speratus. The sequence goes on from JAJKFL010000004.1 coordinate 23,502,606, forward strand.
ATCAAACAATCGACTACTGCTGCTCATTGTGCGTTCCCGTGATTGTTTGATTGTGAACTGCTTTGAGAGGGCCACACGCCAACCGACACTAATGACAAGACAGCCATTCCCTACCGACTAGGCGATCAAGTGCAATAGACAGGCGGAATGGAATTAATTTAGCTTACTCTTACTTTGTAAAAGGAAATTGGTATTCGGAAAATTATTTTTGGCGCTGTCTTAATGCCCAGATAAATTTAATAGATTTAATTTTAGGGCTGTAAATTTGTGTATTCTGCAAGCCTTTATAACGAAAATTGTGAACAGAATACACGATCTTTAATTCGGGTAACTACTTGCATGAAATTCGCCTCCTTTTACTGGTCTAACTTAATATAAGGTCATACACCTAGCGTACCTGAAGCACCGCTGTTATAAACATATTTTTGTTCAAAAATTGAAATTACAATTCTTTTTAACCGTTTATTGTGTGGGCCTACTGCTATTTAGTTATTTTAAAACTGTACTTTATGTAACTGACTTGATTAAATATCAGGTTACGATTATCACAGAAAAATATTATACAAGATTCGTAATATATGATCACAGGAAAAACTGCTGGGTAGATTACAATCCTTCTCTTACGTATTATGCCTTCTTTGGTTCAATTTATATTCATGATTGAAGAACTTCTTGGAAATGAACGCTTGGAAAATATTTTGGCCATGTATAATTTGGGGTTTTCACAGCTGTGTTTCTGAGAATTCAAGTCTTATGGGACGCCTGCTGGTAAACAGTTCTGCGACGTGGATGTAGGATAGATTTTACATTCCACAGTAACCACAGAACAATTTAACACGTCTTTAGATAAGAGCTTAAGTCTGTAAGGATCCTTTTATGGAAATCGTTAAGTAAACTGTTTAATTTGTGTCGCGTTTTGCCTAATTCATACAGTTGCAAGATTGTTTCCATGTCTTATTCTCTCCGTATTAAACGTCCATTTGCTGCTGAGCGTCGCGAAGACGTTTGGGAGGCGGAAGAGGTCTTCAAGGCAGCGTCTGATGTCGCCGTTGTCTTCCGACCCGTAACGTCCCATTTCGACTCCCCTGTTAGTTGAATTCCAACGGCTGTAGATGGCGCTGTGTGCGTTTTACGACGTAGTAGAGCAGTTGCTACTCTGTCCTCCCTCTATGGGATCACTTGGCTGTGTTGTTGAAGGGTGAAACTTCCCGTTTATGTACAGAGCTGGCAATGGGATAGAGAGGAAGGCAGGCGAATTTGTGGTAACGCACCCCAAGTATTCCCAGCTATTGTGTTTCCTTTGAAATGCAATGTTGCTATGTAGAGTTGCAGTGTCAGGGATTTTTGAAAGGAAATGACGTCCGAATGCTTATTATTGATGGGGCACGTAAGATATTTTACAAGTAGGATGTTTGACTCATTAAGTACGTGTCAAAGTAATTCAGTATTTGTTCTTGGCCGAGAGGACTGGTGTAGCGGTAAAATTTTATAATTTTTTCAAGAGGAGCCTGGTTCAAACCCCGGCCGGAACTCAGGTTAGTCTTACAGGAGTTCCCAGTGATATCCCTCAACCGCTCCAAGCATATGTCTTGATAGCATCTCGTTCGCAAAACGGTTGCTTCCTTCCAAACCCTTCCACATCGTGTCACCAGTCGTTTTACCATTGACGATATTATAAAATATGACATAGTGAAGTTACGTTTGTCCCTTTCCGAGCCATTAAGGCGTATCGGTGCAGTAAAGAATAGCTCCACTAATTCTTAACCTCGGACCTAGATGGAGGGGAGAGGTCAACTTTACGCTCCGGCCGCTTTAACCACGGGAAAGAACCCCGGTACCCTTTAAATAGGAGTTTGGATGGGATTCAGAGACGGTCTGAACGGTTTAGGAGATATAACATCTTTTATGCCGGGATTCGAACCTTGGACGGACTAGTCCATAGACAGTCGCTATACCGACTGTGCTATCCCGATTTCGGTCTATAACCGTAAAATGTCCCTCATAGTTAAAATTGTACGTCCGCAGATATTTGTGACAATGAAATGATTCAACAAAGATAAGTTATATGATGCCAAAATATGGGCCTACATATTTCACTGCAGTGCAGTGTAGTGATGTTAAAAGAGATACTGGCAATACTCAGACGTGGGTCCTAATACAGTTATAAGACAATGATGTGTACTGAATGTACGCAATCTTTCATGCCAACGTTTCTTATAATTTTGTGACTATTCTGTGCACCATTTAATAACGTTGAACCTACTAGTACACATTTTCCCATTCTCAGCTACCCCTTCCCCAACATAAAAGACCGGATCTTTGATATGAATTCTTATAAAAATTTCAATGTTCATTTCTTGCATTTTCTGTTGTATCTAGCCAAAGTATTTTTCCATATGTTGTGAACATTGATTCTAAATCAATTCCATTTTAATTACTAATATTTTGTGGATTTGAATGTTTCATGGGGGTGACTGAGAATTATTGTTGTGTGGTATGTGAGGCCGTATAGACTGGTAGAATAGGACCAAAGTGTCGGAGGTACCTGCTGATTCTTTATTCGTAGTAGAAAATGGAGGCGGCAAGTTACCCCCGAAATGTTGAAACAGAATTTCCAGCCGTGCAATTCATATATTACTCTATTTTCCATTATAGTCTGAAGTGAATTCACTATGCTTTTAGCCCTTTGAAGGCTGCCGTAATTCTGTATGTATAAATATATAAGTATTTCCTCACCCACAACACAGTCCTTGTCTATTAAAGAGATTAACCGGTGAATGCTGTTCAGGAAAATACTTCGTAATTGGTGTTCACTCTGATACTCTGACGAAACCAAACACGCTGCATGCCACCTAGGCAGCTTCTTAATTATTTAAAGATTAAGCGTAAGCGTTTTAATTTTAAAGACCCAAGTCGTACCGCGCAGTAAACACTTTTCTTCTCGGTTATCAAAGCAATAGATTTATGTTATGTAGGGCAAAGTCGCTGTTTGTTCTCAGATAAATACAAAACACATAAATACAGTGTGGGCAGAATGTACAGTTTTTGAATGTTAAAACTTCTGGTGCATCAAGTAACCAGTAGGCTTTGAAAAGGTAATGTCATACCGGTGGGTGTTAAAAGGTTAATTGTAATAACAGTCGGGAATTCAAAGTACTTGTCTTCAGAATGATATCAACGTTATAGTGGCTGCTGGTAAAGAATACTGTGACTCGAAACATATTCCTTTTCTTCCCATTGTCGCAGTGTTCTAGGCTGTCATCATGGCTGCCTTGTCCATTAAGAGCCACCCGCTGTTTTCTTCGTTCCAGTCTATTCCTTGTATTTAAGAGTCTGACGGAGCGATTACTGACGCAAGGCGTCGTCGTCTACTTGCCCGTGACGTCCCGGTTGTTCCGGTCACTTGAAAACGCCGTCATTCCTTTGTTACTTAGCTATTGTCATCACAATGACATGGCCACTTGGCGTCATTGAACGTTGATGGATGTAGCATGGGTTTCGCCCTGTGCCCCAGAAATGTTCGTACATTTCCTTTCATTGAGAATTATCATCGGGTTGTCTCAGTCATACGCTGCCGGCTGAATGACCGACGAATCTTTCGATTTGCGGCAGGGGTAGCATATTTTTATCTTCTGTAAAATGTCCACACCGACTCTAGGATCCGCCCAGCCTCCTATTCAATGGGTACTTGGACATCTTCCTCGAAGGTAAAATGGCCGGGATATGAAGTTGACCACTTACCGCAACCTAGTGCAGAGGTTAAGAGTGTGTGGAGTTATAACTCCAGTCTCGCATATACGTTACTGGTGTGATGCTAAACAGAGGGAACTTCATCTTTTTTTGTACTCCGAATGCTTGTATTAATGTGTCTAGTTTGTCTTAAAAGCACCTGTCCGTTCATTGCTTGGTACATGAAGTGTACACAATAACGAGACATATCTGTATATAGTTCTAACAAACGTGGCTGAAATCATAATGAGCTTGATGTAACCAGATCCTCAGCGGCCTATGTATGTTTATGAAGGTAATACTCTTGTTCTTCAGATGTAGACAGCAGCTGACAAATATATGAAATCAGAATCGAGTCCTCGCCAACAGAAAAATCAGGTCTAGAGGAAAAGAAAGGAGCATGTGACAGAAGTTAACAAAGGACAGTCATACAGCCTGGTGACAACGTTGATAGGAAATGTGTTCTCTGATATAAACTCCGTTTGGAACGCTGTAGGTTACGTGTGTACCTGTTTTCATTGTTCCATTTCTTATTTTATTGTACATAACTTAGTCACCACATTTACCATTTATTTGCCCTGTTTCTCATTTCTCTCGATAGTGTACGATGACAATGATCCCGTAACGTTGATGACCTCTACACCCTTCTTCAATTCCCTTAGCATATTGCAGGCGTCTTGAAATCACATTCCGTTTTCTTCTACCCTCGAAGTCTCCTATCACTCTATTCTTTCTCTCTTCCCTCTTCTCCACCGTCTAGATCTTCCTCTTGTATTCACAAGCCCATGTCATCATCATTTTTCATACTCCATCCCATTACCGTTTTCATCTCATTGTCTTGGTTCGGGCTCACGGTGTAATCTTTTATATTATGTACAGTGCAATAGTGCCACGCGTTGTTTCCACCTGACCCGAGGCTGACGGCGGGGAGGGTTAATGTCGCCTTGAAGAGAGCACGGTCTTCCACACGTGAAATATCGCAGCCATGGGGTGGAGGATGGGGTGAAATAGCTTATCAACTTCTCCCTTAAAAAAAAGAAAGAGAAAGAAAGAACAAAGTATTTTTCTTTTCTTCGGTCGCATGGCTGAAAAAGAAATTGTTCTGTTTTATCTTCTTGTCATTTTCTATCTTGTTCTTACCCCATTTTCTTAACTCATTTTCTGCTTTCTCCCCTGCATAACACACACTCATTTAACAGGAGTAGCTCAGTAAAAATAGTGTCAAGCAACAACCTGGAAGATCGGAATTCAGTTCCCGGTAAGGAAAGTGATATTTGTTTCACCACCGCGTCCTGACCGACGCTCAACCCACCTACGTCCGACCTAATAATTACCAGGGGCTTATTTTGCAGGGATAAAGCGACCAGGGCTTGAAGCTGACCATTCACTTCCATCTAGTAAATTAAAAAAGTAAAGTTGTCCCTGAACACCCCATGAAGGCATAAAAGGTCAGGAGGTATAGCTCCACTCATTTATAATCTCAGTACAAAATTGGGGTGAGTGATCAGCCTCACTGATTTACCGCTTTACCTCCGAGAAAAACACGTCCGCTACACATGAGTGGGCCCCTTAGCTGGTTTGTATGCTTCGGAGGATGGGAAAAGTCTCTTGACCCTGCCGGGAATGGAATAACAATTTCTCGGGCGGCGAGTCCGTATCCTAGTCACTAGGCCACCTATGCTGTCACTTGTGTCTAGTGTCAAGGTCAGGACTGTGTGTCGGTACTCCAGATTCTCTACACTTGATCATTAATTACAATATAAACACTCTGATCATATCCTTAATTCTCAAGCAACGTAAGTCCAGTAGGCACTAATGCTATTCGTGCAACAAGAGTCGTACTTCGCAGTAGCAGTCGTAAAATGGGTTTGCTTCAGCCAGCACATTACGAAGCTAAACACGAAGTCCTCGAACAATAAACACCATGATGACTGCCAATTGAAGATGGGTTATGGTGCATTTTAAGGAGATATTTCTTTTTGACGAGGCGTCTATAAATGTGTAACGGTTTGACAGAAATGATTAAAAATAATGAATACCTGTAAGTTCACAACGCATAAATCCGTAAGACAGCTGCCTTCTTGTTTCCAATGTAAATGGGTCCAAATTCACTTCTTTTGCGCAATCCTGTTAAGTTCTCATTCTTAAAATTATTTTTCTCTTTCTCTTCCTTCTCCCAGTTTTTACTTCTTGCTTCCTCGTTATTTTTTAGCCACTTGCTTCTTCATCTCCCTGTTCTCACTCCATGAGCCATACATCATTCTATACAGATTTTTACCTCTTTATTTCTCCAAGGTCCCTAGCCTGGTCCTGTAATGTGCCTTCTAGTGAGGGTGGAAATAAGGAAGGAAGACTTCCCCAGTGCCTCTTTCATCTCGTTTTCTCTCTCTTATCTCCTTGTAATTTACGGGTTCGTTTTCATTGTCGCCGCTCGAGTCCATTCTATGCTGGAGGAAAGTTGGAGTGGAATTTGCACACTGCGTTCTTTGTTAAGGGCGCTCCCACACGCTTGTGATCTTTGCAGGTCTTAAATTTAGTTCCTACCTCACAAATAACACATTTCGCGTCCATTACAAACTCCAAACGATTAGTACTCTTTATGTAAATATTATCTGTTTGTTTCTCAAGTCTTACGACACACGTAATCACTGTGTAGTTAAACGCAGAATTTCGTAATGAACGCAGTAAATGGCACATAGAATTGCCACTGGGCTTGAAGCTACGTTCAAAACTACACAGTTAGCTGCAAATAATATTGCCTTTGAAGTTGAAATTTACGTTATTGCTTGTAACAGTTTAATTGTCTGTGTAAATGAAAAAAAGCAGTTGATTTATAGCTCCTGCGCAGCGAGATATGTTCGTCACGCGGTATATTAAAGTGACAAGATGTCAGTGTTTGTTGAAGATTCGTCTCTTCCAAGATATGCCGTCATGTCAACTGGTAAATAGTCACCGATGTGTCGGAGGAGCTTGCTGCCTTCAACTTCAGGATCGGTTTACTCCGAATAAGTTTTTAATTTTTTATTCGTCTATAATTATCAGTAAACCAAAGCTCTTTTACACAACTGGGACCCTGAAGACGGAGGCACTACGAAACTTCGGAACTGTTTAGCAGACAACGCGGTGTCATAGCCCAGAAGACATTGAGCCATCAACTACGCCGAGGGAAACACAGCTCCTTTTCTGCAGTGAACGTAGCAGCCAGTTCATAGAGGCACATACAGTCAGGACCCGTCATGCAACACGCATCTCTGTCGATTTGGAGGCATTCTGACCAATGAAGCTTAGTATGACTTTTTTATGACAGTCGATAGACTTGAATATTTATTGACCACCCTGAAATTGGAAAGTAATTATTTGGAATTTGGCGCTACCACTCTATAGCCTTAAGTTGGGAATTATTTGTGATTTGGTTTTAATCAAACACCTAATATTTATAAGCTGAAATTCGCGTTTCATGACTCATGTTTGTCAAAATTAATACGCTCAGGTGCCATTACATATTTTTCATACAGGAAATTAGTTATTAGGTTAACACTGATACATCATGTAAATGCGAAATTTTTCTGTAATTTTTTGTAAATAATGTTAAAGACTAGACATTAGTTTATTGCTAACAAATTGTAGAGAAATAAAAGCACAGGCATCTAATAATTGACACAGTATCAGCGTGTTTGACCTTGAAGTTCACGAGTCGCCCTTTATAGTTTCTAGTGGAGGTCATCAGTAGTGCGCCATCAGCGGTGCTGATCGAAGAATTTGAAGTTTCGGTACAAAAGCAATATAGCCCCATTTTATCAAGCTCATAGAATGAAATCTGAATTACCTCATTTACTAAGCCTCTGCCACAAACGTCGCTGATGATTAATTTCACTATATTTTTGTGTAAAAATGTACGAAGTAACAAAACCCGTTCTGAAGTTGTGTTAAAATATAAACTTTTCCTTACAAAACCCTCCGATTATTTATGAGAGGTCTTACGATCGACCGGACACGAACTGTGTACCTTGTAAACATGGACACTGGCCTTGACGTTGCCCTGGAGGAGCGTTCCAGTCCGCCGTAACCTCCGTGACCTGGATGCGCGGTAATGTTTTTCTGGCTTGGTGAGCGAATGGCTCTCTGCGGAGTGATATCAGGGCACCTAATAGCTTACCAAATAGCCTCTGAAACACATTTTTAATGAACTATTGTAGTAGGAAATGAAAACAGGGAAAAGAAAACACAAGCCGCCCGTTGATATCTCTGTTATTCATTCAGAAACGTAATTAGTTGCAAGTACAGAGACGCGTGTGTGAGGTAATCATATTACACGTCTAATTTATTTCGGTTCTTGAGAAATCATTCCGTCTATTTAAACACATACATAGTTCCTAACACTTTAATAAGTGTAAAGCCACAAGGATGTTATTGGTATTGGGACACATTAAAAAAACACGTGTAAAATGTTAATGCGCTTTTTTTACTTGCATTGTTTTGTTTGTTTTTATGGGGTGAAAGTGAGAAATTTATTGGAACTGTAAGATAGGGACAAACAAAAGATGGCTTGAGGAAGAATTGCTTTGAAACAGCGCGTAAAGGCAGAAGTATTTGTGGCCACAGGTCACGGTGTCTACTGTCTGTATAGAATTTCTCTCGTGCAAATCTTATTAGTGTATGCTTATAAGACAGAGTCAAAATGCAACAATGTAATGTACCAGCGTCAAAGCACAACAGAACGGTCTTAAACATTCTATCGACGACAAAACCAGACGCACATTTATAAGGTTCGTGTTACCGTACCCAGATGTCCAACCGAAACTTCGCACCTCTTTTAACTAATCAATTTGAAATATAAACTTGTGTGATGGAGCCTCTTCCAACTGGACATGAACGCCTTAACTTAATGCCCCATATCTTTTGATGTATCGTTTTGAGTGCTCTCTTGATTTCAATGCTTCCACCACAGTAATGTTCTTTTTTTTATTGTGTTATTGAACGACAATATCAGTTGCTAATATTACAGTATATAACATCGGTGTTATATGAGTGAATGAGTATGCAGCATTGGTGGGATGATACTAACAGAGAAAACCGAAGTACTTTGAGAAAAAACCTGTTCCAGTGCCACTTTGTCGACCACAAATCCCACACGGACCGACCTGGTTTCAAACTCGGGGCTGTGCGGTGAGAGCCCCACCTACTTGAGCCATTCTAGTTAATTTAGTCAAGTGGGGAAGAGGTCACGCACTTGAAGTCCGGAATTTCATTCCCCGTAAGGGCATTAGGAGTTTTCTTAATTCATTATAATGGCCTGTGGTTCTCGTATACCCTTCTGTCTAGTTGTAGGAGCCAAGAGGGCCCAGTTATAAACGTAACATTCGCCATTATTAATATAGGTGTTGAGAATGCGTGAGAATGCGTATAGTTTTACTTGCACGCCCCTTCTGCGTTTTACCATGTCACATCAATGATCCACTTCGTATAATATACACTAAATATATTCTGAAGGGCTCAGAAGAAATTTGGGTTTCTAAGTGTCCTTCGTTTATTGGGGCATCACCTGCTTTGAATGCCTGTGTTGACCTGCTGTACTGATTGATATTTTTCATGCCTTTGCAGAGTCCCGTCAGGTAAATTTGAAATGCTGCATTAATATATCCCCCATTAGAATTATGATTATCATTGACTTCCATTCCGCTATTAAGAACCATGCTTTCATATAATTTAATCATTATATAGCGAAATTGGCATAATGAGGAGCTTCAAGATTTTGTACTTCTCACCAGTATTATGCGAGTGGTCAAATGAAGAATGAAAAGATGGATGGAGCTTGCTGCACGTGTGGTGGAGAAGAGAAATGCATGCAGGGTTTTGGTGGGAAAAGCAGAAGTAAATAGACTACTTGAAAGACATAGGCGAGGATGGGATAGTAATATTAAGTGTATGTCAATGAAATAGGTTGGAAGGTCGTGAGGCGGCTTCATCTGGCTCAGGACAGACAAGTTGCGGGCCGTTGTGAACACGTTAATGGACCTTCCCCCCCCCCCCCCCCCCCCCCCCATGCCTGGACAACCCCTTGGGGGCCTAGGCCGCCTCATTTTTCGAGGCTTCACGATCACACACTTTTTAGATACACCACGCTCGGTAGGACTCCTCTGGACGAGGGACCAGCTCGTCGCAGATACCTCTACCTGACAACACACAACACTCACAAGAGACAGACATCCATGCCCTACGCGGGACTCGAACCCACAATCTCAGTAAGCGAGCGGCCGTAGACCCACGCCTTAGACCGCGTGGCCACTGGGATGTTAATAGACCTTTGGGTTCCATAAACTGCGGGGAATTTCTGAATTTTCTGCAGTACTATTAGATAAAGGACTCTGCTGCATGGTGTACTTAATTAAGAAGCCTATTTACAATTAATATAAGATCATTAATTAACCGAAGATTATTTTTCTGGCGGACTAATCATATTGACAGCTGTTTAGTTATGTAATGCTTTTAATAGCAGGTAGGTGGCTGCAGTGCCAGCCTACAGTACAGTTTCCATGTATTGGCATTAAAGTTGTCAAAACATAAATAACTGAATTGCGTGTTTTAAACAAAACCTGACCCTAAGGGGCTGTACTGTATGCAATAAAATATTAATGTGTTGGACCACCGTGAATTATCTGGCCACAAATTCTACAATTTGTGAATTGACAGGAGTATGCCAACGCGGTGAACTGTTGGGTTTATTCACTTCAGCGTTTCCATGTGCGTGGATAGTTTTTGAACAAAAAAAGCATTCCACTGTATGCATGTGTTCTTATGTCAGAGTTTACTGCACTGTTCAAGTTGTATATATTTAATTCTTTCTACAGTTCCACATCAATGTCAATTATTTCTTGTTGACAGTTCGCCTGTATGTTGTCTCAACTACAAGAGCTTTTTGATACTTTGTTAAAACCGCATTACTTCTTCAAGCAAGAGCTACTGTGAACACTAAATTAGAGTGTTATAAATTGTAGCTAGAAATTGTGTGAGGTTACGTATGGTGGCAGTGCACCACACACCCACATAAATCTCTTAAGGTTATGGTATTCCGGTTCATAACACCTTGTAGTTCCGTATTAACATTACAGAAGAACCTGCTGTCTCCATCTTCAGGGTAAAAGTGAAAACGCTCTTTTCGTACATAAAGTAATAAGCTGGAAAGGCCACATAAATTTACGTGTTTTCGCGCGGAATATCTCTGTGGTGATATAATAGGCTCAGTAGTTAAGACAGAACAAGCAATATCTAGTTCCAGTAACTATCTTACATTTTGATAGAATGGGAAGCTCGGCCACGAAATTCGCCTTCTAGTGTTATTGCTTGGACCTAATCGATTTTAATTAACGCTTAATTTTAAAATAATCTGCAATAACTTATATAGAAACCTATTTGTTTAAATCCTTGGCCTCATTAGCACTCATTATATTCAGTCCACACTTAAAAATTGTACAGTTTACAAGCAGAACTCTGGCCGATCACAATCTCACCCTGGAGATTAGCTGTTACTTTATTTCAGATTACTTTTCATTCTCCCTCTATACAAATATTTGGATAGGGTCTTGTCTGTTTTGGATTACATACTGTGATGTTACGTTTTACATAATTCGTACATCGAAATCAGGGTTCTTTCAGTCCTAATACATCTTTATTTATGTACATATTAGAATATGCACTTAAGTTCGCTATATGTTTCGGCAAGTACTGCCGTCATCAGGCGTACCATCCATAAACACCAGATTGCAATCATCTTCATTAAAACGTTCAACACCATTTCCCCACTTATCTCATTCAATTCTGCATTCATAATCGCGTTACCATAACTCATCACACGTTTAATGACTGTAGTAGATGTTGCGCTTCTGTAAAATTGCTGAATAAATAACCGAATCTAATCACTTTCTGGGATATGATGCCTTGTAGTCAGAAGTGTGTCGACGTTTCGGAGGAACGATCCTCTGAAACGTCTGTAAATTTGTGCCAGACTGCACGCCGTTACATCGCAGGATCTTGACATACTTATAGTCACGGCTGTGGTAACCCTAATGCCCACAAGATAAAGGAGGCGTTTGCTTATCGTGCCTCAGTCTCTTTCACTATTGGTACCTCCACACATTATTATGTCCTGTTTTCGCTGCTTTCTCAATACCCTTTTGTTCGTGTACAGTTTTGCCTTCCATTGTTTCTACGTCTCTGTCTTGAAACTTGTGCTGTCCCTGTCTCTCCAGCTTACATCCCTTCCCCCTTCCACGCTTTGCCACTTGCAGCCCCCGGAAACAGCTCCCTCGCTCCGGGTGCCTAATTTGCCGGAATGCTTCTCTTCGCTTGGCCTGAGCTGAGTTATCCCCCGGAAAACTTGCAGCAGTAACATTGCAGCAGCGGAGATGGATGGGCAAAGAAAATACACACCGACACACTGCCAACATTTCCTTTATTGCACAATCGATAAAAACATTGGGCCCTGTGTTCCTGATGAATAAGGATTCAAGAGTCATGCTCCTCAGTGTACGAATTCTTTGTACGAAACTTGCCTGCAGAACATTCTCGTTTTCCTCGCATTTACTTATCTGTCACTGCGATATGGAATATGGATGCTTTCACCAGATGCAAATAAAAGGAGGGATACCGATAAAATCAGAGAGTCACTCACATAAATTTTCACTCCGAATCTACAAAATGGTCGGTCATATAAATAAATGTACATAAAATAAAATATGTATTAAGTCCTGGAACTTGTCTCATTTTTTTGTCGAATTAGATACGTATGATGGTAAATTTACAGTATAGATGCTGAAATAACCCAAATCATCTGCATTTCTATCTCAATTTTCGAAAAATACAAGCGAAACCTTTGTTTATATTCTAACTGCAGTAAAAACGTATTTCCGAGGAACGCCACTGTTAATGCGTGACAGAAAAAATAAAGGTCGGAGGATGCAACAGAATACCTGTAAGACGCGCATTATAAATCCTTGTTAGGCGCGTTTGCAAAATTGCGAAAAGCAACTATTACCTTCGTCTCTCTGTCTGCCTATCTCTCTGTCTGTCCGCATGGAACAACTCAGTTCCCACTGAACGGATTTTCATGAAATTTGATAATTAAGCACTTTTCGAAAATCTGTCGAGAGTTTCATTAAAATCTGACAAGAATAACAGGTACTTTACATGAAGACCTATGTACTTTTATGATAATATCTCGCTGAATTCTTATTAGGATGATAAATGTTCCAAACAAAAGTTGTAGAGAAAATCAAAACACAATTTTATGTTCAGTAACTTTTTTCCGAAAATCGCGCCGTTTATGAGATAATGTGAAAAAATATGGTACAGCGAAACAGGCCACAGATGACAATATAATACGGTGCATGCGCTTTGCATGCTGGATAAATAAGGCTACAGACACACTCAGAATATGTAATACTTATTGCTTTTCCACTGCAACAATGGTTGCGTGAACGTGTCTCATTATTACATCTACACGTACATTGACTGTCTTGTTGGATTCGGGTGGGGGGTGTATTTGCAACAGTGCTTAGTACCTTAAGTGTAATCTGACATTTGTTTCTGCAAAGAATCAATGTTTTTGATAGTGACAAGTACATGTCTGTGACATGCGAGAGGCCTCGTATATCCTCAACAGTCAGAACCCCTCGTTCGCCTGATTGACAGATGAACGTGACCCACAGCGGATGTGACTTGTTTAACAGTACAAGCTGCTTCTGTAATTGCTGGACCAGCACGGGCTTAAAGGCACGTTAATTAGGTTTGGGCGCTCGACATGACTCTACCAGCCGAGTCAAAACTAGGATTATCGTTACATGTAGGGGAGAATTATCAGGTCTGGGAAGGACAGAATAGGGTGATCCTTGCGATATGATCGTGTCACATTATTGCAGTGAGGGCTGATTAGGATTGGAATTTACTTTAAATTAATATCAAAATTTATGGAGCCAACTAAGACAGGTAAATGTTTATCATGGGGATTTTGCAGAATCTATTTCCAAGCAAGAAACCTAAGACATTTTTTGTAGCATATTAAATGGATTACGGACTGTTTTAAACAGTGTCATTAATTAGTTGAATTAACTGAACGTTATATATATAACATGTATAACATGATAAAAGTTTAGAAATCAACTAATTTTGAATTTTCTGTACCTGCATGCTGAAAATGTTAGGTATGTTATCTTTCAACGTCAACAAATTTAACAGGGGGTGACATACGAAATTTAAGAACAGCTAATAGCAGATAAGAGTGTGATGAGTAGATAGCGGTGTTCATAATGTGGGGTGAGGTGGACAAAGAGACTATAAGAGGATTACAGCCTCTTACCGCGAGGTCGCAGCACAGACTTAATGCAGATAGCGGCCCAGCTTAGGGTAGTCCAAATTCAAGGACATGCTTCAGTTTAAGCTTTTATTTTTATTTTCCTGTCTACACAGTTTTTCTTTCAAGTGGCCAAATTGCCACGGAAATATGCTAACTGATCTTCCGAACAATGTACGTACTCTTATTTCCTTTACTGCGAGATATAAATTCGTCTTTGTTTAAATCCGCAAAAGATGTCACAAACCTTTGTCAGTAATTTGGGCTGTATGCTTTGTATTATGGGAATGGCTGAGTTTGTTCTGCCTCACACGCCATAACGTGACACAGTCAAATTCTGTTATTATTTCTATAGCCAAGTGTTTAAAAAAAGCATTGTGCAGAGTTTTACAGAGAATGTAAGTTTAAGATGGGGAATAGCGGGCTAGTTAATCTGAATTAATTGCCCGTTATGCCCTTTTTGAAATCCAGCGTTATGTAAAACGTTTACATAAGGAATATCAAGGGACTCTACGTGCAGTGTATTTACGTCTTCCGTATAGATCTCAGAACAAACAGCGATTATTTTCCTTTAAGACATTACCTGAATGGTTTTTATAACCGAAACGGAGTGTGTTTACGGCACAGTGTGAGCTGAGTATAATACAGCCCGAATTTTGTTTTTAAAGGGTTGACGAAAGAAAATGCAACAAATATTCACAGATACGTGTTCCTGAATCTGGTTGGGATTCGAAAATGCCAATAACGTATTCCTGGCAACGTCAATAGCAAATTTATTCTTTCATTTCTAGGTTTAGGCATACTTTTTAATACCAATGACAAAAACCTGTATTCAGGTATATAAAATTATAATTTAATTACCGTGTTTGTACAAGTATTGGCTTTTCATCAATAAATAATGCGATTATATATATTCTTGTGAGAATGATAATGCAGTATGAGCTGTAACCTATAAATTCTTTCCCTAAATATCCACCAGACTTTAATAACGATATTTTAACTTCCGGAATAAAGCTGTTGAGACTTCTTGTGCAACTGAAGTATATTTCATATTTACATGACAGCCTTTCTCATCAAACATTCAATCTTTTCAGCAGCACTGGGAGTACGAGTATATCCGCACGACAGATGCAACAGAGAACAAATTAAATACATCGACCGCTTTGCTAAATTCATTGTCTGTAGACATGACTGATTGCTGATCTGCTACAATATATCACCACCGGAATACAAAAAGTACATGCATTAAACCTTAAACTTTCATGAAGGGAATGATGTCAAAGAGCCATCCAATCAATAAGCCTCGATCTAATTGGTTCGCATTCCTATTCGAAGCGCGCCTAATGGACCAGGATCATGCGAGGAGCAGAGGGAATGGAAACGAGACAGGCATCGGCCTACTTGCTGGAAACGCAAAGTAATAAGAAAGACTCAGACGGAAGGGGGTAGGGGGCTTAAGGTTATGCCATTATAATAAGCCTCTTTAATGCTTCCTTCACTTTATTTTAAATGAGTTTTTTCGTTCTATTCTTGGAGGGAGGAAAAGGAAAGAGAAGGGTGGTGTGGGGGGGGGGGGGGTTTGGTCGACGCCGAGGGAGGAAGAAGCTAAGTTTATGAAGATGGGGTCTAAACTTTAGAAGGAAGACTGAGTCCACTATGGGCTGTATGACTTGAAAAAAAGAAACTCCTTTTTTTGTTTATCTGTTTTGATATTCTCTGTACGTCTATCTGTTTTCTGTTTTAATATAAGGGAAGGCATAAGGGAATGAAGAGAGGGAGATGGACGAAATAAGTTAGCTAGACCTTCGTGGCTTTGAGTCGTATCGTATCAGCTTTGTCCATCCCAAGAGAGAGTAAATAGAAGAAAACCAAATACCAACATGTGTGTCTATGTATGTGTGTGTGTGTGTGTGTGTGCTGAGGGGTTGCGGGGAGGTGGAGGAGGGAGGTCAGATCACGCAGAATGGTAATCACAAAATAAATTTTCTACTTGCATTCCCAATGATTTCCTCGGAGACCTGAATAGAAATTGTTGCCAAGAGTGTAAGGCGTAGCTGGTATCGGGCCTGTATGGAGTTTAAGCCACGAGATGGAGTTGGTGGTGGCGATGTTGAGGGAGTCGGTGGTTGCAGCGAGGTAAGGGTAGAAAATGTTTTATTTCAATTCGCTCCCTACATATACCCTACCCACGTAGCACGGGTGAGACTATACTATATTCCCTTAAGATTCCACTTTGCAGAAAAAAAAAGAAAGAATAAATAAGCGACCGATTCCAAACACTGGTGTTCGTGTTGCTATTATGACCCATTTACATATAACGGTCTGAAAAATGGGCTACCAAACTTCCATTTCTAAATATTTGGGAGATGTTATTAAGTATTGGTAGTCTTATACATGACGTAGAGCTTCCACTAAGCCATATGGCAGTGTTAGGTAGTGTGCAGCGTGTTGACACACACATGTAGAATTAAATAATGAGACTGATATTTTCATAAATGTGCTTATACTGTGCAAGTTGTCTGTGATGCGCTCTGTACATTTTAGCCCCCTTGGTTTTGTTGATGCTGCAGCTACTACTGTTACCAACACTACTACTACTACTACTACTACTACTACTACTACTAATAATAATAATAATAATAATATTAATACTAATACGTGTATTGCTGCATTTATAATTAATGTTATTGTGGAAGTACAGAGTGTGGCAAAAGATGCTGACGCATTTATATTGTCGCAATATTTACGGGTTATAATTTTAGCGCGCTCGCCAGTCCCCTAGCTCCAGAAGGGTTACCGAGTTCTGTTTGCGGTTGACACGCCAGTCCTAGATGGAACGGTGTTCAGCACAACTTTAATTGTTACCTAATTATAAAACTTGGCAGTAGTATCTGCCGCCCCGCCCCCCGTACTGAGTCTTCGTGTTTTCTTCATTTCTAAGCCCTTCCCAATTATGTTGTTACAGCTGAACGGAACAATGACTCATGATAACGTTAATTAGGCCTACAGTGTATTGCGGAAGTGACGTATTTATTTCATGCATTGAAGAGACTTTGGTGGCCGCGCGGTCTAAGGCGTGGGACTGCGGCCGCTCGCTTGCTGGGATTGCGGGTTTGAATCCCGCCGGAGACATGGATATCTGTCTGTTGTGAATGTTGTGTGTTGTCAGGTAAGGGTCTCTGCGACGTGCCGATCCCTCGTGCAGAGAAGTTCTACCGAGTGTGTGCGTGTGTGTTACTAAGTGTGATCAAATGCAACAATAACTTTCTACACCTACAATGAGTAGGTAGAAAGAAATGAAGACTAAGAAATATAGAAATGAAGAAAGAAAGAAAGAAAGAAAGACAGTTTGTACCTGGCGCATAAAGAAATTAACAGTGTATTTAGTAATGGAATTCTCGCGTAATGTGAGTACCAGCTGAAGTGTTGTGAAATGAAACACAAGGTTGTATTGCATTAATTATAATAGCAGGCATGGAACTTTTGGAAGCATGCCTAATGTTAAAGACTGGATCATCTCCTATACTCTTTGGTAAGAATAATTAATCCATTTCTGTGGGTTCTAGCATAAACTGCGGTATGAGGTAAGGATTGTTACTTTATCCTGTAACCCTTTATACGTCTCCTTCCCCATCCTTCCCTGAAGCAACTACCAGAGCAGTTACTGCGTCTTGAGAGAGCCAATTAACCATTAAGTATTACTATCTTAACTTGCCATTTCACTAATTGCAATGTCAGAGCCGGTACCTTAGAGGGAGGGGACGGGGGGCGGTTTGCCTCCAGCTTCATTCATGAAAAGGCTCAAGGAGCAGGAGTAACCGTATCTATATTATCTTGCTTCTGCTTCGTATTACAGTATTGTAAGTTTCACCAGTCAGTCCCTCTTAAGAGAGAACGGCCTGTAATTACCGTCCATTTACGGACACCTCTGAGTTGCCTCTGTGCAGCTGCATTATAATCATCGGCATGAATGACGTGGTAGAAGTTGTACTAACCTGTTGGAATACGTAAGTAGATCCACCCGATACGTTCAGCTGATTCATATAAATTGACAGCAATCTACGTTATGTATTTTCATTATGCGGCAGAGATACAATAACTTACAAAGAATGGGTGTAGTGAAATTCTGTTCACCTTTATCACCGGCTTCGTTATTTC
This sequence comes from Reticulitermes speratus, assembly GCA_021186555.1. Lineage (NCBI taxonomy): Eukaryota > Metazoa > Arthropoda > Insecta > Blattodea > Rhinotermitidae > Reticulitermes > Reticulitermes speratus. The sequence goes on from JAJKFL010000004.1 coordinate 23,520,838, forward strand.
AGTCCTGCAGGTTTATTGCAACTGCGTTTTGTATTTGAAGAGGCCGCTCTTGCCGTCGGAGTCTAATGATTACGTTTTCTAAAGGGGCTTCTATAGGGATTCAGTTGCCACTTTTCTGTGACTGCTTTGTGCACTTCTGTCAGCAATCTTAAGTTTTGTTATGCAAGTCAGAAGCTCTTAATGTTTAACCACCGATCTTTTTAAGCCGACGACATCTAACTGTGCATCCAGCTGCTCACCTGGAAGAAGGGCGTATCTACTCTCTGCATTATGTTTCATGGTTTATGTTATACTTATACATAGCTAAAGGGACACTCATGGAAATTCGGATTAAAATGTACATGTGCCATAAATTGTAACTACAAAATAGCTGCAACACTCTATACACTACAAACATGGTTTGTTCAGGTATGTAATTGTAAATACCATGTATAAAAGTGATAACAATAATAATAATAATAATAATAATATAATAATAACCTAGCGTAGTGGGTTTCAAACTTCGCTGAAATTTGAACCCCTTTTTTTTACAAAATCTTCTCGAACCCATACGAAAAATAGTTGTACGTCAGTTATTTTTTACAGTAAAATGAAGAAACTTTTGGCAGGTCTGGCGCCCCTATTCGCACCCCCAGGAAGGATGTCTCCCGCCCCAAGTTAAGAGCCACTGGTCTCTCGGCAGATACTGTGTTCCGTCCAGTAATATTTGATCTGCTTTTGTTTTCATATTTTGCTCTAGATGAAAGAAAGTTTAAGCAATGAAACCGTCTGCTTTGAAGAGTGTAAAGGAAGCTTCGTAGCATAACAGTGTTGGTATATCATCCACAGGTTAATTGTTTACTGCAACCTAAATATGCCTCTCAAGGCAGTCTATTTCTGCCATTTAGTTGTCCTGCATTAGCAAATCAGGTTTTCCGTTTGATTCCCATGGAAACTAAAGGCAATCCGACTGACAGATATCCCGACAAATGGACAGTACCCTGCTTAAATACTCGTTATCATATAATGATTATTACACTACTGCTAGAAAATGTTTTGAGACCTCATTTTGATTGTCAGCAAACTAATGACCAGAAGAGTGCCTTTGTTTATAAATGAGAAATAAAATTTAACTGGGCTAAGTTTTATTATAATCTAGATATTTCTGCGTCATGTTGTACTTTCAGTCAATATTATATGTTTGTCTAAGATACAACTTTATTGATATTACAAACATACCACATACACGCAACGCGTTTCAACACGCTCGTGTCATTCTCAGGCCTATGAGCAAGTTTGTCCTTAACACGGTGCGCTACTCTTGTTCATGAAGAGAACAGTATTGAACGTTAAACGCTAAAATTGGTTATTACGTACACCTATACTTAACATTTTTAAGTTTTCGCAAAATTTGCATGAAGGAAGCGTATGAAAACGATTTTCTGTTAAAACCCAAAACTGATTTTGTAACTCCCTTTAGGAGTTTATGTGCAGCATGAGGTAAGTGCAGACTCACAGCACTACTGTACTTACGTACCACCACGCTTCCACAAAAGAATACACGATGAATAAATAAGTAAATAAGTATATGTAAATATAAATTACAGACATTAATGTCACTTAAGAAGAAGATAATAATACGACTGTACTGGAGAAAGCTGCAAGGGTAAGTACGTTATAAGCAGAGACCTTGAAAGTGATCTAGACTTTTCTGCATGTTGTTTCCTCTGATAGACAATACCACATACTGTGTATACTGTGTATATAGACATATAAAAGTGCTGTCAAGATTGTGTAGCAGTTAACCTATTGCTTCATATTAACTCCTAGAGAGGGTTGCAAAATATTTGTTGAAATTTAACGTAAAATATTTTTTCATACGCTTCTTTTATATAAATTTTGGGGAAAATATTAAATTATTAATAATAGGTCTACATAAAAACCAATTTTAGCCTGTAACCTTTAAGACACTTCTCGTTGTAAAAAAAAAAGAATGCATTCGTTTTCTGATAACTTTCCTCACACGCCTGATGATAACATGATATTGTCGAAATGCGTTGCGTTTGATTGGATGACTAATATTAATTAACTGTATCTTAGACCGAAATATCTACCAGTTATTACATTAGGTTTTTAAGTAGGGTTTCTAACAGAAGGGTACGGAATCTTCATCTTTGTTTTAACAACTGAGGTGTAATGATGGGTGTTGTCGAATGCCAGATTTTGTCAGCAAGTTTGAGTGTCGACGTGTGACGTAGCAACACTTTGCTGGAATGTCCAGTAGAATCCTAGTTGTTCTAAGAGACATGCTTATGAACGGGCATGCCGTTTGTTCGGTGCTGCGTAACGTTGTGCCAATAATTATTTTTATTTCCTCTTTTTACCAACCTTTGTCATAATTCTTTCAGTAACAACTTAATATTTCTAATATGTCTTTTTAAAGTTGAATCGTGGGAGTGTAAGAGAAACCAGTACTATATCGGAATTAAGTTCACTGATTACATTGTTGATTCTTCACTTATGGATAACTCAGTGATGCGGATGAAAAACCAGGCTTCTCCACTGCGTGCAGACTGTTCTATGGCCCGTCCTGTATTGGTACAGTTGGTACCATGCGTAAAAGAGGCCGTGACCTGAAGCTCATGGCTGTCACTCCATGGAGCTGCCCTCCTAGAGAGGCTACTAAGTCCTCAGATAATCAAGAAATTTCTGGAATTTTATGGAACTCGAAAGTTTATTATCGTGTTCGTAAGAGGCCACCACTCGTCCTTATCCTGAGCCAGATGAATCCAGTCCACACTCTCCCAACCTATTTCTTTAAGATCCATTTAATGTTATCCACCCATCTAATGGTAGATCTAACAAATGGTCTCTTTTCTTCTTGTTTCTCCACGAAAATATTCTATGCATTTCTATTCTTTCCCATACGTGCTACATATCCCGCCCACCTTATCTTCCTTGACTTTATCACCTAAGAATATTTGGTGGCTAATCCCAATGGCCATGCTGTTTAAGGCGTAGGTCTGCGGCCGCTTAATTGCTGGGATCGCGGTTTCGAATCACGCTGAGGGCATGGGTGTTTGTCTCTTGTGTTTGTTGTATGTTGAGTAGGTAGCAAGCCTCTGCGACAGGCCGATCTGTCGTCCAGAGGAGTCCTATGGGGTGTGTGTGTGTTCTAACTGCATGTGATCCAGAAACTTCGAAACGAGGCGGCCTAGGCCCAAGTTGTGCTGTTGCGTCACAGAAAAAAAAGAATATTTTGTGAGGTGTAAAAATCATGAAGCTCCCGAAGCTAATAGTTCACTTCTATCAAATATCAAGGTTAATCGGTCACGCAGATTTACCTCCTGTCCCACTTTACGCCCAAGTTTATGATGCGGTGGGACGGAGGAGGACGCGGCTGGGGTTACTCAGAAGAACGTCACGAAGAGCTGGTCATGTTGCCGGTCACGGGATCCTATTCGATACCTTGAGAAGCCGAGTTGAGCGCGTGTGCCTATGAGTGCTTTTGTGCTGTGCGTTGTGACGACCAGTAGGAAGACTCGCCTGTATAGATCCATCAGACTGACCCGCATCACACTTGTGGTCGGAGAAGTTGCCGACTCAGTGACGGTGACCCCGCCTCTCAAATATTGTACTATTTTCTCCGCAGAAATGATAGAATGGTGGCTTTGTTCTTGTGGAGAGAGCATCGTGTTCGTGTTCTTCATGATCTTTTCTACGGTTCAGTTCTTTGTAAACTGGGAAAGTATTGAAAAAATCATCGGTCCTGAGGAAAGACGTACGACAGGTGATGTAAAAACAGGCGTGCAGAACATTAGGCGTTCAGAAGTTTCTATAACGTACTCGTCATCTATTGTTGCCAGGAGTCATGAAACATGTGGAACATTTAGCACGAAAGTATGAATGAGAAATTTTTTCGAAATGTTGATCCATAAACCATTAGCGAAAAAGGATACTTGAAAAACCAAAGTATTAATTTGTGCATACAACGAAAACTGATCTTGGAGTAATAGAATATAAATGATTTAACGTCATTTAACTGACTCAGTGTAGAAATTTCAGGGTCCACAAATAGATCGGTAAAGAAAATAATATTAAACATCTCCGTATCTTCGAACATTTCGAGGAAGGGTTAGCTGATACACGAAACAAGATGTTTGTTAGCCATATCGTACAGAGGTAGAGCAGGATTAATTCCACAAAGTCACCAGCTTCAGGCGCAGGTAACATTAGCGAGCCTAGGCTGATGTTACAAGTGGGGAGAATGCACGAAGTCGTATGTGTGTGTAGATCAGTGCTCTTCCGCGTCAGAACGGCGAAGGTTCCAGTATTCGTCTGCTTACGTAGCAGCTGCAATCATGTGACTGAGGGAGGGTGACCTAAGGTTCGTGAGACTCGCACTGAAGGTTGTCATGCAAAGTGACAGTGACTTTGTGGATGTAATCCTGCTACAAGAGAGATTTCTGGCAATAATGTCACTGCAGAAGGCGAGCGACTTCATCAAAATGTAGCATAGGAAACGGTGCAACGCAGGGTGTTTGATGCACCTGTAGTTGTGGTTGAGATACAATTACATCTTTATAAAGCAGAAACATGTTACTTCAGGCGGCCACTAATTTAACATGACTAATTTTCGTTGTGCAAATTAGACAGTTGGCGTATTATGCTGGTTTGAAGAGGTTATCTCATGCATTATATTTGAAGCCAAAAGTCCTCATTGTGGCTACCACGCCAGACCGTCAACAGTAGAGAGAAGCTTGTTAGTCGGATTGTTTATGTCAGGTGACCTTAGTTGTTTAGGGTAGGGTGCACAAATCCCGGGCGCCCGGTCCCCCAAACGACTAAATTTTGTTGGTGACGCCTAATATTTGTGGGTCCTCAGTGCAGAACTTGCTTCCTTTAACCCTTCAGGCGCCTAAATATTGCGGACGGTTGATTTAGGGATTTTAATTTACATACGGAGAGTTTCTCACTCCAAAAGCGTGTACGCCTCCATGAATCTGACTTAACGGGTTCTATTCAAAGTATTATTCCATTTTTCGTTCACTGTGAAACACCAGACTGCAAACAACACAGCGCTTCGCCTAATGTTTCGAAACGAATCTAATACATAACATACCCTACCTAACCATGGCAGTTCCTTTCCGAATAGTCGTAGACATTGCAACTAAGATTAGAGTACAGAGTCTTACTTCCACGTACACATGTTATGCGAGATTTGACGATCTCACAGCCGTGTTGCTGAAGATTCAGGTCTTTTAGTATATGACGCTGTATCGTTGGGCGAGTAGTTGACGACGTTTTGAAGGTCGTAGTGCCTATTTGTTCAGGCTTTATCCAGAAGATAGAGGAACAGCGGTATTTCCAATCGTCGGGACCTGTCGCACAAAGACACAGCATCATATGCCACAAGACTTAAACCTTCAGGCCTGTTTTGGTTACATTTGTGATCAAGAAATTCCGTGCTTATAATGACCATTATGTTGAGACTGTGGTCTCTTGTGCTGTAACGCCGTATAATCTTGCAGGTTGGTATCAAATTTTTGGAGGGATATGGTACCTCCATCTTTACGGTCGAAGTGAATGCGGTGGGTTACGTATGGAGATTTATTTTGTTCGCAAATTTCTGCCACTGAATCCTGTCCTGATGAAACAAAATTTATTCATGTATCACAGTGAGATTGTGAGCCGGGATAGCGTAGTCGGTCGTAGCGACTCGCTACGGGCTGGACGGTCCGGGAGTCGAATCCCAGTGCGGGCGAGATTTTCCGCACCCGTCTAGACCAACCCTGGTTCCCACCCAGTCTCCTGTACAATGGTTACCAGGTCTCTTTACAGGGGGTAAAGCGGCCGGGGCGTGGCTTTGACCCGTCCACTCCCATATAGCGCGGAGGTTACAGAAAGAATATAGCTATACATCTACCCCCTCTCGGCCTTCATGGCAGGTTATACGGTGAAATTTATCACAGTGAGATTAATTTCAGTATTATCCTCAATATAAACCTCCGAACGATCTCGCTGCTTGGTTTTTTGTGGCCGAAATTTACAATAAATTATTAAGAAATCAAATACAGTATGTCAAGAATGAGCATTGCTATTTTTGTAGCATCAGATACGAACTCTATAAAATGGAGTTGGCCTGAAAGCCTCAAGGCACTTGCGCACAATACCGTTATAGCCCATATTACAGTTGATTTGTCTGGATTTTGTAATTTGGTATATGTGTCACTGCGTCCGTACGATAGTTCCTCATGAGTGTTCAGGTGTCTGACTGCAGTTAGCGATAACGTAACGTGAACGACATACTGGGCAGCTCACTGCACCAAAGCACTAAACCTTTAGGATGGGAAAATGAAAGCTGCATAGAGCTTTCTCCATTTCAAGTAAAGTGAACTTAGGTCTAGTTTTTCTTTAGGCTTAATCAGAAAAGGGAAAACGGAAAAGAGAAAGGAAAAGACGCGAGAAAAGTGGAGAGAATATCATAAATTACACTCAGAACTTGGCTGCTGTTTCTTTCTCACTCTGAATACATATTCGCCATCAGGCTATCTCTTTCTTCCCTCACCGTAGCGAAATATAAGGAGGCAAGGGGGTTTGAAGGCGTGAGAAGAAAAGAAGGGAAGGCGACAGCAATAAATAAACAGAGGACGTGCGTGGGAGAAACTTAGGGTGACCGGACTCAGGGAAATGTTAAAAAAGAAATACGGGAAGGAAAAATAACAAAAATGAGTGAAATACGGAACTATTATTACATGTGTCGGGGGAGGGAACGAAAATAAATCGAATATCTAAACACAGAACTCGTGGATCGGACGGTACAATGATGCCTGAGATTAGTAGAACATAGAACCCTATTGGCTGAAATATAAAGAATTGAAAGCAAGCGGCTGTCAGGACGACTCAGTACGTCTGCTAATGATGGCACGAAGCGTTAAATGATGAAGTGGAATTCAAACTGAAAGGATTCCGAAGAGGTTCATTGCAATAAACTTGACTAGCGTTTTGGGCCTTCTCCGTTATCTGTGGCAGGGGTACACAAAATTTTAAGCCTCTATTATGACGAAATTATGATAACATTATGAGGGCTGAAATCCTTCTAATCTAAACATTATTAAACTTAATTTCTACTTCACACAGAATACAGTCTGTCTCCATTAGAAGGATCAACTGGTTAATGTTATTAGAGAAGTAACCGGTATTCATTGTGAGACGCTTACGAATCATATGCATACATTGTGTGGAAAAAATATATTTTTTTAATGTTATAGCGGACGATAAATACACGTGTATGCTTACCGCTGGCTTCAAACGGGTTAAATTTTCATGTAAAGGCAAACAACTTATTTGAATCACAGTAACGAATTGTTTGATCTGTTCATCGCCTTATCGTTTTATCTACGTTTACGACTTTATTTGATGTACTTGCTTAGTGATTTGCCTGTACCAGTGCCTTGATATGAACAAGACGACATTTAATGTATCTTCAGAACAATGGGGGACATAAAGGGTGTGTGTTTCTCTCTTAGAATAAAATCGTGAAGTTTTAAATTTCCGAAAGCTGCACTCAAAATACAAGAGTATAAAAGTAATATGGGATATTCTTAATGTTGGCTTAAATTTCTGAAATCACTGTTATGGTTCCCATATAGGCCTGTGATGCCCCACATCCGCGTCATTTTTGACATCATAATTCAGCATTCCACCCCATACACTCCCGCAAGCCAAGTCTGGATGTTTTGTGGCAAAAACCAGACGGAATTATCGGAAACTATTCCGATTGTATCTTAAAAGTAATAGGTTTTAAATGGAGGACTAATTTTAATATTTCAAAGCATGTTGCTAACCACCGAGATATTACCATCTGTAATACTTGTAACTGGTTTGCATGTTGGTATTTTTATGACATTTCTCCTTCATGTTTTTCATATTTAAATTACATATTTCTGAAAGGATCATATCTGTGCCACCTGTTTCATTTGATATACCGCTAATAGGCCTAGTTCTAATCCGGTATATATATACAGTCTAACTCGGTTATAACGTCATGAAAGGGACTGAATATTTTGTGTAGTTATAACCGAGGAGTATAATGTTATGGTTAACAGTGAGGAATTAATTGCTACCACAGAATATCTGATGCTATAGACGACATGTCGCATAAACCGATGTCGTTATAACCGGGCTCAGCTGTATATGAATGCCTGTTCATGCCGTTACCTCATGTACTACAAATAATGTACTTTTTTTAAAAATCTTAACTTATTAAATGCTGCCTTTTTTCGTCCGTAGACCCAGTAGAAATAGAACTCTGATACTAAAATTCAGACCCCAATCCCTGAGGATCCTGTCTCAGGTTCACAACATAAAAATGTCAATAAGGTGTACAAACTCGTAGCTCCCATATCCCCTTTTTAATCCCACCGGAATTTTTTTTGTAATCCTATTCCTGAATTTATTACATCTTCAGCGGATTAGTCCATGATAAAAATATGAGTGTTAGTATATGGCCTAGACCTGTTTGCGCGCACGGACTTATCCTATACATTATGGATCAGGGAAAGAACGTTGATGGCCGCTGTGAAAAATGAGAAAAGATAATGACGAAACACAGAGGAGGATTTTCTGAGGCCAGTTTTTATCAAACTTCGTCCACCCTGTAGTAGAGTATGTGTCACAGATAGGCAAACCTACATAGGAATGAAATGCAAATTGCTCTGTTAAGTAGGACATATGGAAAATTAAATAGAACGTTATGTTAAATCTTTAAGGACTAGTGGTTAATATGTGTACCAGTAGGCGTAAATTTAAAATACACTGTTTTACTAAAACAGTGTATTTATGTGCTCCATATAATTTTTCAATAAACAACAATTTCTTTATGCCGCATTAACTGATTGGTCTTTCTATTGGAAGGAGTGTTCTCCGTGATGTACAAACTTAACCTTTTAACGTAATTACTTTTAGTGTTCTGACGGTTAATTCTGGTTTCTTGTACGAGTAGTAATCCTATAGCATTTTTAGGCGCGTTCGCAAAAATTGCAAAAAGCGACTATTAGCTTCGTCATGTCTGTCTGTCTGTCTTGGCAGTCTGTCCGTCCATCCATCCTTCCGTTCGTCCGGATGGAAAAACTCGGCTTCCACTGGACGGAGTTTCATGAAATTTGATATTTGAGTATTTTTCGAAAATCTGTCGAGAAAAGTCACGTTTCAGCACAATCTGATAAGAATAAAGGGTACTTTACATGAACACGTATGTACATTTATGACAATATCTCGGACTATTCTTCTTAGAATGAGAAATGTTTCAGGCAAAGTTGTAGAGAAAATCAAAACACATTTTATGTTCCAATAACCTTTTTTCGAAAATCGTGATGTTTATGAGATAATGTAGAAAAATTCTGTAGAGCCGGAGAGCTCTCAAATGACAATATAACATGGCGCATGCGCTTTACATGCTTTGTAACTAAAGCTAGAAACACACACTCAGAATATGTAATATTTATTGCTTTGCCACTGCAACAATGTTTACGCGAACGCGCCTCTGTGTTATGTTGTACCTTCGTTGCCTGTCCTGTTTTTTCACATCACGTACATTTATACCTGTCACATAATAGACTGATAATATTGTATAACTGGAGGTATAAACTGACCCGTTTAGTTCAAAATTTGCAGGGTAATAAGACATCTCGGTCGCGATAAATCTGGAACATTTACACATCAGCATTCTTCACTTTGTCTTGTAGAAGTTAACCGAAAGCGATTCTGCACCTCTTTGTCAGTCTTTCACCCTGCCCCAAATTCAAGATATTACAATGTAATAATTACAAGAATAAAATTTCCTTTCCCTAGGTAGATTAGCTTGGCAATTACTGGCGATCAAAACGCAAATGATAGCATGATACTTTTCGTGTTAATGTATCCTGAGAATGTTTAACGACTTTCAAAATTAATCAGCGTCAGGTGTTCAAGAAAGACAAATGTGCCTCTTTTGTAGGAGTTTGACTGCTTTGAATAAAACCCTCCGCTAAGCTGTAGGCACATTCAGTATTCTTTTGTTCTTGCCTGACTTGAAGAGGTTATGAATGAGCACAAAATTTATTTTCCTTAATCCTACCTGAAATGTCGAATATGTGAAGACGAATTTAGGAACACCAAAAACTGCATAAAAACATTTCGGTACTTTATCTGCGACACTTTTAATTGCGTATGGAGGTGTATACTAACTGTACTTCCACTACTTACATATGTCTGCCTGCACATACACTGACTTATGTAACATAAATCTCTTGAAAGCACTGGGGTTGCTGTAAGTACTAACGCCTTTAACATTACACGACTCTGTATTTTGTCCACGGAGATTGTTCATGAGTTTCGTGTGATTTTCAGAATGAACACTGGTTATTTTCCAAGCGTTGTAACACGATTCCTTATTAACTGTCTTCTCTGTGCAGTAGGAAACGAGTTTTATATATTATTTGGATAAATTTCGGGTATCGAATATCATTTTGTCTTGGTTGACCATATGCTTTATTAAAAAGGTGAATGTAGACACCCATAGTAACCTTGTGGAGTTCTGGGATAGCTGCAAGCCATCAACAAATGTAAGTGAAAATATTTTTTTACTTAAAATTTTATCGTCTCTTTTTTATATTTACGGAAATACTGGGTTAATTGAAAGGAATTTTGAGTGGGTTACTATATTAATAATTAATGTATTTCTTTGGAAACTTCGTGTTCTCAGACATGATAAGGATTAATTTCGGAAATAAAGGAATTTTTTTAAAATGTTCATATTTTAGCAGTATGTGCTGTCAGTTTAATATGCAGACAGGTTAATTAATATACTAGTACAATGAATTTTATGCGGTTTTCGTAAAAGCGACATTTAACATATCGAAAAAAGACAGAACAGTCAAGTTTTTTTGTATTACTAAAAATAGACTATTGCAGGAGTGCACAAATCCCAGGTCCCAGGGCGACTATGTTTTGTACTGTGGCGCCTAATATTTGTGGGCCCTTGTTTTGGAACGTGCTTCATCTCACCCTTCTGGTGTATAATTTAGAAGTGGCCCCTAGATTCCACGATATGTTGCCGTGTGGTTTAACAAAATTTTTCCTGACGTTTCGGAGGAACCTGCTACCTCCATTTTCACGGTAGTTTTCTTCCAGAATTCAACATATTTTACCAGACTACACGGCGTCACTTACCAGTACACTGTATTCTTCATTGTTAACACCGTGTGAGCATTCAAATGTCACAAATACATTATTCCATTTCAATAACGTTTTCCAAAGAACGCTGTCAATTGCAATGTATGATATGGTTTGGTACTGTTTCTGTCCGTCAGTGGCAGCACAAGCCACTTCGGTAACACTGCTCGGAACGAGTAACAGAAGAGGACTGGCAACGTGTCGTCATGTTGTTATCTTAAGCAGTGTCATGTGTTGTAATTGTAGATGCAATTAATTTAATAACGCCATTATGTCCGGACCACCGGCTTTCTGCCTTGCAGTACCAAGAATTTATAATATACACGATACATTAAACCGACAAGTCTCTAATATTTTGTGTAGCTTTTTTTTTTTATCTCTATTTCATGCAGAGAAAAAAGAAATGCTAGCAGGGCTAGGAAAGTTTCATATTTCATTCGCATTTTGAATATGTCGTGTAATTTACTTGGTTGTTTTAAAGTTGGTGGTATTATGAATTTGCAAATTGATTGTATTCTTTTACATTTTCAGTGTCTATATAATGTTGGAGACAAAAGCTGCTAAAGCACGTGTTTATGATACAGTATATTACACGGAGAATAGTCCCTCTTGAGAAGCTATTAATGTCGTCCAGCTAAACAATTAACCCGCCTCTTATGCATAACCTTCCACATACAGAAATTTCCATCGTGTTTACAAGAACCCGCCCTTGATGTCTATTCAGAGTCAGAAAAATTCAGTTCACACTTTCATATTGCATTTCTGACCAAAATATTTGTATGCATTTCGTGTGTTTTATTGTATGTGATATATGCCCTTCCAACCTTATTTTAAACTTTATTAGATGCTTTGAACGAATTTTTACCTTTTACTGCTTTGAATCTAACAGTGCATTCCTGCTGCGTTTAAGTAATTCTGGCACGGGACTTACTGACTTTTTATGGTTTAATAAGACCTTTCAGTCAAATTCCACCAAAATACCTCAGATCAGGTTACAACCTCTCTGTTCCATGTCTTCTGTAATTCCTTATTCGTGAGTGCTTCATAATTTTACGCTATGTAATTTGATGTACGTGCGACGTCACTATCCAGACGATAAATAAGTAAATAAATAAATAAATAAATAAATAAAACACTGGTTTATATTATACACGTACTGGAAAATGCATGTCCCTAATTAGTTTAACATTCATGAATCAATTCCAATATTATTGTTAAATTATTGGTCTTCAATTTTCTTGCAGTTAAGATATCTGGTCTACATTATGTAACTGTTTTAAGGTTTATTACGGTTAAGAAAATTATTTGAGAATTTATTACGTGGCTTGTGCTTTGTATAATTTTAGTTATAACTTAAAATATACAGAAGAACATCCGAGCACACCTCGAAGACTTCTGGACAAACATATTATTATTATTATTATTATTATTATTATTGTGAGAACTTATTACATAATTACAGATTCTATATACGTGCAATTTTTCGGACATAACCTCAAAGTTTTTATAGTTGCCACTGTTATATTTATTGACTACTGTTCTCTCCGTACCAAATTTTGTGTCCCAGCGCCAATGGTTCATTTCTTACGACCATGATACCAATAGCTAAAAATACTTTTCCACTTTCTATTACTATACGTTATTTCAGGCCTAAAAGTGTTGCACCCGTCTTTCAAGTTCGTGCGTTCGCCATGTTTTTAAGTTCGTGCGGCTGCCATGTTTTTCTTACTGACTGTGGGAGATTAGAAATTACGGCGTTGTGATATATGTTCATAAAATGTTTCGTGAAAATCGGTCAAGTGGTTGAAACGTTTAAATAGTGGGACACACACACACGCACGAAACATGGTTATCTCAAAGTCCTACTTTTCTTTTTAGGAAGGAAAGGAGTCTGATGAGTAAGTTTGCCGGAGATTCCTAAAATACTTCAGATGTTTCATCAGAAATAATTATGCAGTCCGCTGCTTATGTCATACTGATATTACTGGCTCTCCATTTTCTTTTATTCCGGATTGCCATTAGCTTGGACACATGCCTGACTGCGTGTTGTTAATCAGACGCGACAGGCAGTGGGCGAATTCAGTCCATTGCGACATGCCCACGGCCCATGACCTGAGTAGTCCAGTGCCCGCCCATGAACATTTCCCAATCTGTGACTGTCTATTTCGTTTGGCTTGCATTTCATTTTCTTTTTCTTTCTTTCCATAAAATGAAAATGGAATTCGTTTGGTAATGAAAGGAAGAAGAGGAACGATTTCTGTGTCACAGAGTTATTTGATTTCTGTTCCTTATTTCCAGTTTTATTTTTCGTATGACGTTTATAATGATCTACATTTACTGAATGGCATCCAAATTTAGAGCGGCTGTTATGCACTCTAGCAAGTTCTTTCTCCAAGTAAATTAAACTTCTATAGTATTATGACGAAATAAAGTTGAGAACTGGTATATTCTTTTCTATTATGCGTGTGAAGTGAATCATGACAAAAATCGATTACACATTTTGTACCTATCTAATGAATTTCTAGCCAGAATCTATTACATCTAGAAGCAGATGCATAAATTCCTACGCGTTTTCTTACGCCTTGTAGGATTCATATCTACCCTTTCACATGCCCCAAGTATGTTATATTCAATTTTTCACCAGGATTTTGATGTTTCATACAGTGCCTGTTAATACTTATTTTCTGACCAGTTTCTCCCAGTCCTCCGTAACAGTAATCGTCATAATTTATATAATTACAAGAAGAAGCAATTTTGCAATTCAAGTGTACCACTTGTATTGACACAATCAGGATAAAGTAGAACCTGTCATGTTAGTGTAACACCAGACGTGTCTTTGCTGGGGTAAAATAGTATCAAGTGCGCATCATATCTAATAAAATTCTTAAATTTAGTGCAGTGAAAGAAACTTTTACTTTTTAAAGTTTTAACTTAATATGACAGCCCAATGTTTGGCCCTAGCCTCCTGAATTTTAATACAATATTAAGTTCTACATATTCTGAAATATGTACACGTAATCTTTTCCTGATAAATCTGATGAAACACGGCGTTAGTACTTTAAAATGTCATGCCGTTTATTTTGCCCAAAACTTGAGTCTGTTACCGTTTGTAGTGGCTCTTGCTGTTATTCGTCGGCATTTCATGACCGAGGACCCTGCTCTTTTCCAGGCCAGTCCATATGGGAATTGTGGTGTACAAAGTGGCACTGGGACAAATCCTTCTACGAGTTTTTTGGTTTCCCACTGTCATTATCTTCCCACCAATACTCCATACTCACATTTTATTCGTCCGCTATCGACGGTACACAACATTAAAAATCGACATTGTAGTTTCATGGAACACTGTGTTCTTCTCTTTCGCCGTTAGGCTCCCCTTATATTTTGAGATTCATTACTTTAAGTATACTTTGACCAAACCACAGTTAACAGTATAGGCGATTGTTCTTCAGTAGGATCTGATGGGATTGTGAAATATTCCTCCACTCCAACGAGATGCTAAATTCGTATCTACTGGTTACTGCTAGAGACCGTGATAATTGTAGTGAACCTTTCAGTAAATTAAATTTTGAAATTTGTTGAGATTAAATTCAAATACACCTGCCCTGTCTATTTTTATGACTCCTGCGTGCAAGGTAATAACAAGTTATGAAATCGGTCAGAACAAACACTCGCGCGCTCTGGTACACACACGCACGCACGCGCGCGCGCGCGCACACACACATAGAGTTATGCTTCCTGAACTCTTGACTTGCTGTTTGGATGAATTTCCAGTTCCAGGCCGTGATAATGTGACTATATGCAAATAGATACTGCTGTTCCTGTTCGCGCACACGAGCTCTTGTGTTGGCTTCCCTATTGACTCTATCCACTTTTTTTTTACATGTACTGCGGGAGGTCTTGTCTCTTTCAGTTTACAGTGAATTGGCATTGAAATCAGAGGCTAACAAAAGGCTTTTGCAATGGGCGTATCTAGGCGCTTCCCCCCGCTCCATACTACAGCCTGTGTGAGCAATGGTGCTGGTGGGAAAGCTATGTAAACGTGTTACAGACAGACAAGAGAAAAGGAGCCTAATTACATTTTGAGGTAACTCGCTGGGAGTGGAATGGGACGAGACGGGATGGAACCTGGCCCGGAATGTATGCATCATGCAGATCGTATTTTAATGCAATTCCATTCATTATTCTGCGACTGCCATTAACACAGTACAGTCCGTCCCCCCGCCCTCTAGTATAAGCAGGGTATCACGTAAATAGACATGTTCTAAATAGACAAATTCGGCCAGTATGTTAATATAAACCAAGTTACGGTTTTGGCCCGAATTATGTGTTTTTAGTTGAAAGAAATTGACTGTGATGAGAGGAGTGTTGGCGTAAATAGGTTTCGTGGGATTTTAAATTTCGTGATATGGCCCCCATAATCATTGCTTTTTTATGCATTTACCCACTACTCTGCCAGTGTGGGCGGAATGAACTTGCGTCTAATCCTTTCAAGACCGAAAAAATAAAAGCGCGTTTCTTACCCATGATCCCGATTCCCGAAAGAGAATTGTATTTTATTTTACGCTTTCCAGAATTCGCCAGCTCGTCCTTCTGATATGAACAACATCGAAATTGGAGACAGTTTTTTTCTAAATTATGTATCAAATTCGGTTCCTACCTCACAAAGAACATAATCCGTGCCCATTATAAAGACCAGTCCGTTAGTGCTGTTCAGGGAAGTAATCTGTATTTATGTTGAGCATCATATGTTACACAAGTGTACAGGGATCCTGGCTGTTGCAGCAGGTGGTGCGTGTACTTATCTTTGGGCTTCGAACGGTCTAGGAATTCACGCAACAGTTGTTCTGCATGGTCATACAGACACTTGAATAACTGCTTAATTTATGACTTTATTTTCATTGTGTCCGCAGAGTTTTACCCTATTACATTACGATGCATGTTCGAAAATTTTTCTTTGTTTTGACTCCGATTAATGATTTAATACTTTAAATCTTTCACCTTTTTCGCTATGCGATTTTCTTATCTGTACCGAGATATTTTCAAATTTCAAATGACCGCATGAAAATTTTTAAGTAAGAACAGGTAATACAAATCGGTGTACATAAAAGCAGACCTAGCAAACGCAGAACAATTTGCGGCCCAAGTCCGAAATGCAGCTTGACAGTTCGGCTGCAACGTACAATGCCACATTCTCTCATCTTTCTTCATTTGTATATTTCTCAACGTAGAAAAACGCAAGGATCTAAAATACTTTTCGTGTTTAACTTTGCAGGATTTATTTTGTGTATTATGCAATAAGAATTATAAGCAGAGCAGTACAACGTACTTTAGCTATCATAACGTGAGCGGGCCACATCATAAAAACGGTAAACATGTTGCACAGGCCTCATATAAGGAATGAAGGTGACTCTAACATACGTACGTAAATATTATCTCATCAAGCTAATGTAAATGTTATAAATTTGTTTTAAAATAACATGAAATTTCATACAAAATTGGCAGCTGTTTAATATGCTTCTTCTTCACCTTAATTTAAGATGTATTATGGAAATAGATGAATGTGAACTGAACTAAATTGAAAATGAATGAGGTTTAGGCTTACCAGAGTTTGTAATTGTGTGGTTCTTAATATATACATTTCCGGTTTGCGGTATTATAGGCCAGCGGTGTGATGCTGTATGGTGAGGGATATGTTCAGCGGCACTGGGTCGAACAGAAGTGAGCGTTACGATTGCCGATCGTGATTCAAAGTGTGTCACTTTGCTTACAGCTTCATCCATTTAAATAATGTCCTGCGTGAGAAGCTGGCAGTTCCTCCGCTACTAAGAAGGGTTTAGTTTTTTTAATCTACAGACCTCTTTTTGTTAATTTCATTTTTACAAAGAAGAGTCACAAAATTGTTCCTGTAACCAATTTAGCTACCTTGTGCGTGAAATAGAAGTTAAAGAGACGGAAATATATGTAACGTTAGTGAAAAAACTAAAAAACACTATGTCTGATTGTGAGCTGGTTACAGCAGGATATATTTCGGTCGTTTGTGATTTCAAGTTGTGTATAAAGAGTTTAGGTAGTCTATAGTGTAATTTCCGATTTGTTGGACCAGGGGGTTAGGATGGGATGGACAGTTAGCAAAGTATTTGACTGTAAGTTGGTGGATGAAGTCTCGGATGGGTTCAGTATTAAGTGTGTCGTGCAAATGGGAGATGGGAGTACCTCTGGGATAGGCACCGGTCATTCGTAAGCTCTTTTTTGGGAGACTTGGAGTTTCAGGTAGTTTGAATTACATGTGGTATTGCAGACAGGGGCGGCGTAACTAAGAACGGATCGGATGAGTAATTTATATATAAGAAGGGTTCCACGCCGTTATCGAAACAGAAAATTCATTAAAATATTCACAGAATTTTGTAGTGGATCATTCCCCGTGCCAGACACATCCAGTCCGCTACTTGTCCCTATCCAATCGACCCTATAAGACATTTATCATGTTAACATACCATTTTTTGTCCTCCCGTGTACTGAGGTCACAAAAGTTGTGTTTTCCTTTCAGGTTTTCCGAATAAAATGTGCGTCTCTCTCATTTCCGCCAAGCTTGAAGTATGTCCCTCCCCACATCTGGTCCTCCTTGATTTTATTTCGCAATTAGTGTTTGGTAAAGAACACAAATTGTCTCCTTCTGCTATTTCCAACCTCTCAGGTTCAAATATTCGTCTCAACACTTTCTTCGTGCCCGTCAGACTCTATTCTGCCCTCAGCTTGAGCTTATCCACTTAAATCTGTAGAATAAGAATGATTTACCACGGACGTTACGTACTTGTGTACGAAATAGTAGGCCTGTAGAAATCTAAATATACGTCACATGACAGGTGAATTCTACTTAATTGCAGGTCCAGTGCATTCTCATGATAAAGGTAAAGGTAGACTTGTCTCTGTCCGTGCCATGAAGGCATGCATGGGGACCAGAGGTGTACTTCCATTCATTCATAACCTCGGTACTAGATGAAGGTGAGTGGTCAAGTTTACGCCGCGGCCGCTTTACCCCCGAGAAAGAACCCCGGTACCCATTGAATTCTCATGTCAATAAGTTATTTAACATATACTCATGATGTCTTAAATAATTTAATGACATGATAGTTGAAGTGCAGACTCGTTAAGTGTATACGCCGCATTATATCAAGCACCAAATGATCAGGGGTAGCTCAGTCAGTATCGTGACTATGGTTAAGTACTGCCCAAAAACGCTCGCTCGAGGAAGGGACGTTTCTGTTCTTCATAAGGCCAAGGCAGGCTCTGGGGCTCATTCAGCCAATGAGCACTGGGGTAAAGGGCCTGAGCGTGAGTTTGCCTACTGACCTGCATCTAATATCGAGCTTAACAGTGCCTGGAATAAAAGGCCTCTTTACATTCCTTTATACTTTCCCAGGCAGTGATGCTAAATCCATAGCGCAGGGTCCTTGAGAAGCTAAGAGTAACCCGGTTATGTACACGTCTAAACGTGCTTGCAGAGAAGGACTGCTCAACCTGTTATGTGGTGCAGGAAATTTCGGCAACATGTGGTCTGCATGCGGGCTACATGAAATTAAACGCACAAAATGAAGAACGAATAGTGTACTTAGAATTGTGTGCATAATTCTCTGTGTATTTTTCTACACATCATGTGCAGTGAAAAATATATTGCTAATACTAGGAAACATTTATAAAAGAAGTGCAATTGACAACCTAGGCTAGGGTGTCGCTATTTTTAACACATTTTTACAAAACGAAATAGTAACGCAATGTAGATTTTCATAAATAAACAGCTCATAAATTTTCAAAATTGCTTCGACGTTCTATCTCGGCTTTGCCAGGGAAAGGGTTAAAAGACGTTTTCGCATTTCGGATGTCTCCACGGACAACATCACACAGTTTCGTTGAGCTACGGGTTGAGCGGGTCAGTTGTTGTGATTACAGGAACTTGTATTTGGGGTGTAAGGTACAAAGAGCCTAATTTGTTTAAATTTCGTTAGTATTTGTGCATACGCCGGTTTAAGGTTTTTCACATATTACGCAAACTATTAAATTTCCTGAAGACAGCCTTATAGAATGTGAGTGTACTTTGTCCCCAGTTTTCGCTTATCCAATTTGGGTCCAGAGCAGCGTAATAGGCTCTCTTCAGTAATGTATACCTGTCATTCAAATGCAGAACGGAGAGGGCGAAATGTTGCTATTGATACGTATGTTAGGGTAATTCGAGCATTGTGCTCGCTGCTTCGTGTCGCGGCTCGCTGTGGCTGCAGCTCTCTAAGTGGGTGGAATTATACGAAATAGGATCGACATGGTATGTGCTGCACTGTAAATCCATGACCCATGGTCCAAACTACTGCACGCTGGGGAGATTTTGTTTTGTTTTATAGGCCAGTGTAAAGTTAATGATGTTGGGTCCCTGTTCTGGGATTTATTCTTCCTCTTCTTCATTAATGTTGCAATAGGACAGGATATTTGTTCAGAACCGCAACTATTGACGTAGTGAAATATAAATTCACATTTGGAACTTGTACTTGAACTTGTGGTTTGGTAACTAACGTCACGAATCAGTTTTAAGATACTGATAGTTGCTCAGCTGGTCAGCAATTTACCCGCGTTCTGTGGAACCCGAAAGTTTACTACGGTTTTCAAAACAGCCCCTCACTTGAATTTGTCTTTACAGAATCTGCCACAGTTTGCGTACTCCAGTGCAATTTCTCATCCATCAGTATTTACAATGAGGATTTAACCCAATATGCGTGGGCTGCCCTTTGTCGGCTGTTCTCAAGTGCTTATTCAACATTCGCTGTAGTGAGAAATTTAATTTTTATTTGAGATGAATGAGCTTTGAATTCTTCTCTGTTTCTTTTGTAGGTCTACTTGCAGTATTCAAATTATGGTCAAACCCGATATAACGACATCGGTTTATACGACACCTCATCTATAGCGTCAGATATTTTGCGATACCAATTAATTTCTCCCCGTTAACCGTAACATTATACTCCTCGATTATAACGACACATGACGTTATAACCGTGATCGACTGTAGTATTTGTCATTCACAGGCGATTTTCTAAACGTAATTGATATTTGACAGTGATATTTGTAGAATTCTTATAAAAGTAAGTCCATTGCGCTTTTACTACCACAGATGTACGGAATCAGTGTAAGTTCATTGACACTGAACTTTACAGTTGAATATTTAGTATGTTGCTCCTTATTATCCTGATTTAAAATCTCGGCCATAACACTAGCTATCATGCCACATTTTCGTGATTCTCCCGGGGAAATTCTGCGGTAGTAGACTTGCCTCTTATTGGCCCGAACGGTGGCCTACGTTAAATTAGGTCACTATGTGTCCTTCCTTATTCTGTCCAATTAACGATCCTTCAATTGCTCTGTCATCCGACGGAACTAGTCAACTGAAACAATCACTACATAAATGCGGAATAAATAACAGCTATTCATTGATCCATCAGTCGAGTAATAAGACTTTGTTTTATGAAACGGAATTTTTCTGTTTATTTCA
This sequence comes from Reticulitermes speratus, assembly GCA_021186555.1. Lineage (NCBI taxonomy): Eukaryota > Metazoa > Arthropoda > Insecta > Blattodea > Rhinotermitidae > Reticulitermes > Reticulitermes speratus. The sequence continues at coordinate 23,541,560 of JAJKFL010000004.1, forward strand.
AGTTCTTTAGTTGGTACGAAGTGCGTGACATTACTCAGACGGTTGGTCGCCAGCCTTTCACCGCAGAAGCCCAGATTTGATTCCAGGCCACTGTGTGGGATTTGTGGCGGACATGGTGGCGCTGGGTGAGGGTTTTCTTCGACTACTTCGATTTTCCATGTCAGTTATCATTCCACCAGCTCCATACTCACGTATCATTCGTCTGTCACTCGTCTTAGTAATTGACATCTCCAATAAAGAAAACACTTTAAAATATTGTGATTTTATTTATGTGAGTGTATTTAACTTCACCTGCCCTTGAAAGTTTTCTTTTCTGTTTTCTCCCCGAAGTTTAGTATTGAGTTACTGTTCATTGAAAATTTTTCCAGTGGAACAATGTGTATTTTGTGAACCAGGCCTACCCTTCTACACAATACCACACATTTAAGTATCTTTGTCATCATAGTGCATGTTTAAAAAATATTTGGTTACAGTTTAGGGAGGAATTCTACTATAGTTACATAATTTGTTGTTTTGGATTCATAGGAAAAGAATGTACTCGTATGTCAAAAATACTTTTAACTCTTTTCTTTACAGGAGAGTTGATATGGAGGGGAGGGGGGAAATGAGGGAAGCTGAAGAATCTTATTTGGTTTTTATTCTCGTTTTACCTCAAGGTGTATGAGATGGCCGTAGTGTGATAACGTGCAGCCACCGCTGTGACATTGTTATTATGGACACACACACACATACCACGGCTTAACTCAGGCGAGTTCTAACAAGCATCTCAAGTTTTTACTCATAGGAATACCTAGCCTTCTTCATCTCGGGTTTCTTGTTCTCAGCCTCCCGTGGTCGAGTTGCAATGTTGCTACAGCAATCACAAACTGAAGATCTACATAAATATTCAACGTTACGCTACAGGATGCTCCTTCAGAAGTTTGTCGTCATTCGGGTAATGCAGAATTGCCCGCTTTCAGGCCACGGAATTCGAATGTACGATATTGCTCTTAATAGCCTGAAGACTGAAATTTATCTCAATTATATAGTTTCTGTCACTCCAAAAACTCACTCTACGTCCAATATTTAGGGAAGTAATCGGTGTTTATTGTGAAACTTCATTGAACAGAGTCCTTCTTGAGAAGCTAATAAGTCTTAAACTAGTAAAGAAATCCCTTGCATTTTATGTAACCCGGAAGTTCATTACCGCATTCACAAAAGCCGACCGCCTTTCCCTGTCCTGAGCCACATCAATCCAGTCTATGCCCCCATCCCGCTTCTTGAAAATCCATTATAATATTACCCTCCCATCTATGACGAGATCTTTCAAGTGGTCTCTTTCCCTTGGGTTTCCCAGGCAAAACCCTGTATGCACCTCTATGTGAAAATCGTATGGCATACATACAGACATGTACGTAAGGCGAGAAGTTCTTTAGATGTTACTGAAGGTGTTGAATGTAGTTACGATAGGGCTTTAACTGGTTGAAAGCCTACCCACCATTAGACCTAATTCTGAACCATCGCCCTCCGGCCCATAAATTAACTCCCTCATTGTCTAAGATTGAATTACGTTACCCTATTATCTACGCCAAGAAACCTGTACAGCTTAATGAGTATATTGACTAGGCTACGGGCTGAACGAGCCGGAGTTTTTTTCTGGCAGGTGCAAGAAATTTTTCTATTCTCCGAAACGTCCAGACCGGCTCTGGGTCCCGCTCAGTCTGTTATTCAGCGGGGACAAGAAGCTATTATTCAGGGGCTAAAGTGACCGGCGCGTGAAGCCAACTGCTGTGATTAATGCGTGAAAGGATACCTCAATTTCCCCATAAGCTTTCGTGGCTTTCCAGGGATAAATGTGACTTTTTACCATCTACGCCTAGGTCTCCTACCTGCTGTTTTCTTTCAGAGTTTCAAAACTACGTATAGCCTATTTTCATATGCATTTCCGATCCAATTCATTCGTGATTTCTCTGCTGGCTAAATTCAACTGGTTAGGTCGACATGTAGCGGCGGGTTCTTTTTACTAAAGAACATTTGCTGTCTATGAAAGGTAGGGAATTTGCTGATTAGCCAATCGACGTCTCGCTATGTACGAGGACTCTTCTTCTTGGGGTCAGTTAATTAGTTAGAAAGCAAGCAGTGTGTCATATATTTTCGTTTCCGTTAAAACTTGTAAATTTCATTTAGACATGCTTTCAGATTTACTTCGGTTCTTTTTTCAAACCATCCCTTATGCTGGGCCTTGATTTGATTGGTGATCATGCAATCGAAGCCAGTTTAATAGCGTAACAACATCTGAACATGTCCATGGCCTCCTGTGGTTATTTTTTCTGATGTTTCTTTGTTGAGGGACGGCAGAACGCAAGGAATGCGGGACCAGGACGAACCAAGTACCTGTACGACCCCCGCCCTTCCAGCTCCCTCCATAACTACTTGCGCTCTTGTCTTCTTTTGTCAGGAAAAAGTTCTTTTTACTCTCATTGTTGGTCTGCATGGCTGCTCTCCTCAGCACCCCCCCCCCTCCCCCGTCCCAAATATCGTCTGGCCTGTGCATGATACAGGAATGGCAACCTGTCGTGTGTGTGTTTAAAATGCTGGAATGTTATGCGCCTATATGACCTCTGCAGCATCACCTCCTGTCACGCCGTTATTCATGCTGTGCTTTTCGTTTTCTGATTCCTTAAATCTTCAAGTTTTTCCTATTTTCTTTGTGTTGTCTTGTTTTCTGTCTAGTTTTTATTGCTGTCTTTATTCTCTCAAAATATTTGTCGTGTGCGTATGTTCTAAACTCTACACGATTTTAAAGTTGAGGTATTTTGGGATGTTACGCCATATAGAGTCGTGTTACCGACGTTTCGAAAACACCACGATCCTTTGAAACGCTGGTGACTATTTGCCATTCGGGAAGGCGTTGCATCCCAGAAGATTTGAGTGTTCAGAAAAACCGCTGTGAGAACCTAAAATCTCACATTGTCCCTTATTCTTTATCTGGAGTGCCGTGCTCTGTTGAAGTTAAATGTCCTTTCTAATCGAGATACGTCACTCGTACACATTTTAAGCTTGCTTTCCTCCCTAAAAGGGACAGGTAGTGAAGTAAGTTTTCAGATTAACATTCTGTATGTGTGTGTTTCCCATTTCAAGTTTTGAAACAGATGACTGATTTTAAAGTAAGTTGGTATGAACCCTGTGCTAATGGATCACACCTCCATCGGCGTACTTTCATTACCTACAATCAGTAACTACAACATGGCAAACACGCGAACTTGTCAGATGGGAGCCACACTAGCGCCATTTACTATAGGGACTAGAAATGATGTATAATAATATTTCACGGAAAAGTGTGAGACATGTGTTGCGGCAGTATTATTGTGTAATACATAATACCAATATGTGGACCATAGAATTTTGTTTAGTTGTCAGTATAATGGCGGTAAACTAATAAAATACTGAAGCTGGGAATTTAAAATTGGTTTGACGTTAGAGCATAAGCACATGTTGTGTCAAATATTACATGGCAACAACTACAAACCTGGCGACGATTAGGCATTTTGCGGTCATATATGCAAATCATACGTGTCCGCAGTTCATTGATGACTCACAAGAAATAGAGACAATATTAACGACAACAGATATGTGGAACTGTAAATGTCTGCAATAGAAAGTAAATTTTGTGATCAGTTTCCAAATGCATGTTACTGTTTCACGCAGTTAATAGACAATAGACCTGCACATGCTGTTATAATTCGAATTATTTACTTGCTCACATTTCATGTAGCGTTTCCTTATATATAAATACATGAACTTTTCTGTGTCGTTGATCCATTGAAATTTTTAACTACAGATGAACAAGCTGTAAGGAATAATTAATATCACAAACACCTTAAAAGCCGAAATTATTGGACACTGTGTTTAAAAATTCAATTTTTTTTTCTCACAGAGGCAAGAATCTGTCTCCAGTATGAGAGCAAGTCCATTAATCTTGTATAAGGAAATTGTGGCTGTTTATTCTGAGAGTTAAACAAAACACATAATAAGACTGCATAGGTACAATGCAGGTCTTGTGAACGTTAAACTTGTTGGCACGTACAGTTGTCACTGAGCTTTATAATATTAAATATTTTAAAGCCTGGCTGTTACTATAGGTACCACCGGCTTTTAACACTAAACACTCCATAATTTACCCACACAGTGTTATTTATATGTGCCGTATGATAAACAAGAATTATTTTTCTCTACAACCTTCACAAACTGTACTTTATAATGCTCACAGACTTTGTTCTCTATGCGGTAAGAACCAGACCTTTATATACATAATTTAGATAAATTTTAGTAGTCAAAAATTAATACGGCTATATGATTTTTTGACTGTCTCATCTCTGATTTGGTAGGAACAACTGCACAACTTTGCTGACTCACAGCTGAAAAACTTTGCATTTTGAAAAGATGGTGGTCCTTCATACTGAAATGACTCATTATGGGTTGAAACTTTCGTGAAATATTTTTAGTAGTTGAGTGACTTCTGCTAAGGTCAGATATGAGTGTTCTGGGATCATATTAATGTTGAGTCATTTGTTATGCAACAGCAGTGTTGGTTGCTTACTTTTAAATACCGGACAGCACTACAGCTCTCTTATTTCTTCGCTTTCGTGAAGTACATAATGGATAGACGATCGTTATTTCTATGATTTCTCCATCTTCACTCTCGTAACTTGTTGTCCTTGACCCTCGTTTACACCCCTTTATCATTCCACACGTCATCGTGATTGAAGATTTATATATATATTTTTTTGTCAGATCAAAATACAAATGCTATTGCTTTCCAAGACTCCGTGACTTGCATAATTCCTTCTATTGACGCAGGGCCCAACTTGAATCTTCCATTATTTGTTTTGTAGATTTCTGGGGGTCGTTCATTGACGTGCTATTGACTGATTCCGTCTGACATAGCACACTTTCTGAGCTAATGGAGATACAGTCTACCAAATGAGAATGGAATTGGCATGGGGCGATACAGTAACACGAGAGGTGGCGTGGATGGGGGCTGAAGGAAACACAGAGGACTGAGAGAGATGAGACATATTTGAGCGTGATGTGTTTCAGCTAGCAGGCTTATAAAGCTTTCTTCGTAATTCGGGATGCATATATGATCCAGTGAGGATGTCAACGACTCTTACATGCAGCGTGGAGATTAATGGTGCAAGTGCAGTTAACGGCAGTAGCAAAGCACTGATGGAGCTTTCAAAAACTATTGGTTCCTGGATTAAACGTTGCGATTTTTACTGCTTTTATTTACATGCTTGTAAAGGTAAAATTCTCCCTAAAACGGGCCATGAAGGCCCAGAGGGGGAGTAGAGGTATAACTCTACTCTTTCTTTAACCCTGGCACTAGTTGAGGGTGTGTGGTTAACACCACGCCCCGGCCGCTTTAACCTCGGGAAAGAGACCCGGTACCCATTTTATAGAAGGCTGGGGGGGCACCAGGACCGGTCTGGACGGGTGCTGAAAACCTCGCCTGTAATTTTTGCAATTTTAGCAAAGAATTTTAATTTTGTGTAAACTGAATATGACTTCTTTAATTGCTAAGCGGCCATAAATTTCTCAAGAAGGAATTTGGGCTATAGAGGGAATATAATATAGTATATTTTATTATATTATAGTATATTTCAAGGTATATCTAAATACACGTGACAGTGGTGTGTAATTGAGGTGAGACACATATTTGGCATTTACCACCATTTCGTCTGCTGTCTCTGCTTCCGTCAACAGATGAAATACAAAAATTATGAAATCTCTTATGTTGGATAGATTAGATGGAGCTAAATGAGACGATAGACGAAGTTAAATATCTTCATAAGGTATGAGGTTCTCACGGCAGTGCTGCCACATATTTCATTTCGTATGGGATATGATGATTTTTTGTTCGACGAGTAGTCCTGACGTTTTGAAGTATCGTAGTCCTTTTAAAACTTTGGGAACTACTAGACCCAACGACAAGCGTCACATCCCACAAGACTCTAATCTTTACACAAATAAATATAAATGTATTCCTGTGTCTAAGCACGACACCGTGAAGGCGTGTGGGGGACGTGGATGCAAATTAGTACATGGTTTCGGCTGTGATTCTCGTTGTTGCTGCGCTTTCCAGCCTGCAGTGTGTAAAAGGATACCTTGATATATCTCAGTCGCTCTACGTGTGATGATCACTCAGACATACCAGTCTCAAACGTGACGGTTGCAGACCTTACTCGCAGCATGTGTTTGCAGAAACACAGACAAGAGCACGGATGTCCAACGTACTGTTACAGTATACTGTCCGTCGTGCAAATATAATGTCCCTATTATCTCCTGAAGTAATCCACTCACTTTTATCACTCGAATTCAGTTCCAGTGTATCTATTTGCTGTCACATCTGTAATAATGACCACAAACATCCGTGTACATCTCAGTATACACAAGTCTATGTTGACAGCTTCATTGACTGGGAATGCCTTTTGATAAAGGTATGTTGATTTGGTTGGTTATGTAATGCAGTTGTCCTTCTAACAGCCATTCATTTAAATTGAAGTTTCACTAAAAATGTATAGCTGAGGGTCGAACTCGTGATGAAGTTGTGTGCTCCTAACATCCACATTCGAAACTACTGCACCGAAATTAGATAAAACATATGGAAAGTGGCAAACCAGTCTGATGCAATCAAAATTTGGGTTGTTAAAACGAAAATCCTGTATCCGCCAGAATGTGAGGTGTGAAGACTGTCCGGGTTTGCCACAACATGTTGCCAACGATGTCTGCTGTCTGCTGTCCTACCCACATGAGTAAACAGTGAATGACAGAGAGACACAGGAGTTCCATCCGCTCATGGTGAATGTTTGACATGTTCCTACCTTTGTTACGCACTTTGCCATTGTGTTGTTGCTACATGACCTCTCGGCGATCTTGCATAACCAAGAACTGAACCACTGCCCACTGATTTCCATATTTTATTAAGTTCAGCTCTCACTTGACACATCTGTATTGTTGACATGAATTTCTGTATGCATTTTTAATAGGACTAATAATTTATCTTCTATTTTGCAGGTAAGTGTCAACCTTCCGGATTGACTTCTAATGTACATTGTCAGCTGTGGTAAGCATATCTGAACACTTTAACGAGCAGATTTAACCCTTCAGGCTTGTATTCTCTTGAATATACATTGAAAGCGGGGAGTATGCTATGCTGCCCATTCTTATTTAAAGGAGTACTGCCACTTGAGTTCACAAAATAATGGGATAGAGCTTGTCACACATCAGAGTAGGACAGGAGTAGGGAAGAGGCGGGGAATTTCTGGTCCGGTGCTATCATCGCTGATATTGCTGATAATTTTGATGTTTATGCAGAGGCTTGCTTGCGATGTTGATACTGGTCTTCTTCAAATGAATACATCTGTAAATGATTACTTAACTCGGTACAGGTTTTATTCCAGTCGCCGGAGTCAACGTGTGTTTTTGTGTCTGTTACATCTTCTTCCAGTTCTGTCCTTGCATTCGCGACGGCGTGTTGGGAACCTTTGAAATTATATTGCCAAAAAAATTTTTATTATTGGTGACGTCATAATTTTCGTGCCTGTTCCAATATACACCTATGCTAGTTTGCTATTGAATTAACTTAATGTGTGACTGGACGATCTTGCATTGCGTAAAAAGGGTGAAACTGTAGTTAAAATGTGCTAAATACACTATGTTAATAATAGTACAAAACAGACGATTGTGTGTCCCACTTGCTGGCGACTCTCCTGCTTGTCAACTATTTGATATGTTCAAGGGACAAAGTTAATGTGGCGTGAGTTTTTAATCGGGTATTTGCATGAATTGTACAAAATACGGCACGCCATATACGTAAAGGTTGCCTTTGGGGTTAAATCGAAGAAAATATAATTCAATTTGTCACCTCAAAAATACTAATGATTTTAGACATGATCTTCATGAAATGAAACCACTCGAAATTAATTTTAACTGAATATTATTATTATTATTATTATTATTATTATTATTATTTACTGCAATTGGGTTTTCACCCGGTGGCAGTAGTTTAGTAAAGTAATTGACTATACTAGCTGGTGCTTGGAATAGAATTCGTTGAAATTATGTCATAGTGTGTTATTTGGCTTATTATCTGCATGAAATATCTTATAGTGGTATGCAGTGGCAAAGAATAACTACATAAGTCTTGATTAATATTGTCATTTTCATGATTTTTTCCCATTATAATTTTATTTTAATATTATTAGCAGACAAGAATCTAAATACAAGAGTGGCCTTCTTTCTGAACAGATCAACATTTTTCTCGAGACTGATGAATGAAATCATCCATAAATCAACTGATTGTACTTCATATTTGGGAAAGTGCGAACTGCAGATTTGTTGACTGTATTAAAACACAGTGAGTGTTAAGACTGGTTAGTGCAGTCTTGTTTGAAGAGTCTTGTCTGTCTGTATAATTGCATGTTAATTTATGGCAAGAATTTGCATCTTATTTACTAATAAGTTTTGTGTCGAAGTGTGTTCTGTGTATTTCAGTTCCTGAGAGTATTATTTTTGTACGGCAAGATTGCACTTCATTACTTGCAGTAGTTTCATATATTGATCATTTTACCAGATTTATGCTTGCAGAAACTCACGTCGAATGAAACTGAATTATTTTTGAATGTTCAAATTGGCACTTTATTTTTTGATCACTGTTGAAAGGTCGTTGGACGTGTTACAATTACCTTATTTTTTCCGCAGCTCTAGACAGGTTGTTCTTATGCACAAATTGTATACCAATTCTATGACCTATCTCCCGGGACCTACAGAAATAATTATCTACTTGAAGTTCATTATGTGCTCTATTTATTCTTACAGCTGCTATGCTTTCTCATGCCGTTATGTAGGTTCATTATTTTTTTGCAACCAATATCGTTTGTTACTTGCGGCCGTTATTCCAGCACTAGTGTGGGGCTACTCAGCGGCTATGTTTTGTACTATATGCGAGCGACAGGAAATGAAAAACGACATTTGTCGGATAAAATAATGACCCTGTGTTACTCAGTCCATATAACGTGCGTAGTTTGACCGCACCAGTTCCTAAGACATAGTCCACTCACGGACACCCACAGGAGCGCGAGCACATTTTTGCACACCTATATGTCATTCACAATTATCTATCGAGGTGAAATAGATAATCGGTACAGCTCAGTGACAAAATTGCTCTCCCGATCCAGGTAATCTTCTGGGAAGATAAAATGATTTGAATTTGCTTGTTCAGTTTCACAGGCACTTTCAGGTGGATGCGATGCTCTTGTGGTTGCAGTTCCTAACCTAAACATGTACCCTGAAGTCGGTGCTTATTCCTGTTATAGGAAAGATATTCAATGAGTAAGGTTTCTTAGATCATAAATATTAAAACAGAAGTCATTACAGTGTTAGATATACCACGCTTATTCCACTGAAGTATTATTTTCCCACACAATTCCCTAACAGAGTGATGCATTTTTTCATCTTATCTCGAGTTCAATATTCCTTTACGGTAGAAATCGGCCTCTTCAGCCACTTTCACATCTGTGGAATCGGCGAACCCCCAAGCGTTGCTTCAGGCCCCGAAATAAAGGATCGAATGTTTTAGCTACCGGCGAAGTTAACGTGTTCACACTGCACTATACTTTATCTTATTTGAGGAGTCGAAAGGTACAAACATGTCTCCTGTCACTGTAGATTCCAGGAACTCTTTTCCTTATTTTTTAAAGCGTTGAATATTTGAAAGATAAATCTTGTTTATGCTCTTCCTTTAGAAGGGAGGAAGTGGAAATGGATGTTCATGAATGGTTGATAATGAAAGAGCCCGATTTCTGCTCGGAATAAATTTCTAAACTCGTCCCAAAATGGGACAAATGCATCAAGGGTGATCGCGGTGTTAAAAAATAGCGACAGTGGGGTGAGATAAGTAATTTGCATTTCACGTGGTAATTAACAACTTCTCACATAATTTTTATGACCTAGAGAACCTTCTGCTTATTGAACGTAACTCATAACAACCCAAAATACCGCATTTGCTTAGAAAAAACCGTCATATCCATGCTTATACCGTTTATATTAAATCCAGGAGATATTTGTATTGTCCAACGCATTTGGTAATAAACATTTTGGCTTTTATAATAAACATGAAAGAATAAAACGCAACATGTTACGTAAACAACCTGCTCAAGTTTAGTTCTGATTAGAGCATATGTTCTAAATGTAAGAAAAATACTGATGTTTGTGTAAACTCATCCATGTGCAGGCAAGTTCTGTCTCCATAAACAAGTTGATGTTATTGGTGATAAAATGCCAGACGTAATTCTGAAATGAGAAATATTTGGTAGTTGTCATTGATGTATGGCTCATTTACTACAAAAACGTCAGTGGTTTGTTGCACGGAACAGCTTTATGCCAGTTATTAACGTATAAATATTTGATTGTATCAAAAGAAATCATCGAACACCTTTACTCAGCACTTAATAAGGACGAAACTTTCCTTAAACTCCACCCCTTTTAAGGAAGAACCCAAAGTACTCGACAAGAGATAAGTGTGAGATTACCGGGCGATGATTGTGCTGGCAAATAAACACCGCTTTTACACTGGATGATACTGCATAGCGAGTCAGTGGCTTCCTATGGAGATGTCAGCTTGGATCTCTCCGTTGATCCCATTGGCTGCAATCGTTAAAGCGCGCATGAGCTGTGGTTCTGTGGTTGTGGTTTCGAATCCCGTTCAGAACATAACTGTGTATATGTGGTTTATTTTTTACCACTTGTGATTAACACGTCACCTCAACACCCGGTTGCGACTTCAGCACGTGTTGATTCACGAGACTACAGCATTTAATTCTAATTTTGTGTAGTTTCACGGTATAAATTTTCTGATAATTCAAAAACAAGCTCTACATGTGGGTTATGTTGAATAATAATAAAAAGAACTGTAGAGGAGCCTGTCTTCGCTTGTGTCCCTGCATAATTGGCATACAATGTCTTGACCTACAAAACACTTAGATCTATGATCAGGCCAGTTCTGCTGGAAGTTTGACGAAAGGTAGGCCGCGTTGGTTGAGATTAATTAAAAATGACCTGGTAACAAAGCGCACTCAGCGAGAGATGCTGAATGTATCACATACTGAACTTTATTCTAAAATATAAAATATTCTAAAATATTGATATCACATACTGCTTCGGGTCAGAAAGGTTAGTAGCCGAACTAACTCTAAATTTATGTCCCATTAAAATTGTAAAAACCGTATTTTGATTTTGTGCAAATGTGAAATCTGTATGCCGTGATTTAGCGGATAGAATAAAATGACTATCACAACTGAAGAGAAAAAGGTTTAGTTTGAGTAGTTGCGGTTGCTATTTCCTGTTTAGGGTGAAGACACAGTAATACTAGTGAACCGACACCTGCCCTTCCAGTTTTATCAAAGTCGATTTTTTAGAATATTTCCATATTCACGTGCACAAAGGGTCGCCTGCCTGGGATTTTGAACCCGATATTCGGCTACATTCTAAAGGAAAGGAACTTTATACTTTACAGAGTACAGTGTACCCCAAATCGCGAACCCCCCAGCTGGAAACACTGCTCTGATATATAATCTTATTACTGTCATGTTGGCAAGCCTTCAGATCTCTAAAGCGCAGCAAATCGGAAACTTATTTAAAAACTACGCATACCTCGCATTTATGCGCAGTCGGCTGCAAGGCTGCCATCCCGTTGTCTGAAGATGGTTGAGACATTCGTGAATTCGTAATCTTCATAAGTGGATCGCATTTTGTCTCAAATAACTGAAGCAGAAGGGCCGTGCCATGGCTCAGGCGGTTAGTCGCCGGTCTCCCACCGCGGAGGCCCGGGTTCGATACTGGTTCTGTCCATGTGGGATTTGTGGTGGACAAAGTGGCATTGGGACAGGTTTTTCCCCGAGTACTTCGGTTTTCCCCTGTCAATTTCACTCCATCTGTGCTCCATTACTTGGAAAAAATGAAAAAACTGATCACCTTTCTCTTTATCTTCATCACAGGGTTGCACAATAAGCCTTAAGGCTGCGGTGCGTCCGTAGCATCTGCTGCGGGGCCCTTCTCAAATAAAAAAAACTGAAGCAGAAAGAAATATTTACCAAGCAGACGACCTGAAAACATATTATTCTTGCATCATGAAATTGCAAGCATCAGACTGTACGGAGCGCCAAGTGTACTGCGTGTTGCACTCCCGCTACGCCTTTCCATGTGGAAATCATCAAACGGGGCACAGAGCTGTAACGGCAATGCGTCGGACGTGCACTAACAATAGAATAGTTCTGTAACAGAACAATGGGAACAGGCAGCGTGAAATACGCTGACGCCTCATGAAGTGTCATAATTTCCTCCCACGCAGTATTCGCAACTTTTATTCTTGTCCGTTTCCATCGTATTACTCCCGCATTCCTTACGTACTGATATAGTAGCACTGCCGGTTTACATGATTTGGAAATTACACACACGCAATATGAAGGCCGCCTGTATGTTATGTTCACCGCAGCACAATTTTTGCGACTGCCCCTGACGAAGTGTGTGACAGCTTTCTGAATGTATTCCATCCATCAAAGGGTCTTCTGAAAATTGATACCGAGCAGTTACATTTAAATTTGAAACTTGTAATAGACTGGGATGTCCTTGCCGAACAAGGACGGAAGTTGGTGATTATGCCCATTACCTTTATTATTACTATTATTATTATTGAATGAAACTGTACAATAAATACATTCAGGCACGCATGGTATCTCCTAACAATTTTTTACTTTATCAATTATAATATTATTAATGCTCTTTTTAGATGTGATTTTTTATTTCTTTTCTGTATATTTCTGATTGTTCTTTCTTATTTGTGTATTATTCTTATGTTCGCTGTGCTGTCTGTGTAATTGGGCTGATAGCTGTTGCGCCAACACATTAATAATAACGAACTGAGTTGATTTACGACACGCAATGGAGAGGCATATACTGAGAACCTGCTAAATTCCGAAAGCAAAAGGAATGAATGTAGTCATTTATACACGTATGACATATTCTAGTATTAGGAAATTAAAATAAGTAGAAAGAACGAGCCGAACATTATATCCAGAAAAAAGGCGTGTCTACACATTCACCTAGGCATAACGTCAGGGAGATAGCTGCATAGTGAAAATGGAAGCCGAAAACAAAATGCAATATATCTGTATGTATAAGGCACAGGAAGAAGTCATGTCAGTACATGTTAGAATCGTCTGGATAACATGGCAGGTACACGTTTTGTAAGGGCAAATTCAGAAAAGGGTCGCTAAGCAAGCGACACTTGTGCTATGAAGAACTTTAGATTAACCATGTGTAGTAAATCTTGGTGTCACTTAAGTGTAACGTCACAGGAAACGTTTTGTGTTCCTGAGAGACAAGGTATAAGCCATTCTTCCGGTTCATATACGTAACCTCTGTGTCAAACAGTAATTCAATTCTGTTCAGTTTTCATTTATTAACGTGCTAAGTTTAACAGCGCAACGACCAATTATGAAACCGGCACAAGATAAATACAACAAGAAACACATGAAGACACACACACACACAAGAACACCTAACCTAATATACAACAAAAAGTTAGATTTATAACAGATTCAGCACATAAATTAAATATTTAAATCGTATTGCTCAAACAGTTAGTGTCATAAGACAGTATCATAAACGGTACAAAATACAATCAAATTAATTATAATTAACGTAGCTAAAATAAAGCGCAATTCAGATGATACCTCAGTGTCAGAAACACAGGGTGAAATATGTTGAAGAGTTCGGATTCACTTGGTAAAAATATCTACATTTCTTTAAGATTCATTTTAATTCCTTGTCTTCCCTTCGACACCTAGGTCTTTAATTAAAGTGGTTCCCCCCCCCCCCTGTATGCGTATCTCTGTCATATGTGCCACATGCCCCGTCCCTCGTTCTTCTTGATTTGATCACCCCGATAATATTTGTTGCGGGAGTACAATCAATAAAACAGCAATATTATTATTATTATTATTGTTATTATTATTATAGCACGCAGCAAATCCAGTAGCCCCTCATTCAGTCTGTAAATAAGATAAGATCAAGAGAGTTTTAAAGTGGGAGCCTGAGTCTACTGTTAACTGTAAGGACTTGATAAATCTTAAACCAAATTTAAGAGCAGGCCCATTTGTTATATGGTTATTTGTTATATATGAATAGAAAACTAGGAAATGGTTTGAGGGCAGAGCTAAATAAGCTTAACAACGACATGATAATGCTTAATATGCAAGAGATAAGGTCTTTGCCTACATGATTAATCTGCGAGGGCATTAAAATTATAAATTTTAATATAAATAACATTAACAATTGTAATAACAACAGTAACAACCAATACAGTTATACAGTTATACAGTAGCAAATATGTAGTCCTGTAGGTTGATTATAAAAACTTATACTTACAAGTAAGTTTCATATGAATGTCAAATCACCTATAAAACTAGGATTAAAGGCGAGTAAAAAGACTTGAAATAATATGAAGCTTACCCCAAAACTGCAGATGTCCAATAAATTTCGTTTTGTTTTCAAATATAGGCACGGGAACTGCCTTGAGGCCATGAATCTCGATATATATTCGTATCGACTTGCGTGTATTTAGACAGTCTCTGGGACATCCTTAATCCTTGTAAACGTATATTTTTGGAGGTGACAGTAGAGTAAAGTGTAAACTAAATCCTCACTCCTAGGTCCGTGGGCATGAGAGTGTTGCTAGAATGAGGGGGAGGTTTTCGCCGTGCTGCTGCAGTGGTGGTGCTCTCGCAAGCTATCCCGGTAGCGCCGAGATAAGAGAATTGCCCTGTCAAGCCAGGATGATATATTTGACCAGCATTTACATACAGCTCCAGTGGATGCTGAGCCAAGCGGTAGAGGGCTGCAGTCTACAGGAGGCTGATCCAACAGTCCCTCCCCATTTCTCTCTCTCTCTCTCTCTTTCTCTCTTGGTTCTCTTCTATGCTACCATTCCCCCGTACTCTGTTTTTCTAGCTCACCCATCCCTCCTAAACTCCAGAGTTTTTTTTTTCGATGATAGCTTTCCCAGGGTGGAAAAGTCCAAACGTGCGTAATCTCGCCAATTCAAATTAACACAGAGCACACACATCTACCTCCCCTTCCAGCAATTTCTCCGGTGACACCACCCGCATATCAACAATGTGCAAAACTCTGTTTCGTGCCTGCGACATCCGTACACACGTCAAATTTATTCCATTTTGCTTACTGTAGCCTACGTATTGTAGTGGAAGCAAAAAAATTTCAAATTGAAAAAGTAAAGTTTTGCTGCCGTACTGAAAACACAGCGGCATTGGTGTAGTATACAGAATTATATGTAGTATGTTTATTTTTAGGATGGATTGGGGTTACCAACATGCGTAACTTGCGGATTAAGTGCGTTATTGAGGAGTGAGACAGAGGAATTTCTTGCAGAATCCTATGTTAAGGAATTCTCCCTGTTGTGACGAAATTTCAGACCCCTGTAGATACCCGGCTGGGTTCCGTCTTTACGGTCAGTTCCGCTACAACGCGGTTATTGCGTTCTTGTGAGACCTCGCGTTATAAAAAAATCGCGTAAAGAAGAAAATAAAAACCCTTAGGGTAGACTTCAAAAATCCTTCACACTGGTAGCTGAAATTGCGTAATGGCCAACGCGCATATGTGCAAGTTCGCGTTATACAAACAGCGTTAACCTGTTCATCAGTCACTGTATAGCCAATTCGCATTAATGAAGCATACCTAATTGCAGAAATGACAGTATTTAAAAGATGTAGCTGTCCTACTAAATTCTGCTTGATCTCTTGGCCTTACGATATCGTCTTTGAAAAGCCTGTGAAATCCTACGTCTGTCTTCTTGATCGAAGCCAGTATTAGAGAGTAGTGATTTAGGCAAACCTCTAACTACGTGTGCACACAAAGCAGGGAAAATACCGACATGATATTAAGAACTACTGCAGCGAGATCAGACACTGGTGGTTTTGATATTATTACTGGAAGAGACGTGTAGTGTCGTGTCACTTTTTCTTATCTTCATTGACACAGTCTACCAATATATTGACTCATGGACAACCATTTTTTCTTGTTGATACGGAAAATTCTCCACATGATAACTTGACTGACGACGAAATGTGTAAAGCTGCAGAGTTAATTTGATCAATATATTCGAAATTTTGTTTTGGTGACTGACATAATCGTATTTTTTGTTGTATCCGTCATATAATTTTTAATAAAGCACCACCTTTCCGAAGCTGGCTCTGGTTCCTTCTTTAGGCAAGAATAGCACCCAATCTGGTGGACCCCTTACATAGAAGTCTGTCTAAGGGGCCCGCGAGATTAGGTGCTTTCCTTTCCTGAAGAGGGAATCAGAGCCGGCTTCCGAAACATCGTGCTTTATTAAAAATGAAACGATGGACAAAGTCGTTAGAAATATTATGTCAGTCGCTATTATCGTCAGAGCCTTACAGAATTGAATTTGTTTTGATAGTTTTTAGTGTTATTTTTCCTATATATTAATAAGTCGATAACACGACGGTATGGCACGAACGTGAATATTGCGAAGTGCAGTTTCGGAAGAAATCGTATTCACATTATTCGGTACTTTTTCAAAGATGTAGGAAACTTTAGGATTACTTCATATTCAGGAACTTCTTCTATGGAGAATGTCATCGATATAAATAATTTTGATTTTCGTCAGTTTATATCAGTTGAAGCATTTTATTCATTTTCAAAATAATGCAAAATAAAAGTCAATTAACGTGTGTGCTCAAAGGGAATGGTGCCATTATCAAGAAAGTGATCAATACACACTCATTTTCACGTACATCTCCCTTCAAGTAAGTGAACGGCACCATAAGGTATACGTGTATGATTTACTAACATGAATAACCACATCAGCTTGTTCAGGTAATCACCACGTTTATGGAGAAGACGAAACAATTTCTTATTAATTTTGTTTCAATATTAGTGGATTATTTCCTTTGCCCTCACTTTGATATTTATGTTATCCCTTATACTTCGGTTCTGAAATTGGTTTTGCAAGTTCCGTCATTAACAGCTTCAGGCAGTGTAATTCTAACTGCAGCATTTTACTTTTAACGGCTTTAATTTCCAGCGCTCCCATATCGTTTTATCTCGACACTCTGAAACATTTCATGTTTACACCACCAGTTGCCGCGTCATTTCCCATCTGTTAGGGAAAAGTTTTTGCCGTATTTCTGAGTCCTTCAAAACATTTCGCTTACTGATACTGCTTTTCAGCTTCCGTGTTTCTTTAAGGCGTAGATGGAATCACGATCTCTCTGCACTGCCGGTTTATTCGTAACAGCACAGTAGAAGTTCAAGTTTGTTTAATTATGTACATTTTTAAGTAACATCTCGGAAGAGAGATCTGGTTCCATTGAGACTTTGGCAAGACTCATGCGATTAGTTGATTTCTCTACGGTACTATAGTATGATGCTGAAATGAAACCAATTCTTTAAATTTACTATTCTAAACAAATAGGCAATATATGTATAACGTAACATTGTGGCGCGTTAGCGTGATATTTATACCTCCTTGCCCATCCTAACAGCCCAATACCATTTCACTCGAAGAGGGCGCTTTTATGGCGATTTAATGACATTGGAAACAATAAAACTTACTTAAATCTTCATATAAAGTGCCCAGTATGTTTGCCAGATTTTGATCAAATTTGGAACTTCTCGACAGATTTTCATAAAAATACCCAATGTCAAATTTCACGAAAATCCGTTCAGTAGGAGCGGCGATGATACTTTCGGACAGACGGACGGACGGACCGACAGATAGACGGGCGGACATGGCGAAGGTACTAGACACTTTTCACGACTATGCGAAAGCGCCTAGAAAGGTACTGGGCCTTGGTTCGTTGTTCGAAGTAGTCTTAGATGTAAAGGTCACCCCGTAACATGCAATTGGAGGTACAGAGTGGCGAGGAGTAGGTGTAGGCTGTAGCTCTACCCATGCTTAACCTCGTTCGCTAGATTTGGTGGGTGGTCAACACCACTCCCGTGCTGATTTACGCCCGGGAAAGAGACCCGGTACGCATTGTATAGGAGGCAGGATAGGCCCCGGGGCCGGTCTGGACGGGTGCACAAAATCTCCCCCACCCATGCCGGGTTTTAAACCCCGAACCGCCCAGCCCGTAGGTAGACGCTATACCAGCTAAGTTATCCCGGTCGCCGAAGTAAATCGGCAGACACAGCTTGTTATGTTGCAGAAAACAACGGCGTATCGGTACACGTCCGTGTTGCTGCGTGGTAGGACGGCGTGCGATATCGAAACTATGGGCAAGGATTCCAAGACTAATGCAATTCTGTAATATCTCGAGCATCGTATCTGCCTCATTAAAATTTTCTCCCTAGAACAAGCCATGAAGGCCCAGAGGGGGAGTAGAGGTATAGCTCAACTCTTCCTTTAACCTCGGCGCTAGGTACGGGTGGGTGGTCAACGCCACGCTCCGGTCGCTTTACCCCCGGGAATGACCCGGTACCCATCGGCCCTCAAGATGAAGGTACTACGGTCCTCAGAAATACCTGCCACTAGTTGCGCAACGACACAGCGTCACACCCCGGAAGACATTCTAAGTCCTCAAAACGTATATGGCCGTTCCTATAGCGGCACAGATGTCAGTGACCTGTCAGTAAACTTATTCTTATGCAAACACAATCGATGACGTGTTAAAGTGTAATGGAATTGTCAGGTCTTAAGTTTTCCGTTTTTCATTAAATCTGAATACTTTATACGTGTTTTTGTCATTGGAAAGAAAGGTATGGGAAGTGTCAGGCATTGTACTGTATATACGAAGTCCGTCTTCTCGCAATCACATAACACTACCAATGTTAACCTTAAGGCAAAGGAGCGTTCTAAACAAAAGAACTGAAGTCACGGGTTTAACATATTTCTTGGGTATGTATACATGACTGGTGTTGTGTGACAAGGTAGTGGTGAATGGTGCGCTTGTTTGATTCTTGACTGTTTTGATCCAGACTTATAGAATTGCAGTTTAGCAAACCCGACATTCTAAGCAAATAAAACATAGTACTATGTAGTGAAGAACAGTTCATGTAAATGTTTATCCTGAGCTCAGCATGACAAAGTGCGTAATGTTGTAAGACTGCCTGTGAATCCATCACAATAAACCTGACCTGAAATCGTATGGTTCAAGCCCAAAAAGTGTCTGTGTCTTGTCGTATGTATGTGTGTATATATATATTTATGTATGTATGTATGTGTGTATATATGTATGTATGTATGTATGTGTGTATATATGTATGTGTAGTTTATTTAACGTCAGTGTCAGTTACTCGGTCTATATGCCCTATAGCGTCAAGTGTATTGTTAATAATGAATGATAAAGGTGCGGAAGGAAGTGGTCATGGTCTAATTCAGGGGGGTGAGAAAACCCGCGACGTAGTCAGTGTCCCGGCCGAGATGCTAACTGGGTACATCCCGAATACAAGTCAAGATTCGCCCCTTCGGCCAACTTAACACGATGGCAATGTGAGGATGTGTTACGAAATATTGATGGCGTGGGAGAGCAATGCCCTGAGGAGATATTTGTAGCTGAAAAGGAGCCAACAGGAGGGTGGGCAAATTTGTGTAGTTTAAGAGCTTCGTAACTTGACTCTTCAACAGAGATAACGTTATTAGGATGGTCAGCTTGAGAAAAAAGGAGACGGACGGGACAAGGTGAAGTGAGAAGTCCATAGAGGATTTTAATCGGTAAATCTGTAGGGAAGACGTTTTGTGCATATTTTCTGTTCTACCTAGACCTGTGTTGTTACTCTCAGTACGCAGAATCTGTGTCTCAGAGTAATGATAATGAATTCTGCCTTCGTTTTGTAATACTGCAGTGCTGTGATTTTGCAGTGCAATTGTAAATGCCTTAAAAAAGCTATACATAAGCTTCTTCCCTTAATGTGAGAGAAAACGTTTTTTTTTTTTGTTTTGTGTGACACTAAGGCTCATCTTCATATTAAATCTATTGAACATATTCTGACACGTTCCACAATTTCATAACGCACCGAGCATTTAGGTATACTTAACAATAGTTTAGATTTGCATTTGACAATGTGCAGGTGAAACACTTGTCAGTTTACTGTCTTTCCTGATAGTGGCTTTTCTCTGCACCCACAGAGTACTGTGTTATCCTTCGTTAAGTACGTAGGCTGCCTCCGAGACACTGTATACCAGGACTCTTTACACAACTATACTACAAAGGATCGCCTACGTTTTAACTGTTTGACTCCTTTACACCTTTTCACGCTTTGCATAAGTTGTCGGTTTTTTGCGGTGTTGCTTTGATGTGATTCCATGATGATGATCCCTTGGGGATCGAAACATGTAGGAATGTAGAAAATAAACACTTCCACATGTAGGAATGTTCATGGTGATACTGTCATATAAAATAGCTGGGAACAGTATTTTGCATTTCGTTGGTCTCAGTGTTGTGAATTAACTGTACTTTAGTAAGCATTTGCAAATTTGTTGTCATTTTACATTTGAAAAAGAAAGCCTGTGTTAGGTTTTTAACATCTCATAAACAAAATAAATACAAAGAAGCGAGATTTGAGGTTCTCAAAGCGATGTGCCTGAAAGTTTCAATCAAGTCTTCTGGGATGTTGACGCTGTATCCTTTGGTAAGTAGTTCCCGATCTTTCGAAGGATCTTGGTGCCTTCGTCTTCAGGATCAAGCAATACAAGTACAGTGCTTGAACTTGAAGACGAAGGCGTCGGGCACTACTTGTTGAACCACACAGCGTAACATCGCAGGAAACTTAGATCTTCAAATGAAAAGACGCCTGAAAAGATGGAGTATCCACCGATCACATAGTATACGGGAGAGACGACAAATGCGTTCACAAAATTTTTGGCCTGAAAATGTGCAAATCGTAAGTGTAAGAATAATATTAAAATTTATTTTAAAAATTTGGTATTAGGGTGGCGATTTTAAAGAGGCGGACATTCTCGCTTCCAATTCCACTGCTGTTAACGTCCCAAGAAGTATATGCTCCATACGGTTGGTTGCAGATCGATTGACGTAGTGCAAATCTACTGAAAACGTCGGCGGCGTGTTGCATTGCTCGGTGTGTGGACTGTACCGGGTCGCATTACAGTAGCGCTGCGTATGGTGTTCCTGGGGCTGCTCGCAATCTCCGTTAATCAACATGACTTAAGCCAGAAGATCTATAAACAGAGGGAGAGACAGATTGAAACTCTGATGGAGTAGGGGATGATGAAGGACTTTAAGGGACGTTGGCCATTTACTACCCTTTTCACTTTCACATAAGCTCTTTCCTACTTACATGGTGGAATTGCCTGAAGACAGCACATTTTGACAGTGATATTGCCAATCAGTATATGTGTGTACCTGCGTATGCGTGTGTATGCTCTTGTACGTATGTCCATATTTGCACCGTGTGGATTTATATTCCTTCCTCTGGGAACATTTAAACTAATTACAATGTCTCTTTCGCCTCTTTAAACACGCGCACTTTATTCACAGATCAGTACCTACCCAGTACTACTCACTACGATGTTTACTTGCCTCCTTTGTGTTAAAAGACTGCACGAACTTAAGCTAAACTGTTTTGTTAAAGTCAGTAATACTACTGACTAAGAAGACCGAGATTTGATTATGGACAGGTAGAGGGATTTTTCTTATCGCCCACGTGTTCAGAGAGCCCACGTGGCCCTTCCGGTCTTGTAGCAATGATACTCGGTTCGTTCGTAGGGGAGTACATGCAGGTAATCCGTTACCTCCTTCTACTGCCAAGGAGGTGAAGAGTACTTTTAATATGCTTTCCGTCCACTATACTTGTTCATGCACAAGGATGCTTTGCATTGTGCATCTTTTCCTTTTAGGTAAATATGAGAATAATTAATGTTACAAAAAAATTCGGAACATCGTAACCGATCTGATGTAGCCATTTGTCAGATAAATGAAATGGGCCAGTTTATCTAAACGACTATGTTGCTCATGTTCAGGTATGGAATAGTTTACGTCCTGCAATAAATGGTACATGTAACTTTATCTTACTCTGAATTTAGGAACGTTCCTTATTTACGCTGAAACATATGTTAAACGAAGTGCCACTTAGTTCACTGAATAAATGCTCAAACAACGTTTCAGACGCGGAACCAGTAAGGAAAACAATTGAAGTGAGACCGAACTGCGAAGGGTTGTGCTTCATCTCTTGGGACGTGGAATTGGGTTGAAGCCGGGAAGAATTTCTTTTCCATCTCTCTTGGGATGTACCGTCACGAGACGGGATCAGTCACCGGAAACGGAAGTGAAGTGAGGCGTGAAGTGTGGGCAAGAATGAGGAGGAGATGTCTCGCAGGGCGCAGTTTGTGTCGCCTGTTTTCTACAGGAGATAGCTCGCTGCAGGTAGAGAACTTCCTCGTGTCTCGACAGGAAGCTGAGGGATAATTGTCTCGATCATCCATACACGCAGCAATGCAAGTCTCAATCTTTGCGTTAGAGAAAACGTTGTAAAAATATATAAAATTCAAATATAAACTTCACATAGATTATGCATAAGGCACAGCATTGTGAACTTCACCATTTTACGAAACTATAACCGTTATTCTTCGGTTATTCAGTAAATATTGCCGGCACATCAGCTATCCTGGCTGAGGGCACTCGTGATTTTCATCAGTTTCTTCAAGGAAATGCAGGGATAAAGCCTCGAACAGCCAACAACAGCTTCCTTCTACGCAAATTTCGGTTTGTTATTCACCAGTCATCTACAGTTGTTGCCTGTGTAATCTAAGATACTGACAGATTAGTAAAATTTAAATATAAGTACTGTAAATTAATTAAAAGTTTTTTTTGCTTATTCAACCTGTAGTGTTTTCACAAACAATAGTTGAAATCCTATACTCGTTGCCTTTATAAGGCTGCATGAAGTGAAATAATTTTGAAAGTACTAAATTATTTTTAGGGCGGTTTTAAGAAATTAAATATTTTCCTGTATTTCTCTTTTTTTATTTCTCCGTAGATTTATGTTTTCTCATTCAAGTTAAACTCGCACTAATGCTAAGAAAGGGAAACTTGCGTTCAAATGCTATAAATGTGTGTGAACAATAAAACTTAATAATTTGAGAAGGAGCAAGTTGGATGACGTAAAAATAAACCTTCGACATTATACCAACCACTAAGTTCGTTTCTTTTACCGATAAGTAATTTCGTTAGTGTTATTTAATGATGCACTTAAACCTCTCTCGTATGATATAATGCCAGACGTTTTAAAGTAATTTTCGCCCTGTTCAGCAGGACTGCTTTCAAATTTCCTTGAATATTAAATTAATACAAATTACTCTGAAATTAAGTTTGCTCGGTATACGTTATATTGCAGAGAGTCTGAACTCTCCTGAAAATGAATAATAGAATTCCCATGTACAATAGAACACAATCCACCCTCACTCTTCTCTCTAGTTTTATACCCTTTGCACCCCTCCCTTTCACCCACCTAATGTAATGCCACGGGGAAGTCCCTCCCTTTGCTTTATTATGAAGCTTGTGGATCCCAATTAAGAGGCAGCATCTGTGAAAATTAATGGGGCACAGCTTTTAAGATGTAATTGGGCACATTCATAACTTGGGAGTGTGTGTGAGCACCCCCCCCCCCCCCCACCTCCTTTTCAAGGCCCCTACGCGCACGCTGATAGCGTAACATACTGCGCACATGTTGCAGTCGGTTTATAAACACGTGGAAAATGCAGAAAGGATGTTATGATGCGAAAGCTACTGTGGTTAGAAATTATGTTACTCCCATGAAGACACATTTAAACTGTAACCGAAGTGAAAAGGGCTTCGAATTTCAAGACTTACGCGAAACCGTATGTAGGGTAACTGCAGTGATGATTAGTGTTCTTGTGTTTTTAAAATGATAATTATAATTTTCTAATATCTTGAATATAATAGCATATGTTCCAGTGCTTTGCCATCTGCGCCAACTAGAAATTATATCCACACCATGTAAGTTGTTTTATGTTGCGTGTGATAGTATGTGAATGTTGTTTTTAAGTAGGACAATGTAAAGTTTATCAAAGAACTGAGTTACCATGTGACACAGCAGGGAATTCGAACGGACTTCGACCCACTGCCTTGTAACCTTAATATCTGAAATAGAACGAGAATCATTTGGTTTATTTAAGGATTTTTTAATTTTTAAAAGTTCCGTTAGAATAGAAGTTCTGGATTACTTTTAGAGTTAACATTTGTGTTAGCAGCGTAACTGACATGTTGTTTATTAAAACTCACTATCTTCATACAACATTGATTGCTAAAATTATATTCTCGAATAACCATCATGTTTCGGTCCCTAGTAGGATTATCCTAAAAGGCTCTTATCAATATGACAGATCATTACAATTGAATATACTCGTAAGGTTGTTCATGTACTGTTAATTAACTAGAACCTTGTATAAGTTTCAATACAGTAATCGACCGTGTGCTTTTTCATCCCACGTTTGTTTTAAAGTTTAATAGTAATATCTGTGCCCAATGTGTAGCTATTGTTATTGCAATAACATGTCTCGTAATATTGAATGGCTCTCTTTCTCTCGAGAACTGAGTTTGATTCCGATTACAGCTTTCCCACATGTAGTGTTTCAAGATTTGAGGTTCTCAGAGTGGTACTGCTGAAGATTCAAGTTTTCTGGGATGTTTCGCCAATTCAACTGGTAAATAGTTCTTGATGTTTCAAAGGAACGTATTGACTTCTTCTTCGGGGTCACTTTCTTCGTAGTGCTGAATATGAAGGCACTACACTCTTTAGTAACTATTTACCAGTCAACACGGCTTAACATACCAGAAGACTTGAATTTCGGATACACTACTTTACCTACAAAAATTAAATTATTTTATGTATTTTATATTTGAATTTAATTTGACAGAACTGTGACAACGAAGTAGTAGCTTCGAGGTCATCTGTCGTATGCAGATATTTCAGCACAGGATTTCCCTGACCTCGGCGGCTAGAAATGTTTAAGATACGTAGCGGTGTTAGGAGACGGCTCGAAAGAATCTCAGACTGACAAGGATGGTCAAATCGTGAAGGTGTGGTTGCCATAACGAGTCGTCATGAAGGCTTTTGAGTTGTAACGGTCGCTGTGGGACAAATCAGAAACAGCTTTATACAGCTCTGGGATACAAGGGGGTAATTCATTTCAGCTGTCACTTGCACGGGGAGGTAAAAGGAGTGTATGTTCCCCCGAATTACACCCCCATTCTTCAGCCTCGAGGGAAAAGGGACGTGAGGGTGGGTATAGAGAAAATAATACTCATTTGAGTCTAATCGGGCTACCAAAACTCCATCACGCTCTCGTATTTTGGTAGAAGAGAAAGTGGGGGTGGATTCTAGTGAGGAAAGAGTTGGGAAGGGGTGGTACTCAAGTTTGCGTTTGGGGAAAACAGCAAAGTAATAACAACACACATCGCACAAAATAGGGGGTTTAGGGTTATATATTAACCCTTTTGGGTCCAGTCATCCGTCCCTTTGCTGGAGGAAAGGGCGATTAGCGCCCATCCAGTGGCCGGCGTGTTGTTTCGCTAATGCGATTGTTCCCTTTTCTTCTTCTCACACCGTCCCTCTGTTTCGTTCTAATTTCTTCGCCCTGAATCCCTGTGGACCAGGGATGATAAACCTTAAATAATAATAGCCATACGTGTCCAAGCACCGTTTTATATGAACACATGGCTATGCGCTTTTGAAAAATTGCCTACTGGCCTATAGCCAATAACACATTTTTTAAACAGAGGACTTCCCATTGTGTTTTCATAAATTAAGTACCAAGAGTGAAGCTGTCAACACAACTATTTGTTATAAAATATTTTTTGTTTTAATATAAAAACTCTAACACAACTATTAATATAAAAGCACTTTATTTTACATAAAAACGAATTGTGTTTTCATAACAGACACGAGTTAACTGCTTCACTCTAGTACTTATCACACTTATTTCTTTGAAAGTGTTTTTATTTTTCAACATTAATTTCGACGAGGTTTTAATATTTTTTTACGTATAATTTAGGAATTCATTTAAGATTAGCTGTCATTTTTTGACATAAGTAAGCAAGATGGCGTTATTTTAGAGTGTGGTCATTATATTTTTTTTGTGATTTAAAATAGATGAAAGAAATAATGTTTTCTTGTACTGAAATATTTGCAAGAAGTCTCTGAAATACTGGAAAGACTTTCACGATATCAAGTTATAGGAATGGGCGCTTGGTTTTGGAGCCTTATTTCGGAGATACAGCGGAGATATTATCATATAATAAAATTCTCATTTTGGGTGTCTCCTAGCCCCCAAAGCAACACAGCAATTCCTAGCCAATTTATAATTCATTCCCATCTTAGTATTTTTACTAATTTCCGAAAAGTAATGTTGTTTGTATAAAATTCAGAGTAGTAGATGGCGTGTGCTCTTCTGTGTTGCAGTAGTAACACCCCTGTGCCGTAGCGTATGGAGTGTGTGTGCTATGGAAACTGGGAGCAGCAAATTGCAAGCTCGATCATTAGCTTGGATTATCCTGGGTGTTGGCCTATCCCAGTGGCGCTGAGCATAAATGGAAGGACTGAGTGGGAAACAGAGTAGCGTTCCGGAAGACGGGATGGAAAGGGGTTGGGGAGAGGAAATTCAGACATCAGTAGCGGGGGATGAGGAAAAGCAAAAGAAAGATGGCTGCCACATTTCTATCCAAAAGCTGCTATAACCGTGAAACAGGCAATATTGCTGTTTCTGAATGATGAATGGAGCTACTACGGCTAGATTGCCGTGATAATAAGCGTGTTCTCTCGTCAATGGGATCGCGTTTTAATACCAGAATCGTGACGTCACGAAATCCCTTTGCATGATAAAGCTTATGGAGATAAGACAGTGGTGAAGTTGCATAGTTCGAAGCCACTTTAAAGTAACAATTTACTGTTTTACTGTCCTTCAGTTACGATAATGAAAATTAGTAATTCTTTAACAATAAATTCTGTATGTTTTGGCCTACACTGTCGACGTTATCTCCTTTGTACTGGGTTTCTAATTGTACCGAATCTGGCTCTGTAGGAAACTGCATAGCTGCGGTGTTTGCAATCATTCCGACATTGGTAATTTATGGATAACTCCTGACCAGCTTAACTTCATCGCAGATTATTCATTCTGTGATTCCACTCTTCCCAGATGAATTGTGACCATGAAGGCTACTTTCATTAAATTTCTGTACAAGATCAGTAACAACATGCCTACGTGTTATTTTAGGAGCCTAAATTCTAAATCTTTCGGGACTCATTGCAACTGTAATAATTTTCTGCATACTGAAAAGTTACTTTAGATGCTTACAAGGATTCCGGCACTGTGATATAATTTCAATTAGCCCAGGTTCAAAATTATGCGTATTTCTTGCAGAAATTATTTGTCAATGTAGGTTCAGGAGTGAGAGTGGTGCAGTCAATATAGTGATTAGGATACAGGCTGAACGTCCGAGGGATCATGGTTCGATTCTCGACAGGTGCAATAGATTTATTCCCGAAACGTCCAGGCCGGCCCTAGGACCTATCCAGTCTCCCATTCAATGGACAGCGGGAATTTTTTCCTGGGGGTTAAAGAGGCCGAGCTGTGAAGCTGACCACTTACATCACCACCACCACCCCCACCTCTGGTTCCGAGTTTAAGAATGCAACTAAACCTCCACACCTCTAGATGCCTTCGTGGTATACACAGGAAAAATTTCACTCTATCCTTACCTTTGAACACCTTCCTCTTGAAAACATCATGTGTGCATGTTATTTCAATTAGGTGTACATGTCCGTAATATACCTTTTTACACTTGAAAGTTAATAAGAAAGTCAGCCCTGATTTTCCCTGTCAGTTTGAGTTTTAACATGTCGCGAAGAATTTGTGCCTATTTCTTTTTAGTAAAAACGAAGGCTGCATGCTGGTAGGAACGCAGCCTTAATATCCAAGGAGACAACAAAACAACACACCATGACAGCCAGTTATTGGAGGGCAAATCAGAGTGAAATAATTTATATTCATGTTATTTTTCGGTTTTCAGTAGGTATCAAACTGAAAATGAAATTGAAAAAACGAAACCTAGCGATACTCGGGTTGGACCGCCTTATGTAACTCCTTAAACCTTAGTGGTTAGTGTATGTACTGCCAGGTTTAACACTAGCAACCCTATTTTAGCTACACAGTGTAATGTGTTGCACATAATCATTTAAATAAACAGCCGTATTTCCGTAAATAATATTAAATAGTTCGTTTTCCCAATGGATGCACGTTGTTCTTTGTGAGGTGCAAATTGAATTTATATAAAATGTAGATTAATGTTCGTCGTCAAAGGTTCAAGGTTCTGAATGGGTATTATGAAACTATGTTCCTATACTGTACTTTTAAGGAATGGGTCTAATGTTTTGGCCCACCGACTGGACAAGTATGAGGGTTTCGATTTCTTGTTTCCACGTCTATGTGTGAGAGTGAACGCTAGCCATAAACATGAAACCCGCTACTGGTGGGGTTGTACGCTATACCAAGTGGACAATGGCTATTCTGTGGCGAAGCGTTACCACAGTAACGTATCATCTCCCCCACCCCATCTTTTTCTTTTGTACTCCTCTTTCTATTTCCCAAGGCTATAAAATGGTCCAGCGAACATCGGAGAAGAGAAGGAACGGGAGAATGAAACCTAACCTAACCCTATACTGCCACTGCTATCTCTACAGTCTTCTACACAGTAGTGTAAGGCAGGCGGTGGGCCACCAGGGGAAGGTTCCACCATCATGTAGCACGAGTTATGACAATGACGTAGCCTGCGGCTGTTGTGAAAGGGGAAGATAGGAAGTTGAAGGGTATGGAATGCACGAGGTATGAATACTAGGCTGGATATAAGAGGGCCGAAATTTAGGTTGTCTGATATTGATGTTCTGTCAGCGGTTGACGTGTGATGGAAGGGTTCGGAGACGTAGCCGGCGACTTATGAGGCCACGAAAATGTCCTTTGGAGATAAAGAATACAGCGCTGTATAAAAGTCATCCCCTATAGTGAGTTAGTGGCTGTGACTTGCCACTTTTTATGTAATATATGTGCAGTTTCCTGGATACAGATACCGTAGCCGTGAGTAGAATATGTGATCTTCTTAATCTTTAATAACAGTCGGAAATATCTGATACACGAAATATTTAATATGGCATTGTGAAAGTGGTTTGAGGATGTAATGTCAGGACGGCAGTATAAATGTGCTGCCAACTTACGAAAGACACCTAAGCCATAGATTTCGGCACTAATAACATAACGGCGGGGGATGTTTAGATTCTATAAAGTAGGCCTACGCCATAAACACCATTTATATTTTGTAAATAAACGATACCTTAAAATTTCTTGACGATATTTGTTGTCCCTTTATAGCAAAGACACTCGTTATGTGTTGTGTTTTGACGCTAGCGCAGCCGGCGGTGTGTGACAGAACTGTTACTTTGCAAACTTCTTTTCCCTCATGAAACAGGAATTTATCGTAACCCACCCGTACACAGTTTTTCAGGAGAGAGAAAAAACTTGACACATCCTTAATAGACCAACATGTAAACATGTTATCTTTTCACGAAAATATAAGGAGAAGAAATTGTTTTGTGGACACAACATTTTGACAGAAGGTGTGTTTTTAAACCAACTGGTTATTAATGCGGGAATCTGTTTGATGAATTGTGTGGGTATAACAAATTGCTGTTTCTTGAGCATTTTGATTCCGAAATAGGGGTTTATCATATGAGCAATATAAGATTGTGCCTTGGTCTTGCCGCGGAGAAGCGGCAAGGCAGTAATAATCCATTACAAATATGAAATAAAATGCCAGAAATGTTTCGGCATTATATGTTCAGTACAGAAATTGCTTTTATACAGGCTTACTTAAAGAGAACCCATTAACTGCAAATTATAAGTAAGAAAACGCTGTATTATTATGTTTGAGGTTACCACGTCTATAACTATGACGATTGTTATTGTCTATAATGTCACACCGGTTATTTCGATAGGTACCAACCTTTTCGACGTTCATATTTCCTCCATCTTCACTCTTCTACCTTGAATACCAAAGCAGCAGCTTTCTCCGAAATGTTGGTACCTGTGGACCAAACTACATAATGTTGCGCCCCAAAAGAAGTCAATCTTCTGCACGTAATATGACGGTCGTTGAAGCTACACAACAATTTAAATGCTTTGTTATGCTAAAAAAGTGAAACCTTGTATTCAAATTACTGTTGCTGCTCCTCGGATACATACATATGAGTCGTGAAAGGAATAAATTTGTATTTTCGTTTCTTAAGTGGAAACTCTGACTGCCAGAGGAACCTTCTAGAGCAGACAGTTTGCGGAGTCATATGGCTCAGCCAGACAGGAGGACAAGCTAACATGTGGTCTTGGCAGCCTGTGAAACGATTGTAAAGTTGGATATCAACAGGGATGTGAAAGCAGAAAAGGAATAAATTTGTCGCAGCCCTGCTTCATAAGGTAATATTCTGCTGACGAGAACAGGAGACGCCAGCCCCCAAAACTGTCAGTTACTTGCCAGAGATATATGGAAGTGGTAGTCGATATGAATTGAGATTGTTCAACCTAATTATGGTGGTAGTCTACTTGTATATGGTAATAATGAAGCTGTTGTTATAAAAGTGGCATTTGACCTAAGTATGAGAAAAGTTATCGATCCCAGTGGCCGTACGGTCTAAGGCGTGGGTCTACGGCCGCTCACTTACTGGGATTGTGGGTTCGAATCCCACCGGGGGCATGGATGTCTGTCTCTTGTGAGTGTTGTGTGTTGTCAGGTAGAGGTCTCTGCGACGGGCTGGTCACCCGTCCAGGGGAGTCCTACCGAGTGTCGATGTGTCTAAAGTGTTTGATCGCGAAACCTCGAAAAATAAGGAGGCCTGGGCCCCCTAGTGGCTGTCGAGCCATAGAAAAAAATGAGAAAATTTGGTGGAAAAAAAAAACCAGTATTTACTTGAAACCTCATATTATGAAATGATGATTTTAGTCTTGTGGGATATGACGCTGTGTAGATTGTTACGTACGTACAGGCATTTCAGAAGAGCTTGCTGTCCAAGAAGTGTTTCTCGGGCTATAATCCTAGAGTAGCTTGCTACCTTCATCTTCATTGTAGTCAAAAAACACACCTTGGACTACGTTCAAGATGGAGGGATACATTTCCTTCTAATTGTTGGTAACTACGTAAAATGTACACTGCATCATGTGCCAGAATACTAGGATTTTCATTAAC
This sequence comes from Reticulitermes speratus, assembly GCA_021186555.1. Lineage (NCBI taxonomy): Eukaryota > Metazoa > Arthropoda > Insecta > Blattodea > Rhinotermitidae > Reticulitermes > Reticulitermes speratus. The sequence continues at coordinate 23,572,903 of JAJKFL010000004.1, forward strand.
ACTTCCTAAGAACTGCAAGTCTCACACAAGGTGCGTTTTATCAGTTCTTCAAGTAATTTCTTTTAACAACTTTTGTGAAATGAAGACGTTTAATTCCCTTGGGAATAATTGAGAGAATCCGGTAATGTTATTGCATTATTTCCCTGGAGAAGCTACTGTATTGCAGACAGTCTTAACTCCTCTCTGAACCCTTATCCCATTGCAACATTGAAACACGTGCAGAGTAAATTGGTTCTCGAACGAAACACCAAATATCAAGCCATCCAGCAATTCCTTCTGGTTTTTCTTCACAAAACTTTATATTAGGTATCTTGCACCTCGTGCCTCTACCCCTAACCTTGGCAGTCCCTGTGACACGCATAGAAATCGCCGCCAAGTAGCCAATAACTGCAGTTAGTGGGGGTCTCACGACCAATTTCCTCAGATTTGGGAGTGGGGGATTGTTGGTAGGTCCGAGCGACGGTTCTGTTCGGAATCACCAAGCAGTAGGAATGTTATTATTTGTGTGCGGGAAACGTGCCGGCTAGTCTCATGCTGCTGAAGTATGGTACAAATATCGGACGAATTGTATGTGGCATTACAGATACGTACCAATCGAGCTTTATCTTCATCAGTAGGAAAGAAATTACCGGATGCTGTTTCGCCAAATAATGTCTTCTGCAGTGATGGGTAGACAAAGTGTACATATTCTGAAACACGCCAACACTTTAGGTTATTTTATACCAACTCTCTTACTGTCATAGCAAACATTTCCAGTGTTACCTTGAATTCTGAAGCAGGACTAAAAGCATCCCAGTAGACTGTATGTAGACCTGTGTGTAGTTTTACATATTAATATTTAATCAAACAGCTTGTAGTTCCACATCGATGTCGGGAACACCCATATCGTTGTCGAATCATTTATGGACGTAAAGTTTCTTAAACTGAAGTACAGACTTAAATACGGTGTTAAGTCTTGTATATATAGGCTTTGTTATAGGCTGTTAAGTTGGTTGGACATAAATACAGTTACGTATAGACTACAAGAGGAAGTTTAAAGTGATTAAAAATTCAAACTTTATAATGTAATTTAATTTAGTCTAAAACATTTTGTGAATGTCTTCCTTGCTTGAGATTACTGAAACAGCAAGTTGGGTCCAGCGGTAGAAACTCGGACTTGTATGATTAACTAAAGCATTCTCGTGGTTTTCCTCATTCGCTAAAGGCAAATGCTGTGATAGTAGACCTACGTTAAATTCGGCAACGAAAGATTTGTAGTATATTATTTTCAGTTTATTGTGCATCCAATAATTTGATGGTATATAGTAAGAGTTAATGACAGTGTCGTTAAAGCAAATTTCCAGAAAACACAGCATATACACAGCTGTCATGATGACTAAAAATTCGTAATTTTATTTTTTACTATTAACCGGCTAAAACATCTCAATGAAGACTTGTGAAAGCTTTCACTAGTTTCAAATGAACACAACTTAATTTTTTCTACCAAAAAATTGCGTTACATTTCGCAAAAGAAATCTTTTTACCCTATCCTACCCTATAAGAGTTTCCAGGCTTCCGCCGCAGGGATCCAGTGATTGAGGTTAGCTCGGTCTAAGGGACCCAACTGAGTAGGTGTCTCCCTCCCCCTTCACCTGAGGACGGAAGCAGATCCAGCTTCCGAAACGTCGTGATTTTATATTTCCGGACGATGGACAAAGTCAAGAAACCAATTAGTTCTCAATGTTATATACCAATGGCAGAACCTTTTAGAAAAGTTTTATTCTTGCAAAAGCTAATTTAAGTTACTTAATTTAAATATTTTCTTATATTATTCTGCGACTGAACGTGCACCGACTCATATTCACTTATCATTATAGAGTCTTAATATACTGAATAAGCAATCGCGTCCCACATGCAGGTGTAGTGTGCACTGCATTACTGCAGTAGACTTTTGCTTGCAAGCTGTTACAACGGCGCATGCGCCGCATTATGTAGACTTCAAGTGAGGTAGGGCGGGGTACACAAATAGTATTTGTAATGCCGACGACGTATTGTTTATACATTTGCCCACGACACCTTGCAAACAAAGCTGTTGTAACAGGCAACCCCTCCTCATCTCACTTACATTAGAATAGAACGTATACTTCATTGTACATAAGTTCTTGACTGTACCTTTTGACGGACCAGATCTGAAGGGACACCGCCCACGTACTCTAGTTAATTGTTCTAGCTTTAATGAGAGTATTGTGGTTTTCCTCAGTTTCTCCAAACAGTTCCTGCGATAATACAGAGAGTCAGGCTTCAACCGTCTCTCCTTGTCCTTTACATTCATTCTACGCTGTTTAGATTGAGATTCTGAAAGTGTCATTAAACAGATCACAAAAAGTAAGTAAACAGGGTCTTGTGAATGTCACTGCGGAATCTCTTCAAAACCGAAAATTATTTACGGCTATATCCGAGGGAAATCCGTGGTGTAGGCAACATAAAATAAATCATCACTCAGTGCTAAAGCAAAATTCCTTAAAGCAGAAGTAACTGTACGTAACACTTTATAATAATAATAATAATAATAATAATAATAATAATGTGTTAATAATTTGAAAGAGAAACGCTGGGATGTAGTTGGCACGAAACTGTCCGGACCACTCGGGGATCCGGATTACTGAGGGACCCCTCTCTCTCTCTCTCTCTCTCGCTCTCTCTCTCTCTCTCTCTATATATATATATATGTATATATATATATATATATGCATACACAGATGGGCCCCCATTATAATGACATCGGTTTATACGACACCTCGTCTATAGCGTCAGATATTCTGTGGTAACAATTAATTCCTCCCCGTTAACCATAACGTTACTCCTCGGTTATAACAACGCACGTTTATAACGACACAAAATATTCAGTCCCTCTCATGACATTATAACCGACTTCGACTATATATATAAAATATGTATAATTTTTCAACTACAGTACGTTGTGTTGTTTTCGACGCATTTGTGGTTGATTTATGAGATACAAAATGTAACTACTGGGAGACTACGTCAGGCGTAGATGGGGATATAATATTTAAACAAATCTTAAAAGAAGTAGTGTTTGTAAGCAAAGGCAATTGTAAATTTAGGCAGGGATTGTAAAACGCAGCAACCTGGTATTTCACATGTATGTCCCTGTGTAAATCATAACGGCCCATTAAATAAATTAAGGCGTAAAAATGTGAATTCGATTTTACATGAATAAGGCCAGGGTTCAGTGGCGGATTTTTGTGAATGTGGTAATGAATCTTCGGGTTCTATAAAAGGCGGTTATTTTTTAACAGCTGCGCTGCTGTTACTTCTGGAAAGGCCTTTACTCTGTAGAGTTCGTCAGAATCCTTAATTATTTTTCACTATAGAAACATGAAGATCTATAAAACACCTTCGTTTCCAAAAAAATAAAATGTTGTTCTGTCTTCCATTCTAGATTTCACGTAGCCCTTAATTTCATTTAAGCTTCCCGAAACGGCTGCAGATAGGAGACATGGGTTGGTCTTTCTTCTTTGGTTTGGGCACCTGGCTAGCAAACTCTTAAAATTGGAAAATTGCTGGCTGTACAAAATCTTCTGAATTTCAGAAATAAGCTGAACACAATTTTTTAACCATTACCTTATTCGGTGAATATGAACTGCATTAGGAATGTATTTAAATAGAGATAAACATGTCTCTGTGCAAGCCACGAAAACATATGGGGCACTGGAGATACATATCCACGCATTCTTAATGCCGACACTAAATGGAGATGAATGGCCAGCTTTAAGCCCCGGCCACTTTACAGCCGGAGAAAGAGCCCAGATAAAGCCCCTATTATCCAGTGGCTAGCAGGCTGGATGAGTGCCAGGATGCTTTGGAGAAACGAAAAGTCTCTTCCATCTACCAGGAATTGAACCAGATTTTTAGGTCGTTCATCCCATAGCCTAGTCACTATACCGACCGAGCTGTCCTGGATCATCTGGAAATCGATTTGGACTGTTTAAAATGAAGTTCACCTTTTGACTGAACGATTTGGTCAGACAGCGCGCGGATCATGACTGAAACAGCATAGGATTACCAAGGTCGTGTACGTTATTGTAGGATTATTAGATGCAAGTGTAGAATGTAGATGTTAATGGCTCTGGATAGAGTGGAGTGCGAGGTACATTCCTTGCGCATAGCCATCTGCAGCAGCTGTCGGCCGGTTGTTACAGCGCCTTGCTCTGACTTCATCATCACTGCCATGTGTCACAGGTCAGCCTCATAACCATGACGGGTCCGAGGACCCTGCTTGTTCTCGCTCAGGGGCAACAGCTTGCGCATCTACCACTACAGGCACCATCAAGGGAAATGCAACATTTCCTTCTTTGTTACTGCTGTCGGAGTCAGGAGTTTGCGCAGCGGTACAATGTGTTTGTAAGGTAAAACCTCTATTTCAGTGTCTTCAAACTTGCCTTTTTCTTTCTCCCTGCTCTTCCAGAAAAGATCTTACTCAGTACCTTGAAGCTTTTAATGAAAATTTCCTTCCACGTCTCACCAAATCCTCACTCCGGTGCACGTCATGAAGGCATGTTGAGAAGTGGAGGTACAGCTCTACGCTTTCTTGACCTCTGCGCTAGGTGGGAGTTGTCAGCTTCATGCTTCAGCCACTTTTCTGCCGGCGAAAGAGTCCCCGGCGTTCTTTTACCAACAGGCGGAGTGGACTTGAGAGTCAGTCTGGACGTTTCGGAGAAGAGAAAATCTCTTTCCTAACTGGAATCGAACAACGATTTCTCTGTCGTCCATTCCTTAGCCTAGTCGCTATAGCGGCGGAGCTATCCGGGCTAACATTTTTCATTAAACTTTATATTCATTTCCTACTCTGTCTTGCGACAAGTCTGTAGCCTCTTCCAAAGCGATTTCTCAGCAGATTGTAATCTAGTGATTCCTCTTTCAATTTCCAGTATCCTTTCCTTTCATCAAGGTCATCCAGTAGGCGCTTACTTCTTCTTCCTCGTCTCCCTGTCACTTCTATCCTTCCTTCTATGTTTCCTTCAATGACATGTTTTAGAAGGCAGTTCCTAAGCAAGATATGACCAATCCAGTTAGCCTTCCTTTTTATTGTACGTAGAATGTTCCTTTCCTCCTTGACTTCATTTTTCACGCGATGGGTCCAACTGATTTTCTCTATTCTTCTCCAGCACCACATTTCAAAACTTTCAAAGTACAAATGTTATGTACCACACGAAATTGACACAAATCTCATGCATCCGAGTCCTTAATTGAGAAGCTAGCCACAGCAGAGTTGGTCACGTTATTTGTAGCCTTTTTGTGAAATCCTAAGTTACTTCACCTATTTCCCAAGATCTAGTCCGCCATTGATCCCTTCTAGGCCAGATAAATCTAGTCTGTATCATCCTATTTTTTAAGACCCATTTTAATATCATCCTTTAATCTACGGCAAGACAATGAGGAGGTTGTTTTATACTGTATGCTTTTCTAGCCACGATTACTGCATCTGTTGCATGGGTAGGAATTATGTGTCATGTGGGCAGGAATAGCTGGAGTTTAAGCCGTACGATTTTAGTCATATCCTTTATACAGTGAAACCAGTCTTAAACGGAACCTGGGCATAGCGGGAACATGTCTTAACAGACAACTTTTACCAGTCTCGATGATCTGGAGTCCCGAAGATCCAAACTTCCAGTACCTGTATTTTACGAAATCTTTCTGCAACGGAATATTTCTGTCCCTTGCGGTTCCGTTATAGGCATATTTCACTGTACTTCCAGAGGAAACTATTTTAAAATATCGGTACTTGTATGATGTAATATTCACTGTTATGTCATGAAATGGCGAGAAGAGGATGACGTTGAATATGCAAGTCTGGCATTGCACGATAGTTGTTTTCTGTGTATGAATACTCCTTTGGTGTAATCATCCCCAATATGCCCTCAGAGAGAGAGAGCGCTCGAGCTAGGTGCCGTTCATGCATGCATAACTTGCAGCAGCATCAGAGCTGTCCCCATATGTATGATTAATGTTCATCTGAACAAATTGTCTAGAAAAACATGCCCCCCCTCTCTTGTTGTGTAATCTTCTACCCTTTTGTACATCCTCTCACCCCTCTAACCCCCCACTCTACGAAGTATTTCTTTGAAAATAATATGTGCGCGCGCGTTTCGAATTGAACATGATGTCACATCCGGCTTACTTCTCGGTAGAATACTTTTGAATTTTGAACCTTTCGCCAAGTAGGGGAAGAGGAAAAGGGGTTGGTATGAAATGAGATAAAGCAATCTACAAAATGAAATTGTGGGGAGTTCATATACAGTTGTCAAGACAGAAGTTAATATCCCCACCCTGCATGTGGCCTTGAGTCTTTTTAATTCGTACGTAAATTAGATATATGAACAGTCTATTTGTGGTTATCAATACGTGTTTCGATGCCACTGGCTGTCTTATATTTGGAGAGATGAGGGCATTCAGCTGTATTCGCTATGAGAACTAAGTTTTTTGTATCAGAAATATCCGTTTAATTTTTTTAATAATAGAAGAAAAACCGAGCAATGTCATTTATGTCAAGAATATGTATCTGAAGGAATCCAACCGCTTAATATTACTTCCCTTTATTATTATTATTATTATTATTACTACTAATATTATTATTGTGGGCATATATGAAATGAAGTAAACGTAACAATGTTTTAAATTGGTTTCTTTCAAGTTTTAACAAGCTCTAAACTGTAGACCACTGATTTGTCACTTCGAAGATTCAATTAGCATGAACAATATTTGGCGTTCAGTTTCTCTGCTACCTTGCTATTTTCAAAATATCATTATACCTCATGACGGCGGAATTTATTGCTGAAGTCTCAGATATGGTATCAAGACACAGGTACTTACACAGAACGAGTTACAGCAACACAGATTGAAGTACTCAGACTTGCTACAGCATTCTGGTTAAGTAATGGAGCTCATTTTGTTATTATCCTGCACATGTCTTCGTAATGTTATACTTGGCTTTTAAAAATGATCACAATAGAAATGAGTCTGCTCTCTTTCCAACGTCTCACTATTTCTGTGCGCCTCACAGACGAACTGAGGATTTTGATACCATCGTAAGTAAAATGATATGTAACAAATTTTTTAACAATTACGGCTATGGGGTTTACAACCAGGTTTCGATTTCTGGCAGTAGCAGAGATATTACCATTCGCCACTCTTATCCAGGCTGAATCTAAGACCCATGCAACTTTCCATTCAATAGTACTCGCGGTCTCGTCCCCAGTTGTAAAGCGGCCCGTTTCTGAAACTGTTCACCTCCATCTAGTGGTGAAGTTAAGAATGCATGCAGTAGCACATTCACTCCCCATATATCTTCATTGTGGTCTTATTTTTCCTGCAGCCTGTGCTTAGGCCATTTGACCTGTTCCATCTGTTACGTGTCAGATTTAAGAGATCTGAATTTTTCAGGTTGGTGATGCTGAAAATTCAGGTCTTCAGGGTTTTTACGCCTTTTTCACTGGTGAACACTTACCGACGTTCCGGTAGATCGTAGCGTCTTCATATCCAGGGTAAAGCAGTCGGCGAAGATTGTTCAAATTTAAATTCACATAATCCGGAATTTTGTTAGGATCGTTGTGTTGGTTCGTCTTTAAATATGGGCACTCTACCGAATTACGGGGTACGCGGTGGCGCAGTTTGTTGAGGCACTGCGCTACGAGCCGGAAGGTCGCAGGTTCGATTCTCGATGGGTCATTGGAATTTTTCATTGCCTTAATCCTTCCGGCAGCATTATGGCCGTGGGGTCGACTCAGCCTCTGACAGAGATGAGTACCAGGAATACTTCCTGGGGGGTAAAGGCGACCGGTGCGTAGGGCTGACAACCTTACCACTTTCATGTGCCGATTGTCTGGATATCTGGGAGCCTCAACCTCCTGGAACCCTAAGGGCCTGTCCAGGCCTGTAATGGGATAGCTTTACCTGTACCTTTACCTTTACCCCCGAATTACGCGATGGTTACGTTCCGCAAGGTTCTGTGCAAGTCGGAATTGAGTATGCGTGTGGTCAAATATGTGTAAATACTTGTACAAGGGAGTCCAGATGAAACCGAAAATCCAACACTGTAACCTGATCGACCCCAGCATGACCGCCCCGCTACCTGTGTTATCACCCAGCAGTCTTCTTCCTCCATCTTCGTCTCATTGCCCTTTCATTTCCGCAAGGAAATATTCGACGCGCTTTTCAAAAATGTTATTGTTTTATTTTCTTTACCTTTTTTTTTTAAATTTCTTAGGTCTGAAATTGTGTAACTTGAAATTGCATAATTTTGGAAGTATTTATAACGCCCCCCCCCCCCTCCTTGGTAATGCGGATGTGTGCTGAATCATTGGTTGATCCATATCGATTCTTCATTAAGTAGTGTAACATCTTTCCTTTAGACAATAACAGATCTTAGTCTTGAACCTTCTCTTTCCCAGCCGAATCCAGTAACATGCTGAGAACTTAGTTCTTTTTGATTAATTTCGTTATGGTCACATATGCACATCTTATCTCTCCAGTTGTTTTCATTCAGTCAAAATTCGATATGTTTCTTGTTTTTACCCAAACACTACTTATTGCATGTAGGCTAGAAAATTTTCGTCATCTGGAATATGACGCCATGTAGTCCGGTGTATCGGTACCACCATTCTGGAGGAGTATGGTTTCTGTATTTTGGGGATACTCCAAGAAATGTAGTGCTATACCCAGAAGATGGAGGCATAAATCTTCTCCGAAATGTATGTCCTACGTGCGAGTCTCTACGATGTCATATCCCAAGAGAAGTAAATCATCTGCGCTGCTGTGAGAATATCAAATACTCATTTAGCCTCTTTGACTTAATCAGTGGGTATAGTGACCGAGAAATCAATAGATTCCCGGTTCGATTAAGATACTTTTCTCCTAAACGTCAGACCGGATCTGGGGCCCACCCACCATCTGACTCATTGATAACGGGGGCTGTCCCTCTGGGGGTAAAGCGGTCAGGCCGTGAAGCGGACCACTCACCTCCATCTAGCGCCGAGAATAAGAATGAGGGGAGCTATGCTTCCACTTCCTCATGTGCCTTCCTGAGTGCACAGACATATCTTTACTTTACCTTAAGAACATATAATATAAGCTATGGAACCCATGTTTAGGCTACGTAGTTTTCTGCATTATCATGGTCGTTCGTCTTTCTTCGATTCAGGTATTCCCATCTTTGTATCTTCAGCTTTCTTCCCTCTTTGGAAGCGAATGTCAAGTTTTGTACTCATATAAGACTATTGAAGATTTAATTTTGTACATTTTATGTACAGTTTCTTCTTGAAACATTAGCAAATTAATGCATTCTACATGAATTATATATTTTATGGCCTGTAGTCACGTCGTAACTCCAGTTATCCGAGTCACAGTGTCAGTTGTGCTTTACATCTTTTTGATGATGATAAAATTGCTGTGATAAATTAAATTCTTTGGGTAAGTTAACTTTTCCTTCATGTTCAGTACGAGTTTCATAAAACAAACGGAAAACGCCAGCAGCCACATTTCTTCTTCTTCTTTTTCCTCTTCTTTCTTTGTGTCGGCTATTACTGGGTGAACCCCCGCCGGTCCACCCCAGTCAGCTGCAAGTGACAAGCACGTGATCAAAACATTGTCGGGCTCCCTCCTATCAACTGCACCCTGCACACTGAGTTGCTGGAGGGTCGCGCCATGGGCTCCTAGATCTCACTCGCTTTAGTTATAAATATAGCTTGTTTCTATTGAACGTTAAAACAAGTAACTGCAGGTAAGCCCTACAAAATAACTCTGTGTTTATTCTTCATAATGTTCTTTTGATGTAATATATTCTAGGAAGTGGAAATGGGAACACACATAACATCGACGCAAAGAGATCCTCTGCTGATGGATACATTACTCTCTTGTGTTGAATTTGTTAAGTCCATATTACTCTTACAATAGAAATGTAAGACCGTAATGTGCCATCAAACAGCAACATAAATACAAAAATGCTTGTCTGTTTTCGAAATGTCAGCAGCCTGTTTCGACATGATGATATTGTCTTCAGAAGATTTTTCTAAAACGCGCGGCTACCAGAGAATAACTCCCATATCAACAAAATCACATAAATTAACGTGTCTGAGAGCATACTAATTTGTGTGGTCTTGCACATGCGGATGCGAACGTCTGGTAGCTGCGTATATTTGAAGGGCAGTACCCTGGAAATGTCCTCATCACGTCGAAATATTTTTGAAGTTGTATTTTTACGTATATTTTTTTTATACCTTTATATATTACGTATAATTTTGAGTTGGTAAATAGTGGCACAATGTTACGTGCTTTAACGTAAAAATAATGTTACGAATATATGAACACTCTTTTCGACCGGAAAGGTCTGTAACTTCGGTCGGGGATCAAACTGAGGTCTCTCTCCACTTATTGTAGGATTTGTCTCACTTCGTGAGGTGTCGCTCAGTGCTTTATGGCTCGATATGATCCAGAACATCGGTACAGGATAGCACTGCCCTCGAAACTACCGTGCTCATGTGGTGTATTATTTTTCTCTTATACTTCGGCCACGGAAGGATGTCCCATTGGTGATAGGAATGACAACGCTCGGGGCTTCCCCCTGTCTGCGTGTTCTATTCCACTCTAGCTCCCTCTGGTTTAAGACAGCCAATCGAAAGCTCTTGTCGCTAATGAAGCTAATACGTCGTTATCGCTACCTACCGACATTCGTATGAACAGAATTTCGAAACGTCTGGAGGGAAATATAGGGGACTGTGCTGGACAGAGATCTGTTACATCTCGTGGAAGATGTAGTGGGGATCGATCCGCAGAACTTCTTTGCGTCGCCTGAGTATAGTGACACACGTGATTTTATGACCAAATTAAGGAGTACCGTGATGGGAAGGGTATGCAGCACGAATGAGAGGGATAAATGTATCAAGGTTATAGTCGTGTAGGATGTGACGCCGTATAGATTGGTATAGAAATACCAGCATTTAGCAGTAACACGTTTCCTCCCTTTTGTAGAGTAAAGAATTATGCATGCTGTTCTACTACCCTGAATATGGAGTCGGCTGTTTCCTGCGAAACAGTGTGATCTGTCTAGCAAACCACATAGCATCACAGCCCAGAAAACGGTAATTTTGATACACACCGCTGTAAGAATCATATAGAACATATGTAAGAAGTGTGTATCAAACTGTATTTGAGGAAAGTTAAGGTCAGAATGCAATAGAAACGCATGCACGTTGATAGAAGAATTACATAGAAATTGATTAAAAGGATTGTTTGGATTGGATTTATGTTGCTCAGGGTAGGTTCCAATGGCTGACTTTTGTGAATACGGAGACAAAACTTCGGGTATAGGAAAGGGAATGGCTTTATTAGCTTCTGAGGGACTAATGTATGGAGTCAGTGATACAAGTTTGTCACCCGGCGGGTGGTATACCCTGGTCTGTCGCTGTAACATTTAGAGCATCATACTGTCGATCTAAATCCGCTCTTCGCAGGTCCTGACTTCCCGGAGCGTGAGGGCTTTTGTGCATTTATCTTTTCCATTCTTATGCCCCTGTCGTTGGCGTTGCTGAAATTTTCACAAACAATTCAGAATCATTTGAGACAGCGATAATTTTGAGATGAACGTCATGCTGTTTGAGATAGTCTCAAATTCATAATTTTCGATTTCATAAAATCGGTGATAATAAATCGGCGGACGCACACGTTGATGGTGCTTGCGAATGTGGCGGCCTGTGCGGAACATATATGGCGTGTCCCATGTTTCGAACCCATGTGCGTTTAGACCTGCCTCGAAAAAAATCCTGTAAATACCATAAACAAAACAAGATTTTATTAGAGTCGAAGAACAGAAAACATTCGTTAGATTCTTTCACTTCCTTTGTTCATACTGCTGCAGAATACAATACACAGCTGGATTATTGTCTGTTTAGCGACTAGGCTAAGAGCTGGACGACCAATGAATCGTGGTTCGACCCCGGCAGGGTCAAGGGATTGTTATTTACTGTAAAGCTTCCAGACGGGCTCTGGGGCCAATCCGGCCTCTATTAAATAGGCACCGGAGACGATCTCCCTAGGAGTAAAGCGGCCGATGCATGAAGCTAACCACTCACCTCCATCCAGTGCCGAGCTTGCAGCTACACTTCCAATCCCCGATATGCCCTCACGACGTTCACAGTGACAACTTTTCCTATTTCGTTCATATAAAAGGATAATATACTACATGCTGTTAATAACCACGACTTTTGACTGCCCGTGGCCTGGGCGCCTGGCACTCTTGAATGTATTTTGGAGGTATTTTATCTTGTGCTGCAAAATGACATTTGTTTGACTGGCATTCCCCTTTAATGGCTGTGTCTACTCTTTTCAGTCAGTACTTTATTCCTACTTACAAAGAAAGCCGGGATATCGTATTCGGTGTAGTGACTAGGCTACAGGCTGGAGGGCCCGGAGTTCGAATCGAGGTAGAGACAAGAGATTTCTTCTGTTCTCAAAAACGTCAATATTGCTTTTGGGGCCCAGCCAGCTTCTTATTCAATGGGTAGAACCTGAGTTCTTTCCAGTGGGTAAATCGGCTGAGGCGTGATGTTTAACATCATCTCCATCAAGCACTGAGGTTGAGAATCAGTGAAACTCTACTTCTCCATCCATCCATCCATCCATCCTTGTATGACGCTGCAGCCCCTTCTGGTCCTTGGCCTTCCTCAAAAGGCGCCTCCATTCTTCTCTACCTCCAGCTCGTCTTTTCCAACACCGTAGTTCCTTTCTTTATAGCCATATCATCTTCTATTTGGAGCTGTACTGCTACTCCCCCTATATGCGTTCGTGGACAGATACACCTTTACCTTTACCAACTTGCTACAAATTTACGTTACTGATGTTATTAGCTGCATGTCTTAAAATTCGTTGTATTATATCCACTGAATCTTCGTACAAGTTAATTGTTTATATAGTGTGAGGTAATACTTCCAGTGGGCACATGCGCATTTCTTCACCTAAAGATTATGAATTAAGATCATAAAGACCACATAAAGACGCCCTTCCCTACTTAAAAAGAAAATCAGTAAAAAAAACCTGCTTACTTAATCTTATTCCTTTTTTATTTTCTCCATCGCTGGATATGTTATCTCACTATGCATTAATTGCAAAATCGATATTAGGCTTTTACTTCGCACCCTATCCTGATGAATTTGATCCAATGCTCCTGTTCTCCCAACCATTCATTTCTTCCCCCTATTACATTGTATCTCAGAATGAAGATTTGATCTGGTAGAAATAATCAGCAGGGGCTGTGAAGAGAATAAGGGATAAGTAAGTTCACTGGATGGTAAGCTCCCCCACTAAACACAGGCAAGGGTGTGGCGGTAGAGGATTACAAAGGTAAAACATGACACACCTCCCAATTGACACCTTGCGACTATGGACAGCTCCACCCAGCCTTTAGAGTCTAAGTCTGCGGCCGCCCCACACTGAGACACATTGTAATGAAATGAGAAACCCTCCCCTCTTCACTGCACTTATACCACTTTGTCGAACCGCAATCTAAAAACAGAGGTCTTTTAAAAATTAGAAATATGCCTTTTTAGAGGAGTTTAAGTAATATTTTGAAATTATTATATAGGTACGGGAATCGCATTATTGCTGTCCAAAATGCATGTAACCACCGATTTTCATCATCTTGTAAAATGTAATTCTAAGATTGAATTTATGACTGATAAATTATAGGACCACTTCGATCAGTCTGGCCTATAAGAAAATTAGTCTGCTGTCAATGATCTGAGAAAGTATTTAATTCTATTCGTCATGCATACATTATAAACGCAACGTAAACGTATGTTGAAAGAAAGTAAATAAAGTATGCAAATAATTTAAAAATGCATTACGATTATGTTTATGTACGTATATAGGTGTGTGTGCGCGTGCGCACGTGTGTGTATGTGTGTGTTTATGTTTGTGTGTAAGTAATTGTAAACTTCGTGAAATTGCTTCTGTTTCATTCCCAAAGTTTTTGACCCTTATAAATGTTAATTTTTATAAGTTTAATACTTGCCTAGATAAAAGTGCTGAGGAAGACATTTGGGCCTAAGTGAGATAAGCTAACACATCACTGGAGGACACTGCGTATTGAAGAGCTTCGTAATATGTAAACCTCTCCAAATATTATTTGGATGATCAAATCAAGGAGGTTGAAGTGGGCGGGACATGTGGCACGCATGGGGGAGAAGAGAAATGCATGCAGGCGATTAAGGTGTAAATCGTAAGGAAAGAGAACGCTTGAATACTTAGGCGTAGATGGGAGGATAACATTAAAATGGATCTTAAAGAAATCGGTTGCAAAGTGTGGACTGGATTGGTCTGGTTCTGGATAGGGAAAAGTGGCAGGCTCTTTTCAAAACGGTAACGGACCTTCGGGCTCCGTAAAATGCGGTTAATTTCTTGACCAACTGAGGAACTGTTAGCTTCTCAAGAATCATTCCGCTCCATGGAGTTAGTTATTTAGTCAAACAATACATACGCTAAGCAAGAAACACTTTTCAATACTTAGCGCAACAGTTCCAATTATTTTGTAGACAGTTGTACTTTTTTGACATATTCCTTCGACAACTGGCTTACATTTATAAACTAAATATCACGCGATTTGTGTCTCATCGAGTATACACATCCATTACACAAAGAAGAGGCTTTGTGATGTCCTGCTCTTTATGCATATTTCCATTTCAACTCTGCCCACAAACTTGCCATCCAGTTCACTTCTCTTGTGTTTCACGGCTCATTTCCTCGCCTCTCAGTCTGTATCAGATGTCTATCTTATAGCAGTCCCCATTGCATGTAATGTCTTTTGTCCCATGAAATAGACAGATAGACCCAGACATCGTATGATAACCAGGAGTTCTGCGTATGAGTCATAACCTCTTTCCATATCATTCTGTAAGCTCTGATCTTCCCTTCCCATGTATCACATCATTAACTCTCCTGTAGAAGAGTCTGGATGTTGTACAGTGTGCCACAGATATTCTAAGTGAAATGGCGATTTTAGGTTTTAAGATCTCCGATGTGTTAGTGGTAGGTAGATTTAACCTGCGTGAGAGCCTGCTGTTCTCTGGTTATTGCTGGCCTCTCATATTTAGAGTCTGTATTCGGGTGGTAAAGAACAAATTTAAGTGATGGAATTGAAAGGATTTATTTTAATTCAGTCCAATAGATGCCTAATGACAGCCTAAATCGTAATTTGTGTTGCCGAATAAATACCATATTTCGATTGTTCTCAGATTACAAAATGTATAGTAATAGAGCATTATCAAATATGAAACAACAATACTTAATACAGGGCTGTACTTACAATCCATAATATATACCTAAAGAATGTGGCCACATTCCGTAGGTATATGCTCGTGACTGTATTGTTCTAGTCTTGTAATACATGTATTTTCTGGATTGTAAATACAGCTGTGTATTTGATGTCGTTATTGTCTAATTGACTGAATAAACACAGCAATATGAACCATATAAGTATTAAGATAAAACATTATGAAGGAAGAGTAAAGATATTTTAAAATCCTTCAGTTGTACTGGGATAGTTTGTTTTAAATTTCGTTTTAAATTAGGCGACATGAACTTTACTCTTGATGTAGTGATGCCTTTTACATTACTACAGCAGACCACAGAGCATCTTCCCTTCTCAATCACTTTACCGCACTTGTTCCTTATATTCACATGGCCTGAATGTTACGCCTGGAGATTGTCCACGACTGTGCATATAATACGATCCCGAGCCCCTTCACTTCACTGACACGGAATACTTCCAGACACTTAACACTGATCTGTTCGTTACTGGCACAGGGTGAAGACAATTTGCTTTTGGCATGTTGTCCGTGCAATCTTCGTCAAAATTTACAGATATACGTAATCGTAAATGTGGCGAGGTCATCTTCCACACTAACGCCTTAATTTGCATAATGCATGAACATTCTTTTAATTCAAGCCACTTCTTTGCCACATTGTCTAACCGAGTGGAAAGTCACATGTTACGTCACCTAACATTGATGCTTGCGATATTCAGATGTGATATTTTATAAGCTTAAAAGTTTGCATTATTTAGTCTTCCGGTTGCGTATGATATAAAAATGAATAAGGCGTTCCTTCAGTCAAAACAACAGATTTACTACACACCTTTACTTTATTTTAATATATCCTTTTTATTGATTGAAACGGTGTATTGTTGTCCGTCAGAGAAATTGTTAGACTGTGTTTTGTTGACGTTAAACCCCGATAACATAACAGCAATCCATCTTGTTTACGATTCATATATTGCCACAGTACCTGACAATGATCATGGGTTCGATACCCGTTGTGTGAAATAACATGAATTGCACTTCCTGATAGCGTTTACTCCCTTGCAACTCTGGTTTTCTAGATAAATGATGAGGTTTCTCTTTTTTACGACATACTGCACACTGTGTTGTAATGTATGGATCAGTGTTCTGTGATGCATTTTGAACATCCTCACCTCTCCCCTTTCTATCAGCATCCACTGGTTGGCAGTTCCCATTGGGGTTATTATGGGCGCCCATGACAAATTTTTATGTATTCATAAAAAATAAAAGAGGCGAATTTTTGTTGTGTCATCATTCTCTTTGGTTATGGTGGGAGGGTGATGATAGAATGGCGGTGGGGATCAGCGACGGTGTGATATTGGGTTTTGATGTACTAGTGTTCCCTGTGGGTTATTGAGTTCGATATTACACGCGATTTTAAGGGGGTTAACGGTGAAACAGCTACGATATATTTTGTGTTTGCTGTTTTTATTGGAGTAGGCCTGTAGAAGTTGCGTTGAATTCTCTTGTCCAGCTCCGTGTTTCAGTAGCCTGTGTCAGGGCGATGGATAGCTTCATTTGTTCTGTGCGTCAATTAATTTGTGAGTTAACATTTTCATAAATGTTTATATGAAATCTCCATTCATTCATTCATTCATTCATTCCGTAGTCTGTCTTACGACATGTCCATAGCCTATACCAAAGCGACTTCTCCACAGAGTGTGAGCTAGTGCTTCCTCTTTCAGTTTCCAGTATCCTCTCTTTTCCTTAAGGTCATACAGTAGCTGCTGACGTTTTCTTCTTCATCTTCCCGTCACTTGTTCTATTTTTCCTTCAGTAACTTGTATTATAAGGCATTTACTACTCATGATGTGACCAATCCACAGAGTAGTTATTACCATTTCGTTCCTTATATGCATTTCTTACCCTTCAAAGTCTTTTCTTTTAAGTCACGTTTATGATCTGTAAACGGATCCATAGATGTTCAAGCGTACTGTGTAACGTAGGCCTATTCCATTAAAAATTATTTTATAATGTTGCAGAAAATGTGATACAGTTTTGCGAAATAAGGGGTTGCACCGCTTTAATGTACGCAAGGAACACCCGGCTATTGAACGCATAATCATTTGTGAAGGAGTTTGTATTCCTTAAGTGTAATGCCTGCAGAAATGTAGCTTTGTTCACATCATTTCATACTTTGTGTGCGCTGTTGTTTATACATGCCCATTGTACACTTTACAACTCAATTCCTTTTCCACGAAACCTGACGACACTTTATGGATATCGTTTTCTGCATGATCTATTGATTTAAACAACTTCATCACTCCGTCCTCTCACCATCCCACGCGTATCTTAAAAGTGATCTCAGTAAGACATTCGAGTGCGATTTGAATGCTCACCCTCTTGTTCGTTTTATTTATTTTTTTACCAGAAGAACCTGTGAGGAACCCTTTGGTTTATTGCAGCTGAATAGCAAATATCCCCACAGAACCAGTGAAACGACCTCTGGGATCTACAATATGCACAGCCAGTGATTGGATATTTGAAGGTTGCAATAAAATTTATATTCTGTTTCTTCGAAAAGTGTATGGCCGTAGCTGAACTTTTGGTTTGAGTACAAGTCACAAGACTTCTGCAAGAGGATTTAAGTGTTAGGTCTTTGCCATAGCCTTATTTGTTATTGAAACTTATCAGACGCGAATGATAATTATTATATTTTTATCACTACAGATTGACTCGGAACAAATACAATACAATGTTCAACTGCATTTTCGCATTTAAGGGTTAATATAGTTATGTTATTGGGCATTTTAATGCTTTGCCTTATTATTTAGCGATGCGTAACATAAAGAAGAGAAAGTACGGAAATTATTTTCAACCCTATGGCCCAGTCAGGCGTCCATATTTCGATTCATTAGAAATCGATTTAATCTGTCACAGAGTCTGTATATTAGAGTTACGGACTACAATGAAATTGTGGAATATCATGATGCCTTTGATTTATCGATATTGTTTATGTTGATATTTCAGCTGCTACGACATTGCATTGGCACACGTGTTAATAGTGAGCAGAAAGTAAAGGCAGATTTGTTGAATAAAATGTCACGATAATTCCTGTATTATCACAATGTCGAACATTATGATTTTCAAACAATTATAAATTGTTTATGATTATGTAAAACCCTTTTCGTGTCACTTATTTGTAAATTCGGCAAGGGTGAAGTTTTGCTTGCCCACGCCATGAAGGCACAACGGAAGGAGCAGATGTATAGATCCACTCATTCTTAAATTTGGCACTAGATTGAGGTGGTTGGTCATCTTCACGCCTCGGCCTCTTTACCCTCGAGGGAAGAAAGCCGGTATCCATTCAATAGCAGGCTTGATGGGCTTTTTGGAGAAGTCTCTTGTCCCTACCAGGAGAGCGTAGCGTAGTCGGAACTGTGCTACGGGGGTATATGTTATACATACGACGTTCCGGGCGTTATCTCGATTGTAGGTATGCCTAATCATTTGGCTGACATTTTATATTATAAATATATATTAAAGGGTATATAAATGAGGCAAACCTCTACTGTGGCAAATACATGTAACCAGTTAGGCTACACTGTGCTTCCCTTCAGTCTTCATGGAAGAAGTATCGCAGAAACAAAATTTAACTTTCATTTGTACAAAATCTTATGCAAAACAACAGTATAATTTTTACACAAATTTAACTTCGACATCTGAGGTTATAATTTTCCTTATTGAGTGCTGATGCAGCCACTCTCTCGTAAAGCAGAATACGGCATGTGTGTTAGTAACGCTGTTGTATAACTACCAATAGGGAATAACCAGAGTAACGGAGGGATCGAACGATCAGTCGGCTGAAAACCCAATCGTTTCCGGTGTCCGAATGTGTTAGTCGGAGTGTGAAGATCACGCGATGTGACAAGTGTGTGTGCTCTAACAGCGAATTGTGTTGGTAGAAGCGACGACCGGCCCATCGAATAGGTGACGCTCCGTGAGATTCAGGGATTGAGACTAGCTCTTTCTGGTGGACCCACCAAAGTGGAGTCACCTCATTTTATCGGATTACGGAAATAGATCGAGCCTCCACCTCCTTGTGAGTTTATTGGAGCCTGAGAGAATGGGCATCAAAATTTTACAACGCGTATGATCCTATACTTTGGTCAGCATTCCTTAAAGTTACATTTATTACTGGTCCTGCGCTACAAGCTGGAAGGTCGCGGGTCGATTCCCCATGGTCTAATTGGAATTTTTTATTGACATAATCCTTTCGGTCGCACTATGGCCCTGGGGTCGACACAGCCTCTAACAGAAATGAGTACCAGGAATATTTCCTGAGGGGTAAAGGCGGTCGGTGCCTAGGGCTGACAACCTTACCACCTTCATGTGCCAATTGTCTAGAAATCTTGGAGCCTCAAACTCCTGGAGCCCTAAGGGCCTGTTCAGGCCTGTAATGAGATTGCTTTATCTTTCACCTTTACCTCAGCTGCGTTGAGGTGTCTATCTGTAGCCCCGTTCTATGTACATTTCCAATTACGCGTGCACTTTTCTTTGAGGTTCATTTGGCCACATTCGGCTATTAATTCGACGTTGGACGAATGTTCGCCTGCTTTCGGATATTATTCCAGTATTTCATGAGGACGTACCGGGTTAATTGGCTGAAGTGGTGACTCTTTCGAACATGCCAGGTTTAGATTTCGGCAGTGACGCATACTCACCTCAGTTTCTCCAGGGAGATGCCCCGCATAGTACCGTAACATGGACGACAGCCTTTCCCAAATCATCGCTAGCTATTGTGGTGTCACTGAACGGCATAGCTTGTAGCCTCAGTTAACTGACAGAGTCGCGGAACTGAACTCAGAACCATTTTTGACTGTCTGTAGGCCAGTAGTTCTCAAATTTTGGCTCGCAAACCCCCACAAGTCGTATATACGAGATACCTTATGACACAAACACGCGCAAGTCTTTTGTCACATTCAAGTTTGTCTGCAGTGCAATGAATAAATTGCAAATAAGTGTATTGCTTGTATTAATATTTTAGCTGACTTACGTGGTACTATTACCACATTTAATACTTTAAAACTAGTATTGATTTTGTTGCCCTTTCACTGACACGGAAAGTGAGCTGTCTTACAAATACTGGCAGACTGTCATATGGTAATAGCCTTAAGACGAAAGAAGCGCTCTGTTGTAAGTCACTCGCTGCTGGCGCTGGAATGTTGTGTGCGTGCACGCGCGCGCGCACGTGTACTTGAGCATTGCAAATTCCGATATTGCAAACGAATACAAGCATATCATGAAATTAAACCTAGACCTAATATGCTTGGTACATTGACATAGGGACAAAAATTCAGCCCGATCCAATGACGTCATATCTGTAGTATCACACCTTTACTTTCAATGGCAGCAATTGTAGCTGACAGCAGAGACGGAGCTGTCTCGGTGTTTTATTCTAGTCACAATCTGTATCCCTTAAGGTAATGCGTTCAACATTATAATTACCACTTTTTTTTGCGCCATTTAACCGGTTTCTTTCAATACTTTTAAATCTAAAAGTGGAAAATGTGCAAAATATAGTTTGTACATGTAACGGTGGTACTGCATAATTGTCACTCACTTGTGAAAGGTGCCGAAGAACTGAGTTTTCACAATTGTGACAAAAATTAAAGAATATTTATCTCATTACACCTCAGAATTTTGTGTCAGTAGCTCGAAATCTGTGCTGGAGAGTAACAGATGTACAATCGGGCTAAGAAAATTGGAAGAGTGTGTGAAAAGAAATTAATTTATTTTCATAAGAAAATATGTTTCAGGATGTTAATAACATATAGTAAATACGGGACATATTTGTCTCTAGCCTACATGGATATTCGAAATGTTGGAGAAGAATACTCTTTATACATCAAATGTTACCACAATGAAGACAAGGGGTATGCGATGGGCGAGGTGTGTGTTACGCATGGACTACATGAGAAATTAAGACTTTTAGCCAGAAAGTTTGAAGAAAAGAGGCAGCTTGGGAGACCTAGGTATTGATTGGAGGACATGGTGTAAGTGGGCCTTACAGGAGTAGGACATGTGACTGCATTAATGTACTTCAGGATAGGAAAAATGGGCGAACTTTTGTGCACACGCTAATGAGCCTTCGAACCAGCTGTGCTAATATGTTTCTCAAAAGGTATTTACGGCGTTTTCAGCAACTTCTCGTTTAACTTAACCTTGATCTCGGTGTAAGCTGCAATGCTCGTACGAGCTTCGGTCAGAAAATAAGTTTACATGGCGTGTAGTTTTGTGAATACGGACCTTGGAAGGTCCCGCTTACAGCCCGATGTGGCGCCTAGTGATTGTCATCTGCTTCCTGCGTTTGAAGTAAGCTTTTGGCTGCCACAAATTTAAAGATTATGGCAATGAGGAAACTGTTGTGACGCGATGGTTGATAACACAGAATACGGACTGATATAAACAGGGAATAGAAAAGCTCATCCCACGGTAAGATATATGCCTAAATTTTGGCAGATCTTGTGTGGAAAATTAGTGGAATAGCAGTACTGTTAATATTACATTGTTCCTGTTAGAGTCGAAAGTAAATAAAGAAACTGAATTGCATGCACTGTAAACTTATTTTCTGACAAACCGTCATAATCTTTCCGAAAAAGTTTTGAGAAAAATACCTATGGAGCGTGCCGAATTCAGGAAAAATAGCTGTGTGTATTCAATTCCAAACGTTTATATGTGCGGCTTTCACAAGAGCATTTATATTAGGCATTATGTGACAAGTAACCTTAGCAGACACGACAGGTGGCAAAGGAGACTAAAGTTTAAACGTTACTTGATCATAAATTTCTTACTGGAAATTTTTAGCCTAAGGAAACCATTACCTCCAAAATTTTCAGTATGTGATGAATTTATGGTGAGCGTATTCTGTCGCGCGAATAGCTAAAATGTATTAGCAGATTTTGAGGTTTACGAACATAAACACAGAAATATTAATCAAATGAATAATTAAAAGAGTATTTTGGTATTATGTGGTGTGACGCAGCGGCACACCACATAATACCAGAGCACTCGATTACACCGCTGTGAGAACATCAGAATTCGCATATTGTGTTTCTTTTTAAAGAGTTTGATGCTGGAAGTATTTCGTAACATTTTTTTAATAGGTAACTAATATCCCGGATAAGCAGATCATTAATAATGAACGTTGTGTCAAACTTTGTGTCTTTATTATACTTGTTTAACGTGCTCTGTGACAGGATTGCAGATGGCAGAGAAACACCTTTTGGTGTGAAACAAGAAGTGATCCCGATCCATAAGTTGCATCACCTTCACAGTAGTGTTAATTTTCTTTTCTTTTTTTCACATCCCTTTCTTTTTCTCGTCTTATTTTTCGCAGGTTCATCAATGCGAGGCGGAGGATCGTGCAGCCTCTTATAGACCAATCAAATCGAGCAGGTGCGAGCGGTAAGTTAGATTTCTAACCGTTTTCTGGGTCTTCCTAACCCTCTTTTCTTCTTTCTCTTCTGTTCCCAAGGTTCATCAACGCTCGTCGCCGTATCGTGCAGCCCATGATAGACCAGTCGAACCGAGCGGGTAAGTCCGCTCCAGTAATACTTGATGAGGTGGTTTGTACGTAACTAGCAAGATCAGTTTAGCCACGTTGTTGGCCTCAGTTGAGCATACAGTGGTTCTGTGAGTATCTGGAACTTTCTGTTGTAGTCGAAAATTACTAGCTGTCTCCAAGTACAACGTAAATTTTATGAGAGAAAATTTATAACTTGTATTCCAATCTGTTTTTTGTCTTTGCTGTGACACTGGCATCATGTTGTTAAACATTTTATTGTACGTATTAAAATTCGGCACCTATTAACTAGCTGATTAAATCTTTGTGTCTTTGTACCATATATATATATATATACATATATATATATATTCTTGCCATAAGATACAGTATCTTTTTTGTGGCCTTGTTAAAACCAACATATGCTCAGCTAATCCTGAAGTATTATTTTTGGCATATCATATCCTCTTTCTATTAGTTTAAGACACATTTCAATATCTAAATTGTCCTTTTAGTTAAAGTTGCCATTACGTTTTAAGAAGCGATGTAACCTTGGGACATGGTCGAGGCTGTTGGGCCCACTTTCACTGTACCTTCCCTCTGGTGAATGGTATCATGCTCGCTTCTTTACTGAATACTTTTAGAACAGTGCCTGATAAATCTACGTATAAGAGTATTATATTCGAGCTGCTAAAGCGAGAATGTAATTGGATTGGTGGTTCTGTAAAGTCATTTGTCAAATATATGTGGCACTATTTTTAGTTGTAATATGTAGTTAAACTATGAAGTAACGTGAATGGAAATACACATTAAATATATGAGACCCAAATTGACAGTACGTTTTGATAATATATGAGGGTTATTTAATCACTTAAAGGCTAGTGGCCAATTACATGTACAGTTTTCTGTATATTAAGAAACTGCGTTTTGCCCAGACAGTGTATTTCTTTTTGTTTCTCGCTGTAAGTAGTGATTATATCCTTATGATCTTTACTGATTGCTTTTTATAACGGACACGGAATCTGTTCACTGTGAAGTAGGAACTGGCTTTTCTGCACAACATATGATCTTTAGTTCTCACACAGTTAATAGCGTGTTATTACTTAAATCAGGTACAGTAAAATAGGCATGTACTGACAAACGTGTAAAACAAATATACTAGAAGAGGATAAACGTGTGGTGATTGGAGACTTTATACACTGATATTTCTTCAGTTCTTGCTTGGCGTGAAAGGACTTCAGGTCTTAAAACATAAACATTTGTGTCTCAGTTGCTTTCTAAATAAACTCGTGGGAATGAGCTACACTGTGACCCTACTCCTATAACGTAGTGCATGAGATTGAATGCAAATAATATCACATCAACAATAAATATTTAGTTTGTTGCTTTTCGTATCAGGCTGTTGTTTGGTGTAGATGACACCGCCGAAGGTATTAACGTATGGAATTACAGTTACTGGCATATTGGCGCGGAAACCTGAAGGCAGGAGACCGATTGAAAGAAGTAAGCGTAGATGGGGGGATGATATTAAAGTGTATCTTAAACAAGTGGGATGCGAAGGCATGGACTGGATAAATCTGTCGCTGCATAGGGACAGGTGGCGGGTTCTTGTGAACACGATAATAAACCCTCGGTTTCCACAAAACGCGGAAAATTTCTTGACAGGCTCCATGTAGTTAGTTGGTTGGTTGGTTAGTTTGTTAGTTAGTCAGTTACAGCTGGATATTGCACTTGTAGATTAGTAATTCCAGGAATATCTACGTAATACATTTTCCGTACCATTAATGTGGGCAAATGCTCGTATACGTTCAGACAACATGAGAATTTGGTAGGCGGTACGTGTAGAATGCAATATAAATAATCCTGACGATGATATGTTACATTGAACAGGAGTATTATTTTGTATATTGCCCATCGTATTGGGTCTTTCTTGCACCACGTTTCGGAAAATGAATCTGCCTCGGTCATCAGGTATCAAGTTTCGTACTTGGTTGGGCCCCTTAGAAAAAGTGTTTGCATTTATATGCAGAGTATGAACATCCGTAAGGTGTGTCTGTTTAGAATGTGATATATGCCATAAGGCTCGGGATGCACTTGTGCAAAGTCGAAAGATTCGAAATAACCCGGGTCATCTGAATGCGAAACGAAGTTAAATAACTAAATTTATGTTTTAGAAGTTATTACGTCTTCAAATGTTTAGAGTTGTTTTAAGATTTATATTCACAGATCACAACGCAACCGGACGAAGCAGATCTTATCCCAAACATGTCATAAGTGCTTATAAAAATCGCACAAGGATTTGGTCAAGGAATAAAATGAGGTCACGTGTAAGTGAAGGACAAAATGTGAAACGAGATGTCGAAAACAAAAAGACGGCCAAAAAAATAGTCTAGACACAAGGACTGAAGAATCAAAGGAGTTCCAACCATTCAATTTTAAAATAAGTTTAAAGGTTATTGTATATTGCAACGTGACATTATGTAGTCTGGTAAAAAGGCACTAACGATTCCAGCTAACATACTCCCTCTGTTCTTATGGCAAATTCTCCACTGAAGACGGCTTTGAACAGGTTTATCTGAAGTCTTGCTACCTGTTTACTAAAGTACATGGCGTTAATTTCCAGAAGAAAGTACTCTTTATATTCACCGCCGTAAGAACCTTAAATTGGACAGTTTAAATACTGTACGTGATTTTAAAATACAATTTATATATGTATGTAATTTTAAAGTATGAAGAAACATCAATTTATTTAAGCTCATGCCATGAATTCGCGAAAAAAACATATAAGCCTTACTTGAATACAAATTTTAAAGGAAGTTATATTTGACTATGTAATTTATAAATTGACAAGTTTTTGATGCACGAATTCACGAAGAAACATGTAAGGTTTATTTGGATACTGATTTTTTTTTAAAAAAAAAGGAAGATTATTATTTGGCTGTCTAGTTTATAAATTGACCAGTAATACACTAAATATAAAAAAAATTAAATTTACAAAATACACTTTTGGACTATGCAACATGTAAAAGACATTGCTGTTCTTTGAGTTGAACCAGTGTTTACCCCGGAGGCCGAAATAGAATCACTGTGACTACCCTTTGCAGTAGGAAAACTTATGGGAGATCTCTACACGGTTGATCATTCAGTAGTAAGGTTGGCAATAAAG
This sequence comes from Reticulitermes speratus, assembly GCA_021186555.1. Taxonomy (NCBI): domain Eukaryota; kingdom Metazoa; phylum Arthropoda; class Insecta; order Blattodea; family Rhinotermitidae; genus Reticulitermes; species Reticulitermes speratus. The sequence continues at coordinate 23,598,959 of JAJKFL010000004.1, forward strand.
TGAGTAAGTGCGTCGTTACTGTTTTAAAAGGAACGTTTCCCATCTTTAAAAGTAACTTAGTACCTATAACTGAAGGTAGAATTTTCTAACGAATATCCGAACAGTGTAGCAGCATGGGTTATATGGTCCAAATAAGAGGTTCGTAAAGGCAAGCTGGTCCTGAAGAGATGGGAGATTGTGATGGTCCTGTTGAAGCATCTAAAGAGGTGGAAGGAGGCAGAAGGGAGTAATTTGCCGGCAACTTTAGTGCACATGAAACTTGGTGGCAACGTTTAGCTCGTGAACCTCCCCTCGAATGTCACCCGTACGGTGTATAATTCGTATAAAGGGACCCTTTGGTATCGTTAGCAAATACGTCTGCATGATGCAGGTCATTTTATTTTTCGTTTAGACTTCTCTTTTTTTTCTCCCTCATTCTGCGTTACTTCTAGTTTCTTTTGTCCTGTAACAGAAGACATGATGTTTGTGCACGATCTGGTGTGATTGTGTGCTTCCCCACTTCTATATGGGCCCGGGTTCGACGACCGGTCTGTCACTTGTAATATTATAAGCATAGCTACTTCGGAACGTATGCCGATTTGTTTCAGAACACTTCATGTGCGAGCTTGGCCCTTTGAAGACCAGTATTCATCTAAATCTTATGTTTACAACCCGCGGCCTGCCAGGTTAGCCCGCAGCAACATTTGTAAATTTTGTGTACTGTAAAGTTTGCACAATACTTAGGTGGTGAGGTGTACGACTTATTGTGATTTTTACACGTGCGGCCCGCAAACCAGCCCACACCAACGGCTGTGTGGCTTACATATTGTACGCCCATCCCTTGTTTCATGCCCCAGTTGCGTTCCTGAACAAGTGGGCGTAAATCAAAAATGATATTCCCATCAAAAATAATTGGTTAGCGTAATAGAACGCAGCCAGCCAAAGGGCGTTAAATTGAAAATGAGAGTGCAAATTAAGAAGTTGAGTGATAAAGACCAATAGGTTTAGAGACGTAGAGGACAGAAAAGGTAAAGTTTTTACTGTTTACGCCATGAAGGCCTATAGGGGGAGTAGAAGAATTGTTTCAGTCATTTTAACCTTGGTACTATATAAAGATTAGTTGTCAACTTCACACCCCGGCCGCTTTAACTCCGGGAAATAACCCCGCCACCCATTAAATAGGAGGCTGTGTGGGCTGCAGGGCGGGTCTGAACGTTTATTATGATACTCATAGAAAACACTCAAATACACTGTGTGGCAAAATGCAGAATTTTTAATGTTACAGCTTGTGGTGTGTAGTTATCATTGTTTCATAAATGATTGGTATAAATCATAAGCGCTAATGTAAGGTTTTCAAATAAGGTTTGTATCAATATTGTATTTTGTTTGTGTCCTCAATAGTTTTCTCGTTCAATTGTTGTTTTGTAAAGTAATTTGGAGGAAGTAAAACCAGCATTGTTACTTCGAGTTATATACTTTTGGGCCAGACATATATGCATGTATGTTAAATAATGACCTATAACGTATATAGAATTACAAAGAAAACCCAGCACTTGCATACAAACTCCTCGTAGGCCGATGTGGACGGTCCTTCATCGCAACAGAACACTTCACAATAAGATAAATCATCGACATCCACTTGTCTGTTCATTACAATAGCCCAGACCTCCACAAGTAATGACACTGTACGCATGCGTCGTAGACATCACGCTAATATCTGTGTAAAGTGGAAAACCGTGTTCCACAATGTTCAGATTATCACTGTAGTCGATTCCGATCACCATATTCTCCATTCTACACGCATTAACCCTAACGGATCATTCTATGAGCCGCCATGCTTTCATTGTAATTCATTTCAATATCAAGCCATAAAAACAGAGTAAAGGATTTACAGTTAGTAATGGGCCAGCGATCTCTGAATACCTTATAACACTATACATCAGCCATCACCCATACACTTCAAGGCTCAAGTATGAAATATCTTGTACTATCTTTTTTTTTTTTTGTGGCGAAGGGCCCCGTAGCAGATGATATGGACGCACCCCAGCCTTGAGGCTTATTATGCAACCCTGCGATGAAGATGATGATGATTAGATTTTTTTTTCGTTTTTCTTGTAATGGAGCACGAGTGGAATGAAATTAACAGGGGAAAACCGAAGTACTCAGGGAAAACTCTGTCACAGTGCCACTTTGTCCACCACAAATCCCACATGGACTGATCCGGGATCGATCCCGTGTACTATCATTGGTTCTCATACATCTTTCATGTCTGCATTGACATAAATAAATTGTAACAGGAAGATATGTATTAAATTCACAGTTTAATACAGGTAACCAATCTACCTATCTACACGACGACGTGGACAAAATTACACACGGAGTTTCTTGGGAAACACACTCCATAAGCAACGCCCTTAATAAAGGATTTTTATGATGCAACATTTTGAGACATTTGAGAAAAAACAAAAAAATAAACAACAAAAAATAAACTATAATTTAAGCCGCACAAATAAAAATAAACCGAAAGAGCAGTAGTTTCAGTAGCAGGGTGCAATAAAGTGTATGATTTTATTTGTCAAAAAATGTGTTTGTCTTAGATTATCCTATGTCGGAACACACAAGTTTAGCCGCAAAATCTTGTCGTTTGTTTTCGTTACGTCTCACAACACACTTCGTTTTTCTTCACGTCTCCTTTACCTCTGACGAGGGACCGAATTATAAAACCAATCTTGACAGCCGGAAGAAAAAGGCTACAACATCTTACACAAAGTTTTTACTGCCATTGAAATTTAAGATACGTGTCCTTGAAGCTGTGCTAATTGATTAATTCTTAAAGAGGAATGTTGCTCTTGGTTACGTAAAAAAGTTTGTCACCTCAGCCATTCCGTCAGTCAGTAACCTGTTGTGACAACGCTTCCTCCCTGAACCAAAAACATCTTTTTCTAACGCAACCGAACTGTGTCCGTTGACGAAGGTGCTAAAGTTATAAAGTGTCTTTTAATTTGAGCTACTACTGACTTCAGAAGTAGTTTATTTTTTCTTTGCTTTTTACTAGTCATTGCGTATGGACTGGGTAGATAATGATGCAATCGCTGACAGACGCGTTTGTATTTCCGCTTTTTAGGCGCATTCGCAAAATTGCGAAAAGCGACTATAAGCTTCGACTTGCCTGCCTGTCTGTCCGTCTGTCCGCATGGAACAACTCGGCTCCCACTAGACGAATTTTCATGAAATTTGATATTTGAGCATTTTTCGAAAATGTGTCCAGAAAGTTCAAGTTTCCTTAAAATCTGACAAGAATAACGGGTACTTTACATGAAGACTTTGTACATTTATGACAATATCTCGCTGAATTCTCCTTAGAATGAGAAATGTTTCAGACATGGTTGTAGAAAGAACACATGTTTTATGTCTCATGCCTTTTTTCCCCAAAAATCGTGCCGTTGGTGAGATAATGTGGAAAACTGTGGTAGAGCCGAACAGGCCACAGATGACAATATAATACGGCGCATGCGCTTTGCATGCTGGGTAACTATGGCTCCAGACACACACTCAGAATATGTAATACTTACTGCTTTTCCACTGCAAAAATGGTTACGTGAACGCGCCTCAGTGTTAGGTTATACGTACGTTGCCTCTCTCGTTTGCGCTACTTACAGCATGGTAGCCTACTCGAACCCACCCGACCTTCATTCAAGCCTGCGGGGGCAAAAATGGTACTTCTCTGACGCTGTTGTTACCAATGCATATGGCAGCACTATGTAAATGTATACTGTAAGAGACACTGTATTTCGCGAAACGCCATTTAAATTCACTACGAACGTACGTATAATTATGTTCGACATTCTCTTTTATTGCCAGTTTTCTCCATATGGCTGCATAATAAAGTCATCTATGGGTAACTGTAAAATTAAGTGTGGAATACATACATAATTTTATGGTAAGTTTACGGTGACCTACCACGAAATAAGGTCTGTGACGAAATTGGCTTTATATGTCGTTTAGTCTGGTTTCCGACCTGTCAAGCCAACAAATGTTTATAAAATAATGTAAAAGTTTGCGTGCATTGTGAGGGACTTCAGTATGGTATGTCTCAAATTATTAATAATTAGGATGAAGCAATAAGGAAATGCTAAACAGACAGTTCGTTTCTTATGTGCTCTGTGCAACAAGGCAATAATCTGGGTAATCCTATATCTACTTCCAAAGTCCTAACCACAATAAAAATTTTCTACAGTTATGAGAGTGTTAAAAATTATCTTCCCTGACTTTGGATTCTCTTACCTTCTACTCACTCTAAGAACGTAACACGAATATTTATAGACTATAGTTTTTCCTGTTGATTTGTATGTATACACAACTTTATCTGTAATCCTAAAGGAAAACAAAAATTTGGGATGTTTGGGAACAAAGTGCTAAGGAGTACACTATGTTTGGTTATAGAAGAAGTGTTTTGGCTTAATAGGAAAATGGATACAATTCTAAAGTGAGGTTTGTAAGCCTTGCCAAATGTTATTGGGATACTTACGTTAAAGAGAATGAGGTGAGACGCTCATAGAAACATAAATGGCAACGTGTGAGACCTTGATGTAAACCTGAGGATAATATTATAATTAGTCTACATGAAATAAAATTTGAAGGTGTGGCTTGCATTAATTTGGTTCATGGTAAGCGAACTCTTGTGAGCACAGTTCTCACTTACGGTTGCATAAAGAACTGGTATATTAAACTAGATAAGCAACAGTTAGCTTGTTAACTTCATGGTTGATTAATATGCTGACCTAAGGCAACTTAGTAAGTACATGAGACAAACTTAAGACACTCACATTCATCTGGGCCTTGCCGTGGCTCAGGCGGTTAGTCGCCAGCGTCTCACCGCGGAGATGCGGGTTCGATCCCGGGTCAGTCCATGTGGGATTTGTGGTGGACAAGGTGGCACTGGAACACGTTTTTCCCCGAGTACTTCGGTTTTCCCTGTCAGTTTCTTTCCACCGGTGCTCCATTACTTGGAAAAACGAAAAAACTGTTCATCTTTATCACAGGGTTGCACAGTAAGCCTTAAGGCTGCGGTGCGTCCGTAGCATCCGCTGCGGGACCCTTAAAAACATTTATCTGTATGCTGTTACTTATTAACTGAATGCTTGGTAATGATTCTGGTTTCATGGCTGTGTATCTGTTCAGTATATGTCTCAAAGTATTCTACACACTTCAGGTTATGATGTAAAACGCTATGGGCGATATCCAGGAGCCAGGTCCCCCTTGTGTCTCTTCTCCCCTTGCGCCATCAATCAGCCACGTCAATTTGTAATGGCGTCTCTTCTCGTCCCGCCATGTCCAGCACTCACTATCCAAGAGGACATTATAACGTCCATCCCATTTCACTGCAACCCTCAACTCCCTTGAAATGGCTGCCTGGTGGTTTCGATATTCCCACACAAACTCCCCGAAATGCATCCTCTCATATAATCTACTTTCTTTCCTTTCGTTCTGTGTTCAGTTCCTCTTGCTTACTTTGCTCGTGTGACAGGATTCTGTATGTACGTTTTGAGTTACAATTTTATGAGATGATTATGCAGTTTATTATTATTTTGTGCTTTAATAAATACCAAATATGAAATATGAGTTTCTCACGGCAGTGTTGCTGAAGATTCAAGTCTTCGGGGATGTGACGCCGTGTATATCGGTAAATAGTTACTGACATTTTCGAAGGCTCGTAGTTCTTTTTTCTGCATGGTCCAGAAGTCCAAGAATAATCTGTAGGAGTCCAGGAAGAGAGGATTCTACTTGAACTGCTGGACCCTGAAGGTGAAGATACTACATTTGTCCAAACGTTGGTAACTGTTATCTGTCAGCACGGTCTAACATCTCAGAAGGCTTCAATGTTTAGTAACATAGACGTAAGAACCTCAAATTTTATAACTTTATATTCGTTAACATTTAAATAGGCGAAGCATAAACAACAAGGTTAAGTGTTATTTCATGCAGTAGGCTAATATGAGCAGTACACCATATAGGCCCTTAGATAAGCAAGTATCAGGTCTAATAGCGTCACTCGGTCCCCCTCGTTCATGAGTCCTGGCCTCATTAAGCCATAAGTCGCTAATTCAACCTCCCACTCACTCTCATGAACAATTCTGCTTATTCATTCACAGTCACATCACAGCCACAACTGCACAGTCTCTCACTGAACCAGCCCCTCTTCACACTCCCACTATTCACTCTCATCTGCTCACTCATTCAGTGTAACTCTCATCCACAACTAAACTGCCTGTCACTGAACCAACCTCTCACACTCGCCACTACTCACTCTCATCTGCTCACTCATTCAGTGTAACTCTCAGCCACAACTAAACTGCCTGTCACTGAACCAACCTCTCACACTCGCCACCATTCACTCTCATCTGCTCACTCATTCAGTGTAACTCTCAGCCACAACTAAACTGCCTGTCACTGAACCAACCTCTCACACTCGCCACTACTCACTCTCATCTGCTCACTCATTCAGTGTAACACTCAGCCACAACTAAACTGCCTCTCACTGAACCAACCTCTCACACTCGCCGCCATTCACTCTCTTGCACTGACACGGCAGAACCAAGGCAGATTTACTTGCTGCTGTGTAGTTTGAGTCAGTGCCGTCAAGACGGGGCGGAAGCGGCTGCAAATTAGGAGGGACCGGCGATCCGGAAGTGGTGCCGAGGCCCTACTACGTTGCACATGTTTTTGTCTTTCTCTGTATTTTCATTATTTGTCGATTGTACAAATCAACCCCTTCAGACCAAGCCCAAGTCACTCTACAACTGAGAGTCAACCTTTCCGAATATTAGCCGGTCTGCCCTTGCTGGGGGTCCCAAAAAATTTGTTTACCGGGGCCCGAACCTGCTCTCTGCGGCCCTGGTTTGGGTAAATGTGATCCGAAACAAGGAAACTAAATCAGGCTAATGGCGTAGTCTGTGTAGTAACTGCCCTTGACCTATAGCCTAACAGGAAGTAAAGAGCATTTGTAGATTTAGTTTTAACATCCGTTTCTCAAAATGAAAAGGCATTTCCCCTCTCCTTTCAAATACTGCCTGTTTTTCTTTGTTTCTTTTAACAAAACATGCCGCAACTATTACAAAGTTTGAAACAGTTGGTTTTTTCCCGCTCCTCAATCAATTACTTCATGTCAGAGTAATCGATCATATTTGCCATTAATTGACCTCCAACTTTTACCCTTTCTTGATATGACATTATATGTTTATTAGAACAGTAATAACGTTTACACCCTTCTGGCTTGTTCTGTATGCTTTGGTTCAAGTTGTGATTGATTGCTGCTCTTGTAGCCTGCTATCAAGTGAAAACAAACTTCATTTACTTGGGGGGGGAGGGGAGCAAGCCGGGAAATTGGAAGAGGAATTATTCCTAGATAATCTAACCAGGTTTCTGCAATAGTCGTCACATGAAATTAGAGGATAATCTGTTTCGTTGATTTCAAATCGGCACTAGTTTGTGGAATGTTAGGCAAGTGTTGATCTCTGTCACAAAACAGGCGGTTCCAGTCATCTTTGTGATCAGACAATTACCTTGCTGTATAAAAACGCTAAGATTTTTAATACTACGCATTTATGACACAAATTAACATATCCATTCGTTGCATAAATTAAACTAATTTTAATTAATTAATCAAGTGATTGATTTCTGGATTTTAACGACACTCTTTCAGCAATAGAGTTTACACAACATCCAATTGGATGAGATCACAATGAATACTGAATAACTAAGATCTTCGGAGGAGATATTTTGTGGCTTCTTTGTTCAGGGGCTAACCCTGCATTAGACTGAAAGGAAAACTACTGAATTACCGCTACAGTATCCACTTTGTTAAAGGTATTTGGAGTATCTACAACAGGCATCTCAAGGACGCTGCCCGCCAGTTCATTTACTACAGCCGTCTCACTGATCTTATTCCAATTATATCGTGGAATGTGGCCCGGGCCCGTATCGAAGGTTTTTTTGAGACTTGTTCGTGACGAGCTTTGGGGCTTGAGAGGGTTTACTGTCCCTGCCTGGTAACGTACAACATACGTCACCAGGGAGATAAAAAAGCAGTAAAATTTGAATTCGATCATCATAATATATATTTATTATGCTATTGGAATCGTGAAGTATTCTTAATAGTGTTTGTAATTTCAATGAAAATACGCTTTTCATTACTTAAAATGACGTGTGGTACGCCTTTAAAGTTCAAAATTTTCCGTTTTAACCACATACTATGTGAGTTTGCGGCCTGTGATATATAATGTGAATATCAGCCATTGACCCCCCCACCCGAACCCGAAATGTAAACTTCTTATAACAGGAACTGTGTAATGGGCTAAAGAAATAATAAAGATAGGGAAGCACTACAACAAAAGCTTCTTCATAATATAAATGTACTTCTGTTTTCAAAATTGGATTCAGTTTGACCCATTTCATACTTCACTGCTTATGTACCGCCAAGTTTAATAACAGACACTCTGCATTCATCCCACATGGTGTTTCTGTGTGCTCCATACGATTCTCACAAAAAGCAGCCATTATTTCCCTATAAAGCATTCTGCGACTAGCCTTCGTAGTGCCAGCACACTGTGTTGTCTCTAAGGTAGGAGCTGAGTCTTTGTAGAAAAGGTAGACTAGGTTCAGTCTTCAATAGCTTAAGAAAGAAAGTGGGTGTTAGGCCGTGCCATGGCTCAGACGGTTAGTCGCCGGCCTCTTATTTCGGAGGCCCGGGTTCGATCCCGGGTCAGTCCATGTGGGGTTTGTGGTTGACAAATTGGCACTGGGGCAGGTGTTTCTCCGAGTTGTTGGTTTTCCCCTGTCAATTTCATTCCACTGGTGCTCCATTACTTGTAAAACTTTGTAAAAAGAACTGCTCATCTTCATCTTCATCATAGGGTTGCACAAAAAGCCTTAAGGTTGTGGTGCGTCCGTAGCATCTGCTGCGGGGCCTTTCACCATTTGAAAAAAAAAAAGTGGGTGTTTCAGACAACCTTACATTTTGAGAGGGTTTTGTGTAGATGCTTTTTTATTAGAGTACCCCTTTTCCCACGGCGTCTATGATTCCAATGACTACGCGCTGTTAGAGCACGAAGGTGCTTGTCAACCAACTGACAGTGCGCAATGTCATATTGATGCAACAAATCGAAGGTCCGTCCATCAGATTCATGTACACAAGTTTAGTAAAACCACATATCTGGTGTTGGGCCGTCACGCAACATTAGGACTACTCACTCACCTGTTCCACATTTCCGATAGCGCCTGTTGTCATGTAGTTCCTGCATTTATATAGAAATTATTCACAAACATCACGTCAAGCCGCTTTCCCTTATTTTCTGTGTGTTGGCGGATTCCATTACCGAGCGAAACCACGACAATCTTATCACGTACTGTAGAATCAACTTGATGAACTAATATTGCATTTTGGTGGCACGAATAACGATAGCAATATTAAATATGTCTGGGATATTCATACGACATTTCATTTTTACATGTGTCAACTACATAAATTGTACACAAAATTTATGAAAGCCATGCGTGTGTGAAATGTAGGCGTATATTTGTGTACATTATAACCACGAGAATACCGGAACTGTAAGTATGTAACACATTATTTATGCTTCTGTCAAATAGGTAATAGTATCTTAAAATATTTACAATTCTTAATTATGACTACCGTAACGTTCCTTAGCAAAGTAATTTAATTTAAAAAATTGCATTATTTCACGCAGTACCTTGATAGAAGTTGTTCCTTATATTACTTCAAAATTTATTCCAAAATTTCAATTTATTCCAAGATACAGAACATAAATATTACTTTTCCAGCAAGAAAAGAATCAGTACGGGAAGAAACTATGTACATTCATAACAAAAACATCAATTATAACGAATACGTTTTTGGGACATTTTAAAACTGTACGCTACTTAATACGTAAATGAGATTATAAGATCGATAAAATAACTTAATCTATTATATTGTAAACACTATTTGTAAGAAATTGAGATCTCATTCCAAACTTGGCATATGATATTCTGCATTTTCTATATTTATGGATTTTTTAAATTTTTATATTTCATAGATTAGCCTGATGATGACTAATTTAGAAATTGAAAGAGGAAGCACTAGATCGCACCCTGTGGAGAACTCGCTTTGGAAGAGGCTACGGACCTGTCGTAAGACAGACTACAGAATGAATGAATGACTAATTTAGTCGAAACATGTTGCTAGAGAAATGTGACAAGGTCTTTATTAACTTGTGTTTTTTGGGGTTTAAGTGCAGGTATTAATATAGGCAGCACAACGGATGCCAATTAAAGTTTCACGGAACGGAAGTATACAAACATTTTGGACTGCAATAACAGGGTGTTCATGTGATTATTTTATTTCTCATCTTTTGTCGGACTATTTTTTCTTGTGTTGGCAAGCTTGCGTAAAATAATGCTTGGAGTTGGGTTTGACAGCAATAGTTGTGAAGATGCCATCCGACACCACAAAACAATAATTTTTATTGTGATAACGTTTGTATAAGCGAAAATGCTGTGAAAGTGCAAAGAAATTACCGACAACATTTTAATATTTGTGATGCTCTTTCAGTAAATTTTCTATTAGGCCTCAGGTAGGTACGAGAAATTAACTTCCATATATTACTTCGAACTTCTTCCTCCGCACGGTTTCATCACTTCTTACTCTTTACCTGCGTCTAGTAACACCTTCGTTGTTGTCTAGTACAGAACCAATTCCTTCACATTTTCGTACCAAATTAAGTAAAGTACACAGTTTCATGAAGCACTGTCACAAACACAAAAAATTTGTCAGAATTATTCTTGAACATGCACAACACTTTCACACTTTAAAAATATTCTCACAATTAACACCCTTTATTCTTCAGTGTGGGATGTCATCACCACAACTGGTACTTACAAGAACCGAACTCTCCGCATTGCTGTACACAAGGTTACCAACATAAGAACAAATGTTCCTCCAAACAACTTTAAAAATGAAAATAGTATTTTTATGAAGACCTTTTAATTTAAGTTCTTGTTCTCTGTGGCACAACATTTATACCGGCTGTCCACACTATCTCGTATCCAGTGTGTAATGGTGTAAATCAGGCCGGAACAAGATGCTGCTCTCATTCTTAGCCAATTCAAAGTACGTAATGAATAAAGCTTTATCTCCACGCCCCCAACACATTTAAATTTTCATGCTTTGCTCAGAGTATTAACTTTTTTTCTATTTTGATATCTCATTTTATCGCTACTCCGTTTATGGGACTTGAATATGTTATTTCATGCCAGAAAACAATGTTTAACATGATCGATTTTTATTTTGAAATTATACGTAGGGTGTAATTCGATGTTGGCACGCAGAGAGCTTTGTTTACATGTGGAGCCTTTCACCATGTTCCCCGCCTACATTCCTTGTGACCCCACACACGGTACGGGTGCTGCAGTGGGAGCGTCGAAGCTCTGCGGCCACAAATAAGGCGCCTTACGTGGGTCCGATAATTGAAATCTGCCGCACATGCTTTCCATCACGCAGCAAGTTACACAGTTTTCCACTAGCACTCCAATAGCCCTCACCCCCTCTCAATAAATAACTTGAGACAGACGGCAGCTCGTTTCCTAGTCTAGGCAGGCTCCGTTCGCGATTCGCAACCGCATCAGCAAGTTGATTCCAAGCCACCCAGTTTCATTTGAGCAAGTGAAGTTCCTACGTTGAGACTGTCGAATCGGTTCACGTATTGCGGAATCTTTTAATGCGGAAATCGTTATTGACACTTTTTAAAATATCGAATTTACTGATAAATAATAAGATATCATCGCAGTACATTAGAGAATTTTACTAAACTGTAGTTTTAACTTTTTTTTAGATATGCACCAACAAAATACACAAATTAATAAAGGTGCAAATTAACTCCTTATCATAATTTAACCCTACACGCGTTTCGGCTCTAATTTGTGCATTTTGTTGGTGTATATCTAAAATAATAAAAATGCACGGTGAGTTAAGACTAAAGATTGTAGTTTTAACGTTATTTCCTACATGTTTCGGCCTCTGCTCGGCTTTCACGAGGAAAATATTTACATTCAACGTTGGGAATTGCTGCTGACTTTGCATTTGTATTATTTATGCGTTAACACTGGAATAGTTTATAAGTCATGCTATGAGCTATAATTGGGTCAGTGTATCTGACAGGTAATGTTAGGTCTATAATGTTTAAAGTATATAATTTGGCTGGTCTCTGAGAATTACTTGGATTGTTTGATATAAACCTGAGTCTCTATGTTGAGTTCCATGAGTGTGCTAATATCAGGGTTAAACAAACTTCGCAAATATCTAGTAGCCACTTCAAAATTCTAGGCGCCAGAAGGTTACCTTACACTGAGGACCCACAAATATTAGGCGCCAACTTACAAAATGTATTCACCCGGTCGACCTGGTATCCGAGATATTTTGCACCTCTCTCCTCATTTACCATCAAAAAATAGTCTTTTGATCGCAGTAAAGTATTATAGGATTTACACCCCTCATTTGGTTTTTGCCATAATCTATGTATCAGTCCAAGGGTTTTATTATCATAGGCGCGTTCGCAAAGTCGCAGAAAGTGCCTATTAGGTTCATCGTGCATGTCCTCCGTCTGTCCGCGCGTATCAACTCGGATGCCACTGTACGGATGGTGTGCCGTTATTTATCCTTGCAACCTCTTACACGGTACATATGAATACTTTCAAAACTGAATTTATTCAATTCTGTTATCCTGTGGGGTAACAGTCCTTGCAGTGCTGCATTTCTACTTTCCGTTGTTTTAGCGGACGCTATATTTGTGTCCACTATCTAATTATTTACACTACCATTCTGTTTGGGCCGCGCTGTGGCTCAGGTGATTAGTTGGCGGCCTTTCACCTCAGAGTCCAGACTTCTTTCTCAGGCCAGTCCATATAAGAGTAATGGTTGACGAAATGTTATTGTAACAAGTTTTTTTTTTTCGATTAGGCCTACTTCGGTTTTCGCTTGTTGGTATTATACAACCAATGATGCACACTCATTTTTCGTTCATATATTTTTGACTGATTACTGTATAACCTTAGAAACTAATTTTTCCACACCCGTCCAGACCGGCCCTGGGGCCCACCCAGCCTCCTATACAGTGGATACCGGGTCATTCCCGAGGGTAAAGCGGCCGGGGCGTGGCGGTAATCACCCACTCACACCTAGCGCTGAGGTTAAAGAAAGAGTAGAGCTAAACAGAAATGCCTTCATGGCAGGTTATAGGATGAAATTTACTTTACTTACCAATTGATACCTTCATTGAATAAAACGCTTTTCTCTCTTCAACTCCCTTTCTTTTCCTGTTTTTAGCCCTATGTTACTTTTTAAACTTCTCACGTTCTTGTGTATTTATTATACGCTGGCGCAGTCTGTCAAGTTCATTTATTCTGTTCTGAATATTTTTGCTAAGCTACGAGAACAACACAATTCCTTATACTGTGAGTCTTTCCTCTTTGCGAGTACAGACTAACTACGAAGAGTCGGACTGTTTACCATTCAGTCGCCTAATTTCGCTGCATGTCTGTGCTGCCTAGGAAACTTGCCATAGCAACAAATACTTTATAAACATGTAAATTAAAATCGGCAAATATACTTCCCCTTAAAACACGCTAGCATACTCCAACCTCGGATGTAGATAGAGAAAATTATCAGCTTCATGCCTGGTAACTTTAACCTACATTCAAACTGGACAGGCTAGCTGGATCCTGAAAGGAAAAATCTTTATTACTGTCTGGAATCGACCCCTAAGTCCCCAGCCGTCCATCTCATAAACTAGTATTTGTACTTACTGAGCTATACTGACTCGAATATTTATTGAACCGAAACATTCAGTGTTTAGGTGAGCTAGACATTTAATTGCTGAATAAATATTTCCTTTTTCATCTAATAATTAAGAAGTACCTTTATATGAAATAAGTTCATGTAATTGATTGGCATCTGATGATCCGAACTTAAATGTTCTGTTATTTCTATGTAGTACTTAAAGGAAACATAAATCACAAACACAATTTATCTCTGTAACTCATAAAATTATCTGGGTTAGATGCACGATTCTTCTGGCATTGAAGGGGACAGCAGTCGTGATGGTATTTGTGTTCCGTTCTTCTGTTGGGGGTGCAGCTAGCGCTATAAGAGTTGTCGCCAACCGAAATGTAGTGGTTACAAGAACTTGTGTGTACAAAAATAAAAAAATATACTGTGTTATTTTTGTACAAGTTTGCGGTAAAGAATTCCTTTCGAAATTTTAAATAAGCTTTAAAAACTATTTTGTTTTCACAAATTTTAACACTCAGGGATTTGAAAAGAGAGTAATATGTAATGTCGAGTTACGAAGTACCGATGTCAAAGGCCTTGTGGTCTAAATTAAGTTGTATACAGTTTTCGACCGCTTGGACTCTTTGTCATAATGATTTCGAATCTCATTTTGGACATGAATGTACGTGTATGTGTCTCTTCTGCGTTTGTGTTTACCATTCTAGGTAGATACCTGTGACAGCCCCATTCACTTGTTCAATGAGACCTCCGGAATGTCTACAAACAAGATTCAGGAAAATAGAAAACGGGAGGTCCTGGTTCACATTGGGTTGTAACTCCCTACAGATGAACTTCTGAAATTAAATTTACCTGTGACTTTTTAAATTTCTTTTTAGAAGAAATTTAATCCGGTTCAACCATCAGCTATAACTGTAGTAGGAATTTTACTAGGTTATGAGGTTCTTGAGGTTTATCTACAAATTAAAATTCTAAACATAGTTATTGTTTGTGTTTGTATTGTTATATTGTACACAGATTTCAGAGAATGTCACAAAACTACTTCGCTTACTTCAATCGTCTGAGCACGTTATAGCTTACCCTTAGCTCAAAGTATGTACTGTTTACTATTTAATCATTTTTCGTAGATCATCTGTCATCATTGATGCAGACATAATATTATTTTATTGCTCCGAGATTAAGCGATAGATTAAAATTTTAAGCAGAAGATATAGAACATATATTTTGGTAACAACTGGCTGTTCGTCAGGATATTATTTTACCATTATTATGGTGGGCACTGCCGGAGGTACAGACCTATCTATGGAAAGTTTCGGGAGTTTGCCCTTCTCCCGTCTTCAGGCTGACAGATTTTTACGTTAAGGAGAATGATCACGGTTGCAATCGAAATCAGGATATTTTGAATTCTGGGTCAAATGCCCATGGTCCACTAATCACCCTACGATGTTTTATATTTACATATATGCCTTTAGAAAGTCATTTTTCAGCTGTGATTAAGTTAAATATAATATGAAGTTCAAAAATGAAGGATTTTGACGAGAGCATAAATACAAAATCTTTTTGATTTACACGTAGACAATTCGATATACAGGCCTATTATATTATACTGTGTATCTGTGATTATGATAATTTCAAAAGCTTCCCACAGAAAAGGAGCTTTGCCTGTTGGATCAGTGCGCAACGTATCTATAAGTCAGCATAGTGACTAGGCTACGGGCTCGCGGTCCGGGGTTCGAATCCCGGCAGGGGCAGGAGATTTTCTCTTATCGAAACGTCCAAACTGGAACTGAGGCCACCCGGCTTCCTATTGATCGGATACGGGATTATTGCCGGGTGGTTTTTTTTGCCGGGCATGTTGTTGACCACTCACCTCGACCTAGCGCCGAGTCTTAGAATGAGTGGAGCTATACATCTACGCCCCCTGTATGCCTTCTCCGTGTGGAGCGGGATAACTTTATCTTTTATATTTATGTGATTTCTTTCAAAGACGGGAAAATGTATTGCAATTTTAACATCTGACTACCACCTTCAAAATGTGCTTCTGCAGTGAAAATAATGCCGAAGGGGCTGAGAGCTGCAGGGGAACCCCCTAGCTGTCCAGATTGTCTGCAGACCCGCGGTGATGGATCGGTCCGCGGAGGTCAATGACTTCCGCCATATCTCTTACGCTGTCTCCAGCAGGAACAGAAGAGAAAAGCAAAGAGAGTAAGGGGTTTGGGGGTTGATGGCTGGAAACTAAAAGGGGGATGATGGAGGGTTCACTCTGATATCATGATATATTCCAACATTTCCACCCTCCACCCCGTAACTTCCAACTTTCTTCCTATTGAGAGATTTAAGAACTCGAGGAGATCGAAGTCTGTCTGAAAACTGAAATCCAGTCCAAGGTTCCGGTAGTCTAAAATAGTGTGCCAATTGATTTGTATATCAGGTTTTTATTTTTGTATCATTCTGCTTAGGCTTATATTGGGCCCAACAGAGAGGAAATGACAGGAGGATGGAAAAAATTGCATAATGAGTAGCTTTATAATTGGTACTATTCACCTGATATAATTAGGGTGACCTAATAAAGGAGAATGAGATGGGCGAGAGATTTGCACGTGTGGGAGGAAAATGGTCGATAAATCTGATGGAAAGGGACCAGTTGGAAGACCTAGGGTTGGATGGGAGTTTAAAACTAAAATGGGTCATGAAGAAATAAGGTGGGAGGACGTGGATTTGATTGATGTGGCTCAGGATAGGGACAAGTGGAGGGCTGTTGTGAATGCGGTAAACCTTCGGGTTTCATAAAATGCGGGGAATTTCTACCTTAATTGAGGAATTGTTAGCCTCTCAAAATGGACTTTGTTCCATGAAGTTATTTCATTCTGTTTAATTTAAATTTTAAAGTAATTGATCTATTACCAATATCTTAAAATATTATCTTTTTATGTACAGGTCAATAATAATAATAACAATAATAGGTCTTATTAGGTCTTATGATAATAGAGTTAAAGTTTAGTAACAATACACACAGAAAGATCTTCCTTCTATATCCAGTTATCTAAAATTCTGACTGTTAAGCAGAAATTACATGAACGTCGAAGTGAAGTCGTCCCAGAGTTTAATTATACGTACATTGGGCCGTGAAGATGTATCGAAGAGTAGACGCATTTTAACCTTGGCAATAGATGAAGATGTGTGACCACTTCAGACTTCCGCAGCTATACTATCGAAGTAAAGCTCAGCGATTCTCATTGTTTATGAGGCTGGGTGGGTCCCAGAGCGGTCTCGAAGCAGTGATAGAGAAGGAAGGAAACTAAACCCCGGTCTGCAAGCCTCATAGATAGTCACTCTAATCACCCAGGTATCTCGACCCGTTAGTTGTCCACGGTACACAGAAGTGACTATATTTGTCTGCTGTGCCCATTGCCAAATTTGTTTTGGGTACTAAGTGAAGTATGTCAGTCGGTGGAAGATGGGATTATAACAACTTTTAGGCACATTCGCAAATTGCGAAAAGCGACTATTAGCCTTGTCATGTCTGCCCGTCTGTCTGCCCGCATGGAACAATTCGGGTCCCACTGGACTGATTTTCATGAAATCCGAAAATCTGTCGAGAGAATTCAAGTTTCATTAAAGTCTGACAAGAATAACGGGTACTTTACTTGAAGACCTATGTACATTTACGATAATATCTCACAGAATTCTTCTTACAATGAGAAATGTTTTGGACAAAAGATGTAGAGAAAATCAATATACATATTATGTTCAATAACGTTTTCCCAAAAATCGTGCCGTTTATGAAATAATGTCGAAAAATATGGTAGAGCCGGACAGGCCACAGATGACAATATAATACGGAGCATGCGCATTGCATGCCGGATAACTAAGGCTACAGACACACACTCAGAATGTGTAATATTTATTGCTTTTCCACAGCAAAAGTGGTTACGCGATGGCGCCTCAATGTTACGTCTATACGTACATTGCCTGTCTTGTGTTGCTATGGTATCAGTTACTTTATTTCAAGGTTGGCAGCAGCGCATTCACGTCGGAAATGCCTAGTAGGCGTATTTGCGTTGATATAACCGTTTTGCTGTTATTGACTTTGTGTTAAAAGGCAAACAGCATGATCCTGAATACATAAATTGGAAAAATTCTAACCGTGAATTTCGTATTCTTGTCACAGTTTTGTACTAACAGATAACACTTGCTAACATTGCACACCTAATGAAGAAATGTTAGCAATTAACATTAGAGCTTTTCCTTGTAAAGATGTTGAGTGATAACATATTTATCCGAATCTGAAACTGCGTCCAATTTCCAGAACAGTCTACATCTGTCTATTGTCGTCCTCCCGGATAGCGGGCCAGTCACACAATCCCTACCGAATGCAGAACTTCCAACGGACAAAATTTTTGAGGAAGGTTTTTTTTCTCTTTTGCGTGTCATTCTAGTGAAACATCAGCTGCAATTATTCCTCAGAGCCTAACAAGTGCGATACGAGATCCTAATACCATGTTTGTTAGATTGATCACAAAACTGTCTTCGCTAAAATGAAACAGATTTTTCCCTGAACATTTCATGAATGTCTGGATCTCTGTTTTAGGTTCTCTGAAGGAAATACAGCTTAAACTGACTGTGCTTGCTAATTCTGGAAAATGGTCTATCTAAAGCATCTAAATTTCTGGGTAGGAAATGCTTAGATATATGAAATAAGCCTTTGATTCCATCTAAATATGCAGCTGTGTAGGAGGTACAGACATTAGCAGTTCTGCTGTAGAAGGAAGGTAGTCGGCCACTGGGAAACATCGCCTACAGCTCCCTCTAACATTCGCCAATGAGCCGGTAAGCTTTCAGTGGTTTAAGCTGCTTGAAGGAGGTGGATGGGGAGGTAGCAACTACCGGAACCCGGAAATGTGGCCCGGAATCCCTCAACAATCCCGGCGGAATGGTTGTTGTTGGTCATCCGGCTTTTCCTTCTCCCCCCCCCCCCTCAGACACCAACCGCCCTTTCCCTTTCCATCTACCCCTCACTCCATACTTGATTCTGCTACGGGCTGTTCGTCTGTTCCTTCCGTATTCCTCCTGATCTTTCTCTGGAAACGATGGTTCTCCTGTAGGCCTATATTAAACACACGAGATCGGAACATGTCCGGTAGAATTACCCCTGTTCAAGCCGTGAAGCATCTGGGGGAGTGGATGTGCAGATCCATTCATTCTTAGCGCGGCGTCAGGTGAAGGAAAGTGGAAGTTTGACGCCGCGCTGCCTTCTTCACGGACAAAGGCCCCACTATTAAATACGAGGCTGGTTGAGCCCCAGAGCCAGTCTGGTTATTTTGAATAGGAGAAAAATCTCATACCTCTGCCGGTAATAGAACCACGATTTCTCGATCGTCTAGCCACTGCGCCAACTACGCTACCTCGTCTTCTTGCAAATAGTCCTGGAGATATTGAATTTCAATTTTATTTTGAAATTGTAACACCTTAAAATGTCTCGTCAGAATGTAGAACGCCTCTTTTTTTTTACTTGTATGAAAGTACTTTCGTTGTTAAGTACAGTTCATCGTTGTGACTGAAAAATAGGAAAATTCTGTGCTAACAAAAGGGGAACACTATAGCTTCGACATGACATCTCTGTAAATTAATTATTTATATGCGAAGTAAACAACGAATGTCTGGAAACTTAAATGTAGTACTTAAGGTTGACGTCAAACACTGTGTTCAGAAAAAGTGTTTTACCAATAAACAAATTATTGTCTGCTTGTCATACTGACCTGCAAATTTAGTAAGTGATTGGAAAATCGAATGAATATATAATTATTGTTGTCTTTTGTTACTTGCGTCTAGCTGCTATATTCAATAATTTATTTTTGCCCTAGCTAAGCTGTCACTTTAAACACACCTGAATTGACTTTAATTTAGCTGGTGTGCTTGTAATACATGTATTTGTAACTTCACTGTAAATACAGTTGAGCTGTGTCTGTGTACCCAGTCTTTCTGCATTCTTCAAAAAAATTGTGCATATTATATTTTATACGAAAATTTGACTAAATTTTGGTACATACGTTGAGCCCAGACGAGAACTTGGCTTAGCCTATACTCTATAGCGCTTTCGGATACATCCTACTTTATTTTGAAAATAAAATACTTATATTTAAATTTTGTGTCCCTGCAACATTTTTAATAGTAAAGGTAAGATTTTTTTCTTATTATCACATTATTACGGCGTATATACGCGTGTGTGTCTCTTTTTGTAGGAGATAAAAAATTGATACCTCCCATACTGGGTTCGAATCCTGCTCGTTTAACAAGTAATAAGTGGCCATTTATCTGGCCACCAGAGCGTATTGCTTGTAACTGACCAGACCCATGGTCAAAATAGTATTCCGTTTTTTACTGAACGCGATGTTTCGTCATTGTATTTACAATAGCTCCGCCATTGGTCCATAATCCTCAACCGCCTAAACCCAGTCCACACTTTCACTCATTTAAATATACATTTCAATATTTCTCCATCCACGTCTAGGCCCTTCAGTTAGCTATTTCCTTAAATATTCACATTTTCTTTGCATTTCTGATCTCATATGTCACATATCCTACGTCCATCTCTTCCTACTAGGGAGTACTCGGTGGCGCAGTTGGTTGAGGCACTGCGCTACAAGCCGGAAGGTCGCGGTTTCGATTCCCGATGGGGTCGAGGTTTTCATTTACTTAATTCTTCCGGCCGCACTATGGCCCTGGGATCGACTCAGCCTCTAACAGAAATGAGTACCAGGGGTATCTTCTGTAGGGTAAAGGCGGCCGGTGCGCAAGGCTGACAACCTTACCACCTTCATGTGCCGAATTCTGGGAGCCTCAACCTCCTGGAGCCCTCAGAGCGTGTCCAGGCCTGTAATGGGACAGCTTTATCCTTACCTCTTCCTGCTTGATATGAACATATTACTATGTGATTTATGTTATGCCCCTTCTTCTATACTCCTTGCCCTCCCTTCAACACAAATATTACCCTCAGCGCCTTGTTCTCAAACCCAGAATCTATATTTCGTATTATGGTGAGACGCCAAGCTTTAAAGTCACAAGTAACAGGTAAAATTATAATTCTGAATATGTTTACGTTATGTGTTTTAGTTCAGTAATTTCTATTTTCGCAGCTGTAGTGACGAAATTCGCCTGCGCCGTTAGAAGTTCTGACGTACTTTCAAAACGGAGTGAAAAAGCAGCTTCATATATCGATCTCGCACATAGTGGACGTCCAGCTTCTCCACGACGTGCCCCCCGCCCCCTCCCGTTGTTATCAGCTCCCTTGTGGCTGGTAATAACGTGAAGACATTGCTCGGGACGGATTACCTTGTACAGTCCCAGTGTCTGATTGCAGACGCAACCCGCACTGCGTCCCCAGTGCATGTACGGTTAGCTGTATGAACCTAATCTCACATGGAGACATTAAAACATTCCCCATCCCCTTCCTACCTCGAGCTCCATAACCGACTTAATTGCGCCATACCTTTAATGCTCCTTGCTGTGGTAGGAGTGTGGGAGGCTTACAGATAAGACTACCGCGAGACCCATTACCCACAATCCCCTTCGTCCATAGTTACAGCGAGATGAGTTGGAGGGTGGTCGTGATATTGGTAGATAGCTAAGGGGGTGGTATGAGGGTATTTGGCCGGTCGTGTTATTTGTTTGCTTACTGCCTACTGTACATTGCTAAACACCCTGAGAATTTTACACATTACTGCAGGAATAAAAACAGCAATTTAAGGCCGTTTTATATCAGTATATTTTATGGATATGGCAGTTGTGCGATTCACTATCAACAGGCGTTTTGCTGTTTTATTATCCTTGTTATTACTACTTGTCACAAATAAACTTCGAAAGGGTGAACAAGCCGCAGTCCCACTGAGGAAACTCACCTGGTCTATCGGATTGTGATATCTGCTGTTGAATCTTATTTCATTACAAATAAACACGTGAATTGTGCAGCCTGTGTTGCAGATGCTTGTGAAGTAGCTTAGGCGGTTGCCATTTTTTTGACATGTACAGTGACAAATTAGTTTTATTACCTGCTGATGAAAACGAGCTTATGACTGCGTGGATAGAGATGAATTTGCACAAAAAGTATTTTTTGTCTAAAGAAAAATTGAATTGTTGTTGCTGCTAAAGTGCTGTACGAAGATTATCCTAATTTTCAGTAAACTTAATTACGCGTGTTTTACCATATCGATGTTCCATTTCTGGAATAAGGTATTAATGCTGAAGATTTTATGGGAATATTATAGTAGAGGCTTCAAGAGTTTATTTCTATTCAAGGAAAATTTCACTTAGTAGTTTTTTTTCGTAATTGTAGAAGTCATTATGTACTTCTTTTATATACAGTGATTTCCATTCACATTCTTAAGAGTATGCATATATATATATACGTTTAAGAATATATATATATGTACACATACATACATACACAGTCGAACTCGGATATAATGTCATGAAACGGGCTGAATATTCTCTGTATTATAAACGAGTGTTGTTCTATCGAGGACTACAATGTTAGGTTAATAGTTAATTGGCACCACAGAATATCTGACGATATATACGAGGTGTCACATAAATCGAAGTCGTTATAACCGGGTTCGACTGTATTAAGTAATTTACTGTTTCTTTTACAGCGATACTCCAGCGCTTATAGTTATGTACTGTGTACTGTCTTACCTCTTATCTTGCAAAACGGCACTAGAAATAGAGAGAATGGAAAGAAGTTACTGTGTATCTGTATTTTGAATACTTAGTAGTTTACTAATTGTACCATAACCAAAAGTACAGGTATTGGCATGTCTTTCATACTGAACACACGAGTATAGTGTGACGCAATGTTCGAGGTGTAAGAGAAACAGGAAACATTTTCTGTTCATTGCGCCAGTTTCAGTGGCATTACTGTCTTAACATTAGGCCCTTAAATATTGCGTGTCAACCCTTCACGGGTGTAGGACAGGGATGTGACCCCAGTGACCTTTAGTCTTTTCCCCACATGCAGGTCCAAGTGGAGCATACAGCCCTGATGGAGCCTCCATGGGGTACATGATGGACGGACAGGCACAGATGATGCATCGGCCGCCTGGTGACCCCAGCTTCCATAACGAGTACCACTACTCGCAGTACTATGGACACCTGTAGTACCCCCCGTCCCCCCACCGGGCCATCGCCATCAACAGGTAAGACATTGCGTACTTCACCCCGCATTGCATGCTGTAATGAATGGAGGCGTAGTCTACAGGTTCTTTAAGTTTTCAAACTTTCACGGGTGTTGTTGCTTAAAAGTTTTAGGGTTGTAGCCCGGCGTCAATTTTTGGTGTATAACCAACGTTTCGGGAACACTTGTTTGTCCCATCTTCAGGGTCTTAGGTAAAAAGCTTTCTTGTTTATTAAACCGTGCTGCATCATGTTTATTCCTACGTTTTGGGGGAACCTGCTGCTTTTGTCTTTAGGGTGACTACATTTAGTTGGGTTAGATGCATCTACGTGAACCTAATTCCTTCAATATGAAGAGATGGAGAGAGTACAGTACAGTCATTATGATTCTACACGGCGCTAATAAAGCAGCTTATCATTTGAATGCAGATGTAATTAAACTTTAAGTAACATTTGCTTCTTTGTACGGGAACTGTAGACAACTCCGACTTTCTAAGCGTGTAATACATGTACTTGCATGCTGAAAGTTATACATTTTTGCACGATAACTGAACGGTTAATTGTGTGGTATAATTCGCGTTTATGATACTGGGTCAGTAGCACCGTACACCGATATGTAGACTTATCCAAGAAATGTACAATAGATATTTAGTTGTCTGAAACGTAAAAATTCCACCAAATAATTGGCACTTAATAGAACGTTTGTCGTGTGCTGATATAACAAATAATACGCTATATACTGATCTGCCTATCGTCTAAAAAGGATGATTTTTATATCTTCTGTAGCACTATGTATTTTTTTGCCCCCCTTTATCCCAACATGCTAAAGGATTGCGATTTGCATAAATAAAGAAAGGCAGAAAGAGCCTTTCTTTTAAATGTCTAGGTGCATTTAAATCTGTAACACAGACTGAGGCGTGAAAATTCGAGAGCAACATATAATTGTGGCATTCTTATTTTACCTTGCCTTATAAAATGTTGGGTTGCAGTAAAATGAGACTAAAATGGAAATAACAATGATAATGGTCCAATTATTACTCTCCGAATTTGAAAAAAAAATATATAGTTATTTCATACAAATATCTGTATAGCGTTCCTTCCTTCACCTGTGCGTAAGAACTCGAAATAATATCATCCGTTCTAAGCCAAAAATTGCCAGGAGGTCACTGGCTCTGTGTTTGAGCTTCTATATCATTGCCGTTTGAGATCTGCGCTCTTCTGGGTTATTACGCAGCCTTCAGTGGTAGTTCTATACCGACTTTTTGGGACAACCTATCGTTCCCATCTTCAAGGGTCAAGAAGTCCAAGATGAAACCTTTCTTTTTGGACTTCTTGACCCTTGAATATGGGACCGATAGGTTGTCCCAAAACGACGGTACTGAACTACCACTCAACGCTGCGTAATATCCCAGAAGAGCGTAGATCTATTCTACATCGCGGCGGAAGCATGAAATCACTCATTGCCTTTGTTCATAGATATTACTTATGCGCAGGTCATTTAGAGAGATATGATCAATAAGGGCTCTGTAAGTACGGTCGAAGTTCTAAAATTTGTGCAACCCAGCTGATTGTTGGTTACTGTGTAATTCTTTACGAGTCTGTCGTGTTTCTCTTAATGTCAGCTAAAAGTAATGTGATATGCCGATCGATTTCATTTCTTATTTCTTAGCGAGTATATCGTCTAATATCGATGCAGTATCTGTAACGTGCACTTCATCGATAATTTCGCGCCTCAATTGCACTTGAACTGTACTCGACAGGAATTGTGAAATACTGACGCATGTACTTCAGATTCTGAAAACTCCTAAGTATGATATACGGAGTAAAACTTGATTCGCTTTCAACTTAAAAAATAAGGTTTGCATCCAGGTACATAAGAATTTAAATTATCTACTTTATCATGTTTAGCACATCGATAAAAATGTCTTATTGTAATATATCTTCCTGCTATGTGTTCTGACAGGGGCTTCGCTATCATTGTCTCAGCTACTGTGTAGTTGTTATCTGTTTATGATTACGCCTTGCTGTCACTGTGACAGCTGCTGTGTAGTTGTGACCTGTTCATGATTACGCCTTGCTATCACTGTGACAGCTGCTGTGTAGTTACCTGTTTATGATTACGCTTTGCTTATTACTGCGACAGGTGCTATGTAGTTGTTACCTGTTTATGATTACGCCTTGCTATCACTGTGACAGCTGCTGTGTAGTTACCTGTTTATGATTACGCTTTGCTTATTACTGTGACAGGTGCTATGTAGTTGTTACCTGTTTATGATTACGCTTTGCTATTACTGTGACAGCTGCTGTGTAGTTGTTACCTGTTTATTATTACGCTTTGCTATTACTGTGAGAGCTGCTGTGTAGTTGTTACCTGCTTATGACTACACCTTGCTATTACTGTGACAGCTGCTGTGTAGTTGTTACCTGTTTATTATTACGCTTTGCTATTACTGTGAGAGCTGCTGTGTAGTTGTTACCTGCTTATGATTACACCTTGCTATCACTGTGACAGCTGCTGTGTAGTTGTTACCTGTTCATGATTACACTTTGCTATTACTGTGACAGCTGCTGTGTAGTTGTTACCTGTTTATGATTACGCTTTGCTATTACTATGAGAGCTGCTGTGTAGTTGTTTCCTGTTTATGATTACTCCTTGCTATCATTGTCACAGCTGCTGTGTAGTTGTTACCTGCTCATCACTAAGCTTGCACATTCTGTCATGCGATCTGTATTTTCCACATTCTTTGAATTTTGCCTTGTTTAGAGCTATTCTGTTCCTATAATAAGGAATCCGAAAATACTGGGTTGTAGAAATATATAACCAGGCACTAAACGGTGAAATGTTTCTATGTTAATGGTATGGCCAGATATCTGTAATGACACACACCGATTATAATTCTGCAGTGAGTTGGAGAAATCAAAAAGTATGTTATTTAGATAAATGCATGGATACTAGTGAAATTGAACCATCTGATTTGTTGTTAAATTTCCATTTATTAAATATATTGTTGTTCGTTTTATTGGCGCGCGTCCTCGTGTCAGTGAGTGTGCATTTCGATGTTATTTAGATATCACGTAGGCCTACTGTCGACAATGTGTCGAAACTGCGTATTCCTTATTTAGCTTCATCTGATGGTACTTCCAATGGTTGATATGGCAATAATAAAAATAATAATAATAATAATAATAATAATAATTCAGTTCGGTCTTTATTATTAATGTGCTGATACAACAGCCATCAGGCCAGTTACAGAGACAGCACAGAACCACTGCAGAATACACATAAGTGAACAACCCACGGACATAAACACATAGAACAAGGATGATAAGAAAATATCACCTCAGGTAAAATGCAGTACGAATAATATTATATATTATAACAACTGTCTTAACCATCTTTACTTTATAAGACTTTGTTAAAGTAAAAAATGGTTGAGAGAAATAGTTTATTCCTTAGCGTATTCAGTAGATTGATGGTTGAGTTCCACGCAGTAATAATAATAATAATATAGTGCGATTTATTAATTTACTAAAGTGGCTGAAAATGACCACCTCATGGTTGAAACGTAGCCATGTAACTCGTCTGATAAAACAATAAATAGTTGTGTTGATGGTGATTAATAATTACCTTGTAATAGCTGGAATTCTGAAAATCGATTTTAAGGTTTCAGAGTGATTAGTTGATCCCGTTTTTTTGGTTTTCGAAGGTTTCTGAGGAATGTGCTGCCTCCACCTTCACGGTCGAAATATGTTGCGTGAGAATCCATTCCGTTATATAGACAGTGTCATTTATTTAAAGTTAATTTAATACTTTTGTAGGATTATAATTTTGTGTCTGCCATATTTCAGCTAATGGCAGTCAATGGTAATATCAGGTTCGATATATTACAGTTTTTCATAATAGTTCTCGTAATATCTCCCCGTCTCGCTACACTACCTGTTATGTGCACTTCCTTGAAACCCTACGCACAGTAACTGGAGAGGAATTTCACTCGACTAGTGTTATAACAGTAGGCTTAAAGCGACACATCTTTATATCTCTTCCAGTGGAAAAGTGCTCATTGATATTATCAGTTAGGTAGCTTGTCTGTTTTGTGATTTATGTTTGCTGCATTCCTACGTATACATTTGTGTTTATGTGTAAACCAATTTTTTTTGCCGTAAGTAGTAATTTGAATACATCGCTGTGAAATAAAGTTTTTTTTGTCTTTTCTTTTCTTATCATTTCCCGAAAAGCACGCTGCTTTACTGGTGGCAGTTTGAAAATTCACACGGAACTTATTGCTATAACCGACTTTTCTATACTGAGAGTTATCTCCTTCTTTCAAAATTTGTATTTCAAATGCCATGTTGTTACACTTGATTCTGTGCAGAATATTTGTGTGACTTTGCCTCGCCTCGCTCTGTCATACACACTCTCTTTACACACGGCCTCGAAACAAAATGTCCACATGTGATAGATTAAACGCCGTGTCCGAGCACCGAACTGTTTCCTGTTCTGTCATTGTCACTGGAATAGATTCAGTCAGCTCTTCTGCAGCACATGAGTGATGTTCAAGTATGTTTACCTTATTTGCACTGTGCAGTGTATATAGTATAACATGTTTCTGATCCTGTCTACACACAACCAATGTTCTACCATATTTCTTAACACATAAAAATTAAAGTTATTAAATTCAGACTATCGCGTATACATTTTATTAAAATTTGTGTTTGCATTGCCCTATGTTTTAATTCCATATATATATATATATATATATGAATGTATACGCAATTATTTTGACAAATTTGGAATATTGTAGGAGCGTTGAGTCCTTATTATACATAACGCAACTTTATTACAAGGTAGTTACCAATCACCATTAACACACATATTTATTACGTTTTATAAGACGTATTACACGGCTACATGTTTCGACCACTAAATGGTCATTTTCAGGCCATTAAAATACATAAATTTAAAACTACAGTTGCAACTTCATTTTTGTTTGGTTAGACTGAGATGTCAATCCTTGTGTTTACAGTATACATATCAACATAAAATGTTAAAACGATTAAAATATTTTATAAGCAATTAATAGCAAAGTACGTTCGGTGTTGAGAGGGTGCAGGCTGTTACTTTTTTTCTGAAGATTTTTTTCTTTTGGTTTGTTTCCTGTCGTCCCCAAAGGATGCGACTTATTTACTGCATGGTGTGTGATCATATGATGGGTATATCTGATGATAATGACGTTACTTTTTGGAGCTACTCTCATTGGCTTACGCACATTCATTGTTGGCCATTCCGTCTAGTCTTATAGTAATTGTCATTTGCATTGCAACTCATTCATCAGCATTTTAATTTCATGTACTTTTATACCCATTTATTGTGACTTAAATTTGGAATATTCCAGTTTTGTTTTATCAATTTGGAATGTCGTGTTGATGCTTCATATTGTTGAAACATTGGTACATGTTTTTTACACCGTCTGTACACATCCCATGTTTTACACATGTAGTTAGAGGTATACGTATGACGCTGGTTGTGTGTAAACGATGTGAGAGACATGCAGTACGTCAAAGACCGCACAACATGACACTGAAATATGCGGTAGAGTATAGACTGCAGGATTTGTGCAGCGTGGCCTGAGCAAAGGCAGAGCTGCCCTTGGATAGTTTGAAGAACACGGGTGCTAAAGGTTCTGGCATCGTTTAATGACAGCAAATGAAACAGTTCTAAACATAAATCTCGAAAGATCTGAGTGTATACAGTTTAGCTATTTTAATAATTCTGTAAACGTTACAACTGAAGTGCCTACCTACTTACTGCTGCTTCTATAAAATACCGTAAAATCTTCCAGTAAAACTATACTTGCAGTGGAACTGTTCGTGTAATGCTAACACGTAAGCAAAAGGCAATAAAGTTGCTTTCACAAGTTTGTTTTATGATCAGGTTTATATCATCTTGATTCCCTGAACGTCTGTGAATATGAGAGTGAAATATTATTTCAAAATACCTGAGAAAAATTTGACAGATTTCATCTCTAGCTGCAGTTACCACAGACAACCAACTCTTCCATTGAGCTCCTGTTAAAAATCAACCCCTAACGGACACTCTGTAGTTACGATTTCACTGAGTGTACGCTCCACATAACGTTCCTCAAAAAAGCTATACCCTGCAATACCGACTGAAGCAATACCAATATAGAGCCAGTTCCCGAAGTGTCGTTTTAACCTATATTAAACATACCTCCATCATATGATTACATATAACATTTTCGAAACTACTTCCCACATTTATGGGAAATATTTGAAAAAACCCGCGTCGCTTGTGCTCCTCTCTCTTTCGTTGCAGTCCTCCCAGTCTCTTGTTCGAAAGTCTGGTATCTTTAGCTATTTTCCGAACCGAATAAATGTCGCAGAAGTTCACACATGCTTTCTAGTATGTTCCAGGAAATTATTTGCTTATTTTTCTAAATATTCCTTAAAACATGAAAGTTATACGAGTAGCAGGCTATGTATTCCACATGCCGAAACTTTGTTGTGTTTTTGCACTGGTCTTCCCCGCTGTTACGAATACTTCTGTTCGTGGACAGAGTTCTTAAGGCGAGTCGCTGTTTCCTACAAGCGCAATAATACATTAGGGTAATTGGGGATGTGTTTGTGAATGACCAGAGAGTGACTGCAGCAAATCAGGAACCAGCAATTTTAATGCCGAAAACGAAACGTGTGCAAGCATTGGAAACTTGTTAGGTTTTACGTATGTGACGAAAATTTAAAAAGAAATTAACAGGAAAATGTGAGTGTGAAAAACAATGGTAGAATAAAAATGGGTGCCTTTATATTATTTTGTCTTTATTAAATGATTTCCAATCAACGAATTCACGTTTGTACAATGATCCAAGCGGAGGGTACGCACTACAATTTAGAAGTTTGTATGAGGTATGAGCGAAATGTAATGCAAATCTGCTTAAACCGACGATTGATTGCATATTAGAATAGCTGTTATTTGTGAGGTTTAGAAGACTTTATACTTTGCGAGAATCTTCTTTTACGTTTTGCATGCTTTGTGGCTTACTGCAAGAACCTTTGCTTTCTTCGCCGGTGTTTGTTGGTAATCACGCTACGGCGACATGCATATGCATGTGTACAAAGCGATTTATGTAACAGGTAAGGGCATTACAGTTTTACATATGTTCTGTTAGTAGCGTTCTCTATTGTAACAATTGAAGATACATTGTTGCATAGTGCAGTATATCAATAGTTTGTGGATAGTCTTATTAGACTTAACATTGAAAAGCCTGAAAATTATAATTTATACACCTACGGTGTGTTTTGCAATTCTGAGTGCCTGTACTGCCCTTCAGTATAAGAACAACGTGAAGGCTGATTAGTTTCCTAAGTTTCCAAAAAGCTACGGTTTCTTCGGCCAGACACACAAAAAGGTCAAAGCAATGCATCTTGTTATAACCGTCCCAATATCTTTAGAACTTTGAAAAAAAACAGCTAATCAAAAAATTTCCCGCATTTTATCGAACCCAAAAATGCATATTACCGTGTTCAGAAGAATCTGCCATTCGTCCCTGTTCTGAGCTAGCGGGATTGGTTCACAGGCTCATGCCTTTCTTCTTCAAGATACATTTTATTTTCTTGTCACCTGTGTCTAGATTATTTAAAGTGATCACTTTAGGTTTTGGGAGAAAATTTTTATGCATTTCTCATGCCTTCCATTTGCGCGGCATTTTAGTCTTACTTTTGATTGTCAGAAGATTGATTTTAGCAGTTTTTCGTACCTGAAAGTAAGCTATAATTTATATGAGTAAAATTCCGCCACGCCTACCAACCTCAGCTGTCCGCCTGCGCCGTTACTTGGCACTAGCTGAATCGATTTCCTTTTACCTTTGCAGTGGATGTCCTCGTTAATTGTAAATCTTTTATTGGGTCATTTTGTATTTAAAGCTTGTTCTAATATCTTTGAAGTCGCCATTTACAACGTTCGGTTGTATTTCCAATTTGGTATATGGAAGTGAAAGTTAATTTTTCTGCAACAACATAAGGGACACGAAAGTTACAATTTTATATAATGTCATTGGCAGGACAGGAGGAAACTGAATGGGAGTCTGAAAACACGCCATTTATTATTTCCTCTTCCCTGCACAACTTATTCAAAGGCAGATTACTTTATTTGTGTATTTTATTAACTGAACGTCGTTTAATCGCAGGGTTACTGAAGGGATCATTCCGTCATAATAAAGGCCTTGGTCTAAATGTCCATTTTGATGTTTTATGACAAATTTCTCGTCAGTGCACTGTCAGATTTTTTTCTGCCAAATGTTCGTAGTCTGTTCCCAAGACACGTAAGAGACACTTGCTGAAAATTTTGCACATGACACGCAATACTGTTTTATTGACATCAACTTGTAAAACTGTCCTATTAGCCTACGTACTTAATTTTAAAGTTAACTTCATGTGGTTTGTGTTTTTGCTCTTTCGTATTTACCATTAAGAACCTGTAATGTACAATGTTTATAAAAAAATTCTCAGTTCGTATGATCTTTTCACATTTTTAGCCCAGTTCCCATTCTAAAAAGTAAAAAAGATAGACTTACGACAACTCCATATTGTCTGTATTTGATTATTTCTAGTTACTCCACGTATTAACCAATTGTAAGACTTTTACGAAACTTCCTACGAACAGCATTCCAGTGCCATAATTCTCATTTATTTCGCTCAGTAATAACAACTTATCCCTCAAGCAAACTTATGAATCAGGGAAGACATTAGCGCTACGTAGTTTAGGGTTCGGAAATGATCCACGATGATAGATTTAGGAAAATTATGGATTTTGTGTTGCGATAATACTTTTGCAGATGACGATCGTGTGGGTATTGTATCCTTCGGTTTAACTATTGAAGCTTATTATCTTAAATTTAGTGTGGTGATAGGTCATGTCTACACAGTGTATATAGTTAATTGTTTGTAAGACAGAAATTTCACACGGCGGCGATGCGACACATGTGGGATTTGTCAAAGATGTGATGATTCACTTGAGTTCAGTTCTCCTTTATGAACATGCCAATTAACATCACATTGATCAATAATAAAACTAGCGCAAAATAAATACAACAAAAATTACATAAACATAGACACACACCACATAACGTAACAAAAACAACAAAAGGTTGGGAGTTAGATGACTTGGCACTTAAATTAAATGCTACAATTCATGTTTATAAATCTTCTGTGTAAACAGTATTGCGCAAACAATTAATTACATAGAACAGTATCATACACCAGACAAAACATAAGCAAGTACATTGTAGATTACCTAAATAATCAGAACCACAATTCACGTGCAAGAGGGCTAACGTACGAGCTGTTAGCATAATAATAATAATGTAATCATTTCCATTCATTGGGTGTTTATTAATGTGCAGGATCAACAGCACAAGTGCAAATTATAAAGCCAGCGCAAGAACACTAATAAACACAAAAAATACAAGTACACAAAAATGAAACAGAAATAATAATAATAACAAATCTTTAACTATATAATAGGAAATCAGGCTTTATGTTTTATGCTCAGAACGTCTTGGTTATAGTAGCAGACAGTTTTGGTGTCCATACAACATAAATACAAGTAGCGTCGGTGCTTTGAGATGCATGGGGCGTGCATCAGTTCCACTAAACTACACTGCTTGGTTTCAAAGTTGCATGCTACTAAGTTTCATGCACGTCTTACGTAGCTAATCACACTGTTTTTGTGGTGCTTTGCTTTTAGTCACAATAACTGAATATTGCCTGTTGTTATTGCTATGTCTCCCCTTTGCTGATTTTGTACCAATATATTATTAGTCCTGGTATCGTTTTGTCCAGTTTTGATTATGTTTCACTTAAAGCCCTTTGAAAATTGAAGGAAATTTCTAAATCACCATCGTACACTTAACTTTCATATGTCAGAATTTATTTACTTTTTCCTGGGTGTTTCGATCGATGAAGATTATGGGAGAAAATTTTATTAGCATTAACAAAAGTGGAACCAGCAAAAGCTTTTACAACATAGTCATTACGGAATTATTGAGTTTTATACCCGATGAGATATATAATGCGTTAGAATTTATGTTAAATACTTTCGTTCAATTGAAGCTAGTGCAATGTTTGAAAATGAATTATTTCGAAACACTTGATCAGTAAATGCATTTTCTCAAAATAGTATTTGTCATAACGTGCAAACATTTATTGCATGAGATACGTAGCAAGCAGAATTTGCAAATAATAATTATTTGTAACAGAATACCTAGAAATTATAACTAAAATTGTCGAGAATTAAAAGGAGATATTTGAGACGTCCACAGCTGTGCGGTTGAGGGTTCAGGTCTTCTGTGATGTGACGCTTTGTCTTTGGGTCAGTGGTTTCCGACGTAGTAAGTTAATCTTCAAGGGTAGATGGGTGCAAGAAGAGCTGCTTTTAAACCACTGTTTCAGAATAGCTCTACTTACAGACCCAACATTAATGCAGTTATAATGAAACTGATTCCTTATTTGCCTTTTTTTAATTTGTGACGTGTTAAGGCACTCTTGTCCGAAACTTTCGGCCTGTTCTGCATTTGCTTTGCTTCTGTCTGTACACACTATAAATATTACTAATACCGAACATTGTGTCCATCATGAAAGAACAAAAAGGTGAAGTATAGTCATTCCGAAAATAAAGTGGTGGGAAGGAACGCTTCACGTGACCTCTGACCCAAAAGTAAAGCTTACATTATGCATCACCCGAGGGAGTGAATCATTTAAATAAATTTACTGGTTTGTTGTTTATAATGAATGACACATCCATGAGTTTAAGCACGGGCTTTTGTGAAAACAATATTTCACCTTCTGATTCTGTGAAGTTAGGTTTTTATTAAATGGAGCTAATGTGTATTTTGGAGTTCACTTATGCTACAAGCAAATCGTTTTTTAAAGGAAAAGTAACATAGTCTAACATATGTGTAATATAAAGGGCAGGGTGTGTCAGAAAAGAAATTAATGTTGCGTATAATTTCGTAATTACGGAAATTCTGATCATACCCACATACAGCCGTGATCTGGCGCCGAGAGATTGGCTGAAAATACAAGACACGGACCTCTTTTAACAGGGCATAGTAAAGCTCGTCCCATTATAAGGTAAATTCCTTAGTAGAGGTGGAGACGTCGTTGAAATATAGTGGGATAGCAGTAAAATTAAATTTGAAACTGTTCTTATTAGGAGGTGAATAAAATGAACCCAAAATACATACATTGTAAACTTCTCTTCTGACCGAAATTCGTATGTGCCAGTGAAGAACCGTGGTTCTGATGGTAAAACATTGAATTTATTACATTTATCATTCATTAATTCTTTGTTTCTCGAATTGCAGTTGCCCCAAAGAAGTTTCTTCGTGAAGACGTCTGTGTCGCCCATCTCTACACTTCCAGTGATGTCATCAGACCATGTGATTTCCAGCGTCTCCTATGAGTTGCCCTCGTTACCAGTAATTCTCAAGTAGGCCAGAAGTTGTACACGAATCCCTCAGAATTGTCATCGTACTGGAGCGACAATTTAACAAGCAATGCTGCTTGGAAACTATGTGAAAGAGCAAAAAAAATGGCGCCGATTTATCGGTGATAGACAACATGGGCATTGGAAGACGAAGAAACGGGGAAGTGGAAATATTCGAATTCAATGTGATGATTCTTTGTACAAAAAGTTGTAATTGTAGTTCCCTTAACTGAGACATTGTCGAGGGAATATTTGTACAAAACAAAATATCCGTAACATTAAATCCGTTGTTAGAAAGAGAAGGGTGCGTGTTTTTCTTGACTGGAGAAGTAAATATTAGAACACACTCGAGTAAAACGTTTAATGATAAATAGTGTTTTTTAATTTAAAATGCTGTTCTGTGGAGACGTCAGGGTAGTGCATGTTTTATGTTTGTGTGACGAAGAATGAGGCTGTTCTCGTTTAAACGACCCTCGTTCCATGCAGTTTGTGGTAACATTTATTCAGGAAAGGCTTACCATCTCTCAAACTCTTCAAGATCTCTGCCAACATCACAATTCCTCAACATTTGCCAAGAGAGCAGAACCACAAAAGAAACTGAACATTGTAGAAAGGAAATATTATAGTAATTATTATTATTATATAATGTATCATATTAATAATGGATAGACTAAAATGAGTGTTGCCCCTTCACTTTCACAATGGGAGGGGATGTATAGAAGCGGCGGCGTTTTGCTTGTCTAAATGAAATCTTCTCTCCCCAAGAATGAAGTGTAACTCGATTCTTCTATTTTGTTCCTTGAGCTATTTGAGCAGGAACTGGGAAAGCGTATTATAAAAAGGGATGTAAGAGAAGCCACACGTAGACTGTAGAACCCCCTTAACCCGCCAGATCCTCTAATTTGACCTGTTCTCGGTAATAGAAATCATGAATGGTATTCAGCTGACATTTGCGTGTTATTTCCAGTAGACGTAATTTGGATTATACAAATTGTGCTTCGTTAATGGGGAAGTAATTTCATGGATTTAAAATATTCCGGAATATTTTGAAATGAAGTTAATTATTAGACGGTGGACGTTGTTACACAGAATGAGATTTTCAGTAAAAATGGTGCTACTAACCTGATTCAAAAACCGGTGTAAAGCAGATCAGTTTTGTTTCTGCTGGTGTCTGTTTGTCGACAACTGTCGTTGTCTACTGGGCCGAACCTGCAAATGCCAATTGATACCGTCCATGGCGAAAGAAGCACAGTGCATCCACAATATATTCGTATTGCAAGTCTGATTTTTCTCCTCGGTTAATTTAAATTCCTATGCAGAAATTAGCTGCATAAACCTGCACCAGCAAGGAGATGAATGCCTGCAAATGTTTCTGCATATGCTGAGAGACCAAGAAATTGACAGAGCTGTTATTTTGTATAGCTCATTTAAAACATGGCAGAAAATATCTTCCTATATTTATTTATGTGAATTTACACAGCTGTGTCAGGAAGTGCAAACAGCAACGATTTTCATTTTCTGGTTACTAGTAGTAAATTACTGGAAATGGACACTTTTGGTGTTCTCCAGGTTATGTTGTATGCAGTGTGCTTCTCTCGACAGAATAGCGTACAGTAAGATACAGTGTTAAAATTGTTCAAAATGAAATTGTTCCTGCGCCACCTCCCCCTTTCATTCTCACCTTGTCTTTTTTGTGCCTCCTCTTCCCCCTCCTTATCACAATTCTATCCTACCTCACCTTTCCGTCATTTTAATAAAAACAAAAGGTACTCTTGTGCTGAAAAATATTTCAAAAAAGGTTGTGCTGTTGTCAAGAAAAAATCATAATTGTTATAACTGTTGTGATTTACTTTTTTTTATCTTTGGTTTCTTACCTTAACCATTTATCTCAAACCGATTGCCACATTTCCATTTTGTCCAGATTCCCATACGAGATATACGTAAATTAAGAGGATAGATAATCATTGTGATCTAAACAACAAGGCTTACACAAGCATACATTGTCGTTACAACTCAGGTGATTAGTTTCTCTAATACAGCTCTTCGATTATCATAGCAAGAAATGGTTTCCCGTCCACACTATACGTCACGAAGTCTATAATCCACGAGCCAAGGTCGGGCGGTTCATCAGAGAATGAAGCGAAGGGCACTAAGAAACACGTTTTAGTTTCTCAAACTTATTTTTGTAATCAGTAAGCTTGTGTGTATGTAAAGATTGAAAGACATTATAACGATAATTGCTGTAACAAAGAACTCGAAAAATATGCTTGTGACATTTGTTGAGTTATGTTTCATTTATCAGAGCATTTAGAATACATATTTTATAATGCTAGATTCCAATCGTTTGAAATGTTTATAGATGGAAAATCAAGATAAACTAGTATTTTACTAAAATTACGGTAAAATATTTGCACGAACTGAAAATCTATATTCAATTCTACATTAAATTTGAACTTGACTGAATGTAAATTGCGCTTGCATTGTACAGACATATTTGCAACAAATTTCATCAGGCGGACATTCTTGTCAAGCAGACAGGCCGCAGACCTGTGGAAGTGGAGAGAACAATGTAAAGTGCACGTGGCTCGGAAGGTGCGAAAAGAAAGGTTAATTCATGTCATTTTTTCAGGCGTCAGGATTTTCAAAGCTTTATGGGCTTGTCTTAAAATAATTGCGGGCTATGAATTATTTGTGAAATCTCGCCATTATGGAACGTCTCCTTCATTCTCCTTAAAATAAATGTGACGCCATTCTCACCAATTCCAAAACTAAAGCCGATATGCCAGTACACAACATTCTTTCAGTCGTTATAATGTCCTGTCCGCATTCGAACAACATGACTTTCAAGTCCTTTTCCTGTGTGTTCTTATTTTGTAATTTTAAGTGCAGAATATTCAAAGTTGGAAGAAAATCTTACAGAATTTCTGAGCAAGTTTCATTCACATATGATTGTTTGATGAACTTTGCAGTGAAATTATCGTTCGGTGTGTATATACTGAATTATAATTCACAGAAATTAAATCGACCTTTGCAACTATTTTCCAAAGATGGTAGACAAGAAACTTTAAATTTGGGTTTCTTATAAAGTAACAGCATTAGAATGGCGTCATTACTTGTGGTAGGCGTTACATTTATCAATTGGTATCTTCACAACTCTGCATACCACCGGTTTTATGTAAATCTAACATTGAAGGAACTAATCAACTATACAGATATTACATTCCCGACAGATAAAAATTACATTCTTGACAACGAGAATTAACGGCATAAATTGCATACTGTGCAACGTAAAATCATGAAGTGTTTTATGTTCCATTTGAATCTTTGGTACAAGGAACTGTTTTGAAAAATTTAACGAAATTTGATTTTCATGTATGTAATTTATGAGTTATATTGGATCATACAGAATAATATAAATCTATTCCCTTCACGTTAGTGTAGCCTGTCATTACTAACTTTGAACAAATTCCTCTGGTAGTTCTGATGATGAAATATGCGCACGAACCTTCTTGAAGAAAGGTATCACAGACATCTTGTACTTTTACATTATATTTTAAAGTATACTTGTTAGGTTATCGAAAATGTACTTCAGGGGCTATTTCTTAGCATAATTGTAATTGCACAAAACCAAATCTGGAAGTAGAGTGTATACAAATAGCTGAAAACTGAAACATTTTACCAGTAAATTTATCAGACGCTGCGGTAGTTCCTAATCTGTGTTTACCAGCGTCGCATTGAGAGGAGTTACTGTATCATTCCATCGCAACAGAACATGTCTATTTACCCTTGTACTCTGGTTTATTCGCGCGAA
The DNA here is from genome assembly GCA_021186555.1 of Reticulitermes speratus. Taxonomy (NCBI): domain Eukaryota; kingdom Metazoa; phylum Arthropoda; class Insecta; order Blattodea; family Rhinotermitidae; genus Reticulitermes; species Reticulitermes speratus. The sequence goes on from JAJKFL010000004.1 coordinate 23,637,257, forward strand.
AGAAGTTTAACACGCAATCGTAAATTTGTCATATTTATTCCCATGTGTAGGTATTTAGATGAGACCGCACAAAGAACGTTATGACACACACACACACTAAGGGAGGTTTACCCTTTAAAGCACACTGGTAACTATATGCCACACACATTGTATACGTGCATTCCGTGCGATTCTCAGAATAAGGAGCATTAAAAAGTTGATATTTTTAATAGAAATGCAGTGTGCTTTCAGAGAATAAGGACCAGAAGTTGTAAATATTATGTAGATTAACTTCATGCTTCGAAGAGTTGAAATTGGTTCTCTTCATTTACTTTGCTTCGAGCCTACCAAATGATGTAAATTCTTGCTAACAAACAAACAGACATTTATGTTGGCCATTGCTGGTGAAAGTGGCTGGTTTTTTAAATTTGTATAAGGCTATTTTTTCTTTCACTTTATTCTTATCTTACTTCTTTAACGACACTGTCAGTAGCTCAGACTACTTAGCGTCGATCTCAGGATGAGGCATGAATAGTGACATGGAAAGTAAAATTTCGGTGGCCTGCAGGTTTAAAAGCCAATCTCCATCCTTGTTTTTCAGGGCAGGTAGTGATTACGATTTACAACTCACTTGAGTTGTACGTCTGCACAAAGTGAGTAATGAATACATCATGTCCTTTCATCCGGATGCCTGCATGTTTCAATTTGAGAACTACTAAATGGATTTTGATTGAATATTAAATGGGATGCCCATATAAAAATCTCTAAGACCATTTCAAATTCCATAAATCTCTGAATCATACAGACATATGGAGCACATGGAAAGGGCAGGGGGGTTCATATTGCCTAGGTGCAAAAAGCTCGGGGTGCCCCAGCAGGATTTTTACCTGCGTTCCTCCTCTTTAACATATAACAAAATAATTGTCATAAAATTTAAAATGACAAGAATTAAAGCTGAAAGTATTTTAAATAAAGGGGTCCTCATTTTTAAAGATTACTGCACAATGTATTATATATATATATACCATACATGCATAATATGGAGTATAATTCTAGTAAATCATTTTGTGAGGATTTCGAAGAAATTCATGATATTCAGTGGAGAAAAGGGAGTTTAAGCTTAAAAGTAAGCAAATATACACACTGCTCTGTCCACACATGGATGTAGTAACCCCTGCCATGAGAGGGGCTGACGCGTCTTGAAATTTATAACTATTGGCAATTTCTATGCCTGAAGTCAAAAATGTATACTGAACTGTGATGAACTTACAAAGAATTTACAAGATTCGATAAAACAAAATTTAGTGACAATATTATTACGATGATGACATATAATAATAATAATAATAATAATAATAATACATCATGATTTGTGTTGAGATATGCTTCGTTACAGTACATAGGCCTACATCTGTGCCCTTGTGACACTGGGTTCTTCTTCACACACAGATTTCTATTTATATATTTACCTACTTATATTGAGCTGCTCTTCTATTCTACTAAGTATTCTAGCACTACTAATACTACAACTACCACCATTACCATCTTGCCACTTTTTTCCAATCACTTTGTTAACTTCTCAAGCCGTTTCCCCATATCGTCTCCAATAAGATCCGGGTCTTACTGCATTCCCCCATTTACACCAATTTCTAAATAGACACTATCCAATATCTTGAAACTCCGTTACGTTTGTACGGTTTAGTACTTTGTTGCACTCTACGTCTCTTTCGTATTCAACCATTTTAAGCAGATGTTACACAAATTCATAATGCAGCATTGAATTTCGAAAGACCATGCGTATTATGCAGTCTCTGAAATGAAGAGCTTGTTTATGTGAAACAAGCAGTAATAAAACATGCCTTTAAGGTAGGGATTTGGAAACATAGAAAGCTGAATTACTGATAGCGATATTCCAGGATTTAATAAGTTTGAAAATCAGTTTTTTTCAATAAACTTTTGGCTTCATATTTAAAGAACAGAATTTTTCACTCTGTTGATAGCCGTATTGTTTTTGTTATCATAATTTAGACATCATGTTAATAACATAACATTGAACATCGGGTTTTCAATTGTTACTGCATTCAGATACAGCCATACCCCCATTAATAATGGCCATACTTTCCATAGGAGCAGAACTTGTACGAAGGAATTTTTCCTGTGAGAATTAATGCAATACGTGGAGATGCCTTCCTATTGACAGCTTTTTTGTAAGTTTTAATCAAATGCAGTAGATATGGACAGTTTCCTCTTGTCAAGAAACAAAATAAGAAACACGCTTTAAACGTATCTTTAATGTTGTACATGTTTTGTTCAAAATTGGATAACAGATAAGCATCTACGCCTAAATGAAAGCTTGTGAAAATCCTACTGTTAAAAAAGGTTTCGGAAGGTTCTGCGTAACTTCAGTTTTTGGAACAACGCAAATTCGACGCACTGAGATTGTTGTGCAAAATATAGCATTACATTTTCAGCGTCGTAAAAAATACATCGTTTTATTCGTAACGAGCGGTGTTTTACATTGTATATCTGTATTATGTTTTGTAACGAACATATATTTTCTTTTCGTTTTTTGTGCAATATTAAATGTAGTATGTATGTTAATGAGCCCATCGCTTTATTTTCAAGTAAGCCTTAAGTGTTCTTGCACTTAGATTTTTGCGGCGTGTGCCAGATACGTAACATTGAATATCTGGGGTTTAGCCACGTCTTATATTGCAGCTGTTCCAAAGTTTCGGTTTGCATCGCATTCGCCATTTTGATATTGCATGTAGGGCGGAAGGAGCCACAATGGGAGTGTGGGTAGGAGGGTGCAGCTTGGTGCTGTCCAGTGGGAAGGGGGCCTTGTGGTCAAAGGAAGGTTAGGAGGTAAAGAAGTGAAATTAGAATTGTTCGATTTTTAGCCGTCTGTACGGTTTCAGTTAACCCTCACGGCCACCCAGAAGATGGCCACTGCGACGGAAGTCGAAACGTTGAAACAGCCTTACTTAACGACTAAACCGCGAATTTTGAAGTTACACGTGAAGCGGTAAATTGGCAGGAATTAATAGATTTGCTGACTTTTGGAGCCATGGCTTGTGGACTCTCTGTAGCAATGTAAACAATCTCCTCTCACAAAAGTGAAATACGGTAGGTACATAATTTTTACAGTCACATGTGTTTCAATTTAATAAAGTAGGACCACCACTGTACAAACGAATGCAGGTTATACGAATATGTAAAAAGGATTTATACATATAAAAATTAAGTTCTCATTGTACATTATTTGTACTTGGTATATTTTTTTTCTTCATACAATCGCATACAAAATATACTGGGAATTGCGCAGTTACACCATACATAATGTCGCATGTAAAATTTTTGTTCCAAGTTGTTGTGTTGTATTTTGTTTGTCGGAATCTGTTTCACATTAAGGTATTCAAACTGCACTGGATTATCAAGTTTTGTTGAGCCTAAGTCTGAAATATGGCAAGAAGTTAAATATCTGTCTGTGCCTTTATGACCCTTTTTTTTAACATCGCAAGTATTCCACATAATAACAAATGAAACAAAATGTGTCCACTCTGTTACACTCCAGTTACCGATAACGTCAGAGGTATTAGAATTATACAAATGCAGTAATTTTATCTCTGACAGTTTTTAAATCATCAGGCATTTCCCCCCGTAATGTGAAATGAAATTCTTATTCATAGAGCTTCCTAGAGAGGAAAGGATAGCTTATGTTATTTTTTCTAAAATTGCTGCGATGTTTTAAAATTCAGTTTAACTAAAATTTGTCAATTTTAATTATGAAGGTAAAACTTAGCATCTCCAGTTCCTTAAATTTCAAGTCACCACTAATTACTTTTCCGAAAAATATTCTTCACTGTTGTATCAGTGTACTAACTAAACGCAGTCCATTATTATGGAAAACGGAAAATATTGTGCTCTTTACAAGTTGAGAAGAAAAGAGGTTCTTTATTGAAGACGCTGTTAATTGCTAAGATCATAGAGCGTCGAAGATAGATGATTTAAATATGAATATGTAGCATGGGTGGAATAATTTTACAGGGAAAGCAGAAGTACTAATAGAAAAAAAGTTTCAAATTCTATATAACCCACCAAAATTTCCACATGGACGGACCTGGGTTTGAATCCTTTTCTTCCCGGTAAGAGGCCCAGTTTACAAGTTCTAGTCTTACAATGAACAGTACTCTGAGATATGCACTGAGGGCACTAGCTATGAAGAACCCAATGATGCTTTATAAATGGCAACTTTTGGAATGTTTCTTGAAGGAAATTTTGAATTTCAGAACTTGCAAGCACACCGTCGTGGCTCTGGTTAGGAACAATTTCTGTACTTTATAGACCTTCTGCAGCAAGACGACAAAAGCCATTCTGCAATTTGTTTTCATATTTACAATCTTCACCATTTATAATAAGGTATGGCATTCATTAAATTGTCGTGATGAATAGAAATTAAGCTGGTAGAGTGAAAGCTGTGACGGAGACATTAAACTGTTGCAGCTGGAATTTTAAAAAATGAGATTTCATTGACTTTGAGGTAAACTTTTTAAGTCTAATGTTTTTTGACTGTGGATTGTTATTGAAGTGACTTATTAATTAGACTTTTCTAATTGTCTAGATTTTCGTTAAAACATGCAGTGTATCGGAAGCTGGCTCTGCTTCCTACATCAGGTAAAATAAACAAGATGGCAAATGCTGTACTTCATGACGTAATACGTAGACTCTGTCAAGGCGTTCTGCACTTTCTAAATATTGTAACTTTTTACATTACATGCATAAATGTAATTTCGTTTACGCCCATACAAAAGTATGACCTTCCATGCACCAATTTTTGCAAAACTCACGAATGGTAAACAGCATTATGAACAGGTCCCTTACCTCGAAAATTAGCCAAGTCGGAGAGTAGACGTGAAGAAACACCTAGAAATTAATTCACGCCTTTATAAAGTGTGGTCACTCAAGTATTGTGCACATCTCCTTACCTGGTCTGTTACAAATCGGACAAAACATGTAGAAAGTATGGAAAAAATTGTATTTAACGCTCCTAACTAAAGAATGCGTTTCACTGCACCGAATTTTATCCAAATCTAACGAAAAATATGGAAAGCACGGGAAAAAATTTAATTTATGCACTAGGTAAATTATGGTCTCCACTCTCACGATTTTCACGAAATCCATAATTGCTGAATCATATTTCTTGAACTATCTTCCATACGGAATTTTACCGAACTCTCTCAAGAAATATGGGTTTTATGGGTAGATATATTCCTGCGCCTCCAGATAAAGTGTAAATGTCACTACACAGATGTTCAGGAAACTTACACTTGTCCAAAAAATATTTTGTACAGAACCACTATACTGAGTTTCAAGAAAACCCATCAGATGCCTGAGTCGTTGATAATACAGTGTACTGTCGATTATCCGGAGTAATGGTGCAGAAGGGTAAAAGGATAGTTGAAAACATACTTCATTGAGCCCGCAACTAAAATAAAACTAATTTATTTATTACGTACATAATACATACGTAGCTTGGGCTTGTTGTTTAAATAAATATTCCTTGACGTTTCTTTGTATTGAGGATTTTTTCGAGCACTTGGCGTTAAATGAAGTTATTTCCCATCTGCGTTATTACTCATTAGCAACTTATGATCACGCAGGATAATCCGAAAACCGAATAATGGAGAGCACACTGTAGTTCATATTGACCTACATGGTCTTCATATAAGGCCTTATTTTTATTTCGTAAAAGTCTGGAATTTATGAAACGTAAACCGTATTCTTTGTTGGATGGAGCTAGTATTATTGTAGTGTGAGGAGCTAGTAAAGCTTTCGTTAAATAAGTGGAAATTCCATGTCAACCATTCAGCCTGGAAAAAAATGTACTCGATATACCAGTAATTAAAATAGGACTTTATTTTCTGCCTTTTGCCTATCTTAGAAGTGGCATTGGATTTTAAAATGTGAAGGAATATGATTCATGCTATTAGAGTGTCATAAATGGTGTAGAGATGATTAGGCTTGCAGATCCGTTTCATGAAAAAATCGTACTAATCCTATTGGTTGTATTGGGTTTCCTCTGACCTAGTTCTCGATTTGTATGCCTATCGTGGCATCTTGACAGATATCTCTCTTCCACCTTACAAATGGTTTGTTATTAATGGCAACTTACATGCCAATGCATCTTCTTGAGGAGAACATGATTCAGATTGTCATCAGTGAGATTCGAAGCACGAGCTAAATAATCCAGAGCTGTTTGACTCCTTCTGGTAATTGCTGTTATTAAAAACATGGCTAAGTTAATAAGTATAAAGGAGAAACTCTCCAGACATGAATACAGGAACTTGGTAGTGACGTCATGTTGAATGTATACGAAAGTATTAAAGAAGTGGACGATATTTTCCCATATAAGTATAAAATTCTATATAATGACTCTTATTAAAGCCCAGTATGTAGCTTATAAAACTTGTTTTGTGTTATTCATTGAGTTGAATTGACACTTTATACAAGTAAAGTACACAAAACCCACAGGAAGTAACAATACCCACTGTCTCATCCAAATTCCTGCTTTGTATATTAAACCTGTCGGCCCTCCTGTTCTAGATACGATTGTCCATTTGAGAAAAGAAAATGTATGTGCAAAAAACGAAAAACTGCTTACGTTTACAAATTCAAATTAATTGAAGCTGACCGCATAAACTCTGATTAAAAATATTTTATCTTTATCAAACATCCGGCATATATCTGCAAATTTCGTTCCATTGCCATACGCACTGAACAAGAATATCTTTATTATTGAGTTGAAAGAGGAACGAATACTTCGATGAATTTATATCCGAAGTTCGGTCCATTCGACATTGTATAAAATATTCACTTGAAGCAACTTCTTTCAACAACTCAAGTCTAAAAAAAATATAACTGAAATACAATAACTAAAATCGAATTGAATTATGAAAACTAGCAGCTTTGTCTATTATGAATATTATTGCAATCTGAAGAAGTTTGTAAATGTGTTTATGAAATTCGATTTTCTTTTGAAAGTAGATAGCCAAAATATAATATTTTAAAAAATATAACTTCTACTCAGTGAATAACACCACTACAAATCCAGATTGTACTGCAAAAGTAATTAGTTCCTGACCAGGAATTATCTCAAGAGAAAGCACGTTTTTGAAAGCTGTATTTTCCTTCATAATGTGAAAGGCTTACTCAGCATTATTCTTACTCATTCAGAGACGTTATTTGTCGTCTTAAAGAAACAAAAGAAAGTCATATGTCGCCTTACCAGTGTATACGACAACTCATCACTTCAATCATGTAAACATGAATCCATCTATTCGCTTCATTTGTGAGATATGAATGACTGTATTGTTTTAACCATTTACAGATCCAAGTGTAACTACGAAATACCTCCTGATCCAAAAAAGAAAAGAAGATAAACTAGTAAACGCTATTATCCTCTGTACATTTTTTTGAAGAGCAAGCATTAAATGCTACATCTTGTGTAAATCATTTTTTATTCTATGTTGCTATTAAAATATATCCCAACCGCACATACACTTCAGTTTCAATGTAGTGATTTAAGTTAAAGTAAGAGCAATACAAGTGACAGCCGACAGAAACAGTGTACACAGTCGGTTCGTGATCGTCCCAACTAGTGCAAATTATTCATGGATTTTCAGTTGAAAACTTATGCAATTAATATATTTCTGTCAGAGTATATGTTTACAACTTTGAATATTTTCTATAGATATCATGCCTTATTATTACGGACTGTCATTTTAAACAGTCTTCAAGATTGGCATCAGTCAGTTTTAGATATCTATTATTCTCATTCCAAAAAAAAATGTGTTTATTTTATTATTGTTTTCCTTCAAAGTGTATACATTTTATTGCCTTTTGATTACTGCAAAGATGAAATTGTCCATCTGCGCGCTGTGAAGGCATGCGTTCCAGTGGAGATATAGCTCTACTCATTCGTAACCTCAGGGTACGTGGTGGCGCAGTTGGCTGTGGCACTGCGCGGGTTTTATTCCCGATGGGGCCATTGGGATTTTTAATTGACTTAATCCTTCCGGCCGCACTATGGACCTGGGGTCGACTCAGCCTCTTAACAGAAATGGGTACGAGGGGTATCTCTTGGAGGTAAAGGCAGCCGATGCATATGGCTGACAATCTTACCACCATCATGTGCTGATTTTCTAGAAATTCTGGGATCCTCAGCATCCTGGAGCCCTAAGGGCCTGTCCAAGCCTGTAAAGGGATAGCTTCACCATTCTTAACCTCGACACGAGATGGACGTGAGTGGTCGGCCCCCCGAGAAACAGCCCTTATTACCCGTTAAATATGAGTCTAATTGCGCCCTGAAGCCAGTTTGGTGCTTTGGAGTAGAGACCTGCACCTCTCGGTAATCGAGGTATTGTTCCTCGATCGTCCAGACCTTAGAATAGTCACTAGACTGACTGAGCTATACCGTCTGCAATGGTCGTTGCTGCTGTTCCTAATATCACTTATCATCAAATAACGCTTCGAGAGATCGAGTTTTGTTACATTTAGTCAGTCCATCAAAATTCTTCGGATTACATGGTCCCATTAATCTGTTCATCTCTTATTATTTGTACGAAGGAATACTTTAAGAAACAGTTCATTAATTAAAGTGTCATGTACAGTCTCAATGCAGAAAGTTCGATCACATTGCTTCCACTTCAACAGACTGCCTCTCCAGAAAGCAGTCAGCACAGCAGACAGTGCACTGAGTTCGTTCAACTGGCATTCTTTGACTACCCGCACTACTTTTCATGATTTTCCTCAGCCTGTACACACAACAGCTACTATGATATCAGAACTTACCTTTCCTCACAATTAAAAATAAAAAACAAATAACAGGATAAAGTAAGCATGTTTCATGAAATGCTCTTAAAATTCAAATATCATTTTAAAAATTATAATCTTTTTAATGACTGACATAAAAATTGTAAGTAAATATTATTTATATTTTCAAATCTGTTTTGCAGTAAGAAGTTAAAATTTATACCTCAGTTCCTCATAATTCATTTACTAAAAACGAAAATTAATGTGCGATTTTATGCTTGATTGATATTTAGGATAAGATGCTTAATTTATGCAGTATGCTTTATCTCAACCAGTTTAGCTCCTTGAGGAATTTCTCTGTAGAGAATACGTACGTTGTGTTATAAGAACACATTGCTTTCCAATAATTTTCCATATCTTCCTATTCACTTTAGAAAGATGGTTCACTGAAATATTTAATGAACAGAAATTTTTATAATCCACATTTCTTCTTCAGTATAATACTAACATGAAAAGAATATTAATGTGTTACCAAATTATGTCCCTTAATTGAATCGGTTATTCGGAATATCGAACTTGACTTCGGTTCAGCTATTGGATATATTTTATTTTCCAACAAGTGAGTCAAACTATGTCAGTTTCATTTTGCTAGGAAAAGTACAATAGATGTAAAGATGTAAAGTCAGTGGAAATGTAAAGTGTCCAATGTGGAAGAGTAGAGGTAAAGGCCAACCCGTCACACGCAAAAGCAGGCAAAGTGGGAAGGTAGAGGGAAAGGTCTATCCATTTGGAACATCGGCGCTAGAAGAGGTTGGGTGAATATAAAAGAGCAATACTGCTACTTACTTCTACAATCAATATATTTCTCATATACTGTATTGTGAATGTACATATGGCGCAACAGAAGAACGTTATGTCGGCCATGCTACGTCCCGTCACAGAACTGCATGAAGCTCTACAGACCATCAAGTTAAACTGAAGTACCATTATTTAATCGTACGTTAATGTAACTTAATTTGCAAAGTACTTTGCTTCTCCAACTTTGATAACCTTATGTAACGTCGCGGTGGAGTGGATAAAGATCCTGCTAGAATACTCGTTTATTCGGGAGGGATCTCGGGTTCTAAAATCAGTTCAGAGACGTGAATGAGCTTTTCCGTGAATATACTCAGTCCCTTCAGGAAAATTTCCGTGTAAAGCTTGAAGTTTGGAAATATCTACTTCTTCCCACATCCTCTCCACGTCATTATTCATTAAACATAGCATAGGTTGGTGACAGTCGTCAGTCTTAACAAACCTCTATCAGATATGTTGAGACTCATATACATTTCTCTTATATATATCACTGATACATAAAGGGATATCGCACGTAAAGATTGTCAATGCCAGTCTGGCATACAACATCAACCGATTCAAAAACTTAAAGAGGAAGTTATTAAATACAAAGCTAATATATTTTTAACTAACAATGTATCTTAAAAGGATTGACAGCAACCTATGCCAAAATCCAAGTGCCAAATACGTCACCAATGTCATTAATACAGCTGTGTTGACACTGATATTCATTTCATTTATTTATATCTAGTCGCTTAGACTGCGGTACAAAATTTGTTTACGTGCTTACAGCTCTGTTGTTCGTTTATTGTAGATAAAATCTGTTGTGAGTAAATCTAATTAACAGTAGGGATGGCCACAGCCTAACGGAATAAATAATTGTTTTGATGCGCGTAATATATCTCATCGACAATACACTTTATCCTTACATGTCTTTAAATGCATACCATTATGAAAAATATTTCAAATTGAAGCTTTCCACCGTAACGACATGCACATTTTATTAATTCACACCTTTGAATTAAAGAAATGCGAATTTTTAATTTGATGACTTTATATTTCGCCTCTTTTAGGCAATGAATAGGAAAAATAAATACATTTCAAACTTGTTATTTCCCCAGTATAATTTTTAATGTAAATCCGCGAATACTTTTTACATGATCCAGGACTGGATGGCAAAGAAGTTATTAGTAGGAGCCTTCATCTTCTGCTCAAGACAAAGAAAAGTAACAGCTAAGGGCTTTGCTGCTACTTGTAAATTGCAAATTTTTCAGCAAGTGGCTGTAGGACTGCACGTGTACATCATGGGGAAGTTTGAGGATTTATTGAAGGAGTGAGCTTCGGAAATTGAGTTCAGGCGGCATCAGGAAAAATCCCTCACTGAATTTTCTCTAGCATATTCATAGGTACTCCTTCCCAGTCGTACTTCCAAGGAAACACTTTACGAATTTGTCTTCCGATATTTATGTACTGTTTCTTAAAAGTCAAATGATATCAGACGTTCCTCGAGCTTCAGTAAACAGTTTTTGCAAATGTCATTGCAAAAACCTTACGTTCAAAATGTTCATATATTAACAAGAACAACAAATTGCTTAATTAAGCCGAAAGTGTAAACATATATAATATAATCTTCTACAGAACGTGTCACTAATTCACCTGATTTGAAAGAGACTTTGAATTTATGCATTTCTTTGAAGGACTCTGCACATTACCCATTAAAACAAACATGCTTTAATGACGGCAGTGCGACTGTGCCACTGCGCAGACGATTAGTGACCGGAATTTCACACCGAAGGCCTGGGTTCCACCCTAGGCCAATCCATGTAGGATTTTTAGTGGATAAAATAGCATTGTGATGGATGTATTCCCCCCACACCCACACCTCTCAAAGTACTTTGGTATCCCCTATCAATGTTATTCCACCAATGCTCTATGCACATTTATTCATCCATCACCTACCCTATATAAACTGAGGAGTTCAGAGCGTCGTTAAATAAAACTTTTATAAAAGGCGATATTCAGTGCAGATTTAAATACATCAGGCTTGATTCGGGCTAGAATAAAAGATAGTAGCGCCTTGGTCGGTTAAGTGTGACACATCTGAAGGTAAACTAGCGAGTCGTGCCGAGTAAAATTCTACATTTCAGCCTGTGCTGACCTCTAGTTTGGGAAGCCAATTGCATTGACGATGAAACGGGCAAACGAGCACGATCTCCCTAAGAAGTGTTAATTCTATGCACTAACTACAAGTCCCTGTCACCACAGCATGGCGGGCCCTCAGGTTGCAGAATGGAGGAACGGTCTCTAGATATGGAGGGTAGCTGCGAATATATTGAATAAGAAGTTGCGAACAGCCGACAAGGGGTGGGTTCTACAGCTTGGGATTTGGGTGAGGTGCTAACAACTCCTCACCGTAAAAACTTACCATGTTACAAAACATTTCACAAGGCCTCGGACCTGGACTGATCCTTTGGCACGAGGTAAGGAGGTGCATACAGGGATCTGGTGGGGAGACCTGAGAGAAAGAGACCACTTGGAAGACCCAGGCGTAGATGGGAGGATAATATTAAAATGGTACTTCAAGAAGTGGGATGGGGTATGGACTGGATTGATCTGACTCAGGATAGGGACAGGTGGCGTGCTCTCGTGAATACGGAAATGAACCTTCGAGTTCCATAAAATGCGAGTAATTTCTTATCTGGCTGAGGTGCTGTTAGCTTCTCAGGATTGACTCTACTCCATGGATTTAGCCAGTTATGTAGAAATAAGTAATAAGAAAGAAAACCACCCACGTAAATATGCAGTTCATTCCAAGATTCCGCCGCCAAGAACCTGGCTGCAAAGTTTTTACTGCCTGGAAGAGAGCAGTTGATTCTCGAGGCTCCACGTCGTCTCGACATCAGCAGCCCATAAGGTCTCCCTGTCTCAGCGTCTCCCTGAGGCTTGACATGTCTGCAAATTGCTTCCTCAGGGACTTCCTAATGGTGCTGCGTGGCAAGGGATGAAATTAGTCTGTTCTGTGGCGTACTGTCTTCTTGACTAAAGCCAGCTTGCGAGCAAGCACTGGTCTTCCGAAGATGAATGCTTTTTAATTTCACTCAGGCAACACATTAAGGCCCGGCGGTCGTACACGTTAATAAAGAAAAGTTTCACGTGTAATTTCAAAGTTTTAGTTTAGTCGTAACCGGAAGCCAAAACGGGGAACTGAATAGTTAATTGGTTCTGCTGGGAGAATAATAGACCTCTGAATTATTTTCTGTTTTCCTTTTTTATAAAACCAGATGAACGTTTAACTGCAAATAGCAGCGCAATGACAGCATGGACCGTGTGAAAGTAAATAGTAGGATTGTCACAGCGTCTAACATTCAGACAGCGGCGGCCTATACAGTGAGTGCAGATAAGTGGTCACGTTCACGTTTCACCCATATTTTCTCCGGGAAAACCTAGGATACATAATGAATAGAAAGCCTATTAGGTTCAAATGGAATTCTGAGTGTGCTGGTGGTAAAAAGTCCCTCTGATCCGGAACTTGAACCCCAGTTTTATAAATGAAAGTTTAAAATGTACCAAATAAGTATTAAAAATCAATACGTTTTCGGACTATGTAGTTGAAAAAGTCATTACTTTTACCAAGAGCAATTTCCTTGAATTGGCTTTACATATCTTACGTCATAATGCATAGTTCTTTTTATAAGCTAAGGGTCACTCATGTGGTCAGGAAATTCACTTTCTTGTACAAATCCGAGGGTTCATTACCGTTTCACAACAGTCAGCTACTGTCTTGTGCAAACACGAATGTTCATTGCCGTGTTCACGACAGTCAGCTACTGTCTTGTACAAACCCGAATGTTCATTACCGTGTTCACGAAAGTCAGATACTGTCTTGTATAAAAGCGAATTTTCATTACCGTGTTCACGACAGTCAGATACTGTCTTGTGCAAAGCCGAATGTTCATTGCCGTGTTCACTACAGTCAGCTACTGTCTTGTACAAACCCGAATGTTCATTACTGTGTTCATGACAGTCAGATACTGTCATTGTTACAACCCGAATGTTCATTACTGTGTTCACGACATGTCAGATACTGTCTTGTATAAACGCGATGTTCATTACCGTGTTCACACAGTCAGCTACTGTCTTGTACAAACCCGAATGTTCATTGCCGTGTTCACGACAGTCAGCTACTGTCTTGTACAAACCGAATGTTCATTACCGTGTTCACGACAGTCAGATACTGTCTTGTATCAAAACGAATTTCATTACCGTGTTCACGACAGTCAGCTACTGTCTTGTACAAAGCCGAATGTTCATTGCCTGTGTTCACTACAGTCAGCTACTGTCTTGTACAAACCCGAATGTTCATTACGTGTTCATGACAGTCAGATACTGCTTGTACAAAACCGAATGTTCATTACCGTGTTCACACAGTCAGCTACTGTCTTGTACAAACCGAAGGTTCATTACGTGTTCACGACAGTCAGTACTGTCTTGTACAAACCGAATGGTTCATTACCGTGTTCACACAGTCACTACTGTCTTGTACAAACCCGAATGTTTCATTACCGTGTTCACGACAGTCAGATACTGTCTTGTACAAACCGAATGTTCATTACCGTGTTCACGACAGTCAGCTACTGTCTTGTACAAATCGAATGTTCATTACCGTGTTCACGACAGTCAGATACTGTCTTGTACAAACCGAATGTTCATTGCCGTGTTCACTACAGTCAGCTACTGTCTTGTACAAACCCGAATGTTCATTACGTGTTCAGACAGTCAGATACTGTCTTGTACAAACCGAATGTTCATTACCGTGTTCACGACAGTCAGATACTGTCTTGTACAAACCGAATGTTCATTACCGTGTTCACGACAGTCAGTACTGTCTTGTACAAACCGAATGTTCATTACCGTGTTCACTACAGTCAGCTACTGCTTGTACAAACTCGAATGTTCATTACCGTGTTCACGACAGTCAGCTACTGTCTTGTACAAACCGAATGTTCATTACCGTGTTCACGACAGTCAGATACTGTCTTGTACAAACCCGAATGTTCATTACTGTGTTCACGACAGTCAGATACTGTCTTGTATAAACGCGAATGTTCATTACCGTGTTCACTACAGTCAGCTACTGTCTTTTACAAACCCGAATGTTCATTACTGTGTTCACGACAGTCAGATACTGTCTTGTATAAACGCGAATGTTCATTGCCGTGTTCACTACAGTCAGCTACTGTCTTTTACAAACCCGAATGTTCATTACTGTGTTCACGACAGTCAGTACTGTCTTGTATAAACGCGAATGTTCATTACCGTGTTCACGACAGTCAGATACTGTCTTGTATAAAAGCGAATTTTCATTGCCGTGTTCACGACAGTCAGCTACTGTCTTGTACAAACCCGAATGTTCATTACTGTGTTCACGACATTCAGATACTGTCTTGTATAAACGCGATGTTCATTACCGTGTTCACGACAGTCAGCTACTGTCTTGTACAAACCCGAATGTTCATTGCCGTGTTCACTACAGTCAGCTACTGCCTTGTACAGATTCGAATGTTCATTACCGTGTTCACGACAGTCAGCTACTGTCTTGTACAAATTCGAAGGTTCATTACCGTGTTCACTACAGTCTGCTACTGTCTTGTACAAAGCCGAATGTTCATTGCCGTGTTCACTACAGTCAGCTACTGTCTTGTACAAACCCGAATGTTCATTGCCGTGTTCACTACAGTCAGCTACTGCCTTGTACAAATTCGAATGTTCATTACCGTGTTCACGACAGTCAGCTACTGTCTTGTACAATATCGAAGGTTCATTACCGTGTTCACGACAGTCAGTTACTGTCTTGTACAAACCCGAATGTTCATTACGTGTTCACGACAGTCTGATACTGTCTTGTATAAACCGAATGTTCATTACCGTGTTCATGACAGTCAGATACTGTCTTGTACAAACCGAATGTTCATTACCTGTGTTCACGACAGTCAGATACTGTCTTGTAAAATTCGAATGTTCATTACCGTGTTCAACAGTCAGTACTCTCTTTACAAACCCGAATGTTCATTACGTGTTCACGACAGTCAGATACTGTCTTGTACAAACGCGAATGTTCATTCCGTGTTCACTACAGTCAGTACTGTCTTTACAAACCCGAATGTTCATTACTGTGTTCACGACAGTCAGATACTGTCTTGTAAAACCGAATGTTCATTACCGTGTTCACGACAGTCAGATACTGTCTTGTATAAAAGCGAATTTCATTAGCCGTGTTCACGACAGTCAGCTACTGTCTTGTACAAACCCGAATGTTCATTACTGTGTTCACGACATCAGATACTGTCTTGTATAAACGCGATGTTCATTACCGTGTTCACGACAGTCAGCTACTGTCTTGTACAAACCCGAATGTTCATTCCGTGTTCACTACAGTCAGTACTGCTTGTACAAATCGAATGTTCATTACCGTGTTCACGACAGTCAGCTACTGTCTTGTACAAATTCGAAGGTTTCATTACCGTCCTGTCCATGTCTGTACAAGCGATGTATCGTGTTCTACAGTCAGTACTGTCTTGTACAAACCCGAATGTTCATTGCGTGTTCACGACAGTCAGCATACTGTCTTGTACAAATCGAATGTTCATTACCGTGTTCAGCAGCTACATGTTCAACGAGTTCATTCTGTCATAAGTCAACTTACAATTCGAAGTTCATTACCGTGTTCACGACAGTCAGTTACTGTCTTGTACAAACCGAATGTTCATTACCGTGTTCACTACAGTCGTACTGTCTTGTACAAACGAATGTTATTACCGTGTTCACACAGTCAGTACTTCTTGTACAAACCGAATGTTCATTACCGTGTTCACGACAGTCAGTACTGCTTGTACAAATTCGAATGTTCATTACCGTGTTCACGACAGTCAGATACTGTCTTGTACAAACCAATGTTCATTACCGTGTTCACGACAGTCAGTACGTCTGTAAACGAGTTCATTACCGTTTCCGACAGTCGTACTGTCTTGTACAAACCGAATGTTATTCCGTGTTCAACAGTCAATATTTGTACAAACCGAATGTTCATTCCGTGTCACACAGTCAGCTATGTCTTGTACAAATCGAAGGTTCATTACCGTGTTCACGAAGTCAGATACTGTCTTGTACAAACCCGAATGTTCATTACCGTGTTCAGACATCAGATACGTCTTGTAAAACCGAATGTTCATTACCGTTTCCACGACTACAGTTAGCATAATCACTGTAAGATCATTGTACAAAAAAATAACACCGAATGTTCATTACCGTGAATTTAACACGAATCATGTCAGTCAGATACTGTCTTGTACAAATTCGAAGTTTCATTACCAGGCTCACAAGTGTCCGCTACTGTCTTGTAAAAACTTTAAGGTTTATTAACATGTTTAGAATAGTCCGCTTTTGGTTCTTATACTGACGAGATTATTCCAATTTTTATACCGGTATTTTATTTATTTTAAATGGATTTATATGTTGCTATTCCATCTACGTCTAGGTCAGAGAAGTGATGTAATTCCTTATGGTTTTCCAATGCAATAGGATTAAGGCACATTTCAAATCATTATATTGAACTAATAATTCAATATAATAATTCGAAATATTCCTTAATCCCCCTGAGCCTTCATGGCCTGTTCTAGGGTGAACTTTGCCCTTTTATATTCAATTTAATGAAGGGAATTTTAATATACAAATTAAATCTATTTAAAGTGACCATTTCCACATCTGCATATGTAACATGTCAAAGCACAAGTACATAATTAAGATGCAATCCTGTGAATTTAAATTAGCATTTCAAACACATCAAACATTATTGTTTTATGACTGGATTAATTTTAACTTTTGTTGTAATTAGTAATTTTCATTAGGTGCGATATTTTAAAGTCAAATGGATTGTGAAGTATTTTCTCACAGATACAGTAAGGGGCGGTGTTATCCACAGACACTTGTCGCTGTCTGGCCATAGTATGATGACTCGGTGGGGAGCTAATGGAGTAATTTGGGACTTACGAGTCCCCAAACACCTAATTGCACATTTTCTCCTTTAGCACGAACCATATTCTCTCTAGGGAAGAATGACGAAATAAAAGAAAAAAAGAATCAGAAAAAATACAGCAAGAGAAACACAAGCACTTGAAGGACATTTTGGACATTACCTTTCCCATACGATGTCTCCCAAGTGGATAAGGGCATTCGTAAGACCTTCGAAAAGGAGGCTGGAATGACAAGAACAACTGTAATATCGTTTGTGTGAGATATAAAACGACGCGTAACGGTGTAAAGTGCATACATTTAAGAAAACATGATGCAAATGTCTGAGGTTTCTCAGAAAGAAGGACAAAAGTTTGTGGCCCGAAGCAATTTTGACACAGTCGTTTTAATTCCTCTCTAAGGTCACTCGGGTGGACGTATCTTACTTATTTTGTTGTTGTCTTTTAAAAACTGTGGGGCCTTGAGGGTCACACAGCACTGGGACACAGTCTATAGACCTAAAACTTCTTTCTGAAATACTTGGAATACAAGTATTTAGATTATTTTTTTCAGAAACGTCCAAAACTACATTTCAATAATTAAAAGTATTGAAAAACAAAATTCTATGTTAAGCCTAAAAGTAATTAAAGATTTAAGCATTTATTCATTATTTTTCCTCCAAAGTATAGCCATTATTTAAAAGTGTTTATATTAAATTTCGCATTATATTCACCTTGCATTCTGTCTTATATAATAGCTTTTATTTTAACCAACACATGCACTACAATTTTGTGGTCGTATATACCCCTAATAAGTAGTCGAAACATATGTAGGGGTATATACGACGACAAAATTGTAGTGCATGTGTTGGTTAAAATAAAAGCTATTATATAGTGTTTATATTAATTATATTTTAAATTTATCAGCTTATTTCTTATTTGAAACTGTATGCATTCCTGTTGAATATAAGACTAGAAAATTTTAACCATTTTTTATTTCTTCACACGTGTTCAGCAGATTAATTTTGGTCGCTGACTTCGAATTAAAAACAAAAGTAAAGTAAGAAATGGAAAAAGTTCTCTAAGGAGAGTTAAATTGAAAAAGAAATGAAGGAAATCGCGTAATGTTACCATCTTATCTAGTGGTTTGTATATTGTCCATCGTGTTAGGTTTATGACATTACAGTGTTACAGAAGAGTCTACCAGATTAGAATGTCTTTCCACCTTATTAACCGTTAGAAAACACCATGACCTATTTTAAAACCTTGCCGTATTATAAAGTTAAGGGGTCGACAATGCCCATAACAAATTTTTAGACTTTTGTTGTACAAACTCTTCAGAATCCTTTGAAATCGGCAACGTAATTATAAGCTTTATAATTAGCATTGCTTATTGAAGATCTGTAGGAGAATTAAATACGCGAATTTAAAAGCTCCGGGGAATGAAATTGACTTCAGGGTAAATGAGAAGTCTGCAGGATTTTGGTAAAATATCTTATGGGAAGAAATATATCTCATAGACGGGACGGTGGTTTTAGAATGCGTCGTGAGAGACAAAGATACTATAACTGGAATTAAACTTTTCTGCTGATAACAGCTATAAGTTTTCGGTTTCATAACAAACAAGTTGTTTGTCGTAACCCTACTAAAATTAAGTTTTGAACATATCCTTCTTTAAGTAATTCATTCTTTCATTCATTCATTCCTTCATTCATTCATCACTAAACACTGAATTAAGGTTACTGAGCCGTAATGTAGTTACTTTGTGTAATACCAGCCTTACCTTATAAAATCTACATTATATCCACAGAATGCATTTACAAGCATGTATTTTGTATGATTCTTACAATAAGTAGGGATCATCCCATGTATGATATTAACTTATTGGTTTTTATATCCGAGAAGGTTTGTGTTTAATGTGCGTTTCGAACTCAGCCTTTAATTATAATTCAGGTTAAAATCAGCATTCAAATTTGTGATAAAATAAGTTGCACATGAAATTTACCGCATGCACATAACATTACACACAGCATGACACAATTTATCGCTTGAGGCTTAACGTTTTTACTACAGCTGCTGATATCTTATACTTTCCGAAATACCTAGTTAAACAGTTATGGCAGATAAAAATGTTTTTTTTTTAATTTCTCTTTCTGTCAATTTCGTTCAACGTGTATTATTGATAGTACATTCTAGTACATGTAAAACATATTTTAATTAAAAAAGGAAAATATATGTAACATTTGTTTGAATTATTACATCACGTTTTAAAGTAGCAAAATACTAACATCAAGAACTAGCACACTAAATAAAATTACCTTCTTCACAATCTACATTAAGAAAAACACCGCAGATATTAAAATAAAAGTAAAACGTCCGTGCGTGTTGGTAGAGACAGTAGAAGCAGCAGAGCTTGGGCGGTTTCTGAATAAGTCACGCGCATGCATTAGCATTTAACCGCAAAATACATCGCTTTTATATGTTTTCAGGGCAGAGAATTACTGTAAAACCACAAGGACGATGTCAGGCATTTGTTTCTGTAGCAGAACTCACGCACTGTTGATCTTGCATTTTCACCTGCTGGCAAAATAACTCCCGTTACGTGCGTGCTTGCGTGTTACATGTAGAGCCAGTGTCCAAGCCTTTGCTGTAAAAAAAAAACAGAAAAACAAATGTAAATTTACACACTTACACATAGACAATTTTCAGTGTACCAGGTCCGTAAAGGTTAATTTTTGATAATGTGTTCTGTGTATTTTTTTAAATGTGTAACTTAGGGCAGTTTCCCTGCTACACGTAAAGCTAGAAAATCCTGCTAAACGGGCTGGAACACACTCACATATATTTTGTCGACTTCCTGGCAGACTTGATGGCGATTTAGTCTATGGAAGCGGAAGTGCAAAACAGTATATCTTTCAGAGTTCGGGCTCTAAAACATTTTGATACTGATGGCCTGCCTTCATGCCTTAAAAAATCAGGAGAGAAGGATCATGAAGCAGTGACGTGCCATGAGCCAAGCTTGTTACCTCATCGTGCTTGAATTTAATTCGGATTTCGGAACTTTTATCAACAAAAGTAGCTTGTCCTGGCCGGGGTCTCTCTATTTTTGTGACGCCACAGGTCAATACGACGCAGGACCATAAGTTTCCAGGGTTTTTTTAATCTTGTATGTAAACATTTGCTAAGAATTTTGGACTTGGGTCGCTCTATCGCAGGGTCTCTATGTCCACAAGAAAATAAAAGCATTCCCCCCTCCAATATCCGAAAAGTGGGGCTTTAATCCGTGATTCCTGTGTTCGAGCGGTAGAAGATATTGCATGCCTTGAAGAACGCAAGTAACATGATATAAATTTTCTGTCTTGGAAAAAATCCTGAACATTTTTCCACACAACGATTATTAACTTTCATGATCGGAAGATAATAATTAGCAAAAAGCAAGGTCTGTTATATATAAACACCAGACATAAGTATATTATTAGCTGTGCTTGAGTGTATGCATACGTGATTCTGCCATGCAAATTTCCATATTATAGTAATAAGAGAAATGTCCGTTCTTCTCCAGGGATACGATTCAATATCCTTGTCAGTATCGTAACTACTAGCTAAAACTTTAAACTAAGACATTTACGTTTACTCGCGCAATTAAGGATAAAATACAATTTTAAATAATAAGTTGGTATACATAAATGAAGGTCTAATAAACAACAAAACAGATAGCTTTAATAAGATAACAGAAATAAAAAAAAATTGTTAAATTTCTATACAAATTAAAAAGGCAAGTGGGAAAATGAAGTGGCAAAAATGGTGCAAAGTCTAGAGGAAATGATAGAGGAGGAATTGTAATGAGCAATATGTTGCTACTTATATGCAGAACGTAATTAGATTAGGCTAACGCGTGACAGAAGATAGTAATTAGTTTAGATATATTTTAGCCATTAATATTAAAAATAATGCATGCCTACTGTCAAAACATAAATGCTACCAGTTTCATCCAAAGATGTAAACGAACCTCAAGTAATAAATTTAAAATTTGAAAATAAAAACGAGTTGGAATGGGGATACGGTTCGAATCCAAAATATCGACCGCAGTGCTTACACGTCCCTGTAAGAATCACGGCAATTGTACTGATTATTTTCGTAATATCTTTGGATGTTCGCTGCTCGACCCGCCTTCAGAAACAGCAAACTGACAGAATGATCAGACGTGCTACATTAGTATATACAGTAAACTGTCCATTATCCGATGTACTTTGTGAAGAATGTTGGATCGGCAAAGCCAGTACTTCGAGTGTTTGGTGTTCGCTTCACAGTCTATAGCTTAGCTTAGAGATACAAATCTCGGAATCCAAATAACCGAATATGGGTAAAGTTTTAGCACAAAAACAACATATGAGTAGTATCATTTTAATGCAGAATAAGAAAGTAAATCCTAAAAACCTATTCTAAGGCCTAAGTATGTGCCGGAAGTTTCCGCCACTTAACGAAATTTATCCTGTGATCTATAGGCCTAATTAGGTGTGGGTAGTCTGTATCGTAGCTTCGTAAATGTAGTTCTGTAGGCTGTATTATTGGTCATCATAAAACTACAGTACAATATGTTACCCAAATACCAAATTAAAATTTTACACAAATCATTCGAAAACGCTGTCCAGTAATCGAGCTGGAGTTTCGGAAGGGTCGTCTTTAGATGCGTAGGTACGCGCTGTTCTTGATGCTGAATGTGGTGTGCAGACGTCGAAGGCACTAGAGTGGGGACAGACTTGATCCAAGAATGGGTCTTCAGTTGCGTGAACTTTTCCTTCTACCGACAAATCTTCTTCTCCCGAGAGGCCCTAATGGCTAGTCGCTTAATGCTTGGGTCGATTGATCGAGAGTTGGATGACGGATGGTTTACAGTACTCATAGACGTAGATAAGTGCAATTATGTGTACAAATATTTCCCTTCATATCCCTCTATCCTGAGTCTCACATTTTTTTTCGATAATTCGTAATTGCTTGAACTGATATTCCTGCGAACAGAAGCGATATAGATTGTTAATAAGATTTTACACAAGCTGTATTTTTCGCAAATACTACTATACTCTGTCCTGTCATAGTCTCGGCAACTGTAGGAGTTGTTGGATGATCATTTATTTATGAGCTGAAATGTGAGCGACAGAGAATTTTATTCTTCCTTCACTGTAAGGCTTTAACCATTCATATATTTGGAATAATTTTTGTTGTGTTCGCTGCTTACGTCTAGCAAAGAGCGGAAATTCTGATTGCATGAAAGATGCTGGGAGAGGTTAACTAAGCCTTTAGTTTGAAACGTACCGTTCAATGAAAGATAATATCGTAATTTTTCCTGTTAGAATTATTTTTATTTTATACGTGCAAAAATGGGACAGATCAAGGGCGTCCGCAGAGTTGGTTGGATGGAATGAAAGGGAACTCATTGTCATACAAATGTCTGCATGTAATTCAAACTGATTTGCATATGAAGTTCAAAATCACTCCACTAATTTTTAATTTATGCAGTTTAAAGTGTGCCGTATTGAAGAATTTCACGAGGGCCAGTCATAAAATAAGTATATAGTGTACAAATTTTGGGTATTTTGTTTTCAACAGTTCAAATTTTACTTTACTGGTATTGCATTATTTTTCTACACAGCCCGCAGCACAATTGAGACATATTTCGTATCGTGGTACGAGTCTTTCTATTCTCTGTTGACACAAGTCTTTGTCCTATGTTATTAGCCATCTTGTCACAACTCTTTCCACCTCTCGATTATCTTTAAATTTGCGGCTGCCTTGATTTTCCTTATTATTTTCCAATTAAAATTCGCAGATGAGGCCTGCTTTATGCACGTACCCTCGCTCTTTATTTATAAAATCGTACACATGTGAACTTATCTTGTGTGGCTTTATTGCTTAACTCTTATGACTATTTAAAAAATTATTAGAACATATTCAAAAAAATAAATACATTGCTGTAACGTGACACGCAGATGAGGGCAACCCAGCGTACAGATTCCTTCTGTATCATCGACAAATCTTTCCGCCCTCGCAGTTGCCACATCGCACGACGTTTTCGTCAGCTGTCACCTCTAACTACACTCACTCGCCTCACTTCATTAGTGTCAAACACGTTCTCTGACTTCGTTCTAATTTGCCTTAGAACTTTCCCCTGGATGCTACATACCGTTCGCCAGCTTCCTTCCTCTGAAAAACAGACCCTAAGCCTTCGAAATACTAAACAGAGATATTGAAGGAAAGCGAGGAAGACAGGCACAGAGTTGTTACAAGGAAACCGACAGTAAAACTTATGGCTATGATTTTCCCAGGTATTACCCCTCGTCCTTCTATTTATGGTAAGTTGGACCAAGATATAGGGTTGGGAATTAAAGAAACTTAAGTTACGGAAAGTGCACCATTTTGAAAGGATGCAGGATGGTATAGCCTGTATAGTGACTAACTACCGATTGGAGTACTCGGGGTTGGATTCCTGGAAAGGTAAAGAATTTCTCTCTCTTCATAAACGTCCATATCGGCTCTGTAGCCACACAATCTCCTAATTAATAGTTACCGGGGCTCCTTCCCCCGGGGGAAGTGGCCGAGGCCTAAATTAAGAATGAGTGGCGGTATACAGAACCTGAACCACCTATGTGCCTTCATGGCGTGGACAGGGACAAATTTACCTTTTCTTCACGTATGTTTTTACTGGTCTCTAAAATATTGACCCACACTATACAAGCCCATGTCTAATTATTAATAGAATTTTGTAGAACGATTTTCTCTGTAGACAAGTTGTTGGAAAATTAAAGAGTGTGAGTGATTAGTGTGGTGGACTCAGTAGACTGTGGGTTTGCAGGACAAACACAAGTTCTCAGCAGCACCGACGCTGTCATGAATAGTGGGCTCGCATGTACTTACCCTGTCGCGTGCCGTGCTGCAGACGTCGCTGAATTATTTTTGAATGAACACCGTGACTGAAAGTAACTTGCTGCTGCTGCTGCTACTATTACTACTGCTATTAATATTTTATTTTTTGTCACGTACAGATTAGCGTTGATTATCTAAACGCAACAGAACAAAACTCTAAACGTACGAGGATCTGAACATTATTAACATTGGTTGCTTCACAACAGAGAAATGGTGTTAGACACTTTGGTTTTTGTAAATGGTATTTGATACGAATAAAGATTTGAGAACTTGCTCTACTGACATCCCCATATGACGTTTCCCTTTCATTTCACTAACTGATAATTTTTAGTGCTTTTGCTTTAACAACATTGTCAGTTGTAGCAGTCGAAACCAGAAGGATTTTATTACTCAAATTATTCCAGTTTAGGATCACGACCTGTGTCCTTAATATAAAGTAATGAAAGAGGAATGGAGCAAATTTCCGAAATATCTTAGAATTAAACTTTTTAAATCCTATCACTTTCTTTATGTACCACATATGTTGCATTAAAAAATTCTACGTTCTACAACACGGAATATTAATGTGTTTTGAAAAGATTTCAGAAAAAAGCAGCGATTATTTCCTTATAGAGCATTAAGTGACTTTTCAGGAGCTTTCGCAAAATTGCGGAAAGCGACTATTAGCTTCGTCATGTCTGTCTACCCGTTCGTCTGTGTGTGTGTGTCTGTCTGTCTGTATGTCTGTCCGTCTGTCTGTCTGTCCACATTGAACAACTCGGATCCCACTAACCGGATTTTTATAAAATTTCATGTTTTAGGGTGTTTTGAAAATCTGTCGAGAAAATTAAAGTTTCATTAAAATCTGACAAGAATACATATTTTTATGAAGACCTGCATTTATAATAATATTTCGCCGAGATCTTCTTAGAATGAGAAATATTTCAGACAACACTTGTAGAGAATATCAAAACACATATTCTATGTGCAGTACATTTTTTCCGAAAGTCGTGCTCTTTGTGAGATAATGTTAAAAAATTTGATAGTACCATACACGCCACAGATGACAATATAAAGCGGCGCATACAATTTGTACACCGGGTAAAGAAGGCAAGAATACAGACACACACTAATAATATTTAATATTTGTTGTTTCTCCACCGCAAAAATGGTTACGAGAATTTGCCTCAATGTTATGTTATACTTACTCACATAGTGCCTGTCTTGTTTGTAACAGAGGCGGAGTGTGTTTACTGCACCGTACGAACTGGGTTGGTAAACAAAAGTTAATTTTCATATCTAAAGTGATAAATGTACCTTCAACACTGGTAAATATCTGATTTATCTAAGGCGAAAGAGGGAACAGAATGCTTATAAGCTGTGAACTAATTACTATCAAATTGTCTAGGTGCTGAAGTCGAGAAAATTCTATTATTATATTAGAATTTTGTTAGTATAAGACGGTAGGTGTTATGATCTCTAAGGATAACGTAACATTCAAAGGACCGTAATAATTGAGGGAATATCTCCCAACAGTTCGGTAAATATATGGGATGTAAAGGCCGTCAAAGAAAACGAAAATAAATGTGACATAAGAGATGTCAATAAATCTTTTGAAAATTTATTTTTGACCAAATAAAACAAAGAAAAATCCTGAAAATTATGTATTAGGTTAGCGAATTTTGTGGCTGCGGTGATTAACATTTAAATGTCTTAGAAACACAAAATAAAATGATAAAGTTTGCAGGCAGCTGCTGCACGAGGTAATTTTGAAGTAAAGCTTCAAGAGGAACGGACATTTTACACGAGTACATGCCTGTGTTTCTGTTCGCATACAGCATCTAATTCGCTACATATTTATTACAGCAAAAAATACTGGCGACAAACGTTGTTAAAAAGAAGCAATTTTTAAATATTACATCCAATACATGTTTTCCTTAAGCCTTAAGGTATTTTATGTAGTTAAACAGAAGTGGGCAATTACCCCGAATTTTAACTTGTTTTTACCTTCTGTAATATAAAAGAAATATAAATAAATTGTTTGTCAAAATAATACGCTTAAATTTAATGTGTCTTATTTTTTCCGTCTATGGCTCTCCCCTAAATATTTCTATCTTAAACGTTGTCATCTATGAGAAAATTTAATAATTTCAACAAGAGTAAAAGAACCAACATTTTTAGAGTAAACATTTTGGAGATAATGTTTTGTGCCAAGTTCAAACTAAATAGTAATAATATAACACAAAAAATTTGTAGTAGAAGTCTTACACGAACATATTTATGATATTTTAAATCATTTGTCTTAAGGTAGCACTTACACGCGTATCTCTCGGAAAGTCCTGTAATCAGCTCTCTACTTGCGACAATAATTTAGCGTCTCTGTGTGATTTGGTCGCCTACGCCAGCACTATGCATAAGCCTGTGTGTATAGTTCATATGCCAATTGCTGCAACACGCAAGAGACAGCGGCTGAAACCGCTCTTAAAAATCGTCTGCTCTTGACATGATATCTACAGCACTTATTAACACATACATGAACATCTGGTGTGGTTTATATTTCTGTAATTTAAAATGGGAGTTATTTGTCGCCCACAATTTAACAAGCAGCAAGGTTTCCTGAAAGTACCATATAGTCTTCCAAGAAACTGAGACCTTAATTGACATTTACTATATGAGACAGTGTTACAGGATGACAGTGTGTCTCTTTGCGCCTCAGATAACACGAACAAATTACTGTCGGTAATGATCTGCATTTTCATTTATACAATCGTAAGTTTCTCCTATACTAAACAATTAGCAGTGGCAACTTCTTCATAAAATTTCGAAGAATGCAGTAAATTGAAAGGTGTGTCTTGAACGGTTGATAATTAATTTTTTGATTGGAGTTAATTGACAGAAATAAGACTAGGTAATTATACTCGAATATGGAGTACATATTTCGCAAGCCAACTTCAGTGCACTGTAGGGAACTTCACGTCTTCACATGCTGCCGGTCTCGGCGCACTGTAATGTCGCGAAAGTATCTGAGTTTGCTATAAATATAAACACCTCCGTCGTGGGCAGTGGTTGTAACTTAAACACCAATGTCATTTAAGGGTTAACGTTCTGCTTACCTCATGGCTTTATACCCAGTTACTGCAGATACAAATATATTGTTGAAAAACATATCATGCTATATGCTGCACGATGAATGCAGTTAAAACACATTTCCATGTATTTTGTCAAATATTTTGAAACCGACGTTTTCTGTATGAATATTCAACAATATTTAATTAGATTTATTTTGACTATGAAGGGTGTAATATATATTGCAAGGAATCTGAACCGTTTAAAGACTAAGAATAACCTGAAAAATTTTTAAAGATACAATTCCTACCGCGCTGTAAACACACTCCATCTTGATTATAGAAATCAATAAAATAATGCTGTAATAAGGAAATAAACGCTGTTTTTGCTAAGAGCCATAGAAACGTAAAAAGCAATCGTTGGGTAGAACGGAAAAGCCTGGAAGCACACAGTAACCTCTAGGCCCTACGAGTTAGGAGACTAGTATGAGAGCATGTGGACTGGATAAATCTGGCTCAGGATAAAGCCCGTGGTGGTTTCATGTGAACTTCTGCGTTTCATAAAATATGGGTTAATTTCACGGCTAGCTACATTTTTTTTCCTCTGACGAAGATCTCTGCTTCGTGGAGTTATTTATTATTTCAGTAGTTGACTATTTACGAAAATCATTATGGTGAAAAGGTGTTAAGATGGCAGTGTACACTTTATATCATGCACAGTTCCTTACACGTGGCAGGAATGGCACAGTGTGTATACTGATTCACTACAAGATGGACGGTTCGGAGTTCGAACCCCGGTAATTTTCCCTTTTCCATACCCGTTCAGGCTGGCCCTGGGGCCCTCCCAGCCTACTGTACGACGGGTACCTTGCTCTCTCTCTCGGGGTAAAGCGGCCGGGGTGAGGCGTTGACCACCACCCCATCTAGACCCGAGATTAATTTGAGAACAGCTATACTTCTACTCCCCCTCTGTTCCTGGAAGGCAAGTTACGGAGAGACATTTCACGCCTTCTTAATATAAGACGTTTTTCTTGTTAAGAATTACATATTTTTCATATTAATATAATTAGGAGTTGTAGTGGACAGATGCTGGCCAAAATGGAATTTGCCTATCACATTTTGAATAGAGTGAACAGTATGAAATTTTACCGGAACAAATTGTGGTTATCGTAAAAGAAATGTGGCTACAGAGAAACAGACACAAAGATTGATTTAAAGTTCCCACCGTGCAGAGTGCCAGAAGTATATTTTCATTTATAATATTATAATTCGAACATGTACCGTGAGACTTAAACTCTCACAAAAGTCAAGTAATTGCAGTACAGTTTAGGCTATCTCAGTGGTAGGTAAGACGCAACTGATACTAGTATTGATATAGAACACCTGTGCCTTTGGAGGGCCGTTTGTCCTGAACTGATTAGGCTTACACTTATTTCATTTCTTTTTCCGAATTTTACCCAAACAGTTCTAATAGTTTCATTAAGCCGCTTGTGTCCCGTGCCATTTAGTATGCAGGTTCTTACGACATTCTCGCTGACATTAAAGTGTAATGGGTATCATAAAGTGCAAGCTCTATCGTCTAGCTCTAAATTAACTGTTGAGGGTCACATTCCTGTTGCATTTGCAACATTAAATCCAGGATCTTTGACTGCCAAAAGCAATTTAAGTCACTATGTAGGCGATCTTAATCACATGAAGCCTGGAATTTGTCTAAATAAAATATAGGAATCCAGTTTATACCCCACAGTTAAAACGCCGTGTCTTATTTTATATTTAATTCCAAATAATTGCACATGTAGTAACAAATATATATTGTATCATTTCATAGTATATTTTCCTACGTGTTTCTGCTTTATGTAGCCATCCTCAGACAGAAATTAATTACAAAGGAAATTATATACTGATATAGATACATATTATCTTCAAATATACAGCAAAATGTGTGTTGGAATTTACAATTTGAGTGCAGAATGGTTTGTTATATATATAATATATACATATAAGTGCTTGGATGCCAAGGATCCAAGCATGAAAATAATTGAAAGATAGATGCATGTACAAACAACACCTGCAAAACTTTAACCTAATTTTAGCTATTATATACATAATATCAAATATGTGTGTTAGTTAATTGATATACAAATATTGGTTGTAACTTTCAACATTAATTTATGCTGTATATTTGAGGATGATAGATATCCACATCAGCTTATAATTTCGTTTGTGATTTAATTCTCCCTGAGGATGGCTAAGTAAAACCGAAACATGTAGGAGAATATACTGTGAAATGATACAATATATATTTGTTATCATATGGGCAATTAGTTGAAATTAAATACAAAATTATATGTCTATTTCACTGAATATATACAATAATAAACACTGAATTTTTTCTTACGAAAACCAACCGAAAAATATCGTTTAAAAAAATAATTTTGCCCATTCTGGGAATCACAGGAGAGACAGATGTACATTCCGTGGGAAAAATACAGCGCTTTGAATGTTAAAGCATATATTACACAGAAATTTCTTGTCACCTTATTATAAAGTGTTAAATGCATATAGAACTAACTGCTTTGCCAAAAATACTCGCTGTCTTTAAAGGAATGCTGTCACCTTATGAGGGTTTTGTATCCACACGATTATGTGTTTTTTTTTCATAATTTTGAATACATGTGTTCCGTGGAGATGTTACGTAACAGGGCAATAACCACTGACTATGAATTTTGGAATTCCTCTTCTAAAAGTGACGAAGCCTGCATGCAAAAACTCTATAAGCTGGATGAGTAAAAACCAAGTACAACTTATGGAATTTAAGTTTAGGTTAATCCTGAGGTTTACACACCAAATCCCTATACGTACCTCTCCTGTCTACTATACGTGCTACATGCCCCGTCAATCTCACATTTATTGATTTTATCACCCGAATGATATGTCGTGAAGATTACAATCATAAAGCTCCTCATTATGTAATCTTCTCCAATCCCCTGTTACCTCGTCCTTCTTAGGTTCAAATGCCCTCCTCAGCACGCTATTCTCGAACACCCTCAGCCTATCTTCCTCCCCTAATATGAGCGACCAAATTTCACACCCATACAAAACAGCAGGCAAAATTAAAGTTCTATATATCTTAATCTTTCTATTTTTGGATATTAAGCTGGAAGACAAAAGATTCTGCACCGAATGATAGCAAGCATTCCGTGACTTCGAAAGGTAAACTTAATTAAGACCGTGTCAGGAATGCATATGAAGTGCATTTAGAACCACATGCTTTCTCAAACTTGACACTAATTGAGGGTATGCTCTTATTCGTACTATGAAATCAATTAGCTTTATGTTTGACTTAATATTTCATACACATCGGTGTACAGTGACCTTTAAATATAATTTAAAGACAAATTATTCTTACATTTTTTAAAGTTATTAATTCCACAAAAACTAACGATATTTCGAATTAAATTTACCACGATTTATATGAATCAAGGAATTTTAGGAAGAACGTAAACACCGCTACTTCTTAGTCATTATTTTGAAATGTCAGAAAAACATTTGAACCATCACACTCGGTCCTTTAAGTATATAATGGTACATAATTGTGTTTTAATGCACACCACTAAACGTCACATTCTTTAACTCGACTACTGCTTTCAGATCAAAACACATTGTAAATTATGAAAAATTCCTAGAGATAATTCGTTCTCCACAAAACTGTGTGTTATTTAAAGAGATTCTTTTAGAATTTTACACCCGTTAATACCGGCATTGATGTTGAGGCGACTAATTGCCTGTTTGTTATGGATATATCCTAAAAGGAGAATGCTCTCTTAAACACGCTAGAGGACCCCAAGTTTATGTCTACACGATATCGTGATTGTTATCAGATTATATCTCCCGGAATAACGACTCAAAGAACTGCATGTTTTTCTGGTCCAAGTGAAATGAGAGGACGTTCTATTTAACGATGCCGTAAATTTATAACTTTATGTGGCATCGAAGGTAGATAAATGAAATGTGAGTACAGAACACTGTTGGAACGATTCTGACGGCAGACCGAAGCACTTGTAAGGAAATCTCTTCCAGTGTAGCTTTTTCACAACAAATCACACATTGACCGGCCTGTGAACGAACTCGGGCATTAGCCGTGAGACTCCGACATCTATCAGCCGCCCTTAAGATAAATATTCTGGAAAGATTTTAATGGTCTTTTAGGCTACTCAGAAACTGTAACCAATTGAAACTTTTCATAATTTAATTCCCATCTACGGTTTGTCGGAAATGGTGATTGGATATAATACAGGGTGATGCGTTTTGAAACAAGATAACATTTAAATTAAGTTACAGACCAACTGATGCACACTAAAACCACTTTTTATGCAGCTTTATTATTAAAATTGTTAAAATTGTACCCCTACACGTGTTTCGATCCTAGGATCATCGTCAGGGGTTTTTTGCTAAAGCAACAGTCACTTCAAACACATGATTTTAAATAATTTTAAATTTTAAATAAAGATAACTTTGTCAGGAGGTATTAAAGAAATTATGGAATTCTTAATTAGAGTGTTTAGTGTATCAGGCTAATTTCGAATTGATCCTTCATAGTAAAGTTATAAAGTACGTGTGTACCACAGCTTTCTGTTCTTTAATATTTGAGGATAACGGTGTCAGAGTCGTCTAATTCTATTAAAATTTTAATATTATTACAATGATTCCTACTTATGTTTTCCATTATGTGTTTCACATATATGCTAAGTTTACTTAATGGCTGCTTATGTTATGTAAAGCAGTTTCTTTCGAAAACTACAAATATGAAACATATTTCTCTCCCTTAATAATTCTGGGTTTGGTTTTGGCTCAGATACTTGAAAATTAAAGACACATAATTAATACGTAATTGTCGATGACTTCTGGTAAAGGAAATGTGGGCTGAACATTGCAAGAAATAAGGTAATTTTTTATAACCAGGCTTAAAATAAAAAATCTCCACATTCTTCCCACAGTGTAACCTCGGAATAAACAAAGATGTTTAACATAAACAACATTAATAAAATTAAATTCCCAAATCTAATTTAGTGTTTCCTGTGACGTACAAACTGACTTCTTGTGCACATTATATAGTTAGACGTTTCAAAACGTGTCTTTTCCATCTTCTGGAAACTTGCGAGTTGATTCGTTCTTTAAAAATAAAGCGATTTATCTTTATGAGCTATTTGCACTAAGCTTGTAAAATGAACGCATTCCGCTGACGTCGTAAGTTTATTTGCAAGTTTCATCTACGAAACTACTGAAAATATTTCGATGAAATTTATTTTGGCTGCTGATATTAAATACTGTAAGGCTAATTCGAATTTATCCGTCACCGGTCCAATATAAACCCTAAATTATATGAAGATTAAATACAGTGTTGTGAAGAAGTTCTTATTGTATGCATACTAAAATTTATGCATGATTCAATAAATACATTGTTGTGATTTTAATAGTTTGCATACGTGCATTAATTGACAAATTATAATATAATATCCAAATTTGAAACATTATATCTCCGACGTGTTCCGATCCATTATGAATCATCTTCACTGTGAATCACATCAAGTAAATATGTATGAAACATGAAATGAGATAAAAATTAGCTTAAAATTAAAACTAGTATTTGTATGATTAATATTGTTATATGGAACCCCATAAAGTACAAAAGGACACGTGAAGAATTATTATTATTATTATTATTGTTATTATTATTATTTCACGGATTAGTCGAAGTCCCATACTACTGTACTAATCGTTCTACTTTGTATGGATATTCTTCATGTATCCGCTTCTACTTTATGGAGTTCCAGATATCAAGATTCATCAAAATTACTAGTTTTAATTTTATGTTAATTTTATTTTTGCATATTTTATACATGTTTACTTGATGTGATTCTCCCTGAAGATTATCCATAATGAATCGAAACATGTCGGAGATATGGGCCTAATATTTCAAATGTAAAATCTATGCATTTTGTTGGATATTATAATATCCTTATTATATATAGTTATAATAAAAGATTATGACGTAAGTCGCACAAGAAAAGAAACATTGTTTCTATGCTATTTTTATACCTGCAATAAGATGTTTTCATTGTCAAAACTTAACGACATGCCCAAACAGATAGGCAAATTGTAAAAGCAGATAGAATATAATTCTTATATTTTCGCCTTATACCTTAACAGATTTAGTAAGTCCAATTTAGTTCCAATTCAGTTATAAAGACACTTGAATGTTTCCCATTTTCCACTAGACATGTTCTAAAGTAATAAATAGAAAAACATTTTTGGCAAAGCCATTATGCATTTTGATCTTTCGTGAGTAATAGATCGCGCCATTTATTAACAATTTGCAATAAACTTTTTGAGATACAATACAAATTATTAATGAGGATTCTTGATTTTATTTTTAAGTTCTTGAAATTCTCCATATACCCTCCTATTCCATTAAAACAAGGAAATTATCGTGAAAACTAGAAGAAATGGGAAAGCTGGACAAATAATACAAGACAGAGTGAGGATCCTAGGGTAGAGATTACTTTCACACACAAAAAACGCAAAAGGGGGGGATAAAAATCGTTAGTAGAGCTATGTGTTCGTAGTGGGGGAAGGGAAGCAAGACAAATGGGTGTCGTTGCATATGTAAAACGAGGGACCGAGTCACCCTTTGTCCATCATTTGTCAGTGTCCGGGAACGGGCGGGCGTTTGTCACTATGGCAACATCAAACTGCGAAGTGGCAGTTTATATAAATCCAGATAGTGGTAAGTTCAGAACGCTTGAAATGCAGCTACAACTATTTGTGTCTGACGGTCGCCACAAACTAACGCATGCATGCATTTTTAATGACCAACTCTAACCTTCCTTTACGCCTTTCTGTTCCTTAAAAATCAGGCCGAAATTTAGGATTAACACTCAGTTAGCTAGATGTGAATATATGTGCTTTTAAATAAAATACCTGACTTATTTTCATTTTAAGATAGATATACTAATATATTTTCCAATGACCAATTTTTGTTATTTCTTTAGATTCTAAGGAATGATTTTATGCTGTGTTTTTCGAGAAGGCACAGAATAGCAACACAGGACAATTATGCAGCTTTTCTCAAGGCAAGCTAATAGAACACATCAGAAAAGACAGACCATGTCATCAGAATTTAGTCCCCTGTAATATAAAACTGGTCGATTCCGGTAGCCAGGGGTTCTAAGGCGTAGGTCTGCGGCCTCTCGATTGTTGCTATTGCGTGTTCGAATTCCGCTGAGGGCATGGCTGTTCGTCTGTCGTGATTTTGTGTGTTGCAGGTAGCGGCCTCTGCAGCGGGCTGATTACTCATTCAGAAGAGTCTTACTGAGTGTGTGTGTGTGTGTTTAATAGCGTTTGGCCTAGAAACCTTAAGGATGAGGCGGTCTAGGCCCGATTTGGGATGTTGCGCCACAGAAAGAAATTATTTTAAGTCACGTCTATAAAGCTTTGAAAATCCTGATATTTGCAAGAATAACATAAAATAGCCTGTCTTTTCGCACCTTCCGAGCCTCGTGCACGGCACGTTGTTCTCTCCGCTTCCACAGGTCTGCAGTCTGTCTGATTGACAACAATGTCCGCCTGATGGAGTTTGTTACAAATATGTATGTATAATGCAAGCGCAGTTTACATTCTGCCAAAGAACGAGGACTTTATTTATCATGTTCACAACAACCCTCTCCTTGCTCCTTTTCTCATACTGATGAACCCTTTCCACATGCTCCAAATATTATCTGCCAATCTAGGCCTCGAAATTCCATGTCCTCTCACTACTTAAATTCACCCCTCCCCTTTACCAAGCCCTGAGTGCATTACATTTTTGCTCATGGCGTGCCACAAATCTCAGCCTTCTCGTCCTTCTTGATTTCATTACCTGAATAATATTTGGTGAAGAACAAACCATGAAGATCCTCGCCATGCAATTTACTCAACCCTTCTGTTACTTCCTCTTTCGTAGTACCAAATATCATCCTCAGCACCCTCTTTTCTAACACCCTCAGCTTGTATTCTTTCCTTCGTATAAGAGATCAATTTTCAAATCCATATAAAAGAGCAGGCAAAATAATAATTTGTGATCTGCGCTCTTCTGGGATGTTACGCGGCGTTGTGTGGTAGTTGTTTAACGACGTTTCGGGACAACGTATCGGTCCCATCTTCACGGGTAGGAACTCGGACATCGAGGCGGAAGCCTGAAATCAAGGTTAGTACAGATCTATGTGGAAGCTACTTTTCGTCACGTCCACTTTCTTTCCTACTCGGACCTTTGACCCGTGAAGATGGTACCGATACGTTGTCCCGAAACGTCGGTAAACAATTACCACACGACTTCGCGTAATATCCCAGAAGAGCGCAGATCTCATCAACATCGCTGCGGAAGCCTGAAATCAAAATAATAATTTATTTATTTTAATTTTTATGCTTTTAGGTTGTTTTAGAACTAAGGATTGTAGTAAGATTTGCTGTAAGAATATCTCAGTATATTAGACTATGTTTGACATAAATGAGACTGCATATGTCAGATCAGACGACAGACGACTGCTGGTAATTTGCCACCGAATCTAATGGGAAATGTAAAAATATTTCACGGTTATTGAGGAGGCTACCAAAATTTGATAATATTCATCTATCCTTTGGAGCAAACAAACAGTACGTTTAATTATACTTACCTTGATAATGAAACGTTAGTTTTGATTTAACGCTTCTTGACACTCGAGCTTCTGGTTTATTACCATTATCTTATAGTTCATTTTTAAACAATCAGAGACTGTTCAGTTATCCGCCTACCTTACTTCATAAGTGGAAAAGAATTGGGCTTACGAAATCATTATGCTCTCACCCTCCCCCTACTTTAACTCGAACCAAGTAACGGATAACACCAAACACATAATGAACTTATACCACTGAAGGCAACCCCGCCACTGCAATGTTCAATTCCTTGCAATTATATACCATATATATATATATATATATATATATATCAATATTGTAGGGGCAAAAGCTTCTGAGGAAGGAGTGACACTAGCACCACTTACACTAAGGTTATGAAAAGGTGTATAGTAATATACCTTGTAAAAATGTTGTAAGGTTTCCGTAAAATGTTTAT
Organism: Reticulitermes speratus; assembly: GCA_021186555.1. NCBI lineage: Eukaryota > Metazoa > Arthropoda > Insecta > Blattodea > Rhinotermitidae > Reticulitermes > Reticulitermes speratus. The sequence continues at coordinate 23,674,000 of JAJKFL010000004.1, forward strand.
CAAAATGGAAAATAAAAACACGACTCTCGCGAGAACATTTTTTATCTTTCAGATTGATGGTCATAACTGATGAATTATTGCAGTTACGTAAGTGAAAATTGATCCAAGGCAGGTCATTAGCATACATATTTACTGTCTAAAAAATCCTTTGTAAGGTAGTAATTAAGAACACAGCGACCGTGTAAATTGTTGAATTTATATCCGAATAATTTAATACAAGTCTATAGACAATGTGTATTTAAGTAATAACTTTTTTTTATAAAAATTACATAAAATAACAATTATGGTAATAAATAATGTGGTATTATAATTTTGTGCAATAGAAAATTACGCTCTTTCGCTCGGTAATCCAGGTCTATGAGCTCCAGAACTGCTACGGGTAAGTCTCAGGATTGACGCCCTCTAGAAGTCAAGGCTCAAAACTTTATTAAGGCGAATAACACACGAAGGTATATGCCGTTTGTATTTCTAAGATCTGTGGGGTAGATTAGCTCTGGGAACTGAGATCTGTGGAACGGACTCCTCTACAATCAGTTGAAATTCCACCACCGATGCTGTAACAGACAATATTTCAGAAGGTTCGAATCCTAGCCTAGAGATGCTGACAGGCTGGCCCAGATAACAAGATGTGTCGTCTACAATGAAGATGGTGAACTGCCTCGCTGCTGGGGGTGAGACAGTCACCATTGTTCCTTCTTTCAGTGACTTGGGAGGGACGGGAGGAGGACAGGAAATAGATGGAGCCATTACAAGAAGAGCGATTGTTGAACATGGCGGATGTCCGTACATTCCGGCCTAGAAGAATGTTGAACACCTCACAATGTGGATATGTGAGTAAAATTTGACTTTCCTAGGCTAAGGATTTCATAGAGTTTTGCGTCCATATATAATAAGGCATTACAGGATGGAGGAGAAATTTGTACTTTATTCTGTAATCACCGTGCATCTTTTCACAGTCACTATTTTACATACACCAACTGGATGCAATTGAACATTGTTGATAACTGGTCTAATAGTTTCGTTTTCTTTGTGGATTTTTAGCTGTACCTTCAATGTTGGTGGTTTTGGTTTTATTTCTAATATGTATTTTCTATGTTGTTTGTTTACTATCATATTACAGTCTGTTAGTGCTTGTTGTAACTGTTTTTGGTATTTGTTGTTAGGGTCCTTGGGTAACTGTCTAAATTGATTTTCTTTGAGAAATTCTTCTATTTTTTGTATGAGCATGTTTTTATCTATAATTACTATTGTTTTTCCTTTATCTGCCTTTGTAATAGTTTTTTCTTCATCTGTTTTGTGATGTAGTTTTGTCTTTTGTGTAGTACGAGTATAATGGTGGATGTAGTGTTTTGTATTTGCTTTATTTTTTACATGCACGGATTCTGTATACATTCTGTTCATTTTCGGGTAGTTGCATCCAGTTGTTGTATGTAAATAGAGAAATTTGTGTTTAGTGCATTATACGGCCATGCCTTCACACTTAGCTAAGAAATTTAAAAAGTATCTGCTGAAAACATTCATTCGGCGTTTTATATGAAGGCGTTAGTACTGAAAAACTTAAAATGTGTAAAAAATTTAAAGTGACAAAATTTTCAACAGATCGTCTCAATAATTCTTAACGTATGATGAAAATGTGAAATTCAATATACAGTTGAACCCGGTTATAACGCCATCGGTTAATGCGACACCTCCTCTATAGCGCCAGATATTCTATGGTGCCAATTAATTTGTCGCTGTTAACCGTAACATCATATCCTCAGTTAGAACAGCACTTGTTTAAAACGACAAAAGTTCTGTCCCTTTCATGGCTTTATAACCGAGTTCGACTGTATTTATTTGGCAAATGTGTCATATAATATATGTTTTCTTAGGAGAGGAATTTGTTTCTAATTCCTCTTGTTTGAAGAAAATAGTATGTGATCAGAATTTGTGTCATGAGGTCGGCGCTGTCACAGCTGACTGCTTATGCTGTTAGAATCTGAGTTTCTCTCATAAATAATATCAAAGGGCGCCATCTGACACTACTGTTATAATCAGCTTAATCCAAAAGCATCACCCAAAAGCATTTACGCAACTTTATTCAACCGGCTTACAGGGACTAATTCAAGATCCCCATTAGAATGGTCTATGTGATTTTTGTCACTTATTCATAGATCCAAGGTTTTGTAGCTTTGTTGACGTGTACTCGCATTTAAGAGAAGCAGAATTTATAAAAACACTATTCCCATTTATGCGGCTTTCTCAAGCTGTTATTCTTATATCCAAACATGATCCACGTTTTGTTTCAGTTCCTTTCTTGTTCTTGTTCTTATTCTTCTTCTCCCTACTCCTCCTTCTCCTCCTGTCAGCTCGGAGTGTCTTATTCCTTCAGGCGCGTAATGGAGGACAACTTCCAGTTACCTCTCTCCATCCGTTCGATGTTTTCTCTCCTGTTGTATTCTTATTTACAATTTTATCAAAACCGAGGGAATGAATGGAGATATGCCTCTATTCCCGCTATATACTTCCATGTGGTGCATAGGGAAATTTTTATTTTTCTTTTACACGTGTTTTCCTTTTGTTTGTGTGATCGTCCAAACGTAAATATCTTGATTAATGTCAAGAACTTCAGTGTTTGGTTTTCGCTCAGATTATGACTCTGACTTTCAAGACCATAAAGAAGCAACAGATGAATTATTGCTCGGTATTGACTGTCACAAAATTTCGTGTCTTTAAAATTAGTCAATATGGGGTAACAATGATGGTTGTCTTAGTTGTAACAGAACAACTCACTTCAGAATTCATCACTGCCAGTTTGGTAATGCTGTAAACAGAGGAGAGAAGTCCCTCCGAAGATGATCCCGGTGGCAGTGCGGTCTAAAGCGTAGGTCTGTAGCTTCTTCGTTATTGGGGTCGCAGGTTCGAATCCAGCTTAGGACATGGATATTCGTCTCTTGTGTTTGTTGTGCGTTGTGTACGTCGCGGCCTCTGCGACGATATGTTCATTCGTTCAGAAGAATCCTACGGGTCGTGTGTTTTCTAAGTGTGTGTGATCTAGAAACGTCAACAAAGAGGCTGCTTAGGCCCGAGTTTGCCTGTTGCATCACAGATAGAAGGTTCTTCCAGAACGTCGGAACACGGCACTTTACGTGGCGTAGGAACCCAAAAAATACGATTGTCATTTGAACGAAACCTGCTCTGACAGCATGAAAATTTATGAGATTGTAACCGGTTGGTTTTGTGCTGAATAACAAGAAATCCTCAATTTATTTCTGCATATCCGAAAGTCTGGGAATATCTACAAAATAGTCTAGAGTCAGAGCCATTCTAATTCCATGAATCTAACACTTGGAAAACATTATCAAAGTCAATAAAACAATGATTTAATAAAGTTTTCCCCAGTCCACGCCATGAAGACATCTAATAAAAAGTTCTAAAAATTTCTGTTTTTACTGGGTTTATTCTTCATTTTTACAAATAGCACATTTTCTCCATTGTTAAAATGGCGATAGTATGAAGCACCATTGCGAAGTGTAAGCTCTTCTTAAACAAAATAAAAGACACCATGCTCCATACCGATAAAAGAGTTGTGTCACACATGCCTCTTAAGTTCACGGAGCAGAGTTTTTCTTTAATGTTAATAATTTTTATTATAGTTGATAAATTTTCTACTTCCTCTAATATTAGAAGACTTGTCTTCCAGCTACAGAATTTGCTGCGAATTGACTAACATTTACTATAGAGTGGCTACGTAGTCGCTATGCTTTCTAGTTGGAAGTTATCCGTATGTTTCCCTCTATTCTCCTCAAAAATTTTAATTTTTCCCCATGTTATTCTGGACACCTTCCATGTTGACGGTTGGAAGTCATTCAAGCAATGCCTGAGACCTGGTTTTAGGTCTTCGACTGTTGTTAGGTGGAGATGGAAAATATTCTCTTTCACAATGCCCCAGAGGACAAAATCTCTTGCACAGGGACATTTTGCCCACCCTGTAATGGCACAAATGGTGGCCATCGGTGACAAGAACCTTCCCCAACATTTCTAGATATTTTAATATAAAGCACGGGGACTTTTTAGGAGAGTGAATTGATGGAGGGATGTGGGTTAGAGTTTCGAATGCTAGGAAGAAGAATAGTGAAGGATAAAGTAGAAAGGTTTGGAGTAAAGCAGTTGTGGCGTAATTTGAGGTAATATCCCGCAAGTTTCCAGGAGAAAATGAGGAAAACCACGATGAACCTGTCACGTTAACAGAAGTCCGGGTAGTGAGATTCAGAACGTAAACGTTTCTAATACAATTCAGAGGCGTCACGTCTTGAGCCAACTTCATCATGTTATTTGGTACAGAAGTCGTCTTTACAAAAACGAAAACTTCAAAAGGGCCAGTATAATTCATATCAAGACCGGCTGCGTGCGCTTCTTATTGCCAATTTTTTTCCCCCTTTTGATGCATGAAACCTACTCGTACTTAAGCCGCTTCACTGTTGACGTTTCGAAATCACACACAGACACACACCACACTCGGTAGGACTCCTCTGAACGAGGGAGTCGCCCGTAGCAGAGACCTCTACCTGACAACACACAAAATTCGCAAGAAACAGATATCCATGCCCCGGGGGAATTCGAACCCGAAATCCCAGAAAGCGACCGGCAGCAGATTTACGCCTTAGACAGAGCGACCAACGGAAAGGGCTCTTATTGCTATTAGAAATTTATAATCCCGAAATTATTGTCAACATCACAGAGGGTAAATTATTCTTAAAAGAAGAATAGATTTCCGATCAAGTTTGTAGATGATGTGACTGTACTTCAGTAGTCGTAACTCAAAGGCTGTGATGTATAACCCTGATGATGGAGGTTAAGAGAGAGATTGAGACAAGCAAATGTTTCAGTTATGTTCTCTGTATGTGTTCTCGATTTCCAACTCCACGGTTATATTTGTACAAGTATAAACACTGCAGCATCTTTCTTAAGTTACACTCACCATAGTCGAATTAAGCTAGGGATAAGTTCTAACACGAGCAATAGTCTAGAATGACTTGAAATTACATCTGAAGTGCCTCTTGTGAAAGAAACATAAGACCGTGAAGAATTAAATATCAGGATTCTGCAATACAGGCCTATACTACTTTTGGTGTAGCCCTGCGAATTTATGAGTTAAGACTTTATCACCTTCTGCATTTCGAAGTAAGCAACGAAAACATGAGTTCGAATTTTTATGACTTAACCTTGAGGACATAGATTTCTTCTTCATCAGGCTAACTTTGAAATCCGTTGGATATTCCGTTTTATCCATTTTCTTCTCTCCTTTATTCCCCGTAATGCCCATCTCCAGTAAAAAGTGGCCATATTTACATCCTTGTTCTTCATATGACACAATTTTGAACATAGAGCTGCAGCCAGTGTTAATACGTGGAAATTACTACGGGGTGAGAATGCCCACGTATATTCAAACAACACTCGAAGGCCTATAGACATAAATCAGCTCTATAAATACATGTTTTCTTCATTAAATACATATAAAAGTACCAAGGGAGTTACACAGCGACGGATGAAATGAGAAACCTTCTCTTACGAAAAAAAAACAGCACTATTGGGATAAAGAAAAGTAGAAACTCACATTTTTTTCAGGAATTACCCTAGGAGTGTTACAGCTCCTTCACTCCCCAAGAGAATGCTTATTTTTTCTGCATCTGAAGTAAACCTTTTTATTGTTCTATAAGAAATTAGGGGTCTTTCAGAATTTTTTAAACGTCTTGTCTAGGTACTCGGCTTGAGAAGAAAAATCTTCAGGCTATTTTCGCCGACAACAAAACATAGATGGAACTACTTCAGTTTTCTTGACATTCGTGTTACATGTGTTGTATTTTCACAAACACCGTAAACCTTCCAGCCTCAAATACCTTTCTGTATTCTACTTCCCAAATAGCGAAACTTAAAATCGAAAAATATGTTACAAATTTTCTACACTCATTCCTTCAACTAAGCATGCCTGAGTAAATACGCCGTCCTTAAACTAAAGCGCAAAGGAACATTCTTTTGAATAGACAAAATATTTAGGTCAGGACATTAAATCTTCTGTTTGATCTAATGCTTAGTCAAATCCCTACGTTATTTTGATATTTAACATATGTCGCATTCCAAACAGAATTTCGACAGACATTGAACTCCCTTCCTTTACGTTCAGTGACGTCAGTGTATCACGTGATATGAATAGAGAAAGAAGATTAAGAATTTGTTCTGTGCATGTGGTTGGTACTTTCAGTCTCTTGCATAGGTCGACGTGTGTTGTGTCTCTGAGGTATCATAAATAAATATGGCGGGCACGAGACGATATTTTCTTTGCCTCAAGAGATGTTTTTCGCAATAGGTAAAATGACTGTGCATATTGTATATATATTTATGTGTATGTATATGTGTATAGAGAGAGCGCGTGCGAGAGAACGTGGCTGTATAAATCCCTGGAAAGTTTCTGGCGGTATATGCAGGCTGAAGAGTAAGATGTAACTGGTGTTACTTATGTATGTTGGAAATGGATCTACAGTCTCTATTCAGAATACGTGGCAAGCACATATTTGATTTATAAACGCAGAAATGGGTTTTATTCAAAGAAACATATTTACACTTACGTTCTTTTTGCATACTGGGGAGATTATCGGTCTCGACAGATAGGCCTACCAATGTAAAGTTTATAGGACTGTGAGTCCATTGATATCTTAAGAAGTGATACAGAAGTTTGCATAAGTATTTGTTTTAATATTTGTATGAGATAATGATGATGAAGGTTATGTATATGGACATATGATGATATTTATTGACAATATTTTTGGCGAAGTGGCGACAGACGTCATCTGAAAGGTGGTTGTTGTAATTTGTAATACTTAAGCTTTGTGTATTATTTGTACATTGAAGTAAATTTTACTTCAAAATTTACCTACATTTTATTACACTTTTATGCTCCTTGATGTTCTCAAGGCCTAGACTCATTTCATATGGTGACGTAACAGCAAAGAAGAGCCTTAACAGAGGAGGAGTGGGAAGCGTGATGGAATGATTGGGACTGTCACTATGGGATGGAAGTTCGTGAGACCGTTGTTCGATTCCTGGTAAGGTGAAGGGGTTTACCTTTTCTCCAAATCATCCAGAGGGGCCCATGCAGCCCGCTTTGCAATTATTACTAGGGTGTGTCCTCGCATGTACACCAGCCAGGGCATGATGCTGACCGATAAGGTTAAGCATGAGTGGTGCTCTACCTTCCCACCCTCATATGCTTCCATGTCAAGCACAGGGAAAATTTTACCCTTTCCTTTCAGGGCAGAGTTTTCTTTTTCTTTTTTGTCAGTCCTTTTACCGATAGAGGGCACAAGCTTATGCCAAAATATTTGTTTTTTTGTGGCCACCATACTCACCATAAACATTGGCATTAGACCCTTACACTAATCTGTGCTCACAAAAGCATTAGAATCTATACAACATTTTAGCCTGTTTCCCATGTCAGATACTTTCTTTCTTTCTTTCTTTCTTTCTTTCTTTCTTAGTCTGACCTCTTCCACCTACTTAGTTTAGGTGTAGAGGGTTATTGTTGCACCTGATCACACTCAGTTACACACACACACGCAAACACACTTCATAGGACTCCTCTGGTTGAGGGATCGGTCAGTCACAGAGGTCTCTACCTGCACAAAACGCAACACTTACAAGATAGAAACATCCTTGCCCCCGGTGGGATTCGAACCCGCATTCCCACTAAGCGAAAAGCCGCAGATCTACGCCTTAGACCGTGCGGCCACCAGGATCAGCCTGTAAACTTATTTAACAATTTTAATTCCAGTGACTGAGTAATTGCCTTCCATAAGGATTAATTTCTGTGGTTTTTGGCAAAATGTTAGTGAAAAGCATGGCAGCTTATTGTTAATTTGTTTTATTAAGACAGACTGGAAGATTTATGAAAGAGGTATAAATTCCGGCATTATTTTTTAATTCACGCTGCGTAATTATTTTACAACAACAAAATTCTATTTGCGTATTATTTTTATGATAAGTTTAACTGATTTATTTCGTTTTGATTCGGTATAAAAATTCAATTGCCTTACATGCTGGGTGATACAGATCTCCGTTGAGTACGTTTTCAAATCCCTGAAAAATTAATGCTTGCTCTTGTCCGTACATGGGTGGAGAACTTGGAGGAAACCGTCAACATGATAGGCTATGACTCTAACCTCGTCTGGTTGCTGGAAATTCTCTTGTGTATCTTTCAAGAAATTTTGTTCCCTCATTTGTTACTGTCCTTTGTCCCCTTCTACCTCATTATTACCAAACTCGCTGCCTCACACCCATCTAAGCTCTCTGCTTTTACGGCTGACACAAGCCATCGAGGTCCTTTTGGTTATGCTCTTTGAATGTGATTCTTGCTCAGACACTCAGTGTAAGTGCCAATGTATTCGAAATGTCCGTGCTGAATGTTAAGATTTATTGTGTAATCATACTAAGAGAACAAAATATCGAAAAGAAATTCTGTAATAAGACACAAAGCTTTGAAATCATAACTGGTGTATAGGATAAATTATTCTTTTCTTTCTTATCTTGGTAATATAGTGAAGGTATTTTAACCGACAAGAAACATATGCCCAGTCTATAGCTGATAGAAAATTGTTTGGTACACTTCAACCTGAAGAGCTGGTTTTTAAATGGCGTCTGTTTAATTTGTGTCCGTGCGTGCACTCTTGAAATGCCTAAAGCGTATAATAGATGTGGTTTCTGCCTAAACAGGAAATGTACCGATGTGAATTCTAGAGATTCAAAATGAGAATTTTTTGTACGAAACTGAGAAAAGTTAAAATTTTTATTCAATATGTGACTGAGAATTCTGACAAACCTAATTAACCAGCAGAATGTGTCTTGAGAAGCTACTTAGTTCTGAATTACTCAAGAAATCGCCCGCCTTTATTTTAATTATAAGTATTACAACCATCGGCCTTCCGACAAGGAAACAAAAACTAAAATTAAAATGAACACAAAACGAGAAACTTTACAATAAATGCAGTTGAAATGGAAACAAGTATGTCTGCAAGGGTTGAACAAAATTCGACTCCCTTTGCTTGTTCTAATTAACTCTTAATTTGTGCAATTAAAAAGACATCTCTTCTCAACCCACGAGGTAATGTAATTTATTTTAGTCATTGATATACAAAATAAATAACAATCATTCTACACATCTGTAAGCCAGTTAATAGTAAGATAATTCCTATTAAGTTTCATTGTTTATCACTCAATGATTTTAATATAGGCTACTTTTTAGTGTCACAATCAGCTGACGGTTGCTCTTATTGTTGTGGGTCCGTATTATCTGCTTGCACTGGGACCTGCCAAAGTTATGTTTGGGAACCATTAACTTTTAAATAGCAAATGGACCCCACCCTCTCAGCTTTAAACCCCTTCTTTATTCGCCCAATCACGTCCTCATTTGTTTTCCATCGTCCTCACTGAAACCATCAAATTTTTGTTCGATTTTCCCACCCGACATAATTTCATACCTTATTTCGTCCTGCTCGAATGTCGTCATAAGTCTCATTTCCAACCCCCTATTTTTTTTTTCAATGGCTCGACAGCCCCTTGAGGGCCTAGGCCGTCTCATTTTACGACGCTTCACGATCACACTTTTTAGACACACCACACTCGGTAGGACTCCACTGGACGAGGGACCAGCTCGACGCAGAGACCTCTACATGACAATACACAACACTCACAAGAGACAGACATCCATGCCCCGGTGGGATTCGAACCCACAATTCTAGTAAGTGAGTGGCCGCAGACCCACGCCTTAGACCGCACGGCCACTGGGATCGGCCCAACTCCAATATCGCTCATTATTATTGGCTGTGTCTAGTGCTTAATTACAACCCCCCCTCCTTCAGGCGCTACACTCAGCACTGTAATGCACGGAGGAGGACTTTCCTTATATTTACAGAGAACAGAATTGTTACAATTTAGACAAGGGTGTAGCAGCCAAAGTCTGTCAAATCATGTTGACACGTCACAAATACGCGCTTTCTTAGTTCAGTAAGATCTGGAACAAACCGATGACCGCTTACCTTCGTCTGCGTACCACTGAATAAAGAATCCAAATGTGCAAACTGACTTAAGAGTTCCAATATGTGAATGCTGGTAAATGTACCATGCAAATTCTATCACAACGTGCACTGTGAGTAGTGTTTCTTTTCATACAATTTGCGTGCGGCTCGTCATATTGTAGCCAAGTCTGCTCCTTTGAATCAACTTTTAACATTGCTAGTTACGTCATCAAAATTACAATGAAGATTCGAGTCTTCTTGTAAGTTGCTCTGCGTCGACTGTTAAATATCACCGCCGTTCTTGGATTCATGTAAAAAAATTCAAATTTTGCGAAGTAAAATTTTATATTTATACGCGTGTGAAATATTTGTAAATTTACAACCCTAAAAGTATGATGGTGTGTATATTGGTTTATTTTCACAGGTACCCGTATTATAAGATGCTGATATTATAGTAGACAAACAGCGTCTGTGTGCATCGTACAAGCACATAACAAAATGACTCGCTCACTCCTTGTATCTCTAGTAGGGTAGATCGCAATTTCGATTTGTCAGACGACGTGGTCTCGGTTTCAAGTGCGGGTAGGCATAAGAAACTGTCACGTTTCATCTGGCAGGAAGTAATAAGATGAACACAGGCGTACGAAACTTTCGGTCAGGCGTACAAGATACAAAATATCCTCTACTTAAGAAATGAGCATGTTGCGATATATTACTCAGAATCTCGGACTGTTACAGGTCCTATGGTGCGGCCCCGAAAATGGAAAATAGTGTTTTTTATGAGTGTGAATATCTGTCTCTCACATTAAGAAATAAACATGGGATGTGAATGTTCGAGATTGGGTACTCAGAAAGATATTTGTGCTTAAAAGGAAGTAATAATATACTGGCGAATACTGCATAATGAGGAGCTTTATGTTTGCACTCCTAAATAAATTGCTTATTATTTGGGTGATCAACAAAGGAGAAAATATATATGGCAATTATGGGGGCAAGAGAATAGCATACTTGTTTGTGATGAGCAAACCTGAAGGTAAAAATCTGCATTCAAGAGCTAGGCTTAGATGGAAAAAGTAATATTAAAGTAGGTTTTAAAGAAGAAGTATTATGAGTGAGAAGGAAATAATATGGGAGGAAGCGGACTGGATTCAGATATCTGAGGATAGGGAGAAATATCTCGCTATTCTGAAAAAGGTAATGCAAGTTGTTTTTCCACAAAATGAAGGAAATATCATTGACTAGAGGAAGAACTGTTAGTTTATCAAAGGACTCGTCTCCGTAGTCAGTTTGTTTAAAAAGTGTCATGCTCTCACATTATTGTTGAAAAAATAGTATTATTATTAATATAAAAATAAAAAGTTGAAAAATTACTTGTTAAATACAATACCCTTAACAGAAACTGTGACGTGATGCAAAATGTTTGCATAAAAATTTGTAATCAGTCTAGCAGAATTAATTTGAACGCCTACTTTATTTTATGTTACCATAATAACTCTTTGGTGCTACGTATTTCACTTTATGATCGATATTTGTGTCCTACGATATTTAAAGTCGAACTGAAGTTGTGAAGTTGGTATTAGTTGTGTGTTCTTTACATTGGTAGGAAGCAGAAGGCCATTTGGTTCCGGTTAGTACTAAGTGCCAGTAGCCGAAAGGGTAGAATGCGGTATTATATTTCAAGATTGCAGTTACAGACAGTGTGCGTTGTGCGAACTAGGTCCTTAGGGTTGTTTATTGTGATTTTGTATTAAAAGCTCTAGCCTGCATCACTGGAAATATACGTTTACGACATGGTGAGTTTATTTATTTTAATTTTTGTTGTCAAAGGTTCTGTTTATACTACTGTTGTTTTAAAGTAATTAAATTAATATTGAGTATAGCATAAAACGTAAATTCAGTGCAAATTTTATGTATTAGGCTCACACAAATTTGGTTTATTTTAAAATTTAAAATAATTCCTGATACAATTGGAATCCGAGTAGGCATGCTCTTTATTTTTGCTGGTGGTCTTATTAATCGAAAGGGTAAAGGTAGGGTTATCCCTACACATTCTCATTAAGGTAAAGGTAAAGAGTAAAGGTACGCATTATTAGATTCGGCACTAAGTGGTGATGAATGTTTATTTTCCTGCTGCGGCCGCCTTACTCCTGCGGAAGAAGACCGACATCAGTGAAACTGCAGACTCAATATTGGCACTGTGGAGTAAAAGAATTTTCTTTTCCGGGAGGAAATAAATTTCCGATTGCCCGATTATTGCCGACATTGGATCTTAGTCTTCAGGCTTATTCAGATCCCAGGGTTCATCGTCTCAATTTAAAAACTTGAAAATTAATTCGTCATTCAATTTGATAATCTTTGCCTCAAATTAATCACGACACATGTGTTACACAAACCGTTGTGTTTGATTAGGCTTATTTTAAAACTAAGAGGACCAAATATAGGTAAATCTGATCTGTGACGCGATGGATTGGCACACGATTGTTGTGTGTAGAACAGTACCCATATTTACGTAATTCAAAGAGGTCCTACTAGATTTAAGCATCGAAGCTTACTTTAAAGTTAGATTGAATTAAATATTAAAGCAGATTGTGCCGGGGATGAGAATATGTTTAATACCAAATGTAGTGCTTTGGCATAAGGACAATACTACCTTTACCTTTCAGCACCTTATGTGGTCCCCTCTCCCGACGATTCTGATTTTAAGCAATTAGTTTCATGCAGTGTGTACCTACAGTTTCATGAATATAGCTCTTTGATTGCAAATAAGAAAAATGAGAAATTCTTGCGATGAATTTTACGCTGTTACCGTGTCATAAAGTTACACAATCGGCGTAGCTGAGAAAGACCTAAGGATAGTGTCTGGTATTTGGGAAATTTTCGTTACTACAATAACAAAGCTTTGAGTACACAATTTTATCTTCTGTGTGCAAATTACAGGAAGTTCAATTCTTGAAATATTAGGATGTTCTGACCGGTTTAGATTTAACAACGTCTCGAAAAATCGTCTTTTTTATTATGATTGCTCAGTTATGGAGTCGAAGACAATACTTTTCATCGAAAAGTTGACGACAATTTAGCGGTCAACACGGCGTGTCATATCAGAAGACCTTAATGTCGAACTCCTAGTGAAACAGAACTCTTGCCTTCAGCCTATGAAGTAGGCTAGTCTGTTCTCAGTTTGTATGTTTATTCCCACATTTTATGCACCTCTGACGCCATTATAATATTTTACGGACTCTTCTTCAAGTACGTGAAGTTAAGCTTGTAATAGAAATTTGCTTTAGGTCTGTGAACATTGATTTGGTGTGTTTTGACAATTAGTTGTGTTAAGTTTAACATTTGGAACAACAGTAACTGGCTGCGTGTACATTGTATCCTTGCGTGACACTGCCTTATGAATGACAATGTCCATCTCGCTCACACCTCTTCTAGAATGAATGGATGACGAATTTCTCAGGCTTCATGTTAATCTGTAGGGACTACTCGTAAGCTTTGGATGTCGTGCAAAGAAAAATGGTAATACGTTTACGGGTGTATTTCAATTAATTCCAACTTACTGAAATTATTATATTCATTACACATCCGTTACACAATGTATAGAATTTGAAAGCTTAGAGAGGAATACCTTTTCTTCTCTACCTTCGCATGCTGTCGATCTTAAATTGCCAACCGGTTAACGTATAAGATAATGTGGTCTACACTAACGAAAGTTTTTTAACTTAATCCTAAAGTAAATGAAGATCAAATAAAAATATACCCTTTCTATATAAGAGGCACATGAAAAAATGCTCATTGTGTATACGAGTACATCCCTTTAATATGTTACGAACTCAGATTATAAATACACATATACACTTCATATAATTAATATTAACTTTATGATATAAAACCATAAAATCTTTATCGCCTCTTTGATTGTTACCTTTTATTTTAAAAATATTTTCGTATGACTTTCGTAATTATGTTTATCTTCCATATCAGTACTAAATTTCATACGTCTAAATCTATTTTTGTGTTAGATGTCGCCATTATAGAGAAAACAAAAAATGTTGACATTTACACAAATAATAGCCGAAGAACATTGCATATTTTACCATGATCTCTTACCATACATCATTTCAGGGCCTAAGAGAAATTTGATCTAATATTACTCTCACCTCACAATTTTGCGCTTCGGGTTTGTTGTTCTTGTCTATAGAAAGTTAACAAGATTTGCAATGTACGTATAATGTAACATTATAACACTGTGACATTGTGGCCTTTCGCGTAATGTTTACACGTCCTCGGCTATCCGAACGCCTTACAATCATTTCACTCGAAGAGAGGGGTTTTATGGAGATTTAATGTCGCCTGCAACAATTTTTACGTCTTCAAGTACATTTCCCGATATTCTTACCATATTTTAACCAAATTTAGATGTTCTCGACAGATTTTCATGAAAGTCCCCAATATCAAATTTCACGGAAATTTTTCCAGTGGGAGTCGCGTTGATACGTGCAGACTGAAGGACATGACGAAGCTAAAATGCATGTTTCTCCGCTATGCGAAATTGCTTACAAAGGACGACATTCGAATATTTTCCAATGACATCATTTTCATACCAGATTTCGTGAAGCTGTCTAACCTTTCGAAATTTTAAACGGGAAACACACACACAGTTTCACAAACAGGGAGTGTGATGATCTCAAACATTTACTCCTCTCGTTTTCATTAAAATTCATGGGCTCAAAGTTAGGAAAGTGAATTTTTATATTATACTTATCAGAGCAAGATGTTTTGTAAGTTAAGACTATAATAAAAATAATTAAATAAATTATCTAGATACTTCACGTATCACACATTAGTGAACATTGATACTCAAAACAGGTACCAATTTTGGATAAAGGAATTGTAATAAACTTTTATAGAGCCATGCAATACTGAAAATATATCTCCTTTAAGTTTCTGTGTATTCACAGGATAAAACTAGTGGAGCATGATGCAAGCACGTAATTACCTGCCATAGTACAGCAAAATAGTTTTCAGCATTTAGTTTGTAGTTGCATATATAGTCACTTCGTCCCTCTGACGTACAAATAAGGTTTTGTCCACTTTCTAAAAAGGAAGTCGTGCAGACGGCCTTGAAACGACACTGAGCTCTTCATAATTGTGTCAAAGAGGCGGAGGGGTGTGTGAATTTGAATATGAATGCGAAGGACGTGAGATGTGTGGACACTACGAGAACGCAAAGTCGTTTTGAGTTACAAAATGACATTCAGAGGAACTGCGTGTTATTATGCGCATGCCAATGAGTCCCGCACACACAGCAGGTTACAAACAACACAACACGACCTTCCATTAATTAAGGTCGTCATTATTGAACAGCAGTGGTATTATATTTGAATGATTTGGCCGATTGGGGTCCCAACAATTTTTAGTGTGCCAAGGAGTAAGAAATTTGAATAAGACTGAAAAATCACTGTCCGATTCATTGTACGCTTTTATAAACAGTGAGTTAACTACTGACGTAAGGTAATGAGAAAGCAATAACAAAAATGCGGGTAACACAGCACTTCAGCCACGTATGTATATAATTTAAGAGTTTAAAAAAATTTAAAAATCATGCCTCTCCCACGCTTGCTATTTGTTTATTATTTCCTGCGTTCGGTGAGACTATAAGGTCCTTTATTGCGTCATTTTAATAGTTAAGGCAGAGAAGCAATAAAAATAGCTTATTCTGGAATATTTTGAGAGCGATTAATGTTACAATAAAAAGATTATCTAAAAATATTTACGTGCTAATAAATTCTGGATGTTCATATGTATATTGAATTCACTGCACTAAAATGTGATTTATATATCTTCTTTTTCAAAAGGTTTTTGCTCTAAAAAGGCTTGATAATCATAAGTATATTCATTTTACTGCACTAAGAAATGACTTCATTCTGTAAAACGAATTTTTGCTTAAACAACATCTCGACTATCATATGTGCATTAAGTTTAAAGCTCTAAAAATTTTATTGTTTGTGTAAAATGATATTTGGTCTAACAAAGTCTCGACGACCTTACGTACGAGTATATTGAGTTCACTGCGGTAGAAATTTAATGTTTCTGTTGGACCAATACATGTCATCAGTATGGGGACACACTTTTCACCCCATGAATAAAACAACTACTTGTATATCCCAATTAGTTTTGGCTGTGGTTGGTAATGTACAGTGTGCGTAGGTCAGTCTATGTGCCGTCTGAATAAAATAACCACATTTAAAATAGGGTTAAAGGAAATACAGGAGACAAGGTGTTGTTCGTTTTAAAAACCACTGAATGGACATAGTGCATTTAGTTATTTCCATAAATGAACACTTTAATTAAAATGCACGGAACGAAGAATTTCAGAAGGGATAAAGGTTCAATTAGTTCCTTCTCTATGTTGATCCATCACATCCACGAACGCCAATAACTATGCCTACACATTTCCAGTGACGGCGACGTAGATTTTATCATAATTGCAAACGTGATTTCATTAAAGGGAAGATGCCGAAACAAATAGCCTTTTTACTGTAGAACACAAATAGGGCCCACATACTTTTCCAAAAACCCCCACCCTCTTGGTAAAAAAGATGCTATAATTCTCTTAAGTGTCACGTAATTAATTACTGTGCTGTGGAGTATGATGCCTTGTAGTGTGGTACTAATTTAAAAATGTTTCGGAAGATTGTATTGTATCCATTTTCAGGAAGAAGTTTAAGTTACACATGGCAGAGTAAATTTTAAGATTGTGTTTAGCTCTGTCCTTCTGTGAGTGGCTGGCAATTGTAAGTTGAAGATGGAGGCAATATAGTGCTCCAAAGCATCTGTAAATTACTACCAAACTAAAGGCAGTCACAACGCAGGAGTCTGTGATCTTTATAGTCAGCACTTTCTGCTCCTACAATTAGGGGAGAACTGAATTTTTCTCATTGTCACAAAAAAAGCTTCTTTATTTAAAGGAGAAGCTGCAATTGTTTTAATATATTTTATTTTATTTTGGTTTATAGCTTGCTTGTTGTAATTTTTATTGTTGTTCACAGACTGGTTTATTTTGAGTGGTTAAAAATTGCGTATGTGGGATTAGTAATTAGGCTTTGTATGTTAGTGAACTTCTGTATACAGTTTTGCGTAACAACTATATCAAAATAACCAGAAAGGGAGAGAGCTGTGTTTTCGAACGAGGATATCAATGAAATATGTTATTAATTACAAATTTCATTTGTGAAAACCTTTAAGTCCTCTTCCGCAATTTATCATGCTCTCCACCGCTCATGACCCATAGCAACTTTATAATAAAATAGCTGCGTCTCAAAAATTGTTTTCAGTTGCACAGCTAACGTTTATTCCCTTTCCTGAACCCCAAAATGTTCATCAATCCTGTTTTTCTTTCTGGCATGATTCTTTTTAATTAACGCTATCCATTTAAACAATAATATAGCGTCGATTATAAATGAATGAGCATGGCGCACTCGTGGAATGACACTGACGGGGAAAAACCTAAGTACTCGAAGATAAAGCTGTCCCAGTTTCACATTGTCTACCACAAATCCCACATGGACTGGCTTTCAATTGAACTAGGGTACCGCAGCGAGAGTCCGGCGATTAACTGCATAAGTCATGGCACGGCTTTACAGCAATTCTGTTTTGTGTGTCCATGCAGTAACAAGATACCCCTATATGAGATAATAAGGCCGATAGCGTGCTAAGGCATAGTGGCCAATAATAGCTTTAAGACTTAAACTTTATTGGAACTGAGTGTATTGTACTTGTATAAATGAGACTGCAAGTGGTTTAAGTGGTAGCACGTGCAAGAATCAAGTACACTATACAGTTCACACAACAAACACTGTAGTGATGTCACTTCTCTAAATCGCAATAAACAGAGGCTGACAGCCACATGGGCTAATTGAAACCGATACACGGTGTTTCTTGTCAAGTTTTACATTCGCCATGGGTTTTAAAAATTTTGCCTGTTGTTTTCTGTATTCTAAAACTTGTTCTGTCTTTTAAAGGTATGAATATTGTCTAATGGTTGTCGGAAACAGGGTGCTGAGGAATATATTTGAGCCTAAGAAGGAGGAACTTGTAGAAGGCTGAAGAAAAATTTCATAATGAGATTATTTATACCGTTACTTCCTTCCTTAGTATGACTTCTACCTGATCTTTGTAGGTGTAAAGGGTTATTGTTGCACATGATCACACTCATACACACGCACACTCGGTAGGACTGCTCTGGACTAGGGATCGGCCCGTCGCAGAGACCTCTATCTGACAACGCACAACACTCATAAGAGACAGATGTCCATGCACCCGGCGGGATTCGAACCCGCAATCCAAGCAAGCCGCTGCAGACTTACTTCTTAGACCCTGCAGCCACCGACATCGGCCCATTACTTACATCATTAGTATCATTTCTATCATTGGGATATTCAAATTAAGGAGGATGGGAAAGTGAATTATAATGCTTTGTCATAACACAAGCTGAGTGTTTGAATAATTCCCATGTGATACGAAATATGCAAAATGGTTACCGGGTCTCTTTTCCAGGGGTAAGCCCGCGGGGCGTGGCGCTGACAACCAACCCCAATCTGGCCCCGAGGTTAAATAAAGAGTAGAGTTATACCTGTACTCCCCGTTCGGACCTTCATGGCAGGTTATAGGGTAGAAGTTACGTTATTATATTTACCTTTTTATAGTATGTGAACCTTGCGTAAAGTTGACACTGGTTATGCTTATTTTCCGTAATTTTCTTTAACTATGTCAGATATGAAGTTTGCACTTTGGCGCAAATTTAATTTGTGGTATCCTGGGTTTTGACACTGTGTAGTCAAGTAGGAGGGTACAAAAGTCTTAAAGTAGCCTATACCGCTTTCATTTGTCCTTAAACAAGGAAAAGAAGGTTCCTCAGAAACCTTTTGACTAATTAGCATACAAGACGTGTTAGCCTGGAAGAACACACTCCACAAATTTCACAATTTTAAAGGCCACAGCTGTGGAAGGAACTTAGTGAAGGCTAGCTTAATGTAAATAGTTTCAACTCTATATAGAGGCCAGCACACTTTCACAACATTAAACTTTATCGATAACACCTTTGAATTTATGCTCATGATTTACAATGGCGATAGCTTGTTACGCCGCAAACAAGCAGATATTACTTTCTTTTCTTCAAATATTCAACACAGAGGTCTAAACAGAAATGAATTATACAAGATTTGTAGATGATACTTATACTTTATGTTCTTAGTGCTCACTTTTAAAACTAATTCCTAATTTCAGAAATGTTATTTCAATTTGGGGTTTTTATGAAAAATACGTGTATAAAACTAATACTTCAGGTGAATTTAGCACCGCAGTTATTCCCAGCTATAAGTAGCATTAAACTTCATAGAATATTTTAGCAGATCGCACATGCAGGAAGTCAAAAATATGTGCCCGTTCCATCCATATTTTTTGCGTCATGTCACGCACTTACACAAAATATGCGTAAAAATAAAGGAGGACAAAGGTGAGAGAGGAATTTAATCACAGATCTTTTATTTGGGTGTAGATTGTCCACGGAAGTGTATTGGTCACTAAGGATTGCAGAGAATTTAGCGTAAAATTTTATGTACGTACGAAGTTTGGTAAGAAAATAAGACTACATGACGTATAATTTTGTAACTAAAGAGCCTACGCTAATCGTGACTGTAATTCGTCCCTGAGCGACTCTCAATTGTTTTCAGCACTGAGCCGAAACCCTTGCTGCCACAAACATGAAGATGACGACGAGGAAACAGTTTTGACACGATGGCGGATAGCAGTGGACATGGACTTGTATTAACAGGAAACAGAAAAACTCGTCCCATGGCATAATAATGATTTAGATTGTGGCGGTGCCTATATGAAAATTTAGGAGGATAGCAGCACAATTAAATCTGAACTGTTCTTATTATAGCTGAAAAAAAGAAACAATGTATTTATTGTCAATTTA
Source organism: Reticulitermes speratus (assembly GCA_021186555.1). Classification (NCBI taxonomy): domain Eukaryota; kingdom Metazoa; phylum Arthropoda; class Insecta; order Blattodea; family Rhinotermitidae; genus Reticulitermes; species Reticulitermes speratus. The sequence goes on from JAJKFL010000004.1 coordinate 23,694,025, forward strand.
TATTCTGGTCCAATGCTGTATTTCCTGTGCGTATTCAGAACGTCATGGAAGATTTTATGGACACTGAGTCAAATCCTTACATTTTGCACTTAAGTACCTGTTGAAATTCATCGGGCAGTCAGATGTCCACGATTCTTACAATACCAAGGAAAACATTTTCCGTAACTTCGGACTGAGCTGTCGTTTTCGAGTGTCCGAACCGTGCTTGTAACTTTTCGTGTCCTGACAATAGGTATTTAATGTAAAGGTACTCGTCACCATGCACGACAAAGAAGCATATGAGGATTGGAGGCAAAGCTCCACTCATTATTAACCTTGGTACCAGATGGAGGTGATTGGTCATCTTCACACCACAACCATCTTAACCCTTAGGAAACTGACGGTAATACCCATTCAACAGGAGACTGTGTGGTCTTAGAAAATGTATGGACGTTTTGGAGAAGAGATAAACTCTTGCCCCTGCCGGGATTCAAACCACGGTTTGTATTGAACATTATAAACGTCCAAGTGTTTCTGTGTCTCTGTCAGATATCAAACGAACTAAATATGCGTGACATGTTCATATTATTAATTATTCTACATCCTTGAATTATAATTTACTGACTTTATTCCACTTTAACCCAAGTTTAGAGACTGTGTATATTACGTTGCCCTTCAGAGCTGAATTGTTACTGATATTACGACCAGGTTTAACAACCAGAATCTCTGCATTTATTTAATTGGGATATCCTGTTTGATGATACACTACGTGTGGCGATAGAGAACGTCAATCGAAATCACATGGTGTATTTCTCTTTTGTATGATTCTCTAAACAAAGAGTATCCCCCCCCCCCAAACAACATCAACTCGGGAGCCGAGATAGCTCAGTCAGTACAAAGCCAAGTCTACGGGCAGCACACCACAAGAATCATGTCGGATTCAGTAATTAACTTCCCCAAAACGTCCAGAATATGTCTGGGTTTCACTGAAACTTCTATTCAGTTGGTACCCTTTCAGTGTTGAGGTTAAGAAGGAGTGGGACTGTACCTCCACTCCTTCATATGCCTTCATAACATTCACAGGGATATCTTTACCGTTACAAGATTAAACCACTGATCTTTATAACAGGCAATGAATTTTTTTTCTCTGCGAACTAGACACTCCGTTCTTTACACGATAGAAACTGTCTTCAAGTGCACAAATATCGTGTGGATTCATGCGAGTTTTTTGAGGTTCCCTTTTTGCTTGATGTGGCGTCGCATCACTGGATAATCCTGTAAAATTAGCTTAAAATATCATATATTATATCTATGAGTTAGTTGAGTCGAATTTACAGAAGTCTGCTTCCGCTAACACCACGTTTTTGGAAGCACATTGATATTTTTTTCAATGCCTCGACAGCCCCTTGGGGGCCTAGGCCGCCTCATTTGTCGAGACTTCATGATCACACACTTTAAATACACCACATTCGGTAGGACTCCTCTGGACGAGGGACCAGCCCGTCGCAGAGACCTCTACCTGACAACACACAACACTCACAAGAGACAGACATCCGTGCCCTCGGCGAGATTCGAACTCACAATCTCAGTAAGCGAGCGATCGTAGGCACATTGATTTTACCTACTCTAAATAACAGCTACAGGAGACATAAGATCATTAAATAAACAATTAACTAATCTGTTTCTCAGCCTTCCAGTGAACAAAGCAAACTTTTTCATGGGTGAGGATCCATGTTATGTTCGGAAGATAAACTGCTTTTTAACATCGTGTAGAAACGTTAATATAGGTTAAGTGACTGCGTTACCCCGGGTTGTAATTCGCATAAATCTAAGAGAGACGAGGTTTGTTTTGCGTCTGTCCGTAACGCAGAATCTGACGTATGACTCCCAAAATATATTTCTTCTCTCATCAGATATCGTTTAGCAAGGAACAACAGCTACTAGACGTTGCTCTTTATTTATTTTATACACTTCAAACATTGGATAAGGCTGTGTGACAGTCCATTGCCAAACATGGGGTTTGTGTAATTGAAAACCACAGCTTTGGCAAGGTAAAAACCTTACCGAAAATTGTCGGTTAGAGAAACCGCTCCTTAAAATATTTTAAGAGATGAGTTGATCAAAAATGTTAGAAACAAAATTTTAAAATGTAATAAAAGACGTACTACAGTAGTAATCTGGAGACTAGCATGCTGGTTTGTGGCTGTCATTGTAGCTCCCCCCCTCCCCAATAAAGGCGAAAGTGAATACTCGAACAGTAGTCTTGTGGGTTGCTTTAGCTCGTAAGCACAGAATCTGGGTAATAAAAATTTTACGCTTTTATATCTGCATTTAAATTTCCTAACTTTTATTTACGAGCTACCTATTTCGATCAACCAACTTATCTACTATCCTAAATGAGATTTGGTACTTTCCTCAGCCCATTCAGAAAAATTCCGAAACAGTATATGAAATTAGGCCACAGCCCCTTTCTTCTGCACATTTTTCAAGTCATTGTTCACTATCACCTTACTCTCACACTACATATGAGAAGTGGCTATTAAGTAACGAAACTCTTGTCTGCCACTCGTGACCTTGCATGTTGATACTCTAAGTAGATACGTAATTGCTGCCGCCGAATCTTCCCCAGTCACGTGCCAGACCACGCTCCGTTATCTTGACGTAGTTTCGAATAATACGACTTGTATATAAAAGTTTTTAACTCGCTACACTCAAGTCTGACAAAAATCTAAGCAACAATTGAACATACAACTTCTTACGAAGCTCAAGGAAACTGCAACCAGTAAGTTCAATTTCTTGAATGAGGCGTTTGCAAAAGATGACAAGAGTTATTTAAAGCTCTCTCACAATGTGGCTTCAACGGATGCTGCTAGGTTTGGAGGGCTAGTGTGGAACTGTGTGTGGCTTCTGATGGAAACGTGTTTGAAGGGAATAATATATAGATATGGAATAAGCGGTGGTGCAGTTTGGGGGGGGGGGGGGGGGGCCACTTCGCTACAAGCCGGAATGTTGCGGGTTTGATTCTCAATGGGGTTATTGGGATTTTTCATCGACTTAATCTTTCCGGCCGCACTATGGCCCCTTGGGTCGATTCAGTCTCTAGCAGAAATGAGTACCAGGGATATTTCCTGGGAGGTAAAGCGGCGCCGTGTGCAGGGCTGACAACCTGCCCACCTTCATTTGCAGAATGTCTAGAAATTCTTGGAGCCCCGACCTCCTGAAGCCATAAGGGCCTATCAGGCCTGTAATGAGATAGATTTACCTTTTTAATATGTAGATACAATAATTTCATTAGTAACGTACATTTTGAACTTCGTCTCTTTATTTAATAGCCACATTTTCTAGTCTGAACTAATAACAGCGTCATTAAATGGGCCATATAAACAAAAACAATTAAAGCTGACCTGTACTTCTGAACTATTAGCATACTTAGGCTGCATCCCAATCTGTATTGAGTGTTTTAAGATTATTAACTCCATGCACTTCATCCATCTCCTGATTTTTTAAATTAATAATGAGCAATAAGCTGTACATTAGACCCCGTCCTGAGGCTGAATAATAGGGCCTACTTAGCTGGTCCCATTAGGCGAAGCTACTCTCAAAGTCTGGACACCCGATGTCAAAGTCGTAACATATATGTTACTAGTTTATATGACGTCGGTTACCCAGAGATTGAGGGTAGCTTTGCCTTTGGGGCCAATGAGTAGGTTTCATATTTTAGCATGAAGATGGGAATCGATTCTGTCCCGAAACGTACCGTTTTGTTTACTATTTCTTTTTATCACTTCTATTAATTTTAAAAAACAGAAGGTGGACAAAATATGAAGCTATCAATCTTAAATGTGATATAACACATTCAGAACCTTACAGAAAACTGAGAATTGATCGTGCTCGATTGTTTGTTTGGATAGAGAATTGTTTCTTCAGGCTTGCCTCAGTTGTTATTTCTAATCGTCAGTTGGTGTTCGGCATCACCTCATACGTCACAGAGAAGACAGTCTGTCTCAATTATGAAAATCAATTACATTAACTTACATAGGTCTTAGCAAGTTTTATTTTGTCAGATTTTTACCAGATTTGATTTGCAAAACAAATTTTAGTAAATATTCCCAACATAAATTTTATATTGCTTTCACCGTGCATTTTCACTTAGTATTCAGTAACCAACAAATGCACAAACATAAACTACTTTATAGTATTTATTAATATCGATGCCCTCCCCTACACGTGTTTCAATGTGAAGTGTAGTAGCTTGTTACCCCCTGAAGATGGTCTACGGACCGAAACACGTGTAGGGGAATTCATCGATATTAATAAAAACTATAAAGTAGTTTATGTTTGTGCATTTGTTGATTCCCAACATAAATTTGCACGAAAATCCATGAAGTGGGAGCCTATTCTTTCCATTCGGACGGATGGACAGACATTACCAAGCTAACAGTCGCTTCTCATAATTGTTTGGTAAGCTCGTATAAAATTACTGGTTGGATCTCAGGTATGCTCAAATAGGCCTATGTATAAACACGTTTTATCCATCCGTACTCTTATATTTTGTTTACGTACTGCTTCAATAAAGCACTACGAGGTACTGTTCTTATTCACTTCGTGTACCATAATGTTTGGCTTTCATATTACTGTTTGTCAAATGTCACTTTCACCTGAACAGCACACCGTCACATTCGGTACGTTCTCTGCCCAGAAAGCTGCTAACCTACCTGAAGTTTCTCTTCGTTTACTCAGGCCTTTCAGCCAATTTCTGGGATAGTAACTGGAATTGGGCCAAGAAGGCTTCCATCTATATTTTTACACCTTACTATTCAGTAATTAAAAAAGGAAAGTAATACACAATTCGTCCTTCACTACTAAATCGTCGTAATTAAATTTCAGTGTATTATATGTTTCAGTCCCATTTCTGGCTATCATCAGGCACTGCATTTAAAACATCTTGAGGAAGAATACTATTGTACAATAAACATGCCAGAGTTAAAATGAGATCTCATTTTATAAAATTATTATTTAGAATAAAAAGCCAGATTTCACTGATTCGCGCTTTAAATTTGTAACAAATGAGATCTCATTTTAATTTTGAAATGTTGATTTTACAATAGCATTCTTCCTCAAGATGTTTGAAATGTAGTACCTGATGATGGCTGGAAATAGGGTCGAAACATGTAGTGAAAATTGAAATTTAATTATGAAGATTGAATTGTGAAGGAAGAGTTGTGTATTATTTTCCCTTTTGTATACATTCACAACGGGATATATAACCCTAAATTTATTCACTAATTACCTTATTACTCACTGTGGAATCCGGACTATTGGAAGGCTTGTTAAATAATAGAAAAATAAATAAATTTATATTAACTTTCATTTATTAGAAAAAAGGCTTACTTGTTATCCGATTCGGGAGACAAATTGTCGACGTCATTAAATAAGACCTGTAGTGTGTAATGGAACGTGCTGTGAAATCGACCGAGATTTGAAAACAGTATGACTACGTCTTTTGGTTTGGGGAGGCGCACCAGTGTAATATGTAGCCCGTCTGAGAAGTTGAGAGTAGCATTCAGCCAGCACTGCAAAGAAGAGCGTATACAGAAACGTCGGTGGAAGGAGAGAGGTATTGCTATGGAGAGGGATGTAAGAAGTAGGACTTATGTTACAGATGTTACGAGGAGACATGCTGAATTCACGAAATGTCAGTGCAGCAGATAAAGTTCCAGCTGCTGACTTCTGTCCCACTTCTTCGTCAGCGCATTTCTAGGTCCCATTCCGCAGCAGTGGGAGCCGGTATAGCGACTAGGTTACGGACTAGACGGTCCGGGTTTCGATTCTGGGAGAGCCAAAAAGTTTTTCTCCTCTTCGAAACGTCTCCACTGGCTCTGAGGTCCACCCAGCCTCCTATTCAATGGGTTTATTTCCCGGGTGTAAAGCTGCCAGGTGGGAGGTTTTGAGGTTGACCACTCACCTCTATCTTGTGCCGAGACTAACAATGAATAGCACTTTACTTCTTCTCCCCGTGTATGTCTTCATGGTGTGGACAACGGCAACTTAACCTGTTTACTTTTTCCACTGTAACAGTTTCGGATAAATTATGACTGCTTGCTACATAATTACAACACCTGGCCCCTCAAATATATTGTAATTTTTGTATAAAATATAAATTAGTTTGTATTTAAAATCTACGTACTTGAAATTTGCCGTCTTCATCACGGTAGGTAACAGCATTATGGTGTTTGGAATATGAAACCGGTTTAATTGAGTAAACGGGCACCTATGTTTCGGAAGACACGTTAGCTTTCATCTTCTGGTAAGAAGACCTGACTACATTTCATTCTGAGTTCTTTTTTTCTACCCTGAAAACGGACGCAAAATATTTCTCCGAAACCTGACACCGTTTACAGAATTCCGTCCGGGACCATGCATTCTTAATGCTGCGTTTAGTTCCAGAGTCTTCTTCAAACATATAAAAACACATTGTGTTTTATGGCCTGATTTTTAGCTACTTGTCCTGTTTTATTGTAGAACGTTTGCTATCATAAACCAACATCGCTGCTCTCTTCATATTAGGTTTAAGTGCTGAGGTTTCTAAAGGCAATTTAGGAAAAATAATAAAGGCAGTGTTCATACCCATGTTATACTAACATTATAGTGGTATGCTTGAAGACATTCACAAAATTTCATAATCGAAATAGCCGCTCCGGATAAAGATTTTAACCAGGAACTTTCCTCATGTAAAGTGGGAGTGAGAAACAATGTATCTTAAAGTGTGGACAGATTCGAAAATCTATGGTGCCTACAAAAGTAAGGTTATAAATAGTGTAAGAAAAACATTCTGATTTTTCTAAAACATCCCGCCATGTAAGTGAAAAATACATCATATTTCTGCACCTCAATGACCTCGAGGAGGTAAGATTAGTCCTGTGTTGAACTCTTGAGTGCAGCTTGAGATAAACAAAACAGTATTTCCTCAGATGTAACAGATTGGGGAGATCAGTGGAACTGGAAACTGGATAAGATCCTCAGAAACTCAAAAAACTAAGTCATTTATATACTTAGTATTAACATATTTACTATTATAATACACGGAATGCATTTCGTTAGATTTGGTGCTGCTCAAACATATAAAGTGAATTGTAAAAACTTTGCCACACCCTATTCAAACTAGCATATCAGAATCATAGTTCAACGAGATGAATGCACCATGATATATTTATGCATTGTGTGTATAAATTTACTCCCTCCTATACGGAATAAACCACGTGAGAACCTGGCCCCTAACACAAGCCTCAGCATAACCCTCCAAGGATCCTTATATCCTCCATTCCCATTGTTCATATATATATATATATATATATATATATGCACATATCAGGGAAGAAATACAATTTTTTCCCCACATTCCCTCGCCAATTTCGTGTTTCGTGCGATGTGCGAAGCTGAAACATGGTTCAGATCGTTCCCAGGTTCAGAGCTGCGTTCACAAGAGACTGCATTTTATTTTGCATCACGGGTAGGTGAGCATACCGCACCTGCCAGAGAGTAAGTGCAGCTGAAAGGCGTGTGTTTTTGTTGAAGAAAGCAGCATACAGTTTAGGAATAGTCTATGGGATTAGTTTTCTCTCAGAAATTAATAATACTTAGCTGACTGCGTCGGCAAAAATTTATTAGTAAGCAAATTCATTTTTTACAGTAATTACCTAATTATTGTAAACAAAATAATTATCTAATTACTGTAAGCATAAATAACTTGTTTACAAATAAAATTGTGTCGACTAAGTATGCTAAGTATTCTTGGTTTCATATTAGGAAACACAACGAGGTGCCACATACGAAGGTTAGTTTTTAATTCAGATGACATATCTGCCATTATGACTTCCCAAAGTACCACATACCCACAAAATCACAGAGTAAACAACGACGCAAGAGTAATTGGCGCATGTGATCAGCGGTGTCCGTTTTGCGAGACGGTTGGATTGCATTAAGACTAGGAGTTTGGTCACCACAGCTTGCTTCATGTACTTTATGAAACCATCCGCATATCTTTTCACACGGTCCGGCAACAAAGTCGGTACGTGCAAATTGTCGGCTCACATGTCGGTAGAGTTACCGGACATATTTTTTGAATAAACCATAAATAAATAAATAATAAATAAATAAAGATAATATTGTCTCTGTTCACATCATGCAGTCGTATGTATAAGCAGCAGCACACCTCCACTTATTCCTAAATTCTACACTAGATAGAGAAGAGTGAACAGCATCATGCTCCGGACGCTTTATTCCAAGGAAATAACCTTCATTATCCATTAAACAGGAGGCAATGTGGACCCCATAAATAAATAAGTGATGGGAAGAGCATTTGGAATGTTGAGCATTCATTAAGCATATTTCTGTGGGAAAGTTTACGTAAAATGAAAGAGCTTTGTAATTGTTTATATTGGGAGCTTGAAGATGACAAAGACAAGTCGACAACTGTAGCCCTTTATATTTGTATAATAAGCCGAGTATTTAATTTGTACATAGTTATTGTGTAATAATATTAATGTTATTGTGGAAAACTGTCACTTATTTAGTGTCTACTCTATTTAAGGTTTTAATGCCAAGTGACGGCTTTAGTCGTTACTAAGTGTAATTTTTAATGGTCCAACTTCGATTAAGGTTTTTAATTATAATACATAATTAGGAATTATTTTCGTATTTAACAGTAGCGACTGGAGCATACTGGCAATTTGAACTTTGGTCTCTTAGAGTTTAAGAGAAGATAGGCTGCAATAGATCTCGAAATAAGTGGTAGAATAAATTTAAGGGCAAATAAGCAGACTACAATTGTGAGTACATGTGAATGAGTTTGATACTCAAACGTAACAAATATTTCAGTTTACATCTGAGATATAGTAAATACGTGAATATTACAAGAAATAATATGTTGTCTTGGGTCAAGGAAATCGTGTGGACCTACAGCTTGTGTCCGTAGAAAAGAGACGTATGTCTATATTTTTGAAACTTTTGTACTATAAGCAATTGGCATATTCCTCAATCCTTTAGAATGATTAAAATTAAATGGAATATTTTAATATATTCCTCTATAACGCATACAATTTTAACGCTTTTACACTTTCTTCTCTAAACATATACAGAGACTCTGTCTATGTTTTTATAGCACACATATTATTCTAATTTTGTAATGGAACATTTGCTTTATTGATTGTGTCGAACAAATAAGGGGTGTGCTTAATGTTACATTTCTATTGTCGTATAAATAGTGTCTATGTAGACTCTTCTTTGTGTCTGTGTTAATTCTTCCCGAAATATGCCATATAGGCCTATCAATTTTCCTTATATAATAAACTTATTGGAACATTTTTAAGCATGATATTCACTATACTCTTTGTTTTGTAACGTCAAAATTGTTGAATTTATTCAGTAATAATCTCTTGTACCATGCCATAATTATAAAAATTATCACTGAATTTATGTTGTTTGCAGTTTAATACGATAATAAATGGCATAAACAACATATACACACAAACCAGGATAAACAAGTACCTAGCCCTAAAAACTAAATATTAACAAGTAGCGGAAAATGTTTTATCATTTTCTGTTTATTCAGAACAAAAAAATTCACTCTTATTTTTCTTAAACTCTGGACCGTTTCTTTGCATGACATGTGATATACTACGTTGAATATAAAGCCCCACATTTTCATTTATTTGAATCTTACTTTAAGAACGTTAAATACATAATTAATTACAACTCAAATGACAAATTTTCAGATGACTGAATTCTGATATTTGTCAAATTGGGATAATTCTTCGTATTATCCTTCTGTTCGTCTCGAGCACTGGAACAAATAATGAAAGAAGGAAAACAGTGTAATACATATTGGTCAAATTTAAAGTTATGCACCATCCGGACTCAATGATAAGGGAGTAAAATTTTATATTTTTATAATTATATTAACCCGAAAAACAACAATGGAAAAAAGAGACGCGGATTATTGTATTAAGTTCCGTAACTACATTTGTCACACTTTTATAATGTTCTCGCATAATTAGAAATTTGAAGCCGAAAATAGCTGAATTTGGATCTCTTGGAAATACGTTAATGTGAGTGTAAAATAAAAGGGTTACTGCTTTCTTTTTTAGACCCTACTTGACTAGGAAGACCATATCTTTAAGGAATTTGAATTACAAGATGCAAGCAAAATTAAAATACTGTCTTGCCAGAGCCTGCGAATCATTTCCTAAAATTCGGAAGGAATACAGGAAATGCAATTCATTGAGGTTAAAGCAATGAATAGTTTAAAATGTCTACATGTGCAGAAAAACAGATATTTAAATTCCTCTAATGGGCAGGACAAAAGAAGAACGGTGGCTAGATTCCTAGTAGAGGCAAGAAATCTTTCTTTTTTTTTCATATTGTCTTGACCGACTCTGGGGCACACATATCCTCCTATTAATGGGTACCGGGGTGCTTTCCCCGCGTGTAAATAACGAGGAGCCTGAAGCTGAGGCTTACCAACTAGCGTAGAGTTTAAGAATGAATGGAGCTATAACTACACTTCCTCATGGCGTGCACCACAAGAAGAAATTTACGTGTAAAAATGAATGAGATATATGAGAAAATACGAGACAGTAAATATTCTTAACTAGCTAGAGCCCGCTAATGTAATTTGCATGCATTAAATTACAGTTCACAATTTTGATATATAAGGCTTCGGAATAAAATACTAGCTTGTGTTCCCTGTTATTACATCAGATCTACAAAAGACCAAAATAAATTACGGCTTTGCCGAAACATAATACAAGAAGAATAATCAAACACAGACGAGACAGACTTAGCCATTTGTACGATTCGAGACGTAGCAATAAAGTTTCGAACACGTCGCAGAAGATTGTCATAGTAGAATAATTTCAAAACGGTGTATGTCTGGATTAGTAAGTCAGCTCGTTATTTACATACATTAAACTTCAGAATTATAATTTTTCCCCTTGTTTTACATTGTAGTAAAACTTGGTCTCTTATATTGAAGGAATAACACAGGCTGAGGTTGTTCAAGAATAGAATACTGTGGAAGGTATTTGAGCCCAAGTGGAATTACTAGTAGTTAACAGGGGCTGGGATACTTTGCACGAAGAAGAGCTTCGTGATTTATACTCCTCTCCAAACGACATTCGGGTGGTCAAATCAAGAAGAGTGAGATGGGCGGGACATGTGGCACGTATGGGCATAGAAAAGATACACACATCCATCTGGTGGGATAGCCTGCAAAAAAGAGGCAACTGTGAAGACGTAGATGTAGAAGGGAGGATAATATTAAACTAGATCCTATAGCAACCGATTTGGAGGGTTCAGTCTGGATTAATGTGACTCAGGATAGTTAAAGTGGCTGGTTTATGTAAACGTGATGATAGGCCTTCAAACTTCGTGTTCCATAAAATACGGTGAATTTCTTGACCATCTGAGCAAATGTCAGCTTCTCAAGAAGGACTCTGCTCCATGGAGTCGTTTATTTATTTACTTATTTATGTAGTTAGTTTATCAGTCAGTCAGATAGAAATTTAAGTTCTCGAAAAATGAAAATTGAAATGTTTTCGAGATTTGAGGTTATTGCAGCGGTATTGCTGAAAAATCGAGTCTTTTGAAATGTTGCGCCGTGTCGACCGGTAAATAATGCCCCACTTTTCGAAGACGAATATTTGCTTTATCGTCAGTGTCAAACAGTTAAAAATTTGCTTGATCCTGAAGATGACGACACTCTACTTCTTCGAAATATCGTAACTATTTACCACTCGACACGGCGTAACATCCCCAAATACCTTATCCTTCTAAAAGAAATTGTATTTATTCAAGCAAACGTGTAATGTATGTCGCCTTTGTTTCTTAAAATATTCTTGGTGTGCATGGAAATTGTTACCATCGTATCCTATCTGTGTGAAGTCAGCTCTATAGCAATATGGTTCATGTACCAGAGGCGTTCACATCTAGCAAATTATCTCGAAAATGAAACTGTCAGTCAGCGCTGAGAGATGGCAGCACACAATGGGCTTTGAAGGGGCACAGGATAGGAAATGGCGCTGAGGTTTTAGAGAAAGGAAGTGAACACGTAGAGAAAAAGGAGAGTCCAAAATTGTGAAGTCTGGGGTAAAGCAAGGATTCTTTTCTGCAAAACGAAATTCACCATGGAGGTATAGAGGGAGAGGTTTGGTGAATCCAGAATGAAATGAGATACGGATTCAATGCAATGCGGTGATACTACGGGTGTGTGTTTGGAGTCGGCATCTAAAAACAGTTAATTTTGATATAAGAAACATGCGAGTATTGTGTTGTGGCGGCAGATTTATCATTATCTTAGTAACAGCGCCCCCCCCCTTCGCATTAACTGTCAGTACGTCCTGCTATTAGTGTAAGGAAACCGAACACATTTATGATACAAAGAAATAGAAACACGTGTTATTAAAATGTGCAATTTTACTCCGGATTTTATTGACTCTATGCTCTACTCGCTACGTAACCTGCGTAGTTTGATAATTTTAGAATTAATTTTATTTGTAGTCTCTAGCTGATTTTGCTTTCATTTATAGGCCTACAATTTTAATAATATTTCCCCATTGGAAATTACAAAGTGTACAAACCTATATGAATAAGAAATTAAACTTGATATCAGTAACTTTGATGAGTCCTAACAGTAAGTTACTTTAAATGTTGGAAAATGTGTGCTCTTTGAAGTGTGATTTCCCAAATACCTCCAGCGTATTTTAAGATATATTTTATATTAATATCTAAATAAAATATTCAAGTACATATTTTGCTCTTTAAATTTTATTGGAGTATTAATAAGTGGGTAATGAGTATAAGTTGCTGTATAGATAAGGATACCATTTCTACACATATGCGAAAAATTAAATTTTGCTTCTATTAAAAATACATTTTAACATTATCAGCGATCTCACTTTTAGCCGTCAGCTTATGTGTTTTCGTGTGATTTTTCTCGAGGCCTATTATGATATTTTCTTATTAGCGACAAGTCAGCCTCACTCTAACTGTCTATTGAAAATAAGAGGATAATATAAGTTCCTTTCTGCATAATTTTCCCCCTTCTACCCTAAGCCCCTGATTATTAATGTTACAAATGCACGGATTAGCCATTGTGACAAACAGAGCACGAACACAACAAAGACTTGATAATTAGATGTTTTCCTGTGATATAATTTCCCACAGCTATTATTATGACATTCTGCAATACTGATCTGTTACACATAAACACAAACTAAAAAATCGTTTATATTTCTAAGTTAATTATTTTTTATTACGTTTAATTGATATTTTCCTTCTCTTAGAAGAATTTTTGTAATGAAAGATGTATAGTTTCATAATTTATGTTGAAATAACATTTTTTGCAAAATAAAAGAAAGTGTGTTGTTCATATCCTAGAACAATTCATTCCCTGATTTTCGTTACACACACTGCATTCAATTAGAAAGACCAACCAGATAATGTTAAGAGATTTGAGACAATGTTGTGTACGAAAACTCTCTGTTTATTCTGAGAACCTTGCGAAAAAAAGTCTATGAAAGAAACACAAACTTCAGCCAAATTTCTTTTTTGAAAGGTCTGACATATTTTCATGAAACTAGGAAGAACTTCCTGATATTTCAGGCCAATACAACACAGTATTTTTAATTTCATATAATTACTAAAAATAACATGACGTGTCAGCGAGATTACAAAAAAAGTTTTAGTTTAGTTTTCTGAAGAGTTTTTATCAAGTGATATTTGTGTAAAGTAATAAAATTACAAAACTTTGACTCTGAAAAAAATTTTAGTGACTTTAAATTTTGTGGCGTAACTGGCGGATCATTGGAATTTGCAAGTAAAACACAATGCAGTGTCCAATGTGTATCTAATGTTGTTTTAAATTATACAATTGAGAACATAGCGAGGATGCGAACCTTTAAAATTTAGTCCTGCAATTCTACCTTACACGGAGTTTGTATCTACTAGTAGATAACAAAATTTTTTACAAAAAAACCAAATAGAAGGAAAATAATTATACATATTTCTTCGTAGAACTAGTAATACATGCAGTGGGAGAGTACGTTTTAATATTTCTTTTAGAAAACTTTCTTAATTTTGAAGTAGGTGTTACGCATAGAAAGCACTGGCTTTGACTAAGGAGGGTAAAAAAGGCTTTGCCAACAATTGACAAAGGAAATATTTGGAGACATGTAAAATTCCAATTTTACGGTTTTAAAGCAGGATTCCTATATAAATAAATAAAAACTGACCCTACGTTTTGAAGTTATTCAGCATACTGCGTGATAGGAACTAGCCAAATTAGAAGTGTAATATGCGTGGGAATATTCCATAGCTTAGGATGGAGGGGTTGAGAGATACAACCCAATATCTCGATGCACGCACACACACACACACACATAAACGTACGTATGTTTAATGCTGTGAGTTGAGCCCGAGCTGAGCTGGGCTCAAAGCCGTCCAATCAATAACAAGCTGCTCCAACATCACAAGCTTTCCCCATCGCAACTTCCAACTCTACTGTGATGTGTGCCCCGGAATTCCAAACCCCGGAGAGAGCGAGACAGGTACAGGGAACGTCAAACAGAGAAGGGAAGGAATCCCCTGCTAAAAAAAATTTTGTGCAAGCCTTGAGTCGCCCCTAAAATCCCCGGAATTTGCTGTTCCGGAAATTCAACGAGCGAGTAAGGACCTTGGATGAATATAGCAATGCGTTCGTCACTAATTGAAAAGAGGGGAGCTCACTGCATGGGGGTGCACAGATCATCCCTCTAAGGTCGCAGCAGAGAAGTACTGACTACTGTTTAACTGACTCCACTCCTATAAGCATGGCTTTCAAGGAACGAGTTTTCTTTTGACGTGATCGACCACAACACTGACTTTAAAGAAATATCTCATGGGTTCTTTTGCACAAAGTACATGAAGTCAAATAGAGGCGGTTCTATCCCACTTGTGGACACCCATCCGCCTGTTACTTCCAAAAGCACGCAATTGCTTTCATTATCTTGGCGTCTGCATCAAATTAGGCCAGGCAAATATAATTTGTTTCATGTTGGTTTAACGTGATTCAGCTGCAATCACTTATAAGGGCACCATATACAAATACCATCATATAGGAGTCCATAAATATTCCAAAAATCTAGCAGCAACATCAAATTTCTAAGCTCCGGGATGGTGATATAAAGCTAGTTTTATACTGAGGACTCACAAATATTTCGCGCACTGTGCAAAATTTAGACTTTCGGGCGACCTGGGACACGAGGTTGGTGCCTACACTATAGCAGTTCTACTAGTGCGTATGCATTTTAATATTATTCCTTATAGGGTTTACATACTTTTAAAAGTTTTAACTGTGAAGGGGAGGCCTCTACCTCCGTATACTTTTCATTTTATGATATTGTAATTCCTACCTGATGATGGCCGGTACACAGGCCGAAACATGTAGTAGAGGAAAATAAACTGAATATGTTTAAGTGTTGTGTTTGTTCTGACAATTAGAACAGTCTATTATATGCACAAAGGGATAAATGATACCAAAAGAAATTAATCAAACCCTTTTATGGCAGTCTACACTAACTGTATACATGTCGTAAATTTGTTTACAACGTACCTTCCAGATATATGTCTCGGGCTACAGACAGACAACTTTTTAGTAGGTTTCTACATTAATAACTTCTTTCTTTCTTCGTGCTCTAATTCATCTGGTGGGAATCTCCTATATGTACCAATGGACACAAGACTACAATACCCTCAACAATTCAGAGCACTCTTATTGATGCCATCTGTAACAACCTTACACAAAATTGTCTTTTCTTGTCAGAGTTTCTCTCCAATACAAGCCCATGTCGCCGCCATTATGTAACATGGTGGCCATTCAGGGACTCAGGCTTTTAGTCGTCAGCCGTTACCTGCGGAAGAACGTGTGCGATGTTAGGATATTACGCACAGGATCTGTGGTTGAAAAGTGACTCTGGATCATATTTCTCTCTAAGTACTTCGGTTTTCACCTGTCACTACCATTCCATCACTTCCCCACGCTCATTTTTTATTCATCCGCCATCAACATTGCATAATCTTAGCGTCTGACAGCGTCATTAAATAAAACACTTCTTTAGGGTAGGCATCCCTTTGTGATGAAAATATACAAAGAAAAGGGTAAAAGCCGCAAATCACAAATAAGTTTTATGTTATTTTATTATATAACTTTAATGAGCAAAACTTTTCGGCTTAAGTACAATAAGCCATCATCAGGCCTAAACAGAGTGCCAAATAAAAGTCACCATTTAAACTGCGGTGATTCATTTCGTGTCGGTATATGTAGTTGATTTCTCAACTTTACAATTCACGTAAGATAAAATAAGTCGAAATTGTTGAAATATTAATCACAGACAGCCTTCAGGTAAAATAGGAAACAGTTGGTTTTAAAATTGAATAATTAAAATTAATGTCTAGTACTGCAAGTTTAAAAAGAAAATTTTATGATATGTTGTTTTTCGGCCTCGAGGAGGATGATCTGTAATTTTGCGGTAATTTGAATTTTGTGCTGGGTTAAAAGTTTTCCTGATGTTAAGCCATTCCATGTTCTACCTTCATTTAATTTTGGTTCTTTATAATATTAGAAAGGTAAAGTTATCCCATCAGAGGTCTGGACAGGACGTTAGGTCTCCAGGAGGCTGAGGCTCCCAGAATTTCTAGACAATCGGCACATGAAGGTGGTAAGGTTGTCAGCCGTGTGCACTTCTTCACAATATTGCGCAAGGTAAATACAAACAAGAGTTCTCGAACCCTTCGATTGAGCGCTGTTATGTAGGCCTCCTTTTATTATAAAGTTGTAACACCTTTACGTTAATGCATTTTATTCTTTGCAAGATCCAGCGCATTTTCTTTTAAAACCTGTGCAATTATAACCCATACCGAGATCTTAACTTGATCCAGTGAGATCATAACTACAGTAATGAAGCACCCATGTGCAGGACTATTACAGAATCCAAAAACTGCAGATTTTAATACTGGAAGCCTACAGAATAGGGTTATTAAAATTTGAACCCCTTCCTTTCATGGTGACAGCTATATAGGAATTAAATTCTTGTGAAGTTTCTACGTTGTTCTGAAAGACAGCAGTGGAGCTGGATGTTGGAATGTGTCAAGCTTTGAGAGGGTGAGTGACAGTTCGTATTGAAGTATATCAGAGCTCCGAACAAAATGGCAGTGACTAGAGTTGAGGTATTGAATTCACTGTTTACCATCCGCGCGTATAAAATCTGCTGTAAAATATTTCCAAGAATCCTTAGGCAATGAAATGCTGCACCTGTCTACACGCAGACCAGTATTTACAAGTGTCGGTTACATTCTTTTACCTCCCGCGGACAGTTCGGTTCACATAAATAGTGCTCTTTCAATTTAGAAAAAAAAATTTATAATCAAAATTAAAAGTCCTAAATATGAGAACAGAGTTGTAAAATATTTACAGATTAAAATTACTGGCTTCAAACTTCTGGGGAAAGAAACCTATCAATATGATACTTAAATATTACTGACATAACCAACAAATAATTTACAATCTAATTTTAAAATGACAGCTAGAACGTCTATAAACCAGAAAATGTAATCTGTTGGTTAGTTCTTCAAAGATTTCAGTCAACGTATTTTAAACGTTAACGTAAAATATACTTGCGTGCTTATCCATACAATGCCGTATTATAGTCAATGCAACTAATTTAGAAGAGTAGACGCCATACATATTTTTTAATTTAACTGAAATTTTTTGCAATTCAGTGCTTACAATTTGTAATTTGTAACTTATATATATGTACATACGGCTTGATAATACCTGCCTATGTTGAAACATGCTGTAAATTTCAGTTAATAGAGGGTGATTGAATTTGTATTATGTGTTAATGCACTATATATTAAAGCTATTTGTGAAATAATCTTCTTTTATTCTAAGAATAATATCAGACACATAAATATAGTGTGCCATAAATACACTTTTTAAGACCGAAGCAGATACCATTTTACTTTAAATGTCGAACGGTCAATGTCTTGCATTCTTACATTTGCAAAACAGCATATTTGACCTAATGGATTGTGAGAAAAGTTAAATAACTTTGTAAACTGTTTTAAATTATAATCACTTCTAAAATAAGTAATTCATGGATTAATAATTTATCTAAATACGTACACATTTACTTGGCAAGGACTTAGTAATATAGGATAAAGTAAAAACATAAAAATAAGAAGCACATTGAAAATAAAAAGGAAATGTCTCTGGATTCCTACTCAGTCCTCAAGTGAAGACTGAGTGGAGTTTGACATCCGCCCTTACTATGCAAACTGCATGTTTTTGTGCATAAGCATAATTCTGTATAAGCAATTGTTCAATTTATACCGTATTACCTTTAGTTCATTTCGAATAAGGACCCCCAAAATTTAAATTCGTAAAATTGAAGTAATTCTATTCGGAATAGCTTACTTGAGTTACTTGAGTTGAAGTGACAGGCTTCGAAGCAAGAGATATGATTTCAATTCCCGGCCTGCACAAAAAAGAAATATTTTTGATAGGAACTGTGGAGCAGCTATGGCACCAACACTTTAGGACTTGAGGTAGAGCGCCCTGCCAGCGATACTTGTCACTCGCCGCCATCTAGTGGCTAGTTCTACAAAGTGCAGAGCTTTATCCCGAAGTTTGCTAGACTTCATAAAATCATGCTCTTTGGACACAGCATTAACTGATAAAATTTTATAATTCTGTCCGCTGCCAATTAAGGGGTAAATGTTTAAATTTCTTTTTCAACCACCTATCCCTGAGAGAGAGAACCGAAGACTCAAGAAATCGAAAAAAAAAATGGCAGTAGAAGATTATTAGATCTATAAAGTATTGGAAGGCTAGAATACAGAATGCATGCGGTATATACAGACATATATTTCTATCACTGAAACCGAAGCAAGGAGTTAGAAGTAAAATAGTATCACCTTGAACTTAATTAAAAACTCCATTATATATCAGCCAATGTTTAGGAACCAAAAGGAAGACATGAATATAGAGGTTACGAAGGAAATTATTTTTTCTTGGTTCCAATCGGAAGATCGACGTTATTTTTCTGAAGGAAATGAGAAAGGGGAGGGATAAGAAATGAGTTGTGGGAGTAATGACACAGAAACTCGGAATATCATGAGGGTTAGAGGGAGAAAAGCGGATTGTGTGTGGGGGGAGGGGGTGCTAGGAACCACTCGTGACGTAATTAGTAAACCTTGTCTGAAGAGAGAAAGAATTTATTTTCATCCTACTCTCAATCCACCCTTCTGCTAGTACAAAAAGTCTATGTGCGATTTGGAAGCTGTCAAGACCAGAAATCCCCATTCCCTAGCTCCCTTCCACCCATCCTTGCGTATTCTTTCTTTAATTCCCCTTTTTTATCAGCTGGTACAGCTATCATTCTGACGCCGCCTGAAACGTATTCTGTTCTTATTTTGTCTTGTCGCTTATATCGGTCTTCGTATTTCCTATTACCCAATAACTGTAACACTTCATTTTCCTAATAACTTCAACATGCTTTATTTTTGCATTGTAAGTTTCTTTGTTTTATAATGAGGTATTAGAGTCACGTGTTTTCTGTATTCAGTACCTTGGCCTAAACTTATTTTACAACCTTAAAGACTGAGGCTATCCTGAATTATATTTAAATATATACTTAATATTATACATGTTCCGTGCAGTTCTTTTACATATATATGTTTATTTATACCAACTACTTGAAACCAACTCTATATATTTATTCTCTATGCTCCTACATTTTTCGGCTGACATTCTCAGCCACCATCACGGAGTCATCTTCTATAGACTTACGCAGCGTGCAGCCTTTCACTGAATGGTATAATTTACATGTATTACAGCCGTAGTTATAAAATACAATGAAACCCATTACAGTAGAGTACAGAGATATCGCGTATTGAATAACCTCGGCTACCACAGGCAGAGGTCTCCACCCCACAAAACTGCAAGTGGTTACGAGGCAGATGTTTGGAAACAGACATTTGTATACGTGTTTTATGTCTAAATATTTTATGTAACAACACACTGGATTTTATTTTGTTATATAACTACGGCTGAAATATATGCAAATTTTACCATTCAGTGACACGTTGCACGCTGCGTAAGTCTATAGAAGATGACTTTCTGATGATGGCTGAAAATGTCAGCCGAAAAATGTAGGAGCATAGAGAATAAATATATAAAGTTGATGTGAAGTAGTTGGTACAAATAAACTTATATATATTTAAACATTCAATTCGTACCGCGCAGTAAACTCTCTCCTTCTCGGTTACAAAAGCAATCGGTTAATACTGTATAGGAAAAAAATTGTTCTTTCTTCTGGTGTGTAGTTGTGACGAGAACGTAAAATTTTTTGTTAAACCTTGTTGTATCTAAAGTAAATACTAGTATTCAAAAGCTTTACAGTATATTCCTTCTGTTTTTTACTGCTGCTTCTTCATATTTTCGACACTATTATTCGTTTATTCTTGTTACGTACTCTGCGTAATTTTAGATTTCCTATTGTTCAGTTCTAAGGACAAAACTAATGTGACTTCATAAACCATAGTCAGAGAGAAAAATACATAGGCTGTTACAAGTACAGGTTAGTGAAAAGTACAAGAAGTTAAGAAAACTGAGGAAACTCTGTATTAAAAAAATATAATTTTCCTAACTGCTCACAAGGAATGACCCTTCGTACACTCAAGCTTTTAAGTGTTTTTGACAGTAAAGACGAAGGAAGGAATTTAAAAATCCCAGTGAAGGGAAGGACTTTGTTTGTACTGAGTCTTTTTGAAAGCTACCATCCACATGCTCCCTTCTGAACATTTTCCATTTTCTATTAATATGCTACAAATATTCTAAAACAAGGAACTTTCTTTACAAGATTCTGAAGTCTCCACGAGTGTAAATTTCACAAAATATAATTAAAACAATGTCGACTCTAGGGACCAGTCATGGCTTAGTTTCTGTCTTTATATGGCAAACGTTGGTATCAAATATTTCTATTTCATATCTATAAAAAGAATTATATAAATATATTACGGCACAAATGTTTCTGTCAGAATCAGTAGACCTGTAGCAAAATCACACAATACTTTACATTTGATAATCAAATCGGTTATATATTTATCACCTTCCATCTCTAGTCTTTAATCCTGCGTCTGAACGGCACGTTTGGCCGACTCCTTAATAAGCCATTTCGTTTTTCTGTTTTAAACTAAGCATTCATTGCAATTACAATTTTGCCACTTTGAGAGTTAGAATTCAGAATCAAGCGTGAGTATGGCTGCTATTAATAGCTTTGTGTAACTGAGCTACAATTTTTCTGATATTTTGAGGTATCTCGGACAGAATCCCTGAGCCGAATCTTCTAGTTTCTTTCAATTTCTTTCAGCCCCACGTCAACAACACCAGCATAATGTCGCTCTGAATTTCCCCAGTAATTCTTTTGCAAATGATTTGCTTTCACTTCCTTACTTCGGTAGCCTTCCGCCAATAGCTGTTTATTTGTCAAAAACTTTGGTGCATATTGATACAATTCATATTTTCATGGACTGAACACACACAGCAGTTATGGTAATTGTCAGAAGTTTCCATTTTTCTAATATAATTTTGGAACCCAGGAATGTGGTAACCATATCATAGCAAGTTATAGCGGTCTATGCTATTCGTTAGTGTAGTAAGCCAAATATATTTAGTAAAATGTAGGAGTATATATGTATGTATATATGTGTACGTATGTAATATACGTAAGTAGGCCTGTGCATTTATGCCTAAATCAGCTATGTATGTATGTAAGTATGTATGCATTTAATGGAAGTACCTGGAATAAATTGATAAGCAGTTTATGAGTAATGTTTTATGGTTTGTTCCTTTATTTAGAGATGACGAGCGCAGGCATAATTACATAACTTTGAATGATAGGTCGAATAAAAGCAGTAAATGCGAAAGACAGTTCAAAGACGCAGTCGTGGTGTAATATGAGGTATCTTCCCCGCATTTACCTGTACATACTGTAGAAGAAGACAACTAATAGCTTCAGTTAAGACAGTTGGTGTTCCAATCGAGATTCGAGCATGCCACATCCAAATACAAGGCTCACAAAATACAGCTCCACGTAACTTGCTCGGTCTGCCATTAGTGGTAAACTAGTAAAGATTATGGAAGGATGCATTTACCATTAATTTCCTGGAAAAACTGAAGAAAATAACAAACAACCTTTTAGGGTAGTCGGTTAACACGGCTGGAATTCGAAAAAGGTACTTCGCGAGCTTAAATATTTATTATTACAGCTACTTCGATTTACTCAGTTTTCAAACATACCTTGTTATTTTTACATTAGAGCAACAGAGGTCTTTTACATGCAGTGGAACTCGAAATTTCGACTTCCAGAAATGTATCAAGTCTTTTCCTCTCGCATTCCTCCTCAGTGTCAAAAGACATCCAGCCTAGTAATTACGAACACTCCGGAAATTAACAAGTGAAAACTTATCCAGAACCAACCGACCCGCCCTTCCCCCCATTTCTTTGAAACTTCTTTTATACTTGTCACCCCCCCCCCTTTTTCTACTTTTTTATTGTCGTATCCCTCTCACTTCATTCAAAAAGCGACGAAGCCATTACGAAAAGAAATAAATGGCAAAATGTGTGCCCCAAGTATAAAATAAGGAAATACAACGGAGTTGATACGAAAGTCATTACAGCTGCTAATGACTTTATTCAAATCAGATTGCGGAGGCTGTGAGCGAACATTGATGTTGTGTTGTGTAGTGGTTCTACGGGAGAAAAGAATCAAGAGGGCCGTGATCATCGAAGTCAGAGGTTATCAGCAGTATTCTAACTGGGGCTTGGCTTATACCCAACCGGTTGTATTTTAACCCTTTAAATCCTTGTGGTTACTATATATACGGCCAGGTTTAACACTAAAATCTCTGCATTTTGTCCACGCAATATGTGTTCTGCATGATTGCTAAATTAAACAGGCATTTTTCTTTCTATCGGTGTGTCAAATGGGAGCACACAGTTTTCTCTGTGAAGTACGAACTTAATCTTTGTATAAAATGTAGATTCCTTTTACTCTTTCAAGGCTTAAATGTTGTCTCCCTTAAAGATTAAGATAAATTTCGCTCTACGAAATGTTTGGAAAATTAAGGTTAAAACAATCATTTGGAAGTGCGATATGCATGTATTTACGTGACAGTATTTCCTTGAGTGTCATGTTGGTTAGAGTAATTGGTTAGAAACAAATCAGACTTTAAGATATTTCTAACAATTTTGACCTCAGCCTGGAGCAGAACGCCAGTTAACATGTTTAGATGACCTGATCCTCTCAAGTGCTGGAGAATTTAGTTCGAGACAGAGGGCTATAAATGACTTGCCGTGTAGATTTATACACTTCCAACTGATCGAAAGAAAAGAGACAGGAGATAAAAAATTAAGATTTACATACACACGTCATGAAGATATGTAGTGAGAGCGTAGGTATAGCTGTACTCATCCTTAATCCTAAAGCTAGATAGACGTGACTTTTGGCCACTAGTTATAAATCAGTGATTCTATCAGATAAATTTCTCATACTTTTTACTTAAAAAATGAAAACTGAAATCTGGAAAATAATACATTTATTGAGACTGTAGGCTTCACTCTTTTCCGTTCGCTGTAAGGGAGCAAAAACTAGTAAGGGAGGCCACAACACTTGTTCAGTTTATTGAATAACTCTGTCCGGAGAGTTATTGGAAGTATTCAGAGAGCAACACATTATAGCTGCTGTTATAGAGTATCTCCGAATGTTTGTGGACAGCACGTCAACAACATAGATATATCAGTGTTTGAGAAATTGTACAGCAAGAATCATAATCTTCTTAGACTGACAGACAGAGATGTTAATGATAATAACGAAAACGAATAGTATTGCATAAAGAGACTAACATAAATGGATTACATTGATTAATTTAAATCACAAAAGGAAATCAATTACCTTTGCACAAAATATATTGTTCTGTGGAGCAGAAACTTCCTTATCTCGAGAAATTGATAATTGCCTTCTCAGAACTTTCTCTCAAATTTGGTTACATGTCAGCTCACAAAGTTCAGTCCAACAAAGTGCGCTATATTTTTCCCAGATATTTTATTACAATATCACGTTGAATACTTCTACATGTTTCGATCCCTTATGGGATCATCATCAAGGAATCTCATTAAAGTAACACTTCACAAAACCAAAGTAGCAATCAATGTACACAACAAAAAGATGTAAAAAAAGTCAAACAGTTAAAATGTAGGCGTTTGTTTTGTAATTGATCCTGGTATTCACTGTTATGGAAGCAGCCTACGTATTTAAGGAACGATAAGACTGTACATTCTTATCCTTCTTTTCGGAACACCTTAATAACATATGTTCAGCTGTCCTCCCCCAAACACAGATGTCACGTGAACTGAGTAGCAATATACTTATGCCCTTCATAATTTTCGTTAAATGACTTCTATTATGTTATTTTCCTTTACTTTACTCTCTCGCTTAATAACGATAACTTGACCTTCACAAAAGGAACATCGTAGGCATCTAAAGTGAAAAAAAGTCCACGGAGCAAAGTCCTTCTGAGAAGCTAAGAGTTTCTCAGCTAGTCAACAAATACACCGCATTTTATGAAACCCGAAGGTTCATTATCGCACTCACAAGCGCCAGCAAACTCTCTCTATCCTGAACCAGAGCAATCCTGTCCATGCCTCTCCATCCCACTTCTTGAAGATCCATTTTAATATTACCCTACCATTTACGACCAGGTTTTCCAAGTGGTCTCCTTCCCTCAAGTCTCCCCACCAAAACCCTACATGCAACTCTCCTGTCTCCCATACGTGCTACATGCCCCGTCCATCTCATTCTTCTTGATCTAATCAACCGAAGTACATTTGGTGAGGAGTACAGAGCATAAAGCCCCTCATTATATTGTCTTCTTCATTCCCCTTGTCACCTCGTCCCTCTTAGGCCCAAATACGTTCCTCGTCTGTCTATTATCGTAGGCATCATAGTTCTAAACACGATTATTAATTACGGATAGATTTCCATAGCAAAAACCGGAAAAAAATCAGCACTCTTTTAAAATGCAATTTTCAACGTAACTTTCTCACATCGCAGAAAGCAGTAAATTAAATATATTTTTCCCCCTATATCTTACTATGTACACCTATTTCTGACCTCGATGCTGTATCGTGTTCTGTGTTAGAACTTCAGCACGCTCGTCCATCACGATTTGATCCAAGATCTTCGTCGATCGTAAATAAGCTTTTTTCCTATCGAAGATCAGCGATGATTAGCTGAGTTTTTAAAACTAGAGATGAATTTCCTTTGAACGGTGCTACAAAGTTATGTTTAATAAAGGTCATACATCACTGCTCCCAGCAGCATGCCATAGCATAAATAATGTACTGAATACTCTCAAACCTTCTTTCTTACGCTTCTTCTGTAAGTAAAAGTGACTTATAGGAGGAATAAATCCGACGTCTGAGATGTGACGCCGTCTAGTCCAGTAGAAATATACGTAAATTCAGGAAGAATATGTGGTCTTGAATCTATACTAAAGTTTGTATACTATATTTGTTCCTTCGACAGACTGTACCAGTGCACCTGCTAAAAAACAGTATCCTGAAGAAATAATACCGGGCGGACCTCATCCAGTGACTGACAATTGGATGGTATAAGGTATTTGTTTTACCTGTAGTAATACAGCAATCCTTTACTAGATTATTCTTCCCCTGCCTCCTAAACAGGAGAGCCTGTGTCATTGTTTTATTTGTTATAGAGTTCAGAAAACTGGAAGAGGTATTGAATACTTTGTGCTCAGATGTGATATTGTGACACGAAGTCTGTTTTTTAGAGAAGGTCTAAAACTACTTTGAAACAAGAAGATAATTTGCCTTGGGAGGAAAATACAGAAAAAATGCTAGGTGGGATTTTAAATAAAAACTGCCCAAGCTACATACACTTCGAGGTTTCCAGCTTTCAGAATTCGTGTCGAAGACGCTCACGGCCGCTCTACATAGCCGAAAAAGGAAGGGACTGAAAGTAAATTAGAGTGAATAGCAGCAAATGGAATACTCTCAACATCTTATTAATTGTGCCCGCGAGCCCACAGAAATAAGCGACTTTCTTCTTAGCAGGGCTGGGAAATGAGACGGTCGTTTAGATACTTATCTAAAAAAAAAAGCACGTGTTCAGAAAATATGAGAAATGTGTTATGTTGAAAAGAATGTTCATTTGCATTAATCTTTGCAAGTTAGCCTGTTTTACATTAAACGAAAGTATGAACAACCAGAATAACAGATACTGTTCTCCCAAAATTCCCCACGCTCTTCATGATTTTCCTTTCCACGTCTTTAGGTAAAGCGCGAGTAAATATCAGCCGCCTTCAGTACTGTCAGGTGACACCTGTCGCACACAAAATGTAAATGCCGCCAAATTTGGTTAAAAACCAACAAGAAAAACTGATATCCCATATAAGCCAAAAGTAATGTGGACTACAACGTGGTTTGTTTAGGGGATAAAGGCAGAAATAAGAGGAGTGAAATAAAGGAAGAATCAGCGAGAAGACAAAATGCGAAGAGAGAAACTGCGTTAATGTGTATAACGGAGACCTCACTAAATCTCACTGTGCGGAGAGTAAAGAGACCCGATAGACAGATGGATTGGATTGGTTCGAGGAATCAAGTCTCTTGGTTGCCCCATCCAATAATTAACTTTCCAGTCGAGCGGGTCTGCTGTAGAGGTTAGAGCTCATGTGATGTCATTACAGGCAGAAATCCAAGCACTTCGATAGGTTCGCATTAATAACAGGATGTGAATAAAGTGCTGTGACCGTAAGATCTGCAGCAGTGAAAAACCAGTTCGATAGTTTCATCATGTCAGTATTATGGAATAGCCATCAGTAGTTCAGTTTTCTTATTATGTGGACTAATGGCTGCAAAAATTCAGAAGAAATTGAGAGAAAAGAACACCAAGTTGGAAAGGCTTAGACAAATAAACGTAATTCTAAACCCTTCAGTATAGTTTGCCTCTACCGTCCTGCAATAAGCAGCAGAAAGAATACATTTACATAGGGAACCATTTTTAAGTTTTCCACAGTTACCTACTACGCAGCAGTACGCTCATCTAGATTTTTGTTTTTCCTATCAGTAATTTCATACACTACGAAATATGGGCCTATGTATTTTATTATACATGCAAAATAATCTATTAAAGTAGAAAGACAGTACGATTCGGACAAATTTTGGATTATCTCCCACATATTAAAATGTGTGGGTGATAATCCAAAATTAAATTTCTTTGTTCGTTTCAAACAACAACAACAGGAAAATAAGTCTGTGTGACAAATTTGCATTTTTTATTTAAATTCTTTAAAAATATTTTAAATATCATATTGGCAGATTACCAATTTGTGCCTTCAAGTTTACGATGTTTATGATATAGAAAGTTTCTTAGTCCCTGCCGTACTAATTGTAAACTGATATATTTTGAAGTATAAATTTGTATTCTTAAATATGGAGCCATTATGTTCCTTTCATTCAGATAAACAAGTGGGTTTTAACTGAGGGTACAAGCGACAAGAGAGATATACTCGCCATATTCAACTGAAATTACCTAATGTGAACGATTTTACTTTGAATAAGGTTGCTGGTGATAACGGTGTTGATTAATTTTGACAATGTCGATGTAATTCAGGTTTACATTTTACCAAATGTCGACTTCATTTCCTGTTACAATTTATATAATTATTTTAAATTTTGTACCTGTTAATAAAGTTCCGCTTTAATACATAATTCCGGGAATTATTTTAAGAAACAGTCTATAGGCGGTGTGACGCATTCTGTCTGAAGGGGGCAAGTTATTGATCTTCAATACCATATTCTATAATTTACAGGGAAATAATGCTATGGAAAGGAAAATAAGTTCGATGAGGCGCGGAAAAAAAACAGAATTTTACCTCTGCTTCATTAGCGTTCTTTCACCTCATTTTTTTCGAATCTTCCCTTTTAATGCATCATAAGACTCTGTTTACATTTAATGAAGTGTAATAGATTTTCAGATCGAAGTAAATTAATATGTGGTACAAATAATCGAAAGAACTTTTTAGGCCATTTCGGTATTAACCATCATTCGGTTATATTAACTTAGGTCAAGGATAAAGTGTTAAAGAAATAGCTGTTTATTTTTCATATCCAACAAATAAGCAGTCAAATAAAATGAAATTAACTGTGATAATTTGATGCGATGTAACAAGGCATTATACACGAATGTAATTCAGACGTAAAAGTTGTAGAGGACTCTTAGAGGTTCCCCGCCAATCGCTGTCTATACCCAGCAGCGAAATACTATTTTAAAAAATATGGTTTGTCGCCCCACTTTTCACATCACCTGGAAGTTCTGACAATAATACAGAACAACAGAATTGCGTCTTGTAACACTAACATGCTTCTTTGAGAATGGTAGCAGCAGTACACATATTAATGGCATTTATATATGATGTAAATGTGTAGAGAGAATGGAAGAGAATAGTAACCCTAAAGAAGTGGGTTAAATAAAAAGTAATTGCTATAGGGCTGATAGCTTAGAATTCCCTTTGTGTTATGGTAATTACTGTCGAAATTTTAATTCGACAACGACAAATAATATCCTATTGTAGAATTCAGCGCCAAGCAAGTTATTTGAAGTGATGGTGGGCATTTCTAATGACACAGGCTTACCCGTCGAAAGTAACAGAAATATCTTAAGGACAAATAACATCTTGTTATGCATGCAACGTAAATATTTAAATATTTATTTTCGTAAGGTGAAGAAAATGAGAATCAATTAAAATTAATATAGATGTTATTTCTCTTGGGTATTATAAATCACATATTCTCATAAAGCTTTTCTACCTTATATTTCGTCTCCTGTCTATAATAAATTTCAGTCCTCAATAGTTAAAGTATTTATACAAAACAAATTTAACCGTAATATGTTCAGTGCACGTTCCAAGTGTCAACAAAAGGCCTGCCACTTTAAGCATATATAGCCTTATTGTTTTTAAACTTTTCTTCCGCACAGCATTGCCCATCATCCTGAAATAATTTTAAAGTTATGAAGCATAAACAGTGCTATGCGATGTTATATATATACAGGTAACCTTTAAGTTCAGAAAGTGCAGTCTGTTGTTAAGTGCTTTTGTATTGTTTTCTCTGTAACATTTTTCTCTTGTCTGATTCATCAAACTAGTTTCTTACAAGCAGAAGCCACTGTTCTCTCTTCATAGATCTATTATCTACATTTTTTTTTCTTTTGAACTTCTTTAACCCCTTGTTTCTGCCTCGCATTCCCTGAATAATTAACCAATCAGAGACTCAGTAACTGATGTGGGAAAGAAGGCCAGTCGCAGGGCGTGGAAGAGGAGTAAGGAGAAGGAGAAAAGATATATAGTAACCAAAGAGCAGGTCGTTCTTACACTGTAGAGTTAGATTAAAACATTTTAACACGGCAGAAAATTCAGTTCTGACGATAAAATTTCTGGTACTTCTAACACAGTGTTTTTATTTAGGGACATTGCCCGTCATTTGACGGATTTCTGGCTTACAAAAGGTTACCATCCAATACATTTGACAGTGCATATATTTTAAAATTGACAGAATTTTCTTAAAGTAATATCGTAAGCACCGTCTTAACATTGTTAATTTTATCATATTAAGTACATTTAAATTACAATATTCAATCCAATAAAATGCACCATATTGTTTCCAAATGTTTGACATTACAATACATCATTGGTCAATCCTATATGTTTCGATCCCCATGGAATCATCATCAGGGACTTGTATCAAAGTAATACTTAACATAATTGAACTAGCAATTCATATACACATTCAAAAAATATAAAAAACGTCAAACAGTTAAAAATATGGGCGTGTTGTTTAATGGATTGGCCAAAATATGTTGTAATATAAACTATTTGGGACACTGGGGCAGGTTTTTCAGCGAGTCCTTCGGTTTTCCCCTGTCAATTTCATTCCACCGGTGCTCCATTACTTGGAAAAATGAAAAAATTTGATCACCTTTCTCTTCATCTTCATCACAGGATTTGCACAGTAAGCCTTAAGGCTGCGTTGCGTCCGTAGCTTCTGCTGCGGGGCCCTTCTCCATAAAAAAATGGGAACAATATAGTGAATTTTGTTGAATTGAATATTGTGATTTGAATATCGACAATGCACGATATGAACAATATAAAATTTAGATATTTTATAAGCAGCCACAAGCTCTTGCATTCTTACATTTTCCTTACCTCTATTTGAAAGGTTTCTGCATTTGTTAACCTACAGACAGTGAAGGAAAATAACACAATTAATAAGAGTAGTAACTAGAAAGCATAATCAGAACAGTGACTACGGCTTGGACAACTGAAGAACTGTTGTTATATTCCCGGCAGAAACAAAGATACTTTCTCTTTAAATTTGCCCACACAGCTGCTTGGTCCCAAACAGCCTCTTGTATAATGGATATAGAGCTCTTTCTCCGCCGATTGAGCGGCCAGGACGTGAATATGGTCTAGCAATTACATCTAATGCTGACGCTAAGAATGACTGAAGCTATAAATTCACTCTCCCATACGCCTTCGAGGAGTCACAGAGACAAATTTACCTTTAGTGTGCGGAACGCTGAAAGCAATCTGACTTAGAACATTCTTCTCCTAAATGAGGGTTCTGTAGGTTGGAAAAGTTTGATAATATCTATATGCGAAATTTTAAGCTTAAATGGCGGTAAATGTGTAGGGTTCTTTGAGGAAACATTCAATTTATGGATTTTGTGTATCTCCCTGTCTTAAAAGTAAAAACAGCACCCACCGGGAAAAGGATTTGCCCAATTCCTCAAATTAGAATATTATGAAGTTTGCTTTTTCTGGGAGGTACC
Source organism: Reticulitermes speratus (assembly GCA_021186555.1). Lineage (NCBI taxonomy): Eukaryota > Metazoa > Arthropoda > Insecta > Blattodea > Rhinotermitidae > Reticulitermes > Reticulitermes speratus. Next base: position 23,725,005 of record JAJKFL010000004.1, read on the forward strand.
CACGCTTCGGAAGAAATATTTATCTCCATCATCAGGGTAGATTTTCGTGTCTTCTCTTCACTATTACTGGATTACTTTATTTTTGTTTGCTCTAAATTTGTCTTAATAAAGCCATATTCTTTATGCAAAAATACACAATTATACACAATTGTATAACAAATTGTTACTTTGTTCAAATTTCCTATATCGAGTTAACAAATTCCCCGTCTTTTGTCATTTCTGCTTTCTATCTTAAATATATTTTTACGAAGGCGTTGCTAAACAAGAAAATTCCAAAACCATTTTAGCTGTAAAATACAGACTTTTGTAAAGACTCCTGTCTTGTTAGTTGGCGGATTTAAGTAACACACATTGTTACACTGTCTGCATGAAATAAACACACAATATAGAGTGATGTCCTTCCACGGGTTTTCAGTATCGCGTTATTCTGAACCAAGTGCAGCTGCTACGTATCCAATCATATGTGAGGAGGATCGCGTTTTTTAGACTCGGCACAATAAGGTATCAAGCGTTTCTGACAAGTTTTAGGTACTCTGTATGCATTTGCACGCAGAGACTGAAAACTCTATGATCAAACCACGAATCAAAATACTAGGAGCACCGGGAAAGTTTCGGATCGTCATCCTCTGAAAACATCGTGATGCATAAAGGTTTTAGCAAATTTCTCGGTGTATGTGATGGAGCACACGGGGATTCCATAGAAATTATTTTTGCAGAAATGTATGTAAGGCCTCTACTGGGATGACCAAGAAGAAGAGAACGTGAGAATTGACATTATGGTGGATTTTAAAAAGTTAGTTGTGAGGATGGGGATCGGATGAAACTGACTCAGGATAGAAGTGTTAGCGGCATTGTAACTTTGGGTTCTGCAACCAGTTTAAGTTTTAAGTTCATGAGTCTTTTGAAATTTATTTTGATTTGATTAATGTATCATTAATATTATGTCATCAGTCGCAGTGTTAAAATTTATCACGTAGCGCCACGTGGTCAAAAAAAAACTTCGTGTGTTTCATGCGAAACACCACAGTCTGTAGACAACTTATCCTACATACATGCGTTGATGAACACTCTGACCAAAAATCTGCAGGTATCAGAAATGGACAGTGGAGTTTCAGACTGCAGCTTAGTTCAAGTTCGAAAAATGTTTCATTTACTAAGATTGTTGATGCATCGAAAGAGCCAGAATGTAATTTCCTTTTAACAAAATTTCAACTGTTCTACTTAATGCGAGCCCGGAATTCTGTAATGTAGTAAAAAGTAGTTAACTAATAAAGTAAACTGTTCACAAATTATGTACTTAAGCAACTTGTTAGATAATAAACAACAAAGTGCCTAACTTAATGCAAAGCTATCTCATTATATACGTAACTGACTACATGTTAAACAAGTAATTAAACATGCGTCAATTTAGAGCACTAATTAGTTACTTATCAACGTACTAAGATACACAGATTTACTAAATAAGTAATCTACTTAATAATAAAATGACCACATTACCTCCAGGATTTTTTGATCCCCATCCTCCCATCTACGTGTGATGTAGTAAGCCCCAAATTGGTTGTAAGAATGTAGTGCTCTTGTGAAGTTTCTATTTAATCGTCAGACGGCAGTAAGTATGGTCCCAAGTTCAGTCGGTCACACTGAAGCTACAAGCAATATTGTAGAACAGAAAACACAAGATAATATACAAGTGACGACACCGCTGATGATCACTTTCTTATTGACCAATGTTGTTTTGAGCAAAATGCGCTGGACTCTGGTGCAAGATAGCATCAAATATCGGCGGGAAAGTCATTGCTAAACACATAACTTACTAACAAACAGGGACGTAATATATCGTGTGGAAATATATAAACAATGATAAAGTGTGTAGAGATGTACAGGTTTTAAAACACACGTGAAAAAATTCGAAGTTCTGAAAAAAATATCCTTGACGTGATATAAGATAATGTCTTACAGGGAGGGAAGTATTAAGCTTAGAGAAAACAGCACGAAAGAATAATTGAGAGAACGGAGGTAAAATTTTGAAGTCAGGTGCAAGATATACTTTTAAAACCACTGAAAATAAAGGAAAAAAGGAAAGGCTGAATTACGTAGCGACCCTGTTCTTTTACTGGATGACTTGCTAGTTCATCCCGAATACCCAATAACATCTACGGGCTCTGGATTTCTTCTTATTCTGGCTTGAACACTTCGAACTCTCCGGAATTGGAAGCCCTGACAGTAGCTATGCCATCTCCAGCAAATATAGCGAAAAGAGCCTGAGAACCAGGAGCCAGTGTAATACCGATAAATTGTTATAGGTAGATAGTATAGACAGACAAGAGAAAGAACTAAATATGTAAAATTTAAATGACATCATTGTGAATTATAAATAAAATATACACGATATTAGAAAGAACGATACCTATACCGACTTTAATATATGAATACATGCTGTTCTGCGGAAGAAACGTAGGTCGAGCAAGGAAAAGATGGAGAGGTCAAAACCCATGAAGATGGAAGAAGCATTGAATGTGTTATGGCCGCTTACTGTTGCTGAGGGTATGGCTAGCTAAAACATTTTCTATACAAATAGCTGAGTTACTCACTAAGGAGATAATTAATAACCAAAGAAAGAAACTTTTAAAATTAAACTCCTTCTAAAACCTCAGTCTCACCGCAGCCATTGCAGTACTTTACAGATCAAACTTGTAACTCCATCGACAGTTTGAGATTCATTTACTCCAAATATTTTACGTATATATTTCTGCGACGACATCTTTGAAAACAAAAAGATTTGCCTCAGTTCGTGTTATTATTCTACCATTTTACTTTGTCAAATTTATCAAATTTTCTTGACCAAACTGGAGGTCTGCAGTCGTCAATCATCAAAAGAAACATGCCACATGCTAAAGTCCATATTTTTCGCTTTGCGGATAAGCAACTTTGTAGACCAATTACATGCAAAATTTACAAGTAATGTAGGTTTCATTTTTCACCAACTACATCACAGCGATATCTTAGAGTGTCAAGTCACAGCTGATGCGGAAAAACCGTTGGTTTGGCAGGTTTGAAGGCACTGAATTCCCTTCCAGTATAGTGGAATGTCTTTCAGATTATTCCTTAGCTGTGATAGCTTATTCGTCATAGGGACTATGTTACGGGCTGCACAGCCGAGATCTCAAGTTTGATTTCCGCCAAAAAATGTGATTTGACACTGGAAGCTTCAAGCTAAAATCAATGAGCTCTATCATAACGTCCGCCACTAATCACCAAGTGATGGGTAGTCGTATCCCAGAAGAGCAAATAAATCATCTGCTGCGTTACGAAAGCCTAAATCCTCGAAAGGGATATTTCTCTTTTCAAAAACTTCCCGACCGTCTTTGGAGACCAACCAGCCTGCTATTAAATGTGTATTTGGAGAACTATTCCCTGTTGCAAAGGAAACTGTTTATGAATATGGCCAATCACATCTATTTAGTACTGAGATTAGGAAGAGGTGGAGGTGTAAATGCACAAGCCCATATACCTTCATGGCGTGAACATGGCAAATGTACCCTTACCTTCTTAGTAATTGTTTCTTAATTTGGACAAGGATTATAAATCTGAAATGGGAGCGAGAAATTAAAGATAATTTTTGAGGACATTGTAGGACAACTTTTTTCAACCTTATGTTATAAACTTGCTAGTATTCAGCAAAGTGTGTTATTCGTGAATAACAATTTCTTTCAGAAAAGAAAACAATATTTCGAGAAAGGTCATTGTCTTAATATCAACCATTACGACAGAAAATTAAATTGTCTTCGTGATTCTGCAGCATTGTCCTCGACTGGAAGATGCCCCGGCCATCTCTCTGAGCACAGAATCGGACGCGCTGTGTTTTTATGCTTTACGCAATTTCAAAAGCAATGGAAGGAACCCCTGAGTGAGGCAACTGTATGCAGCCAAGAGTGACTAACTGCGTGGCGGTTATGCATCTCCCCTAACCGCAGGGGCTCTTCTCAGTAACATTGTAAGGAGGAAGCAATGATGTAGTAGGGGGCAGGTTCTGCTGTAACTGGCTACTAACGACTCCTGCAGGCCTTCATCATAGAGGAAGTTTCAAAGCCCGTGTTGGAGCAGGAAATGTTGCAGATTTATAAACCTTACTTGTATGTACTCTATAAAGACACGCGGTGAACGGTGACATGACATCGAAATAATAAACATCATGAATAAGGCACTTTTTTGTAATTAATAATTATATTCGTAAAATAAGGAAAGAATTGCAAAGGAGAAAATGTTGTACGAACTTCTAAGGTAAAAAATAAATGATATTTCGAAAGGAGGTCACTCGAAATAAAATGTCCTTGAGCTCTGAAGAGAAATTACAACTTTGCGTGCACAGTATCCACAGAATATTAAGTAATAAAAATCCTGCTTTATATAAAAAGGAATTGAAATCAAATCATATTCGATAGAAAACAATTGAAAATATTAATTACCTGAAAATCTTTTGAAAGGCGACAATCAGTTATAATAACCGGTTGTTTATTAAGAACAGGAAAATTAAAGCACGAGAAGTTTCACAGAAAATAAATACAAAAATGGAATATTTTTACCGCACTTATAGACACAATTGTAAGTTTTGCCTTATAAGAACAAAACATAATTATAACCTTCTTCGAAAGTATGTCATTAAGCATGTTATTTAACAAAGCTCTCCGTTGCCAATATTATAAAAAGCACTGTTTTAGTTTAAAGAATAGATACAGATCATTGTTTGAGCCACAATGAGGGGAAGAACAGAAGTACTCGGAGAAGAACCTGTCCCAGTGCTACTTTGTCCCTAAAATTTCCAAATAACCTGGAAAAAATTGTGATATACATTTTTTTCCTTACAAAAGAAATTTAAGGTAATATAGGACTTCTACTTTTACAAACATCTTACAAATAAATCCAAAACTGCTCCTCATATATGGGTGTGCAACAGAAAGCTTAGGCAGCGATATTATCATTTAGTATATTACTGCTGCATTATTTTTGTCACAGAGCGTAGCCTATATCCTGCACGTACAATTAATTAAAAGAAACAAATTTTGAAAATATTTTAGAAAACTTTAAAAATTGCTTAATATCTCAGACATATTTACTGAAAATTACCGCAGGTAGAGTGGACTTTCTCTGGAGATTGTTTTATATTACGTCTTCCCCAAGCAGCCATATTTTTTATATTTACTATACTTGTGACCTGCACATATATTACAAACTAACAACGGAAAAGTTCTGTTTTTTTATTCAGAGTAGTTGGTGAGTGTTTGCCTTTTAGAAGATGTATTCCTTTTTTTATCAGAGATGTCACAATGATGTCCATGGGAAAGCTGATGAAAGTTCTGTGGACTGTGTGAATCATTACAACTTCTACTTATTTATTATACACGTAGAAGCGAGGCGCTTTCTACTATAATAAAATATGGATCCTACGGAACATATTCCTCTATTATTCATAGACATTTCTTTCTTTCCGAAGGACAGTCTGTCAATCGGAGAAGTCGTGCTTACTCATTTAATACACATCGGTCAGGAGAAGTGGTGCTAGTCTGGCAATAAACTCTTTTGGATCGGGTTGCCCCACACCACACAAATATCACTGCGAGGAGATTTCCAGAATAGATAGACGTTGAATGTGATTCAGGGTGGAGCTTGGACGTAATTGGGAAGGAAGAGTTTAGTGTCCAGTACAGTTATTTCAGAAATGCACACCACATGTAAAATTTCAAAATATTTATTTTTTCAATTAAAGCTGAGGAAAGTCATGTTGACTCTTTCCTGTAAACTCAACAGCAAATCTTTACAAGCCTTTTTTAACATTCAGGCAAATATTGCTCTATAAACCTGGAAAATCAGACCTTTGTTTGTATGAAACTTCTTCCTGGAAATGACAGTTGGGTTGGGCTGCAGAACTAAAGGCATCATGAAAAGCATAATCGTGCATATATAATGTTTTTAATTGTGTATTACCCGGCGAATCGTTCTGAAATATTCGACGCGTGTCAGCCTTCTTCCTTGTATTAATATCAATTTGTACTTATGTATCAGCAGACTTCATTGTAATATTTATTATTTCTATAAATGTAAGTGTACTGTAAACACGGAAACTAATAGCGCATAACGTGAGATTTTAAATACTTCATCATTTTCACTTTGCCTTAATCTGGGAATCAATTTTCTCTTTGGGAATCTTACCGCTGTATTATCAATTGACATATATTTATGTTATTCCATCACAGAACAACATATGGAGCACATGGAGGATGAACCTGATTATTTGGAATGTTGTGGGGCCTGTTAAGTGCTATGAATATTCTATTATCGCGATATGAATTAGATGTAAACACAAAATTAATTTACGGCCTACACTTAATTATCAAAATTTACTGTAAAATTATGACAGTGATTATTATAAATTGTAATGGACAGTCACAGTAAAGGCGACAGTATTTCTATTAAATAAACCTTTACCGGCTGAAAAGTTTATGCAGTGTCAAAAGTATTGTGTTGTACAAATTACGACTGATTCTCCTAAAATCAGACACAGCTATCTCACTTCGAATAACATTTTAATACAGCGCAAAAATGTTTCGCATATTAGCCGTGTTATTAGGAAGCTAATTCTTTTAGCGAATGATGCACACTTCACTTTCCTAAAGCGATAGAATTTGGAAGTCGTTATTATGTACTTCAGTTATTTATGTTTCAATAATGGAAATCTTTACATTTGATTCCAAATTCTCTGTTTATCTTTAAAGCCTGAAGTTTTGTGTCTAACCTGTCTGAAAAATTATCAGCTCTGAAACAATTTTTCACAACACAGTTTGTTTGGTTTTAATTGAACCAACTCGGTCGAGCTGCTGTTTACAATTTTATGCCTTCTTGTTTGCATGATACATAAACACTGCCCTTATCGGGAAATTATGCTGAAATATTTGTTGTATTTTAAGCCGTGCTAAATGGAGGCTATAAATGGACAAGCAAATACGTGTTGTTTTAAACTAAACACTACACACCTTTAAACCCATTTTTATTTTTACGGAAAAGACACAAACTCTTTAATTATTACCAATGAACCTCAAAACAAATTTAAAACAGTGTATTTCAGCCATTATAAAAATAAATGTTAGGTTTTGTTATTTATGACGGTAACACAGGCGACAAACTTCAAACGGAAGTGAGATTATTCCAAATATACTACACCTGCATCCATTTTGGATTAATGTGTAAAGGTATGTCAAAAACATTTCGAAATTACCACGTAATTACCGCGTAATATACACGTTAAAACACTACCAGCAACTAAAATCTCATTGAAATCCATTTCAGAATCGTAATTGATACCTTCCCTGGGCTTGTTATTAAATGAAATGATCCGATTAAATTATTGCATCTCTTCGATTGGATGTTGTAGGGATAGGTTTTTTTTCACATACATTGAGATATTTGACTTCATTATAAGAAATGATTCTAAAATACCTAGAAACTACACTAATTTGTGGGCTTTGATAATAATCAAATGTACAGTCTTATAGAAATTTCTGAAAAAATATTATCTGAATTTAGACCAAGATTGGAAATTTGTTTTTTAGGTTTTAGGAGGTTTTATGTCATGTATTTTAAAGGATGTGTGATAATTCAGTTGCAGTCTATCTTGAACTCGAACTTTATTCTCCTGCCTCTGCCAAGAATTACACTGGAGATTTCAGTAGGAAGATCAATCTTTAAGATTCGGTCCAGGGAACTTATTTATTCACATTAGTTTTATTCCAGAGCTTGCTTCTAAATATCCTCCTCGGCTTTACTGAAAGCGTTACCATCACATTTCACAAACATTATTAGCCCTACTGGCATGATATTTATGCTCTCACAGCGGTGACTACAAAAGTTGCTGCCTTCAGACATGTGCTGCTTTGTAGTCTGCTAGCTACTTCAAAGTTTCGAATAACACTCAACATGGAGGCAGAAGACTTTTTCAAAAACTTTGAGCGCTATTTAACAAATTACACGGCGTTATATCTAAGGAAACAGAATTCTTCAGAATTACTGACGTTTTACTCTTCAGTAAAATTAAACCTGGATGATCTTATCTTCCCACACATTAAGCAAGGCATTTAACCTGGCTTTCGTAAAGTCATGCTCTAGTCTCCGGCGGAAGCCTCCTTCTATTTGTCTCTTGTTATATTTTTTCTCATCTTTGGTTTTATCTGTTTTCTCTGTGTCTTATTCCTTCAACTTTGGCCTTCAGATCTTCGTCATCACACAACATTGTCAAATAGTCCATTTCTTGCTTTTGTGACATTCTTCAAATTATTCACGGCATCACTTCCAAAAGTGTCGACATGTGACACAACATTTCTGCTGTCGGTGTACACACACTGCACGCTCTTTTGGCAGGTATACACTGACCAGTCTCTACTTTAGCAAAAGCCCTATACGGTGGCAGTAAAAAGATGGAAAGGTGTTTAAAGATTGATACCATATCCAGCCCACATGAGCTGTCAGTTGTCAGACCTCTCCAATTGAAGGCAGGCGGAAGGTAACGGGGGTGAATGGAAAGGTAGAAGTATCCCCAGAAGCTGTATCACATGTCTGTCACCGCTGTATGGACTTGTCTGCGCTAAATGAGAAGCGACATTCAGTCCACCACATCCTACGCTTCATGTACTGGCTTCCTCCCACACGGATGATGAGATTTCTTCCCACCTTTTTTCACCTACAATCCCGATCTACATGTCTTCCTTAAGGCAATTAAAGTTGTCAATTTGATATGTAACGTACGAAGTGCTTTTAGAGCAACTAAATTACTTTCAGTAATTCTTGTTACTTTCCGTTGATAATTATGACTACGATGTTTGCATCACACTTTATTTGACAGTAAAATTCGATAAAGATCACGTGTCAGAGGACAAGAGGCTGTAGGATAAATCAAAGTGCAATGTGGGTGGATAATGTAATATACATACTATACGTTCACAACATAGCATTTCTGTTAAGACTGTAACTACACTGCAAGAACAATACACTAACGCATTGATTCGGCACTTGGAGAATAGAAGCCAAGACAAGAGACGTACGTGCCTACGTTTTTATGAATATTAATATTCAGCACTTATAGTTACATGGAAACCTTTATACCTCAAGTACATTATCGAGCAGCTGTATTGTTGTTTGCATAACATTATATTCCTTCTCTCTCAGCACGTTAATCTCGCATAAATATTAAAAAGTCCATACCACCTGAAATCCTCTCTTAAAGCTATAGGCTGTATAGATTGAATAGGGCTAGTACGAAATGCGTGGAGGGGGAGAAAGTGAGTGTCCTTGAGAAGACAAGTTGCCCCGTACTATAGTTAGGCTGTAGTAAATACAATGACGTATTTCTTTAAGATCTCTCACGAGACAGGAAAATTTTTTTTTATAAATTGGGAGTTTGATGTCAAAAGAACATTAAAATCAAAACTTAAGCTTAACAGTTTTCTGTTTATAAGAATCATCTTTCTGTTTAAAGTCAGGAAAATTCTTTACTGGTTTATATATGTCTACATTATAATAAAATAAAATACACTATTGCAGTAATCGTATTTATATCTTCTTGTGGCATAATTCGTCTAAAAAGAAACCATAAAATCACTCGTGCAAGATAGTTATACTTTCACTGGTTAATTTTCTTGTATAAGCTCGATTCTTTGCTTCGCGCGTCAATTCCAGACCGTCTACGACGTATAAGCAGCCTTCTGTCCAGTCGATGTCGGTGGATGTCTTGCCTGTGGCGAAGCATCCAGAGTGTAAATTCGACCCTTCGCCTTTCATCTAGTGCCAAGTTTAACAAAAGCGTCAATGTATGTATACACGCAAAATTGAGGCGCTTTCGCATAAACATCATTGCCGTGGAAAAGTAATAAGTGTTGCATATTCTGAATGTGTGTCTGTAGACTTAGTTATCCAGCATAAAAAGCGCATACGCCGTATTATATTGTCACATGTGGCCTGTCTGGCTCTACCATATTTTTCAACATTATCTCATAAAAGGCAAGATTTCGGAAAAACTGTGTTGAACATAAAGTGTGTGTTTTGATTTTGTCTACAAATTTGTCTGAAATATTTCTTACTCTAAGAAGAATTTAGCAAGATACCATCATAAATGTACACAGGTCTTTAAGTAAAGTATCCGTTACTCTTGTTAGATATTAATGAAACTTCAATTTTCTCGACAGATTTTCGAAAAATATTCAAATATCAAATTTCATGAAAATCCTTCCAGTGGGAGTCGACTTGTTCCATGTTGACAGACAGACAAAAAGAGAGACATAACGAAGCTAATAGTCGCTTTTTGCAATATTGCGAATGAGCTTAAAATATATTGTTATGGACTTTTACCCACTCCTCCATGTGTCTTCGGAACAAAATCCTTAATACAACACAGGATCTGCTTCACTTTTGTTATGCCACATCTGTATATTCTCATTGCAAGTAGCAGAAGGTAGCACCTGTATTTGTCTTAAGGAAACGGACTTGTAAACACTGATACAAGGCTGGATATAACGACTTATTACTTCTCACTTGTCAGTAAACAGAACTTTTTTTTTCACGGCGTAGAAACATTACATGCAAGGAAATTAACTCATGAATAACGCTTTCATATAATATACTAACTTTGAAACATTAGACGTACTTTGTAACAACAGAATGCATCTCCTGTTCATACATTGTTCATAAACCAAAACTAGAAATTCTTTGTATAAAGTCTAAGTAGAATAACAATTGTAATTCCATATAAGCTTGTTGCTTTAATCTTCCACCTGCTGTCTGTTCCAAACACGTAGATGAGACGCGAACTCATCTCTTTATCCCTCAGTTTCTGTTATCTGCCTCTGTAAGGATTTGCCTCTTGCTCTGTTATTTAGACAGACCAGTGAATTCTATGTAAAGCCTCCAAATATCAGCAGTTACTGTGACCACATTAAAGAGAAGTTTACTTGAAATATATCACAATGAATATCATGTTTAAAATATTGATTAAAATATGGAAATTGCATATAACACGGTTTGGTTCCAGCGAAATACATCCACGAAAAAGTAGAAGCCATAGGCTCATATGAGCTAAATCACCGAAATTACGGAAGCGAATTTGATGCTAATCGTGAAAGAAAGTGACCAGCAAAATGAAACGGTTCTAATTATTTTAAGGTCTTCTTTTGGAAAGCACACTACCAATGTTTTGGACTCTTTAAGGAAAAGAAACAGCAATAATGAAAGTAAGTTTAAATTTTTCACTCGTCTGATTAAGCGCCATATTAGGAAGTCTTGTGGACGGACCGAAATATAGCGCGCACACACACACACACACACAAAAACGTAACCTCCGTTCTAAGTAGGTATGTTCCTTTTACTTTCCGGCCACTTTAACCCCGAGAAACAGTCGCGGTTTCCTTTGAATTAGAGCCTGATTTTGTCCCAGAGCTATTCTACACTCTTTGAAAAAGAAAATTCTTTCCCTGCAGAGACACGAACTCAGACTCCTGTATCTTTCACCTCGTAGCTTAGTTACTATTCTGACCGCTGTAGTCTGGCTTCTCAATAGTGATAACTATAATAAAATCGTTATTGTTATTAATGTAAATATTAAGAGTTATGCTTTTTTAATTGGCTATAAATGTGTTAAAGCTGCATGTAAATATAAATTTTATTTAATTAGGCTGTTGTTTTCCCCTTTAGTCTGTGATCTGAGTTTGATAAATTATGTATAATGACGATAATAAAAAGTCCCTCTGAAATACTTGCATTACCAATATATTACGATATTGGCCCTACTGCAGGTTTTGAACGTCTTCTTGAAAATTTGAGAGAAATTCAGCTTTCTTATATAGGCCAATAGGCAGAAGTCTTTGATTTAATGTCATATTGTAGAATGTCATGAGTTTCCAAAAGAAAGAAGCGGAATGAGTTATGTAAGAAACATAAGTACAGATTTATGTTCATGTTGCTTTGGTTTGTAGTAAAAATTTTTGAAAAAAACGATTTTCCATATTACTGTTCTTCGTACATATTTCTTCTGGAATTTAGCTGAGATTCATTCACAAATAAAATCAAGGAACTAGCACTTAAAATTCGTACTGCTGTGAATTTCATTTTAAAAATCTGGTCATTGTGTTAAATGTTTCGCTAATCACACTCGTATGTTACTGGTTGTCTTACTGATGTTAAATTTTACTGCCAGCCTGTCACTCGGTGCCAAGATTTTTAAAAGCTATTGCAGTACAACATAATGACTGCATGATTTAGAGAGCTTTTGGAGTGGATACTCTCTGCATCAAATAATTTCATTAAGTCACACATTTAGGTCAGCGTACAGTCATATATATAGAAAATTTATGATCTTATTTGTTAGTTACTTGGTAAAGTATTATTGAAGCAAGCTGTATTCAGTAATGTATTTGAAACCTGAACAATAGGGAATTTCCAAGTAGGTGTACGTCAGCTGCAACGAAACTTTCTCATTTAATGCTTACGTAAATGCTGATTGTGAAGGAATTCTACGGGAAATTGTTTGCCTCTTATTAAACTTACTGTAGTGTGGTGAACTAAGGTAAGAATTAATGATTGACCGCCTCTTCATTATTGTGTTATTTCATGAGTGCACAGCATATATACGGTTCATTGCATCAAGCAAATATCCGTAACGTGCTTAAATCATTCTATGTTGGCTGAATGTCTAAAACTCGAAGTTTTATCGCAGTTAAAAATTGTCTTAAATTCTGTTCACATTTCTTTCTTCTCCCATTCGAGCGGTGAATTCAGTAGCAATTGAAAAGCAAATCTACAGTTTCGCTAAGGAATATTATCGTTAGTGTAAATTCTCATATTGTAGTAATGAAATTTTTTCCATTGCCCAATTTTTCCATTTCCCTGATTCAAAATATTCTTTAGTGCCCCCTTAAATGCTTCTCACAATTCTTGCATTACATTTCGAATTCATGACTCTTAATTACTTTTTATATTTATTTGATTTTTGTATTTAAGAATACTGTCAGTATCTCAGGTTACTCGGCGTTAGGTGTGTGTTAAGTGCATTAAACAGAGTGGTCAAAAGGCAGTTAACTCTTTATTAAAATGTACAATAATTACGTTGTCAATTTTTTCATTACTTACTAAACTTACAAAACGTTTTTGATAAACCTTTAATGCTATAAAACATATGATGTCGTGATAACACAATTACACGCAAAAAAAAAAAACTTTTTATGTTATACAGTTCAGATGTTGCAGGTTGATTTTTATAAAATTGTATAATTGTATTAGATAAAGTTGTAGAAAAAATCTATTTCATAAGAATGACAATTCCAGGTATTTGACTGCCTGCTTTTATATTTATTTGTGCTTAATAATTCCCCGTAGGTAGTCGAGATATTTAGCGTTTTATAAAGAGAAATGTTGTTTTTGTATTAAAAGCTCTATGCGTTGATTACTCTTACCTTTTTTATTTAGTTTACAAAACGTTTTCTAAATTAGATCCTCAGTGGCTCAGCGAAGGGTACCAATATTACGTCTGTCACAACCAGTGTTAACAGGTTTAAACCTGAATATCACAGTTAACAGGATGGCATGTTTTCGGTTAACAGAATATTGAGCCATTCTGTATAACGACTTTGTTAACTCTTTAGATTATATAACGTTGGTGATGGATCAAGGAAAGAGTATGCAGCATTCATAGAATGATACTGACAGAGAAAATTCAAATACGCAGAGAAAAACGTGTCCCAATACCATTCCGGTCACCAGTCCCACACACACTCATTAGATTGAACCCGTGCCGCCGCTGTGAGGGGTCTGTGGTGGTTACCTGAGCCATGTCATGGCCAGACATCGACTTAAGTATGTGATGATAGTGAATGATGAATCCCACAAAGAATGCGAAAGGAAGCAATCGTGTCTTAATTGAAGGTAGTATCTCAGCATCTGCATTGAGATACTGAGTAGAACTATGAAAAGATTCGGTATCGTTGACTTTCTCTCTGAGATTCGTACCCCTGTCCTTTTAAATATCAGTCAAAAGCGTCTCCTACTGAGACGTCTCTTTCTGTGTGACCTCAGTCATAAGCAAAATATAGTAAACCTAATCTCCCTGTCGTAAAATTTAGAATTTTTTCTCTTGCCTGTTGGCCCTGAAAGTGCTTTCATACCGACTAGTCTACGTGAGATTTATGGTCTTGAGTGATGAACTGATAACCTCGTCTACATTCTACCATACCTCGTTATTTCGCACAACCTCGATCAATCACATCAGACCCCCAAGGATGCTCGAGTGCAAATCCAACCTGAAACCAGGGAGAGAAAATCACCGCTGCTGAGGATTAGCAAAACAAGAAACCGACAACCGCTTTTTCATTCATAAAATGTAACATATATCTTTCAGTATTTTAACAAACATAGCGGTCGAATTGTTGGTTCGCATTTCTGCTTTCTATTCTTGAAACTTCGGATCAGCTCCTTACTGAAACACTGGCTACCGTGATATGAGTTTCTCAGGGTATCCTCAGTCACTCCGAGTAAACACAGGGACAATTTCCCAAAATGCACCACCATCATTCCCTTCGATATTCTTTCCAAGTCATTATTTACTGATGATTTTAATATTCGGCGCTATATTCAGAGATAATGACAGCTTCATTATAGACTCCACAAATCAATACAATTTTCAAGATTAGTTAAGCGGCATATCCTTTGTATTTTGTTGAGTCAGTGATCTACCGGCTATGTACTCAGTACAGTGGAGGAAGACAGGAAGACATGGACTTTGTTACCAGACACGCCTGCCTGCTTTGGGGGCAGAAAGAGAAGTGTTGGTACAGACGCATACGCTGCGCGGCTCTGAAATATGCATTTACCTGTCAAGTGATGTAGATTGTCGGCATGGCTCCAAGCTCAATGAATCCTTCATAAGCTTAAAACGTGGCTTGCAGTGACTGTATATACTGCTTTGTTATACACACACACAAACACACACACACGCGAATGCTTTGTTATTCTGTACCCAGCAAGAGGAAGGCTGCGAGATACAGGAACAAGAGGAAGATGAAGAGAAAAGGGATAGTGAAGCCTGTAACTAACATTGAGCCCTGAAGGGCGTAAAAGCTATGACAGGCTTAAATAAGCAGCCTAAGTTAACGTTTAAAGGTAAACGTATTCTTACCTCGCTAGTACTGAAAGAATACATTCCCAAGCATCAGAATCCATTTGCCGATGAATGAGAAACTTTGCTCTGACGGTAAGGCTTCCGACTTGTATTCGAGAGGAGTTCCATTCGAATCTCTGCCCTGTCACCGATTGTCATTATCTAGGTTCTAGCTCGTTTCCCTGACAGCCTCTAACTAAATGCCGGCATATTGCTCCCATTTACGCCATGCCCGTGTTTTTAACATACTTCTAATAGTATAATTCACAAATACTTCCATGGCCCCACTTTATTCTTAAAATTTACATTAGTGTTGTTAAGTAAATCAAACATAATAATTTACAGGATTGCTTACGTAATTAATGTAATAGTAAAATTCATAGGGATATCACAAATATTGCTCAAATTGCAAACGTCTCACTGATATCCATGTTCCATTTTCTGAAACTCATAGTTATATTATAAATAGATGTTTTTCAAAACCCTGCACACTCAACCTTTTAGATTCCTTTGGGGAGCGGACCAGCTCTTCTGCACCGACACAGCTCGCATCTCTCGGAAAATTTTGCGGAAAGTTGTTGCGAGGTAATTAAATTATGGAGAGGACTCATCTCCATGTTGTGAGTACAGAAAGCTGCAAGTTGGCTCGCTACTTCTGACAGCACGCCAGGTTAAGTTTCAGGAAGTAACTCATGTCACAAGTCTAATAATAAAGAATTTCAAGAAACTGCACTAAAAATATTGAGAAATTTGCGTAGATTCTGTTGTTATGTACATGGGTCCACTTGGAAATTTCAATGAGAGAGAAAAACTGATACACATTTTTAAGTCCACCTTATTAAAAATTTTAAGTAATGTGCCAAAAGTAGGTGCCAGTAAGTTTCATGGACTTATGGAAGGCACAGGCTTCATAAAAGTCGAAAAGTATTGACTACACAATCAATTAATAAGCTAATCAAATTAAGCACTTAATAAATTACATTCAGTAAAATACTCCTACATGTTTCGGGACCGAGATGCCGAGATGCTATCTTCAGGGAGTCATTCTAAACAAAGGAGTATAGGGGCAGCACGCTTAACTAAGTGTTCACCTTCATTAAAATTGTAAACACACAAACAATATTTATTCGAAATTATGGAACGTATAATTCCGTCGCACGCTGATACATTTAATATCTTAGATTTCGAGGTACGTGCATCAGAAAGAGCCAGTTTCAGTTCTTGTTAATTTTATGTTAATTAACTAGACAAAAAACTACCTACATTTCACTTGTATTTTACACCAAATTACATTATAGCCTGTCCACAGGCCAGGGCCAAACACTGTTCCTAACAATTATAAGGTGATAAGAACAAGAAAAACATATTTGAAATTAAACGAAGATCTAAGTCCATATCTGCTTCCAAATGTGGGTCTTTCCTAGAAAGACCCACATTTGCATTGCAAAGTAGAATTTATTATTTTTTTTATACCCTTACGCATTACAAAAAACTATGCTTTTAAAACTGTATAGAGAAAGAATGGACATTTCGCTCTGAGAATCATACAAAACATAAGAACATCGTGTTTGCAAAATGCTGAGTTTCATAGCGCTAGAGTATGTGGTACAAAATATTACCAATGGAACTTAAATAGTTAACTGTATATCACATTTCCCACAGTGGCACGAAATTTCGCTTCTCCAAAGCGTCCAGACCGCCTCTGGCGCCCAGGGAGCCTCCTACTCAGTGCGTACCTGGGGTAAAGCGGCTGGGGCAAGAAGCTGATAACTTACTCAATCTAGGGTGGCGTTTATGAATGAGTGGAACTATGATGTCACTACCTCTTATGACTATGGCTCGCGCAGGGACGATTTTACTTTGTGCCATTTACACAAACCACCACTGTATCCATCGTATGAACAGACCGTCTTGCATATGCATGTTACAGTTGGAATGTATAGAGAGATCGAGGCAGGGTAAAGGGAACAGAATGACCACGAGGGTAAAGTAGAAAACATTAGCGCCGTCCGAACCGGAATTCGGACAGCCATTGGTCATCCAAGATTGCTTCTTAGGGTTCTGGTGACAGTCTATATATATAGGCATGTCTTCCTCCCTCCGGAAATTGTGTCCACTGAAAACTACTCCCTGTCTCTCCTACCCACAATTCTCTCTCTCCCTCAGTCGTTTTCTGCTGCTGTCGTCAGTTCCGGTTTCCGGGGGAACGTTCTGCTCTGATCTGCTTTCTGCTGCTTCGTTCGGGCAAACCTGGACATGGTCCGGCTGATTCGACATGTCGGAAACCGGAGGAGTCGCTGCTGCAGATAAAAAAGTAGTCCTCCTCTTGCTCGATGTGTATAAACTTACTGGCAAAGCAAAAATCTACAGGAGATTAAAGCTCATAATTTTAACACCACGCGGCACTGAATAATATTCACGGTCTGAGCAGGAGTTCTTTCGATTACAAAGTGCGAGCTAGACACAATGTCTTGCGTCTCGTCACTTCATCATCTTCAGTTCAAGGATGAGCCTTATATGCTATGTCTGTTCCAGCTTCAGGACTCATTTCTTCATTGATCTTCCTGAACGTCTTACTACCAGCTTTCACTGTACCCTTAATTCAGAAACTCTACTTCACTCCTTGAAATATGATCTGAAAATTTTTGTTTGTGCTCTTTCCTGTGTGTCTTCATACTTCACGTAATTTTAATTTCTTTTCAAGCTTGAAAACGAATCTGAAACAAGTTTTCTATCGCGATTTTTATAAGGAGCCATTAGGCCTAGATACCCTATCTTTACAGCAAAGTCTCCAGCGATATGACGCCGTAAAGAGTAGCAAATATTTCACTACTTTTCGGAGGGATTTGATGCCTCCGACGCGATCCTAACTATTTACCAATCGACAGAACTGCCTTTCAGAGAACACTTGAATATTCATTAACAACACTGTGAGAACCTAAAATTTTGCTACAATGTCTTTGTTGGAAAATCAGGTGAATAACGGAAAATTAATTAGGAAGTTTATTCTAGCTAATAGGCCTCCATAACATTCCTCGGTCAGTGACATATATTACTTAAACATTATACGTAAATCACAGGGCTCAGGTTCCCACGTCTTGCAATTAAAAACGAAAGTATTATAAAAGGAGAAACTTACAAACCTTGAAATTAAAAAAGGGTTCATATAGCCGGATAATACCAAGAGGATTGCAAATTCTTCTCTGCTTAATTTTATAGTCAATGTAATGTCAAAATTCGTGATATAAAAATTTGGAATTACGATATATATACTTTTTTCTAAATTAAATCAGCATCAGTTTAAGGTTTGAATCTCTACAGAATTCGAGGTAAAATATAAACAGGAATGAAGGGCTTAATATTACAGTTCTCTCCCCATCTCTTTTTGAATTTATGTTGTACAACCTCCTGTCTTAAGCCCTCTCAAATTTCGATTATGATTTTCTGCTAGGTTAATATTTCATTGTTTGAAAAATCGTATGTTCTTAATAATTTGTGATATTACTTATGGATTTCCGCAGAGGACAACAAAGGTAACTGGTAAAGTTTCTTAACAGTACAATTAAAATATGTGAAAAGACAGACAAAAGCGGATGCCAGATCACGGAGGGACAAAAGTGTTCTGCACATAAAACGCCCGTATTTTGCCTTAAATTGACTAAGGAACGCATTAAATCGCTTCAAAACACGTATAAGAGAAGATATTGAAATCTGCGGTCTTCTGGGTAATTACACGGCATCGTTTGGTAATTATTTACCGACGTTTCGGGACAACGTATCGGTCCCATCTTCACGGGTCAAGATTACAAGTAGGAAAAGCCACAGATTTCATCAACATCGCGGCGGAAGCCTGAAATCAAGAGAAGATATTGTTTAAATGCAGCATATTGTGTCACAGTGACAAGAAGCTGTGCGTTTTGTGTAATTACATTATGACTCTTGTCAACCAACATGTACTTTATCAAGAAGGGACAAGGGAGGTTTGCACCTATAGCTGAGGATTTGCAGCCGTAGCAGAACACTGCCCTTGTCACGTTGTCTTAAGATCAGAGTAACTCCCGGTCCCTTTCTGCTTTTCAGGAAAGTTATGGATGTGCAAGGAAAAAGAAAGCTATAAGTTAGATCAAGACCGGAAAGAATTCAGCTCTTTAGAACTAGAGGGTGGCAAGCGGGCTGTGTGGAAGGGGGTTGAGACTCTGAAGAAATGCAACTCGTCGACGACGATACCATGGCAGAAAAGATTGTGAAGAAAGGAAGGGGGTGTAGAAAAATTTCGTTCTCTGAGAGGATATAGAGATTTTTTCTTCTCCTTCATCTAAAGGAGGGGGATGAAAGCAAGAAAGAGGTCAAACTTGTGATGGCGGAGACCAGAAATGTGGGAGTGGGGTAAGGGGAGTTGAAGCATTAGCGTCAACTTTGCGGAAAATTGTGGCTTTCGCTGTGAATGAGGCCTTCGGCGACTCCAGAGGTACCAGCATGTTCTGGGTTATACCTTGCAAGCTTGATGTAATAAGACGGAAGGTTTAGTTACGTTATATAGAATCATAGTTTACCTTAAAATTTAGTTCTTATGGCGATCGGAAAACTCTTTCCTTATGTTTTACCTTTTTCTTCCTTACCTAGGTTTGACCTGGAATACGTCCAATTCTATACTTATGACACTGGTATCAATCTAAATGAATTAACACCTTTAAATATAGATATCATGTTGCATGACCAAATATTTAATTTTAATTTAGGCATGATAAATTCGAGCTTGTTTACTTCGGGTCCAAAAGTGGCAACATGTAGTGTCGTATTTTGTACTAATTGTCATAAATTATTTTTTCTCTTCATCATCATTTCATTAACGCGATATTTAATACATGCATATTGCGTGAATTTATTTACAAACTATCATACTTTCAGTTTATTCTAAAAAAAAGGTTTAACTGCAGCTCAGTAGACACTTCGATTATTTAAAAGATACATTCCAAATGGACTTATTACAGACGTTCATTACCCTCTGGTATCTACCTTGATAAAATAGTGAAGAGAGGAAAATAAAGAAAAACCTAATGTGAGCAATGGGAAACCACACGACACACTTTCTTAAAAATAGTGAGAATTTAATTGTTATCGTTGTATTTCAAATAGGCCTACTGTTTTACACTCCGAGTTTTTGTTATACTTTACTTAGCCGATAAATCTGACCACTCAAAATGTAATTCATTGAGCCCAGGTATATTTAGAATTTTAAATATAAATTTAGACTTTCGTTACGTAAGTGTGTTTGGGAGAGTTTTAACGATGGTGGGACCATAGTGAGACATGATGGGATTGATAGTAACTTGCTAATTTATATAGGTCTAAGTACTCTAATTACCGTAAAAATAAAAGTGGCATGGTAAGTACTGTGAGGCCAAAATATTAAGGATGACATGGAGAGTTACAAATCTTTGTTTGGAGATCGTTCACATTCCAAAGATTAAAAACAGTAAGGGTCTAACTAAAACGTGTTTCTGTAATCGTGCAGTAATTTTTCATTTTGTAGTGGAAGTCAGATCATTGATACAAATTATCTGAGAAACCAAAAGTTCTTCGTATCACACATGGAATTACACATTTATACATCTGTGAAACTTAGAAGTTTAGTTTGAGGAACACAAGAAGAGAGTCTTTTTGTAGTTTCTGGAAATGTTCATTTCTCACAGCA
Source organism: Reticulitermes speratus (assembly GCA_021186555.1). Lineage (NCBI taxonomy): Eukaryota > Metazoa > Arthropoda > Insecta > Blattodea > Rhinotermitidae > Reticulitermes > Reticulitermes speratus. Next base: position 23,745,887 of record JAJKFL010000004.1, read on the forward strand.
GCGGCAAGTAAAGTGGCATCATCACGAGACAGTCGCCTTCACGTTGTGAGTGGGGTGAGAAGATGGCGGTCTATCGTACACTTGGAAGGAAATTATTCGATCACATTTTAATGAGGAAAGTCCTCGAAGCGGGACAATTTTTTGTCTTTTTCCTTTCTTTGATTTCTCTGTTTCTTCTTCATCCTACACTCTTCTCCTCTCTAACTTTGCCTTCACATAATTCTTAACTTCTTCATCTTTGTCTCTGTCATGAGCTCTTCCACTCTCATTTCGTTGTGATTCTGATGAAATCTCCAGAGGGCTGCAGCAGTGGAACAGAGAAATAAGCGAAATGGATTGGAAAAGTCTGCCTGCCTTCTGCGTGATCTTTCCTGCCTCGATATTCGAGTCATTACTTTACACAGAACTTTGCTGAATGACACATTGCCCGAAAATATAATTCTCAAGAACTTCATTCCACTATTGCTTATAGTAGCAAGTAATAAGAGGAGAAAAAGTCTGTGCAATGAGAAGGACCAAATGCTCCTCTCTTCACCAGATATTATTACAGGTAGGTCCCGTTTTACGACGGTCTATTTTACGACTTTTCACATTAAAGACTGTTTCAAAATATTACCTTAAATATTATTACATACTTGGAAAAATTTTAGGAATTTTGGAACCTATCTCATTCAATTACATTATATTTTGGTCTCGTTTTACGACTTTTTATTTTACGACCCTGTTTTTCTGGAACCTAACCCTGTCGTAAAACGGGTCCTGCCTGTAGTGATAAAAGTATCTAGAATTGGATTGACGGGGCATGTAGAACAGATAGAAGAAGTAAGACAGGCATATAAAAATTTAATCGGGAATATGAGAAGGAAAATAATTTTTTAGGTGTAGCTATGTAGAAGGATATTTTTGCATATAATACTACTGCATAAAACAGCATTGTAGCTAATATTCCTCTTAAAAACTGCAGCTCGAAATTGCGCAGAAGGAAGTCATTTTCAGATTGGCACAAATTTTAAGGGAGGTAGAAACACACTTTATTTAGTTTTTAATTTATAAATTCATTATTTTATTTGTAAGACTTTACTGATCACTTCTCGCCGCTAATACAATTTGCCTTGAGTCTATATTCAAGCATTGTAATTCAGTATTTTTTTTCCTATGGCTCGACAGCCCTATATGGGCTTGGGCCTCCTCGTTTCGTCGAGGTTTCATGATCACACACATGTGAGACACACCACAGTCGGTAGGACTCCTCTGGACAAGGGACCAGCTCGTCGCAGAGACCTCTACCTGATAACATACAACACTCACAAGAGACAGACATCCATGCCCCCGGTGGGATTCGAACCCACGATCCTAGTAAGCGAGCGGCCGAAGACCCACGCCTTAGACCGCACGGCCACTGGGATCGACTGTAATTCAGTATACTGCACTTAATATAGGTTTTTAGTTGTTTTATTTATTTAAAGTAGGCGCTGGAAAATTTTAATAAATTTTCAAATTAGATGTCCGAAATTTCAAAGGCAGCAACAATTTCTGTATGGATCTCTCCGTAGGAAGAAATGTTTTAATCTCGTCACGAAGAGCCTGGAAATAAGTTGGTTGCACACCTCGGGAGCTGTCTACTTGGAAGATCCACTTCCCTGAAACACAAACTTTCACTTTACTTTCGAGTGCAGATGGAGGGAAGCAGGGAAGCGTTACTTTGGTATAAGGTTTTATCCTAAATCCCAACTAAAACAAAGTTCTTCTGCTCACAAGCGCGCGACATTCGTGGAGACTTAACTTATCGTTAGTCGAGTTGTTTGCTGCAAGTACCTCCCTCCGGCAGCCAGACCGGAAGATGAAGATGAGAAACGCAGAAGGAAGATAATACACTTTGCTTCAATATACCAGTCGTTGAGGACGAGTAATATTTGAAGTTTGCATGGCGAATAAATATACTAAAACTACCTCGGGTGATCAAAAGCGTGCAAGTTGGAACCGAAGGTTTCCAAATGGCTGTAATCCAAATAAGAGGTCGCTGAAGCCTCGAGAGATACTTGGTGTTTTGACGTGGCTTCTTCTAGAATTCTCCCCAGAAAACGAAACAGTTTATTTTGCCCAGCAATATAAGAATGAATTTTGAGAAAATGCAGGAAGGTTAATGAAATAAAAAGCCAACACCCATCTTATTTCCAAGCAAACATGCTCTGAGATCATATTTCCTAAAGATGTCTGATGCTGGCTGCTCATGACACACGTAATCTATATCAAGAAGCCTCTTCGAAGCATGATTAGGTGGAACTAATTCATGATAGGATTAGAGGTATTGTCACTGTAATGGTACAAGGACTTTGCTGTGAAATTTAAGATCAATGCTGAACATTCAATAGTTCACCATGAGAAAAGAGCTTAATATGGCCACATGTCACAAACTACAATACAGTAAAATGGCACATAGTCTATACATTGCCAGGAAGTGGTAATTTGGGCTGTAGTTTATTTCCAACTTACGTCAAGAGATTTTGTAAATAAGCTTTGGTGTTTGGCATCCCGTTGCGTTATCGGTACAAGTAAACAGTACTTCTACACTGTCAAACAGAACTTTTTATTTATATATATTCCGTATATAACAAAAAGGGACGCCAAATATCAACATTATACTTCCTAGTCAAGGTAGAAGCATCCATCAATATAAACAGGCAATAATAATAATAATATAATAATAATAATAATTGTGTTTCAGGGCTTAGAAGTAATACGTGTTTAAGAATAAAGTAGAACACCGGTATGAAAAGAATAAAGATGTCGCAGAAGAAACGAGGCATGAATAGTTTGACTCTGACCACTAAGATATTTTGAAATAAATGTATGACAGAAAATAAATAATCTGCCTCCTCGTGTAGTGATGTAACACCACGCCCAGTTTTCTGGCCTCACATAGTCCTAACGGCAGTAGATGTTGCCAATCAAGCATAAGAATCTCATTTTCGGAAGTACAGTTAATATAAAAGTTTTGTTTTAAAAGATGTCAAACAACTTGAAATTCAATTCAAAACACGCCCCCAATTAAAGGAACCTTTCAAAAAAGTACCATATGTACATCTGTCCATTACATAATTTTGTAAATTCATTTACTTTGATCTATGACTAAGTACATTCATTTTCCGATTTCTCCCCCGTTTCGTGCGAAGTGTAACTACAGTTAGTTGGCTGTTCAGTAAAAAGGAAAGGTAAATTGTCCCTGCGCTCAGTTAAGCTTCATAAGAGATAGGCGTATGTGGGAGTTAAGGCACAGCTCTACAGATTCTTAACCTCGGCACAAGATAAAGGTAAATCTTCAGCTTCACGTTGCAGCCACATTAACCACAGAGAAATTGTCCCACAGACCTCTTGGATAAAAGATTTTATGGGCTCCAGAACCGGTCTTGACGCTTTGGAGAGGCGTAAAATTTCTTGTCCCTGCAAGGAACAGAACCCTACTTTCTCTGTCATTCAACATGCAGCCTAGTCACTATACTGACTGAGCTACCCCGGATATTCAATATCTGCTACCTACCACTAGAATCAGTGTTAAATATTTCTTCCTATTCCTATTACACTGTACCTGCATAACACATAAATGTTAGGTAAGGGACATAGTGTTTCGAAACATAAAATATGAAACAGCAATCAGGCTATAATATGCATCACATAATACATAATACATAATAAGTACATAATCACAAAACGTGATTTGTTTGAGTGGAGCAAAAGAGTTTTCCAGTATTACAGCTGCATTTGCTAAACATTAGTTTATGAATACCTGCATTATACTACTGTCAGTCAAGAGTAACACTGGCCGATTTACCTTTTGAAGACTGAAATTAATCCACATTGTATATAAAAATTCAGTTTTGTACCTCACAGAGAACACAGTGTAATTCAATTACAATGACCACTTAATGTTGTAGAGGGGAGTAGTATTTGATTAGTGTGAGAATCGCACGGAACACATAAATAAAACTTGTTTGTAAAATGCAGATTTCTAAGTGTCAATTGTGGCAGTATATAAAAGCTCAACACTTGGCTTTAACAAAGGGGTGTCCAACCTGTTTTTAAAAAGGGCCACAGCCATTATTGTGTGCCTGTTCGCGGGCCCCATTGTGTAAACATTACAATAATTTTTATACATAAACATCTAAACTATTCTTTAATTTTTGTGGTACATATGTATTTTATGTGTCAGAGGACCTCATAATTCAAGCTGACGAACGACGGGATAGGCACCCCTGCTTTAAAAGTTTAAGATACGGCGCTATGTGTCTGCATCGACAAAAAATTTATATAGCGTGCGACAATATCTGAGCCTCACAGCAAATGGATATCAGGTTACACGATACGTTTGCCGACTGTCAAATACGTGACTGCTTGTGGCCTTATTATGAGAGAGAAAACAGGCGTGTAAGTTTACGCTGGGGAACCTTGAATAAAAGAACCACTTGGAAAACCTATGCGTAGGTGGTAAGATAATATTAAACTGCATCTTCAAGAAATAGAATAGGATGGAATGGATTGGATTTTTCTGGTTTAGGGTACGAACAAGTGGCTCTGTCTTATGAACGTGGTAATAAACTTGCAATTTCTATAGAATGCCGGAATTTTCTCGAAAAGCTGAGCCACTCTTATTTTCTCAAGAAAGATTTTGTTCTGTGAAAATGGTTGGTTCGTTAGTTACTTGTTTATTTGACGCTTATTCCTGAACTGCAAACTCTCTAACATATTCGAGCATTGCTTTTTTTTCAGAAACACTGACATTTTCCAAGGGAAATTTGTCCTTTCCTTTTCCCATCCAGACCAGTGCATAACTAAGTCCCATCACCAGTCGCTAGGCTCATACTTTTACAAAAGATTGGGTTCCTTCAAGAATTCTGTTGAACTGGTTAGACATACTCCATTTATCCTCATATTTTTCTTCACTCTGAAATTTCTTGATATCATTTTAGCACGGACTTATTTCGTGTTTTAATGCATAAATAAAGGGCAATCAAAATGAATTTCTTCTATTATTTGATTAAAATTACATATTACAAACCACGAAGTTCGGAGAACACTTCTCTCTCTCTCCCTCCATCCTGAACAAGAAAGAGGGAAATTCCTACTTTTTTTGGGATCATTAAATAAAATTAATTTTCATCAGTCGGCCATAGTAATAATATTAATAATTCAATTCAGTTCTTGTTTAATAATGTATTGAATCAACGTCTAAAGGACCAATAACAAATACAGCACTACATACAAGCACAAATAACGAAGAATACATATGGAAACACAAAACCAATAATTTATCTAAATAAATCATTAGAGAACTTTATGACAAAAATTAACAATTTATCAAAGGTTATTGTGATAATTTGCTTTCTGAAGACATCAAAATCACCACAAACCGAATTTTCAGCAGTGGTACACCTGGCGGACATACAGTTTTTAAAGGCTGGGCTACTATGAGACAAAGGAAAGTCTCGAAGTTTCTGAAAGGGGAAAACGACGACCGTTAATATCCATGATATATGGACAAAGTTTAGAATACAAAATCTTTAAAAACGATAATGATAATAATAATCATTAAATTTAAAAACGTCGTTATGTAAAAATCTATTTGACAAAAGTATGAACGGAAGCGCTTGTGGCTTTTTTATTCTCACTCAAATCGGCTCTTACTAGACAGAATAAATAAAATTACAGAAACGATATTTTCAATAGGATTCAAACAGATATTTCCCGCATATGAAGTGTGATTTCTAATGGGTGCATGTTGTAAAAGTCAAAAGATTGGTTATAGCAGTGAACTATAGAATATAATAGACTGATAATGTAAATAATTGAAAGAAGGAGTGTATATAGAAATTTGTTAGCTGTCTGTCAAAAAGATTTGGAGAAACTGGAAATGAGACGGATACAGCAGTTATATAACACTGATGATGTCACGAAACAATACACTTAATATAGTGCTAGGATGATAATGTTAAAGTGGATCTTAAACGTACTGGATATGAGAAATAGAGGTGAATGAACTGTCTCATGTCGTGTCCAATGATTTTGGTGTTAGCGATGTTAAATTTACGTATTTTGTTAATATAATTTTCATTACAAATTTTCGAACACAGTCTTCACGGCCAGATGTTATAACACTTTACCTCCTTGTCAAATGGTCCTCCAATGGCTTATGTAGTACACGTGTCTGTGTACAGGTGGCAGCAGCGTTCAACGCTGTCACTTGAGGCAATATGCGTAAGAACATTGCCGCCATCCGTTCACTTTGCAGTACGTTATGGGGAAAACGTATGCTGACACTTCAAATTATTATATATGATATTTTACCTGTGTGATAAATAGTTGAGCTCAGATTAGGGACAGGTGGCGGGCTCTTGTGAATGCGGTAATGAACCTTTGGGTTCCATAAAACGCGGGGTATTTCTTGACTAGCTGACGACCTGTTAGCTTCTCAAGAAGGACTCTGCTCCATGAAGTTAGTTAGTTAGCCATGGAGTTAGAAAAACAGTTGATATATTATTCGTATCAGTAAATTATATTGTAACCAAAATTATTTGTGAAAAATACGTCATAATTTTCGTAAGTGGAGAAATTTATTTTAGACCTAATTCAAAAATGAAACGTACCGAAACTTGTCCTCGAATTGTTAATGACTTCTCATGGATAGCATATTTAAGTGACATCTACACCAGTAAGAGGATGAAGGTGAAAAGGATTAGTGAGTCAGAAGGTGTAATCTGTTTCAATGTATTATCCGTTCATTTACGTCAAATGCCATAGGCAAATCACGAAAAACTCAGAATAATTGATACATCATCAGAGATCCAACCCAGTCTTCGAATACAAATTAGAAGGGACACAATAAAATAATGGTTTGGTTTTATCTTTTTAGCTCCTATTATTTCTTATGCCATCTCCGCCACCTAGACCTAAGTGCAGAAAGCAACTTTCATTGATGTGCTGTGAGAGTCACGTCTTCCAGGGGCTTTTCCATGGCTTGTGTTGTTCGTCCAGCCTTTGCGTGCCGTCTTTATTTCAGGGACATTGTATAAGACTTTGTTTAACGTAATATTTTTAGTAGGAAAATGAGAAGGCCGATTTTTGGATGGGACGATAATATTATGGATTCTGTGGCAGATTTTATGTCTTAGTGTGCTGAACATTTAGCTTTTTGAACAACAAAATAAATTTTGAGGATGAATTGAAAAAACTGGGTTAACGTTTAGTTGGAATAAAAAATAATCTTTATTTTATTCTATATTACATCTTGTTACAATACTTTCGACCTATTTTGGTCATCAGCAGACAATATATTTCGAGAAGGAAGTATTACAATTGAAAAGTTTTACAAACCACAAAGGGGTGTTAATAATAAATCCTCTAGTATTTTAATTGAAATTAATCAGATGTGTCCTTGCTACTGTGAAAAGCGTGCTTCAACGTCAGTATGACAGGAGGCTGCAGAATCCTGGAACTTTTCTAGATACAGCAATAAAAGACAAATTCTGATATGGGTAAAAAAATTAATTTCGACCATCCGTTTTAAGACCGTTTTTGAGCCAATGTTTTATGCACTTTTCTCGAGTGATTGTAATTAGAGGATAAATGTATGTGCATCTGTATATAACTCCTTTCTGTAAAAGAGAATATTTTATTTTCGTCGTACATAAATAACACCCAGTAAGATATTCTGCAGCAATTTACATGTAAACATGAAAGACACTTGCCATGTGTGTTTTGCACGTATAACCAACACTGGATTGTGAAGTTCTGTCGTCACTAACCGTTTCTCTGTCTGGTATTCATCAACATTCGCAAGGAACACGACTTGAGGTCATGGTTAGTGGGGTCATGAACCTAAGCAACCCTGACCTCTGTTGAGGTTCAGCAACAAATTTCACTCCTCTTTATGTTTCCGTGAAAGTCTCCAACATGTCCACCAAGGTGTGTGGTCTTTCTCATGGCAGAATCTGCATTAAAAGGCATGTAATACTTTAATATATGAAATTAATCTAAATAGTCACATGACGATCTTGTGGGTTGTTGCGCCGAAATTTAATGACCGTGTTAAGAAGAGTTCACCACTGGCTTCTATGCTGAATCCAAGGATCCTTTCAAAACTGAGGCCATATGAGTAACATATAACGTAAACTGTTTGTGCCCCTCACCCCACAAACCCCCGCCCCTTGGCCACCGCGCTTAATTTTCAAGCTGCAGGACTACCATTTTCAGCTGTTCACTTATACCCCATATATCTGAAAGCCGTCTCTTCTAGCCACAACAAATCAATGTAATAAACAAATGCACCAATCTGTAATTTACTACGAAGAATAATAACACGACTTCTGTTGTATTCATTCTTGGGCATGTTGCTAATACTGAAGATTTTGCCCTTCTTTTCGTATGATTAGTTGTACAGGAAAGTATTTTAATCTCCTCCAATAAAGCGTTTTTCCGTATCGTACATAAAGTTTCAAGACTGCCTTCATGAAACTAAAGCAGAAGATACAGGTTTGGAGGTACAGACCCACACTTACAGATTCTTGTAAAGCTACGCAATTATGGTTCCACTCATATCGAATCTGTACCCATTTCATTCTGCTTCACTCGTTTTTCTTCTCCTTCCGATACAACAGAACAGAGCAAAGTACCCTGACAAGTTCTGTGTAGTGAATGCCTTTCTCTTATAGATTTGTATTTTAATCAAGTCGTGACTTGACTTTGTAACCAGGAAGTGATTCTAAAAACAGATACGCCCTCTTGCCTCCCCTTGCTTCCAGAAGGACTACTGCCTAAACAAACAAACCCGCGGTAAAGCTGATCACACTAACAGCTTGTTCTACTGTGCGTACAGGCTTCGACTTCTCGGAGAATTGCATTGCAGACTTAAGTCTCTCCAGTCATGGCTATGTATCGAAGTTTAAATGTTTTTTTATATTGCGAAGTGTAGGTAGACGCCTTGCCGTTGGCCGATCGCTAGTGAAGAAATACAAATACACACACCTAAACATTAATAATTTTATATTTAATTATGAATAGAACCATTTCACAGGATGCAATCTGTGAAAACTAAGGGAAGAATTATTTAGTTAGATTCTGCATTATAAGATAAATTCTGGAATACACAAATTATTACAATTACGAACTTATTTAAATTTAATTATATTTAAAACTAAATTAATAATTAATCAATTAATTAAATTAATATTTAAATAAAATTAGAAATCATTCCTTTCGTATCTTTATTCCTCAATCCCTTTCCTCCTTTGTCCTCTCCGTTATATACAGCTCCTTTCCTAACTCTGATATATGTTACTACAAATCGCTAATTAATCCCAAATTGTACACTTTCGGATATGTACGAAACCACAGTTCCATGGAAAAAGTGTCAGAATAACCCCCCCCCCAACACACACACACACACACACACACATATAAAACCGTCGTCGATTTCTGTACTTGTGGTAAGTACAAGATATGAAGGAGGATTTAGAGTAATATTGCTAATGAATTGAAAAGCAAAAGTACGAAAATTAAACGTTTTCATGTAGATAAGATGAAGTATCGCAAAAGCGCTGGTAGAGTTTCCAAGTATTTTCATCAAAGGTGCTAAGAGCGCAGATGTTGAAAATAGCGTCTCAAGTGCAGAAAGCTAAGCATTTGTACCGGTATCACGTTCTTACAAAGCTTGAAGATGACAAAATTTTTACAGCCAAAATTGTTTTTAGTGACGCAGCTAATTTTCGTCTGTCCGATCATGTTAGTGGACATTATGTTAGAATCTGGGTAAGCAACACTCTGCCTGCACTGAATGAAGACGTAACAGCCATGCCCAAGACCAACGTTTTTGTGTTCTATTTAAACAAAATTGTCGGCGTTTTCTTTAGTGCCAGTTACAATGTGACTAGTGTAGTGCACCTATACAAGTTGGAGAAATTTCTCATGTCAATTTTGAAAGAGAAGAGTCCTACTGACCAACACTGGAGAAGGGTCTCCGCATTTTCACATCGAAGTTCGGGCCGTGCATCTTGGATCGACAGCGTCCACGGAAATTGACTGGAAGTGGTGGCCCTATCACTTGGCCACCTCCTTCCCCTAGTTTTACACCAAACGATTCATTCTAATAGTGGTATACACCGGATGCTGTTTACGTTCCGCCATTGTCCACCACTTTGCCGGAACTTACTCTGAGGCCACAAACTGCAACTGCTCTTACATTCACCATACTGACAAATGTGTGGACCGAACTTGCATACAGAAATGATATATGTCGGGATACTCATGGCTACTAATGGCGCCCTCACTGAACATCTGTAAAACCTCTAGATTTCTTCAGGTTCTTCTAAATTCTAAATAGATATTATATGAAAAACGTCCATATTTCTTTTGCGTTCAGTCTGCGGGTGTATAACTTTATAAGGGATATTTGAGTTTTTAAAACCACACTTTGTGGAAAATTCTCTTTAAAAGAGAATATAGACCTGTCACAAGCCACACTACTTAATGAAAACTAGTGGTACATATTGTTCTAGGCTCTAAAGTGTTAAATGTGAAAGATACTGTAATAGGTATATTCAGTTAGGAGGCAAAATGTATTGTAAGCTCCACATAAGAAAGAAGCATTATTTTGAGTTACGAAGGAGAAAAAACTTATAAACTTGATAGAAGACAGGGAAAATTCTCTTCGGATATAATCATAATTGGAATTGCATTTGTTTTTTCCGAATGAAGTGAAAACCCACTCATGAACACAGAATTACAACTTTGATTACGCAATGCGGTGAGACGTCTTAGACAAAACTCAAAATATTGTTTCTGTCACGGCTTTAGATACTGAAATAATCATCATGCAACAAATAATTCGCTTTTCTTGAGCAATTTACACTTACTCATCAGATCCAGGGATCACCTGCTGCTACAGAACACGTCACAAAATGTTTCTTCTCTGTCAAAGGAATATCTTCCCCTCCCTCACACATATGTTGCCCATGCATTCTCTAAGCAACCAACGAATTTACCAATCGAGTGTTCAGGAAACACACAAGCACACCGGCTGACTGGTTAACACACAAAACAGTCAGTGAAATAACTAAACTGCTATTCAAAAAGTAGTCGAACAACAAAGGAAATAGTCAATCAGAAAACCTAGTAAGCGACTAAACAACAACCAACTAACCAACCAAAAACCTGACTAGTTAACTAACCAGTTAACAAAGTATTTAAAAAACTAATTGGATAAGGGCTATGCAATCAATAAAGGAATTAACCAGTCAGATAATAAATGAAGGATAAAAAACAAAGTAAGGAATAAACTAACCGACTAGAAAATTAACCATCCAATTAAGGCAAATAAGTGATAAACTAATTACAACCAACAAATGAAGCAACTAACCGACTAACCAGCTATCAACCGACTAGACAGCCAACCAATTAAGCGACAGACTAATTAACAAAAAGTAAACCAAGCAGACAACCACACAAATATGTGTATAACTCATGGACCGATAAAAAAAACATAGTCAAACAATTAACCAGCTAACCAAATCACCAGATATGTAACTACTCTATAAAGCAATCACATTAAACAATCAATATATATATAAAGGTGGTATATGTCCTACTGATTTTATGGAAGACAAGACGAAAACATTCACACGGTTACATGTTTATTTGTCACAAATTCGTTCTGTCCTCCCATTTCGGCCACTTTTCCTTAATGGTCTGTTTATTTGAATTTCTCGAGAGCAGAGGGTGATAAAATTTTTTTGGTCCCTTACTGTAACTGACCGGGTTGCATGTTCGCAGAATATTTCAATATCAAATAACCACAACCTGTATCCAGGCAAACTGTTACTGCTTCATCTCCTTTACTGGGAGAAAGAGAGAGAAAACCAATAATATTAATATAGTAGGATTGTCAGCCTTTGTCTGAGAACATGCTTGTTAAGGTGCAGTACATCGTGACATCACCAGATGTCCGGTTGTAAGAAGGAAAATGAAGAATGCAGCAGATGGAATGACGATAAAACACTGTTGTACAAGGCACGAAAAACTAGCAGCCGAAATAAATGTTGTAGACAGTGAATTTCCTTGGAGCCTTATATGGACTGCCCTCTTATTTATAATCTCCTCGTGCTCTTTTCTAAGCGTAGATGATTTTCGTGTCAGAGATCTGTTGAAGAAATGTCATTGTCTTCTCATTGTAATAAAACGTTAATATATGTTCCCTGAAAAAAAAAGTCAGAAATATTAAATTTGAGGATATGAGCAATATATACAACAGCGAGAGTAACAAAGATGTGAGTCTGACGACAGATGTCGCCAGGCTGTTCATTGCAAGGACTTCCTAACATGTTAATAAATAAGAATTTCTACTCGGTTATTAAAAGCCTTTTATTTTCGAGTCCTGTCAGTCACATTTTGTGTTTCCAAGCTTAAAACTTTATTTAATATTTATATTTATGATTCTTCAGTACATATTTCCTGGAAAGTGTCTGCTAACACCAGTTCTCCTACAGTACCTGCTCCTTATACTAAATTTAATATGTACAAAATTTTTCATACACTAGACTGCATATCCTAAAAATATAATATAAATAGTTCTTTTGTGCGCCTTTGCTAAGATACCTAAATATTTGTCTCCTAAACTTCAAAAATCCCTCGGATTTAGTACGAATATGAAAACATTATAAAAAGTCCAGGATTATCCATAAATATGTTTATCTGTTCTTAAAACTTCTAGGTGTAGTTGTTGGTAACTCTTTTCTTCATGCGGGCTTACAGAGTCTGAGAACTGAGGCCTCATGACGGTGCTTCTGTAGATTAAGTAGGTCTATTTCGAACATAAGAGTCTGTCAAATAATAGTTACCTTAGCTTCGAGGGAAGTGGTGCCTTAAATTTTATAGTAAAGCAGTTAAAGAAGGTGATACTGAAGATGAAGGCACTACGATACTTAGAAATGTCGATAAAATTTACCAGTCAGCCCGGTATTATTTCCTAGAAAACTTGAATCATCTAGATTTCTTTACATTTTTGATATCGTATTGTCTTAATTCTCTAGAGTATATGTGTTTTCTTCTGTCGTTTAGTAGTGTAAAAGTTCACAAATTATATTTGAATTCTTATCTTGAGGGTGTATTTAATTTTTTATCTGATCATAGAAACTTCCGGAAGTTTGCACCACGTAAAGTACTAAACTGCAGGGAATACCCAGTTCTACCAGTCCTAAACATTTTTATATGTTGCATTACTTTTTCTTTACCGAAACAAAAAGTCGACGAGTTACAAACAGGCCTATTAACTCGACTCAAGGACTTCGAAATTACTAAAAGCTAGTTAAAAATATTAGATTGGAAATGTTAAAATTATTACAGTTTAGAAGCCAACGCACCCTTTATGACTGTATCGGACTTCCTACTCTAGATTTTGAGAGTCTGATTTAGTTTTCGCGAAAGAACCCTGCTATTCTACGTCATACTTTAATAAATTTCTTCAGTGTCTCCAGGAGTATGTAGGGAGAACACCTACCTTAGTCTCCTGCTGCGTTCTTCCGCTTAATTTCCAATTACTTTTTTATTGAATCATTCCATCTTTCGACTTCATATCATCGTAGAATTTGGAAGCGTCGAAAAATAAATAAACCGGAAAACAACAAATCTACAAATTTGAACTGCACTTTTTTGCTAGACAGTACCGGATGCCGTGTTAGTTACACCTGGAAGATAAAACTTAACATAAACAATAATTGTTTATTTAAATGTACAATAAAATTCTATCGGGATATAAAAATGAAGAATTATCACCAATGTTACGTTTTCAAGGACTTCTGCCTCATGGTCCGTTCCGGTCTCAATATAATAATCCAGAAGTCTGTTTAGTAGACGTCCTAAATTCCTTTCCTTGCCATGGATAATTCATAATAGCCCACATGAGTCTGAATCTTTCCATTCTGCAAACATGTTTTATCACTTTATTTTTAAAGCTGTCGATTCTTCCCAAAACTCTTTGTTTCAAAATGATGAAAAACATTTTAGTTATAGTTTATAAAATAAATCACAATAAGGCGATTTATTAAATGAAATACTACTGACGCAGTCTTTGAAAATACGGTGACTGTTTTTGACAGATCCAACAAGTTGTGGTTTCTCATACACGACACTTCCATTGATATATCCTTTTTCATTATAGACAATGAGGGACACATTTTTATAACAATTTCATTATACATGCACGCTATTTACTCGATATATACTGGCAAGACAGCCTAATGTAATAATACTAATACTAATAATAATAATATATGAGGGTATACTTTTACTGGCAGAGAAGCGCTGCTTCTCTCTCATCATTATTTGAACTAATGCATTTTCATTTGCTCTTCTAAACTTGCACTGACCTTTTGAAATATGAATACGCCTCCATCAAATACTCTAAATATATTGTTATTGAATATGCAATGTTGTTATGTGATACAAATTAATTTTTTTCCTACACTATCGACACAATAATATCAACGACAGCACGCATACTACTCCTGTTTATTGTTGCTTAGATCTCTGTTTTCCTGGAAACTAAAGACATACAAACATATAATGCCCTTCTTGTACTAATTATGTAATATGCCTCTTGTTGATGCTTTGTCACGATGTAATACCGCAGTGCAGTCTTACGATTTTCATGCACTCTTCCCTTTCATCCTTGTTTGTCATGTGAAACTTACTTCTTCAACTCATGCCCTTCGGTTAAACTTGTCTCTCCTGCAAGTTATTGTATATTCTGTACAGCATCTATTTGACATGGCGGCCTTGGACTTTGAGATTTATATCCCGACTAACACTGCGTGCAGCAAGACGGAGGACAGAGGAATATCGTATACCTTATAATACGTTATATTGCTCACATACGCAGCCGGATGAATTTGTTACTGAATCAGTTACAAGGATATAGAAATATGTGCGGAAAATATTGTCAGAAGATGTCCTTTAAGTCTCAGGCTGCCACGGAGATAAATGGATGACGGAAGAGTTAATAAAGACATGTAGTAAAAATTTACAATGACAATAAGAAAGTAGAAGTTTTATTAATTCAGTTCGAAAACTTTTCTGAAGATTGGAAGACTTGACGAAACTCCAGTCATACTGAGCGAACCTAGGAGGTTCTAAAAATGTGAATTCAGAAGCCATACGTTATTCATGTATATTAATAAAATCTTTTTTTCCAATGGCTCGACAGCCCCTTGGGAGCCTAGGCCTTCTGATTTTTCGAGACTTCACGATCACACACTTTAGACACGCCACAGTCGGTAGGACTCCTCTGGACGAGGGACCAGCTTGTCGCAGAGACCTCTACCTGACAACACACAACACTCACAAGAGACAGATATCCATGCCCTATGCGGGATTCGAACCCACAAACCCAATAAGCGAGCGGCCGTAGACCCACGCCTTAGACCGAGCGGCCACCGGGATAGGCAATAAAATCTTAGTATTTCTTATTTATGTTTTAATTATGTTAGTTGTGAATCTGGATGACGATGTGGGATGCCTTACTTGAAATGTTTGTGCTTTACGTCAGGTATAGTTCCTACAATTCAGCAGGGTTGCTTGCTTCTTTTTCCATTTCCAATTCGCAGTTGTAAAGCAATTATCATGAATGTTTAGCCAAATAAAGACTGTATATGACACAGCGGCGTAAAATAAAGGACGAAACCGTCAGTCGTATTAAGAAAAAACTGCCTTATAAGGTATGGAAATGTGCAATTTGGTAGACTGTACCAAACTTCCTAGGAATTTGATTTCTTCTTGCTGATTGTTGGTTAAATTGTGTGTCAATACTGCTTACTTTACGTATAATTTTTAAACAACTTTCCTACTTTTAAAAGGAATAATTAGATTTATAAGGACATACGAAAACACAAAAATCAGCTGCGATGTTAAACATCGTCAATGAGCAACAGGGATAAAATTAATTAAATATGTGTGAGGACAATTTTGAGGAGCAGTAACGGACTGAAGTGTCTGGAGAGTGAAACTAAGCAACAACTGATGGAATTGCATAAAGACCCTTACCTGTTAATGCATATTATAAAGAAAATTAAGGAGTGGGTGATGCATGTGTTCAGAATGTATCAAAAGAAGGTAGCTAAGAAATTTTTTCGAAGCAATCCAGAAGTTGGAAAGAAATTGGGAATTTCCAACGGAAAAGGCTGGAGAATTGGCGAGAATGATCTATTATACCTGAAAAAAAATTGTGGATAAAAAGACAAAGTTTGATATTTATCATACCGTGCATTGTCTCTAACAGAACACACAATACTCAAACCAACAAATTACTGATGATGATCCCAGGAGGAATCGAAAATTTTGGATTAGTCTACAGATATTGTAATATATAATATCTAAAATAAGAGTGCAGTTTGTTGGTTTAAAAACCATTGCATCAAAGCAACTCAAAATTTGTACGGAATTAGATCATAATATTCCTCAATATGCAGCACTGTTCATAAGGCAACAAATACAAATATGGCTAAAGTGTGAAACTTGTTTCTATCCCACAAACTGAATATAGCCCTATAAAGTATGTATGTTTAAGAATGAGTTCCTCAAAACACATGCACTAAGATAACAATACAAATTAAGTAATAGTTATTTACGTATATAAATCTATGCAATGCGAAAGTAGGTTTCATGATTTATTTTCGAAACTCTCTTCCATTTCTGTCGCGTTTTCCCCTGTATGTAGAAACATACGACTGGTCGACACACCAACCGGCGGGTCTTACCAACTGTTTAAATATTTTTATTATTAATCTTGAACGAGAACAAATTTGGGGAAGTTGATTTAGAATTAATGAGCCAGGATACTGCAAATATATTACAGCGTGAAAAATTAATTCCCATAGGACTTTAGATAATAAGTGTTTCAGTTCATATCGATAAATCGATGCATGTAAAAATACTCCCAGGTGTAGATGGGAGGATAATATTAAAATGGACCTTCAAGAAGTGGGATGGAGGGGGGCATGGACTTAATTGATCTGGTTCAGTATAGGGACAGGTGGCGGGCTCTTTGCATGCGGTAATGAAACTTCGGGTTTCTTAAAAATACGGGGAATTTCTTGTCTAGCTGAGGACCTGTTGGATTCTCAAGAAGAACTCCGCTCCATGGAGTTAGTTAGATAGTTATGTAAAAATACTAGATATGAGAAGGCATTCTGAGCAGATGTATATCATGAAATTTCTAGTGGCAAAGAATTGATCTTAATTTTGTTGATACTATAACAACCTGATTTCTGTCAATTGCAAAAATTTGTGTAAAGAAAAGTGTGAATACCCACGAAAGAAAAGTAGTATACAGCCTTTGAAAGTGAATTTTATTACTTAACTGATAAATGTAAGAGACTCATATCCTTAGAGCTATTCGATATTGAAACGCAATTCCATAGAAAATCCCTGTGTAATTTTACCAAAAAGGAGCATCCATTGCAATCCTGAAAGTTGTTATACGGTTCAGAGGTTTCTGTCATAAGAGTTTTCCACGTGACTGGATATTCCTTCCGAATACATATCTTAGAATTTGTCCCTCTTTATATTCCTTTTGTCTTCGTCTTCATGTTTTCCTTGTACATTGCAGCGTTTCCTTTCAACTTTCTCTTGCATACAAACAAATTTTGTGGCTGCAATTTATTATCAGCATGAATTTAATTTTAGAATTCATGTTCGTTGGTAAGAATATTTAGAAAATATTGTAGTATTCTCACGTAATTCTTATCAGAGGTAAAATAAAATAAATATTTTTCGCCTGATTACACCATGAAGTCACGGAGAGTATTTGTGGTATATCTCCCCTTATTTTCCCTCTCGGGACCAGATGAAGGTAGGTGGTCACCTTTACACCCCGGCTTATTTCTCATGAAGAAGGAGCCCCGGTACTCAAATAGGAAACTGGATGCACCCCGGACCCGGTATGGATGCTGTAGTAACGAGATAAGTCTCTTAATCCTGCCGGGAATCTAACAATGAATCCTATACTTTCCAGTCCGCAGCTTAGTCACTGCGTTGACTGAGATATCCCGTCTATCTCTACTTCTAACACCGATATAAAGCTGATCACGACATTGAAGGAACCTTGTACTTAATAAAAGCACTCGTCATATGAGAAAACATATTCGGATCTCGTGTCATCCCAACTGTTTGGATATCATTACTGCAGACCAAATATATGGTCATCATCTACTAGATAATCTTATTTATAGGCGCAGTTATTTGTGTACTTCGATCCACTTTCTGATTGGACAAACGTTCCTCTTTTTCACTTTTATCTCTTCGAAGTGAAATTGAAGTTTTTAGCAATATAATCTAATCTATTAATTATTAAATAATATAGCTGGTCATAATATATTGAACCAGTAAGAGAACTCATACTGCTACGTTATTGGCGGAAAGGCAGAAATTGTTAGGGTAAATGAAACGTCGGTAAATAATTACCACACGACGCCGTGTAATTACCCAAAAGACCACAGATGTCATCAACATCGCGGCGGAAGCCTGAAATCAAGCCCCATCTTCGTCTACTACTTCAAAATACAATACATTTCAAGAATGCGTTAACATTTAACCATTTTAACCTTTAAAACTTTTCTTATATATAATTGGTTTGACAAAGCAAACTGTATTTTATAAAACTGTAAAATTGGAACCTCATTTGAAAACCTTAATTTCAGGCTTCCGCTGCGATGTTGATGGGATCTGCCCTCTTCTAGGATATTATGCGGCGTCGTGTGGTAATTGTGTACCGAAGTTTCGGGACGACGTATCGGTCCCATCTTCAAGGGTCAAGAAATCCAAGAAGAGGGTCCCGATACCTTGACACGAAACGTCGGTAAAGAATGGAAATTCAAAGTACGTGAATATGAATATGAATATGAATATGAGTATGAATATGCATACTGCACTGTACTTGCTGGGTATAATACCTTTGCAATTACAGTACTTAATTTTACGGGCCAATAAAGCAGGAGATTTCTTGACCATTCATTCAAGTACAATAAGTTATTTATATTGCCACTGTGCTATGCTGTTTGTTCAAGCAGTTCTGGCTCCCGCACACCAGCTTCTCCTTCCTAAACGTTTGAAAGCCGTGCTGATAGCCAATGTGCCAGCCCATGTTTTTCAGACTGGATGTACTGCGACGTCTTAATACTCGCGCGCTATCCTAACGCCACTTTAGAATGTAGTCCCATAATAATTACTGTCGCTACAGCAGTATTTAGAACTTTATTAGTATTTCCTACGAACAGAATCAAATGCAAGTTATTATCAAGACAACACAATAAGTCTCCGGCCCGTCATTTCTTGCGCCAGTCTCAAAACACATAGAGACATCCCAGCATGCTATATCTTCCATCACTTCTTGTATTGCTTTTCTTTGCAAGTACAGTAATATTAGTGTATTTTTTTAAATATAGGAAGCAATCGTATTCATATGTATAGCTGTGAAACAAAAATAAATATTCCTGCCGTAATTCCTGCCTTCACAGTCATCTTTCCTCCACCTAACTCGTTCTTTTTTAACAGAGGATTTCATCGTCTGGTTTTTTTATGCATTACTCGACATTTTGGGAATCAGTATAACAAATGTGGCCTTCTCTATTCCTTACTTTTGAAATGCCTGACAGACACTGTGCCCGTGTCTCTACATAGAGTGTCTGTAATTTATTTTGTATGATTGTATCTATAATTTGTAAAAAAAACAAGAAAGAAAAGAATTATATGCTAGGAAGCGCCAGCCTTCTCTATGCTTGGCATCAGACACAGATACTTAATTGGAAGAAAGATTCATTTAATGATCGTTGCTCTTAGAAGAGACGCAACGATCCAGTTGCTGATAGTGGAACTTGCTTTTTAGGTGCTTGCTTCAAAGTTCAGCATGTGGTAAAGCAGTGTGTTTGGTTTTTAATTCCGGAGGTTCTTCAGGCAAATCTTCAGATGGCTGTCCTTTCTTCAGTTAAGCTTATGACATCACTCTCCTATCGAAGGACTGTTCTTACAAACTAACTAACCAAACTGAGTAGTCTAGGCCCTTTTTGAGACTGTAAGAGTTTTTGGCTAGCCTAGGAATTCCCCATCACTTGTGGAAAGAGAGTATCGTTTGCCGTATTTAAAAAGGCCAACATTTTCCCCAATCCTGATTTATTCAGAAGAAGTATGTAGCACGTTTCGGACAATCAAATATATTATCTGAGAATATATTTATGACTGACGGCCCATTTGTCTATTTGTCTACACCAACTATTCTTTTGGAGAGTTTTACTGAGCGGAAACGATAGATGTTTGACAAATAGCATAGTTCTTTTTGCAAAACTATTTGTCGCTGCAGCTGCTCAAGAAGTGCCGCCGTCTTTTATGGAATCCAAAGTCTTTAACAGTCGACACCACGTAAAATTCAGAAACTCTGGATCTCTACCAACGACGCCGTGAGAACCTCAAATGTTTAAATCCAGAAGTCCATTACTGTCTTCGCCAGAGCCTGTTACGCAAGGCAGTGGTTGAAGGAATGCTATTCTAGAATCGGATTCGGAAGACTATGACTTTAAATATTGGCCCGTAGACAGGCTTTTGTGAAACTTAGTTTTTACAAGAATTTTTTTAGACTTTCCACGCAAAGGTCTTTGTATATGTTTCCCTTTTATCTCTTTCACTATCACCATAACTTCACGGGATATCCCGGAGGATGCAGACTTCTTCTGCGATAAAGCCGCCGTATTCGGTGTGGCGAAAAAGGGAAAACACTGTATTGGATTAGGCGGTGGCTGCTTCCTGTTTCAAATTCAAAGCTATATATGAGTACTTTAAAGTACTAACTGGTTAGTTAAATAATAAACAAATAAAAGGGCCCTTTGTGATATTTTTCAAATGCTGTTTCCTTTTTCGACTGTCCCACACTTTCTATTATTTTCTCGGGTCATTTACTCAAGTCGCAACTTGAATTACATTGAGGTAAATCATAATCTTTATTTACACATCCTTGTCCCACGAACAGTAACTTTTGAAAAACTCATTGCTCTTGGATACATTTTCTGTAGTAAAAATATTCATCCGGTTTTAAAACAATTGAAAGACTTTGGTTCACAAATCTGTGGTCAGCACATTTATTTTGAATTTGGTTCATAAAAGATTCTATTTCCTTGGATGGGGTTCGGTGCACCTGAGATTTATTACTTCAACGCTTGGAATGGAATTGTGAGGACTTAGGGTTTTGAAGGTTGGAGCAAAGAATTTTGTTCTCCCTGTTCCTGCGGTTTTTTGAAATACTAAGAGAAATCAAGTAAAATTCAGTCAACCTCGCCGGTAGGACGACCAGATTTCGAACCTGGGTTTTCCTGAATAAAAGTTTAGATGCAAACCTCCTCGGATCATTTTTGTTTTCATGCAGATATAAATTAATAAAAGAATATAAAGACATGCCACAACGTGCGCAATTACAAGTTAGGCAATTTCAGATTTAAAAATTTCAAAAAAGTAAAAAATTGAAATTATGACTTTTTGAAGAGCTTGCCGCATGACAGCGCAATAACAAAAAGATGTCGGAAGAAAACTGCTGTGCCGTTGTGCTGTTGCCTGTCAGGTTCCAGTGTGTTGGAGTTTTGATTTAAACAGAACTGCCTTTTGTATACATATAGGTATAATTGGTCATAGGTAGGATAATCAATTTCGACTTGTGCAAAATTTGACTTGGCCCGATATTGCAGAACATAACTACTGCGTGATTGGGTGTCTGTCTGTAGCTCACAAGGAGAAAAATTTAGCACCGGCTACTTATCGAATCTATAAAAGCAAAACGTGGAATCTTGATGTACCTAGTTTGTAATAATTGTCAAAAAATACTGCCTAAACCGGATTGCAGCTAACCTATTGAGCGCTAGGAACATAGCAGATAGTAGGCTGCTGTCACTGCACTTGTGACTGTGTCTTCAATATTGGAGAGAAAAGAGGACATGTGAACTAACCGACACAAACACGTCTTAATATTAGAACAACTTGAAATTTCATGTATGAAAATTATTCTGTGAAACAGTTGATGTTTCAAAATATACGGCACTATCCGCAACGGTTAATTAGCGCGTTTAAGCTCATGGCATATCTGTCGTCTGTACTTGGGAAATTAATAAGATTACTGTCAAACATAAATACATTTGCTGTGTAACAACATTCTGTTAAAAATAAGCTACATGTTTCGGCACTAAACGGCAGTTATCAGGCTGTATATAAAAACATAAAAAAGTAAATTCCATTATTGTCACATATATGTCCTGTATTAAAATAGCTTCGGCTAATCAAGATTATAATATCAATCAATATAAAGATAGCACTTCTTAATTTCTTTCCTATTCTGACCTGTTCTACCTAACCATTGTAGGTGTAGAGTGTCATTGTTGCACCTGATCACACTCAGTGACACATGCACACCCGGTTAGGGCTCTTCTAGACCAGTGGTATTCAACCTTTTTTGTTCGTGTAGCCCCAGATATAATTTCTCTTCGACTTTGTACCCCCAAATTTGTTGGTGTATAATAGTCTATAACTTACATCTAAAATAATTTACATAAATGACATCCAAAATAATGTATTAAAAATAACAAGTTTTAAACGAGAAAAAGGAGAATAAAGCTATTAAGTAACAAGTATATTATTGTCTATCATATAAAAATTAATTAAGGAACAAAGGTATTTTAGCAATGCAAAATTATATGCACTATGTGGAATAAAATGAAACTAGCCGCCCAGATAAGAATAACATAAAGGAGACAGAGAGAGAGAAAATGACGCTCCCAAATTGCATGTCCTTACGTCCGGGTCTCTTGTGGCTAACCCTAAATCTGGCCCTGATTATTCAGTGTTTATCATGAATATATTTATTTTTTTAAATTTTACGTACCCACTAAGGTGTCTTCGCGTAACCCCGGGGGTACGCGTACCCCAAGTTGAATACCACTGCTCTAGACGAAAGATCATTCTATGGCAGAGACCTCTATCTGAAAACACATAACACTCAGAAGAGACAGACATCTGTGCCCCCGGCGGGATTCGGACCCGCAATCCCAACAGGCGCACGACCACAGACCCACGGCTTAGACAGCGCGGCCACCGGGAAGGTAAAGGTAAGCAATGCCATTACAAGCCTGGACAGGCCCTTAGGATTCCAGGAGTTTGAGGCTCCCAGATTTCTAGACAATCGGCGAATGAAGATGGTAAGGTTGTCAGCCCTAAGCACCGGCCGCCTTACCTCCCAGGAAATATTCCTGGTACTTATTTCTGTTAAGAGACTGAGTCAACCCCTGGGCCATAGTGCGACCGAAAGGATTATGTCAATGAAAAATTCCAATGACACCATCGGAATCGAACCCGCAACCTTCTGGCTTGTAGCGCAGTACTTCAACCAACTGCACCACCGGGAATGGCTACGATTATCAGAAGGAAGAAATTAAAAACACAAATATTATAGTAACACACTTTATTTCCCTTCATGTTTTATGCAAATACTGGTGACGGACATTTGGACCGAAACATGTAGCTTAGTGTTAACGGTATATTGTTTTACAATAGATATGGTTGTTTGTGATAGTAATATTATTAGTTAGCCACTTACGGAAACACAGCGGAATGTCCTTCGTTAAAAAATCATCTGTATTCTTAATAAATTAAAGAAAATTCTGTAAAAACAAATAAAGATTTTCGTGATAATGATATCAAATACAAGTCACCACAAAAGGGTACAATGTGACAACGTTAGTACTATTACTCTTAAGTAACTAATTTGTAACATGTTTACATGTTTAATTGCCTTACGAAAACTACTTTGTCATATAACACCATCGTCATAATAATTATCAGCTTCTGATTTGTAGTCCCGACTATATTTCCCTCCCTCTTTATTAACATGCATGGCGACGTCCATGTACGTGAATTTCAGTAAATGCTGTGCCTATCACACTAGAGGTGATAGCAGTCATTAATTTTCACTCCTACATGCACCGCACACAATGTAAATGTCTGCCGATACGAAGAGGGACATAATTTATCGAACAAATGAAACGATGATAATTCTGACTTCCTTTAACACACACGGCAAGAGCAGCTGCTAGTTTCAGTGGGCCAAGTCGATGATAGAGTTATCTGTAACCTATTAAGGTACGTTTCCTGTCAAAAAAAAAAAAGGATGCCCTCTATTTCTTCGAAGCATTATTCTGTTGGCCACTCTGTACTCTAAAAGATTTCCATTCTGTGAAAGCATTATGTTGTGGACTCTTAATAAAACCTTAGACTTGGTGGGTCCTTCAGATTTTGTCCTAATATTTTACGTATGACTTTTATTAAAACTACACTTAATAGACTCTAGATGTTTGCAAAAGGAATTTATCGAAGAACTTCCGTCACAAAATGGAGGATTTCTTATAGACGACACTCGTATTTAAGAAAACTGGAACTGCTTTTCTTGCAACCTTCCTATGGCAGTAAACAGGCTGCCTACTGAAATATATGCCTGTTATACCCATCTCAATCTAATCATTTCAAGCCTGGATATCGAAATATTAACATGTTTTTCCGTTTATTTTGGTTTCTGCTAAAGCCGTACGAAACTATCAGACACGATAGCATCACAATAAAAAGCATTAACATTTGAAAGCCTAGCGATTACTTTATACACCATCAGGTTTTTAATGCTCAAGAATTTTACATTCTGCCCACATAATGTATTAATATATTTTGTACTTATCTCAGAACAAAAAGCGATTACTTACCAATATAGCATTAACTGACTTGTTTTCATAACCGAGACGGAAAATGTTTACTGCGCGGTACGACCTGATTATTTAAATGTAGTTTGTGTTATTGCTGGTCTTTAAAGGGTTAAAGCCCATGTTTCAGTTGGTAGGCCTGTTATGGTATAAAGCTGTTACAGAAAAGCGTTCATTTTGCGACATTGCTCACTTTTCCGGCGTTCTTTACAACACTTTGCGAGACCGTATTCAGTGTTGTGAATATTTAGTAAGCATTTAGAGATAACGTGAAAATCAGTCCAGATGAAATAGTGTAAGGAATAAAAAGTAATGTCTCCTTGCCGAAAAATATACCTCTACACTATTATTATTATATCACGCTGACATTTCAGAACGTAAGTCTGCATGTAAAGAACTGGGCCAATGGAAGGCTTTTCTGTACAAACCGTGACCACAAAACTTTTTAGACTTTGGAGTTGAATTTTCAACATGCATTTCAGTGGTGTGAAACAATTCTCACACGTGTGCCTGTTCTAAACAAAGAGGTTAGAGCAATATCAATTTAAATAATGCGATACAGTATAGAAATAAGACAAAATGTGTCGCAATATATGAACAATAAAGAGACAAAGCTGTGTACGGCTGTATAAATATAATTATATTAGTATTGTGAAGCCCTTTGCTAAAAAACATGTTTTTAATGCAAAGATTTCTGAATTTAATAAAAATGTTAACCGCCTATCTTGCGGCATATCATGCAATTAAATTATTTTCCATAATATATATTTCATTTTTTAAATGTCAGCATTGGAAGACATTAAGTAAGATATTTTACATTCTATGAACTTAAAATTTTTGCTGTAGAAAATCATCCAGTTACGTGATGACACGATCGTGGCCAACTTCCGAAAAAGTACGTAAGAGAGAAACATCTTAAACAGAGGAGAAGTTTAAATAAAATATTCCTATAATAAGTCAGTCGCTGTCACAAGTCTTTAGCGGATCACATAAGCGAGTATTTTCTTTAGCATTTTATTTTCATTGTTCTTAACTTCATGTTGTTTCCTCACAGTAAGACGCCATGATTTACAACAATATAAAAGAAATTAGAAGCAAAATTCTCTAGATTTTCTGACTCTGAGGAAATAACTGCATAAATACCAGGAATCTAAGTGTTGATAAAATTGACTCTTAATTTTACGAAACTCATAGACACCCTGACTTACTTATTTGTTTGTAACGTGAACCTACCCCACTATGGTATGTGTACAAAATTTAATTACGAATTTTAGTTACGTTTCCTAGCAGAAAGCTGTTAATAGATGCTAGTTTAGGATTGAATAAGATTCGGTACCTTAAGCTGTCTTCCTGGACTCTTTGACACCGAAGAAAGAGAGAGTATGTTCTTTCGAAATATCGGGATCTATTTGCCATTCAGCAGGATACAAACCAGAAGACGTGGGTCTTCATGAATACCGCTGTGAGAACCCTAAATCTCGTATACCTTAAGGTACATTGCCTAAGAGTTAACAGAACAAATCCTACATTTGTCGTCAGCTTCAAACTACAAGTACTGCTACAAACCGAACACAGTAACCAAAGCAATACAGGCTATCTGCTACGCTGAATTCGTGATTTACTTCTGTTATTTCGCCCGCATACCTAAATGACAGTAGTGATAACAAATAAGGGCACGAAAAAGAAACAAGACGAATGACATTGGCAGTAAAACAAGGTTTGTTGATAGGCTTATGAATGTTGTGGTGTGGATATAAGCGAATCTATCGTTCTTATACGAATAAAAGGAGGTTGGTTGGGGTTACATAAAGTTTCTCTTATCAGGGGTGGACAAGATCGGTCACAATATAGCTCTCGAGCTAGGCAAAGATTTGCAATCCTTAAAGTTACGGAATTTCATGTCGTTTTTTGTAATATTTGTAGTAGTAAGAACTCTAAGCGGTCCTACGTTTTTTTTTTGTTCTTTCTGGCTTTCTTTTTCGTCACATGTTTTACAGTTAACCCATTGCCGTGAGAGAATATAATCTACCTTAAGTCCAGTTTATAGTTTCGATGGTAATTAAATGTAGTACTGCAATGAATTATGATTCCATAAAGGACGGAGGTTTCTTGACTAGATGAGCCACCATTAGATTCCAAGAAAGAATCTCTTCTGTAAAATTTATTGGAGTTTTCCTCGGCCTCTCTTTTAAGGAAGGCGATAGTTTTGTTGCCTGGTGCCAGATTTACAGCATATTTACTTGCCAATAAAGTATGCTGCCAACATCTTTCATTTTTCCACTTCAGCCGCTTAATTAGGTATTTGGAACTTTTCATTTTTAGTTTATTTCTCAAATTTATGTGGTTTTGAAAGTGCTGAATGTGGCAAATACTTCTTTTGTGAAGCGGTTTCGTAAATTCATCTATTTCACTGTTAAATTAAAATACTGAACCAGGCAAATCAACTCAACCTCTTGCCCTCTTTGATTCACAACCACGTTAATACTTTGCTCCCATCTAGGCTTTCCAACATAATTATTTCTTTTAGATTTTTAGAATAAAAATTTGTATGTATCTATCATCACGCCCTGCATACTACATGTTCCATCCATCTAATAATCCACGATTTCATCAAACTAATAATATTTACTAGAGACACATTTATGATTCTCCTCATAAGTACCAATGGTGATGGGCTACCACCGTGACAAACCGGTGTCAACTTGTGGGCAGTCTCAAGCGCTGTAAGAACTGGACTCAAATATATTATTATTATTATTATTATTATTCAGCTCCTCCATATGATGCTTTCTCAGCTTCGTCTTCATTCCTTCTGACTTGTTTCATATAAAAAATATGAAACTATCTCAAGGAATAGTACTTTTCTTGAAGCTGCAAAACAGCAAAAATAGAAGAAAGAACTTCAGAAGATACATTATGATCCGGCACAGAAAATAAATCCTTTTCGTGTCTTTTCGTTGTGAGTGACTTAAGACTATAGCTGAGGCGATATGTGTGATATAGCACTACAGAACATGACCGTCAGGCGCACAGTTTATGTGTCTTGCCTGCTGTAGTTCAGAATTGTTTCTTGAAACAAGGACAGATAACATGTAGAGGAAAACTGTTTACGAACTAAGGTTCTATGACCATTCCTTGAAATTCAAGGTACCATAAAATTGCAGAATACTTCGCTAAAATACTTCCATTTCAGTATTCATAATGTAATACCACGTATTGTCTTAAAACATGTAATTTAGTGGCTATAACTATCTCACATATTCTGTTATTATTTCCCTACTTTCATAGGTACGGAATTTATAAACTTTACTACAAATAGATGAAACTTTCACAGAAACAGAAGGTTATTAACGGACAAAGAATAAACTTCTAATTGCACTCTCCTGTAGTTTCGGAAATAATAAAGATATTATGATAATGAATAATAGGTAGTTAGTACCACGTGACCGTTACATTGTTCCTTATGATTCATGTTGCACCAACGGATAATGGATCATCACTTAGCATTTTGGTGATACTGATACATAAATGAGGATATGAGCCGTTGCGGAATCGCAAGAGGGGTTGAATGGTTTTGGTAAGATAATGAAAAATCAAGCAGATTTTATGTTTCGGAAAAGCAATGAAGATGCAGACACGTAACTCTTTCATAAATTTTATGTGTCTACTTTATATTAATACGGAATGATTTTAAGTGTGTCACGTAAACCATTTTATTGCGATGAAGTGATAATGAGCAACGGATTTTTATAATTCTCATGTTTAAATTTATACTTCATTAAACTATATTTCGTTTTGCATTGTCAACGGGAAAATTAATGCATGTATTGTTTACGATATTTCTGTGTTTAGTATCAGTTTGACTTATGTTTCATATTTTGTTTACTTTATCATTTTAATGTGAGGGACTACATACTTAAACACACCGACTTTTTTAATAAAACAAGACCAAAATTTCTTTAAGGACCAGCACGTGTCTCTTCATAGTTGTTGGACGGGCAAGGGGCATTGATCAGCACTGATTTTGAGAAGCAAAATGAAGCTATCTGACGGCGATTTAACGAAACTGCTTAAACTATTCTGATAGCTGAGAAAATGGGAAAAAGCTGGAAAGAATAAAGTGATGTATAAATAAATGATAAACGTGCGAAATGAATAAGTTTCCTACTTGCCACCACTAAACTGCTGTAACTGGAGTGGCCTTGACTTGTTCAGGCTTAAGGCCAAACATGCGGCGATACAGAACTTGCATAACCAGCATGTACCCACATGTATACGCAAATCAGTGTAACGATTCTTTAGCTTCATGCGGGGAATAAAACGCACATCTCTTCATTATAATTTCAACGATGTATACATGCACAAATATGCCTCCGAATTAAACATTTTAATTTTATAATTGTTTTCTTCTACTGGAAGAACAAGACAGAACTTTAATTATAAACACATGCACTGAAATTTTGATTGCCTTATCGAGCGAAGTGATAAAGAATTTTTACTGTTACTGGTCTTACGATTCCCTACAGAATTTTCATATTAACTGATTTATTATACCCATACGACTATTACGTATTTATTCGACACTGTTTATTATGCAGGTATTTATGTAATAGGAGATGTATGGTAATTTTTGATACTTATAATGCACTTACTGCTGATGTAGTTACTGGCAGTGTCTCACAGATGGCGCTAATCATTTTACGGCCTAGCCGTTTTGCCTTTCATTCGAGGTCACATGAAAGGAGAGGAAGGGAATGCGAGAGGAAGGGGAGTGGATAGTAAAAAAAGTTTGTGATAATCTCCAGTAAATTTTCAACTGCCTTTCCCACTAGTATTTTGTATTAGCCTAAAAGGTATGTTGTGCCTTCACCTTAACGCACTCTACAGAAAACCCCTTATGATTGTACTGGTATTTGTTTTATTATATTACTATTATTATTAATTTAAGAATAGTCGTTTGAAATAAGATTAAGAAGGTAAGAGGAGGTGAAGAGACCCATATAACACGAGCTACATGATTTTAAATCCTAAAAATATTATTAGGTTAAAAAAATTAATGAGGATGAGATCAATAGGGCACGTGGCACGTATGGGGGAGAAGAGAAATGCATGCAGTGTTCTGAAAGGTAAACTTAAAGGTAAGAAAACACTTGGAAACCCTAGGAGTAGATGGGAAGATAATATTAAAACGGATCTTTAAAAATAGTATTAAAGGAGTGGACTGGATTTATCTGAAACAGTATAGGGACAAGTGGCTTGTTCTTTTCAACAAGGGTTCCTCATAATGTGCGACATTTTTTGACTAGCTGAGGAAATACTGAATTATCATGGAAGATTCTGCTTTAAGGAATTACGTGGTCATTTTTCCTTTTCTCGGTTGGTTCGTTGCGTTGTTGTTTGGCTGTCTGGTTAGTCATTTAGTAGTCAGTTTTCATCTTGTATGGTTTTTTCGGTAAAATACTTTTCGGCATGACTATCATTTCTTATTATCAGGTTTTCATGTCATTAGCTTATTATTGCTAAGCTTAATAGATTGCTTTTAATATTTTAAAGCAACATCTGTCTCCTCCTTGTATCACGTGGATATATTAAGCTGTACAATTTTACTATTCCCATTAAAATTTAGCATTATACTAAATAATGGTCACCCCTGAATACAATGTGGCAGAAGACGTACGGACAGACAGACATTAAGGACCCTTGAGATTTATTGTTGGTCCACTCAGCTACATCCAGCATGGCTGCTTCTTTTCTTGCCAGTTTTCTTCTCTGAGTCTGGCTGATAACAATCGGCACATTCTGAAGAACCCCCCCCCCCTCCTTTTGTACCCTAGTCTTTCCCCTTTCGCAGCTATATATATATATATATATATATATATATATATATATACCGATAATCCTTAAAGATTTTTTAAAAAATTAAGGTCATCTCCGTTATTCTCACATATCTGTTTCTCCATCCCTTCCACATTTCTTTTACATTTATATCCCATATCTCCTTCTGCGGCTCACTGTCGTGTTCTCCTAAATTGAGTCCTCTGTGGTATTTGTCCCGCCTCAAATCTAAGATTTTTCTCTGACTGCTGATCTAAAGTACGCTTCGAATGCTCTTACACTGCTATTGCAATCGTACTCAATAGCTGAGAGATCAGGATATAGAAGGATGGGCATTCCGTTTATATAAATGTTCCCCGCCAAAATAATATTTATGGAAGGTGGAAGCGATGGGAACAGAAAGTAAATACAGTTGCACAATTACTTTTAAGATATCCACAGAAATTTGAAAGTAGCACGAGGCATGGTACTGGTGAGTAAATAATGGAGGGAATATTAAATTGAACGTCTATAGAGGAGACAAATGTAAAGTTATTTATAAAAATACTTGATAATCGCACAACGTGTATTAGGGAGTCAGTGCAATTTAATGAATGTGGGGATGTACCGAATTTTGATGTAATTCTTCAGAACAATTTCTTTGGACAAAAGAACAGGATGTACCTGAATTTACACTTTTATATTTTTATAAACTCATTACGTAACTGATGACATTATTGCAATTTCTAATCTCTACAGGAACTCAGTGAAGCAATAAAACGTACAATATCACAACAACTAAAAAATGTAATTCCTCTCAAAGAAAGGCACTAAATACATTGAAGTCAATTTTTTAAGATAATGCATTTTATAAATTACGGTAAATTGACTTACTCACTTATGTAAATTATTTATACTCGTATTTTAACCTGATAAACCAATACAATTCTATGATTATTAAAAACTGGAATGCATGGGTCATATAGAAAGCGAAAAAAGTCCAGCTTCGTTGTAACATGTAAGCTGAAAGACAAATTATAAAAACTAAGGCCACTGCTTTTAAGAAACTTCAGCACGGGAATATGTGCAAATTCATCGAAATACTTGGATTAAGATGATCTGTTTAAACACACGTCATATAATCAGGAAGTCCGGTGCTGTTGAAAATTGTTCATGTGTCTTTATGACAGGAATATACCTCTAATTTTTTAAACTGACGATGGAAATAGTGGGGATATTTGAAGGACTTTTACACATCTGCCAAGCTGTACGACGTCACTTCCTAGTACACAATTATACCTATAATCAGTGGTCTGAGAATCTCACTACATGTGTCTTATTTACTAACCTTTATTTCTATTCTGGCGAGATAATTTTATTTCGTCCTACCATACCTGCTTTTGCTACAGAAATTTGCTGTGACATGATGTGTATGTTTTTGAATTTCTGACAGAGAAGGTACACCGTTTATTCCTTTAGATTGTGGCCACGTTTTGAAATAGCTGCGCTATGCGATATATCTAACATTGGTGTATCCACTTGCCTTTTGATGTATGTTACTGCTTGGAGCACTTGTACAATAGCATCACTCTGTTCTTACTGGTTCTTCTTTTTTTCCTAAACACATTCTATACTGAATCCTCTGCCGGACGATTTCCTTTTTCATCATTTGTGTCTGTATATGAGTGAGATAAAAAATCGAAACTTTTTTCTTCATGACTAGCTTTTATTCTCTGTGTAGTTTTATTGGTCCTATTTTTTCTTGCTACCATTCATCTTGTACAGTTTTATATTTTTTTACCATTATATCCATTCTAGTAACCTTCCGAACACGGAATGATAGAGAACGTACATATTTGACATATGAAATTTAAAAATTTTTATTTTAAGTCTGAGACTGATATTAGGAAATAAAAATCTAAAGTGAATTAAATGCCAGCTTAGACCTTTCCGTGTTTATGAACTAAACAATTCCCCACTGACAAAAATATGCGAGTGCCTCCTATTCCTAAAGTGCATAATGTTCCATTTGTTTCATAAGTATTTTTAATTTATCAATGAATTAATAATATAAACTTCAAATTAACTTTCTCTTTGTTCTGAGGTAATCAGTATAAAAAATTTGTCACATATAAATACGACCTTCGTATTTTACAGTTCACTTTCAATCATAACTGAAATGCTTTCTATGCAGTTAATTTGGGAGTTCTCTGGCTTCAATTTGATTGTACATAATTCAATTGTAGTAGTAAAGTTAATTATGTACTTGGTAATGATTTATGTCTTGTGTCCATTAGAGTAAAATATGATAGAAACAAAACACACTCCCATATATTGTGTAACCAAACAGCCAATTGGAAGCTTGCCTGGGGGTTACACTAATGGCACCATTATTTCTGTGCATTTAAATCAGAGTGTGATCTGATGGGACTCCAAGTTTTTAAGTTGTAATATCTAGATAGTAAACTGAGATTTTTATGCTCTCCAAAATCTAGTCCAGCTTTCAAATTGTCCAGCTGTCAGTTTCCGTGTATATGTTGTCGGCTGCCAAGAAGACCAGTTGAACCGAATAATTTTCAGTGTTATAACTCTGGCGGTTAATGGCCAGATTCTCAAAACGGAGGCCCGAGTTTTATCTAAGAGCAGTACGGGAGATATTTTGGTTGACAAAGGGGCACTGGGACAGGTTTCTCTGCGAGTACTTTGGATTTACCCTGTTAATGATCATCCGGAAATGAACAATGGGAAATGGGCCCGAATGAGACCGCAGGTCCAAGAAACATGGCCTCACTTCTCACCTAGATATACATACATATGTACGTTTGTGTGATTTAGAAACTCTTCCAGTCGCCTCTTCTTCATCATCAACACCTTTTTCCTCTTCAATGGCGCGACAGCTCACATCGGGCCCTGACCTCTTCAATATTTCGCCTCCAGATATCCCTAACCTCTGTTAGTTTCTTCCATCCTCTTATAATCCTCTTCCAGTCGCAAAGAGCACAAAAATCTGACAGCGTTCAATTCAGAACAACTTTCAGGGAAGTAGATAAAGTAATGTTTTTGCAAATGTTACATCAACAGTTGTTTGGGCTGAATAATTTTTAATACCGTAAAGTGTAATTCGTGGCAAGTTTCATCGTGTTTTTCATTTAGGATATGTTACTTCAGAAATTGTGGATCTTTTTTTTTCCTGTGGCTCTAGAGCCCAAATCGGAATTATGCCGCCTCATTTTTGAGGTTCCTAGCTCACACACAATTAGACACACACACACACACACCTGGTACGACTCCTCTGAACGAGTAATAAGCCCGTCGCATAGCCGCTACCTACATAACACACAACAAACACAAGAGACGACCATCCATGCACTCACTGGGATTCGAAACCGCGATTCTGGCAATCAAGCTATTTCAGACTTACGCCTTAGACCGCACGGCCATCGGGATCGGCAATTAAATCTATTAGCATGTCAATATAAATGTACCAATTATTTAGGACCAGCTCTCCGAAACGTACCAGGCTTGAGAGTTTTATAATTACGCGGGTGAAAAAGTATTACCGCTTCATTTATGTAACTGGACAAGTTCATTGCCTTGCTCACAAGGACCCACAATTAGACCGTATCACGAACCACATAAACACAGTTCACCTCAATCTGTTATTTTGTTTCTATGTATGCATAGATCTCCCAAATCGTTTCTTCTATTCAGGATTATCGACTAAAAGTTCGTATTCATATTTTGTTTCTCCCATACGTCCTACATGCTCTATTAATCTCACCTTCCTTTATATTAACACCAACGCTAACTAAATTATCGCTCAAAATAAATTTTAATTGGAAAAGAAGGGTTGCCAAATTAACGGAAATTATAGATCAAACATGAAAAAAAAACCATCAAGTCAGTTCTGAGTTACTGCTCTGTGAATCTCTCCTTCATATTATTCTCTGCTTCCTCGTTAAAGAGTAACCTTACAAGCGCCTGTAATCCAGTCGATATAGCCCCAATAACGTTCATATTATTACGGGAGTCAAATAAGCAATTCAATTAAAAATATACAGCGTGCAATGTGCATGTAAAATGTCGATAGCCACACAAATTTATTTCTAGCATGATTTATCTTTGTCACTTAACTCATTCTTGAAACAATGCAACATACTTTCCAAAAAAAAATCAAGTTTATGATTTCAAATGGTCTTTTAAGTAGTTATCAGCTTTTCGGAGAAGACACATATTAGCCCCTATCTTCTTATTTAAACATCTTTGACTTTAATTGCAACAGTTCAGGAATGGACGCCTTCTTCACTACAACAGCACATTTATTATCAAGTATCTAATCCACACTACAAATTTGACATTTATACAGCAGTCGCTTTAATTTTATCTGTGAAATTGGCATGTGTATAAAGTCCCTGAAAACTAAAATATAATGTATTTTTCTAAAAATAAATTTATTCTAACCTCTTTGAAATTTGTGTTGTGGAAAATTTTTTGAACCCTCCAAGCTACTAATGATGACTGTTTTAATTTGCTTATATGCAATGCAAAAAAATTCCCGTGGTTGAAACTCACAGTGTACCTTTTTAACTGAAACAAAAATTTAACTCAGGTTATTCAAATGACTCGTGTGCTGGACATCTTCAGTTTTATTCACCTACTCCACAATACAATTCAGTACGTTGCGACCTAACCTTCAAAACAGGCGGTGTACAAGCCAGATATCTTATAATATCATGGAAGCAGTTGCTATGTTTAATTGGTGCCATTACAGCCAAAGAAGCAGATAAGAAACTGGCTAACAATTTTAACGTTTGTTTCGCTCATCAGATAATGAGTATTTGGAATTAGACCTAATTTTTATCTACGTAAGCACATTCGTTTTTAAGGTTATGCAGCATATGCTTGATTTTTTCTATTCCTTACCTTGGTTTGTACCTTCACTGCATTCAGACTTGTCCAAAGAATTCCTCTGTTTTTCTCTGCCTAGAAAATGAGTGTGTCAGTTGAGTTATTAAAATCGATGAGCTTTCATCATACCTGAATTCTTCAATTCTTTCATGTGTTCTGCCATAATGGCCGCTCGAGTCGTAGATGCTAAAATAGTACTGGTGCTGCCATCTATGGACAAAGTGTATAACTGTTTAGTATTCTGCAGGTGTATGCTGTCAGATTTTATTGATGCCGAGCAGTTACTCACTTCAAATCATCTAGTCTGCGGGGTACTGTATATAGCGCCGTAATGATAATCGGATAGAAAGGATTGTGGCAATTAATTTAGGTTTGTGGTCAGCACTTATCACTCGTGTAGACTACATTTATATTTCCAGCATACATGTGTGGCTATACTCTTATGAACCTCATCATGTACATACATGTTTCTATTGTTTCAATGTCTTCCAAACACAATCAAAAGCGACAAGTTAACAATTGGCTTTTACAAAATATCTGTTTCATACTCAATTACGAGATATTTGAGGAGATAAAGAAAAGCCTTACCTTTTTGTAACTCGTTTAATACACACTGAAATGCGATTCCCTAAATGTCTCAACATATTTGCAGGCCCTGAATAACATACAAATACACGCTAGTAAAGGAAATAGATCTGAGGTGGCGAGTTACGTTTAGCTGACAGTTACATAATTAAGACATCATATTTATAAACTATTGATGTTGGTAAACAACACGATAGCAATAGGACAATAACACGTATTCATCATATTTTGACAAACAATTCAAGAATATTATTTAACGTAGGAAGAATTTATGTTATATCTTGATAAGAGAGTGTGATGAATAAACATCATATAAGGCTACATTTCTTACAGGCTTGCACTAGCGCCTGTGGTCATATCCGTGTAAGAAGAGCATTGAACTGAACGTTATATAGATAACACCTATCGGCGTTTAAACTAAAAAACTTTTTATGACTATTTTAACCAAGCAAACTACAAAAAAATGTACTGCGTTCCGTACATTTATTTGTATTCCATTTAACTATGTTGAAAATAAGTAGGTCTATATTTGTATGTCAATAAGTTGAGTGTAAATAACGAATTGCGAAAGGAAGCGCCCGTAGCCTAATATAAGACGTTATTCAGGGTTCTTCTTGGTGGACTAAATAAAACTTCGAACCTCTTTTAGGATAATCAGCGTCCTATACGAGTTTCGAAGCGGCACTCTCACATACAAATCAAGAGATATACATCTTCATCCAGCTGTCCAACGGATTTTATTATGCTTCTAGGCTCTTTATTGGTTAAAATGATTTCTTAAATAAGTTGAAAATATTTAGTGTATACGTAGAATATATTCGTGATAACACAAAAATTGAAATTTTAGTCTGAAAACCTGGAGGAATGGGCTGGAATAATGTGGCCTCGGTGGACACGAAGAAATTAAATCTAGACTTCTAGCTACTAATTAAGACTATTAATCTCTGCAAACTATATTTATATCTAAATAAATTCACATAAATAATAAAATAAGTCTATGTAAAACATTAATCAGGCCAGTAATGTGTATGTAAATGCAACTTGGATCCTAACACAAATTGCAGAACATATGCTACATGCATTTGAAAGGAAAATATTATGGAGAATTTGGGGTTAAAACAAGAAAATGGTTACTGGCCCACAGAGGGAATAGCGAAATTTACAATCCTTATAAATATCTAAATATCGTAGAAGATATTAAAATTAGAAGACTAGAATGGGCGAGCCACTTCATGAGAATGGAAGAAGAAAGGATCCCAAAAACAGTTCTTAATGGGAAATTCCACAACCTAAGTTCAGTAGGAAAACCAAGAACAAGCTGGGTGGACGATGTCCAGAGAGATGCATCACAGATCCTAGAAATACGAGGTTAGAGGAGACGAGCTGGGGTAGAGGAGAATGGAGGCGGATTTTGAGAGAAGCTATGGCCCAGAAGGTTCTGTAGCGCCATACGTGGATGGATGGATGGGTAGATACCCCTGTCGCACTCTTGTAAATACAGTGACGAAGTTTCGAGTTATATAAAAGCGAAATTTCTTGAATAGTTAAGGGATTAATCAATTCCGAATAAAGGAAAGTGTTCAGTGAATTTCGTTTGTTAATTATATTTATGGAATTTATCTTGTTACGTATATTAATTTGAAGGTTCAAGTCTTCTGGAATGTTACAGCTTGTCGACTGGTCGACGCGGCATAGCATTTCAGAATACTTTAATTCTCCAGTAAAGCAACTGCGACAACTTCTTTCCTCACACACTTTAATTTCTTACGAATAATATGAAGAAACCTAAGCCACCATGATGGACTGTAATTGCGATTTACACACGCGCGCTCACTTGTTTTATTGTACAAGAGGTAGAATAGTGAGAAATGTAATTTAGAACAGTCTTTCTCAGGTTTTCTTTTACTGCATTAAGCTCTGTAGACTCTTCCAACAAAATGATGGGAGATTCCGTATCAGTAGCTGATCTACTTTTTGGACTATAACCTTATATTTTGTGTGTCTTAAACATGTAATGTGAAAGCTCTATTGGCGGTGGCTACAAATGGTAGAATTTAAATAATCTTTATTTCCATAAAATATTAAAAAATGACCTCGTCCTAAATTCTTGTTTATACGTAATGGGAATCTTCACTTCCCTCCCCCCTGTAACGTAATGCCTCTTCAAAATTCAGCAGCTGACGTTTAAGTCAAAGTAGGAACTTTGCTTGCTGCTTGCTGGATATTATCAATTAGCATGTAAATGGAACCTGGTCCAACTATAAATTATGCATGGAGCTGGGCATTGCCGAGTTATTGGAGTTGGTGGTTAGGTACATATTAGTAGTAGTGGCAGTCACATTTCTTCATTTCTTTGCTTCAACTCAGTCTTTTGTTCCTCACTCTATCTCCAAGGATATACTTTCGTTTTTATTTCAGCCGTCATGTCTCGGTGAGTCCCCATGCGATGTCCATTATTATATTCCTAGCTGTATCTTGTCGCTGCTCCAAGAAAAGAAACGAGAAGAGGATCTGAAAAAGAAGTTACAGAAAGACACTTTATACGATAACCATAGCTTACGATGAACGGGATTAAATTTTCTTCTTCCACAGAGGAAATGACAGCTGAACTTATTAGAAGCGTCTATTTCATTAAAAGTATTTTAGACAGAAATTTCTGTAATTAATCAATGTAATATATCCCGTTACATTATTTAAATGTTTAAAGATTTTAAGTTTATCCCCAAGTAATAGAAATATGTTATATTTAGCCGGGCTTTATTTCCTTCTGATAAATCCTTCTCTTTGTCAGTAAGAATTCCTATGGTTACGTTTTCTTTATTCTTGTAGACACTATTTGAGCTTAGATATCTTCACAAATCGCTTAGAGTGTACATGTTTGCACATGAATGTTTTAACTCTCTTAGCAACAAAAACTGAGCACATGTATGTTGTTCAGGAAACTACCTATATTAAGTGTTTTCCCCGAGTCGTAATTCTCATAGACTATGAAACTTGACATGAAAGCTATTCTTCGGAGCTATTTCTCACGCTATATGATTTTAAACTCTTACCTTCAGGAAAACCTAGTCGACGTTCTGGCAAATTTGCAAGTTTAAGCAAAGCCGTCGCAATTTTAACACATATTTCTGAAGTTATATAAAAGTTTTTACCTGCCATAAATAGTGTTTTATTTTTTAAAATTTCTCTTCCGTAGAGCAGATCCTGACGACATGGCAAGGAAAGGACCCTCTGCGGGAAAGACACGCTTTGTTATAAAACGGATTTTAACCTGTACACAGCAATAATGTATTTTATCAAATATTTTAGTTTATTACAAATAATTAGTTT
Source organism: Reticulitermes speratus (assembly GCA_021186555.1). Lineage (NCBI taxonomy): Eukaryota > Metazoa > Arthropoda > Insecta > Blattodea > Rhinotermitidae > Reticulitermes > Reticulitermes speratus. Next base: position 23,785,333 of record JAJKFL010000004.1, read on the forward strand.
AGTTACTTAATATTCCTAAATTTAAAATGACGTAATTCAGTGGTTTAACATTGTTGCCGGTTATGGCCAATAAATCCTAAATATATATATATATATATATATATGTGTGTGTGTTTGTGTAAAAGAAAACAAAAATGTCACTTTTAACTTCTATAGGTCTTGTTGCTTTTATAGTTATACAAAACATAAACCTAATTTATGCAGCTCCGCAGTAATACCGAGAAGAGTGCTAGATATTACACTCAAGACTATGAAGTTCCTTTGTCGCCCCTATTTGCAAAAATAAAAGCTTTCTGTCCTACTGAAGTAATATCGATTACAATTTCCGACATTGCTGAAGTAATACAAGTATTAGTACATCGTGACTTAAATATAGTACTGAAAGAAATTTGGGAGCTTTCTTGCAAGAAAAAATTCGTACAAATATTGCTGTAACTTAAGTAAAGGATAGAGAAACACCTCAGTTTTTATGTAAATGAAATTAAGTAATCAGTATAAAAGTTTGTAAAATTTCTGAAGTCATGGTAGCTGAATAAATCAGTCTAGTGTTCGAAGTTTGCCTTGAGTTTCTGAAGTACTAATTGTCTTAATTAAAATACAATTCAAGGACATTTTAAATGTTAAATATTATACAGGTAATGTTAATATATCAGTTAGATGACTTAAAATGCTTCTAACTACATTTTCTGCGTGCTTCTCGGGACTTCTTAACGATCGGCATAACTTTCATGGTTTACTGCTTATTTCTGGAAAGAGTCAACATTAACAGAAAGATTCGGACAAGAACAAGGAAATTAAACTCTTAGTATACTGGCTCCTTTTCGGACAGGTCGAATATTTCTCTTGAATCATTTTTCATGAAAAATCAGTCTTTTGTAGAAGAAGACACTACATTAAACCTTGAGAATTTTAGTCTTCATATTTCTCTCTCCATAAAGCTCCCTTTTCCAGTCGTCTAAATTGACGCATAGGCAATGGATAAATATAATTGGATTTTTCCTTCTTTATAAGGACCGAGAACCTAAAGATATGTTCGGAGGCGTTAGAAAAAGGACTCTCCAATTTGTACGAAACTTTGTTTACATAGACTAGTGTACACATAAATCACATCAAGAAATCCGTGTTTTTTTCTACACCTTAATTCCGTAAGATAGGAAAGTTTTATGTTCATTTTGTAATACTCAGAATAAAACCACAAGTATATCACCTAACATCCGCCGTGATGTCCAAAATCTTAACTGATTCCATTAACATTAGTCTTAACTCCATTCAGATTACCAAAATCATATACCTAAGCAGACCCACTATTTTTTTCTCAAAGTCTTAATTTAATGGCTTATGCAGGACAGACATGAAGTCCACATAACTTACTTTAATGCCTAGGATAGGGGCTGGACTGCCAAGGATTCGTGGTGGCTTTTCCAGCACTCTCAGTTTTTTTCTTTTGATTTCCAAACCTTCCAAATTACTTCTGCAGCCCATCCACTTCCTACTTACTGGATACAGGTGCTCTATCTCTGAGGGTAAAGCGGCGAGCGGTGGACGTTCTTATACACCTGCCTCCAGCAAAGGTAAAGCAATCCCATTACAGGCCTGGACAGGCTCTTAGGGTTCCAGGAGGTTGAGGCTCCAAGATTTCTAGACAATCGGCACGTGAAGGTCGTAAGGTTGTTAGCCCTACGCACCGGCCGTCTTTACTACCCAAGAAGTATTCCTGGTACTCATTTCTGTTCGAGGCTGAGTCGACCCCAGGGCCATAGTGCGACCGAAAGCTTTATGTAAATAAAAAATTCCAATGACACCATCGGGAATCGAACTTGCCTCTAGTAGTGATGCTAAGAATGCGTGCAACACCTCTAGTAGTGATGCTAAGAATGGGTGCAACACCTCTAGTAGTGATGCTAAGAATGGGTGCAACACTTCTAGTAGTGATGTTAAGAATGGGTGCAACACCCCGTATGCTTTCATTATGTGATGCTAAACCAAGCAAAATGAAAATTGACGTTTACGTAATAAGAAATGCAAACATAGTCTAAACTTATCGTTTACGCGACATACTTTTAAAATTTTTGCCCTTAGTAATTTATAAAAAAGATCTGCTACAAACAAATGTCAGATAAGTTATTACCTAACATTATATGACCACCCTATTAATATATTATTTAATTAACTGACATTTCATTTTCACAGAATAGAGACAATATTATACCTTAATATTAGGTACGTATATATATATGGGCCGACTTCGGTTCAGCATGGATAGTTTCACATTTTTATGCTTTGTGTTTCTACTCACAACGTATATAATAGTCAGTTTGATCCATTTCCTATATTAGATTCCGTGCATGTTCTCCCTTACCTGTCCGGGGGGTCCAGTTAATTACTATTGGGTAGCTGGTTGTTGAAGGGTGCTCGGGGCGGAGCAAGCGGGGGAGCCAAATTGTCAGACCACGAATAGAACTGAAGACGGCTTCATGTGTTAGCAAGTCACGTGAATTTACGAGGTGGGATCTAGATTGAGCAGAGACGAACAAGAAGAAAGAGTTTGCGTTTCCAACACCCGTTTCTCAAAATCATTGCCTACGGTATCACACAATTTCACGCACATTTATTCTAGTCCACCTTAAACATGGATTTTATCGTTGTTGCGTTTTAGGGACATCCAACTGAACCCTTAACTGAGACCTTGTTTTCATAGGAGCCCTTAATTCTAATTCAAAGTTCATAACGTAGGTTATTTTGGATGTTCTAGATTGACTTGCATTTCGATTTGTTTATTTAAGAGAGAAATATTTCTTTCTTCCTAAACTGAAGTAAGCAATTTTCAAATTAACTCTTAAGAGCATTCTTTCTTGAACAGACTGTAGGAGCTCATCTATCAGAAAGTTATCCGATTGTTACAAAACTCGAAGCTTCAGTATCGTCTTTCCAAGAATTCGAAATGGAATATATTCCGAGCCACATGAATCCAATAGTCATTTTCTTTCCCATTTATTTATATTTATATACACATAACGTCCTTTGTAGGATCTATTCCCAACTGAAGTAAACAATTTCCTTTAGACCAATGTTGATATATTATTCATATTTTAAGTTGTAACTTAATTTTCACTATTCAGGAAGTGCGTCCCACGTCATGAATTATATAAAATGGACCTAAGAAAATGGGCAATACCCAAAATTAAAGCAGTGTAACGAACCAAACATTGTCCCACGCCTGTGGTGAATCTCTGACTTAAAGAAAGTTTTAAAATATTTTTATTGGCCCTAACACTTTATGGCCTACTTTGGGTTATCGCCGCATTTAACATGAAAGAAATATGAGTCTTGCCAATGCAGTTTAGTTACGTGTTCGTATGATTCTAACAATAAAGAGGGACTGCTTCCTTATGGACGTGTTTGTGAACCGGGGGTCCAAGATACGAATTAATTCCAGTCATAAAAAGTTTTTTTTCTTTATTTGTCGTGGGAAACATTTTGGGAGAGAACCCTCAGAAATTGTGAAATTTTTAAGGAATTTTTCAAACCAGAAAGTCTGAGGAACACTGACATATACAGCAATAATATTTTTTCTTTCTAGTGGAAGTACACTGCGTTTTCTGTGAGGTGCACTTAATATGAATACAAAATGTAGATAATTTTTTTCTTTTAAATTAACCAACAGCTCAAAATCCCGCGGGCCCCTGTCTGCAGCCACAACTTCACGCCAGTCTAATGTCGGTATATTCATACCATTCGTAAAAGAAGGATGAGCGGGCGAAGCCTGGAAACCTAAGAAACCTATGTCTTTCTTTCCCCTAGTCCTACACTCCAAAATAAATTTTCTCTCATTTCACCCACGTCTTTCACGTCCATGCACTCTTCTACCCTTACTTCTTGTCTGTTTCTTGTGTAGATTTTAGATGGTTCACAAGTCAATTGTAATAAACTTTGCAGCGTGCCTCTAAAGTCACCATAAGCTTTACACTGTTATACGTAGTTTAACGCTTAAAAAATAATAGAATAGACAAAGTAGCAGTCCTACATATTTAAAAGTCCCCGGGTTCAAACTTGTGGGCACGTCAGCCCGACTGAAATATTCGTGACTTTACGCAGTCACTGGTTCAAATAGATTCTCAAATTATATTACAACAGCCCCCATTTATAAGAGTTGTTTTCATTATTCTGTAATTATCCTATTACTAGACGCTACAAAATCTGAGTTACTAAGAGTGTCTTTAAGCAAAACACAAAGAAATACAGCTTCATCATCATCATCATCATCGTTAACATATCACGTCGGAAGCAACGAAAACTTGTGAGAAGTAAAACAAGTTGGAAAATTACGTCCTGGTTGAAAAGAACAAATTATATTCGTTTAGCCTCATTGTTACTTAAGGTGAAACCAGTTACCAGCCACAGCATAAGATTACCTCGTCCCTCAAAAGCATAGCGTTAAAGTAACTCATACCTTATAACAAAACTTCATACATTTTTTAAATTTTTACATTGCAAATGCTGTGCCTAGTATTTCGGTTAAATTAAATCTTAGACCAAGGTGCACAAACCCTACCTCCAAATCGCCGGAGCTACTAAATTTTGTACGGTGGCGCCTATTATTTGTGGGTCTTTTGTATGGAAATTTCTTCATGTCACCATTCTGGCGCCTAAAATTTTTAGGAAGTTTTTTGAAAAATTTTTGCTCCCTGACTTATATGTATATTATTAATCGTGTTGGAGTTTACAATACCTTCTGTCTGCTGACTTCTTCTACCTGCACTTTCTTTTATAGAAAATAAGAATGCTTCCGTCATCAAATCCATAACTTCATCATTTTTAAGTCTGTCCAGGTTAGTGACATTAAAGTGTTTTGTATTTATTACCATTCCATGATCTAATTTCATGCTACGTCATATGTACGTTTGATATATTGACGTAAAGCAATCTATACAAAAGACGCATCAACGTTGTCCTCATACTGGTCAAGAAATGAACAAATCTCAATACGTAACTATTATCAACCTTAGGCGTATTGAATTGCCTGTGTAGAAAATACTTAATTGCTTTGTGCATTTTCCTACAAATTCAACTTTCTCCCTCTATCTCTCGCTGTCTGCCTCTCGCTATATCTGCAATCTGATTTATGATACTTAAATTTTAGAGAATGTGTGAACTGGAAGTGACGTCTTTTTGAAAGATACACATTATTATTGTGACTGCGCCATGTTTTACTTAACACTAAATTAGTTTACAAGCGTGGACTTGGACTTTAAGGGCAGATTTAGATAAGAAGCCTTGTTAGTTTGTCAAGTATCCACATTTTTCTACAAGTTCTTTACCCACTCCAGCATACACTTAATCCTTGAAACAGATATGTTGTACGTTGTTCGTCTGACACTTACTACGGTCTTGTGTTTTTTGTACTTCGCTTGGCATCTACGTGTTCTCATTTTTCCCCTTAAGCTCTCCTCTCTTTTTTGCCTTTCTTTTTGTTTCGCTAATTACCTTTGCTTGTCTTAATGATGCTTTCCTTTAATCAGGTAATTTCGTATCTCTTTTAAAATAATCTTGCTAGGCCCTCTTTCCTCCGCGTCTCTGTCCAGGTAATGAAATTCTGAAGTTCTAATTATCTCCAAAGCGGAGCAGCAACCAAGGCTTGAAAATGGAAGATGAGGGAAGAAAATAAGTTTAAGGTCCTCAGCTTCAAGCGAATAGAAGGAGTTCTCTTTCTTTACCTAGCGTTTGGGCCCAGAATAGAATAAACTACACTTGAAGTTTCTAACTCTTCCTTCAAAGCTCGCGAAATCGATATTTTATAAGCTCCAGTTCGTCACAGAGAGGGGTAGAGTGTAATGATTTATTATGCTGAAAGAATGTAGTAAATGAATAGTAACACGCTTATGATATAAGTACTATACAAGGCCTAGATATAGGTTTGATGTGCAATAAAAACAGATCTAATAACCGCACAATACTTTCAGCATGTCGTACTGGTTAATATTTTAAACTACCTTATTTCAAAACTTGCAGAAATTTTCAAACTAAATCAAGTTAGAAAATTCAGAAACCTTACTTTGTTAAGCTCTGTGGTCATATGTTTATTCATTTGACCAGCAAAGATAGGCTGCTTTGGGATTTCCTTCCAGGAAGGCATTTACAAATTTTACTCACTCAATAGAGCAGAGTCCTTCTTAATGATCTGATAATTCCTCGGCTACTCAACGAATTATTTTCCGTATTTTATGGAACGAGAAATTTTATTGCCTTATGTAAAAGAACCCACTATTTGCCGCTATTTCACGCCAGCTTAATCCAATCCACGCGCTCCTATTTTATTTCTTGAAGATCAAGTTTTTTATTATAACCATATTTAGGCCTGTGTCTTCACAGTGGAGTTTTCCTTTAGTGTCTCCCACCAAAACCCTGTATGCATTTCTTCTCTCTTCCACATGTGCCCCATATCCCGTCTATCTCATCCTCCTTGATTTAATCACTTAAATAATTATATTTGGTGTACAGTTGATATTACGAAGCAAATCATTACGCAGTTTCCTCCAATCCTCTGTTCCTTCCTCCATCTTAGGCCCAAATATTTTCCTCAGCACCCTATTCTCGAAGACTCTTACTCTATGCCTTTCCTTAATATGAGCCTTCAAATTACAAGCCCAAATAAAACAACAGACAAAATGATAATTCTCTATTTTAACATTTGTGTTTCATATATTAAACTAGAATAAGAAATATTCTAGACGGATTGGTAGCAGACATTCCTTCAATTTAATTTGATTTAATTTCTTTAGGCATAAAGTGTGATTCGTTATATTTTTCCCAAATATTTCAATTTTGCTATATTTTTAAATTTTTTTAAAACATATTATGTTGTAATATATTCCTGCATTCTCTTCATGTTACGTGAACATATGTTCAGATTTCTCAGTATTTACTTCTAGATCACATCCTTAATAGAAAAATTCGTCTTTCATTATAATACATACACGAGTATTGTCGTCAGTTAATTAATACCATCAACGTAGAGCACAAGCCAATGTGTCCTTTTCAATTCCAATCTCTCCTGGCTTGTTTTAAAGCTTTTAAAGCAATGACGATAAGGCGTCTCTTTTTTTCAGATAGTTGGGAATAATAAAATTTCAAACAAATGTTCAACTATCCGGACTTGAAAATAAGTTTTCCGTGCACTTATCTAAGAATTTTCTTAATAAATCAAACTCGATGAGAATATTACACAAGGCTTGCTTAACGTCTATAAATAACTGACGTACGTCCCGCTTTAATTATCGTTGTTCCTCAAGTATTTGACAGACGCAGAATATGTGATCAGTATTATGTCTGATAAGTCGCAATCTAGTTACAAGGAATTCTTAAAACATTATACCATAATTAGTGAAAAATACACGATTTCGGCTAACTGCCTAAGAACGCTGCGCTTCGTGTGCAAAATATAATGCACTGTGTGAAAATTAAATATTAATGAATACAGTTTCTACAGAAATATTGATAGAATCAGAGAGAAAATTTTAGATTCGCTAAACTGATGCAAGTCTTAATTGGAAATGCACTAGTCGGGATAACACAGTCGGTATTTGCCACTAGACTACGGGCTTTACTACCGACAACTCATGTTGAGAGACAACAGTTTTCTCTTCTCCGGAAGTCCAGACCGGCTGCCAGGCCCACCTAGGCTCCAGTTAAAAGAATATCGGAGGCTCTTTTCTAGTGGACATAACAGCTGGGACGTGAAGCTGACCACCCACCTCCATCTTGTGACGAAATTAAGAACGAGCGGAGCTATACCTCTACTCCCCTTTATGCCTTCATGTTGTGAATGTAACTTTATCTCAGTTAGAATTCCACGAATACCATTGTTTTTACGATAGAATTAAAATATAGCCTACACTGTTGTAACTGCTCTGAATCTCAGATTGTAATAGTTTAAACGGTAGTTAAGCTTCCTCCGTGCTTAGAATTTTCTCGTAAAGAAGGTAGGGTGGTAGTGGTGGGCGTAAAGAGATAAACATTTTTACAACTCGACTTGGCCTTTAAGATTCACCCCCGTCGAGATGCTAGTATTTAACTACCCTAATCATTCTTCGCTCATATACAATGTAGATTCCCCAGTTAATTTCTGTCGCCCCTCCCAGCCGTTTCACAGGGTGCGTTCTGCGGTATTTAAGACAGTACACTGACGATAAAAAAAACCTTACAAAAGAGAGCACATTTATTTATCCTAACGATAGGGAGTTTCCTATTGTCGCAATGTATTAGACTAGTGCGACTAATCGTACTGTATATTAGCATTAATAATTAAAATTCGGAAACACGTAGTCTCTGCTTCCTGAGCGACTCTTCTCTTGCACAATTCATGGAAGATAATTTGCTAAATGCATTACATGTTGTAACACTCCGAAAAGCTGAATTTTGCTAAGGAATTTATGTGTTTTGTAAGATGTATGATTCTCAGCGCAAACAGTTGTTATTTTCCTAAACAACATTAAACATTTGTCTTTGTAATGGGAACACAGTTCCTTTTCTATGAGGTTGGAATTTAATATACATAAAACGTAAACTTTGATAGGTAAATTGACATTACACGTTGGGCAATATGTGCTATCGGATGTGCATTATGTTCTGATGTTGGTGACGTTTGTGTGATTGTAATGCTCTTTCATTTACTGGTTACCCAGTAACACAAGATGACGACGAGGATGACTGCCAGTAGATACGAATTTGGAAGACGTACGCGGCTTCCTAAGACTGACAACAACCACATACACTTCGCTAGGTTAGAAGTAATCCTGGTTTATTATTGCTTACCTAGCCATGTGCATGTTAGGTGACACACCGCAAAAATATTCACGCGATAATGCACCGAAAAACGGTAACATAAGAACCGAACAAACAATATCAGACTGCAGTCCATTCTATATTCCTATATCAATGGAAACACTAATTCCATCTGTCACACTTCTACCAATATTCGTGCATTAAGATGATTATTGAATAATACCGATTGCTATCGCTTATCTTCTGTTACTATCGATCACTATTGATTATTAGAGATTAACATCATTTACTGGCCATTATTATCGACCGATATTTATTATTATGGATTTATTTTGATTAACACCAACTATTACGGATTACTCACTAACACCAGTAATATTCATGCGCTACTCCACGGACTTTTTTACCCGTCCTTTCTTTATTACTAGAGCAACTCAAGAGTTAATCTGTTATATCGGAGTGCTGCCACATCAGCAAGTTATATTCTGTTATATGATCGGCACTCAACTCTTTCTTCAGTCTCAGATCGTACCTGAAAGAAAAACTCCGCAAGTTATATTATAATACTCTAGACTCTACTGTTTCTTTGACCTCAATGCTTGTCTCCCAGATGACCGACGTGTAGCTCACACATAGCGTAACTTACACAAATGGTATATAACTTAGATAATGAAGTACAAAGTCATAAAGTATCCTGAATCGTACTTACTGTTAGTGGACTGAACATTACGCAAAATAGCTGTTACTATTGGGCCAAGATTTCCTGTCAGGATACAAAGTAAAGGTATTTAAAATAATTGTTTCCTTTATTACGGCAACAACTGTGTTTATTTCCCGTAAAAGTAGACGTTTTTCATTTCTGAAGTATATAATTGAATAATTTCTTAAAATTCACTATTTATCCTCCTTCTGCTCTCAAGAGTTAAAAATCTTGAGGCAATGGACAGAGGTTAAATTTTGCAAATGGTAATGGTCACAATATTACATACCACTTTTAAGATATTAAGAAATGGCACAATAAATTTTAAGGCTTAAGCTAACAGGCAAAATTTATTAATTTGAATCTTACCTAGACTTATGTGGTAAATAGTATTTATGAATTTCGATAAGGGATTCTGATTAAAGTTAAATTACGGCCAACTATTTTATAGGAATGATTAAAATTTATATTCTCTTCTGGTTTCAAGACTAAAAGTAGTCCCTTAGCTAAAGCACGAAAATTGATGTCCTACATAAAGAATTTCTTAAAAGTAAAAGGGTTCTTGAGAGTTTCTAGGCATTTTCAGAGGTGTGTGTGAGAACTCACTCCTCTTGGACATTTGGTGCTTGAAGAGCACAACTCAAATTTGTCTCGACAAATCTGGAACCAAATACACAGGGTCAAAGCGTCAGATTCCAGTAAAACGTATATCAAAATATTTTCTTATGTGCAATCTAACTAAACCACCGCAGAATTATTAACACACGAAAAATATAGTTTACAGTAGTCACTTATAAGAGAAGCCGTGACAAGATGTAAATAACTCCATGGATCACACGCAATCTTTGAAGTTCAAAGTATCTAAGCTGGTCAAAAAAATTCCGTATATTTTGGAATACAGAGGTTTGTTGCTACCTTGAGAAGAGCGCACGAGTGACCCTTAATATGAGCCACAATAATTCACTGTATGTCTTACCATTCTAATTGTTTAAGATCTCATTTTATTTCATAAGCTGTAGTTCTGTTCTTAGTTTTAATAAATTTGGAATTTACGTATTTTTCCAAGCTGTAGCTGCCATAGTGAACACTGCCTTGTGTGGTTAGTCTCCTTCCATAGGATCGCTTGGTCTGCCGGGTAATCAAGATTTATTTTTAAAAACTTTTTTTTTGGTTTCTTTAACTAAATGGGCGTAGGGCGTAATAGCAGAAATTGCGAATTCGAACGTTTCTTGGAATAGAAACTTGAGTGTAAAGAGCGTCTTAACTAGAAAAAGATTGCATGTCAGAACTTCTTTACAAAGTCAAGAAGGTGTTATCTGGTTGGCCCTCTTTACTTTTCACTTATAACCGACTGTGGGTCCGGAATGTGATACTCGCTTGCCACTCTGTATATCAACCTCGCGCTGGAAACGGAGAAAGAGAGGATGCTCACTGATGTATACAGGATGTCTTATTACGACTGTTTGTCAGGAGTAGAAAAGTGTGGTAATGATAATTTGACAGTAGATATTCTTGCTGGAAGGATATGGGAGTAATTCTAAAGTCGAAGCCAAGCATAGACAAAAGTAGGCCGGCGGATAGTACCCGCGGATGATTTTCTAAGTCCTCACATAACCCTGTAACACCAATAAAGTGAAGGACACAGAAACAAGGACAAATGATTTAGCTATGAGTTCCTTTGGGAATAAAAATAAGGATACTGAATATTTCCGGGATGCCAAAAGGGATTCAACTCAACATATTTACGTGAAAGTCTGGATGTGAAATACGAGTATGTATTTTAGATTTCTATAAATACCTTTGCAAACAAAGTTCTCGGGCGCATAATTTGTTTTATTTTTAAGTAAATAACCCCCGAATATCTTCCCCCTGCAAGATATGTGAGTTTTTAAGTTTCAATTGTGCCGATGTAACTCAATATTTCACTGGAGTGACGATCCCTTTATATTTAAATATTCCCTTCCTTACATCCTTAAAAATGCAGAAGTAATTAAAATACTCGTAAAATACATGTTCCTAAATTATTACAATAAGTACATAACGGTCTTTATCCCTTCGATATCTGAATCGTGGCAACTAAACGAATGGTTGATACATATTTATTTCGAGCGCCATTCCATTGCTGACTGATATTCAGTAGGTAAGCAAATTTTTCTTCTGCTAATGGACCAGATAGCTACAAATATATTAGTAATCTCTGGCAGCTTATCAGGGGTGATTCTATAGCTTGAGAGGTAAACGAAGTGTTTATCTCTTCTTGTAAAGAGTTAACATGTGACAAAGTATTACACAGGCCCTCTGAATTGGCGAAATCTTGTGAATACGTTTCGGTTTCCATAAAACACTCGCAATTTGTTGGCTATCTTAAATACGATCACCTTCTAAAGAATGACTCTGCTCCTTAATAAAATTACTGTATTAAGTGGATTGAAAGACGTCTAGGAATGCATAAATAATCCTTGGCCTGATAGAAAAGTATTAATATGTTTATATTGCTGTAATGGCTGAGTACTCTGGGTACGATTTCTTCCCAAGCTTATGCTCTGTGATTATATAGGAGATTCCATCGTTGCTAAATTAAACCAGTCTATGTTCCCACACTGTACTTCTGCAAAGTATTTTTATTTCTAAAATCTGTTTCAAGGATTCGAACTATCTGCATTGCACTACAGGAATGAAAAATCTTTAGATCATATCAACTTACGTCATTCAGATATGGACGGGACTTCCTGCTGTTGATGACTGTGCAAGTAAAAGACTAACCAGTATCTGCAGCAAGGGTATATATTCAAGGAAGTTATTCGTTTTTCGGAGGTAGACTCAAGTAGATGGATGAGTCCACTCGGTAATAGATGCAGACAGAAATCGGAGAAATGGCATAGGTTATTTCGCAGCTTGGTTTTGTGTACAGCAAATCGTCTCGTAGTAATACTGCACTTTCAAGTACATAATGCCTGCAGGTTTAGAGTTACCCAAACCACAGTAGTGATTCCCCTCGTCTTCCCCTATTATGCGCAATCACACGCGTTGACTCCTGGCATGAAGTTTAAAGCGCGATAATAGTCACAATAGCTTGGCTTAACAATGCTACCACACGAGCAAAGACAATGCCCTGAATATTTTTATGCATTGGTATTTCGAAAAAAAAACACATTCAAAAACTAATAATTAAAACGGTCAATAATTTTAGTTTAAAATGAAATTTTATGCACTTGACCCATATGAGCAAAATGCATCGATTTCAAATATCTACACCAAACAACTATAATATGCACGCTACTTCTACTTCTATTTCACATTTTATTTTTTGATGGAAATAAGCAATTTTTTCAAGAAGTCTGAATCCTTTATGGAAAATTTTGGGCGATATTTTTGGGAACTAGCAGGCTGAAGAATCATTTCGATATAGTGCCTGCGTTACACACGACAAAGAGCACAAAAACATGTTGCTGCTCATCCAGTGTTTTAATACTTCTATAATTAATATTTTCATATAAATGTAGGGACGTTCCCGTACAAAATAAGGCAGCAAGCGAACCACAATAACACTTCAACAAAACTGACTGAATTCTTACAGCATAGCACATACATATCTGAGTTCCATGCCAACTGTAAGCATTTCAGGTACTAGTTATTAATTCTTATTGATATTATAATGCCATATTAAATATTTCTAAACCCTGCAGCCATATATTTTAAAATAAATATTAAAATACGAAGCTTTCAGGCTGTTAACGAATGTCGTCAGTGACTTCTTTATCTCCAAAATTCAACATTCCTCTGTATTGTTTTTATTGTTAGCCGGGATTAAAAACTGCTAATTTGATGCGCTTCCAGTTGTTTCTTATTCATGATGGGTCTTATGATATCAGTCACACATGCCATTCGTCCGACAGTTATTCATTTACAGAAATGTAGAGAGATATGTTGCCTGTTAATTGGTCCCCAAAGAAAGCAACAAAACTTTTGGATTTCCATGAAGTGAAATATTTGAATCTGCTGACTCACATCATCACTAACTTCAATATAATTATCAGCACATTTTAGGCAAAACAGATCCTTATTCATACTGGTTCTAATCTGATTTTTCCATTGTTTCTTCGGGCTTCCTACCTTTCTATTTCCAATAAACTTATATCAAATAAATTTATAGGTGGTTAGTCCAAAGGAAGTATCCCAGACATTTGGTTCTGCAGGTATCAGCAATAACAAAGATGTGTGTTTTGTAAGTTCTTATGTCTTATCTTCTGTCACCTTCCTTATCATCACTTATTTTATTATATCTAAAAGATGTTGGAATCCAATTTAAGTTTGAAATAATTAGAAAGGTTATAATTTATATTGGAGTGCAAATAATTATATATTTATTTTGCAGTGGCTACTAAAAACACCAAAGCTTATAAAAGGTTTTCTAATTTTCCTACCGAGATTATGTATCTAGTTTGCATAATCATCATAACACCTATTATTTTCCAAATAACAATAACCGATTATCTTAATAATTAACTTTATGTTCTCTGTGAGGTAGGAATTGAAATTTTAAATAAAATTTAGATTAATTTGAATGGGTGCCGTGAGATTTTCCCAGGGGTAAAACGGCAGTAACGTGACGCTGACCACTCACTTCAATCTAGAATCGAAGTTAAGAATGAGTGGAGCTACACATCCACTTCCTCACATGTCTTCGTGGCATTGATAAGGATAATTTTGCCTTTCTTCTACCTTTACATTTGATCTTGGAAAACCTGTAAAGATGAACATTATATGTGACATTTAACTATTTTTGACTTTGTATTTCGAATTTTCATTATGCCTACAGCTTAATAAGTCTATAAATAAAATAAATATTTCTTTATCTCTTTCAGTAGCAAGGAATTCCTAACAATATTTTGTGAATTTCTCTAGCTTTGAGAATGGTCGTTGTATTAAACATCTGACAAATTTTTTAAATTGCGCTACTTTAAATTAAGTAAGTTAATGTTGAATATTCTGTAGTTTCCTATCGGTCTGAGGATTACATGTTCTTAGGACTGCTGATTTTGTGCTCACTAGGGGCGTATATGTTGTCCCGTATATGTGTTAGATACGAAGGACTGTTCCTCCATTAGAGTCCCAACGAATTTGCTACTAAGTCCATGGCATAAAATCCTTCTTGAGAAGTTAGTAGACCATCCGCTAGACAAGTACATTTGTTCCTCTTATGGGAAAATACAGTTTATCTCCTTTTTCAAACAGTCCGTCATTGGATCATTTCATGAGTAAGATGAGTCCAACTCACAGTCTCAAGGATTATTCTTTAAGACCAATTTTAATACGAGTATTATATTCTTATATGTGTCTAAGACTCCAAGGTAATTTTCTGTCTTCAGGGTTTACTTTATAATTTCTAAGTTGTTCTGTTCTCTCTTTCTCTCTCTCTGTCTATCTAATGCAGATTATTTCCTCATAAAATACAAAAAGTAGAATTACATTTTGTGTTATTCGTATTTTTATTAGATGTTTATATAGAGGCTAAAGGATAAAGAATTTTAACTTATCTTGCCGAGAGCCTGTGTGATTAAATAAAACTGAACTATCTGCCCTGTTATATTATTCTCTGCCCTAAGGTAGATAAAATATATAATAAACAAAATTTCTGTTAAGTTGTTCTTTCTTCTATGGTGTTGCGGGCCGTAGCTTGGTAGTCATTTACAGACGTTTCGGGACAATGTATCTGTCTCATTTTTCAGGGTCAAGGAGAATATTCTTCTTGAGCTACCTGAACCTTGAAGGTTGATGGGACCGATATGTTGTACCGAAACGTTGGTAAACATCTACCAACCTAAGCTGCGCAACATTCCACAAGATCGAAGATCTGAACTACACCGAGGCGAAAGCCAAAAATATCGAAACAATTCTGTTATTATTTTTGCTTTTTATTATTACCCTTATGACAGATTTAATCAAATTTCTTTGTCAATAACATTGTGCTTGGTATATAATATTGTTTACAGGATTCCGGATTTGATCACGACTATCGCCACTACTCTAAAATAAAACAAAATAAAGCAAAATTAAAGTAAACAAGGATTGTTTGTCTTATGGCAATCAATCACCTGAAGAAGAAGGCAAAGCAAATTCCCGAATAAAATTGTATGACAAATCTACTTCAGATAATGTCCAAGAAAATTTTGTCACCTCTTTATTATTTATTTATCGTTCTATTAATTTGTATGGGATTTCACTTCACTGATACGAAGTTCATGGGGGTTACCGTCAACTCGAAATATAATTGTTCTTTTGAATTCTTTGTAGAGACTGTAGTTTTCGTGTAATGATCTAGTCACTTGAATTACTGCTAGTGTATGGACTGAATGCTCTCATAGATATAAGTTAGTCACAAAGGAGAAATGACTCAAGGAAAGAATGATACCGACCTTTTCGATACTCTGTAGCATTCGTAATGGAAGTTGTAAAGATCATCCGACTGGCTACTCCATGCCATTCTATCCGCCTGTTATGCAATAAAGCGAGAACCCCTTGATGGATTTTCATAAAACGGCATATCAAGTGGTTTTATTAACTTCTGTCCATAAATTCTTATTTTCCTTAAAGTCAGACAAAAATAACGGACATATACCACGAAGACATCGGCGTACATGCCGTTCTGCTCGCATCTGAACATAGTCCTAACAAGAGCAAAGCTCCCAGATGTGAACTGGGATCCATATTCTTTGAACAAAGGTAGAAATAAAACACACACTTTGCAACCAACAATTCTTCTAAGTCTTACTCCTTTACATAATTAGAAAGTAATCCTTATATTGTAATATCTCGAAAACTGTTGGTCTAAATATAATCAAGTTTTATATGGTTGGTTCTTGCTCTTTCGCCTGCTCTGTTTTGCTGTTCACGAGAAAGTACGAAATTTCGCATACATTAATTGAAAGTGCAGCGTCAGTAACATAGCGAGATCTACAGAACTGTTACATTTTACTACATTTCCTTACTGCATTTTCATCTTCATGTAAAATTGTGTACTGATGCACATTTTGAAGCTGTTAGATCCTGACAAAAAAGAGTTACAATATTTTGAGTAACAGACAGGCTTCCACATTTCGAAAACCCTGTATCTGTAAAAATAGTAGTTGCCTTGTTCCAAACCAGATCCCTTTTCACTTGGCGATTCAGCGTTTTTCACTCTCCGATGGACGGGATTCTTTTAAGCATGGACTTGGGCGTTACAAACGAAACACAAAAAAATTGTACACGACTACAGAAGAGAGCAGGACGAGAATTCTCTTTATATAAAAATACATATAAAAGTCGAGGGGTTGTAATGTTGAAGAGAGAGATAGAGGGAGGGCTGACCGGTATGCAGGCATTTTGATCTCCGATGCGACATTCCATTGCGCCAGAGATCAGTGTGTTCCCTCCACATGGCGCGGTGCTGTGTTGACTTGCACGTCCACTTTGTGGCGAATACTCTACATTCCCTGGCTCTCTCCATAGTGCCTGCAAAACATGCAGTGCCAGCGTCAAACCACAGAAAAATCAGGCGCTCTTTCCTCTGAGGCTCCGTGCGGGGAAATTTATGCTCTCTCAATTCGAATGTCTACAAGGCACGTGAGGTTTTCTGTTGTTTTCTTTAGCACCTCCTGATAAAGTAAGGGAGAAAGTAAATTAAGACCATTCGTATCATATAATTGTATATTTACAGAAGATTATATTGCCATATGGAGCCGCGATTGCGTAGTCGGTATTACGACTCGCAACGGGCTGGACGTATCGGAGTTTGATTCCTGTTGGGGGCAAAGAATTTTCTTTTCGGTAAAACACGTCCGGACCGGCCCTGGGGCCTACCCAATCTCCCCCACTGCGTAACGGAGTTTTCCAGGGTGTAAAGCGGTGGAGGCATAGCGTTGATCACCTTCCCCCATCCAGCGCCGAGGGTACGACAGAGTAGAACTTGCACTTCTGCTCCCTCTGAGCGCCTTCATTTGTTACAGGTAGAACTTTACCTTTTACCTTGCCATATCGTTTTCTACAGGCTGCACCACCTACATGTTTGATATACCGCCAAACAATAAAAAAATGAAAACCAACACTACGTATGGTTGAATTATAATTTTAATACTTTAATTATTTCTTATTACTAACGGATAGCGAATAGTGAAGTGAGGTACAGTTTGTTTCAATTTATAAAAGGCTTACAATTTCTGCGTCTTATATTATGTTTGTTGTCTAATTAATAAAACTGATTCCCAAAGTCAGTTTAATGAAGGTACATTTGTATCTTGGTGTACACTGATAAATATCATTGCCGAAAACGGGCCAAGTCTGCCATTTTGAAACTGAACTCATTAAAGCCTATTAGGAATTACATTCACCGCCGAGTTTTCACTAAAATTACTGAATTTTTACTACACGATTTATTTGTGTGTTCTGTATGATTCTTAAAATAAACCTCCATAATTTCCCTCTACATGATTCACCATTTAGTCTTTCTAACGGAAGCATACTCTGTTCTCTGTGATGCGGAAAACGAATTTTTATATAAACCTAAAACTATAGTAATTTTAGTCGTAAAAAGTTAATTGCTTAGAGTTCACAATACGAAAATTTATGAAGAATCTCTAAGAATGCCTAAAACAAATATAAACCAGATTGCAGAGGATTTATTCTTGCTGCAACATGCTTCACAACAATATGTAATGTTTTAATTATGAATTATAGCAAAAAAATAGATATAAACATAAACAAATTTAATTTTTTAAGTGTTCAGTAAGTCTAAATCGATAAAAGTGAATGCATAGTACATCGCTTGATTAATATAAACAACACTGTGAATATAGTCTGCCTTAGTAAGCCAAAGTAAATCAAAATGTCAAGCAATTTCCGCCCTCTGTGGAACAAAAAATTTGTCATATTCACCAGAGTCGGCCAATAAAACTATTCCTGAGACAGACTAATCGATTCCACACCACGCAGTATATTTAAGATCCACTTTAACTACACCCTTCCATCTACGCCTATGTAACTCAAGAGCTTCTTGGTTTTAGGTTTTTTACCTAATATTCCGAATGCATTTCTCATCTTCTCCACGCGTACTACATGCTCTGCCCTTCTCATTGTCCTCGATTTTCTCAAGGTTTCTATTATATGGCTCTCTTACTCCTACCTCCTCTTCTCCATAACTTTCAATCGAGATATCTAGGATTTTATAACATGAAACATTTCCAGACATAAAAGTGTTTCCCTTTTGTAATATATTTCCTCATTCCTGGTCACCATAAAATACATTTCTGGGTAGTTTATGGAAATGTTTTATAATACAGCTTTCCACAATATTCCGATAAAAGTATGCTGTTACAAAAGACACGAAAAAACCAATGTATTGAATAATTTAAATCTAATATCACAGTTGTTTGCTATAAATGTCGAGAATCTTGAGTGCGTAACTGTAAAAGTTTCTAACCTGTGTAGTGGAAAGGTTGTTTGTGTGACTTTAATTTCCTCTCTAAAGTCAAATTTAACCGTGTTAATGCCTCCTTTGTAACATACCGT
The DNA here is from genome assembly GCA_021186555.1 of Reticulitermes speratus. Taxonomy (NCBI): domain Eukaryota; kingdom Metazoa; phylum Arthropoda; class Insecta; order Blattodea; family Rhinotermitidae; genus Reticulitermes; species Reticulitermes speratus. The sequence goes on from JAJKFL010000004.1 coordinate 23,804,360, forward strand.
CCCGTGTATTTATCATGCTTAATCACTATTCTAAAAACAGCGCTTCTATTTACCAAGCATGCATGGACATTGTAGTCAAAAATTGCCAGCTTTACTGGAAACGTTGTCAAACTAGCCGAAGAACTCTATGAGTCATAGTCCTTCATGAGAAGCAACTAGTTCTGCAGCTAGTTAAAAAATTCTCCACATTGCATAAAAACAGATGTTTGGTTAATATCCACAAATTCTTGTCACTCGACACTATCCTGAGCCAGATGAACACAATCCAGACCATCCTATCGTAATTCTCTAAGATAAAATTTTGTTTCGAACGGAAGCATCAATTACAGTGCACTATTAGATAATTCTGCCATAAAGTCCCACAGCAGCACGTACGCGTATTTTATTAATTATTGTCAATGAAAATCAGAATCAGAATCTTAATGTAACTGCAATTTTAAAATCTCTGCTTCCGTTTTAGTAAAAGACAGTATAGTAATATTACGATCAGTATTTAACACACAGTTTCGTCTTAATCTCCGCTTTTGGTGCAAATTAGGGATGTCAAATCCTTTCGCAAATGTCCTAAAAATTTTAATTTTCCTAACTGAAAATTTTATGGGAAATTATGCAACAGGGACTGGATGTATCTAATTCTATAATGAGTTTTTTTATTAAAAATGCAGTGTTTATATCACATTTCTTATCTTATAACCACTTCTTTGTTTAAACCACGAAATCTAACATGACATTTCCTAACTTATTTTACAGGTTTGTATCCTAAATCCACCATAATTTTAATTGACTCTTAATAAAACACAGGGGCTTGAAGATTTCCAAGTATAGGCATGTTTGTTTACTGCTAAGAAAATATATGCCTTGCTTCTCTTCTTTATGTGAGGTAAGACTGCCTGTATCTTATTTATCCTCAAAGGTGACTTTTTGCGTTGAAGAATTTTGATTAATGTTAAAGTAATATAATCAACCATTCACAAACCTAAAATACATACAAACATTTTCATGGACAACGAAGAATTTCATAACAAAGGACTTGCATATTCCCTGTTAGTTGAATGCACTTTGTAAAACCTTTATACCGTCATATATTATTCCCAATGTAGAGCACAAAATCTCGATATAGTTTTTGTTCATATGCATGAAGAACTTACAGAGGAGGAACACTTTCGTTTGCCTCAAAATATTCCGACAGGTTTGTTTATTTTATCAAGGCACGTCTTCTAAACTTAACACAAGGTTACTATAGGTCTCCGCAAACTAATATAGCAATGGTGTCTGCAGTCTACAACAGCCAGTGACTCTCATTCACTTCAGGAATATGTTTTTAATGTTGTATGGAAGAGAAATGATCGGCAGACTAAAATTAAGGGCATAAGGATCAGCTTTATATAAGTTTTTCAGGACTTTTTTGGTCATGATGTAATGAAGCGTGAGCTGGGCAGGATATATAAGGAACAGAAATTCATGCAACATTCTGTTGCAAAACCAGAGAGGCAGAAAGACTTTTATGACGTAGTTGTAGATGCCGAATTGAATTGAAATATCTAAAGAAATAGGGTGTGGTTATATAGACCGGACACCTCTGTCTCATGATAGAGGGTTTTGATGGACTCTTCTGGAAACATTTATGAAGTTTTCGGCTCTATGAACAGCGGAAAAGTTCTTTAGTGGGTGGAAATATATTGGTACCTCAGGAAGATCCTCCCATCATAAAGAGCGAATTCTTTAACTCACAATTCATACTGTGGTACCAAGGGACTGGGCTCTAAGCCGCTCCTGCAATGGAAATGTAATTCGAATATACACTTTTATGCGTATAACCATAGTTGCAGTTCGAAAGGAAGATTTCCTACTTCGAGTGTAGGAGGCGCTCTTTTCGGGGAAAAATATTAATATTTCAAGTACAAAGTTTTATTCAAATCCGTCAAATAAATTGCAATAAAATTATCTGAAAGTCAATGTTAAGAAATAGATATGCCTTAAATGATGACAACCAACTAACCGACTCTATGGAGAAGAATCTTTCTTGACAAACTAATAGTTTCTCAGCTAATCTAGAAAATCATTGCTTTTTAAGGAAGCAGAAATTTTATTATCTGTTTTACAGGACACGGCCACTTACCTCTATCCCCAGCCAGACCAATCCAGTCTACGTTTTCCCATCCTATTTCTTTAAAATCCATTTAACATTATTCTCCCATTTGCACCTAGGTCTTCCAAGTGCTCTCTTATCTTCAGGTTTCACCACCAATTCCTGTACTTTTCTTATCCATCAGTGCCATATGTCCTGCCCATTTCATCCTCTTTGATTTGGTAATGTAAGTAATACCTGATGAGGCCTACAAATTATGAGGCTCCTCATTGGGCAATTTTCTCCCGCCTCCAGTTTTTTCCTCCTTCTTAGGCACAAATATATCCCATAGCACCCCATTCTTGAAAAATATGAGATTATGCTCTTCCTGTAATATTCAGACAAAGAATTACACCACAGATATAAAAGCAAAATTGTAGCTGTGTACATTGTGTAAAATGTAGTGATGATTGGAGTCTTAAATATTAGCCTACATTGTACAAATGGTTGTATGGTACCAACCAAGGGGTAAATAAAGAAGTTTCATTATTTAATAAGTTTATAAGTGCATTAAATTTTACTAGTTTCCAATCTAGTTTTACTTCCTTCGCAATGTAGTATCCATGGAGTAAATTGGATATTTTTTTTATTGTTTTCTTCTTTGTTATTTAAACCAATGAGATTGATTCACCTTCGTACATTTAATTTAATAAGAATAAATAAGTGTTACTTATTCCATCGTAGAATTTGTTCCAGTGATAAATATACCCAGTGGGATATTTAGATGCTTCCTGTGCAGAACTGCAAATATCGTACTCACAAAACAAATGTGTTTGGAATACGTCATTACATTCTTGTTGCATTCGTTTTTCAAAAGTTCACATTTATAAAATTACATATATATATATATATATCTTAACGAGATGTAATATCAGGTAGGTTTCACTGATTTAGTTTTTAATAACGTAACATATTTTGTAACTTTTTTGACGACTTTCTGTACACAACAAAATAACCTTTAATTATAAAGCTTTGATAAAATAGGCCGAAAAATTATCCACGAGAAGCCCTCCATGAAAAAGAAGATACCATTTAATGCAGTACAACATTTTTAGCTGATTAAATAGAAGTATATTGGACAGTCTTCAGCAAAGAATATAAATTTTGAAATCTATGTGATAATTCGAAGATACGAAGCCACAAGAAAAGAATATGATGGTCACTATTTCGAACACTTTCTCTAGCTTTAAATTCATTCATGTATTGAGTCTCTGCAAATTGTATTTGAATATTTAATATGCAATATAAGACTATAACCTTCATTTTGTATTCGATTATATTTTATTTTAATAATATTATTGTAACACAGTCTGCACATTATTTTCGCAACTTTATTGCTCTCACTATCACTGCACATTTTCACGGAATGCCATATCTGAATGAATGATAGCCTCCAGCCGCAAGCAAGACTACCCCTGCAATAAACAGCAGTCATATTTCAGCTGAAGGTCTTCATTTAAACTTTGTCAACTTATAAATCAGAAACTCCCACACAGTTATGTTAAGCCGGAAGGCAGACTGAAGTCAAACTCATAATAACAGACAGTATGCTACATAAAAACACAACCCTTTCCGTTATTTGATCTATGATAGATAACGAGTTTGTGGCTTGAGAGCTGAGTTTGTTTGTCATGAAAATATTTATGAAAGGATAGAAGTGCATGTTTTGAAATTAATAATATTATGTCATGAAATTCTTCATAATTCACATCTGTGACTTAATTTCAAACATTTTCTTGGTGACTTTTAAGGAATAAAGTTCTTTGTGAAAATATCGGGGAAATGGCAGAATAATATATTCTGAAAATAATAACATTTCTTCCATCAAACTATCATAATACTCCCTCTTCAGTAATGTCAAGTATCACCATTCTAATTCTTCTTTAAGAAATGAATGTCTTCATGAAAATATCTGTGGGCCGAGACAGTAATGTATTTCAAAGTAATGTCATATAAGATAGTCCATCATGAATCATATCCTTCACCAAATTCCAAATATGGTTGTAGCAAACTGTTTGTTAAAGAAGTTAGGAAGTAAATATACACGGTAACAATTCTGGCCCGTTTTCAATCTTCATTTCAGAATCACTAAAAGTTAAAGACTTCCGAAAAAGGAATATTGCATATAAAATACGTTTTATTCTCTTACAGCATTTGTTCCCAATATTTTCTACCTTGATAAATGATATATGTAAGGGTTAAATGCCATCTGTCCACAAAAAATAAAATATCTTCATACACAATATCCGTTATTGTAATCTGTCAATATTAGTCATATTCCCAAAAAGGTAATAAATTTTATGAAAATATTCCAGGAGGTCCTAAGTTGTTCCTTGGGTACTGCCAGATGCAAAGAAGTATTTTACGAGGCCTTTGTAGGGATGCGAACTCAAGTATTTTGCGAGATATGAGGTTTCTACAGGGATGTTAAGGAAGAATCATTACTTCTGGGACGTTATGTTCCATGGACCAGTAAATAGCTACCGACGTTTTAGAGGAGCATAATGCCTCCACCCGGGGCCAGTCAGTTTCTCTTGGTCCTTCTTGGGCTGCTTGACACTGAATATGGAGGCAAGTAACAAACCAGAAGACTTGAACCTTCAATAACTACGTTGTGATGTAAGTGTCTTGGCTTATTTTTACGCATCTTATAACTACTTACCTTGTGCGAGCATAAAGTACGTACATAAGTTTACGTTATGCTGAAAGTAGGACAAATCTACTTACATTACATCAAAATTTAAAAACAGGAAAGGGGAATTATACCATGTATTCTGGAAAATTAATCTAAAGCTGTGTGCATTTGCTTCGACCATCATAGTCACCACATTTTATTTTAAACATTTTTTACTACCAATAACAGTAACCGAGTGCAAGTTTGCGAGTTCTTAAATTACATCATAAACATATTCCACTAAAATGTTAGCAATTTATTGCCCAAAACCGTAGCTCAGTTTTCAATATAGACACGGGTACTTATACATTCAGACATGTCATATTGTGGGCTTCGCATTTACTTACACATTCCCGTTTTACAGCTTCAGTTATATATTCCTTAGAGCGGAGTTTTAATTCTTCTCGAAGGTACCAGTTTTCATAAATGCAAAGGCCTACCAGCCGGCCATTGCTTATGAAACATAATCGTCACCACACGTATGCTACCTAAATAAAGCATAATTCCTAATTCTTGTCGCTTTTCATATTAATACATATATAGTTAATTACAAGAAGCACTTTACTTTAAACAGCCTGATTTCTAGCCCTGGCACAGCAAAGCTGATCCTGTGTTCTACCCGTTTTTCTTTCCTTATTTGCTTGAAATCGATTTCTCGGTAAATCCTACATAAACTTCTCTATTTCAGATGCCGATAGTTGAGGGCAGAGAAAACTTCATTCTCCGCTTTGTACAGGAAAAACTCTATATTTAACAAAAATTAACTGCGATATACCTAGAATATCAATACTTATGTTCACCTGTTCTTAATGTAGCTGCTTTTCACAGCCTTAGGAAAGTATTAAGCATTCATTTTAACCCTTGTTTATTAAGATTAACTAAACTGCGTTTAAAATTTATCTCTCGTGTCTCATCTTTCCCTCTCGGTTATGAAAACCAGTGAGTTGATGTTGTATAGGGAAATAATTATTATTGATTTTAAGATTCATTTAAAGCAAATAAATAACTCTGGTGACCCTATGTACGATTCCTGAATGTTGAGCCTGGTGGTACATAAAGTAACCACTAAAATTTAAAGGGAATAGGATTATGTAAATATATTAATATTTTATTCAGATTTGGAAGAAGCAATCTGTAAAATGTTGACTTCGTATTCCAGGAAAATATAATGTATAACACTAAGTACATTTGCAAGGTATTCTTGAAATTAGATCTTGTGATTATGGAGGTTTAGGTAGATAGGATGGACAATCACTGTTTTCGCTGATATTGTTTTACTAATTTCAAGAAATTAACTCATATATGCCTCCTGCACTCTATCTTCTTTTACTTCAATTATTCTTTTATATTCACCTACCTGAACAATGATTAGAATGATGGCAGAAGAAAAGAAAAAAAATATGTCAGCAGGAAGAATGAAGCTCATTCAGGTCAAAAGTTATAAATAATATTGGTAGAAAAAGAGAATAAAACTCTTAGAAAGAAAGGCAGTTATGTTCAAGTTTGTTGCTTTTTATGAAGTGGTATGTGAAGTTATTAAGATCGTGTATATTTATTATATTGTAGCTGATGTTTCTCATAAGAATAGGTCTAAGTATAAAAGCTGTGTGCGAGTGTACGAGGCTTTCTTACTGAATGCACAATAAATGTCACACGTTAAAGAGGTTCAATGAGTCAAGATGAAATATAATGTACGTACAAAGCAATTACTGTATGCGAGATGGATGTGACGTGAGGATGAGTTTTTATGTATGCAGCTAAGGTCCTAGGTTCTTATCATCATGTGAATATAAAACTATGGAAATGCTACAAGGCACTTTGATATGGCTATAAAAACACTTTTCCTTCCATGGACACATATTGCATAGAAATTAACCATTGTGCTACACGACTCCTATAAAAACAACTTATTTTATGAATACATAAACAGTTATACCTTGTCCTTCATGTAGCAGTTTATGTACTTGGCTAATAGAATTTCGGTTCCTAGTTTGATCACAGAAAGCCTGCCTGTTCTCTTAGATGGTTTGATGTTTGCGAAAGTTTCTCACTGAAAAAATAGACACGTGTTGGAATGGTCATGATCCCGAGTGGAACGGGAGCCAAGGCATTTGCTTGTCCTTGGACACAGTCGACTGCCTGTGTTACTAGGATATAGACTGCACCGCAACGTCTTGTAGTTCAGGTCACCTGTATGTAAAATATATAATATGACAAATACTGCTTCTTTCAGACACTATCGTTAGTTATAGAAATAATAAAAGGATTAATACCGGGTAGGCTAGTGCAGCTGTAACCCACTTCCCTAATATTCGGGTTGGTGCAGTTTGGATCTTCTCCGGGATACCGGCTACTCTGAGGTCCCCGTGACCTTACTCAGTCCCACCAGACAAATTGTCGGATATACTGTATTATTCAAAACTGTTTATTTCCAAAACATTTTCAGGCTGTCAGGCATTTTGTCATTCAACACCACAGAGATTAGTTTAATAGCAGAGTAAGAAAATAAATCATAAGGCTATCACTTGTCATATATATAGCATATACATATCTTGCTTCAACGTTTACTAAAAGCTAAAGATATGCGATGAATGCGCAGAGACATGTGAGAGGAATTCCTAATACTTGGAATATATCTGATGATTTTACGTTACGTGATTTGGGCAAATGTAAGTTGGACAGCCTGCATCGGTCCACGTACCGAAAGAAATATTTAATATATTTTTTAAATATAAGAATAATCCTGCATTTAGTTATCGCCTAAAGGCAAACATCTCCTATAAATATTAATAAAATGACTTAGTCGATTTGAAATTTGAATTAAAAAACGTAAAACGTGTAGGGCCTGCTAGACAAAATTCTTAGAAGAATGTGAATTTTCGAAATACTCTAAAAAGAAGGCTCGATCATTTTATAAATAACATGTTACACTTTAAATCATGCATCACTCTCATAAATTCGTGAAATAAATTATAGTCTCTTATGGGAATTTTCACAATTAAGTATGTCTGTCTAATGTGAGATTGAATTTAGTGTACATATGTTTATTATATGTTGGATACATTTTATATATTTCCTTTTATAATAAAACTGTATAAAATTCTGAAAACTCTTTTAAAATAGTAAAAATAACTCTTCTGAAAATTGGAAATTCTGTTTATAATAATATTATACCAGATATTATGTTTTGTTCGAGGTATGTAAAGACTTTAGGGTAGCTGGATATATTTCCGTCTTCATATGATTCTTTTTCATCCTGCCGACAAATTTGGCTCTACGTGTTCTTCTCATTCTAAGATTAGTGATAATGGTAGGGATGAAACCTGACATTATCCCCAAACAATGGATGGAATGGTATCCTCTGTCATATTGACGTAATAAATGTAATATTTATCAAAACCTCTTATAAAACAACTGGAGGTATATGAATATAAAGTTGGCACCCTAAATTAGCTTAGGTCCAAACGAGGAGGACTACTGACTGACTTAAAACATTTAGGAAACGTGAACACCACAAGGTGTTGCAGAATGTGTCCGACCGTTACTGTACCTTCTTAACAACTTACATGTCCTTTTTTTTTACTTTGTGTGCATTAACCTTTGAATTCAAAATGCTTGAAGACAAGTAAAGGACAGCCACAAATTCTTTAATTTACCAAAATGCACATTGCAAATTACATTGAAGAAAATTCTGTATATGGTAGGCCTATTACAATAATTTACACACTGTGTATTTGTATTTAGATAGCAAGCTTCATAAAAATATATTGCAGATCACAGAGACATGCACTTATGTGACCACCAACGACACACACACACACATATATATATCCATATACGTCTCACATGTTTAAAAAGGGTTGGCTTTAAATACTGTGTGAGCCTCATATGTTTAAACTTAAGCAATGTGACTGAAGTCCGTGCTCTAGAGACGCAACACGAGCTGTCAATTATTTTATCCTTGCTCTGCTACCGGCGGCCTGTAAAGATCTAGAACACACCTAGGTCATTTTTCAACCGGTTGCTGTGTGTGTCTGGGACTACAACCCATATACTTCATTCCTATTTACTTCTGCTTTCAAGATGTCACCCATTTCTTTCGCTTTCATTTCTGCCTTACTTTGATGCAGGCTTACATACGTCTGATACCGGCGATGCTTATCTACCTCTTCAAATTTACATACAACTATGCACAACTTCTCTTTTGTTACTGCTATGCGAAACCAACCAATTTAGTTTCTGAAGTCGTGACACGCTTTCTTTAGTTTGAAAAAAAAATTGTGTTCTTCATGATATAAAACATCCTCTCTCACATTTAGCGAAAAATACAATTAAGGTGATCGAGAAAAGGGTACTGAGGAGGATAGTTGGGCCTAAAAGAACGTCAATGAGACGACAGTGTACAAAATAGCACAATAAAGAGCTTCATTATTTGTACTACTCATCAAATGTTCACTATTCAGATGATAAAATAAATAGATAATTAGATGGGAGGGGAAGCAAGTGTAGGGGAGAAGAGAAAAGGATGCAGAACCTTGACGGATTGACGGGAAAACGTAAAGGAATGGCGTCACTTTGAAGATATAGGTGTGAGTGGAAGGATAATATTAAAAGTGATTGTAACGAAATAGAATGGAAGTAGAGTGGATTGATCTGGCTCAGGACGGGAAAAGTTTTGGGCTTATGAACACATGTTATATGGCTTTTATCTGTGGATTGGTTCTGATACTTCTGTAATTTCCTTTTGTACAGTTTAATGTATTCATCCTTTGTATTTTACCTCTGTGAAGATGGCCAAATGGTTGGACGAAGCATGTTTGAGGTTTCAATATACTTTTGTGCTTTTATTGCTAGTACTATTATATACATATATATATATATATATATATATATATATATGTGTGTGTGTGTGTGTGTACACAGACATGAACATTCGGGTTAGAGGAAACGCAGTGAATTTCTTGACTAGCTGTGGAAATATTATCTTCACATGAAGGGCTCTGCTCCGTCGAATTTTTAAATTAGTTACGTATTTAGTTAATTAGGTGATAACCAAAGATTTAGTTCTTGAGCTTCTAGACTTATTCTCATCTGAAAACTCAGATTCAGTGTAGAGCCAGTTTATTTTAACTTAGAGAGAAGAACGCAAGGAAACTAATGCAGTAGACCAGACATAATTAAAAAACAGCCCACAAGTCGCATATAGCCTTATTTCAGAAAATAGTAAAAGCCACTAAGATATTACAACATATGTCTCATGCCGAGTTACATATTTCAGTTTAAGAATATGAAAACCAACTTAAATATAAGATGGACACTTAAACAACATTCCTATTAGGGATTGACAGTTATATGGTGTATAGGTAGCTTATCGATGTTAAGCACGTTCGTACTCTTACGGAGGAATACCATCCCTTGTCGGCCGTCCGCAAATGTTTATTAAACATTTTCGCAGCTACTGCACATATCCGGAGGTCCTCTCCTCCATTCGGAACCTGAAGACGCGCCATGTCTGTGCCCGTCCGTCTGTGCACATATAAAATACCGAGAAACACTGAACAGATCTTCATGGATATTAATACTGAGAAAATTAAAAAGAACTGCTCAGCCGTTTCAGTTTTTGTTAAAATCAGATTAATATAAGAGATGCGACTGTTCTAACTTAAGCGTTGCAAGAGTTTCACTTGTCCCAGCGCAATGTCGGGAGAGTAAATTAAACCGTCCGCAAATTTATTTCCATACTGTACAGGTCACCGTAACCGTATTGGGCGTAATAACTTCCTGAGCACAATGGAGACGGAGTTCGCTTAAATTTTTTTTAAATTAGTAATAACCTTAATCATTCTTGCTTTTCACATTACTTCCCTTCTCTTCTGCCCGTTTTAACGGTTTTCATCACTTCCATTACCTTCTATATACCCATTTCTTTGCCTATTTGGACCTGAGGGGAGAGAATGTAACAGGGTGTTGAAGAAAACCAAAAAAAATGAGTTCCTTTAAAATTTTTATTCTCTGCACTGAAGACAACAAAACCATGGAGAATGAGATGGCGGGACAAACAAGAGACATTAGAAATGCATACAAAATTTTTAGTGTTAAATTCTGAATTAAACAGACCATTAGGTTTACCCAGTAATGGATAGAAGGCCATCGTTGAAATAGATCTTGTATAGATAGAGTCTTAGTATATTATCTGGATTAATCTGTCTCAGGAAACTGTCTAGCTGTAGAAAAAACTTCGGTTTACAAGCGCCTTGACTAGCTAAATAACTATTACAGTAGGTTTTATGAGACTTTGTTCCTAGAATTAAGTTAAGTAGGTTTTTGTTTCTTGGATCACCCTGTCTATATAATCCTGCGTGTTATGTCGTTATACTTACATTAACTTCGTCTCATAGAGGCCTATTAGTAACTCAATTTGTTAAGCCACTTTCTCATCACAAAGGCCCAGATTCACTCTTTGGGTTATCCGTGTGGAATTTTTAATAACCCATGTAGAAGTTAAGACTTTGGTTTGTTCTTTGTCAATCATAATTTCACCGCCGTTCTTACCTGATCACCAAGCACCACTACGGAACTTAGGTCATTTAATATTCATCTCTGATCTGGCTGTTGGCCAGACTCGGAAGAAAGAGATTATTTATTTTCAGGCGGATGTTTAAAGCAGTTTTACAAGACCTGTTCGGTCTAAGGCGCTTACCATCTTCGAATCGGCATCACGGCTTTGAATCTCACTTGTGGAAAATACATAAGTCTTCAGTTTTTATAACTTCTCTTTGCCCTGTGCAGACAAGGAGCTTGGAAATGAGCCCATTATTCTTCCAAGGATAACTATTAAATGTCTAAAAACAATTCCTAGTATCAGAAGTTAAGAAAGAGAAGCGTTAAAAGAATTTTATTACCAATATATTAATTTGTAAGAGAGAATCTGAATTAACCATGTGTTAATAAATTTTGGGATTAATATTCCTTGGTTAATACACAGCATTGTGTCGTGTGTGTAAATCGCATGGCACAACAGGAGTAAAAGCGGGAATGGTGAGTAGGTAAGCATTGGGTCAGAGGCGGTAATGGCCAGATTAAATGTACGTGAACTGTCCCGAATTTCGCCAGGAGAGTCAGGAAAATTAGAAAATATTTTCCCGAGGATAATCGGCAAGCTGTCTGTGATTTTATTTTATTTAAACATTATCTTGCTCGACCGCTATAACAAATGAATACATTCGTGTACTTCTCATTGCAAATTAGAGCAATATATTTCCACTCCTTTCTCTTTTTTTGATTTATTTAGAATCACAATTGTATCCAATTATGTATCCATGTGTGCAGTTCATGTGCATTCTTGAAATTCATGGTTATATGTTTTTCGTTTTTCTTGTCGTCAGTTTTATTTCAGTGAACAGTTAAATTTATAGGCCTATGACTCTTTAATTTTTCTTTCGGCTTACATGCTTCTAATATTAATTCTCATAAGCAAGAGGCGTAATGTTTTGAAAATCCAGGTTTTCTAGAATATGATACTCTGACGTTTGGTCAAGCCTGCTGGTCTTTAATGATGACGTCACTATTTTCCTTCGAAAAGTCGAGAACTGCTTACCCAAAGACGCAGCGTAATATAGAAGAAGATCTGAAATATTAGCAACAAAGCTGTAAGAAACTAAATCTAGCACAGTGCTTACTGTGTCGCATTACATTTCACCCAGATATTTCCGTACTTAGTTGAACATTCAGCGTGTTTTCTTAAACCGTTTTATCATGCACGTAGAATTGAATTTGTGTATATCTAGGTTTCTGTGGACTACGTTTATTTTAGCATCTCTGTTATTTATGTTTTGTCACACGTGTTTACATCGCGTGGTTTTTATGCTTATTAGGCTACCGAATACAAATTGCGAATTACTATCAACGCTGTGACACCATAGACAAAAAGTGATTACCAATTGTTTTGCATCTTGCCTCGTACTAGTCATTTTATAAAGGGAGAATAGACAGTTACAAAATTATGTACTTTTATTATATGCATCATTAATAGATATTATTGTTTTCGAGATATCACCTTCGATCCATCCAGCCATCAAGTCCCACTGGTTGACTGACGCCGCCTAAAACACACGACACCAAATATTTCCCTGATGGGGTTGGCAAAACTGCTTTGTATTCTGGAGGTCTCTCTTAATTTGTCTGCCTCTTCTGAGGATTTTTTACTTTTCATCACCATCCCCAGACGAATTATGGGGTATTAGCTCGCAACAGGACATGACCACTTCCACAGTGTTTCCAATCAGTCAATAAGAATCGTTATAACTTTCGAGAATGTGAAACGAATTGCGCTGTAAATTCGCTGTTACTTAAACTAATAACCAATATTATCCTAAAAGCTCCAAATTAATTTAGAACTTCCATTCAGAAACTATAAAGACCGGCTCCATACCAAATAAATAGACACAATGCCAGCTAGTTTCTTCTGCATATGTTGCTTTCACTACTGGATCTTTCAACTCCGTTGAAATTTGCGAATACTATCTTAACAAATAATCAAGTTTCTCTAAAATTACACTTGCAAACCTTCAAACTAAAATTAATTTAAACTGTATTAAAAAATTTATTTCCTACCGCTCAAAGAACAGAATATATCTCCATTAAAAATACAATTTTTAAGTCTGTTCAGGGAAATATAGGAAACTTTTAATTCTTTGGCTGTTGAAGAACTTAGTATATCTGGCTGACCGGTATAACTTATCTTGTTGAAGTGGTATGAACCGCCCCCAAAAAGTAATAAAGAACTGGTAATAGTCGTTAATTGTGATAATATATGAAGCACATAAGTATAATCTGTGGGCAAATTGCAAGATTTTTAAATGTTAAACCGGTTTATATGTACATAGGGAATATTCAATTTTAAAGATTTATTTTACTACAATTTGCACGTGTCTCTAACAATCATTCGTTTTTTATAGTAACCATTGTTCTTATGGCAACAGCGTTGCAAACATTCATGAGCTTCACCTCAAGCGTCAGCGTACATTATTTGTCAAAACTTTCGGCATTTGCTCTTATTAGAACACATTTTAAATTGGGTGCCTTCGGTTTTACTTAAAAGCTTGTTCTTAAATTAACGTGTGTGAAATATGATATCAGATGAGATTACAGCAGATGTTGCATTCAGTCTAAAGAAAATAAGTAACGAAAGCATAAATACACGTGGAAAACAAAGCAATGTGCTCTATTCTCTTCGTTGTCGAAGTGTCGAAAAGATGGAAGCTGTTATTTTAAGCCTAGACAACCCCCCCCCCCCCACCAAAGAAATTGAATGTATATGTGTTGTTAAAAAATATCTTCAAGTTTCGTCATTGCTAAATGACTAAAATCTTCCACCTATTTTTTCATGATAAACGTAATTGCATTTTCTTACATTTTGAAAATCTGGTGATGTACTGTTAAGTAAACTGGCCCAAAAGTAAACTTCATACTTTTACCTGATCACTGAACTGTCTTGTTTTTGGCAACAAACAACACAATAAACACGATCTAATATTTGTGTCAGCTAAATAAAACATCTACATCACAAACCTGTAGCGTAATCAAATAATTTAACACGTTGACTTTAACATTTTAGAACTCTTCTTTCTTTGTGAGCAACTTCAGAATACGCAGTTCTCTTTGACACGCGGTCTTGTTCATTCTACAATCACGGACATAGCACAAGTCCAGTAATGTAGTGCTTTTCCATGATAGGTAAATGCTGCGCTTTAATATGCGGCTTTAGAAATGCAAAACATCGAATTCTGTGCAGCGATGTTAAAACTGATCCATACGCAATTTTCTGCAGACGTTTCTTCCCCAAAAACAAGATTATGTTGTTACATGTTGTGTGTGTGTGTTATTTCAACTTTTGAACCATATAACCGATTTTTACAAAACTTAGTTTGAAATTTACGACAATAAACGTCGCCCCAACTTCGTGCATTTTAATTCCCTAAATAAGAAATGCGAACTTAATTTGGTGTCGTAAGTATTATTCGGCAGAGAATCGGAAAATATGTAACTTTTGATGAGGTCGTCTTTTAACGGTTATTTTTTCAGCTTTCTCTTTGTTGCCGACAAATGATGAAACTTTAGATACAGGCCTGTGAATTTCGGACGGAATGGAGTTATAGCATAAACGCACTTAAATATTATGTATATGAAATATTGTTGTATGTGAATAATTTAAAACATTGCGACGGTAGGAAACTTTGAGTTTTTTTTCTGGCAAATTTTAGGACACCCAAATCTATAATTAATTAACAAGTTACTTGGAGAAATAAGATTCAAGAGCAATAACAGCAGCATATCTGATATTTTATCTGTCTGACTACAAATTTATACGTAGGAATGTAGTCTTTAATTCTGCTCAGAACTCATTCTTATTTACTCTGAAGCTTCACCAGTTTAAGCCTGTTCAGAAAATGTGGAATGGTGAAAACATTTTACTTTAACGGAAGGGAATTCTTAACACTTTTATGTAGCCTGAGGACAAGACGCGGGCAGAGAGTTCTATACTGTATCAAATGAGTGGCTCTACCTCATACGAAACAGAAAGAAATATATTACATATAAAGTTCATTTAATTTCCTTCCAAGCTTACCTTTCTTGTATTTTGTTTTGAAAACCAACAATCACCGTCTATCAGGCTCTCGTGCGTCCTACCAACCCAATTACATATATAGCCCCAGGACTGTTACAAATGACTATCATTAAAGCGCAACCAATCTTTATGAAGCCACTTGAACAGTAGTGGGCTACACAGCTAGTAACTATGGACATTAACTTCTTTCTGAACGTTCCTTACAAAAAGGATAAAGTGTTTATTTCCCCAGTTGTTACAGAATGTGTATATGTGTAGAAAAACGCTAAATCTTTGAAGGATTGTTTCGAACGACAGCTCTCTGCGAATTGTCCCTCAGCACAACACGCCACATGGAAATATATGAAACAAATTATATACATAAATAAAAAATAATCGAAGTGCAATTGAAATAAAAAGATCATGGGAACGGACGAAGGTTGACTACAGGATTTTCTATAACCGGTTAGCCAATCAGAAAACGCCATTACCTTGCACCCATGATGCCTTGCTCTTGAGACAAGCTCCGCCTTCGCTAAGGATTATTATCTACCCACCTGTAGCGCAAAGCAGCTGTCGGCATGTTCTTATTCTGGCTCTGTCCGCTACATTGGATGCCATGTACTGTTGGAACTAAGCATTGTTGACAGACTGTCCCTATATAATTGTTACGAGTCCCTGTTTTTTCCATTGTCATGTGCACTAAATGGCAATTTTTTTTTTTTGTTATTTAGGTTCCTTTCTTTTCAGGAGCTGAATATTTTTGTTATGTCAACTATATGAATCCAGAGAATGTTTTCCCTTCATGACCACGTGTTAGTAAAAGACGTAATCATAACAATGTTGAGATAGTCTGTCTTTACCCTGTAATGATATATAGGCAGTGAATGTTATAATTTTCATATATATTAAGATAACACACATTTAAAATATGGTGGCGTTCATGCATAATTTCCTACCATCGTCACCATCTGACGTGGAAAAATAAAGAGTAAATAGGGCAACAAGTTTTAGAGGAGCGGAAATTCAGGTTTTTACATTTGACGTTCGCACGATGGTAATTGGGAACATTTCTCTCTTTTGGGATGTGAAGTCGTGTGTTCTGGGAAATGCCTGTGTACGTACGTGTATACAGAGTTTGGTATGCATATTTATAGTCATACGTAGCCTACATACATACATACATACATACACACATACATATACACATACATACATACCCATACATACATATATACATTAATACATATACACATACATACATATATACACATACATACATATATACATACATACATAGATACATACATACATACATACATAGATACATACATACATACATACATACATACATACATACATACATACATACATACATACATACATACATACATACATACATACATACATACATGCGTCTAGCACAGCGTATCCCAGAATTTTCTCATGGAGGAAAACCTGAAATAATTTTTCATATCCCGAAGGACCCGTACCTAAGAAAACGTGTACAGGCCAGAAAACAAAGAAGTTGGTAGCTCACGGAGGTTACTCCAGTACTGCCAATTGCCGGACAATATTTCGAGGGATTCTTGAAATTTTTTGCGATATTCACAAGTCTTTATTTATTTATTTATTTATTCCACGATTTCTCGCGGAACCCCTAACAATGTTCTGCGGAACCCTGATTCGGAAACACTGGTGTAGCATTTTGACCGCTACACTTATGCAGAGAGAAATAAGGAACGGGATAAGGATAGGAGATTATACAGCGACAGAAACTTTTTAAACATTCTGCTATGGAGAGTCCACGGATAGTTCTGTCTTATTGACGCCACTTCAAAGCCTTCGAGTCCATAAGGCAGTGTTTCCCAACCTTTCTTCCATGGAGGAACCCATAAAATAATTCTTTATTCCGTGGAATCCCTACCAATTAAACCGTTTACAGGCCGGAGAAAGTTGATGGCGAAGAGGGCAATTAAATTATTGTTAAATTATGGACAAGAAATTTTATTTGCAAAGTTTTGCTATATATATTATATATATATTTATATATATATATGACAGCTTAATTAAAGAACAAAATTTAAGCATAATATTTTTCCTCTTTCTCGAGGGATATTTGGGATTTTTTGCGGTATTTCAAAATATTCATATACTTATTCTGTGATTTTTCTCGAAACGGCTGACCGTGTTTGCGGAACCTTGATTAGGAAGCTCAGCCATGATATTTGTATACGAAAGAATTAAATGCGTTTTGTTTATGTATTACCCAACATTTTTCAGACATTAAAATATTATGTTGCTAGTAGTTTATATGTAACTTGAACTTCAAAAACTTTTAAGGGCTTTTTTGGCTGTTTAATTTTGAGTAAAATATAACACATATTGAGTTATAAATTTTTTAAGATTTACGATCACGAGATAGCTTAAAATTCTTTAAAGTAAACAATAAAAGTATTCATGTCCTTTTTACGTGAGTCGAGATGGCTAAGTCGGTATAGTGACTGGTCTATAAAGCCTATGGCCTTCAGGTTAAGGCTTAATAATGCAAATACGCATGTTTTGTTTCTACAAAGTGTAACACAAAAACATGTTACACGTTAATTGTTGCGAAATTTATGAGAACACCGTTGACAGTTTTACACGCAATGCTATTATAATGAAGAACAGCCATTTTGGGATGCCGTGAAGTTCTGTGTACATGTGTAAAATCCAGAGCCCCTTTGCTAAAACTTATCAATTCAGTTCTGTTACTACCCACCCTCTTTAGTTATATGTACCTGTGTGTGTGTGTGTGTGTGTGTGTGTGTGAGTGTGCGTGCCATGTGCAAGATTGTGTGTGCTATGTGTAAGCTTGTGTGAATGTGTGTGACATTTATAATCGTGTGTGAGTATGGGTGTGCCATTTGTAAGCTTGTGTTTGTGTGTGGGGGCACGTGTAAACTTGTGTGAGTTTGCATGGCATGTGAGAGGTTATCGGACTTTAGTTCAGGCCCAAATATGGAAAGAATGGTGGAAAAGCATTTAAAAATTTACTTTGCTCCAGTATGGTTAATAATTTTTAAAAATATAAGCTAATTCTGACAAGTTTGACCAATTCTTACATTTGTCAGTACCTCCAGAAACAGTAGACTTTTCTAAAGGGTAAAATTAATTGCTGCAAAAGTAGCATAATTTCACGATGCATTCGATCTTGTTAGCATCAGACATCATTTACACCACTTTGAACAAGAATACTAAAAATCTTATTCCCTGTTGTCGTATTAATTACTTTGCTTTCCAGAAATTATCCTGAACGTGTTCTTGTAATCAAAACACTTAACTGAAGAACAAGTACAGACTTGCAGCTATTCACTCTTTCAGGTTTAACATTTCCTCTCACACTTGGTAAGAAATTTAAATATGCCTTTATGTAGGATGAAAAATAAAGAGAAGACTGAGAAGCCATTCCCAACCATTTGAATGTTTAAAATAACAATGGGTTGAAGACTGTTACTGTCTTGATTTCGCGTGTGACGTCTCCATATTGTTTAATTGTGCTGAGTATTGTTAAGGCGGCATGTAAGGTGCGCGGTTCCTTTTATCGACTAGGTCCATTCTCCTTGTTCTGTCTCATACGAACAGGCGTATAACCCCCGATTACACAGGTTAAGAAGTCCGTATCGGCGTCAAGAGGGTTTGAACCTCGATGATAATATTATAAGAAATTTTTTTTCTTCCTTCGTTTCTCGTTCAAGATCATTGCACTAAGCTACGAAATGAAGAAATCAAAAGAGGCTTGTTCAGCGATGTCGGCTCCCTCAATAGGGTAACAATACAATCAACGATGCAACCGAGGATTCTTTCTTTTTTGTCCTTGATAGTAATGCTGACTTGGCATATTTATTTGACTGCTAACAGCGGCCATGCATCTGCAAGGTGTTAAGAGATAGTGGCTGAATGGCTGATGCTAAAGAAAAATAAAGGACATTTAACAGAAAGAAGACATAATGGGTGGTGGTTCTTACAGCCGGTCGGTGTCTTGGGAGTTTACAGGAATGAGGAACATATTTTGCAGTAACTGACAGCTCCTTACAGAATCAGCAGCAGCAATAGCAATAGTAGCAATACTAACAATAGTAATAGTAGTAGTAGTAGTAGTAGTAGTAGTAGTAGTAGTAGTAGTAGGATTCGTAGTCACAATACTAGCGTCAGAAATAATAAATATATCAATAATAATAATAATTTACATGCCGTGTCAACAGCCTCAAGGCCAATTACAAAAACAGTCTTACCCTATATAAAGACAGAAATAATAAAAGGAAAAATCATGACACATAGAAGTGAATTACTTAAAAAGTACTCAAAAGAAAAAATGATTGCAAATAATAATAATAATAATACCGTTAATAATTTTGGACATATCTAAGGATGAATGTACATGGCTCTATTACTTTGGGCTTTCCTTTATGTGTAAGTGAAACTTGGGCACTCATTCTAAGGAAGTATATACATATATACACGTATCTATATATATTGAGTATTTTAAAAGAATGAGGTGCTAAGAAGTATATTTGGACTTGAGTGGGAAGAGATGTATGATTAAGGACAAAATTTGAACTTCGTAATTTTTCATCTTCTCCACACTGTCTGATTTATCAAATGAAGAAAGATGATACAGCAAATGTAACGTGAAATAGGCATAGGGAATTAAGAACTTAATAAAAATTTTAATCGAGTAAAACTTAAGTAAATATAAAAGGTGCAAGACATAATCTTAAGTGAGTGTTATTATTAAAATGGCTCTTAAAGAAATGGAGTGTCAGCTTTCGACTTCCACAAAAGTCGGGGAAATCCTTCACCGGCTGGGCTACTCTCAGATAGCCACTAGACACTACTTCACTTTAGGTAGTTGGAAAGATATGTGAGGAGGATACCCAGGCATCGGTTTAAAGTTACCTGCAGAATAGTCTGACGGCGGGAAAGACTCCAAGTATGAAAAGAGATTTAGTACACACAAGAATCTGGCCATCAAAGCGACATGGTACACTCTGTGTTTCGTAGAAACTAGTAATATAGGAATAAACTCTGCAAGATGCAAAATGAGATTAAATTCAGAGTATTATTATTATTATTATATTTTGGTACCCTTATTGAAGCATATTTTTAATCTCAGTTTGTCTCAGCATTTGTTTCCTTCTTTTTGGAAAAAAGCTGCTATTGTACCTATTCTTAAAAAAGGCAACAGTACTAAAATTGCTAATTATCGCCCTATTTCAATTTTAAATAATTTTTCAAAAATTTTTGAAATAGTTATATATAATCACGTTTCATATTACCTTCAGCCTAAACTTAATTGCTGTCAACACGGTTTTATAAAATCAAGGTCTACCACCTCTAATTTGGTAAATTATCTTGATTATATAACCCCGTTAGTCAGGTCTCAGCGTCAAGTTGATGCTATATATTTTGATTTTAGCAGTGCTTTTGATCTTGTGTCACATACTTTACTTTTAAACAAACTTAGTTCCTTTGGACTCTCAAGTGCTTATGTTAGCTGGTTTTGTAGCTATTTATCTGGTAGATTTTCGTGTGTGAAAATTTCTGGTATTTTTTCGACGCCTTTTAGAATACTTGCGGGTGTTCCTCAAGGCTCTGTTTTAGGGCCTTTGCTATTTAATGTATTTATAGACGATATATGTAAAGTAATAACACATTCAAAATTTCTTCTTTTTGCAGATGATATAAAAATTTTTCGTGTTATTACATCACCTAATGATTTTATTCAGTTGCAATCAGATATTGATTTCATACAACGTTGGTGCACTGCTAATTTTATGATTCTAAATACTGGAAAAACTCGAGTTATTACCTTTTCTAGGAAAACAAATACCCTTTTTTTGAAATATAAACTTGGGGATTCTTATATTACACGTACGGATTGTATTAAGGATTTAGGAGTCTTTATTGATTCCAAATTATATTTTCATTCCCATGTTGATTACATTTTTTCTCAATCCATCAAGCTTTTGGGTCTTATTCGTAATATTACCTTTTCATTTTCGACTCTTGATTGTTTATTGACTTTATATTTTTCACTTGTTAGACCCAAATTAGAGTACGCATCTGTTGTATGGAATTCAATTACTTCTACTGATGCAAAAAAGCTTGAGCGTATTCAAAGGAAGTTTGTAGCTCTATGCTATAATCGATTCCTTTCCCGCGACAGCAATGGTTATAGTTATGCCAATGCTCTTCAAGTACTTAATTTACGTACTTTACAAGACAGAAGACATCAACTTGATGCAATTTTTGTCATTAATGTTTTATTAGGTTCCAAATCCTGTCCGTCTACCTTAGACATTATTGGTCTACGAGTTCCCACTCGAAACCTCCGAGACTTTTCTTTGTTTTATGTTAGCTCACATTATAAAAACTGTCCCTCCGGCCGGTGTGTTATCGCGGCAAATTCTATTTGTAATAATATGGATGTTTTTAGAAGAGAATTTGTTACACTTAGAGAGATGTAATATTTTATTACATTATTTTAAGGTGTTCTTATTAATTCTTTCAGTAAGTTATTGTTTGCTTATTTATTTGTTTTGTTGTGTTTGTTTATTTTATTTTGTTCCTTGTCCATTGTTATTTGTGTTTGTTTGTTGTGCTGTTTCTGTAATTGGCCTTCTGGCTGTTGACTCGGCACATTAATAAACCTGAATTGAATTGAATTGAATTGAATTATTATTATTACGCTAGATGCGCTTCGACGGCTATTGGTATATTCAATGACAAGTCTGTTTTGCTGAAACTAACTCCATAACCAACTAACTCCAAGGAGCAGAGTCCTTCTTGAGAAGCTAGCAGGTCGTCAGCTAGTCAAGAAATACCCCGCGTTTTGTGGAACCCGAAGGTTCATTACCGCACTCACAAGAGCCCGCCACCTGTCCCTATTCTGTTTTGCTCAAGGATTTGTTAAGTCAATTAGGCTATCATACATCTATTTAACCAATCAATGTACACTTATTATTCTTCATTATACAATACAATTTACAATAAAATTAGTCCGACATATTTCGAATCCCTATTTTGGGATCATCATCAGGGACTTGGATTGTGAGTTACACAAATTACAAATCAACATTAACGGTACATTTTAAAATCACAAAGGTTAAAATGATGATCCTAAAATAGGGATTCGAAAGATGTCGGATTAATTTTATGGTAAATTGTATTTTATGATAAAGAACAATAAGTGTGCATTGGTATGATGGGCTAAAAATATACGGTATGAATAATACAAAGTTTATCAATTAGGCTAATTATGTGTAACAGAACTTTGTTGTTTTCTTATTGCTATTTGCTTCGTGTTCATTATTTTTTATGTTATCTTTGTGGTTAGTCACTTAACGTGTTTTCCTTATTTTCTTTCACTTTTCCTGTAATTGGCCGTGTGGCTGCTGTGGCAGCGCCTAAATAAGAAAGAAATTTATTATTATTATTAATATTAAGTAGTGCAAAATACTTCTCGACAACTTTCCATTCTCTCAGTTGGTACAAATTCCCGCTTTGTATGGAATTCAAACATGCATTACTGCGATCATAAGAATCCGCCACTTTATTTTATCACTAGACAGATGAATCCAGTACAGTACGCATTTCCCAACTTTCTGTAACATTCTGAAATTACCGTTCATACCATCTTCCATTTTTTCAAGTCAGCTAAATAGTACGGAACTTTCTTCATTCTGATACAACTGCATTCTACTTTCTGTTAATATTAATACTGTTGCAAACATGCATCATAAGATAAGCTGGCGTTAACAATGCAAGTGTCTGTATACAGAACGATACCATATTTATTTAAACTCTGTAGCTGCTGGAACACGAGTTTGGAAGAAATACAAGAAACAAAGTTCAGCTTGTGGTAACTGATAGGCATCTTCATGTTTGCTGCAAGAAATCGAGTTTTCCGGGTGTTTGCACTTCTTCTGTCTTACAAACATTGTGTTCCGTTCCTGTGGAAATGTATTGTATAGGGAGATGCAGTCACGCAAGCAAAACGCAGCCTAATGTGTCAATCACATTTTCAACCAAGCGAAATTTGTTATAACATGGAACAATAGAATTATAGGTCTGTTCCTAATAGACTACGTAACGAATAAACAGGATGCTGAGAAATACAGTGGCCTACAGACAGCGGTTGTGGAGGGGGTAAAATATAAAATTTTGCTTTTAGAGTTTAACTACACTGGGGTGAAAGTTTTCAAAGTGGACGTAAGTGAGAGGAGGCACTAAATACTGAAGAGTTTTGTCGCCTTATGTTTTCAAAGACAAATAATTGTTATTATCTATTCCATGAAGACATCTACAGAGTAAAAAGTATAGCGCCACCCATTCTTAACCTCGGCAATAGATAAACCTGATTTCTCAAATTCATTTCCTGGCCGCCTTACCCTCAGGGAAATAATCCCCCAGATTATATGGTTTCACAGATCTTGATCAAAAGAGCATATTGCAAAATCTGTCTTTGAAAGCTGATGTTTTCTTTACTTTTTTGAGATACTGTGGTTTTTTGAAACATGAAAGGATAAAATGTGATGATAAAGGCTCCTGGCGAGATCCAATTACTCAATCCCAGAAAATAAACTGCTTTCTTCCAAGAGGCTGTTATAATTATAACTTTATATAAGTTTATTTATTACAGCTATTGCTGACAATTTTCATGCCATATTTTATTTGTTAAAACATTGCGGTAATTTGTGTTTTTGTTGGGCTCCATTAGTCTCCATTTATTTGCTTCGCAGTTTATGAATAAATATTTCTGGATGAAATTAACAACTTTTAGTGTCGTATTATGAATGTAAAAGAATAAATTTGCAAATGGCCTGCATTTCTGATGAGAGGAATTTTTTACATCAAGCCCAATTAATTTTGGTTGCACCTTTCCCGTAAAATTTAACGTACACCATAATGGTTACTATCCTCCACACAAATACCAGTATTTCAGAACCCAAGTCAGAGGTCACAGTTTCCAAAATAATGAATGACATAAAGATTTTATGTAACATATATTAGTATTTACGTTATAGAGTGTCAGAATATAGCAGTTCTATGTAACAAGGACATGGATAATGATCAGGGACTTACAGTACGTGACTGAGAAACCAAACAGCAATCTCTACGAAGAAGAAGCTGTGCGTTATATTATGAAGTCCTTACCATATTCTCAAGATATTTGGTGTGCTATGGAAAACACGATTCAACAAGATCCTTTTTTACGATATGTACAAGGAAACTGTGATGTATATAATTTGTATCCCTCTATTGTTTCACTATGAATGAAATTATTTTGTGTATAAACGAATTATAAGCTACATGAATATTGATTGTTTATTTTGGAAAACTATAGGTATTTATATGTCTGTGAGGTACTGCCGAGTACATTGACATTTGCGTCCTACGTGAGTTCAGAGTGTTCCATGCATTAGTTACAAATACGACAGGTTGATACACAGCTCATAAAAATCACAGATGCACAAAGACACTGTAAGTTTCGGTACTCGAAAAGTGTATAACAACAACTTAGAGTTTCATGGAGCATCTTCTTTCCAGCCACTCAAATTAAAATTATTCTTGTGTGAAATCAGCAGATCATGGCTGTCAGTCTCACATACATTATTATCTCCACTCATATATCGACAAAGTTGTTCACAGATAAAATATAAAATAAACAAAATATTTTGAAATATCTTTTACACGTAAGTCACTTGTTTACTGCGTTCATTCACTATGAAATCCCAAATCAAAATTGTACGAGTAAATAATATATGATATAATATAATTTATATATAATACAGCGTTATAAAGTAACGTAATTAATCTATTATATAATATAGCTTTACACATTTAAATATTTAACGTCCATTGGTTTACACTTATTATCTACTGCAACATTAAATATAATTATTTTTATCAAGACAATTCTGCAATTTGTAGGATTATCTGTGAGGTAGGAATCGAAATTTTATATATAGTTAAATAAATATTAGTTTTGAAAACAAACACACGCTTTCTGGCCAACTCTTTCCAAGATCTTTTGTAGCGACTTCCAGAATAATTCAACAAAATATTTAGTTGCCAATACAAGCTCACACACACACACAGAATGACAGGCGTTCTGTTTTACGTCATATAGGACTTCTAAAAGCTTTTCCTCGCCGAAAGCGCTTACCTCCAGACTACAACAGGAAGCAATTGTCATGACAACCAGGGTGTAAGAGAAGCATATCTGACAGGAAATACACAATACGGTAACACTGGTTGCCGTGACAACCAGGGTGCGACTTATTCAATCACTTACTTTCATCAATGTTACTCTACGAAAAGTAGATTCTAGGCCTGTTACTCGTGAATTTATGAGTGAAAATGTAAGCGAAGATGCAGAATCTGAAGTCATGTCGATGAACAAAAGAAAAAACAAAATCCTTCATCCATTTCCAGGAGTCTGTTACATTATGTAAAAGGATCTGGCACTCTGTTCATACTCAGGAATACTGGCAGCTAAAGATGATTTACACCATGACAATGTTATTTATGGAAAACGCAAAAGCGCTGTTCCAGAAATGAAGGTTGTAAAACCTTCAGTAGGACTCCAACAGAAGACAGTATCTCGTAGAACGCGTAATTAACAAAACAAAAGTCGTGACACACCGATGTACCCTATCAAGTTATTCAACACTAGAACATGTGGTAAGTGACCCCCGCATAAACCATACAACTTTACTGCTTGGTGGGATGTGCAATGTTCTGAATTTTCAAAATAAAATAAACCTTTAAAAATTATGTCCCAGTTTTCAGAAATAAAACAGAAATTCCCAAGCCATTTCAAAAAGTTCAGTCGTCCACAGAAATGCAGTAAGCTTCTTACAAAATGTATTTATGTGCTTTACTTTGCTTCTGGCAAATGGACAAACGTGTTTCTGGAGCATGATTTCTGAATCGTGAGCCTAAATAATAATAATAATAATAATAATAATAATAAATCTCAAAATTAAGACTTTCTGTTTTATTGCGTTACTTTATTATTATTATTACAGCTGATCTTGTGAAGTTAAGCGCGACTATAAGAACATAAGAAACGACGGAATATCAAGTACACTGTTAGAGTGAACACGCTGTATTTCGTATAACAACGTTACGGGATTGGATAATTTTATAATTAGGACTCACTTCTTCCCATGGGAATTTGAATGCAAATAAAATATAAAAAATCTTTTTGAATAAAAATGAGTGTTTTGTGAAAAATTTTCAAACAAAACTTATCATTTTTAAATTTTAATATTCTCTAATAATTAAAGTTTTAATTAATAATATTTACACATGAGCAATGTTTAACTGGACAATCTATGTCTAGTATCACAATATCTTGTAGGTCTACAGGAAGGGATATATGAGTTGTGCTTTGTCATGAAAATGTATATATAAAGTTCAATCCCTTGAAAGATATTTCCCTGATGACGGGTCAAGAGGAGCAGAAACATGTCGGAGAAAGTATAATGTAAATTAACGGGCATATGTATTGCCTAAATGGTGTAATTTTTTTGAAATCCAATGTGTATGAAAGAGAAAATTTGCCCTGTGCCCAAGGACACTGAGACACCCTTACTGTGTATAAGACGTTCTGATTTTAGATTTCTGCAAAAATTATTCTACGCTCTTTCTAAGGCGTTTCTTTACACGTGACCAGAAATTCAACTAACTTCACGTCAAAACAGGCTGAAAGGCTAACATCATTTCATGTCTTTATTACCAAAGTTCCTGCAGGGAAACAGGACTTACAAGATATTCACAAATTGTGTCCAAGCCTATAAATCCTTAATCCTTCCTCCAAACTGGATCACACGTTTATGCTGGAAAATAAAATGCCAGATGATGGATCTACAATTCATTGTTCTTAGGAAAAATGTATAACAGGACGAAATAAGGGCCGAAAGATGGGGGTCTAACAATTATTTTCAAAATGCAGTGAATAACACTCCATAGAGCTTTGTGCTTCGCAATATTCTAAACAGAGACTTTGGAAATTAAATATATAGAAATTAAGTCTTATTCATTCAGCTTTTATGCAATCTGTATAATTTCAAATCCTTGTGTCTATCTCCATTTGCAGATCTTTTAAAAGCTTGTTTCTTTGCTGACTTCGATGGGTAGATAAATTCGGAGGAAAAAGCTACCCCCATGTTCTACGTGGCTTCATATCCTAGATTTTGATATATCATCCCCCCCCTAACAACGTAAAACTTTACTCTACTTCACTTTACATTGCATTTTCAGATCCAAATTCACTATGCCTACGTTCATCCATTCCTACACCTACAGTCATTCTTACGACAGATTGCTTCCTTATTTAATCGTCCTTGTACTTGCGTCCATAGAAACTAGCTCAGCAAAATTAATCGATATTTCTGTAAGGTAGAGCAATTCATGCTTTTATGTTTTTGCAGGTTTATTAGCGTCATATCTCAAATGTAATTACATTTTCTGCATTGAAGCAAAGAAAATTATTTTTGAAATATTGATCCTGATATAATATATCTTAATTTTCTACAGCTTAGCTAGCCTGCTTGGGTGTCCTTGTACATAAAACTGACAACTGCTTATGTTTAGAGTACAGACTGCACACCAGGGCTGGCTTGAAGGTCAAGTTCACCCGACGTCATTAAACGAGTACTTAGAGGTTCTGGTAAAACGTGAGGATGATACGAAAGATGTCATTAAAAGTCTCCGTATTGAATGTTACGTTAAATGTTATTTATTTATTATTATATCAACCTGCCAGAATTTATTCTTCAGACAATGAGATGTTTATTATCGTACGGACTGTTTTACAGTGTTTTGAAACCTTTTGTTAACCTAAACAATTTTTCAGCTCCTGTTACATAGCAGACACACTGCATTTTCTTTTCAAAACCCCAGCAAATTTTATACGTGCCTCTAAATATTAAGAAAATTGGTCACTTCTGTCCTCATTTTCAATGAAGACAAACTTCTAAATAAGCTTTCTTAAAACCGTGGATCTTCAACTTCCCAACCTGCTCATGTGCACAATTAAGTTTCCAGTGAAATCCACGCTTGTTGTTTAAAATACCTTACATTTGTTTTTGTAAATTATGATAACAGGTGAACATGTTTCGACATGAAGCTTCAAGTCTGATGGAGTGTCATGCCACGCCAACTGGTAAATAGCTAGCAGCATTTAGACAGATCATAGTGCTTGAATCTTCAAGGTAAAGCAGTCAAGGAAGCTGGCCGTTGAAATAGGGTAAAGATTTATCTCCTCACAACGGTGTTGCTGAAGAATCTTCAAGTATTCTGGGATGTTACGCCGTGTCGACTGGTTGTTACAAGCGTATCAGATAACTGAAACCTTGCTGGCCTTCTTGGCCCTGAATATGGAGATTCTAGGGTACTTTCAATCGCCGGTAACTGTCTGCGAGTCGACACATCCTACATCCAAGATGGCCTGAACCTTCAGACACACCTGTGACAGAATCAAGACTCATATTATTTCAATATTTCTTAAGTATTCTTTCATTTCAATTAATGATCCTTCATTACAGTTTTAAACAAAATTCTTGCGATTTAAGTACGTGATACCTTCATCTCACAGATCAGCAAGACATACGGTTTCTTCCATGCTGAGTTTTATTAGAGGAAAAATCAACTCGTGACATTCATGTCGGCAATAAAGCGACGTTGTTTTGCCATGAGAAAAGATTTCGCAAATTAATATTTGAAGAAAAGCGATAACGCATTGTGTACGTTATTGAGTTATACTGCTTTCACCTATCCGAAGCACATTATAGCCGCTGAATCCATGTCTGGGCGAATAATTTCCTTTTGTTTTAATTCTTGTTTCGCGAGAACTATACCTTGGCCGTGGTCCTGAACTAGTCACGAAGCTAAGTCATCAGACTCAACTCACGAAGTCATCTGCTTCGAAGAGAAAAAATGATGCCAGTCCATGACATTGGATAAACCATATTGTGCCAGCAAGGTTCTCGTTTAGAATAGTCTTTATATTTATATTGAAAAGTCAATTAACCTGAGATATTACGTGCCTAGCTAGACCTTCCCAAAGACCAGGCAGTGGGATATTTTTGTGATTTAATCTTAGGCCTGCATTCATTTTCTTGTATGATCTGCCTAGCTGGGTTTTCCTAAAAGATTAAACGTTTACAAGTAATCAAATATCCATAAAAATAATACCCGCATATAAAATTCTAACTGTACGTGCTCTTACTGTAATCAGACTTCCGTCAAGTTGCCACCTTGTGGTAAAAATTCAGTATTTATAACGGCAAAATATATTAGTTCTTACTACAAGCACAGAGCTGCGAAATTTAAATGGTTTTAGTCATAATATTGCTACTGATGTCTAAATAGCAAGAGATTTATTATAAAGCCTTCAAATTGCCTAATATTAATTTTACTTGGGTACTTCATTTTGAATATCCGCTTCAAACATTTCGATTTCTTTCAGTCATTAATTATTTATGGCTTTCAGGTTTGTTCACTTCGACAAATTTGAGGGCTTTCCTAAATATTGGTAACATGTTGGATGGAGCTGTTTTGCTGACATTTTGAAAGAGAACGTTGACGCGACCACGTACGCATTCTAGTTACTTCAAGCATGAATAAAGAGGTAGCTTCTAGGATAGACCTATATCTAAAGGGCAATGCAATATCTAATGCAGTATTTTGTGATACCATAAAAAATAATATTAAATTAAATACATACAGAAAAGATAAATTTCACGGAAAATTTGTTTTCTAAAATTCAATGTTATTTACATAATTTTTGGTTTACGTCATAATTTATATCGACCGGCTGTGGGTTTGTCTCTCTGTTTAAAACTGTTGAAGTAAGAAAGTGAAAGGTGCGTGAGCCACATGCAGAAAAAGAACTTCTTTCCTGTGTCTAGATGTGGCTCACGGAAATAAAGATTTTCAGAGTTGGGAGAATTGGACACGTCCAAGAGTAAGTGTTTATGAAGTTACTAGAGCCAGTGTTACTATGATATGTTTTCATTGCCCTGGATTTTACCACCAAATTCTACAACGGTAATTCGAAGACTCGTAAGTTGTTGCTAATTCGCAAAAAGTCACGTTTTTCGTATCGCCATCTTGCTGAGTCACAACGATCGAACAGGAGACAAAGATGTAACTTGCATTCGATTTTGGGAGCATTGTGTACTTGATACGTTTTAACACCCTAAAGTAGGTCACCTCCGCCTCCCTTTCAATCCTTCACAGTTTAGCGCGCATAATCGCCTTTAATAGATTCCGACGCTAAAAAAACCCATCGTTGATAGGTACGGTTAGATAATCCGCGAACGAAGGCATTCAATGCCGGTATGAGCACCGGTACAGATTCGAGTCCCGGATAAGATATAAATGCAGGTGAACGCATGTACCAAAAGTAACGCTATCATTACTGTACTAATAACATTGCGGAATTTTGTTAGAATTCTTGATTAGTGATTGTCAGGTCCCAGGTTCCGCTATTATTTTCTTCATTCTCTCAAGACCAATTTCGCAATCATATCTTAACACGCCATTTTCACCCGTAATCCATCCCAACGTAGCATTCTCCTAGTATTGCACATTCGACACTCTAAAGTTACATCTAATAGGCGCCGTTAAACAGTTGTATGTTTGATGCCTGTGCAGAGTAAAAGAAGTTGAGGATATTCAACTTAAGGAGGGATTCCACAAGGTCTTCTCAGTGAGATGAAAAGCATCGTACTGATAGGCTGACGTCAGAGTCTTCAGTATTGCCAGCATTAAAGTAAGGCCTTGTGCTGTGAATGTTAAGGCCTTTGAATTGAAGAAATGCAAATGAAATTAATATCGTGTCTTGTACACATGGAGATGTACTTTGGACGGACAGTTTGATGGCCGAACTGTGGGTCGTATTTATGGACCTATGTAATTTATTAAAAATGTGAACTTAAGTTTTCATCCATTCCTGGCAATAAATTTTGAAGATTTATATTAGTTAGGCCTAGTTACAGTGACTGCAAAGGGCAAATATTTAATTTGGGAATGACGAAAGTGCGATAATATGTAAATATTATTAGTGATATAAAAACATATTCATTACAAAATATGCTGTTATATTTTTCGATATTCCTGCAATTCTTAATAACACGTAGTCTAAAGTTATCATCTTTTAGATAAATATATTAATATTTAAACATTATCAAATTTATGTAAAATGTGTTTCAAATAATATAAATCTGAGAATCTGCAAACGTTATAGGTGTATTTAATGCAATAAGAAATTTTC
Source organism: Reticulitermes speratus (assembly GCA_021186555.1). Taxonomy (NCBI): domain Eukaryota; kingdom Metazoa; phylum Arthropoda; class Insecta; order Blattodea; family Rhinotermitidae; genus Reticulitermes; species Reticulitermes speratus. The sequence continues at coordinate 23,836,098 of JAJKFL010000004.1, forward strand.
TTAATTTAATTACCAGGACGTGTTCAACTGAGTACCGAATATTTGTCATTCTCAGCCACAACACAAATGTCAAAATAATTACTCTTATTAAAGTAAAAGTAGCATAAGGCTTTAAGTAATAATAACTTCAACGCTTACTTAAATTAACTCTAAATCAAGGGTGCACAATTTCTAGGCGCTCGGTCGCCAGAGTGACTGAGATTTTACGGTGGCCCCTAATATTTTTAGATCATCACCATGGAACTTGTTTCAGTGCTGTCTACGAAACAAACCAGCACCCTAAACCTGGCGTATGACAGGCTATTCCAAATTTGATAAGACCCGTATTTTACAATTTCATCTGCATGCGGTTCACAACTTAAACATTTTAATAAATAAACTGATTATTTTCAGAATCGATAAAAGAAGCAGGCAGCACATTGTGTAGATACATGAAATCTGTCGTTCATAAATTAATATACAATAAAGATTACACACTGAGTAGGGGTAAAAAATAATCCTTCTTTTATTCGTTGAATGTACATTATATCGAAAAATGTTCTAAGTGTCATCTCCGTAGTTCCACCCACTAAGATTCTGTAAAATGAAGCAATTTTTACATACTTCATTAAGTTCTGTTTGAGTTTTTACATACAGAGGAATAGTAGACTTACATGCGATAGGTTTGACATCGTTTGGAAATATTTAAAACATATTACATATGTGAGTACTTAATTTCATAGAGTGGCTGGGTATAGATTTAAAAAAAATGAGAACGCATAAAGATAAATTCCCAAAAATGTATTAAACCTTTCAATTAAGAAATACTTAACAATTTTAGAACACTCTAATAGAAAGTAACTTGCGTACATTATTCGAAAAAAAAAATCTAGCAGATAAAATCCGGCAAGTCTTGTGGTTTGCTTCATAACAGAAACGTCTAATAATTCTCTGCTAACTGTTTTGTTTAGTTTGACCAAAAAGCGTGATAGAGAATTGTAAGAAGTCAGTGTTACAAGTTCTGTGGTTTCTGTCTATTAATCAAGCACTAATACATACTCATGCCTCTTACCACAAATTATCTGCGGTGTGATATTCCTCTAAACATGTAGCGTTACAAGGCGTGAGAGCATATAGGCACGTTTTTATACCTTCGGTTAGTTTACACATAATTCACACAAAAAGTGCATTAAACTGAAAAGTCATTTTCCACTCTACAGTCTTCACTTCACTTTTAGGCCAGTAACATTGTGCATTTGGGAATAGATCCAGACTCAAATATGATACATCAAATTAAGCAGAAAGTTTGCGTGAAGGAAATGTTATTTTGTGGTAAGAAAAGGAAGGTTCAGACAGTCTCTGTTGACAGATTTAGTGACTATTTGTAGCAAGGCGGAAATTGCCTATAAATCATTAAGGAAATAACTTCTTGCGTTCTTATTTTCTCCGGAAATAGTAGGAAGTACAAAAGTCGACAAGGATATGTGAATGCAATAATTATTCTCAAAACTTTCCAATCCATGAATTTTAAAAACACAATAAAAATATATTACGTAATGCTCACAAACAAAGGAAGATCTAGACAAACGAACGAAACATATAGCATTGTAGTAACCATGCCTTTGTAAATTGTTATGAAAGAAGAGAACGAATGCTGGGAATAATTGGATTTGCGTGATGAACACGGTAGCGTGTAAACAAAGGTATTGTCCGATTAATTTTGGAGCTAGCAATTATTATTACAACTGCTGTGTGATCCAGTGTATTGAAGAATGCGAATGATGACTGCTCACGACAGGATATATCAATCTCTGTCTTCAGTTCTCTATTGTTGATTGTTCTCTTACCCATTGAGAGGGATGTAATCAGAGCTTCAGATCTGTGAAATCCATAAAAAAGTAAAAACCGTTACTGAAATTTCTTCTACAAAGAATATTCTTTCTTACACACTCTGTGGGAATTTAGGAAAGGATTATTCAGTCACATGTACTTTATTCTGTTCACGTTTTCTTACGATTCGTTGCTTGTATATTGATTACTTGCATAACCAAAAGTAAAGTACATAATTCTTAAAATATGTGAAGATAATGCGCTACTAAAATTTAGTACTATATTTAGAAGCGGTATTAATAGTAGTAGTAGTAGTAGTAGTAATTATTATTATAGTTTTTGATTATTTTATCATAAAGAGCAACGATCTGTCATAAAATATCCGTATCATACATCAACAAAGTTGTTAAGCATCAGTTCATGTGTAAACACCTGTTTTCGAGTTTATATACTGTGATTGATGGATTTCATGTCATGGTAAGTTCTTTATTCTGATTTGTTGCGGTAAACTCAATCCCTCTAATACGAAAGAAAATTTTGACATACAATAAAACAAAATGATAAAGGACATACATATCTGCCCGTCTGTCGACAGGTTGCTGAAAGTGCAGGACCAGGAAAATGTCGTGACAACAAAACATGAATATTAAATTTACGGGATTTTCAACTCATTTTATTGAGCATTACAAATTTAGCCGTCTAAAGAACGTGACAAAATGAATGCAGTATTGGCGTTGCCAGATGTGGCATCCAGTGTGTAGTGACAATTGTTCGAGAAACATGAGCTATATTGATGAGACTCTCATTTTAAGAGATTTAAAATAACTTCAAGGCAGTAACATTTTTTAGATTTAATGAATTCAGCTCCTTCTTTTTATATGTTTTAATTGTGAGACACCAAGGATACGCTGACAGAAACATTAATTTCAGAACACTGAACAAAATAAAACACTGGAGCGGAGACATCTTAGTGAGGTTATATCCTAGATTTCAATGGACATATTGAAAACAACTGTATAAGAAATAGTCTCATAAAATCAATAAAATAAATAGTAATTATTTAAACGGACTTCCAAAAGTGAGCTGCGATTTTATTTATATTTACATTTATATTTATATTTATTTACATTTATATGCTAAAACTATTTTTTGTTTAATCATATTTGTGTTTGTGTTTTGATCCTTTAAATTAATATCCGACTCTACCAGAAGAAGATTGTCCCATTCAATTTCAGTCCTTCAAATTGTATGTATTTGTATAGAGTCAATGAAAATTTAATAATGAATTACTCAGTAAAGACTGAATTCAAGTCAGTAGGCCTGTAGTGCTTACGCTATGCACTGGATGACAGAACCTCTATATCTGACGGAAACAGTATTTTTCTCTTTGAAAATGTGTCGAGAAATGTTCTGGTTCCCAAACAGTCTCCTACCCAATTGCTACCTTTGGAAACCTCCTTTAAATATAAAGGAATCGGGGTGTGAAGCTGATCACTTTGGGTACGTCCAACTAGTGCTGAGGTTAGGAATGTGTGGAGCTAAATTTCTATTCCCCATGCACATACATATACGTATCTTAGTGCTTCATTATACACAGAGATAACTGCTGCCTCCGGCATGATGAATCATGAAACTCGGTTGTCATTTGAGTTTCCTCAGAAAATTTTAATTCTGTGTAGTGCAGTTTATAAAATGAAGGCAAAGAGGAGACAGATGAAGGGCCAACAAGTCGGTTTCAGTGTCTGTAGATCTTTGCTCAACATGCACGTATGGAGGGAGATTTATTGACACCCTAGGGAGAAAATTTGTAACAGAAGATATGCCAGGACTTCGTAAGAGATAAAATCAAAGCGATTACATATTCTATAAGAACGTTGTAGGCTTATTTAAAAATCAGTAATAATAATAATAATAATAATAATAATAATTGGATGAGGGACAGCCGAATGCAAAGTATATTTACTGAGGCAAAATACTTGAAAAGGAAGGCGTCTTGTAACACATAAATATGGATAAAGCAATTTTGAGGAATTATAAATGCTGAACCAGAATATACGCTCTGCATTTTAACGTCCATTCTGGTATTTAATAATACACCTAAGACACATAATTGTTAGAGGCTAATCAGATGTTTCAGACCTGAGAATAAAAAAATAAAGAAGAATTGTAATGTATAAAGTATAGGGTTTGAAAGAAGGAAAAAAGAAAATATATATCGAAGTTGTCTTCGAATGCTACGATTTGACTCTTGATTGAAACGGCATTGATTACAGGTTATATGCCTCTGATGTGGGAGAAGTTGCTGCAAGGCTCATTGAAGGCAATAATCGTTTACCGAGTAAGAAGTTATTCTTTGTTCTTATCCGGATTACCAAGAGGGGTAGAAGATACCTGCTCTTACTGTGACAGCCTCGATTAATTGTTCAACAAAAGAGGGGTGTGGACCAATATAGGACTATCATTACATTTTTTAAGTTCCACCAAGGATTTCTGTTCGGTTCATCTCTCCTTGCCTTGCCTACACCCAGTACTGAATGACTTTTCGAACAGCTTCATTATGACCACAAGACTGAAAATAATGTAGTTTTATGTATTTTATACATCGTAAATTTTGCTTTATTCTTAATATGATTGCGTGTGGGTATCGGTATTCTCACACCCGAGACCTCCTCTCTTCCTTTATGATTTCCTTACTGTCGCAAATGGTGTGTTCCTGGATGATACGTGTAGACTTAAAATAACCTTGAACTTACCAGTATGTTCAATCGGGTACTTTCTGAACACAAATGTACATTTTCAAGTGTCAAGCAGTTCAAGGGGCATATTTCTTCTTGGACGGCTTGAGCCTTGAAGGTGGGACTGATACGTTTTCCCGAAACGTCGGTAAATAACCAACAATCCACACTGCGTAACATCCCAGAAGAGCGAAGATCTTAGGCTCTATACTGCATGAGTGTCCATTGAAAATTATAGAATCCTGACTTATGGGCTAAAGGTTTTACTTCTGTGCTAATCGAGAAGAAACTTAGCGACATAACAGTACAAATAAATAGTTTTCGGCTACCTGAATTATAAGCCCATGGAATTGCAACATCAAATTTAATCGAACACAAAGTTACTACTCCGTTTATGTCGCGACATGTTGAAATTACCTTTCGGAATAACCCAAGAACTTGGAGGAATGTAGAATAAACCTGCAGGGTATGGGCTTGGGTTTCGGCCCATTAAATGAAAAACATCTGAGCAAAACACCAATCTCTTTATTTTTTTTTAAAATGTGTTTCTATTTATTTTCATTTATTTTTTACAGGCAAGCTTCTACGTTAGGCCCCTTTTGGTTTTCTTTCAAGCTCCGCCATATTTAAAAAATAAAAACCAAGCGACAGAACAAAAAAACTTAAAAAATATATGGAATGAAAAAAGAAATATCTTTCCAACAGCACACAAATTGCTTTCGCTTGCTGTTAATAGCTGCGGCCTACACATATTACGTGAAAGGGTCTCCTTCCTATCATCTATTCCTCAGTCCGTCCTTCTATCCGTCTGGGTTAGAGTTACATGAAAACACATGGCATCCTCTCTTATATACAAGCAATAACGCCCTACAAACTTCTAAGTTTCTCCTTTTCCAGTACTTTAAGCCTCCAGCCCTCTCTTGGACATATTCCACCCCTTTAATACCTATCCATCACTAAAGCTCCTCCTTACAGAGTAACAGTTACAATTGTATTGGCCTACAGGTGGCTAAATTTGCAAGATGGAGGCCCTAAACTTTTGACTTTTATTGTTAATACCTATTTCAGTACATATATGTAGGTTGTGTCCACTAATACTCCAAAGGAATCTTTCAAAAATAACAATTGCATTCAAATTTATTTCATTTTAAAAGTTTATCATTAGTATTGAAAGGCAATAACGATTTTTCTGCTTTTATGGAAGCAAGGCAGCATTTCTATAACATTGTCTCTGAATATAGAATATTTCAGTGCCTTTAGCTGGTTCTCTCTCTTTTACAGCATTTTTCAGCTCAGAAACTGCGTACTAATTGACTGTTGCAGTCTTAAAATGTTCAATGACATTGTATCCAAATTCTGTAAGAGAAGGCAAATTTTAAAACCCTCTAAGTTAATAAAAGAAAACTCTTATTAGACACCATCTTGTGTCAGTTGCATCAATCTCCCATCCCCACAACCCAATTTCCTAAGACCAACTTTCATATTATCCTCCAAAATACATCGCGGTTTCCAAATTGACTTCTTCATAATAGACTTCCAGATTTTTCTCTACGAGTTTCTTCTCTGTTATAACCTAGATAATTGAAGAAGCCTAGAGGTAACTAACACTGTGAATTAAATCCATGGCACTGGATCCTTCTTGACCTATTAAAAATCACTCAGTAAGACAAAACATTCGCCATCTTATGTGGAACCAGAAGATGCATCCATGTGGTCAGAAGTTCTCGGCATTAGCTTCCTATCCAGAGCCAGATAAATCCAGTCTTCTCGCTCAAGCCTTGTTTCTTTAAACGGAATCATAATACGAAACTATATTTGATAGTCTTCCTTTGTTCATACAGTAAAATCTGCGCATTTGCAGTGGACTCTCACGGTCGGGAGTATAGCACTCCTATTTCATATATGGGATTACCTAGGTTCATACCTTGACCTGAAGACCGACTATAGTGAATGTGGGTTTTCGTGGACTTCTTCATTCCATCCGGGCAAATATCTTAATAGTACCTTAAATTGGGCAACGTTTACTGCATTCTACATCCTAGCAAACTTTGCATTTACAAATCGTCCTAACATTCAACGTCATATATTGTGACTGATATCATTTTTAAATAAAATATAAGAAAAGATTACAAAACTTTCTAGATTTCGAAATTATTTACATATATGTACTATTTGTGTTGCCGATCCCGGTGGCTGTGCGGTCTAAGGAGTAGGTCTGCATCCTCTTGATTGCTGGGGTTGTGGGTTTCAATCCCGCTGATGGCATGGACCTTCGTCTCTTGTGTTTGTTGTATGTTGTGTAGTTAGCGGCCTCTGCGACGAGCTGATCACTAGTTCAGAGGAGTCCCACCGGGTGTGTGTGTCTAACTGTGCGTGATCTAGAAACATCAACAGTGAGGCGGCCTAAGCTCGAGTTGGGCTGTTGCGCTACAGAAAAGAATTGTTTGTGTTTATTCTATACATAATTAAATATATTTACCCAAAATTTCTTGTGCTTTATGAATCAAATTTATCTTCTTGCAGAATAAAACAGAGCGAAGTAATTTAACAACAAACACCAGTAATGTAAGAAAAGCATTTTTTGATGAGGAAATTAATTTTTAACTACTTAAAACCAGCATTATTTCTTAAATACTCTACAAAAAATAAAGAACAGGTTAACACCATAGAAAAGAAACAGTTGGTAAGTGAATGAGGGGTTCGTAATAGGGAAGAGTACCTAGCAGCTTTCAACTTTTCAATACTGACAGGTGGGTGTGTTTGACTTCCTAACCCACACTACAACCACGAGAATATGAAGGTAGACCTATTCTTAACTAAGCCCGATACATTTGTACGAACCTTTCAAAGTATTTCTCCACCCTCAAAAATACCATCCTCACTCTCCTCATCCCCTAAAGTTGATGAATTCTATTATTCCTTGCCAACACTATGCCTTGAGAGATAAGCTTCTCTCCGGTTTCCTTTCTTTCACTGAGGGGATTCCTTTTCTTTTGGCTCTGAGAATTCGACAAGCGATTTCTTCTTTTCTCGAAACCTTCTTAGTGGGTAAAGACTTTCTCGCCTTTTTAAAATTCCAGATAAAAGGTCTTGTGAGAATTACAGGTTGCTCAGACCGCAGTTTAAATACGGCTACAGAGTGTGACAGGAATCTATAAACTCATGGTCAAGAATAGAATTATTTTATGAAAAACCTTGAGTAAATTTTAATGTAGGCACAGAACAGTGTAAACGTCTGTTCCACGCACGAAAAAGAAGAATAATCTCAAAACAAGGGAAAACTGTAAATGTATATTTTGTCGCTGTGCATGTTATGCAAGCATAAGCGAGAGTGTAGCTGTAGAACCACTTATTCTTATCTTCTGAATTAGGTGGTACAAGTGGTCAGCTTCACTCACAGGCCACTTTATCCTGAGGAAGGAGAATCCCGTGCCCTTTGCAGAAAAGGCTGGGTGGACACAAGATGCATTCTAGACGACGGGAAGGAATTGAAACACAGTTCTCAGACGTACAGTCTGTAGTCTAGTCTCTATAACGACTACGCTAGCCTGGCTGTCGAGAAAATTGTAGAAGTTTGTAAATATATTTAGAACTTGAGAAATCGGGCAACTCTGCTATTCAGCCTAACAACCCTGTAAACCAAAACCTTTAATATCAACGCACTGGAAACCTTATATTTCGAAATTGCACAATGCGTGTTATCTAAAATACACTCATTTTTTAAAATACTTTTTCATAACGAAAAAATTGTTTGTTCATGTAATTACTATGTGTGTGGCTTTCCTGTCACGTTTTTAGCCAAATGACTTATCCCTTTAAAATTGAGCATGGAATTCACACCATTCTAAACCACCTCAACTTTTTTATTGTTTGTATCTTAAACCAGTATTAACAACATGGCGGACGTGCAAACTTGTGAGATGTCATTGACATTGTCATCACTTAGAGAGTCTTGCAATAATGCAATTGGTTGAAACACCAAAAATATAAAACTTTTGTTTCATTGACTGAATAAGTGGAAATTTCATTATATTACTTCCAGTCATTCCTGTCGCGGTAGTTAAGATCGAAGGAGACAGGGAAGAAACAAATAATAAAGTCTCATGTCAGTATTTACACTGTGTTCCACAAGTCACTTTACGGAGAAGAAAGCTATAATGCCACAGCCTACAAAATGCAACCAGAGTTAAAACCAGTTTAAACCTGTTAAGACGTGTTTCTGTAGGCTTCCCTCTCGTTTTCGGGTATTTCGCAGTATGGCTCTGAATTCCGAATAAATATTATACTACAGTACTATTTAAATAAATTGCTTTATAAGTGTTTCCTTGTATTTTCGGTAAAGCAACTTTTGAAATATTCTGCATAAAGAAAACCGATCATCAAAAGACAGGAAGAGAGATGACACCCGAAACGTCCTACATAACATAAGTATATACTTAAAACAATGAAGAATGCCCAACCGCATACTGAAACAGAGACTGCTTCCGAAACGCTCCCCAAAATCTATCACATATTTTTCTGGCAATGAAGAATTTCCGACCTAATGCTGATATTAGAGCAGATAGTTCACGTAGTGACACCTTCCGAATAGTTATCAGACATTATAGTCTAAATTTCTGACTATAATTCCAGGTAAACCTGCACTAATTCTAAGATATCACATAATACCTATCTTTAAAATTTATTCAACCAGACACTTTAGTTTCACGTAGCCCTTACCAGTACTTATAATCACAAATCCATTTAAGTCCTATAATTATGAAGGCGCCATAACTTTTAAAATGCACAATGTTTTGTATCAGAAACCCGGGTACAATTACATTTCATGAGAGGGTTAATTTAAGAAAATGCTCATTTATATAGAGCCCAAGTGTTAATCTTAAAAATCACAAAATAAAATACCTTCTTGCAGAAATAATTAAATTTCTGCAGTAGCCAAAGTTTGTGGCCACAAAGATTAAAGAGAGAATTGGCACGGTTGTGCACACTATAAGACCTGTAATTTGCTGTAATAAAAGTGGTAAAATTAATGCAGCTCATCAGAATCAGGTTTAACATCAAACAATTATGTTTCTCTGTATCTTCTCTTAAAGAAAACCTATTGTGCTTGACTACGAACGCGTGTTAAAAGTAAAGGTGTGAAGGACAAATGTAGAATAAATTATTACTTAACAAAGTATTTTTCAATTTATTTTATACTAAGTTCTTAAAGTGTCTTTCAAAGAGACGCGTTGTAATGAGACGGCAAAGGTCACGTAATTCCACCGATTGCTTCTTTTGTTATTTATATTGCAAATAATTTGGTAGAATTTAAAGAAATTGCACAACTACAGAGAATAATTGACATCGAATGATAAATGTGACTGATGAATCCCAGTATCTAATGGAAGACAGAGGAAGTGTATACTAAATTCTTTGAGATGCTATCACAAATAATTACAATAAAACCAACCAACAGGTACACAATGTAATACAAAATACAACAAAACAGTATTACTATTTGTTTCGGCCAGTACCGGCAATCCACAGTGGAACAACGTATACATCCTGCAAAATACCGACAGAAGTGTTTGCTTCAAAGTCTGAGGAGAAGTCCGGAGGACCTAAAAGGCTGTAAATTATCTCCGGGTGAATTTTCGAAATGTGTGTTCCCATAATATGTAAGACAATTTCCGGCCGGTCTATATCAATTTATAAAAATTATTTTCCATAAATTACTATAAAGAGCCCCGTTATAAGACATGGTTAAGACAATACTCACACTCTAATAAACAGGGCTTCTAGCTATTATTTGCACAGAAGAACCTTCAATTTGTCCTTTAATATAGATATTACAACTCATAATATGTTATTACATTTTAACATCAGAGAAATTTATAGATTTTATCGGCAAAATACTAAGCTGCAATGCCGACAAAAGCCTAGGTGCCTGTTCACTGCTTCATAACGACGGCTGTCTGATATATCATCAATTATTAGAATAACTTTACTCACATAATAAATACACGATATATTTTGCTAGAAGCATGGGGATGTTGTGCTTACGGTTGATTATCCTGCAATAATGACAGATAGGTGTTTATGTCTGTAATGTTTAGCGCTTAAAGATCTTCCTTTCATATTCTCTACACACAGTGTGTGCTGCCTCAACAGACACAGTGTAAGTACGAGTATTTCCTTATTTTATTGTACAATCTTTTCGAAGAGACTTAAGAAATCGTTGATGAACTTCAGGTGAAACAATAATTTTGATTGCCATTCGATTCAGAGAACCGAGACTTGTAATGTGTAAAGACGTTTCGAATGTTCGAAGAAAAAAAAAAGATATTCGTGGTAACGACTACTGCCTGGAACCTTTCATAACACGAAAGAGTTTAGCCCCACATTTTTAACAGGGATCAAATTGTTTAGTCAGAATCACTATGTTTTTCTCAATAAAGTAATAGATACGCTCTATAAAATTATCTAATGGAATTTCGGTACATACCATTGTGAACAGCCAACTCTCCACAAAGCGTTCTTTCAGGTACAGACATTCACCGAAATACTCAATAGTTGCGTTCCTGAAAGCCTGATGGAAGTCGAATTTTGCGCATGTCGGAAATGAAGATAGCTACATATGGTCAAGTATATGTGTGTATACAACAGAGTCCAGTTGGAAGCCAGTCTCCAACACACTGGGAATTGATCGGCCACAGCATGACCGCCCCACCCCCTGTGTTATCGCCCAGCAGTATTCGTCTGCCACTTTCGTCTCATTGCGCTCTCACTCCCGTAAGGACAAAGTCGGCGAGCGTTTTAAAAAATGATATTTTGTTAATTTCTTCAATTTTTACAATTGCCTAAATCTGAAATTACGTAAGTTGGGGAGTGTCTGTATTTCCCAGTTCCAGTTTGCATGACCACATTCATAGGACTAGCTATTTAGATATTCTATTGTTTGAAATGACGGCCACTGTCAGTTACGTGGGTAGAAAACTGGTAAATCTGCAGTCCACAACTGACCGACAAAAGTATAATTTGTGGACTGCTTTACACAGTAAGTAAAGCTTGCTAAACAAAGCTTCCCGCAGGCAAGAAATCACCATATGCAGCGTTTTAAAGAGTTTTGTCGTACAGAGATATAGAATAAAATTTAATTGTTTCCCAGATGGGAGATTTGTTACCAGTACCTGTCAGCTCCAAACAGAGATAAAGGTGGAAGGAAAGAAGAGATTGCAATGGGATGCTACATCATACTGTGCGTTGTCTGTCCTGAGCAAGGACTCGCTGCCTGTGCAACTGGGCCTTCCCAGCCAGGCGGAAAATTGTGCAATGTAATTTTCGGTTCGGCGGGTTTGTGTTTAAGTCTGCGTGTGTGCGTGCTTGAACTTGTATGTATGTGTCCTTTGTTGTACATATACGTATATACACACACATGTTTATCATTTGGGATATCGAGTTTCATTTAGCCTGACACACAAAATAGAATTCAGAAGAAAGTTCTTTGATTGGTTAATTAATCGATATTTACATCTTAAATCTAAAGTTGCGTTCAATAATTCTAAATTTCGTTTTACTCGTTTAATTTAAAAACGTATTTACCTTCCTTTGTCCTGTGTTTAAAACTTAACTTTATAGAATCTTTTTTTAATATTAAGCTTAATGTTATTGAAATTCAGGGGAACATGTTTTTTCTTAAAGTTATTATTATTGTTATTACTATTATTATTATTACTATTAATATTTTTTCTGCTAGATTTGCATCAGCTGCTAATATTATCCTTCCAGAAGCTTGTATTTTTAAAACTACATTTTTTATTAGACTTATTTTTATTGCCTTTTTACTAACTATATTTTTTAATTAAGACATCCGGATAATATTTTCAAATGTACTTGTTACAAATGTCTATTTTTTCTGTTTTAAACTTGATTGTATTGAAAGAATTGTATTGCTTTCTTTTCCTTTTTGTCCGAATTTGCTAAGGTTTTTCCCTTTGTTTCTCTTTGCTTCTTTGTTCTTCCTTTTGTACTGTTGTTAACTTCATAATTAGCCTTTACGCTGTTGAGTCAGCACTTAAATAAAAATTTAAATGAATTCTTATTAATAATATTATTACGGTTATTTTAGAACCCAAGTAGGTTTTCTTTGCTCCTCAATACTATCAATTTAATAATAAAGACCGTAAAGTATAAATCATAACATTTGCCTCTATGTACTTCTTTCAAGCTTCCTCGTACTTCCTCCGTCCTTTGTTAGGTTCAGTATACTCCTCAGTATTCCCTTTTGTAACACCCTTATTCTTTAGTCTTCCCTCAGTGTGACAAATCAAGTCACGCAGCAATATAAAACAGCAGGCGAAATTATGTATGTGTTTTACTCGTAATATTTATGTTTTAATTAGCAGAAGAGAAGGTAGTAGCTTCTCAACGAAATTCTAGCAAATATTCCCAAAACATAATCTACCTTTAAATCTTTCATGAATGAAATTTTGATATTGTGTCTGGAAGTAGTTAAAATTTGCCGTATTTTCGAAGTACTTATTAGCCACTTTATGTTGTAATTGTGTCCTACCTTCTATATAAACATTGATATATATTTAATTTTCTCAGCATTTGTTTCTAGCAAAGACTACTTAGTATCGGCCAATGGATTTTCTGTACTTTCCTTTTTAGGTTTTCGCTCAATACTATCTGCTAATTTCCATTTGTCTGTCTATCAAGTAGGCCTACACAGATATAATTCCTAAACTTAAGAGACAGCAACTTCTTTGTAAAGTTATAAATGACCACGTGGGTGTTGAAAATTTTCCCAAGTAGGCACTCTTCTTATATTACTTGGACCATGGTGATGGAGGCATAAAACTCCTCTAAAATATTGGCAATTATTTACCAATGGATGCACTGTTATATCCCAAAACATTTATAACTTCATTTGTTTTTTTAGGATTTCCTCATTTAAAAATCAAAGCAATTTTAAACTTTATAAGATTTGAAATTCTAACAAGGGTATAACACAATGTGGTATCCTTGGTTATAACACAGTGATAAAATCAGGTAGATGGATATCACAAGCTTGGGTACTTTGATTCTCCCAAATTTGGTCATCCCCTTGCCAGGCTACTACACTATACAGTAACTCAGAAAATAACATTAGAGACTTCCCTATTCTGCCAGGGCCTCTTCATTGTCGAGACTTCACGATCACACTAAGACTCACCACACTCGGTAGGAGTCCTCTGGACGAGTGATCAGCCCGTCGCAGAGACCTCTGCTGGCAACACACAACACTCACAAGAGACAGATATCCATGTCTTCGGCGGGATTCGAACACGCAATCCCAAAAAGCGAGCGGCCGCAGACCCACGCCTTAGACCGCGCGGCCACTGGGATCGGCTTATTATATAATATAGTGTCTTTACATAGCCCTGGAATCAATGAATATGTGAATGTTGCTACAATGAATCAGTGAAATATGAAGTATTAAAACGTATTCGAGGTTTGAGGAAAAACCTGTATGTGTATTTGGCCGACACCACTACAAAACCGAGCAGCGTTATCTGCTAGGGTCATCGCCACGATTCCATTAATTACCTTGGCAGCCTGCAACTGAACCAGCCAACAGCACTGCCAGTACAATCCCCATGCGTGTGCGCTGTCATTAAAGTGTTAGAACATCGAAGCGGACTTCTTGTGTTGCTCGGAACTTCATTATAAAAGTCTGAAAATAAAATCAGTATAACGAACAGCTTGCAACTTTTTCAGTCACTTCAAACAATTATTTTTATATAGACCTATGAATCGACTTTCGAACTCTAATCTTCCTCCGCCTATATTGCAAAAATTCTTTCAGTACACCTCGCAAGGCGTGAAACCTGAGTAAACAGGGCCTAAAAAGGGCACATTCAAATTCAAAGACGATAAGGTTTGAGATCTCCGAAGTACTGACCGTGCTGCTAGAGATATCGCAAAGTTACTTACTTATTTATTTATTATTTATTTATTTATTCGTAGTTCATTTAATGAAACTGGCAGTAAATCCGTTTATCTACACAGCGACTGGTAAGACCGTAAATTATTAGCGACTATGATAGGGGCTGGACGATGAAGTGTTTGGATCCCGACATAATCAAATTTATCTCTTCTCCAAGGCGTCCGGACTGATTCTGGGGCCCGCTCAGCCTCCTAGTCAGTGGGTAACCGGGTTCTTTCCTGAGGTAAAGCGGCGGGGCCGTGAAGGTGCCCACTCACCTATATCTAGTGCCAAGATTAAGAATGAGTGCAGCTATGCGTTTACCCAAACCACATGCCTTCATGGCTTGTACAGGGACAAATTTAGCCTTACATTTTTTCTTTATTCATTTCTTTATGTCTTATTGAACGACGCTCTCAATAATATCAGTAGCTTCGACTTATAAAATAATGATTGAAAAAAATTGGACAAAATGCTTACTGAATCGGCGTTAAACCAGAGTCTTTTGTGTTTTAGTACCTTAACGTAACCGATTTAGAAAACTGAAACTGATATTTCGTGATATGGACGCACACTCCTCTTCAATACATAATAATACAAGTAACAAATTTTTCAGAACTTTTGGCTCAGAACGTTACCGGGACACATTGTTACTTTGATCTATTAGCTATTAAATAACATTATATCAAAGGCAGAGGTATTACAGTGCAGCACAAAGGGCTAACTATCTGACTGACTCCATGGAAGAGATACCTTCTTAAAAAGCTAACAGTTCCTCAGCTAGTCAAATTTACCCATATTTTAGGGAACCCAAATATTTATTATTGCTTTTAAAAGCGGCCGCCACTTGTTGTAACGCTGCGGTATAGCACTCCAGTCCACGTCTTTCCAGCAAATTTCTTTAAGATCAATTTTAACATTATCATTCCATTTACGCCTACGTCTTCAAAGTTGCCTCTTTCCTTCAGGTTTCCGCATTAAAATCCTATACGCGCCTGCGCTCTCCCCCATACGTACCATACGCCCCACCCCCATTTTATTATTCTTTATTTGATTACCAAGATAATACTTTGTGAAGAGAAAAGATCACGAGGCTTCTCATTGTGCCCTAAGGGTTATGTAAATTATCTTAAGGCTGTCAGCACTCTAGCCCCTGTGTATCAATACTGGTAACACATTTCTTGACACTCCTTCACCTTCTCAGTTTGCTCCATTTCGAACCTACGTAGACGCAATGACTGCTGCAGCAGGAACTGCCCAAACTACGACACTAGAGTCCTGCCAAGTAGCGGTTAGTGCTTGTAGATCAATCTTCCTTTTTCTGTGGTATTTACATATAATACTAAAAAGATGTTTCAAATAGTACTTCGAGTTTATTATTATGCTCATTTTTACTATAGAAATATATAGTAAAACACGGTACGGTGTTGTGATATAATAATCACTGCAATATTTCAGTTAGAGTAGGCGGAATATTATAGTTAGAAAAGTGACAAGTCTACCGCTTGAATAATAGAACAATTGTGGTGTATTCCATGTAGGAGCAAGAGGTTCATTTATTTTCTAAGGCGTCCAATCCGCCTTGGTTTTCATCCAATCTAATTTTCATGGCGTACCGGCGGCTATTCCCCCGGGCCTGAACTAGCAGGGAGGTGAAACAGCGTACTAATCTCCATCTAGAGCAAAGGTCAAAAATGCGAACGGCAATACTGCCACTCCCCCTGCGCTTTCATAATACGGTGTGCTGTTTATTAAACGGCGATTTGCACTTTAGTTCTTCAAAATGTGATTCTGGGACCGATGTCTCAGCAGTACATAAATATGAGTAATAAAATTATGTCACGATAAGCTGGACCCTTGAAACATTTCAAATAAGTAAAAAGAAAGGGAATCTGGCATTGTTTGATGGCGTTCGGCATATGTTAGAAAAAATATTGAATTAAAACTCTGAGCGAATGAAAACGTGACACCAGCACACGAAGAATTAAATTATACGTGCATTAAATATTTTCTTTCGAAGTGGATTTAATCTGTGACCATGGACAAGAAATCGGTGAATTTAAAGACCTACAAGCATGTAAAATCCGCCTAAGTAAAAATAAGACATGTAGTAAACAAACGCAAAGATTACTCTGAAGTT
The DNA here is from genome assembly GCA_021186555.1 of Reticulitermes speratus. Classification (NCBI taxonomy): domain Eukaryota; kingdom Metazoa; phylum Arthropoda; class Insecta; order Blattodea; family Rhinotermitidae; genus Reticulitermes; species Reticulitermes speratus. Next base: position 23,852,734 of record JAJKFL010000004.1, read on the forward strand.
CAGAAATTGTCATATTCATAAGCAACTAAAGGAAAACACTGCGCTTTAAAATAAGGAGAAAGAAAATATTTAGACTAGAAAATAAATGTGAATATAACTTAACGTTGGGGCTTGTTTGAATCTTAGCGTCTTGGAATCTTCCCATATGGTCATAGCATTTAATCAGTTGTGAGATTTGTGAAATCGGCTCAGTAAAATTTATACTATACCTCGGGAAATAAATGAGTTTCTATCTATACTTTCCCCTTTTATGTAAGAGAAAAGTTGTTACTTGTTGTGTCAACAATACCTAGCATTTTAAAGATTCAGTAGTGAAAAAGGAGAGGTAATATATTATAAAGTAACTTTGAGGCGTATTATTCTCTTTGGATCGAGGACTGCAGTCAGATTTTTATAAGATTTCATCCACCGTAGTTACATTGTTACTGTTATTTACAATTTTAAAAGTATTAAAAATATTACTATTATTAATATTCTTATAGAAACTAGCTATTATATTTCCTACAAAGCTCAATTATTATTTATTTGTTAGGGTAAATATTGTGTTAAATTTATCCGTTTTATGTAGCATCAATTTTTCGTCCCTTCGAAATATTGTATAATATCTGACTTAAAATACTATTTAGTACAAAATTTGAAGGTATAGTCATAATTGATCCACATCCCAAACTTCATGTTGCTAAGCGTAATTAAGAAATATTAATAATTGTTTTTACTTCTATAATTTTTCTTGATTTTGCATCACGTACATTGCAGGTAGGAATAAGGGAGATTGAAACATATTATTGTCCATTGCTACATATTTTTATTTGTTACCATTGAAGACAAAAGTGGTAACGTCAGTAACCAAATTGGTTATAAGTACGTAAGTCTTCTTGTAAAGTACCTCCTCTTCCTTTCATCAGATTTTAATGGTACTTGTGTTTTCTCGACAAATTTTAGTAAACACCATTACAAATGTTCACGGAAATCTCTCCATTGACATTCTAGTTGCTCCATGCGGACGGACGGAGGGATAGATAGAGATACAATTGTAACTAACCTATTAGTCACTTATCGCAACTTTGCGAAATTGTGAATGACAGTTTCAAAGCCGTGTTATTACCTACTCGAGTAAAAGAATAAATTTCTTATTTATTGTCAACAAATTTAGCAGACAGGAATATCATAGTGAATACAGACATAGGAAATTTTGAAAGATCATTTAGATCTATTAATTGAGTAGTAAAAGGAATGGATATCAGATTCAAAAGAAAATAAGCGCAAATTTCTAGAAAATTGATTAAGGATTAAAATTTATTAAGCTGTGCTTTTAAGAAATTTACGATATTGAGAACATACTAAGTTAATATTCTGTAAGTAATAAACATAATCAGTCTACGTTCAGTAACAAACACCTGACAATTTCCTTAATCTTGTAGCTTCCACCTGCAGCAGTTGTCATGTCTCCTGTCATAATAACATATTCTAATATACATTGCATAAATGAGGGTAAATTCATTATGATCTGAGGATTATAGAGGTGGATAAAATTACAACCAGCATTTGAGACAGTAATTACACTATTTGTCATTTAGGAAATGATACCTCTTCTTAGAACATAACGTCCCGTTTTGGAATAAAAACTAAATAATATGAAGGGAAATTCTCGCATACGAGGGAAGAAAAATAAGTACAGGGCATTGTAGGGATCACGTGAAGGAAGGAGACTGTTTGGGAAGACGGAGGTGTCTACGGGAGGATATTTAAACGGATTTTAAATAAATAAGATGTGCGGGTGTGGACCGGCTCGGAATAGAAGGACTTTTGTACACATGGAAGGGAATGAGTCTTCGGGTTCTACGAGTATGTAATGCCGGGAATTTCTTGAGTAATTGATGAGCTATTGGCTTCTAAAGAGGGACTATGCCTGAAAAAGTTAGCTGGTTAATTAGTTACTTATTTAGTGGGTTAGTCACTTATTTAAATAATTAGTTATTTAGTTATAGTTAGTGCTATGTATTCCTTTTTTTTTAAGTCGTCCTCTTCTACCTACTCCGGTTTTCCCGTTTCAGTGTCGAGGTTTTAAGTTCTTTTGATCACACTGAGAGACTGGAGCCACTGGATCGCCCCTTTTTCGCCCTATGCTGTATAAATTGGTGGCCGTGCGGTCTAAGGCGTGGATCTACGGCCGCTCGCTTACTAGGATTGTGGGTTCGAATCCCACCGGGGGCATGGATGTCTGTCTCTTGTGAGTGTTGTGTGTTGTCAGGTAAAGGTCTCTGCGACGAACTGGTCCCTCGTCCAGAGAAGTCCTACCGAGTGTGGTGTGTCTAATGTGTGTGATCATGAAACCTCGACGAAACGAGGAGGCCCAGGCCCATATAGGGCAGTCGAGCCATAGAAAAAAAATTCTGTATGAATTGGCTTTAACTGCCTTATTCACAAGACATATATGTAAATTACATTCGAAAGTACATATCATGCTTCAGATACAATTCCAATTCATCAAATATTACATTTTCACTACACGTACGAATGCACTAATGAGGTAAATTATTTATTTAATGAGAAAATATTTTTAATTTAATATCCTTATTTATATAGCTATATTTGAGACCAAATAAGGAAAATTCAACCCACTTCTTTGTTCAACTTTCACACTCGTACACAGTCCACAAGCTACTAACTACAATTTATTAACACTTTTAATTCTATGGTTAAGCATAAGGCCATGAAGACTTCTAAGGAAAGGAAAGTAGAAATCTGCGCATTTTTAACCTCTTTACTAAAAGCAGGTAAGTGACAAGCTTCATGCTTCTGTTGCTTTACTCCTGGGGATTTAATTCCTGTGTTTCGAAATTAGATAATTAACATGTGGTCAGTAAATCTGGCTATTAGCAGTCCCGTATCCATTGTTGTACCTGAAAATATTGATGTATTACAGTAGATTTTCCTTATCTTGTAAACTTCAAGTCTTAAATTTAGATTATATAATTATGACTACATATTGCGTATAGCTTGTAATAATAGCATGGCGACAATTTTAGCGCTTTATTTCATGTTCAGTGTTTGTTACTTCGGGCACAGAATGTCTTTGTGCATTTTATTTACTTCTCAAAACAGCAGTGATTACTGATAAATACGCAGGAGGATCAGGTCAAAACATTAGAAATATATTATCAGCTGATTTAATGCAGATAGTTTCGCTATACCTTCGTCATTTTTTATCGTATCGCCCACTGTATGACACAAAGAACACGCCTCTAACCATGCTGAAGACTTGCTGCACACAGTAGGGCGCCGATTTTGTCACATTTTAATTTTTTCGTCTGACACTCGTACATAGTTAACACGCTTGTCTTTTTAACTGAATTACAGAGAGGGACGGGAAAACAAGGAAGAAGATGTAAGCAGCTACTAAATGGTCTTAAAGAAAAGAGAAGATACTGGAAATTAAACGAGGAGGCAGTATTTCGCCTTCTCTGGAGAACTCGCTTTAGAATGGGCTACGGACCCGTCGTCATACAGAATACGTGGTGATGATGACAATGATGATGATTGAAGATGATAAAGATGATGATGGTGATATTCATAGAAACCAGATTTAAAATATGTAGAAAAATTTCGTTAAAGCTTTAATATGAAGCGGTAATAATGCATGACAATTTTTTAAACTTAACGACTCGATATCTTCTCTACTGAGAATTTGTTAGTTTTGACTGATTCTCAGAATGAAAAAAAGATTTTATTTCTGAAAGTCATTAACCCATTTAACTTCATAAATATTTTGTTTTGTGAGGTAGGAATTAAATTGTTATGTATTATAGCTGAATTCGCCCTCTAAATATTAGAAGGTAAATACAGAATTTGTAGACGGCATAATTGCGAAGAGACGCTGTAGACTTCCAGATGACACTTGTGGTATTTTCAGACGGATTTCAATAGCTACGTGCATAATCGTCTTCCTAATAATAGCTCTCACGAATATCCAGCTATTACGCCGTAATGTATTGTAAAACATCATTGACGTTTCGATGAATTATAGTGCTTCATTGCGTAAGGCTGTACGATCCTTCGAAGAGTAAGGGTAAGAGTCGTAATTTACCACTTCAAGATATATCAGTGCAGGCAGACTTCTAAATACCTTACGCTGTTTTTGTAATAAGAAAAGAGTTATAAGAATTAATCCATAAAACCTTCTGGAATGAGGTACATGACATATAACCCTTTAAACACAACAAACCGACCTATTGTTTTATCAATGAACATTTTCACACAATGTTTTCGGCTGTTAAGTGGCATAAACAGGTATCAATAATAAAACTTCATTCATTCATTCTGTAGTCTGTCTTACGACAGGTCCGTAGTATCTTCCAAAGCGAGTTCTCCACAAGATGAAATCTTTCAATTTCCAGTATCTTATCTTTTCCTTAAGGTTATCCAGTAGCTGCTTACGCCTTCTTCCTCGTCTTCCCGTCACTTCTGTCCTTCCTTCTAACTTTCCTTCAATCACATGTTTTAGAAGGTAGTTTCTACGCAAGATGTGACCAATCCAGTTAGCCTTTCTTCTTTTTATTGTATGTAGGATATTCCTCTCCTCCTTGACTCTGTGTAATACTTCATTTCTCACATAATCGGTCCAAATGATCTTCTCCATTCTTTTCCAGCACCACATTTCAAAACTTTCCAGGTATTAATAAAAATACTTAGAGAAAATTATTTGTATTTTTATTATTTTAGATGTTTTATATTACAATATCTGTAGACTAATCCAACATGTTTCGATCCCTCCTGGGATCATCATCAGGGATTCGTGTAAAAGTAAGAATTGCACAAAGAGAACTAACAATATATGTACATGTTAAAAAGATATAAAATATACAAAAGGTGGTGAGTTGTGTGTAGGCGATTTCGTAGTGGATACCTGGTCTACTGTGTACTGACGATTGGCTGTTTTGTACGGATGGATGAGACGGTACTGTCTGACTGTAAGTTTTATCTATAAGAACTACGATATCCTGGCTTCCAAAGAGCTAATAAACAGAAGAAAAATTAGATATGTATAAAATATCACTACGTAATTTTTATGTAAATTATGCAAGTGAAGATCTAAATGAAATTTAGGGTCGTGTATGTCTATCTGATCTCGTTAAAGCCTGAGTCATTCTGGCTGACAAATTCAGTAAAAGAGTTTGGTGGTGTTCGTGTTAACGTGTTGCGTGCTACCGTGCTGGAGCCGCCCTTAACCCTGCCCTGTCTGCCCGTACCAGTGCGCCCTGTATTCCAGATTACAGCCACGAATATCCCTTCTTTGCATGCTACAGTATAAATCACATCCCTCCCTGTATCATGTCAGTCAGCGAATAAAAAACTGCTGCCAACGTCGCTCCTCCCGGCTCAGCTTAAAGGATGTCCGCCCAAAGTTTTTATACGGCAACTATACAGAAAATGAGATTTTATTTCATTCGTACGCTCCTACTGGGGTCACACGAAACTCTCTTTGCTTTTGTAAGGGTCAAAAATAGAGAAGTGGCTTTCTCATACATTCATCTTTTTCTGTCTCTCGAATTTCATCCTTCAACATGTAAAATTATTTTCTTTCTTCTGTATGGCAAAGGTAAACGCTTACATTTATGCCAAACTTAAAGACTGAAAAAATAAAAAGTTTAAATTTGGGTGTGATATGTGCTTTATCACAATAATATAAGAAAACTGAGGGTGTTTGAGAAAAAGATGATAGAGTAGTAGACTAGAAGACAAGGAAGTAAATACAATGATATAGAAAATTAAGTAATAAATCATAAATTTAATTCTTCCAATAATTATTAGGGTGAAAATTATAAGCAGTAGGGTGAAGGGTTTATGTAGCATGCATGGCAGAAGATAAGAAATGTATGAAATGTATGTAGAGTTTTTGTCAGGCAACCAGACTTGTGTATATGGAGCGTATTTTTAAAAAGTTCTTCAGGAAAAGGGATTTTATGTTGTGAATTGTACTTATTTGGTCTAGGATAGGATAGGAACCTGCTTTTGAATAGGGAAATTTTAGTGGCCCATATAAAGGGAAGAGCTTTGTGACCAGCGTAATGAGTTTTATATTCTGAAAGGACCTGTTTGCATAATGAGTGAATTAAATTTTAGGTCAGTGTGAAGTAAGGGAGTTTTAAATTTTTCCTGGATTTTTATTTCAAAATTCCCTCCTTCGTAACATGTTTTAAAAGAACTCTTTTCATGTTGTATGTAATTACGAGTTCTATGGCCCTTTAACTACTTCAAGTGAGTAATGGACATTCTATTAAAATAGTAATTTAACAAGTAATAATCACATATCCCTTCTGCGTTGAATTATCATTATTTACAAGCAGCCTGACACATTTCGAAATTAGAGAGTCATTTCCAATGGCTTTACATATACCAGTACTGTTGAGGTTTATGAGATTTGCATAATTATATGGGCGTTATAGTTATTGCTATTGAATAAAATTACTGTAATGCGTTTTAAGTTTCATTTGGTAGTTATTTATTTAAAAATTCCAAACGTGTAAAGCAACCGCTTTATAAACTTTGTGCAGCATTATTCCTTGTCACTGTTTTATCTTTAAATACCTGTAACCTGGGTAACGGACAGATGGAGCAACACAAATATAGCACAACCCGGTTATAACGACATTGGTTAATGCTACACCCCGTATATAGCGTCAGATATTTTGTGGTACCAATTTCACTGTTAAGCATTACTTTGTAGGCTACTTCTTGGTTAGAATAAACTCGTTTATAACTACACAAAATATTCAGTCCCTTTCATGACGTTATAACCTATTTCAACCGTACTTTTTGAACTCCGTGGCATTCTTCAAAACAAAGAAGATATGCGCAGTGAATATCTTTATTTGTTTTTGTTTTTTTATTAGGCTGGGTTAGCTGGTTCAGCTCTATGTTTGAATCCCTAACGTGCATTTCATCCTATACCTGTAATTACGGCTATGAACTGAAAAGTAGAATTTCTATTCCCCACAAGAAGCTGGGGATTTTTCCTATTACAATCAGAACGAATTTGGTTTCTATGCATCCGTCTTTCAAAACGTGCAAAATCGGCACTGCGAAGCTAGTTCCGAGATTAAGATACGTGAAACCCTACATTGACAGCAGTATTTGCCTACATGTCAGGATGCTAAGATAAGACTAATATTAAATTTATCTTAAGTATTTTCTTGTTTCATGGTTAAAGTTTAAAGCCTAGCAGTTACTCTATGTCACCAGGCTTACAATTAAGAAGTTCCACATTCTACCTGCAGAGTGTGTTTAGGTGTTTTTATGTATCTGAGAACAAAAAGCGACTTAGCCTTATAAGACTTTTACCGCCTGGTTTTTACAACTGAAATGGAGAGTGTTTACTGGGCGGTACGACCTGAGTCTTTATACAAAATAATTTATGTTTTATCCTTGCAGGATTAATATACTATTTTCTTAGGATTGTATCGTTCTCTAAAATTCATGATACAAACATAGGCGTGAATCAGTTAACACACCTTATTAATTAACAATAATTTACAGTGACTGAGATAGACTAATATTTGAATCATAATATATGATAAGTATGTGGTTGTAAAAGTTTCAGTCGATCCAGTACCTCATTTCCTGAAGGACATTGATTTTGCCATTAGCAGAACATTCTGGTCCCACCACATTATGGTCTAAAAGACCGCAAATTTAGATTCTTTACAAAAGCCAGTATAAAATAAATCTGAAACACAGGAGGAGTTGATGGAACCAAAGTTTTATGCTTAATATTTGTATAAACGAAAGTTCATTGCATTGACCCAAGCAAGAATGCAGAAATGATTTTAAATACTTTCCGTATAAATTTTTTAAATCAATTAAACCATTATATTATAGAAATAAATCAAATAACACCTTTCTTATTCTTGCAGTTCTGTAGCCTCTGCAACCCACAGCTGGATCACTGAATATCAAATTATTGTGCCTCTTTATTAGAAAGATAATGCTCTCAATTACTGATTAGTTTTGCATCCTGTCCTCGTGATACACTAATAAAAGGCTAAGAGAAATGCCAGGGATGTGGTAAGCAAATGTACCGTGAGCACTCGGATGTCACACCGGTCATTCTGAACAAAGGTATATATCATGAAGACTTCATTATCAGGCAACGTGATCTAACGGGAACATAAACGATGCCATGGATAAAAAAAGATATTCCGATTAAAAGAGAACCATCACAATACGCAGCAGGGGGTAATATAGATTGTTGTGTCTTCCTTTTTTTTACCTATCATCCTTACCGGAACGAATTAGCGTCGTGTTCAGTTCTTTACAGAGGCTGGAATTGTGATGGGTGTTTTTGTTTTCGTCGTCGCCATATCTGGCTACCTTGATCAGCTAGAACTTTCCAATTAGTTCTTGTGGTCCAAAGTTCGACCTAGATTCATACAAGAGCCTCGGTAGGTTGTAAATACTGAAACAAAGGAAAACAAATCTTTAATTTAATCCTGTCTCAGTTCACTTAAATGTGACATCGGCCTATAAAAAGTCATAATTCTTTTAATGTGGGTATAACATTTTGCACTTTTGGTTTACTGAGTTAAATCTGAATAATACGTACTCGTTCCCGCATAACATCAGGTTTTTGCGGGTAGTGACCCGGACTTATTACTGAGTCTCTTGTACACTTGTTTAAACAAGGTAAAAAATTCCTGTTCTCTATTAACATTACCTAACTTGGATTCGCGACTTTTTATATTAAATTCTATTCCTTAGTCCTCACTCTGTTTCCTTTTCCATTTAGTCTGAATAAATATTTTTCCATATGCAAAAATTAGTTATATTTTAAATTTCTCTATATGTTAATCTTCAGTACCATCAAATCACTTTCTCGCCATTACATTCTCTCTTCAAATCTTTGTTTCCTTTTACTTTTAACACAATTATCATCGTATTCTTCTTCCCGAAATAACTGTCATTTTGAACTTCATTTTATTTTCCACACCCTCGATAGTTACCATGCGAGAACATTTCTCTCTTCCCCTCCACATCACCTCATATATTCCTCCCCCATTCTCCCCCACCAGGTGAACGTCATATTCACATAAAGCACCAAGCATTTTTATTTAACACCTAAAACATGCGAGATTTCAGGCTTCCGCCGCCGTTTAGTTGAGGCCTTCGCCCTTCTTTTTGAACTGCTTGATTTTTGATGGCTGTCCCGAAACGTCGGTATACAATAAAATTAAAACATACGCTGCGTAACATGCCAGAAGAAAGAAGCCTTCCCTAAACCGTCGTTAGTCTCTCAGTACCTTCTCCGCTCTCGTACACCACACGATATATTCTGTTAACATTCTTCACCTGTCTCTAACAAATGAATGCCAATCCCTATCTTTCCAACCCCTCCGTCACATTCTTTATTCAGATTTTCATTTCAATATTCTTTTTCTGTCAATCATAACATATCATGCACGATTTCATGCTTTGGTCGCGGTGTAAATGAGATCTACTATATTTTGGGATTTTACGCAGCGTAGAATGGTAGTTTGTTACCGACGTTTCGATACAACTTATCAGCCCCATTTTCAAATGTCAAGCAGTCCAAGAGGAATGTTTCGTATCGGACTGCTTGACCGTTGAAAATGGGACAGATAAGTTGTTCTGAAACGTCGGTAAGAAACTATTATTTTACGCTGCGCAAAACTCAAAACAGCACAGATATTGTAACATTTCTTAATTATTATATTTTCATATTCAAAATTGGATTTAATTTATATTAGGTTTTTATATTGCTAGTGCACAAAAAATTTGAAACTGGCCTTCTTTGAATTGGCATATATTCATATAAATTGTTAACACGTTGAACATTATATCTTATTTGCACTTTTCAAAACCAGCTAACGGTTAATTTGTAAGTAAATTATCAAACCTGATTTGTCGATGCACTTTTCTGAAAACTTAGATCTAGGGTTGCTCTTACAAAGGTTCAAGGTTGAATCCCTCAAGAGGTCTTTTCGGAAAGACAGACAGATATTTCGTTAAAGTGATGAGCTGTACCTCGTTAACATACCTACAAGTAACAAAACACTTAATGGCACTGTTCTGACGACCCACACCCCACACTCCTACCCAAGAACACAAAGTAAATATCTCCGTCTCTGTAATGCTCAAATTATTTACAGCATATAGGCAGTAAAGAAATTAAAAAATATAATCCTTCATTTACAATTGCATTGATACAGTGTGTAGTACTGAACGTTCATATCGAGATGGCAGCACCACTGTAGATCCTAGACTGGAGACTGGTTATTCTGAGGTACCTAGTGGTGTTCCTTAGTCTCTCCAGACAAATGCCGCTACACTGCCGCTTTCTAAACTAGACCGCGACATATTCCTTCCAAGTCCTTTCCCATTCTTTAGCCACTAATCTTCGTCTCATTAGGGCTACAGATTGTGAGGTCCTGAAAACGTCTTTAAAAAATATGTAATCAGTAAAACAATATTTACAATTCTCTGTATGGCTGCAAATAAATCTAAAACACCACCTGGTGTCTTATACACAGTATACTGAAAAATGTCAGTCCTTCTATAACGAGACGTGGCAGTAGGAACCTGTTTCTCTTTATCCATACTGATTTTAGAACCGTACTGCCGTGATTTATTCTCAGCTCGCATCAGTTTATCGAAGAATTTTAAATTTCATATACATTGATCAGTTTTCATTTTAAGGTTTCAATAGTTTCGCCAGTGCCTGAAATAAATTAAAGATCCCTTTTTGTTTTCGAAACCGCCGATTGCAAATCTTCAGAGCAAAAAAGTCTTGTGTATGGATTACGAACTTCCGAACCCTATTTTGTTAATTCAAAAGGAAACAGCACATAATCTTGAAGAAAATGGCAAAATGATTTTCACCTTAAGATGTGGAAGGAAATACCACGTTCTTAGGTGTTCCTTAGGTTTAAATCTGAAGCAAACTATGCTGCAGAGTGAGGCAATATGAACAACTTAAAAATCTCCTGGAATAAATTATTGTCTTCAATTTTTATTCTCTTTGTTTTCTATTTAGAAAAATGCGAAGAGGGTAGCATGCTCTTAGACGTCCGGTGTTATAAAACGTTTAAGCCGTTTTGAAGCTATTATTCCAGTTGGAACATGATTTTTCCTATTGTATTGAATTTTACCGATAGATATGTCAAATTCTTTCGAGCTTTTCGAAACGCTGTTGGGTGCAAAGGTTGGAATAATATTATTTACGTACCATATGGCACAGTTTACATCCCCAAAGAACACAAGAACAGCAGCCACAAAACATTCATCAATAACATACGTGGTTACGGAACAAAACACGAAAAACAACACAGAGTTATGTTGACTTTGATGGATGAAGCATGGAATTTGAGGTGATGTTTTCATGTTTGTGAAGCCGAGAACATGTGATACAGAGAGAATTCGTATGAAATTGACAACTGATTAATACAAGGACTAAAAACAACATCGTAGTCTTCGTGTTTGTTTAGTTTTATGCTCTAATCCTAGGAAGGCTGCAGCTGAAGAGTAGTAATCGGTCTTCGGCAGCGTAGACGATAGTTTCCAATAGGCCGAGAGATACTGCTAAGCCCTGTTGCAACCCTGAAGGTCTTGTGTGATTCATTATGTTGCATAAGTGAAAAGAAGGCTCATTAAAACCCACAGGTTTAACTACTTACACACTTACTGACTCATTTCTTCTTTTAATTACCTACTCACCTTGCGTTGTATTCAATGAGTAATTGAAAAATTCTTATACAACTTTAAGTTCGAAGGATTTTGAACAGAGCAATCGTGGACTGTTGCAAGTTTTAGGCGACTTTGAGAAGAGGGGATGTAAAGAAATAAGAAAATCCTCATTCAGGATTCTAATTCCTGACATCCACTCACAAAATGGATGTAGATGTAGAGATCTACGCTCTTCTGGGATTTTACGCAGCGTAGATTTGTAGTTTCTTACAGATGTTTCGGAACAAACTATCGGTCCAGTATTCAAGGGTCAAGCAATCGCATGACCATTGAAGATGGGACCGAAACGTTGTCCCGAAACGTCGATGACAAACTACCAATCTACGCTGCGTAAAATCCCACAAGAACGTAGATCTCCTTTACACCGCAGCGGAAGACTGAAATCACGAGTTAGGCGTACATACTAGTCACTACCATCCGAGTTTTCTACAATTTTCTGAAACTCAACTACTAATAGTTTTATAAGAAATATATCTATGAATATATGTACCTATAATTAATTTTTTGAGAAACATTCGTATTAATTAATAAAGATTTGACTACCAATAAGTTATAGCTCTGGAAATCGGGAAATAGAGGTTACAAGTCCCGACAAAACAAAAGATTTTTTCTCTTCCTCAGAACGTCCAGAGTGGATATGGGGTCCACACAGCCTCATATACAATGGTTATATTCCTCGGAGGTAAAGTGGCCGAAGCGTGAAGCTAAACACATAGCTTCTTCTAGAGCCAAAGTTAAGAACGAGTGGATCTATAAATCTGCTCTCCCCAAAATCTTTATGGCGTGTACAGGGAAAAATTTACTTGGTCACTTAAAAGTAAACATCCGTGTCTTATCAAAAATGAACCATATCACAGTCCGTGTACAAGTAATTCTTATTATTGAAAACAGTGACATCAAATACATCCTGTATTAATGAGCAGGGTATTTATCACGCTTGGTAGATGTTAGAAGTACACAAAAAATATTAAATAAAAACATTGGAATGTCTTCGGATACCTAGGCATAGGCAGGAAGACCCCACTCAACTAGATCTTAAAGACGAAAGCAAGTACAGAATGTGTGACCTTGAATCGTTTGGCTCAGGAGAAGATCCAGTGATGGATTTTTGTCAAGACAGTATGAAACTTTCACGTTCCAAAGAATGTGAGAAATTTCGTGACCAGTTCAGAGATTATCAGTTTATCAAAAAAAAACTCTATGGAGTGAGTAGGTTTAGAAGGGAAAGGCAATAATTGCCTTAATATTTCCGCAAACGCTTTTCCATATCACTTAAAGGGAACTTACATAGGTAAAATGTCGAGGCTAGGCCTATCTAAAAGAATTATATGTGTCGTGTACGAAATCCGGAAAATTCTGATTTTTTCCAATAGGAGGCAGAAAGGACACAAATTATGGAACAAATAGGTTTAAATGGCTAACACAAATAAATTATTATAGAATTTTTCTTATGAAGTTTCCCTTCTTCTGGGACACGACGCCGAATCTACACGGCGTCATATCCCGGTAAACGGGAATTTGTATCAGGACCTCTGTAAGAACCTCCAATGTCACATCCTTTTTTTTTGTAAGGATATGCGTCAGACTCTCTTACAAATGTAACGAAAATCTTTGATCAACCTCCATTTGAACAATCTGTCTTTTTGTCAGCTTGAAAATAGACACAAAGTGAACAAACCAACAGAAGCGTGCGAATGCACAAGCAAATCCTATTGTGAGTCACTTAAACTCTTTGTTAGCTAATGTACAAGAAATAACGCAGGTACCGGAGTAGGTCAGCATTCCATACTTCCCCACGGGTATCAACGTCTCTAGAGCCCATCGCGCATTCACGAAGCAGAACTAATTATACGTGCATTCCAAAAATTAAATCTTTTTATAGTCACTTCCCTCCCCCCTCCCATCATTCATTCTGTAGTCTGTCTTACGACAGGTCCGTAGCCTCTTCCAAAGCGAGTTCTCCACAGGGTGCGATCTAGTGCTTCCTCTTTCAATTTCCAGTATCTCTTCTTTTCCTTAAGGTCATCCAGTAGCTGCTTACGTCTTCTCCCTCGTCGTCCCGTCATTTCTATCCTTCCTTCTAACTTTCCTTCAATCACGTGTTTCAGAAGGCAGTTTCTACGCAAGATGTGACCAATCCAGTTAGCCTTTCTTCTTTTTATTGTATGTAGGATATTCCTCTCCTCCTTGACTCTGTGTAATACTTCTTCATTTCTCACACGATCGGTCCAACTGATCTTCTCCATTCTTCTCCAGCACCACATTTCAAAACTTTCCAGATACTTCTGATCTGCTTTCCGAAGTGTCCACGTTTCAGCACCATACAAAGCTATGCTCCAAATGTAGCACTTTACTAGTTTCTTCCTTAAATTTAATTCCAGTTTGCTGGTGAAAAGATTTTTCTTCTTGTTGAATGCTGCTTTTGCCATGTATAAACATGTAAATGTTATCAATCTTTCTTTTGAATCTAGTTTCGAGATTAAAAGGCTTACAAGACATCTTCGAAAAATAATTTCAACAAACAGATCTGACATGATCTGAGTGTCACGTCATCTTGATTGGAGTGCGTCGGTGTGCCTAGCACAAGACATGCTGCGATAACCTGTCGGACTGCATTGTGACGTCAGATCCTTGTCGCACAGGGTCCATGACTGATCACTATAGCGGGCCGGATTAAAGCCCAACCAGTTCTTACGGACTTTCATGTTTCCATACTTACTTGTTTCTTACGACAAAACAAACTCACAGGGTCCCAATGACCAATTGAGGACCTACAGCTGTTAATATTAAATTATATTCTTATCTACAACGTCCAGGCCGGCACTAGGACCCACCAGGGGCTCCTCTGCTATGGACAATAGGGATTATTTCCTCGGGTATAAAGCGAACGGGGCCTGAAGCTGAAAACTCATGTCTATTTATTGCTGCTGTTAAAAATGCATGGAGTTACACTTGCACTGTCCCATATGCCTTCTTGGCGTGGTGCTTGATTCAGGGCAGGAACAACTTTAAGTATTATGGGTACACTAGCTATCTCTTTTTTATTGACCTTCCATGGCTCTGTATTATCCAAGCCAGAAGATTGAAACTTTACTTTACATAGTAATTAGGCCCAGCTATAATAAGCTAATTGCCGATACCAGTGGCCGCTTGGTCTAAGGTGTGTGTCTACGGCCGCTCGCTTGCTGGGGTTGTGGGTTCGAATCCCGCCGGGGACATGGATGTCTGTCTGTTGTGATTGTTGTGTGTTGTCAGGTAGAGGTCTCTGCGACGGACTCGTCACTCGACCAGAGGAGTCCTACCGAATGTGGTGTGCCTAAAGTGTCCGATCACGAAACCTCAAAAAATGAGGAGGCCTAGGCCCCCTAGGGGCAGTCGAGCCATAGGGAAAAAATAATAAGCTAATTATGGACAAAAATATTCACAATTTAGTGGTTTATTATAAATATTCGAAATGGTAAAAGAAATTTTTTTCAGAACATCTTTTACGAGAATATTCAAGATAGTCTTTCACATGTCCATGTCTTTGTAGGACTATAATCGATGTTTGTTGAAGGAGATCTTACCAAATATCAAACTCCCCGTGGTGTGGTAATTGTTTAATTACCACACGACGCCGCGTAATATCCCAGACGAGCGCAGGTCTCATCAACATGGCGGCGGAAGCCTAAAATCAAGGTAAATACATAGTTATTTAACTGACCAGCCCTGAATAAAAACAAATATATGTACCATGCAAAGGAAGTGTTACCTACACAGGCTGTTTGGCTCTAATGAGGGTAGTCCCCTTGAACAAAACCTATGGCAGCTGAAATTGGTCTTACACAGTTAAAATCCCAATTACTAGACGTTCAATACTGTAATCATCATGTTACGTTCTGACAGGTGTCATTCAATATCCTCCGCTACTTTCAAATTTCCGGCACATTGTAAACTTGCCTATAGGTTTCCCCGTTAATATATCATCAAATCCCACAACTTTTGACATACAATATCCTTCACATGAAACACAAAAAGGAAGAGGGGTGCACAACGGAGAACAACATAATTCTCATTATTATGACGTCAGAACTCTTAGACTGCCATGACCAACACGTCAAATAAATTTTGTTACTTCAGTGGCACGATAAATTGGTTTAGCCTTCAAGCTATATAATTTCGACCTAAAATCTATTAGACGTGCATGATATTGACAGATTACCGTGGTAATAACCATAGATACGAACTTATGTCACTGAAGGTGTGATTTTCATGCAATATTGCAATTATACTATTGCCCCCGTAGTGTTTGCTAGGCATCCCAAAAGACATCACAATGCATGGTATACTTTTCAAACAATTCGTATTAAAATTCAGTTTTTATTATCATAGGATTTTAAAGAAAGAGACGGATTGTTTGTTTTCTCATAATGACGTGCCAAACGTAAATGATGGTAATGTAGGTAATAATGATTGATGGTGAAGGTAACATCATAGAATACAATCATTTCCTGACAATCTGTCGTCATCCGGATTTGTAGATACATTGAACAGTCGAAAGTTCACTCATTCAATAGTTTCTTAAAAACTCTGCCCTAACACGCTGTATCACATGGTTCGGTAAAGATAAAGTTGTTCATGGGCACGATATGGGGGAGTGGAGGAAAAACTCCACGCTTTATTAAACTGGGCATTAGATAGAGGTGAATGGTAAGCTTCACGTAACGATCTCTTTACTACCTGGGGAACGTCCCTCGGTACCCATTGAATAGGAGGTTGGGTGGAAATCAGAGACATTCGGCACGCTTTGAAAAAGAGATAAATGCATTCTGCTCGTTGGGAATCGAGCCACGATTCCTCGGTTGACCAATCAGCGTCATTGTGTTTTCTTCAGTTTTTCCTCTTACATATAGCATTTAAATGGAGGTGAAATGGAGGACCGTTTTGAATGATGAATCCTGATGCCGAAAGAAACAGTGCTGGTTTTTTTTATAAGGCACAGCTCCTGAGATCATATCGAGGGACTAAGAAACGTCACGAAACATCTCAGCCAGGGAGTGAGGTCTCCTAACAGGAAATCGAAGCCGCAGTCTCTATAATAAGAAGGAGGAGGCCAATCACTTGGCCAAAATTTTCGGTGGTATTACGTAACATGTTTCGAATCTAGGTCGGAATACCAATTATGATAAGTAATAATATTTGAGGCTTTTCTCAGACCCTTCAATCAAATCCCTGACCAATATATAAAATAGGCCACGACACCTTCCTGTCACATCCTCCTATTTCATCATTCACCAAACATCCGAATGTTCACCATTATATTTTCTGACATATCGAGAATGTCATAAAATTACCATCAAGTAATCTACGAACAGCGTTGCAAATATTTCCTTTCCTTCACGCTTCCCCAAGAAAATTTGTACCGGTTTAACTTTTCTGCTGTGTTTGCTATGTGTTCCACATATCTAATTCCCCCTTCATTTTACACTTTTAACAGAGGGACACAAATTAAAGAAGTTCTCAATATGCAGATTTCTCATTTTCTTGCTACTTACTTCTGTGCAAGTGCCAAAGTTTTTATTCAGCAGCCTGTTCTCAAAAATTCACTTCACTTTCAAATAAGTTATTTTATATGGTACACTTATGTTGAATTTATGAAAATTTTAGTGTACAGAAATTTTGTTACATGTCGTATTTATTGTATTATGGTCTCTTCATACATGATTCAATCCCTGGGAATGACCTTAACGATCTAAATTTCTAGAAGAAATATAGTGTAAATAAATTAGACACACAAATAAAGGTTTGGTGCAATATGGTAGCAAAAACATTTTATTAAACTCTCAATCTATGCTCTTTCCTTAATTCAAATACTGACTTGCAAAGCAGTGTTATCTGTATAGAATAAATTATTATCAAAACATACATCTATACGTAACCACCTTCACTATCGTCAAAAATAAAAGGAACTTTCTTTCGAGTAAGTTTACAATTGTTTCGAACTTTAATTTTCCCACATGCACGAATGAACAACTTGTAAACGTGTAGGCTGAGATGTAAATGACATGATCAACTGTCCAGTTGTAATATGTAGATCAGAACTGTAATTACAGAACTTACCGCATGTGGTTGCGTGGTACTAAATCACAGATAATTTTACACGCCACCATAATACAAGGTTTTTGTGCTGACTGCTGCCAGCAGGAGTCGAATAAGATTAGGATTCACTATGATCGCTGACTAGTCGTCTTTTGTTTTCACGACTCCAGTAAGACTTATTCATACTTAGATAATATTTGTTCTATAATCGGAAGTCGTATATTACAGAATGCTCTGAAGAAATATGCGAACATGAAAAACACGTCCTTGAGGATTAGCATTATGGGAATTCTGAAAAACTTAACATATATTAAAAGCTAACTTTTAACACCCTTGTCTGTTTTATAAATAATTCTTCTTTATGACTGTCATTTACCACCCAAAACACAAAATTTAAACCTTCAATAAATCAGTCATTCGACAATTAATTCTCCCTTATCTGTAAACAGTAAACTTGAAACCACATTATTAAATAAATAAAATGGCCATTCAAAATAAATGCACAATTGCATATCAAGTGACGTTTAACGTGTACACAAGATTAAAATAATAAAAATCAGATCTCCATAAAGATTGAAAGCAAATGTGAATTACTTTTCTTTGCAAACTTTTTACACGTAATATTTTTAGACAGACATCCCGTTGTGATGAAGATATGTAGACTAAAGGGGTGGAAGCTCTCAGTCACTACTAAGTTTGATGTTACGTTGCTATATACATTTAATGCAAACTATTAGAGAACAACACATATTACAGAATATTACAGAATGTTCACTTTCGCCTCGAAGTACGAGACATTGAGTTTAACTCTTAAATTATTCAATTATAAACCCATCATTTTGTTACTTTATGTCAAACCTGTATATTTATAAAAAAAGTTTAATTAATTCAGCTTATCTTGTCTTACGTAAATGTAAAGTATATGTACTAAGTATGTAAACTATATATACAAACATGAATAATGGTTTAATGTAATTTACATGATGACTTTTATTTGGTACTCTAATTTCGCCTAATGACGGCTTTTTTACTGAAGCCGAAACATGTTGCCTTAAAGTTATACAATCATATAACATAAAGCTTAGCTCTTATTGACGGCCTTCAGCCCCTTACCCTTTGTACGCGTAAGCTGTGTTTCCCCAAAAGATCTATTTCCTCTGAGCTGTGGGCCTGTATTATAAATTTCGTCAGAAGTCACCGGGGACTTGACTCGACTTGAAAATGGGTAGATTTAGTGTCTCCTTTAAATGTCTATAGCAACCCAAATTCTTCAAGTGCATAATGCTGTCACAATTAGACAGAAATCACATTACAATAAAATAACTGTTTTAAAGAATACCAACATGGCTAATTATTAAGCACTGAATAAAATTAAAACAGAGGATATTAAATTTCAATGTGCCAGTAAACCGAGGCAGAAAATCAGGGGTTACAAGTTAAAAATGGAACATTTCGAGAATAGAAATTAAAGCAGATGTAAATTCGTTGTACTTACTAAACCTTGTTTAATCACAGTACATAGTTAATGCTGTGTAAAATGAGATATTTTACTGGCGTGTAAGTCAGTGCTGCTGACCAGAAACTTTGTCCCGGAAGAAACACTTTCCCTCCTAGCCCTAGGGAGCACCTTCTGGAGTAAGATTGACAGGAAATATTTCTGTCATCAGAAAGGATGGTTCTTCACATATTTGCAAAAGCGGTGGATAAATCAATGAATAAATTAACTGTATTCATGTTATTGGCGGGAAGACCCATATTGTTGGAAGAATATATAATTAAATATATCGCTTCATTTGCAGAGTGAGGTGATGCGTCGAAGTTTGGCGAACGCCATTCTATTATTATTGTTACAAAATGATGGTCGAATTCCAAAACTTCAGAGTTAAGAATAAAGACAGCCTTTATTTCGATTAAAACCACACAACACGCACATACATAAAATATTCCGACAGAATATTACATTTTGGAAATTGGAACTGTTTTCGTCCTCACTTGAAGAGGGAAGTAACCCGACTCACGTGTTTCCGGTTGAAACATCCATTCTTTCTCCAGCACCTACCGGTTAAATATCTGGAGCCTTACCACAACACCAATTTGTTGGGTTGTCTGGTTTAGAAATTTAAAACTTGTAATAGGAAAACCGTCCCTCCCAATAAATATTTTCTCCCGTTGTTTTAATGTCGTGCCTCTTAATTTATGCATCTTACACTTTATTCATAAAAGCAAAACAAACCAGCGAAAAGCAGTACATAATAAACTAAAACAATAAATCTAACAATTGAAGAAAAGGTGAGACGTTGGGTTTTTACAGTAGTGAAAATAAAGTTTTCCGACACGTGGCTCCTTGTAATTTTGCACGTAGGTGTTACAGTTTATAAGGAACCTTCTAAGTACATTTTCAGGGTAGAAGATTGAAAGTCGACAGAGCAGAATTTTTTCGAAACGTCGGTTATCTACCGAATCACATGGTTTTATATCCAAGGAGACCATAATAGTATTAAAGTTAATTACCTTAAGAAAGCAACAGTTAATACTTTACATGGGCATAGACGTAGTCTATAACGATATTTCGAAGAGTGGACGGTGCTGAGTTTTCGGAAAATCTTATCATTCTAGACTAATTAAGAAAAGAAAGTCTCGACTAATTTGACAAGAATTAGCTTTTTAAGAATTACTCTGCTCTACAATGTTAATCATTTAAGAACAAAAGTGAAGAAAACAGTAGAAATTAAATTTTTAAAACACTCACTGAAGAAAAGTTACATTTGGAAACTAAATGATTGCACATCATATCTGCCTGGCACGTATTGGCATGCCTAAGCATTTTAAGAGCCACATGAACTATTTCATACTTATAGGTAAATTAAATTCATTGGGCCTCCTTTAAACAGATCTAATAGATCTGATTTCTCTTCCCAATTAAAAAAAGTGTTTCTATATTTCACATAATTTGTTTTATTTTCTAAACAGTTGCTCTCGAAACAGAATTATGTAACAAATAAATGGCTTTAAACCACAATTTTTTAAAAAGAAGACCTGTTTGTTTCAGCTCGTTTTACGAGGTAGCAATTCCGTAATAATCGAGTAAACTGTATCAGACCTGTACTTTATTTTATGCTGCTGGCAGTAGAGTAAGTGTATGTTTACCCGGACAAATTACACGTTGTTCCAGCAACCGTGAATTGTAAGACGTATCTTTATATACTACATATATTATAGCTGATAGAGTGATAGGTGTGTTTTTGATTGAGGGAAAAATTATGTTTGTTAGAAGGGGGGTGAGAGAGGGATATTAAAATGGACACCATTAAACCTCGAAGCCATTTTGGATTACGACCAATATGAACTATATATGTATCTTTCTACTAGTCTCCGTCGTTTTATTCCGGGCTTCCTTCATCTAAAGTGACTCCTCCCTGCAAGAAGAATGTTAGTGGATTGGCTTATGGAGAAACCAGTCTTCTTTTTCCCAATCTTCCGAACCCTGTTATTTTGGACGTGGCTTCAACGCAACCCCATCATTTGGATGCAATTATTTTGGAGCCTCGAGTTATATTTGATGGGCAACAACAGCTCTGTGGAGAATTATTACAGCTCGCTGGAAAGGTCCGGCTGCTCTGCGCTGCGCTACCTCTCCGTCCTTTTTTTATCCTTCCTTTTGTCCCTCTTTAATGCATTGCACAATCACTTTTACAAAAAATGGGGCACCGCCTCGACTAGAGTATAATTTTACCAGGTTTCTGATCGTCTGAAAATTGGTAGCAATATTCGTTTCAAATTAAGCAATGAGAATGTTGATTTATTTTTTAAACACTGTCTTAGACTGTTTAACTATTTATGGTTTTGAAAACCCATTAAAGAAAGTGAATACATTTCATAAATTATAGAAGAAATTGTAAAATATTAAAAAGAAATAGACGATTGCGAAACTTTCATGACCAACTATTGGTCTTTCATTGGTAGGTCTATTCACCCTTAATAAACAAATAGGTCACTGCACGCACAGCATGATGCAGACACCATATGACAGGCCGAATCTTCGCATAAAATGTCTAAATCACCTTGTAAGATTTCTGGAACGTGTCCTGAGGGAAGCCTTCCCCAGGTACAATTCGCATGATTATCTGTGTGCCTACAGTCGAATCTTTGCACAATAATGTATGTCATCGCCGTTTCTATTTTCACATTTTTACTTAGAATTTGGCTCTTAAAATCTCACCTCTTAGGGAATGTTCTACCTTTCAAGTCTGTATAACTTTATCAACACATTCTTACGTTCATGTACTGATTTTTTATACGAAACAGACAACCCGTAAACACAGCAGTTGCTCTCTAAGTTTCGATATTTATTCTATGAATGTTTATAGTGGAAAGTTAATTTATTGTAATTAACACTTTAAAGAATGGAGCTCATCAAATCTAAGTTTATGGATTAATTACGTAATTCACAGAAAACCTCTGCCTTTATTATAAAATCCAAATATTTAATGTTGTATGGGAAAGTAACCACTGTTTGCTCTGTGAATCTACGGAACGCATAAATACACACCTTGGCCTAAATTCACAATTTTTACATGTTACATCGAGCTTTCAATTGTTAAGTAAAATTATACGTCTAAAAACAGGGATTAATATTTTTCTAATTATGTTAAATTAACAAAGAGTGATCCAGAGAATTAAAAATATGATCAATTATCTGAACAAGGGGACGAAAGAGAAAAATTATATCCTTACAGATCTGTGAAAGATATGTGCCCATATATATATATATATATATATATATATATATATATATATATATAACGTTTTAAAAGTAAATTCGTCTTGAAAGTTTTCATGATATGTCACCCACAATTTATACTGATTATTGTCCGGACTTCTAACAGTTCGAAGTGAGCAGTTAAATTTCAGTTTTCCGGATATATGTGTATTAATTGAGTCATTGTTTCGGGGCAGTCACCACGTTACAAATCAGTGACGTCATTGCAAATGGTTCGACGTGGATACATATGAGATTAGTGAATCGATCGGCTAGTGAAATAATATTGGACACTTCTTTGTTACGTCTTAAGAAAGTTTAACTTTAAACTGCTTATTAATTGTTTCCGGTGATGAACTGAATTTAACCAAATATGTTTGACAAAACAGCAAATCTTTTGCTTAGTATTTTGGATTGCGTGTTTCTAATCTCGGCCGAAACACGACTATCCTTGCTAAAAGTCTCGTAATTTCTCAATCCCTCCCTGTAGAGTACTTGAAATTATACCACAAAGGCTTCATTCTACATCATTTACCAGTCGTCTTACCATCACACGCTATATAGTTCAAGACATTTACAGTGTCTTTAAATAAAACAAATGTGAGAAGGAAACTGAATTTGCCTTTGAGGAAACATCTCCAGGAAGTATTTTAGACAATAGTGTCCGCAAAATTTCAGAATATTTGAAAGCAATTTTGAAAACGTTGTGGTAGATTGGGCTATGTCTAAATTGCTGCTAGGATTACTGATTCGTTTAATTGGTTTCGATTAAGTGTAGGCTATCATAAGGAACCATCCAGCACCACATTTTATAGAACTGTGAAGGAACTCCTTTGCTTTGTAATAGCCCCTATACAACGGATCTGTTAACGCGTGCAATTAGCGTATTCGTGTATCACAGAGAGAAAGATAGAAGCACGCGTCCGGAATAATTTAGAATAACCAACTCCATGCGGCATAGTCACTTTTGAAAAGCTAATAGCAGTTCATGTATGAAAAAGTCCCTATTTTTAATGGAGCCTACACTAATTATACTATTTACAAAAGCATAAAACTGACCATATCCTAAAGTAAATGAAAATAATTTACATTCTCAGACCTTATTTCACTAAGCCATCAGGGAGTAACATTTTACAAAGATGCGCGCGTACAGTATGTCAATGAATGCTACTATGTACAGTAATGATTTACAGCAGTAGTCACTACATAGCACTAATAATTTTATGTAGTTCAAATTATGCATAATATTAAAATATAGTACAATAATATATAAAATACAAAGTATAAAATATATGTAAAACTCTGTCTCCATACGTCTGTCTTGTAAACCACTGCTAGTTTTGTAGCGTGGACACCCCTGGCTGTGGTACCCGATGTTTATTCCACGCGTAATATCTCTGCAAAAAGCGACTCTTGATGATGGCTACTATGGTTAGCCGAAACATGTTGGAGTAAAAAGAATGATTATGCGGTGGTTGGTAATAATAAAAATTTCTGTGCGAAACAACTTCACGGAATATGTATACTATTAGTTTAAAACGTTTTTGATTCTACGTGATTGTTTCAGAGCTAAGTAACACGAAAGACGTGGGCCCTATTTTTACACACTTGTAAATAATAATAATAATAATAATAATAATGTAGTTTTAAAAATTGTTCTACATCGTATTTCTTAATATTTCGAAAATATATTTTGAATCCAGTTAGTAAATTTAATTTTTTATGCTTTTCAAGTGGAATTTGCCAAATTAGCTTATAGTAGACTGGAGGAAACCACGAAAACCGTATTCAAGGTAGCCGGTCTTCGAATAGACATACGAGAGCCCAGAATGTTTCCTCATCTTGTGACCTTGTATATAACATTCCTCCACAGCCGAAAGCATATATTATGCTATTATTAAATTCCGGCACGGTTATTTTCCACTGTGCGGGCAAGGCCCAGCTGACAAGGCCGAGTTTCTACAGGAACCGACTACACATTTATAATATTCATTGAGATTCAAGCTGAGCCTGGCGGTTGGCTGCAGATGTTTCAAATGGAGGTTCTAACCGCCGAATCGGAAACTTCTATCAAAAATCACTCCTATCAATAAGAAGCTTCAGCTCGCGCAGGCAACGAAACAAAGCCATTTGGTTGTTCAAGGTGCTTATTTTAGGGTGGAGCTTAGAAATCGTGCGGTCGACGATAGGTGAAAGCAAGAAAATTGGAATAAAGAACAAAAGAAAATTAAAGCTGTTACAGCTAGAAAATGAGAACTGACACAAGGTTGAAAAGTGCTGTAGAAAAGACAAAAGAAATTAATATTTTATATTAATATTTCCTTGTTTTTCGCCGCAGTGTCAGAAATTTTGAAAGTGACAATAATTTTTACCGAATTAAGCACACATTTTTAACAAAGGAACATTGTCATCCATTTTGCAAAATGTTTATGGTTACTGCTTCGGAAACCGACACAGGAAGTATACTCGTACGTACAGAAACGCTGCCACGTAGCTCGCATTCGTATGATTTTAAACGCTTGTCAAAACCTATAGATCAGACAGACTTAGTGTGTAACTAAAACTAAAATTCACGCATTTCCCTACTGGAAAAAGATTCGTTTAAGATTTCCTTTAATTAAACCCAGCGTTATTATCTTAGTCCAATGGCACATATATATTGATTTATCGACACATTTTTCACAAAAGTATCGTGGTTGATTTTTTCGAAAAACGTGCTTATTTATCACTCTGATTAAGGAGTTTCCTCTATTTTCAAATTAAACATTTTCGCTGATCGGAATCTGCTCTTCATTCATATTATTTCGCCGAATTCAGCTGTATTGCTTTTCATTTGCCTTCAAGACTTTATCTGGTTTAGTTATAACAGAAAATTTGATATTTTATTCGAGTTTATGTAGATTATTTCAACATTTACAGATAAAGGTGCGATTTGAAAGAGACGTCGATTACTATTATACACATGCGTTTCGATTCATTGTCCCATCATGTAACCACATGTAATTCAAAGCCACATGGATTCTGTACATCTCTATTTTTGTCGGGAAATAACTGTCGCAAAGAAATACATTTCGATATTTTTCAAAATTATTTGTCTTACATAATTAACAATTTGCACTTCTCCCAAATTTCCATATTATACTAAACTTAAAAAACATACTGAAAAAGTCAGTACGTTTTTACACTGTGTAAATCTGAAACAGGTTTTTCAAATACGTGTTGGCATAGAAGTACAAACAAAAGTGAATACTTATAGACGAAGATTCACAAGACTTTTCTAACGGTATAATTGTTGTTAACTTTACGATTATGTATTGCAACACTCGACACGTTCTATACTCAAAAAAACTGTAACCAAAGACCTTTTAAGGCATTAGTCACTGTGTTGCCTTTGTCTACAATTAAGAGTGAAGGCTGAAGAGAAGTATGTCAGATTAGGCCTCTATAGACTACAGATTTCCGCTAAGATAAAGCATACATACATTCAGAAACATTATTCCACTGGGTATTCGGATTCACAAGCTACAAACACACGCGTTTAGGTTTTTCTGATACTTGTAAAATCTTAAGCGAGACAAAGCAAGTAACAGGAAGAAACTATCAATAACACAAGTTTAGCTAGCCCAGGTGAAGTAATTTAATATCCTAGACCCTTCCAAAAAGCATAGCCTGTTTTAAAATGTGTGAGAAGTGTAGGATTTGTTTCATTTCAAAATCTGGCCTTATTATGGGTATTTAGTGTTGTAACTTCAAGAGTGTACATAGGTATTTAGTCTTGTAACTTCAAGAGTATAAATAGGTATTTAGTGTTGTAACTTCAAGAGTGTACATAGGTATTTAGTGTTGTAACTTCAAGAGTGTACATAGGTATTTAGTGGTGTAACTTCAAGAGTGTACATAGGTATTCTCTATGCATTTCAGTAGCCTTGAAAAGCCTACAAGTACCGGATTCAATAAAAAAAAATCCTGCGAGAGCATAATTGAAGTATTTAACAGCAGATTAATCAACATAATCGGCACAATCTTACAAAAATAAGTAGAGTACAACATTTAAAAGTTCTTAAAGATTAATGCTATTATTACCATTACTAATGTCATCAACATTTGTGTTGTATTAAGACACATCTTTAATTTGCGTCTCATCAAAAATCGCATTCACTTCATTCACAGACAATACACTTCAAATTTATATATGGGCTACATCTTAACCTTCGATCAGCATGCCTTACATACTGCGTGGCAGATATATCTTGGAGTGTGTTTTAATTACTGCAATCAGCCTTCGTGGCATCCAGTCAGTTAATGGTCACATTAAACACAGTGCAGACATAGCCCCCTCACGTACCGGTAATACATCTTAAAGGAAAATCTCAACATTGTACTTATTCATGTCGTGTTTGCTGCCATTAAGTGACTGATAATAACAATAACTGGTCCATATCAGAGTCCTCGTGTTAATGGCAACGTTTTTGAAGACATCTTTTTCAAATAAAATTTGCCGACATATTTTAATACAGTCTCATTAGCGTGTGTACACTCTTTTCATTTCTGAAGAAGTTCATCACGTATCCGCAAAACACACATTTAACTGGGGTGGCATATAACTGAATACGCTAAATACAAAATGAGCTAATATGCATAATTTACGTATGAGTATTTAATAAGGAAAGAAAAGAGAGGAATTTTGACACAAATTATTATTATCTTTATTAAACAAATAATAAGAACTAAATGTATGTATCTACCCTTCAGTAATATACAATATGAAGCAAAAGCGCAAATATGGCAGTTGTTATTTTTAAGCGCATTTTAGTTAAAGACTGCTACAATTTAACGCGACCCTTGCCATTAACCTAAAAAATCAAAGGGTAGTAAACTCTCACTGTAATTAGTAACCTAGAGATGGATTATAACGAATTACAGTAACGTCATCCGCATGAAATATTTCAACCAATTTCAACAGCAGACATTTACGTGTCAACTACTGAGATATTCATTTTTATGTCTTTTAAACATTAGTGAGGAATATTATTAAAATTCAACGGGAATTAGTAATGTTCGCATCTTTATTTTTTTTATCTCCGTTTCTTCTCCTCTGTCAATTTCATCCACTAAAATGTTGGATTAAGCAATTAGGCAATTATCCTACACGTCGTCAGAAGAACAGATAACACACACAGTTAACAAAAGTCTCATACTATGTATGGAAACCTGGATAGCTCAATCAGTGTGTTTATTGATTGTACTACAGGATGGACACCAGAGGATTCGGGGTTAGCATCCCGGCAGGGGCAAGAAATTCTGCTCTTTCCCAAAGCATCCGGAAGAGTACTACAAGAAACAGGAGCAAGGAGCTGTTCCTCGGGATTAAGAAGCCGGACCGTGAATTAAGGCTTACCTGCTGCTAGTTTCGAGGTATAGAATGAGTGGAATTATACGTACCTCCTTTCTCCCATGTGCCTTTAGGAAGCGATGATTAATTAGTAACTTGAGAAGGTCTTACACAAAAATTATTCAATATGTAGATAAGCCTTTGAGTCACAGGTTGGTAAAAAACGTTAAATTATCAAATTCACTATTCAATTTTATTTCATTGCATTTGTTGTTATTCTCATGAAACAGAAGTGATTTTTTCACCTATTCAAAGTATTTTAGCAATCCTCGAGAAAATTACCCTTCTCTAATTTGACAAGTCTTAAATGCATTTAATCCCACGTGGAAGGCGCTAGTATTCATGTACTTGTACTTTCTAACAAGCTCTTTAATTTCATCTCTCACCTGTCCCTTTTTTCCTGAAACACGTGCTAGTTACATATCTTAAAATGTTCAAATTTGTCCTTGTATTCGGCTAGGCTTCTGAACACCGGTAAATGAACGTAACAGTTTTGAACATTCTTCCTCAAGTTATGGGGAAGATTTGATTCTATAAACGGTGGGCGGCATTCTTTACTTAAGAACCTAAATTAAATTTACTCTATTTTATACATTTTTCATGTGAATCAAAATATCGGTATAAAATATTTCCACAAAATTTATCGATTTTTCATGAGTTCTGGAAAAATCGTTTCAGTGAAAGTAATTTTTTGTCTAGAGGGGTAAATGAATTTATATCCTACTTTCCATATTTATTTTCCTATGTGGGTATAATTCGTTTTAAGAAGCCTGCACGCAATGCTGTTAAGCGTTGGTGACTATTGAGAAATGGGCGCAGGTGAGGCCATACTTTTCTTATGGGCGTAAGGAGTACATTTAGGCTTCTACCTTGAAAGCGGATGATACTCTACAAATAAAGACCAACGTGGTAAAATCTGTGTAGTAGGTCACGGAGTACATTAGTTGCATTTTTTTCGTGATGTCATTCCTGTCAAAAGGAAGAGGTTCAAGGAAATGCTCGACCGTTTACAGGAGATGATGATTCTAAAGCCCTCCGAATGTGGCCCGGCAAAATTCTGACTGCGTATTGATGATTACGTCCAGGCACTCGCAGTTGTGTCTACAGCAAAAACTTGCAAAATTCTTGGTGCCCTCCCAACCACGGTACTCTCCAGTATGTTGCGATTCCTACTCTTAAATCTGTCTACGGATAAACGAGTGTCAGTGGGGTCTTTAAGTGGCCAGAACAACAGTTTAACTCTTAGAGGCAGCTGCATACAAGTGCCTCTTATGCACACTGAAGTTGAGACATATTTCCAGTCCATCCGTCTTGAAGCTACCATTTGTATGTTATATGACTATTTATGCTCCATTGCAGATTAATTTAAAATTGACAATGGGTTGGTTGATTCTAGTGGCCGCGCGTTCTAAGGCGTGGATCTACGGCTGCTTGTATGCTGGGATTGCGGGTTCGAATCCCGCCGGGGGCGTGGATGTCTGTCTCATGAATATTGTGTGTTGTCAGGTACAAATTACTGCGTCGGGCTGACCACTCCTCCAGAGGAGTCCTAACGAGTGTGGTGTGTCTGAGTGTGATCGTGATGCCTCGATAATGAGGAGGCCCTGGCCCACGAGGGCCATGAAAAAACATGGATTTGAATATGTTTTAACAGTGCATAACAAGATTATTTTCTTGCAGAAGATATCATTTCCGACTAGGATTGTTGATCTCCTCAAAGAACAGAGGCCAATTGAGGCTTGTTTGCCTAGATTTTGTTTTATTCTATACGCCTAAAATACTACATTAGGACTACATTAATCCGTTATTCCATTTACTAGCAGTCTGCGCAGGAGCGTTCATAAAAATGTTTAAAGTGAAAACTCTCTCCATAATCAGTGCTTATTTGGAGAGAAAACTCCAGCAGTCAAAACACATGCCTTGACCTACCTGGATGGCAGGAATACTGACATCGGAGAGGCATTAGAATATAAAGAATTGCTTTCTCTTCCTTTTAAATTTAAATTCAAGACAGGTTTCCGTTAGAGAATCTCAGTTTGTTAGGGGAAGAAGCAAAGAGCGATCACATCATGTATAAGGTAAGGAAAGTTGTTAGAAGAAGGTCAAATGTTTACACGAAGTGCGATAAAGTCAGATATGCAAGCGTTGAAAATATACTAAAATATCTTGCCTTCCGTTTTCGCTAAATTCCATGAAATAAGAGGTGCATGGTTGTGAATCTCGTGCCTGATTCTGACTTAATTTTAAGGGTCACGAGTTATTTCGATATACCCATACCCTGTGCAGTAAATGGAGCACCACCGTGCAGTATCCTCATGAAGACTTCAAGTCGGCACGTTTTAAATATGTGCACGTTTTTGCAGTGAGAATGGACTCTTCTGTTAAAGACCTCGGTATTACGCTTGCCTCCAGTGAGGCTGTGTTTAAAAAAACTACAGCACAGCTTTCTCTTTTTCTTCTGCTTTTCACTCTCTCTGTTTTAAAGTTTAAAATACTGTAAATGTCAGCTTCTCTGAGAGATTAATTTGAGCTATTTTCACCAAACATTCTTCTCTGAACTCACTCCAGAAAATGTCCTGCCTTCATATGACTGTAAGTCATTCCACGCTTATATTTGAATTACTAAAGAGATCTTATATAAAATGAGCATAACTTGCCTACTCATGTTTTCAAAATATGGACCTATATTTCAATAACAAAGCCTATCAACGTTTAAATTTACTTTATTTCGTAAGACATATTTTAGTGTACTCTGTCCTTGCTAGGCCTGTAAGCGCAATAAATGTACTAACTGTATTTCTTGTACCTTGGTAAGACATTTGAAAAAAACTTTGTCCATGACAATTAAATTACATAGATTTGCTTGTTGAATATTTGATAGTGATGAAAAATAAAGTAATATTTCCTTCTGTGTCCTTGTAAGACTGTTAACCGCTACTTCCAACAACAGCAATTTCTCGAGCAACCGTCATAAGATATGTGCAATTAAATTATATTGTGCCATTTCTAGGCGGTATTTCAAAAAGCAAATAATTTTCCAATTTGTAGTAATTTACGTTACAAATTTCTATAGCGATATAATTCGAGATAATAAAAAATGTGTCCTTGAAGCCCGCAGAATTTATTTTCATACACTTCTCAACCCCCTGAACTTAGCCAAGGAAAGTAAACGGATATTCAGAAAAAAACTTTATTTATTCAGAATTTATTTATTTTTTTGTATTAAGGAAGACGTAAAAAATAGGCTAATATTTGTATCCAGGAATCTTTCGGAAACGGACAAATTTTGTTAGCATATGTAACATAAATTAGCGAGGTCGTTTATAAAGCAATAAATTGAAAATTTTGTTGATCACAGTATCATTCAGTGGTTGTAATACAAAAGGCGTCCTTTCTAAATACAAGGAGTTTTCGGTAAATAAATTACAGAATGGAAAATCTTAAGATTTTGTATTTTTCTTCAAGAAAACTGTTCCCTGAAATATTGTTATTTACTCAGAGGACGCAGGAAGTTCCTTCTCTTGGAATTTGGGAAAGAAATTGCATGGAATATAAGCCAATGCTTTAGACGAGGTTGATGAAAACTTGGCATCTTAGATGAATAAAATTTATACCACAAAACTTTTGTAAAATCGTAGGAAGTCACATCAAAATTGCGTCTTCAAATTCCGAAACTACCAAAGATGCATGCAGAAGAATTTAATGCCTACTTGTTGCCCACACTGAGTTATTGTTAGAATTGTGTTGTCGTAATTCATGACACTCAACGTAATTGTGCACTTCCAGCTAGCATAGTGTGGTAGGTTACGAAAGACGTCTAGATTGTTGATTTACGAACAGTAGACGTGAAACGCCGCCCACTCTCAAGCGGCAATTAGAGAAACCAGATAACAAATTGTTTAATTTCTTATTGGTCTCTGCAGTCACACAATATTAATACAGGGTACTAATGAATCGATAGATATTTTTAGCCCCGCAGAAAAAAACAAATACATACAAGTGAAGGAAGATACTGGAGGGTGTCACTGCGCTGTCGTATGAAGGAAATTCACCCCTTCAAAATGCACAAGATTTAAAAATATATTTACCGAATGAATAAATATCACATTTTCTCAATTTAACGCTCCCAATTGTCAAATAAGTGCAGGCTTATTTTAATTTAATACATTGGTTTCTTTGACTTGGTCATTTAGAGAACATTTATTTCTTGCTTTTCAGCGATGTTTCTGTACAAATTGGGTAAATGGAGAGAGATTACGTTGAAAGTAATATAGCACTTACGTATTTGTTTGAAAGGAAAGAGGAGACGGCAGCTTGAACTGTACGCAAACCCATTCAGGTCCCTAGTTTTATTTTGGTCATTGACCAATTAGATTCCTTGTCATTGAAATGTAAGCGAAATCTTTACGAGTATGTCATACTAGCATCGGAAAAATTTAGGCTCAAAATGTAACGAACCCCAAAATATGAATGATTGTAATGAACACGTTTAAAGATTTTATTAAAATATGTACAGATATATACTTATATATGTGTTAGGAATTTTTTTAAATATTAATTATGTTTTGGATATACTGTATTGGTACTGACAATCTCAGAAATTCACGTCGTTCTATATCGCGAACATTAATATCTTTACTCCTACAAGTAACGATTTCTTGGGTCCTCAAATGTTAAAGCCTGTCCTATAAAAGAAATGCGAAATTACAAACAGATCCTTTCTTGGTCTCTGCAAAGGTATTAATATTAATTTGACCGTGTCATGGCTCAGGCGGTTAGTCGTTGCCCTCTCACCGCGGAGGCCCGGCTTCGATCCCGGGTCACTCCGTGTGGGATTTGTGGTGGACAAAGTAGCATTGGGACAGGTTTTTCCACGAGTACTTCGGTCTTCCCCTGTAAATTTCATTCCACCGATGCTCCATTACAAGGAAAACAATTATCATTTTCATCACAGGGTTGCACAATAAGTCTCAAGGCTGCGCTGCGTCCGTAGCATCTGCTGCGGGGCCCTTCACCAAAAAAAATTTATTTCTTAATCGTCTTATTACAAAGCGTTAACGTAGAAGCCAGCCTATGTATCATGCACACATATCCAGTTTATGGGCCTGTAATAGAATAAGGGGTCCTCATACTGACACCGCTCTTCATTGCTTTTTTCCCGTTTTGAATCAATAATTTAAATAGGAGCATTTATATTTTATTTCAGATTAAACATTTTATGCGGTGATAGAACTCAAGAACATGTCACAAGTTCCCGTAAACATAAGCCAGTATCATACGCTGCCCAATGCACTGAAATGAACTGATTACAAAAAAAATATATCCCTGTTGCTTTCAGAAACATATTAATTCATTACCAAATTAAAATTAGTGACAGAACAAAATATGCTGGGTAGAATACACGTACTATGTATTTGTCCTCCGTTTGTCCTCTTTCATGAAGACTTATCCTTTGTGACAGTCTTTTTCTTTGATACATCCCCGGTTTAAGCGCTGCATTGTCAAGTATAAAGCATTTTGTGTTGTGCCCAAAGACTCTTGCTTTTTGTAGAGGGTCGGGCAATTTTATGCACCACGGAGATATTCTTGCACATTGATGTGTACACGGATGCACAGAACTTGTTAATCCCGCACTTTAAAAAGAATGTCATTGTAGTACCATTTAAATATAACGAGAAATAAACAGGTAACAGCTCTAAATTTTACATTAGAATTATTCGTTTGGGCCCTAAAATTTACGAAGCTCATTTTTAACCTATTTTTAAAAAATTATCTATTTACATTTCACATGCCTTCGTGTTTTCTAGTAATGTAATTACTTTAATTTTCGGAGTGTTTAAGCAAATCTTGAATTCCACACTTGAACTTTCGAGTAAGTAGTCTCATAAAAATATTTAAGCATAAATTATTCTTGTCATTTCTGTCCACGAAACTTATTTTCTTACGGGTGTTGTACTCGTACAAATCATTTTTTAGTTTGGGATAAATTTTGTAAGGCGCCAAATATATTCTGCTGTTTTGATTTTCATACCCTTGTTTGTTTTGAAAAATACGCATTTTCACATGGCCTGCCGGCTCATGACTGCGATTTGGTCGTCGTCGTCCCCCGGCCCTGCCCAGTCATGCCAAATTTCTCCGAGATGTGCGACTCTGTAAGAAAGAGTTACATGAATCCCTACCGATGACTCCTAAGCAGAAATCCACTAGAGTTAGGTCTGATGTTGCTGGCGGCAATCACGAAAGTTCTGACAGACTTTCATGAATGTTTGTGAAGAGTACTGCCTGTCAGATATTGCAAAATTTGTTCCATCTCAACTCCAAAACTGGTAGTTTCTTACTGACACTTTACGAGCAATTGATGTGTCTCCCAATATTTTGAATGTCAGATAAGAAAATTGGTTAATATAATAGTGACATTGTTAATAGGCCTTTGTGTTGAGCTAAGCAATGTATTAGGCCACATTTAATGTTATTTTTCCTTTTCCTATGGCTCAACAGTCCCTTTTTCGGGTACCTTGGCCTCCTCATTTCGAGGTTTCATGGTCACACACATTTGAGACACCACAGTCGGTAGGACTCCTCTGGACGAGGGACCAGCTCGACGCAGAGACCTCTACCTGACAACACACAACACTCACAAGAGACAGACATCCATGCCCTAGGTGGGATTCGAACCCACGATCCTAGTAAGCGAGCGGCCGTAGACCCACGCCTTAGACCGCACGGCCACTGGGATCGGCATTTAATGTTATTACATACAGCATTTTCTAAATTCCTTATTACAAATTCTAATGCAGCCAAATTTACATAGCGTGCTGAATTTTATTAGCAAAAAAAACATTCAATTCTGCAAAGCCTTTGTAACAAGAAGCGCTACATAGGGATGAATAAATTTAAAACACAAACTTATATTTCTCTTACAAAATTATGAATGTTTTTCATGTTTTCCGAATTTTTAACTGCCTTTTGCCACAAAACTAAATAGGTATGATATTCTCCCATAACTGAAATTCCATACATTGAAAATAAATCGATTCCAGGTCCATGAAAATGAGTAAATTATAACACAAAAATTTAATACACTTATGAAAATATTTTGTGACATCATCTTTGTTACTTTTATTAAAAACTTAATGGAAATTATAACGGAGTTCTTGCAAACTGTAATATTAATATGTTGCAGCTTATATTTAAAATGCATTACCAAAAGTTACTATTTACCAAAGAATAATTTCTGAGAATTTTCATGAATTTTGATAAATTTTATGTATTATTCCAGCGTTTCCCTTAAGCAATGCAAACACAAATAAAACATGTCACACATGACAGCCGCAGTCGGAATGTTGTGATTACTGCAATGTACATCCTTGTTCTACAAAAAGCGGACAATTTCTTGATTTGCTGAGCGATTGCTTGATACTCAAGCAATATTATGTTTCACTGACAGAGTTTTGATAGAATTCAAACCAACCCTGCCTACTGTAGATAATCTAAACTTATTTTTCTTTAGATTCATGGATACAGCTAGAGAAACTCTTTCCAAACGAAGATCACTATAGCCAACTGAAAATTATTGTAGCTTTTTCGAGAGACAGATAAAACATGTAAACGGAAACTGTGATAAGTCTTTGTTGGGAAATAGTACACAAGTGAAATAGACCGCAGAAACCACGTAGAGAATACCGGGACTTGAGAAGGTTGCAGCGCGGCTGGGCCGTGCGCTTACCCGCGGGGTCTGCTACCAGAGTCCGCGGTAATGGCTGCAATCATCGCCCGTTGTTACGTGAAGGGTCTCCCTCAGTAGCTGTGAGAAACCCGCTTAACTAAAACATAAACCATAAATCTAAACTTGACAGCCTGCATTTTCATGTAGGTTCGCTGTGTCTAAATATGTCAGCCATTATTTTGCATTGGAATTTTGAAATAAACTTATTGGATTCATTTGGATACCTGTTACCATTTTCGTAAGCTTATACTGACTACACTCTAACGAAGGGTTCTGTAGCACAAACTTTTTTCCAGTAGAAAAAATATTATCGGTTTTATTATTTTTTAGTTTAGGACTTTTTATGGTCTAATTTATATTTCTCTGTTTCTCTTAAAGGGATATATTTAAGCAGAAAGGTTTGAAAGTGGATTACTCTTTTACAGGTACGTATGCCTGTAAGACAAATGTATGTAAAAACTAGTCTACGTGAATTTAGTCTTTATTCCATGCTACTTTCCACCGTAGATACGTCT
The DNA here is from genome assembly GCA_021186555.1 of Reticulitermes speratus. Classification (NCBI taxonomy): domain Eukaryota; kingdom Metazoa; phylum Arthropoda; class Insecta; order Blattodea; family Rhinotermitidae; genus Reticulitermes; species Reticulitermes speratus. The sequence goes on from JAJKFL010000004.1 coordinate 23,888,964, forward strand.
GTTAGTGTAGGAGAGCCAGGTCATTCATGACCGACAGAACAGAACAATTAGTTTCCAGTCTTCTGTATTGATTTAATGAAATACATCCCGTCACGTGTATGGAAAGTTCAAGGACAAATCGTGTACTATGCCTTCGGACAAAACTACCTATATTTAGAAACAGTTACAAGTTCCGGTCGCCGATGGTGATCTAGGCAGCGAAACTTTTAGATGTTTCTAAATAAATGTAGTTGTATTTGACGAATATTAAACGATTTGCCTTTAACCTTCATTGTTCTTTTGAAAACTAATATTATTAGGCATGTCTGTAAATGTAAAGATAAACAGGATACAATTCTTGTCCACGCCATGAAGGTGTATAGGCAGATGAGATTTACAGCTCCACTCATTCTTAACCTTGACCCTAGATGGATGTTAGTGGTCGCCTTCACAACCCTGCCGCTTTACCCCAGTGAAGGAACATGAGCACCCATTGAATAAGGGACATGGTTGGCCCCAGAGCCGGTCTGGACGTATTTAGGAGAAGAGAGGGTCCTCTTGCCCCTGACGGAATTCGAACCTCAGATTATTCAGCCCATAGCCAGCGGGAGACACTAGTCGAAATTTTTTATTTATAAGATAAAATATGTGATAACACTTGAATAGATTTCGCACAGTTTTGCTTCATTTAGATGATACAATCAAGGTAAGAACTCTTCTGTAAGTCAGACTGTAAGTTTCTTGTTATTATTTTAGAATTTTCATAGAAATAATTCATGAATTTATGTTAGTATTAGGCTATATTTGTGCACATTATATGTCACTATTATGAATATAGGATATAGTTATTTAGATTTTCTAATCTAGCAAACAAATTGTGGCTCATGTGAATGAGGGTAATCTCGTGTATTGTTTTACTCTGTGTATGGAGAACTGTGACAGGGTTCAATATACAATTTGCCAGTTTTTGACAATGCGGCGAGAGAAGCACGTTCCAGTACAGAAACAATGTAGCACTTTTTTTTCCTCTCAGCAATGAGGTGTATGAAGGTCCTGCCCTTGAATTTCGAATTCATTGCTACAAGTAAACTTAAAAAGAGTGGAAGCACGAAGCTTAATACCGCTGTAATATATGGGGTTCTTTAAATGTCATTATACTTGAATCAGAATCTTACCCTAATAACGTTCCTCAACTTAATCAGGATGTGGGATAAGTTGAGAAAATGCAGACCTTCATTCCTTTTTTATTTTTTCCCTTCTTTTTCCTTTTCCTCTTGCTGAGCAAGTGAAATCAGTGGTACTAATGCTATAATTTCATGGACATTTTATTATCTTTTTAGAAAGAAATAGGTCTGTATAGAGTAAGTCTGCCGTGAAGAAGGCTGAATTTTCATTCGTAAGTCGAAGAGTCGCAATTGATCGAAATCCTTTCAAGAAGGTGGAATATGACAGTAGGGAGACTTATAAGCATCCATGCTAATGTATATAGCAGGAGATGTATTCATTGTTCAAGGACTTTCATTGTCGTTTGAAATAAATAAAATGAGATTCGTGAGCTATAAAACAAATCTACATAACTGAAGCTACAGAAGAAATTCCATGCCTTAATGCCTTATTGCTAATTACCATACGAAATATATAACTCAATTTAACAACAAAAGATCCTGTATTTAGTGATAAACAATATTTATCTCTTCATTACACGTAATATAATTCTCTGGTGTATAAACATCGATTATTTCCTTGAACAATAATAACCGGTTGATCTTTGTAATGGAAAAGATTATGTTTTGTGTGAGGTAGGAAATAAATTTTTATAACGCAGTATTGTTTATCCGAATTTTATGCTTTACAGAATTAAGCAATAGAAGAATATATTTAGGTTGTTAAATGAAAGCTGAAGTGAAATATGGACCGATTTTGTAGCTGATTATGTGTGCGTGCCTGCGCAAAAGTGTAGCTACTTGTGCATACGTGCGTGCATGTATGAGCGTGTGGGTGTGTGTGTCGTGAATAAAGATGAAAGAATGTGCAGGCTAAGCCCTGGGAGAAGCGTTGTTTTATTCAGATATTAAAGAAAAATCGCCGTCTCTCTCTCTCTATTTCTTTCTGTCTACCCAATTCTGATCAAATTCGCAATTCATCATAATGATATTACGACACAACCGATAAGACTTCTAGGAACAAAACGTGGGGTAAATATATAAAAAATAAGGATTAAGTACGCTATCAGCAGCCACTGTATTTTGAGGTTCGTTCGGTATGCCATTCCTTCGAGGATTGGGAGAGGTTTCTAGTGATTTGTACGTCAGAGAATTGTTGGAATTACCTCTCAACTAATAACCTTGACCCCTTCCTATACTCCACAGCATCTTAATAACATTGCGTAATGACATTATTCCTGTGACAAAAATGAATGATTCTTCAGGTTAAAGGCAGAAAGAAAGGAAAGTAAAGTATGTGTGTGGAACAAAGGCACTACATACTTATGTTCCTGCAATCACCTTGATTAATACTCCAGAAAAACAATGTAATTTCACTTGCTTATCATTTGAAATAAGAAAATATTATATTGTTTAAAATCTTCTTGCATAAATTGATAGGCGAAGAGATTTCAGACTCCACTACTATTTTCCGTAAGAGAAATGCATGCAAGGTCTGGTAGGTAAAGCTGAAGGAAAGGAATCACTTACAAGATCTAGACATAGATGGGGATAATATTAAATAGATCTTAAAGAAATGAAATGGGAATGTGTGAAACATTTTCATCTAATAATGTAGGGGCCAGTGGCTAGCTGTTGTTTACACTGTAATGAAAAATTTTCTCCATAAAATGAGGAGATTTTCTGGACTAGCGGTGCAATTAGTAATTTCTTAAGAAGGTATGCGTTCAACAGAGTTAGTCTCATGTAGAATTTTTTGTCAAAGGTAAGTGGGTGTTATGTCAATTATATTATATTCTGCTTCATGGCATTTAAAAAACAGAGACCTTTCACGACCTGTACATTGTACATAATTATGGAACCCAATGTTATCATTTCAGTAATGTTAAAGCACCATCTTCTGTAGTCTCAGATATCAACTATGACCTCCGAATTTCTATAAAATAAGGTTTACATTTTTTTCGAAATCTATATTCACTTATTTGTGGTTGATTTAACTACTATTTAATAGGTGAAGAAAGAGCCCGACTAAAGCAGTCACAAGCGTGACTAGGATGAGGGCTGGGCAAGCAAAGAATCGTTGTTTGATTCTCAGCATATATACGGGATTTTTTTCTCCAACTCATGCAGACCTATTCTGGGGCCATCCAGCCGCCTATTCAATGGATACCTGCCGTCTTTACCCGGGGGTAAAGTAGTCGGGGTGTGAATCCAACCACTCACATCGGGTGCCCAGGTTAATAAATATTGGATCCATGCCTTCCCTCATATACGTTTCTGGCGTGCATACGGAAGACTTTTCTTTAGCAAGAATGTAACATCAAAGGTTGGGAAGTGCAACAAACAAGACACAGGCAATACACACGTACGTACGAACGTAATATTGAGGCGTCTTCGCGTAACTATCATTGCCGTGGAAAAGCAATAAGTATACATATTCTGAGTGTTTGTCTGTAGCCTTATCTATCCGGCATGCAAAGCGCATGCTCCGTATTATATTGCCATCTGTGGCCTGTCCGGCTCTACCAAATTTTTCCACATTATCTCCTAAGTGGCACGATATTTGTGAAAAGTTACTGAACCTAAAATGTGTCTTTTGATTTTCTCTACCAAATTTCTGAAACATTTCTTATTCTAAAAAGAATTCAGCTAGATATTACCATAAATGTTCTTACTTTTTCATATAAAGTAACGATAATGCTTGTCATATTTCAATGAGATGTGAATTTTCTTGATAGATTTTTTAAAAATATTCTACTATCTAATTTCATGAAAATCCGTCGAGTGAAAACTGAGGTGTTCCATGAAAACAGACAAACAGACAGACAGAGAAGACGAAGTTAATAGTCGCTTTTCGCAATTTTTCTAACGCGCCTAAAAATGAGTTAAGGCGCTAGATCAGGACGTGATTATTACTTAATTTGAGCGACTCCCAGATTTGGTTCGGATGGAATTCGTAAAGCCACTAAACTTTGCATTCAGGATACTCACTCCTGGGGTCGGGGTTAGAGGAGAGGGCCTTTAACATAAAAAGAAACCTTACGAAATCGAAAAAACTTTGGTGTCAACATCTACAATTTTATATTCTGGGGTGTAACATTTTTCTTGGAATACCCTTACAATGTAGGTAACAAATTCCTTCGCAGCATCGGCAACTGTGTACTAATCGACACGAATTCACATCCCAAAAAAGCTGAATCTTCTTGAACACGGCTCTGAAGGCCTCAAATCTTGACATACAGCAAGACTTACCACATTATCAAAGTCACACCTTTCTAAACTTCTGCAAATCAGAATATGTTGCACCATTGCAAGATTCAGTTCTGGCTACTTCAGTCTCTTATGAAACAGCCCGAATCCGGTTATGACAAGCGACAATATATTTCCATTGACCTCCATTCAGTAGACCTACCTACTGATCATTAACCTTATCAAAGTCACAGATATTATACTTTAACTTCAAAAGTTTACCCATAATCAGCCAATGGTAGTGAGTGATAATTAACTATGTATCCTTTTTTCCGCCATTCGATTTTTAATACCAAAAAATTGTTTCAGTTTAGGTCAGTGCAGCGGCCATTAATTATTCTTGATTCCATGCAGACAGCAGAGCATAAGCGTCATCTTATACAAAATTTTTATTATATGAAGGCCCACGACATTTATCACGTGATAATGAATGGATCACTAACAAGTTTCATGCATTCACAAAATTTAATAGAAAAAGGCAAGAAACCCCAGTCCTTTTTTTCCACAATGGAGACATTTGAAGCAGGTTGTCTCCGTATTCTATTCTTTTGTACCCTACTCAGAAAAAAAATATACATATTTCCCTTTCGATTTTGTTATATGAACCAAAGCATAACTCGGTTATCAATAATGTCGGTCGTTGCGCATCATTATACCTCAGAATTACGATAAGTTAAAAAAAACTCTTGACTAAGGTCATGATAGCGAATTTAAGGTCCTTCCGGTGTCTCTTAAAACCTGTTGGAGATAGATGCTGTTATTTCAGTAGTATTGGCAGGCATATATATACCACGCATGATCAGTATCTGCTTGCAAACTTTCTCATGGTTATTCTTTTAAATCTTCATAATGCTAACGTTAACTAATGTTAAACTTAAAGTCAGCCTAGAAAAAACAGCACCAAGTAAGCATTGGTTGCGATTAATACAAGAATGTTATATAAATAAAAAATTTGTAAAATTATAGAACAGAGAATGAGTAATTATAATTTTCATTAAATGAATATCAGTATCCTCTTACATTAGAAACTTCATGATGTAAATATTTCCTTGCAATTTTCTTGTATCAAGATAATAAAAATCTATGTAACATTCCTAAGTATAATTCTCCGGCAGGTATAATTATACCAAGTTAAATTTTGCCGTATAACCTGCCATGAAGACACAAAAGTGGAGTAGAGGTATAGCTGTGCTCTTTCTTTAACCTCGGCGCTAGATGAAGGTGAGTGGTTAACGCCACGCCCCAACCGCTTTACCCGGAAATGACAGGGTGTCCACTTTATAGGAGGCTCAATGGATTCCAGAGACGGTCTGGACGCGTGTATAAAGTTTCGCTGTCAACGGGATTCGATTCCCAGAACGTCCAACACGGTAAAAGTATACACAGTTTATAAATTCGGATTAAGTATTTTTAAAACTCTCGAACAATAAATAAAACATTACTTAACAGCTGAATTTTTGGTAAGCTGAAGTGCGTACACAGCCTTTAATTTCATTAACATAACATGCAACTTTATTGCGCCTAGGCCTATGGTGGTGCGTTTCTTCAACAGTAAACACAATTTTACACACTTATGAACTGAAACACATGCATAAGCGATATTGCGAGATCTGAGATTCTTAGAGCGATTTTGTTAAAAACTCAGTTCTTGTAATATAAAGCCGTAATGATTAGTAAAATGTAACCGATGTTTCGAAAATCTTACTGCCTTCATCTTCAGTAACTCACAAATCGTGAACTCTTAAACATTGTAATAGAGCAAGCTTCTTCTTCCGAATGTCTGTCAATTAACATGGCGTCATATCGCAGAAGCCTTGAATATTTAACAGGTAATTTTACGGCATAATTTGCAATATATTAACAGAAGCATATTTATATATTTGAGGAAAAGGCTGAAGACGAAAAATATCACTGGCAGTGAGGAAATAACTGTTTAAAGCCCAATGGTTATTACGTTTACCACTTTTTTTAACATTAAAAAATTTCACATTTTACGCACACAGTGTATTTTTGTATTACTTAATCCTTGCAACACACATCCATTATTTCCCTACATGAAAGATTTATCGACTGGTCTATATAACGGACACGGTGTGTGTTCTCTGTGAGGTAGGAAATGAATTTTTATTTTTACTCGTAGTGTAGAAAACGTTCAGTCTTCAATGGGTCAATGTTACAAATGCGTCCGTAATTTAGTTTTCCTCTCTATTGACGTGCGATTTTCTCCCTGGTTCGAAAGAAACATTTTCAAACCTGTTGTGATTGTCTTCAGATTCCATTCAGAAATTACTTTTATATTGTCATCAAGTTAACTACGGTCATCTATTTACATATCAAATCATGCCATGCTTCATCTACCTTGCGAATGAATTTAAATCTACCTCAACCAAGGAACAAAAAGAAAGTTCAGAATTAAAATTGACATGGCCAAGAACATGATTGATGAAGCAGGGAGGAAATTTACAAAGGAGATGTTTTTACGACAAACCTTACGTATTCTGAGCATGTCTTATCCATGTTTAAATATGTGTAGCTCTTTAATAAACTAATAAGAGTAGCGAGAGACAAGGAATTAACGTACACTGGACCGTGCAATGAATATTCATCAAAGAGGTAATAGCTATCTGATTGGTAGAAACAAAAGGCCAATCAGTGTGCTGATTTCAACTACTCTCTCAGCATATTAGTAATTACCTGTGCTTGAAAGTTATAACATATGAGACAATTTGTTTCGTCACTCAGCCGTTACTTGAAGTAACAATCCTTCGTATGTTTACGTTTGCAGCCATTCACTGTACTGGAATCCATATAATTAATTTAATTAAATTAAATGCGTTTAAATATATAAAATGATAAATAAAATAGCACAGTTTCCAATTTTAATTTTTTAATAAATTCGAAGTTTAAAAAATAAAACTTTTGACGCGTTCGAAACAACACCTTGAAATATACCCTAACTAAATTCACAATACCAGTCAGTGCGTCTTGTATATCCGTCCGCACAAAAAAAAACTCTGGAACCGATAAGGTGCTCATTACAAAATTTAAAATTTGGCAATTTTACTTAAATTTGTTAACGCATTCTAATATGTATTAATGTCTGAAAAAATAAATAAACTTTAAATAAAGACCTAAATACGTTTCCTTGAGCACCTGAATCTTAACTCGCTAAATATGTATCGGACGGAAAAATGTATTTTACGGAAGCCGTAAAACATGTAGCTCAAATTTTATACCAAGTTAACTTTTTCCATAAAGAGAGCTAATGAAGGAAGGAAAGAAATGCGTTAGAATTCTAAGGATGCACATACAGTTCTTAACTTGTTTAAGACATTAATATCGCAACGTGCAACTCTGACGTCTCTCTCGTCTCGAATATTAATATATCACAGGTCAGGAGACCTTTACAATAAGTAGCAGAACAATTGTTTTATACATAAGTTATATGTTAATAAAGCAATTATTTTAATCACTTCTGAAATAGACCAAACATTTGTGTTATGCTATAATAATAATACAGCTCGCCTGACTTTCCAGGGAAATATGAATACCACTTAAATTTCAATGCAGATCCAAAAAAAGAGTTAATTCCATGCATTTTAAATGAATTGTTCATTTATAAAATGAAATAAATGCACGTGTATTACGGTGTTTTATTACTCCTACATGTTTCGGCATAAAACTTTGCCATATTCAGGGAGTGCACACACCAACTTAAAATTTTCTAAAATATAATAGATTACAGTAGTAATAATAATTATATGTAGCATTTCGCAACTTGATTCAAAGTTCTTTGAACCAAGCTGCGTGTGTGAACTCCCTGATGATGGAAAGTGAGTAAGATTGCAATATTGTGTATATCATAAAAGCATTTAGTTGGTTTCGTAAATGAACAATTCAAAAAAAGAGCTTATACCTAAATCACAATCAGTATAGTTGCAAAAACTCACCTACAGATAGAGGTAGAGCCATGTCGCAAAAATTACTGTAAACCAAATGTAACTAAGACAAACAGCAATGTCCAATATGTTATTAGAATAACGAATCAACATTTGTTAAATCCTTTACATAAAACGGCAAGCTATGTTTATTATCGATTAACTTCTCTCTATTCTTATCTTGCAGGCAAATGTCAATTTCAAAACTAAAATTTTACACTCGTTCGATTTTTTCTTTATCTTTCTATAAATAAAATACCTACTGAACCATCATCATCATCATTATCATCATCAGCCACAGGGTATAAACCTTTCCAAACCTGCTCCCTCTTCATGTGCCTTGATCCCCCCATCTTTCCCTTGGATGTCCTAAATTGCTTCTGCCAGCTGGAATGTATTCATAGACTGACTTGGGAATGCGTGTCTCCTTTATTCTTAATAAATGTTGCGTCCACTTACGTCTATAGCCCACAATAATATTCAAACTACGTACTGAACTGAACGCTGAAAGTAAACAACCGTGAATGTTATGAATAAATACTTGTAAGTTAAGGTTTGTTAAGACTTGTGCCTGTCTTTCTCTGAATATGGTGGCACCCTTCCGCAAAGGGGCTGCCAGGTAACAATAGCCATCTTTCATAGGGCAACCAAATCATTAGGGACGTTGCCTTCTTACACATTTTCAGTGCGTGTAAGTAGAAGTCTGTCCGTACGGACTTAAAAAATGTTATTTGAATGAGGTTTGTGTATGTGCGTGCGTCCACTACAGAGTTCATTTGTACAAAGATAAGATTGCGATAGTCAGACGCTTAATGTTCATTGGCGTGAAAGCATGAGGACATAAACACATTACAAATAATATTGTAACTAAACTAATTACATCGTGGTTTTATTACGGCAGGCGTTCCGGGAAATAACATTAATAGTAATTACGATATTATATTGGCATACAGAAGATCGTAGATTATCAATACAATGTTGTTTTTGCTACAAATGCAATGGAACGCGTTTTCCTTAATGTAAACTCAAACAGCGTTTTCTTTTGTTGTTGAAGGATTGAAATAAAAACGCAAATATATTCATTATATTACTTCTATTCTAGAATTTATTGAAGGAAGCAATCTCTTCTCGATTAATTTTCCCTTAACACTTCCTATTAGAAATACAGAGAATGAAGACTTATATAATGTAAATATTTAAAATGTGCGGCACAGTAATTTCCTCCAAAGCATTGGTAGCAATTTAATATGGATGCAGTATATTTCTCCGGTGTTGAAAAGTATGAAGATAGAGACAACACGAGGTCATAATCTACGAGCGAAAAATGTGAATCTCCACTGCCGAATAGTACCTTTGATCTAGGTGTGCAATTTGTAAAAGCTAAATTTTATGCGTGCTTATTGATTACTTCAAGGTAATTCTCTCTATCTATCCAGCTTTCCAGTGGTTCACCAATTACTCGTCCTCAGTCACTTTTCGCAAATTTCTGATAGTATACTAAGTACTTGTACAGTTTGTAGCATATACGTTCCATAAAACAAATATGTCAGGGCTGAAATCATGAAGATCCTAAATGAAAAGTGGTGCTAAAAGTTGCCGTGTGCTATCTCTGTCTCTATATTCAGGGTAAAATGTGAAGACAGCAGGTCTCTCCGAAACTTCGGTGATTAACTACCAGAAAACATGACATGACGGCCGTCTTCATCTTCTAGCCTCAAGACTGAAATAGGTTTCTTCGACAAGCAGGTAACTAGCTACAAGACTACACGGTGTCACATCCCAGAAGACAATAATCTGTATAAAAAGAAACTACATTTACTGAGAGGTGTAAAGGCAAATGTGAACCTGTAACATGCAACGCAGTCAGAGAGGGGGAGTAGATACCGTGGGTGGTCAAGGCCAGGCCCCTGCTTCCTTACCCCCGGGAAAGGGCCCCAGTACCCATCGTAAAGGGGCTGCGTGGGTTCGAGGCCCGGTTTGGAGTTGTGTAAAGAAATGGAAAATTCTTACCCCCACAGCGGTTTGAGCCCCGAAATAACCAGCCTGTAGCGAGTCGCTATACCGAATACACCAACCCCGGGCCCCTGAGGGGGTACTAAGAGGAATATTAACATAGGTTAAGGAAATTATACGCATATGTACTTCAACTCAGTTCTATTTTAACTGCGAAATGATTAATGAACAAATGGCAGAAAAATTTCATGAGTCGTAGGATTTTAAGGAAACTGCACAGAAATAAAACATAAAATAATACATATTGCTAATTTTGAAAGAGCGCACTCAGCCGGTAGAGTCAGTCGTTCATATGTCAATTGGAGGCGACTAATCCTCAACACGGAATCAATCCGTAGAAAACTCACTTTAGCATAAGTTGGGGATACAGGCTGCAGATATGTCTTGAGACAGATAAACACTGGAATGTTTATACCGCCACAATTAATTGAAAATATTTTATAGCTTGTTTAACTCTATGATTACTCACAATAACCTCAGTTGCCCATTAAGTCCATATTGTATGTTATTTTAATATGTAGTCTATTTTATTAGACTAGTAGTGACTAAATGCTAGTCATAAGAATGTATTCATAGTTATTTCCGCTGCAATAGAATATAATTTGGTACAGAACATCACAAGATTAATTGTATAATTTTCAACCGAAGTACTGTAAGTAACAGTAAAATGACAAATTTTGTAGGACATATAATTCACGTCTTCATAAAATGGCCGCCCGAGGGGTCGCAGGGAGATGGGTACCTTCATCAGTTCATAAATATCGCGTGATAACTTCTCGGTACGCGTTTGCTACAACTTTATTCGTTGTGTTTATGTGCTTCACAAACCCACATGACATGCCTCTGTCACTAATGAAATCTTCAATCTAGATATATTTTTTTACTCTTTCTTTTAGTAGCCAAATTCTTTTATTAATATTAAGCGTAGGAAATAAATTAGTTCTGTAAGTTGTTGCGTGTTCTTATATATGTGAGTATCTGTCAGTCAAAATACAGGAAGTAACAAATATTTCACAATACAAACAGAAGAAACAGTGACAACTGTTTTAAGAAGGGCAATTTGTTTACCGCATTCTTATTACAAAAATATTAATTTCTGTTACGTGAATCCCAAACTCCAAATTCCATGTGGATATTCTATGGTCACATGTTCAGTAACAAAAGAGAAACCTACTGGAAACCATAAGAGCAATTGGCTACCCTATACATTTAAATAAATAAGTTGTTTATTTGTGCACTTTAGGATCCATATGTTGGAAGTAAAACTGAATATCGTTTTAACGCTTTAAAGCACATGGATACTATGTGTACGAGTACCACCTGCGTCAACAAGACAAGAATTTGCATTTTGCGTACGGAAACATTATGTGTACCATACGATACAAGAATAAACAACGATTATTTCCGTGACAAGGTTAACTGACTGGTCTTCACAATGGAAAAACAGTGTGCTTTCTGTGACATAGAAAATTAACTATTGTACATTATTTACTAAGTTGATGCTTTAGAGAATTTATACATGTTACATGCCAATAAGTAGTCAATTTTAGACTTATTTTTAAAAAATTTTAAATGATTCCCCTTTTCCTCGTAAAATTTCCCAGCATCTAACTTCACTGTGTGGCTCTTGAGTAGTTATATGAATACAGACGGAGGGACAGAGAGATTTTATTAGGCGTTCCGCAGAGATGTGAACGTGCCTAAGACACAGATGTTTTACACGAATAACATGGCATCCAGTAACTTAATATTCTGGGCATTGTTGTAATAAACTGCAGGAGACTTCATAGTACAGAAGGAATACACGAATCGGATATGTTACAAAACGAGGTCAGAAGAATTTTTTCAATGTTATTGGTAATACTAAACACCACATGATATTCAATTGACAAGTAACTAAGGAAATGAGGTATTATAAATATCTGATATCTTTTCTTTCTTGCTGACATCTTACGTCATGAAGTCCAACTGCAACAAAGATTGATATTATTATAAGATTTAAAACCCCTGTTCTTATCTCACAGAGAACACACCATATCTTGATTACAAAGACAAATGTCTTAAAACCGCTTAGGGAAGAAATCGTTCGTTCTAATAAATATATAAAGGCCATAAATGTATTCTGTAGACAAGTTGCAATTTTTTAATAATAAAGAAGTTGTTACGTGTAACCACCACCATACTTTCAATAGTTACTCCTACAAAATTTTATTCGGCAGTAAATAACAGTTAAATTATCATATCCAGTCTTTTATAAAATATATGATAAGCTTATTGCAAAAGCCAGAAAGAAAGGATTTAGGAATATTTTCATTTCCGTAATGTGTAACCTTATTTTTCGTAGCATATATCTTCTTGGGAATTTAATGATTTCTTAACTAGTTAATAAACTTATGGAATTTTATGGAATTCGGAAATTCATTACCTTTTCACAATATCCCGTTACTGGCACCTATTCTGAGCCAGATACATCCGCTCATCGCCCTTTAAATACAATTACCCTACCACACACTTAAAGATATTTTCACCTATGCTTACGTCTTCCAAGCAGTTTCTTTCATTCAGGTTTTTTTGCCGAAATTTGTAGGCATTTTTCTGTGTCATGCGAGTCATATTTTCCTATTCAATATCATTCGGCAATTGATTAAATATTCGATATCGAACTGTATATTTTAAGTCGCATATAGTCTAATAATTGAGCATAAATATGAATGTTTTTGTGCACGTAGGTAAATTAATTTTATCACTCATTAAAAACAAATGTTATTGACTCTTTGAAGGTAAATAATCCTTTTAAATGCAAGTCACAGCAGGTGCTGGAAACAAGGTACGACACAGAGTTTTTTTCTTGACAAGGCTAAAAGGTCTCTAGACAATATCACGAGAAGTCTCTCGTTATAGACACCTGCTAGAGGAAGCAGAAATGTTAATGTCACATTAGAAGTTACACATAACAAATTTACTTCCTGTTATTCGATACAAAAAAATACATTTTATTATATCAAAGCTTGAAATGCGATTATGATAAAAGTGATAACCCTGAATAAAAAATTACGTTCGCAATGCTTGAATCCACAATTGCATAACAATAAATTTTTCTAGGGTAAACAGGCAGGTCTATTGGATTTTACTTCCATGTTTCGAAGATTATTTATCATATTATCATATAAGAAGTCACTGTATTCACTCGCCATAATAATGTCTCATATCACGCAAATGAAACTCTTCTTGTAGTTACAATTTAAAAATTGTAGTAATCTAATCGTAATTTAATAGAAAATTATTTCCAATACATCCATATAAACACTATTGTGCACACTTTATGACACCATTTCCAAAAATTTAGTTTAAGAAATTATATGTGAAAAAAACATGCCTAAATATAGGGCACAAATGTCAAAAACTGTGCAGCATCTAATACTTGCCCAGCTAGTAAAGAAATTCCTCACACTTCAAGCAGTTTGAAAGTTCGTTACATTAGTCATTAAATCCCGCAAACTGATTCCTGTCCTGCGGCAGATAAATCACTTCCACCTTCTCGCGTACTATTTCCGTAAGTTCACTTAAATATTATTCCCAACTATATCTAGATTTCAAGTGTTCCCTGTCCTTACATGCCCTAACCATCTTTCCCAATCGTGTTACTTGTTCCATCCATTTCTTCTTCCTTGACTTTCTGTCTTTAGCAATAGCCTACTTGAAAAATTTTTAATGTTACTTGTAAGTCAGAAAGAAAAAATTCCCTCTTTCAAATAAAACGGACTTCCATTTATCATAGAATATACCCTTATAAGGAACATAGAGCTAATATATGAAAATATTCCACAACACGTTGTATTGTTGCTGGATGATGAGAAAATTACGATAATCAACAATACACAGCACAAAAATTTTTATTTATTTTATGTTTCCTGTTTAAACATAACTCTTATTAGATTTACGTGGGATAAGCCCACTCTTGTGGCTGAATGTTGTTTATATTTGAATTGTCTAATAATCTTTACTGTAAGTGCAATTATATATGTAAAGTTTCTTAATAACTTCCTTGTTAATAAAGTCCACTTCACTTTTATTTAAATGACATCAGACACATTGCTATCCAATATTAATGGTTGGCACAAGTTTTATACACAGAATGAAATATATGTATCCATCGTTATGATACTGCTGTCCCTATTTCCTTCAGATTATTTATGTGAACTTTGGAAATTCCAAAGCCCGGATCATTAACCATGTCTGTCATTTCTGTACCAGCAGCTGATAGCGATAATTACCTCCGTCTATGCAATGAACATTTTTACTCTTTCGATGATATTTCACCTTATCTTTATTACAGAAGTTTGTAAAAAGGTCATTTGTACAGCATGTTTATTAAGTGAAAACCTACATCTTTGATCTGGCAATTGATCCATTAAATTGGTCGGTGAGTTTATAGAATTCCTGTTTGTAATTATGTAAATCACAAAGCGTCCCCCAGGACGCTGCAATATTTCAAATATTGCGATTATTAAAAACATTCCGAATATAGTTTATTAGCCAAACCGCTATAGCGCTTACACACTCGAAACATTTGCCAGTCGTGTAGACTAAGCCAATATTTTTAAATTAATATTCGAACATTAGCATCCACAATTAAAAGAATATTCCTACACTCACAATTCACATGAACGCAATTGAGAATTTGTCACATCCGATTAAATTAATAATTTCACCACTTCCTCCCCCGTTGTGTTATTACTGCCTGCTCCCCAAAAACGTAAATTTCACAGAAACGCTTCCTATTGCATTGCGATCGAAACGATTTATATGCAAATAAAGACCGAGGTCCATGTGACTGGTAAATAGTTACCAATATTTCGGAGAAGAAAAGCGACTCCTTGTTCAGGGTCAAGATTAGAATTTCCTCTTTCGATTACAGCACATTAATATGCATTATAGACCATCCCCTTAAAAATACTGTAATTCTAATAAAGTAAAATATTTCATAGATTGCTTTTTCGTTTTCTGGATAAAGAAAAATATACTATACTCAAAAGCAAAACAAAAACGCAATTCTATTAGAGAAATATAAGATATGCCTGTTCTTATTAGTGAATATGTATCATAATGTAATAGGCTAATAATTGGTACCTGAAGTACAAAAGTTTAAAAATAGTACTGCCTCCATTGTCAGATTCAAACGTGGCTATGGAGATGGAAGTATTACTCTCCTCCGAAAAGTTAATAACTATTTGCCAGTGAACATGCCTTAAGATGCGTTATTTGTTTTATTCTTCGACTTCTTGAGCCTTGAAGATGGGACCGATAGGTTGTCCCGAAACGTTAGTACAGAACTACCACTCAACGCTGCGTAGTATCCCAAAACAGTGCAGATCTCATGTCTCAAGATCCTAGAAGATTTTAATCTGCATCAATACCCACGTCAGTACTTCACACCTGTATTTATTTAGGCTATACTCCTTCCACTTTAATCATCACGAACTGGCTATGTTGAGATTCTGAAACAATCCTGTTGCAGGAACGCACGAACTGGTCACTAACTGAAAAGAAGGCGCTACCAAAACAGGTGAAAAAATAGAGAATAATGCCGGCATAACGTAAGTATCGAGCGGGATTCGAACCCATTATTCTAGGGTACGAGTACCCTAATAATCACAGACGGCGCGACCACACTGATATGTCCTGGCAATTATATTCTGCCATTAAACATTACAGTAAAGTTTTAGGTATTCTTGATTATTTGTGGCTAATATGAAAGCGCTAATATACATTGGCATATGGATTTCCAAATTGCAGTGTGAGAGTAGGATTGGCTTAATTTGACGGAACGTATCACATGGTAACTATAGTCAAAGCAATCAACCCATACTTCTCTTATTCGTAATGTATACCCTTCAAAAACGAAAGACAAAAGAGTGAAACGCAAAGGATCTTGGGAAAAGTTGTATCCTTGCCCGCCCAGTAGTCTGAAAGCTATCAACATAGTACAGATGCACTAGCAGGTAGTCGCACGCATGCACACACATACTTGTAACCCAGATTCAGGCAGGTCCTGCAGGTCCTGCTGTCCGCACAGCCTCCCGGAATTCTGTTACACACGCCGACACTTCTAGAGGGGATGCACAACACCGGCCAACTTCTTCTTTCTCCGTGGATGTGCACAAACACCACCGCAAGCTAGCGTTGTACTCAACAACTTGTGTTGGGGAAGAACTTTTAGTGGAAACCAAAGCAGAAAGCATCAGGGGTCTGCGCGGAGAAGACCAAGCAAGCCAGTGTATACAAGAGAGCCTCTCATCCGGACACCAACCAATAAATATTAAACGGGAACAAACAAATGGTCTTTTCTTTTCTCTCTCTCACTCGTTCTTCTTTCTATTTTACTGTCTCTCCTTATTAGTTGTCAGTTTGTTTCTATATATCTTCCCTTCTCCGCCTTGATCATGCGATCCACCTGTCCACCCCGCTCTCGACTGCATACACACAGTGTTGTATGTGAATTACAGTCCCTACCCCAGCAAACACATATCACTAAGAGCACTTGCTTGACATTCAACAATCCATCTTCTTCAACTCCTGCCGGTCTGCCCGCCCGCCTGTCCGCTGCCTGATTCTGTGCCATTTGTTTAGGTACCCGTTGCATCTGCTCTTTTCATTCCCTTGTGCCTTACTTTTACATCGTCTCCTCTGACTTCAAATCTTCACTTTGAATATATATATATATATATATATGTATATAGTGTGAGTGAGTGATGTGTTTTATGATTCATATTTGTCATTTTATGCGCTCAGGGAAATGAGAGTGCAGTTACGTAGGTGAGTCATGCAGCAGACACGAGCAGGTGAAAGGAAAGCACGAAAAGAAGAGGAGCTCATAAAGTAGTAAAATAATAGAAATAGCTAAAGGAAGCCGAGCCAGGCCTCATAAATCCAATTGTCGAACGACGTAGCTGGCACAGCCTGTTGCTCTTGCTGTGAGCGGGGCCGGGAACAACACATGACCGGCAGTCAACAGCCCAACTCCCGCCCAGCGTCACCATTCAAGTCCCCTTCCAATCTTCAGCCAAATTCAAGGCAACAGTTATCCATTTTTCGGGTCTTCTTACAACCAATTCTCCCCGCGTCCCATACCCAACTTTCTTTTCCTTGTTTCATTTCAAAGTCGAATGGTTTAACAAGAGACTGCATGTGGTCAAAAGCAACATTTACCTGTGACAGGATATTTTATTCCTGAGACTGGGCGCCCAGTGAATTGAATGGTTTAGAATGAGGGGAGAAAGAGCTGGTCAAAAGCATTGAGAAACCTACCCAGAAGGTGAAAAGTGAAGGGAGGGGAAAGAAAATATTGAAAAAGGATGTACAAAACACCTCAACAGCAGAAACGAAAGACGAGCGTCTCTTGAAGGGAAGAAAAGACAAGAGGACAGAAATAGTTACGACGACATTGTCCAATAAATAAGTCTATCCCCGCCTTCTGCCATCTATAACTTTTAAAAATCTCTGACACTCTCTAACCTATCCCAAAAAAATGCAACATTCCGTAAAAAATAGTTGTAACAGAGAAGGTTATGTTGGGGGATGGACGACAACACAGCTGCATAACTTACATTCCGTAGTCTGTTTTCAAGATAAATCTGCAGGCTCGGTGAATAGGGTGGAGGGAACCGTGAAAGAACCGTTTCAACAGAACAATATTTCAAACATATGCACTTCTACCATTTGGATGAGAAAGGCCAGATCATCTCTTTCAACTTGATGTGCGTCAGAATCCTTCTACATAGATAAAAATGGGCAATAAAATGAGTAATCCGCATCCAAATACATGGAAGAGTTCATAAAAAACGACCTGATTTAATGACAAATACTAATCACACAGGTGTTGACATGGGCAGTCAAAAAGAAATAATTCAGGGTAATACAAAATTGTATTTAGAGAAAATACTGACCCACAAATGGTGATGCAAGGTGAAAGGAAAGAAATCTTTTAGTTCTGATAGAAGGAAAGTGGGGGAGGTGACATCTCCTTTCATTACGCGGTTAAAAGTAAAGTTATTGTCATGCTTAATTAAGCAAAACAACACGAAACATGTGTCGGAGTAAAAGCATAAATCCATTCATTCTTAACCTCGGCACTAGATGGAGATGAATGGTAAGTTACACACTCCGGCCGCTTTACACCAGCTAACTATTTATGTAAGAGACTAGGTGGGCCTCAGAGTGGGTCTGGACGTTTGGAGTAACGAAGCTCTTGGGGATCCTGAAATAAATATTATAAGACAATGGCAAAATGTGTTATTTAATCGGGATCAAATTTCTGAATAAAAGCATAGAATACCAGAATATAGAAATTGCTTAAATGCTTTGGCTGAGATCATAAGGGGTTGTTAAATTTGAAAATAATATTGTTGCGGATAATAGAGGAATAATGACGCTAAGATTTTGAAAGACTGCAAGAAAGTTTTATCCTAAAGAAAGGTTTGCATTCAGGTGTAAAATGATTATTGGAAGACCTAACAACAATTAAATTGACAAAGAAGATTTTAATGAGGAAAGAAAACGTTATTGGATCCAATTGTTAAAGTCAGTAATGTGGCTAACTATGAGTAGTTAAACCAGTATAGGCTGTGTAAAATTCGAATCCGGCCTACATTTTTACTTTCCGTATTGTATGAAAGTAGAAAAGAAATACATACATCGGATGTGCAAGCGACGGGGGGGAAGCGGAATGACGAAAGTCGCAATATATGTTCCATATCTTTTCCACTGTGCTGTGTATATTGTAGATGTACCTAAATTTAACACCAGAATTTAATGGATAGCCTGAATGGTCTCTACAAAATCAGAAACCGTGCAACCCCCTAAAAAACTGAGGTACAATCTGAAAGAAGAAGGTAAAGACAGAGGGCGAACTAGTGGACCAATGGAAAAGAGGACTAGGCAGTGAATATTGGAAGAAAAATTGAAAGGAACTAGTATAAGTATACAGGCTTTAAAAGAAAAAAATAATGTTTACAGACAAATATATGCTTATTCTAAATAAGGATCTGCTTTCTGTCTGCACACTACAGACAACTAAATCATGAAACCTGATATTTTTTTAGTGCAGCCTGGTTTGAATGCAAGGCTTCCATAGCTAATTTGAATAATTTTGGCAGTGAATAATAAATATTACCTTTACAGAACTGGTTTTGTATTAAGTTTATTCTCTCAGAGTAAGGTTGATTAGTATATTCTCCTTTCTGTGTTGTAGACCTTTGCTTTTCTATGTTTAACAGTAGCGTATTCTAAAAACAATCCATGCGTAAATGTGCGTTATATTCGTTACAGTGTCAGTGCCAAACAGACTTATCTACGTGAATATCTCGGTTCATGTTGGCATTCATGTGGCACTTGTATTGGACGAGGTGGCCTTAGGGAAAGATTTCTTCAGGTACTTAGATTCCTCCCCTCGCCCCCCGTCTTTTCAGTGGTGTTCATGTGTCAGTTAAATAGGCCGTAAATCTCACCAGATACTGTAGACCCTCGAATGAACGAACTAAACGGGGAGTGTGTGGTCCGATAATGCCGATTGTCCGGTACTTCCGAATTATATATACAGGATGTTTCATAAATCCCTCCGGGATTTCGGAGGTCTGTAGCTCAGGAGCCAAATCACACACGCGGGATGAGAGCATGTCAGTGAAAAGAGTACCTACAAATCCAGGTTTTGAACCTACCTTACAAATGTTCAATATGTTCCCCTTTGGTGACTCGACAGACGTCAATCCTGTAATCTAGCTCCTGCCACACATGTTCCAAAATATGAACGTCGATGGTAGCAACTGCATCCATAATTCTTAGCCAAAGCTCCGGTAAATCTCTTGGTAAAGGAGGCACGTAAACAAGATCTTTAACGTAACCCCACAGGAAAAAGTCACATGGAGTAAGGTCGGGAGTAGGGGCAGGACACAAAAAGCTTTCTGTTCACCTGAAAACGCCATGTTTGCACACCACTGCCTCCTAGCGGAGAAACGGGTAACTACGCCATCGCATCTGTCACGAAAAAACTTTTACATTTCCTCTATCCTTTGGTATGCTTTTATCTCTTATATGTGGGTTTGCTACTGCACGGCCAAGCCTCTAAATCCCGGATGGACTTATGAAACACGCTGTATATATATAAGTATATATATACAAAGTCGCCAAAACAATAATACAGTACTCTATGTATATATATAACACTAACGCATACACAAAATTCTGCACACAACTGTCCTGTTAGCACTATCACTTTGTCTGGAAGCCATCGTTAATTTGAATTTAATAATTTTCAGATAAATATAATAAATCCACAATCCAGGTTACGAACATACCTCCATGTGAGGGTCAGCAAAGACTAGCAAGCGTCCGTGTCCGCCACGCAGCCGCCGCTCCGCTAATTAACAATCAAGACCGCTAATTTCACACATTCCCATGGCGGGCGAAAATTTCGGAACCAACACATTTCTTCCGTCATTTCCGAAATCCATACATAAGAGGGACGTTAATTCGAGGGTCTACAGTAATATATTATCAAAGACTCGGCTGGAACTTTACCTCTGACTCGAAATTTGATCAGATTAAAGAAAGCTTCACATCCTAGAAGACTTGAACCCTTATTATAATGTTATTAATGAAATTAAAAGAATGGATGACAATTAGGACTTTCCCCTCAGTTTCCTTTATTTCACTTGATGGCTTTGAAGTAGAAGAAACTGCAGCATTTAATATTATCTCCCTTAATACCAGACCATTTTGACTGGTCCCACAATTTAGATCTCCATTCTCATTTCAATGGCTGCAAAAATATAAGACAGCTTTTATGTAGGACATACCATTACCACACATTAGCGTGATTACGATTTTTAGCTTTTCAATTTCGGTTTTGATTTATTATGAATGTTGCCAGTTGCAAGTAACCAGTGTAGATGATTTGATAGACACATCTCAGTTAATGTTACAAGCATACACTGATCATAAGTAAAACCACGTATGTGTGTCTATCAGCGGTGATTCCTCATCTGGAGGTCAGATCTGGCGGAAAGGTACATAACGCCTTCCAGTTACCCTTCCGCTAGACCTGACCTCCGATCAGGATTCGCCTCTGGTATCTATGTATTTACATATGCTTACTGTAAATTAAAATTCAGACTTCGAAGATACTCGTATACTAGGACACTTCAGCGCTCATTATGATACTGTACTACCTAAAGGCAGGTTCCTCCGATGTTCTGGTAATCGTCTACCAGTCTACTGTGTTCAATATTTTCATTTATTTAGTGTTTATTTAACTACGCTGTCAGTAGATCTGACTCTGTAAATTTGAATAAGAAAATGAGTAATGAATAATTAATTAGGAAGAATGTACAAGAAAGTGGTCTTTAATTTTTTGTACTATTTCAACATTCGTCTGAAGAAACTGAGGAAAAACACAAAAAATGTCTATCAGGATATTAGGTGTCCGGGCCGAGATTTCATCCCTGGCCCTTCCGCATAAGAAAGAGGAGTGTGATCCTACTACAGAATTATCCCCAACAGCTTAATCAATGGCTTAGCCCAGTAATCTAAAATATAAATATCCACTACCATGAAAACCTCAACAGTCATCCTAATGTTTCTATCATTTCCCACCTTTTTGGAGTTTCTTTGTAATCCAGAAAGAGTCACTGACATAATATGCTGCAAAAATGGATGTCAGGGTAAACAAGTGAAGCAATAACAGGGATAAAATTTGGGGCCATTCCAAAATGAATTTCAGATCAAAGTCAATTTCTTCTCCCTTTACTTTCATTTTTACTTAAATTGTACTTAAACTGATGACCATAAAAATCTTCTCATGTCCAGAATTCACTAATTTCTTTAAAGTATTCTTACAGCCAGTTCATTTCTGATACTCTATCCACATTTTAAATACGTTATAAACTTTCGAGGCTTTATAAATTTGTAACTCTCTGCATTGTTTTTTTAAGTGCTGAAGTTTGTCTCATATTCGGCGAAAAAGAGTAACTTAAATGAAGGAAAAGTTGTCAGATTTTATGGTGCAATATGAGTATTAACCGTTTAGGTAATGTTTTATTTAAAGACCCAGTTCGTACCGCGCAGTAAACACTCTCATTTTCAGTTATAAGAACTGATCACTTAATATAGACCTGTAGAGCAGAAGTCACTCTTTGTTCTGAGATACAAACAAAACACAAATTTACTTTGTAGGCAGAAGGCAGGATTTTTTCGTTTTAAACCTGATAGCATTTAAACTAAACGATAGGCTTTAAAACGTTAAGATAGCCGTAAGAAATAAGATGTTGCTAGACGAAATTGGATTCGCTTTACCATCTGTCGCAACGTTAATTAAGAAAGTCGCTCAGGGTGTAAAGTAGAACAAGAAATTCCAAATCATATTCGCAGCAAATGTACTTTATGGCACGTAATGAACTGACATATTTGATATGCATACTGGCGCCACAGTGTTTTACAAATTTGTTTCCGAAATTTGACAAAGGTATTCTACGAATATGCCGAAAATATATATTTCCTTGCATTTCTTACTATTTCTAAACCTAACTGTGCAGTATTGTCTTGAGGGTAGATTTTATTCCGTTCAAAAGTAATAAGGAAATTTGCTTGATAAAACTCATGTGCTCTTACGATTATGCAAGATTTTAAAAGCGGTGCTCATAAAAATTTAGGACGTTTGGGATGTGACTGTTTGTCGTTGGTTAGTAGTTCTCTGCTTTTCAAAGCACTATGACCCTTCAAATACTGGGAACTACTCGCACAACGACAAGCATCACATCCCAAACGACCTAAATCTTCAGTAAATATGATAATTACGATGGCCACCGGAATAAATATAAAAATTTCTATTGCGTATAATAAAAGAAATTTTACACAAATGACAAGATTCGGTCTCATTCCACCTCAGGAGCGTAATCTGATTTTTCAGTGATTTTATCGATCTTTTCAAGGACTATAAATTTAAAAGGTCACCCACCAAATCAAAAATCACCACCGTCCGAGTCAAATATTCGTGGTATGCAAGTATAAATACGGAAGTGAGGCTGGATGCTGCAGGAAAAAATCTTACTCGGGAGATAAAGTTTATTGCTTTTTAAGTTTAAATAGTTTATCAGAAATATTTCCGATATTATGACAGGCTGGTAAAGCATCGATATATTGTATACTTACATAAGTGTGTTGCTAAATAACTCAGTTGAGAGTAGGCCTATCCCTTGTTGAGAAACCAGTAGTTGTTCAACAACTCTAAAGATGAGATCTTCGCTCTTCTGGGATGTTACGCAGGGTAAATTGGTAGTTAGTCACCGATGTTTCGGGACAACGTATCGGTCCCATCTTCAGGGGTCAAGACTGCTTGACTGATTTCAGGCTTCCGCCGTGGTTTAGATCGTGGCGGAAGCCTGAAATCACGCATATTCTAAAGATTCCTAACACTTCATGAAATTTTTCATTCACAGGAAAACGTTTGTATAGGGATATTTTAATTAAAATATTCCTGAAATACAGGACTCTTTTCAGTTACGTGTTGTGCAGTTTCAGGAAACACAGACAAAGGGGCGTTACATTCGTGAGAAAGAAACAGTACCTTTAGAAGTTAGACTGAAGCATAAGAGTTTTATATAGCTACAGGATGTGGACGTAAACGCGAAATGGGGAACAGAGGTCATAAGCTGGGGGGCTGTTCTTGTAAAGTTATGGTAAGTTTAAAGGCAGTTTTAAAACAATTTGCGGTAAAACCGCAGACGCTCTGACTAGATTCCTGGTCTTCACTTCTTCATTCGTTACAAATGCAAATGAGTACCTTGGGTTAAGTTGGTAAGGTTTGGGAATTGCTATTACACAAGGCAGACACATTCACTTCCGCACTTCTTCCGTCCCCTGCATATTCCCCGCTGGGGGACAACGTAACCCTCACAAAGAGGGAGGAAGTTTTAACCGGTGGATCTTAAGTGAAATTAGGCATAGTTCAAGACAACGTTATGCAACGTACTTTAATTTTATAAGATGGAGGCCTACAGCGGATGGAGACCTGGATGAGGTGCAGGAAGCAAGATAACTAAAAGCAGGAGCGAGATAAGAAAGGGGGGAGGGGGTATACAATTAGTGTTACAACTGTCTTACATCAGGTAGTTTTTCATGACCGCTTTTCTTTTCGAATTTTGACTTAGGCGTCTGAGAGTGAACGAGATTGGAAATATTTTTAGTATGCTGTCATTACTTAATGGAAAAAGTAGTCTTATTAAATCACCACAATCTCGCTGAATAAGTTTGTATGTGTGGTGTGTGTGTGTGTGTGTGTGTGTGTGTGTGCATCCATTTCAAATTTCTAGACATTTGGTCGATACGTACAAAATTTGGTACAAAGTTTGTGTCGTTGGACTCCACCTCAACAATCAACAATCCAACGATTTAAGAAATAAAATTCCCCCCCTCAACATTAAGAAGAGAGAGTGAAAATTGGAACATGCATTAGTTCTGCGAGGTTACCAACTGATATAGTCTACCAAACCATTTTGGATTTTTCTAACTTTTTCTATACTTACACAGAGAAAATCCGTACACTTTAAGTAGGACCTACCACAATTCTGAATGACTCATCAAAAATCCATTTGAATAGCTGACCTTGTTTGCATCCCCCTGCTAAGGCACTGTCGTAGCACAGTTATACATAGACAATATCTATATCCCTGGTGCTTGTAACCCTTGAGGATGAATTGAGATAAATAAAAAATTCACAATTCAATTCACAATTCACAGTTATGCTATTATACTATTATAATACTTCATCATCACAGGCAAGCGGTGGCACAGTTGGTTGAGGCACTGCGCCCGAAGCCAGAAGGTAGCGGGTTCGATTCCCGATGGGGTCATTCCTTCCGGCCGCACTATGGCCCTGGAGTCGACTCAGCCTCTAAGAGAAATGAGTACCAGGGGTATCTCCTGGGGGGGGGGGGGGGGTAAAGGCGACCTGTGCGTACGGCTGACAACCCTGTCACCTTCATTTGCCGATTGTCCGGAAATCTGGGAGCCTCAAACTGCTGGCCTGTCCAGGCCTGTACAGCGATTGCTTTACCTTTTACCTTTATCATAGACTATCATATTTTCCTTGAAGCGATAGATTTCGTGGGATGATCATATCTCATCTCGTTCTTGCCTCCTTCAGCATATTTACTCATATTTCTCGTGGCCGCTGTTTTTAAACACTTTGTAACTAATTCGGGAGCAGGGATAACATAGTAGGTATGAAGTCTTCTACGGGCGGAAGGGTTTGGGTTTCGAACCCCGATGGTGACAAGAGATCTTCGCTTCTCCGCATCCTTCTAGATAGGCTCTGGGCCCCACCCAGCCTCCTGTACAACACCCATATAGTGACGAGGTTAAGAATGAGTGGAGCTGCGCCTCTCCTTCCCCTCTGTGCCTGCATGGCGTACCACGGTAAGACCTTACCTTTGTAACTAAGTCACGTATGTTTCTAAAGCAGATATTTGCTATCGCAGCATCAAATCCGTTACTTACCCTATCCTGACTCCTTTCATTTCTCTCTGGGCCAATAATTATTTTGCCTCCGGAACCATTTCAGTATTATCTTATCTTCTGCTCCTTGGTTTTCAAATCCACATTTTGCAGCAGATTTCTCCGTATTATACTCCTGTTTTCTGTAAGCGTATTGTCAGTTTATCTTTACATCGTTGCTAACATTGCTGTCTTGTTTTCTGCTACTACTACTACTACTACTACTACTACTACTACTACTACTACTTTAAAGGATGGACATTCTGACCTATTACAGCTCAGAATGTTTTTAAATCTCCGGGATCACAACCCAAAAAAAGTAATCTTAAGAGTAAAATTAACTATCTGTGTTCGACTGCTCCTAATCAGCGTTTCTGAAAGTAACTGTCAAGGTTTAGCACTTCTGCCTCCTTTTTAGGAGGTTCCGGGTTTAAGTCTAGGCCCAGAAGCAAACTTTTCTGCTTTTTTGCATTTTTTTTTTTTCAAATTAATTATTCACTGATCTCTGATTCCGGACGGTGACAAAATTTTGTTTTTTTTCCTCCAAAGCTTCCACCTAACTTCCTATTCAATGGGTACCAGGGACTCTTTCCCCGGAGGTAATGGGGCTGGGGCTTAAAGCTGATCATTTAGCTCCATTTAGCACCAAGTTTAAGGGTGGAAATATGTCTCTACTGCCCCATAAGCCTAAATGATGTACACGGGACAACTGTAACTGAATTACGGACAGCATCGTTAAATACACCAGTAATAAATACACAGGCACGCACGCACGCACACGCGCTCAAACGGTGTGGGACGATTACCATTACTGGCTTCTGAACTGGAGTTTTCATACAACCGCTATCTCGTGGCTGAAAATGGAAACGTTTCCTCCAGATCCGGCAGTTCAGTTGGGGGCATGCTTTTGTCTGCTGTTAAATTACAGACACAGACCACATGTGTGTAAACTAAAGGACACAAACTTCCTATTCGTAAAACCTGCACCATTTTGAGACAGAGGTTCAAAATTAATTGCGAGGCAACACTCAGTCAGGATAAAATCATAAACTTAGATCCCTGTAGGAAATGAGCACTGTATGTATTTCATCTTGCATCTTTGATATGCATATGACAATGGTAATTATGTGGATACCTTCTAAACTCCGGCATTTCAGCTACAAAGCGTGTTGGGTGTAATTTATTTCTCACAGCACATCACTGCATTAATCACATGAGTAATCGACTGATATTTGTAACGGAGTTTCGATGTGGGAATGCGAGTCAAGAGCTTTACGTTATAAAGAATTATGGGACGTCAGTTCATTCATGTCAAACTTTGTGTGTAGTGAAGCTTAAACCAAACGACCCGTCTCGTACCAAGTCAGTCCAAACACCGCTCCCTGATCACGTAGCAGGGTCTGCGGGATGTCGGGAAGATCCAACTAGTGGAAAGAAATTCTCCTCTTGCTATTTCATTGTTATTTTCATCGTCCTCCTTCGTCTGTGATTAGACAAATAAGTTAATATCAATTCGATTAACTTTTTAATTTGAATGTGATTATACTGTATTCGACGTTCACATATAATTTATTAGGAGTTATTTTTATAACAGTAAAATTTCCAATATTTTTAATTCAGAAATGTGCTGACTTAGTATTCTGCCTGATAGAGTTCAGTAGCAGTACATATCATAGTTAAGTACTTTAGTTGGATTTCAATAAACTATAAGGTCAGTTCTGAACCATTTGTTTCTTGGATAAAGGAAGAGTATATACCGGGTCCATACCGGTTATTTAACTGAATTCTAAAAGGTTGCGAGTTCACAATGTTAAATACCATCGTCAAAACCTTTTAGAATTCAATTATAAGGTCAGTTGTTTTCTCATTTTAACACAGTTCTTTGTAAACGGCTAAAGTGATAATACACACACGGAAAAGCCGCAGTACTCTCATCCGTGATGAGAAGTACGAAAGTGCCTATGCCACTGATCATGGCTATGCACCATGTTTATGATGATCTGTGAACGCCGATTGAAGTCAAACAGCATGAAACAAAATGAATGGAACGTGTGAGAAGGAGAATGAAAGCGAGGAACAATGTTTACGTGCCATGAAGTGTGAATTAAATGTTTTAAGCAGATCAGACGGTTCAGCAATGTTTACACAAGGTAGTATAATTCTGTTGTATGGTTTAAACATGACCATACAAATGCATGCATTTGTTGCCAACTTCGTTTCTTTCTCCAGGCAAAATGTAAAATGATGTGAAAGAAGCACATGGAAAGAAATTTGTCTGCTGTTTTAATCAGGTGTTTACTACAACCGGCTTTGGTTTGATTACAAGTCACAGATATTTTTACAAATTTATTGAGCAACGACTAAACCCATTTTCGTACAGGTTAGAATTGTTGGACATGTTTGTTAGGTGTTGTATTTTAGAGATAGGGAGTAAACACCTGACTGTTACTTCCCCCAGTACTGTTTCATAAGAATACTTGTGCCTTAGTCATCTACGTCAAAAATAGACCTTTAGAATACAGTGTCTTGTACGTAAGGTGTCTGTACTGTGAGAAGTATCGCACACTGATTACCAACTGAATGGTGGGACTGTCGAAAGTCCAAAGACGATTAGCTGGCAAACAACTTCCTGCTGCTAAATGCCCAAGGTAGCAAGTGTGCATAAGGTGGTATGTTTCGTGTTAATAGAAGGCAGTCATGATCTTACGTATAGTAGAGCACCAACATAACGTAATGAATAACTTAAAACTCTAATAAAAGCAGAACAAGGAGGGGAGGTATATGAAAGAAACTAAATTAAAATACATCCACTGATTTGTAATAAGTTGTCAGCTCCAGTGTTTAACACCATGAACAGATGTTATGGTGTGCTTCAAAATTGGCAATAGAAGACGTGCTTATGAATGTAAATCAAGTATACTTTTCTAGTGATTTAATGAAGATGAAATGCAACTGTGAACATTTAGCATTTCCAAATTGTGCTTGGTTCAGAAATTAGTTATGTGTTTGTTGCTTTTATATGTGTCACCTGGAAAATGTTTTGCATTCACTCATAGTCTTTTATGACAAAAGTAACTGGTATATACTGAATATGAATATTCAATGGTACTTACACCAAGTATGAGCAATGTCCTTAATATGTGCAGCTCTCCCATAAAAAAAGTTTTGCTGACACTGTCATTGGTCTGTTCATTGGCAGTGTATACAGAAAAAAAAGTTTACACTTTCTTACTGCATCCAGTGACACAATAGGTGAGTGCATTTTTTGTTAGTAAGAATAATAATAAATAAATATGTAAATAAATATCTCACTTGTCAGTCATATATATCTATGAACACATACTCAAATTTAGGTATGTGATTTGTGATAGTTTTTAAATGCTTTCTGACACAAAGCAAAAATAGAGAAATTCAGAAACATGGGAGATTGAACCTGGGACTTTCATTCATACTACAAGTCCATAGTGTAATCCTCTCAGTTATCAGGCCTGAATAACTAGCAAGGCAATTTTTAAAATTAAGACCCACTGGTTGAAAGGGTAAGACATGTGTCTCTGTATTTTCTCTCTACTTTCCATTGGTCCCATTCTCATTGAAATCCTTTATCCAAGCATAATGGTCTCTCCTTGTTCATAGATTAGCCAGAAAAGCTGTGTATGGAGCATCGGGTGACACCATTCCACATTTTTGTTGTAGGAGATACAGCAGTTTTGACTGCAGTGTATGGACCTGTTGAAGCGAAGCCACAGCGGATGTTAATAGAGAAAGCAACTGTTGAAGCACTGTATCGTCCTAAATCAGGTTTACCATGTTAGTAAATATCAGTGTCAAGATAAAATTGTATCTAGAATTAAATTAATGGATACTATGCAGACCTGCCGTACTAATGGAGTTCACGTTCTGCCAGTAAAGGTGGTACATTTCATGGTTAATTATTCATACATCAGACAGGTTGGCATGGTTCTTATTTTGACAGTATACCATAATGTACGTACTAGTTTTATTTCCAACTACCTCACAAAGCTTAGTTTTTGCACTCCTACATGTTTCAGCCACCTATTGTAGCCATCGTCAGGGAGCTATAATATTATAAAGACACAAGCAGCGTATCTATCGTATGCCAGTAAATGGTAAACATGTATACATCAGCATTATACAACAGTCAAGTGATATACAGTATTACTAAAAATTATTCAGATTAAAATGCAAGTGAAATATTAAAACATAAAATGTAAGAACATAAAAAGCTGTCTCCAATCATCTTGTAGTATTAGATATCTCCTGTTTTTGATGGAGTGGAGATCCAAGGTTGTGATACACGATGTTTACTCCATGAGTGATCATGATCATGTAGTGCAGCACGATCATTCGTGGAGTAAACATCATGTATCAAAACCTTGGATCTCCGCTCCATCAAAAACAGGAGATATCTAATACTACAAGATGTTTGGAGACATCTTTTTACATTCGTACATTTTATGTTTTAATACATCACTTGTAGTTTAATCTGAATAATGTTTAGTAATACTGTACATCAGTTGACTGTTGTATGATGCTGATGTATATATGTCTCACATTTACTGACATGTGATATGCTGCTTGTGTCTTTATAATATTATAGCTCCCTGAAGATGGCTACAATAGGTGGCTGAAACATGTAGGAGTGCAAAAACTAAGCTTTGTGCAGTAGTTGGAAATAAAACTAATACAGAGAAGACAAGTGCACGGAATGTGCATAACATTAAATATACCGTGATGTGTTAAAATACGCTGGAAGTTAATGGATCACTTTTGAAAATTTTTATGATTGTTAAGTTATTTCTAATTAATACCATCAGTGGTAAAATCTCAAAAAGAAAATACACAAAAATGACATGCAAGTTATATTGGACTTAAGTAATATGAGAGATCTGGATTAGGGATAATAATTTTTTGTGAGCTTTGTAGATGGTTGTACATTAGTATCAACATATGGAAATTTGTGCATTATTTAGCTATTGTCTATAACAGGAATAGAATATTAAGTATCAGCATAACAACATTGGCACTTCCTGCAATTATGTATGCCTTTTATTCATTGCCTTTGCACTATAAGTGTTGATGAGGGTAACATGCAGTATAAAATAGTGTCACCTGGAGCTAAGAACTATGTGGGATAACTTTAAGAGCAAGGTAGCCTATTACACTGTTGTTATGGTAGTGACATCTAGACAAAACTGTATTGTTGTGGACTGGGGAGACAAGGAATGCAGCCACTTAAAAGATGGACTTGGAGATACAGATATTTCATTGCCAGATTTTATTATTGTGTACACACAAAAATATATTTGCAAAATTGGTCTGTTTGTTTGTCAGACACCTTGCATAACTTTAAACTTGAGAACATTCCCCCCACGCCCCCCCAGATTATTCATTACATGTATGGGATTGAATTCTTTCGTCATTAACATTATAATAAATTGAGTGGATTTCCTAACCATGTGCATAAAATAGCGTACCAGAAACCTAGGATTAATCCCATCTGTCACAGACACTTTTTATTTTTTAGGCGTGCATGACAGGATGCGGGAGTCACTGCTTCGAAACACATGTGAAACTGCACTGCTTGCTACTCTTCATCCAAGAACATCAATATCAGTCATAGTACAAGAGATGCAAGATTCAGGTGGGGTAAGTAAAATATTCTATCCACCATAGCTTTTAGTATTTATTTAGTTCTTCTACAGGTTGGGCCAAAACCTGCTTGACAGCTTCAGTGAAGTGTTATGAAAATATAGGAAGCTCCAGTGACATGAAACCCCTAACATAATATGGGGAAACACTTCAAGTTTATCCACAGGTACTTGGCATGAGCTCCCTTGGTTACCCTGCGGATGTCCCAACAATAGTCCCCAATTCTTCCCATATCCACCACATCGTATCTCAGTCCACCTTGTTTACTGCCTCTAATGGTGGAAAATTACCTGATACCATACCTACCAGATCACAGTAATTGTACTGTGATTTTGTAACCAGATAGCAAACCACCATGTTTCCACACAGAGATTTGTGCCTCTCTCAACACAGCATTTCCTGGCAACTTACAAGAATTATTCCATGGTCCCCCACATTCTCCAGATCTGACACCTTTCGATTTTAGTCTCTGGGTTCATGAAGGCTGTGGTGTGTTCTTCCAGTGCGTAAAACCAGCCCTCCATGAGCTGCAGCACTGCATCACAGAGGTAGTAAAGAAGGGGGGCTGAGACATACACTGCAGTGAATGTGGGAGGAATTAGATGTTGGTGGAGCATCTGCAGAGTAACCAGTGGATTTCATATTGAACACCTGTCAATAAACTTGGTTTGGTGATTTCAGACTTTTGCCGCTCATAAATAAGATCTTCGGCTTCTGGGATGTTACACAGCGTTGATTAACAGTTTGTTATAGACATTTTGGGGCAACCTATCAGACTGTTTGACCCCTGAAGATGGGACCGATAGTTTGACCTGAAACGTCGGTAACTAACTACCATTCAATGCTGTGTTACATCCCAGACGAGCAAATATCTCAAACTTGGTTTCCTCATATTATGTAAGTGGTTTCATGTCATCGTGGCTTCTTGTTTTTTCACAAGTTATCAGTTCTCAGTGCCAACCAGAATAAAGCTCTTTGTGTTTCAGAGGCCATCTTTGCCTATACATCAGTGTTAGATTAAAGTCTGTTTTACTCTGCAGTGAAATGGCTTACTGCCCGAGAGGATTATTTCATTACATTTAGTCAACTTGGGTTGTCAAGCTGTATATTTATTTTGGTTCAGCAGTGAATTAAAGTGGATGGAATCAACATTTGTAGAATCCCCTACGTCATAACAGAAATAATTGCAACAAAATGCAAGATTGTAGCAATATCACAGTAAATGAACGAACTAGATATCTGTGAGGGAAGTGATCAATTTAAAGTATTTAATGTACTTTGATCCGTAATGCTAACTTTCATTAGTGTTTTCTTAAAGCAAAAGTTGTTCCCTGAGGATGACACAGTAGTGTCATAACATGTCAACATGTCAAGTGTTTAGACATAAATGTAGAGAACCTTTTTTTTCTGTGGCGCAACAGCCCAACTCTAGCCTAGTCTGCCTCATTGCTGAGGTTTCTATATCACACACACTTAGCACAGACACCTGGTAGGACTCTTCTGAACGAGTGATCAGCTCATTCCAGAGGCCACTATCCACACAACACACAACAAACACAGGAGACAAACATCCATACTGTCAGCGAGATTTGAACCCGTAATCCTAGCAAGCATGTGGCCACAGACCAATGACCTAGACCACACTGCCATCGGGATTGGCATTAAATGATTTGAAGACATTTGTTATTGTGGTATAGCTTTATTTGATGGTTTTATTACTGTTTTACAATGGACGGAATTAATCTTTTTACTTTTTTTGGGGTTAAGTCGCAAGATTACAGTCATCTTAGATGTGATACTGTGTAGTTTGGTGGATGGGTACAATGTTTGGAGGAACCTGCTGCCTCCATCTTCGGGGTAGAAGAGAGACATTTCTGCCCTGAAGGAGGCAGCAGGCTCCTCGAAAATGTTACCCATCTACCAAATTACATGGTGTCACTTACCAGGAGAATGTAACTTCCACACTCACAGTTGTGAGACCCACAGATGTCATATAAGTTGGAAGAGTTGAAAGTTAGATCCATTGCAAGTTGTGAAATTAGACAAGCTTGTAAGTTCTGTGATAACATGTCTGAATATTTTGAAAATATGTTTTAAAAGCTCAGCCAGGGTTGTGTCTGTCAGTGTTGACCATGGTTTTCTTGTCCTCAGTCCTTTGTGACAAATACTGGAATGGCACCTTGAGGTATGCTCTAACTGCTTCATCCAAAGTCTTTTGCAGTTTACTCTATCATTCTTGTGTCTCTAGTGGTTATGTATAATCTGTCAGTTGATGTGGCATTGTTAAATAATCCTCCTGTAATGGTGTGTTTTTTCTTTCTTTTTTTCCTGCTTGAGTAAAGGTTTTTAATGGGTTGGTCATTTTGTTCATGAAAGATGCATTCATATTGCCATCCATAGTTGCCAGCTCTTTTCTAGGCCAAGTGATTGTATTGCACTGGTTTGTTTTCAGTAGTAGGATGTTGGATTGTCACACTGTTCTGTTCCAAATTTTTCAAATAATTGGTGCGGTATCCTGCTGACAGAGATGTCCTCAAAGTCACCTGGTTTCATAAAAGAGGAGGGTAGGTGCTAAGAATGCTCTGTTCCTTTCTTTCATTTATTCTGTTTTTCTCTCTCATGCTTTAAACACTCACCACCCACAGAGTTTTTGTGGTACCAGTATAAAGTTACTTTGTATTGATGCATTGTTTCAGCTCTTGGCATGTGCAGTGAATTCAGCTTGTCTTGCACTCATGAATTCTGGAATTGCAATGAAGTTTTTGGTTGCAGCAGTAAGCTGCATGATTGATCATGAAGACAGCACACTTATTGATCCAGACACTAAGCAACTTAAGGTAAGATATGCATTCAGCCAATGTCATTTTGTAGGTGATCCTTTATTAGTGAACAATATAATCACCTTCCTCTTCGGAACTTTGTGATCTAGTGACTGGCACTCTGACTTCATATTCAGAAGGGCCAGGTTTGAAAGTCAACTTCATGACTTGCTATGTTGACCTCTATCATGGTTTTTCTCACTCCATACATGCACCTTAAAATGGGTAATGACTTTCTCTTTCAACTTCCTTTCTAATTCATCATTCTGATTTTTCCTTTCATGTGATAGAATTCATGGTGCTGAAAAAACCTTGTTAATTAAACCAAAACTCAAACAGTAACTCAGCAAAATCTTCATTATTTCTACATTTATGACAGTTATGTGCTCCCAGTATATAGAGATGGCCTCCAAAATTACGAAAATAATCCAGCTTCTGTATTATTTAGTAGTTGTTTCAGATATCTGTCATTAAAGTTTCAGATGTGTCATGTAATTATTACCCCAAATAAGTTTTGTAACTATGCTCATCTCTGCTGATATTCATGCTTGGTGCACATCATTCGCCCGGTTCCTGTCTAGCAGTCACATGCCTGTCATATTAATCTCAGTGGCTTTGTCTGTCTAAACTGGTTATCACTGTAATTGTGTCTTCTGCATTTATTTGGTTTCTACCAATGTATTTTTAAGTATAGAAGTCGTGGGAGAAGAAAACTAATGATTCGTGTAACTCAACTCTCTGTCCTTCATGACTGAAACTACAGCAACATTCTGCAGTAAAAACTTACAGGTAAAACCTGCAGTTTCATATCTATTGGCAACACCAAGTGACCATACTGACAGTGAAAAAGACTCAGCCTTTTGACAACCAGTGCAATTGTTTCTTCTGTTCCTGCTTGAAAAATTACTAATTCAAAGTCAGCTTGGTCAGGTGGATCTCCCTGTTGTGGAACACATTTATTATTCTGGTGTGCAGAGATAACAAGATACAATGTGACTTTTGGCACATTCAGAGTTTTCCTCTCTTTAACGCACATATCATTGGAGCCATTGTGCTTGAATAACTTTTGCAACAGAATTGGAGGCATATTAAGTGTTGCTGTGGAAGTGAGTTCACTTTTGTATTGTTGAGCTACATATGTTACTGTCAACAACATAAAACATATTTAGATCTTTGTGTAAAGTGCCTGATATTTTTATCCAATTTTAATGAAACTTTAATTTTCTTGACATATTTTAATAGAAGTCCCCAATATCAAATTTCATGAAAATCTGTCCTGATGATCCATGCGGATGGACAGAAATGATGAAGCTAATAGGCACGTTTTACAACTTTGCAGACATGCCTGAAAATGGAAATTGTTGGTGATAATGAACCTATACATTATTTGCCTGTGAAGTTCTGGTCATAAGTGACTAATATTTATGCAGGAATAGTATTTATTTCTGTAATTGGAAAGTAGTCAAGAATAAATGACTGGAAGATGTTACTGTACCCGAAATTAAAGACTATTTTGGGTCTTTTGTTTTATATAGATACATTCAAGGATTTGGGGGGACAGGGACAGAATATACCAGAATGAATCAATTAGAAGGAATATTATTAAAATAAGACCCACCTCTGAGGTGCTGTGAAACGTGAATTCCAGTAGTAATAGTGTTATTCTTATGACCATCTTTGCATAAGCCAAACACAATAAACTGTGAGCCAAACCACATTTTATTTTTGGGTTATGAACTTGTATTGTCTAAATATTAACTTCACAATGAAAAGTTTTGTAGGACTGGAAGTCCGTGTAACATAAAAATACGCTTTATGGGTTCTGCCCTTAATTCCATGTTATACTGTGCATATTGTCCCATTTTTTTGTGGCAGCTCTTAAGTCACATTTTTCTCTACCAACAGGAATATTCTTAATTTTATAATGCTTTTTGCTATATTTCTTACCATTCAAAAATATTTTCTTGAAAAATTTTGTACTTATAGTTGATATTTCTTTTTTACTTACAGGGCAGCAAAGCAACTTTGACATTTGTGTTTGATAGTATAAAGAAGAGCATTGTGGCCTCCCACACAACTGGAAGATTCAACCCAAATCCAATATCAAGAATGTGTCCTGAAATGTAAAAATGTGAGCGATAAAATATTCAGTTTCTATAGGGACATTATCAAGAATATGCATCAAGAATAAGACAGTCTTTCTCAGTGCGAAAGCAATAGGACAGTGTGTCTCAGTGTGCAGAACATTACAGGTGCAAAAGCAATAGGATACTTCCCACCCCCAATTTTTTGTAACATAAGGCTTATTTGTTATGCACTGTTATCAGCTGTCTTTCATGTCAAAGAGCAATATCACTACTAATTTGAATAATAATGATTTATTACAATTACTTCTTGATTTGCATTTGAGTATAAGTTACAGTCCCTGCTAAGTCTTTGTCATTTTAAAATAGAGTAAACCATCTTGTATGTGTGTGTTTGCGTGCGCGCATGTGTTGTACCATTCTACACCCTCCCTTCTCGCTAGATATAGTGTAATGTGACTAGTTTAAAACAGTGCACTCCATGAAGTGCTTAAAAGGGTGGCAGGATTGGTCGGGTTACTGTATAAATTCCCAAGGAGACTACTTTGAAAGGGGCCATACTGATTAGAAGGTAAGTGTGTTGTTATGGAAAAGTAAATTCAATCCAAGAACTATTTGATCACACCACATACATTTGTTAACCTAATTATTCTTTGACCTTCTGATTGTCACTTTCTCAAAACATAGGGGCTTCTCCCTCTTGTTAAGCCCCAAATTGCATTTGTCTGGCGCCACTC
The DNA here is from genome assembly GCA_021186555.1 of Reticulitermes speratus. Taxonomy (NCBI): domain Eukaryota; kingdom Metazoa; phylum Arthropoda; class Insecta; order Blattodea; family Rhinotermitidae; genus Reticulitermes; species Reticulitermes speratus. Next base: position 23,926,165 of record JAJKFL010000004.1, read on the forward strand.
TGTGTTACTGCCATTCCCCTGTCTGTCTATGAATCTTCTTCTGTCTGTTCCTCTACACAGCCCTATATTCCTCATCTTTTAATGCTCTGTACTTACCCTGTTTCCCTGCTCCTTGCTGTATGCCTGTCTCTCACTCCATGTTCTTGTATCTGCCTTCCTCGGCTGATCACTCTTTAATCCCGTGCCTCTAGAATAGAATAGAATACAGAAGGGCGGGCATCACAGTGATCCATGCACTTCAACAGTTTTTGGTCTTCTGTGCAACCCTTTAGCTCATTCGTTCAGCAGTCCCGCACCTTGAACAAGTGCAGTATCTTGCTGACAGAGATGTCTTCAAAGTCACTTGGTTTCATAAAATGACAACCCAAGTGCCTGAATCTTAATGTGGCCAGAGCTCCACAGTCACAAAAATGTGTGAGGACGGTTCATAGGCCCACTTGCCTCATATCACACTCGGGACTGTTTACCAGCTGCAGTTTAAATAGGTGTCCTTTTAAATGACAGTGTCCTGTTAGCAACCCTGTCATTATTCTTAGCTGGTTTGTGCTCAGATTGAGCAATTCACCAGCTTTTATTTGCAGAGGGTTTTTTTTAAGAAAGCCCTTAGCCTGCTTTTGTCCACGTATGGACTGCCAATGCTCCTCATGTTTCCCACTCGTCCAGCCCCCCGATCACCTCCCTAGCAACCTTTGCAGATATACCAAGTGCAGGCTCAGGTCTTATGAGTGGATGTGAGGAGCCTTGTCTAGCTAATTGATCAGCTATTTCATTTCCATCAATTCCCATCTGTCCTGTAACCCACACCACTTGATCCTGTTATGTTCTGCCATTTTCACCAGGGATTGATGGTAGTCCCATACTAATTTGGAATTTGTCTGGAAGCTGTCAAGGGCCTTGATGGCTGCCTCAATGTCTGGAAGAATACAGATGTTCCTACCTGTGTAGCCCTTTTCTATATTCCCCATTATACAAGCCTTAAGGGCATATATTTCAGCCTGGAATACTGTGGTGTGGAGCCAAAGACTGAAGCTGTGCCCCCTTCTCAGATCCCATTTATACACCCCAGCACCTGTGCCTTTATTGGTCTTGGACCCGTCTGTGTACTAGACCAGGCCCCCTTTGTTGTCTGGGTTGAACCCATTCTGCCATTCACACTTGTAAGGGAACATGACCATGAATGGCTTTTGGTATGCATATCTCAGAAGCATCCTTTCAGACCCCATCTGTAGGATGGGTTCATGCTGTATGTCCCAAGATTTTTTGGTGTGACCAAAGTTAGTGGATTTAGGTCCCAACTGTTGGGTATACATTAGTCTGTAGATCCCAGCATGGACCTCCACCTCAATCATCACATGAAGAGGAGGAAGTCCCAGGAGGACCTTCATTGCAACTGTTGGGCTCATCTTCATGGACCCTGTTATAGTCAGGCAGGCTAATCATTATAGCTTACTGAGCTCTGTCCTGCTGACATTGTATCTGATCCTCGGCCACCAAACCATGGAGCTATAGGTCAATACAGTTCTGATCACCATGGTGTAGATCCAATGCACCACCCTGGGTTTCAGACCTCAAGTTTTACCAAATGTGCCCTTACAGGTCCAAAAAGCCCTGTAGGCCTTACTCATCATATTTTTCAGCTGTGTCTTCCATGTCAATCCCTTGTCCAGAATAAGTCCAAGGTATTTGACCTCGGTAGTTAGCTGCAGTGTGTGTCCAGAGAGGACTGGTTCCTTTGGGCACCTTAAATCTCTTTTCTGGGTGAATGGTACTATCACCATCTTTTGTGGACTGATAGACAGCTGAGTCCTATCACACCACTGTTGTACCATACTCAGAGCCTCCTGTAGAAGCTCTGAGACAGTGTTTAAGAATTTTCCGTGGATGAGAATAGCAATGTCATCTGCATAACCCAGTATGTAGTAGCCATTCGCACCAAGTCCTCTTATGTGTTTATCCACAACCAGGCTCCACAGCAGAGGCAATAGAATGCCCCCCTGCAGACAGCCTCTGGCCATAGACCCCTCCAGAGTTTCTCCTGCAAACGTGGCTGTGACTTTTCTGCCACCCAGCATGGAGCTGATCCATCAACAGGTCATATCTCCAAGCCCATGCCATTTGGTAGCCTTTGTTATGATGTCAAATGAGGTGCTATCAGAAGCTCCCTCAATATCTAGGAAAGCTCCAAGTGTAACTTCCCTGTTTTCCACTGCCTCCTTTTATATGTGTGATCACATGATGCAGTGCAGTTTCAGTGGACTTCCCTGGTTGGTAGGCAAATTGGTATCGAAGTAGGGGACGTAGCCCCAAAATCTTGTCCCTGATATGCCTGTCCACCAATTTTTCCATCATTTTCAGCATGAAGGACGATAGACTAATAGGACAATATGCCTTAGCCTCCATATATTTGGCCTTCCAGGGTTTAGAGATAAACGTCACCTTGACTTGCCTCCTAGCTTCGGGTATATACCTCTTGTAAGGCAGGCTCTAAAGATATGGCACAGATGAGTTGTTAAGTGATTGATTCCTTGTTGCAAGATTGCAGGTAAAATTCCATCAGTCCTTACTGAGTTGAATGGTTTGAATGTGCTAATCGCCTGTCTAACAGTTCCCAGTCCTCCCTCAGAGCAGCAGCAAATGCTCTCAGGTTTGGCTGCCCCTGTCCTTCCAAGGTTACTTCTTCTCCAGCAGACCCTGGAAAATGAACTCTGTATAGTTCCCTCAGGGTCTCTCTTCTAGATTGTGTGTATCGGCCATCAGGTAGTTTAATAGATTCCACCCTGTTGGCCAACTGACTGGCCATGATCCTCATCAGTCTGGCCCTGTCAGGTACATCCTTGATCCCCAACAGTAGTCCCTCCAAGAGTACCATTTGGCCTTCCTAATCTCTTTGTTGGAACATGTGAGTGCCGTCTTGTATGATTCCCAGTTACATGTCCTTAAAAAGCCGTCTTGTTGAAGCTTTAAGGCGGCTCAACTCTTTGTTTCACCAAGGAACCGTCCTTGGCGAGAGAGCCACCCTGGCTGGACAGTTTTGGTGATAGGACGAGAGGAAGGCCTGTTGGAACATGTCAACAGCCAGCTCTACATCCAACACTGAGTGTATAACTCTTGGTACAACCCATAGATTTACCTTTAGGTCTTCCTGATATGATTCCCAATTGGTTCTCTTGGGGTTGTGGTATGTGAGCCTGGTAACTTCCAGGTCACCCACTTGAAATACTATGAGTCTGTGGTCTGACAAAGAGATCTCATCAGACACATGCCAATTAGTCACTAGGTCCCCTATCTTGTAAGTCCCTAGCGTCAAAGTCTATAACCTCCTTCCTATTGCTAATTATGAAAGTAGGCTCATTACCTTTATTAAGAATACTGAGATTTGTGCTAACCATACGAGTATATTCCATTAAGCATTCTCCTCGTGGATTGATGTCCATGCTCCCCCATATAATGTGGTGTGCATTGGCATCACATTCAACAATGAGCTGCAATTTATTCCTACTGCAGTAGCCAACGACTTCCCGTAACCCCTTTGACGGGGGTGGTTTGTCTGAATCATAGGGGAGGTATGCCAAGGTAACAATAAGTTTCCTCTTGCTCCCTCCTCTAATGTAAGTCATCCTCACTGTCGTCACATCCCTAGAGCAGAGCCCCAACAGCAGAAAGGCATGAACTATGTTCCTGACGAAAATGCAGGATCTAGGAGCAAATCTGGGTCCAGCAGAAAGTAGTGTCCACCTTATATTGCATAATCCCCTTATTTGGTCCCCATAAACCCAGGGTTACTGAATAAGTGCTATATTGATCTCCCACATAGCAAGTTTGTGGTAAAGGAGTGCTGTCGCAGACTTGCTATGGTGCAGATTAATTTGAATAAATTTACATTTTTGGGACATCTTGTGCCCATTTATCCCTGACTTCTGTTAAATGCTCAACATCCTTAGGTTTGTTGGGAATACCAGCTCCCTGGGGTGGTTTGCCAGACTGGCTGGTCCCCTGCTGAGCAAATTTAAGCAGGTGCATCTATACAACAGAGTCCCTGCTTTTGATAGGTTTCTATTTTGTGTTTTCTCCATAAGAGGCCCACGAGTAATGGGGAAATAATAGTCACCACCCACAGAGCCCCTTACAGGTGGAAGGCATAAATACAGCAGAGTGCTGCCTGGTGACCCGAGGGGATTGTTAGCAGCACTGCTATCACCCGCAGTGCCATGCAGCCCTTGGCACAATGCCTCACACCTTTGCTTTGCTTTATGTGCCGGTATTGGGGGTCGTGGGTCGTCACGAGGGCGTCTCCTGGTGGCTGACACTAGTGCCTCAGTGCTAGCGCTGGACACTTCCCGCACACACGTGTCGATTTCCACTCCGTTACGTAGTTTCGGAGTGGGCGGAAGTCTGTCTTCCAGGTAGGCCTGGAATTTGACCCAGTCAGTCCTGAAATCCGGGCGGTCCGGGAGATTAAGAAAGGATGATCGACATCTCGTGTCGATCATTACAGGTAAGTGATCTGAGCTTAGTGCAGAGCACGTTGACAGATACACTGGGATGACTAGGTCTTTGGTTACTATGTCTAGGACATCAGGGGTAGCGGAGGAGTTACATGGGATGGTGATGGGTGTGTCCGGCCCATAAATCAAACAGGAATGATCATTGGCGTAATCACGCAGGAGCCTGCCCTTGTCCGCTCAGGCAAGCAGACAGATCCGCTTCTATTAGGGGCCGGGAGGGCGAAAGGTAAGCCGCCAGGATTTTCACCGGTCCGCTAGCCAACATTACATGTATGGCAGTTGCCTCCAACTGGGTCAGGCCGGGGACGGGTATAGCGTAGTGGTCAATACCCCGGCGGAGCAGTATTGCTGTTCCGCCGCCCTCAGTAGGCCGGTCTGTACGGTGGCAAACAGTTTGCGAGTCGAAAGACTGAGATCTGAGATGGGTTTCAGTCAGGAGGCATATATCAACCCCGTGTCTACCAAGGATGTGATCCAGCTCCATCTTTCTGCCGCGCACGCTATCTGCGTTCCAGCAGGCCAGCCGTAGTGCCTTCGCACTGTGTGCCTTAGGGTGTGCTGCCATACTCGGCTACAAAGAGGATAAAAATTTTCAGGACAGCCCGCGTGCGTGTTGCACCTGAAGGGAGGGTGGGTACCGCTGTGAGGAGCCGCCGTGTAAGCTCCACAACGCGTTTACGGGTAGGTTGTCAAGCAGATCAGAGATCTCCTCGATTGGTGACTGATTGGGAGGTGGAATGGAAGCAGAATTAGGCTTCTTAGGTGGAGGCGATGATTTACCAATCATCGCCTTTTTCATTGGGGCCTCAACGGCAGGTTGGGCAGCCTTACCCTCTTTCCTGCTTGCGGACGCTTTGCCCTGTTTAGGGGCCGCGGCCGGCTTGAGATTGGGTTCAGGTTGGGATGGGGTGGTGGGTTTCACTACCCGCCGTCCTCCAACCACATGAGACCATTGAGGGCCTAAGCCCTTCTGCTCCGCAGAAAGCTCGGCGCGGGTCGCTTGCGATGAAGCCAAGCGACCGGATGCACCGTTCGTGTGGACGCAAGGAGCTGGCGTCCGCTTTGCAAGCGCGGCCTTAGCTTCCTTCCACTTTGCACAGCCCCGGTAGTTTGCTGTGTGGTTACCCCCGCAGCTGCAGCGTTTAAGCTGCTGCCTTGGGGTAGAGCACTCCCCGGAGGGGATTGGCACACCAAAGGCAACACACCGGGGTGTGTATCCGCAGTTACGCTGCGTGTGGCCGAAGCGTTGGCAGCGCTTACATTGAAGCGGGGCCTTGGGGGTCACGTACGTCTCCACAGAGACTCTAAACCGCAGAGTTCAGATAGGGATCGCACCTTCTGTACGACTGGGCCTCTAGCCACCGACACCACAAAATGTGGAGTCGGAGGTCGATAGCGCGTAGCGCCCTGATCGCGGCTTCCAGAGAGGAGCTGAATGACGCCCTGGACACGGATTCCCAGCACCTCAAGCTCCTCCCGGACGACGCTCTCAGGCATCTGTCTGCCGAGGTTTTCACCAGCAGACGTACACAACGGTCCTCTGGGAGAGAGAAATTGTGAAACGTCACACCTTTGCTTCCGTTAAGCGATCGGAGGGCACTGACTTGCTCTGAAACCGTCGGCAGTCCCCGGCACGATCATTGGTTTCTCGCCCTTAATCTGGGCGGACAGACTGCTGGGACATAAAGTCCTTAACCACGCGAGAAACCCGCGCGTGTCGGTGACTCCTGTTATGAAGACAGGAGTCTTGTTGGGCCTTTCCCCTACGGGCACGGCCTCAGCCTCAGTGGTGCCAGCAGGCATGCTGCTCAAAGGCCCGGACATGTCGACAGATATGCACCTGTAGGCTGCCTCGGAGGAGGAAACAGGTTCTGAAGAGTTCGAACCAGTGGCTATGGGCTTGGGCTGCCCACTCGGCTGTTGGGGGTTGGTTCGCACAGCTACTACCGTAGCGTACGCTGGCTTACCTTCCGTGGCTGCTTTATGCCGCCTGCACTGAGGTGCCGGTGGGTCGGGCTCTGGGCGTCTAGCTGCCGGGGTGGTTCGGCCGTCTGAGCCAGAAGACTCGGCCTTCCTTCTTCCCATAGTGGTCCCCGATCCTTCCCCAGGGGACGATGGTGGCACGCATCTGGCCCCGGTGATGGAGGCATGAAGCCTGAAAAGCGCCACGCAAGAAGTCTTGGCCTTGCTGCACGCATCGCCCTTCGCCTTCTTCGCTGCAAGAGCTTTCCTCAGCTCTCGCAAGAGGGCTGGGTTACCCTGCACCTATGATATAGCCCTAAGAAGGGCTACTTCCTCCTGCTTCAGGATTACGCCTGCAGCAGGGGACACCTCACTCCTTTGAAGCTGCTCCGCTTCCCAGCGCAATAGAGGCAGCACGCTGGCGACCTCTCCTTCCTTACTCGTTTCTTCAACTCTGCTGAGTTTCTCGTTTGGCATGACTTATTTCTTTGGTCAACCTACTCCTTTGACTCGATGCATCGATCGATAATGGTCGGTGTAACAGCGCTCCTCTTTATAGCCAGCCACTAAAGGTTTGGTGTGCTGTGATTGACTGCTTGACGTGGGTGGGCTCCGCCCAGTGCCCTCACCGACCAAGAGAACAGAGGCCTGAGCAGCGCCCTCAACTGTCGTGCCCGCCAAGTCTGTGGCTGGCTGAGCCCACGCCGTCCAAGCAAACTAACGCCAGACCAGCGCCCTCACCTGTCGTGTCCGCCACCACAGTGGCTAGCTGAGCCCACGCCGACCGAACGAACTGAGGCCAGAGCCTCGCCCTCACCTGACGTGCCCGCCACCACAGTGGCAGGTTGAGCCCACGACTGACAAGCAATCAAAGGCCAGAGCAACGACCTCACCTGTCGTGCTCGCCACCACAGTGGTTGGCTGAGCCCACGCCATTATAGTGAACAGAGGCCAGAGTAGAGACCTCACCTGTAGTGCCCGCCATCAAAGTGGATGGCTTAGCCAAAGCCGACCAATCGAACAGAGGCCAGAGGAGCGCCCTCAAATGTCGTGCCCGCCTCCACATTGGCTATGTGAGCCCACACCGACCAAGCTAACAGACGCCAGAGCAGCGTTCTCACCTGCTTTGCCCGACTCCACAGTGGCTGGCTGAGCCCTCACCGACCAAGCGAACAGAGGCCAGAGCAACGCCCTCACCTGTCGTGCCCGCCAACACAGTGGATGACTTAGCCCAAGCCGAACGAGCAAACAGATGTCAGAGTAGCGCCCTCAAATGCCGTGCCCTCCACCACAGTGATTGGATGAGCCCACGCAGACTGAGCGAACAGTAGCCAGTCTAGCGCTGGCTGGCTGAGCTCACTACGACCGAGGAACAGAGGCCAGAGCAGCGCCAACACCTATCGTGCCCGCCACCACAGTGGCTGTCTGAGTCCACGCCGACCGAGCGATCTGAGTACAGAGCAGCTCCTCAAACATTGTGCCCGCCACAACAGTGGCTGGCTGAGCCCACGCCGTCCGTTCGAACAGTGTCCAGAGCAGAGCCCTCAACTGTCGTCCCGCCAACACAGTGTCTGGCTGAGCCCACGACGAACAGATGCCAAATCAGCGCCCTCACCTGACCTGCTCGTCACCACAGTAGCTTGCTCGGCCTACGACGAACAAGCGAACAGAGGGCACAGTAGCGACCTCGAATATCGTGCCCGCCACCACAGTGGCTGGCTGAGCCTACGCCGAAAAAGCGATCGGTGGAAAAGAGCAGTGCCCTCAGATTTCGTGCCCGCCACCACAGTGGCTGGCTGAGCCCACGCGGATCGATCGAATAGAGGCCAGAGCAGCGCACTCACTTGTCCCCGCCACCTCAGTGGCTCTCTGATCCCTCCAAACCAAGCGAACAGAAGCCAGAACAGCGCCATCAACTGTTTTGCCAGCCACAACTGTGGCTGTCTAAGCCCACGCCGACCAAGCGAACAGAGGCCAGAGCAGCGCCCTCACCTTTCGTCCCCGCCAACCCAGTGGAAGGCTGTGCCCAGGCCGACCAAGTGAACAGCGGCCAGAACAGCGCCCTCAACTTTCGTGCCCGCCATCTCTGTGGCTGGCTGAGCCTACGCCGTCCAAGCGAACACGCCAGAGCAGCGCCCACACTTGTCGTGTCAGCCACCAAAGTGGCTAGCTGAGCCCACACCTACCGATCGAACTGACGCCAGAGTAGCGCCCTCACCTTTCGTGCCCGCCACCAGTGGCTGGCTGGACCCACGCTGACCAAGCGAACAGAGGCAAGAACATCGCCCTCACCTGACGTGTCCGCCATTACAGTGGCTGTCTTTGACCGGGCGACCAATGGCCAGAGCAGCGCCCTTACCTGATGTGCCCGCCATCACAGTGGATGGCTGAGCCCACGCCGACCGAGCGAACAGAGGCCAAGTTAACGCCCTCAACTGTCGTGCCCGCCAGCCCAGTGGCTAGCTGTGCCCACACCGACCGAGAGAACAAGAGGTCAGAAAAGCGCCCTCTATTGTCGTGCCCGCCATCTCTGTGGCTAGCTGATCGCACGCCCTCCAAGCGAACTGAGGCCAGCGCAGCGCCCTCACCTGTCGTGTCCGCCACAACAGTGGCTGGCTGTGTCCACGCCGACCAAGCGAACAGAAGCAAGAACATCGCCCTCACTTGTGTCCGCCATCACAGTGGCTGGCTCTGCCCACGCCTACCGAGAGAACAGAGGCCAGACCAGCGCCCTCACCTGTCGTGTCCTCCACCACAGTGGCTGGTTGAAACCACGCCGACCGAGCCAACAGTGGCCTGAGCAAGGCCCTCACATTTTGTGCCCGCCACCACAGTGGCTGGCTCATTCCACGACGAACCATCGAATAGAGACCGGAGCAGCGCACTCACCTGTCGAGCCCGCCACCACAGTGGCTGTCTGAGCCCACGCCGACCGAGGAACAGAGGCCAGAGCAGCGCCCTCACCTGTCCTACACGCCCACACAATGGCTGGCTGGGCCCACGCCGACCAAGCGATCATTGGCCACAGCAGCGGCCTCACCTGACCTACTCGACACCACAGAGGCTTGATCAGCCCACGCTGAACAAGCGAACAGAGGACAGAGCAGCGCCCTCAACTGTTGTGCCCGCCACCACAGTGGCTGGCTGTCTCCACGCTGAACAAGCGATCAGTGGCCAGAGCAGCGCCCTCACCTGTCGTGCCCGCCTCCACAGTTGCTTGCTGAGCCCACGCCGACCAAGCGGACAGAACTCAGAGCAGCGCCTTCACCAGTTGTTACCTCCTCATCAGTGGCTGATTGAGCTAACGCCGACCGTGCGAACAGAGGCCAGAGAAGCGCCCTCTTAAGTCTTTCCTGCCACCACACTGGCTGTTTGAGCCCACTCTGAACGATTGAATAGAGGCCTGACAATCGCCCTCAACTGTCCTGTCCACCACGATAGTTGATGCATGAGCCCCGCCGAACGTGCGTACAGACGCCAAAGTAGCCCTCTCACCTGTCGTGTCCGCCACCACAGGAGCTGGCTGAGCACACGCCGAACAATCGAACAGAGGCCAGAGGAGAGCCCTCAAATGTTGATCCCGCCACCACAGTGGCTGGCTGAGCCCACGCCGACCGAGCAAACTGAGGCCAGAGCAGCGACCTCACCTGTCGTGCCCACCAACACAGTGGCTGGCTTAGAGCAAGCCGAACGAGAGAACAGAGGCCTAAGCAGCGCCCTCAAATGTCGTGCCCTCGACCACAGTGGCTCTCTGCTCCCCCAGACCAAACCAACTGAAACCAGAGCAGGTTCTTGCAGTGTCTTGCCCGCCACAACAGTGGATGTCTAAGCCCACACCGACCAAGCGAACAGAGGCCAGAGCAGCGCCCTCAACTTTCGTCCCCGCCTCCCCCGTGGCAGTCTGTGCCCACGCCGACCAAGTGAACAGAGGCCAGAGCAGCGCCCTCACCTTTCGAGCCCGCCATCTCTGTGGCTGGTTGAGCTCACGACGACCGAGCGAAAAGTGGCCTGAACATCTTCCTCACCTCTCGTTATCAGCCATCGCAGTGGCTGGCTGAGCCCACGCCGAACGATCGAATAGTGGCCAGAGCAGCGCCTTCACCTGTCGTGCCCGCCAACACAGTGGCTGTATGAGCCCACGCTGACCGTTCTAACAGTGTCCATAGCAGCGCCCTCAACTGTCGTGCCCACCACCACAGTGTCTGGCTGAGCCCACGCCGACCGACTAACAGATGACAGAGCAGCGCCCTCACCTGTCCTGTACGTCACCACAGTGGCTCACTCGGCCCACACCGAGAAAGCGATCGATGGCCAGAGCAGCGCCTTCAGCTTTCGTGCCCGCCGCCACAGTGGCTGGCTGAGCCCACGCCGAACAATCGAATAGAGGCCAGTGCAGTGGCCTCACCTTTCGTGCCCGCCACCACATTGGCTGCCTGAGCCCATGCCTACCGAACGAATAGAGGCCAAAGCAGCGCCCTCACCTGTCTTTTCCGCCACCACATTGCCTGGTTGGGCCAAACGCCGACCGTTCGAACAGTGTCCAGAGCAGCGCCCTACACTGTCTTGCCCGCCTCCACAGTGTCTGGCTGAGCCCACGCCGACCGACGAACAGATGCCAGAGCAGCGCCCTCACCTGTCCTGTTCGTCACCTCAGTGGCTCGCTCGGCCCACGGCAAACAAGCGAAGAGAGGGCAGAGTAGCGACCTCGAATGTCGTGCACGCCACCACAGTGGCTGGCTGAGCCCACGCCGAAAAAGCGATTGGTGGCCAGAGCAGGTCCCTCAGGTTTCTTGCACGCCACCACACTGGCTGGCTGAGCCCACGTCGAACGATCGAATGAAGGCCAGAGAAGCGCCGTCACCTTTCGTGCCCGCCAACACAGTGGCTGGCAGAGCCCACGCCGACCAAACGTACAGAGTCCAGAGTAGCGCCCTAACCTGTCGTTTCAACCACCACAGTGGCTGGCTGAGCCCACGCTGACCGAGAGAACAGAGCCCAGACAATGGATGACTTAGCCCATGCCGACCAAGCGAACAGAGGCCTGAGCATTGCCCTCACCTGTATTTCCCGCCACAACAGTAGTGGTGAGCACACGCCGCCCAAGCGTACAGAGGCCAGAGCATCGCCATCACCTGTCGTCCCTGCCAAACCCAGTGGTTGGCTGAACCCACGTGGACCGAGAGAAAAGAGGCCAGTTTTTCCTCATTCAACAGTTAAGCCCACCACCACAGTTCCTGGCTGAACCCACGCCGGCCAAGTGAGCAGAGTCCAGAAACGCGCCCTCTCATGTCGTGCCCGCCACCACATGGCTGGCTGTGCACAAGACGACCAAACAAATTAAGGTCAGAGCACCGCCCTCATCTGTCGTGCCCGACACCACAGTGGCTGGTTGGCCCCACGCTGACCAAGCGAACAGAGGCCAGAGCAGCGCCCTCACATGTCGTGTGCCCCACCACAGTGGTTGGCTGAGCCCACGCAGACCGAGCGAACAATAGCCAGTCTAGCGCCCTAATCTGTCGTGCCCGCCACCTCAGTGGCTCTATGATCCCTCCAGACCAAGCGAAAAGAGACCAGAGCATCTCTCTCAACTGTCGTGCCCGCCAACACATTGGGTGGCTGAGCCCACGCCGACCAAGCGGACAGAACACAGAGAACCGCCCTAACCAGTCGTGCCCTCCACCACAGTGGCTGGTTGTTCCCACGCCGACAAAGGGGGCAGAGGTCAGACCATCGCCCTCAACTGTAATGCCCGCCACCACAGTGGCTGGCTGAGCCCACGCCGACTGAGACAATAGAGGCCAGAGCAGCGCCCTCACCTTTCGTACCCGCATCCTGTGTGGCTGACTGAGCCCACGCCGACCGAGCGAACTGAGGCCAGAGCAGCGCCTTCACCTGTCGTGCCAACCACCACAGTGGCTGTCTGATCCCACGCCCACGAAGCGAACAGAGGCCAGCGCAGTGCCCTCACCCGTCGTGCCCGCCAATGCCGAGCCGACGCCTACGGAGAGAACAGATGCCAGAGGACCGCCCTCAAATGTCGTGACCGCCACCACAGTGGCTGGCTGAGCCCACGACGACCGAGAGTACAGAGGCCAGATTAACGCCCTCAAATGTCGTGCCCGCCAGCCCAGTGGCTGGCTGTGCCCACACCGACCGAGAGAACAAGAGTTCATAGTAGCGCCCTCACTTGTCATGCCCGCCATCTCTGTGGCTGGCTGAGCACACGCCGTCCAAACGAACAGGCCAGAGTAGCGCCCTAACCTGTCGTGTCGGCCACCACAGTGGCTGGCTGTGTCCACGCCGACCAAGCGAACAGAGGCAAGAACATTGCACTCACCTATCGTGTCCTCCACCACAGTTCTTGCTGAAACCACGCCGACCGAGCGAACAGAGGCCTGTGCAACGCCCTCACATTTTGTGCCCGCCACCACAGTGGCTGGCTCATTCCACGATGAGCGATCGAATAAAGGCCAGAGCAGCGCCCTCAACTGTCGTGCCCGCCAGCCCAGTGGCTGGATGTGCCCACACCGACCGAGAGAACAAGAGGTCAGAGTAGCGCCCTCACTTGTCGTGTCCGCCACCACACTGGCTGGCTGTGTCCACGCCGACCAAGCGAACAGACGCAAGAATATCGCCCTCACTTGTGTCCGCCATCACAGTGGCTGGCTGTGCCCACGCCTACCGAGAGAACAGAGGCCAGAGCAGCGCCCTCACCTGTCGTTTCCTCCACCACAGTGGCTGGCTGAAACCACGCCGACCGAGCGAACAAAGGCCTGAGCAACGCCCTCATATTTTGTGCCCGCCACCACAGTGGCTGGCTCAGTCCTCGCCGACCGAGCGAACAGAGGCCAAAGCAGCGCTCTCACCTGTAGTGTCCGCCAACACATGGGCTGGCTGAGCCCAAGCCGGCCGATTGAACAGAGGCCAGAAGAGCGCCCTCAAATTTCGTGCCCGCCTCCACAGTGGCTGCATGAACCCACGCCGACTGAGCGAACTGAAGCCAGATCAGCGCCCTCACCTATCGTACCCGCCACCACAGTGGCTGGCTGAGCCCACGCCCTGGGAGCGAACTGAGTCCAGAGCAGCTCCCTCAACTATTGTGCCCGCCACCACAGTGGCTGCCTGAGCCCACGCCGACCGACCGAACAGAGGCCAAATCAGCGCCCTCACCTGTCGTGTCCTCCACCACAGTGGCTGGCTGAGCCCACGCCGACCGGTCGAACAGTGTCCAGAGCAGCGCCCTCAACTGTCTGGTCCGCCATCACAGTGTCTGGCTGAGCCCACGCCAACCGACGAACAGATGCCAGAGCAGCGCTCTCACCTGTCCTGCTCGTCAACACAGTGTCTCGCTCGGCCCACGCCGAACAAGCGAACAGAAAGCAGAGTAGCGACCTCGAATGTCGTGCCCGCCATCACAGTAGCTGGTTGAGCCCACGCCGAAAAAACGATCGGCGGCCAGAGCAGCGCCCTCAGCTTTCGTGCCCACCACCACAGTGCTTGGCTGAGCCCACGCCAAACGATTGAAGAGGCCAGAGCAGCGCCTTCACCTATCGTGCCCGCTAACAGTAGATGGCTGTGCCCACTCCGACCAAACGTACAGAGTCCAGAGTAGCGCCCTCAACTGTCGTGTCCACCACCACCGTGTCTGGCTGAGCCGACGCCGACCGACGAACAGATGCCAGAGCAGCGCCCTCACTTGTCCTGCCCGCTACCACAGTGGCTGTCTGAGTCCACGCCGACCGAGCGCACTGAGTTCAGAGCAGCTCGCTCAACTATTGTGCCCGCCACCACAGTCGCTGGCTGAGCCCACTTCAAACGATCGAACAGAGGCCAGAGCAGCGCCCTCACCTGTCGTGCCCTCCAACACTGGCTGGCTGAGCCCACGCCGACCGTTCGAACAATTGCCAGAACAGCGTCCTCACCTGTCCTGTTCGTCACCGCAGTGGCTCGCTCGGCCCACGCAGAACAAGCGAACAGAGGGCAGAGTAGCGACCTCGAATGTCGTGCCCGCCACCACAGTGGCTGGCTGAGGCCACGCCGATAAAGCGATCGGTGGCCAAAGCAGCGCCCTCAGCATTCGTACCCGCCACCACAGTGTCTGGCTGAGCCCAAGCCGACCTACGAACAGATGCCAGTGCAGCGCCCTCACCTGTCCTGCTCGTCACCAGTGGCTCGCTCGGCCCATGCCGAACAAGCGAACAGAGGGCAGAGTAGCGACCTCCAATCTCGTACCCGCCTCCACAGTGGCTGGCTGAGCCCACACCGAAAAAGCGATCGGTGGCCAGAGCAGCGCCATCAGCATTTGTGCCCGCCCCACAGTGGCTGGCTGAGCCCACGCCGAACGATCGACTAGAGGCCAGAGCAGCGCCCTCACCTCTCGTGCCCGCCACCACATTGGCTGCCTGAGCCCATGCCTACCGAGCGAATAGTGGCCAAAGAAGCGCCCTCACCTCTTGTCCGCCACCATAGTGGCTATCTGAGACCACGCCGATCGATCGAACAGTGTCCAGATCAGCGAACTCAACTGTCGTGCCTGCCAACACAGTGGCTGTCTGAGCCCACGCCGACCGAGGAACAGAGGCCAGAGCAGCGCCTTCAACTGTCATGCCCGCCCACACAATGGCTGGCTGGGCCCACGCCGACCAAGCGATCAGATGCCAGAGCAGCGCCCTCACCTGACCTGCTCGACACCACAGTCGCTCGATCGGCCCACGCTGAACAAGCGAACAGAGAACGGAGCAGCGCCCTCAACTGTCGTGCTTTCCACCACAGTGGCTGGCTGTCTCCACGCCGAACAAGCGATCGTTGGCCAGAGCAGCGCCCTCACCTGTCGTGCGCGCCACCACATTGGCTGCCTGAGCCCATGCCTACCGAGCGAATAGAGGCAAAAGAAGCGCCCGCACCTCTCTTGTCCGCCACCACAGTGGCTGGCTGAGCCAACGCCAACCGATCGAACAGAGGCCAGAGCAGCGCCCTCACTTGACATGCCCGCCACCACAGTGTCTGGTTAAGCCCACGCTGACCAAGCGAACAGAGGCCAGAGCAGCGCCTTCACCTGTGGTGTCCGCCAACACAGTGGCTGGCTGAGCCTACGCCGACCAAGGGTACAGAGGCATGAGCAGCACCCTCACCTGTCGTGCCCGCCTCCACAATGCCTGCCAGAGCCCACGCCACCCAAGCGAACAGAAGCAAGAGTATCGCTCTCACCTGTCGTTACCGCCACCACAGTACCTCTGTGAGCCCACGCCGTCTAAGCTAACAGAGGCCAGAAAAGCCTCCTCACTTGTTGTGCCCGACTCCACAGTGGCTGGCTGAGCCGACGTCGAACAAGCGAACAGAAGCCAGAGCAGCGCCCTCACTTGTCGTGCCAGCCAACACAGTGTCTTGCTTAGCCCATGCCGAAACAACGGAGGCCAGAGCAGCGCTCTCATGTGTCGTTCCCGCCACCACAGTGGATGGATGGGCCCACATCGACCAAGCGAGCAGAGACCAGAACAGTGCCCTGACCTGTCGTGTCCGCTATCACAGTGGTTGGCTGAGGCCACGCCGACCGAGCGAACTAAGGCCAGTGAAACGCCCTCACATATCTTCTCCACCACAAAGTGTCTGGTTGAGCCCACGCCGACCAAGCGAACCGAGGCCAGAGCAGCGCCCTCACCTGTGGTGCCCGCTACCACAGTGGCTGGCTGAACCCACGCCGTCCTAGCGAACAGAGGACAGAGCAGCAACCTCACCTGTAGTGCCCGCCATCACAGTGGCTGCCATACCCCACGCCGACCAAGCGAACAGAAGCAAGAGCATTGCACTCACTTGTCGTTCCCGCCACTGCGGTGGAGGGCACGACTGGTGAGGGCGCTGCTCCTTGTTCTGTCCGATTGGTCGGCGTGAGCTCAGCAGGCCACTGTTGTGGCGGCACGACAGGTGATGGAGTTGATCTGGCCTCCGATCGCTTGTTTGGCGTGGGCTGATGCAGCCACTGAGGTTGCGAGCTCGAAAGATGAGGGCGCTGGACTGGCCTCTGTTCGCTCGGTCGACGTGGTCCGAGCGAGCTACTGTGGTGACGAGCAGGACAGGAGAGTGCGCTGCTCTGGCCTCTGTTATCTTGGTCGGCATAGGCCCAGCCAGACACTGTTTGGGCGGGCACGACAGCTGAGGGCGCTGCTCTGGCTTCTAATCCTCGGTCGGCGTGGGCTCAGCCAGCCACTGGTGGCGGACACGACAGGTGTGGGCGCTATTTTGGCCTCTGTTCGCTCTGTCGGCGTTGACTCAGCCAGTCACTGTGGTGGCGGACACGACAGGTGTGGGCGCTTTTGGCCTCTGTTCGCTCTGTCGGCGAAAACTCAGCCAGTCACTGTGACAGCGGAGACGACATGTCAGGGCGCTTCTCCGGCCTCTGTTCGATTGGTCGGCGCGGGCTCAGCCAGCCCCTGTTTTGGCGGACACGAGAGCTGAGAGGGCTGCCTTGGCCTCTGTACGCTCGGTCGGCGTGGGCTCAGGCAGCCACTGTGGTGGCGGGCAGGACAGGTGAGGGCGCTGCTCTGGCCTCTGTTCGCTCGGTCGTCGTGAGCTCAACCAGCCACTGTGGTGGAGGTCACGACTAGTGAGGGCGCTGGTCTGTGATCGGTCCGCTTGGTCGTCGTGGGCTCAGCAAGCCACTGTGTTGTCGACCAGGAGAGGTGAGGGCGCTGCTCTTGCCTCTGTTCGCTTGGTCGGCGTAGGCCCAGCCAGCCACTGTGTGGCCAGGGACGACAGGTGAGGGCGCTTCTTTGGCCTCTGTTCGCTCGATCGGCGTGGGCTCAGCCAACCAATGTGGTTGCGGGCACAACATTTGAGGGCGATCTTCTTGCCTCTGTTCGAATGGTCGGCGTGGGCGCAACCAGCCCCTGTGGTGGCGGACACGACAGGTGAAAGTGCTGCTTTGGCCTCTGTATGCTCCGTCGGCGTGGGATCAGGCAGCCACTGTGGTGGCGGGCAAGACAGGTGAGGGCGCTTCTCAGGCCTCTATTCAATCGTTCGGCATGGGCTCATACAGCCACTGTGTTGGCGGGAATTACAGATGAGGGCGCTGCTCTGTCCTCTGTTCGCTCGGTCGGCGTGAGCTCAACCAGCCACTGTGGTGGAGGTCACGACTGGTGAGGGCGCTGCTCTTTGTTCTGTCCGCTTGGTCGGCGTAGGCTCAGCAAACCACTGTGGTGACGGGCAATACAGTTGAGGTCGATGCTGTGGCCTCTGTTCACTAGAACGTCGTGGGCTCAGCCAACCACTGTGGTGGCGGACACGACAGGTGATGGCGCTGTTTTGGCTTGTGTTTGCTTGTTAGGCGTGGGCTCAACCTGCCACGGTGGTGGCGGGCACGTCAGGTGAAAGCGATGCTGTGCCCTCTGTTCGCTCGGTCGGCGTGGGCACAGCCAGCCACTGTGAAGACGGACACGACAGGTGAGGGCGATGTTCTTGCCTCTGTTCGCATGGTCGGCGTGGGTCCAGCCAGCCATTGAGGTGGCGGGCACGACAGGTGAGGGCGCTGTTCTTGCGTCAGTTCCTTCGGTCAGCGTGGTCTCAACTAGCCACTGTGTTGGCGGACACGACAGGTGTGGGCGCTGCTCTGGCGTCAGTTCGCTCGGACGGCGTGAGCACAGCCAGCCACTGAGATGGCGGGCACGAGAGGCTCTGGCCTCTGTTCTCATGGTCGGCATGGGCACAGCCAACCACTGGGGTGGCGGAGACGAAACGTGAGGACGCTGGTCTTGCCTCTTTTCGCTTGGTCGGCGTGGGCTTAGACAGCCACTGTTGTGGCGGGCAGGACAATTGATGGCGCTGCTCTGGTCTCTGTTCGCTTGGTCTGGGGGGATCAGAGAGCCACTGAAGTGGCGGGCACGACAGATGAGGACGCTGTTCTGGCTACTGTTGCCTCAGGCTGCGTGGGCTCATCCAACGACTGTGGTGAAGGGCACGAAATTTGAGGGCGCTGCTCTGGCCTCTGTTCGCTCGTTCGGCTTGGGCTAAGCCAGCCACTTGGTTGGCGGGCACGACAGGTGAGGGCGCTGCTCTGGCCTCAGTTCGCTCGGTCGGCGTGGCTCAGCTTGTCACAGTGATGGCGGACACGACATTTGAGGGCGCTGATCTGGCCTCTTTTCGCTTGGTCAGCGTTGGCCCAGCCAGCCACTGTGGTGGCGAGCACGACAGGTGAGGGCGCTTCTCAGGCCTCTGTTCGCTTCAATCTTTCGGCGTGGGCTCAGACAACCACTGTGTTGGCTGGCATGATAGTTGAAGGCCCTGCTCTGACCTCTGTTCGCTCGGTCGGCGTGGGCTCAACCAGCCACTGTGTTGGAAGTCACGAATGGTGAGGGCGCTACTCTGTGTTCTGTCCACTTGGTCGGCGTGGGCTTAGCAAGCTACTGTGGTGGCGGGCACGACAGTTGAGGGCGCTGCTCTGGCTTCCGATCGTTTGTTCGGCGTGGGCTCAACCAGCCACAGTGGTGGCGGGGACGACAGTTGAGGGCACTGCTCTGCCCTCTGTTTGCTTGTTCAGCATAGGCCGAGAGAGCCGCTGTGTTGGCGTGCACGACAGGTGAGGGCGCTGCTCTGGCCTCTGATCACTCGGTCGGCGTGGGCTCAACAAGCCACTGTGTTGGAAATCACGAATGGTGAGGGCGCTGCTCTGTGTTCTATCCGCTTGTTCGGCGTGGGCTTATCAAACCACTGTGGTGGCAGGCAAGAAATGTGAGGGCACAACTTTTGCCTCTTTTCACTTTGTCTTCGTGGGCTCAGCCAGCCACTAAGGTGGCGGTCACGAAAGTTGAGGACGCTGCTCTGGCCTCTGTCCGATTTTTCGGCGTGGGCCCAGCCAGTCTCTGTGGTGGCGTGCACGACATGTGAGTCACGAAAATTGAGGACGATGCTGTGGCCCCTGTTCACTCGGTCGGCGTGGGATCAGCCAGCGACTGTGGATGAGGGCACGAAAGATGAGGGCGTTGTTCTGGTCTCTGTTCGCTGGGTCGGCTTTGGCCTAGCCACCCACTGTGTTTGCGGGCACGACAGCTGAGGGCGCTCCTCTGGCTTCCGATCGCCTGGTCGGCGTGGGCTCAGCCAGCCACTGTGGTGGTAGTCAAGACAGGTGAAGGCGCAGTTCTGGCCTCTAAACCCTTGGTCAGCGTGGGTTCAACCAGCCAGTGTGTTGGCGGGCACGACAGTTGAGGGCGCTTTTCTGGTCTCTATTCTCTCCGTCGGTGAAGGCTCAGGCAGCCACTGGGGGGCGGGGACAATAAGTGAGTGCGCTCCTCTGGCCTCTGTTCGCTTGGTAAGCATCGCTCAGCCAGCCACTGTTGTGGTGGGCAAGACAGGTGATGGCGCTCCTCTGCCCTCTGATCGCTTGGTCGGCATGGGCTCAGCCAGCCACTGTGGTGGCGGGCATTACAGGTGAGGGCGGTGGTCTGGCCCCTGCTCCCTTTGTCGACGTGGGATCACCCAGCCACTGTGGTGGAGGGCACGACTGGTTAGGGCGCTGCTCTGTGTTCTGTCCTCTTGGTCGGCGTGGGCTCAGCCACCCACTGTGTTGGCGGGCGCGACAGTTGAGGGAGATGCTTAGGCCTCTGTTCGCTTGGTGAGCTTGGGGCCAACCAGCCACTGGTGGCGGGCATGACAATTGAGAGCGGTGCTCCGACCTCAATTTGATTGGTCGTTTTGTGCACAGCCAGCCACTGTGTTGGCAGGCACGACATGAGAGGGCACTGATCTGGACTCTTCTAACTTGGCCGGCGTGGGTTCAGCTAGGCACTGTGGTGGCGGGCTCAACTGTTGAGTGCGCCAATCTGGCCTCTGTTCTCTCGGTCCACGTGGGCTCAGCCAGACACTGGGTTTGGCAGGGACGACAGATGAAGGCGATGCTCTGGCCTCTGTACGCTTGGGCGGCGTGAGCTCAGCCAGCCACTGTTGTGGCGGGAGCGACAGGTGAGGGCGATGCTCTGGGCTCTGTACGTTTGGTCGGCGTGGGTTCAGCCAGCCACTGTGTTGGGGGGCACGTAAGTTGAGGGCGCTGCTCTGGTCTGTTCGCTTCGTCGGCTTGGGCTCAGTCAGCCACTGTGTTTGCGGGAACGACAGGTGAGGGCGCTTCTCTGGCCTCTGTTCCCTCTGTCGACGTGGGCTCAGCCAGCCTCTGAGTTTTCGGTCACGACAGGTGAGGACGATGCTCTGGCGTCTGATCCTTTCGTCGGCGTGGGCCCAGCCAATATGGTGGCGTGCACGACATGTGAGGGCCGTGCTCTGGCCTCTGTTTGTTTGGACAGCGTGGGCTCAGCCAGCGACTGTGTTGGCGGGCACGACAGGTGACGGCGCTGATCTGACCTCTGATTCCTCCGTCGGCGTGGGGTCAGCCAGCCACTGTGGTAGCGATCACGACAGGTGAGAGCGCTTCTGTGGCCTCTGTTCGCTATATCGGCGTGGGCTCAGCTAGCCACTGTGATGGCGGGCACGACAGGTGATGGCGCTCGTCTGGCCACTGTTCTTCTGTACGGCGTGGGCTCAGTCAATATGGTGGCGGGCACGACACGTGTTGGCGCTGCTCTGGCCTCTGTTCTTCTGGCCGGCGTGGGCACAGTCACTGTGGTGGAGGGCCGATAGACAAAGGCGTTGGTCTGGGATCGCCTCTGTTCCTTTGGTTGGCTTGGGATCATTTACTGTGGTGTCGGGCGTATATGCAAGGGCGTTGGTCTGGTCCTGTCCCGCCATCTTTCCCATGGCCGTCGTGGGCTCAGTCACTGTGGTGGCGGGCCGATAAGCAAGGGCGTTGGTCTGGTCTCGCCTCTCTTACTTTGGTCCGCGTGGGCTCAGTCACTGTGGTGGCTGGCCGATAGGCAAGGGCTTTGGTCTGGTCTCGCCTCTGTTCCTTTGGTTGGCGTGGGCTCAGTCACTATTGTATGTACTCCTACCACGAGCCTGCATCTCTTTGAAAATATTAGCATGTATTAGCTCTAGACATACCACAGTTATCCAAGTAACTGTCCACCATCTAAGGAACCATAACTGATTTAATGAGCCATTCGCGGTTTCACTTTAATGTGGCTTGCACTGAGACATGCATGGCTTAATCTTTGAGACAAGCATATGACTACTGGCAGGATCAAACAGGGAACCGTCACTGCGGTGCGAGTTCCTCCCTGGGTGCCAGAGGGGCACCGGGACATCAGTTCGTACTTTCTCCTCATCCTCTCACAGACGTGTCGGCCGGCCCATACTCGACTGGCACAACAGGTGCTCGGCGACGCGAGGACGCGTCTACAGTCGGAAATCGTGCGGCTAGGTGGCTTGCGCCCGGGCTTGTGGAGAGCCGACTGCATGCGTCTAGTAAGACGTGCTGGTTGCCGCATAGGACCCCGCCCGAAGGCAGATGGCCGCGACGTTGATATGAGGGTGAACCACATTGCCGGGCGGAGGACTGCCCGGTCTTCACCACTTTCTCTCATCTGGCACCACACGTTGGAGCGCTGAGGGGAGGCATGTCTCAGCACTCGACCACCACCAGGCAATAGGGGTTTATTCATGTTTCAGGGAAGGCCGAAATCATCTCGGTTAGAGCAGCAGTGAATACAACCCTGAATGCCGGGCCCGTACGGCCGGTATGTCCTCCTACCACGAGCCTGCACGCCTTTGAAAATATTCCGAGACAGGTATGTCCTCCTACCACGAGCCAGCATATCTTTGAAAATATTCTGAGGCTGTTATGTCCTCATACCACGAGCCGGCATGTCTTTGAAAATAATCCGAGGCAGGTATGTCCTCCTATCACGAGCCTGCATGCATTTGAAAATATTCCGAGACAGGTATGTCCTCCTACCACGAGCCGGCATGTCTTTGAAAATATTCTGAGGCGGTTATGTACTCATACCACGAGCCGGCATGTCTTTGAAAATATTCCGAGGCGGGTATGTCCTCCTACCATAAGCCGGCATATCCTTTAAAATATTCCGAGACAGGTATGACCTCCTACCACGAGCCGGCATATCTTTGGTCTCGCCTGTTCCTTTGGTCGGCGTGGGCTAAACCACTGTCGTATGTCCTCTTACCACGAGCCTGCATCTGTTTGAAATTATTAGCATGTATTAGCTCTAGAATTACCACAGTTATCCAAGTAACTGTCCACCATCTAAGGAACAATAACTGAATTAATGAGCCATTTGCGTTTTCATTTTAATGTGGCTTGCACTGAGATAAGCATGGCGTAATCTTTGAGACAAGCATATGACTGCTGGCAGGATCAACCAGAGAACCGTCACTGTGGTGCGAGTTCCTCAACGGGCCCGCCCGAAAGCAAATGTCCGCGACGTTGCTGTGAGGGTGAACCAGTTTGCCGGGCGGATGACTGGAAAGTGTTCTCCACTGTTTCAGCCTCTCGTCCTACTGAAGTATCAAATGCACCGCCGTGAACCGAGGCGGTAACGGCTAGCGAGCAAAAGCCGACCAGGCACCAGACCATTGAGAGGTGGGCAGAAGCGAGTCTCTGAGAATGTCTGCACGACTGGTGAGGGCGCAGATCTGGCCTCCGTTCGCTCTGTCGGTGTGGGTCCTGCCAGCCACTATCGTGGCGGGCACGATAGGTTAGGGCGCTGCTCTGGCCTCTGATCGCTTGTTCGGCGTGGGCTCAGCCAGCCACTGTGATGGCGGGTACGACAGGTGATGGAGTTGATGTGGCCACTGTTCTCTCGGTGGGGGTGGGTCAACCAGCCACTGGGGTGGCGGGGACGACAGTTGAGTGCGCTACTCTGGCCTCTGTTCGTCAACCAGCCACTGTGGTGGCGAACACGACAGGTAAGGGCGATGCAATGGCTTCTGTTAGCTCGGTCGGCGTGGGCTCAGCCAGCCACTGAGGTGGCGGGAACGTCAGGTGAAGGCGCTGCTCTGGTTTTTGAACCATCGGTCTGCGTGGACTCAGCCAGCCATTGAGGTGGCGGGCACTTAATGTGAGGGCGTTGCTCAGGCCTTTGATCGCACTGTCGGCGGGGGCACACCCAGCCACTGTGGTGGCGGGCACGACAGGTGAGGGCGATATTTTGGCCTCTATTCGCTCGGTCGACTATGTGCTCAGCCAGCCACTTTGGTGGCGGATAAGACAGGTGAGGGCGCTACTCTGGACTCCGTACGTTTGGTCGGCGTGGGCTCAGCCAATCACTGTGTTAGCGGGCACGATAGGTGAGGGCGCTGATCTGGCCTCTATTCGATCGTTCGGCGTGGGCTCAGCCAGCCAGTGTTGGCGGGCACGAAAGCTGAGGGCGCTACTCTGGCCACCAAACACTTTTTCGGCGTGACTTCTGCCAGCCACTGTGGTGGCGGGTGACCGGATAAATGCGCACACGACGAAAGCCCACACGACAATTGCTCACAGATAAAACCCCACTGTCATGAATGCTCACAAGAAAAATGCCCACACCGATAAATGCTCACAACGGATATATGCTCACACGGATGAATGCTCACAAGGACAATTGCTCACAAGGATAAATGCTCACATTGATAAATGCTCACACGGACAAATGCTCACACGGGCGAATTGTCACACAGGAAAGTACGCACATAGAAGAATTCTCATTTTCACAATACTATCAAGTAACGCAGTCTTAAAAGAGCGTGCAAACGGCAGCTAACGCAGACACACTAACCTCTTCAGCAACGGGTGACATTGAATCTTTAACGAAGAAAGACATCATTGGTTTTTGGGGAGGCACTAAGGACGTTAGTAAAAATAATTCCCAAGATGGATTTAAAGACATAGTGAAATTTGTGGAAATGAATAGTCATATGAACATCATTGTAATAAGTGTCCTACAGCGACACGATTTATGTGATTGGTCTTGTGTTAACCCTGAAGTGAAAACATTTAATATAAATTTGGTTAATCTTATGAAGTCTTTTAAGCATGTTACAGTGATAAAAGTACAGCTACAGAAGAATTTTTTTACTAGACAATGTCTCACACACAAAATTACGCACATGGAAAAATCCTCACATTCCCAATACTATGAAGTAACGAACTCTTAATAAAGCGTTATGTGAATGCTATGAAGTAAAGTTCAGTGTCGACACGGATACCCTAAACCAAACCACAGCCCAGAGAGGGTTCCATGACAAAAGCCCACACGACAATTGCTCACAGATAAAACCCCACTGCCATGAATGCTCACAGGAAAAATACCCACACCGATAAATGCTCACACGGATATATGTTCACACGGATGAATGCTCACTACGGTAGTAGTAATCTGTGCCCACAGTTAAGCCCCTACAAAACACGCTACAGCACGTGGGTTCCTGTACACACGACCGGACGCGAGCGGAATCGCACTAATCTTGTAATTTTATAACTTCAACTGCTACGTCTCAGCATCAACAGCAGCTACTAATTGTGCAACATTTTTACAACGAATAATCAACGGGCGTAACATCAGCTCCACTACACCTCATCACAACGTACCATTGAGTGACAGTGTATTTTAATAGTGCAGTTGTTGGTAGACGAGTGATTTCTATAGTCTTATTAATTTTTTTTGTAGTGCCAACAATGGAGTTTTCAAGCAGCCAGAAGGGCAATCAAGTGTTGACTTACTTGGGTTTTGAATATCTGTGTTTTCGCAATATAAATGGAGTGCTGACTTGGCGATGCAGGCAGAGTCGCTCTGTAAAGTGTCATTCAATTATGAAGACAAAAGATGGCAACATGGTTCAACAACCAAATGAACAGTGTCATGATTCTTGTCCTCAAAAAGCAGAAGCCAACGTTGCCAGAAGCAAAATGAGGCAAGACATGAGAGTAGTTAGTGCTACCCCTCGCAATGTGATGGGAATGTGTTGTCAGGGTTGAGTAACGATGTACTGGCCCATATGCCCAAACAATCATTCCTTGCGAGAAATCTTCTCAATCACAGAAAAGACGGTCATTTGCCTATTCCAACTACAATAAATTTTGACATTCCTGAGAAGTACTGTCAACTGGTACTTCATGATTCAGGTGTGGATGATCCAGACAGAATTCTGGTTTTAGGTGATAAAGAACTCTTGGTAGAATTGAACAAAGATACAATCTATGGAGATGGCACTTTTGATAAAGTTCCAAACATGTTTACCAACTGTATACGTGGCATGCCAAGGTGGGTAACTCATATCCGCCATGTATTTACATTCTGTTACAGAAAAAGAACTTGGACACTTATAATAGAATGTTTGAAATCATGAAGCTGTTGGTTCCAAATCTGGTGCCTCAAAAGGTTTTAGTAGATTTTGAGAAGGCTTGCATGAATGCAGTGAGGATTGCCTTTCCACACGCTGAGGTCAAAGGGTGTTATTTCCATCTGTGTCAGAGTCTCATCAGGAAAATCAGCAATGTTGGCTTGAAGACAGAATTTGAAACAGATATAAATATAAAACTGAAGCTGAAGTCTCTTGCTGCATTAACCTTTGTCCCAGTCCATGATGTGAGGAGTGTCTTTGATCAGCTTGCCGCCACATTTCCAGACGAAGATAGCTATAATGAGGTACTCACGTACTTCTTTTCCACATACATTGAGGGTGCAGCAGGTAGAGATCCCCAGTTTCCAATAACAATATGGAATCATCATGAAGCAGCTCTTGAACGGTCGCCTAAAACTACAAACTGCTGTGAGGGATTTCACAATGCACTCAATTCCCTATTCCACTGCAGTCATCCCAGCGTGTGGTTTCTGTTTGATGGACTGCAGAGGGACCTGGCTTGCCACAGATTGACACTGGCTAATGCACAGGCAGGTCGTCTGGAGGTGAAAAAGAGAAGATATGATGCACTGCATGACTTGGTTGCCACTTCTGTGCAGGAATATGAGCAGGTGGAAGACAAACTGAAATATTTGAGGAGATTGGCCAACTTACAGTAAAATACTGCATGTTTCAACTTCACTTCATAGCAAGCACATAATTTTCAATATCAGTTTATTCACATTCCATGGATCTCTACATGTTACATAACCTTATTGATGTAGAAATAGTCAAGTGAATACAAGAAAGTAATATCAATAATATAATAATAATAGTAAAAATAGTAATAATATATATTTGCTAACAATTAGCAATTGTCATGAATATATGTAAATATAGCATATATAGCACTTGCCAATCCGAACCCAACCAGCTGCAATACATCATATACAATAAAAGGTTTATACCCATTGCACTACAGTATGCAATGCAATAACACATTAAAATGTTATATCATATTAAAATTTATCTTGTATAAGACCAAGATCATATAATGTACAATATAATCATTCAGAAACTGAACACAGTCTAGTTCAGCACACGCTAGTTACATCAAAGTATTCATCTATAGTGTAGAAAGAGTGATCATGTAAATAATTGCTTAGCTCTGACTTAAATTGTTTAGTGTCATTACTTAAATTTGTGATGCTCTGCGGGAGATTGTTGAACAATTTATACCAAATGGGGTAAACTCCTTTTTGATATAGTGATAAATTTGAGGAAGGCTGGTGGAAGTCATATTTTTGTCTAGTATTTATACAATGGATATCAGAATTTAATTTGAATTTATCCTTGTTGTTAACTGCAAATAGAAGAAGTGATAGTATATATTGTGATGAAAGAGGTAGAATTTTTAAATTCTTAAATAAATCTCTACATGAGCCTCTGCTTCTGCATCCTTCAATAATTGTGATTATTTTCTTTTGTATTATGAAAATTTTTTTTACTGTGAGAAGAGTTTCCCCAAAATATTATCCCGTAGTTCATAATGGAGTGAAAATATGCATAGTACACCATCTTCAATGTTTCTTGTGACATAAAGGGCTTCATCGATCTCATTGCATAACAAGCTGCACTTAATTTGTGCACAGTTTGCTCAATATGTTTTTTCCAAGACAGTGCACTGTCCACATATATTCCAAGGAATTTTGTATCATGTACCTTAGTAATTAATTTATTCTCATAACTAATGGTCAGATCAATTTGAGGACTATATTTAGTTGTAAATTGTATAAAATGGGTTTTATCATAGTTTAATAAAAGTCAATTGCCTGTGAACCACTTATTTAAAATTCCAAATGTACTTTTTACATCATTTTTTAAATTTCTGGAATTATAATTGGTAAATATTATACTAGTGTCATCTGCAAATAAAATTGGTTTAGCTCTTCTGTTGATAGTTTTTGATGAATCATTTATATAGAGAAGGAAAAGTAAAGGACCTACAATTGAACCTTGTGGAACACCATGCTTTATAATTCCCCAGTTTGAAAATGAGTTATGATTACAATTTTTACTTTGAATCTCCACTTTCTGATATCTATCCCTAAGGTACGATTTGAACCAATCATTCGCTTTACCAGTTATTCCATATCAATTTAATTTAGATAGTAAGATAGCATGGTTAACACTATCAAAAGCTTTCGCTAAATCGCAAAAAATCCCACCCACATTTAATTTTGTCATTAAAAGAACTTAAAATTACATTAGTTAGTTCATAGGTTGCTTTTTCGATTGATAGGTTTTTCCTAAATCCCAATTGATCTTCAACTAATATGCGGTTAATAGTTAAGTGTCTGAGTATTCTGTTATACATAACTTTTTCTAGTACTTTTGAAAATGAAGTCAGTAAATATCGGTCTGTAGTTACAAATCCAATTTCACCTTTTTTGAATAACGGTTTTACTACAGAGTATTTCATGCATTGAGGAAAATATCCTGATGACAGACACACATTACATATATGATTGAGAGGTGAACTGATATAAATAGAGCTTATTTTAAGTTAGTGGAAATTTCGTCGTACCCATTCGCATTGTTCGGCCTAAGGGATCTAATAATGTCTTCAATTTCCTGCGTTGTTGTTGGTTTGAGAATTAAATTTGGAAATGAATTGTTAAAAGCATCCGACAAACAAGACAGTGGCATCTTCCTATTATTAACCCTATTAGGACTGTTATTAATACCACTACTATCACCATTATTAATAGTATCAACATCATAACTATCCTCACTATTATTATCCTTATTAATGCTGTTGTTATTAATATATTTAGTTTCCACCAGTGTGAGGAAATATTCATTAAATGCGTTTGCAATAACTTGAGGATTGGTAGTGCACGCACCCTCACTAATTATGATATTACACCTACATTAATAGTTTTCCTCCCCGATTCCAGTTTCACTATTTCCCACGTGGTTTTATGTTTTATTGATGCTAGAATCTGATTGTTATAATTTTTCCATTTGGCCTCCTTAATGACATTTGATAGAATTTTACAATACCTTTTGTAGTGGCTTTTTAATCTCAAATCATTACTGTTTCTACAGGCCATATATAGTTCTCATTTTCTATTCCTGCTGTTATCCAGGCTTTATTTCTGATTCCTTTTTTGACTCTTATTAGAAGAAAACTTGAGTAGAAAGTCCCCAAGAATGTATTTTGGAAACAGTTAAATTTGGAATCAATGTCCTTGTCATCAAATACTTTGTCCCAGGTTTCATAGCTTAATTGTGTTACAAAATCTGCATTTGTAAATATTTGATATTATTGATTGCTAGACTGCAGATTAATTTTATTTATCTCTATGGTCTGAGCATCATGATCAGGTAAGCCATTTATAACAGGTTCTACAATATAATTTTCTAACTTCGAGTTATCAATGAATATATTATCTATCGCTGATTTGGAACTACTTTGAACTCTTTTTGGAAAAGTAATGGTAGTGGATAGATTGTAAGATAACAACAATGAATCCAGGTTTTGTTTTCTGTTACTGTCGACAAGATATTTACACTTATGTCACCACAGATAATAAATTCTGTTTTTGGGCTATGCAACATACTGAAGATGGATTCTAGTCTATTTAAAAACTGATCAAAATTTCCAGATGGGGTTCTATATAAAGTTAGTATACATATATTGGAAAATATGGATTCTAACTTTAATTCACAGGTTTCCATATCTTGATCTTTACAGTAATCATCCAAATTGATGTTAGCAAATTTTAAAGTTTTGTGCACGAAAATACTCCTCCTTTATCTAGATCTTCCTACAATATTTAGCACCTCATTTAAAGTTTTCTGTGTGAACATGATCTAATTCCAATTGTCATATGGTGTTCTGTAAGGCACAGTATGTGGTAATGATGGATGCAAGGAGCATAACAGTTCATTGATTTTGTTTCTCAGTCCTCTAATGTTCTGGTGGAATACCTTTAGCACTTTATTGTTTACACATTTTAAACAACTACTAGTTTCCTATTTGTTTTCTTTTACAGGATTTGTGGTATTGTTTGTAAAACTGCATACCTTGTCATCACTATCTGTTGGTACTAATACACACTTTTGACAGATCCATTGGCCATAAAAAAATCCTGATTTCTTGTCACTGGTTGTTTCCTAAGTTTTCCTGATGAATGTGTTCCTCTTTCCTTCTGTTCCATCACACACTCTTTTTTCTTCCACCTCCTTCTCCCACTACATTCTGTCTCACATGCGTCATCATCCCCTTGTGATTCCTCTTTAGGTTCTTCTTGTGTGATAATACTGACCTCACTTGAAACATCACTTACACTATCATCCTGTTGTTTTCATATACATACTGATTGGTTCTTCTGTTTGTTTTTGAAGGACTGTAGTAGCAGCATTAGCTATTCTTAATGCTATTCTTTCTTTGCCTAACTTATTCATATGCAGACACTGTCTAGTAAAAAATTTCCTCTCTAGCTCTACCTTTATCACTGTAACATGCTTAAAAGGCTTCATAAGATTCATCAATTTTCTATTAAATGTTTTCACTTCAGGGTTAACACAAGACCAATCACATAAATCGTGGCACTGTGTGGCACTCGTTACAATGATGTTCGTATGACTATTAATTCCACAGATTTCACTATGTCTTTTAATCCTACTTGGGAATTATTTTTACTAACGTCCTTAGTGCCTCCCAAAAAACCAATGATGTCTTTCTTCGTTAAAGATTCAATTTCACCCGTTGCTGAAGAGGTTAGTGTATCTGCGTTAGCTGCCAATTTCACGCTCTTTTAACACTACATTACTTGATAGTATTGTGAAAATGAGAATTCTTCTATGTACGTACTTTCCTGTGTGACAATTCGCCCGTGTGCGCATTTGTCCTTGTGAGCAATTATCTTTGTGAGCATTCATCCTTGTGAACATTCATCCGTGTGAGCATATGTCCGTGTGAGCATTTATCCCTGTGAGCATTTATCGGTGTGGGTATTTTTCCTGTGAGCATTCATGACAGTGGGGTTTTATCTGTGCGCAATTGTCGTGTGGGCTTTCGTCGTGTGGGTTTATGTCATGGAACCGTGGTGGCGGGCACGACATTCGAGGTCGCTACTCTGCCTTCTGTTCGCTTGTTCGGCGTGGGCCGAGCGAGACACTCTGGTAATGAGCAGGACAGGTGAAGGCGCTGCTCTGGCATCTGATCGTCGGTCTGCGTGGGCTCAGCCAGACACTGTGGTGGCGGACACGACAGTAGAGGGCGCTGCTCTGGACTCTGTTCGAACGGTCGGCGTGGGCTAAGCCAGCCACTGTGGTGGCGGACACGACAGTTGAGTGCTCTGCTCTGGACACTGTTCGAACGTTCAGCGTGGGCTCAGCCAGCCACTGTGGTGGCGGACACGACAGGTGAGGGCGCTGATTTGGCCTCTGTTCGCTTGGTTGGCGTGGGCCCATCCATCCACTATAGTGGCGGGCACGAAACATGAGAGCGCTGCTCTGGCTTCCGTTCGTTCGGCGTGGGCTAAGCCAGTCACTGTTGTGACGTGCACGACAGGTGAGTGCGCTGTTCTGTCCTGTGTTTGCTTGTTCGACGTGGGCTCATCCAGCCACTGTGGAGTCGGGCACAACAAGTGAGGACGCTTTTCTGGCCTCTGTTAGCTTGGACGGCGTGGGCTCACAGAGCTACTGTGGTGGCGGTCACGACAGGTGAGTGCGATACTCTTGCTTCTGTTCGCTTGGGTGGCGTAGGCTCTGACAGGCATTGTGGAGGCGGGCACGACAGGTGAGGGTGCTGCTCTGGCCTCTGAACTCTTGGTCGGCTTAGGCTCAGCCAGCCACTGTGATGGCGGGCACAACAGGTCAGGTCGCTGCTCTGGCCTCTGTTCGCTAGGACGGCGTGGGCTCAGCCAGCCACTGTGATGGCAGACACCACAGGTGAGGGCGCTGCTCTAGCCTCTGTTCGCTTGGTCGGCGTGGGCTCAACGAGACAATGTGGTGGCGGGCACGTCTAGTGAGGGCGCTGCTCTGGCCTCTATTCGATCGGTTGGCGTTGGCTCAGCCAGCAACTGTGGTGTCGGTCAAGAGATGTGAGAGCGCTTCTTTGGCTTCTATTCGCTCGATAGGCATGGGCTCAGGCAGCCAATGTGGTGGCGGGCACGACAGGCGAGGGCGCTGCTCTGGCCAACGATCTATTGTTCCGCGTGGAGACAGCCAGCCACTGTGTTGGCGAGCACGACAGGTGAGGGCGCTGCTCTGCCATCTGATCGCTTGTTCGGCGTGGGCCCAGCCAGCTACTGTGTGGGCGGGCACGACATGTGAGGGCGCTCCTCTAGCATCTGTTCCTCGGACGGCGTGGGCTCAGACAGCCACTGTGGTGGCGGGCACGAAAGTTGACGTTGCTGCTCTGGACACTGTTCGATCGATCGGCGTGGGCTCAGATAGCCACTGTGGTGGCGGACAAGAGAGGTGAGGGCGCTACTTTGGCCTCTATTCTCTCGGTAGGCATGGGCTCAGGCAGCCAATGTGGTGGCGGGCACGACAGGTGAGGGCGCTGCTCTGGCCTGTATTCCATCGTTCGGCGTGGGCTCAGCCAGCCACTGTGGGGCGGGCACGAAAGCTGAGGGCACTGCTCTGGCCACCGATCGCTTTTTCGGTGTGAGCTCAGCCAGCCACTGTGGAGGCGGGCACGACATTCGAGGTCGCTACTCTGCCCTCTGTACGCTTGTTCGGCGTGGGACGAGCGAGTCACTGTGGTGACGAGCAGGACAGGTGAGGGCGCTGCTCTGGCATCTGTTCGTCGGTCTGCGTGGGCTCAGACAGACACTGTGGTGGCGGGCACTACAGTTGAGGGCGCTGCTCTGGACACTGTTCGAACGGTCGGCGTGGGCTCAGCCAGCCACTGTGGTAAAGGACACGACAGGTGAGGGCGCTGCTTTGGCCTCTGTTCGGTCGGTCGGCGTGGGCTCATACAGCCACTGTGTTGGCGGGCACAACAGGTGAGGGCGCTGCTCTGGCCTCTTTTCGATCGTTCGGCGTGGGCTCAGCCTGCCACTGCGATGGCTGACAACGACAGGTGAGGAAGATGTTCAGGCCCCTATTCGATCGGTCTGCGTGAGCTCAGCCAGCCACAGAGATGGCGGGCAAGAAATGTGAGGGAGCTGCTCTGGCCTATGTTGTCACGTTTGGCGTGGGCACAGCCAGCCACTGGGGTGGCGGGGACGACAGGTGAGGACGATGCTGTAGGGTCTGATCTTGTGGACGGCGTGGGCTCAGATAGCCACTGTGGTGGCGGGCAACCCACATCAAGGCCCTGCTCTGGCCTCAGTTCGCTCGGTAGGCATGGAATCAGGCAGGCACTGTGGTGGTGGGCACGACAGGTGAGGGCGCTGCTTTGGCCTCTGTTCGGTCGGTCGGCGTGGGATCAGGCAGCCCCTGTGTTGGCGGGCACGGCAGTTGAGGGCGCTGCTCTGGCCTCTATTCAATCGTTCGGCGTGGGCTCAGCCAGCCACTGTGGTGGCGGGCACGATAGTTGAGGGAGCTGCTCTGGCCTCTGTTCCTCAGTCGGCGTGGGCTCAGCCAGCCTGTGTGGTGGCGGTCACGACAGTTTAGGGCGCTGCTCTGGACACTGTTCGATCGAGCAGTGTGGGCTAAGAGAACCACTGTGATGGTGGGCACGAGAGGTGAGGGCGATGCTCTGGCCTCTGTTCGCTCTGTCGGCGTGGGCTCAAACAGCCACTGAGGAGGAGGGCACGAATGGTGACAGCACTGCTCTGTGTTCTGTCAGCTTGGTCGGCGGGGGCTCAGCCAGCCTCTGTTTTGGCGGGCACGAGAGGTGAGGTCCCTGCTCTGCCCTCCGTTCGCTTGTTTGGCGTGTGCCGAGCGAGCCACTGTGTTGACGAGCAGGACAGTTCAGTGCGCTGCTATGACCTCTGTTCGCTTGGTCGGCGTGGATCCAGCCAGCCACTGGTGGCGGGTACGAAAGGTGAGGGCGCTGCTCTGGCATCTATTCGATCGTTCGGCGTGGGCTCAGCCAGCCACTGTGGTGGCGGGCACGAAAGCTGAGGGCGTTGCTCTAGCCACAGATCGCTTTTTCTTCGTTGGCTCAGCCAGCCACTGTGGTGGCGGGCACGACATTCTTGGTCGCTACTCTGCCCTCTGTTCGCTTGTTCGGCGTGGGCCGAGCGAGCCACAGTGGTGACGAGCAGGACAGGTGAGGGCGCTGCTCTGGCCTCCGTTCGTCGGTCGTCGTGGGCTCAGCCAGACACTGTGGTGGAGAGCATGACAGTTGAGGGCGCTGCTCTGGACACTGTTCGAATGGTCGGCGTGGGCTTAGCCAGCCACTGTGGTAGCGGACACGAAAGGTGAGGGCGCTGCTTTGGCCTCTGTTCGGTAGTCGGCGTGAGCTCAGGCAGCAACTGTGTTGGCGGGCATGAAAGGTGAGGGCGCTGCTCTGGCCTATATTCGATCGTTCGACGTCGGCTCAGCTAGCCACTGTGGTGGCGGGCACAATAGTTGAGAGATCTCCTCTGGGCTCAGTTCTCTCGGTCGGCGTGGGCTCAGCCAGCCAGTGTGGAGGCGTGCACGACAGTTTATGGATCTTCTCTGGAAACTGTTCTTTCGAACGGCGTGGGCTCAGCGAGCCACTGTGATGGCCGACACGATAGGTTAGGGCGCTGCTTTCCCCTCTGTTCGCTCGATAGG
This sequence comes from Reticulitermes speratus, assembly GCA_021186555.1. Taxonomy (NCBI): domain Eukaryota; kingdom Metazoa; phylum Arthropoda; class Insecta; order Blattodea; family Rhinotermitidae; genus Reticulitermes; species Reticulitermes speratus. The sequence continues at coordinate 23,960,574 of JAJKFL010000004.1, forward strand.
CATGGGCTCAAGCAGGCACTGTGGTGGTGGGCACGACAGGTGAGGGCGTTGCTCTGGCCTCTGTTCGCTCTGTCGTCGTGGGCTCAATCAGCCACTGTGGTGGCGAGCACAACAGGTGAGTGCGATGCTCTGGCTTCCGATCATTTGTTTGGCGTAGCCTCAGCCAGCCACTGTGGTGGCAGGAACGACAGTTGAGGTCGCTGCTCTGCCCTCTGTTCACTTGTTCGTCGTGGGCCGAGCGAGCCACTGTGTTGACGAGCAGGACAGGTGAGGGCGCTGCTCTGGCCTGTGTTCCTCGGTCGGCGTGGGCTCAGATAGCCACTGTGGTGGACGGTACGACAGTTGAGGGCGATGCTCTGGACCCTGTTCGAACGATAGCGTGGGCTCAGCCTGCCACTATGGTGGCGGACACGTCAGATCAGGGCGCTGCTTTGCCCTCTGTTCGCTCGGTCGGCATGGGCTCAGCCAGCCACTGTGGTGGCGGGTACAACAGGTAAGGGCGCTTCACTGGCCACTGGTCACCCGGTCGGCGTGGTCACAGCCAGCGACTGTGATGGTGGACACGTCAGGTGAGGGTGAAGTTCTTGCCTCTTTTCGCTTGGTCGGCGTTGGCCCAACCAGCCACTGGTGGCGGGCACGAATGGTGAGGGCGCTGCTCTGGCCTCAGTTCGATCGGTAGGCGTGGGTTCAGCTATCCATTGTGGTGGCGGACACGACAGGTGTGGGCGCTGCTCTGGCGTCAGTTCGCTCGGACGGCGTAGCCTCAGCCAGCCACAGAGATGGCGGACACGAAAGGTGTGGGCGCTGCTCTGGCCTCTGTTCACTTGGTCTGCCTGGGCACAGCCAACCACTGCGGTGGCGGGGACGAAAGATGAGGGCGCTGCTCTGGCCTCTGTTCGCTTAGACAGACACAGTTGATGGCGCAGTTCTGGTTACTGTTCGCTTGGTCTGGGGTTGTTAAGAGAGCCACTGAAGTGGCGGGCACGACAAACAAGGGCGCTGATCTGGCCTCTGTTCTCTCATTCGGCTTGGGCTAAGCCAGCCACTGTGTTGGTGGGCACGACAGTTGAGGTCGCTGCTCTGCACTCTGTTAGCTTGTTCGGCGTGGGCCGAGCGAGCCACTGTGTTGACGAGCAGGACATGTGAGGGCGCTGCTATGACCTCTGTTCGCACGGTCGGCGTGGGCCCAGCCAGCCACTGCGAGGGCGGGCACGACAGGTGAGGGCGCTACTCTGCCCTCTGTTCGCTTGTTCGTCGTGGGCCGAGCGAGCCACTGTGTTGACGAGCAGGAAAGGTAAGGGCGCTGCTATGACCTCTGTTCGCTTGGTCGGCGTGGGCCCAGCCAGCCACTGTGAGGGCGGGCACGACAGTTGAGGGCGCTGCTCTGGCCTCTGTTTGTCGGTCGGCGTGTGCTCAGCCAGCAACTGTGGTGGACGGCACGACAGTTGAGAGCGATGCTCTGGACACTTTTCGAACGGTGGCGTGGGCTCTGCCTGCCACTGTGGTAGCGGACACTACAGAACAGGGAGATGCTTTGGCCTCTGTTCGTTCGGTCGTCATGGGCCCAGCCAGCCTCTGTGGAGGCGGGCATAACAGTTAAGAGCGCTGCTCTGGCCACTGGTCGCCCGGTCAGCGTGGGTCCAGCCAGCAACTGGCGGCGGGTAAGAAAGGTGAGGGCGCTGCACTGGCCTCAGATCGATCGGTAGGCGTCGGCCCAGCTAGCCACTGAAGTGGAGGTCACGACTGGTGAAGGTGCTGCTCTGAGTTCTGTCCGCTTGGTCGGCGTGGGCTAAGCAAGCCACTGTGGTGGCGGGTACGACAGGTGAGGGCGCTTCTCTGGCCACCGATCGCTTGTTCGGCGTGGAGACAGACAGCCACTGTGGTGGCGGGCACGACAGTTGAGGTCGCTGCTTTGGACACTGTTCGATCGATCGGCGTGGGCCCAGACAGCCACTGTGGTGGTGGACAAAACAATTGATGGCGCTGCTTTGGCCTCTATTCGCTCGGTAGGCATGGGCTCAGGCAGCCAATGTGGTTGCGTGCACGACAGGTGAGGGCGCTGCTCTGGCCTGTATTCGATCCTTCGGTGTGGGCTCAGCCAGCCACTGTGGTGGCGGGAATGAAAGCTGAGGGCGCTGCTCTGGCCACCGATAGCTTTTTCGGCGTCGGCACAGCCAGCCACTGTGGTGGCGGGCACGACATTCGAGTTCGCTTCTCTGCCCTCTATTCGGTTGTTTGGCGTGGGCCGAGCGAGCCACTGTGTTGACGAGCAGGACAGATGAGGGCGCTGCTCTGGCTTCTGTTCGTCGGTCGGCGTAGGCTCAGCCAGCCACTGTGGTGGCGGACACGACATGTGAGGGCGCTGCTTTGGCCTCTGTTCGCTCGGTCGGCGTGGGCTCAGGCAGACACTGTTGGGGTGGGTTCGACAGGTGAGGGCGCTGCTCCGGCCTCTATTCGATCGTTCGTCGTGGAATGAGCCAGCCACTGTGATGGCGGGCACAAAATGTGAGGGCGTTGCTCAGGCCTCTGTTCGCTCGGTCTGCGTGGTTTCAGCCAGAACTGTGGTGAAGGTCACGACAGGTGAGTGCGATGTTCTTGCCTTTGTTCGCTTGGTCAGCTTGGGGCCAACCAGCCACTTTGGTGGCGGGCACGACAGATGAGGGCGGTGCTCTGACCTTAATTTATTTGGTCGTCTTGTGCACAGCCAGCCATGTGGTGGCGGGCACGACATGACAGGGCGCTGCTCTGGACTCTGCTCACTTGGCCGGCGTGGGCTCAGCCAGGAACTGTGGTGGCGGGCTCAACTGTTGAGTGCGGTATACTGGCCTCTGTTCTCTCGGTCCACGTGGGCTCAGCCAACCACTGGGTTTGGCAGGGACGACAGGTGAGGGCGGTGCTCTTGCCTCTGTACGCTTCGGCGGCGTGTGCTCAGCCAGCCACTGTTGTGGCGGGCAATACAGGTGAGGGTGCTGTTCAGGCCTCTGTTCGCTTGGTCGGCATGGGCTCAGTCAGCCACTGTGGTGGTGGACACGACAGTTGAGGGCGCTACTCTGGACTCTGTACGTTTGGTCGGCGTGGGCTCAGCCATCCACTGTGTTGGAGGGCACGATAAGTGAGGGCGCTGCTCTGGCCTCTACTCGATCGTTCGGCGTGGGCTCAGCCAGCCACTGTGGTGGCGGGCACAAAAGCTGAAGGCGCTGCTCTGGCCACCGAAAGTTTTCTCAGAGTTGGCTCAGCAAACCACTGTGATGGTGTGTACGACATTCGAGGTCGCTTCTCTGCCCTCTATTCGCTTGTTCGGCGTGAGCCGAGCGAGCCACTGTGTTGACGAACAGGATAGGTGAGGGCGCTGCTCTGGCATCTGTTCGTCGGTCGGCGTGGGCTCAGCCTGACACTGTGGTGGCGGGCACGAAGGTTGAGGGCGCTGATCTGGACACTGTTCGAACGGTCGGCGTGGCCTCAGCCAGCCAATGTGGCGGCGGACACGACAGGTGATGGCGCTGCTTTGACCTCTGTTCGGTCGGTCGGCGTGGCCTCAGGCAGCCACTGTGTTGGCGGGCACGACAAGTGAGGTCGCTGCTCTGGACTCTATTTGATCGTTCGGCGTGGGCTCAGCCAGCCACTGTGGTGGCGGGCACAATAGTTGAGGGAGCTGCTCAGGACTCTGTTCGCTCAGTCGGCTTGGGCTCAGACAGCTACTGTGGTGGCGGCCACGAAATTTGAGGGCGCTCTTCTGGCCTCTGTTCAATCGGTCGGCGTGGGCTCAGCCAGCCCCTGTGGTGGCGGACACTACAGGTGAGAGCGCTGCTTTGGCCTCTGTTCGCTCGGTCGGCGTGGGCTCAGGTAGCCACAGTTGTGGCGGGCTCGACAGGTGTTGGCGCTGCTCCGGCATCTCTTCGATCGTTCTTCGTGGAATGAGCCAGCCACTGTGGTGGCGGGCACAAAATGTGAGGGCGTTGCTCAGGCCTCTTTTCCCTCAGTTGGTGTGGTTTCAGCCAGCCACTGTGGTGGAGGACACGACAGGTGAGGGCGCTGCTCTTGCCTCTGTTCTCTCGGTAGGCGTGGGCTCAGCCAGCCAATGTGATGGCGGACACAAGTAAGGGCGATGTCCTTTCCTCTGTTCGCTTGTTCGGCGTGGACACGGCCAGCCACTGTGGTGGCGGACACTGACAGGTGACGGCGCTGCTCTGGCCTCAGTTCGCTTGGACGGCGTGGTCTCAGCCAGCCACAGACACGACAGTTGAGGGCGTTACTCTGGCCTCTTTTCTCTCTGTCGGCGTGGGATCAGCCAGCCACTGTGGTGGCGGTCACGACATTTGAGGACGGTCCTCCGGCCTCTGTTCTCTCCGTAGGCGTGGGCTCACGCAACCACTGCGTTGGCGGACACGACGGGGGAGGGCGCTGCTCTGGCCTCTGTTCGCTTCGTGGGCGTGGGCTCAGAGAGCCACTGTGGTGGTGGGCACGACACTTGAGGGCGCTGCTCTAGCCTCTGTTCGCTCGGTCGGCGTGGGCTCAGCCAGTCACTGTTATGGCGGGCACGATAGGTGAGGGCCCTGCTCTGGCCACAGTTCACTCTGTTGGCGTGGGCTCTGGCAGTCATTGTGATGGCGGACAACTCAGGTGAAGGTCTGGTCTGGCCTCTTTTCACTTGGTCGGCGTTGGCCCAGTCAGCCACTGAGTTGGCGGTCACGACAAATGAGGGCGAAGGTCTGGCCTCTGTTCGCTCGTTGGGCGTGGGCTCAACCAGCCACTGTGATGGCGGACACGACAGGTGAGGGATTTTTTCTGGCCTCTTTTCGCTTGGTCAGCGTTGGCCCAGCCAGCCACTGTGGTTGTGGGCACGACAGGTGAGGGCGCTGCTCAGGCCTCTGTTCGCTCGGTCGGCGTGGTCTCAGCGAGCCACTGTGGTGGAGGACACGACAGGTGAAGGCGCTGCTCTGGCCTCTGTTCGCTTGGTCAGCGTGGGGCCAACCAGCCACTGTGGTTGCGGGCACGACATTTGAGGGCGGTGCTCTGACCTCAATTTGCTTGGTCGTCTTGTGCACAGCCAGCCACTGTGTTGGCTGGCACGACATGAGAGGGCGCTGCTCTGGATTCAGCTCACTTGGCCGGCGTGGGCTCAGCCAGGCACTATGGTGGCGGGCTCAACTTTTGAGTGCGCTACTCTGGCCTCTGTTCTCTTGGTCGGCGTGGGATCAGCCAGCCACAGAGATGGCGGGAAGGACAGGTTATGGCACTGCTCTGGCCTCTGTTCTGTGGGTCGGCGTGGGCACAGCCAGCCACTGGGATGGCGGGAACGAAAGGTGAGGGCGCTTCTCTGGTCTCTGTTCGCTCGGTCGGCGTGGGCTCAGTCAGCCACAGAGGATGCGGGTACGAAATGTGAGGGCGATGCTCTGGCCTCTGTTGTCTCAGTCGGCGTGGGCACAGCCAGCCACTCGGGTGGCGGGGACGGCAGTTGAGGGCGCTGCTCTGGCCTCTGTTCTATTGGTCGGCGTGGGCTCAGCCAGCCACAAAGTTGGCGGGCAGGACAGGTTAAGGCGCTGCTCTGGCCTCTGTTCTCTGGGTCGGCTTGGGCACAGCCAGCCCTTGGGATGGCGGGGACGAAAGGTGAGGGCGCTGCTCTGGTCTCTGTTCGCTTGGTCTGGTGGGATCATAGAGCCACTGAGGTGGCGGGCACGACAGATGAGGGGGCTAGACTGGCTATTGTTCGCTCAGTTTGCGTGGGTTCATCAAACCACTCTCGCCTCTGTTCCTCTGTTCGGCGTGGGCTCAGTCATTGTGGTGGGGGGCCGATTGGCAAGGGCGTTGGCCTGGTCTCGCCTCTGTTCCTTAGGTCTGCGTGGGCTCAGTCACTGTGGTGGAGTGCCGATATGCAAGGGCGTTGGTCTGGTCTTGCTTCTTTTCCATTGGTCGGCGTGGGCTCAGTCACTGTGTTGGCGGGCCGATAGGCAAGGGCCTTGGTAAGTTCTCGCCTCTGATCCTTTTGTCGGCGTGGACTCAGTCACTGTGGTGGCGGTCCGATAGTAAAGGGCAATTTTCTGTTCTCGCCTCTGTTCCTTTGGTCGGCGTGGGCTCATTCATTGTGGTGGCGGATCGATCGGCAAGGGTGTTGATCTGGTTCCACCTCTGTTCCTTTGGTCTGCGTGAGCTCAGTCAATGTGGTGGCGGGCCGATAAGCAAGGGCACTGGCAAGGGCGCTGGGCGTCTAGCGGCCGGGGTGGTCAGGCCGTCCGAACCAGAAGACTCAGACTCCCTTTTCCCCGTGGTGGGCTGTTGTCCCTTCCTCGGAGACGATGGTGGCACGCTCCTGGCCCCGGTCATGGTGGCATGACGCTTGGAAAGCGCCACGCAAGACGTCTTGGCCTTGCTTAACGCAGCGGCCTTCGCCGTCTTCTTGGCTGCAAGGGCTTTCCTCAGCTCTCACAAGAGGGCTGGGTTACCCTGTACCGATGATATAGTCCTCAGAAGGGTTAGTTCCTCCTGCTTCAGCATTACTCCTGCAGCAGGGGGCACCTTACTCCTTTGCAGCGCTGCTCCGCTTCCCAGTGGAATAGGGGCAGCACGTTGGTGACCTCTCCTTCCTCAGTCGCTTTTTCTTGCAGTGACTATCGCTTCTTCGCTAGGTTCGGTCTCTTGGAACGTCTTTACTCCTCTCTCAATCAATGAATCAATCCATCAATACATACTGGTCGGTGTAACAGCGCTCCTGTTTATAGCCAGCCACTGAAGATCTGGTGTGCTGTGATTGGCTGCTTGACGTATGTGGGCTCCGCCCAGTGCTCTCCTTGATCTTCCTCATCGCCTTCTTCATTTCTGCGTAAGGGGCCGTTTATCATGCTCCCCTCCTGGCTTAAGCGGAACGCGGAGAACGGAAAGTGTACCGTTTAGCACGTTGTAGCCGTGCCGTTGTGGACAGCGGAGAAACTGCTACAGGAATTGGAGAGTGTACCGTGTTGTCTAGTGGGAAGCGGAGAGTTCCCACATCACGTTCATAACAACCATCTGCTGGTCCATATCCTGAGCTACATGAATCCAGTGCACACCCTCCTATGCTCTTTCTTTTAAGATCCATTTTAATATTATCCTCTGCCCCTAATTGAGGTATGAAACTCAAATCAGTCTCATTTTAAAAGTAACTGAATAATGTTTCCACTGAGATATTACAGATCTGGTTTAAAGAAATGAAAGTTTCAAGGACATGCAGTCTGATTTTGATTTTCTTAAAATGTAATCCTGCGGTGTTTCTTAAAAAACATGTGATTTGTGCATGCTATTATGATGTAACATATAATATGATTTCCAGTTAAATGTTGAGGCTACCACTATTTCTGTGATCGAACACTAGAGGATCCCGTGACTTATGGGCACAAGTGAGCAGTCCTACCTTCTAATTACATACATAACACACATTTATGTATGTAACAGAAGCAGGAAAGATTATGGCCATTTCAAGAAGGCATATTTTGTTGCACACTACATTGTAGATAGCAGTTATTTTAAGAGCCTGTTCCAAGTCTCTGTCCTTGGACAACAAAATTTACACATGACATCATGAGCTCGTAAAAACACAGAAGCTGCACGTGTTCTGTAGCGCATCATAAGTAAGTTAAAAATTGTCCTCAAGGAAATACCGATGCATGACATTCCAGATGCTGCACAAGGAAGAACAAACAGCTTGTATTTGAAGTGATAATTTGTTACAGGAAGTAGTGTCAGAGCAGTAAAGAACGAGAGAGAGACAGAACATGTTTTGAACAGGAAGTTATGGGAATTCCCAGAGTGATACAAAGTTCTCCCTTCCTCTCCAGTCTTCAAAGTGTTTGCTAAGACTGAAAGGCAGATATCTTAGGATTTACACAGCTCCATAAAAGAAGAATAAACAGCCACTCCTAGCAGGTGGAGTTAAGAAGTGTTGTCAGAAGTGGGACTGTGCAGTGTTTTATATGTATGGTTGAAATATACTGGAGGAACAGTGTAATTCTAGTAGTTTGTGCCTACATTTGAAGTTAATGGTGAAATAAAGATGGATATCTTTGTCCCACGCACTTCATCAGATTATGATTATGAAAACAGTTCTGTTTTTGGTGCTGAGTCAACATTTACATCTCCAGACACATTATCAATGTATTACAGCACTATAGACATATTGCATTGGTCAACATCAGCAAGTCTTACAGATGCAATCACTGAAAATACAATCACAACAGAAGATCGGTCAGTGAACTACGCAGGAGTATCAGGTTCCAAAGTACAGTTTCAGCTGTATGATTACATCATTCCCCCAGTTGGAGTCATTATACTTCTGCTCAACTTAGCTGTGGTGATATCTTCAGGGCTGATTCTGAAACGCGGAGCTCAGCCACGGACAACTTACCTGTTCCTTGGAAATGTGGCAATGGCAGATCTCATAACAAGTGTTGCGATACTTTTTGGACAGCTGTATCCAAGGGAACATCGAAACGATGCTATATGCATGCTGCAGATAGGTATGTTATTTGCAGTTTCAGAGTACAGCATAGTTTGCAGGTAACAGAAAGAAGAAATAGAATTTAGCTACTGTACTTATAAAATTGCTTTATAATAATTTATATTTTGACAATTGGCTAAAAAAAGGCGTTTTTAAGGGAACTTTACATCAAGAGCAGTGTAACTTCTCGGCCGTATTTTGGCTCACATTAGAGGTATTTTCCTGAAAATTCGTATCTGGGATGGGACACATTCGATACAAACGTTGTAAGTTTGGTTGCGATCGGTCAATAATTATCGGCACTTCACGTGAAGAGGAATATACATCTTCGGCTGTATCTAGGCTACCTTTGAAGGGATTTTCCTGAATATTCTTATCTGGCAGAACAATGCATGTTTGGTTTAGAACAGTCAAGAATTAAGGGCACACTATATATAGACCTAACTTGTTATTCGTCCGTAACTCCTGTTAATGGAAGTTTGATGACGGTCCATATCTCGGTCATTGCACACATTCGCCACACACGATCCAGGTTTGGGTTAGGTGGGTCAACAATAAAATGCACTTTACATAAAAACCAAAGTAGATTTTCGCCCTTTTCTCGGCCCCTATTACCGGCAGTTTCATGAAGATAGATATCTCTGTCACTGCTGGCATTCGCTAGACACGATCCTAGTTTGGCTAAGATCGGTCAGGAAATAAGGGCACTTTACACAAAGAACAAAGTATTTATACGCCCGTAACTCGGCTCCTATTACAGTATTCTTCATGAGGATCCACATCTCGGTCACTGCCTACATTCGCTACAAACGATCCGAGTTTCCTTTAGACCGGTTAAGGATTAAGAACACATTGCATAAAGTCCAAGTTTGCAATTCGCCCCTAATTCGGCTTCAATTACAGAACGTTTCATAAAGAAACACATCTCGGTCACTGCGAACATTCACTACTAAAGATCCAATTGTGGTTTAGTTCGGTCAAGAATTAAGAGCACTTTACGTAAAAAAATCTGAGCAGTTATTGCCCCGTAACTCGGCTCCAATTACGGGAAGTTTCACGCAGATACGTATCTCGGTCACTGCGCACATTCGCTACACATGATCCAAATTTGGTTTAGATCGGTCGACAATCAAGGCCACTTTACATAGGGATCAAAGCAGTTATTTGTCCGTAAATCTGCTGCCATTATAGGAAGTTTCATGAAGATCGATATATAGGTCACTGCGCACCTTCGCAACACACGATCCCAAGTTTGGTTTAGATCAGTCAAGAATTAAGGACGCTTTACATAAAGAACAAAGTAGTCATTTTTCCGTAACTCGGCTCCTATGACACAGAGATTCATCATGCCCCATATCTCGGTCGCTGGGCACATTCTCTACACACGATTCAAGTTTTGTTTACATCAGTCAAGAATTAGGGCCACTTTACATAAAGAACAAAGTAGTCATTATTCCGTAACTCAGCTCCTATTACAGCAAGCTTCATGACCATCCGTTTAGAGCAGGGGTGACCAAACCGCGGCTCGCGAGCCTCATGCGGCTCTTTGACATATAATGTGCGGCTCGCGGAAATATGTTGGCTCAGCTCCTTTTTCCATTACAATTCATATAAAAGGTAAATAAAAAAATTTCAAGCTTTAAAATTATTTACCGGGTATAAACTGAGAGTCCACTGGATTAAAACGTAAGTTTAATGTTCATGGTGAGTAAATATGTTTAAGAATTTTTGTAACAAAGTGTGCATGTAACAATAAAAACGTGTGTAATATTTGTTCATGTCTTGTGGCTCTCAAACATCTTAAGTTTATCGTATGTGGCTCTTAAGTTAAGCAACTTTGGCCACCCCTGGTTTACAGGGAAAATGGTTGAATGCTGCGCAACTAAGCAATGTGTCATTACCAACCACCAGACTACAGGGACAATTATAACAATATTGCCCTTTTGTTCTTCATTGTTTTTTCTACATTACCCAACAGCCAGTTTCAATTTTGTAAGAAACAGGGCTATGGAAAGTGCAAAAAAAACTTGAGCAGTGCAATTGCGCAGAATTTCCCAACCTGTAGGGTAATACCGAGCAGTCGAAGTGTAATTTTGCCCACATATGCTATCGCTTACATTTTGCTAAAATTAAATATTCATTTCACAAAACTTACAGGGTTGAAACGGGACTGAAGGCCCAATCATCCATGCTGTTAATAAAGAAAAGTAGTATTAATTAACAATAACACTTAAGTCTTTTTTTTTATTGGCATTCCTGCTAAAATTTCCGAATTTTGCTTTCTCACAGCCTCTTTACAAAAAAACCAAAGTAACTGCACTGCTATAACAGGATGTTTCATGAAGATCATCTGGGTCACTGTGCACATGTTGCACATGATCCAAGTTTGGTTTAGAACAGTCAAATATTAAGGCACAAAGTTTAAATTTCAGACTGTTTAACCTGCTCTGCAATGACATGGGCAGTGTGTATGAAATTGGCTGTCTCGTGGTGGTTTGTGATGTGTGTGTATCAAATGATTGAAGAAATTCCAATTTTTTTTTTTTTGGTCTTAAAAAGAAACACCATTAGCCAGCTATTTCTCAGATGTTCCTTGGTTGCAGCAGCTGGCATACATTGCTGATATTTTCAATAAGTTAAATAGGTTCAACCAGTCAATGCATGGCTGCAGCATATCACTGCTCACAGCTGAGGAGAAAGTGGCTGCAGTGAAGTTAAAACTTAAATGTTAGTACCAACATGTGCAACAAAATAAATTTGATTGTTTCGATACCCTGTACATAATCTATTCATTTGTTTATGAATACTGAGTTTTCATTTTTATAAACTGAACATTTGTTATGCCACATCACACGTCAAGTACACTGACTGGGCACAGACTGGATGTGTGGGATTACTTGGTTACTGTTACCTTGTCAAGAAAGCTTGTGCTCTACAAAGGTGGATGTACCGTTTTCATATCTACTTCCAGGTATGATAGTATCCAGCACACTGGCATCCATATGGAGTGTTCTTCTGATTGGCATTGATCGCTTCTTTTACATTGTTCATGCACTCAAATATCAACTGTGGCTGAATCCACGGCGAGCTCGATGGCTGATGCTTAGCACATGGATTCTTGGTTTAATCATTGGATTTATGCCTGCTATGGGGTGGAAAGGTTGGACTAATGGTGGAAAATATTGCTGGTTTATACGACTTGCACCACATGGCCTAGTTCTTCTGACTGGAATGTTAGGATTCATTCCTATCATTATCATCACTGTTCTGTATATGGTTATTCTGTACCAAGCCCTTCGCAAAGTAGTGCAACTGCAGAAGTCTGACCATGAAGCTTCAGGACGCCACATACCAAAAGATGATAATGATCCAAATACTATACGAATTTTCAGAGGTGGTCAAAGCAGTAGGCAAACTAATGTACACAATAAAAACCAACACTCACCCAAGAAATCAAGAGCTATTATAGTAGTGGTTCTAACAACTGGATCATTCATTCTAACATGGGTGCCATATTTTGTAGCTTCAGCAATGTATGTCTTCTGTGAAAAACAAGCTACAGATGAAAATACATGCAAGCCTTTGCGTCTTGCTATTGCATCTCCACTGGCAATCCTGGGATTTATGAATTCACTCCTAAACCCTTTAATTTATGCATGGTGGCATAAAGGATTCAGAAAATTTGTATTTACTAGAATACTTGGTACAAAGAGGTTACAGAATCAAGCAAATATCAGGAGCAGATTAACTAGGAAAACACCCTCAACATCAACCACCAGCACCAAGACAACTAGGAGTTCCACTAGCACATCTAATCACTCAAGGCCAACAAGTTGTAACACTACTGCAAGAATGATCGAAGGCCCATACATCGGTGATAATGAAGACACCCACCTTTAATAAGTGTCCTTCAAATTATATACACTTGCAGAAGAGATTTCCGGATGTGGTAGGCACGTATGAAGAGAGTGAAATGTCACGAATAATGCAGACTGTAGACTACTACACTGAATCAATATTCTGCCCTACTTGAAACTGTTCTAAGAGCTCAACTTCTGTCTTACTAGTGCTTCCTTCCATATCCTTTCGAAATCATTACATTGATTATCCTATCATTTAATGCTATACATTCTGAGCTATTAAGTGCTGTTAAATAAACCATAAATAAATAGAATAAATAGATTCAGAACAATGTATACAGTGTCAACGAAAGTTACAACTGGTGTTACCTCTGCAATTAAGTGTACTTTATACATGACGATGAAAACAAATTCCTTCATTTTCTCACAAATGTGCTAAGCAAACAATTTGTATACAAGTTAAATTATAGACATCAATAAGATCAACAGATTTTAAATAAACATTCATATGAGGCATATTTATAAAACAAAAGAAAAATAATTTCTTGACTGTAAGCCATGTGAATAATTTTGCAACAAGATACTTGTACCCACATTGTGGACATACTAACATACACTTGTTTTTCACTCTTCACACTACAAAGTGTTAGGACATAATTAACAGCCAAAAGGTAAAGCAGATTTTTGACGTAAATTAGTACATGACTTAAATCACGAAATTACTCTTGGTAGAGACAAGTGGATCAACTCATAATATATAAGAGATATGATGTTTTCACAGCATCGATGTTGAGGATTCAGGTCTTCTGGGTTTTTACGCTGAGTATTAGAGATACTGATACCCGTTGTTTTGAAGGAATGTACCACCTTCACCTTCAAATGTAAAGGAGTCCAGCCCTTGACAGACTTATCATAACGACCCACAAAACCCAAATCCTCATAATACGTAAGTTCAATTCCTGGTTGTGCTGTCCAGCAAGCTCACTGACAGGAACTCTTCAACACATGTTAAATACACAGTAAAAGAGTCTACAATGACTGTGCTAACCCAGTGAGGATAACAGTTCCCAAACTGACAATAAGACTAAGTGTTGAAAGACTTAATGCCCATTACTTCAGTACAGTTATATAACAATTACACTACTGATTATGTGTTAATAGAAAGGAAGACAAGATTTATGGTTTTAGTAATTTTAGAAATAAGTGTGGGAATCTGCATTTTTACAGTGCTACTTCATTGTTGTTTTGCAAACATTTTTAATCAGACTTCCATAAAAGTTCATTATACAAAAAATAGGTATGATTTTTAATTTCTGTCTGCAACATACTTCAGCATGCTATGTATTGAACAAGATTTACCTAAAAATTAATTTAGACCTTCGAATAGTGACAGGACTACCTGGATGATAATTTGAAATAACCTTTTAAATGCTGAGTTAAATCCCAGCTGCAAGCCCCAGCTCACGGAATTTCTCTGCGTGGGTATTTAAATTTTGGCCATGCTTTACAGAAACTTTAATATTTCTACAACTAATTGAGATAAATTTATGAAAGAAATGGCACATTGTGGGAAAGGAAACAGACATTTCTCAGAATGCCTTAAAAATGCTGTAAATATAAAAAACCAGCAACCTGTTCGAGAGCAAATTCTTAACTGTGTTCAGAGGATTACATGCAACCTAGTCAATGGAAATTTTTCCTTCCCCTTTCCCTTAGAGCCTCTACTCGGCTGTTTCAAGAACCCAAATGGTTTTATGACCAACATTCCATTTGCAAAATGCAAGACTAACCTAACCGCGCAGTGTGTTTTTAGCACTTATGGCACTTACGCATTTACGGCAAATTAAGGGCCTAAGTTTGGAGCTGGATAAGTGTTTACACAAAGATACAACAAAAAATATTGCAGACTGCTTCAGGGTTGCCATATTGTGCAGAGACAAAGAACGCGTTTTCAATGTTGTCAAATGGAGCTCGCCTAAACACACGTTAGCAAACTAAAGGTTAATATGATGTCACTTCAGTTTTGGTAGGATCTTTTATACATAATTTAACCAAAACTGAATTCAGAAACTGGAAGAAGCTTCAGAGAGACCAATAAAGAAATTTTAAATTTTTATTTGTGTCAACAGCAACTAAAAACAAACGGCTGTTAAAACAGCTGCCAAGTTAAATAAGTATATCTGTGTCAATGTTTCTCTGTGGTTAAAGGTGTAAGTTAATGGAATAGCCAACCCCCACTGGGTATAAAACAATACTTATTAAATTTTCTGTCCATTTCAGTGTAAAAGCATAACACAACAATGATATTTATGCACGTCCTAGTAGGTTGTCTTAAATTCACAGCCATTCTTCCTTTTCAGCTTTTCTCAAGATGCTGATTATCACTAATTCAGAATACTATATACACAATATCATATACTGTGCCTTTGGCAATAATACATACAGCAGTGACTGAACAATATACAAAAGGTATGATGCAGAGGAAATGGGAGAACATAATCATATATAGGACATCTGTACCACCTCAATTTTTCTCACACTAAATCCCACATACGAAGGCCAATTCAGAAGTTTTGTGTATGGTGGCAGCACCGTGCAGTGCGTCATGTGATTGAACTCAATTACGTGTGTGGTGCCAGTGGCTCTATTGCTGCTATCACACAGGTGCACTGTCTTTGTGACGTTAGTTGCTGTTTAGCTATGGATTGGGAAAGACTACAAGAAAATTTATCATACACAAAACTTCTGAAATGCTCCTAGTAGTTGAAGCAGAAACCAAACAAGGGTCCATAAGCAACCACTATGTCACTAAAAATGCAGCAATGACCCCTTCAAATTAATTTCAAGGATGTTTCATGCCATTCTAAAATCAACCCTTGATGCATTTATGTTGAGTTGTACTTGCATGGTTGTTACGGGTGTCGCTGATAAACCTCTATTCAACCTTGCATTTTTACCACCTTTTCATGTTCTATTAGCATTCATATAAGCATATTTTACCCCTGACTTTACTGTCAAATCCAGTTACAGTCAGATGAGTATCTGTATATCACTTATAACCTTACATGAGATAGAAGTTTACATGGCAGTGAATGTTAGGGTGACCATCTTCTGGGGTGAGCTCCTGGTATTTCTAGGGTGCCTGCTGCCTCTGTCTTCAGGGTGGAGTCTACATTGAAGGTGGGGGTGGCAGGTTTCTCTGTAACACTGATGCTTGTATGCCAAGTTGTTTAGCATTACATTTAGGGGGATGCTGTGTTGGGTTTACTCTTCTTACATTATTAAATTATGCCCAACTATTAAACAGGCACAACAAACATCCTGATGGGCCCTTAACCCCTGCCACACACATGCACACATAAGGGATGTTTTTCTGGCAGATCATGTATAGGCACAGTGCAAGCAGATAGACTATACATACCATCTCAGAACCATCTTAATTCTTAATGGTTTCACACATAATCCATTACTCAGTGGTTTAAATCACCACTTGAACAAAGTAATAAAAGAGTGCTGAAAGGCGGAGTATTGTAAAATAACAAGAACCAGGTTAATTAAAGCTGTCACTTCTAGCAAAACGAAACAATGTATGGTGTTGTGAAATACATACTGGCTGCTGTTAATTAAGTGGTATCTGCAATATTCAACTTCAGGATGTCCTTACAGATATCCAAATGTGTATTCAGTAACTGAAGGACCAAGATCCCATCTGACCAATGCAACGTCCTGAAAGAAATTTTACACATGTAGACCCCTTCATGCTGAACATGCTTAGATAAGTAACATAACAGACCTTCCTGTCTAAATTTCTGAGAATTATAAACTTAACTTTGTCAGGAAGATTTACTGATATAAGTCCTATTAATTGTTTCAGTCAATATTTCAAATTTCAATGCTTTTTTTAGTCACATCAGTCCAGTACAGTAAAACACCATGCTTATCATCTAGGATCAGTCACAGGAACTACAGTAAGACCAATATATGTAAATTGCATACTGCACAATACATCATATATCACATAAAGAGGCAGGAAGGTACTCATGGAATATGTCAGAAATGACACATATGGGCAGATTTCAAGTACTGAATATACCATATATGTCACAGAAAGGATTCAGACTTTTCCATGTACATATGTTATTATTCTAAAACTGTATTATCTGCCACAACAAAATATTACTGTATCTAATTTTGATGGTATACTGCCTACAAAATTCAATTCAAATTAATTTAGCTTATCTTTGATATCAAATGATAAAATGTCAGACAAACTAAGAAGAAATGCCTACATCTGATTACAGATGTGAGCAAAACTTAGAATAAACTTATGAAAACATCTGCACAAAGACTGGACTAATGCTGCAAAATATTGATCTATTACAATCACACAGCTACAGGAATAAATTTTTCTTTCATGCTGAACCTGAGTACTGGATCACTTCTTCTACAGTTCAATTCTCTGTCATCACCCCATTTCTTTCACTATTCCCTGCTCAATAATCCTACCAAATATGATCCTCACTACCAGCCATGGCATTTGATAAGCAGCATTTTTCTCAATCCCTGTTGACAGATTCTGGGAATATTCTTCCCCATGAAGTGCAAGTCCATGGGCAAAGAAAACCTACAGCTGGTATCTTAATTTTCAGTGGGAGGTTTTCTGACAGAAACAACTCAGAGAAAAGCTTTGTGAGATGGCCATTGAAAGGCTGATTAAAGACAAAAAAGGAGCTGCACTTGGAAGTCACATCTGCTGGTATCAAATAAATCAGTGTCTTGAGACGGGACCTGCTTCCTACCGCAGAGGTAAAAGCATTCACCACTAACACAGCCCTCGTTCTGAGGGCAGCACCAGATAGTATAGTTGGTATAGTGACTAGGCTACAGGCTGGGCGATACAGGGCTCAATTTCTGGCAGGGGCAAGAAATCTTTTCTCTACTCCAAAATGTCCAGACCAGCTCCAGAGCCTACCCAGCTTCCTCTTCAACTGGTAACAGGGTTCTTTCCTCGGGCATAAAGTGGCTGGGGTGCAAAGTTCACTACTCACCTCCATCTAGTGCTGCGGTTAAGAATGAGTGGGAGTATACCTCTATTTCTCCTATACGCCTTCAGGCTGTGGACAGGGACTTTACTTTTTATTTTACCAGGCCTCCTACTCCAAGTGGCTGACAACCAGTCATTCATTAGTTCCTTTGTTATCCAGGCCTTTCACAGATACAAACCCCAAGCCCCTTACAACGTATATTTTGAAATTGGGGGAATACTTTAGGATGCCTAAAAAATCAGTGTGTCCAGCAAAAGAAGAGCTGCAAACCTAAAATACTACTGTGAACAATTCTGCACGCCTATTTTAACGGATAACAAGACAAGCGATGTATGTATAACATAACACTGTGGCAGGTTGGTGTAATGTTTGTACCTCCTCAGCTACCCTAACAGCCTGATACTGTTTCACTCAAAGACAGCACTTCTACGGTGAATTAATGTTGCCAGTGACAATAAAACATATTTCGGTCCCATGTAGTGCCCTGTTGTAACCTAATTTGAATTTTCTTATCATATTTTCAAAGAAGTCCCCCAACATCAAATTTCATAGAAATTCGTCCAGTGGGAGCCGCGCTGACACATGTGAATAGACAGACAGACGGACAGACATGACAAAGCTAACAGGCAACATTTGCAAATATGCAAATGCATCTAAAATGTGCTGATGAAATGAATGATAAATATGGAGAAACTAAATCTCTGCATTGTTTCTGATCTTAGAAAAGTTTCTTATCTAAAATGGAAAGCACATTAATACATTATAAAGTAAATTACACTTTACAAACCACAAGCAATAACTGAAGTCAAATAAAACAAACCTGTTCAGATGCAATTACATACACACTTGCATACATACATATACAACTCTGTGCTTCAAATCATAATGTGCAAATACATCTACACAGTAGACAGTGAGCCAGTTGTTCATGCACTAGCAGTTAAACACACAGTCTGTATCTGCAACAACAAAACAGAAACACCAGCAATAAGAATTAGGAATCAGGATGGCTACCAGGATTACCAGAATGAAAGATAACAACAGGATTCTGTTCTGAAACTGTGCACACGCCAACACTATGAGTAATATTTTTTGTGGCACATCAACTAAGATAAGTAAAATTAATTGGTTTGGTTCTTTTGTAACCACTAGTTCTTGACAAAGTTTAACGTTGGAAAATCTCAAGTGTATGATATATTAAAAGCCAAGTCAGAAATAAATTTGGCTAAACTGTAGCAATAGTTCAATGAAACGGAAAGTGAGGAAAATTGGAAATTAAGACATGAATGAGATTGTGTGGGAGTGGTTTGTCAGTGCAAGAGCCAGAAAGCTTCCAATATCTGGAACAATGGTACAGGAACACACAGCATAAGTGGCTAAAAAGGCAGGGAAAATTGAATTTAGGGCATCTAATGGGTGGTTAGAAAAATTAAGAAAGAGACATCAAATTTTGTTTCATGAAGTCTGTGGTGAAGCTGGCGATGTTCGTGAAGAAACTAACAGACTGGGTTGCCAAGCCGCCTGCAGTTATCAATGGATATAATCCAAAGGACATTGCAAATGGTGATGAAACAGAATTATTTTTTTATGCACTGCCAAATAAAACTCTGTGTTTAGAAGCTGAAAGATGTTCAGATGTTCTGACAGTTTTCCTCTGTATTGTTATGACTGGGAAGATTTAAAACCCTCTGGGTATAGTGAAAGCTGCTAAACCATAATGTTTTAAGAACACTGACATAAAGAAACTTCTTGTTGACTGGAGGTCTAACAAAAGGGCCTGGATAACATCTCATATCATGGATGACTGGCTAAGAGTATTCAATGTGAAGATGAAACAACAGAACAACCTGCCATCCTTGCATTGAACTGCCTAATGTACAGCTCATGTGGTTCCCACCAAACACCACAAGTGTGTCTCATCCCCTGGACCAAGAAGTTATAAAGTGTAAAGCTGAACTATGGTAAACTCTTCATGCAATAACTGCCAGGCACCATGGAAGCCATATCTTCTGCCAACAAACTTGCAAAGCCCATATCAGTCCTTGATGCAGTAAGTTGGATAGCAGATGTAAAAAAGCAAATATCTCCACAAACACTACAGAGGTGTTCTCAGAAATCAAGATTTTCTACTAATAATTTCAATGATGAAGAAAGAAATGGAAGCAAATCGAGGAACTTCAGGAGACGCTCCATCATGAAACGTACTAAAATACTGAGGCAGAAGGTTACATTAACATTGATAATGAAGTTGAAGCAAGGAGTGCTGGAAAGGAAATCAACAAGTTCATTGAGAACAACCAGCAACGTAAGGAAGAGAAAAACGAGGAAGAAGGAACTTTCCAGAAACTCCCCAAGGAGTGCAAACTGAAATCATACCATGATGCTCTTAAAAACATCAAAGAGCTTCAGGAATTTTCACTAATTAAAAATAATTCCAAACTACCTGATACAATTTTCAGGAATAATGACTGAAAACCAAGCTTCTCAGTCAGCAACTTATAAGCAGAAAACCTTACTGCACATTGGAAATAAGGAACAATGTGTATAATGAGGTTAAAACATTGTCAGCCTTTTACACAACATGAAGAACTACATGGGGTAAGTACACGTAAAAAAAATCTTTTATTTATTTTCAAGTACCAGTATTAAATGGAACCTGACTGCAACAGAAAACAATCCGGTCCGTTGCAATTCTGCTATAGGCAGGTTTCACTGTATATGAAAGTGCTTCAAGTTCATATCTAGAATAATAATACAGCAAAATCTGTGATATCTGCCACTGGATGATCCAGAGGGCTTTATTAACTGGAAACGGACTAAGAGGCCATTTAAATTTCACTATTCAATCAACTGGCAGCACCCAATACTGATTCCAAGAGTCTGTACAATAACTATTGGTGTCTTGTTGGTTCTTTTTGTATTATATATACACTGTGTCATGTAAGTAGGAATGAAAAGTGCAGCAGGGAAAACAGGACAGGATATCAAGTGACAAATTAAATGGTTAGGCCTGTCAATGAGATTACTAGGTACACTAAGATACACATTAGATGTAAGTCCAATATCCAGAAAACAACAATATTCAGCAACAGTTGGTCCTGGAGGTATCACAACCTTTACTACAGTTACATTTATTCTCAGTATAATTTCAGCAGAACACTCAAAGGTTTATTAAAGGAATCTACTTAACAAGAAATTCATATGAAAGAAAACTGATTTTGCAGAAGGGTTCTTAATATTCAGACAGTCCATGCAGTAAATTTTTACACGCACTTTACTACAGTGATGAAATACCATTATTCTAGCATGCAAACCACAACTAAAATCAGACATCAGGCACATAATCATATATCACTGCCCCTACAAATGCCATGAAATGAATATTCATGCTTCTCTAACACATAAAAATCTGTCCTTCATGAGAGAGGCCAGTGGAAACCATAGGTATCATAAACTGAGGTATCAAATTGGTCTCTGTACAGCTGGTATACCTACTGAATCAAATCCTAGCACATTCACTCTTTGCCAGTGTAAAGGAAAAACACTTCACATATATTCAGTTACACATAAATTCCACCACTACCCATAACAATTCAAGACAGAAAAAAGGCTGCAACCATATACAATGGTACCTCATCTAGTGTATACTCTCTATTATACTGTACTGTATTTAGATGATTCAAACAAGAAATAAAATATTTCTATCTCATACCATATAATTATTTACCACTACATGCAGTCACATACAACATTCTTTGAACACATACCTGTATATATGAGCAATGCACACATACTGATGTGTTCTAAGAACATTGCATATGACTGAAACATATAGTGGTAGATGATACCAATGGAGTCAATGCTTAAAAAAAGGATCTTATTTTCACCCTAAATAGATATTATTCATCACATTGATCAAGCCACTTTCCATTACCTACATATTTAAAGAAACCAAATGAATTACATCCAATTCAGATCAGTGAGACCAATGCAAAAATAATTTTTTCCCGATTCTTATGGAGAATTCCTGAAAATTACAGTAATTCAGGACCAATTCTTTTTCCATGAGGGTTCACTTCCTGAAAATTAGTTTCATCTGCCTCTTGTGAGAACCTGCTGATAGAAAACCACTGCAATTCTCGTACGTGATTTTACCCATGTCATGGCTCACATGGTTAGTTACTGTCCTCTTATCATGCAGACCCAGGTTTGATTCCAGACCAGTCCATGTGGGATTTGTGGTGGACAGTGCCAGTGACACGGCTTTTTCTCTGAGTACTTCAGTCTTCCCCTGTCACTTTCATTCCAATGATGCTCCGCACTTTGTTCAGTGTTGTAGAGTTGAACTTAAAAATACACACATTATAATTTCTGGGAATTAACAGTTATTAAGTGGGGGAGGGGTGGGGGAATCTGTCATTCTACACCAAATTTTATAGGACGTTTCAAGTACAGAGACATCCAAAACAATATTCTTCAATTTTCACACATGCACAAAAATATAAGGGTGAAAATGACAAAAGAACTACATTCAGAAAAATCTACATTTTCTAAAATATGTTGCTTCAGTCCCTCTATACAACTAATTTTGCTGACAACTCATATGATTTCTATTCTACCTAAAAGCAACAACCCACATAAAAACAACAATGTATGACATACCGTCTTCATCGAAGGTAGCAAGTGTAAGTTTACTCAGCTTATTACTGGGACAAGGCTGTTGTGGCTCTTGGCGATTCACCATTGTCAGTGGCATTTGTATATCTGCAGATACGGAAAAAGCTGTGGTGATTTTTTTTAACTATCCTTTATTGTACATGTAAGCAATCAAATTACATTTCACATTAGTAATTTCTTACCATCACTGTCTGTTGATGTGTCATATGCTGGCCGGTCTGTCTCTTCAATATAGGCAGCTGTTTTCTGTTTCATTTCTTCCACAAACACAGATATCAGTGTATCCATCATTACAGCCTGAAGCAAAACCCATAAGACTACACTGATTACTTGGTTACATTAGCAGATACTCGCATTTTAAAAACTTTCCAATTTTACAGAGGGGCCCTGTTATTATAAAGTGGTCACAGTACAGCATGTGACAGTATGTTACACATTACTTCTTGTTTTAAGCTAGGAACAACACAACTGTCTTTAGAAGCCATGTGATTAGCCCCGTTTCATTTCAAGTTGCAGCAGTCCCCATTAAGTACTTTGGAGTCTGTAACCTCTGAACATTTTTAAAGAAGCCATGATGACCAAATGAAGTAATAAATACAGAATGTCAGATGCACAGCACTCTTCTCTTCAGCACCAAGAAAACACGTGTTTTAAGGATTCTAGTCTACTTTCACCTTCAAGAATTCAAGGTCATTCTTCATGGGGCTTTAAACCTTGAAGATCATGGTGACAAGTGCCTTCAAAATGTTAGAAACCATGTACCGAGCAATGCAGCATCACATCTGAGAAGTCCTCCATTATACTGCTGTGAAAATGTTAGGGATAACATGTTTTAGGTTAGCATGTAGCACATCTGTCCTGGATAATATGGTGGATTATGTGAGATTTCAGGTCCTCATGGCAGCGACTATAAAGATAGTCATCATCAGGGGTGTGACACCGTGTAGTCTGGTAGTAGTGTAGCAACATTTCCAATCCTGTTGCCTCAGAAACATCAGCAGACTTCTACCACACAACATGGCCACACATCCTAGAAGACAGCAACCTTCATGGTGGATCATATTTATTTTGGATAAGTTTGATTTGCACTTGTTTAGATTAACTAAAAAGGGAAAACCAAAATTAGTAATGAGACAGCAATTTAAATTTTATAAACAATGTCACAACAACAATGTCTCTGGAAAGTAACATGCCTAGAGAGGCCATACTAAAATGCAGGAAGGAAGGTAGGTGAGCAATATGTTTTGCACAAAAGAAGGAAGAGATACTTTTGCCAAGTTACGCTGACTTGCCAGAAAGCCCATGATCACATCCCTTGCTACAGAGTACCTGCAGTCACCTGCCTTTGTTCCTGTGTTTCAGTCTAGATGAACCAAGCAAGAGAGTGAATTATCAACATCATACATCCCTTTAAGGGAAAGAAAGGGAAACTCTGAGAAACTCTCAGAACTTAACTCACACTCAGGGCATTATCTTTGATGAGACTATGGTTAAACTATCAAAAGTGTCTAGAATCACAGAAACAATCACTCAGATCATATAAATGATGCATGGATGTTAGGGCGATTTTTCTGGTTCATTGTTAACCCTTTGGCACCATAATTAAATGCCCGGTGCAATCTCTAGCAGACTGATATTTAGAGGGCTATATACAAGCAGCCATAATTTACCATTGGTAGGAGTCGACACTTGGCGTTTTGAGCATCACACTGTGGTCACGAATCTATAACGTTCAGCACCAAGGGTTAAATGCATAAATCTGGCATAGTAAACCCATTGCCATCAAAGACGCATAATAATAAAATGTTGCATCTAATCCTCAACAAACTGAATATCTTTCAGAGAAGCATACCTGTCTCGAAAATACCTGAAGAATCTTTGATACTCTTGTACCATTCTCAAGCACCATGAACTGTAGAAAGAGGCATGGCAAGCAATCAGGATTATCCTCTTGAGATGGTTTTGCAAAATCCCATGATAATTCTTCATATTTCAGTCCCACTAACAAAGTCTAAAACGAATACAAGAACCATCTTTTTAATGTTCATATCCCATAACAAGATGCTGGTTTAATAACATTTAGGCAGGTAGTACACATAGTTACCACTGACCTATAAAAGAATTAAGAAGATTTAAACTAAATTGAATCATCCTCATTATATTAAGAAATGAACAGTTCACGGATCATTAAAACAAATACATTTTTTACTTTCATCAGAACCAACTATAAACGTACATATGTATGTACTTTGTTGTCATTATTAGTAAGGTAACCGATAACACAAAGAAAGTTTCAGTAACTTTGATGGGTGTAATAAGAACAAAGTACTCGAAAAAGATACAGAACTGACTTACACATTGAATGTCATCAATAATATACACTCCTTGGGCATTGATTGCTACCAACACAGGAATATCCTGATGTGTGATCCAGGAAGTAAGGCCACGCACTGGTTGTTCTACTTGTCCTTGGAAGAATGCTCCACTTAAAATAACAATACATACAACATTTTAAACTCAATGATTAATTGTATAACTTTACACAGGCTTATACTACATGGTGCTGTGTTTAAAAAGGCACAAATATAACTTTACATCTTTACGTTTCTGCAAAACACTTATAAAAATAATAAACAATATAAAGTCTGAAATATGCTAACTCTCTGTAATATAACATAAAGAGTCAACAATGGTAAACACCAAGGCCCATCAGTGGACATGAACCTCAGTCCAATCCAGCTCCAGTCCAAACAATCCGTTCCAGTTCCTGATCGGTGTTCCATGTGGCCAGTTTCTAAGATGTCTCCCTACCACATTTCTGAATGTAACAGCACTCTGGGACCTTCATCCCTCCTACATCCAACTGTTTCATGCATGGTACATTAAAAGGAAATCAAAACTTTTGGAATTATTACTGGAATCAACACTAATTATACATGAAAGATCATAGCTGTATCATTCAAACTCAACAAATCTACGGCATGTCCATACAATTTGTTTTCATACACATCTGGCATTCAAACCTACTCACCTTCAACAACATTCTCTGCTTATCATCTTTCATACCATTACTTGAAAGCAAAAGATGCGATACAGATACCACACTCAATAAAATGGCAGTTGTACTATTTAGATATAATTACAAAGTCAGCTGTAACAATGTACACAGAAACCTGTCTTCTAGTTATGAGAAATAAAGTGTCCCCATACTCGATTTTAAGCACATTTTGGCTCTATTCACTATTCACTATAAATGATAAGAATTCTATCGACTTCATGCTGGCAATTTGCTGGTAAATTCTAAATTTATTACAGATACTACTGTCACAACCTCCTTCCTTTGAAGTACATCACAAGCAAAAGTTAAAGCAGCTGTTCACTGATATATCTTCCTGCATATCTTGCATACGATATTTAACCTACTTACAAAGTTCTAATTGCTCATATTAAGACACTTCATTTCATATCTTACTGAAATCTGTAAATAAAAAAGTATTCCATAACA
This sequence comes from Reticulitermes speratus, assembly GCA_021186555.1. Taxonomy (NCBI): domain Eukaryota; kingdom Metazoa; phylum Arthropoda; class Insecta; order Blattodea; family Rhinotermitidae; genus Reticulitermes; species Reticulitermes speratus. The sequence continues at coordinate 23,986,128 of JAJKFL010000004.1, forward strand.
ATCATTACAGAAAGTAACATATGTCAGTATGTGCAACAGGAAGTGGAAATTTCCATGCAAGTAAGGCATTAAGTGTCATATTTCACACTTGATTACTAGACACATGAATATCCTCATATCTGTCTCTCGTATACCGATATCTGTAAAATTAATTGTAAATCAAATTACAGACAAGAATCTACTGTCCCACTTTCAATTTTAAAATGAAGGGGTATGAATTACACATTATAAGATAATAATCAGGACCCAAATGTGTAGAAACTCAACTCACCCATAATAAGGCAGACGCCAGCAGCATTCCAGATACCTGCGCACTAGTTTTCTAACTGGCATGCTGGTAGGTATCCTTTTATACTCTTCCAAGAGTCGTACTTCAGGTGAATTCTTCCCACTGATACGAAGCCATGACCAGGTACTACGACTCACATGCATTGGCAGAAATTTATTCTGTTGCTCCCTGCAAAAGTTAGCAGAATATTTTAAATCTGTCTTATGCTAATTTTCAAACATATTCAGAGTATATGCTATTTTACATCAACCTTCCACCAATACGCTTAAACATCAAAGTAATAAGAACCTAACAATTTATTTAGGGTAAGCAACTCTGAACTGATGAAAGAGTCTGTCTCATGTCCCATCACATTCATTTTTCCCTATGAATGCCGGGATTTTACTCCGGCCATAGTAGAATTAGAACTGCAACAGGAAAATCATATTTAGGTGTGTTTGCAATGCACAGTGTATACTAGCCTCATCATGACTGTCCATCCATCTGTTCTTCCATCTGTCAGCATGAAACATGATTCCCACCAGAGAGATTTTTGTGAAATTTCATATTTGGGACTTCTACTAGCATTTGTTGAAATATTCCGATTTTATTTACAATCAGACAAAAACAAGACACTTTACACAAATACCTAATACTTATGTTGATGTGACTGGTCTTTATAAAGGAGACACACTGTTCTCTGTGAGGTATAAATTCAGGCCTATGAAACCAATTACAATCTAAACATCTCACCTTTTATAAGACAAGTACAGGCAATAGGGTATGTTACCCTTAACAATCTAAATGCAGAAAATATGACATGTTCCTGCTTATTAGAGAAGTTCAAGAAATACAGTATTTTGACGTTTACAAGTTAGGTACATTAACAAAGGCACAGCCTGACACATTAGAAAAATGGCTGACAATCTGAAGACAACATATCATCCCATGCAGAAAATAAAGTAGTGATTGCGTTGAGACTGAGCTGAGAGTATTCATAAATAACACAACTACTTTGATGGTATCTCCACCTTATAAAAAGCGTATTGAGCCAGGTGAGGTGCACCAGTGTATTTGAAAGCTACGGTGGCAGCAGCCTAACTACTGGTAGGGCCACCCATGCTAGACAGGTTTTGAATGTGGTGCCAGACTAAGAGAGATAATTTGGCGCTCCATATTGGGGGTTGGGCATGAGGCTGACATCCTCACCTCTTAAAAACAAAAGTCTTGAGACTCCAGCAACAGGGAGGCCATGGCCCAAAAATGGTCCAAAGCTCTATAGAGGAAGAAGATGATAAAGAAGAAGATAAATAACAGGGACAACAGCAATACTATAAACAATAAAAGAATAAAGGTGTCGAAAGTGTTACACCTGCAGACATTTCGTAACTTGTTGATAGAGGACTCTTTAACCTATTACCTGAGGGAATCGATTTGCTCTCATAAGAAGAAATTGAAATACATAACGTATTTATACAATTTATTAAGAGACCCTTCTTTAAAACTGAAGATCTCAAAATGCCTCTAGCTTTGGCAGTTTGTTCTTGTCAACAGCAATACAGAACTTTTGTTCAAAAGAGAAAACAATGAGTACCCTTCAATACCTACTTATAGAAGAAACATCATTACATTACGCCCCAGTGTGAAAAAACAGATTCAGAATGTGTATTTGTATGGGTTGTGTCACAGGAGGTAAAAGGGCATGCAATAAAACGTGCAGTTCTTAATGTTACATGCTCCACTTAACACGAATCCAAAACTTGCCTCTTCAAAGTTATGGCTCATAAGGGGAACATAAACAGTGATTATAATAAATCCACAGGGTCATATAAACATGTCATAAGCCCTAACTCCATGGACCAGTCTTTATTGAGAAGCTGATGGTGATTAAGCTGGTCAAGAAATTCCCTACATTTGTTCATTATTATGTTCACAAAAGCCTGCAATGCTTCCTGTCCTGAGCCACATTAACCCAGTCCACACCCATCCACACTTATGACTTTAATATCCGTTTTAATATTATCCTTGCAACTACACCTGGGTCTTCCAAGTGGTCCCTTTCCTTAAAGCTTCCCAACCAGAACTTTGAATGCATTTTTCTTTTCAGTTACAGAGATTGTGAAAAGATTACACACTGACCCCATACACAATACAAGCCTTGCAGCCAAGATAAAGAAATGGTTGAAACTAGTATGTGAAACGTGAACAGAATGACTTCTAAATATAATTTGTGTCACAAGTATGTGAGTCAAACTATACCAATTGGAAGACACACTGAATGACGATCTGTAATTTCACACAAATGCAATAGATATCTTATGGAAAATTAAGAGTACCAAATTGTACTCTATAAAACAGCAGGATGATCTGTACAAGATGTCTACCTTCTCATATATGCACAAAAATACCCAAAAAAGTTACAACTGAGTATACCTAAAAAATTGAATGGTGTGAACTTGGGGATTATATGGACCCAATTCAATTCGAGCTTGAATGCCTCCCAGCATGATATAATACGATACTTCACATGGGTACCGGCCTTCCAGAATATTATATCTTGCTTCTTCATAAAGCAGGTCCAGCAACTTTTGATCCCTGTAAAACCAAAAAAGAAACCTCATTCACGATTCTGAATAGGATATACATTTCATCTCTTCAAATCTTCCATATTTTCAAATACTCTATTTCAACATGTATAGGTTGAACTTTGGAGATGGCACAGCACAGTCAATACAGTGACTAGGCTACAGGCTGGACTTCCAAGCAACTACGGTTCTATTCCCGTCATGGAAACAGATTTATCAGTTATTCAAAGTGTCCAGACTGGCTCTGAGGCCTATCCATTCTCCTATTCAAAGGGTATCAGAGACTCTTTCTTCAGGGGTGAAACCGCCAGAACGTGAAGCTGACCACTCACCATCCCCCCCACTTACTGCAAAGTGAAGAATCAGAGGAGCTACGCCTCCACTTCCCTTTATGCATGGCATGCAGAGGAAAAACTTTATCTGTACGTTACCTTACTGTACCTTTACTTCATACTTTTTACTTCTTATTATTATGTTTTAAAATGAATGAACAGGTATGTCCTACAGTCCACATTCACTCAAACACATGACGCATGTTTTCAAGACAACTCAATATGTTAGGCCATACAATTACACTATGTAAATAAGAAGTCAGGCAATGTAGGTATAGCATAACACTGAGGAGCATACATGTAACCATTGTTGCAATGGAAAAGCAATAAATATTACATATTCTGAGTGTGTTTGTAGTCTTAGTTATCCAGCAAGCAAAATGCATGTGCCATGTTATATTGTCATCTGTGGCCTCTCCAGCTCTACAGCACTTTTCCACATTATATCATAAATGGCACGATTTTTGGAAAAAAGTTATTGAACATAAAATGTGTGTTTTGATTTTCTTTGATTTTCTCTACCACTTTTGTCTGAAACACTTCTCATTCTAAGAAGAATTCAACGAGATATTATTATAAATGTATATAGGTCTTCATGTGAAGTACCCATTATTCTTGTCAGATTTTCATGACACCTGACTTTCCTTGACAGATTTTCCAAAAATACCCAAACATCACATTTCATGAAAATCCCTCCAGTGGGAGCCGAGTTGTTCCATGTCAACGGACGGACGGACAGACAGACAGACATGATGAAGCTAATAGTCGCATTTCACAATTTTGCAAACACACCTAAAAACTGTAGTAATTGTGAATGAACTATACTAGGTACAAACACATGTAATTTAAAGCAGAATATGATTGTAAGGTGATAAAATTTTGAAGAAAACTGCTACAAAAATCAAAAGTGCCAAATCAGTTATAAAATTTACACACAGATATCCAAATGCATATAATGGAAAATTTACACAAACTGGTTCAATCAAAACACAAAAAACTGAAAACGAAATTTATACAATTAAGTGAGATCTGATACAACAGTGAACAAAATCTATAAAAATGACATTATGGTAACAGTACTCTGCCAAAATCACACCATTTACACTAACCTTCATAAATCTGATAAAGGCTAACAGAACACACATAAATTCCACCTCTCTCCACCTTATTTTTCTATATTTTCATAAATTTTATTCTTGTCTGGCTCAAGTTTAAATTTTGATTAAACATGCCATTTGTCACTATCCACTTTAAGAACACTGAATCAAGTTAAACAAATTTTCATGAACATTTATACTGGTGGTTACTACTACACATTACTGTCCATATTACACAACTGGGAACTTCAGATTAATTAATTCCTTTGGTAATGTAAAATCTGGATCAATCAAGTTCTTAAAACAAATGTGTTTCTCTGGCATGGGTGAGAACAGGTGGATACCTGTCAAGTAACGTACTTCTGACAACTTCATCCACACTGAGACATTAACTTCCTGGTATGCAAACTTTAAAAATTTAAAATTCATAAGTTTTGTGCCGGGAGTTGTCCCAGCACGCCCTGCGGTACTCGAACCACGGACTTTCGTCGCGCGCATCAATCCCCTCCTACTTGGTTCCCCTCCATTTCCCCTCCTCTCCTGAGTTTACTTCAGACCTGTGCGTGAGTGTGGAGATCACTCTGAACCTAGCCGTCTACTAGTAACATCTAAATTTCGTCTCGGCCATGGGGGCAAAATTCTGTCCAGCAGTGAGTTGGTGAGGTCGGAGTCCCTTGGCGGTCGTCGTGGTCCCGGTCTTTGGTTTTGTTGGGTTTAGCCCCACGACGACGCCAAGGTACATTATTTTGGTATGTATGTGCACAAGTAATTGCTTGATTAGTCTCCGTCGGGTATTTTGTATTTATTGTTTTATTGTATGTTGTTGGTTAAAATATATATTTATGATTTGTTCGATATATTGTATTTTTGTTGTGTGCGCATCTCGGCTTATCTGCGGGGCCCAGCATAGTAGAGCAGATGTAGCAGAGAGGGGTAGCCCAGAAAAGAGAGGGGCCCCGGTGCAGTTTAAAAGTTCACATTCTGCTTAAAATTTAATAACTCACCTACTTTTATTAAAAGTTATGAAAACAGATATTCAGGATAATAAATTTGAATGATGTATACAGACACCAATAAGCAAACTCTAAGCACATCTACAGCTTTTAGATTCATTCAATTTACAATAATTTGAAGTGTACTGAACACAAATCAAACAATACAACCAAAAGGTACACCTGTATAAAGTGTACCTTATTGGTTGTACTGTTTCGTTCAGTTGGAGTACACGGTAATTATGGATTACAAAATTTACTCAACACATTTTATACCAGAACCGTGTACAGTTTTAGATCAAATTAAACATAGAACTGGATACAAATTACTTTTAACTCACAGTTCATAGTATTTCTGAAAGTATTAAGGATCATATACTTCCCTTAAATAATCCATCCATTTCAAAGTTCTTCCCCAGTTCAACATTGTCATACCACATAGAATTATGGGATGTGTAATCACAATCGCATACCCTATAAGAATATGCAGCTAGTAATAATAATAAATCTCATACAATATACTAACTTTATCTTTTCCTCATCTCTCTTTGAGAAAAAGACATTTCGTTGGAAGGAGAGAATTGGTTCATCCCTTTCTATGCGAGACACTGATGCTGCACTGTATTTAGAAACTAATGTTCGCCACTTATGACAAATTTCATATGGTTTGTGATGGGGCTTCAGTTGCAGTTCTGAAAACAAAAAAACAGTTAAAGAGAGCATATTAATACAAGAGAAAGATGAAGAAGAAAAAGGAAGAAAAATAAGGCAGAGGAGACACAAGAACATTAGGGAGACAAGATAAAGAGATGGGTAGAGAAAAAAATACCAAAAAACTACATACATAAATTTAAAAATATTTAAAGTCTTCTATTAACCTATGCTTACATTAATATAATTTCAACACAAACTGAAAGAAATAACCATAACTTCAGTCTATACTTTTCACTGTACAGTCAACTGGATTTTTAAAGGACATTTAATGGATTTAAATTTGAATCAACTATTAGTAACAGTCAACTTACCAAAACAAAACAAAATAAGTTTAAAAAACAGAAATTTACACTCAAAATAACAATGAAGTGACATTTCCTCCCATCAAATGTAAACATTACACTGCACTAAAATGACTTGCAACCCACAGCCTAAAGTGTGATAAAAAAAAGGCAACAACATAAAGTCAATTCGATGTGGGCAGTAATGTTAAAAGTACTGAAATTTTAGACTATGGGTTTGAAATTCATAAAATGGCAATTCAGTGTAATAATTATTGCCTGGTTACTTATTGTGACACAAGTATTAACGATAAAACTTCTGGTCTGGCAATATATGCTTCTCATGCCATGCACTTGTATCCTAGCACATGAAATTAATATTTCATGTGGCATGTCTTCGGTGGCACATTGGTTCTATATTCTTCCTCTGGATTCAATTTGTTGTAATTTAGCTTCATTACCATTTTATTTCACATCTTTTACACATGCAGTCACACCCATGCCTTTATCAAGGTTGGTTTAAGAACTTCTGGTCTCAAAGTAACAACATATCTTGGGTCCTGTCTACACATAGTCTTAACCCATTTTTGCCAATAACTTGCAACTACCGTATATTCTCGAATCTAATCCGCACCCAGTTTTTGGCGACTTCTTAAACGAAAAAAAGTTAGTTCGCGATTCTAATCCGCACCTTTCCTTCAACCACCCCTTGCCCACGGGGCGACTGATTGAATAATATTGGATGTTACCAATGCGTTAAAATCCGACGCTACGCCTGTGGCCGATGAATCATACCGATAGAGGCGGGGCCTTTCTCAACAGACGTGCACAATCTCATCTGAAGCCAGCTGATCTTTAGTTGTTGAAACGTGGGAGGTGCTTGTTCCAATTTGTCGTGTACCGTAGTTATGGAAGAGGGACACCTGAAATCTAAACGACTCTCATATACGGCAAAGTTCAAACGTGAAGTTATTCGGTGCGCAGAGGAGAATGGAAACCGCAAAGCCGCTGCAATTTTTGGAGTTGATGAAAGCAACGTTCGACTATGGCGGAAACACAAGGCAGCGATCAGCGGGTGTGAGGCGTCACGAAGGAAATTCACTGGACCCAAGAAAGGACAATTTCCTGAAATTGATGATGCAGTCTTCACGTTTTTTCATAAGCAATGCTTTGGACGGAACCGAAGATGACATTGTATGGGAGGACGATGTTGAAGATAAAGATGATAGTGACTGGGTGGAGAGCACGGATAACGATTCAGTTATGAGTGATGACGGCGAGTCTGATGAATAATAAATTATAATAATAAATAATAAAATAATAGATTATTGTATTGTATTGTTCTTACGTTGTTTATTAATTACGTTAATTACGTTATTGTTATATTGTACAGCAGCTCAATCATTTTTCCAAAATCCAGCTCTAGACCGCGAATCTAATCCGCACCTGATTTTTTAGCCCTCTAAAACTGTAAAAAAGGTGCGGATTAGATTCGAGAATATACGGTATATTGCATCTGCTCAAAACAATCTCATGACAACTTGGTTTTCACTGACAAAGCAGTTGGAGTAAACACTTTATTTAAATTCCAGGAACTTAAGTGATTGCTAAAAAAAAGCAGACACACATGAATGAATATAAATATGAAGCATTGGTGGAACGATACTGACATAGGAAAACGGAAGTACTCGAATAAAAACCAGTGCCTGTGCCACTTGTCCACTATAAATCCCACATGGACTACCCTGGGACTAAACTCAGGTCTCTACAAAATTTATATAAAAAATGTTTTGTGTAAAATCTGAAAGACAGCCTGCCTTGCTGGGACCCCCAGAATTGTAAAGCCCCATGCAGTCACATTGATTGTGATAGCCTTGAACTGGCCCTGGTCCCCAATGATATCCTGCATACAGGTTACAACCTCACACGATGTGCCAATTCATCTCTTAGCTGTACTTTTGTCATCCACTCAGTTTTCATTTTCATTCATGAAACTCCTGTTCCTTCTCCTCTATTTAGTTTATAAGACTAAACATAATTTACAATAGACTGCATAATTTGTGAAAGGAATTCACTATTTTGTTGTTATATCTCTTACAAGGAAGTTCTTACTTGTCATTACACTTACATCTGTCAAAATTTACCCAAACATTGTTCAGAAATTAATCATCCTGGTAAATCCATCCCTATGGTAGGAAACCTCACACTGGAAAACTCTAACTGCTCCAGCAGGCACGCTGTTTGTTATAATGTTATTGTTGGAATTAGCTCTAAGGTTTCTTCATATATCCACAAAATGCAATTGTGCCCGAGAATTATTTTCCTTGATACAACTGCATGTATGGGAAGCTGCACCCTACCCCCATATGTTTCTTTCCTTCCCTCCATTGAGAATTCTACACATGAATTCTATTATGACTGCTACAGAATTCTGGCTGGACAACCTCTTAGAAACATGCCACCTCAAAGATTCAGATGGGAATGGAAAACAACTTGTGGTAAAGAGGTGCAAACAAAACTGCTTCAGAATACAGTTCAGTGAATTATTTTTCCATTAGCAGTGTCACACTGCTGGTGTTAATATCCAGAACAGTCACACTACCTTTTTTCTTTTTTCCCTGACTGGGACTCAGACTTCAAAGGCTGAAGATGTGAAGTGAAACTAAACTCTGGTATGAATTAACATGAATTCCTAATTTGGGAATTTGTTGCTCAGTTTCAATAAAAGCTCCCAGAGCATGCAAACTCAAATACATATTTAATAAATACTTAAGTAATTAAAAGTAATACACTTCTCAGGCATCATATTGGTATTATGTGACTAGAGAATCAAGAGTGTTACCCAGCAGGCCAGAACACATCCAGAGTGTGAAGATGTTAGCTGCAACCCTTGGCAGACCAAGTTCTTCCACCTGTAGAATAGACTGAACTAGTTCTTGCACTGTTATGTTCACTCCATCTTCTACATCCATATGCAGTGCCACTCGAGACATAAGGTACACACACATCTTCAGTGCTGAAAAAAAAGTATACAAGGTCTGATAAAAAAAAAGGAATGAGACAAAATTCATATTTCAGATAAATTAAACTGTGAGATCTTTGTCCTACCCAACATGTTACTGCATTTGATCAGGCTTTCGATGAGGTGCCACTGAGATCTTTGCTCTTCTGGGATATTGCACGTTGTTACACGGACATCTGATCCTTGAAGACGAGACCACTATGCAGTCTCAAAATTTTGGGCAATAAAGACCCAGTGACAGAGGGCAATATCCCAGAACAGCTAAGATCACACGTCACTGCATGTCCAAGTGTGCTTATGTCTCATTCCCATGCTTCAGAAGTTCATGGTCAGCATTTAATATGACCATGTTTTTGGCATGTGTTGATTTAATAATGTCCAAGAGTACCAAACAACATACATGTATTACATGTACTAAATTTTGTATATATCTCAGAAACACAATGACTGAAACTTATCACATGATAAAAGTGTAATCTGGAGATGCAACAATAAACCTATCATTCATATCAGCTAGAAGGCAGCAGCAAGGGTAATAGTACAGAATCTCTCATCCAACAGGGGGATTAGAAGCAGAGATCACAGCGCACTGGGCAAAACCAAGTTGTGCAAACTTTTTATGGGGGAAAGAAGGAGGTTATTTATTTATTTATTTACTCATCATACATTCCATAGATCCTTGTAGGAAAAACAACCAGTTGGATATAGAACATGTCAAGAAAACACATAAACACACTTATGACAATACACAACAAAAAATCAGGTACATATAATGCAGTCCACATATAGTTGGTTCCAAGTCCAAAATAACAGAATCACCATGAATCTTACATGTACAGAATACTCATTACAAGACAATTTTATAAAATGATGAGTAAAAACATTAAGACATTAATCAGTGTTTCAGTAATAGACATATATCATAGTAAATAGCTCATTGTACATAATAAGTTTTTAGTGGCATTAGTGTAGTCAAATCAATTTAAAATACATTGAAATGGTATACAAAAGAAGAAAAAAATACAAATAATTTGAAATGGTTCATTATACATAAAAAGGAATGTTATCAAGGGAGCAAATAGTGTCAACATTACTAAACCTTAAAAAAAACTTAAAATTGATGATATAAATATTAAACTAATACAGTGAAACCTCTATCCATCGTTTTTCAGGGGACCGGAAAATTTGAACGATACATACGGGAAATGATAGTGCCGGGAAACCATTAAAAATTATAGATAAGAACAATTTAATGATAACTATTACTTCTTGCTGAGAAAATCTTTCATTGACGTTTGTTTTGAGCAAACTTTACTCCTCAATTCAAAGTACGATTTTTCAAGGCCTAGAACACTTTCACGATCACTGTCACTCGTGCTGTGCGCATAAAAGAAAGATCTTACTTTCATCAGCGCTTCATGCGTCTCAGCAAAGCTCGGCACAACTTCGGGTTCGCCAGCTTCTTCTTCTCCTTCTTCCCGCTCCACACTCCCGGACGCCACGAGGCTCACGCACAGCTCCTGCACTGTTTCTACACCACAGGTTGCCACGTGACTGTCCACAGAGACGTAGTCCTCGAATTTATCTTCGTTCATGCCACTGAACTTTTTCCAGTCTTGGCGGAAATCGTCGTCATCGTTGGTCAATACGACGTCACTATCGCCTGAAGATTGTCCCTGCACGTAACCAGCTTTCCAAAAACAATTTTCAATTGTCTGCTGCGTTACTTCTTGCAAGGCTGCCACAGTGTAGTGCAAAGCTTCCAACACGTTTATCTTCTTTTTCGTATCTTTGCCTGCATCCATTAAGCAAACAGCTGTTTGCACGAGGCGTTTTCTATAAAGCTGCTTATAACACTTTATTACCCCTAAATCAAGGGGCTGGAGCACACTTGTACAATTTGCCGGGTACCGTATGACTTTTACATTTCTTAGAAACGATGTATCCTTTGGATGTGCGGCACAATTGTCCACAAAGAGGAGAATGTTCCTGTTTTGTGCACCCATACTTGCGTCTAATGAACGCAGAAATGAAGAAAAAATTCTGTGGTCATCCACGCTTTATTGTTCGCGTGGTACTTGGTGGGTAATTTTTTACATTCTTGAAACATCGCGGTTTCGGAGATTTTCCGATAACAATAGGCACTTGTTTGTCAGTTCCATCACTGTTAACACAAAGTAAAACAGTAAGTCTGTCTTTACAGTTTTTCCCTCCATGACAAGACTCTCCTTTGAGAGCCAAGGTTCTGTAGAAGAGCCCCGTCTCATCCGCGTTGTAAATATCACGTTGTTCGTACCCCTCCAACAAAGATGGCAGTCTTTCCAGCCACGCTTCCGTGCTTTCGCTGTCCACTGCCGCACTTTCTCCGACTAACTTCTTGTATACCAGGCCATGCCGGTTCTTAAACCTCGCTATCCAGCCGTTGGATGCAGTGAAATTTTCTATATTCAGCTGCGCTGCAATCATCTTCGCCTTTCCACGAAGAATGATTCCATCAATTGGGATATTCGACGCCCTTGCCTGCTGGTACCACGAGAAGAGTACTCTTTCCAACTCGGCGAATGTCGACTCCCTACCTATTTTCCTCTTCTTGCTGGCGTTACCACATTTTTCTGCCTGCTCTCGGATTTCGTCCTTCTTTGCGAATATGGAGTTTAGTGTGCTTGGAGTCAACCCAAGGTGTTTGGCAATGTCGACACATTTCTCTCCAGGATTCTTCTCCACCTCTTTTACTATTTTCAATCGCTCGTGCAGAGTTCTCACTTGCTTTTTAGGTTGGGACATGGTCCACGGATTTCAAAATAAGTAGCAGGAATAAAATATAATGAAGTAATAAAAACAGGAATGAATTAATAACAGAAATAAAATATTATAGGAAAAGGATAATAAAGGATGGAAATGATTAAACCAGGGTAACGTATGAAACTATGAAGCACACCAGAACACACAGAACCACTTGCAATGAAGTAAAGCTCCACAACAGAGTTGCCAAGTCTTTATCTAGTCCACAGAAAAGGATGGAGAGCAAAGAGTACAGAATGCACTCCATACTTTTTGATGGAGCCAATCCAGGTGGCACTAAGAAAACAATGCATGCACAGCGCACTAAACCATCGCTTCAAATTTTAAAAAAAAAACTATCAGTGCGGGAAAATGTTGCATCAGGACCGTGATTTTTCAATTACTGGTGCGGGAAAACGACAGTTCGAGGAACAATGGAGGGGAAAAAATAGTGTTATTTATATGGGGCTAATTTCAGGACCAAATAAGGCAGACGATACATGCGGGCCAACGACGGTAACGGGAACGATGGATAGAGGTTTCACTGTATTAAGAAAGTACCCCATATGGTCAGTTTATAACATTGATGTAAAGAGTTTAGTAGTGTTACAAAGCTTTAATTATTATTTAAATGAAAATATTTGTCTAAAGGAGTAAATGTGTAGAAAATGTTTCAAGGTTGATTTAAATTGCTTGGGATTGTTAAACACAGCCTTAATGTATGAAGGAAGATTATTAAAGACCTTAATACCTAAGCAGTAAACACCTTTTTGATATTTTGTCAAACTACGCAAGGGTTGGTGGAGATTATAATGTTGTCTAGTGTTCATGCTATGAACCTCCGAATTTAATATTATTATCAATTTAATATTATTATCAATCACAAAAAAGAGAAGAGACTATATATATTGAGATGGAACAGATTCCTACAAGAGTCCCTACTTTTACACCCCAAAATAATTCTAATAATAATTTTTTTTTGTAATGTAAAAACCCTTATACTATATGAAGAATTCCCCCAAAATAATAGGCCATAATTCATAATAAAATGAAAACAGGAATAACAAACCATCATCAAAGAATTATGTGACATATATGGTTTGAGAGATCTCATTACATAGCAAGCTGTGCTTAGCATAGGTATAATATAATCTATACGTTTTTTTTTTTTCAAGTCAATGTATCATTTATAAAGATTCCAAGAAATTCTGTACTAGTAATAGGAACGATTTGTTTGTTAATCTTTAGTTTTTCAACCAACAAATGCACTTTTTTATTTTCGTAATTTTTGTTCACTACACCCTACATATGTTTCGGCCGTAACTCAGCCATCATCAGGGGCACCTTGTTAAGTACACTTCACTGTTTACTGTCCATTTGGCACTATCACTTAACTGTTATTCTGTTCGATGCTAATATTAACACTGAGAATCACAAGTATATACAATTTTTTCAAGTGGTTTCTTGAATTGTTCTGGTGTATATACCATCCATCCATCCGTGTCCAAAGAATATAGTCCAGCACTACAATTTGTGATTGTAGGGTACTACATCGTTGGTATCTGTTGGAATCGTCAAAGTTATTAAAACTATTGTTATTAAAATAGTTAAAACTGTTAAAACTGTTGGCAGCTGGTCATGTATGCATGTTGAAGTCCATATCCTACTGTTGTTGTTGTCTTGTTGCGTGGCTGTGACTGATTTGTTTGTTGTCGTATGTAATATTAATATCTGAAGTTGACTTACTTTTAGCTGTAAATTGTATAAATTGTCTTTTATTAAAATTCATTGAGAGTAAATTTGCCTTAAACCATTCATTCATAGGCTCACAAACTACGTTAATATCATTTCGGAAATCGGTGGGATTTGGATTAGAGACTAAAACACTAGCGTCATCTGCAAACAAGATAGTTAAGGATTCATTGTTTACAGTTTTAGATAAATCATTAATATAAAGAAGGAAAAATAAGGGACCCAGAATTGATCCCTGTCGAACGCCACATTTTATCTCAGCCCAGTTGGAAAAGGTGTTGCAGCTGGAATCAGCTTTAGCAATTACAACTCTCTGATACCTCTTCTTGAAATAGGATTCAAACCAAAGTTTAGCTTTACCAGTTACTCCATAGTATTCTAGTTCAGACAATAAAATCTTATGATTGACACAATTGAAAGCCTTTTCAAGATCACAGAAGATACCACCCATCATAGATTTATTGTTGACAGCTGTAAAAATTTCATTTGTTAACTTATAAACAGTGTGTTCTGTTGTAGATTTTTTCCTGAATCCAAATTGTTCCTTTACTAGGATATTATTACTATTATTATTATTATTATTATTATTATTATTATTAAGATGTTCAAGAAGTTTATTATATATTATCTTTTAAAAGATCTTAGAAAATGAAGTCAGAAGGGATATAGGTCTGAAGTTGGAGATGTTTTGTCTATCGCCTTTTTTAAACAATTGCTTTATTTCCAAGCATTTTAAACGATTTGGAAAAATTCCTAATGATAGACATTTGTTACATATGTGAATTAGGGGACAGCTAATGAAGGGGGAGCTAACGTTTAATAATTTAGTAGATATTTCGTTGGGAGGACTTCGATTTGAGAGCTTTAATTATGTATTCAATTTCTTTAGTTGACAAGGATTTAAGTGTTATGTTTTGGGAGGTGATTTTTAAATTTTTTGAAAAAAATCGAACAGTTATTTAATGTATTATTATTACAGTTATTAGATTTATTATTTGTAATAAGTTTTTCAGCTTACTGAAAGGAAATAATTATTGAAAGAGTCTGCAATAACTTAATGGTTATTAGTAATATTCCCCTCAATATTTAATGCATGTATATCTTCATTTATGTTTTTTTTTGCCAGTTTCTAGTTTCATAGTATTCCAAACAGTTTTGTTTTTATTACTTGACATTTGAATTTTATTATAATTGAGCCTTTTAGTTTCTTTATTAAGTGTGGACAAAATTTTACAATATTGTTTGTAGCATTTTTTTTAATTCTGGGTTATTGCTGTTTTTACTTGCTAGGTAAAGTTCTCTTTTGTGTTTGCATGAGGTTTTTATTCCTATAGTAATTCAACCGTTGCTTTTTGTTGTTGTTCTATCTTTTTTAGGGAGAAACTTTGTAGCCGAACGTTTGTTGGGGCCAGTTGTGCACCCCCACCCCTCTACATTTGTATGGAGAGAGGTGGATGACGAAAGGAAAGGGGAGTAGAAAGAAGAAGCAACCTGGCGTCCGGCAACAGTAGGGTTCTGAGAAAGAAGTCTGCAGACCATTTGAATAAAAAGTTCTTAGATATGTTTAAAAATGAATTGCTAGAAAAGGTAGTGTCCCAGGTTTCATAACTTAATTTTATAAGGAAATCTGTTATTGCATATTTATTGATTTTCCTTATAGTTTGAATTCCATGATTTTGTGGCTGTGGATTAATGGTGCTAAATGTTATGAGTTGTGCATCATGATCAGATAAATCCTTAAATAAAGGCCATATGATGTTTTCCATTCTAGTGATGTCAACAAAAAAGTTATCAACTGCAGAGACTGAATTGTTAGGAATTCTAGTAGCAAAATTTACTATACTTGACAGATTATAGGAAAATAATGCAGCATCTAATCGATTTTTCCTTTCACTATCAATGATGATGCAGAAGCTAATGAACACCCCCCACCCCTTTACGCCCCCATCTACTTAAAGTACATACTTTTTGGGCATTAAACATCCACACAGAGCTGGAGTAACTGATGCCGCCAGCTTCTGTAGCAGTTGAGTGAGTAATCAACCATGTTTATCAGCATGTTGTTTAAATTTTTCAGGCTTTAACAATTTTTTACATATACTTAATTACAAACATTTACAACTGTGTGCTGTCAAAACCACATTGGACAAGACATTACCATATTTATTGTAATATGCACTTACGTTTGGATGCTATTAGCTGAGCTCCCTGCTGTTTATCAGACTGCATATCATCTGGAATGCTTTCCTCTTTGGACTGTTGTGTGGTGTCAGATGATCCAGATGTGTGAGAGGGCAGTGATCTATCCCAGTCTCTGTCCACATCATGCCCTACAGCATCATACCCTACAGAAGTTGTTCCAAGGTGGGGTTTGTCCCTCTCACACCGCTGAGACACAGCGTACAGGGAACCCACTTCATCAAACGAAGACTCTGAGTTGATGTTGTAATCCCCACGCATGTATTCCTCATGAGTACGATCATGCCGGTACTCACTAAAATCATTGTACATCAAAATTAAGCTTATGAAACAGGACAACATAGACTCATACCATAAGGTATAGATCAAAAATCTATGGTCTGCTGACTGCACTACCTAATGTGCACTGCAAAATACAAAAAATGCAACAAAAATTACTTTGTAATATTTCAAATATGGTGGAACCATTTAGTGTTCTTTGATTTACAGTTTTCCCTCGATTAATGTTTACTATCTATGGCACCAATCTGATCAAGGCATACCTCAATTTCAAGTTCATAAATTTGCTCTTTAGGAAAATCCTTAAATAGGCATTTCCGTGTATAGTCTACTACATGCAAAAAACATACCAGTTACTTCAAAATGAACTGGGACTAGTCAGGCAAAACAAACCTCATCTTGGCAAGTGGCAGTCCAATGAGAATAAATGTAATAAGGGATGTTAGAAATGTTCTTTCCCTCAGTGAGGATATTTTCAGTAAGCAGTGTTAGTGATTAGTCTGTTAGCCTTCAGTAATTCTTGCTAGTGGTGGCTAATGGGGAAGAGCTAAGAGGAAAACGGGAGAAACAGATTCTTACACACTCATACTTGAAGTACCAAATTACAAAATAATCCTGTGAACCTTTCTTGCTAACACAATAGATTCATAGTCATAGTCAACTTAAAGGAGGTGTGGCCATCCATCATAAGCATCCCCAAAATGGTACTGATCTTACCAGTTGTATCCTCTCATTTACTTCAACAATTAAAAATGTTCCCCTTCAATTTATAACAATCACAGCAAATATTGAATAATGTGTGTTTTATTTCCATACAGTAACTGGATATGCATAAATGTCACTTGTAATGTCACTGTACCTGTACTGATCCACCAAGTACTCTGGTGCCTGAGGATAAACCCTACTCCGGGGGTATTCCACCGGTATTACTGTGATGTAGTTCTGACTGTTATCTGCCTGGTGACTGTCCATGCTGTCGGAAGCTGACATAGTAGCCAGGCATATAGTCTGAAATGAAACAACCATCCTACTGTGCAAATAATAACTCATTAAATGAAATATAAGATTCTTTGAACAAAATTTACAATAATTTAAATTACTCCAAAACTGTCAAAATTAATTACTAATAAAGACAAATTCTTTGTGCCAAAGCCTGCAAATTTTGTATTAGTAAAAAATGTATAAAACCTGTTAACACTGAGGGCTTTATTCTTCTGGGATGTGGCACCATGTCACTGGGCTATTATGTCCAACATTGTGAGACAGCATGGTGATATCATCTTCAAGGTCAAAATGTTCCTTTTCAGCCACGCTGTCTCAAAACATCAGGCACTAATCACCCAGTGATGTGGCACCATATTCCACAAGAATGAAGACCTCAACTGCACTGTTGCAAAAGCCTAAGAACTCACCTGTTACACATTGCATTTATGTGAATAACTGCATAACTGTACAAAAACAGAACACTTTTTTTAAACAGTTTTTATTCATCCAAAATTCATAAAAAAAATAATCACACTGCAAGCAACTACTAACATAAGAATTCTAATTGAACTGAGGACACCCTATGAAGGTGAATGATGGGACTGCTTTGTCATTCCCGTCTCATATTGATTAGGGTCTCAACACATTTGGTTCTGCACAATTTGTGATTTTGCTTTTGTAAATAGTTATGTGCTATAATCAGCAGAAAAATGTTCCTTCAGTAATTGTGACAACAAAATAAAAACAAAAGTTTGAAAACAGCCCTGGAAGGAAAGACTGGGACATAGAAGTTACGCCTTATTCAACACACTGCAATTTTAAAAGAGGTAAATCAATGTACTACCATTTATTTCACAAACATAAAATTCCAATATTACTTAAAATTAAAACAGAAGAAACTCAAGTTTCAGTGAATATCACTATTTGAAAACTAAATTATAAACTCAACTGACAATTTCACCATGTGGCTGTGCTTGTCAATCAATCTTGACAAATATATTCACTGTGTGTGTGATCTACTAAAAACCAACCTACTATGATCTTAGCAGTTTCATTTCACAGGGAAGACATTCTGAACAACAGTTTATGTTAAATAAACTCTTTATGAGTTGTGGTTTTTGAGATAATTACATGAAAGTATACAGAAATTTAACAATAGTATTAATTGAATATGCCCATCATGCCACATTAAACAGAAAATAAATTCTTTACCAAATTTATAACACCCAAAGTGGGTTCCAGAATTTAATGTAATGGTATATCAGAACACAACTCTGAAGCATACACTCTACAAGGTACACAAACAATTACTTATATTTTAGTGTGTTTATCACCATAAAGGTGGGCTGGGATAGTGTAGTCGGTATAGCGACTCACTACGGGCTGGACAGTCCGGGGATCAAATCCCGGCGGAGGCGATATTTTCTGCACCTGTCCAGACCAGCCTCCTGTATAATGGGTACCGGGTCTCTTTTCAAGAGGTAAAGCAGCCAGGGCATGTAGCTGACCACCCACCCTCATCTAGTGCCAGGGTTAAAGAAAGAGTAGAGCTATACCTCTACTCCCCCTCTGGGCCTTCATGGCCCGTTCTAGGGAGAACTTTACCTTTTTATCGCCACAACAAGTTTTATATCACTTTAGTTTTATTTACACGCGTGAGGTAAAAATAAAACAATTTCATTTTCTTACACACAACTTGAAGAACATGAATGTTACAACATCATTCATAATTCCTTCTGCCAAACATACCTCTTACACGCAAAATGTACACTTTTACAATCATGTTAACTCCTGAACAAACTACCTATATTAGCAAAACACTTACGATCGCATAATCATCTCCAATATTTTCTACTTCTCCCACAAGCTACTGGATCTTCAAGAAAGGACTGAATATTTTAACTGTTATTTAAACAATTGTTCTACACGGTTGAATGTCATCTTCATGACTAACACCGTCAAACTAAACTCCCACCATTACTTCACACAAGTGTACCAACATCAGAACAAACACTTATACAAAAAAGGAAAGTAAATACTAAAACAATCCTTTCGTGAAAAGCATGTATGTTTAGCCTTCCTTGAAGTGACTACTTGTAACATCCTTTCTAACAATCTTTATACCTGCTGAACCTGAAATACAGCGTACTGTACACAGCTCTCGAAATTTCCACCAAGAGAAATAGAACACTGCCGCTGCATAAGTTATGATCAAGTATTAACTCACCACTCATGATGATTCACATGCAAAGACCTGGTGTAAAAGAAACTGTATACCAGAAATTTACTTAACATTAAGATATTACTGCCATAAATATTTTTATTTGTAGCTATTATCAATTGGTCAATGAATTCAAAAGCAAACAGAATGTACACAGAATAATCACCTTTACTATTTGATTAGAAAACAACAATTACTCTACAAAAAGAACTCTTGAATGTTCTCTTCAGTAAATACTGCCGATGTTATTATCAAAAGTTACTACAGCTCACACTGTTGACAGTATGTGCATAATGTGATCACATAACGGAGAAGTCCGTGCACATGTATGCTATTAATACTGCTCATTGCATGTCAATTAAATTCAACAAAAGGTCTACATTCAAAGCTGTCAGGAAAATGCCATTTGTCATAATCACAATCCTTCCTTTACGAAAATTTTGTTATGAAGTTGGGTACACAATAAATATCTTTTGCCACTTTTTCAATGGAAAGTTGGAGTGGCTGGGTTATGTGATCAGAATGGATCATATACGAATCACTAAAAACATTTTTGCAAGTAAACCAGAAGGTACATGAAAAGTGAGAAGGCCCAAACCAAGATGGCTGGGAAAATTGCCTAATAATATCCAAGTGTCAAAAATGAAGAGATGGTGACATGTGACATGACATACATTAAAAGAATTGTCAGTTATTCTAAGGTATACAAAAGTGCATGGAAGCTAATGATTATGTTAGAAGAACTTTGATAATAAAGATATCTAGACTGCAAAACTTGGGGGAAGTTTCAGTATTGGTAAATATGGCTAGTAGACTGAGGGATTGGTTATTAAATAACACCATTTACAAAACTAGAAATAAGGGCTGCATACTGCAAAAAAAACCTAGTGTTAGTGGACATAGTTTTCTATATAATATAACTAACATATAAATATGAATATACCAAAACACAACAATGTGTGGAAAATTCAGCTCATATAAATCACATGTAAGCATCTGCACAAAATTATTTTAACTCTTACTGTATAGCATTTAAATGCGTAATCTAAAAACATGACAATAAAGAAATAAAACAACAGAAGTATTTTCAGCTTTATAGTTATATATTTCTAACATAGGGAATTTCAGTTAGAGTTAAATATGTTTTGCACCACTGTTAACAAATAAAAGTGACATATTATTACCAGTGGTAGTACATGTATATACGTATGTATGTAAGTATGTACACTCATAAAATAAACTTCCAAATTATCTTGTTGAAGACAATATCTCTATAATAAAAAACTAATAAATGTAACTTACATTTGGCTCACTTTCCAACATAGTTCACTTTCACAACAATACTCTTCACATCATGACACTTCCACAATATTAATCGCCAGAAATTACTTCTTATTTGAATACTTCCAGTTCTTGCATATCTGAACATGCCAGCATGCCTGATGAAGTTTTACAAACAGAACTGTCTATGACATCAAAAGCACTATGAAATGTAAAAGAGTAATGTATTATTTTCACTGCAAACAAAAAGAAAAAAAAGGTCACACATGAAAGCTCACCATTCCACAGGATTCTGCTGGTCATACCACAGATGGACATTAGATGACTCATACAGAAACCTGACCATGAAACAAGTTCTATTCAACTTCCAGGACAACAAAAAGTAGAAACGTTTACTCTTCTTCTTCTTCGCTGGCTCTACAACCCTTGGTGGGTTTTGGTCTAGAAACGTTTACTACAAGACAGAAATGCTTACAGCCACTGTAACAGATGACACTGACAAACATCAACCCACTCTAACCAACTCCATAGAGCACATTCCTTCTTCAATAGCTAATAGTTCCTGGGTTACTCAAAAAATTCCCCACAGTTTAAAGAACCCAAAGTTTAATTACTGTGTTCACAATAGCACCCCCAACTGTCCCTATCCCAAGCCAGACACATAGTCCATGCCCTCCCAACCTATTCCTTTAATCAACTCTGGGGATTTTACGGTCGTGAGTAGTAAGATTATGATATTTTCAGTAGTGTGCCATGCAGGCTGATCAGTGGATACCACCGAACCGGAGGCACAGGCCGCCTCCATCTTCCGGGTTGTAAGCAGGGTATGAATGTGGTAGCTTATACTGACAACTTGCAAAGAAGGCCCATGAAATGGCGCAAACAGACACAACCTCGTCTGGGCCAATGGGAAATGTGCACCGGAAATGTAAGTTTCCCAACACAGGAGAGGCATGGAAGAGTGCTTTCGGTTTCAGTTTATTGTGATTCAAATTCGCGCATCTACATTTAGCATTGACCTTAGCCACCACGTCACTCAGTAATTCTGGCGATGTTAATGACCAGAACACCTAACCTATTCCCTCATTCCAGATACATGCGGGAAACCGGCCTGCCATCGTTTTCGGTTATATACACTACAATTACACGACGTGCTATCTTCTAACACCAAACTTTTGGATTCCATTTACAAAAATTAAGTTTAAGGAAGACAAACACAGAATAACGGCCAGTACAAAAACATGGTAACTTTATACTTCAAGAAATAACGAAATACTACTCTTAACAACTATTTCATACACACTCGAAGTTGATACCATAATTGCTCCACTCGTCCATTGCACTAACGCAATCATAAGGGCAGCACTACACCTGAGGCCTAGATGTAGTACTAGTGGCAATCAGTCTTCGTGTTTGAGGAAATTATATTACATACAATAAATGTTGTACTATTATGAGCCATAAACGTGAATAACAGTCCTCGCGACGGTCCTAGCTCAACTGCCGTAAGATTTTATTGTACGTCTGTGACAATTTGCAGTGTGAAACATGCCGAAGTCGGTTTGCAAACACATGACAATCGATAACCAGGGAACAACGCGTCTTCACCCATTCCATTGATCAACTGAATCTGTGTTTAATATCATCGATCAGCTGGCGACAGATGACTGATGCGGGTTATGATGTACGTTGACTGGTGTGTTTGGGGAATGTTGCAGTGGACGTCTGATATTGTTTCAAGTAAAGGACGTATTAATGGAGGCAAAACTAACTGAGTATAGGACACGCAAGCGCAGGGAAGCAGCGAAACAATTCCTATATAATATGGTGACTCTCAATTCACAACAGCATGTAGATGGCAACGAAAGAAACGTGCCAGTTCTATCTCCACAAGAGGTTAATGTCCTTTCATCACATTTTAGTTATGAAGCACTTAACGCCTGAAAAATACTGTTTGTTCTAACGACATATCTATACATAAAATAGCTCTCTATATGGCATTATGGGTGCAGTAATAAATGACAATAACATACTTTTTTTGCAAGGTAATCTCACATGCAGCTGCGACTTCTTTTTTGCGCGTTTGATAGTTTTCCCTTTTTTCCGGAAACCGCGTAGGTTAGAAGTATACGAAATGAAAATGTTCAGGAGTTTTCAATATTTCATACATGGCAGACTGCCAAGCATTTCTGTATGGCAGTTCAGTGGGTAAGATATGATCCTGAAGATCATGTGTAAATCTAAATGTAAGCTAGTCAGATTGGGTGAATGATGATTTTGTATTCTATGTTTGTTCCATTCATGACCTCATTTACATGTCTGTAAATTTCTATTTTATCTAACTGCAATAATATCAAGAACATATAATAAAATATAAGTTAATCAATATATGCAGGTTATGGCTGTTATGCTGATAAGAGAGTGTTCCTTGAAATTACAATTTTACCCATCAGTTTCTGTTCTAGGATGGAAACACGAGTGTTAACAGCTACAGGTCAGACACCGGTGATGTTGCTGGATCTGTCGAGAATAATGCAAGCGAAGTTGATATCACCTCTCCAAAGCTCACTTCATTTACAGTAATAATATATACATTATACATTTCATTGTGGACTACATTATATGCAATTGCTATTCATTTGGAATTTGGTACAGTCTACCTCATTGTGTCAATCCTATATGCTATCTGGAAAAACACACGAACTGGCCCAAAGAAGCAAGGTGAGATCAGTGCTTACTCAGTCTTCAACCATAACTGTGAAGCTATTGATGGGACACTAAAAGCAGAACAGTTTGAACAAGAAATCAGATATGGTCCTTTGAATGTACATTAAACCATGTACATCAAATTTTAAAAGTGTGGTTGTTGTTTATTTTCTTGTAACTTATGGAAAGTCTGAATGCGCCACGATGTTTTAGACAGACTGTGCTTATTGTATGAGTTCAGATTTTAAGCACTGTGGAAGAGGGTTCACAAATAATGTACATGATATTAAAGCTGTGGTCCTTGTAATGTAGCTTGTCTATATTAGAAGCCCGTTGTAACTTATATGAAGTATTGGCAAGTGCTGTATTTCCTATCTCTTAGCTACAATATGTATTGTATGTGATGGTGAAGTGCCTTACCTAAATGGAATCTGTGACAGAATTGCATGTTATAAAATTTTTTGTTTCTAGAAAGCTTCACAAAGGAACTTAAAGAATATAATTAGTTATAGTTCATGAATTTTTAAGTTACAGTTTGAAATTTGTAACACATTCTTACAGATTCTTTGTATGGATTTGCAAAGATTGGCCTGTAACAAAAAGAGTTAATTTAAATATGTTAAACCTTTGCTCATTGAAAATTGGACTTCTTTTTCTTGTAGCATTCTAAAGGAATGAAGTTTTTTTATTCAAAATCCTATTAGACCTTTGGCACTGGAATTAAATGCTCAGTGTGATTTGCAGCAGACTTGAATTTAAATGAGGGCTGCATAAGAGCAGCCATAATTGGCCATCAGCAATATCTAATATTTGGCATTTTGAGCATTACATTGCACATTATGAATACATGATGTTCAGCACCAAAGGGTTAGTGAACTGTATGTGCCTGACTGAGACATTGTGTCCCCTTATTGAAGTACAAATATGTCAAGACACTTCAGATTTTCATGCTACTATGAATATATTGCAGCAGTGGTAATGGTTTCATTCTGGTTTGCTTTCAGCCAACTCACGTTTTCTTGACACTGAACCCTATGTACACTCTTCAGTATATTTTAATGTACACATACAAACCTGCATTTCTGTCTTCTCTCTGAATAACAGGCAGTAATATATGCTAGCGCTGTGTGTGCTGCGTGGTTGGTGTACGCTGGATAGATATGTCCTTATTTCCTCAAGGTGAGTCCATAATTACTTATCTAAGGAGGGTACAAAGGTCATTTTCAGATTCTGCTGACTAGACCTGTCATGTACATATCATGTAATTTTGGTACTAAACTGAACATGGTGGCCACTTGAATTTATGAAGTGGGTGCAGCATTAGCATCATACAATGCTAGAACCTAAAATGTTGCATACACAACTTACATTAGGTATTATTTTTAAAAGACTGGAAAATAACAGTATTATAACTGCAGTATATTGGCATAAGAATAAATGATGAATCATTGTAACTTTACCTGTGAAATCTGGACAGTGATGTATTACACAGCTACTCAGCTGTTAACTCAAACATAAAGATCTTCATTTAAAGGTTGCCAGTCACTCAGCAAGTTAAGAAACTCCCTCCTTTTTATGAGCACCAAAGTTACTGTATTTTGGGCCAGTTAAAATGAGTCCAACCCTTCTCACCCAATTTCTCTGATATTATCATCATCCATCAGAGTTAGGTCTTAATAGATCTGTTTTGGCCTATTTCTCTGATATCCATTTTAATACTAAAGCTTCAAGTCTTCTGGGAAGTTATGTCATGTCAACTAGTAAATACCAGTGTTCTGAAGACACTAAAATGCCTATTCAACTGCAAACATCAGTACTGTACCTATTAAATAACTTTCTTGAAATTTTGTGTGAACACTGGCAGTGGAGCCCCCCCACACACAGCTTAATACATTTTAACTTCCTTTCATCCACAATAATAGCACAGTGTATGGGCAGACGTCCAAGGTGGGAACAACACTAGCACATAATTGACAATTTTCATATTTCTCTGTAAAACTCATGGCATTGCTTATCATTAAACCACAAGGGGCTCAACTTGTACCCATACTTTATTGATAATGCTGTCAGTAACTTAAAGACTAGACAGCATCAAATGATTCAATAGGAATGTGTATGATATGGTGGTAGTCCTACCTCCTATCATTCATGTGCTATCCTGAAATACTGAATTCCATGTTACTTTATGATCACATCAACTTTATGTGGGATAACTTTACATTCTACATTCTATGTTACTGCATGCTGCTCAAGACAACAAGTTTCACTGCAGTTTGCTAGTATAACTTTTAAACCTTGGTTTTCCTTTGTATCCTATTGACGTATGTTCTCCCTCATGAAGACTCGTAAAGAGTCTAAACATGTTGGAGATACTATGTTTTAAGCTTTAAATGTAAACTTGCATTGGCGTGTTGTGCATTTAGTTGGTTTTTATAAGATAGGTAATTCAATAATGCATGGAATGAATAATAATAAAAAATGGAGAAAACTCTACATAAGAGAATCACAAGACCACTACCTGAGGTGCATCAGGCACCCCTGGAGCCACCACTGGGAGTGACAGCATGCCGGCCAGTGGTGAATGCGAGCTGAACCTGCAGGCCATGATCGGGTCTCAGCCTGAAGATACTACAGCTGAATGTACTGCTCACTGTAGAAATACATCTCCACCTATATCTACAACCACTCAAAGTGCTTCTCAGGGGAGCGATCCAATATTACCCCGAGACCACCCAAGTGGGAAGGCAGTGCAGACGCATGAAATGGACAGATGAAATTCACATATCATGTGGGCATACTATAGAATTACAAAATTCGAAACTGACTTTATGGTTGATAGGCAGAACAGTGTATAAGAAGTGCTGGGTCAGCGAGACCCTCACTCTTTTGGAAACCAGCTGAACTGCTGTGAAGTATGTGGATGGTGATAAATGAAAATGTGAATGTGATCTCACACAACTCATTCATTATCTGTAAAAGAGAGAACTCTAAAATTCTTACCTCATATATTTTGGTCATTTTAAATGAAATTCTGCTCTCCTATCTTGAGAATGGGGTCTCTAAATCACACTTTCATCAACTATGCCCACATCCATTATTCAGAGGGTTAGTAAAGAATAAAATAATTTAAAATTAGTTTTATACATCACACTACTGCAACCTTATAAAACCTTACAACACAAAATAAAACTCACTTTGTCTGTACTTCAGCAATATTTCCATGAGAATGCAGATCGTGCACTACTTTCATGACAAAAAAAACCTTCATCAAAATACAACTTAGAAATGATGGGAATGTTTCAGTACAATGAACATGAATGAATTCTGCATAAATGTACAATAGCAGTACATATATGACATTACTGTCTCCCAGTCAAGAGGCACATATGCCACAAGACTACAATTCTGCTGTGAAAATGGCCATATTCTTAGGATTCGTAGTACCCATATTTAATACTGAACAATATTCCCATTTCCCTTTACTTTTTTTTTAAGTAATACTGTTATGTATTCACACAGATGAACATCCAATATTATGAAAACGTTTGAAGTTTCACTCTTTCACAGAAAACCATGCATCAACAACACTATAAATGAGAACGATAAAATAATTAGAAATAAATACAGTCTTAACAATACAAAAACAGTGATCGGAAGAAGTTTCTGCCATGTCATTGTTGAGGAGCCAGTTCTGCTGGGTTGTGCCATGTGGTCAGGTAATTTCTTCCCGATGTTCAAAGAAGTGTACCACCTTCATCTTCACGTTACATGTCATTTCACAGCCTCAGGAATAAATTATTCAACCACACAATGCAACAACCCAAAAGGCCTGGTTCCTCAATATGATAATAGGTTTGTAATGAATAAAATCTTTCAACTTAGTGTTATTTACAGTGGGTATTGCACCAAGGGTCCCACATGACCTAATGTACTGCAACTGCCATATCTTATCTGTAGTCTCCCCCCCCCCCCCCCCCTTGTTACAAAAGGAGGGAGAAGTATGGCTGTGTTATATCCGCATTACTTGTAAAGCTTAGTTCAATGGATACTGCTGAGAACAAACCACATTGTCTTCTCTCTCTCTTCAAACAGCAAGGTATGGCACCAAATTCTCCACATACCTAGCGTTTAGCAAATGCACTATACAATATGCATATAACACAAAGTAATGATTTTTGGAAAACGTTTTTACAAGTTTTTAACAGAGAAAAGAAGTCATTTGCTCCATTTCAGTGATATGGGAGCACAATACTAGCAATACTGGAGAATTCACAGTGACTGCAAAAAAATACAAAAAAAAAACATACATGGTCTCCAGCATATGTCTGGAGGAACTAACAAAACCTCTGGAATGACAGCCAATCTCCAGAGAAAAATCTGAAGTCTAACCTTTTGAACATGGAGGAGATCTAACAACTATATCAAGAAAATTTGGTATTTTCTAATATGGGATGGAAAAGGGCACCTACATACATAACTAGTCTCTTACTGTTTATATTCTTTATTGTACAACACAACCTGTCCTCACAATTAGAAATGAGCTGGAGATATACCAGTGGAGCCACATTTGTGCACTATAGATATTTGCAAAATACCATAATTTCCTATAGCACACTGTGGTTATATAATTGCTACAATAATATGTACCTGAATGCTAAAAATCAATTAAATTACTAGAAAAAGAATAATTATACTCTATCAAAATGTGTCAAACCCATTCATACATACATATTCACAAGTCAGGAATTTTGCAATCAATTTTGCATCTGAAAATAATATTAACATTTTACATACAAGATTATAGGTATACAATAAACATAAACATGTTTAAAATACATTACAATTGTTGTTGATATAAGTTTCTCTATTTTCTGCATTATGTAAACTCTGGAAGTTTCTCTCCAAATAAAAATTATGAAACAGGTTACAAACGATAAATTAAACTTCACAATAATGATAGAGTTATTAAGGTATATGTCAGCAATAAGGTGTATGTCAGTAGTAAGCCACACTTCAGTTCTAAACCCATCATCACAGTTACACATATTATACAGTTTACTTGCAACTATAATGAACCAAGCTCGGACAGTTTCCAAATGATGGCAAAGGATTATGCTTATAGTGTAAATAATAAGTATCTAGAAAGTGTTAATGAATATATATAAATGAGATAATACAATTTTAAAATTACTGTTCTGCATATTCTGTGCCAATTCATGAGTACCAATACATTTTATATAAACTTAATCGGGGGGAAAGAGCAAAGCTTCCATTAACATGAGAGAATGAAAACATACCTGGTGCACACAAGTGTTCCACTACAATGCCATCAATTTATGTTCCATAAAGCAGCATACATGTATGCATATCATGCCAAGAAGCTTTTCCCAGTGCAAGAATCAGGTTGTCTACTTTGAGATATAATGTATTCTAATATTCTTATGAATATTGTTACGTAGTTTATGACGTATTGCCAGATATTTCTAAGATTCACTTATGTACATAAGGCTAAAATGACATGGTTAGGGCATCAACTTTGGACATACTTCTGTAACCAATTACATAAAATAGCCCTAGTGTTATTTCTTATACTGTCATCTGAATTAACTTATCTGGAAGCACCTGCTTGCTCATGCTTACATACTTGGCAGCAGGCTGTAGACTTCTGCTCATGAAATGACACAATTGGACTTCTCCTGGACATTGCCATTTGCTTTCTCAATCTCCAATAATGCCGTATGAAAGATGTCTGCTACAGACTACAAGAAGAAATCACAAATAGCGCAGTGTGTTAGATGTGAGCAATTACTTCAATGGATAGATGTGTTGAGGGAAGGCAAGTTCTTTTAAATATGGCACTTGTGATCACACCAGACGCTGATATCAGCAAGACATGTGAAACCACTAATGATTGAACCTACATTACTGTATATTCCTAAAATTCTCAGTGTTATTAAATATACATCCAAAAATCATTAGCCTATCCATCCCCCCCCCCCCCCCTCCAAAACCAAACAAGCATACAGTTATCTCTGTGCTTAAGCAAGCACCATGCCATTAAGAATCAAGGTACGTGTGCATGCATTCTTAAACTCAGCACTAGATGGGTTAATGATGACTGTCATTTCCCAGCTGCTTTACTCCCAAGGAAAGAGCCCCTGGTATCAATTTGATAAGGCACTGGATAGGCCCCAGAAATGGTCTGGACACTGTGAACAGAAACGTTTCTACCTCTGGCACATATTGAACCCTAAATCCCTGCTCATCCAGCCTGCAACCTAGTCACTATACTGTCTATCTTGATTCCTTTGAAATAAGACTGTAAGAAAGACACATAAAGGAAGCACTGAGAAATGAAACTACATAAAACAGCACTTTTGTATGGTCAGAATAATTACACCAAGCAGCTTACAATGAATTGGGCAAAGATAAATAAAAAAAAACATGCATTTACATTGATACCAGTGAATTATGTTGTGGTAATCTGATCAAATTAAACTCAGGATACAGAATATAGTGTCTGGTTTACTGCCAATGGGGAGCTGGTCAGTGCTGTCAAAATTCTCTGATGGACTGGAGATGGCCTATCCTAACTTAAATAATACTTCTCTAAATGCAATGTAATGTAGTGCCTGTGGTTTGCTGAACTCCACAACAACCAAATATTACCGTCTCCTGAAATGTGATGCCATTTAGTCTGGTAGACATTTACAAGTCCCTTGGAGGAATGTCATAAATATCTATCAGCCTACATGGTGTCACACCCCAGAAGATGGTGATTATTACAGTCACTGCCTTCAGTTCTTACTCTCATACAACCAATGCTCAAGTTGTAATCTGAAAGTGATGAAAAATTATAAAGCCATACCTCATTCTGTTTAGCAGATGTCTCAAGAAAAGCTGCTTTCCAGGAGTCAGCCAACCGCTTTCCTTCCTCACTGCTAATCATGCGTTCCATATGTAGATCTGTCTTGTTACCCACCAAAACAATCGGGACACTGCAAAATATTGGAAGTATTTTTGAACTGCCAGCATGCTAAACAACAATGAAGCATTGTACATATTGACAATATCATTCTTTGCATATTTGAGTACTTTAGAGGTGTCATTATACTGACAACTGCACTTTCACTTACATGATCTGTATAAATGCACCTTTCAACACATATTTAATCAATCCCCCAATCCTTAGTATCAATCCTTTCTGTGAAGTTTTCTCACATACACATGGCAGAACAGTGACAAAACTGAGCAACACTATCCATTCACAATACTGCACTGTAGCATTTGAGATCATAAAAGTGCCTCAAGGTCATAAATTTGTTTTGTTATTGTTCCATACAATGGCACACAAAAATGTGCATGTGACACTAATGATGCAAACTGCAGGCAACATAAGGCACTCCTGTAGCAAGATTAACCTAATAAAATAGACAAAGGTCTACTCTTCAGTTTCTATAGACACTGTAATATCATAAGACTTCTGTCTTAATTTTCTCTGCACCACATGTGGTCAGTAGTTGCAGTAGTCTATGTCAAATACAGTGTAGTTCCAAGATCTTGGTTCGTTAAATTAACATTAAATTACTCCAACGGCTCTTCGTTTCATTATATGGAAACTTTTAGTAGTATCACTTCATTGATACTGCATATAAAATATTAGGTATGTTCCCATCCTGTAGCAAGTGTCAGCCCTCTACAGTGATTGCAGATTCCCGCAATATTCAATCCCTTCTTCCTTCACCTCAGTGACACCACCTTCAAGCTCCTCAAACTTTCCACTATCTCATCCTATCACTCCATACTCCCTTCCTCTCTTCGACATTACTAGCATCTGCCTTTCTTCATTCCTCTCAAACTCAACCTATATCTCAAACTATCACTTTTTACCATCTCTCCCACATACCTGTCAGGTTGAAATTTTAAACACACAAGGTGGATTTCCATATGATGAAATATTTATATCATCAAGTGAAGGGACTGTAAAGTTACTGCAACCTACAGATCTACAGATGTATGACACATTACATTCTTTTCCATTTGCACCTGATCTTCTAGACAGACAGCTTGTACTGTAACCACAGTGAACTCCCTAAATGTGATGAATCAAAAAGGCCTTTTTTCTTTTAGTATTACTTCAGAAATAAACTACATTGAAGGTGAACAAATCCTTTTTTTGCACTGTTTTCATATGCATATGAGATCATACTGTATAAATTAGGCTTTCTTTCATAGTAACAATGTAATTTTGACAAGTGGTAATTACATAATAGAATTAATATTCTAAGAAATATTTTTTCCATATTTGCTTTATTGATGTCTGTTTCAATTATAATAAAAGTAAATACTTTATAATGTGCTACACATTCACCGAAACAGTTTTAAATATTTACGTCTTTAATCACGGTATATCTATACAAGAGCATTATGGCAGTTACTTCACTCATCAATTATGGACTCGTGCTATATCTCCCTGAAGGTGCAACTTAGTAACATCATTTCACAAATCAGAATCATTTTAAAACTGCAATTTCATAATGTTTGTTGTTCAGGTCACCATTAATAACAGTACAGCTACTCACCACCCCTTGAGCCTATTTAACTGTGTAACTTACTTAGTACAGGTTACAGTTCCCTAATCTGGAATTCCACGATCCAGTACTGCCCACGGTCTGGCATGATTTAACAAAAACCACAAAAAAACTACGACAATGTTGGAAAAAGTCACACACCTTTTTCCTTGTTGATGTTAGAATTTGCTCTTTTTTTATTTTTCCCATCAAAGTTGCATGTTCATTGTAAATTTCATAAGCCTTAATGTGTTGTGGTCATGCACAATGTATTCTGGGACAACTGGGCATCGCTGTAGAATAGGTTATACTTAACAGTCCTGGCACAAAGCAGGTGTAGATTTCACTGTTTCTGCTACAATGAACTTATGACTTTATTTTATGAAGTCCTGTGTAAGGTGTTTTGATACCATAATACGTTGATGACCCACAGTTCAAAAAAATGGCCTGGTCCAGTGCTGACCAGGTCCTGAGGGAGCCAGATTAGGGACATGGGAGGTGTGACCTGTACTACAAACAAAATAATATGTGTACTAACTGGACTTTTCCTGTCATGTCCAGCAGTTTGTCATATATTATCTGTACAACTTCAAATGATTTTGATGAAGTAATTGAATAGACCAGAACATAACCATGAATATCCATTGAGTACTGAGCTGGAAATATTGAATATTCATCTTGCCCAGCTGTATCAACAAGCTTCAATTCATATTCTTGACTGTTGACTCGTGTTGACTTCGTAAATGCTGCGAGTAAACACACAATAGCATTAGAACATTAAGAATACAATATAAATGTTCAATGAATGTTTCATATATGAGAGACAGATCACATACATTATGATTACATGTCACATGCATGATACTATGAAAATAATTTGCTTGCCAGACGATAATAAGTGCTGTAGGTTAGGTGCACGACGATTTAGACAGAAAAGTTTAGGGGGAAAAAACCTGTATTCACACAGATTATATGCAGCATCCCCCCCCCTCCCCCATTCTCCAAGTCACTGCAATACTCCTAAAATACAATACAGTAGATCCAGTTTCTTGTGTATTTATTTCTAGACCAACATCCTTACTAGTGTCAAACAGAATTTCTGCATTCTGCTTTATGAAATTATGCTTTCACCAATAAATTATCACACAAACATTTTAAAATACTGGGTAATACAGTGTGTCCACAAAGTCCCTTCGGGGTTTTGAAAAATTGTGGCGCGCAAACAAATTGAGCTAGCCACATGCGGTTTGCGGCAGATTACAGTGAAACTCTGGAAGTTTTTTACTGACCTCAGTAGACCTCGATGTGGGCTCCCTTGGTAGCACGGAGAACGTCCAGACGATATTCGAGCTCTTGCCATGTTCTGTGGAGCATGTCTGCTGGAATAGCCGAGATCGCATTCCTGATACGGGTCTTCTGGTCATCAAGTCCGTTAACTGGTGTTCGGAACACATTGCTCTTGACATAACCCCACAGGAAAAAATCCAGTGGTGTTATGTCTGGTGAACGTGGAGGCCAAGGCATTGGACCGTCTCTGCCATCCCACATAACGCGCGCGTTCCTGCACAGTCGCCATTTCACAAACAACTGACTGAGAAACGTAAAGATGGCCGCTTATGCCATCTGTTGGTGGCAAAAAAAACTTCCAGAGTTTTACTGTAACCTGCCGCAAACCGCATGTGGCTAGCTCAATTTTTTTGCGCGCCACAATTTTTAAAAACCCCGAAGGGACTTTGTGGACACACTGTATGTATTCTTGAAGTCTAAAAATACAAAGAAATAGATTTATCACATCCCCAGGCTGGCACAATCAGTGTTATCACTACTGTAACCTGAGCCAAGCTAAGGTGTTTAGCATCTTTTACTAATAGTAGGGTGCAGGTGGTCTCAGTGAGCTTCTGAAATATATTTAGTTGTGATAATTTTGCACAGTATGTGTCATGGATCAAATGTTGCCAAAAGTCTTGTAAAAATACCATACATGAACACTGCCATGTAAACAGGCAATATATGTATAAAGAATAGCAGAATGTTCACATGACAGGTTCAAAGCTGGACATAAAGAAAATACAAGAACTTGGGCTCTTCTTAGATGAGACAGGGTTTACATAAAGAAGAAACATAAACTAACAGAATAACAGATACTGGTATTCCAAAAGTCCCCATGAAGTTCACAGATGTCCTTGAAGTCAGAGTGTGATGTGAAGTAAGTGCATATACCGTATATTCTCGAATCTAATGCGCATCCGAATCTAATACGCACCCAGTTTTTGGCGACTTCTTAAACGAAAAAAAGTTAGTTCGCGATTCTAATCCGCACCTTTCCTTCAACCACCCCTTGCCCACGGGGCGACTGATTGAATAATATTGGATGTTACCAATGCGTTAAAATCCGACGCTACGCCTGTGGCCGATGAGTCATACCGATAGAGGCGGGGCCTTTCTCAACAGACGTGCGCAATCTCGTCTGAAGCCAGCTGAGCTTTAGTTGTTGAAACGTGGGAGGTGCTTGTTCCAATTTGTCGTGTACCGTAGTTATGGAAGAGGGACACCTGAAATCTAAATGACTCTCATATATGGCGAAGTTCAAACGTGAAGTTATTCGGTGCGCAGAGGAGAATGGAAACCGCAAAGCCGCTGCAATTTTTGGAGTTAATGAAAGCAACGTTCGACTATGGCGGAAACACAAGGCAGCGATCAGCGGGTGTGACGCAGCTCCTTCAGAAGTGGCGCGGTGGGTGTCGGCTGCATGGAAAGCCATCCCGGAGAGCATTATCGTCAGATCTTTCAAGAAGTGTTGCATAAGCAATGCTTTGGACGGAACCGAAGATGACATTGTATGGGAGGACGATGTTGAAGATAAAGATGATAGTGACTGGGTGGAGAGCACGGATAATGATTCAGTTATGAGTGATGATGGCGAGTCTGATGAATAATAAATTATAATAATAAATAATAAAATAATAGATTATTGTATTGTATTGTTCTTACGGCACGTACAGCAGCTCAATCATTTTTCCAAAATCCAGCTCTAGACCGCGAATCTAATCCGCACGCGAATCTAATACGCATCTGATTTTTTAGCCCTCTAAAACTGTAAAAAGGGTGCGCATTAGATTCGAGAATATACGGTAAGAACATATGGCCCATGATGTTTGATTGAACAAAAATTCCTACCCGTACATTTCATTAAGCCTGACACAGTTCTTCAGAGGATTAACAGAAGATGAGGAAATGTGCACTTGCTTCATGCAGGACAGTGCCACAGTCCATATAACAAATTTCTCAATGACTAGACTACAAGGGGTATTTGGTGAATGATTGACAAGTCACAAACTGTGGCAACCTAGATCAGCAGATGTGAAAAACTCAAAGAGACAGAATTTATATAAAAATTGCATTCTTTGCAAGAGGTGTAAGACAACAGTCAAGGGAACTTGCTAGTATAACAATACAAGGGCTCCAGTAAATGCTGAAAAATGCTTCATGTTTGAGGCGTGCTTAAAGCAGGAGGTTGGCACTTCAAGACCTCCTACAAAACACTGCAGGGAAAAACATGGATTCTAAATTCCCAGTGGGTGAAGCCTTCCTATGCAATAATACAGAGTCATTATTTTACCTAATAACTATTGGCTGCCACTTCTTGTCTGCTCATTTATCATTTAACATAGCCCACTCAACCAGCTGCCCAGACACACAGCAGAGCAGCAGAAGGAAGTGACAATGATAGTTGTCAGATAAAATAAGGACTCCACACTTCCAAACAGGTGTGGTCCTAAAGGACACAGCAGGAAGTACTCCCTGCAGCTAATATACTTTCTTGAATAACAAGCGCTCTCAAAGTCTAAAATAGCTAATGTGATTTCATACTGTATTCATGTATTTTCTCCACTACCTGACAAATACAGAATACCACCCATTAGTTGACCTATTATGTTAAAATCTACACTAAGACCTCACACAGTTTCACTTATACTTTGAATTCACCTCCAAAGAAGAATGTTGGATAAAATTTTGTGTGAAGTTGATACAAGCACAATTCCTCAATAATTAGTAATGGAATATCTTTAACAACCTGAAATAGTTTATAATATTCTACCAGGCATACAAAGTCATAATAATGATAATATTCCTTAGTACAAAAATATTCTTCTATAAAAAAGCAGAACAGTCTTGTGCATTACCATGTTCATATTACCCAAATCCATTTGGTTCAGATTTCATTAATGCAGATTTTATTGCAGTTCAGGGGGCAACAAAACTTCGTGGTTAGATCCAAGAATACATTCAACAAACTAAATTAATCACTTGAAAATTTTCAAAAATGCAAGGTAATAAGCAGAGGTCCCTGTTACACTTTGTATACTCTTCTTGGACTACCATATAAATGGGGATAGCAAGCTCCTCCAAAATGTTGGCACCCATTTACCACTCTACACATTTTCATATCCCAAATGACAGAGATTTAATAGGTATGGATTTTTATATCTACAAATATAACTTTTTGAGAAATTACTGAAAATTGGCAAAATGAATATCTAACACCAGTGCATATGATACAACCTCCAGTCTTGTATCCTAGCACTTGCATTGTTTCTACAGTATTTGATAGTAATATAAATTGTATTCAGCAGTATATTTGATCTCAAAGAGATTTTACAGTTACAGTGTTTTTCCTCTAGATGGGATGAAACAGCCAAAAAAAAACATTATTAAACCAAATCAATGCTATACAAGCTTTGTGGTTTTCACCCAGTAGTGTGACTGTTCAAGTTGTGGTTTCATGGGTTATGACACACTCAGTCCAAGCCAATAGGAAAAGTAATTTTTCACACTTTGTATTCACCATTCTTACTGACTTGGACCGGGTTCTATCTCCTTTTTCTCTCCTGTGGTTTTAATTATATCGACCTCAGAGGTTATTCAGCTCTAAATGAAATGAAAAAATGATCATGTTCAATGTAATATGAAATGAAGTGGGAGGAAGGAGATGTGGCATACACCCATCGCACTTTCTCAGCACAGTAAGGATAAACCAAGAAACTCAGCGCATCTCCCGAATACAAGTGAAGAGCATTTTGGCCGAGTCAACCTATAACTATGTACTGGCCAGACTACTTACTGTTTTCTATTGTAGGATCATACGAGTCCACAAACTGTCCTTCAACAAATTGAATGCTCAGTGATGACTTTCCTGTAACAGCAAAATTACATGTATGAGTGAAATTGACCCTAGTATGTAAAGTTTACTGTACCAAACACAATCACGTTATGTACAACTCACCCACTGATCTATAGCCCATTATGGCAATTTTCCTTTGCTTAGGAGGCATTTTCACTTCACATAACACTTTACCATACACGATAAATAAAACATACCCGTGGGAACCGACAGTTATGGTGTCGTATCTACTGTCAACCTATAAACAAAACAAATACATTTTCCCAAAACTACCAACGAACCGTACGCCAGGGGCACGGATTATATAAGACACAGACACAGATGAGAATATATCGGTAACTTACCAGTGTACTTGTTTGACAGCATGGCTGTCACAGATTAGGTCAGTGATGTACTGTGTGTTCGGTTATCTCTCTCTGTTCTGCCATATCTAGGCGATTGATAGTATTAACGACCAGTGACGACAGATGTAACCAGTACCACAGATTATTACCAGTAAGTCTGTGGATTATTACCGCGACCTCCTAAGTCGGTATTAATAATACGTTACTAACGCGATCGTAGGTCAGTCGGTAAGAAAATTGACTACCCCCTCAACCTCTACTATCTTCTGTAATTTATTTTCCAACAACCTGCACTTCTTTATGTTCATTTATTGGCATACGCGTCTCAATGAGATCTACTGCATTAGACACGCTACGTGTGTATGTTCTGCACCATTGAATTTCTTTTTTCTCTTTGAACTAACACCCTACTTGCTGTAGTGTTTATACTTCGCTCCTGTAAGATTGCTGTGTTCACTTGTTGGCTACTGCACATACAACTCTGATAGGATAATCAGCATATATCAATTTTGACGAAAATCCCTACAATGGAAGCCAAGATACAGGAGAATTGAATTGAATTTATTTGTGTTCTATAAATCCGAATACAGGTCAAAAAACCTTATAATAGAGTTGATACTGTACAATATAATTATCTAGAAACTGAACAGAGTTTAGTTTAACATTCCCTACTTAGATGAAAGTATTCATCTACAGTGTAGGAGTGAGCATGTAAATAATTCTTTAGCACTGACTTAAATCGCTTAGTGCAATTACTTAAATTTGTTATGCTCTGCGGGAGATTGTTGAATACTTTTATGCCAAATGGGTAAATTCCTTTTTGAAAGATTGATAAATTTAATGAAGGATGGTGGAAGTTATATTTTTGTCTAGTATTTATGTTATGGACATCAGAATTTAATTTCAGTTTATCCCTGTTTTTAACTACAAATAGAAGAAGTGATAGTATACATTGCAATGGAAGAGGTAGAATTTTTAAATTCTTAAATAAATCTCTACATGAGCCTCTGCTTCTGCATCCTGCAATAATTCTGATTATTTTCTTTTGTATTTTGAACATTTTTATACTGTGAGAAGAGTTTCCCCAAAATATTATCCCATAGTTCATAATGGAATGAAAATAGGCATAATTCACCATCTTCAATGTTTCTTGTGACATAAAGGGCTTGATTGATCTCATTGCATAACAAGCTGCACTTCATTTGTGCATAGTTTGCTCAATATGTATTTTCCAAGATAGTGCGCTGTCCACATATATTCCAAGGAATTTTGTATCATATGCTTTAGAAATTAATTTGTTGTCATAAGTAATGGCCAGATCACTTTGAGGACTATTTTTAGTTGTAAATTGTATAAAATGGGTTTTATCAAAGTTTAATGAAAGTCTATTGGCTGTGAACCACTTATTTAAAATTTCAAATGTACCGTATATTCTCGAATCTAATCCGCACCCTTTTTACAGTTTTAGAGGGCTAAAAAATCAGATGCGGATTAGATTCGCGGTCTAGAGCTGGATTTTGGAAAAATGATTGAGCTGCTGTACGTGCCGTAAGAACAATACAATACAATAATCTATTATTTTATTATTTATTATTATAATTTATTATTCATCAGACTCGCCGTCATCACTCATAACTGAATCGTTATCCGTGCTCTCCACCCAGTCACTATCATCTTTATCTTCAACATCGTCCTCCCATACAATGTCATCGCTGCCTTGTGTTTCCGCCATAGTCGAACGTTGCTTTCATCAACTCAAAAAATTGCAGCGGCTTTGCGGTTTCCATTCTCCTCTGCGCACCGAATAACTTCATGTTTGAACTTTGCCGTATATGAGAGTCGTTTAGATTTCAGGTGTCCCTCTTCCATAACTACGGTACACGACAAATTGGAACAAGCACCCCCCACGTTTCAACAACTAAGGCTCAGCTGGCTTCAGACGAGATTGCGCACGTCTGTTGAGAAAGGCCCCGCCTCTATCGGTATGACTCATCGGCCACAGGCGTAGCGTCGGATTTTAACGCATTGGTAACATCCAATATTATTCAATCAGTCGCCCCGTGGGTAAGGGGTGGATGAAGGAAAGGTGCGGATTAGAATCGCGAACTAACTTTTTTTCGTTTAAGAAATCGCCAAAACCTGAGTGCGGATTAGATTCGGATGCGGATTAGATTCGGATGCGGATTAGATTCGAGAATATACGGTACTTTTTATATCATTTTTAAAATTTTTGGGATTAGAATTGGTAAATATTATACTAGCATCATCTGCAAATAAAATTGGTTTAGATTTTCTGTTAATAATTTTTGGTAGATCATTTATATAGAGAATAAAAAGTAAAGGGCCTAAAATTGAACCTTGTGGAACACCATGCTTTATAACTCCCCAGTTTGAAAATGAGTTATGATTAGAATTTTTATTTTGTATCTCCACTCTCTGATATCTGTTCCTAAGGTATGATTTCATCCATTCATTAGCTTTACCAGTTATTCCATAGAAATTTAATTTGGATAGTAAAATATCATGGTTAACACAATCAAAAGCTTTCGCTAAACCGCAAAAAGTTTCAGCCACATTTAATTTGTCATTCAGAGCACAAATTACATTAGTTAGTTCATACGCTCCTTTTTCGGTTGATAGGTTTTTCCTAAATCCAAATTGATCTCCAACTACTATGCTGTTGATATTTAAGGGTCTGAGTATTCTATTACACATAACTTTTTCCAGCACTTTTGAAAATTAAGTTTGTAGTTAGAAATGCAATTTCTCTCACCTTCTTTGAATAATGGTTTCACTATAGAGTATTTCAAGCATTGAGGAAAATACCCTGATGACAGAGACATATTACATATATGATTGAGAGGTGAACTAATATAAATAGAGCTTATTTTAAGTAAGTTAGTGGAAATTTCATCATAACCATACATATCTTTTGGCTTAAGGGATTTAATAAAGTCTTAAATTTCCAGTGTTGTAGGTTTGAGAATTAGATTTGGAAATGAATTGTTAAAAGCATCCAACAAATAAGACATTGGCATATTCCTATTATTATCCCTATTAGGACTGTTATCAATACCACCACTATCACCATTATTATTAGTATCAACATCATAACTATCCTCATTATTATTATCATTATTAATGTTTTGTTATTAATATATTTAGTCTCCACCAGTGTTAGGAAATATTCATTAAATGCATTTGCAATAGCTTGTGGATTGGTAGTGGACATACCATCAATATTTAATGATTGTACACCTACATTAATAGTTTTCCTCCCTGATTCCAGTTTCACTATTTCCCACGTGGTTTTAATTTTATTGTTTGATGCTAGGTTTTGGTTGTTATAATTGATCCGTTTGGCCTCCTTAACGACATTTGATAGAATTTTACAATACATTTTATAGTGGCTTTTTAATCTCAAATCATTACTTTTTCTACTGGCCATATATAGTTCTCTTTTTCATTTACATGAAGTCTTTATTCCTGCTGTTATCCAGATTTTATTTTTGGTTCCATTTTTGACTCTTATTAGAAGAAAATTTGAGTAGAAGGTCCTCAAGAATGTATTTAGAAAAGAGTTAAATTTAGAATCAATGTCATTGTCATCAGATACTGCGTCCCAAGTTTCATAGCTTAATTGTGTTACAAAATCTGCAATTGTAGATGCATCAATTTTCCTTACTGTTTGATATTGTTGATTGCTAGACTGCAGATCAATTTTATTTATCTCCATGATCTGAGCCTCATGGTCAGATAAGCCATTTATAACAGGTCCTACAGTATAATTTTCTAACTTGGAGTTATCAATGAATATATTATCTATCGCTGATTTGGAACTACTTTGAACTCTTGTTGGAAAAGTAATGGTACTGGATAGATTGTAAGATAACAACAATGAATCTAGGTTTTGTTTTCTATTACTGTTGACAAGATAGTTTACATTTATGTCACCACAGATAATAAATTCTGTTTTTGGACTATGCAGCATACTGAGGATGGATTGTAGTCTATTAAAAGAACTGATCGAAATTTCCAGATGGGGCTCTATATAAAGACAGTATACATATATTGGAAAATGTGGATTCTAACTTTAAAGCACAGGCTTCCATATCTTGATCTTTACAGTAATTATCCAAATTGATGTTAGCAAATTTTAAAGTTTTGTACACAAAAATACTCACTTCTCCTTTTTCTAGAGTCTTCCTACAATATTTAGCAACTAATTTAAAGCTTTCTATGTGAATATGATTTATATCCAGTTGTGTCATATGATGTTCTGTAAGGCACAGTATGTGTGGTAACACCGGATGCAAGGAGCATAACAGTTCATTGGTTTTGTTTCTCAATCACCTTATGTTCTGGTGGAACACCTTTAGCACTTTATTGTTTACAGATTTTAAACAACTACTAGTCTCCTCTTTGTTTTCTTTTGAAGGATTTGTGGTATTGTTTGTAAGACTGCTTACCTTCCCATCACTAACTGTTGGTACTAATACACACTTTTTGACAGACCTATTGGCCATAAAAAATCATCATTTTTTGTCACTGGTTGTTTTAGGAGTCTTCCTCGTTCCTTCTGTTCCATCACACAGTCTCTTTTTCCTTCCACCTCCTTCTCCTGACTACTTTCTGTGGGGTCACTCTCCCATTTCAAGATGATGGGGGGTGTCATTCGCTTTATGAAGATTCTTCTAATGTTGTTCGCTATCCGCTGGCTGATCAGTTCTTTACCAGAGGCATTCATGTGTAACCCATGCTGGGTAAAGTGTTCCCTATTTAAATTCATGTCTAATAGGGCTGCATGATGAAACACCTTCATTTGCTTGTGAAATTTCCTATTGAACACCTTCACCTCACTGTTCACACATGATGAGGTTAATAAATCATACCTGTGGGGAGCACTCATTATCATAATGTTGGTGTGCTTTCTGTTTTCCACGAAGTTAGAGGGGTGTTTCAGATCATTTGACGATGCATTTTCTCCTATGTCATTTGTACCCCCACAGATAACAACAACAGGCTATCTGTTGAATCAGTAAAAGGAATTCCACCTGCAACATAATTTTAAGAATGTGCCAAGTGAACAATTTCATACTTGTATATACTACACAGCATTCCTGTACTTGTGATGAAAATTGGTTTAACTGAAAAATATGCTTAGCCATAAATTATATTTAACAATATGTCACGTGAAGTTTCTTTCATATATCAGGGTATTTTAAAGAAAATGAACAATTAGTGCAGAAGTCCTCTTTTTTGCTCCAACAAACATGGTAACCATGCACTGCGGCCAGTTTTTATCCAAGTACACCAGTTTTCCCATAATTATCATTCCACCTATGCTCCATATGCATTTATCCCTTACCAGTGCTATATGCACTGTTAGAAACTAACAGCAT
Organism: Reticulitermes speratus; assembly: GCA_021186555.1. Classification (NCBI taxonomy): domain Eukaryota; kingdom Metazoa; phylum Arthropoda; class Insecta; order Blattodea; family Rhinotermitidae; genus Reticulitermes; species Reticulitermes speratus. Next base: position 24,029,120 of record JAJKFL010000004.1, read on the forward strand.
CATTCAATAATACACCTTTCTGCGCAGGTAAAGATTCCAGGGCACAACGCTGGACCACTCACTTCTATCTAGTGCCCACGTTAAGAATATAGGGAACTATACCTTTGCTTCCCCTATATGGCTTCACAGCATGCACAGGGAGAACTTTATATGTGAAGATTACCCAAGTCTCTTCGTTCACATCATATCATCCCTGCATGTGTTGCATAAAATATTGACACATTCTATTTTATTAAGACTGCATGGTTTTCAAGTTCTGCACACCTGCAGTAACTGTTGCTTGCTTCTTTCCTCTTGTGCTTTTAGAACACAGCTGGCTGCAGATTTTCCTGGTGTGGAGATTTAGCTAGTAAATTCTTTAAATGTCCATCAATACTGTTCAAGAGTTTGAATTTAGAAACCAATCCTTAAGTGGAATGAAACCCCAAACAGCAGAACGTCACAGTGATATTAGAACTACAGCATAATCTTAGATCACATGTTCGGGTTTCAGCAGGTGGTCACGCTATTTATTGTGTCTCAAGCCTATTCAGCCAATGTTGCTCGCCACAGTTAGTCCACATTCATCTCATCACTTCCCCTTGGCTACCCCTCTCATTGCTGTGCTGTTCTGCTCTTCAAACAACCTTCATGCAAACCATGTCTCTGTGACTTTTCAAGTTCTCACAGCACTGCTGCTGAATATTCAAGTCTTCCAGGAAGTTAAACTGTCAACATGGTACAATGCTCCAGCATACATGAATCTTCAAACTCAATCTATGCTGACATTGTCTGAAGGAACAATTATAACAAGGCTTAATATTGGATTTCTCTTTATTTTTTGAATTCTCACACAGAAAGGACACTTTAAACCATTGCACAAAATGTAAGCAAAATGCTGCCTACCAAATGTTATCATTTCTTTAACCCTGCATTTACATACTACTACCTATTCATCCCTCAAACAATTACCTAGACAGTGAAAATAACTGGTTTATACATTTCTATCAATAATCTGAAACCAAAATTTTGAACCTCACACCAAATACTTACATAATTCTTCAAATGAAATACCTTGTACGTATACATATGCATGTTCATGACACACACACACATATATACAAAATGAATCTAACCACCAAAACTTTCCTGTATACTCTAAATTCCCATATGAAAAGCTGAAACATTAAAGAAGAATACTTTCTTACTGTATCAGAATAAAGACCCAGCACTGCAACCCAAAATTTGGGCCTTACAAAACACATACCTGGTTAATGAACACTTCCTCAAAACAAATCACCTCCAGTGAAACTTGCAATTTCAAAACATTGGAAAAGTTATTAATTTTCACACTGGTAACACGATACATTAATTACAGAAATTATCAATGAAATTAGACACTGTTTCAATACTGCATACACACTTAATAAAGAAACACAGAACAAAGTTTTTACTTCAATTTGAGACACTATTAAACAGGCTTAAAGCACTGGAATGCTCTACAAAATAGTGAGTTAATACAATATATATGTTTTGTTTTTTATTGACTTTGACATTGCTCTTAAGAATTAAATTTCTATAATTGATGCTTCCATAATTATTGGCTAGAAGCTAACAGTTCTTAGATAAGCTCCAAATGCATGTGAAGTAACATACAGCACAAGAACAATGTTGGCACTCAAACAACATTTTGAATATAAGAATTGAATATGGACACCTTCAGTCAATAAGTTATGGAAGAATGAAGTTTAGTATAATTATTTTGACATTAGCTGAAATACTGTTAACCTTGATATCTTGTGCTTTTTAATCCAGGTGGGTACTTCAGTCATTTCTCATACCAATCATACAGTAAATCACATTTATCAAGTATGTTGTAATACTGAAGGGCACAACACCATATAATGAAAAAAATTTCTATGCCTTGTGACCTCTCATATATTTGGGGCTGTTTAATGTAACAAATGTTATAAGACTTATAGTCACCTGCATCACTAAGGTATAGCAATGTTATCTCAAATGTAAAATTACACTTCAAATTGTGTACCAGAAAGACAATAAAAAAAAAATAACATAGCAATTGTTACACACACAGACACATAGTAACCAACATTCTTGTGTCTGGATAGATAATACAACGTGATTATCAATTAGAAACAGCACAATATGTGACCACTAGCAACCACGACTTGATGGATTAATACCAACAAACGCTGCTGGTCCTTTTTTTTTTTTTTAAAGAAAAAGTCCTGGTCAAAATACCCACACATTACAATAAATGCCCAGGATAAATTTTCAGAATTATTTTCTTATTTAAATTAGTATGTCTTACTACTTTGGGTCATGTTTCAATAAAATCAGGTAGTAGTAATATCAATAATTATTGCATACTGTGATTCTACACATTTTAAGAACACTGAAGAAGAAAACCATTACGAAACGTGCATTACTGAGTTATGCAATGTAATTTTATATCAAACAGAGGTACATTTTGTAATATAATTACATTACTAACTATGAGAAACTTGAACAAAGGATATGCCTAAAAATATGGACACAAATCTGCCCTTCAGCCGGGTATACACACTGACAATGCAGCAGCCACTTATTTGGGCCCCCAATCTACAAAACATAATACATGCATTTATTATGTATTAATAACAATACCAAGATGATGAGTTTATGCAGGTGCCAGTGGTCAAGAACATATTGGACACATGTAATAAATGCTTTTCTTTAAAATAGACAAAATAAGCAAGCTCACAGACATCCTTGCATTCATGTGTTCAGACACAAATTACATTGGAAGTTGAAGGTCTGTATTCTTTGATATGATGCGGAAGGTTGTACAGCTTGCTAACAGCATCTTCATTCAAAGCTGCCATAATAAATGGCAATCTAAATATAACTAGTCTAAAATCTCCACTGACCCAAACAGAAGTTATAAGAATTCAGACTGCATTATGAATGACTAAGATATGACTGTTGGGGGTTAAATGACAAGAGAAACACTGCATCATTCTATGGGTTGAATTCTGAGAGAAGGAAAGTGAAAGAACATCTTAGAATTATGTTCACAATACTGGTACAACTGCAAATTTTTATTAATTTAAAATTTGATAAATCATCTGAATACAATATTAAATAGCTTTCTTTTACAAAAAATTATGTCACTGTCCAGCAATCACATAATTATATTTCAGAGATTTTGAAGGAAGAAAATAGTTTATTCCCATCTCTGGACGTATGAACTACGAACATTATTTTTTTCTTTAAATTAAGACTCACAAGACTTCATTTTTTAATTTGATAAAAACATCTATGCTGACTCTAAACTTACAACTCTTTCACTCCTTTCCCAGAAGCCAGCTCACTTTCGTCCACATCTGGTCACATTTTGTACTCTAACATACACACTAAAATCGGAAGGTGTTCTCAGTAGTTTAATATTAAGATGCTACTGCAGTTTGGGAAATGCAAAATGTTCCAAGTTAATATAAGCTCTTCAAGTCCTGATATGTTCAGGATGCTGGTTTCCATGTAGTTAATAAATATCAAATAAATAAGACATATAAATAAATAAGAATAGCCATTTTCATAAAACAATTCTGCAGCAATATTGACCAGTTGTATGCAAATGTACTAAAACTCATTCACTGTACTACACTGCTACTGAATTCATGTTCAAGTTGAAATTATGGCATATGTATGTATGCATACAACATAATGTGACCCAGTAATGAATGTTTAGGTATACAATACAGTGCAACAAATGATGTCTGACTGCCTAGGCAGGTAAATGTTATTGCAAATCATTACTAATGTCTCTATGCACACGATGCACATTTCTTATGTAAATTACTAATTTTTACTGCATTACAAATGTTTTTTGGTGACCAATGGCAAATACTGCAAACTTACATCAAATACAATGATGCAAAGACAGAAACACCCATTTCAATATTAGATATCTAGCCAACACAAAATACTACTGCTATAAGTTTTCAGCACAAAACAGTGAGCACCTCATACTATTATGGTCCTGACCTGCCCCAAAATTTGTCATGGCACTATGCTAGGATTCCTCACTACACTAAAATATTTTTGATCAGTATCTGTGAATAATTCATTATTCATCTAGAAATACAGTGTTATTATATCACCCACAATTAATATATTAAATCTACCACAGCCCATTTAATTAGTATTTCATATATAAACCATACAATAAGTTATGAGATTGTGCGAGTGCAAACGGGAATATGTAATGTTATTACACTGAGGTCCTGTTAGGTGTCATCCAAGACCCAAGAGGATGAATATTTTAAAAGGATCTGGACAAGCGTATCAATCATATTAAATACCCAACACATACAATTGCACACTGACACGAATGAATTTCAACAGAACACATTGCATGTGTGTCTAGGAGAATAGAGGCACAACAACTTAGCCTAATGGCAGTTTTTACAAGAATAGGAAATCTACCAAAACATGCAGCAAGCCCCAAATCAACATTGGAGCACCTTCGCTAAAAAATAACATCCAGGACGATATACCAACTCTTTCTTGTTAAAGTATCACAACCATTAAGTCATGGCAAATACAAAGTATGTTACACTGCCCAGCTAGTTTATACTGCACCAACATTGTAGTTCATAACAACATAATGACATAATGGTAACTGTAATAAATAATGGAAAATAACTGAAATTCAACATACATAAGTTGTCAATATTAAAAACGTATACTGGCAGTCCCAGAAACTTCAGAGTTAAAGTTACTTACTAAATACTAAATAAATTTAAATAAAATCCAGGCTTTCAATGTCTTTAACTGAAATATAAAACCAAACTATTTCTGCCTCTACCTACAAACTAATTATCAGGTAAGTGATACTGAACCCTCTATACACCACCTTTTAAGATAACATAACCTGTGCTGTGTAATTTCAAGTGCAATGTCACTACAAACAGTGGTGCTTCATGCAAAATGCTCATTTGTTTCAGATGTGGGCTATTACCGACTACCCAGGAATGATCACAAAACTGTATCATTAAACTTTGAATTAAAATATTCTAATTTTCAATACTGGGATGGAAGCATTTATAAATCTTGAACACAACCTCCTAAAGAAAACTATTTCAGTGACAAAAAATATTTCATAATGTTAGTACTGTATTTAAAAGAATTTTTAAATATGCATCAGCTCATTTAAAAAGAATTTAGGGGACCAAGATGAATCCTGACTGATAATCTTTGGCCATGGAAAAACAAAAGATGGGAAGGAAATACAAGACAAGAAAAAATAATGAAAACATACCCACTTTACAGAACATAAGATCACTTTACAAAGACTCGTAAACAAAGAAAATACAATTTCCAACTACATAATGAGCATCTGAATACCTGAACATCATAGAGTATAAACAAAAATTCATTAGGAAACTGCAGACAAAGTGAAAAGGGTCTAGTCCCTGAGTACTAATGGTATAGGCAATCTCAATGACAAAATCAGCAGCAAATTATTACTGTTGAGAATTTACTTTACCATTGTTCCTAATATCACATGTTAAAATACACAAGCAAAAATGTGATTTCATTAATAAACCACATTTACAAGTGACGAAGTAATAAAAAGTAGTATAAATAACACACATATCAGTAAAAATCTCTGATAAAGAGATTCAAGACAAATAACAAAAGAACACCACTGTGGTTCTTTTAACCTAAAAACAGAGTATAACTGCCTGCCCTAACTAATTCAAGAATCTACAAACTGGAAGCACTATAAAATCTGATTCAACAGTACATAACAAAGAAGAGTCATTTCCATGGCCAACGATTCATACACTTTAGGAAGTATCTTAGCGCAGCATTAACAATTACAGTGGACTCCCGATTAAATGGTATAAACAAGAACAAGTGGTACAGCAGTTAATTTAAAAGACAATTCATCTGAGGAAACAATAAATAAATAAAATAAAATAAATAAAAAGTAATATGAATGAAGCACAGGGTGCAAAATCTTCATCCACATTTACAGATACACTGCATAATAACAGCAATGTAAGTCTGTATAAATAATGTAGCTTCAGTTATGAAGTCAGTGCAGTTACAGAAAAGTCCACTGTAATCTGTTGTGGTCACTAAACATTACATAATCCACAAAACAATTTCAATACTGGAATCAGTTTCTGTGCTTCTACATCACAACTGATTTCCATTTAGAATCATGTACTTACAGTGGTGTAACCATATAATATCTAACAACAAGTTGCAAAGCTAAGTTCTCTAACACTTCAGTACAGTAATGATATGGTGCAATAACTTTACAGCTATGCCATCATGGAGCTCAAAGTCACACATTTACAAGTATAAACACTGGTTATCATCATTTCACACTAAAAGACTGGAAATAAGTTTTTAAAAGATAGTTTATAGTTATACAAGCAGACTCATCATGCAGTCCTTCATAAAAAAAAAGTTATCATTAACTAAACTACATTCCTTTGAGAAGTTTGGTCTCTTTGAGTCATTATAATTGATATCACATGCATTACATCAGGATTGTCCTCTATCAGTTTTTGACAACTAGCACTGATTGACGTAAACTGTCACAAGATTCAATTCAGGTTGTAATGAGGGAGACTAAAGACCTGCTAATCCAATCTTACATAAGTATTGGCTTATTGGCTTATATATACACACACATATATATATATATATATATAATATATCACAGTTTAGAATGTCAGCAATGCCAGAGAGAAAGAGCACCAAACCAATGGAAAGCTGAGAAGAAAACACTCAAGACTTCCTCCACCCTCAAACATAATTTCCATATTTTGCAGGTGCAGTTACTTTGTTATCTGTTTAATCAATAGGGAGGTGCAATACATCCTAGTACAGTCAAGTATGAGGGGAACATAATTTTTTCTACACATTGCACCATCCATTTAAATTTATAAAGCTCAATTATGAACAGAGGCATTGACAAGACAAACACACTTGAGCAGACAGCCAGAATGATTAAGTTACGCCTTACAAAGTGCACCCAAAAGTACATTCACATTATGCAGATATCAGTGGGTCTTCAACAGTAAATAATGTTGATGCAAGTGCTTTAAAACAAGATATAAAAATGATAAATTTTTTTAAAGAGAGATATTGAATGGTGCTGCCAACTGATTATAAAGAGTATGTGATACATGAATAAGTGCAGAGCACTGGCAGATTGATACTGACAGCGTAAAATGGAAATACTCAGAAATAAACCTGAACCAGTGCCACTCTGTCCACCACAAATCCCACATGGATTCACCTGGAATTGAAGTGGGGTCTCCAGGGTGAGAGGCCAATGACTAATAGCCTCAGCCATGGCATGGCCCAATATAATTAATAAAACTGTGAACATTCTTCTATGTGTTGTTGATTACTACTTAAAAAAATTCAATTGTTTTGTACCAAGACAAAATAAGAGACTGACTACAGCCAATCAGTCTTTGAAAATATTTACTGCAGAAGCCGGCCATGACAAAAGCATATATCCTATTACACTATAAATTGTAACAATACATTATTGGGTTTTTTATACAGAATTTTGTAGTAAAAGCAATATGCCTCCAAATGGCATGATACTGTGTCAAAAACTGGTAAATTTTAAAGAAGGCCAAACACATGAAGTGAGCACAGAACAATTTATAAACATAAAACACTGTACCTGGAAGAGGGAATTTGAAAAGACGAATGAACCAGAACTAGTGGAACTTTGACAATCAAAAGGAAAGATAGTTCCTTTGTAATTGACTTTTCCTTTAACATGACTGTCTGTTACATACAGCATAGTGAACAAGCTTGACTGAAATTTCATTTATGAATGTAGGTTTTTCAAAACCCGGTCTTTAAAATAATGAGCATGACTAGTCACCAAACACTGAGGCACAGGAAATCATCTTTCTAGACAGAAGAGAAAAATCACTCTTACATCTGTGTACTACAATCTTGTTTTATATTAAAACTAGTAACAAAATTCTAGTCCTTCTCCTTAGGCAGTTCGTACAGTGTTAGCGAGTGGACTTTGTAGCCATGCTCTGTAGTCTACACTCAATAAACACACATATCTAACTAGCATCATAGTTTAACATTAATTATCATTAGAATATCTTCAGTAACGTCAAGAGTATTTTAAATTAACTAAAATCAGCACAGGTAGCAAGAACAGAGCATCCTGCACCAACCAAGCCTCAAATCCAATTATATTGCATCATCTATAACACAACAACAAGATGATCACATAACTGTCAACAAACTTCATTGTATAGACTGCTTTCCCTTTTGTAACATTCACAGTAAAAACATCAGACTATTAACTCTATAAGGGAAGCTATTCTATTTCTTGTAGGAATTCTCTATTAAAAACTAGCCAAATATGTACTGACATAGGTTAATAAATAGTTAATAACTTAGATAAAAATGTGATAAAGGATCATGTCAATGCTTCTAAACAAATGCATCACTGAGCTAATGTCACAGCTAGCTCAACCTCTAACCACAAGATTCTAGTCTCTAATTAATGTGCAGCCCTTCTACTTGCCCACAGTAGTAGCAGAAGCAGTTGTGGTGGTGGCAGAGACAATGGTGACAGGAGAAGTGGTAACCGTAGCAGTTAGAGTAGTGTTTGCTGTAGCAGATGTAGTACAGGTAGTGTCTGCCTTGTCACCTACATCTGAAATTCCTGTCACTGACTCCTTGTTCTCTTCTTGTTCTTGCATCAGCAGCGTCATAACCAAAGCACACCACATGCCTGTGCGTGCCCTTCGAGATCCTGCACTCAGTTCCTGAATACTAGCTGCCAGGGCCAGTATATCTGCTTCAACAAGACAGCCACACTGTACTATTAATCTGCTATAATACTACTGCACTTTTGCTTTGTATATGGAAGGGTATTTACTGAAGTTCAGAGGCCAGCTGGCCTGAGTTTTTCTTCAGTCTCTCCAGGCAAATGCTGGGATACCTCACATTGGGCCATGATCACTTTCTTCCATATGCAGGCACTGATTGTCTAATCATCTACCATTCAACATGACACAGTATAAGCTACTGACAGCATCATTAAATAAACCATAAATACAGAAAATAGCTTACTGAATGCAAAAACCTGATCTGATTTTGTTTCCAATTTCAATTAACTTTCTGCATTGACATATGTTGATATGACCAGTCGCATTTGGCAAAAATTATACTGGTGACTGGTGAATGGGGAATCCTCAACAGTGCTCCAACTTGCAATTTTCCGTGCCATAAATACCACATGGATTGACCTAACTGACCCCAGCAGAAAAGATTCATGTGTCACCAGCTACAGTAACGACAGTCTTCATTGTACACTATTCTCAAAGTGCATAATAATGACACACACCAGCAAGAATCCAATGGTAGTCACAGTGGCCAATGCTGAATTTCGTATCGTGTGGAGGAACAAATGCAGCAAAAGATACCTAAAAGTTTTGAATGCAGAGCTACATTTTAAATGCTTTTCTGGCAGTAAACTCTGGATTTAACAAAGTTCAATAATTCAACATGCATGGAAACAAGGCCATTTACATAACCCAAGTAGATGTGAATGTACAAAGCTTACAACTACCCACCTTTATCCTCTTGGATGCGAGGTGTCTGAATCCCAGCCACAATATTATGATGACGATTGGTCGAATTGATAATTTCATCACGGCGCCGGGCCTGCACTTTTTTGATGGAATCAAGCCATGCCTCCATGGACAAATGAATCTGTGGGTTAACAGCTTCACCACGCAGTCGCTCCATTTTGGCAATCAGTGTGATAACCTGTTTGTTGTATGAAAGAACAAAGCATATTGGACTACTGTTACTTTTTAAGAAAATAAAAGTAGAATTTACCGTATATTCTCGAATCTAATCCGCACCTTTTTTACAGTTTTAGAGGGCTAAAAAATCAGGTGCGGATTAGATTCGCGGTCTAGAGCTGGATTTTGGAAAAATGATTGAGCTGCTGTACAATATAACAATAACGTAATTAACGTAATTAATAAACGTAAGAACAATACAATACAATAATCTATTATTTTATTATTTATTATTATAATTTATTATTCATCAGACTCGCCGTCATCACTCATAACTGAATCGTTATCCGTGCTCTCCACCCAGTCACTATCATCTTTATCTTCAACATCGTCCTCCCATACAATGTCATCGCTGCCTTGTGTTTCCGCCATAGTCGAACGTTGCTTTCATCAACTCAAAAAATTGCAGCGGCTTTGCGGTTTCCATTCTCCTCTGCGCACCGAATAACTTCACGTTTGAACTTTGCCGTATATGAGAGTCGTTTAGATTTCAGGCGTCCCTCTTCCATAACTACGGTACACGACAAATTGGAACAACCACCTCCCACGTTTCAACAACTAAGGCTCAGCTGACTTCAGACGAGATTGCGCACGTCTTTTGAGAAAGGCCCCGCCTCTATCGGTATGACTCATCGGCCACAGGCGTAGCGTCGGATTTTAACGCATTGGTAACATCCAATATTATTCAATCAGTCGCCCCGTGGGCAAGGGGTGGTTGAAGGAAAGGTGCGGATTAGAATCGCGAACTAACTTTTTTTTCGTTTAAGAAGTCGCCAAAAACTGGGTGCGGATTAGATTCGGGTGCGGATTAGATTCGAGAATATACGGTATATATAATGAATTTGAGGAGTCACATTTTTAAACTCTGTTACATTAAGATTTAGGTACATGAGGCAGTCAGAAATGCCTCCTATTTTTTATTTCATGCTATTTACAGGCTGGACAGAACTTTACAGAACTTCACAACAACATTGCCGAGGCCATAATTATTTCTCAGTGAAGTCTCCATCTTTGTTGACAGTCTTCCTCCATCTTTGACAAGAGCATGTACTCCAGCCTCATAAAAGTTTCTCTCCCTCCCCTGCAGCCACTGGAACAAGGCATTCTGCAGTGCCTTGCTACTTGCATAATGGTGTCCTCACAGGCTTTTTTTTTCAAATGCCCAAAGAAATTATAATCTGAGGGTGCAAGTTCAGGATAGGAGGGTGGATGCAGCAACACTTTCCATCCAAAATTTATTTTTGTGAACTTCTTGCCTAGTGAGGCGAACAGTAAACTTTAAAAGCTATACTGAAATACTAAGGAGTCTGAATGCTCGCCTTCGAGTTTGCCCCACAAGTAGTAAGCCTGACGTGTTGCTCCTCCATGACAAAACTAGACTACATACAAGTGTGTGCACCACACAGACCATCACAAATTTTGGATAGACGGTCGTACTGCATCCACCCTACTGTGTGACTGCCCCTTGAATATACTAGCTGCAACCAACAAGAAAAAAGGGGGAAAAAAATTGTTTCATTGCATTGCTGCATGCAAGAACTTGTGACAACTATTTTTCCTCAATATGCATGAGTTCTGCCCTTAAGTTTTACTTACAAGAAAAAGAAATGCTTCTGGAATGAAACGTTTCTTTTAGAAATAATATATTGTGCTACGTTCAAAATAATAGTACACTTAATAAAAAGAAACCTGTAAACAGACTATATTATTGTTTCTTTAAAACATCAACCCAAAATCATTCTCACATACAATAAACTTCAGTGCCACTGAAATATTTTTGCTTTTGTATCATTTCTGTATTGCCCATTTTGTATTGTTTTCATTATTTTCAGGAAGACTATAAACACAACCAAAATTTACTTTTTAGAAGGGCACATAAAGGTTCCCATGTGTAAATTCAGGTTTAAGTGTGCCTTTGTGCATGCACATGTGCACATGCACCATGCACACATACATGAATATTCTTAATTAATACATCAACCAACTTATGCACTTAATAAAATACATTTAGAAGCAAGTATAAAACTCCTACATGTTTTGGCACCGGAGTGCCATTATCAGGGAGTTATATAGAATAAAGGAATATAAGGCCAACAATTAATCTAGGTATTGTGTCTCCCTTATTAAAATGACTGAAATATTAAAATTCTAAAATATAAAAAGTTAATGATCACAAAATTACAATGTTATACATTTAAAATTTTAAAGTGAGCCATTCCAGGTAGAAGTTTCCAGTATGTAGCATACATACAAACATCTGTCTCAATCTTATATGATCTGAAGAGATCTCGTCCTGATAGAGCTTGTGAATGTGTCGTGTCAGGCGGTGTGGTACATGATTATTAACTTTGTATATTTTAGAATATTAATACAGTAGATCGTCGATTACCTGGACATCAATCATCCGAACCACACCAGTAAAAAAAAAAGTTACCATGTACTGTACTTTCCAATTACTGGTTACTATACTGAAATATTACTAAGCTGGTTAAAGCATTTGTTTCCAATTATTTGTTTGTAAATATAATGCAATATAGCATATAAATAGTCACAATATTTCATATTTCAAAATACTAAATGCTTAAAAATATAACCTTGCATACACTAATTTAGTTGTGATTACACTTTGTTTGGTATAAATTGGGTATTCTCATGCATGTTTGATTATCCAAACAATTTGATTAACCGAACTTCCTCAGTCCCAATTGGTTTGGATAATCGACGCTCTACCGTATTTTAATTATTTTAATAAGGAAGACACAATACCTAAAATAGCTGTTGGCCTTGTACTTCTTTGTTCTGAATAACTCCCTGATGATGGCCCCCCAATGCTGAAACATGTAGGAGTTTTATATTTGCTTCTGAATGTATTTTATTAAGTGCATGAGTTGGTTGTCTTAATTATAAGAATATGCACAGTATAAATAACATTAAAAAATGAATATTCTGTTTAGTAAATGTACTGAACAAACTAATAACGCTTCTTTCATTTTGATTATACTGTTTCTTTTGTTCTGATTTTGGGATGTTTTTCCAACCGGAAGAAGGACGCGAAACTCTGACAGGTAAGTAAAGAGTGTTATCTTCACTTTCTACACAATACTGATAAGAAAATCATTCAAAAAATAACTTTCAAACAATTTTGCACCAAAAAAAAAAAAACTTCATTCACTATTTTATCTTCTAATATAGTGAAAGCATCTTACTATACACAATTTTAGACAGGTGTTCTGCAGATCATCTCATAGCCCACTGGCAGACAAATGCTACTCTACACAGCCAACACAATAATGTTCATATTCTAACAGATGGATGTGGAAACTATTCTTCTCTGGAAAGGAAAAGTCCCAAATACCATGTTAAAAAAGTTCACTATTATTCACTACACATTCTAATGTGTGATCACCCCCAGTCTAACAAGCAGTTACAACCTGTATAGTATGACAAAATATGATCTGATTTTATCGTTTGCATCTCCTACTGCAGTAAAATTTAATTAAATTAGGACTCTGCCCCTTCAAATGTAGTAAACTGCAGTGAAATCTCACCACACACACACACACAAACACACACAAAGAGTTTTAAATGGAACAGAAAAAAGTTTATACGAAAAATCCTCTAAATTTCCCATTGCATTAAATGTGTAAATACTACTAACATAATTACAAAATATTTACCCTTGCATGTTCACGCAACTGGTCCACAATGAGGCGATCAACACGTGATGGATTGGGCGGAAGTCTAGGTACAGGAATGTTGTTAGCAGATGAAACTTTCTTCCCTGGATTATGCCGAGCAAGTTCAGCTTCAGTTTTTTTGCGTTCTTTCTCCAGACTCTTAAACTGGTCACAGCATTCTTCAAGGCGCAAGTGAAGCTCACTTGATGGTCCACTGCGCCTGCAACAATTTCAATACATTAAAATCCAGCAGCCCCTCTCTAAAGCAACAGAAAATTTGAATGTATCCACATAAAGGAGGAAACTGGGAATGAAATAAAATAATTGATTCATCTACATCCATACATGGAAGTAAAATGCTGCTTTATTCTTCACTCTAAGAGCAAACTATATATAATTTCTCAAGAATACTTGGTTATAGCCACAATTTTACAAAATACTTTTCTCATCAAAAATATATCAATTTTGTCAAACACTTCTTAAATTGCGAGTTTTGAAGTCCTTACAGTGGTGACTGTGAAGAGTACTGTATCCTTGGACATGACACTGTAGACGTGGTAGATAGTATCAAGATTTCAGAGAAAATGGTCAGCTCAAGATCCTTTGAAACATTAGCATATATCTACCAGACTATTGGTGTGGAATCCCAGAAGACAGAAATCTTGATTTTTCAGACTGGTGAACATTTAATCACACCTTACTTTTACATGTATGAACTCTCAACTTTAAGAATAACTGTCACTGAACATGGTTTTGAGTCACAGATTTTGCTCACAATTTGTGCTATATACAGCGTGTTTCATAAGTCCATCCGGGATTTAGAGGCTTGGCCGTGCAGTAGCAAACCCACATATAAGAGATAAAAGCATGCCAACGGATAGAGGAAATGTAAAAGTTTTATCGTTTGAGATGCGATGGTGTAGTTACCCGTTTCTCCGCTAGGAGGAAGTGGTGTAAAACATGGCGTTTTCAGGTGAACAGAAAGCTTTTTGTGTCCTAAATTTGCTAAAACCCAGTCAATTGTAACAGTGCAACGTGGTTTTTGAACCAAGTATCTTACAGAACCACCAACGGACAAAACAGTAAGAGACTGGTATAGAAAATTCGAGGAAACTGGCTGTTTGTGTGTCGCAAAAGGAACAGGTAGGCTGGGGCCATCGCCTGGGACTGTGGACCTCGTACGAGTCTGTACGTCTGTCGAGTCACCAAAGGGGGACATATTGAACATTTGTAAGGTAGGTTCAAAACTTGGATATGTACTCTTTTCACTGACATGCTCTCATCCCCCGTGTGTGATTTGGCTCCTAAGCTACAGACCTCCAATATCCCGGAGGGATTTATGAAACACCCTGTAAATTACAATTCATTCATTTGCTTATACAACTATAATAAATGTAAGCATTTATTGAATTGGGTAAATGAAGAGGTCTTCCAGCATCATAAAAAAACAAAACTGAATCCAGCAACAATTTTCTTTTCTTCTTCATTTTTTGCCCTTTTCTTTTTTCTTGTCCTTTGACAAGAAAAAATCATGATGATGATGATGATGATGACAGTGGTGGTGGTGGTGGTGGTTGTGGTGACAATTCAATATGCTGTTGTCATAGTAGTATTAGTATTAGTAGTAGTAGTAGTAGATAGTAGAAATAGTAAGAGGGTGATCATGAACATTGTACTGGCACAGTACTCACCGAACAGACCTGAAGCCATATATGTGTGGTGGGAAAGGAAATATTCCTGACACATCATAGAACGGCATCATGTCAGATGACGACGACGATGATGGTGGACATGGTGGTAGATAGCCTAGGCCTGCCCTGTTCTTCATCAATTCCGCATACAATTCTGTGGGATAGGGGGAGCCATCCAAAGGTGGAGGAGGAATCAAATGGTGTAAAGGGGGAAGAGAATTGGCACCAGGAGGACCATATGGCATATGAAGGCTTGGACGAGGATCTACTGGCAAGAAGCTAGAGTTCATTTCAAGTGTTGGTGGAGGGGGGATTTCCAGAGGTAAAGTTTGCATTGCTGAAAACTGATCCATTATTACCACAGGATACTTGATTCAGGCGAGGAACTCCAGTCAGTCCCTGTAAAGTCTTTCCTCCCAATTCGTTGTTATTGTTGTTGATGTTGTTATTATTGTTGTTGTTGCTGTTGTTGTTGTTGTTATGGTTCAATGTGTAATTACTCCCTCCATTTCTATCCATTCCACTTGGTCCTCCAAATCTGATTCCATTGCCATAACCAGAATTTCCAGATTCTCCTTTGCTCAGACCAGTAGATGAAGACTGAAAGAAATATATATTCTTTCGTAAGGAATACACCATCAATTATGATGGCTTCATTTGAAGTAAAAGTACTCCATGTTTCTCTACAGCAAAATGCTATTCAGACAAACATTTTGTCAGTATTAAAATATATTTATAAGCTGCAACAGATATATCAAAATCTTCACTCTTCACGGTCACAAGAAAATTCAAAATATAGTAATCATAATTAATTATCAAATCATTTAATTGCAATTTTAACATTACTGATAATCACTGCTTTATCACGCAATTTTTAACTTCAGAATGTATAGTTCAGCACAAGCCAAACACACAGAACTGCATTACACAATTTTTACGCATGTTTGCATCCCTGCGAAGCACCTAATAAAATCAGTCTTCCTGTACACATCTAAACAACTTAAAAACAGTTAAACAGATTTTCATTTGATATTGGATGATCTTACCAAAAAAAAGAAAAAATCATGCTATTGTAATTTTCATTCAGATGCAACAATTTTTAAACCGCTTTATGTGAAAACCTGTATGCATTTCTTCATGATCT
The DNA here is from genome assembly GCA_021186555.1 of Reticulitermes speratus. Lineage (NCBI taxonomy): Eukaryota > Metazoa > Arthropoda > Insecta > Blattodea > Rhinotermitidae > Reticulitermes > Reticulitermes speratus. Next base: position 24,045,495 of record JAJKFL010000004.1, read on the forward strand.
GACAAAAAAAATTTTTCAAATTTTACAGAAAAGAATAAAGCACGCATTTTATGTGCACTACATTACTTCCACAAGTCTTACAATTTTTTAGAAAATCAGACAAGGTGGAATGTGTATTTTTCCATTCTATATTGAACACTCAACAATGCTGTTCTGAACATACCTATCGAGGAGTAGAATTCTGTACCCGAGACTATTAATTTACTTTCAGGAGTTTTTCATACTGAAATAAAAGAGCAACTAAATGCATTCCCTGAGGAGGTTACATGTTGTGGTAATCTGTATGTTGGGGCACTATGCCAAATGAGCTCTAGTCTAATGGTGGTATTAGGTCTATGCAGTTTGATTAATCCCTGTACATTATGGGTTTCTCAGTTTGACTTTATGAGTTTCAACCTACAGAATGCCCATTTGAAAGTGGAACTTGCAGTGTTGGCAAGTTTATCAGGCACTGCATGACTCATCTCTGATAGTTTTATCTAACTTATCAACAAGTATACTTTCCATGCAGCCCCATCAGAATAAAAAATGCAAACTGGCCTCTTTAAGCTACAAAAGATTGCCAAGTTGCCCATTCTGTGCTTCTTCTTTTGGCAGCAGACAGACAAACTTTGGACGGGTAACCTTTAACTTCTACGTGTGACTCTTGATACATATATAAGATATAGGTTTCATATAAATTATTTTGGCAATTCTAAAATGTACTTATAAAATTATACACATTATTTGTCTTGTAAGAGTTTCATTTAAGGGTCTGAAAGAAAAACTATCTCTAGTTTTGGATACAAGTTCAGTAAAGAAGAAAATGTAACTGATTGTAAAATCTCTGTAAGAAACACTTCAGTTCTGTATCAACTAGCACAATGACAGTCACAAGAAAACAACAAAAGCAATAAAACATTAACAGTACTCTACTTCCTAAGTCAATAATCAAAGTACATAAGGAGAACTGGGCTCTTCTGGGATATTACACAGCGCTGAGTGGTAATTCTGTACCGAAGTTTTGGGACAAACTATCGGTCTATCTTCAAGGGTCAAGAAGTCCTCTTGACCCTTGAAGATAGACCGATAGGTTGTCCCAAAACGTCAGTACAGAATTACCACTCAAAGCTGTGTAATATCCCAGAAGAGCACAGATCTCATCTACATCACAGCAGAAGCCTGAAATTATGCAAAGTACATAATGTTTTCCTTCTGTGTAAATACAGTTTCTGATCCAAAAGAAATCTAACAATAAATTAGTGCTGTGTAATGTACACAAGTAACCTTCAGAACAGCAATCAGAGTTATTATCGACAGAATTAATACATTCATACTTCTCCATAGGAAGTATTTTCAGACAGTACACACAGCTTATAAATTGTTTAAAATAAAGGTGAAATAAAAAAGTTACCATTACCTGTTGGCTGTGGTTTGAAGATCGGTTGCTGAGGTTACGAGGAAAGCCAATGGGAGAGTAGACTGGAGGTGACTGGTGGGAACTTGAACATGAAACAGGGCCAGAACAGGAAGCTGGCACTATATTTGAACAAGATTCTGTGCTGCTTGATACACAAGGCAAATTATTCTTTTGTGCAACAGCATTTAACTTCATGAGGCTAATATTGAGCTGCTGGTCAAGGCTATTCAGGCTTCCATCACAGACATTGCTGCTACTAGTATGAGGTACTTCATGCTTTGTCAGTCCACCATAACCACTGGCCAATTGCAGGATATTTACAGGGAACTGGCAACCCTAAAAATAAAGGTTTACTACAACACATTTTCTTTGCAGGTAAACCATATGGATTTCAAAGGCAGTATGCACTAAAAATGAAATTTACTCTCCCATGTTTCCATAAGTACCATCACTCCAGGACACCTGTAACACACCACTAAATCTCAAACAAAACTGGAAATGTGTATATAACATAATGCTGAGGCATTTTCTGATTTTCTATCCTGAATCCTTCTCAGATGATTATACCATTTAACCCACTGTGGTCACACTTTTTCTTTTTGTTCCCAACTGTGCATAAATTACAGAATGTTAGTACTATCATTAGGGTCTGTTACTAGATTTCTTGCAGAACTTATTACTTATATGTCTACGTCATTTTGTTAAATTTATTGGTCATACAAAACCTCAAATCTTCACGTGGCAAAACATTTTGTAATTGCTGAATTAAAAACAATACTTCATACACAATTTGTATGTATATTCATAATCTATCTACTAGGAGCATTTCAGAAGTTTTGTGTATGATTTTATTGTAATACCAAAATACTAGATAAAAATACTATTGATATTCCTGAATGTATAAACATATGTCCTCTACTCAATGTAATCACCAGCACTGTCCACACACTTTTCCCATCTACGTGGTAAACGATCAATTGCAGCTCTGTATTCGTCCGTGGTCGATGCTTTAAAGAGGCAGTGACAGCGGTGTTGATATCGTCTTCCGATTCAAATTGTTTTCCCTGGAGATTTTTTTTTCGCACGTGAAAACAACCAATAATCACATGGGGCGAGATCTGGAGAGTAGGGAGGATGTGCAACACCTCCCAGCCCCAACGTTGCACCAGATTTTGCACATCATGATGGTGATGAGGTGTTGCGTTGTCCTCAAGTAAAATGGCACCATGCTACAGCAGTTCTGGTTGTTTACGGCGAACAGCCGGCCTCACCTTATGCTGCAAGAGTGAGCAGTAATATGGGCCATTGACCGTGGTGCCAACTGGCACCAGATGGTCAAACACAAGCCCATTTCGGCTGAAGAACATGACATGCATGACTTTCAGAGCGCCCTGACTGCGCCGTGCAATTTTCTTCCTTGGTGGCATTGGGGCGTGCCACTCAGCATTCTGTTGTTTCAGCTGAGGGTCAAATGAATGCATCCATGACTCATCAACCGTTAAAATGCGATCGAGGAATGCATTGCCTTCATTTCTCCAACGCTGCAGATGGGTGTTGGCGAGAAGAACACACATGGCTCTTTGGTCATTGTTGAGCACGTGTGGAATCCACTTTACACAAACTTTTCTTTTCCCCAAGCTGTTGGTGAGGATATGGTAAACACTGCTGGCGAGATTCCGACTTCTGTAGCAATTGCCGTGCATGAAATACTGCGCGTACCTTCAAGGACAAATTCCACTTGGTTCACATGGAGTTCATCGATCGCCGTCGTTGGGTCTCCACTGCGAGGGGCGTTCGTCTGTCTGTTCCCGGCCATTCTTAATGAAATTTACCCATCGGCGAACAGTTTCATATGAAGGAACATGTGTCCCTAAACCTTCCTTCAACAACTTGTAACACTCTAGGGCACTTTTACCCAACAGAACATTAAATTTTATTACTGTTCTCACGTACGTCCGCGAGAAATTTTCTTGTAGTCTTTCCCGATCCATAGCTAAACAGCAACTGACATCACAAAGACAGTGCACCTGTGTGATAGCAGCAACAGAGCCACTGGCACAACACACGTAATCTGAGTTCAACCACATGACGCACTGCACGGTGCTTCCACCATACACAAAACTTCTGAAATGGCCTTCGTACATAACAAACTTAATATTCCTAGACATAATCAATAAATATTAAATATTATGCATTACGTAAACTGCATGAAGAAATAGGGCAGATTAATCACCAGGTATTGATCAAATTCCAGCATAACTGATTAAAGCAGGGGGTAGGACAATTCGTTCTGAGATCCATGAACTTAATAATTCTATTTGGAATAAAGAGGAATTGCCTAAGCAGTGGAAGGAGTCAATCATTGTACCTATTTATAAGAAGGGTGATAAAACAGATTGCAGTAATTATTGAGGCATATCACTTTTGTCAACCACATACAAAGTTCTATCCAACATCCTTCTGTCAACATTAACTCCATATGCAGAGGAAATTATTGGGGAGCATCAGTGTGGATTTAGACATAACAGATCGACTACTGATCATATAATCTCCATTCATCAAATACTTGATAAAAAATGGGAATACAATGAGGCAGTTCATCAGCTATTTACAGACTTCAAGAAAGCCTATGATTCAGTTAGGAGGGAGGTCTTGTATAATATTCTCATTGAGTTTGGTATCCCTATAAAACTAGTCAGGCTAGTAAAAATGTGTCTAAATGAAACCTAGAGCAAAGTCCGGGTAGGCAAACATTTGTCTGACACATTTCCTATTAAGAATGTTTTGAAACAAGAAGATGCTTTATCGCCATTGCTTTTCAACTATGCTTTGGAGTATGCCGTTAGGAAGGTTCAGGCAAGCCAGGAGGGCTTGAAATTAAATGGTACACATCAGCTCCTAGTTTATGCTGATGATGTTAATATATTGGGTGGAAGCAGACATGCTATAAAGAAAGACATAGAAGCTTTAGTAGTTGCTAGTAAGGAGATTGGTCTAGAAGTAAATGCTGAGAAAACTAAGTACATGGTCATGTCTCAAGATCAGAATGCATAAAGATAGATAATAAATCGTTTGAAAGATTGGAACAGTTCAAATATTTGGGATCAACCCTAACGAATCGAAATTCCATTCAGGAAGAAATTAAGAGCAGATTAAAGTCGGGGAATGCTTGTTATCAGTAGGTGCAGGATCTGCTGTTTCCAGTCTGCTATCCAAAAGACTAAGATATACAGAACTATAATTTTTCCTTATGGTTTTTATGGGTGTGAGACTTGGTCTCTCACATAGGCTGAGGGTGTTTGAGAATAGTGTCCTGAAGAGGATATTTGGGTCTAAGAGGGACGGGGTAACAGGGGAGTGGAGAAGACTACATAACGAGGAACTTAATGATCTGTACTCATCACTAAATATTATTCGGGTGATCAAATCAAGAAGAATGAGGTGGGCGGGGCATGTAGCACGTATGGGTGAGGGGAGAGGTGCATACAGGATTTTGGTGGGGAGACCTGAGGGAAGGAGACCACTTGGAAGACCCAGCCGTAGATGGGAGGATAACATTAAAATGGATCTTCAAGAAGTGGGATGGGGGGGGGGGGGGGGGAGCATGGACTGGATTGATATGGTTCAGGATAGGGACAGGTGGCAGGCTCTTGTGAATGTGGTAATGAACCTTTGGGTTCCATAAAACAAGGGGAATTTCTTGACTAGCTGACGACCTGTTAGCTTCTCAAGAAGGACTCTGCTCCATAGAGTTAGTTAGTTAATATTGATTACTATCGATCAATACCAATTATTATCAATCACTAACAAAAACAGCAATGGCAACATTTGTAATCACAACAGTCATGAATGTAAATAGGTCTTCAAGTAAAGTGCCCATTATTTTTGTTCAATTTTAACTAAACCTGAATTTTCTTGGCAGATTTTAGTAGAACCTCCCATACAAAATTTCATCAAAATCCATCCAGAGGGAGCCAAATTGTTCCATGGGGACAGACAGATGGACAGACATGATAAGGTTTATCGTCACTTTACACAACATTGCCAAACGTGCCTAAAAGCAGAACTTGCTGCACATTCCACAACATATTTATGACAGGTATTCCCTAAGCCACAGAATCCATGTCAGGAGAGTTACAGTAGGTCTCCAAAATCACAAATGAATTTCTTGAAATAGGTCTCATAAGGCCCAGCTTTCCAGGACAAAACCAAATCTTTCAAACTGTTAGACGAGTAAATCGATTCCACACATTTTCACATGCTGAAACTGAACCTGGGATGACCATAGGACAAAATCATGTACCACTCATAACTTGCATTCTGGACATAGTCCTTCAGCTTATGTTCTTTCATGTACAATGCAGTAAAACACCAACTTTACATTCCCACACTTTGCGTTGCCCATTATTTTACCCACTTTTGTACAGTCCCGGTTAAATGGCCATAAGAACAAAGCTTCCCACATTTAACACTTTACTGGATTTTACACCATTTTTTTGGTGGTTCCCACAAAAACATCAGGGTTTTACTGTATTTTCAAAATTGGATATTTCTGTCAACAGTTGTTGAAGTGGGGAAGGGGTCATTCTACTGGGACTATTAAAAGAGCTAGTCTCAATCTGTTACAGAGATCGCACACAGGTATAAAGGTCGATACATTCAGTAAAGCACATCTTTTCATGTGAGATTTGAGGCTTCTGCTGCAGTGTAGACGGGGTCTTCACTCTTCTGGGTTGTTATATGGTGTATATTGGTAGTTGCTTAACAAAGTTTCTGTAATCTACTACCACCATATGCTATGTAACACAACAGAAGACTGAAGACCTCATCTACACCACGTCTTTTCATTCTTTATACAGACAACTTTGCTTCAATTGGAGATTCGTCATTTCTCCCAAATCATTAACTGTCAATGAGTCTGACGTTTTAGAAAGAAGCTTCTAGCTTGTTACCACACTTCACCCACACAAAGTTTTACATTGCATTTCTGTCAAAAATGGTACTGTGCCTGAAATAAATTACATAAAACTCTCTGCAAGAATCTGGGCTCAAACCCAAACCGCTTAAGAAACATATATATACAATAATGGCACCAACAAATGGGCACAGGTATACTAAAATTGGTTTATACATACAACGAACTCCTACATGTTTCAGCCAACCATGTAACCATCTTCAGGGATTATAAAATACAAGGGTTACATACATTAAAAGCATAAAATGAAATTATAAAAGTATAAAAATATATCAGAACAAATGTAAAGGTGTAACTACAATCATATAAACCAATAGTTTAAAAAGTACATAAATATGAGTTACTGCAAAACCAATGTGTTGATATTGGTTGAATGGTCTACATGAATCCTTCTACGTACACCATCCAACCAATATCAACACATTCTTATCACAGTAACTCATATTTACATACTTTTAAAGTATTGGCTTATATGATTGTTACACCTTCGCATTGGTTCTGATATATTTCTATATTTTTATAATTTCATTTTATACTTTTAACCCTTTAACGCCGGATTTAAATCCCCCCGTGCAACGGCAGCCTGCCGAGGTTTTTAAATTTGGAATTCAATTCTTAACGCTTACTCTTAGAAAAAAAATCATATCTCATACACTTTTCCTTCAAATTTCAGGAAATAAAATTTCGCAGTGTGTTTATGAATTGATCAATTCGGAAAAAAATGTTCACATATTTTTATAATAAATTTAGGCCTGTGAATTGCATGCATTATATAAAATTGAGTGTAAAAATTTTATTACTCACATAATTCTGGCTGCTGCAGACGATCCGTGTCACCCTGGATCACTATTCTATCACAATACAAAATGTTGGTGTTTTACAAATTAATTTTAGTGTGATAGTCCGCAAAACAAGGCACCACGCACAGGCCGACATTACATTTCGTGCACTTGTATTTTGTTCCCTTTTTTCACGCCACGCGCTCAGCAAACACGGCAGCGGCGTGTGTTGGATTTTGCTGGCCAGTGTTGTTATTACGTTTGTTGCAGCTGCACTTGGCCTTCCAATCAAACTGGGGGGGGGGGGGGGGGGGGGGGGCCATCTTGGCTTCTTCCAGCTTCTTCAATCAAATTCCTCACCAGGAGAAGTCTGAAATCTCGGTGGGCATATTTAGCCCCACATGAAGATAACAGAATCCAACTGCTGAGTACTGTTAGATCCAGAATGTGGAAAAACAGTTTCATGGTCTATTGAAATTACGTCAACTCGTTGAATAGCTATTGGCCATACGATCAGAATTGTCGACGTAACCCATGAGCCGGTTATACCGTGCCACGATGTGAGGCTTCACAGGGCGGTTTTTGTCATCACAAAAATTTCCTTCTGCCGGTGGCGGGTCCATGTTAGTCAGCATGTAAACGTCTCGTCTGTCCTTCCAAACTAACGCTGTCAAATTTCCCCTGGTCCTCAACCTTATGTCGCCCCTTTTCAGTTTCAGTTTTTTCGGTCCAAAGTCAGGGGGCATGTCTTTTCTGTTGGGCCGTAATGTCCCGCATTAATTTATTTTACGTCTTTCTAAGTCGTCAAAAAGTCTCAGTGATAAAAAGAATAGTTTGTGTCCCAAGCCTTCAACTCTGCAAGTCAAATGTCTAACAGTTGCGTGTGTTGCAGTCATGTCATCAGTGGCGGAGTGTGAGTCTTTACCCAAGTACACTCTCATGTCATATGTATACCCGATTCGTCACACAGTTTGTAAATTTTGATGCCGAAACGTTTCCTTTTCTTGGGAATATACTGCTTGAAGATGACCCTGCCCTTGAATTTTACAATTACCTCGTCCACTGCCAAATGCTCGGAAGGGTTATAGAATTTAGCATAGGCCTGGTTCAATGTGTCAAACACGGTCCTTAGTTTCCAAAGTCGGTCATATCCCTCACCTTGGTTGGGTCTCTGTGAATTGTCTGCAAAATGCAAAAATCGCAGTATGTGTAAAAATCTGTCTCGTCACCGTAAAACGGAGTGTGAAACTATCTAAGTCTTGACCAGTAGTCATGTAGTGTGTCTTTCAAGTCGTGTCCCATCTGCAGAGCTAAGGCAATGAAAGTCATATTTGGCTACTTGTTTGGTGACAGCAAAACAGATCTAAAGCCACAATGTCAATGCTGGGTAAACATCCTGCTATTCAAGGGTGCCCACGATGTTTTTATTATATTTGACGTCTGTGTGTTGCACATTACTGCCCCACAACGCCTAAAGAGTGTCCCAGAACTACAAGAGACACGTCTGTGAGCCCCCTGTAGCTGTAAACATGGATTTTCGCGGATATCTCCAGTTTTTGTGTAATAATTTCATCTGAAAATTTCGCGTTACAGTACACCACTGACAACCTTTCAGTATTCGTATCATAGCCCACTCTTATAATTCTAGCTACACTGCACTCCAGTTCCAGACATAAACAAAAGCATGCTGTGTTTTGAAATGTTAGTCACGCCAGAGAATTACGCACTTGAAATGTGTTGACATCTAAAACGGTCTTTTGGGGGGTAGAGGGATGGAGGGGGAGTAATTCTCACTGCACAAAGAAGCCCTAACATTCAACAGACCTACCTAGTATAAATCTTTCGCAGTACCTGCGATAGGGGTGAAGAAATGCTTCCAAATTCGACACACTGCTAGCGACCACTATAGTGGACGTTCGGCGCTTTGCCACATTTAAAGGGCGACCACTATACTGGACGTTCGGCAGGAAAGGGTTAATGTACGAGTACATAACCTTTTATTTTATATCCCTGAAGATGGCCACATGGTTGGCCGAAACATGTAGCAGTTCATTGTATGCATAAACTAATTTTAGTGCACCTGTGTGCATTTGTTGGTGCCATTATTGTATATACATTCTATTAATGCACAGATCATGGATCATATAAACGCTTAAGAAACATTCTACAATATCATCAATATCTACAAATAATTAAAACAGTAATGTCGCTTAAATGTCCTTCTAAGTCAATTATAGTGCAGAACATAAAACAAAGCATGCACAATAAAAAACCAGTGGTTTTGGGACAACAAAGGACCAGCACATTCTGGTCATGCACATACAGGCCAATCCAACCTTAATTAAAGAAACAGTACTTTTCATAAAACTCACCTTACTGGACTCCTTCTTTGGTAAGACAGGATTGATTCTGTCAAGAGATGCAACGTGTGAATGGTCTGGAGCAGGGTAACCCATAACATTCTTTAGTGCTTCTGAGCTGGAACTTGAATTCAGACTGAGCTTGCTGGTATTACTTAACATCTGAACATAGTTGTACATTTGTAGATCATTCGGTAAACCCTGCCCACATATAATAGGACCTGTGGGTAAAAAGATAATTCCAAATATGAAATCAGCCCACACAAAGAGCGGCAGCAACTATTCTGACTTGACTCCTCACAGCTGCTGCTGCTGCTACTGCTACTACTACTACTACTACTATACTACTACTACTACTACTGTTGCTGCTGCCGCCGCCACCACCACCAGTACATGTGCATAGCCAACATGTGAGCCAAAGTAAAAAAATTACAGATATGAATGTAAAATACAATTTCCATTAATAAATATCCAACATTTCAAAGTGATCAGTTGGCATAAACAGATGCTAAGTGGGGCCCAACCAAACTCCAGCTTATGCTGAAGAGGGTAAAATGCAGGCATCTAGCACATATTTTGAAGTCAGCAGCCATTTTATTTCATGAGGCTAGTTACTTCTGTGTCACACCTCATAAATATAATTGCACTGGTGTCTGTCATACCTTGAGATGGTTGATGAGGATCTGAACCTTGTGGAACTGAGCCAGAAGAATACAGAGAGAGAGGCGAACCAGACAAAAAGTTGGAATCATTTGAAAAGTCCTTCACCATAGAAGAAGGAGGACTGAAACCCTGAAATATGCATAACATGTACTATCAGCATTACATAAGCAAGTTTCTCAGAGTTACTTCTAGAATATTAAAAAAATAATTTCCATTCAACAACAGATAAAAAAAAGCACCTTGCTTGCTCTTCATTGTGACCATTACAATCTAAAGAATATTAACACATTCAAAACATGTTGAACAAGTGCAATATTCTTGGCCTTTAGTTCTTATGGCTTGTAACTTCAGCTTCTGGGATTGGTCAAATGGCAGGTTCTTCTAAAATGCTGGTAACTGCCTACCATACTACACTACACAGTGCCGTAACCCAGAAGACTACAATCTAAATCTTCCCTGCTGTGAAAACATCAAATCTTATGTAACACTAAAGTTACTACTAAAATTATTCACAAGGTAATGCAAACGGTTCATACCGAGACAGGTGGCAAATACAATTCTGCTATTGCTGCATCTGTTGAAACGCAGTTCTTTTACTACACTAGAACAACAGATAATATTTCTCTTACAACCTGCATTATTCATACACTGTGGTTTACTGCAATTAGAACTCCAGTATATATTACATGCTGTAGCAGATGCACTAAAATGCAGGAACATCGAATTAACACACATGTAAGACAAGAATCCTGAAAATGTATTTACAATATGCAGGAAGTCAGCTGATAGGAACATTCAGTAATGTTAATCCCAGCTTCAGTGATAGGAATCATTTTAACCCCAGGGAATTTTAAAGGACGTGAAACTTTTAAAAATGTAATTACACCTCCTTCCCTCCTCAATGCACATTTAAATTCTGATTAATTGCTACAGAAACTACTGAAAGCATCAGAAAATTTGTCTGCATCCTTTACTTTTTTTTTTCATGGGCTGTGATAGTGTAGCTGGTAAAGGGACTTGCTACAGGCCTGATGGTCTGTGGATCAAATTCCATTGGGGAAGATATCCTGCACCCAACCAGACTGGCCCTGGGGCACACCCACTCTCCTGTACAATGAGCGCCACGTCTCTTTCCCTGTGGTGAAGTGGCCAGGGTTAAAAAACAGTACAGCCATATCTCTACTCCCCCTCTGGGCCTGCATGGCCTGTTCTAGGGTGAACTTTACCTTGACCTTTTTTTATTTTTTCTCTGTTTAATAAAAATCAATGCTAACTTCTATGGACACTGTTTCCTAACCCCCTCTCCCCAGGCTTACCTAGGTTTGCAAGGTGAGTATATTGCCTAAATCAAATTTAGTACACATTTGTTTGGAGCACAAGTCCAGTTTCCTCCCATAACCACTTCCATGCTTAAGTTCTTTCTTTTCTTCCCCATTAATTTCACTGCAAACTACTCAAAAAATAAATAGAACTAATTCCCGCACACCATGAACACACTTTCATTGAGTCTATGAGCAGTCCCTTTTCTCACTTTCTGCAATGACTATAACAGAAATGATTCCAGCCCCACACAAAGTGGTCACATATTATTACGATGGCAAAATTTATCAACTTGCCTGTTGCTCTGACTGATATGGCTGCTGCTGAGCACAAAGCCGGAGTTGCTCAGCATATGCATCTGGTGGCAGTGGTCTAGTCTGAGGGTGAGGAAGCGGGGGTGGCAGTGTCTGCACTGACTGCCCTGATCCTGACCCTGGACAATGTCCTTGCAATGCGGCCACATTCAACACATCAAAATCTGCATGATCTACTGACCCTAGATTTAGGCATGGATACTCTGAACTGGAGCTCAACTGAAACAGGTAAGTTAATCTTCAACTTTTAAATGCCAAGCAAATAATATGACTTCATATCTCTGCTAAGTAATACAAACAGTGACTTTCTTCAGAGAAAATCGGAGTTAATTACAACCCCAGCAATGGTTTCTTGAACACTACCACACGTGACAGAAGTATCCAATATTTTATGGCTCTTGAGCTGTATTCTTTCCTGCTTCCTGTAGATAAGTCCAATCTCACATGAGGGCAAACAATAAACTTCTGCAGTTGATGGATGTTTAATGCACATATGCTTTGGCACATAAACCAATTGTAGGCAGTTTCTTTTAGTTCAGTTTGATTTCCAGAGATTTGAGAAAAAGTTCTAGCTCAGTCAGTTATAAAGACACAAACAATGTGCTTGAAAATGTTTCCACAAATAAAGCTCTACCTCATAAACATGTCTTCCAATGGTTTCAAAAATTCAGAGGGATGAGAGGATACTGAAGATGATCCAAGGAGAGGGTGGCTGACAACTGCTTGAAATCCGGAAACAGTTGCAAAATTGTGAACTGGTGGCCACAGGCCATTTAATGACCCTCAAACTGATCAAGGATCAACTACGCATTAACCGGGAGATGATTCATCTTATTACTTGTAAAGACTTGGGCAAGTGTAAGATCTATGCAAGTGTATGCCACACACTCTCATGGATATGCAAAAGGAGCTTAGTGACCATACCATGAAGTCAAGCAGTTTTAAAGAAACCCACTAACACACAAATCAAGTATTCATACACTTGAGAAACATCAAAACAAGTGTAAAAGTCATTCTCAAAACACAAAACTTTCAACTGCATGGCAGCCACATAACATTTGAATACAGTTTCAAAATCGTCATACTAACTTGCAAAACTATGCATAAGCAAACCAACAACAATGCACTTTTACAGCTCTAGAAGAAATGTCAAATGGAGTTTATTCTCTGAGGTGAGCTACAAATGAATTCACAATACTTGGTACTGCACACATCCAACTACAGTAAAATACCACAAAAATATGGTTAAAACATAGGACTTTTAATGTTAACCAGTAACAACTGAAGCAATCAAATTAGCAGTAAATATGCCTGGATGGGCAGTAACATGTCACAGCACATTCCTTTCAACTGTGTACCTATGCACTACAGTTTATCTGGATTCTAAATTCAATTTTGATACCTTTTGATTGTACAAACATACCTGACTGCAGCAGCAAATTTGGTTCTGTTAACCAAGAATAACATGAACATTAACAACACTAAGAACAAAGTTTATTACTTACAAAATCTTTCACAATGCCAATGTGTGACTGCCCGAAGTCTGGCATTTTTAATCCATCAATAGGGCCCAAGCTGTCCACACTACTAAGATTAAGAGATGTTCCGTTCACACCATTCTGAAATTGCTCTGCCCATCGACTGCCCAACATGCTAGGGCCATTGTACAGAGAGAAAACATCTGACTCCCTCTGGGATGCAACCCTGAATTCAAAAGTACAAATAACATTTACTGCTGAATATTAAAATGTCAAAAATATAAACAGATTAAATAACACACTACATCTTATTTACATACCCTGACAAGCAATCATTTGGTCCACTGCCAACTAAAAAGGCATCATCATCCAATATCTTTGCGACCAGATCATCCACCATGGAGTTACCAGAGTACATAGCACCATCTTGGCTCTGCACATCTCTGTCTTGATCACTCTGAAACTTGAAATATAAATGAAGATTGGAAAGTAAGACAGATGAGGTGGTGTCTCAAAGTCAGGTCACATGCAACTTTACCACAAGTATAATTTGTCACATTCTTGTATGTTTCACAACAGGGCACATAGGGAAGTACTACCCAAACTATCATGGACATACGAGCAAACTAATTACCTACATCCATGCAGCAGTCCCTCTACAGCAGCTAACAGTTGCTCAGCTAGTCAAGAAATTTCCTGCATTTAAAGAACACAAAGGTATAACCGATTAGACTGGACCGTGCGAAGGAGGATGGAAGTACTGTGGTTGGAGTGAGTGGTATATAGCGCCGGCACTCCATATCAAAGGCAACTTGGGAAATTGGGGTCGTGAAGGTCAGAAAAAGGGAGTAAACAAGCCATTGTGCTAGCCATGGGAAGGAAATGCAGAAAACACTGGGGTAACAAGGGCATTCCAAGTTGTCCACTCCAGTCATTCATTGGGCCAGTAGAGACCAGATACAGACCTAAACATATCACCTGTTGTAAACTGTGAACAGATAGTGTTGTGGTACATTTTACCAAATATATCTGTTTATCAATCATCTGACCATTTTAGTGACATGATCGTCTTAGTGTGTTAAATTAATTGATGTAAATTCATGAACAATAACAGTTGCATGTCCATCCCCGAACACCTATTCCACGTCATATTCCCTGAGATAAGACTTGCTCTCCACTGTACAAGCTAGCCAGCTGAACCTCTTACCTATGTGCATAGCGTTATCAGAGGACGAAGAATGACAGCTACAAACTGCATGGAGAAGGTAAGAGTAGGGATCAGTTAAAAGGGATCGTTACTTTAATATATACAAATCCATGTTCAGTTGTACAGCCATCTTCAGGCAGTCCATTAACTAATGTGTAAAATCAGTACACTTTTACAGTGCCAATTCTGTAATAATGTGATCTCACATCATTACACAAAACTGATAAAAAGCCATAAAATACTCTAATACTTATATAATATAAAATAATATTCCAAACTGTATATTAGTGTTTATATTCACTCATTCAACCAACATATGCACTATTATAAATAAATTTTCACTATACCCTACATATGTTTTGGCCTTAATTTGGCCATCATCAGGGGTAACTTGCTACGTATACTTCACTTATCACCGTCCATTTGGCACTGTTATACAACTATTATTTTGTCAGTGTTACTACTTTACACTGGAAGTCACAAGCACTGCACTTCTTGTAGGGTGTTTGTCGTTGTTATCTATTGAGATCGTCGAGGTTATTAAACTTGTTATTAAATTATTTAAACTATCAAAACTGTTAAAACCGTTGGTTATGTTTATATTGCAGTCCGTATTCTGTTGTATGACGTCGCGCTGCTGATGTTTATAGTGCTGCTAGTGTTTATATTAAAACCTCTGCAGCACTGCAATTCTCATACAGGTTGTTGTCTTTGTTCTTTCATTTTCAGTCACTAAATAGCATATTTTGTTTTTTGGTAAGCCAAGTTAATTTTCTCTTTGTTCACATCTGTTGCAAGTTTTCATTACCTTGTTTAAAAGTTCCCTCCACTAATCCCTGTAATGTGGGAAACCCAGTCCATGCCCTCTTATCATACTTTATTAAGATGCATTTTAATACCATCTTCCTACCTACAACTATCTTCTGGATGGTCCCTTTCCTTCAGGATCTTTGACCAAAACCTTGGACGCATCTCTCTTCTATGCATGTGAGCTACGTAACCCAGCACCCCCATCCTCCTTCATTTGATCATCCCGATAACAAGATTGTTCTTCTAGGATGTGAGTCCATGCACAGTGGTAAAATTTAGCAATGTTTCAGAGCAAAAAGCTGCCTCCATTACCTACCCTGAAGATGGAGGAAGATGGTTCCTCCAAAACACTGATAAATTTCTACCGGACCACATGGCATCACATTCAGAAAATGGCAACCTTCAGTCACCATCATGAGAAATTCAGATACTACATCCTAATATTTTGCAAGGAATACAAATGATGACATTCCTCCTGTTGCTTCCTCTTAGGTCCAAATATCCTTCTCAGCGCCCTGTTCTCAAACACCCTCAGTCTATGTTATTCTTTTAATTTAGAGACTAAGATTCATGTCTACACTAACACAGGTAAAATTATGGTTCTGTACATTTGTATTTAGATTGTACGCAGGAAGCAAGGATTGTAAAATGAATGGCAGCAGTATTACCCAAACTTAACCCACTATTAATTTCTTCAAAAACATAATGTTTATTTGCTCATATCATTCACAAATATTTGAATCTGCCCTTTCAATAGCTCTTTATGTTATGATTTTGTCCTCCATAGTGAAGATGAAACATGGAAATGATGACACGGTGTAAAATGAAAGCAGAAGGCATCCAGTGATGACATCCTTATGTCTGTGTGTTGTTTATTTTAAGCTTCACTTGTGGATAACAGCAAGTCACTCAGCCATTGCTCATTGAGTCTTCTGGGGGCAGTGTGGTCATGCATTTGACGGGAGCTAAAATCACTGCTGCATCTTAGGAGATATGTGTGATGTGATGCGGCAAGTCTTGATTTCATCTTTGATGAAATGCATACTTAAGTCAGTGTGGAGTGTGTGGTTGGTTACATACCAAGGAGTGTTGACAAATTCTCTTGGTGTCTTGGATAAAAACGTTGAATGATTTGTACATTGAAGGGTTTGGCACATTCCCAGAGTTGTATACGATAACTCCATACTGTTTTAACCTTTAAAATACCCGAGTTCACGTATGCAAACACACATAAAAAATCACAGACATTTACTACATTTTTACGGCATGCCCCATGAACTCTTGTTTTATTGTCCACAAAATGTAATCCATTTCATAATTTTATCTGTTTCTGCTCAAATAATACTCATGTTTTTCATAACCCATGTGCTAAAATTTACATATCAACCCAGTTAGATACAGTTAATAATGATTTTGTGGAGAAGAAGCTTGTCTATCAACAGAGGAGATCTGTGTCCCAGCAACCAATACATTTGTTGTAGTATGAGGTTCAGCTTTTTCATCTTGATGTACTTTTGCCACAAGTCGTTGATCCAGATGCAGTCCTAAATACATAGCTCCCCTCTTTGTTCAACATGTTCCAGAATTCTTTCTTAAACTTAATTACAAGACAAAAAATTGCATTTATTCAAACTGTTCTTTTCTCATACAACATGATTTTTTTGGTTACTAGTTAGGATAGTTCAGCATACACAGTATAAATGTATTTACACAAGCAACATCAATCAAGATTACAAATAGTTTCAAAGGGGAGGGTCTTGTTGATTTTGTACAAGCATATTCCTTCACGAGCTTGTCCAAAACATCAACCCTACTTTTGCTGGCACTGTGTGCATGAGAATTTCAGGTTTGAAGTCTTTCTCCTCATCCATGTATGTGTTGTCATGCTGCTGTGACAAAAGGATGGCAGTCTTCTTTCTTGCTGGTATATAAGATACCAATGTTACATCACTGGTAAAACCAAAGATGGAAGAATAGACCTCTCTTTTGTTTTCCACTGAAAAACAATGCTTGTATTTCAGGTTTGTTCTTTCTTACTGTTCCAACCAGTGTCATAATCTTAGTCAAAAGGAAATCTGTTAGTTCACTAACTCTGAAGCAGCCATGTGGTAACACCTTGTCTTGTTCCACACATGCAACAGAAGGTATCTCTGACAACTCAAAGGCCCTGCTTCTTCTCTCTTACTCTATCAGGCTTGCCAGTGTATACTGGCATGTTCAAGTGACCAACATGTGACTGCAAAATATGAACTCATTAGGCAGTCAGCTGTCCTGTAACATTACTATTGATGCTCTTACAATTTTATATGTTGGATGATTTATATACGCATTACACTTTAGTAGAAAAGTATTTGAGACACATTTTACTAACATCAGTACAAAACTGTCCAATCAGAGTTGAAAAAATGTAGCATACTAAGAAAAAAAATGAGCACTGCATAATGACAATTCTGTGTAAATGAACAGAAAAATAGCTAAATTTCTTACTCCATACCACCAAGAACTGCTAAAGAAAAAATCAAGCCTGGATACATTTTGTACCAGGTCAGTAATCCAAGGGTTTAACAGTGGGCATGAACTCCACATTCACATGGCTTGTTGCCTTAGAAGACTTCACTGCACAGTCAGCATGAAATCTTCAAATCACATACAATATGAAAAAGCTTTGCTCCAATGCCATATAATATCAGCATTTGACAGTGTTGTTAAATAACACACTCAGAAACAATAAGCTGTGCAACAGTATTCTTTTATCTGCAATAAACAAACATACAGGCCAATGTGGTGTGTAAAACTCCTCATACTGTACTTGGAATACAAGCAAACTCCAAATTCGAGCATACTTTCATTCACATGATATTCTAAACTGTCATAAATGTGGACACATAAATCATTGCATCAATTTTAACATTTATATGGATGAAGGAGGTGCATGACGAAGTGAAATTAATATTTAAATGTCAAGTACATGATACATATAAACCAAATCTTAACCAGTTATCAATTATTCCTTCACGCAAACAATAAAAAAGTCTTGTAACAGAAGACAGCTTTGAAGACCTTAGTATAAATGGAAGGGTGCAGACTGGATTCATCTGGCTCAGTACTGGGATCAGTGGTGAGCTCTTGTAAACACACTAATGAACCTTCAAATTCCATTAAATGCGGCAGATGCCTTGACTAACTGAGGAACTATTCATAAGCACCTCATGAAGGATTCTGCTCCATGGAGTTAATTAATGGAAGATAGGCAACAGAAATTCTGATGAGATAACTCTCTCCAGGGATGTCACACTTTTATCTTCACAGTCACAGCTGTAAGAACCTCAAATCTCACAAAAATACTGATGCAGAATAACTGCTACATTTCTATCTATAAACTGGAATTATCATTCAGTATTGTACACTGACTGCAATATGCTTCCCACCCATCTGCTACATAACCTGCTCTAGAGCATTACTCTCTGTGGGATAAAATGGAATCAGCCGCTGGTGAAACTTTCATTATTGGTGGCATACTTCTAACATGTTCATGCAAAGTTACCAGTAGACAGTCCAGTTTATCACATAAAAACTTTTAGCCCCCTACACCATTATTTGTCAGAAAAATATTAGGCAAACTGCATATTCTGAAGTGTACAAATACCTGTAACACAAAGGGCCACGTACCTATGAAAAATACCCAGAAATTGAGAACAGCTCTAATCCAAGATGCAAAACTGACTAGGTGCCTACCTATCTGTTTATTCAGGGAGAGGAAATGGATCCAGTTTCTACAGTGCTGTGTTCAGTTTTTGTATTTTTAAACAATGGATGATGGACAAAGTCCAAAAGCTGAGTGGTTCTAACACTGTAGTTCTGCTTCAAATTACAGTAAGCTACATGAACTTTCTACTCACATGAGGGAAGTCAGAAATGGTTCCATTAAGTGACCAGGGTGATAAATTGTCTGCAACCAGATTTTTATCCATAATCCCACCACACATAACTTGCTCATCCTGCTCACACTGAAAACAAAGTAATGAAGTTAACAGTTCTTCAGTTAATGTATGCGGAAACTTCGTTTGCTGATGCACAATCAATAGTATCACTACTGAAACATGAACAAGACGCTCATATAGTTCTTTAGGAAGAACGCTGTCAGTAATTCACACTATATACGCTTAAGACATCTAGTGTTGTAAAGGCCGATCAAAGCGATGAATTAAACTGAACTCTAAGCTATAAATGGTCACATTATTTAAAGTGGGGCGTATGGTAACTTCACTCAATCGGTTGCGAAGTTCGTAAACGCATATTGCGTGAACGTAGTTCATACGCCTAATTATGGTAATAAATACCCCACTCCAGCATGCAATTCTATACAAACAACATTTCGATCCCTCTCTTGGGTGTTCACCGTACATGCCACCTAGCTGACAGCTGAGACCAAATAAGTAAACCGCCCACGTCACTTCTCTAATTCTTGACTCATAGATGCACTTCACTACTAAAAGCACCAAACTACACCAATATTAACGTACAAGGGCGTAATCATTCACAAATGTGTTACTATACTTGTTAATATTTGTCTAAAGGCACAGAAAAAGATGCAGTAATGAACTTTGTCACAGCCGTATCGCCATCAGTTAGAAAATGACATATTAAATCACTCCTATAATGTTATAAGAAAGTCAACACAGAAAAATATACGTAATTTTATACCTGTCGAATCGCTATTTTGTTCGTTTCCAATAGATTACCTAAGCCATGGATTTCAGACAGAGCCATTTAGAATTCACCTGCATACTTCACTCTACCACTTCACCAGATCTCAGGTGCGGAATGAATGGGCTCTTCAAATTAGCATGTTCACCCCCTTCTGCCTATGTAGGAAATAACTGTACTATAACAACACATTTATAGTATGAAATAAACGTTCACAAGAACAATATGATTAAACCTGTCTTCATTATTATTTTAAATCACAGTTTTTAAGAGGTCATATGAAGCAACGCTTATCTAAAACGAATCCAATCAAGGGTCTGGTTTGTAGGACTTTTTCGAACATTCCAGCTTCCGTACCGGTTCCGTATTCTGTACAAAACGGCAGCACGGAATAGATTTAGTAATCTGTGGGTGTTCACGGATCATGTGGCACACACGATTTATACGCAGAATGGTGATGAAATCGAAATTGGCAGATTGTGTTAGCCAGTAATGTTCGTGGCGGAAAGATGTGTGTATTGTGTAGTTCGTAGTGTATGCATGTAAACGTGTCTTGTTAACCGAAAACTCATTTCCTAGTACGCCACCATAATGTGCAGAATGAAACAAGAGGTTTCGATACAATTATTTGTGTGACGTTTCAGAGCAGGCCTGCCCAGCCTTTTATATTATGGGGTCAACTGTAGCAAAATTTGGTCTGCCTGCGGGCAACATGAAATTCGACACAATGAAGAAGTATATGCATAATCGTAGGTGTGTATATTTCTATACACAATGCGCAATAAACGTATACACTGGTGAAAGTAATAGGAAAAAATTTTTTAAAAATTCAGTTCGGTACGTAGGCTAGGGTGTCGCTAGTTTAGCATAATTTGGCACTGGTGTAGTTTTCCTAGACCAACGTGTATGCAGTGTGCTGTGACGAAGTTCACGTACGATGAGGGGCGTGGAGCGTTGTGACCGCGCCCCCATATCCCTCCTTCATCTTGAAGCGCTCATTTCAAACAGCCCTTTTCTTTTACATGGCCACCCCAGACACGTTTCGTAAGGTGTACGCTCTGTCTGTGTTGTGTGTATTAATAACACGGCCACTACAGACAAAGTGTGGTTAGGTTGTAGGCTCTGTCTCTGTTTCAGTCGGCGAGATATTTCGACCTTGTCCTCGACGGATATTAACTACATGGCCACTCGAGACAAACTTTGGTTAGGTTCAATATTTAACAACCAACTAAATGCACTTTTTTATTTAAAACTATTTTTTTATTTTATGAATTTATCTATAAGCCCCTACAAATGTTTCGGTCTGATTTCAGACCATCTACACTTATAACACGTCCATATGTTCGTCCAATTGCATATTAGTGTAGCTCACTTATGTCTAATCATGTAGTTTGTAAAATCACTTTTAAAACAGGTTAAAATAGATTAAAATAGATACACAATTAAAATGCAAAGCACATGTGAGACACTGTACACCAACACAGGGTTCCGTCTAAGTTGTTGTTCAAGAGGAAAATAGTAGCTCCTTTCCTTGTTTTTGCACGTCTTTGGTTAATTGAAGCGTAGAATCGTGGTTCTGTGTGTATTGCAGATCATATTTTATATAAAGCTGTAAAGCGAGTAAATTTATAGTTAAAAACTGCTTTATCTCATTAAGTTATATCATTTAAGTTAACAAATTAAATTTCTTGAATGACATACCTGCTTGTGTCATGTTGGTGGTGCGTGCTGTTAGGATGTCTTGTAGCTTGTGTTATGGAGGTGTATCTGATGTTGATGCTTGCGTAATAGTAGGGGTTGGTGAGGTGGGGGTAAGATCAAATTTTGTTAGGGTGTAGGCTATGTCTCTGTTCGTATATTAACTACATGGCCACTCGAGACAAACTTAGGTTAGGGTGTAGGCTATGTCTCTGTTCTGTATATAAGTACATGGCCACTCCAGACAAATTAGGTTAGGGCATAGGCTATGTCTCTGTTGTGTATTTAACTACATGGCCACTCGAGACAAGCTTAGATTAGAGTGTAGGCTATGTCTCTGTTCTGTATATTAACTACATGGCCACAAAAGACAAAGTTAGGTTAGGGTGTAGGCTGTGTCTCTGTTCTATATATTAACTACATGGCCACAAAAGACACAGTTAGAGTGTAGGCTATGTCTGTGTTACAGTCGGCGCGATATTTCAACCCCGTCCTTCTTACTCCAAAACCGGTTCTCGGCCTGTGTGTTAACTCTACCGCCACTCCAGACAGACTTAGGTTAGGGTGTACGTTATGTCTCTGTTACATCGGTGTGCGTATTAACCACACAACCACTCGAGACAAACTTAGGTTAGGGTGTAGGCTATGTCTCTGTATCAGTCGGCGCGATATATCAACCTCGTCCTCCTCACTCCACTACCTGTTCTCGGCCTCTGTATTATGGTGCCGGATTCACCCTCCCGTCCCACATAAGTGAACGGATCCGTCGATAGGGCATTCTGTTATGTGTTCGTCTATGTCTCTGTTACAGTTGGCGCGATATTTCAACCTCTTCTCGCTCAATTCAGTAACGGCTGTCGCTCTGTGTAGTACAGTGTGTTGTGCTGTTGCTGCGTTTCCAGTGTTTGTGAAAGTTTTGTGCGATATAAGAATGTCAGCCTATATCACGGACACTATTAAGGCGTACCAGACGCGTGTCGCACGTGCAGCGCCTAGGTCAAGGGTCATCGCCTATCCGCGAAGACGGTGTCGCGACCACGACCTTCCTTCTGTATCTGTTCTCGTCGAAGACGGGCGCCTTGCAGTTCCTGAAAGACCTACGCCTCATCCCTGCTAATATGGAGTGTCCCTCGTGCCATGCGAAGATGCGTTGGTGTTCCAGGCCTCATACCTCCGACGGATATGGGCCTGCCGGAAGGTTGTCGACGGCCGTCGATGCAATGCCTACCGGAGTATTCGATACTCCTCCGGGTTTTCTCGAAGCCATCTCACCCTGCTGCAGGTGATGCAGCTTACTTACTACATTCTGCGCAGACTACCCGCACGCACCATCCGTCTCGAACTGCGCATTGCAAAGCACACCGCCACCGACTGGACGATGTTCTGCCAAGAGGCGATGATGGATTACGTCGCCCGTTCGTCGGAAAAACTCGGCGGTCCTGGTAAGACCGTCGAGATTGATGAAAGCAGCTTCGGGAGGCAAAAATGCAATCGCGACAGACTGGGTTTTTGGCGGGGTTGAGCGCCAGTCTGGGAGGACATTCCTCGTTCCTGTTCCAGACCGTATTGCAGACACTTCGACGAACACCATTCACACTTGGATAGAACCTGGAACTACTATCATCAGTGACTGCTTGGTGAGATACGTCCGTCTTCGAGACGAGGGCTGCACGCACCACACAGTAAATCACACTGTCGGCTTTGTTGATGGACGGACTGGCGCCCATACCAACACTATAGAGGGAACCTGGAAACATGTTAAGGTTATCCTCAACGCCCACAACCGGCAGACAAACTACATCTATTATCTTTCCGAATACATGTTCGCATCTCTTTGCCGCGCACGTGCCATTGACCCCTTCACAATGTTCCTTCACGTCGTCGCACATACGGACTCGTCGCTCCTGCCTGCGCACGCATCACCGCACTCTCCCCCGCGCCAAACACCTAAGTAATATTGCTCCTCCTCTTTCCATCTCCCCTACCACACACAGTCTTCTAGACGCACTCTGCCGTGCTTCCTACTGGCATTTTTCGCACTTTGTGTTAAAAGAACTTGTTTCAGTTAAAATATTTAATTAAAATGTTAAGATTTTAATATACTTCAACTTAAGGCATTCACTGGGTGAAACATAATTTCAGGTGTGGCATCTGTAGATCAACAGTAATCACTGTCTGAAGAAATGTTAAGTAACATTGCATGCACACATATGAAATTAAATGTCCTGTTTCTTATAACAAGAGATTGTTTATTTTTGCAAATGCGCATTTAAGTGTGTTACTTACCAACACTGTCAATTGCTCAGATTACATAGTTTCGGTGATAGATGAATGAATGAATGAGTATGCAGCATTGATGCAATGATATGGGCAGGCATACCAATGTACTCTGAGCAAAACCTGTCCCAGTGCCACTTTGTTCATCACAGATACCATGTGGACTGACCTGCAAGTGAACCTGGGCCGTTATGGTGAGAGGCACAACAGCCAGTTGCCATACTGTTTCTTCAATGTTCATTTTGATGATACCATCCCTTAGGCCTTCCTAGGTGTCTCCTTCCTTCTGGTGTCCCCATGAAAACCATGTATGAATTTCTCCCATGTATGTGCCACATACCCCACCTAACTCATCCTGCATGATTTGATCACCCCAGTACCTGGTGAGAGGTACAAATCATGAACCTCATTATTATTCATTTTTTCCAGCCTCCTATTCCATGCTCCCTCTTAGGCCCAAATATCTTCCTTGGCACGCTGTTTTCAAATACTAGTAGCCTGTGTTCTTATCTTAATGTGAAAAGCCAAGTTCCACACCCATACAAAACAGCAGGCAAAATTATAGTTCTGTATATTTTAATTTTTATGTTTTATTTAGTGAACAGGAAGATAGAAGATTCTGGACCAAATGTTAGTAGGTATGCCCCATATTTATTTAATGTGCTGTTAATTTCTTTGTGCATGCAATTTTGATTTATTAGTGACATTCCCAAATATTTGAACTTTGCCACATTTTCAAAGGATTTATTAGGTACCTTTATGTTGTGATTTTATCCTGTATTTTGTTGATGAGACATGAACATAAAAGGTCCATGTAAGACCAAAAAGTCGACTTTATTGTGATGAGAATGACAAAATCTGAACAAAAGAATTATCCACTGGCTTTGGTGCAGACAGCCAGCAAGACCTCCACATAAGGCGTGCATTCTGTAAATAACAAGTAGCAATACATAATGAATGCTGTAGACAGAAAATATGGATAAATGTAAATTATGAATTTATGGGTCATGAACTACTGCCACGCAATAAATTTTGTGCAACGGATGACTGGTTAATAATAATAATAAATTGATAGGGGCTGGGTACAACCGGTGACAGTTAACTCCCAATCATACGTTAATATTGTGTAAGTTTTTTTTATTTACCTACGCTGTTTCAACTACATGGGTAATGTAGCGCCAAATTTCTGGAAGATTTGAAAATTATAGCAAAATTTGAAATTATGTAGGCTGAAAAGACCGTCACCTATTTTAAGAGGCATAAGCAAATCTTTATAATCCATCGTTCACTGATTATGTTTGTAATAAATGGGGAAAACTCGTTCCTATAACTGCGAAGAACTTGCACTACGTTATTTCTAAACTAAATATAAACATTACTTTCATGACAAGGTTATTTTGTGAAATACGCTTTTCTCGAGATGCTAGGTCCGAGCTGTCTACACGATCAGTTTCTGCTACAGCTCACGTCTACCGGCTTGATCCGAATATTTTAAATTTCATCCACCTACATGACATGACCAATTACGCAACGATTCAATCTCAGAACCAATCACAGGCTAGTGTCAGTAAAATGCGTTATCTAGCGAAACAATTGGCAGCGTTCTGAAAGTACACCGTGCTACAAATTAGCCGATGATTGTAATTTTCGATGAAGAACACATTCGGAAATCTGTTTTACTACAAAGCTTGTGTATTGGAACTTGTTGCTGATTTACAACCAAGGCATATAAGCCTACATGCACTAATAGTGATTTATATGGTGTGATGAATTTCCCAGTGTTACAAAATAGAAGAATAAAGAGATGTCAACACGACTATGTTGTTTATAGTATTCATTTTTGCAATATGTTTCAACTACAAGGGGTCATCTTTAGGCTAAAATACTTTTAAAACACATAAAAGGGTTAAATACAGGGTGTAAAACCAAGAATATTTTATTAATTAATATTTCGACCAACATATTACCAGAAACAGCAACATGTACGGAATGAATAATAATAAGTTTATAAATGTATTCCTACAATTGTAATAACTGAGATCTCAGTGATTATAAGGCAGTTGTATTTAACCGTTGTGTGTGTTTTTAAAGTATTTTAGCCTGAAGATGACCCTTTGTGGCTGAAACATATTGCAGAAATAAATACTGCAAAAATAGTGTTGACGGCTCTTTATTCTCTTATTTGGTTCGTAGTGGCCGACCAATCTACCGTCACGTTCTGCGGACCATAATTTACAATGCTCACGTTGTTTCGTAAAAAGTATAAATTTTGACAGGGTAATGGCCATCACGTCGACAAATTCTCGATTCGCTGACATCTTCATTCACGTAGTTATCATTGTACACGGGTTGAGAACGTTTCCATGTGGGTTGGTCCTGATTTTGCAGTCAAGAAAACTAGGTATCAGTATCATTCAAAGCAGCCTACATTTCTGTCATTCCAATCAAATCTTAAAGTTCAGATTGTACATGCTGTCATATTACCAACTAATACCACAGCACTTCCCCTTCGATAATACGGTCCCAAATTCCATTCAGTTTGATTAGTGGGTGGGGGCACACGGTGGCGCAGTTGGTTGAGGCACTGCGCTATAAGCCGGAACGTCGCGGGTTCGATTCCCGATGGTGTCATTGGAATTTTTCATCGACATAATCCTTTCGGTCGCACTATAGCCCTGGGGCGACTCAGCCTTCAACAGAATTGTCTAGAAATCTGGGATTCTCAACCTCCTGGAACCCTAAGGGCCTGTATAGGGATTGCTTTACCTTGTGATTAGTGGATTAAAGCAATATGCGGAAATACCCCTATTATAGGTGAATCCGATTGTGTCAATAGAAAGCTATCATGATAAAGCTTCACCAGACCTATTTAACTGTGCCTATAACTGAATATCAGTAGTGCAGTACTTGAACATATTTAATGATTTATTCACTTTAATGATTGCAATAGAAAACAAAATGAGAATTCATACTGTCTCAGTCACACATTTTCATATTTTTAACAAAGTGCAACTAGGTAACAGAAGTAAAACGTTACTTCATTTTTGTACTTGCCTGCAGAACACGGCTTCCTTTGCCTATGCCTACACTTCATAAATTCAGCTACATTCAAGACATCCAGATCGCCAACACCACAGAAACAGTTCCACACAAATGCTGAAACATGGTGCAAGGACTGTTTCAATCGGTAGATTTAAACTGGGCATCACCTATGTGGTTCCTTCACCAAAGAAAACAAACTAATCACATGGGATAGGTCCTGGGAATGAGGAGGGTGTGCCAGCACCTCACAATTCCAGATTCACAGAAGTGTCACATACTGAGATGGGGACATGGTGAGGCATGGTCGTTGAGAAATTATGCCATGTTCCAGCAGTTTCGACTGTTCCCACACAGTATGGATCATCACACCTTATCACTTAATATGTGCCTTCAATAGTGGTAAATGGCGCACTATATGATCAAGTATAAACATCAGATGCATGAAGAACATGATGTACATCACTTTTGGATCCACATGATTCTCTTTGCACAAAGACACTCTTTTATCGTTGACCTGAGGACTTCAGAAGTCTTGTACTTGAGACATTTCAACCCTTGAAGATGAGACTGCTAGGTTGTTCCAAAACAATGGGCACCAATTACTCAGTGATGTTGCATCACATCACAGAAGAACAGAGATCTCAATTGTAATTACATGCATTAAGTTTTGAGGTTTATATTCTTTTTGGATATGCCACTGCATCACCAGGTAATTGGTTCCCAACGTTTCAAAGGAATGTGGTGCTTACAGAATGTCGGAAACCAATTACCTAGTGACACAGCTTCATATCCTAGAAGAACAGAACCCTAATTATATATTATTTTTTAAATAACCATAACACAAACCACATACATTCCAATCTCAAAGCAATAAAGATAAATGTCATACTGAATGTTGCATGTATTTCACTGGGCAGAAATATAGAACCTTATCTGCATAATGGATGAATGTGCCATTAGAGACTGGTGTTTTCATGGATTATATGGCATGAATATTCCTGCATGGTTCAAAGTAAATTACAGTATTTAAATAAAGATATTTTGTTTCATTAAATGCTAATTGTAACTGGTATAAAAACTGGAAAATCAACTTTACAGTGTGCCAGGGACAATCTTTCCTTTCCAGATAAAAATGGATACACGAGCACACATACACATCCCCTCCCCCCACCACCACACACACACACATACACACTGTAAAAAATGAACAAAACCTATGTATAACTAAACTATGCTTTCACGTTATGATTTTATAGTATACAATGTAAACTTGTGTATCAAGTTGATAATGACAGTAGTAAGTTAGAACACTCAAGAAGCAGAGTCATAGACACAAAGAGGCATTGCCATGCATGAACTCTCCATGATTCAGCAAGAACAGTAAGGTCACAGGAGCATATGAGTTCTCAGTCTATTCTCAGACAGTGTATACACTGTTCTGAAATTATAGTGGACCTGCTGATAACACCTTAAAATTTTGTACTTCCAGTAACATATTTTGAATCTTGCTTACTATCCCAGAAGTTTAACAATGTACATAACTCCCATGTTCATAATTATGTACAAGGAAATACATTCCAAAATTACAATTGTTCCATTTTCATACACCAATACAGAATTTTCAGCTTTTAAAATTATTTGTACATCATACATCAAGATATTGTATTTTCACATTTCAGCTTTAAACAGAAATGCTTCTATTCTAAACAAGGATGAACCTTTTAAAGCCTATTAGTTACTTTAAGTACCACCAGGTTTAACATTCAAAAATTCTACATGGTGTTCACATTGCGTTTGTATGTTGCGTACGGATCTCAGAACAAACACTGACTTTTGCCTTATACAACATTAACAGATCAGGTTTGTATAACCTTTATTTACTGTGCGGTATGCACCGAGTCCTTATATAAAACACACACAGTTCATCTTTAAAGGGTTAAAGTACAAGACTGACCATGAGTTCTAACACACATGTTTAACAGTTGTAAAGGGAAGAATTATTACTGACTATATAATTTGGGCATGTATTGCTTGTGTTTAATGCTAGATCTTGTTCTGAACACTCGGGAGTAAGGGACTACCTGGCTGGGGAATATGGGAAGGTTACCTCTTACCATATTTCTAGCACCAGCCATTTAAAATTCATAGTTCTTAAACTAAATTCACTTCACGTACTGCTCTGGGTATGTAATACATTACGTTTTCCTTCTTTTCTACCACATTAAACTTCCTCCACACAATTTTTCATAAAATGCAAAAATGCAATAAGGTATGGCAAAATAAATTTATAAGAACAATGTTTCTGAAATGACACTTACACAGTGGATGTTGACTGTGCTGAAGCAAGTCACACACCAAGAATTGGTGTAACTTCGAGCACCAGACCGTAATTACAGGCTTCTGCACATTCAGATCCATAGTTTGGGCTATGTATAACAAATGACTTATACTGTTATATAGAACTATGCAGTACTAAATTGTGTGTTGTACTTAGTGCTGAGTCTCTGCTACCATGAGTACTGTGGACAACTGCTTTGTCCTTCCAATAGTTATTCACAATGAATGAAATAATGTATTAGTAATGTAGTTTGTTACTTTGTGCTTTCCTCACTGTACAATTTACAAAAACAAATGTTAAAGCCACTGAAGTCCATGTTTATCTATATATATGCATTTAAAAACAGCTTGCATGTAATCTTCATTTCGAAATTGGTACTGTAACTAATCACAAATTACTCTCATAACTTCCACCATAAATAGGTGGCCAAATTTTAAATCAGTTACTTTATGAAGCTATTATTATTATTCATTTAAAATGCAATGTATAGACACCTATGTACAACAATATGAAAATAACATGATTTTCTCTTATCTGTTCTTGAGCCATAGGCTTTCATCATAAATATTGTTTCTTTCAAAATTCAACTCATTTTACAAGAAAACACTTGATTTATTTCCTGTATCATTACAATTACAGTACCAATCACACTTGCTTAAACCTGATAAAGCCCTGGTATGAACATCCATACAATGTAAGGTTCTGGAAGCTACCACATAACTCTCTCTGATAGTATATAACTGAAAACATGCAATCTCTATTTATAATACTACAAAAGTGATTTGTGATTAACTTGAACTTGTAACATTACACATTCACTTCCACAGGATTCAGAACCATGCACGACATTTTCCATTCTAACACCATTTATCACTTTACAGATTAATATACAATTTTTGTCTCACAGATTGGTATGAAGCTGCACAAAGAACTTCAATAACACTGAACATACAGAACATCCTGAATCCTATGACTTGAGTAGTTATTTACTTCAGCGGTATGTATGATTTCTAATTTCATAATACTGAAAGGTTATGCCCCTATCCCTCTGACCCCCACCCACATACACAATTACACGTCATTTTTTCACAGCCACCGACTAAAAATAATATTGAATAAAATGATATGGCAACAATGTACTGTCTGATATTCCACTGACAGTACCTACCAAGGGTGGCCATAATGCAGCCTGTGCATGTTACTGGCATGGCTCACGCAAGATTCAGAAAAGGGCTGTAAGAATTATTATGGGAAGAGGAAGTCGAGACTCGTGTAGGAATTTGTTTAAGGAACTAAATATATTACCTTTGCAATCGCAATATATCTTATCTTTGCTGTTATTTGTGACTCACAATTTAGAAAATTTTATCACGAATCAAGAATTTCATAATCTAAATACTAGGCATAAAAGCGATTTCCATTTACCTCAGGCTTCTCTAGCCTGTTACCAAAAGGGGGTGTATTTCTCAGGAATAAAACTTTACAATGGTCTTCCTTCAAACATTAAATGTGCCTCTGGTAATATTGATAAGTTTAAAAATCTTTTAAAAACCTACTTGAAAACAAACTCCTTTTATAGTGTAGATGAATTCCTCAACAGATAATACTTGTGGTGGATATTTTAAATTCTGAATGTATATCAAAAAAGATCATACTTCTGTATGATTATTGTTTTTATTTTATTTTATGTGTATTTAATAGATATAATATATTGCTGTATGATTGTTTCTTATAAATAATATGTTTTTATGGTTCAATAATGTGATTAATTTAAGAATTATGATGTGTCGCAGTATTATTAATTGTCCTTTTTAAGAAATATACACTATGTTTGGTTTTATGAATATTGTACAAGGTTTCATGTTCAGTAATGTAATATTTATACGAATTGATTTTGTTTATTATGACAATGCTTGGTTTAAGCAATATTTTTTATTAAGCAAAATTTTATATACATAGTAGTATTGACTGTGTCCATATCCATATAGGTGATAGAACCTTGTAAGGATCTACGGAACAAATAAAATGAATGAATGAATGAATGCCTGTAAAAAAGAGTAACTGAAATTTTTAAAAAATAACACTATAGACCAGACCACTAGCACATCCAGTGGATTCCCAAACAAGCAGTATTTCCTTGTGTTGCTGACAGAAAGTGCTGGCTGTGTCCTTTCAGGCAGTGCACATTGTCACTATTGTACATATGACTTGATCAATAAATATATGGCTCTTACCTAAGTTGTCTCCTACAGTGTGGCTCCCAAAGCTCATCTAGTTGGTCACCCCTGATATATATGCTCCAAAAGATGTCAAGGTTATATCATTAACAATCCTAGTCCACTACTCACAGATGTAAATCACAGTACCCCAACAATTTCTTTTTAAGGTGATCATTTTCATATTCAAATTGTCACTTAAATAAAAATAGAATTTAATTACATGATAATCAAGTAACACTGTACATGTAGCCCTTGTTTTATGCCTTTTATTCTTTAATGCCCTTTGTGAATTTTCATCACTTCTTAACTTGTGCTTTCTCATTTTCGGTTTAATGCCCTTTGGCTGGCTGCACATTAACTGCAAACTATGTCAGTCATTGTGTTCTCGCCGTTTAGTTCAGACCACATGGTTTATTTGCCTTTATTGATGTATTTTTTTGTTCTACCTACAAACACCACAATGACACATCCAACTGAGGAACAAAACAAACTGACATGACGATGAATAATCACAGCAGTAATTTTAACGGTGGTAATATGTATGACCTGTGGCTAATAAAGTGACTGTGTAGTAAAGCCTATGAGATTGAATCTGATTATCCACAACAGAACATCTGTTACAGCAACGATATGGAAAATCTACTATCCGTGACAAACCTAGTAACTATAAACTAGGCAGGGACAAACAAGAGACAACATACCTATAGTAAATTGGCATGACTGAAACCCTAACATACCACATCAAGAATCTTAATGATGGTAATAAAGTGATCCAGTTGTAAAGGCTGTAAGAGTGAATTTAGTCATCTATGACAGCAACAATATGAAACATGTACCATCCATGACAAGTGTACACAAGTTCTTACAGTTCATTTTCAATTTACACAGGCTAAAAATTAATATCAATTGTTTATTTCTATATTAATATCAGTAACACAATAATAATATAATACATGTACATATGCCACATATGAACAGGCTGTCATTGGTATGTTTGCCCCTAACACCTACAGAGTCCATTATTTCTTATGGGAATATCATTTTTGATTTATCGCATTTTTTATTTATGCCCATTTTTCAGGAACACAACTAGGGCATAAAACAAGGGGTGTGTGTAAACTGCCTACTTTTACTTCAATATGTTAAACAAAACTTTAATGAAGATCTGTATAAGAGAATTTTATTTTATGGTAAACTGACTATACAATTCCATGTGAAAAGAAAGTTCTGACTGGCAGCTTCCAGAACCATACAATGTACAAATGAGTTAAACTCCAGAAAAACTCCTTTTTTAAAAACAGAAGGTGGTGAATGAATGCTTATAAGAAATGTCCTTCATATAACAACTGAGAAAAACATGATACAGGACATCCTCCTCTTCATTTGAGAACTAAGGTAGTCAATGATGAACTCAGCAGACCTCTTGTAACTATGCACATCTAATACAGATACTTCAGCTGTTACTTCCAGGCACCTTATACTCTACAGCTGCATAGAAAAGGATGTATGCAGCACCAGAACGAACATCTTTAAGAGAGATTTCACTTACTTCATGGTCATCAAACTTATACCATTTGTTGTATACAGTGTTTTTGCAGTATGCAGTGTAATGACCACCTTCCATGGTGCCATAATGATTTGATACACCATATAAATTGTAGACAAGATATCGCTGGTTTGGAACTGGTGTGAAATGATGCAGATCCATAGTAAATGGAAAATCTACACACGTTTGTCGCTTGCGCCACCAGCCGTCATGATAAAACCTAGGACAAAATATCAAACTTACAATTCTAAAGGATTCTGATTATGGCAGTTGTATCAGTAGTAATATTAGCATTAGTATTAGTATTACTGGGTCTCTGGACCTCATTCATTGTCACATATTCTGAAGAGAACACAACATTTCAGAAATTGATAACCTCAGACACAAATTCCAGCTCAATGAGTAATCCAAGAGCTCACTGCATCAGTTCTTAACAAAATCCATGGGAAGAATCCATCCATAGGAATGAGAAAATGCTTATCAGTTCTGCATTTATCCCCTACACAAAAAGCATTTTTGAGAACTGCATATGTATTAGGAATCATTATAACATATGTACAGTCTTCAACACAAAACACAGGCATGAGCATATTTAGCTTGTATAGAATATTTTAATCCTGTTTTAAATGTATGTATTTTAAAAACAGAGGCTGTACCTTTTATATGTTAGAGACATTAACAACGCAGCCTACAACAGATGGTGGAACCATACAAATAGTGGAACATCAACGACAATTAGTTTTAAACTTGGCAACATGTGCTCCCTGAGGATAGTGCAATAGCACTGAAACATGTCACAGCTTTCTGTAGAACACTTATATGTAAACCTTAGAGTGCATTTGGTTGGCGTAATAAATTAACTACATAGATCAGGACAATGCACTGAGTGAACAATTTTAAAATACTGCAAGGTAAATTGATGTATGATGCAATAATGTGAAAATTGGGGACTGGCTTTATTTCTATGTTTATGACAGATTTTGAGCAACTTTCATACATTAAACACAATACTGTGGATATTCAGGAAAACATTTATATCTGGATACATTGGTGTGCTAAAGGCTAGAAACAGAATTAGAGGAAATAAAATCTGTTGACATGAATATCAGTCATGTATCAGGGTGGTGAGTGCAGAGTCTACTACTTAGAAGGCCGTGCCATGTCTAGGGCAGTTAGTCACCAGCCTCTCAATGTGGACGCCTGGCTTTGATCCCAGGTCAGTCCATGTGGTGCAAAAAGTGGCAATGGGAGAGGTTTTTCTCTGAGTACTTCAGTTTTCCCGTCAGTATCATTCCACCAGTGCTCCATACTCATCTTCATCTACATGTTGCTTTTACCAGAAGGACAAACAGGCAAAACCTGGGAAACTTCCAAAAAGCAATGCTCTTACAGAAATCTGGGAGCATTGGATAGAAAAAGTACTTTCAATATTAAGGAAGTAATGACACTACATTTTTGAGCCAGTATATTAAGGAACAAGTCAAATCTTTAAAATAAAAAAACTCAAACAAGTTAAGAAATGTTATATTAAAGCATGCTGAAATATTCTGGGCATGAAGAGAGTGCGTATTTCTGGTCTGCAAACTCAATATAACCGTCATCTGTCAGTGCCTTCACCAACATAAGCTATTACATGCTCCATGGGCAATGAGATACACATATCACATCAACTACATGCTGTCCTTTTGGGTTCATCCATAATGATGTGGGAGTGCTAGTTTTGTAGTTAAGTTTGTTAATAAAGACATCATTATGGTTTAAAAAATCATCTACTAACAGGAACTCTGTGGTTTATGATTTCTGTTAATCAATTACGATCAGCTTAATGCAGGGCAGTGCCCTTCATCCTGCTGGGACACTTTCTGAAGATCAATTCTGTACACCACTTTCTTTATGAATAACAATCCTGTCCACCAACTTGGATCTAGTGCATGCTTTACAGTGTGCACAATCCAAACAATTTAATTATACATTCTTTAATCAAACTGTACATACTGAAGAAATATGCAGTTCTGAATCAGATGTAAAGTTAATAATGAATGATACATCATAAGGAATTTGAATGTAGGTGGTCACACACCTGCTTTCATCATTCAACAGCTGACCCAGAGGTCCTGTTTTATATATACTGAGATTAACTGAAAAAAATTATAACTCATTCATGATTCTAAATGGTCATCTCCTGAATACATACCAGACACATCAAAGCTGGACTTTAAAAAATGTTCAATATAGGTCTTACATATGACATAACCCTGGTCTCAAGAATTGCACTGAAAGATCCAGAGAGCATAGAACTGAACACTTATAAATTTCTCTGCCTAACCCTGGTATTGGTGTTCTATCCACTCTGTAAATGCTATGAATGTGTGTTGTAAGAACTTCACAGAAGGAAATATGAATTAATTAGTTTAATATAGAGTACTATCAATTAGCACCTTCATGATTATCTGCTCTGTGGGCCAAAAAATTAGATGTTAAGCCAAACTTCAGAAATATTAAGTTATAACTAACTAACTAAACTAACTCCATGGAGCAGAGTCCTTCTTGAGAAGCTAACAGGTCGTCAGCTAGTTGAGAAATTCCCCGCGTTTTATGGAACCCGAAGGTTCATTACCGCGCTCACAAGAGCCCGCCACCTGTCCCTATCCTGAGCAATATTAAGTTATAGGCAAAATGAACTTCATGGTCAATGCTGCAATATCTTCTATCAAATTATGTAAACCACAGGATGAATATTCAAGTCTTATATGATGTGATGCTGTGTTGGGCATGTAGTTCCCAACATTTCAAATGATCATAAAGCCTTCATCTTCAGTGTCAAGCACTCGTATTCTTCAGTCCAAAACTGATTAACCCCTTTCAAATGTAGGGAAATATTCACCCACCAACAAATAATCACACCCACAGAGACAGAATTTTAGCAACACCACTATGAGGATGTCAAATTTCACAAACCAAGTTTCCTCACTCCATTCCTATTAGAACTAGTTATACCTGCATGCCTATTTCACTGTATCCCAATTACATGCATGTAAATCACTTAAAAGGATTAGAATTATACAAGAAACATCTACATTTTAAATGAAGACAATACCTGTTCAAGTGAATGACAAGGATGGGAGGTAGTTTCCAAATGTCAAACTTCTTGATGGCATCACGCTTCTCCTTACAGGATGGACAATTCCACCCAGAAATCTTCTCACAATTCAGATATAATTTCAAACACTCCTGTCACACAACACAAAATGCAACAAACTATTTAATGAATATGTAATAACATGAACATTAACTGGGAAAGATGACCTTGCAACCCTTTACTTAACAACAACACCATCAGAGATTCAGACTATACAGTGTTCAATGGTAAAATTATTAGCAAATAATAAACTGGAAAGGACATGGAAGAAAGTGGTCATGGCCAAATTTGAGGTACTATGTCAGCCATCTTCCTAGAGGGACACAGAAAACCATGAAAAACATCAGTCAAAATAGCCAGCCTCTGGACTATGATTTGAACCTGTGAAGTCCTGAATGCAAGGAAGAAATGATACTCACTCATCTGCAATGTTCACTACCCTGTGATGTTAAAAAGCGAATAAATGAGAATAAAAGCTTGTGTCTAAACTTGGCTGCTGGGGTTCAGCAGTGTCATACACTGAAGCTGTTCCAACCTTCAGTATACATTATAGCTGCCATCTTCAGGGTGGATGTGGTTGGAAGAGAAAACAAACCACCATTGCACACAGTCTTGCAGTGGTAGAGATACGGTGTGGAGCACAGTGCTATCAAATGATAAAGGGCCATTACAGCTGGAGGTGACTACTGATGGCTTACCTTCACCATCAAGGAAGCCAACTATTTATTGGTATCTTGTGCCCACATATAAGAATACATGAAGGTAATGGCTGAATTCAACATTGACAGCAACAATTATACCAAATGATGTGCTAATCAAATGTGAGTTTGCCAGGTTTGAGATTTCTGTATAGACATGTGGCCAGGTACTGTTCTTTGGAGTTGTAACACCATGATGTCTTATTGATGGAAAGAAACATTTCAGAGAATAACCGTCATGCATCCGTACAAATTTTTCTCATGAATACATATTTACCTGGCCTAAAGATTGTGATGCACATAAATACACGACACACCCACATACTAATACAGTATATGCATGCAGAAATAGTGACTCCTGATACGATAAATTGTAATAGCACTAAGGGTTATGGGTAGACAATTTTTTTTGTATTACTTTACCTTATTACAGTTTGGAACTTCATTTACATACATGGGTTACGTTTCAAACCTTGCAAATAACGAGAAAACTGTGGATGTGTACACCACACCTCAGTAAGTAAACTGAAAATAAATACCAGTATTTCCCACTCTAAAATTAAATGATTCCCAAGAAAATTCATCTTTATTTGATACTGAGGGACCATATACTCCACACTAAGGTTATGACAAACAAAAATTAATAACCTCCCTCAGTATGCACAAGAAAAACTGGCTATAACAATTTGTTTTCTCATAGGTATAACTCAGATTTTCATGGTTATTTACACTGCATTATCAGAGCTCAGATTTTCAAAATGGTATGTTAATGTAATGAAATCACTGTTTAAAAACTCACATCAAGTGAACACTTATTACTGGAACTGGGGAGAGGCAGTGATAGATCTGAGAATGCTTCATATGTCACCGATTCTTCATGACACTTGCAGCAACGAACTGTGGATCTCTGCTGGCCAGAAAATAAACTTCGAATTAGTGATTCACTGCACCTCCGGAACTTATTCCAAGCTTGATCCGCTTGCGACAGGTTCTCATTACTTGTTTCTCTTAAGGGTAACTTCCTACTTCTCTAAAAACAGAAAGAAAATAGGTATATTAATATTGATGGGAGTCATAAACACAAACCATGCATTAGCAGAAACATGAAAGCATGTATAAAAGGTACTATACAATATGAAACTTGATAGGAGAATAAATAGAGAAGAAATGTGTGAAGTTCTTTAGTAGTGACCAGATTACTTGCTACTTGATGGCGTGGGGGCAAAAGGGCATGTGGGTAAGGTAGGAAGCATTGTACAAGCACCATCAAGTATTTTATATCTCTTTCAAAAATGTCCACACTGGCTGAAGGTATGAATGTATCCCCAACAGAATAATTTTGAAAAGTGTATAACAGTGCCTGGGTGTTCAAAGGTGAGCCTGGCAGTGACTACGCTGTGCTGAGTGCAGCTATGTAGTGTGCCAGAGAGCTCAACTAGCAGGAAAACTGGACATTAATGTACAGTAACATGGCTAAAACAATATGGCAAAGGATAGGCGTAGTGGACAGCTGGAACAAAAAATGAAGAATTGTTTAAGGCGGAATCAGAGAAATGATGTACATTTAAAAAACTGAAAAAAAAAGAAACCCTTCAATGACCCATGGGAAATGAAGGTGAAATTTAATATGTATTTTAAACCTGGGAAGTTCTGTATGGAAACTCTAATTGGAAAATAAAAAGTAAAAAGACATGAAGTGATACTGGATACAAAAAAAGTGACAGGCCTAACAAAGTTATAGTGGTTATGTGGGGTTACAGCAAGTGCTCGAAAAATATAGGTGCCCACTCACCTAAGGCGAGTTGAGTTCACAACAATAATTTTCATTAAGGGCATTTCCTCGATTTTTTAAACCTCACATTGATATGTTGGCAGTACTTTGCAAGTACACTCTCTTATGTCAACTGCACATAAAATAAATTAAAAAATGGTTTAAATGCCTACTAACCAACTCCATGCAACAGAGTCCTTCCTGAGTAGCTAATTCTTCCTCAGCTAGTCAAGAAATTCCCTGCATTTCATAGAATACAAATGGTCACAACAGCCTACCACTGGTCCCTATCCTGAGCCAGATGAATCCAATCTACACCCACTGATCCTAATTATTTAAGATCCATATTTATATTACTCTCCCATCTACACCTAGGTGTTCCCTTGGGTGTTCATACCAAAACCCTGCCTCCTTTTCTCTCCCCTCCCATGCATTTTACATGCCCCAACTATCTCATACTTTTTTACTTGATCAACGTAATAATATCTGGCAAGGAGTACAAATCATGGACAGCCCCATTATGCAATTTTCTCTAGCCTCCTGCTACTTATTCTGTATGAAGGTTCAAATGTTTAACACCCTCAGTCGATATTCTTCCACCAGTGTGAAAGATCAAGTTTCATAGCTACACAAAACAAGAGGAAAAATTATAGTTTTGTACATTTTAGTGTTCATGTTTTCAGATAGCAGATGGAAACACAGGTAAGCATTTGCAGCACTGAGTTTAAATGTGCACACAGAGGTAAAATAAACAAGCTTCACAAAAATAATGTGAGTGTTGCATTCCGGGAGTATATTGCTGTGACTGTAGTCATGTCATCAGCTAACTTCAAAGCCTTCTGGACACCATAAAAAATCTTTATTAACCTTACTGTTGAGAGATTATACTGTAATCATGGTTTTATTGAAACAGTGACCATAAAAATAAAACACACATCCCACAAAATCGACCAATCTATTCGAGGTTGACATGGTTTGATCACAAAGATCATTATCATGTGCGACATTACATGCAATAACGTAAGCTACTGGAAGCTGACATCATAAACTATAATTATTTCAATCCAACCATATACAAAGAAACTGTAGTTACTACGTACCTTTAAATTATATTTCAAACACAATAACTGCTCTATTGCAGCTCATTACAACAAACAGTAAAACCCCGATTTAATGTTCCAGCATTTAGTGATGATTTTTTTATGTCCCGACAATAGCTCCATGTTAATTGAAAACCCCCATTTAATGAAACCCTCAATTTAATTAAATATATTCTAATCCCCCAGCAATTCATTAAATAGGGGTTTTACTGTAGTTGTAGAAACAGTTCTTTTGTTAATTTTGTAGTTCAGCCCATATGCTGTTCCAGTTTACAAATCTTCAAGCACATGCACATACGTGCAAGCACGCACACAATGATCTCATATCCTTATATTTTCATAAGAAAGAAAAGTGGATCCAGTTACATGCAGACACTTGGATGACTGTAACAAAACTAATAAACAGTTCCTGAAACTGTTTTCTGAAATGCACCTAAATGTAGTTTGTGGGCAGTAATTGAAGTACTGTGCATATTTTGTAATGCAAAAAACACACTAACAACAATAATTTGAGGAAGATATGTACAGAACTAGTCAACAATTTTGTATACAGGCAGGTCTCATTTTATGCGATTTATTTTTGCGTGATTTTACTTTAACAGGACTTGAAAATTTACACCACTTTCCCTTCCAAAATCCAACCTCTGGCGTCCCCGTCGCGGAGGGGGGTTACGTCTATAGGCGGCTAACAGGGGCAATGGTTCACCCAAGCCAAGGTGTGAGGCATCGTGCCAAGGGCTGCATGGCACTGGGGTGGTGATAGCAGTGTCATTGATGATCCCCTCGGGGCACCAGGCAACACCCCGTTGTATTAATGTCTTCCACTCATAAGGGGCTCTGCAGGTGGTGACTATTATTTTCCCCATTACTCGTGGGACTCTTATGGAGAAAACAAGAATTAAAAAACCTATCAAAAGCAGGGACGCTGTGGTAGAGAAGGATCTGCCTAGTTGTGCTCAACAGGGGGCCAGCCAGTCAGTCAGCCAATAGGGTGGAATCTATTAAACTACTTGATGGCCAATACACACAATCTGGAAAAGAGACCCTGAGGGAACTATACAGTGTTCATTTTCCAGGGTCTGCTGGAGAAGAAGTAACCTTGGAAGAACAGGGGCAGCCAAACCTGAGAGCATTTGCTGCTCACAGGGAGGACTGGGAACTGTCTAAAAGGGTCATTGACCAATCTAAAATAAAATGGGCAATTAGCACATTCAAACCATTTAAATCAGCAGGGACTGATGGAATTGTATCTGCTCTCTTGCAACAAGCAGTCGAACACTTAACGACTCATCTGTGTCGTATCTTTAGAGCCTCCCTAGCAAGAGGGTATATACCCAAAGCTTGGAGGCAGGTCAAGGTGACGTTTATCCCTAAACCCGGGAAGGCCAACTATACCGAGGCTAAGGCATATCGTCCTATTAGTTTATCGTCTTTCATGCTGAAAATGATGGAAAAATTGGTGGACAGGCACATTAGGGACGAGATTTTGGGGCTACATCCCCCACATTGATACCAATTTGCCTACCAACCAGGGAGGTCCACTGAAACTGCACTGCATCATGTGATCACACATATAGAGGAAGCAGTGGAAAACAGCGAAGTTACACCTGGAGCTTTTCTAGATATTGAGGGAGCTTTAGACTGCACCTCGTTTGACAGTATAACAAAGGCTGCCAAACGGCATGGGCTTGAAGACACGATCTGTCATTGGATCGGCTCCATGTTGGGCAGCAGGAAAATCACAGCCATGCTTGCAGGAGAAACTCTGGAGGGGTCTGTGGCCAGGGGCTGTACGCAGGGGGGTGTTCTATTGCCTCTGCTGTGGAGCCTGGTTGTGGACAAACTCATAGGAGGACTCAATGGGAGTGGTTACTATACACTGGGATATGCAGATGACATTGCTATCCTTATCCGCGGAAAATTCCCAAACACTGTCTCAGAGCTTCTACAGGAGGCTTTGAGTATGGTACAACAGTCGTGTGATAGGACACAGCTATCAATCCACAAAAGATGGTGATACCACCATTCACCAGGAAGAGAGATTTAAGGAGCCTAAAGGAATCAACCCTCTCCGGACACACTTTGCAGCTGACTACTGAGGTCAAATACCTTGGACTTATTCTGGACAAGGGATTGACATGGAAGGCACAGCTGAAAAATGTGATGAATAAGGCTTACAGGGCTTTTTGGACCTGTAAGGGCACATTTGGTACAACTTGGGGTCTGAAACCCAGGGTGGTGCATTGGATCTACACCATGGTGATCAGACCCGTATTGACACACGGCTCCACGGTTTGGTGGCCGAGGGTCAGATACAATGTCAGCAGCACAGAGCTCAGTACGATACAGAGATTGGCCTGTCTGGCCATTACAGGGGTGATGAAGACGACCCCAATGGCTGCAATGGAGGTCCTCCTGGGACTTCCTCCTCTTCATGTGATGATTGAGGCGGAAGCCCAGGCAGGGATCTACAGGCTAATGTGTGACCAGCAGTGGAAACCTAAATCCACTAACTTTGGTCACACCAAAAATCTCGGGATATGGAGCACGAACCCATCCTACAGATGGGGTCTGACAGGATGCTTCTGAGATATGCATACCACAAGCCATTCACAGTTAAGTTCCCTGACAAGTGTGAATGGCAGAATGGGTTCAACCCAGACAACAAAGGGGGCCTGGTCTGGTACACAGATGGGTCCAAGACCAATAAAGGCACTGGTGCTAGTGTGTATAGATGGGGCTCAATAAGGGGACACAGCTTCAGTCTTGGGCTCCACACCATGGTATTCCAGGCTGAAATATATGCCATTTAGGCTTGTATAATGGAGAATATAGAAAAGGGCTACACAGGTAGGAACATCTGTATTCTTTCTGACAGTCAGGCAGCCATCAAGGCCCTTGACAGCTACCAGATAAATTCCAAACTAGTCTGGGACTGCCATCAATCTCTGGCGAAATTGGCAGAACATAATAGGATCCAACTGGTATTGGTGCCGGGACACATGGGAATTGATGGAAATGAAATAGCTGATCAGTTAGCCAAACAGGGCTCCTCACATCCATTCATAGGACCTGAGCCTGCACTTGGTATATCTGCAAAGGTTGCCAGGGGAGTGATCAGGGACTAGACGAGTAGGAAACACAAGAAGCATTGGCAGTCCATACGTGGACAAAAGCAGGCTAAGGGCTTTCTTAAAAAACCCTCTGCAAGAAAAGCTGGTGAATTGCTCAATCTGAGCAGAAACCAGCTCAGAATAATGACAGGGTTGCTGACAGGACACTGTCATCTAAAAGGACACCTATTTAAACTGGGGCTGGTAAACAGTCCTGAGTGCAATAGATGCAAACAGGCATCTGAAGCTGTCTCACATGTTTTTTGTGATTGTGAGGCTTTGGCCACACTAAGATTCAGGCACCTGGGTCGTCATTTTATGAAACCAGGTGACTTTGAAGACATCTCTGTCACTAAGATACTGCACTTTGTTCAAGGTGTGGGACTGCTGAATGAATGAGCTAAAGGGTTGCACAAAAGATCGATAACGGTCGAAGTGCATGGGTCACTGTGGTGCCCGCCCTTCCGTATTCTATTCAATTCTAGTCTACACCACTCTTTGAATTTATACGATAATTTTTGGTTTAATATGGTTTGGCATAGACAATCCGTGGCAGCACTTTATCTTCTGTAGGAGGCTAGCACAGAGTGACATCACTGTCATGCCATCAGTCACATGTATGGATTGATTACATTGATGATATAACCACGCGGCTAACTTAGTTTCCTCTTCAATAGCATTGGCTTTTCTTACCAACATCAGTGAGAAATGTAAATCTACATCACCTAGTGCAATCCAAGTGAAAAATCGGAGAAAGACAATCAGTATTGAGGAGAAATTAGACGTAATAAGCCGATCCGAAAAAGGTGAACAATTGTTGACATATGTCGTAATGTTAGACTCGCTCATAATACCATACCTACAATTCGTGATAATGCTGATATAATTAAAGAAAGTGCTAAGTCAGGAACTAAAGTGTTTGTTTGTGTAGCAAGACTACCAAAGTCCTACGGAATGAAACGTACCAAAAACTACAAATGCGAGTCTCTCATATTTTTATTGCAGTAGAAATAAATAAATTGTATAGAAATGTATGTATACTGTATTGAAATGTATACATACTGCATACACAGTACATATGTACTCTACAGGTCCGTATGTCCACTAGTTGTATAGTCGTACACTATACAGGAT
The DNA here is from genome assembly GCA_021186555.1 of Reticulitermes speratus. Classification (NCBI taxonomy): domain Eukaryota; kingdom Metazoa; phylum Arthropoda; class Insecta; order Blattodea; family Rhinotermitidae; genus Reticulitermes; species Reticulitermes speratus. Next base: position 24,089,582 of record JAJKFL010000004.1, read on the forward strand.
AAGGTTGTCAACCTCCTAACCCCCAGGAAATACACTGTTTTAAACAGAAATTTTGTGTTCAATTTGCACGATGTTTTTCAGAAAAGTAGCCCTGGCATAAACGAGAATTGCCTGTATAGTCTTTGCACAAGTGCATAAAATTAACACATAATGAAATGGTCATGTCTGTCCATTTCTCAGTCCACATTTCATCCCCAAAAGTACTAAATGGATTTTGACTAAACTTAATATTACATGGGTGATGCTTTAAACAAATTGAATTTCATTTTATATTTGTCCAATATAGATCTTACTTCATATAAAATCCAAATATAATTTCACTTTCTCAAAAACAGAATACCATAAAAATTATTACATAAAACACAGTTTTCATTCATACATACAACTTTATTTAGAAGACCTTTAACATGGTGAAGATTTGATAAAATACTAGAAAGAATAATATCTGCATGTTTAAACATCATTTCAATTTATACCTTGTTAAGGTCTTCATGAAGCCAATCCATAAGAATGGTAAGGAATTCATGTGAATCTTGCTGCTCATAACCCTGAAACTGCTTCCTATGTTGACCAACCACACCCTTCAAGTCTCGACAAGCAATGGATCGGTATTGGCCGGACCACAGTGCCCTCACCACAGCTGCAACTTCCTCCGCGACTTCACCCTGTGTACTGTTATTGTGGTGGTTCACATCTTCACGGTAGCCTCCCTCACAGAAGTAGAATGCTAATGGAGTAGTGTTGTTTATACACTGGATGACAGAGTTCATGTAACAGGAGTTGCCTAGATTCTTTAATCCAGTAAGCCCATGTCCCTTGAAGATAAAATGCATCATTAGTGAGGCGCTATGAATGCACAAGCAGTGAAATTTTTTGCAAGCAAAACCCAAAATGGCTATACCTCTCAAACAAAAGAGTCAAATAATCCTCCTGTGAAGTCCGGGATGCAGACATTCAGGCTGCTAGGGGAACCAATAATTGTACAGCCTAAACCCATTAAAAATAAAATTTATCCGCGTCAAAGTGGATGCTGGAAATGTTCTCCATTCTTCTACACACACTCTTGCCGTGAAACACTTCCCTTCCATTCTTTAAGTATATGAGTGTTTGATATGTAAGTATATTGTTTTACAGTTCCACATAAACAAAAGTCACATGAACTGACACCAGGGAAGCATGCTAATATTTTGGTCCCAAAGGCTTCTGTCTAAGCTATAAATGCCACTGCTGTATAAGCAGTAGCAGAGTCTTGCCAGAAGAATGAATACCAGTGATTTCCATCTGTGAGCACAGGAAGAGTATGTACTCCCTGTAGCTTTCACGATTAACTGTGCCCCCCCCCCCCCAAAAAAAAAAGAGTCCAATTTTTCTCTTGCACCATACACCAATTTCAGAATCACATAACAGAAACTTGTATACGGCACTCAGTTGATATGAATTCCATCTGTAATTCTGTGACTTTGCCTCACAGTGTACATGAAACAAAGCCTCATTCAAAAGAAAATCAGGCGAGTTAATTTCACCATCATAAACAGAATAAAGGATCCACTTACAAAAATTAATTCTCTTAGAAGGATCATGCCACTGCAATTTATGCACTAACTTTGTCTTAAATTGAGTTTCTAGAGTTTTGTGTCAGTTCATGCTAATGACACTAAATCAATGGTATCCTGCGAGGAGTTTCAGATGAGATATTCCAGCCTAGCATCATTTTAATCCAACTTCTCTTCAATAAGCACTCAACATTTTGACTCAGAATTTTTGTCCAGTAATGAACCCAGCTATCTTATCAAGTCAGAATTTTGTACTTACTTGCACAACAACTTTAGACATACATATCATACTTAACACTGGTTGTTCCAACGTGTATCTCGTATGTGGTATTTTGACACAGGAAACAACACAACTGAATGAATAACTGCTTATCACAATGTACAAGCACAAGAGTAGGAGTTAAATAAATATGAAGCTCAGGAAGTACAGTGGGCCAGCTCATAACATATAAGCTTACTTCACAGTAGCACTGAACATGATTGTTACTGCATAAGTGGGTGTAAGGGATACTGAAAAAAAAATGTTTCACTCGATTAACAACATGAAGAAATGGGCAATAAAAAGATGAATATCACCAACAATGTCACCACCTCTAATAGCAACAATGCATCCAGTACAGAAACGTCAAAAGATACAGTTGCAGAAAAAGAAGCAGAATTTGTGAAAATAAAAACCTCCTGGGCTATCTAAACATGATAATACAATGGAAGGATAATACTGTAATGGATCTGAAACTAGAAATATGGCATGTGTACAACATATGGACCAGATCCCATTGCCTCTGACAGGTACCACTGGTAGATTCTTGTGATCAAGGCAGGGAATTTCTCAGTTAGCTACGCACATATTATATTCTCAAGGACTCTGCTCCGTGGGATTAGCTAAGCACAGTTTACTGTACTTGCCCGAAAATGAGATGAAAAATGTTCCTAATTCATCATTTGAAAAATGGAGGGGGGAGGGGGCATTGAGCCACCTTACAATCTTGCATAAAGTTAAACATGTTCTGCATATTCAAGGCGTTTTCCTGAAAACTGAAGACTGTGAGGGTGGAATATCTTATATATGGGTAAAGAAGGTTTATGAAACCTACACCATGCAATAATGGAGAATGCTTGTTCTTTAATTTACATGTTTCATTTCTAAAAATAGTTCAGTAATTTAAATTACTTCTGCAAAATGTCTATACCAAGTTGCTTAGCTAATTGAATTTTGGTTTGTGCTGGTCAAATATAGAACCTACTTCATGTGACGATCAGATCAGAATTTATCAGATTTCTCCAAAAGAGGCCATAACCAGCAAGTTGTCTGTAACAGCAAACAGTTCTGAAGGGACAGCCCAACAACTATCACTCTCATTCTGACAAAAAAAAATACAGGAGGAATGAATGCCATATTGGAACAGCAAGCAAAGAAAGAGGCACATAGAAATAACAAACTCTTTAAAGAGATAAAGAGTCTACCCTTAAATGACAAGCCATAAAACAGACACAAAAGCAGAGGCAGGAACGAGAAGCTTCAGAAGATAGGCTTATACAGATACATCACAGCACACAACAAAATGACTAGCATTCATGGAAGGTATTTGTTCTACAGTGGATATTTTCATCTCCACATGTGCATGTCTGTCCTGAAAGTCTGAGACTTTGGCGGGAAAGGGGATGCAATAAAAATGGCACTTAATACAGGATCATCATCATATACAGAAAATTTGGTAGTATTCAAGACACAATATTTGTGTGCAAAACTATGGATATTGAAGACTGAATACTGGGGTTGGTAAAATCCTATAAAATTCATTAACAGTAAAATGTAAGAGGTAAAGTTGTCCCTCTGCATGCCATAAAGACACATAACCTGGGCACTAGATGGGGGTGACTGATCGGCTTCAAACCCCAGCTGCTTTTTACCCTCAGGGAAAGAAACTCTCACTGCTCACTCAGTAGGAGGCTGGTTGGGCCCCAATCCCAGTCAGGACATTTTGGAGAAGAAAAAAACTCTTTTCACTGCCAGGAATCAAACCATAATTCCTTAATTGTCCAGCTCACAGCATAATTTATTAAGAGATGATACTTAACAACTAAGACTGGTATACTACTGCACTTGAAAAAATTAAACATATAAAACCATCTTACCACGCTGCCATATACAGGACTGAAGTTCCTCTGGCGTGCTGCTTTTATCTCAGAAGGCTGTGGCTTCTGAAGAGGCTTGATAGTTCGATCAAACTGTGGTACTTTGTTTTTAACACCTACATCAGTATCATCCATCATCTGAAACATATAATTCCTTACTTTAATGCTTTAATGTCTGAACTAACACCAATGCATTTTACCAATCTTAAATTAATCGACAAAATTAGTCTGATGGTTCAGATGTATAATCTATGAAATATTCCTGCCATTTGTTTATGGTTGCTTTTGAGAATGGTCTTACAAGCGAAACGTGTAAGGCTAACTGGAAAATAAATTTTTACAGCTGCTGTATTCACATGGCCATTAGAACCATTATATGTACATCCACATACACATACAAGACTGAAGAATGAACATTCTTACTTGTGCGATATTTGGAGATGAGTGGGAGCGTTTCATTGCACTTGTGCTTGATGACATGTCACCACTTCTCAACTGTGTGTAATATGTACCTGCAAGAAAATATTTCACAGTAGAGTTTATCCAACATGTTTGATTTATTCATTCCATTATCTAAATAATTCCATTTTATCAGCTTCTCAACCAAATGATCACTAAAACCGCTCATGTCAATCTGGTATTCAAGAGAATATGTTTTAGGTTATAGTTACCAACAATTGGGAGATTACCTAATCAACGAAAGATTACAAAGTTATACTACAAGTTGCAGCAAAATGATGAGTTGAAAACAGTCAGTGGCATACCAATAAGAGCATTTACACAAGTCACGGTCCATAAAGGGATAGAGAACACTTTTTTTTTTCACACATGATTTATTCACCAACTTCATCAATATCTGTTTACAAAGAATGTACAGACTGGATTGATTTTTTTTTTGCGAAGCTCTGCAGATAGGTTAAGGATATGTACCACAACTATGGGGAGATTATGTAAGATAAATTTTTTTCAGGTTTTGCTAAAGAGCCAACTCTATAAACTGGAAACAGTAGGGCTAAGGTAAGATTATCATAGAAGAGAGTCACAATAAAGCCATGTACATATATTTAAGGGAAAAATAACCACTGTTTAGTAACTACGCCTACAGTAAACAAGATTCAAATGTTGGTTACAGGAGCAGAATTCACTAATAAGGGGACACCATGTGTTATAATTTGGGGTGTGTTATGTAATGTGCGTGCTACAATTTTCTACTATACTGTATTTCGATTTACCACCACCTTTGATATACAGCCACTCACAACATACTGCCATAAATCGTGGTAAACAAACAGTCGTGCTATATCAGGGTTTGACTGTAGTTCCATTGGTAGGATATGGGGAAAACACAAGCTATTGGGTACAGATTTATCTGCATGGGTATGCTAAAAGTGAGAAAACTGTATTTTCTTTACCATTTACAACAAACCACAAGTGGCCATATATATTAATATCACATGCTTACATGATTTAGTTTTGTAACAGTATTAACAAGCAAAAGAAATGTGTACATTCTTCCAGTAGGCTTTATGAGTTCTATCTGGGAACGTCTTTTGCCAACTCACTCAACAGAGTTCTAATGCTGAGGCAATTCTTCCTCACAATAAATAGAGCACATAAGTTAGTTAACACTAGAATATAACATATCACCTACTATTATGACCAGTTCTGATAGAACTGTATCAATATATAATCATTTTAGTTTGTCATCAACTTACATTTATTCTATTATTGATTACCAATTTTCAAATTAATCAAACTAGGATGAGGCATTAATGTAAGCGTGTACATTTAATACCTGATTTAAATAACCTATTCATCCATTCAAAATGTGGTGGGAATCTTGTAAACAGACTAACATTCTTTCCTTTACTCAATTTATTGCAGGCTGACAGCCCTTCTTAAAATAACACATTTGTTCTCAGCACACCTGCTGGTTGCTGAACTGCCAGCCCAGGCATTTTTTACACTACTTGCAAGAAAACAAAACCATGTAAACACATAGACAGGATTGTTCATATGCAAAGGCAAAGACTTCAAAGGGTGCCACCAAAACCTCATCTAGTGAATAAAGCAGAAGCCACAAGGCCAAATAATATTCACAAGGCGCTATGCTTGTTCTACTTGCGCTATATTCTTAACTGACCATGGTCAAATATGGGCACAAATGGTTAATTTATGCTTCTATACATGCTTCCAATATCCCTTCACATGGACAACTCACATTCAGACTAATGGTTAATAATATTTATCATAAAATGTGATGCAAAATCTGTTGTAATATGTTCATTAAAACACCAACATTAAAAGGTCAGAAGCAGTGAATACCATTACACTACCTCTGTCAACTTCCATAAACTTTAATAAATACAACTCTGCAACCAAACATTACATTTGCAATAAAAAATTACAATTCCTATCATTACCATTATTGCCTTTCTCATGTTCTTGCTTATCTTGCTCCTTTTCTTTTCGTTTATCCTCTTCTAGCTTCCTGGCTTTCTCCGCATCTTTCATTCTTTGCCTCTCTGCCGGTGTTTTCCTAGAACATATAAAACAAACGAATATTTATCTAGTTAAAATACATTATTTTCTTCTTACTGAGTCGATATTTAATTTCAACCATCTAAAAAAGTTGTAATTTTGTATCATTTATCTCATCAGTCTTTCAGTATAGATGAAAGGTCAAAGACAAATGGCAATGCCCTGGCCAAAAGAAATGTTAGGAATGCCAGACATCTTGAAAACAATTTATTAGCCTTCTATAGAAGCGTAAATAGTATTTTGCATGAAATTTGTAGACTTTACTTGTAGGCAATAATAACAAATAGAGTAACCAAAAACCATCACAGAGACACAGAAAACTAGCAATTACAAAACACAGCAATTTTTCAGGCATAATAACAACACAGACAAAGACATTAAGCCTGCAGAATTTCCACTGATGCTAATTAGAAGATTCATTTTGTCTTCTGGGATTGAAATTACTGAATGGGAAAACACAGCAGGCATAAACAGGATAAACTTGCTTACAGAAAGTCCCAAAACAGAACTGGAAGCACAGTTAAATCTGTACCAGATGATGAAAAATGGAGGAATATGAAACAGACACCGTAAATTGCAACTAATAAGACCTTCCCTTCTAATGTAATTCATCAAGAGCAGGCACGTAAACATTTCAAAATCATGACTTTGGATTTTCCACTGCATACTTTGGCTATTACTGTACTGTGACAGCTGTCTGGCTAGCAAGAGACAAGAATTACTTGAGTTACTCTTAATCCTGCTCTGGCAATGGCAACAGTGAAGTGTTCTTCTGGGATATGATGATGTGCAATTCTGAAGGTTGTTACCAGCACATTGGAGGAAGCTGCTACTTTCGAGATGGAGACAGCAGAATACTCCAAAATGTTGCTAAGCATCTACAAAACTGCAAGGTGTCATAACCCAAAGGTCACAATCCTATTTGTTAGGTCACATAAGTAATGTCCATTTAATCTCTTGAAACTATATGAGTTCTGCAAACGTGGTCCAGTCATACTCATGCTGACTCACAGTGAGTGTTTACAATAGAATGCCTAAGTTGATGGAGAAGGGACAGCTGCCATGAATACCTTTAATGTGAGTCTAAGATGATGGGTGAGAGGTGGATAGCACAGGGAAAGTTAAGCTCTGGCAAAAGAGCCTGTTCCACTAGAAAAGTCAGTAACTAAGTAACAAGGCTAAAAGTAATGTAATCAGATAACCATTTTCTACAACTGCTGATGATGGAATACACAAACATTTCAGTTTAAGTTCAAGTCAAGTTCGCTAAATTTCAGTACATTTTGCTCTTATAAAGCTCATGTTTCATTCCTGGGGACACTGTAGTTGCCACAACCAAAATAAAACTTAAGAAGCATTTAAATGAAATTATAATGCATTCAACCTTACTGAATACATAATCAAACCTTACGCATCAACTTTATTTCTAACAGAAAGAAGATCTGGGAGCCAGGACTTCAATCTATATCACAGGTCTAGCAAATGTTATAAATTATAATTATGTAAGTAAATAATCCATTTCTGTGCATTATCTCACTTATACAGATTCAAACTACTTAAATTTTGCACATTACACCTTCAAAGTTTTGTGTCACCATATTTGAATTTGTTACAAAAAACTGTTCATATATAATTTGTGGGCATGTTTATGTTTATCCCCATACAAAAGTTCACATGCCAATCTACAACGGCTCACTACACCATCAAAATGAAGGAAAAATATAATTTTTTTTTTGCCTTGTCACCATGTTCTCTGACATCCTGCAAACAGACAACCTAAAGAGGAACTGAAATACTGCAATAATTTTTTATGTAAGCTATGCTACTAGGATTTGTGAAGTTTAGCACATGGGACAGTACACATCCTACAAACTCATAAACTCAAAACAAATGGAAGTTTGTGGAAACACTCCAGTTCATCAGTCTGAGATCAGAATTGATTGTGGAATTGCTTTCAATAGAGAACATAACAGACAGGCAAAAGGCTTCATAAGATAATGATTCTACTGTATGTACAAAGTCACATAACCATCACAGACAAACATGAAATTAGTCCATGATTTATACAGACTTGGACATCAGACAATTAATCACACTCACAGGCCTGCAGAAAAACTGGTTCAGAACTTACATCATGAGCATAAAGTTGGTTAACATTCTAGTTTGGTTTGTCTCTTGAAGTGGCAAAGTCCTATAAAGAAATCTGAACAGTAAGTATTACATACCATTAATCTCATTACTTGAAATCATGTTTTAGTTATATACTTTGATTAAAAAATGAATTATATTGTATTTGTATGTTGATGAGCAATCATATATAGACACACACTTTATTTTTGTGAAAATTACCTTTAATAATAACATTTATCAGTTATCACTAATGCAGGGAGAGCAACTGGGTTTCACATCATGTTCACAACAAAACATGCCATCTGGCAGAGAAAACTTTGTATTAATGCTCCACAATACATACACCAAATTGATTTATGCCACAAAATGTAACAGAATGTTTCATGATGTACTCACTATCATCACTCCTCCTTCTAGGAATAAAGCAAGATATAAATTTTAAACTTCCTATAGGTTTATATCTGCAGAGAACTACTTCACTGCTGCCACAACCGTACAAATTGAAATCTTCATTTTTCTTTTAATTGTTCATAAACTCCTTTTTGGATTTGGTTCGACTGTGAGTATAAATGCCAAAGTAAGGTACCAAATTGTCAAAGTCAGTTTTTGACATACAACATTCATTGTGGCTGAAAGGATTTTAAAAAATTACAATTAATGTGATTAATGAATATTAGAAACAAAATTAATTTTGGTTTATACATGGCACGCAGTGGCACAATTGGTTCAGGTACTGCTCTACAAGCCGGAAGGTCGCGGGTTCGATTCCCGATGGTGTCATTGGAATATTTCAGTGACATAATCCTTTTGGTCGCACTATGGCCCTGGGGTCGACTCAGCCTCTAACAGAAATGAGTACCAGGAATATTTGCTGGGGGTAAAGGCGGCCGATGCGTAGGGCTGACAACCTTACCACCTTCATATGCCGACTGTCTAGAAATCTGGGAGCCTCAACCTCCTGCAACCCTAAAGGCCTGTCCAGGCCTGTAATGGGATTGCTTTACCATGGTATTTAGTGTAGAAACCTGAAATGTTGCACATTAGCTAGCAGAAGCACCTGCACTTTGCTTGTGATATGGTTGCATTCACAATATACAGTATACCCCGATTTAATGTTCCCACATTTAGTGAAATCCCAGATTTAGTGATGATTTTTTCATGTCCCGACAATAGCTCCATATAAACAAATAAACCCCCATTTAATGAAAACCTCGATCTAGTGAAATATATTCTAATTCCCAGCAATTCATTAAATAGGGGTTTTACTGTATAGGCAAAAAAAACAAGAAGTTTCGTAACTATGCAATTGGGACTGAACTGAAATTTAATCATGTCACTTACAAAACTAAATATTGGGATACACCTGCATAAAGGTGGGAAGAAGTTCAAACAAACTTATATAATTAAAGGGAATACAAGACAAACATTTCAACTTATTCCACAAACTACTACAACACTTGCAAATTGCTTGAACAGCTTTGGCTAATGCACAGCCAGGCAAGAATTTGGAGTAAATGTCATATCGCTTGATGTTCCCTATTACTGGCAGTTCTGCAGCAGAAAGCAAGAAATAAAAACACATTTACGTAATATACATATTTTCCGAGGAAACATGGAACCGTCTTTTGATTTTATAATGGTAACTGATAAATTATCATACATAGTGCCATGAATTTTCATATGATAGGAGATAATACTCATAAATATGCCTACATGTATTTTTCTGAAATATACCTTTCCACTGACAAGTACAAATATGACAAAGACTCAGATACTTGACTTCAGTTTTGGTAAAAAAAACTAGCACTTACTACATTCAATTTAACCTTTAAACAAATGGGCTGTATTTAAAATTTAGCACACAGCTTATGAAAAATGTTATTTGAACAGAAAAAGATAAAATTATGAACTAAACAGCATGCAGATTATGCAGCATGTCTTAAAAATGAGGAAAATTTCACTGTTGCCTAATATATAACATGGATTTCTAGGGGTTTTATTTATGTGCCTTCATGTATGCGACAAAAACGCACCTTTAACCCTTTCCTGCTGAACGTCCAGTATAGTGGTCGCCCTTTAAATGTGGCAAAGCGCCGAACGTCCACTATAGTGGTCGCTAACAGTGTGTCGAATTTGGAAGCATTTTTTTCACCCCTATCGCAGGTACTGCGAAAGATTTATACTAGGTAGGTCTGTTGAATGTTAGGGCTTCTTTGTGGAGTGAGAATTACTCCCCCTCCATCCCTCTACCTCCCCAGAAGACCGTTTTAGATGTCAACACATTTCAAGTGCGTAATTCTCTGGCGTGACTAACATTTCAAAACACAGCATGCTTTTGTTTATGTCTGGAACTGGAGTGCAGTGTAGCTAGAATTATAAGAGTGGCTTATGATACGAATACTGATTGACAAGCTGAATGGTTGTCAGTGGCGAACTGTAATGCGAAATTTTCAGATGAAATTATTACACAAAAACTGGAGATATCCGCAAAAATCCATGTTTACAGCTACAGGGGGCTCACAGACGTGTCTCTTGTAGTTCTGGGACACTCTTTAGGCGTTGTGGGGCAGTAATGTGCAACACACAGACGTCAAATATAATAAAAACATCGTGGGCACCCTTGAATAGCAGGATGTTTACCCAGCATTGACATTGTGGCTTTAGATCTGTTTTGCTGTCACCATACAAGTAGCCAAATATGACTTTCATTGCCTTAGCTCTGCAGATGGGACACAACTTGAAAGACACACTACATGACTACTGGTCAAGACTTAGACAGTTTCACACTCCGTTTTACGGTGATGAGACAGATTTTTACACATACTGCGATTTTTGCATTTTGCAGACAATTCACAGAGACCCGACCAAGGTGAGGGATATGACCGACTTTGGAAACTAAGGACCGTGTTTGACACATTGAACCAGGCCTATGCTAAATTCTATAACCCTTCCTAGCATTTGGCAGTGGATGAGGTAATTGTAAAATTCAAGGGCAGGGTCATCTTCAAGCAGTATATTCCCAAGAAAAGGAAACGTTTCGGCATCAAAATTTACAAACTGTGTGACGAATCGGGGTATACATATGACATGAGAGTGTACTTGGGTAAAGACTCACGCTCCGCCACTGATGACATGACTGCAACACACGCAACTGTTAGACATTTGACTTGCAGAGTTGAAGGCTTGGGACACAAACTATTTTTTTTATCACTGAGACTTTTTGACGACTTAGAGAGACGTAAAATAAATTCATGCGGGACAATACGGCCCAACAGAAAAGACATGCCCCCTGACTTTGGACCGAAAATACTGAAACTGAAAAGGGGTACAAGGTTGAGGAAATGGGGAAATTTGACAGCGTTAGTTTGGAAGGACAGACGAGACGTTTACATGCTGACTAACATGGACCCGCCACCAGCAGAAGGAAATTTTTGTGATGACAACAACCGCCCTGTGAAGCCTCACATCGTGGCACGGTATAACTGGCTCATAGGTTACGTCGACAATTCTGATCGTATGGCCAATAGCTATTCGACGAGTCGACGTAATTTCAAGTGGACCATGAAACTGTTTTGACGTGAATACGTCTTTAAATTTGCTTCCGTAGTGGGAGCCAATTCAGAAAACTGATGATAACAAAATTGGGGGATACAGTTTGGCATTGCAGCTACATATCTATCATCTACATCCAAAATTTAATTACACCACTCGATAGTTAAAGGATCAAAGAATTCATAACGTTCAGTGGGGACTGTGACGCCTCGCGCGCGGCGGAGGGGGAGGCGCCGCCATTTTCAGGTCGTTTCGTCGCGTCACATACTTTCGGTTTAGTATACATTTTGACTCGGAGAAGCTACGACGCTCGTTTCAGTTTCAATTTACAGCTCTCCTCAATATTTATCTATTGCGTACACAAAACATGAGTGTGGAATACTTATGGTGAATATATATGGTGTTAAAGTTAAAAATTTAAAAAAATTAATACAATGTCGGCCTATACTCGTCAAAAAGCCAATTCGAAATATATAAATCGTATACGGTTGGAAAAGGCTTCTCAACAGCTATCCACTGATACCCATAAAACACCATATCATACAGTGAGGCGGTGCCGGGAACGTAAAACAATGAGGGCGTCCGAGCGGATCAACGACTGCGCAGGTACATCTGACACTGGGGCGGCCGGGCCTATGCAAGTCGATGATGTAATCGCTTGTGTATCAACGCCGGGCTGTATAGACATCGGTTGTGTGCGATCGCCGATTATGACGACACATTCGGCAGCAGCTAGTGCACGTTTCACTACAATGTTTGTCAACAATCCATTCGGACATAAGTGTAACGTTTGTGACCGTCTATGGTTTCAGCGCTCCTTGAAGCCACCAAAGGGAAAACACTTAACGGTGCTTAGTAATCTCGATGTATCCTGCATGCCATTTGTATCGTACTTTTCGTATCACAGACCTATCATTAATAAAATTATAATACACTAATGATTTGTTTACCTCAATTGTTTCCTGAACCCGACTAAAGGAACATGTTGCCATCATCAATAAAATATGCAGATACGAAGGACTTCTTACTGTTAAGCAATGATTATGACATACATATAATACGCTGAAACAAAATATTACCCGTTAACGTACACGTATTCACGTTAAACACACGGCCGTGTCCCCGACACAGCCACACCCCATTTTTTTTCCACCTTCTGGATCTAACAGTACTCAGCAGTTGGATTCTGTTATCTTCATGTGGGGCTAAATATGCCTACCGAGATTTCAGACTTCTCCTGGTGAGGAATTTGATTGAAGAAGCTGGAAGAAGTCAAGATCGCCTCCCCCCCCCCCAGTTTGATTGGAAGGCCAAGTGCAGCTGCAACAAACGTAATAAGACTCGACGGCCGCCAACACTGGCCAGCAAAATCCAACAAACGCCGCGGCCGTGTTTGCTCAGCGCGCGGCGTGAAAAAAGGGAACAAAATACAAGTGCGCGAAATGTAATGTCGGCCTGTGCGTGGTGCCTTGTTTTGCGGACTATCACACTAAAATTAATTTGTTAAACACCAAAATTTTGTATTGTGATAGAATAGTGATCCAAGGTGACACGGATCGTCTGCAGCAGCCAGAATTATGTGAGTAATAAAATTTTTACACTCAATTTTATATAATGCATGCAATTCACAGGCCTAAATTTATTATAAAAATATGTTAACATTTTTTTTCCGAATTGATCAATTCATAAACACACTGCGAAATTTTATTTCCTGAAATTTGAAGGAAAAGTGTATGAGATATGATTTTTTTTCTAAGAGTAAGCGTTAAGAATTGAATTCCAAATTTAAAAACCTCGGCAGGCTGCCGTTGCACGGAGGGATTTAAATCCGGCGTTAAAGGGTTAAACCCTTTTATCAACTACATGAAAAAACTGTATCCTACATTCTTCTCCCAAAAGTAACTTCACATGTAGATGAAATCTGTGGGGGGATCATCAGTGTATATTTTGACATATAATTCTGTTAGAAAAAAGTTAATGTAGATGCCACTAAGTCACCTACAAAAACTGTAATGGCCCCAGTGCCATTACCAATTCCTCTACACACAGCATATGTAACTAAGGAGCGCACAATCTGAGGTTCTAACGGCAGTACATGGCATAACATCCCAGAAGACTGGAGCAATTGTACAGACTGTAGTTACCACACTGATAAGAAGGATTGCAAGCAACATGGTGCATGGACAAAGTTAATTTGTAATAATTTACTGAAGACTACTATGGAAGTACCGCTGTGTTATGTGGGACAACTAGTTTAAATAAATGTTTATACCATATGGCAAAAAGTGCCTCAATGTTAACAACAACAACAAAGTACATATGTACGTACATAACTTTTTCCTTTTGACTCTGTGCTTCCTCTGCTGCCTCTTCTTCTGACTGCCTGTACTTTTCTAACTGCTCCTTGAACAATCGTTTTTCTGGCTCCTGTAAACATGAGAATCATGAATTTCACTTATTATAGCAAATACACAGACGGCAAGTACATTATATGCTTAAAAGCTTCTGCTTACACGAAATCAGCAGGCAGACATTAACAAAAAGAGAATATTCTGAAGTCTATAACAGTATAAAAATTATTGTTATGAGGTCATGTAGCCACCATTTATAAACTTACATCGAAACTATTGTTACATATTTTCCCCTTACTCTCCCTTCTGTGAGAAAAGTGGAAGCATTATTTATATTCACCTGTAATTATTGAAACGGGCATGATGCACATGTTTAACTTTCAGGAAAATAACTGGACATACAGTATTTAACTTTGATCATTATTATAAGGTGGCATCACCCCCACCCCCAATTTTCAGATGATTGATTACAAAAAATTCCCATCTTATATTTCGGTAAATACCATACATTTTTGATGAGTTACAAAATGAACTATACTGCACTAGTACAGCATTACATATTTAACATATCCTGCATTTATACTATTTTTTTAAATTTTTTAATCATTTAAAAAATACAAATGCAAAATATGTAATGCTGTTTTTTTAATATATGTCACTAGATACACAACTGACATTTCTTTACTGTGGCCAGCAAACACCCGTGTGCATTTTTGTGCCCATCCTCAGTGGGTTAAATATGGTCAGTAAAACGTAATACTGATTGCAATACATTTAACTCATACTTTCCACCACCTTCTTTAAATAAATAACACAGGTAAAAACCTCATATTAACTGCAATACACTAAACTACATGCATAGACTCTGACTCACAGCAAATTAGAACAGCTGCAAGAACTGCGATGCCTGATGCATGCAAAAGGGTCCAAGTGAAGGGTGATGCAAGTTACCAGATACAATAATGTCACAAGAGTCTAGATCATGTTTAGTACTATTTTAAAAGAAGCTATAGTCAAGACAGCAACAATAATGTTTATCTAACAACTGTTATGTTTGCCACTTGCTGCATCACTGACAAAAATGTTATCTGCGATGTGTGCCATTTTTGCAGCACAGTCCCTACCATTGGAACAACACAACTTATCTTACACATAACAATAAGGAACTTCTTACATTTCTCCTGTTTTATGATAAATAGGATGAGTTGTTTACCTCGATCTGCTGCCTCTCTTCCACTTTTGTGACGTTCAGTAATAGCTCTTCATTTATATCCTGCAGCTCTTCAGCTTCCTTCTCCTTGGTGATTCGCAATAACTCCTGTTCCTTCTGTGTTTTTACTTTGTTAGAATCCTCTGGCTCTTGTGATTTGTTTTCTAGTCCCCTAGCAAGCAGCAACTTTGTTGCCTCCCCACTCCGTTCCTCATATGTCTGCAGAGCTGAAGCCTTCGCCGCACGATTCACACCTGGTCTTACATTGCTGTTCGTTCTGTCTGTGGAAGAGCTGATCACCCTTTGATGACCCTCACTTACACTGTCCAGTGTTGCTACTCGCATGGTGTTCACATTATCTGCTAACAAGCTCCCTTTTCTAACAAAATGTGGCTTAGATGTGCGATCAACGACTGGCTCAGCAGACTCCACTAAACTTGGGTATTCCACACCCTCTGTAAAACCAGATGTTTGTTGTAGGTAATGAAAATTTTTGAAAACATGACACTGAAACATGGTGCTAGCATAAAGGAATAGTATTGTCAGGCTTATGTTTTATGGGGAGTGGGCCATAAGTTTCTGGACTTGAGCAATATAACAATTTTAGAATCACCTTACTTATAAAGATCAGTATTGTCTCCTTCAAAATAATCCCCTTTGGAGTTCACACACAGAGCCTATCGCCTCTCCCACTTCTAGAAGCATCTCTGGAACTTCCGTTTCACGATGCTATCCAGCACTGCCTGTGATTCAGCTTGAATCTCCATGACATCCTCAAATATTCGTCCCTTTAACTGGATTTTCATCTTATGACCTGGTATGACATTACAACAAAACTTCCTTTCTGGCCTGCTCATGCAGGTCCTTTAACACAGAAAGTCAGTTATTGTTTGTGGTCACCATTTTAGCAGATGGGGCTTATATTTCAGCAGTCCACCCCACATTTAAAACTGAGGTTAAAATGCCTCAGCATGTAGCGTATGACAGGCCTAGAATGTTACAAACATCATTAATCATACAATGTGTGTCCTCATTGTTAACTTGATGGCCTTCTTCCACATTTTTATCAGTCAGACCTGACAAAGGGCAACATTCCTAACACTCAACAAAAGTATAGCCACTTTTGAAATGTAAATATCATTCAAAGGTTTGTGTTCTATTCATTGTGTCATCATGAAAGGCTCTTTTAAGCATTTCATAAGTCTCAGACACAAGTTTCTCCAGGTTGAAACAAAACTTGATGAAAATTCTTTCTTCTTTAAGGTCTGCCATTTCACTGGGCTGTAATAATTGCAGAACACACTCAACAAAAACACGCTTAAATGCAAATTGCACAAAACACACCATTTGGTTACAGCAAAACTTACCACACTAATTCACAATAAAACAACTCAGCGGCATCTAGCAGCACACAGACGCATTATATCCAGTCATAGGTCCATGTTGCCAGTCCAGAAACTTTTGGCTTACACAATATAGAACAAAAGAAGGTGTCCTTAATTGCTGGTTCAAACACTGAAGGCTATAACGTGCACATTTCCAAATTATTTTCAAATCCACAATTACAAGAAACAGAAATGGCACTGGATGATGCAAAATGACAGACAATTACTACCACTCTATCCCAGATTTCTCGAAGTTTCGCAACTGACAACAGTGCAAAAACACAAATTCTTATCACTGAGATACCACACAAGGGAATGAAGACACCATGTGCTTCACTCAGAACAATGCTTATTCCAGAAAATCTCAGTATTGGTTATGGTTAATCATTTAAAGTGGAGATTTAAATGCTTTAACATTCAGAATCTCTACATTTTACCCACAAAGTGTATTTATGTGATTCATATGATTCCTAGAATAAACAGCAATTATTTCCACATATACCATTAACCAGTTAGCCTTTGCAATGGACAGGCAGGATGTGAGTTTTTTATATACAGTTCAGATGCTTTAAAAGTTTAATACAATGAAGATGTAAACTGGACATACACCCATCCCTCGCTTTATACGTAGAATCCGTTACATGAAAGCTGTCTGTAAGGCAAAAATCCATACAGGAAAATTCACAGCAGTGCAAGTGTACTGACTAATGTACTTGCTTGACCTGCTGTACAGACCATTTGTTTGTAGAAGCAAAAACGTATTCCTTAAAGAAAAAAAATAGGTACCAATTATTGTTGTGAGTTGAAACAAAAATCCATAAAGCAAGGGTTGGGAGTATATGAAACGGTCAATTTAATAAGAAGTTCTGAATTACAGAGATGCAGTTAATGTGGTTTTCACTGTACATTGTTTTATTTTACCATTTACGTTGTCACTTTTCCAATTCATGTATTAACTGACACTTGTCAAAAGAATCTTATCTACATTACCTAACAGATCGTCATCTGGGAGACCAGGATGAACTGGTGCTTTAACTTCGGGATATGTAGTGTGCATTGGGTATGTAAGCAACCAGTCCTCATATCCTCCCTCCAGAATAAGCGGGGTGGACTTATAGATGATTCCAGGATCCCACTGTAAATAGCCCACAGTTTATTTGCTAACCTTGCTCATTCCCAGAACATAATACTACTACACAAGTACATACCATGATAACAACAGCTTGACAGCACTGCAACCATTGTGACTGACATCAGGCTGAGATGCAAACTTATCTCCAAATTAATATTTATACAGTCAACACAACATCAATTTATTAATAATGAATATTTAATACAATTTCTAGCTATATCTCATTCAGTAACACCACTTCTCCATAAGTTGCACAAGCACCCAATAATACCATAAAGTTTAACACAATTTTCCATATCCTTTGCAAATAACTGAGCGTACTATATATAACAAATACTCATCTACCCTTCTGACCTGTAAGAACTACTAGCATTATACACAATTTCAAATGTCCAAACAGTATAAACAGACTACATCACCATATGCTTGCTGCAACAAGCACATGGTGATCTATGTTTGTAAACTACAGAGTACTTCTGAAAGTGCCAATAATAACAACACGAACAGTACAAATGACCTTGCATGTTGCATTATCATACACTATTGTTTCTTTATCATAGTTATTTCTCAAATCTGATACTATGTCTTAGTGTATGCATTTTTGCTTTCTATGAGATGGGCAGGGCATGTGGCATGTATGGGGGAGAGGAGAAGTGCATACAAGGTTTTGGTAGGTAAACCTGAAGGAAACATATCCCTTCAAAACAAAGGTGGAGATGGCGGAATATGAAAACTGATCTTCAAGAAATAGGATGGTAGGGCATAGACCGGATTGATCTGGCTCAGGATAGGGACAAGTTGCAGGCTCTTGTGTACACAGTAATAAACTTTCAGGTTCCATAAAATGGGGGGAATTTCTTGACCAGCTGAGGAATGATAGCTTCTTAAGGAGTCTGCTCCATGGGGTTAGTTATATTTTCATTCTCATTTTGTTTTTTTGGCCATATGAATATCCATATTCTTCACACAAACTGATAAGGATTCATTAGGTACCAATAAATTTAGTACTTATATCTTGAAGATTCAAGTCTTCTGGGATGATCTACTATGTCACCTTATAAATAGATACAGCTGTTTTGAATGCGTGAAGTGCCTTCATTTTCGGAGGCAAGCTGGGTCAAGATTTTACACAGGAAGAGTGATATATAAAACATTTGTTGTTGTTCATGTTTCATATGTTTCACATATTGGGCCTGAAGATGGTATGATGATGCAGAAACAGGCAGTTGCCCACTATTAAATAATATTAACAACCTGTGTGTGGACTGTATAAATATGAACTACAAACCGTTTTAATACACAACAGGATTCAACAATACATGCACATATACCTTGTTTATGTGACTGAAAAGAGAAATTAAATCACACTGGTCTAAAAAATTACCAACAAGGAAATCCAGGCAACAAATGAGTTGAAGAGCATGCCAATGAAAGTTTCAGAAGATTTGTCAGTCCTGATCAAGCTGTCAAAATGTTTCTTTTGTAAGTCTGTAAATGTCACTGTCATACCGTATATTCTCAAATCTAATCCGCACCTTTTTTACAGTTTTAGAGGGCTAAAAAATCAGATGCGGATTAGATTCGCGGTCTAGAGCTGGATTTTGGAAAAATGATTGAGCTGCTGTACAATATAACAATAACGTAATTAACGTAATTAATAAACAACGTAAGAACAATACAATACAATAATCTATTATTTTATTATTTATTATTATAATTTATTATTCATCAGACTCGCCGTCATCACTCATAACTGAATCGTTATCCGTGCTCTCCACCCAGTCACTATCATCTTTATCTTCAACATCGTCCTCCCATACAATGTCATCTTCGGTTCCGTCCAAAGCATTGCTTATGCAACACTTCTTGAAAGATCTGACGATAATGCTCTCCGGGAGGGCTTTCCATGCAGCCGACACCCACCGCGCCACTTCTGAAGGAGCTGCGCGTTTGATTTTTCCAGTTGCTGTTAACTCACGGGCAGGATCCGCAATCCAGGTCAGATATTGTTGCCTCAACCTGTCTTTAAAGGGCTTATTAATGGATACGTCCATTGGTTGCAACACTGATGTCATTCCACCCGGAATGACAACAAGCTCAGTTTTCATCTTGCGGAGCTGGTCCTTCACGGAATCAGTGAGATGCCCTTTGAATGCATCAAGGACAAGCATTGATGGTTGATTTAAGAAGGCTCCAGGCCTACGACTCCATACTATTTTCAGCCACTCCAACATCAGCTCCTCCGTCATCCATCCTTTTTCCTGGACCCTGACTATAACGTCCTTTGGAAACGCCTCTGATTTGGGTAAAGTCTTCCTTTTCAAAATTAGCAAGGGTGGTAGTTTTCTCCCATCAGCAGTTGCTGCCAGCATCACTGTTAGGCGAAGCTTTTCGCATCCAGCGGTTTTCAAAAGTACCTCCTTTACACCTTTCTTCTCCACCGTGTAGTTTGGTGGCATATCAAGATAAATAGCCGTTTCATCGGCATTGGCAATTTGCCCCATCAGAAAATTTTCCGTCTTCCTAAGGTTGATGATGTACTGCTGATAATTCAACAACTTTTGTTCAAAATCTTTTGGGAGCTTTTGGCATATTGTCGTCCTATGCCGCAACACCAGCCCCATTCGGCGCATGAACCTTATGGCCCATCCTTTACTGGCTTTAAAACGACTTCGAGGAATGTTCAAAGATCTGGCCTTCTTTATCGCCTCCTCGCGAAGTAGATCATAACTCACAAACAGTCCAGTCTTGCGTCTCTCTTGAAAAAACGTGAATACTGCATTATCAATTTCAGGAAATCGTCCTTTCTTGGGTCCAGTGAATTTCCTTCGTGACGTCTCACACCCGCTGATCGCTGCCTTGTGTTTCCGCCATAGTCGAACGTTGCTTTCATCAACTCCAAAAATTGCAGCGGCTTTGCGGTTTCCATTCTCCTCTGCGCACCGAATAACTTCACGTTTGAACTTTGCCGTATATGAGAGTCGTTTAAATTTCAGGTGTCCCTCTTCCATAACTACGGTACACGACAAATTGGAACAAGCACCTCCCACGTTTCAACAACTAAAGCTCAGCTGGCTTCAGACGAGATTGCGCACGTCTGTTGAGAAAGGCCCCGCCTCTATCGGTATGACTCATCGGCCACAGGCGTAGCGTCGGATTTTAACGCATTGGTAACATCCAATATTATTCAATCGGTCGCCCCGTGGGCAAGGGGTGGTTGAAGGAAAGGTGCGGATTAGAATCGCGAACTAACTTTTTTCGTTTAAGAAGTCGCCAAAAACTGGGTGCGGATTAGATTCGGGTGCGGATTAGATTCGAGAATATACGGTATATTGCATCTCACATTTCCAGGAAACTCTACCAACTTCCAATTCAGTTTCATACAACAGAATGTTTAGTACAGTACAGGAAATACGGTAATAATTTTGTTATAGCTAGAATTTGGTCTCTAAATTCCATAAACTTCACGCGAAAATTGAACGTTACATACCTGTGAAATACCATTTCTCTATGTCTACTGGTTAGCGAACTTTATGGTGACTTTCTATTTCACAGTTTACAATGTATTTTTACATACAAATCTGATAGGGTTTTGTGCTATTTAAAACTTAAAGACTGTGTGATTAAAGAGAAAGTAACTTTCATGTCATTATACGGAAAGAAGGTAGGAAACCTTGCTGGAAAAGATCTTGAAAAAGGGAGGAAGGAAAAGAAATGAGAGAGAAAAACAAACAGATAAATAAGAGAGAGAGAGAGAGAGGGGGGGGGGGTAGTTTTCCAACTGTTACATCCAGATACAGGAATACAGGTAGGTCTCGTTTTATGCTGGGGTTACGTTCCCCAAAAAGTCGCACAAATCAAACAAAATTCCCATTTAAAACAGTGTATTTCTTGGGGGTTACAGAATTGACAACCTCATCCCATGTAGTGTATAACTATACCACTAGTGGACAAACGGACCTGTAGAGTACATATGTACTGTATATACAGTATATATACATTTCTATACAGTATACATACATTTCTATACAATATATTTATTTATTTATTTCTAATGCAATAAAAATGTAAGAGACTCACATCCATAGTTTTTTATATTGTTCATTCTCAAAGGACTGTGGTAGTCTTACTACACAAACACTTTAGTTCCTGACTTAGCACGTTCTTTAATTCTACGAGCATTATCACGAATTGTACATACACTACTATGAGGGAGTCTAACATTACCGCCTATGTCAACAAATCATTCACCTTTTTCAAGTCGGCTTATTATGTCTAATTGCTCTTCAATACCGATTGTCTTTCGCAGATTTTTCACTTGGATTGCACTAGGTGATGTGGATTTATGTTTCTCACTGATGTTGATAAGAAATGCCAATGCTGTTGAAGAGGAAACTACATAAGTTGTCATTATATCATCAACGTAATCAATCCATACACGTTACTGATGGCATGACAGTGACATCACTTTCTGCTAGCCTCATACATAAGATAAGTGTGGCCATGAATTGTCTATGCCAAATCGTGTTAAACTGAAAATTATCGTGTAAATTCAAAGGGTGGTGTAAATTTTCAAGTCACATTAAAGCGAAATTGAGCAAAAAGAAATCGCATAAAATGAAACCTGCCTATACATATAACCGCAGTCTTCTTCAAATCAAGCTTTTGGCTCAGACACTTAGTCACCAGCCCCTCACCATGGAGGCCCTGGTTTAATCCAAGACCAGTCCACATAGGATTTGTGGTGGATAAAGTGGGATTGGGACAGATTTCTCTCTGAGACCTCAGTTTTCCCATTAGCATCATTCCACCAGTGCTGTGTTGCAACATTTCATTCATCCACCATCAACACTAAATAACCTTAGCTATTGACAGCACCATTACATGGAACAATTCCCTCTCATATCAAGGCTAAAGAGTTTAGTCCCTCCATCACAATACATCTGAAAATACAACTTACATATGATTCCCAAAAAAACAAACACACATAAGAGGTAAAGTTTCTTGTCTCTTTGCACATAACTGGCCTTATACCAACTCAGTCGTATCATTCACCCTTTGGCACCGAAATTAAATGCCCAGTGTGATGTGCAGGAGACCAGAATTTAAATGAGAGCTGCATAAAGACCATTAAACGGCTGTCTCTAAACCCAACATTTGGCATTTTGAGCACCACACTGTGTGATGAGTATACCTGACATTAGGTGCCAAAGGGTTACCTTACATTGGAACCTTACCAATTTTAAAAATTGTGCATATGGAATCTAATCAGTAAATTAGAATCAAGATATCAGTTTTGACACTTTAGCAGCAACATAGCTGAGGATTCTGTTCTTCTGGGGTATGACACTGTGTCAATGGGTAACTGGATCTTGACATTTCAAGGCAATGTAGTGTCCTCATTTTCAAGCGTTGAAACCTCCTAGAAAAATTCTTTTACGACCATTAGAATCTGATTAACCACTGACACAATATCACATCCCAGAAGAATGAATCCTCAGTACCACCATGCTGGATAATTAGAATTGTATCCTCAGTACCACCATGCTGGGTAATAATTAGAAGAATGGACTCCTCAGTACCACCATATTGTATAACAATTATAAGAAGGGAATCCTCAGTACCACCATATTGGATAATGATTAGAGGAATGCAATCCTCAGTACTACCATGCTGGATAATAATTACATGCTGATGAGTTCAGTCACTATACTAAATAAAAATACTAAAAGGGCACTACGTATAAACTATTCTTATACCATGTATTTAACTTCATAGTGTTAAATTACACATTACAGTGAATATTTGGCCACAGTCAAAAAGTTAAAATATTATCCAGCTGTACTTATTCCTAATGAATTATATTTCCAAAATGTCATATAGGTCTACATACCCTGATCAAAATATTCTTCAGTGTGTACAGGTTGGTACCAGGCTGGTGAGATTTTTCTGATGTAAACCAATCCAACAGCACAATTAAATCTGCATCTTTCCTTTGACTCCAAGATAATCTTGATTCAGGAGGAAGTACCTTTTCCAATGCTGCTGCACTTATCCTAGAAAAGTAACCAAGGGCCAATAATCCACACTAACAATTGATGAATTAGAGTCAAATTATGTGATGCTTATGATTATGAGAAATAAACTTATATAAAACATGCCAATTTCTTTATGTCAGACTTCTCTTATTCAGATTATATTATCAACCACTCCATTAAATCACATTAGAAACATTCTTATGGCTGTTCTCAATCCATGCAACTACAATATGTTTACAATCCCAACATCCTTAACATATTCAGCCACTGTCATGGACACCCCAACACTCGAGTCAAGACAATGGGCTCACATTAAAAGATTCAATGTAAAATTTTCAAATATTAAAATATACCATCTATAAAATTAATCAATAAACTGCTATTTATATCACTTAAAATTCTTTAAGCATTATTTTTTATTATATCATTATGTTATTATTAACATTGATGTTGATTGTTGACATCTTTGCTATGTAAGTTAGCTGACTATAAAAAATCCATAGTTTTTTCCTTCTTTTTCCTTTTCCTTTCCCCTTTTTTTCCTTCTCTCTCCCCAATGTAAATGCATCTCTTCTATATTCCTTCCTATATCTGTCATATTCTTTCCTGATATGATGTAAATACAATCTTTATTCTTCTTCTTCTTCTTCGGTGGCACTACAGTCCAATGCGGACCTTCGCCTCCTTAATGGCCCTCTCCCAGTCCAGACCTTTCTTTCCAGTTGTTAATTTTACACTTCTTAATATCTGTTTGTACACAATTCCACCATCTGTTTCTTGGTCGACTTCCTTGGGGATTATTATTAAATTCTTGACTTACTGTTCTTTTACTCTCCATTCTGTTAACATGACCAATCCATTTGAGCCGACCTATTCTAACAACGGACAGTATATCTAAATCTCCAAACATCTGTATTAGTTCCTTGTTATGTCGCTTTCTCCAATTTTCATTTACATTAATTGCCCCAAATATTCTTCTCAGAATTTTTCTTTCAAAAACTGCCAGCCCTTTAGCAATATCCTTATTCAATGTCCAAGATTCTGCTCCGTATGTAACCACCGGTCTTATTAATGTCTTGTAAATTTTAACTTTTTCTGCTCTAAGTACTGATTGACTGTTTAGTATAGGAAGAAGTGCACAGTATGCTCTATTTGCATTTGTAATTCTTTTTTCAATCTCTGGTCTTAATTCATTTTTATTTGTTAAAACTGTACCAAGATATGTATAGTCTTTCACTATTTCGAAATTATATGTTCCCATTTTTACATTTTCAGTTTCGTTGTAGGGCTTTCGTGATACTGTCATAAATTTTGTCTTTTTCTCATTTATTTCTAATCCCATCTTATTTGCTTGTTCTATCAGTGATGTAAATACTTCTTTTACATCTTGTAATCTTCTTCCCATAATGACCATATCATCAGCATATGCCATAATTTGACTGCATCTGTCAAAAACAGTTCCCTTTGTTTCTACTTTAGATCTTCTAATTGCGATTTCTAGCACTACATTAAATAACAAAGGAGCAATTGCGTCTCCTTGTCTCAAACCTTTCATAACTTCAAATTCTGGAGACAAATGTTTACCTATTTTGACCTTAGTATATATTTCATTATTTAGAATTCTGCACAAATTAACTAATTTTTTGGGGAAACCTAATTTATGCATTTCACTCCATATTTCATTACTCCATACATTGTCATATGCTGCTTGAAAATCTATGAATAGATAATAATAATAACAATATAATAACCATGGCTCAACAGCCCTATATGGGCTCGGGCCTCCTCTTGCCTCCTCTTTCCGAGGTTACTGGGTCATGCGCATTCGTGGCAGTTGGTGACTGGCCAACTGGCTGCGCTGCTGTTCTATCGATCCTGATGTGACCGCCAGAGCCATCTGACAGGCAGTCAGGAGACTTGGGTGAGAAATGGAGGCTTTGAATTTAGCTTACGAAACATTTCTATGAATAGATAATGTATATCTATATTCTGTTCCCAGCATTTTTCCGATATTTGTCTCATAGTAAAAATCTGATCAACAGTTGATCTTCCTCTTCGAAAGCCCCCTTGGTATTCTCCTATTATTTCCTCTTGCGTATAAATTATTTGCCAAATTTTATATGTTGTACATAACAGTATGACTGCTCTGTAATTGTCACATCTCATGGTGTCCCCTTTCTTATGAATTGGACATATTATGCCATACTTCCACTCCTGTGGTACAGTCTCTTTCTCCCATACTTTTAAAATTAGACCACACATAACCTTCCTGAGTTCTTTTCCTCCCTCTTTAATCAATTCGGCTGGAATTTGATCATGTCCAGTTGCTTTTCCATTTTTTAATTTACCTATTGCTATCTCTATGTCTACATCACTTGGTGGTTTAATCTCTGGTTCTGCAGTTTGTACGCACATTGTCCACTCTTCTCCACTGTGGTTTTCTGTTCCATCTTGCAGTTCGAAGTGTTTCTCATAATATTCAGACCATCTTTGTAGTGCTTTCTCTCTATTGCTTACTATGGTACCTTCCTTATCTCTGATTAATAGTGTTTGTGGTTTGAATCCTTTTCTTATACTGTTCACTTCTTGGTAGAATTTCTTTGCTTCCTTGTTATTATAAGCTATTTCCATTTGTTCCAGCTTTGATTTAAACACATCTCTCTTTTTTTGTCTAAATATTTTATGTGCTTCTTTTCTTTTATCCTTGTATTCTTGTACATTTTGTCTGGTATTTCTGTTTATCATTTTGATGTAAGCTCTCTTTTTATCTTCCAATATCATTTGACATTCTTCATCAAACCAACTATTTCTCTGTTGTCTCTCTTCTTTTCCTATTATTTTTCCTGCCGCTTCATTTATTCCTTTTTTAATTTTGTTCCACGTTTCATTTATATCTTCCACTTCCTCTAGTTGAGCATTTTGTATGTTTGCTGTTACCTCCTTGATAAATTCTTCTTTTACCTCTTTCTTATTTAGTTTGTTAATATCCCATTTCTCTATTTCACTTTTCTTAGTCTTCTCAATTTTCTTAACTTTTAATCTAATTTTTGCCCTCACTAAAAAATGATCTGATTCTATTTCAGCCCCTCTCATACTTCTTACATCACACACATTAGTGCAGTGTCTTCTGTCTACTAGTATATGATCTATCTGATTACATATCTTGTTGTCAGGAGATCGCCAGGTAATCTTGTGAATGTCCTTATGCTGAAACCATGTTCCTGTCACAGCTAAGTCCCTTCCTAGTGCAAAATTTACCATTCGTTTTCCATTATCATTTGTTTCATTGTGAAGGCTGTGTCCTCCACATGCTGGATGTAAATATGTCTCTTTTCCAACTTTAGCATTGAAGTCCCCTAATATTATTTTCATGTCATAATTGGGAATTGCATCACATGTCTTTTCCAAACAATTGTAAAAATCTTCTTTAACTACTTCCTCTTTGTCTTCAGTTGGGGCATGTGTTGATATCAGTGTCAAATTGTAGTATTTACGTTTAATCCTAATTTTACAAATTCTTTCATTTATGGGTTCAAAATCTAATAAATTATCCTTATTGTGTCTACGAATATAAAATCCTGTTCCAAATTCATGTTTGTCACTTTTATTTCCACTATATAAAATCATATAGTTTTTCTTTATCACCGTTCCTTTCCCTGGCCATCGAATTTCTTGCAGGGCACAAATATCTATTTTATACTTAAATACAATCTTTGACTGATAATGTATTTATTAATTTCTTATTACCACTTTCTTAATTACATTTTACATTTCACATTATTATATTAATTTGATACATTTTACATATCTGTTATCCTTGTTATGCCATTCCCATTTAATTGTGGTGTCAAATGTACTGTAACTTTCACGTACATTGTATCTGCTGGGGCAGACAGCCTGCTGAGTAATGTATGTTGATGTTAACTATGTGCATCATGATACTCTGTCATTTACCATTCCAACATGAAACCACAAACTTGTGAGTTTGGAATAACACTGATGACATTCAGTACATAGCCTAAGTCTTTACACAGCGACAGTGCATTGAAAAATATAGAGTAATTAGAACAAATTACAACACAGCAAAAAATTTTGGTTTCCCAAACCGCAACTTAAGATGTTAATTTTATATGCAGCCATGTTACAAATAGTCCCAAAAATGTTGGTATAACATATGTGTACCAGTTTTCCTGCTAAAGTAGCTAGGCTTAAACTCTGGTAACTGGTACCTCCTGAGCCATTTATCAGGGAAAGGAAAGTTACGCATTAAAAAAATAATTTCTAGTACTAAATTACACAGTCCTTGCCATTTCTTAAACCTGCCATGAACAAACCCTTAAGACTCCAAAAGGAACCAGAGCAACACAGTGTGGCTAAGGTAAAGTTGCAAACCCATGTCATGAAGGCATATCGGGAAGTGGAGGTACAGCTCCATTCATTAACCCTGGCAGTAGAAAGGAGTAAGTGGACAGCTTCATGCCTCACCCACTTTATCCCCAGGAGTAAGAATTGCAGTATCCATTGAATAGGGGACTGTGTGGGCCCCAGGGCCTATCTGGAAAATTTGAAGAAGGGACATATCTCTTGTGTCTGTATATAATTGAACCATGATTCCTTGGATGTCCATTCCATGGCCTAGTTACTATGCTGACTGAGCTATCACTGCTCCAGAGTGGTTATTTAACTAAAATGTTTCAATGGTGTCTTTACCTTAAAAGTAGAATACTCACCCTGGTTTTACAATTTCTTCTGGAACATTTATACAGTTTCCTATAGTCATATGAGACTTATCGTAACAGGCAGCTGGCCGGGAATCAAGAATTAAGATGTTGGTTTCCTTTTCTTGCAAGAGAGAATATAGCTGTCTGCTTGAAATACTAATATCACTTGCACCTAATGAGAAAACAAACCTAGTTACATATACATACAGCATAAACATTAAACTCAGGTAAAAAGCATCACACTGAGAAATGAACACACACATTAAAGAACATGACTGATACATATATGTGCACAAAATACAGTTGAGCAACTGCAGGATAGAAGATGACTCCGTCCAGCACTTCTTTGGACCTCTCTTCTTCTTTATGCTCTTACTTCTTTCATATTAAACTGTACACAGTACTGAGCATGGTACCTACAAGGTCACAAAGAGCAAACCACTTAGATGTATTGTCAGCATCTCTCACATTTAATTTCACATAACACAATAGGCAGCAACTATTAGTGCATGCATGCAGTATAAAACAAGTAAAGTTGAACCCGGTTATAACAACATCGGTTTATATGACACCTTGTCTATAGCGTCAGATATTCTGTGGTACCAATTAATTCCTCCCCGTTAACCGTAGCATTATACCCCTCGCTTATAACAACACTCATTTATAACGACACAAAATATTCGGTCCCTTTCATGACGTTATAACCGAGTTTGACTGTACATTATACAGATGTGCAAGTTCTACATGGATCAAATGGGAATAACAATACAGATTGCACATATAGAAGACCAACTTTCCCGTTAACACTACGGCTTACCATTATTAAAATGATACAATTGACAACTGAACATTGAAATTTGGGAAGTGTACCACAAATCATTCAGTTACAGCCTTTTGCAACAAACTTAATCTTTTCAAATTACCTCTAATCACATTTCATTCTGTACCTGCAGTTTTTTCTCACAGTCCCAGATGAGTGAGACAAATCCTGCACTGATATAGTCATGTGAATACATAAAAGTTGTACTGAAACATACTCACCACACTCCGTGGACCGTAATCCTTCGTAAGAAGCTAACAGGCACTCAGCTGGTCAATAAATTCCCAGCCTTCTACAGAACGAAAAAGGTTCATTACTGTGTTCATATGAGTGTGCCCCTGCACCCTAACCTGAACTGCTGTAGTAAATTAAAATTTTCATGAGCGAGTATTATGTTCTCTTACACAAAAATTAATTCAACAAAATATTCCATGACATGGTACAAAAAATAATTTTTTTACCATCACTGTCTGCTGGCGATTATGCAAATTGGTCTACAAGTTCTAATCAGCACACAACTTCAGGCCAACTAATGAGACTGCAAATAAATGTCCATCAACCATTTATTGTAATGCATATGATCACAAATAACAGCTAACTGAAAATTTTGGTGTTCACGTTTGTTCACTGCTGGGAACAACCAGTTCTCTATTGCAATTATTGTCGAGATGAAATTTAAAAATAAATGCAAAACCACACAAACTAAAAAGTAATTATTTTTAGTTTATGTGTGGTTTTGCTTTTATTTTCCATAGTAATTATAATTACTATGGACAATACAAGGTGTCACAACACTTCCAGGCACCATGGTATCTTAAATTTGTTGCGCTCTGTTTTCTGATGACACAAATTTTTACGTCACCTGATGTTCCATTGACTAGATTGGTGTCTTCACTTGGCCTTTCCAACTTAACCTGCTTCCTCTTCAGCTCTTCCTTTGCCTCTCTTTCCTCTTGAGCTAACTGTTCAACTTCAATTTTCTGTTGTTCATTCATTAACTCATATCTGTCAATCACGCCAATATTTATCAAAATTAATAATCCTGCTATTTTCACAGCACCAAGAAAAATGTCATTAATACAAAGATCAGGAACCACTAAGCTTCAAAGTCCAATTAAAATTAAATGCAATGAAATATGCATTTTAATTTAATTGTAACATACATACCTTATTATACAGAACAAAATTTGTGTCACAAGGAATGGCAACCACATGCAAGTAGGGTTTCTAACAATCATAATGACTGTAATATGAACGACAGTTGTGTAATTTGAGTAAGCAAGGTGCCTAGAAGCTCTGGCATGTGACTTCTTTGTTGCCAAGTAGGCAACACCTGAGAGTCTAAATTTTCTGCCAGTAAAATGAAATCCGAAAGCCCAGAATCCGTGAGTATTCGTCAGTAACATGAAATCTCAAGGCCTAAACTTAGTGCTACAAATAACGTTGTTGTAATTAGGTTTCCATCAGTAAATTAAAATCTGGACACCTTGTTTCTTGCACTAAAATGAAAACTCAAAGCCTAACACCCATGGCTTAAAGTTTGATTTCCTAAAATGCATTCTCTTTCTTCTTTCATCATCTCTCAAAGCCTTAGGTCGATGGATTAAAGGTTTGGTTTCCAAAGTTTCTAACCTCCATGGATCACAATTTCTTTTTCGTTACAAATAATGCCTGCAAGCATATGGTTTGTGCATATTCATGGTTTTCTCACGTATCTTCAACACTGACAGTTGTGTAACAGCCTTGTGTTGGCAACCTTAATCTAATATGCTCTGAAACTTGCAAAATTAAAAAAAAACATAGCAAGCAAGGTGCATAAGGTATATATTATAGTAAGTTATCATTTGCTTGATCCATATCCCTTTGAATAACAAATAACAGTATTCTGGGGTGAGAGTAAATAATAATTAGTAAAAAGTCTGTAACTGGCCAGGATCAGTAGTTCAAGTCTCGGACTGATCTTCCAAAAGATGAGACAATACACTGGTGATTTGGTTGTTATCCCATTTATATAATTATATCCAGATTAATTCAAAATTGTACTATTCAAAATTTAGAATGTGAGGACAGGGTATGCAGTTCAAACTCCTAATTGCTGTCAGCGCATCAGACACGCATTTATAAGACTGAAAGGGGTTTATCAAACCACATTCCCACCAGCAAGCTTGCTTGCAGGCTGGCTGTTTCTTAGAAGGAGGGGGAAGTATAGATTCGCAAATGTTTACTTGAACGTTACTTCACTGTTAAGAGTCTGAGGACCACAAATGATTATCATGGTTTGTTGACCAATATTCTCACAAGTGTAATTAATCAGTAACTATGATATAATCAGTTGCAAGAACATTATTAATAAACCTAAATAAATGCAAGCTGTGTGATTATGTAAAGACAGTTTGTGATGATTAGACACGGCTTGATATTCCCCAGTACGTATTCGTTAAAGAGAACACTCATGTAAAGGGATGAGAATAATAAGTAAAGTACCTATTATGAATTCAAATGATCAAATTCGAAATAAAGTTCAAACAACTGAACCAAAATTAACGTTAACAATACACAACTGCCATACATTCAACAATGAGGTAACTGAACTAAACAGTACAAAAGCCATTATGTATGCAACATTCACCTTCGATGTAAACTGCCTGCAAGTTCCTCTGCCACATCCATTGCAAAGGATACATTCTGTGGACCAAGTAATTGATTGAAATAGGCCTTTTCCTTCTTGTACTCTTCTAACCCCTGAACCATGGTTACTATTGTAAGGTATTTCATATAGTTAATATAACCCAGCTCCTCGTCACCAAAAAGCCTATATCTGGCTGCTTCACCAAACAACTTGTCGGCTGAAGTACACAATCTATAAAAAAAAAAGTTTAAAACATTTAACATGACTGAATACACTGTAAAACAGCATAATTTCGGAACCATTAGGTTTACTTACGCTTTTACTTTTCTCCCTTTAATGGACTCGCCAATATTGTAAAACCTTTTTAAATCTTCAAGTGATTTGCCCATATATAAAGGCTTCAATTTTGTTTCTGGCATTTTGAATTGTGTTCCACTTAACAATTCAATAACGTTCCTCTTACAGGAGTCAAGCTGTCAGTTCTTCTAAAATCTGATATAACTTGCTACAGTGACACGTATAAAATTATACACGGAAGATCGTCTCTAGTACGTCATATTTCGGTAACAGTGAATTACGAATATAAAATCAAAACCGTTACTTGCACACACCACCTTATTACCATCCTTACATCAGCCGTTACATTTTTGTTTGACAGCTATATCTGTGCGATCTGTGGTAAACCTGTTAACTTTTTAAAGCACAGATGAAAAGTTTCTAAGCGACTTCGATATCACGGATTGGTACTGTAATCTGTGCTCTCGTGTATGCACCTTGTCCTGCCATCTATAACGGCGCAAAGGGTAGCCCGTCTATCAGTTAGGCTTCTTTCAAACGTCCAGGTTTTCCACTCGACCGGCGGCAGCACAATTTTGAAGG
Organism: Reticulitermes speratus; assembly: GCA_021186555.1. NCBI lineage: Eukaryota > Metazoa > Arthropoda > Insecta > Blattodea > Rhinotermitidae > Reticulitermes > Reticulitermes speratus. The sequence continues at coordinate 24,122,659 of JAJKFL010000004.1, forward strand.
TTTAAAAACAACTCCGATTTTCGCCAGCTGGTCGAACGACCACCAACGCTGACAAACTAGTCCTGCATGAGGAACGATCTCCAATGGATCGTAATGGAATTATTGCCATGTCATTTATGTACTGTCGTCTTAAACCCAGACGTAATAGTTTTCATCGAGTTCACCCAATAATTAAAAAAAAGTGAAGAAGTCGGTGCATTTTACATACTACTGTCAAAATCTTCTATCATACTATTCTATGGACTAAGCGGCGACGCAATATTAATAATTGTGTATGAAACTCAAAATCACCCGTTTTCACGACTCACGAAAATCCAGAAGATTAATTCACGGGATCAGTACTCTATTGAAACTGCTGTGCAAGGATGCAACCGGATACGTAAAAACCGGTGTGCGAACACGCCGATAAGCAGCACGTGCAACATCGTGATTGAGGGGTGGCCCATGACCAGGCACAGTAGTGGACATCTCCAACTGCTACCCCGCGGTGGGCCGATGAATTCACCGCCGGTCTCAACACCAGGTTGTGTAAGGAGACATTTGCGTTCCTGTATATAACTAATTTGTCCGGCGAGAGTCGAAAGCTGCCGGTCGATCGAAAACCGGTGGCATGTGAAAGAAGCGTTAGGGCGGAAAGGGCAGCCTTAGCGGTACCTGAGTAGCAAAAGTACGCTTTCTTTCTTGGACCTCATCACCATCATCATGAGCTTCACGGGCCGTGAATATGGAACCGATACGTTGTCCCGAAACGTCGGTAAACAATTACCACACGACGCCGCGTAATATCCCAAAAAAGCGCAAATTTGAAAATCTTGTTTTCTACCAGTGTCGCCAACACCACTGTTGTGCAATACTGCGTCCCTAATAAAGAAAACAAAGTACAGTATATGCTCTGCTAGCATGAATCTTATTCAGTAGTTACAATGCAAAGGAGACTTCGGACAGAATTTTGTAGGAAACGACCAAGGAAAGTGTCCATCTAGACCTTGTAGTAAAGGGAAAAGCAAGGTAAATGACCAGTCACTGACGGTTAGGGGAATGAAGTTTGAGCAGCTTCAGTTGGCAGTCAAAGGAAATGAACAAGACAAGCTGCCGGGCAATTAACCAGGTGACGGTGCATAGTACACACAATTCTGCGAATTTTTTACAAACAAAATTGTAATGACGAAGAAAAGTTCAGTAAAAATGTACGAAACTGTACCATTATGCCTGTTTTCATGAATGACCTGTATATCTGGAGAATACTGACTTATGGGCATGTAATCTGAGAACCTTGAAGATGAAGGCAGCACACATCTCCAAAACGCTGGTGAATTTATACCAGACTACATGGTCTCATACCTTGCAAGCACTATATTCATACTAATGCCGCCAGAACATCAAATCTCACCCCTCTTATAAATGGGAGATCATTTTACCTCCCCAGTAAATGTGGTAGTAATAATGATGCATCATTAACATGCTCGTGTAGCTAAGTGCAAGAAGTACGCCTACTAAGACTTCGATATCACAATTGGTAACACAACCCACTACTATTCCTGTAATTATACAAAGTTAACATTACTGTAGATGTTAAACAACTACGTATGCTACACACTTTTTGAGGATGTTTCGGCCCTCAGTGTTGGCCACCTTCTGGTCTATAACCAACAACACGTAGTCGAATTTAACTGCAATATAAAATCCATGTTTACATTTCATTACCCAAGGAATTGAGGCCCCATTCCCTTTAAGCTGCAATATTCTATACAGACAACTTTTTAAAATTAATAATGCGTGTTCATTTACTTTTACAGGAATTATCGAAACTCACTAACTTCATGGACCTTCCACATCACCTGATGTATTAAAATTGATATAATTAATGTAACACTACATTTCAGGAACAGAACTGGCCCGTCTTCAGGCTTACTTCTAAATCATATTCTTACTACATAACTATTTACATTCTTGTTTAACGCAGATTACACTGAAATCAGTGAACACAACATGTGCCTAAGACAGGATCTCAAATCTCACTAAACATTTTATGCATGATATTCACAGGAGAACCAAACAGAATACTCCTCCTGCAATGTCTACATCTTCTGAACTGAAGAGGCTACACAAGTACAGTTTTACGCCCTGTGCTATAGAAAGAGTTATGTACTTTCTATCCAACACCAAATGGTGTTATGGTCTGTGCTACACAGCTATAAACCTTATACTGCAGAAGCCCTAATCCAGTTTTCTGTTTTACATTTCCTCTCACTGGATTCAGCTCCATCCTTCTAAACTTTCAACAAGTTTTTCACAGGTTTAGGCAACTGCCAGGTGGACATCTTGTACCCCTCCACACAATAAATGCCTCACATAGCCAATACTGGATTTTATAAATTCAATTCAAGCTCACTTCTTCAAATACACACCCCTCAACAGCTGCTTGTATTTAACTGCTGATGCATTCACTGATTCATTTTTTGCCTCTAGACCTACCAGACAGTTTCTTCTGTGGAAGGAGTTCCTCTCTGATATACGAGTTAAAAACTAACACTTTGTTATTCATATTTTTAACTTCCTTCCAGCTATTAATAAAGTCAATGAATTCATACTTTTTCTGGAACAGGCTGATGAAGAGAAACATACTTCTTTCATATTTTTCCTCTAATAGCCAGTTAGGGTTGTACATTTAATAAGTATCAGAACTGATTATTGTTACCAAAACATCAACTATCTCACACACACACACGTATGTATGTTTGTTGAACGAATAAATATAAAAATATCACAACTTACACAACTATAAAGGCAACATAAAACACAATTTATGTTAACAACTCTTAACAGAATCACAGTATTATTCTGTCTTTATTCCTCCTAGGCTACAAATCAAACTTAGTAAGCTCAAGTATGCTCATCTCACAGCCAAATATTACTTCAATGTTTGCAAAAAGAAAGCTCATGAATTTCATTTTAATTATGGTCTGCTTCCTTGTAAAATACACAACAGTGTTCCTACATAATTATTTGAATGACAAAAGGCCATGCAACATAAAAAAGCTATTTTGCTACACGTGTTTCTTTTAAGTAGATAAATTTACAAAATACAGTTTCAGTAAAATTTTAAAATGTGAGATTCCATTTTTAAATTTTTAACTTCAGTAACAAATATTCACAAAACAAAGCAGTACACTCTATTTACATTAAAATATCTCAGTTCATCATTAAGGAAGATGATATACAAAAACCTGAAGGCTACTTACATGTAACATCGCGTAAAATAGTTATAATTGTGTGTGTTCATAACAACACTAAATTTCATTTATAGTCAATTCTTCTTGAAAATCAGAAAGTATTAAAGGAGGGGGAAAGGACAGCAAAACATGCTGTATCTAAAAATATCCTACGCACCATTCTCACAGGTTCATTCTTGCTCTCATATAACATAAAACTATCAACCATAACAACACAGATTTCATCTGTACTGTAGAACAACTTTTAAAAACTGCAGATAATAAAGATGGCACAAATTTATGTACAGAATGCTGCACTTATGGAACGATGCTGTTTTTATGGAATCCTGTAAGTCAGTAACACTAAAAATCCTTGCAGACTATGGACAAAAGTACTGTCCGCTGCATACCTTATATATTCCTGTAGCAGGTCTTTTCCAGAGGTAAACTGGCTGTGGCGTGGTGTCAACCACCCACCCCATCTAGTGCCAAGGTTAAAGAGAGAGTAGAGCTATACCTCTACTCCCCCTCTGTGCCTTTATTCCTGTAATTCAGTATATGAATGTTGCACTGAACATCTAAACTGATTTCACACTGTAATTTCTGTACAGAGTTAACTACAACTATTTGACAGTTTAATAGGAAACACATTCTAAGTAATGCCATATATTGTGACATACCATGCACTGCTACTTCCAATCCCCAGAGCAGTGGGTAAAAATGAAGGATGGGGTACCACAAACACACTTCCACTCACAAGCATTTCAACTTTTAGCTCCTTATTTAAATTAATTAAATTCATACTGTTTGTGTATTAAAGAAACTACATTACTGTCTTCTCGAATATGACACCATGTAGCCTGGTAGAAATTTACCACTGTTTCAGAATAACTTGCTGGTTCCATCTGCAGGGTAGGAAAATAAGCCACATGAGAATGAAGGTGAAGGATATGGGGCAAGGGAAGCTAGAACCAAGGGCTGTGGATGAGCCAGTATAAGATGGTGGTTTTAAAACGGCACTGGGACTGTTGGTGCAGGCACAGCATGGGTACGAATTGGAAAAAAAAAAAAAAAAAAAAAAAAAGCAGTGATACAAAAGACTTTTAGATGGGGTAAAGAAATGATAAGGGCTGAACAGAATAAAAAGAAATGAAAAAACCCACTAGACATTCTTCCCCAGACACCTCATTGTTGTACACTGAAGATAGAGCCAGCAAGTTCCTCCAAAAGTTGGAAAATTTCTGTCACAATACCTAGTGTCACATCCCAGAACATATCAGTTTTTTATAGTCACAGCTGGCAAGAACTTCAAATCTTACATTAAAGACTGCAGTTCCAAGAAATGAGATCTCAGAGGGAAACCTTAACATTGAAACTGTATGAAAAAGGAAAAACACACCATTTTTATGGCTAATGTCAGCAATATAAAATAAAAATTGTAACCAATAACTGTAAAAGACCACTCTCTCCCACCCCTATCAAAAAACAAAGACTGTTCAACTGTCAACATTATCACACCGCAACAATAATGTGACGAATATAATAAATACACTTGGCAGTGTCTTATGTCAGTTAAAAAGGGTACGGTAGTGAAGGTCACATTCACTCGATGGGCCGATGGCCATCAATTGGCATTGTATGGAGCACCTCATCTAATAACTGCAAAGCACGATGTAAGTGTACCTGCAAACAGGAAGAGATACACATCTGAAAACAGCAGTTTTCATATCATGTACCTCTACAACCATTTTCTTAAATGTTTACCCTGCATTGTGTAATTAAACATAATGAATATACCCCCTCACTCCTCTCTCCCCCACATGTGCAAAATTCTTGCACTTCAATTGTTACTGGAATTAAATATCTTTTATTGTATGGGTTTAATGCATCACCAGCAGCACACCAGAAGATCAGAGTGTATGGAATGTATCATGATGGCAGCAACCAAGAATCAGCTCCATCCAAACACAAGAAGAAAGGTTTTCACTCAGTATGTCATCACAGTTTGTGACTTGTGAACTTCTGACTATACAAAGGAAGGTCCAATCAGTGGACAATGGCAACAGGCATCCTAATTCTAATCTTCTCCTGGTACCTCCATGCCTTTCATGCTCTGTTCTCCATGAAGTTTGACCACTGATCACCAATTCCTAGCTAAACCAGCTTTCACCTTCCTCTCCTCTACCCAAAAGATGAGGGAGGTGATGTTCCTCTAAAGCACTAGAAACACCTTTCATCAGACAATACAAATCCAGAAGACACTCTAAAATTAGATAATCTGATACTCCTTAGCAGTGAAGACCAAGGTAAAAATAATTTATAAGCTAGTTTACCTCAATCCAGCAGGGTGTCTCTTTGATGGACTGTCTGGGGTAGTCAGGTCCCCAGCCTTTCACAAAACTAAGCCTCAGGATACACAACCTCCGCAGATCATCCACACCAATGCCTGCTGCTGCACTAAGACCTACAACAGATGACAGTGATGTTGAAAAGAGTACTGAAATCTGACTCATCCATTCCACTGTAAATGTAACATAACTTTTATTCCAAATTCACTGTGAAATTGAAAACAGGGGTACAACCCACTGACCAACATGATACAGGCTATTTCTGAAAGCAAATTGGTATAAATGTGTGACATCTTAGTTCCAGTAAACATGATGTGATAAATGGCCACTGAGTTTCCATCAGTAGCATTAAGAACACATTTGTGTAAAAATTTGGTACTCTAATGTGAAACATTTTGGAGGAGATAGAACAAACTGACCAAATATGTGATCTGCGCTCTTCTGGGATATTACGCGGCATCATGTGGCAATTACCCACAAAACACTGCGTAATATCCCAGAAGAGCACAGATCTCATGAACATCGCAGCGGAAGCATGAAATCATGACCAAATATGTGTACATGATGTCAGAAGAAACTTACAGATTTTGCTTCTTTTCTCCTGCGACTTCATGCAGGAAGTCCAGCAAATGTGCCCTTGTTAGAATCATACGCAAAGGTCCAGTGCTTTCAAGTCAGCAAATGCAGCATTAAGATTGTTCTTGAATTGTAACAATGTAATCATACCTCCTCCACTTCAGTGCCAAATTGAATTTCAGAAAAAGAAGCAGAAGGGGGAGATGTGAAGAGTATGGAGGGTCTGGGACAACAGTAATGAAGCCTTTAGCCAGAAACTCGTGCACAGAACAGTGAGCAGGAGCACTGTCATGACACAAAAGCAAATCTCTGCTATACTTCTCTGGCCATTCTTGTTGTGCATCTTCAGACAGATGGCACAGAAATGCTGGTTCACAATTGGTCCCTGTGAGATGAATTTCAGATCCACAATTCCAAGATGAAGGGGGGGGGGGGGGGAGTGCATACTCTTCATATTTGTACATGCTAAGATCTTTTCACACTGACAGCCATGTCAGGTGGTTCAAATACACCAATGTTTCAGAGACTGACTCCATCTCCATCATCACGGTTCTTATATGGTGTCACTGAAACGGTGCACTAAACCACACAATACAGCTGTCAGCACAGAAAGGTTTTACCAAATTCTGTTGCTGTGACAGCTTAAAGACAGTATCATTAACCGGAAACGAACCTGTCCGGTCTTCTTCAAGTGCAGAGAAGACAGACTCTTCCAGTGATAAAACTGCTGCTGTGTTTTAAGGTCATACTGACTAACCCACCTGTAATGTCCTTTGACAGGAATTATGGATCTGAAATTTTTTGCAACAGTCTTCATACACGATAATATAATACTGCTTCTGAGCTACTAACAGTGTAATTAAATAAACCATAAATAAATACACCTCAGTTGCCATGATACCTGAAATTTTCCAAACTTGTAACAGGACTTCCTTTAGTCAAACAACAATTTTTATACTGCAGCCACAAAGTTTGACAGACTCCTCCTTAATTGCCCTATACAAACTGAAAGCTCTAAAACAGTGTGTGTGTAGGTTTATTAATTACAAATGGACCTCCTTTGTGATTCACCCTAGATTAGCAGTATATGCTGTATAATAAAAATGCATACACAAGTGACCAAGACAAAAAACACAATTGAAAGCAGTGTGTGAAAAGGAATGATGTTTCACTTACTGATAGCTGGTGCAATGCCACCAACAGAGTGTGGTCCTGGGATGTGGCCGGCCACAGCTGCAGCTTGGGCAGCAGCTGCTGCTTGAGCAGTTGCTGCCTGCTGCTGCATCTGCCGATGACACTGCCGAAGATCAAATACCTACAGACAAGAATTCACACATCCACAACATAATGGCCATGCACTGAGTAACAGACATTAAATCATCACAACTGACAGTTCACTTTGTCATTACCAGTAAATAGAACTGCCATGGAATCCAGTCAGTGGATACCTAAAGTACTTTTCTCAGGGTAAAAGCAGCTCGAGAACAAAACTCCAGTACCTACATTCCTTTTTTGATAGGACTGCCTGCTGCTTTTGTACAGAAGGGACTCTCCAATAGGCAAATAACTTGTGGCTGAGGTGCTCTACTGCCAAGTTAAATTGCGCGTTCTTTGAGGACTTCACTCTCACCTGGAATTTCTTGTATTTGTAACTGTAGCTTGGTTCAGTAGCTATCAGTCTTGTCATATGTTTGTACATTCATTAATGAAAGTGTGGAAATGCTTCTCATTTTAAGGAGAAGTTCATAACTGATGTTGAACACACACAAAAAAAATTTTCAAACGAAACTTATGAACATGGGTGTCAATAAATTAAGTTCTGACTTGAACAACAGAATGATTTTCCTCATCACACAACAGCCACTAATTAACGGTAAATATTCCATAACAGAGGATACCCAAACCTTGTAATCCAAGTAATGCAAAGTATGCAGCAAACAAAAATACAGATGTTATATAGACAGAACAAAAAACAACAAAAAATGTAACTAATAAGGAGCTTCAATATGAGTGTGTTTCACCACCCACTTTAACATATTACAGAGTTGACAAGGTAACACAGTATACCATTTTAACACGTCCTGGTATGCCAGTGGTTAAAGAAATATATGTAATATCCTACTTGTTTGCTGATGCTCTGACATTACATCAGAATAGAGAGGATAAACTACAAACTTCAATTTTTCATCACAATCAGATATCCAGCTGTAACTTTACGATCTCAATAAGATTAAAGTCTTTACAGGTAAGAATATAAAACAGTATAAGATCATAATTAATGACCAGAGCTCATACCAAGTAATACACATCAAATATTTGGGACATGGTATCAGCAGTACCATAACAATATAAAGGGAGAACTACACACATTCCTGGCAGCATAGGATACAATTAATAGAACACCTAGAAAAAATATGATAAAGGATACAAAATTAAAATTTTATAATGCCATGCCTCCTCCTGCATTGGGTCGTATCACAGATAAAAGAAAACCACAGGCAGCAGAAATGAGTTTTCTGTGGAAAGTAACAGGCTGCACTCATTTCATTGAATGAATGCCAATGATATTAGAAGCAGACTACAGATATTCTATGCACACAACAGAATACAGGACTACTGACAGAAATGACTCCAGCAGACACAGAAAACAGACGGCACACAAAGGCAATAACAGACAGATCCCCAATGTAAACGTCAGGGATGCCACAGGAAATGTGGATTGACCTCTGAAAAATTCATGAGGAAGGGGGGAGGAGCCAAGAGTGTTATTCCAATTATTTAACTCTTCAGCCAAGTCTGACATACTCGAAATGCCACATTCTAAACTAACACACTCATGACAGCAGTATCACTGTTCACTTTGAGAATCCTTTGCATGTCTAATTTTTTTTAAAGATTTTTCATATGCCAATGGTTATGATTTAAAAAGTGAAAATCTGAACATTCTACTACATTTCTCAAAATTACTAATCATAACACGGAAAATGATATACTTCCAACTTGTTAACACCACTACTTAACACAGTGACTCCTCTATCTATTGTTCCCATATGCATCATTTTCCCACACGTATCATTCATTTTTTCTGGTCCCTGTAAATCACCCATATAAACAGTCTATAATTATATCATATGCTTTCTTCCTCAGTGTTGTCTTATCATGTTACGAGTTCTATAAACCAGGTGATCAGCTACAATGCAAATTGTCGTAACAGACACACTGTATGAAAGCCAAAAGTGAATTTGAAAATTTCAGAAAAATGGCAAACTTAAAATCATCACCTTGATATATGCACTTGGGTAGATCTTGTGCACAGCATCTCCAGGAGCCCGTCCAGCTTCTCGATCCAGATAGTAACTTTGTACAAAAACTGAATGATCACTCAGACAGCGCAACCACACATCTCCCTCACCCCTGAGGTCCAGCTGTACACCTTTACCAATGTGTAACCTGGAACATAATCATGACATGCAGTTCCTGCCAAATAATTTTATGAAAAGCAAGCCCACAGAAATGTAAACAGAAGCACAACAGCTAGAATTTCACGAACGTAAAGATCAAGGCCAGCACACTTAAGCAAGATGGAAATTAATTTGAAAGACCTGGTCTTTGTGCTACACCATGAAGGCATATGGGGTGGGGCATTCTAACCACACCACTACATGGAACTGACTCATGAGCTTCATGCCCTGTCCACTTTAACCCCAAGGAATGTCCTAAACACCAACTGCATGTGAGGTTCAATGGGGCCCAGAGCCAATAGGGACACTTCAGTCAAGGGAAAAATCTCTTATCCTTACTTTAAGGTGGCACATCCCCACTGCATTATTAAATACAAATTAATATTGGGATGACTGATAGAAATATTCATCTCTCTCTTATCTTTGCTGGGAATCAAACCGCTACACACAAACTAATAAATCCACACCGAACTCCACATGCCTCGCATCAACGTTCGTTAGTTATCGCCATCAATCACCCTGCTGAAGTAAATTTTCTCACCACCAGCATCCTGTTATTTACACCACACATATGCATGTATTCCAGCATGCGCACGCGCACACACACACAAAAGCATGGTACTTTTTTTGAACATCTATTACCATACACCATTTCAGGGCCCTAATTAAGTGGCACTAGTGTTGCTACCACCTCATAACGTAATGCAGCCAATGTTTGTATTACTGACTGGAGAAAATTAGGCCTATGCATTTTCAAGTTATGCAATTTTAGACTTACACAAATTTACAGAAGTAAAGAACAAATTAAATAACATTTTTAAACATACACCAAATTTTCCCTTGCAGGAATGATAGCGCAAAGAGAAAAAGGTGTCAGAAGAATGGGGTGATAACACAGGCAGCAGGATTGACATGCTGGGCTGATTGGGTCCGAGCGTGCTGAAGTTTGGATCTCAACTGGACTCCCTTGTATATACATATACATTTGACTACATGTATACTCGATTCGGACTGCAGCGGACCTTCCGGAACATAACTACTCCATGAGTCAGGGACTTGCTGTACAATGTTATGGTGGCTCTCTTATGCTAAAGAATTTATATGGATTGGTGCACTGGTTCAAAAATTGAAAAAGATGGACACACACAGCATGGTTATCTCAGCAGCCCACTTCATTTCTGTAACTTTAAACAGTCAAATGGAACAACGCTCTCTAGTTAAATGTAAAACCTTTCCATCTGAAAGGGAAAACATTGTATTCCAGTGGGCATTTAAATTGAACAGTGTTCCAGCCACAGCCATATGTAAAAGGTTAAAAATGGAGCACAGGCTAAAAATGTTTAATGCATACCTAGCCTTTTCACTTTGTTCTGTGCGATGTACATTGCTAAGTGCTCCCAGACAGAACCGGTTACCTCCAGAAGGATCAACATAACCATCTACCGTTACATTAGGACAGGAGGATGGCACTTTGAATGTTTCACCAACTTGTGTGTCCAACTCAAAGTATGCTACTGAACACCAGTACTCTGGTGCAGGTTGTGTTGACAGCAAACCAGTCAAGGCAACATCAGAGCCAAGCTGTGCAGCACTGTGGCCCCCTGAAAACCAGAACAAAATTGAACCTCCCTAGTACTTACTTTCTAGACTGAAAAACAGATATTGTGTTAAATATGCCGCTAGATGACAGGAATTACAGCAAGGTAAGAAACAGTCTGATATTCAACTATCTTGAACAACAGAAATATTAAATTCATGCTTCCAAACAGACAGGAATTTATATCATCACAAAATCAGCTACCTACATATAGGTGCTAATGGGTTAAATATGACTTCTGAGTAAGTTTCTCCTATATTCTATTACAAGAATGTAATCACTTAACAATATCCTGGGTGATGTGAATGAGGATCAGGTGGCTGCATACTTTGTGTGCACGTGACAGTATTACTGCCAGTCCATGTTCGTTACTTACAATATCCTGGGTGATGTGAACGAGGATCAGGTGGCTGCATACTTTGTGTGTAGGTCAGAGTATTATTGCCAGTCCATGTTCCTTGAGCTCCAGTAAATGGCTGCTGTTGCTGCTGTTGGTTTGGTGATGTACTGCTAAGTGTACCTAAAAGGAACAATACACAAAAATATTTCACATTATACACCTCAACTTCTGGTGACTTTGTGTGAAATGTGAAAGTCCAAGGATATTACCACATTTCAGAACAATCCTGTGTATGGATATGTAGCAATGGTTACAACTTGTTGCATTTAAAAAATCATTACCACTGGCATTAACATGCCCAGCACTGCAGCAATGACACACAACAAGCAGAGAAATGCAGGACAGCAATCACCCACTTACGGTGTTCAGTACTTCTGCACAAGATTATTACTTACAATGCTGCCAACCTTCATCACAAAATCATACTGTTGTTTTTCAAAACATTCCCATCTGCTGCCATTTTTGTAAGCTCAAACAAATGTAGCAAAATTCCCTTTATCTGTCATCTGATAATCCAGAAATCCTGATAATCCGGCACTTGAAAGGAGTAGTCCCAAAACTGGAAGTCTTGCCGACCATAACTTCTGGTACACATATTTATTCTGTGACCTTATTTTGGGTTATCTGGATGTTACATCGCTAGCACAGACTTTCTCTCCAAGCAAAATACTTTTAAGTTTTCATAAACTGGTATTGTCCAGCACCCAGTGGCATTGCAATAAACTAGCAGGTCACACCACTTGTCTGGTACAATCCAGTGTTACTGTGAATTTCATTTCCATTGTGTTATATGCGGCACATGTTACTCTTTGTTTGAGCTATTATAATTGCTTCAAAAGATCCAAAGATGAGTAAACAAGGCCCTGCTGGCAAGAGAAAAAAACGTAGTGGAGAAAATCAAGGAGAGGTTATGGCATCATACAATGCTGAATCATGAGCCATCTATGATACAAAGAAACTGAAGGACCAATTACGATAATTTATAGCATCAAGTGAAAGTGTGAATAACCTTCTCATGCTACAGATACTGAAACAGTCCAAATGTATGCACAGTACCAAAACATGACCTGTAAGACTTTAGGTCAGTACAGGTACCATCTGATAATCCAGAATGTCCGATAATCCAGCACCTGTCCAGTCCCGTGCCTGCCAAATTAACAGAATTGTACTGCAATGTTACTCAAAGTGTGCCAACAACACAATATCAGTAAGACTTTGAAAGGGATGCTTGTGGAAGTGATGACCTAAACACATGCAAAACAAAATATGAGCAATATGATCTAGCATGTGTGTGTTACAGAGGTTATACAAGATGCCAAAACTAATATTAACATCAACAATAACCATGCACACTGATTAATTTAAAAATTCATGCTGAACTACCATTAGTTTAACACTGATATACAGGCCACAGATGACCTAAAGACAAAACCTATGAAAGCACTGCTTTTTGAGCAATTTCTTACATTTTTTAGGCATATGTGTATTACACAGGATAGAGGTCTACACCGTGGCCAAACTCAACCTGAGGGACAAACCTGGACCAGACAGCAGACATAGACATAATGTTTGGGTTAGGGACTGATTCAAATGTTACATAAAACATTGTGGAGTTTCCTTGGCAAGTCTTTTTTTTTACTAAGAAAGATTTGTTCATGGGGGCATTCATCTCATGCTCATGACACAGAAGATTTAACAACTCGCACAGACAGGTGTGACAATACATGTACACTGCAAACTGACCAGGAAGTTACAATAGGACTGCATGGGCACATAATGTGGTAAACTGAGAATTTATTTAAGGAACTGGCTTGGGAAATTTGGTTCTGTCAAGCTCTGGAAACAAACCCAGACAAGATATTCTGAAATTTTCAAACCTGCTCCTTCCACAAGTAGTCTGAGATAAAAAACCTCAAATACATAAATAATACCTGACGATCTTGTATCATATTATTCACTCAAGGATTACTGACATGTATACATTAAAATAAACATAAACATTAATTCCTGATGTCAGATCAGGCTTCATTTGGGCTAGAATAAAAGGAAGGTGGTCTCTGGTCCAGTACAGGTAATACATCTGAAGGTAAACTCGATGTTGGCCAAAGGCTCATCAGGCTACATCATGTAAATTATAAAATTCTGGCCCACACTGACCTCTACCATGAGCTACATGCAAGGGGCAAATATTTCACATACAGTCAAACATATCTGGTTTAACCATTTACAGTTCAGTGGTTACATCTTCATTTTGTACAATTCTAACAACAAACAGCAATTACAGCATTAACAGACTGGTTTTTATAAAGGAAACGGTGTGTTTTTGCATGGTAAAATCTGAATCTGCAAATACAATTCACGTTGATTTTAATTACAATTAGTTTGTTCCATTAATAAATCACCTTTTGTTACCCCTTTGGCACCCACAGTCAAGTACACTCAGCACACAGTGTGATGTTGAGAAAACTGAACATCAAATAAAGTTTTTGCCAAGAACATGAAAAGTAATGGTGGCCATTTAAATTGCAGATCTTTTGCAGAATACACGAGGCATTTAATTTCAGATCCAAAAGTGTTAATGAAGCAGTCAGTGGGGAGAGATCTGTGCAATCACGAACTATGTCAAGACAGAAGTAAGATGACTCTCACAACACTGCACTTCAGCTGACAGGAATCTACAGGCCAGCAAGCATACAAACATAACTTCTCAATTAATGGTAAGCTTTACTCTGTTATTTATTTATACACTGGCAAATTTGGGAAAGTGGCAAATTACAGAAACAGGGCCTCTCACTAATCTAAGAGCCCCTTCGTTTATCTGCCATCCAGTATTAACCCACAAAATGTAAGCATTACTGAATATGAAGTCATAAGCAAGCATACCTGAGTTAGTAAAGCCATTCTGTTGAAGATGTGGTGATACTGGTGCAGCAGTAGGACTCTGCTGCTGACTGCCACCAAGTGAAGCAGTGAGCACAACCTGCGTGTCTCCACTAGATGACAAACTGTCTGCTCCAAAGAAGGAGCCTGGTCCAGCAGCACCTGACGTTTGTGTAGGGGATACCAGTGGACCTGGGGCAACTGTAGACTGTGCAGAGGTCACAGAGCCCTGCTGGGAAGTCAGTGTACTTGGAGTGCCACTTGCAGGAGATGCAACTGTATGCACCAAACCATGACCAGCAGCACCAGAAGCTGAAGACAACACATGCTACATGTATCCATGGTTTTCATGCATATTTTAAGAGACTCCCTTATAAAACAAGCAAAACATAAAATTATGTGAAAATATAGTACAATAAAAATGATACAAAATAAATGAAAATTGTAACAATAATCTTCACAATTTGCAGAAACTGACAGTGTACACTGCAGCACAAATTGTTACCACTTTGTGTAATGAATGTGGGTCAAAGACCGTAAGCATGTAACATAAATTTAAAATTTTACCTCAGTTAATCCTTAGAATTCAATTCCACACAACACAGGAAAATGGTACCATGAACACTACACAATAAAGGGATCATTGCTTAAATTTAACTTAATTCATAAATTTCTGTTTTTTTTTCAAGCTGCATATTACTCATTACACTGAGGTACTGAATATCTATAAAGGCTGAAAATTACAAATTGTATTTATGTACACTTCATGAAAAAACGCGGCTGCCAATTATTACTACATCATAATTAACCGTTATACCACACAAGGTTGAAAGACGTGTGCCCTTATAGTCAATACTCAAAACAACACAACTTATCAAATAATCACACGTAACATACGTTTGTCCCATTACAGGCTTTGCTTCTGCCAAATTATTTTTCATAAAGGGAGTATTTCAAAAGTACACAGGTACTGTTCAGACAATTTCCTGACTTTATGGTATTCAAAGGCTCAGTACTGTCACCATAAAACTCAAAATTGGAGTCAATACTGAGCTACTTCAAATTTCCATACTCGTAATTTATTTCCTTAAGATAAATGTTAATGCTGCTGTCCCATCTACATCTCATTCTCATATGTGGTCTCTGTTCATTAGGGCACATTCAATTAAGTATATATATATATATATATATATATGCTAAAACATGTTCAGATTAAAAAGAAGGCAGTATCTGTACTTGATATGTTTTGCCTGAAACACCCACTTGCAATTATACTTTGACTTGAACACTTAATATGAAATTTCATCTAAACAACAAAAGAAGTGCGTGTGTGTGTGTCACAGCCACATTTATTTAAAAAAAATATACACGAACTTGCAATTTTGGCAGTCATTTTAGGATACTTATGAGATATGCCATGCCAAATATAATCAAAATTGGTACACAAGACTGCGGTTGGGTCACTTCATTTCTATCCGAAGGGATGGGTTAAAATTTATGTTAAGCAAGACAGGTCAAGTTGCCACATTATTGAATATTCCGGATTATCAAACAGTACCTACATTGACCTACGTTCATACAGGTAATTATTTGTTACTGCTCCTATACTTGGGCTGTACAGTTGATCAGAGGAGTATTCCATTTGGATATCTCCTTCATTTGCTGGTTTTAAGTCATCGAGGTCCTCTTCTGTATTTTCTGGAGTCTTCATAGCTGAAGCAAGTGATGGAATAGGAGACAGGGGGTCAGGAGATAACACAACAGTTGATGTACAGACGATCTTGGAAGACTTTTTTGAACATGTCCCTGAGATCTGCTTGTTTCACTGATGAAGCTTTTTTCTGGTAAAAAAAAGCAAACCTTCCAGTCTTGGGACTAAGCTCCTCAAGGGTTGCATTAACAGGATTTCCGAATTATTGAGCATCAGATTAAAAGAATTTTGCGGTATATGCTACACGACCACACATCACAGGATGACACAGATACAGTGACACACATACACCAAGTATCCTTAAAAAATAACATAAGCTAAAAATTAATACGAAACCCCCTATTCAGCAAGTATGCTTAAGGAATACCACCAGCACTGCACATTTTTAAGACAAAAGTGCATTTCATGTGGCACAACAGCTGTATTCCTAAACAAAAAATGTTCTCTGTAGACTTTTGGGTTATCAATTACTCACTGGCAAAGGTAAATAGAGGGTTAAGACAATGTTGCCTTAAAGATAAATAAACTGGGAAGAAAGTTTCTTTGGAGGGACATAGGGATGCGCTGTCTCACAGGAAACAACATGAAATTAACATGATGTCAGGGCAAGAGGTCCTATGGCTTCAGATTCATGCCATATTATGCATTTTTACATCCTCAAAATACAAAGACAAGTTAATTTTTCACATGCTATACGTTTGTGCATTATGCATTCTCAAGCTATAATGCATTCCCTGTTCCCACTAGTCATGGAGTCTTCACATGTCACTATAATCCTAGTGCATAAAGTAGGTATTATCCCATTTCCTCAGTAATGCATTTTCTTTTTTAAGCTTCACCCACAAAAGTAAAGACAATATCTTGAAATTATAAAAGACTAGACATCATTTTCTGTGGGTGGGAAAAGCTTACAATGTGATAGCCTCGAAGGCACCCATGTGGAACGTGGGCAGGTGTCTGGTGGTGGTGGTGGTGGTGGCGGCTCCATCTTGGTGGTCCGCCCAGCCCCAGGAGCTCCGAACAGAGCAACAGAGTCACCTGCTAAAATAAGCGATAGTGCACGTGCTACTAACTCAACTAAACCAAAAAAAAAAGCCCATAAAAACTAAACAACAATGAACTAAAAGTGACAAAACACTAGATACTATTGTTTACCAGAGACTGAAAATCATAAAGCCATGCAAATGATTCATCCAACTGCTATTACAAAGGACATAACACAGTTTTATTAACACTGCAGCCTTTAATATTCAGCTTGCTCAGTTATATTCCTTAAAAATTTGAGGGCTGGAAACAAGTGTACTTACAGAGGCAAGGACAATGAGCAGGATTCCAGACCAAACTGCATCAGATTTCTCAGTGACAGACACAAAGGAAGAAGTATTTTATTTAATTATGCTGTCAGTTGCTACAATTATATAGCACTAATGGAAGGTAAATAAAATATCCATATGGAGCAATGATGAAATAATAAAAGATAAAGTTTGCCCTACAACATGCCATGAAGGCACAGGGGGGAGTAGAGGTATAGATCTACTCTTTCTGTAACCTCGGTGGCAGATGGGGGTGGGTGGTGGAATAACAATGACAGGGGAAAACTGAGGTACTAGAAGAAAAAGCTGCCACTTTGTTCACCACAGATCCCACATGGACTGGCCTGGAATCAAACCCAGGCCTCCACAGTGGGAATAACAGATGATATAGGCTAATGGAAGATTGTGAGGTGTCATATGTAGCAAATCTGCACCAGTTGCCAAAGTCATTAAGCACAATTTGCACAAAGCGCATAAAGTGAATGCGTAACAGATGACACTGTGTTTATCTGCACGTTATATCTCGCAATCCTGTCAAACAATCTGAAGTTCGTGAAAAGGCTAACAGAATCTTGCCAACATTCAAGTCTACTATACTGGCGGAACAGGATGACAACTTCAAATGTGCAACTGAGTATGAAATAATGACACATACATACACAAGAAATGGCATAATATGGCATGCTCCCACATTCTGAGTTCTTATTAGTGATGGTAAGTTCCGTTCCAAGCATAAGATAATCCCCTAATTCAGAGAGTAAATAATAACCCTGGTCATAAATAATAAAGTATATTTTCCTACTACAGTGAAACCTCTATCCATCGTTTTTCAGGGGACCGGAAAATTTGAACGATACATACGGGAAATGATAGTACCGGGAAACCATTAAAATTATAGATAAGAACAATTTAATGATAATTATTACTTCTTGCTGAGAAAATCTTTCATTGACGTTTGTTTTGAGCAAACTTTACTCCTCCTCAATTCAAAGTACGATTTTTCAAGGCCTAGAACACTTTCACGATCACTGTCACTCGTGCTGTGCGCATAAAAGAAAGATCTTACTTTCATCAGCGCTTCATGCGTCTCAGCAAAGCTCGGCACAACTTCGGGTTTGCCAGCTTCTTCTTCTCCTTCTTCCCGCTCCACACTCCCGGATGCCACGAGGCTCACGCACAGCTCCTGCACTGTTTCTACACCACAGGTTGCCACGTGACTGTCCACAGAGACGTAGTCCTCGAATTTATCTTTGTTCATGCCACTGAACTTTTCCCAGTCTTGGCGGAAATCGTCGTCATCGTTGGTCAATACGACGTCACTATCGCCTGAAGATTGTCCCTGCACGTAACCAGCTTTCCGAAAACAATTTTCGATTGTCTGCTGGGTTACTTCTTGCAAGGCTGCCACAGTGTAGTGCAAAGCTTCCAACACGTTTATCTTCTTTTTCGTACCATTGCCTGCATCCATTAAGCAAACAGCTGTTTGCACAAGGCGTTTTCTATAAAGCTGCTTATAACACTTTATTACCCCTAAATCAAGGAGCTGGAGCACACTTGTACAATTTGCCGGGTACCGTAAGACTTTTACATTTCTTAGAAACGATGTATCCTTTGGATGTGCGGCACAATTGTCCACAAAGAGGAGAATGTTCCTGTTTTGTGCACCCATACTTGTGTCTAATGAACGCAGAAATGAAGAAAAAATGTCTGTGGTCATCCACGCTTTATTGTTCGCGTGGTACTTGGTGGGTAATTTTTTTACATTCTTGAAACATCGCGGTTTCGGAGATTTTCCGATAACAATCGGCACTTGTTTGTCAGTTCCATCACTGTTAACACAAAGTAAAACAGTAAGTCTGTCTTTACAGTTTTTCCCTCCATGACAAGACTCTCCTTTGAGAGCCAAGGTTCTATCAGGAAGCACGTTGTAGAAGAGCCCCGTCTCATCCGTGTTGTAAATATCACGTTGTTCGTAGCCCTCCAACAAAGAAGGCAGTCTTTCCAGCCACGCTTCCGTGCTTTCGCTGTCCACTGCCGCACTTTCTCCGACTAACTTCTTGTATACTAGGCCATGCCGGTCCTTAAACCTCGCTATCCAGCCGTTGGATGCAGTGAAATTCTCTATATTCAGCTGCGCTGCAATCATCTTCGCCTTTCCACGAAGAATGGTTCCATCAATTGGGATATTCGATGCCCTTGCCTGCTGGTACCACGAGAAGGGTACTCTTTCCAACTCGGCGAATGTCGACTCTCTACCTATTTTCCTCTTCTTACTGGCGTTACCACATTTTTCTGCCTGCTCTCGGATTTCGTCCTTCTTTGCGAATATGGAGTTTAGTGTGCTTGGAGCCAACCCAAGGCGTTTGGCAATGTCGACACGTTTCTCTCCAGGATTCTTCTCCACCTCTTTTACTATTTTCAATCGCTCGTGCAGAGTTCTCACTTGCTTTTTAGGTTGGGACATGGTCCACGGATTTCAAAATAAATAGCAGGAATAAAATATAATGAAGTAATAAAAACAGGAATGAATTAATAACAGAAATAAAATATTATAGGAAAAGGATAATAAAGGATGGAAATGATTAAACCAGGGTAACGTATGAAACTATGAAGCACACCAGAACGCACAGAACCACTTGCAATGAAGTAAAGCTCCACAACAGAGTTGCCAAGTCTTCATCTAGTCCAAAGAAAAGGATGGAGAGCAAAGAGTACAGAATGCACTCCATACTTTTTGATGGAGCCAATCCAGGTGGCACTAAGAAAGCAATGCACGCACAGCGCACTAAACCATCGCTTCAAATTTAAAAAAAAAAAACTATCAGTGCGGGAAAATGTTGCGTCAGGACTGTGATTTTTCAACTATTGGTGTGGGAAAACGACAGTTCGAGGAACAATGGAGGCGGGAAAAAATAGTGTTATTTATATGGGGCTAATTTCGGGACCAAATAAGGCAGACGATACATGCGGGCCAACGACAGTAATGGGAACGATGGATAGAGGTTTCACTGTATATCCTTCAAGTCCAACAAGTCTACTGTTTTATATTATCTACACCATGCATTCTTTTACAATTCACAAATTATACACCAACAAAATGCACTATATTTTCACTTTATATACTTTATTCTGCAACCCCTACATATGTTTCGGCCTTTATATGGCCATCTTCAGGGGGCTCGTAACTTTCACCTCATATCCAATGTTTTTGTCTGCTATCACTAAATGTGATATTGTATTGTATTGTATTTTGTCCTAGAAATAAATTACAGAATGATATTGGACACGTCCAGAGAGTAGTTACAGTAAACAATATAAGAATTACAGTAAAAGCAATCAAACACGTAAATCTGATATAATTACATACATGTACAGGACCTGACAAGACCCTGATTAACATAATACACAGAAGAAAGCACTGGCAATTATAATACAGAGATACATCTGAGTCAACTGTTATAAATTCTTCCACTGAATAAAAACTCTTTTCAAGTAGGAAGTTGCTAACTATCTTCTTGAATTTTATTACGGACTTAACACTTTTAATTTCGCTAGGTAGTTTGTTATAAACAAGCACACCGTTGTAAGCAGTACTCTGTTTGAATATAGCCATATGGCCATATAAAGGCTGAAACATATGTAGGGCTTGCAGAATAAAGTATATAAAGTGAAAATATAGTGCATTTTGTAGGTGTATAATTTGTAAGTTTACTGTTGTTAACTTCTTATCTAAATATTGTAAATTTGTAATCAAGGAATACAACTCAGTTTATAAGCTAGCATGTTAGACCTGTGCACAGATAGCCATAAACTTCCACCCCAGGTGAGTCAGGATTATTATTATTATTCTCATCAGTACTACTACCATCACTATTAACACTGTTGTAGACAATCATGATGATGATGATGATGATGATGATGACGACAATGATGGCACCCGGGGGAAAGTTAGCAGATGTAACCTCAAGTTCTGCATTATCACCACATTTTTAACCGCTGACTAATAAACAACATTTCATGTGCATTTTCTTTTTTCTACTTCCATACCAAATTTCATACACCTTGTTCAAAGGCTTGATTAGTTACACCCACAAAACCAAAAGCTCAATACAGATTTCATTCAGCAACCATTTTGCTCTCGTTTTTCCTACAACAAAAATACTTCAACTAATGCTGGATAGCTTTTGAATATTACTACACACAACCTCAGGATCCTAGATTAACTGATTCAGCTCTTTCACACGCTCCAGTAGTGCACACTGTCATGGCCTATAAATCTTACAATGAGCTCTAGAGACAGTTAGTTCAAACATGCATTTGGCCCTAATGGCAAGTACTGAAATTATGAGAAAGTGATTTCACCAGAGAGCACCAATGAACATTAAAGGCTGCAAACCAACAAATCAAATTGCCCCATCAGATTTTAAAAAATATGACTTTCAGGAAAAAGGGGTGAAACAAAAACTGTATGTAGTCTGAGAAACTACCACTACTTTGAATGCATGCTCATGTCCCTTTTACCTGTCTGCTGCTGCTGGAGGCCAAGAGAGAACTGGGATGGGGGAGGATGGTGTTGTATTGTTTGTGGTACAGTATGACTGACTCCTACATCTCCATCCACTTCCATGCCACTGCTAGCTACAACACCCGCAGAGTACTCGTCCTTCACCAACCGACTTGATCCAGATTGTAGAGACAACCCAGACAGATCTGTGAATATGAAATCAGACTGCTAAAGTGGACTAATAAGACAAAAATTATTCACAGGAATGGCAAGTCATGTCACTAATCATCAGAATAAAATGTTTTAAATAAAATTGTCCCAAAATCATAAGTTATCCCAAAAAAAGGTAAATTTCATATGTTGGAGAAAGATGAGAGTTAAGAAAGAATCTCAGACATTTTCATGATCCAAATTCATGAGCAGGATGGCTCAAGTAGTAACACTTCTGACCTGTATTCAGCATGTGTCCAGTTCAAATCTTAGCTCTGACACCAACTAACCAGATAAATTTCTTGTGGTTTTCCTCAGTCCATCCAGGCAAATGCTGGGAAAATACCTTAAAATCAGGCAGCAACTGCTTCTTTCTGCAGCCTTTCCTATTCATTACCCACTGCCATCCAGTCATTTAATGCTCAATTACTGACTGTTAAAAAAATCACAAACATTACCAAAATTCATGACACACACATAAAGTAGCAATCCAACTACTCAGTGTAAAATAAACATTCAAAATGAAAATTTTTTTAAATCTTCCCTACCAATTTCATCATATCCAGTCAGACAGAAAAGTGCTGTTGAACATCTGCGGATAGATAATCAAACACACAAAGTTAAAAGATAATTCATTTCAGAGTGTATTCAAACTGGGTTTAAATTGTTATATGCTGACTATTTTAAATTTAAAAGAGTTATACTGAAACTTTTTTCAAAGCAATATTTATACATATCAGTAAAATACAGACATATGTTACCCATCTGCAATCACTAACACTGTAATTAGTTTCATTACAATAAACTTTAAAGAGCCAATGGAGTTAACTGTAATCACATTAACTGAACATCACGAGACTTCAGGCTTTCGCTGCGGTGTAGATGAAGCTTTCACTTTTCTGGGTTGTAATGCAGAGTATGTAGGTAGTTGTTTACCAACGTTTTAGGACAGCAGGCAGTCAAATACTTGGACTGCTTGACCTTGAAGATGGGACTGAAACACTGATAAAAAACTACCCAACATATACTGCGTAACAACCCAGATGGGCAACGATGTCAGCTGTACACTACTTTACATTACGCACCATGTTGTATGTTTACTTACTTATTTACTCTTTATTTACTGGTGCAATCAGTATCTCACACTGTGTAGTGTGAAATGACAGGTTAGTTAGTGAATACCATGTATGTGTTTGTGTGTGTATGTATGGACGTGTGTACGTGCACATACATACATACACACACATATTGGTAGGTTGGTGCATACGTACATATGCATGCAAGGGATTTTCAATCGGCAAGGATCCCTAAGTTATAAAAATTATATGAGAAGTCACTAATATATTAAGTGTAGTTCATTTATTACACTAAGCTATCATTTTTTTCAACATAATCCCTGACACATTGATGCACTTATCCCATCTCAGTACAATTTTAAAAATTCTGTCACAGCAAAATCGGCCTCCTGACAGGAAACACAGGTACAGCTTTTCACTCCTCAAACAAAACAGGCTGGAATACAGTATGCACCACTGAAAAAACACTTGAAGGCTGCTGATTCCACAGTAATGACAAAGTGAAAATGGCTCTTCATGAATGGCCATGAATGCAAGAGCCCATTTCTACTGTAATAAAATGTATAAACTTGTGCCAAGATAGTACATATGCACCTGTGTGATCAGGGATTATGTTAAAAAATAATAACACTTCAGTGGAACAAATGAGCTACATTCAACATTTTAACGGATATTCATTTAATTTTTATGGCCTAGGAAACCTTCCGTATTGAACATCGTTCATATGCACTACATTGGAAACAACATGGTCGTGGCCTCATCTGAGATACTATCCTGATATCTGCCTATGTGACCTAGCTCAGATTCAAACTGGAGACATCCAAGTCAGATATCTGTATGTTACTACTTGAGTCAATTTGCTCAGTGTAGCATGTCAGCATCCTGACACCTAAAATATGCTATGATGCAGAAAGAAATCAACTTCCTCCACAAAATCAGTAGCTGCTGTATCACAACAAAAATGCAAGATACAGATAAGTGGCTTTCCTGAGAATGACTCTTTTCCCCAGCTTCACCTTCAACTGTTCTCCATTTCATGTCATTCAGTAAGAACTGATAAACAGTATCCTTATATTCACAGTTGCCATGCACTGTCCTCCATGTCAAGTAACATGAGTCCAACTTTGTGTCACACATTCTTCTTTACACACAAAGTTTGTAATTAACATCATTCTGAATTCCATTACCATGTAAAGACCCCAAGCTCTCAGGGGTAAAGTATCAGCAATGATCTCTCAGCATACTATTCAACTTGCAGATATACAAAAGCCCAGAGGAGGATGACAAACATTGCAGCTGGCAACATGAGAGCATAAAACATACAAAGGTCATACTCGAGAAAGTTTGAAGACAATAACAGAAGAATTAAACACACCTATTCCAGGTGATACCACACGCTCATAATGGTATGGATTTACACATACTGAATCACACTTCAGGTCGAATGCAAACTGGCAATACTTCACATGTTTCAACTCGTTCTTGTGTAAATCTGGCCAACGCCAAATCCTTGCATAGATGACATGTGGAAATCCCTTGCGTCCTGCCACCTGCAAGTCACATGACACCACAATCACTACATCATACAAAAGCTCCTCAAATTCTAACTTCCAAAATACATGTACAACAGAACATGACAATAAAATGAAATGAAATATTTATTTGTTGAGTCTCAAGTACATTTTTCCTTGCATTAGACTGCTAACACCAGGTTATTATCAGTACACATCCATTATATTTTAGTAACTAATCTCTATCATTTACTTTACACTATTTATTCGATAAATAAAAACATTTTAATCTATGTTATTCTACAAAATAAAGCATTTCCATTTACAATGCTCCCTCTTCCTTGAAACTTCACGTTTTTTTTTTTTACTTGGTTATCGCAACTGCATTTCATCTTGTACAAAATCTGCCTAGGTCTTTCAGTTCTATACTCTTGGAACAACACAAGTGACAGCTAGCCCTCAGTTTATGACGGGGTTCTGTTCCTGAAGGAACTGTCACAAAAAAAAATCAGCGTAAAATGAACCTAATTATATGATGTAAGTCAATGGGAAGTCAATGAGTTATGTTCCAGACCCCTCTCAAAATTGACATAATATTATTATACTTCAAGCTCTGAAATGAAGGCTATGAATATAAAAACAGCACTTTTATGAATATAAATCAATTAAATGTAATATGGTACAAAATAACCAAACTAAATTTAACTAATAAAACATTAAATTTTGTACATTTACTTTCATATGTTTCAAGCCCACACCAAACGTTTTTGTAAGCGGCACTGTAACGTCCCTGCATTGATTTTTTTTGACAGTGGCATAATGCAGAGATTTTACTTCCCTAACGAAGTCCCTGGCTGAGGATCTTCCCTTTTTTTGAAGAAAGCATGCAATGCTGACTGTCGAGGTTTCATCTTTCTTTCTTTGAGAATCTCAGAATAAGGCCTAATGGATACCATTACGCTCCTTTTCACTTTCACACTTCACTCCCAGCCGTGGTCAATCTCACTGAGCTCATCACTTAGGGTCTCCATGGCTGAAAGGATGCACTGTAGATGGCTTGTTTTCACAGATTTTAGAGGCTCTTCATCCTTTTCTTTCTCCTCCTCCTTCTTGTGCATTTTTTTAAAAGTTTCTTATAGTTTTTTTATATTTTTGGC
This sequence comes from Reticulitermes speratus, assembly GCA_021186555.1. Classification (NCBI taxonomy): domain Eukaryota; kingdom Metazoa; phylum Arthropoda; class Insecta; order Blattodea; family Rhinotermitidae; genus Reticulitermes; species Reticulitermes speratus. The sequence continues at coordinate 24,148,615 of JAJKFL010000004.1, forward strand.
TTTCTGGTTTCAAAACTGTCATTATTGTGAATCGTCGCAAAACAAACAGTAGTAAACCGAGGGCTACCTGTCTTTTCTTGCATGCTATTTCTTTGTTTATGTTTAACCATTATTATTAAAATAATAAAAACAACTTTTACAGTATGACTACCTGCAATACTGACTCAAATCCACAAAACTAAATATAAAGTAAAGTTACTTCTGATATCAAGCACTTTATCCAAGCACACAGCCTCACCCATAACCTGCTCTACTAACTGAAACTTCATGAAGAAGACACATGCCATTGCAAATGAAACACCTCTGATAGGCTATCACCGATTTCATTATGAATTTTTTCTTAATTTAGCATGGTACTTAAAAACATGCATAGCTTCTTTTTTCTATACCTGTGATAGGTTGACAAATGTACAAAAACAGTAGATGGTGAGAGTTTACAATACTTTATATATTCCTTCCTCTGGAGATGATCAAAACTCCATGTCCAATATATGTATTCAGTTATTAAAACCAGTATAATTTAGTAAAAAAAAAAAAAAAAAACCTGGTGAATAAAATATTTGAACCTACTCTTCTGAGTTCTTATAAAATGTTTCAGCGTTTTGTATCTCAAAGGGGTAAGTGGATGATACAAAGCTGAAATTTGGTGTCTTTAGTAAGTGCTTTTTGTGAAAAATGTTTCACAGTTACGTATCGTGTTCAGTTTGTACTAAGCTCAAAAGCAGATATGAGCAACTACATTTAGAATTTCAGGGTGGGGGTGGGGGTTGTTGTTGAAACCTGAAGTCTCAAAATATCCCACATGACTATGTTAAACCGCAATGTAAAAAACTGTCATGTTGCTGAAACACACGCATTTTGTGCAGAATTCCCCCCCCCCCCAAAAAAAAACACAAAATTTTCAAAAGCGATTACACAAAAAAGTAAACCTTACGAAGATACTGAACTACCACACAACAAAATTAACCATAACTATTTAATCTTTATGGCATCCCATTGTCCTTAATCACAAATATACATATAAAACAAACTTTTCCATCTGCTCAACTATAACCTTTATTACCACCAACTCTCATTACATCTTTCAACTATAACTAGTCATCCTTAGGTCAGTCTCTTAAACACATACAAATTTATTTGTATACTAATGACTGTTTAAACTTGTTCAGAAAATTATTTTCAATTCTGCAAATGCTTTGGCTGCTTTGTTATTGGTTATGGGAACACTTGAACTTTATCGGATTTTAAGGACAAAGAGATGGACCTTGGATTTTTACCTGAAAACTCATATTATCAAAGGACTTCTCAAAAGCTTTTCCAAACCACTGTTTGTCTTGATACAGTAATGACACAAGTCACACACTTTTGTCTCTGAAACTGATATTTTTTTAAACATTCTGCCCTATGTAGCAACATACTGCAGTCCATGAACTCCTCAGCTGATGAAACAATCATTCTAATAACAAGGTTGCTGATAGGAATTAGGCTGTGTGCAATGGCAGTGAATTTTCAAATGCCCAAAATATCACATTCACTGATACAAAGACATGTCAGGATTTTTGCTATTCTACCACCTGAAGACGAAAGCAGTTTGCTTCTGAAACGCCGTGTTTATATATTCAGTGATGATGGAAAAAGTTCAAATACACATCGGTGACGTTTTTTGTTACTACCTACACAACTTCATAATTTGTGTTTTTAATCACAATATAACAGGACAGCAAAACAGAACTTACTTAACTTACACAGATCCTTAACCAGCCTAAGCCAAGAACGTGGAACACGACCTGCGCCAGGTTTGGTTTGTTGTTATACAGTGCCATTATTTTAAATGACCTCAACTGCTAGTCATTTACCATTCGATTGCTTATGGTGTATATCAATTCCACTTGCCAACCATTCCCACAATGCGTATCAGAGAGGTTGCAATGTCCCTGTGGCTCATCTGCAGTCACTATGCACATTTATGTATGTGAAAACTAATGCTGTACTAGAGGCATCCCCAAGAAATCCTTTGGCGTGACTTGCACACCAAATGGGTGTGTATGGGCCATGCCCCACCCAGACTAAAAGAGGTGAATAACCCTGCTACCATATGCCTGTCTTTCCTTATGAAATAAGGAATACAGATTACACACACACACACATATTCACTGATTTAAGATATAATGAAAATAAATTAGTGACACAATTAAAGCTTGTACTGGGAAGAACTTATGAAGGCCACATTCCTTCAGATGCTTAATACATATGCTGATGCCAACAAAAGCTCTTAATTAAAAGTTACATAGTTCTGTGACCCACTTCTGTACACAATTTCCACTCATACCTGAACAGATGCTACACAGCTTTGGAACAGAGAAAACAGGGAATACAAATATCTACACAGAGAATATTAAAACTCACTTTCTCTTGCGAGTAATAATGCAAAATCCAAACAAATTACAGATATCAATTCATATAGTTAATAAAGTAACAGACAAATATTGGATGGCAATTCCAATGCAAATATCATACTATAATACCAAGATACTGAACTTACTTAACCACCTGCTACTGATAACAAATCCTATACAATATGTCATGATGTTAGTCAGTACAGGTTAGATATGTGAACTATAAAAAAAAACTTGTTACAATGTTTTTTCTACTGTACAGGTAACTTAGAACCAATTAAAGGGCATGAATATCAAACTGCAACATGCACCATATCATACAAAACAAAGATTTGTACCTGAAGCCTGCCATCCAGAGTCCGCTGTATAGTCACACACTTGCTTGGATGAGCTCCATTCGTTGTAATAGCTGTTATTAAACTATCCAATTCATCACGCTTTTCCTGAAAGTATCGAAAATAAGCTATCACATCAACTAATTCTGACATGCATGAATGTCAAGAAATATCATACCACTTAAAAATTTACATACCTTTAACTTCTTTACCAGACTCTCAATAGCTCGCTTGGCAAATCCCTCAGATTCACCACCCTGCCGATGGCACATGAGGCTGTGTACAATACTGAGACAAGCGTCCGCAGATGTCGGAGCATTTGATGTTATGGTAGTCATCTCTTGTACTGAAAACGTAATGGAAATAATCTATAACACATCCGATATTGAAACAAGATCAGGTTACAACTAGAAACAAAATGTTATGACCTCAATTACGTACCCTTAATTCTTCCTAGGCCTACTTCAAACTGATGACTGTAGCAGAAAAGATTCCACTATTCTTGAATATTACAGTTTTAATGAGTTACCACATTTATAATAGGAAAAATTAAAAATTATTGTCACTATAAATAAAGCTGTAGTTACATAGTTTCACATTTTCATAACACGGAAATCTTCAAACTAACGCGTTTCTCATGAAATGGTCACAGAAAAGCCAAACCTTCTCCTGTTGCTGCAGGGCTGTAGAGGTGTCCACCGCCAGCAAAGCCTACCATTCTTGAGGACTAGTCGTAAACGTTTGTAACTGATGCATAAAGTTCTATATCTAAGAACACATCAAAAACATTTTATCTTCCTCCTCAGGCCTGGGTACCAATGCTACCTCTTCCCTTACAAATAACGTAAAAACACCAATTATACACTACACACCACATCCAATGCCACAATCAGAAACAAAGCTCCGCAAATGTCGCATTTGTTCCCGACGGGCAACCTAACATTCTCACTATCCCTGTACAAACATCAACTGAAAAAATCGACCTGGCTACATAGCACTTCGAACGCAAACCTTTCAAAGTAATTCCATGAAAATTATTATTTGGGTCCCAACTTCTGGGCAGAATGATTTTTCTCATTCCATATTATCCTAAAATGTTAAAAGTATTCCCCTTCTATTTCAAGCTGTTGGCTACCCTGCACTTCACATGCGCGCAAAACAAGGATGCCTTTGTTTGAAACTGGTACATGGCGGTGATGTTCTAGAATAATTGCAGAAGACACCAAGCAACCACGGATCAGTGCTGGTACCAATAGACTTGGCAATGCTTCCATTAATGCTCCAAGTCTGACTCTCCCAACAATAGCCCAAGAATGATTCGTTTCTTTATTCGAGTTGGGTCGCTAATTAATGTGGGTTTTGCCTATGTGTGGAAGAGTCTACATACCCTGACACCTGAAACCAGAATCAGTATACCTTTTGGAACACTGTTTTGCGCTATAAATTTGCACTGCCTCGACCAGCAACCCACCTCAAATTACTGAATTCCGGATTATTAGACGTGTAGGACAAGTTTGTTCCTCTCCGAAACGTCGGTAAATACTTATGATTTGACAAGGTCTAGTACCCCGGAAGACTAACATTTGAGCGAAACTTGCGGTGGAAGCCTAAAACCTTGTGGGTATGATTACAAGACTGTTTATAGCACGGATTAACTAGTTACCCTGAGGCCAGTCATCAGTAATCGTCCTTACAAGCAGAACCATCTATATAACTGTGTTACGATTACATCATTCTTCTTCACAATGTAGGATCCTCTCTTATTCCATCTACCAATGTTTTATTGCACAGTCCGTCCACGTCATAATAAGGAGACCAACAACGTTACATACACTGTTCATGTTGTAGCTGCTACCCTATGCTTTGTTTACACAGTGTTCTTCTATATCCTGAGCGTCGATTTCCCCCGACTTCGGAATGGGTTTCGCGAGGATTCGAGGCGTATGAAAGATTTAAGCATATGCACGGAACTATGGAGATACTTCTTCGTAAGCATGGCAGGTCGTAAAGATTTTATTCGTTAACACTCCCCAATCGCTGGTGTACTTTCACAGCTTCCAAATATCCCAGGGTTTTAGTTCATTTAGAGGGAAGCAAATAGCGTAGTTCTATATCGGTTTTGGATATACGTAATTCTAAAAGGTACATTTCTACAGCAATTACCGCATGCAGATGGCGACAGGAGTGGGTTGCGATATATAGTCGTATCTTTGGGGAGGTACACAAATCCCAGGTAACGGCGGCAACTATATTTTTTATGGTAGCGTCTAATATTTGTGGGTCCTCACTATGGAACGTGCTTAATGGCACCCTTATGCCGCCTGGAAGTCTGAGGTGGTTCCTAGATCCTTGGAAAATGTGTGCACCCTGCGTATACCTCATTCACATTTACGTCATAGTCACATAATAATACTATTTATAGACAATCGGATAGAGTGATTTTAGACCGTGCAATACAAACACATATTCATGTACGTATTGATGACAGCTTTGTTGCAAATTTTATTGGTAAATTACACGTACTCGTTACATCACACCGGAACGAATTTCCTAATATTAAGAAATGCATCGAGGGAATCCTGGTGGAGCGTTAAACTGTGCATCTTGCACTCATTTGATTTGAATACACAGTTGTTTGGAAAACGTTCACAGTTCAGCTCATTCAAAATTGCCTATCGCGCCGCAGCAGTGCACAGCCACAAATGCCCACCCTCTTATGCATAATCACAAAAGCCAACGAATGATATCTTCGTGGTATTCGTCTTTGGACTCGAAACATTCGATTCGGAGAGATAATGCGTGATTCGAAGTGAAAGATGCGCCCAGACAATTCGTGGATGCGCCATTACGCACTTGCGTAGTTTCATTGCCATGTGCTTACTTCGCAGTGCATGCGAGAATGACGTTCAAATCCAAAGTGCCACCAATAACTGATGTCTATGTACGTTTTATAGATTACAGTAATGGCTTTCGCTGTGGTGTACAAAAGTAACAGACTGCATGCCTGCGACAGAGCTACCGATCTCGGCCCGCCCATCTTTTCAACATTCGTAACAGGCGGCAGAATGAGTACATTTCATGCCCCCTTTTCACGGTCTGTAAACCTGTGGTCCATGCTGACTAGCCTTCGGGCGAAGATACCTAAATCGTCTGTATAGACCTGACATCGACTTTCTAACCTTTTCGGCAAAAGATACCGGAAACGTGTGTATAGGGACAGACGACGACCTTTAACCACCGGATATGTGAAACGTCTCTACGATGTATGGGAGAGACAGCGCTGAACCGCACGCATTACCTCTCGAGCCCGGTTGCGCAACCATACTCAACACACTAAATCACTATTATCAGTTCTACATGGCATTTCATTGTATAGGTGGAGACTATTATCCAATTCATCATTCACAAATTCATAACACAATTCTGCCAAAAGACTTACCAGTGAGTGCCCAAGGAGATGCAGATACTGTCACTTCTAAGAATATGTATAACAATCACTGATGTCAACATCACTAAACAGGACACACATATTGGAAAAGTTGACTTAAACAATACACATTTTAATCTCTTGAATGGCATACTATGGCAAACATGGTTTGGAAAACCCTTGTCCCCACGGATACTAAGTGCAATGGTTATAAAAGTTTGCTGCAAGTATAATACAAACAGAAATAGATGCAGTCTGAAAGATAACCTTCAGTGGGCATTCCAAAGATTATGGGAACTAGAACTTGAACTAAGACAACTTTATCATCGGTTCTCTTTTTTATCTGCACATACACAAAATATAATGTATTCTTTTTAAATGTTTACATTACTTCTTGTAATTATTGGAAAATAAGCCTTATGTTCATGAGAGAAAAACAAGGCAAACCTTTTCACACATTTTCTTTCATGAACAAATTCAATACAAATGCAGTTTTTCCTGTATTTAAATGTACCAGAGTTGAGATGTGCCTGTGATGCAGTATTTCAAGTGACTGCAAGAGTCTGAATTCAGCGAATGGCACATTTGCCACGATAGTGTTTGTGCCCAGTCAGACCAGCTTGTGCATCTAACATAATATTCCATACATGAGAGAGCGTCACTGCTCACTAAGCACAGCTTGCTGCTCAGTGGCACAGAGTTACTGGAATTAGTGTACATGAATAAGTCATGTTCAAAAAATTTCAAATTAGGTTTAATTGCTGTTTACCTCCTTGTCACTACAAGCGTAATTTTAATAAACTCTATGGGCACAAATGAAAGGACATACAGATGGAACAAATAAAACATTTCAGGATAACCAGTGTACTAGGTAGATAAACTTGTTCATAGGACTACAGGCATGTTGGGGTTGCATCAAGGGCGGAGCGTCTTGATACGTGAAAAAGGCAGGAAAACGATTTGCACAACAGACGAGATGTTGGACAGTATCAAAGAACATGGATTCTACACTTATACTGCTTCTGTTCATGGCAATATACTTGTTTTGTAAATTAATACAAATAAAATTTAAAGGCTGCACAACCAATTATGATCCACATGCTTGCTGGTACATTATTACTTCATCTATCACATCATTTAGAGGAACTCCTACTAATTATAATCTCCTAGGAACATTTTTTAATCCTCATAACTTTAACCCCCTCTTGAAGTATTGTGCTTCAAGAACGTGCTCCTTTTTATATGCATTTGTACGAAAACTAATTTCACAAACTCCACCATAATGCTGTAGGACCGTATCTTATGTCATTTACTTACAATATGTGGCATAGTCATTTTTCATAAGTTCTTGGGTGAAGATCTTAAGTACACAACACTGATAGCAAACTAAACCTGCAATTTTCCTTTTATGTGCATTATAAAAAGAATTTAAAAACAACCAATTAGTTTTACAATGCCTGACCATTCATCTGCACATAAAAGGGCCCATGTTATGTGCTCATTTTTGTTCAAACCCAGCATAGTGACCTTACATCAAATTTTGTCAATCTACTTGTTTTAATATGAGTAATTTTCAGGGCCACTTTACTTAAGGTTCTAAATTAACTTTGAGCATATTCTGAAAATTAAAAAAAAAATATAAAAACTTAAAAGGCCCATAAGGCATTTACATTATCCAAACATTACAGCGTGTAAGTTCCATCCATTTGAATGTCACCTCACCTCACAAAGGATGCTAAATGAACCTTTGCATCATCTTCAGTTCTTTGATAGATGCTGACAAAACTGTACACAGCACACAAGAAATTATATGCGCTGTTAACATTCTATTGCAAACCATATTACAAAAGTTACAGAAGAAGAAAACACCAGAAAAACAAAGATGAATGTAAAGATGACAATACAAGGCCAAATAACTTCACCGACAAAACTGTGTAACATATTATATGACAGACCGGAATTCTGGCACATACAAATTATTAACTGTAATACATATTTTGGTGTTTTGTGATATTAAGAGATATTATTTCATATGCTGTATACAAAAGATTCTAAAAACACTTGTTCTGGTAAGATAAGTTAGCATGTAGTCAGATGATAAAATCTACTGAGCAGATGCAAAAGCATAACATGTGGTATAGGATGTACTAGAGTCCAGATATCATCCACTGACTTTATCTTATGTCATGCTCATGGGCGAGGAGGAGAAACTTTTAAAATGATGAATGCAACTATGATATGCCTTGTCACTCAGGATGGCTTCAGTGACTTACACTGCTCCAAAACCTCTCAGTCATATGAAGTCCCACAATTGAATCTGATCCCAGAAACAAAATGAACCTATTCCTAACGGAACATAACATGCAAATAGATCAAGCCTGGAGTAACATTTCAATCACGTATTTCAACTGTGTATGCTACCACTTCCAACCCAATAAAATTCTTCAGATTCCTTAGTAAAGTGTGCTACTATGGACTTCAGTCAACACAGTGTGATGCCGAGAAACCAAATGTCACGTCATCAGCCAGGAACATGCAAGGTAATGGGTGGCTATTTAAATCCTGGGTCTTTTGCACAGTACACTGGGCACTTAATTCTGGTTCCAAAGAGTTAATGCACCAATCACATGAGACAAACTGTTATCGGAATACTTCTGAAAGGTTAAGTGTTTCATACAACACTAAGATATTTCTACCTGAAATTTGTTTTGCAGTTCTTCCAAATCATATGTACTTGTTAGATCACCCTGTTTAGCTTTCTTCATGACAGGGAAAAACACTTGGCAAGAAACAGTACAGGCTGTGAACTGCTTAAGGTTTCCTAGCAATACGTAATAAAAAGATGAAGTGAAACGTCAACAATCCCTATTAAAATATGTCATGGGATAATTAAAACATCACAGATTACATGGCTTACAAATAATATCATTCAAAGCACGCATGTTCTACATGGTAACATACGTTGGGTCAGTTGCAACACCACAGTTGTTATCCTTTGGTGACATGAGAATATAGCCGTCATTCCCCCAGTAGTTTGACCATGAATTCTTCACCAACCAGTACGGACTATCATTAATAGTTCCATACCCAACCAGCAGCACGGCATGATCCAGCTGCTCTGGCTTGCTGCCTGCAAACATATACTTCCTAATTTAAAACTGATGTCAGGAAATACCAAGGTAATTTAAATTCAACAATAGTGCAGTACATATATAATAAAAATACATTGTTTCAACTTCGCATACCTCACTGACCTTCAGATTCGTTACTGACATTCCTTCAAACAAGTCAAGTCCTGAATTACAACAACCTGCATTAGTATTTATCTTCCAGTAGTTATATCCTACTGTGTTACCATTCATGAGGTAATACTGAAATCTTTAATGGATATTATAAGTGAATTAAAACACATTAACTTTTAATGCCAGTTTTCAATAACACTAATTTCAATTACTGTTATCAATTAGTCCTTATTTTCTGTTCCAGTAACTTATTTTATCACGTCACTAGCACTATTTTAGATTGCTTATCAAACACATTTTCTCGACGATGATGGTGGTGGTGGCAGCAACAACAGCAACAACAACAACGATGACGACAACAAATGAACACCAATAATACATCAGGCACATGATAGTGTATATACAACTGTACTGGTACAAGGCTATTCACAAGACTATTCACACTCCTTGAAAGATATATTTTTGTTTTATTTAATATTCATATAAAAAAATATTTCAAATGAAAGTCGCAGCTTTAATGAGAGTTATATTTCATGTCGCATATTAATCTCTCTTTTTTTTTTTGTACGGTGAACCATTTTTGAGAAGTTTGGTAAATGTGAGTTCTGCATTTTTATAGTGGCATGTTTAGGAATCTGTTATAGGATATGACATTTCACTGCTGGGCAACAAGTTCACAACTTTTCAAAGGATGTACTTCATTCATCTTCATGGGTCTAGGGGCCAGATTCTTCTTGGACCTCTAGACCTCTGAAGCTGAAAGAACTATGATCCTTCAAACCATCAGGAACCGCTTACCCAGTGACGCAGCATTATATCAAAGAAGAAAACATTCCTCCAATGTTGTAAAGATGAGTTCAGGTTTTGTGTAAGCAGGGGTTATGGTGTGGATGAAGTTCCTCTAACCTTTGGTGTTCCAAAAAACAAAACAGTGGATAGCACTGAAAAGTTACAGGTACAGAAGATCCACTATGATGTGCTGATGACATAAAAGCCGAACCACATTTACTCATCTTTAAAAGAAAATGTGTCACTAACATACACCTCAAGGGCAGACAGACAGAGCAGGAATAAAACTCTGGCTGGAGAAACTGTAGTCCAAGCATCCCAGCGGTCTTCTTTAAAAATAAGGTCTTACCAACGTGGGATCAATTACTCTGGTAATATGTAACTGAGGCCACCAAAAACCAAAGGAAATAATAATCAATTTCTGCCAGCCAAACTACACAATCCTTGATTTGCTCGGAAACAGAACAGAATGCGGACACACCAAGACTTGATCTAACAGAATGAAACAGCCCTACAGGTAAATTATTATAAATAAATACGTATTACTGGATATTTTCTTTTATGATTCACTAATAATGTTTCCATTATAATGTGACTAAATTCTAAATAAATTAACAAATATCAAAATTTTTCTAGTACTTATACATGATGCATCACAGATACCACAAAATACTGTATAAGTAAATACTGTAACATTACATTAAATTATTAGTAAATGGGTTGTGTAACACCAACACTTACCACATTCTGGATCATAGTAAATGCCATTTGAATAGAATGAAAATGTCTTGCGAGAAGCATCAATGGCTACAGAAATAGGACCATGCTTGGCCAGTGCCACCTTCAACGCATCAGCATCTCCTGAAGTCACATTCACATAGCCTGTTATTTTTGCCGTCAGCGTCACATTATCAATGTGACAATAACCATCCTGTAACATACGAACATAATACTTCTCTTTGGTTTTAAAGCAAATCAAGATGGAGTTAAGGTCTGAAACTTACTGCTCATATAGAAGTGATGAGTTAGTGCCAAGGACAATAAAAAATCTCTAGAAAGTGATATGAGTTTAGATCCTGGAGCAATTCTTTGGGCAGTGTTCTGTACTTTGTAGCTTTCAGACATAAGCTGCATAAGGACAAAAATCTTTGTTGTAGGCAGCATAAACCAGTAAAAGTAAGTAAACTGATGAGTTTCCAGTACTAAACAAAGGGCACTATGTTGCTCAGTCCTACAGGAAAATGTAAAAAAACAAAAACATCTATTTTGCTCATGATAAAACAAAACAAGACTGTTGAAATGGTAACCTCATAAAGAGAATGCCTAAAAATGTTTACATCTACCATCAGAGATAGAAATGGAGAATAAAAATGTTTACTTTTGAAACACACATTCCCATTCCTAATCTTACTTAATTATGAACATGAATTTGGATCCTCAACCACTGATCAATTACAAGTTTGCACAGTGCGCAAGTCAAAATATTTTATGCTTAGGGTTCTATACTAACCCAATGACTAGAACTTTTATTACTTGATGTACAGAAAGTGTCACTGCTCGTAAGTTATACTATAATACTGTGTATAACTTGGGTCTCATGTACGAGGTTTTGTAGCAAAGTAGTGATTATCTGAATGCCAGCTGTTAGAAAATGTTAATTACATTATGATTCCGATATGCATATGGTAGGGTGAACTCTTGCCTATGGATGCTTGCCTCTCATAATGGCACATTTTATTGCACTCCAGCTTGGAAGATGTTCCCCTGTGATGTTACACCTTTCTATTACTAACTATACCATTGCTGGTCTATTCCTGTAACTTCTTTCAGTTACACTGCCACAGTCTATTCCATGATGTTTGCTAACTGGAATCTCTGTCTCTTCACGACAGCATTCATGGAACAGGTACTAATTAGCAGCAGCTAGACTGGAGATTGTGGAAGCACAGTGAAATGTTCCTTGTTCAGATGCTCATGCACCAAAAGCAGGTGCTATTTTGTAATTTTCCACATTCCCAAATATAAGCACATCATGCACCATGGCAGAGAAGCCCAACATTTACAAACTTGGGAAGCTGTCTGCAAAAAAAAGCCCTTATTTTTAGGAATGTGATAACGGTCTCAATCGCAATGACAATGCATCAGCCTCTTCTGATGTTCGATTCAGAATGGCGACACTGTGCTTTCTACAAGTTCCCCTCTCTTCAAATTTAGATCCTGCCAAGTATTTACCTTTTTCCTAGGATGAAAGCTCTTAGAGGGGCAAAGATTCCAACCAGCAGCAGAATGCCAGTGGTAATTTGAAAGGCTGCAGGAAAAGGCAGGCAATATTCTGTTTATTGTATTACCTTACACTGCAAGGTCTAAACTATGTTTTGTCTGTAGTTAATTTGGACACTCTGAACTTAAACACCTGCGCTTTATTTGTCATGATACACATAAGCAGTTGGTTACTTTGAAAAGTAATTACGTACCTGACCCAAGTAGCCTCCATACTCATCCTCGAGTGGTATCCCACCATGTTTCAACATCCACTGGTACGAGCGGAAATCTTCACCACCATCACAACCATTGTTTCCATAACCCCAACTACAGTCAATCAAAGCCTGGAAACAAAAATGAGATTTCATTATATACAACAGATGACCTTATATTCGTATGGCAAGCCATTCACAGAAACACACACAATGCAAAGACACATGACGCATGGAAAATGTTAAAACCTCATTACTGATTACAAAAACCAAGAAAATGGCCACGTGATCATGTGATTAGTCACCAGCCTCTCAATGTGGAGTCCTGGGTTTGATCACAGGCCAGTCCACATAGGATTTATGGTGGCCACAGTAGCACTTGGACATGTCTTCTCAGAGAACTTTGCTTTTCCTCTGCCACTAACATTCCACGAATGCTATATACCAGTAGTTAATTCATTTACTACCAATGCTGTATAATTTTAGCAACTCACAGTGTCACTGAATAAAATGCACCTGTCTCTTCTCACAAAAAATAAGCATCCTGCAAACTACACAAATGTGTCACATGATGATTATTGAATATGACTGTTGTCTCACTTGCTTCCCATACAAACCACTGCCTTGATTTTTAACCCTTCAATGCAAAGTAATGCTGCAGAATGACATACCTAAAAGAATGTGGTGATAAATTTTACCTGTTGTGACAGTCGTACTTGATGACCATATTTCAGGAAGTACGCCCCTTCAATAGTACCGGTTGTTCCAAAACTCCAACATGAACCACATACAGACTGATCTGAAGAGAAATGTAACATCTGTTTATTCTGCATCAAATGTGGAAGTAATCATAAAAACATTTTGATACTTTGTCAAGCAGCAATGACTACATAAAACAGTTTACATACTTCTATAAAAACAATCTGAAGATGACCTTTGGTTGAAACACATTATTTAGGCCTAGGAGAGAGGAAGAACAGGAGGCTGGGTAAAACTGTATAATGAGCTTCATTATTTGTACTCTTCACCAAACATTATTAGGATCAAATAGACGAGAATGAGATGGGCAGGGCATGTGAGCACGTGACAGCAATCAAACATACAAACCTGTGGTCAAAAAATTTGAAGGGGACAGACTTTTGGGAGGTTCAAATGTAGATGGGAGGAAATTATTAAAGTATATCTTAAAGAAACAGGGTAGAAGGTTGTGGTCTGGATTCATCTGGCTTAAGAATAGGGATGAATGGTGGGTTCTTGTGAACATCGTAATAAACCTTCACATTACATAACGGCAGGGAATTTCTTGAGTAGCTGAGACACTATTAGATTCTCAATAAGGACTCAGTTCCATGGTGTGAATTGCTAGCAGGCAATTTATATGTTGTGAAATACATGACTATCACCTTCCTTCTCTACCCCACTGTAAAGTATATGGGAAAATTACATCTTAGATAGCCCCTAGCGGCATAGTGTGATTTTTTGTACGGACAAATGACTTTAAGTAAGACACAATCACATATGTATTTATAAATTTGGGCAAACATCTTTCATATAATTCCACAGTATCATACATGAAACTATTTGGCAGAAATGGGGAAATCAGCTTCTGAAATTGAACACAATCTACTCGTTACAGAAATCTAAAATTAAATTTTTAAATTATTTCATAATGATGCTACAAAATACATCCTATTACTAAATAGTTCGTAACATGAAGTAGTAGAAATAAATTAAATGTATTATATATTCATCAAAATAAAACTTGTGATTCACACATAAACAAAACACAGTACCAATAGCTGATAATCTGACAAACAGTACATGAAAGTGTTCTCACTGAGGCGCCACAATGCCTGATGTGCCAGAAAAAAGTGCAACAGTTTCTGAGCTCACACTGCTTGTAACACAGCAAAGACTGGACTGTTAACTGGTACTGTCCTAATCGCAACATTTTGTACTATGAAGTAATGCATCTAGATCTATCCACTCTACCTGGAAAATGTGGGGGCTGCCTCATAATTGTGCACAATGTTAAAACACATTCTGTACAGTAATTTTCCTGAAAGATGAAGAGCATGGACGGGGGTCATCTTACATGCAAGGCTATATTATATTTGGGTAAATATGGAATATTACAAAACCATGTGGTAAACTTAGGAGTCACCACAGGTATGTCCCATTTTCAGAAGAGTGTGGAGTGTGCCAAGGAAATGAAATAGTGAACAGTGTGAAAAAAAAAAGTGGAATGTGAATAACGTGGGTAAGTAGAAGAACTGTAACAAAAGAGGCATTACTGTATCATAAAACTGTTAGAAAGAAGAGGCCTAGTCATTAAAAAAAATGGTTTTAATGTGGGACGGTCTGAGTCTGTGTAATACCTTTAATGGGAGTGACAGCTCCATACAGTCTCCAGTCCAGGTTTGAAGGAAGATTATCTACCATACTTCTGGGGTTGATGTAAGGAAAAGGGGCACCTCCATTGTAACCTCCAGAGTACTGTTTTCCCCTCAGGGCCTTCAACTCTAAGTCTGTTCGGTCAGCCAGGTGGTTCACACCCAACTGAAAACCAAGACCAGCCCGATTCTTTGAATGGATGAACCTGCAAGCAGAGCAATATAATGTTATACTGCAAGCAAAGACACCATCCGCTTCCCATCCTATTACGTGTCACCTCCTTATTCTCCTATGCATGTATGAAAATTAAATGCTCACAAATGCTTGTACCCAGTAACTGAATGAACAAAGGTGTACAGTTTGTCTTTATCAATCATGCTGGTTTTACACCACCAAAATGCCAACATTTAAATAGCTGGTTCTGTTGCTTTCTTCAAACAGAACATAATACAGTGACAGTCCACAATAGGCTTACAAGATTTGGTCCACCTTTTACCCTACACAGAAGCAAAATCAGCTATCAATACACAGTATTTTTGGTATAAAACTTAGAGAATTATAACTTCTTACGAAACATCAAAGTTTCTTTCAAGCAATGAATTTTCACTTCTGGCATTAACAATTTCAAAGATCAATATCCAATATCGAGAAACAAATAAAATGCCACAGACTATTCTGTCTGTAGACTACACACAACAGTAACTGCTACACTTTAAAACTTCAGAGTTAATTCTGCTGTCAAGTGTTGTGCTCGTATGAACGTTTAGGCTCCATAAAAGAGAGGAAATTTCACAACCATCTAACTGACTTCTTAAAAGTAACTTTGTTCCATAGAATGATACGGGGTGAGCTAGTTACTGACCTGTCACACAATTCTCACAATGATATAAGACGAAAATTTCACTCAATATATACAGCTATTAGAAATATACTGAAGGGTAAACAACAAAATGTAAATGAGATATCAAAATTTTCAGCAGTATTTATAGTTCTTGTAGTCTGTCTTCTACAAACAGGAGCCACAGGAGCTCAATTTTCATCAATTTTAGTTCTCATTTTAAAACATGCTTGACAACCAAAATTATGCACAGATATTTACCTCAGATTTTGACGGAAAGATTCCTTTCTTTCTGCATGTTCCAGTTCATCAGCATAATCCCGGTTGTGTCTTTTTTGGAACTGATCAAATGCAGATTCCATATGATCATCATAGTTGTGTATAAATTCTTTCATTGGGTTAAAAGTGTAGATATGACTAACTCCAGGACCTGGAAAGCTAGTGCAGGTCATGTCTATAAAAAACAATAATGAATAACACTTATAATTCAAGTTCGATTTTTGCTGGCACTTGTGAGTCCTTACACATGTGCAACATATCACTAACAAGAAATTAAAACTTACTGTCAGCAACTTTGAACACATCTGGACTGAGTGCGTCAACAGAGTACCACTCATATTCAAGGTAGTAGTGATCATAATGTGAGCCTAAAAGAGAATTGTAACCCTTCATCTCATATCGGACAGGAATAGGTACTTTCACTCCTTGAATCTTGGGAGACTTCTGTAAAGGAAATAACTGAATATAATCATGATGATAAGAATAACAAAGTGTAATTATACAGCCAGAACTGGAGCAATGGAGGAGTAACTGAAAGAATGTTGCAATAAAAAACAGAATTAAATAAAGACATATTGTGCTGTACACGTATATTACAGTCTGAAGTTGAGTGACGCATTCTTCGCCACCAATGTCTCTATTTCCCAACAGGTGTTACTTCACTGTTTGCTTCAAGTTGGATAAAGCAAACTCGAGATCCGAAAGCAAGGTTCAGTAGGATTATAATGTAACAAGCAAGAAAATGGCCAACACTGAAGCCCAATTAGCTAACCAAATTCAAAAGTATGATTTATATATTCACCCTCTATACCTACCGTATTTATCAGACAAGAAGAACACCTCTACACACAACTTGTAGGGATATGTTATTAAGGCTTGTTCCTATGAATCCCAAAACAGTCTTTGTCTTTACAGTATAGTTTTGGTTATCCTGGTAACAGGAGGCCTTAATTACTGAACACCCCTCTACAGGCTGCATGATGGCAACCTCATCACTGGAAGGCTGGTAATTTATCCAGGAAACTAAGACTGATAGGTAGCTCAACAGATGCCAGATGGATACAATAAATTATTTACAAGAAAAATTAATATTAGCACAAAATATGTCTAAAAGACAAACAAAACTGCTTGTTTAAGGTTAGTATTAAGTGACAGATGCATGTTCATATGACTGAAGCAGATAAACAGTAATTACTATGGGAAATAATGAAACACTATAGGGCAATGTTTTCATTTTCCTGTGGAGTTATAGACACTGAGATAATTCTAGGCTGCTACCTCACAAGAACCAGAGGTTATGTAAAATGCAACATATGTAAATTATTGAATATTTAACACACAGTGAGACAGAACAAATTAAATTAATGAACCCCTTTAAGAGGAAGCTCATACACTTGCCTTGTAACGAATCCACATGGTATATTTGTTGACCTTACTGCCCTTTGTATCCACCAAACGCCACTTCTCACATGTTAGGCCATTCACTGGTTCTTCACCAAGAAACTAAAACAAGGATAACCAGGAGTTGAAACAGGCATAACAACAACTTATTTTCTCATGTAATGACATGAATTATGGCAGTACAAAAATTGAAAAGTATTTATACTTCACTTAACCTTTATCATGCCCAAAGAGAGGATTTAAATCTCCCATAATATTGTGCTGGTGGCCACATTTAAACTGGGGCACTTTAATCAGTAACAGTACTGGTATTGAAAAACATCTACATCTTTGAAACCATGCTTACTAAAATACTTTAATAAGAACTTTCTGAATGTTGCCAAACTCTATAATGTTAACCTCTTGTCCCCCCCCTCCACTCCCCCCCCCCCCAAAAAAAAACCCCAGTATATGGAGTCCTGAAATAGTGAAAAATACAGCACTTACATTGCTGAAAATAAATCCCTTTCCACGTCATAATGGAACCTGTAAATTCTAGACACTGGAAGCATGAAAGATGTTACAGAGAGAGAGAGGTAAAAAGAAAGACAGATACATGCAGAAGTGACATTATCAATGTATGTCAACATAATGCAAGTTTATGAAGACAGAAATAGGAGCACACTACAGGTACTGTGTGGTTAAGCGATTTCAGGATGAAAGGGAATACATTACAGTGATGGCAGATCTGGCTGTCTGAAAATTTCAAGAACAGGTACAGATATGGTAAAAGTGAGTTGACATAATGAACATCATCAGCTGATTGTAAGACAGCAGAATCAATGGGCATAAATACAGAGAGGCCTTGAAATTCATTCAGACTTACTAAGCATGAGTAAATCTGAGTGGTGAGCAAAAGGATAAGGGGAATTTACTCTTAACATTCACCAAGGCTTTTAAATGAATCCGTCAGCATCAGATAAAAACTTGGGTCCTCCAGTATGGTCATTAATGAAATACCAAAATACTAACATCTCCAACTTATAAGTCCACAAATTTCAAAATGGGGGGGGGGGGGGCTCACAATCATAGGACATTATCATGCTAAGTGACTTCCTTTGTGTCAAAGGAATTACCTGTTACAAAGTTCTTATGTAAAACACTCAAAGCAGTCAACCTTCAAGTTAGAAACATTTACAGCAACAAATGTCAAATTAATAAAATAACAAACACACAAATCTTGGGATACACATGTGGATTTTGCATCATCACAATGCACCCCTCCACATGGCATTTTGAATAAGTTACTTCTGGTCAGAAAAGAAGTATCAGTACTGGAATATTCATGCTACTGAGTTCACTTCATGCTATGTGATTTTTCATATTCTCATAACTAAATATCAGAAAAGTATCCCATTCTTTATCGTATAGACATTCAGAGCAATGTGATGAAAGAACTGATTTCCACCAATGTTTTGTGCTCCGAAGGTGTCCTCACCCATTAAAGGTAAGTGATGCTACATATTTCTGTTGCAGAATAAATCCAGTTATTTATCAGACTTCATAGAAGATTCACAGTTGTGATCCAATTGGCATTATTTCAATTAATACCGAACCTTTATCCACAATGAAAATAATCTGATATTCAACTTCTGAAAGTATAAACAATACTCCTTTGTTTGCAATCATAAAATGATGCACTCCATGCTGTCATACCTTGAAACCTGTAAGATCTGGCAGAACGCTCTGTGGTTCTATTCTGTTCTCACTACTGCCATTGACTTGTAGACAAGAATCCAAATTCTGTACTTTTTCTGTTGTCACTGGTGCTACCTTCAGACTGGAACCAAACTTACTCAACTTGCTTAGCTGATACGTTTTCACCATTCCTTAAAACATCAATGAAAATGCATTTGCAATCTTGTGCTTCCAGACACTTATGAGCACTGCAACATATTTACATCATGCCACTGGCTTGTACAAGGGTCATTCAAATGAAAACCAGAAAAATCATATAAAGTGATTTATTGCAAAAATAGATACAGTACACTGACATGGATGTTCAATGTAATCCCCACCACATTCTACACACCTCCTCCATCATTCTACTAAGGCATAAATTCCTCAGAAGAAGTAGTAGTAGTCTTGGTTGCTGTGCCAGCCAGTCATGCACTGCCTCCTTTACCTCGTCATCCAATCTAAAGTGACGTCCACATACAGCATCTCTTACAGGCCAAAAGAGGTGAAAACTGCTGGGTGCCAAATCTACTGAATATGGCTCATGGGGTTACACCTCGAATTTTAAATCATGAATCTGTTTTATGGTGTAACAGGCTGTATGAGGTCGGGCATTGTCATGCTGCAGACACACACACAAATCAGGGCATTTTCTTCAGATTGCTGGCTTAAGCTGATTTTGAAGCATAGACCATAGTGTACTATACATTTTCTCCAGTTTTAATTTGAATGACATTTGTATGTTTCTCATACAGGTGACATCAGTTCCCAAAATATATTTCATGGTAACCATCTTGAAATAATTTCCAAATTTCTTTTATTAAAACTTAATACAGGCATACCCCACAGAACATCTCCATGGTTAATGTTTTCCCAGTATAATGCCTCTTGGTTTTTAATATCCAAACCTCACAGGATGTATGTATCTCTCAATACAACATTTTTAACAAAACAATGTGCATGCAATCTGAACATGTTATTGAACACAAAGCAACTGTAATTGTTTGGTGAACAGGAAGTGATGTTTTAAGCATTTTACATCCTAACATGATAGTTTCTTATAAGTTTTAAAACTTTGTGGGCAACATGATTTAATATAGTCTTCTCAGGCCATCTGACGCGGCTGATGGCCCGAGAAGACTATATTAAATGATAGTTTGTTACTTACATATACGAGTTCTACTGTGTTTTTAGTTACATTTTAGGAAACTGGTTGGGGGTTTTGAGTGATGTAACGCATTATAATTTTTTCCATTTACAATAATGGGAAATAGGCCCCCAGTTACCATTTTCTTCACAGAACGTCTGATTTTCAGGAATGGATTACTGACGTTAAGCAGGAGATGGCTGTATTATTTATTGCGCATGGATGATCCAGTGATTTTGAAATCAACGGAATTACAGTGGACATTACTTGTGAGTAACAGTGGCTTTAGGCAGTAACAGTGATCACTGGTACAGCTACTATTACTACTACAGCCCTACAACCAAGTGAAATGAGAGGTGTACAATGAAGTTGAACACAGGTGTAAAAGGGAGCATATACCATGTTATTTATAGTGAAAAGATATGTGATGCTTGTCACGTGGGATGATGAATTAAATATTGTGTTCATTCATGAATTTATTTAGTTTTATATATTAACACAACTTTTTTAAAATCTGCCTCTGAGCAAAAAATAACACTGCCACAGCATAACACTTTTTCTCAAAGTACAGTGACTGAAACTACTCCAGCACTTACACAAGCTTGGGGCCGGGATAGCGCAGTAGGTACAGTGAGTTGCTGTGGGATGGACAGTTCGGAGTTCAAACCCTCGTGGGTGCAAGAAATTTTCCTTCTCCACACCTGTCCACACTGGCCATGGGGGCCACCCAGACTCCTGTGTGATGGGTACCGAGGTGCCTTCCCAGGGGTCAAGTGGCTGGGGTGTGGCATTGACCACCCACCCCCATCTAGAGCTGAATATAGGAATGAGTAGAGCTATATCTCTACTCCCCTGTGTCTGCATGGCATGTTATGAGGAGAACTTTACTTCCACAGGCTACTGAGGTCTAGCAGTGCATGTTAATAACACATCTTCCGTCACCACTACCAGTTCTGGTGTTTCAAACTACTCCATTGTCCACCTATTATCTCGTTACTCTTAGTATCTTCCTACTGTAGTTACTAGCCAGTGAAATGTGCAAAAATGGTCTTCTGGGTTTTTACATTGTGTAATATGAACTTTTCCCACTGTGACTAAACTTGGTACAGTCACCCTGAAGATGGAGGCAGCACATTCCTCCAAAATGCTGCAACAAACTCAACATACTACATGGTGTAAAAACCAAGAAGACCATCACATGAGTAACACCCTCTGTGAAAACCTGAAAACTTACATCAGTGAAGTGTAAACAACTCTGACAATTGCTGTGAATTTCAGTGATTCAAATCATTCAATTTCCCATTCACATCCAACACCTTACATGGGGTAAGAGACCAAGCTTGACACCCATAAAAACCACACATAATATATACAAATGGGGGAGGGCAAGGCCAAGAAATGGGCTGAAGGGCCATAGGAATTATATATATATATACCGTGGAACCTCAAACTTCGAACACAATCTGTTCCAGGAGATGGTTCGACTTTCGAGTTAAATTTCCCCATAAGAAATAATGTAAATTGAATTAATCTGTTCCAGACCCCCAAAATTTACCCAATATAAAACATTTTAAGTGTACCATTTTCCCACTTAGTGATAAGTTCCTTTTTCATTTCTACCGTAGAAATTACGATTTTTCTCTTAGGCTTTTCACCTCTAGTAACTTTCTTTGGTGCCTTTATGAATGGGTATTATTAAAGATAATATAAAAATAACCCAAAGAAATAAATAAAATGCTTAAAAAACAGACTGAATTTGCGAGATGCTCACTGAACCAGTCACGGGAGAACTGACCGAGCAATTGCACGTACGACCAAGCAGAGAGAGAAGGCGACCACGTAATTCTTTGCTCGACTTTCGAGTTTTTGTTCGAGTTTCAAAACCGGATTTTCCTCGAATTTTTTGTTCGAGTTTCAAGTTGTTCGAACATCAAACCGTTCGAAGGTCGAGGGTCCACTGTATATATATATATATTGATGATTACATATTCCAGTAAATTCTTCATTAGGCTTACCTCCATAGTAATCAATTCGACTAGAACCAAGCTTCAAATCATACCATGCGTAGAAGGGCTCACGGATCTCAGCATACGGGATGTAGAGTGTTCCTTTAACAGTGTAAGTGTCACTGAAGTTTGGTGGTGTTGGAACACTGTGAGACGCAGCTGCAAATAACACTGGAAAAAGACACTTTTTTTAGTGACATCATCTCATGCTTTGCTTCTACTGCCACAGTGTAAACTAATATCCCATGAAGTTCATAACAATGACTCATTACACTTCCACTATTATGAACAATGTCCATTCTTGAGGTACAGTTAATAACAAACTGTAGTGGTTCAGAAAAAAAATGACTGCTTCTTCATGAATAAAAATGCATACGTGTACTGAACCTAAGAAGATAGAATCCAGATATATCAAATAATCCCAAAGTAACTTGTCTTCATTTATCCAGCCCAAAAGCTACAACATACAAGTGAAAACCATTTTCTTTACATAAGTGGTAATGTGTTTTAATTTATTTACTTGCACATGGGCTGGGCAACTGAGGAGTCATGTTTTGATTTGTGGCACAGGCAAGAAATTTTTCTCTACTCCAAAGTGTCCAGACTAGCTCTGGGGTCCACGCAGCCTCCTATTCCATGTGCGATCGGGGCTCCCTCCCCAGATGCAAAGTGGCTGGCGCATGAAGGTGAAGAAAGGGTGGTGCTATACCTTTACGCATGCTGGCAACAGTGACTTCAGTGCCTGTCACCAAAATGAAACAAAAAAACCCTAATCTTTATTTCTGTTGGTAAATAACCGAAGTGTGCATTTTAATTTATGGTGGTTATCACTTACATAAAAACTCAGAGCCTAACCTTAGTGGAATACAATTTTGTCTATTTTTACCTATGCTGGGCACTGTGACTCTGTTGTCAGCTGCATCTAAATTCAACAAGATATGAGCAGAATGGTAGGTAGAAACAAATGTATATATTATGTTTACATGACCTTATTTAGTTGTAAATATCGTTCTTCTTCATGAAATGACAGCATTTCAAAGTGCCAGGGAATGAGGGACAGTACAGTCGAGTCTCTGATGGAAACAACTGCGTCCTCTTATACTGTCAATTTACTTCTTACTTACATGCCACTTCACAGTGCCAAAAGGACACAAAATGTGGTCTTCTAAAAAAGTATCATCCACTCTATAAGGTTAGATACAGCCTTCTAATGTGGACATACACTACCTGTGAAGACTTTGTCATGTATAGGGATCCATCAGCAAAAACATAAACGAAGTGGTGAACAAAATTTCAGTTCTTTCTTGGTCCTTGGGAGGAGGCAGAAATAGATAGTTTTCAGACTTGTATGCAGACACCCACTGAGAAAGAGACTTGATCTGTCTCAAAGAAATTTCAGATCTGCTAGTGAAGACTCGGCTTGTAAGACACACTGAGAATCACATTCTGGCTGTTCAGCCAGCAGAAAGTTTTTGAATTACAATAAATGGTAAAAAAAGGTGAAGTTATCCCAGTCCATGCCATGAAGGCATAAAGGAAAGCAGTGGTATAGTTCCACTCATTCTTGAACTTAATGCTAGCTGCAGGCGAGTGGTCAACTTCACGCCCACGACGTTTTACCCCCGGAAAAGAACCCCAGTACCCACTGAATAAGAGGCTGGGTGGGCCCCAGAACCGGTCTGGACATCTCTGAGAAGAGATAAATCACTTGCCCCTGCCGAGATTCGGACCCCAGATCGTACAGCTCCGTCTGAATTACAATAGCTTTATTTAAATAAATAAATATTATATATATATATAAGGGTCACAGCAAAGTGAACTGTTCATTCAGCCACTGTTCCTTCATTTACACAGGAAACAACTGCTAAATTTGATCGGAAGTACCTTCTTAACAAATCTCCAACGATTATAGTACAGTAATCATAAAATGCTGTGTGCCGCCAGTAACTTAGGAAATAAAAAATTAAGGTGTAAACTGCACGTTTAATTTTTGCCCAAGTACTTACGTGACATCAAAACGATGGACAAGAGAAGAAAATCGCGTTCTTTTGCCATATTAATTCAACTAGTGGCAATTTAAATACTGCTTGTGGGTAAAACTGCCAATTACTGGCACACGCCTTTATTCGTCTACGACGTTACATACGCAAACACTATATCAGAATTTGACCAGTGACTCACATCATGTGATCTGCCCCTGCTTGTCTCGGCATTTGAGTTTACGCAAACTCTCGGAACGTCACGTGACCACATATGATTTCCGTGTGCCCACGGATTACGAGTCCATTGGTCACCCACGCGAGCCGAACCTGAAAATCCATGCAAGGCAACTGCTGTCTGGGATACGAAATGATTGCAACACGCATGGGAGACATTTTCACTCTGGGATGTATAGTTAACAAAACACTAATCACCTCATGCGTAGCTGAGTGACGCAACGCTATGGTTTGGACAACATAACTATCTACTGTAAAGTGTGTTCCGATTGAAGCTGGTGTACTACTGCACCGAAACATGACGGGGTTTTATAACTTAAAACCAACAATATTGCACTTATTTTATATATGTATATTGCAACCCTACATATGTTTCGGCTGTACTTCAGCCATCATCAGGGGTTTTCCTTGCAGCGTCCACTAACTGTATTTCTCACTAACATTTGGTTCCTATTGGTTTTCTTAGTAACTAGGTATTGTGAGTTACTAAGAAAACCAATAGGAACCAAATGTTAGTGAGAAATACAGTTAGTGGACGCTGCAAGGAAAACCCCTGATGATGGCTGAAGTACAGCCGAAACATATGTAGGGTTGCAATATACATATATAAAATAAGTGCAATATTGTTGGTTTTAAGTTATAATTATCTCAAGCTTTGCACGGTATGTACAACTTCAAAATGACGGGGTTTGTATGAAGTGATTGCGTATTTTGTTTTAACATTGCTTACGATTTGGTGTCCATCTACCCGTGACTTACAGTACTGACATGCCCTTGATGAGTGCGACCCTATACCAAAATCAGTACTACCATGATACAACACGACGTCAGCCGAGTCGGTAAAAAAAGCAACTACTGATCAACCTTCATTTTTGTAAATTTACCGACAAGCTATACTTATTTATGTCCCATTTATTGACGTACCGATGGTAACTACTGCATCATACACACACTGCCATTCCTTCTATGTTGTATTATGTGTCAATATTCTGCATGATTTTATTCTTGTTTTTGTTCCACTTGCACACTACTTGTTATATGTGTTTGTTTCATTTTAAGTCCCTCCTCTAAGATTAGTGTGTAATGTGTTGGTTGGTTAACATCTAACTCTGGTGGATAACTGACAACTAACCATAGCAATCTTACAGGAGCAAGTAATTCTCATTGACCATACAGTAATAACACACCATCTACAAACACATTTATTAACAATGTTCATCATGAGAAAGTTATTTGTTATCATTGAATTATGACATAATTGTATGGTTTTCAGCAGTCCATACAGGCAAGTGCAAGGCTTTTATATTAAAGTAGGCCACAAATGCTTGCCTCCACATCTGCCACACCTCATCATTCAGTCATATAATTTCTTACATACATACATACATACATTCCGTGGATCCATAAGTCTGTCGAAGTGACAACTGGATGTGGAATAAGTCATAATATACAAATATACAGCTATACAGACTATAGAATTTTACATTTGAACACTATAAACGTGTTACATACATCACTTGTCTGATGATACTGATTGCAACGTTTGGTCTTCAACCAGCATTACTGAGACTTCTGTAAGTTTAATTTCTCTTTACATGCCCCACTTTGAGAGCTGTGTTTGATGAGACCAATCCACACATCTGTTTCAAAATCAACAGATGCTTCTGTAAAAGAAGATTCACACACACAAAAATGTCAGAAACACAGCCACCTCATCTATGCTGTGAGAATATGCTGGCAGTACAGAGCAAGTCAAAGTAACTGATCATCATAAATATGAGTGCTTTGCAAATGAAAATGGAAACAAGTTTAAAGAAGTGCATGACACCAACCCTGAAACCAGATGAAACTAAATTAAACCAACTGATGCACAAATTGAGCCACCTTTATTGTAGCGTATTGACACAGCATTCCATAGCACAACAGACAGAAGACGCTGCAAATAAAAATGTAGACATACACAACGGAAGATCACGCATTACCAGGCGAAAAATGATAGCCAGTACTTCCGCTTCCGTATACCTCACACAGCTATTCTACAAATTTTAATAATATCTTTTAACTTGTATAATTGAGTTTTAATGTGTTACAATCAAAACAATTTTACCACAATAGTGACATAAGAGTGATATATGTCTTATAAAAACTATAATTGAGGTAGTAGCTTTTTTGGACAAGACCCCCTGATGATGGACCAAGGTCCGAAACATATGTAGGGGCATAATAAGGACGCTACAATAAAGGTGGCTCAATTTGTGCATCAGTTGGTTTAATTTAGTTTCATTTGATTCGTGAAGATGCAGCGGTGATCATAATGTGAAACCTGAAACCAGAGTTACAACCATGCTGCATTTTTAAAACTGTGCTGCATATTTATTATAACTTACATTTGTTGGTAATGTACAGCAGCATGGAACACTGTACTGTTTATTTCACCGAAAGTTATAGCTGACTACACTGAAGAAGTTGTGATTATGCCACAGAATTTTGTGAAGTTTGGTACTACACTCCTAGCTGTTAAGAAAAAAATGTTCACATTTGCTGAAGATAAGTATGAAAACATCAAGTGACAGACAGAAAATCAAATAATAAGAACTCAGTACCAATTAGTACAGTTGATTACTGGCAGCTGAACCATCAGGGCACCTATACTATAAAATCTATTTCTTGTCCATTTACCTAAACTAGATGAACTTGCAGGAGATTAATATTGATAGTCAAACGATGTTCATATGGATTTTTCAGTACCACAGGAACTGTTTATTACAGAGCTGTTCACCATTTAACACACAGGATTATGTCAGAAGACAAATGAATGTTCTGTTGTTTGTACGCTCATCCAATTTGAAAGAAGGACACATTATTCAGGAAAGGATCTCCTGCAAACAGTTTATAATAAAGAAGAAAGTTATTTATTTAATGGTAAAATATTTGAAACTGAGTAAGAATTACTACAATTCTGTAAGTTTAATTAATTCAGGAGTTATCCTGTAGTGGAAACATGGCCCGCTTATTTCCCATTACAGTTAATTTGCTAAACAATAATTAATTTTATTAGTGCCCATATGCACTCTTATGGCACTGCACAAAAAACCTATTTCAGCCCCTGTGCTGGTTGATTACAAGCAATTTTAGAGTGCAGATCATTCTGCGCTTCCCAGTTATAGAACACAGATCATTCTGTGTTTCCCAGTTATAGAACACAGATCATCTGTGCTTCTCAGGTACAGAACACAGATAATTCTGTTTCCCACTAATAACTGAACAAAAACATTATTCTTCACAGAATACTCGTACTATACTATTGCACTAATATAGGAAACCACAGAGTTATTCGTAGTCACGGATGTAAAACAGCATACAGTATGTGGCAGTGCATGTCAGACTAGGCATTAAATGTACTAAATATTATGTCCTGAGGTAGGAACACACGCTTACGAGTACATTTTTAGAAACAGAGATGACTCTGCTGCAGGTATATGTACTCCCTCTGACTGCCTGTGCTATGACCCCTACCCCTTTTGTACTATGGGCTGTCCATGCACACAACAACCATAATATTGAGATCTCAGTTTACATAATGGTATCTCCATTTGTGTTTTTATACTACACCATGGCGCTTCATGCCTCTGCTGTGAACAGTACTGCAATAAAGGAACAAAAAACTGTACTTTCACTTCAGAATACTTAGTCAGTTATGTACTGTCAAGTCTTGTAACAACAAGCAACGCATTTGACAAAAAATCAAATTTTGGCTGGACAAGTGGATTTTGCACCATAAAAACGCATGTTCCTAAACACCTCTGTATATAAGGCAAGTTTATAACAGCCATCGTATCAGCACATACTGCATCATGTGACCTCTTCATGTTCCAAAAATTGAAACTTCTACTGAAAATATCTCATTTTGAATATATATCATGATATCTGGATCAACATGACAGAAGTAGTGAAAATATATTCAGAAAATTACTTCCAGCAATGTTTCTAGGCATGGCAGGGATGTGGACAGGTGTACATACAGCCAGGAGAGAACTCTGACAGAGAATGTGTACACACATGATTAGTGATACAAGGAATGAAAAATGTTTACCAAATCAGTCTGGTTACTTTATTGTCAGATGTCATATTATCTCTGAAACTGAGGTAACCATTCCTCTGGGATATGATGCCATGTCACTGGGTAAATGGTTCCTGGTATTTCAAAGCCACTACATTGCCTTGAAATGTCAGGAACCAGTTACCCAGTGACAAAATGTCATATTCCAGAAGAACACATACCTCAGCTACACCACTGCGAAAACATAAAAAAAATTGCATTTCTAAAATTACTTGCAGCAGTCACTAATAAAATCTGAAAACTAGTGACACCAAGCACTGAGGTTTACAGACACAACCACACACCTCTCAGAAAGCAAGCTATGTACCTGACAAGGATATGAGTGAATGAGAGAAGATATCTATAGGTATATTTGGAGTGGTATTATGGTAGATAGTCCAAGAGACAAGCCATAATATTTGACAGGAATCCAAAATGTTATTTAGTAGGTATTAATGTAACGTATATAACATGGTAATCCTGAGAATTGTTAATTCTTCTTGTTTTGTAGTTTAAAATTACTGCAGACAGTTATTTACTCCATTTCTTTTGGTAACCACAGTTTCTGTGTACGGATCTCCTTTTTGCGTAGTGTGAATACAGACATGCATCCAAATATAACTCCCAGTACCACGTAATACCCACCATACACCAGAAACTGCAATCAAACACAAAGAGTGTATTTATTTTATTTTAAACCAAAGAACAACTTCTGAAATGCAACAAATGAAATTAGCAGGGACATCTACAAAATGTAATTTTAAAAGGATGAAATTTGTAGGCCTGTTTATAGTATGGCAAATAATACAAGAAGGACAATCTAAATTAAGCCTGTATCATTTCATTGTTAAAGAACAGCCAAATTCAGGTGTCTAGCAAATATGTCTAGCCTCTGTGTTATACACTTAGAAAAATCTTATAGTGAATTCAAGTAAAAATTCAAGTGAACTTGTTTCTTCCACCATCTCCTGCTGTTCCCCTGCTTCTGGTTTCTAATCACGAAAATTATTGTTCTAAGAACCACCAGGAATAAGCAGTTATGTCAGTAATGTGAATTATTTGGTATACAATATATATAATATACTGTATTCTATATGTATAATTCAGTACATTATTCACTTCTGTTGTGAAAATAGAATTTACAGAAAATAAAAGAAACTGTCACCTAGCTTCAGTCACAAATCATACTGGTGCTCTATGATGTGTGAGATACAGCGTAGTTTTGTCAGTAGAATATAAGGTACCAGATCATAATTTCTGATGGTAATTTTTGTGGGTTATTTTACAATGCTGTCAGTAACTACAGAACATCAAATGGTAAGACGATTCATCAATGATGAAAGGGAAAGGATTGGTAAGGAAGGAATCACGACCTAATTGAGGTACTATCTCAAAATCTGCTTAACCCTAAATAGTTAAATAATTAGAAATTTTCGTCAGTTTACATGCTTAAATGTCAGTCACTGGTATTACATGTAAAATGAAATGTTGTAAATTGAGAATCTGTAAATTAAGGAATGAGTGTCTGGAATGAGTGTGTGACACATGCATCTTATTCAGTCACAAATAATACTGTCTCAAATTATGACTGTTGTTCTACACATTACGTGTCTGACTTTATACAAAACCAGGTTTTCACGCAAGACATTACTTACCTGGGTACGGATTAGAAGTGCCAGACCTACTTCATCCACAACAATTACTGTCAAGACAGTCTGAAGTACCAGAGCCACGAAAGTGTTCACACCAAAGATCAGACCACAACTGTCATCATTCAAGTGTTTTGCAACTTCAGCACTGTTGATAAAATTTAAAAAGAAAGTAAATATTTCTTTATTATTACAGAAAAATACAAGTATTATCAAGGTGACAAAATAGAGGAGGATGAGGTAAAAATGTTTCGAACAAACATAGAGAAACATGAACCACATTTTATATCAAGATATAAAGGCCGTGTCAGTACACACATTAGATACAGGGATACAGATAGAGGAAAATAAATAGTAAACTAATACAGTATGTAGCTATATGTAGTCAGTAATTTCTGTATCGTTATTGTATGTTCTCCTGGACGATGGACATGATAATATGTGGAACATGGAGGAGATAATGAAACAGGTATTGATGTATATGCAACTATTAATTTGATGTAATTCAAGCATATATAGTTCCTGAACTTGCTGCACAGACAGAACTATCATTATTTGTCGTATGTTTCCTTGTGTCCTGGTATTACATAATTGACATAAAAACAATGCCACATTGTGTAACGTTCCACTAGACCTGATATCCAGCTCAGGATTCACCACTGTTATATATTGCAAATATTCAATATAATTCATTGTTGATGACCACGATATTTCATACTGAGAATGCTGATTTTATTAAGTTTATTGTAATACAAGTTTCAAATTATATTTGCCACATAAAAGACATAATATGAATTAATTCTGTTTATTCAAATAGGCAGCTGGTAAGTAAAGTAAAGTAGTCCCTGTGCACACTATGAAGTCATATGGGGAAGTGGAGATATAACTCCACTCATTGTCAACCTTGGCACAGAGATGAGTGGCCCACTTCAGGCCCTGGCCACTTTATCCTAGGGGAAAGTGCCCCTGGTACCCATTGAATAGGAGGCTGGGCGGTAGGAAATAAAATAAAAATGCTGAAAATTTGGTCATTAGGAGATGTTAATTTCATCACCATTTCACTGTAATACCCAATTAGAATTCTCCAAATCACAACAAAGAATTGTTACATAATATATGCAACTTATATTGTACTTCAGCATTCTGTTGTGGGTTTTTCATGATACCATAATGACTGCGTACACAAAACACAGTCTCTTAATCTCTTCTGATATCAACCTGCATGTCTGTAACAGGTTGGTAACAGGAGTGAATAAAACCTGTAGTGTACTATACAGATGTATGCAACTTACTTGGCAACTGTAATCATGGTATGGTAGATGATCCCAAACAGGATATAGCATGTGTAGGCAACTGTCAGGTTGCTGGCCATTGTTAATAGGATGAGTAAAGCCCCTTCAATAACAGAAAAAACTGCCAAAGTTGCTTCACCCAACATTTGCCAGTTTAGACGTAACCAACCACAGCTCAAAGATGCAGCTGCTCCTGAAAAATAAATTGTGCAAGTACAATGGAAGGCCATGTATAGCTACATAAGGCCTAGTAACGACACATGAAATACTGCAAATGTATAATTTTGTGCCAACTGAAAAATATTGACAAGTAGAAGGAAATTGACAGAAAACTCAGATGAACATCAAACCAATCTTACAGTGTTTAGATGTTGGTGCTATGCTTTATACATGTAGACATGTGTGCATACAAGGGGGGGAGGGCAAGTGAAGTCAAGGAATGGCTCCCCAAGAGCATTTGGCTCAGAAAGCCAGTTTGTGTGTTTACGTAATGAAGAATCTGAGCATGATTTCTAGCCTGCACTTCAATTTAGTAGAAGAAGTTGCTGAATATTAACACTAATAAACTTAATTTTTGCTAATGTTAATTTAGATACTATGTGGCAGAGAAACACAGCACACAAAAACGATTACTCTGGGTAGTTGTCTAAGGGGATTTCTGAGAGGAATGGTAGATCAGGAATAGTGAACTCACCGAGTTTGTTTTGCAACACTGCCATATTGCTGGCATGGCAGAGGATTATACTAACCCTTCTTCAGAAGAGGTAGTCACTTCAGAAACTTCCTGCCTTTTATGTAACCTGAAAGTTAATTTCTATGCTCACAAGAGCCTACCAACTAAATTTAGTCACACCTAAACATTATTTCAGTATTGTTATCACACCCGTAACTGTTTCCAAAATAGTTTTCTCCCTTCAGATTTTCAAACTAATAATTTATATGCATTTTTTTTCCCACTGTGCTTGAAAAAGAGGATAAATGCAATTAATAAATTGAAGGCATAGCTATATAAATCAATCACAGTGAAAGAAATGAAGATACAAAGCAGACAGAGTTCATCAGAGTTTCTTGTGTTGCAGTCTGTCACACAAAGTTTCTGTTTTTGTGTTTGTTGGGCTCACAACAAAAAGTTTCCAAAATTCTCCTACCAGCTTTACCATGCCTGTCTATTTATCTGTGATAATTATACATACATGATGAGCACAACACACACACACATGCACACAAACTTACCAATTACTGTGTATATAGCTTCTACTGCTCCATGATAAATTTCAGTATTCCTGTTCAGATTGTTTTCAGTAATGATTAAGTCCCAGACCAACTGGACGTAATTAAGAACCTGCACAGGAAAATACGGCAGACATTTTAACCAGCTTCTACAGGTCATGCAAACAGGATGTCGGTATTGTTATTAATATTTCTTAGCTCTAGAGCAAATTTGACTCAGTTCAACATAATAGATATCTGGCTAAAAATGACTGTTTGGTTTGAAACAGAGTTCACATTTATGCACTGTCTTAGTGTATGCTTTTTCAAAAGTTTTATCTATTACTGACATTTTGAATACCATGGCAGAAGTTTACCACTAACTGCTATAAACCGATATATCCATGATTAAGGATAATATAATACAGTGATGATCTGTAGCAGGGACTTTCATGATAGCATGGGCTCCACATGAAGAGGGAAGGGGAGGCTGTTATTCATCACGTTCTTCTGGTAGAGATTAAGAATTTGCACGTAAATCTAACTGGGGATACAACTCGCACCTCTCTGAATGACAGCCAGTGTTTTAACCAAAGATAACCAGGATCCTTTAAAAAGGGAATACTCAGACTGTCTTTTGTAGCTTTAATAATATGACAGCCCATACCAGTAAGGGGACTAATTCAGACTTCTTCTTGCACAGTGGTAGAAGCCAGGAACAACAAACATCATCATACGTAAATCATTCAGATATTGTTATCAACATATGGAGACAAGGAATTCCATAGCTACAGTGCAAAGCAATTAAATCCCCATTTAATGTGGTGTGACAACCTTCTAAATTGATCTACCAAACTGTCTCAAACAGATTAAAATTCTATAGATTTGTGATCACGATATATCACATTTGAAACCACTGTTTGGATTTTGTCCATTGTCCAATGTTCTATTTTAAAGGAGGGATGAAGGACAAAGTAAAAATACTGAAAGATGCCAAATGTCTCATGCAAAACAAACCTCAGCCAATGGCAATACACAGTATTGAAAGAGGTCAATATCCAGACTCATATTGGTAAAATTAAACTAGGCCAATAATCTGACATACAGAGCACCAAACTGCCATTCAGGGAGAGATTACCCATTGTCAAAAATTCAATACTATATATGCCATGGAGCTTCAAAAATTTTCATACTTCTACAAAATAAGAAATACAGAAAGAACATAAAATTCTGTTACTTAATTATTTAGGACTCCAAGGTAAGGAGACCGAATTAAGAAGAAAGAACCATAACAAAACAAGTGTGGTAACTCTGAAATGGATAACTTTTCACACAACACTATCATGTCACTTTTTTTTTTTTTATGGCTCAACAGCCCCTTTTCGGGTGCCTAGGCCTCCTCATTTCGAGGTTTCATGATCACACTATCATGTCACTACACTATCTTAATCGTAATATTCTGTAATCTAGTATGGAATAAAGAGATAAGAACAGCCTACCCAGCATAAAACATCGTCCATTCACTGTACTTCAAAATGTGAATCTAGCTTCAAATTTTGGTCTTTGATTAAATACAACTATATTCAATATTGCAGCTTCCAACTGTCAATAGTTCTGCTGTCTCAAGAATCTTCTTACTATTCAGAAACCCTGCACACTAGAAAAAGGGCAAAGAAAAAATGGTAGAAGGAAATTACAGGAGGACATGAAGAAACAAGATGATACTGTCCAAAGAAATGTTAAACTCTGTGTAAAAAAAATCCCTATCAAACATTACACATATATTCCATGTCAAATGAAGTTTCTTAAATGCTGTAGAAGCATGAAATGTAACACACATGCCTGCAAGAATCCACATGTTGAAAGTGCCCACCAAAAGGACCATTTGACCACATACGGATTAGTATAGGCAGAAGTGAAATCTTTCCATAGATAGTAGTACGCAATTTTCCAGCGATTAGTAAGTCTTGCTTGGCTGTTTTGCAATCTGCTAGTGTCATGTGTTTGAACACAGTGTGGCGTAGATTCCGTAACTTCAACACAAGGATTCTGTGTTAATTCTGGCGATTCTGAAACTGAAACAAAAAAATGTGTTTATTAAGTACAGCGGTACATTCAAAATGTCAGGTGTGAAAGCTCCCAGTATTTCATATTTTTAGACCTCTTGTATGACTGACAATGACGTTCCCCTCTAGTGGATATTCCTATGCACATGGGCATCCAATAAAATAAAATTGCCAAGAAACATTTAAACCCCTGAACCTACGTATTCAGGAGTTTATCAGCCATCACACCTCTCCACCTCCCAAAAATAAAATGTGCACCACTCCAATATGTGTGTGAAAGAACGTTATACCCTTATTGGCCATATGGCAGTCTACAGCTGCAAGAAGACAGGGAAATCCCCATGAAGTTCTCACTGTGTGCCCAACATAACATACCAGAAGTGCTAGATGACATCAGCTGCACAAAAATCGGTCTTAGGAATAATATTTACCTTGTATTTAATAGTGTATTCACCGTTTCACCGTTTTATTCAATATTTACCTTATTGGAAATTAACTTAAATATTTCATATTTCAACAGTGTAAAGGACAAAGTAATGGGTATTTAAACTGGCAAGTACACACCATTAACTAACTTATTTTCTATAGTGTTCGTTTGTTAAGTAGCTGCCTCAGATTTATATTGTAAGGCACATTGTGTCTATATTATGTAATATATGACAAATTATCAGGAAACTAAAAACACACTTTGGTCTGCAATATTTAATTTCTTACTTGAGTCCTCTATGATGGCTCCATGATTTTTGGTACCAGCAATTTCATCTTGTCTGTCAACATGTAATCGATTGAAATATATGCTGTGCTTCACTGGTGGAAGAAACAAAGCCCACACCGTGGCTAAACTAACAGCTAAAAAGAAACAGTCAATCAGAAAGACAGATCCTTTTTGAGCACTGTCAAGATACAATACTTTGAGAGATTTCAGGCTTCTGCCGTGTGTAGTTGAGGTCTTCACTCTTCTGGGATGTTATGTGGTGCAGGTCAGTAGTTGGTTACTGACATTCTTGGACATCCTGTCGGTCCCATCTTCAAGGGTTAAGCAGTCCAAGAAGACTGCTTTAACTGCTTGACCCTTGAAGATGGGACCAACAGGTTGTTCCGAAATGTCTGTGACAAATTACCAAACTGCGCCACATAATATCCCAGAAGAGCAAAGGCCTCAGCTGTGGTTTTCATAAATGTGGACCCCTTACCAGGAATATCAAGTTGCATTTCATTTGTCACCACCTTGTCTGAAAATGAGTCACTGGCATGGACCTTCATAACAACTTCTGTTTCATACTCATTTAAAATGGACTTTATTTCTTTTACAAACTGAAATTAGAAATCAGGTAACATCTAGAACAGCTCAACATTTAGATGTTTTTGTGTTTCAAGACATAGAGTGATCAGAAAATCTAATTTCACTGGTAGTGGAACTTGTTATCAATGTATGACATAAAAATCTTCAGCCTACCTGACAAACTTACAAAATTTAATTGGTAGTAGTTTAATGTTTCAGTTGATACTAGGATTTGGGAAACAACACCAGATAGGGCACGACCAAACAGGTATGCAGCTCTTGTGTGACTGGTCACTTTCTGGTAATGCTCCCTGTCTACTTGAGCATATATGTATGTGTAGTATGCAACCTCTGCTGCCAAGAAAAATGCATAGAACACCTCCATTACCTGTAAGGAACAACACATACAGAGTATACCCAGAGGAATCTGCCATACTTCAGGAGAACATTCCTTAGGTTAATTCACATCAATATAACCAAGCATACCTATATGTGAAGTTGAACTGTTACAGAGATAATGGTTCAAGAAAAAAGTGGCCTCCTTGCAGTTCCATGTACTGCACCTGTTTAACACGATGTGTTGTCTATATGCTGCACAGGGCCAGTATGAGTTTTTGTAGCTTAATTAATGTCTTTCTGTCACTCAAGTATTAGTTAGAAACTACAAAATCCTCCTTGTTTTAATATGCATTTTGTAATCAATAGATGTACAACAGCTCTCATTTTTTAAAACTCATTGCGCCACTATCACCATAACCATTTAACTTCTGATATAGGTATGTTTGGTTACACTGGCATAATTTAACTTAAGGAATGTTCTCCTGAAGAATGGCAGATTCCTCCTGGTACACCCCGAATAAACATAGTGCTATTGACTTTACCACTGAGTACACATTTATATGTTTTGGCTGTTCATATTTTTCAACAGACATTATCTAGCAACCTGAAGCTCATGCTTACCAATGAATGTCATCATCATTATTAAGAACGTGTATCAGCATGATGAATAATAGATAGGAATACTGTAGAGATATTTTTGTATTCTTTGTGCGGTTTGATTCACAATGCTGTCGGAATCTGAACATATATATAGTGTAAATCATAGGATGGTTGTTGAATGATGAACTCGGAAGAAATTAGAAGTGGTTGTATCTTAATCAATGTCATATCTCAGCATCTGCCTGGAAGAACTGAGGTAAACTATGCAAACCCTCAGTCAGGATAGCTGATACCCAAGCATAGATTCAAACTCTGCGCCTTCTGAATGCAAGTTTCAAGCATTACCACGCTGCAGAACACATACTTATCACATATGCCTTAGACACAGTGAAAGGTACTAGTTTTTCATGTTGGAATAGTACACAAAATTCTATATACCCTGTACTTTGTAGACATATTGTAATAATGTTGAAGTACACCTGATTGAATATTGAACAAAGCAGCAACACTACTTTCACAGTTCAAAATGGTTCTTTAATGCAGTTGCCTACTGGGTGGTGAGAACAGTTCTCACCACCCAGTAGGCAACTTACTCCAATAAACAGGATAACAAAACAGCATAGATTATTCAACTTTTATACAATTTTTAACCAATGTAAGACTGATACAACCAACAACCACAATCTTCAACTTTTATTTGTTTAAACAGTGTATGTGCACAATTGTAAAGAATTCATGTAAACAGTTGTACCAGTTGGTGTAAATAGTGTGTGATTTTAGATAATGAGTCCCTGAAGATGAATCCAAATTAAGGGTTCGAAACATGTAGGACAGTGGAATTTCACAATTGATGTGATTCAATTGTACATTTGTCGGACTTTAAATATATTCTCTATAATGGTTAACAGATATATCACAAACTCCTAATCATGAGCAGTAATTAACAGAATTATGTTGCAGGACAAGGGTAGATGCACCTGCATATTCAACTCCACACAGTAAAATAGCTATGGTGTATGACCACTGGCATGTAAAACTGTAATATAATAATAAGGTATGTGAATCATTGGAATTCATTCACAGCTACTCAAGTGTCAATGCTGTAAAATGGCACACTACAATGTGCTAAGAAAATGCTGGTAGCTTGTAAAATGTATCTGACAAGTAGTATAAAAAACTCCTTAAACTCCTGTCTCTTGAGTTTGCCATTGAATTTTAACAAGTACATTCCTAATAGACTACAAGAATATATATATATATATTTTAAACAGGGGTATAGAACAGCACAATCCATATTGTTTGATCTATGAATTTATGCTCCTTAAGATAACACTGGCACACAAAATTTTGACATTCAACATTTCTTCAGGCAATACCTTAAAACATTTTGTGTAAAGGGTATTGACAGCCAAAATTTGGAAATATGCAATGGATATCTAGAGTCTTGGAGAATTCCCAGGTAGTACTACAGAGGGATAAAAGGGACCAACAACCTGGCCATAGCCTGACAGGTAGCAGGAATGGAGAAAATGTAATGTGTGAATTATCTGAAAACAGACTTGTTCAACAAGTAATTTTTGTTCTGAGAATAGTTAAAATTATGTACAGATTTTTCCTGGTTTAAGAAATAACTGGCACAATTCATGGAATACATTCTCTGTTTCTCTGCACTATATTGAAATTAGAGATGCCTTCTTGTACTATCAGTCTCCATGGATACATTCCAAGTTAGAAATTAAAACTGAAACAAATCATGAAAACCTATGAAAAACATTACCTGCATTAGTTGAATACCTTTCCCCCAGATGAGCAAGCTCCATGTTACGATTGCAGAAATACCATCCAGAACAATGATAGGCTTGTAACGAAGTAAATCAGTCACAAGGAACACAAATACAAGCTCTGCAAGATATGCGTATGTTCCAGTAGAGAATATCACTTCAATATCCTTTGAACACAATTATATAAAAATACACAGAACATGATGTTAATTTCTTATAATGGATACTGATCAGAATTAAAAGTTTGTAAAATTTATGCTGACTTATGGAAAGCACTGCCATTACTTGGGCCATTTCAGAAGTTTTGTGTATGATTTTATTGTAATACCAAAATACTAGATAAAAATACTATTGATATTCCTGAATGTTTACACATATGTCCTCTACTCAATGTAATAACCAGCACTGTCCACACACTTTTCCCATATACGTGGTAAACGATCAATTGCAGCTCTGTATCCGTCCTTGGGCAGACGCTTTAAAGAGGCAGTGACAGCGTTGATATCGTCTTCTGATTCAAATCGTTTTCCCCGAAGATGTTCTTTCACACATGAAAACAACCAATAATCACATGGGGCGAGATCTGGAGAGTAGGGAGGATGTGCAACACCTCCCAGCCCCAACGTTGCACCAGATTTTGCACATCATGATGGCAATGAGGTGTTGCATTGTCCTGGAACAAAATGGCACCACGCTCCAACAGTTCTAGTTGTTTATGGCGAACAGCCGGCCTCACCTTATCCTGCAAGAGTGAGCAGTAATATGGGCCATTGACCGTGGTGCCAACTGGCACAGGATGGTCAAGCACAAATCCATTTCGGCTGAAGAACATGACATGCATGACTTTCAGAGCGCCCTGACTGTGCCGTGCAATTTTCTTCCTCGGTGACGGGGCGCGCCATTCAGCATTCTGTCGTTTCAGCTGAGTGTCAAATGAATGTATCCATGACTCGTCAACCATTAAAATGCCATCGAGGAATGCATTGCCTTCATTTCTCCAACGCTGCAGATGGGTGGTGGCGAGGAGAACATGGTTATCGTTGAGCATGTGTGGAATCCACTTTGCACAAACTTTTCTTTTCCCCAAGCTGTTGGTGAGGATACGGTAAACACTTGCTGGCAAAATTCCGACTTCTGGTAGGGAGAGGCTGGCTCTTCGCCGTAAACAACCAGAACTGCTGAAGCATGGTGCCATTTTGCTCCAGGACAATGCAACACCTCATCGCCATCGTGATGTGCAAAATCTGGTGCAACGTTGGGGCTGGGAGGTGTTGCACATCCTCCCTACTCTCCAGATCTCGCCCCATGTGATTATTGGTTGTTTTCACATATGAAAGAACATCTTCGGGAAAAACGATTTGAATCAGAAGACGATATCAACACTGCTGTCACTGCCTCTTTAAAGCGTCCGAGCAAGGATGAATACAGAGCTGCAATTGATCGTTTACCATGTAGATGGGGAAAGTGTGTGGACAGTGCTGGTGATTACACTGAGTAGAGGACATATGTGTAAGCATTCAGGAGTATCAATAGTGTTTTTATCTAGTATTTTGTTATTACAATAAAATCATACACAAAACTTCTGAAATGACCCAAGTGTATATCTAATGTAATGTACATTATAATTTTTTTTCCATGGTGCAACAGCCCCTAGTGGGCCAGGGCTTCTCTTTATTGAGGTTTCAAGATCACACTTAGTTAGACACATCAAACTTGGTAGGACTCTCTGGATGAGTGATCAGCCTGACGCACAGACCTCTACCTGACAAAACACAACACTCACACGAGCCAGACATCCATGTTCCCAACAGCATTCAAACCTGCATACCCAGCAAGTGAGCAGCCACAGACCCACACCTTAGACCATGCGGCCACTGGGATCAGCTGTACATTATAACTACTTGCTGATATTTAAATGCCTTTAACAGCGTAATTATTTATGGTGACCATGCCTAAACTTAGACTGAAGCACACTTCACGCATTTACCTTAAACTATGGCACAGGTGGCAGGGGGCACAAAACACTTTATAAGTGATATTGAACAGTTTCCATATACAAACTTTTTATAAATTACTCTGATGATTCTAAAATTCTGAAGTTTATATAAGTGAATATTCATGTATGATATCTACAGTACTTTGTTCACAGGATAGTCTACTGGATTTTTAAACCATGTAAATTCACATGTTGATGCTAATGTTTCAGAGCAACATGCTGCATCATTCTTCAGGGTTAATGGAATACAAGCAGGTAGATGTCAAAACATTGACATCAATCTGTGAAGCTACCCAGTGTCAAAACCCAAACTATTGACTGAACAATATATGAAAAGAAAGCCTGAAAACAGATTTACACATTTTATGGCCTGTACTCAATATTTATTTTCCTTTCAAAGATAGGACTCCACAGTTTTTCAGACAGCACAGTTATGTTCAGTAGCTTGGCCACACTCTTGAGCATTGGTGAATGTTAACCTCAAATAGTATCATATTCCTCAAGGTGCTTCTAACATTTCATTCATATTATGCACATATTAATCCTTGAGAACTTCTACATCATGGTTTTTCCACATTACCCTCACATCACTGTTCTTAAACAATGTCGTGTCAGTTATTTGACTCTTAACACAACTAAACAGTGTATAAATTGTCGTTACAGAACATAAGAAAAAACAGTGTTTTATGTTCACAGATGAAGTTCTTTTGGATAATTGTGTTCAGCATGTTCTCAAACAAAAACTGTGTTATTTTACCTACTGTCTCACCTACCTAGTTTCCACTACCTAAGCAATTGCTTTGTCTCTGATCCTTTATGCACGTAATGTGTGATGTTCAGAGTTACTCAGGCCCATGTTATTAAAAATACACACTAAAAGAGCTATATATCCCCTCATTCGTCTACTCACTCAAAATGCTTGTCACCTAAAAATTACCTGATCTGTGAAATTCTTCCATTCTCCTGCAAGGTAAGGTATAATAAAAGGCTCAGATGGCCGGAATTCCTTCACAAAACCAAATACACAGAGAAGAATAGAGAGCTTCAGCCATATTTCCATCACAAAGAACTTGGAGGGTGAGGTTTCAGTTCTAAAAGAAAACATTTTTACATATTATATAAGAACACTTCAGCTATGTAACTCATTTGTATCTGATGTATTTAGGGACAGTGAGGTTCATTTGCAGTAGTACTGTATGTTACAAACCTTGCTAATATGCTTATGGTTATCTCTTAATGGAGGCAGGTAACAGTAGTTAAATATGTTACAGGATCCTTCACCACTGTAGCCCCAATGTTTTTCATTTCACACTACATATACGTGGACACTACACCTGCAGGGATTTGGAAAGAGCAATTGAGATTCATCTTTTTTTATCGTTTTTGAGTTCACTTTTGTACCAATCTGTGTACTACACTACAGACAGTAACCCTCAGTGGAGGTTTTAATGGCTACCCCCAAACTGCTGCACTAACTGAATGGTTCAGAAGACATGCTGTGGCAGACAGTGGGCTTTTGAATGAGAAAGTCTAAATACTTTCATGAAAACTCAGAATAAATTTCTGTAAGAACTTGAGTGAAATTCAGCAACTATAAACAAATCTTTTCTACTAAATACTTTGAATGGCAATCATGTTTCTTGTTCTACCTTGATACTCATCAGGCCAAAATCTATAGTGCAGAAATACTTACTATATATATAAGAATATAACCTCTCGAAAACATTTTTAACAACGTCTTTCACTTACCAAATTTAAGCATGAATCATGATTAAGACTGCTACAGCACACCATGTTACACTACATGTAACTACAACTGATTTTGAAAAACAGCACAGTTAATAATATAAGTGATAAAATGTGTTGTATGTTGATGGTCTTATAAAAATATAGCTGATTATACAATTACATATTATATGGCCACATGTTTTGTTAAGTTCCAGACTGACTGTGTTGTTGAAATGTATAAAGAGCATCATGGTATACACAAGAAGTTATCCAAACTTCTAAAGTGCAGTTGTCTACTGCTACTGAGTGTGCAGGATATAGCTGCCAACAGGATAGTCATTATCCCTGCAGATGATGGCCAGCATCAATGTAGGTTTGCTCATGACACAGTACACTTTCTGCAATCACGTGCATACACAGAGACCACTGGCAAACAGAAATTCAATCACTATATCTAGACATTAAAAAAAAATGCTGACTTAGTACATAATTCCAAAGAAGTGTCATTTCTGGTTGTAATTAAAATGCTCATAGAGCTGCTGCAGATAATTTGTTCATTTGAACTACTTATAAGGATAATTTAATAATAAAACTCAGATGAGGAAATTAAAGCTTACTCATGTACTTGAAAAGAATATTCACAGTGAGATTCAAACTGAGTCCAGAACAGAGGATGAAGAAAATTTTACAATATCTTTATGTTTCTCTGATAGATCCATGGTAGAAAATAGAAAATGTGGAGAAGTGTTTGAAGAGCCATATACAGTATGCATATAATACGCACGTGTGTATATGTACTATATATTAGATCTTGGGAGTCAAACTGAATTGATGGGCATGCAACAAAATTACTGGTGATTAAGTAAAATGTTTATAAGTAATAGAATTATTCAACACATTCCAAGGTACAATTCTGGCTGCAATTACCTAATAAAATA
This sequence comes from Reticulitermes speratus, assembly GCA_021186555.1. Lineage (NCBI taxonomy): Eukaryota > Metazoa > Arthropoda > Insecta > Blattodea > Rhinotermitidae > Reticulitermes > Reticulitermes speratus. The sequence goes on from JAJKFL010000004.1 coordinate 24,192,254, forward strand.
CATGAAGCATGAATAAAAGGGTATATAATTACACTATATTAAAAGGAAACAATAAGAGAAATATTAAAAATCTAAATTAGGATGGAAGTATTATTAAAACTATACAATATTATTTCTAAATCTGTCCTTTGGAAACAGAACTGAGGGAGGATTAGACAAATGGTATGTGTGCTCCCTTGCTACCTGTTGAAGGCTCACCTTTACAGAAAAAACATGAAGTACTTTTGAGGTAAAAATGGTGAAAGTACTGAAACCATTTCACAAGTATAGAATCAAAGAAACCAGAGACGCAGAAAGGTCACATACTATGCGATATGACTAATCTGAACCTTTGAACAGACTGCACAAAATCTCAATGCTTCCCTGCTGGGTAGCAGAAAGCAGGAGGAATCCCATGTAGAGTAGGTTAGGTGTAAAACCTGAATCCACTTGACCTTTACTCAGAAAACCAAGTGTACAGCATTATCAGTTTCTGTAAGACACTAATCTGATGGTAATTATTTGCTTTATCTTAGTTTCAGGTAGATGTAACCCAACAACCTATTTTTATATCACAATTACTGTTGTTTGTACAGTTGTGAAGAGGTCATGCAATTTCTGACAAATACACAAGAAACTTTTTGTTCCCACCCAAATGTGCCTGCCACGTGCATGCGCACAGGCACGCACGTGTACACACACGCACACAGACACATGCACGCTCACTTGCTAAATCCCTCACTCATACATTTGTGTACAGAAACATGCAATAAAATACTGCTTTATTGTCTTTACTTTTTTCCATTCATGGCACTAGCAGTTACCAAGTATATTGTGTTATGAGATTAGAAGCTCTGACAAAGGTGTTGCTGAGGATTCAGATCTTCTCTGATGTGAAGCTGTGTCACAACTTCAAATTTTACCGTATCTCTAACAACTTCCACATCACTTTTTATGTAAGATATGTCTCCCAATTAATCAATGGATAGTGATAATATCTCAGACACTTAATTTTCATACCACACACAAACATAATACAAAGTACATCTCAAAATTAATGAATGGAGTAATAATGATTTGTCTGACACCTTATCACACCACTTGTTACACTGTAAACACAGCACAATGTTTAGAGGCCAAACCAGTAAGTGGTTTTGTATGTGAAAATCATTTGTGTCATATTAAAACAAACTGAACAGGAGCCAAGCTAGTGTAGACAATGTAGTGACTAGGCTATGATCTGGATGAGAGGAGACATGATTCAATTCCTGGCAAAGATCATATGTTTCTCTTCTCTAAAGAGGACAGACTGGCTCCGAGGCCCACCCAGCCTCCCATTTAGTGAGTACTAGGGGTTCTTTCAGGGATAAAACAAGGCATCAAGTTGACCATTCACCTCATCTAGTGCTGAGGTTAAGAATGTATGCAGTTATACATCTATTCCCCAATATGCCTTCATGGCATGCACACAGCGAGAACTTTACCTTTACAGTAAACTGAAAATATAACAACAAACACATATTACTTAACGCAACATCATAAATGCCATCATTGAATTTTGTATGTAAGATGCACCACACCACAGTATAAAAAGAGAGTATGTTTCATTATAAAAAAGTAACAGGTAATGTTGTCCCTGTCCATGCCATGGAGGCACACAGGAGAAGTGGAGGTATAGCACCACTCATTCTTAACCTTGGCACTAGATGCAGGTGAGTGGTTAACTTCCCAATCTGGCCACTTTATGCCCAGGAAAAAACTCCAGTACCCACTGAATAGGAGGCTGGATGGGCCCAAGAGCCAGTCCAGAAGTTTTGCAATCACTATAAACAAAATATTTAACTGTTATGTTTGTTGCAGTTTGCGAAAAAATATCTGTAAAGCACAAATAAACTGCAAAACAGTAATCAAATATTAATTACTATAGGATCCCAGAAAAGACAACTTGCTGCACTATACATGTCAGATTTGTTTCATGTTACTGCAAGTACAAGAATTTTGTGTCTTTATTTACAAACCCACCTTTAATGTAACAGGATCTTTTAAAAACAATTCATCATATTACACAAAAGCATTTAACAAAATGGTTTATCCAAATGAGTTATATTTGTAAATGCTGAAACTGATACTGTTAAAATTAAATTTTGCTCCTCAAGTAAAGTGGAATAATAAGTGAAAGAGGTTGGGTGTGAGGGTCTATACTGGATTTATATGGCTCAGCATAAGGGTCCAGTGATAGGCTCATGTGCGTATGGTAATAAACTTCTGGGTAATTTGTGGTTATCCTTCCTTTCCCTATATACTGCACTGTTTCCTCCTGTGTGGCTTATTCTACCCTGCGGTGGAGGCAGCAGGTTCCTCCAAAATATTAACAAGTTCCTACTGGACTACATGTTGCACATTTGTTCTTGATATGAATTTTAAACTCTAGCTTAGTTTTGGAACTTTTTACTAACATATATTGCATCATGATCACTGTGTGACTGCAAGCTGACCCATATTCCATGGCCTGTTTAATAAGGACAGCTAGTTTTGTTATTGATGCTGACATGAGGGAACTTAATGTGGTACTTAACACAAAAAAATTCCATTTAATTCCTCTTTGTGCATTCATTCCGTTAATGTCTGGACTGAATAGGCAGTTGATGGGATCTGAATCTATTCACTTAATTACATTTTTGTGTGAAGAGTTTTCTTCCCCATACTGGTAAGTTCTTACAAGTATGAAAATGAATTTAATCAGAACTTTGGAATTTGGGCTGAATTATTTATCTGCATAGATAAAGTGGTTGTGAGTTTGAATCCCACCTAGGGTATGGACCTTATGTAAATATCTGGAAGTCTGTGCATTGAGGACTAAGCACTGCTACCATAATTAGGTATTAATTATTTTATGCCAAGTTTAAACAAATTTCTAAGGTATAAGATGTTTAAAAAAAATCATTAGATATTCTCACAGAACACATGTGAAAGAAGTGACTTAAAATATTATGCACACAGAGTACAACTGAATGAATATAATTACTCGTATGATACACAGAACATCGAGAATATTGTCAGAATAATATTTCTGCCCATTAATTTATAGATGCTGATGGTAAAGACACAACATGTGAGTCTTCAGCCTGGCTGATGATTCTTCATACTGCAATTTACCAACAAGCTGGGGACACACATGAACAGGAATAATCTAGAAAATTCAAGTCTTCTGGGAAATGACGTTGTGTTGCTAGGTGAGTAGTTCCCGACAACACAGTGTCACATCCCAGAAGATTCCAATCTTCAACAATGCTGTTGTAAGACCATCAGATCTCACATGACTAATCTAATAATCCAAAGGTGCAACACTCCAATATGGAGACCATATCTCAGAGGACTTGGATTTTTGATTAGTTCTATTCATATGTGTCAGCAGTTGTTTTTTACAAATTGCAGCACAAAGAACCATCAGCAAGCCTTAAGATTTTAAAACTACCAACAAATTTAAAATTTCTGAAAAATAAAATGACAAATTGAAGATAAACCATATTAGTATATAGTTTAGAAAGGTTTGTATGGTATATACAAACAATTTCTTCCGCAAAGCCTCCTGGGTTGGGGAGTGTATATATATATATATATATATATATATATAACACATATAAAATGCTTGTATATATATGTTACATAAGGTGTAAATGTAAGCAGATACAAATACACTATGTAAATATTTCAACAAGCTTCAAGAAGTGTTTTAAGTTAATTGTGTAATAGCACAGTCATTCAGCCACACTCTTACCATCTGACATTGTTGAGATATAAAACTGTAAATTGTTTTAATAAATTACAGACAGAAAATACCAGTGGAACAAGAGACCCTGGCTTATTTACCTGTAAGATTGCCTTCCATACAGAATAAATTGGACCAGCACAACCATATACAAGTGGGTTAAACATAATCTGTTCACTTTCCATCAGTGTTAAGTAGCTTCAAGTGAGTGGACATGTCATTCTGGTTGCTACACACACTTTTATCACACCACAAAACACTAACATCCACAATTTATCAGGAATTCAACAGCTATGAAACAAATGAGATGGCAAACAAATACAGTATTTCTTGCAGGATAGGTAAGGTACAACTGGCTGACTGTGTCCTCCGTAGTTATTCAACACACAGTATTGTAAATACATATCCCAAGTTCAATTTAAATCTAGGTAGATATTTCCTTAATTTTAATGGCCGCCTCTGTAGGCAGAAATAGGTCGCAATTTGTTCAGCTGGTATGCACAACAGCAAAATTCTCAAAAGTTGCACACCTGCCAGTACAGTATGTACACTCTCTTTCCTCCATTAGATTAACAGCAAACATGAGATCTGCATTCTTCTGTGATAATATGTGGTACAGAGTGGTAATTCTGTACCGACATTTTGGGACAACCTATTGGTCCCATCTTCAAGAGTCAATAAGTCCAGAAGAGCGCAGATCTCATCTACATCCTGGCAGAGGCCTGAAATTACGAACAGCAAACATATTTTTGGAGAAAAAAAGAGAGACAGACAGACAGAAGAAACACTGGACATAGGCAATTCAAGAAGCACACAAATGATAACATGAATACTTGTAGTCATATTGTAAAGTACATGCTTTTATAACCATACCAATAAAAGTAGTGCTGTCCTCCAAAGTGAGTGGACCAAGATGAAGTGAATGTATTATCACAGATCACCTGCTCAGAAACAAGTGCATTGACATCAGATCACAAATCAGATAAAAATATTGCTAACTATACTTTTTATCTATTCAAAACTCAATAACACATTGTCAAAGTACCTTTATGACGTAAATGTTATGAAATTGTATCTAGAATGAGATTAGATACAGTAACACAGACACATTTCAATGAAACAGTCCAACTTTAAACAACCTTGATTTTAGGCTTCCACCACGATGTTGATGAGATAACAAGTAACAAAGTTCATCCCGTCATTAAGACACCACAGTGTAACAATGTTCTCCCAGCCCCAAATAAACCTAGTTAATTGAAAGCCATGTGTAACAGACATATTTGTCACAATACTATGAAGACATCTGAAGAGGTGGCAGCCATGTTCCACACATATATTACTCCAGCACCAGGTGGAGGTGGGTCGTCAGCTTCTCAACAGGGACAAAGCCCCAGCACATACTGGACAAAGGGCTGAGCAGGGTTTAGAACCAGTATGGGCAGGTTGCAAAAAGAAATATCCCTACCCCTCCCAGAATTGAATCCTACTGTCCTGTCCATCTCCCATGCAAACAGATTTATGGCTCTCAATCTTGATCAGCCATGTCTTTGATAAAATGACAGATGTGTTGTCAGGGTATTTTCTTCAGAAACTGAGACTGCCTTTAGCCTTAGTAACTACCCCTGCCACTGTTTTACATGCAGGAGGTGCCATTATTAGTCATTGCAACAAAGAGTAGTATAAAAGTGTGGGACACAGTCCAATAAATCTGGACTCAGGCTTAGGAATCATAGCAAACATGTTGAGCTCGACATTCATATGCAGTTGGTATGTTCTCTATACCATCATGAATATCTGTACAGTGTACCTGTCACTAGGTATGGAAGCACTTTGGTTTGAATGATAACAAAACAATTTTTCCTCAACACCCCAATACCTGAAGCAAAATTCCACGTGTATATAATTTAATTTAAACAAACAAATAAATAAACATGTATACATTCAACATTATATATTTACAGATACATAAAACAATTTTGTTACCAAAACAAACTGAGCATACGAAAATTGCTACTACATTAACATACTCGTATGAGTACCTCCCATAAATGCAACATACAACTCATGTCAAATATTCATGGTGTACATGAAATTAAATGAAATACACTGATTCAACATAATTATATGAAATGAAGTTTGTAACCTTGAACCGATAAAAAACTCCAATCATGGTCATTCCAATACCAAATAAATTAATTAATCTCATTCCTAGAAGTATGTGGATATATGCAGCACATTCTTTGTTCAACCAGTATACGGTACTACCAACACATCACACTCAAACCACCATTACTCTGTCATTTCAGTTTGTGTGCAAACAACAGCCATGCTACAAATTCATGACATGCATTCACAACAGATGTGTATGACAAGATAAACAGCACCAAGGAAATATGCATTTTATTTTACAATTAAATCCACAAATTTTTCTTTCAGTAATAATTTTTTCCTAATTACTGTGTTTTGGTAGTATGGATAAATATATTTCTCCACATTCACTATTAATTATTTCAGTCATCTAGCACCAAGCATCTACCTCATACATAATACCAAGAATGAGCTATGTGTTTTGAGGTTCTCAAAGCGATGTTATTGAAGATTTGAAGACTTCTGGGATGTGACACTGTGTCACCAGGTGAGTAGTTTCTGACAATTGGAAGGAATGTAGTGCCTTCAGCTTCAGGATCAAGCAGTCCAGTGATGTAACATCACATCCCAGTAGACTTGAATCTTAAAGAATGAGCTAGAGTTCACTGAGCTACATAATACCATTCAAGTCATGTATAAAACATTTGTAATTTCCACACTATGTTTCATAATTTGTTTTTATAAAGCTTTGTTCACAAGAGATAGATATGTGTGTTCTGCAGCAGATGACCGTTTTCAATGTGAATTCTGTGCCCACTGTTTTAACATTCAAATACAGTCACTAGCACTGTACCATCTGTTAACATTCAAAATGTGTCAAACAGAAGAAACACAAACAAAACTACAGAGAATATCAGAATATTAAAAACATATAAAATATGTCATGTGCACAAAAACAAAAAAGAAAGAAAAAACCTTCATCAGCTCAACATCTGCCATGCTTCTGGTATTCTATAAATCCAGCGAGATCTCAAAATTTGGCTTTAAGTAGATAGCATCCATAACTGCCAGTTCATTTGTAATGAAATCTTCTTAGGTTATCATCTGTATTAAAGTAGGATCAAAAACCAAAGTTTCAGGGACTTGCTGACTCCATCATCAAAAGATGCTTCTTCCTAACAAACACACTGCCCTGAACAGTCATCGCTCCCACGTTACATCTCATACCTGTCATTTAACTTGCAGAATGACACTAAATCTGTCACTTATTCTTCATCCACTATTGATCACTCTATCTAGGAACTTGTCCTTCTCCATGTCTGAGAGCTGTAAAAGTCTAAATTTACCTAAAACAGAACAACAATCATTCAATCTTACAAACTAGCTGGCCAGGGTGCTAATTAAGAAGAGGCACTTTCTTTTGTGCGGGTTATTTTATGGTGCTGTCAGTCACTAACCTAATAGTGCTGAGTGGTAGGATGGTTCAAGATGAATTGGAAAAGATCTGGAAGGTAGCAGTCATGGCCTAATCGAAGTACTAGTCCAGTATTTGCCTGGAGGGACTGAAGAATTGTATCAGCACACACCCAAATGCAAGCACGCATATGCATGTGCGCACAGACACACACACATATCCAGATTTTGGCATATTTGTTCTCTGTGACAGTTTCACATCTTACATTGCTAAGTAGTAAGCAATATGTGGTCAAACTGCTAGCATTCAAAACCTGCATATTATAATAATAAAACCAAACCGTTACATCTGCAGAGGTCTCTGAGACAGGCTGATCCCTCGTCCAGAGGAGTCCTACTGCATGTGGTGTGTCTGTGTGTGATCTTGACACCCCAACAATGAGGAGGCCTAGGCCCGAGTAGGGCTGTTGTGCCACAATAAAAAAATCTGTTACATCTGCTCAACTTTAGTCTATAAAGGTTGAAACTCTGGAAGAGAGAAATGTGCACTGTTCAATATGCGAGAAATGTCCTATCAAAATGCCCCACATCATTTTATCAAAATTAGGAATCTTAATAATACTAGTCCTTCATTCACCTGATTCCAGGAAATATCACTTTTAGCACACATAAATGCAATTAATGCTGAGTATTGGTCTATTAAAACATACATTATTATCTTTAATGACATACAAGACCTCTCTTTACAGAAAAATCATATGCATTACTTTTTTACATTTCACTGCAGTATTCGTCCTGTTACCAGTACCATCCTATTCAGGGGTCCGCTTGCCATCAATAGTTCACATCATTATTGCACTTATATATTTCCTCCCCCCCCCCCCCCTCTTTCAATAGAATTATTCTTTTTATTACAGTTTAGTTATGTTTCACTTTACTTAATATTCACTGATTTCATTTATCTCTGGGCATTTCTATAAAAATGTAACTGAAGGAATTTTGGCTGTAGTATACTAAAGTAAGATATAAATAATATACGTAAAATAATTTCACATACGAATATTATGCTGTATCATACACTGAAACAGAACCATATACGCCATTCACATGTCCATATGCACACACAGATGCATAACACAAAGGTTTATGATAGGGGTGCATTCCTCAGAAAGGTTTTGTTTATCACATCAAAACTTAGGTTTGAAAATATTTTGTACATTATTTTAAAATTAAACATCCAAACTTTCTTCAAACATATGTGAAAAAACTTGTGGTAAAGTTGCAACAGATTTAATATTATGTCATTAATAAAAACGTACATTGAAATGTTCAAACCAACCATGGATTGGCTTTGCTTGTTTTGCCTCAAAGATAATATTAAATACAGTAAGGAAAAAATTTCATATATATTCATTTTGTAATAATGGATCTCTATTGACAAATTAAAAAGAAACCTCAGTTTCTTAATTTCATTTAAAACTTCATGGACATTCCACAGTCAGAGAAGTTTACTCTTAGTCTTGGGTATACATCAGCAGCTGATGTGCAGGCCTGATCAATACTTTCCTGCTGTCCATAAAGGTCATGCACAGGTATGACATTAGACGAAAAGGAGATACCTAGTGGATTTGGAATCATAATGTGGCAGACACTCTGGTACTAGTTGGCTGATAGACGAGGCAATTTCTGTGATTTCCCTTTGGTATAATCTTCCTGAAGCTTTGGGAAGGGACAACTGATTGTTTTGAATTACGTTTAGTTTACTTCTTCTTCTTCTGACTATGGGCCCGTCGGCATTAGCTCTGGACGCACCGCAGCCTTAGGCTTATTGTGCTAACCCTTAGTCTTTCAATTATCAAGTCTGCAGCCACAGCCGTTCCTTGATCAGGTTCATCGAAGGTGGAATACTCGAGTAAGAGTGGGGTCGGTTCACACCCCCACTACTTCTCACCACCGCCTTCTCTTATTTTAATGAGCTGCTTCCGCTGCGTTCCCGAGAGTCGCCTGGTCTGCAGTTTGGTCACTGCAGCCAGTCTGTCCTCATCAGAAGAGACAGCGCAAGGCTCAGAGCGTATAGCCCCTCTATGGGCCCGTCGGCATTAGCTCCGGACGCACCACAGCCCTAGGCTTATTGTGCTAACCCTTAGTCTTTCAATTATCAAGTCTGCAGCCACAGCCGTTTCTTGATCAGGTTCATCGAAGGTGGAATACTCGAGTAAGAGTGGGGTCTGTTCACACCCCCACTAATTCTCGCCACCGCCTTCTCTTATTTTAATGAGCTGCTTCTGCCGCGCTCCCGACAGTCGCCTGGACTGCAGTTTGGTGACACCTGCAGCCAGTCTGTCCTCATCAGAAGAGACAGCGAAAGGCTCAGAGCATACAGCCCCAATATCAAGTTTGCAGTCACAGCCGCTCCTTGATCAGGTTCATCGAAGGAGGAATACTCGAGTAAGAGTGGGGTCTTTTCACACCCCCACTACTTCTCGCCACCCCGCCTTCTCTTATTTTAATGAGCTGCTTCCGCTGCGCTCCCTAGAGTCGCCTGGTCTGCAGTCTGGTCATAAAGACACCTGCAGCCAGTCTGTCCTCATCAGAAGAGATAGCAAAAGGCTCACAGGTTAATCGAAGGTGGAATACTCGAATAAGAGTGGGGTCTTTTCACACCCCCACTACTTCTCGCCACCCACCTTCTCTTACTTTAAAGAGCTTCTTCCGCTGCACTCCTGTGAGTCGCCTGGACTGCAGTTTAGTCATATAGACACCTGCAGCCAGTCTGTCCTCATCACAAGAAACAGCAAAAGGCTCAGAGCCTACAGCCTCCGTATCAAGTTTGCAGCCACAGCCGCTCCTTGATCAGGTTCATCGAAGGCGGAATACTCGAGTAAGAGTGGGGTCTTTTCACACCCCCACTACTTCTCGCCACCGCCTTCTCTTATTTTAATGAGCTGCTTCCGCTGCGCTCCCGACAGTCGCCTGGACTGCAGTTTGGTGGCACCTGCAGCCAGTCTGTCCTCATCAGAAGAGACAGTGAAAGGCTCAGGGCATACAGCCCCAATATCAAGTTTACAGTCACAGCCGCTCCTTGATCAGGTTCATCGAAGGAGGAATACTCGAGTAAGAGTGGGGTCTTTTCACACCCCCACTACTTCTCGCCACTGCCTTCTCTTACTTTAACGAGCTACTTCCGCTGCGCTCCCAAGAGTCGCCTGGTCTGCAGTCTGGTCATATTGACACCTGCAGCCAGTCTGTCCTCATCAGAAGAGATAGCAAAAGGCTCACAGGTTCATCAAAGGTGGAATACTCGAGTAAGTGTGGGGTCTTTTCACACCCCCACTACTTCTCGCCACCGCCTTCTCTTACTTTAACGAGCTGCTTCCGCTATGCTCCCAAGAGTCGCCTGGTCTGCAGTCTAGTCATAATGACACCTGCAGCCAGTCTGTCCTCATCAGCAGAGATAGCAAAAGGCTCACAGGTTCATCGAAGGTGGAATACTCGAGCAAGAGTGGGGTCTTCTCACACCCCCACTACTTCTCGCCACCACCTTCTCTTACTTTAATGTGCTACTTCCGCTGCACTCCCGAGAGTCGCCTGGACTGCAGTCTAGTCGTATAGACACCTGCAGCCAGTCTGTCCTCATCAGAAGAAACAGCGAAAGGCTCAAAGCCTACAGCCTCAGTATCAAGTTTGCAGCCACAGCTGCTCCTTGATCAGGTTCATCAGAACTCAGCTCAGAACTTACTTGTATCAAGTCTACAGCCTCAGCCACTCCTTGATCAAGTCCATTAACTACTGTGTCCATTTTATTCCCACAAGTAATGGGGAAGTAACAGTCACCACCAGCAGAGCCCCTTACGGGTGGAAGGCATAAATACAACGGGTGCTGCCCGGTTCCCCGAGGGGATCATAAATGCACTGCTGTTTTTCCACCCCAGTGCCATGCAGTCCTCGGCACGATACCTCACACCTTGACGTGGGTGAATAGGAAGGATGTTATGGAAAGGTTATTGGTTCAGACAGGTCGTTGTGGAACACACTTCGTCTGGTCCCTCAGCTGAGGCCTGCCCGGCTTGGGAGACCCTACCAGTAGCTAAGCTACCGCCGGTTTAGCCCCCAGCTTCTTTATGGCACTCAAACCCCTCTCCGCCTGCACGGACAGTGCTTCGTTAAGGCGGTGTCCCCTGGGAGGGTACGTTTAGTTTACTTGGGGCCTTATTATTTTGCATTCCGTGTAACATCTCAATCACTTACTTTCGAGACTTCCTTGTGTTCCACTTAAGACTGAGCAGAGGAATTTCTGGAAGATACACAATCACAATATACGAGTATTCTGTTTGGTTTTTACAGAGCTGATGTGGTAAAAACTGAGGCCCAGGTCAAGAGTAGGTTGGCTGCTTGTATGGTCCAATAAGCCATGCTGATTGGGTGTTTATTCTTTACAATATCTAAGCTTAGACATGTTATTGATTGTATAAAATTTTGTTTCCAATGTGTATTTCAAGTGGATATAATATAAAATTTGTTGCTCCAAACCCTTGTATATTCTGTCTTGCTACTTTCATGAGATCAGGTATGCCAGGGTTCATTTACTTGGGATCCTAATGAGCAGTATGAACTGGAACCTGTCTTATAATCAGAGTGGTTCACCACATACTGGACATTCAGTCAGCACAAACTACTTGATGCTTCATATAAAAATTTCGGCATTTTTAAGATGCCACATAAATATCTGAATTATCTAGCATGCCACTGGTTACTGTTTGTTAGTAAATAATGTGGTGGTAGAATCTTAAGATGATCTCCTTAAACTACATTAAAGGAATCACATGCTTTTAATGTTCTTCAATGCATAGCTTAAAATGTGGACAGCAGGAAGGGAGTTTATTAAAGGCTGTAGTATCCAAACAGGTTTTTATGACATAATTCTCTTTAATTTTTTTCCAGCAATGCTTCTGATTTTACCTCTTGCAACCCATTCCAACTACCTCCACCGAAGTATGGATAACAGCTTCTTTCTCAATTTCAGGAGGCCACAATGTGACTCAATTACATATGAGTATTAAATTCGTCCAAGAGTGGCAACTGAGGTAAAGAACAAACAGCCCAGAGCACCTTAGTGGTGTTGGTGGTGGTGATGATGATGATGCTTACACGACATTCTAGGGTAGAAATGACATAGGGCTATATTAGTTGTTATAACATTAAATATGCATCATCTGTGATAATAAGTGAGACTGGTAGGTACATAAATACTGTTCTTAAACATCCTCAAATATGTTTTTCTGTGGAGTCTGAGACAAAAAATAATTTTCATACAAGAAAGAAGGTCAAATTACGAGTAATTTTGTATATTTTTATGTAGGTTTTTAGACAGATGGGACGATAAAAGATTCTGGACAGAAGTGTACTGAACAGAATTTATCCCCCCAGTACTCATACATTACAGTTCTCTATTATGAACATATATGTAACAATAACATATGTGATCTTTGCTCTTCTGGGATGTTACGCAGTGTAGTCCTGAAACATCGGTAACTAACTCCCATTCTACGCTGTGGAACATCCCAGACGAGCATAGATCTCATTTACACCATGGCAAAGGTCTGCAATCATGCAAATTATGTATGTTTTACTGCAGAAAACACTTTTGACACACACATTTCACATTCACTGACAAGTTTTGCTGAGATTTAAGTACAGGTAGCCCTCGATTTACGCCGGGGATGCGTTCCTGGATGAACCGGCGTAATTGGAATCAGTGTAAATTTAAATGATTTTATAATGTAAATCAATGGGAAGTCAAAGACATGTGTTCCCGGCACCCAAACATTGATGAGTAATATAATGGCATTGCATTTAAAGCTCTGAAATAACGTAAATATAATAAAGGGAATTTAAAAAATATATTTTGTACACTTACAACTGGCAATGGCGTAATGAAGCAGCGTTAGTTCTCTGACGAAGTCCCTGGTTGAGGATCGTCACCTTTTTTTAAAGAAAGCATGCAGTGTGGACTGTTGTGATTTCTCTTTCTTTCTATCAAAGTTTCATGATAAGGCCTCATGGATGCCATAACGCTCCTCTTCGCTGTAGCACTCCACTCCAGTCATGGTCAATCTCGCAGAGCTCATCCGTGAGTTTATCTATGTCTGAGAGCATGCGCTGGAGATCGCTTGTCTTCATTTCACATACAGGAAGTTCTTCTTCCTCCTTTCCTCCTCATCCTCTTCCTCTTACATCAGCGATGTAAGAATTACGATGTAGTATAAAGAAGCAGTACGAGAAAAATTGTAAAACATTATAAATAAAGTAAAATAATTTTTTTCACTTTTGACCTCCTGGTTTCAAAATCGGCGTTATCTGAATTGGCGCAAATTGGACCAGTGCAAATCGAGGGCTACCTGTAAAGGTATAAGTCAACAAACTGTTTAACCAAATGAATGGCACATTTTGCAGAACTGAATCATTCGTTTGAGATGTTCTGTTATGTTATATGCCACACAAGAGTGCATCAGTTAACACAGCTGTCAATAGCACTAATATAACACTAACTATTGAAGCATTGAACCTATATAATACTTAACAACCCAAAGACTGGATTACAAATCTAGCATTAGAAGCTGAGACTAAAATCAGTTATTTACCATAAAATGCGCAGATTACACAAGATAGCAGTGCTAATAAAATCAAGAGGTTACAAGTATAATGTAACAATGCAAATCACATAATTACTGAAATGAAGAAAAGTTACAAATCAAATAAAAAACCAATTACACAGCAATAATGCTGCATCTGCCAAAGCTGACAAAGGCAAGAGCATTATTATTGTACAAAAAAAAAAAAAAAAAAAAAAAAAAAAAAAAAAAAAAAAAAAAAAAAAAAACCTTCCATAAAAGCTAGAGATTTCACATCTAGTACCAGTTTATTTTAATCAGTGCAGACCATATCAACTTGTTTAAAAAAGATCAACAGAAATAGTTTCAAAATAACATAACAGTTCCAATGATCAAAAATATAAATACAAATATATGAACAAATACCCCAAACTGCAGGTTTAATAAAATTATGCAAACAGAAAAATCCCACTACACCCATACCAACTTCGTGCTATGCTACTGCACATGTACTAGCAAAATACACCACTGAAACAAGCTGCAACGCTTCCATATTCATTCAATGTAAAAAAAATACCGCAGAATTCGTGCCTTACAAAAATCCCAACTGTGTAGTCACGACCTGAAACTGGTCTCATTTTTTATAAATAAGAAGTTACACAAACACTTGCCCTCTAAAACTTATGAATATAATTAAAAGATATTTTCTGTATTATTACACATCATACCCAAATTAAAAATAAACTATTTTACTTTTGTAGAATAATAATCTATCAGAATTATTTCACTTATTACAATACCCTACATATTCAAACACAACTAGCAATGGCAGCACCCACTTCAACAACTTCTTCAGAATGTTATCTACAGAACACACAACATTATCAAATTATGCATTTATTAGTCAGACATCAAATACTTGGTACTTCAAGTATGTTTATGTGTTTCTTGTTATTTCTGATAAATCTGCAATCATTATTATTTCATTTCATTTTATTCATTTTCCGTAAATCCTGCCAAGAGTACAAACTCATGTGGATGTGGAAATCGTCCTAGTTTACAATACAACAAAAAACATGTACAGTACAACATACAGCAACACAAAAATAGAATATAGAATACAATTCCAGTGTGCAAGAACATAATAATTGTCATAAAATTATCAACATCTGTATGAATCAATGGCAAACTTTACACAATCCTAAACACAATGTCTGTTATTAGAAGTCATTCTTATGAAAACAGTCTTCAAATTTATGAACCCAAACACAATATAAAAGTATTTTAATTGTGATTAAAATATTCATCTAAGCTGTAAAATAAATTAGTGTAAAGAAACCTTTTTAAGGCTGGCTTAAATAATTTTACCTCATTAGTTAGGCATTTAATATGGGTTGGAAAATGATTAAAAATTTTTATTCCGGAATAATATGCCCCTTTTTGGAATTTTGTCAAATTTGAAGTTGGTGGATGTAGATTAATGCTGGATCTAATACTTATATTATGAATCTCTCGATTTGATATAAATAAGTGTTTTTTATTCACTATGTACAATAATAAAGAAAATACGTACCAAGAATATAAGGGTAGTATTTTCATTTTCTTAAATCGCTCCCTGCATGAGTCCCTATTCCTTTGGTTTGTAATACTTCTTGTTATTTTTTTTGAATTCTAAAATTTTTTATACTATATGGCGAAATGCATGCTGAATCCAACAACATTCACCACATTTAATCTGCACTATGGAAGCTGAAACTAAGAAAAAACTTTTTAGACATTACCATCGACATGAGTAACAGAAAACCATAATTCCCTATATCCCAAAAACCAACCTCAAAAGATGTTTGGTATGTGTGCGGTGTCTGTACAACTGCGTACTGCACAATAGGCAGTTGTACAAGACACCACACATATGTGTTGTGTTAGACTGCGTTTCTTAATATAACAGTTGAATAAAACACAACGGGGATGAATCACCTTAAGAACAGACAATATATCTAGGTCAATAATATTTAACTCAAATATACTAGTAATGAGTTTAAAGATAATAAAGACAGATGTACTGATCAACTAAAAGCAAAAGTCAAAGATGCCAGAAACACTTAAGGAAACATCTTGACAGAACATAAACATATCACTCTATGACACAACTTAATACTGTACTAACTTTATTGATATTTTATCCAAAGATCTGCGTCTCTATGATATTTGGGTTATTCACACATAGAATAATAAACACAAAATTTTAATAAAAAATCATCATCTCATAAACAGATGAAGTCCGATATATGAGATTTTTTAGAACCTTAAAAACATTAAGGCAACATTAAATAAACAATTACATTTAATTTTATAGTTGAAATTCAAAGAAAGAATGAGAACTCAGCATAAAGGCATTACTGTAAATGAATACCTATATATATACTGCATATTTGGCCTGATGATGGTTTGAAGGCAAGTCAAACCTATAACCAATATAATTTTATTGTATTTTAATACAGTGTTGTGTTGAATGAAGCACCCTCATTTGAGACATTTGTTACAAGTACTTAAGTTTAAATCTACTCTCAGAAACTCCTTTTCTGAATTATGGTGTGACATTCATACATACACGTCACATTTGCAATTTTGTCACTTCCTGCATTATCATGTGACCATATTAAGTTCCGCAGCAGACCATAGCGAAATACAGTGAAACCCGTTTATGTTGGCCACCTTTGGTTCCATTCAAAGCCGTCCAACTTAAGGAAACCACTTGACACTACAAACATTGAACTGTGCATTATCACTTGTGCAAATGTACAGTTCACAGGGAAGAGGCGGGTGGTCGAGTTGGAAAGCAGGTACATGACCGTCAATGAATAGGAAATTTAAGTACAGTAATCAGCTGCCACTACAATATTCCAGTGTCTTGTCCATACTTGTGGAGAAAAGATGGAGGTTGAGTGGGCAATAGGTAGTTCTGCTAATCAATGAGGAATTTGGCCCATGTACATTATAATACAAAAACTACACAACTCTTTAGGTCAGCCAACATAAGGAGGTTGAATTTACACATAAGACACAGCAGTACATGTAAAGCTGTGGCCAAGATTCAAGATAAACAGGTGGCCAAGTTATGGAGTAAAGAACATGTATAATATCATACGAATTTGCCAGTGCCATAAAAGTGTAGCCAACTGTGACAATTGGCTGACTTACAAGAGTGGCCAACTTCACAGGTTTTACCTTACCGCAACATCTGGTACTTTATGAATTGACAGACTGCAGTATTTGTAAGTACTATACAATTATCACATTACCAATTCCCTGTACCTGTTCCAATTGCATCCTGAAGTACACACACCCTCTTCAGTTCTCACTTCACCTACAGATAAGGGTTCAAACTAAATCCTAACCACATTATTCCTGCAGTAGACACTAGTACATATCTTGGAATCTTGCACTTCTGTGTTGTTGCATGGCGTCAACTGCTTAAAATTCATGTGCATCCACATCTCTGAACAACTAGACTTCCCCCATTCCTAGACCAATACATTCATCCAAACCATTTGCACCAACCAGTCTTTTTGAACCCAGATGATAGGACTGACAAGACATCCTGAAGTGTCAGTGAATTTTAAGTAGTTGACACCATGCAACAACCCAGAAGTGCAAGATTTTAATATACATCCTGGCAAAGGCCTAAAATCTAGTACACATCTATTGTGTAGGATCTAGTGCCCATGTCTGACATGCTATCAAATTTATCACAGTTCATACCTCTCTAATCTCTATGTCAACAGTGGCATAAATCAACAACAAAATTGTCAAAATTTAAAACCTTACAAACAACAGCTTCTAACAATATCAATTGTTAACATTCTATTCCATTAATGTTGTGTAGTTACCACCAAGAGGCTTCTTCTTAGCTACACCACAGACATTTTATATGTCTTATGCTTGGGATTCAGATGTCACCACTTCCTTGGGCAGCCACAGCTTCTGGTGGCGAACTTCCTTCTTAGAAAGTGTGTAGACAGCCATGCATCCAAATACAACACCAAGTACCACAAAATAACCGCCATACACCAGAAACTACAATTCAAAATGCATCATTAGTGTAAAATGAGGCTTACCCACCAACAACGAATGTTATAAATGCCACAAAGATTCAAACACAGAGCAAAATAAACCAGAACCTGGATGTTAAACATCTGATTGCCATGATACTGAGCCAGTTCTATTCACCTTCCATTTAAAAAACTACTTTCTTAAGATTGATCTTAATATTACCCTTCCATCTCCTTCTCGTACTTCCAAGTAGCCATTTTAAAGACATTTCTCCATTAAAATACGGCATGGAATTATGTCTCACCATTCCAGCTACATGGCCAGTCTGTCACAGCATCTTAAATTTCACTTATCTAACACTACTTGGTGACCTAAAAATGCAGAGCTACAGTAACAATACAATTAATCATCCCTCTGCATAAAAGCTAAGATACAATACTTCAAGAAAGAAACAGAATGCAGGGAAACTTCAACCTTCACTACACATACAGACAACCACTCACACTCAAAAGAGAAAGGTTAGGCTAATGTCGGAAGCAGAAGAATATGTAATGCTAGTGTAAAACTGCGGTACAATTTTTGTATAACACTTTGTGTGAATTACACTTTCAGGGCCAAAGCTATTTGCAAGAATGACATTAATGAAAACAAATAAGGCTGTTCTCCAAGTCTTCATTCCTTTGGGAAAATAAACCTAAAAGTTTCATTACTCACCTGTGTTCGTATCTTCAATGCCAATCCTACATCACTGACAACAACCAGTGTCAAGACAGACTGGAGTGCCAGAGCTATGAAAGTGTTCACACCAAAAATTAGGCCATAGCTGTCCTCACCTATATTTTTTGCAACTTCAGCACTGTTGATAAAATTTAAAAACAAATGTATAACAGACTGTATCATCATTGTGATGCCTAAAGCATGAACAGCTGATATAGTCACATTTTATTCCACAATTCAACAATTCTACACTACATGACTGATTGAGAAACTCCTAAGCTCCACGGAACCATTTATTATTTTTTTCCATTGTGGAACATCTCACCTTCAGATCAGCCAATGTTAGGTGACAGAATCCATAAGTTTTTGGTTCACCATAGTGACCTGGCACCTGGGATTTGTGCACCTCTGTACTAACAATCACTAGTACTAAACAATGTTATGATCATGTAATCTTTTATGAAAGGTCTTAGGCCTCTTTTGTCAAAACAGACCCTACATTATTAAAACTGATTTAATATGAAGAAATCTACACAGTCAAAGTACTGCTTCTGTACTGCACATGTCATGAAGGCATGTTGGGGAGCAGCAGTATAGCTCCATTCATTTTTAACCCCAGCACCACATGTAGATGAGTGGTCAGCTTCACACCCTGAGGAAAATTCCTCCAGTACTCATTAAATAGGAGGGTAGGTGGGCACCAGAGTCAGACTGAACATTCTGAAGAAGAGAAAAATATCTTGCTACTGCCAGAAATTGAACCATGATTTGCTGGTTGTCCAGCCCATATCCCAGTCACTATGTTATCCCAGCAGTTCCACTTTCAAGTGATAACCAAATTTCAATATTCATTTCAGCTTTTCTTCAATCCAAAGAAGTTATTATAAATTGTGACTTAAAATTTTACAAAATATTTTAGGCTTACTTGGCAACAGTAATCATAGTATGGTAGATGACTCCAAACAAGACATACAGAATGTATGCCACTACCATAGACTTTGTCACAGCTGACATTATGAGCAATGTTCCTTCTATGACTGAGCACAATGCTAAGGTAGCCTCACCCAACACTTGCCAGTTGAAGCGTAACCAACCAAGCCCCAGACATGTAGCTGCCCCTGTACATTCAAAAACACACAACATAAAGCGGAACATTAGCATCCATTCTCTGCAAAATGTTGTACCAATATACACATGTTGGAGTTCATAAATTATGAAGGGTGAAAACTTATCAAGAACTGTGTGCATAAATCAGATAAGGTAAGAAGTGAGGGAATACTTATTTATCAACAGAGCCCAAAGATGTATTAATAAAAGAAAATTAGATAGTTGGTTTGCAGACAGAATTTGTTTAATGATGAATCAATGATAGTGTCCATCTGTTTTTACAACTTACTCCCTGCCAGACATCATTCAAGATATGCTGATTTAACTAAACCTTATATGTTGATTTACAATCTGGGCACCGTGTAAGCTGACAGATGCTCCAGTACATGGAATGTTAGTCAGGTTAGCTCAGAATTTGGTAAGCAATGAGGCTTTTATAGGTACTGGTGGGTGCACCAGCTTCAATGAGGTGGGAAAGGGGAAATTATAAAACAAAAATTAAGCAGAACCAAATTATAAAGTTTACTGTGTTCACATGGATAACTAAACAAACAAATAAATAGCGTGTGATGTGTGTTCTTTGCTCTAGCATATGACAGGTCATTATTTATGTGGGTTATTTATAAGCATTCAGTGCTGCTGGCATATCAGTGATTACTGATAAATTCATGATAACTGCTGAAACATCACCTGTAAACAGCATATTTCACTGTCTGCCAGTTTTAATTTTACAGCTCACTGTATTCAAAATTTATCAGACAGCCGTCACTGACACATTGATGTTCAGATGAAGAATGATGTGTTGCACACATGCATGGCTGGAAACTGGGGGAAACAAAAAATAATGTTTTCGGTCACTTCAAAATATTTAGTTCTGCAGTAGAATAAAATTGGCTCTTAACGTGATGTGGCAGCAGGCCTGAGCAATTATGTATTTTTCATAAACATATTTAATTAATTTTTATCTGTAAAAGGTACACTACACACCCAGTCCTCATCAACCCATATTCACATTACTTCTGAATGGCAGAAATTCCCTGCTTGAAGGGAATTCAGTTGAAGTGGCATTTTTCTGGTCCCAATTGACTACAGATAACAAGGGAACCCCTGTACTTAACTACACCCTTGTTTGAAGTGAGTGAGGATAGTTTATTGTGTTGTTAAGTACAATACCTAGGGATGTTCAAAGAAGTAGTGCACTTAAAAAAAAAAATTCTTCACAGTACTTTGTGCCTGAAAACTTAAATACAGATACTAAAGATATAAACAATGTTCACGTCTTACATATTGTGAGTAGCAGTACTGAAAAAGCTTCAACATGCATCAAAGAGCTTTCATGCAACTTTCAGGATAAGCAATGAACGTATTTCATAAAAACAATATTTTCCATCCCAGTATCTAATGATGGTAAATCTGGACTGTATTAACTTTGAGAACAAAGAACAAGTCATCAACATTGTCAATAAACATTAAAACTATCTTAAGACACATACCTACCAATCAAGGTATACAATGATTCCACTGCACCATTGTATAGTTCAGTATTACTGTCTTGCTTATTGTCATCAATTATTTCCTGCCACACTAACTGGATGTAGTTAAGACACTGCACACACAAAAGACATACATAAGCATCAAATGTACATTAAAATGCTAAGCTGTAAAGCAGGTTTATTATTTTTTTTTTTCATGTGAATATTCAATAAAAGGATATTATGGGCAACCACTCTGCTACACATCACCAATTTCTGTTCTCAGTTTATGTTTGAAAAGATGCTGTGCCATATATACTTCATAACCTCCAATCCCAAATGTTTTGAGCTCTGATAAATAATCAGACTGATTCTGTGAAAAGATTCCAAAAAGTTGGTAAATTCCTACCAGAATACATCGCATCAGATTTTGGAAAACAGTAGCCTCCCACTTAAACCCCAAGAAATAAAAGTTCTATGAATGTTCTCCCCTCCATAAATTTGCTGTACCACTGTGTGAATGTCACAGGTTCTCTGTTACGACAATTTAGCACCAATTACTTTGTCAATCAATCAAAACATGGTGTCAAAAAGCACATAACAAATGAACTCACAATTACTGTTTGACACAAAATGGCTCCTGCATGTAGTTACTGGTTCAACTTGTGCCAACTAACTAGTATTCCCAGCTGCTGCACAAAAATTTTGTTCCTGTTATTTGTAATTTTTCGTGTGTGTGCTCCAACTTCTTAACAACAAATTTCGTATAATTATACTTCCACATAATAAGAACATACAATTTACAACAAAATTTAACGTGTGAAATGTACCATAGATTCAAAATACTGTTTCTTTAGACCAGGGGTTGGCGAACCGGGTAAATTACCCCAAGTGGGGTAAAAATGAAATTCTTGGGGGTAATGAGGACTCAATAGACATAAATAAAATTATATAAAAAGCGCGTTCCTTGTTACGACAGAAATTTTTCTTCTGGCAACACTGCATCTGGCCAATGTAATAGACGTGTTTAGGAGACGTCACGCCATGTTGAACTCCAAACAATTTGGTTGCTAAGGCATTGTCAAGTGGCTAAACAGATATTATTTGTCAGTTGTCTATTACCCGCCTTAACCTTATTTTTTGACACATGTGTTTTTGCTTTGTTTAAGTCGATTTAAGTAGTTATTTAATTTAATTTATTTCAATAGTTCTATTTTAAGTCTAAGATTTTCATTTATTAACCATATTTTAGTTGTATGTTAGTTCGATAATTTGATTAATATATTTTCTCCTTGCTCGATTAATTTTCGATGGTCAATAAAATAATTAAATTATTGTAAATTTAAATAACTTTAAAAAACTTAAAACGCCGGCAGAGTTCGCAGATTCGCATAAAAACAAAGCAGAGAAATCGATTGGACCCCGAAGACAGTATCCAAATTGCTCTGACATCAAAATGCCCCAATTTTGATGTTATTGTATCAAAAATAAAACAACATCATTTCTCCAAAACCTGAAGGTAAAAAGTTTTCAAAGAAATCCTTTTGTTTCATAATGAGGATATTAATTTATTTTATACTTTTTATATTTATAATTGTATTCTCCGTATAAATAGATTCAATAAACCTTTTGAATTTAAATAATCTATGATTTTCTCCCTTTCAAATCAAGGGGGTAACGTCGGCGTAAATAAATATATTTTGGGGTAATAGGTAAAAAAGTTCCCCAACCCCTGCTTTAGACTGTCTCAAATTTCCATTGCTTATCATTAGTATCTAGCAGAACTACTTATAATGTTAACAAGCGTACATTTAATGGTGGTATTCTGGGTTTTTACACCATGTAGTGTAATGTGTCTGTTACAGCATTTCAGAGGTACATACTGCCTCCATCTTCAGGGTGACTAAATTTGGTTCAGGTGGATGATGAAGCAGACCAGCTTGGCAGGAAAGTGACAAAAGACAGAGATGCACCCAAACAACATAAACTGGGAGGACAGATTCTTCCTGAACAGACCACAGAAACCTCTCATCTAGTCCATGCAAGAAAGAAAGTAACAGGCAGTCTCAAAGAACACATTATCTCGCCCTCCTGAGGCAACATTACCTTAACATTAACACATAAGTAACATCTATAAATCTCCACCTTTCAACTCCCAGAGAGAAACTTTATACATATTTGCAATTTTTACAATTTCCACCATTTGGGGCCTTGAAAAGGATGTTTTAGCTCACCTGGAACTCTCTGCCCCGATCAGATTGGTGCAACTCCTACCCTCCCTACCCTTTTCAAAGCTCTGATTGACCAAAATGCTTGCAACCTTCCTATATAACAAACACATTTCCTCCTACCAAACACTTCAGCATCCACCTGAAGTGAAGTCAGTCACCCTGAACATGCAGGCAGAATATTCCTCCAAAATGTAGTCAAAAACACATTACACTACACAGTGTAAAAACCCACAACACCATCATCTGAGTTACACCGGCTATGAAAATCTGACAACGTATGTCTGTGTTACACCAACAGTGACATTAAACATCTCCCTGTAAACCAACAGTAACTGATCAGTACTTCTTAATACAATAAAACCAACTACTATATCCACTGAACACAACTTATATCTTAGTGATTATGTATATAAATATAAATATATGTTCAACAGATATAATAGTTGGTTTTATTGTTTACAAAACTAGAGGATGAATCTCCTTAACCTTTTAAAGACCCGTGTTCTGCAAATGCGTGCAGGTAAACACCCCTAGAAATTAATCGTATATATTTCGGCAACAAGGAAATGTACTGCATTTTTAAGAAATGCTGCATAATCTCTGACTTATTTTCCACAAAATTCCATTTATTTTATAATTTTATCTTTTTGTGTCCAAATAATACTCACTTTTTCATAAACCACGTGCTAAAATTTAAATTCCCACCCACAGTAGGATAATGGTTAAGACTGATCAGTACTTCTACTATGATACAGGAATTACAAGTCAAGGACTCTCAACATTGATAAAAAAAAAATAAATTGCATAAATGGATTTAAGCTGCTTGTGGCTCATTCCTTCATCAAATATGCAAAAACAGCTGATGTGTAAAACCTTTATGGTCAATAAACAGCATAGACAATGTGAACAGAACTCCTTTGAACAATGAGGTGTGTCACCACCCTCCAGCCTCTCATGTAATATAATATATCTGAATAAATCTTCCCATTCTTATACAATCGGTTTCTTCTCTCGGTTTGCTACATGAACCCTTAGTATCTTCAAAATACAGCACAGATATGCAAGCAGCTACCATTACCATAAAATTTCAAACTCAAAATCTTTATCGCACAAACAAGTTTCGATATTTGTGAGACAGAAGGAAACAAAAAAACAAGTTCAAGTGCATAAAACAAATTTTCTCAAACACCTTGTAACTAATATGTAATAATAATATTGTCTTAGGTAAATAAAAGAATAAAAGTCTGTGTCCTCTTTGTATATTGGTATTGTATACTTTTCTTTACTAAAACTAGATTACCTGCAAGAAACCAGTAGTTGCAAGTGCCCACCAGAATGACCATTTCAAGACATACAGATTTGTGTATGCAGTAGTAAAATCTTTCCATAGATAGTAATGTGCACCTTTCCAGCCATTACCATCCTGTAACTTGCCGCCTGGGTCACAGCCATTTATTTCTAAAGTGTTTTCATGGGGCCGCTTAGTTTCAATTTCGTAAGTGGTGGCAATCTCTACTGTTCCAGTCAATGGTACAACTGCAACAGAAATAAAGAACATCAACATATAACAAAGGATATCATGTATATAACTTGCACTGTAAACCCCATGAATGTGTTAGTGTGGAGCTGGGGTTCTTAACTAACGGTGTGAGTATGGCTGACTGACGAAATCAGTTTGTAAGCCTTCATCTGCAAGAAAGTTTCAATAAAAACATTGTACAATGGCCAAACAGAGGTGGCTGGATACATAATTTGTCACCACTTGCCTCTCAGTTTTAAATTCTTCTTTCTATGAATTGCTTTTGCTTTATGATGTATCACATCATTGCACTTACTTTCTCAAGCCTTTCCTTTGTCCAGTTTGAACTTTTCTGGTCATCAAGGCAAAATGTAAGTACAGGCCAGTTGTCATATTGCTGAGTTAGTTACTTGGTCCCATACCTTAATTTTGGCAAAATAACACCACAGGTTATTCTAAATGATTTCATGCCAATTTCATTTCTTATTTAACAAATTCAATACTGAACACTTTTTCTAATAAAATATTATTTAAGGAAAAATCATCTCCTAAAGTGATACATGCAGTATTAATCTTTAACCTTTAACAGGTGAATGTGATGTTGGTCCATTAAAAGTATATCCCTTTTGCCCAAAAGGGGGGAAAAAATGCCCTGCAGTGGCATTTAAATTTAACAGTGCTCTGGCCACAGCAGAAACCTGGGATTTAAAAGACCATATGCTAAAGATTAATGGCCATGTATTACATTACTGTAGCAGCACATGCTTGTGGTCTACCTGGCAAGATATTGCATCTTTTCAATATAAATACTGTTATCCTTAACTTAAAATCTGGCTACCAGCCCTTCATTACCTGCAAATTTAAAATCCCCTACTCCCAAGTGATCAAGATCAAGATCAAGATCAAAGTCCAGAAGTGGACAACGTAAATTTTGCAAAACAGTGGTATCAGTGTCAACATACATCTCAATCATGCATCCCTACTGACAAAATTCAAGAAACATTAATCTGTAATTGGGGCAGGATGTGTTAAAATGTTTGTGGTCAGGGCATATCAATTTCTGGTTCTTCCAACTTTTCCTATTAATATTATTTTCTGAGGTGATAAATGTATTCTGAAATGTGATGCCAAGTAGTGTGATATGTATATATGTGTATGGTGCATATCAACCAGACTGCACAGTGTTAAACCCACCAGACAGCTATCTTCATAGCCCCTGTTGTGAGGACCTCAAATCTCATTTTCTAAGGTGAGTGAGTTTGAGTCATAATCCTGGGTTTGAGAATTCCTGCTTTCATATTTAATTTTCTCCCATACCTGACTCCTCTGTCACGGCTGTATGATTCTCAGAACCAGTAATGTGATCTTGGCTCTTCTCTCGAAAAAAGTAGATGCTATGTTGCACTGATGGAAGGAAGAATGCCCACAGTGTTGCTAACATAAGAGCTAAAAATGTAAGACACTGTCATTACAATATTTCTTTCTTACAGTTTCATTATTAAATATGGACACATAAAATACTGCAGTTATACAAAGAATTCTTGAATTTTTACTTCAATAAAGAGCATCTGGCAAGACCGCATGAACTAAAAAGAAGGCAGAATGTTCAAAGCTCTGAGCAGAGGCCTTCTTGGGATGTTAATACTTGTTCAGATGGTCAAGAAATTATCCCCATTTTTTATAGAAACCAAAGATCATTACCATACCTACAACAGATCACTACTTGACCCTATACTTAGATAAATTCAGTCCACATCTTCCCACCCCATGTCCTTAAGATTCACTTTAATATTATCTACCCGTCTGTGCCTAGGTCTTCCAGTGGTTATTTTCATTTCCATTCAGGTCTTGTTTTTGTGTGCAGTTCTCACATCTCCCATATGCACTACACTATCGACTCTTCTACACGTTTCTGTAAGATTATGTGAAGGAAAATACTGTTTTAATGTATACACTGAGGAAAACGGAAATGAATCTGGAGAGACAGAAGTTAACCACATGAACTGAGACATATCTACTATAGTAACCTTTACCTACCGGGGTGGGTATTTAAATTTTGGCACACAGTTTAATGAAAAATGTATTACTCGAACAGAAACAGATAAAATTAAGAAACAAATGGCATTTTGTAGAAAATAAAACAGAGTGATGCAGAATGTCTTAAAAATGCAGTAAATTTCCTTGTTGCCTAAATATATAAAATTAATTTCTACAGGTGTTTTCCTACATGCGCTCCCGTACGCAGACACAAGTCTCTAAAACATTAAATGTATATGGTGGGACTACCTGCAACAGAAATGAAATTAAGCTCATAATAGTCCAGTGTGCCAGTTGATACTAGGATTTGGGAAACAACACCAGACAGGGCACGACCAAACAGGAATGCAGCTCTTGTGTGACTGGTCACTTTCTGGTAGTGCTCCTTGTCCACTTGAGCATATATGTATGTGTAATATGCAACCTCTGCTGCCATGAAGAATCCATAAAAGACCTCCATTATCTGTAAGAAACATGAATAATTCAAATTAGACAAAAGGTGTGGAAATACTGCATTTAGTATCATACAGCGGTAGTTGCTGCAGTGAAGTCTGCTATAAAAACAGAAGTGCTGCAAAATGGTGAGCTCAATGACCACAGGCTCTGTACTTATGATGAGGCCTGTAAGAGAACTGTGTAAATTTCTCCTTCCATAAAACAGTTACTGCAAGCCTCTTGTTCAAATTACTGCAACAAAAGTAAAGGGTATACTATCATTCCATGCATTTCAGTGGCACAGCAAACAAAAGGATAACAGGTCAGCAAACAAGGTTAAAAAATAAGAACAGCACAAGGTTAACAAACACAAGGATATCAGATGGTTTCAATTTTATTTTCAGCTTCACAGACAATTCAATTCAGAAATGCAAAGTTTCATACAAACAATAACAGTCATATGTTATGTTATACTCAGAAAGAGTTCTTCAAACATTAAAATCTTTACTACAGGTGTCAACACTGACATTCAGTATACAGTGCTCTTGGCATAAGAATTTCAACATCACTAGGTCAAATTCTTACTGATGTACCAGTTCTCTTTATTTTCAGTCAAGAAAACTCAACATTAACAATACCACCTGCATTACTGTATAATTATGTCTCTTCTACACCTATTCATATTTCATAATCAATTAAAAGATTCATTACTGGTAAGAGTGTATGCAATATTAATACAGAACTTCAAATCAGTTAAAATAATGTAATAAATATATGTCCTGGAATAAGAATAGTTGTTAAAACTAAATACAAGATTACAAGCTCAACAGGAAGACCAATGTAAACAGAGAGAACTCTTAAATTAAGTTAGAAACCAACCGATGCACACTAAAACCACTCTTTAAGTAGCTTTATTATAAAATTGTTAAAATTGTACCCCTACACGTGTTTCGATCCTAGGATCATCGTCAGGGGGGTTTCTTGCTAAAAGCTACAGTCACTTCAACACATGATTTAAAATATTCTATCTGCACTTTGAAACATAAGTTAAAATCTTGTCAATAGATTCGCTAAAAGTTGTAAAATTATAAAAGCACTGTAGTTGGTAGAATTGTGGAACTGCTGGCGTGTGGTATTAAAAGCATATGAAATGTTTTTTCGTGGAGCGGAGTGTACTACATGTCGTGCGGTGTGCTACGGTGGAGTGACACCGCACGACACGTAGTACACTCCGCTCCACGAAAAAACATTTCATATGCTTTTAATACCACACGCCAGCAGTTCCACAATTCTACCAACTACAGTGCTTTTATAATTTTACAACTTTTAGCGAATCTATTGACAAGATTTTAACTTATGTTTCAAAGTGCAGATAGAATATTTTAAATCATGTGTTGAAGTGACTGTAGCTTTTAGCAAGAAACACCCCTGACGATGATCCTAGGATCGAAACACGTGTAGGGGTACAATTTTAACAATTTTATAATAAAGCTACTTAAAGAGTGGTTTTAGTGTGCATCGGTTGGTTTCTAACTTAATTTAATATGACGAAGATGCACGGTGTCAACAATGTGAAAAGAGAGAACTCTATACAATTTTATTACTGTACCTGCATTGTTAAAATATCCTTTCCACAAATGAGCAAGCTCCATGTCATAATGCCAAATATACCATCCAGAATAATAACAGGCTTGTAACGAAGGAAATCGGTCACTAGGAACACAACAACAAGTTCTGCTAGATACGCATATGTTCCAATTGGGAAGATATCTTGATTCACCTAAATATGAAACCATCAAAACCTTCAAATTGATGCAAATAAGTGAATGCAAGTGCATAAGTTAGGTAATAACTTCCAACAACACAATTAAAATATGAAGTGCTCATAAACACGACAAAATGAACATATGCCACATTATGCTAATACTGTTGTGGAACATTTCATTTGCAATGCTACTTTGACAGCAAAGCAGTTCATAATGCTCTCAGGGTGAACAATAACAGTATCACTGTCTTTCTTACCTTCAAGCCTTAAGAATACCTTTTCACACTTACTATAATTTTTTCAATGTTCATGTTTCTCTTAGGTTCAGTCATATGAGGCCTAATACACATACTTCAGTCAACTAGAAGCAATTCTACCTCTCTGAACCATGCCCTTTTCTTGCACATGTTTAGTAAAGCTGCGTTTTACTTGTAGTGTCTTTATTTTCTACCACACACAGCCTTCATGATGATGACTTTGAAGCATTCAGTCACTTCAGGTATATTATCTTTACACTTGCATGAACTGACTGTATCACAAATACAACAATGATGAAGAAATTTAAATATATCACTGTTATTATAAAACTGACAAACCTTAAAGATACATTTGATGTTGATGTCTTATCCTAACAACAACATGTGCCATGATGAAAAATAAATGAGTCATACGGTCTGCCCAACATTAAGAATAACCTATTGCTCTTAATAAAAACAGTATTGTTGCATACAAAATAATAACCAGGTACAGATCAGACCAGAAGCTAATATGATAAGACAGTTTTGAACTAGGCATCTTACATTATTGTCAGCTTGAGGTGGTAAATTTGTTCTTACGCAAAGAAATGAAAATACATACCTTATGTATACAATTTATTGCAAATACATATCCCTCCCATATACTGCCAGATTAAAGGTGGAACTAATGCAGCCACTGTTCTGTGGCCTACATCAGTGACACAAAACCAGCACTAACTGTTCACTAGGAACACACACTTATCAACAACAAAACATGCATGATCTAAAAAAACTGAAACTGTTTGCAGTGTTTTGTATATACATACATACATGCATGCATGCATTCCATGGATCCAGATGCTAGCCAAAATGACAATTAATATATCAAAAAAAGTCATAAAAATACAAAATATACAGAACTAGTACAATGCAGAGCATTATAAAGATTTCATATAAAGTATTATGAGCCATTTTTAAACATCAGAAATTCATCAAGAGCATAAAAGGAGTGTGTATTTAAGTACCTTCTTAATGCCACTTTCAGTCATGCCTTTTCATTTGTAAGACATGTACGACTAAATGGTAAAGTCTTGAAAATTCTGATGCCAGCATAATATATACTGTTCTCAACACATCAAACATTGGCAACTCGTCTATGAGGATGGTACTTATTTCTTGTGCATTAATACTGTGTACAGCTAAATTCATTTAAAAATTTTCCTGGTTATTTGCAACAAAATTCATTAATGTGACTATGTATTCACATGGAAGAGGTAAAATCTCTTATACCTTAAAAAAAAACAGACTTCTATATGAATTTCTAGGTTTCACACCAACCACAATTCTAACAACTTTCTTTTTTAGGGCGAATATATTACTGTTGCACAAATTACCCCCAAATTATTCTAAATTTCATTACAGAGTCAAAGTAAATTGTTGCATCCCAAAGAAATTGGGATGCGCCAAGACCTAGGAGTATGTGGAAACACCGATCTTACTTCTGAATATTGGAAAAGGCTTCAAGCAACTACCTTTGTGGAAGTGAAGAAAAATAGATTCCAAGTAATTTCAATAAACATGGGGACGTGAAGGCACAGCATGTGCCAATTAAGGCATTACTTAGTACATACTTGTATTGCTGGAAGTAACTTCAGGTCTGCATTACTGAGATGAACACAGCAGTTTCACACATGACAGACAATGTACACAGAGTGTCTGTCTCCTAAAACTGTAAAGTTTTTAACTTAAAACATAGAGAATTAGATTGCTCCATGAATGATTCAAACCAGTCTAGTAGTTTCACAATTCACAGACTTCCTTCGGCAAAATGTCTGAGTCCAAACTAAGTGCAATGCCTTTATTTTGTTTAATACACAGTGTTTATATATCAAACTGAAAAATGAAATTTGAATTACTGAACCTAACAGACAACTGCATAACCCTTTGCAAACAAGAAAAAAGGCAACTTTATGGAGATGATTTCAAACAATCTCAAATAGACTGGCATTTCACTTACCCAATACTGTAAAAATGCCTTTACAACGAACATCAGCAGACTTGAAAAATTTGTTCATTACATAGCACAGTGGCGAATGTGCAACAAAATCTAGAAACACTACCTGCCATATATATAAAAACTAAAAGTGGTGTATGCATGAGAAAAATACAATATTAATTTTACACCTCTTACATATCTTAAAATAAGGAAACTATTTTACATTTGAAACAATCTAATCATGGCGAAAGTTCTAACTCAATAAGATTCACTGTCTTTCACCTTCTGTAAATAATCTACAAGAATAAAAAACATTAATCTTCTTCATGTACTTCATTTTGTCCCTTCCTCACACATCACATCAACCTCATTTTATGTTCTCTTAATGCACACACACACACACACACACATCTTTATACTCTGAGTAACTAATTATCCTCTTGCATGTAAATACATAACAGTAAAATACTGTTAGAGATGGATTAACAAGAGCAATCTGCTAGCTGTAATTAACAATCTGTGACACAATGCGTGACTGGAATGTTACAATACGTATATGGAAAGAAGATACCCATCTTTTGAGAAACGACTTTGTAATCTGGTAGCAACTCATCAATATTTCAGAAAAACATAATGCGCCCACATTGAGGGCAGAAGATTAAACAATGCCGAGCACAGCAAAATGGGCACTACTGACCAAAATACAGAATGTCACATCCTGGAAGACAGTAACATGCAGTTACTACTGTCAGAACCTCGTTTCATTTAATGTACAGAAATAATTCAGTATTTTAATTCACTGGTGCACAGAAAATTGTTAATAAATTCACAGCTTTTATAAAACCTGAATTCTTAGTACTATGGTACTCAGTACTGGACCCTCACCTGAACCAGTTAGTTAGCATCCTGACAAACAAAACAAGAGTAAAGCTCAACTTCACTCCTTGGCATGCAAATATCAGACCATGACAACCAAGAGGGCAGGTTGATGAAAATGTTTGAATTATTTCTTCCATCATATACAACCACACACATGCCGACGTGTTTTAGCAGTGTGAAAGTGGGGGAAAATCATCACTACACAGAGCTGACATATAAGGCAAGATAACAGGAACAGATGTAAAACAAGCCCTACTTAAGATACACCCAATGCTACAAGAAAAAGGGTGTGAAACAACAATTATATAAAAATAAAATAAAAAACAATAGGAATTACAGGAACTTCAATGACGAAAATATCAGTTACAGGCTATACCATAAAAAATAACAGGCATGTGAAATACAAAAATAAAACCAATATGAACCACAGGGACTTAATAAAGACAGTACAGTTTATGGGCTGTTACATGTCAAACACACAAAAGTGCAATTTTAAACCCCACTCCTCCAGATTTCAATGAAATTTGGTGAAATTGTCACTCTAAAGACATGTAAAAATGGCTAAATTTTAGATCTCTGCACCCTGTGATTAGCATCTACAATCATAAATAATAAATAAATAAATAATAAAAAAAAAAAACCCAGTATTTTTGGCATAATGCAGCTTGTACATGTTGCTCTAAATCTGGTCCTAACTGAGCTTGTATGCTCATTTGATATCTAATGGCAGAGAATGCAACTGCATATCACCTGAAGTTGTTACATGTCAAAACATGTATTGACATGTGAAATTAAAAGGCATGTTAGACTTCATATGGCTAATGTTTTAATGATTCATTAATGAAACCATGAGTTCAATAACTACTATTAGAACAATACGATCTTGTTCTCTGACCCTCTGTAGGTGAGACATTTATAGTGTCATTAATTGATCTGACAAGTACCAGTTCCCACTTCCTGTTGGCCTGTTTATCATATTAATTTGGCCCACTCAGCCAAATGTCCACACATGCAATGGGAAGTGGTCAGATAAGATAAGGACCCTGCATAAACCAACTACTGAGATGACTTTCATAGTTGATGAGAGTACATTCCTGGAAGCAATTTTACATGGACACTGATGAATTGCTCACATTTGTAAACACATGACAGATCAGCAGGAATAGTATTTATAATCTCTCACTATACCACATTTCACTCAGATGCCTTCTATAATAATGGGTCTCCATCAAGCAAAGTAAAACCAGATGCACATCTTATATTACTATTATTTTACTCTTATCAGACCTTATTGAAAGCTGCACACTGTTCAAAGACCTACCACTACATAATGTTTCTGAATGTTATGCACTATCCTCAACCTCAAAGTTCAAATGAATATCTCTTCATAAACCCTTGTGAGGAGGTAAGAAATGTAGTAGCTGGGTGACCCACTGGCAAGTCAACCATAACAATTTTAATGAAGGTTACTGCTTCACTGAGAATCTATTACTTGGATTCATAAAGGTGCATCAGTACAACTCACTGCTCTCTAAGTTTCTTTCTCATATAGAAACAAATTTAGAAAGCAGTTTACATACCAAATGCCAAATCTTAACAAAAATAAATCACCTGTTCTGATGAGAAGTTCTTCCATTCTCCAACCAAATAATGTGTAACAAAAGGTTCGGACGGGCGAAATTCCTTCACAGAACCAAAAAAACAGAGGAGACAAGATATTTTCAGCCAAGTTTCCATCATGAATGAAAATCTGAGATTTTGGCCCTAAAAAAGAAAGAAATTATATAAACACTGCTTCACTTTGGAATAATATCATCCTCAGAGTCCATACAAATGTCTAAAACAGTAATGACTGACTACATTACAACCACTTAATCTGTTAAATTTTAGGCACTGCAACCTTGCAGATACAATGAAGCTCACTTATCTAACACAAATGTGAACAGTGTGTGCTAATATACTGATTTTACTGGTAAGACAGAATGGTGACTTACAAAACACAATTTTAATGTAGGCTGTGTTAAGAAAGAAACTAAACTAAACAATTAGAAAACACAAAAAATAACTGAACATACAGTATAGTGTTTACTGTCTCCCAGAAAAATAAATGTGTTAACTACAGCTCAGAAAATTGAAATAACCAGGAAAGAGAGGTGTACATTGCAATGCACTCTAAGGAAAAATATGACACTAAAGCAAACTGGCTGCTAAACAAAGGGCTGGATAAACAAACTTTAACCATATAATGAACTCACTGGCATGCTACTTCCACAGTACAATATCTTCTGTTATGTGATACCTTAATCCACATGGCATTATCTTAACTGCAATTTCAAATACACAGTTTTTGGGTTACAAACGAAAGACAAATGACATTATTCTGAAGTACATCCTAAACAGACAGCCTTCTTACTCAGTGCACTGTACCTAGACTGATACCAAGTACAGCAAAATTCCATTAACCCTATTCGCATTGTATGGGACAGATGCCCAATTATCGAATATTCTGGATTATCAGATGGTACCTATACTGACCTAAGTTCTTACAGGTAATTTTTTTATTACTGCTCCTATACTTGGGCTGTACAACTAACTGGAGGAGTATTCCATTTGGATGTCTCCATCTGCTGGTTCAGGGTCATCAGGTCCTCTTCTGTGCTATATGGGGTCTTCATACCTGAAGAAGTCGATGGAGCAGGAGACAAGATGTAAGGAGATACCAAAACAGTTTATGTACTGACACTCTTGGAAGCCATTTTGAACATGCCCCTGAGATCTACCTGTTTCATTGATAAAGCTTTGTTCTGATAAAAAGCAAAACTTCCGGTCTTGAGTCTACTCTCCTCAAGTGCCAGCTTATTGGGCTTTCTGAATTACCAGACATCAGATTAAAGAAATTTTGCTGTACATAATCCATGATAAGTGGGTCCCTGTCACCACGGCATGGCATGTCCTCAGGTTGCGGATGGAGGAACGGCCTCCGGATATGGAGGGTAGCTGTGAATACATTGAATAAGCAGTTGCGGACAGCTGACAAGGGTGGTCCTCCAGCTTAGGGGTGGACAAGGTGCTTACAACTCCTCACCGTAAAAAATTGCCATGCTACAAAACAGATCACAAAGCCTCGGACCTGGACTGATTCGTTGATACAATTTAAGCAACGGACAAGGATCATGAGATTTGGAACATGGAACGTGAGGAGCCTGTATAGGTCAGGGTCACTTATGACAGTGACCAGAGAATTAGCTAGGTACAAATTAGATTTAGTGGGTGTACAGGAGGTTAGGTGGGATAAAGGAGGCACAGTAAGAGCAGGGGATTATACTTTTTTCCATGGAAAAGGAAATGAAAGTAAGGTACTATTTCAGAATTTGTCTAGAAATGGGAAAAAACCAGGACAAACCTGTCAGGAGAGATGGTCTGTGGGCTGACACTTAAACCAGAGACCTCCCAGACATGAAATCAACCATGATTGGTGTGAAAGTTTGCAACCATATATACTGGCCAATGGGTATCACCTGCACATTATGTATCCACATTAGACACAGAACCAAATCTTCAGCACTGACAACTCAAAACACTATACTGAATTCTGTTTCTGTGTGATGTACTTAGAACATGCTCTTAAAATTTCAAACTTCATCCTGCTACACACTGAACAGAGGACATAAAACTGAACTGTAAACTGTGCATTATTTCCTAACACGCACACATCTCAATCATAAATGTTAATTTGTGACAAACGTAAACCAGAATATGATGAAAAATGCTCTCGACTACACTACATTCACATTACTTATAATTAAAGTGATCATTTTTTTCCTTGGCCTATTCAGATGGGAACAGCATTGAAATAACAATTAAAATGATACGTTAACAGTCACGTTTTTGTATCTTACATACATCTTTACTGTTTACTACTCAATGTGCAGCGCAGCCACCATCTCTTCATTGGAAAAGTCACTAACAAAATTCGAGAAAGTCTCCATTCTAAATAATATTATCAGGAAGAGAGAATAGACCCGAAAAAATAAAACGAATGGAAACAAAATTAGTCCCGGACGTAAGTCTTATTTTGGGGACTGTCCCCAAAAATCCAGAACATTATTAAATTATTTCAAGGTCCACTGACATTGTGATATATTTTGAAACACACCCTTCTTGCTGTTTACCTGAGTACTGAACTTTCCCTTCTTTGATCAATGCTGCCTGTTAGACAAACAAAATAAGTTCATGCTCGTCAGTAACTAATACACTATGCTTCATACATGCGGCAACTCTGACTGTGCCTGATAAATTGGTTTATAGTTTCAATTTGTTTCATTGTGCTCTTGACTGCTGTAACTAACATCTTACCCAATCACATAAATACTGATGTCAAGTGATTATTAATCTTGCCATTATATGCTGCATAACTAAAGGTCATTTTAAGAATGAAGCTGGCATCTTGCCATAATACATCATATCTCATCTGATCACACTAACTCTCAGCTTGTGTGACTGACACATATTTGGGAGAAAAATTTACTTCTCAGCTTCAAGTTCACACGCCAGCATGGAATCAATACTGTAACATAAAAGCATTTTAACTCCATCATAACTACGCAGATACTTTATACATTTAGGTTAGCTACAGAATACGACAAAACGTTTTTTAGATTTTCCAGATATAGAATGGGGACAAAAAAAAGAGGTAGTCTTATATCACCCTACATGTCATATCCACCAGGGAGCAAAACAATATGGAAACCTTATTATTACAGAATTGTGCAAAAATTTGTATCAGAAGCAATGCACAGAAGTCTTTACATGTTTGATGTTATGTCAGCTAGACCCATCAAATGGCATTCCCTTGTCAAAACAACTGTCTACTTCATGTCCCTATACTTGTTTAGAAAAGGATGTTTACAACCATGATGGGGTATGAGCCAAAAGCCTCACCCTCGTAAGTTTGACCACATGACACAGTGTTTCAAACACCATCCCAGATGGGCATCTTAGAGGTCTACAATCACAGCACACACCAAAGACCACAAGCTAGTTTTCCTTTTTGTTTCTCTGGCATTTGACTCCATACACCAGTGTTTCTCAACAGGGAGCCCATGAACTATGTCACAGAGCTCCGCAAGTTTAGCAGATTCCATTCAGCAGAACATAGCATTCTTCCAGTTGACAAATATATGAGGTACAGATTCTGATCAAGGTTGCACACGTGCAATCTGAGCTGTGCCCCAGGAATTCGGTCAGCTCTGAGGGGTTTTGCTGTATTTCAAGTGGTTCCCCTTGACATTTAGGTTCCTTATCCTTCGTATGTATGTAAAGAGATAGTGTCTCTAGTGACGGATCACTCTGAATTACGTTTAGGACTTAGTACACTGTTTTCAGGGTCAATGTCGATTAACTCTTCTTTATCTAGAGTTATACAGCCTATATATTTGGTGTCTCATTATACATACAACTATCTCATATATAATACAATTATGTGTGTGCATTCTTAAGCGGTTTATTTTTTTACTTCTGTACGTGAAGTAACTGGAGTCACACCATCCCTACAACCCTGCTTTTTGGGCTGTTCCGTTATGCTTCCCAGGTGAACCCTTCCTTCTATTGACCTTTTTCTTTTCTAAATATGTTCTTGTGTCTCTGACGTAGCAACGAACAGAGGAGGCATGCAAATTTCAGGTTTTGCAAGTGTCAAAGTAGTTAATATTGTCTCTGTGCCTAACCTCCTCACTATGAAGGCAGGTAGGTGCACAGGAAAGCTACAAGCATTTTTAATCTTGGCAACATATGGTGGTTAATTGGTCATATTCACACGTCTAACTAATGTCTGGACATTGCCCATTGTCTTCAGGTTTACAATGTCTTCAAAACCAGATTTTCATCTTCAAGTGGACTGGGAAGAGGAGTTATCCTATACTTCTCCCCACTAACCACCTAAAGATAAAAACAGACCCAGTTTTCAAAATGTTACAGGGTTAATACACCTAAGACAATGGGCAATATCCAACACACCACATGTTCTGAAATATACTATTGTGAGAATCCTTTAAAAGAAGGTCATGTTCATGTTCTAGCTATTTTGACAATGGAGAGAGTTGTTGGATTGTTTGTGAAAAGAAAAAAATCCCAGTTCCTCCTGGAATTCAACACCAATTGTCAAGCCCATTGCCAGTCACTTTACTAAATTATTCTGGTTCACCTCTATAGCCAGAGTGGTTCAGAACTGAGACACATTCATATATGCAGTTTATTGCACCAACTACTCCAGACTGGCTGATACTCTCATAATAACCATAAACACAACAACTGCAAGTAGTAATAATCACATGAAAATAAAAGCTCATTATCAACACCACTATGAGAAACTCAGACCTCAATACATTAATTTAATCTACTTCCCAGAAAGGATTCTAATGAGAAACTACAGTAAGAGCCCCTCTGCAGACAAAATTTACAAAAAATTAATTACTTGTGTGTATCTGAAACTTTACATGGCAAACACCCAACCCTTTATGATTCAGTTTAAATAAACTACTGCACAATTACTGACCATAACCAATAACTAATAAAAACAA
Organism: Reticulitermes speratus; assembly: GCA_021186555.1. Classification (NCBI taxonomy): domain Eukaryota; kingdom Metazoa; phylum Arthropoda; class Insecta; order Blattodea; family Rhinotermitidae; genus Reticulitermes; species Reticulitermes speratus. The sequence continues at coordinate 24,231,139 of JAJKFL010000004.1, forward strand.
CACTCATCTGACACGCAAATCATAAAAGAACAAACGTTACTGTAATACCATGAAATCTACCAAGCATTTTTTTAAATATCAGACATCCCCATTGGTATGTACATGCAAAAGTATATTTTACTCTTTTTGGTAGTACAGTAAAAACCAACACACACACTTGCAACAACATGTGATCAGGCTATTGGTTTTAGCTTTACATTAGTTTTACGTGTTAACATATACTTCTCTTAGGCAGCACTTTTATATATTGATATACATTTTATACATGTAATTGTAAAAAAGGGGGAGTTTTTCCTCTTAACAAAATGTACCGAGTTTGATTTTCATGGTTTTCTCTCAAAGGCCTGATGATGGCTCTTTGAGCTGAAACCAGTAGCCTGATCACATGCTGCAAGTGTGTGTGTTGGATTTGACTGTACTACCAAAAAGAGTAAAATATGCTAACAAGCATTACAGTAAACTTAACTACTCATGGTCTGATAACTGGTATATGATTAACCCTTTAAAGCCTAGTGGTTTTGTTATGTACAACCTGGCTGAACATTAAAAAACTGTATATTTTGTTCACAGATTGTATTTATGCATCTTGTGTGGCCTTCAGAACAAACAGTGATTACTTCCCTGTACAACATTAACTGAATTATTTTCATAACCGAGACAAAGTGAGTTTACTGCACGGTACACACTGAATCTTTAAATATAATTCAGATTACTGTTAGTCCACAAGGGTTATGTAATCGTATACTTACTACTAAATATGCCAAACAAAATAAGAACAGTATTACAACTGACAATTATTAATAGTTTTTACGACATGAAAATTGCTGTCAAAGTCACAATTCAGTAACATGCAGCATGTTTGGAATATGAAATACAACACAATTTTTGGGAATTATCTTCTCAATAACTAAATTTTCCTATCACAAGGGCAATCACTGCATTTACACCAATGCCTAATATTAATAACTAAGACAAAGAAGACTGACCTAAGCATGAGATTCTTATTTACAAAAAGACATACAACTAATTCACAACTAAGTAAGTTAGATTCAATAATTTGTACTTTTAAAATTAACTGCTGTCCATCTTCTCTGAAAATCTGAAAAGTATTACCTTCTCTCTCTAAACACATTAAACCTACAGTACAGTTCACATGTTTGCACCATGTAACATGGCAAGGAGCCAAAGTGTATTTCTGTATCCACATTTCTTCCGGTAGAACGAGAACTAAGAAGCACATAAAAGTTACTCTAATTTACGTGAGTGAATCATATACATACAACATAAGAACTTAATATAAGAATGTACAAATGAGTAAATATGTTTTATAACCTACTGTGAAACAGGACTTCATAATGGAATATGAACTCAATTAAATATTCTAAGAATGGTACATGATGACTATATAAAATGTCATGAATGTGAAAGCATTCACTTCTAAAATACCTTACAGCAGATAAACTTCACTTTATATTCACCATGCATCTTTTTATAATTGAATTATTTGTACCAACAAATGCACTAAGACAGCTTTTTCACTGTTTTCTTTATTATAAGGATGCCCCAATACGCATTTCGGCAGTTATTCTGCCATCATCAGGGGGTATTTTAAGTGAGTTATTACATAGACCAATTCTTTGGTTACGTCATAACAGTGAGTCAGTATTTGTTACCACATCGTATAAAAATTTTTTTTGTAAAATTACTGGTATTGTTAAGCTGCTAAAAGTTATTAAAATTTTAAAATTACAATAAAATCAAGTAGTATATTATACTACCCTCTATAGTATAATTATTAATTAATGGCAGCGTGGTCCTATTTTCAGCGTGTATTCCAGTTATCTGTGTGTTATGTGTTGGTAAGACCTCCTTCCCTCCTGTCTGCGACGCAGACAGGAGGGAAGGAGACAGCTTAACAATACCACTAATTTTACAAAATTTTGTACGATGTGGTAACAAATACTGACTCACTGCTATGACGTAACCAAAGAATTGGTCTATGTAAAAACTCACTTAAAATACCCCCTGATGATGGCAGAATAACTGCCGAAATGCGTATTGGGGCATCCTTATAATAAAGAACACAGTGAAAAAACTGTCTTAGTGCATTTGTTGGTACAAATAATTCACCTTACAGCAGGTTCATAAAACTCTCATGACATATCCACAGTGTGAGCAGAAGTGTTAAAATAAAGCATTCTATAAAGTTAAGGTACATTTTCTGGAAATATGAAGCATAAACATGTTAATTAATTTTTTTCACATCTAACCTACACAGTCTAAAACAGCTTGTACACATTCCATAGAATGTAAGGATTTAGGATGTCAATGTGGTGCCTTTTTAATAGTAGTAACAAAAGTTTTAAGGGGTAGGCGAGACTGCTATACCGTGGAACACAACTTGTCTCTACCCATTGTTCTGAAAGAATAACAGACTGAAAAAATCTGAAAAATATGAGATAAGTTGGGCTTACACATGTGTTACTGTGAAGAAATCGCAGAAACTGAGAACACCAGAAAATATAAAGACATAATTTAGACTTAGAACAAATTACTTAAGATAATAAAAAAATCACTAAGGACCTGAGGACCTTATATTAGTGTTTTTACAGTGATGTAAAGAAATTTTGATGGCCTAGGAATGTAGTATCAAAGGCAAAACAGGAAAAAGAGATAAAGACTAAAAACAAAAAATGTGGACATAATCCCAAGACACGCTTCTTATGTGTTTGCTGCACTAAGTGTATAAAATGAATGCATAATGAGAAGATTATCTGTCCATTGTATCATCTCCAGAACTGTTCAATGCATATCCACAAAAAATGGTATGAAACTTTGCTTTACATACAAGACTCTAAGTTAAACTTCATTCTCACAAAAATGATTCATCATGCAGTTGTTTATATAATGTAAAATGTAGATCCTGTTAAGATTAGTAACTTTAAAATATGTCCATTGAACTCACTTTTTTAATTACAACTTACACTTCAGTTGCACAGGAGCCAGGGTAATGTAGGCAGTATAATGATTATGCTATGGGGTGGACAGTCCAGGGTTCGAATCCTGACAGGGGAAGGAGAGTTTTCTTTTTTTCAAAACAACCAGGCCACCTCTGGGGCCCGCCCAGCCTCTTATTCAATGGGTACTGTGGTTCTTTCCCAGGGGTAAAGCAGCTGGGGCATGACATTGACCACTCACCTCCATCTAGCACCAAGGTTAAGAATGAGTGGAGCTATACTTCTACTGCCCCTATATGCCTTCATGGTGTGGACAGGGACAACTTTTACTTCAGTTGTGTACAGTGATTGTTTTCAGTGAAATTATCTATCATGGAGTCACAGATATTTGGATTGTTTCTAAGCCTAAAGAAGAGTTTTCTCAGTTGTCATTAATAACAAACAAGCAAGTCTCTTCTGAGTCTTATTTTTGTACTTCTACATATTTGCACTTCTATCCAAAATCCATGGTGTACAATTATGATTACCTTCACATATCTGAATAGTGCAGTGCCACATGCAGATTCAAATCTGCCCGGCAGCGACGTCTTATCGATTGGTAGTTATCATCGTTTCGGAGAGCAGAATGTTTGGAAATGCAAGACTGCCAGCTCCGCCGAAACGTTAGCAACTATTTACCATTCCACACGGCGGCATAACCCACAGGACTTGAATCCTGAACCAAGACCTCACCTTAAACCGGAGAGCGTGCCCCACTCAGCCTTCCGCGCTTCCCTTCAGATTTAAAAGTCACCTTCAACCGGTGAGCATGATGCAAGAAAATACTGGCACCACGGACCATACTAACCACAGATTACTACTAAGCTCACGTGGCTTCCGACTTCGTGCGACATCTATTATGATTAATAGGAGATAATGTAGTTGTCGTTCTTGACAAGTTTGAACTTGACGACGGTAAGATGTCGCGATTGCATGCTTCCAATAACCCTATTCCAGTTTCACCCCCCTGATACTAACACCAACCTTTGACCGATACTAGATAATCTGTGCCTGCGATGCCCTGCAACAGCGCCCTTCTTTTTGAGAGCGGATGCTACCACGGATTAGAGGTTAGATCACGGACAACTTGTTGGCAGGGCGGTGAGCATAGAGCATGCATGCAGCTGTGACGTGTGATCTCCGTGAAGCGAATATTGCAGTGTGCTGTCTACATGATGCATTGGAAGTGCAAAACGTTACGGAGACAAACTACAGGTGGCTTTTAACTTCCGCTGCAGTTTCTGTAAGTAACGTATGCAACCTTTATCACTTTACCAGTGAATCTTGTGTTCTTTCCCGTATGTACGGATCGCGCATGTTCGGTACCTTGGATCAGGGGTGCCAATTATCGATGGAAGGTGGTTGGCAGTCTGGTAAGACGTAATACGCCAGCCTCAAAAGTGGTAGCGGGTCATTTAAAACGGGTAAAGACGCACGCACTCTTCTCCGAGTACGATTGTCAGTAAAAGATATTAGCCATTATATGCCAAGAAGAAGAGTTGGAGGACTGTAGGCCGACACAATTGTCCTGTATCCTCGCAGACCCATCGGTACCCACGGATTTCCTCCACTCCTGTGGACCAACCGCCTACAACCCAACATTCAGGTCATCATCGCAACACAGTCAGGGGAGTTACTGGATGGCGTCGCGCAATTGGCGGACAGTGGCAGAAGTTATGCCTAACTCTCAAGCCGCGACTGTGTTCGAATCCAGTGATATCAGTGCCCGGATAGACGAACCCGCCCATGTGGCTTCATTCTCCGCGCGGGGCTCCCGCCGCCCCGGGCGCCGTCGCACTCACAGCTCTTCACACCCTGACGCAGTTCAACCGCCGGCCTGTGCTGGTACCATCGCCATTTCAAACACAATACTAAAAGATGCACCGCCCCCTGCACGTGGTCGCAGGTAGGCATGGACACCACCGCAGCCAGCCGCCCCTACATGACCGACAAGCACAGCAAGATGCGCTTCTTGGTCGACAACAGCGCCGATCTCTGCGTCTACCATCGTTCTCGCGTTGGGGGACCCCGGAGCAAGGCAGATTATGAATTACTTGCGGCTAACGGAACCACCATTCCGACGTACGGCTATTATGCCCTACACCTGGATTTTGGCCTGCAGAGAGACTTTTCCTGGAGTTTTGTCGGCCCTGAACTGGACAGTACTGAAGTAGACACGCTCTGAGAGGGAAACGCAATGTATCACCCTTTTAAATAAATTTTCACTTGTTATAGTACAACTTTACTGTTGTGTTCGTTCATTTCGTCCCAACTCCCACAAGACTCTTCTGCACAATACCAGTAACACTGGCTCAAGCAGAACGCTCTTTCTGTTGTCTTTCTAGAATGAAAGACGCGTTAAAGGTCTGCAATGGCCCGAAACCGATTGGCAGATTTAGGTGTACTGTAAATTGGACTGAACTAGGGAGAAAATACGATTTTTCTTAAGTTATTGATTCATTTGCAGATCGCAAAGCTCATAAAGTTCCACTGATATCAATATGGTAGAGTAAATTTCCCACAATGCAACTTTTCTTAATCAATTGCTTTAAAAATGTAGCTTTTTTAAAAAGCTATATTTCCTCAAAATCTCATGGCAAAATTATAAAAATTTAACATTTTCGTAAAAAACAAAAGCATTTGCATTGTGACAGTATTTACTGTAGTGTTAATTATAATAATGTGATTCCGATTTAAGCTTTTTTACAATGTTGTTTAAATTTTTTATACAACCTTCAAGATTAAATGTTTTCTTTTCCTATTCCATGTTTCATTTGCATACCAGACAGGGCACACTTTTTTTAACACATCAGTACACATCTTGTGTAAAGATTTTTAGCTGGTCCGCCTTGCTGAGCGGCCTGAAAAAACTTTTTCACCACAACCCGAACCCGCTCTTGGCCGCCCTGCTGGCCTGATGAATATTAAAATGCCAAGGTGGTAAGGTATGTAGGTTTGTAAATTACTGTAAATAGAAGAATAGTACGAGAAGGCAAATGGGTGGCTCACCTGTTCTCTAAGTTGCTACAGTCCTTCCAAATGTCTGTAATTATTTAACAACCAACATGTCATAACATTTTACAGGACACAAAATCTTCTAAATAACACACAAAACTTTAAAAATTGTATTCCTTATGCCTCAATTATTATGTGCTACAAATCTGTGCTTGTATTGGTGGTGGTATGCAACAAAGATTACGGGTCTCACATAAACGTCCGATTATCTTGCTTACTAAATTTATGGTGGTATGGCTGGGCAATATTTTGCACAAATATTTCGCACATGATGCAACGTATGCAAGTTAAGCATCAGCACTGGTGTTTGGTACACAGGCTAATTTTTATAGTTACAGTGTGCTATGCTGTAACGTGTCTGTAAAGAGAATGTAGAACTACACAAAGTCAAGGATTCAAGTTTTCTGGGACGTGATGCTATGTTGTTCAGTGAGTGGTGCTTGACGTTTCAAAGCATGATAGTGCCTTCACCCTCAAGGGTCTGCACCACTTCTTGGACTGCTTACCCAAGAATATGAAGACATGATCCTTCAAACTGTTGGGAACAAGTTGCCCAATGACATGACATCACATCCCTGAAGAAATTAGTTAACCACAACACAGCGAGAACCTCAGATTTAGCAGTATACCAGGTTTGTTCAAAACTTTCTCTGACTGCACATGGTTTAGTACGTAGTCTGTCCGGAAAGTAATGAGAATGGTTTTCAAAAAAATATTTTTATTGAAAATTTTTATACATTAATGTGATCTCCTTCAAAGTATGATCCTTGGGAGTGCACGCAACGCCCCCAACAGTTCTTCCATTCTTCATAGCAGCCCTGAAAATCTTCAACCGTGAGGGTGCTCAGTGCCTGTGTCGCGGCTGTTTGGACGTTGGTCAGTGTACCGAAATGGTGTCCTTTCAAATTCTTCTTTATCTTCGGGAACATGAAAAAATCACAGGGTGCCAAGTCAGGGCTGTAGGGAGGATGTGGAAGAACTGCGATTTGTTTTTCAGCCAAAAACTCTCTGACAGCCAATGAGGTGTGGCTCGGCGCGTTGTCATGATGAAGGATCCACGAAGAGGCGATATCACGACGCACACGCATGACCCTCTGCCTCAAGCGACCAAGAACTTCCTGATAAAATGCTTGATTTACAGTTTGACCAGGTAGTACAAATTCCTTATGGACGATTCCACGGGAGTCAAAAAAAACTATGAGCATTGATTTGATTCTTGATTTGCTCATTCGAGCTTTTTTTGGGCGAGGTGACGTTGACGTGTGCCAATCCGAACTTTGCCTTTTTGTCTCTGGATCGTACTCAAACACCCAGGATTCGTCTCCTGTGATCACTCGAGTCATGAAATTCGGCTCAGTTACCAAACGATCCAACAAATCTCGACAGACAAACTGACGGTGTTCCTTCTGCTCTGATGACAAATTCTTGGGAACAAGTTTTGCACAAACTTTTCTCATCATCAATTCTTGTGTGACAATTTCATGAACCACAGTTTTCGCGAGTCCCAATTCCTCTGCAATCATTCTGACAGTCAACCGTCTGTCACGGTTCAGTACACACATCACTGCATCTACATTCTGTTGCGTTTTTGATGAAGAGACGCGTCCTGATCGTTGTTCATCTTCCACACTCTTGCGTCCATCCTTGAAAGCTTTGTGCCATCGGTAGACCTGTGCAGACGAGAGGGTAGCTTGTCCATAAGCTTTCCTCAACATTTCGAGGGTTTCTGATGCGCTGTTACCCATTTTCACACAAAATTTTATCGCATACCGTTGTTCCAAACTCGCTTGCATTTTTCTCACGACGAGGCACTCGAACAGGGTGATACAACAATAACTGTCACGACTCTGTGAAGGCCAGAATGAGACTGAAATGGGTTCTAACCTATACCTGGCCCCCCACCCATAAGTGACCTAGACTTGCCCTTCCCCTCCCACGGCCGTAGGGAGCTTAGGAATTCTATTCTCATTACTTTCCGGACAGACCTCGTATACTGGATCCTGTTGCTGTTTTCTGGTCTGTCCTAATGTGTTCTGTTGTCAAGTAAAGACATTTATTTACAGAAAGTGTACATGAGCCATTTTTTAAAATGTAAATTGAACAGTGCATTTATGTGGGATTTTGTTACAAAACAGGGAAAACTGCTACAGAAATGAAGCAGCAGTCTTCACAATGACAGTCAAAATCATCCCCAAGAGCGAGGAAAGCACAACAGACCAGATCAAATATGAAGGCCATGCTCACTGTTTCTTTCGCCTGTCGGGGTTTGGGGCATTATGATTTCATTTGTTGAGACCATACACTGATTTATGAATTCTGACCACATTACTGCATCTACAAGAAATAGCACAAAAGGAACATCTGGAACATTGGTGTCAACACAGCTGATTTCTTCAACACAAGAATGCTTCCTGCATACAGCACTCTCCATCCAGAAGTTTCTTGTAAACAATAAAACTCCAATAGTTGCACAGCAACCATACAGCCCTGATCTCTCCAGCAGACTTGGTCCTACTTCCATGAGTGAAAGGTACTTTGAAAGGACATAAATTTGAATTGATAGGGAACTGCAAGAAAAAAAAACTAGAGCAGCTAATTCAGATTTCTTCAAAAGTGTATTTGGAATGCTAAAATGGAAATGTCATTGCAATTATTGTATTAACATGGGGACAGAACTATTTTGAAGGGGATCATGTTTGTCATTACTTCACTTAATATGTAAAATAAGTTTCACACTTGTATAACGACATGTCCAACATCCTCTGGCTTAGTCCAAAGGATGATCTGTGGGATACAAATAAACTGTTCTGTTCTAAAATAGATAGCATAACAGCACACAATTTCTAAAGTATGGAAGTTAAAATGTTAAATGATATAAAATAAATAGATGGCGCAGGTCTTGGTAATGAATGCCAAGACAATCGGCAAGTTACAGTGATCTGCTACGATGTCGCACAGCTTGTCCTGGAGATAAAATAACATCCATTATTGTGAAAATGACATTCAACTGGAATATGGTACACACTGCTACACCACAGTGTAAACAGCAGAGTGCAGATTCTCCATGCAACTAGTGTCCGTGTGTTAAAACAAGTATGACTGATCTGAGGTTGCGTGGTCACAACTTTCTCTTTCCTGGCAGAGCTGAAGGAAGATTATCATGCCCGGATATTGTCCTCGTGTTTTGCCACAGAAACCTACACTCAACTACAAGCTTTATTTTTCATACCTTTCATCTCTTAGTCCACAAACTCTTTGAAGGTGCAATCACAGCTATGGCAGGAACACATACTGATATGCAGTGACTGGCAATTCAGGAAGAAAATAAAAAAACAAGATTAATGTGCAAATGCACCTTTACAGTAACATTAAATATTGTTCTATTTGTGTATGATTTTGTATAGGAATATGCAATGCATTATAAATAAAAAAAATCCTGAATGGTAGGGCATACTAATTTAACTTTCATTCAGGACATGATATTAATCCTCTAAAGAATCTGGAGAGACACAACTGAAAAGTGCTACGGATGAAAAGAATGAAAATTCTTGTAACAATAATAATCAGTATATCATTGTTATATAGCAACAAGGAACAGTCACATCCTCTTCATGAATGTTTGCTGCCCCTGGTGACCTGCTACACAGTATCATATATAAATCCTCTTTGTGATCAGTATACCATGACTGCCATATTTACTTGAATGCAAGATGAGGTTTTTCCCTTAAATTTGGTGTTGAAATATGTTTTCAACAGACACTATTCTTGAAGGGTACGTCTCTTTCAGGGAGATGGGCTGAATGAGTGTGATGTCTAGAATAGTGGGTAACCTGAATGGTACATACACACTGGGGAAAATGGGAATAAGAAAAAGAGAGAGAATACATAACAGAAAAATAATCCTAGAAAGGGCTTGATAAAATACAAAGATATGGAACAGATGTATCAGACACTGCAACAGAACTAGTGGGTTAATTAAGGTTGATGCACTTCTCCTTTTCTTCAAAACATGGATGATGATATGCAAGCTGGGATGAACTTTAACATCCTTCTCCATTAAAGTTTTGATGAAGGATGTTGTCAATGACTTCTCAAATGGTTCTGCTGGCATAGTGAAACTGTTCTGTATGACCTGGATTGAGCACCTCATTGAGAAAATCGTGCACTGTATTATCTTTGCGTGGGTTATTCAATGATGCTCTCAGTATCAGGAACTATATAGAATCAAATGACACGGTGAGTGGTGAATGACAATAAGAAATGACTTGGGAGCTGTCATGGCATAATTGTGGTGTTACAGTCATTTTTCTTGTGGGACTCAGCAAACCATGAAAAACGCGTTACATAGGCCGTTCAAATTTAAATGAGAATTTAGTTCCTTTTGAGCACAAATCAACTTGTATGAACGTGCTTGCGCAGACAAGTTATGACATGTTCAAACTTGCAACCCACACTAGTCGGATCCCTCTCTGCCTCAACCATCAGGTGCAATCAAGATGGCAGAGCAAGAAGTACCCAGCAGTGTTGCGCAGCGTATAATTATCAAATTTCTCACGAAGGAAGGTGTCATACCTTCTGAAATCTTTACCAGGCTTCAAGCACAGTTTGGGGATAAATGTTTGTCACAGCCAAGGGTGTTCAGTTGGGCGAAATCATTTTGAGAAGGAAAAGACCATGTTGAAAATGAACCTCACGCTCGGCGACCAAGAACTTCTGTCAATCCAGACAACGTTTTGAAAACTGGTGAACTTATTTGGGCTAATCATTGCATAACTGTTCTTTAACTGTTACAGGAAGTAGGAATTAGTGTAGGGAGTGTTGAAGAAATTCTGCACGAGTTGAAAGTCAACAGAGTGAGCGCAAGGTGGGTCCCACGGCACCTGTCACTGGAGCACAGGGAAAGACGTTTAGTGGCCGTTACTCAAATTTTGCAATGATACGAGAGAGAAGGAGCCGAATGTTTGGACTCAATTGTGACCTGCAATGCTTTCAGCGGGAAGATCTTGGCTACTGTGTTCTGGGATTCCAAGGGTATCATTCATCTGGACTTTCTCACTGGTCAAAAGACCATCAATGCGCAGTACTATTCAACTCTCCTGAATGAAAAAGTGAAGCCGGCAATTCGCTCAAAGCGAAGAAAAAGACAGGACTCAGTTTTCTTCCTCCAGGACAACACTCGGCCTCACACTGCGGCTTTAATGACGGCAACTCCACTGAAACTGAAGTGGGATGTCCTGCTTCATCCACCGTTCAGTCCAGACTTAGCTCCATCTGATTATCATTTGTGTGGATCAATGAAGGGGGTTTGAGGAGGGAAGAGATTCCGGAATAATAATGAGGTCATTGCAGCTGTGCAAAGTTGTATACACGAGCAACCGAAAACCTTCTTTGAAACTGGAATTAAGAAGCTTCCAGAACGTTGACACAAGTGTATGGCAGTCAACAGGGACTACACTGAAAAGTAGTGTGTAAGACTTTTCCATTTTGTTGTGAATAAATTTTTTAGAAACGAATTCTCGTTTAAATTTGAATGTCCCACTGCTACACCAGCCTATTCAGTGCAGCATTGTTTGTTTCAGTGCATATGCTACAACAGAAGTATGTATTTTATTCCTTTAAATTCCTATCACCTATCTATTAATTCCCCCATAAAATATGCCCTGCTGATTATTCACATGATTCCACCATAAAAACTTATTTCACCCATACGTGGAACTACACCAAGGCCTTGTTTTACACCCTAGGTGTTCCTGAAAAAGTGGGCATAAATAAAAAATGATATTCCCATTAAAAAAGACTTAAATAAATTGAAATAAACCAGCCAAACAGCATTAAACTGAAAATGAGAGGGCATAAATTAGGAAGTGGTGTTAAAGCAAAAAGCCGTAAAACAAGACAGGTGTAAAACAAGGCCTTGGTGTGTATCTTTCACAGTAATCACTGGCTAAGTTGAACTGTTTTATTCTCACTTGTAACAAAGATGAACACATATACAGCCAAACAGTTTATTCTTTCTGTTGTTCACTCCCATTCTGTAACAGCCATGACAACAAAATTACTATACATGAAGAAATGCAGAAGGGAGATGCTATAATGTACACTGGATCTTGTTCACTACACGTTAAAACGAAATGGCACTTGCTGTAAATGAGTACTACAAGGTACCTGGAACTCACATTCCCTGTGGTGCATTATTAGTCTCTAGTCTCTCCTTTTCCTGTCCATTATTAGTCTCTATTCTCTCCTTATCCTGCATCAGTCGTATCTGTTCCTCTAGCTTTGCTGTTATACGTTCTTGTCTGGCTTTCTTCTTAGCCTCTTTGGCCTTCTTACGTTCCTCTTTCTCCTTTTGTTCTAACAACTCTTTGAAGCGCTCATCCCGAGGATCAATTTTGAACCCAAAGTGACGACGCACTTCCTCTACCAACCTATCCTTCTTTGCCTAGAAAGAAAAGAATATTTGCAGTGGCATAGAATAATGGTCACACCCCCAAAGTAACTCAATAATTAGGGGCCCCCTATAATTATTATTCACCTCCATCTAGCACTGAGTTTGAGACTGAGTAGTGTTATACCTCTAACACCCCTCTGTGCCTTTGTGGCTTGTATGGCACAACTTTGACTCTTACCTATAATAATTAGTGAAGTTACTCCCAGCCCTCAATATACTGCCTTCTGTCACAAGGACAGACTTCAGTCCAAATGTCACAAGGACAGAATTCAGTCCAAATGTCACAAGGACAAAATTCGGTTCAAAGAAACCAGCAAACAAATTTTAGTATTAAGTACATTTGCTCCCCCCCCCCCCCCCCCCCCCCCCCAAACCCATTGGGGTCTGCACCACTGCAAGTTGGATGACAATATTTAAAGTACATAGTTTAAAATTTTACTGTAATTAGGTTAGACAAATATCACTAACCTTTAATGCACTCATTGCACTAAGTGCATACATGGCATGCATAAGAAGGAGGATGGGTTTGTCCATCTGCATGCTTCATCTAAAACTACTAACAGTATCTTCATAAAATATGGAACTCAAGATTTACACCAACAATTGCTGGGTGAATTCAGTTTTGGTTCACATTGGTCACATATAATCCCTACATTATATGATGCTCAAACCAAACTTTACACACTTTCCCCAAACGGTCCAATAAAAAAAATCTGTACATGATACAAAATAAACCTAATTATTATAATTAATTTTACTTCAATATTTGAACTGGACAAATATGTAACAGAAGGAAAAATACCTTAAGACTCCATGCAGTATGAATGGCTCTACAATTATTCTGACCATTGCTGAAATCTAAAATGGGTTACAGTAATAATTTTCTTAACCTTTAAACAACCGGGTTGGTATTTAGGTTCTTGCGCATTGTTTAGGAAAAAAGTGAGTATTATTTGAACAGAAAAAGATAAAATTACAAAATGAATGGCATTCTGTGGAATAAAACAGAGAATATGCAGCACGTCTTAAAAGTGCTGTAAATTTCCTTGCTGCCCAAATATACAAAATGAATTTCTAGGGGTATTTTTTTTGTGTGTTCGCATATTCGAATGTAGGTCGTTTAAAGGTTCATCTGTAGTCTGTGACATAATATGCATACGGAGATAAATTAAATAACTATGCACCACTATTATATTTAAACTAATTGCACTTCCTTTCCTCCCAGCTACCTCAGGTAACTGATGAGTGCACTGTGCATTAATAATAATATTAAAAACTATGCAGTACAGGGGTCTTCCTTATCTGTAGTCAGTTGAAACCAGAAAAACGCCACTCGAAGTTAGACTTCCAGACATATGAAATTTCTGCCCCTAAGAAATACTGTCAATGTGTGTTAATGAGGATCAAATTGGTGTGTACAACATTAATTAAATGTGCTTGTAAAAGGTGTCATTGCTCAGGTCTGCCAACTCATTATGTTAATAGCCAGTTTTAATGCAGTGCACAGCCAAATAATTTGAAATTACCAAAACCACTGTTTCTGTGCTTCCCCCTCACCCTTCCAGCCATGAGTGGATACAACATATCTCAGTTCTTTCTAAACATCAATATGTCTGGCAATGACATATGATGGCAACATAAATGTTGAGCATTTAATTGAGCTATTAATTTAAACATTAAAATAATGGCAGCAATAGAAGATTATAAGTAAACAAAATAAATAACGAATGTCGCAGACTACTGCAAAGAACATGCCTGACTGGACACAGTGCGCAATTCTGTTGTTACTGTTACTGTCATCATTGTCGTCGTCATCATCATCATCAATAGCCAATTTTATAACAGTTATTCACTTGTTGGAGTTGTGTCTTAACGGCTGTTCAAAAATCATGCAAAAAAGCACTGATCATGAGCAGGAGAAAGACAAAAATGGTGTACGCATGTCAGACGCAAACCATTTTCTTTTGGTAAATTTGTGTTCCATGGATGTGATCCCTAAGTTCCTTAACAATTTGGCCCACTGCACACAGGAAAACAGACAAACTGTTTTCTGTTTCAGAATTGTGGTCCATGGATGTGATCCTTGAAAGTGCAGGGAACTTTTACACATTTTTCCCTAAAAAATCTGGCTTTGAATATGCAGGGAAATGGATAATGGGGACACCCTGTACCTTAATTTTCAGGAATAATATGAACTAGTGCTTCTGTCTCCATGAGATAATTTCTGAGTGAACAGTGTATTTACACAAAGATCTTATTTTTGTACCTACCTTAGCAGCTTCCATGGTTGCCAGTTTTTTGGCAGCATTATCCATAACATCATTCTTCCACTGTTCCAATTTAGCATACTTCTTTAAGAGATCTTCTTCCCTGAAAATTTATATCACATTAACTTCACGATATGGCAGGTTGATAATTAATTGGCAAACTACTGATAATATTCTTTTGGGGAAAATGACAGAATCCTGGAAAAAATTTTGTGGGCACATTACACCACATATTCTGTTAAGTATCATTCTTATGTGGAGGTGTTCACTGTAACTTTACTGCATAGTCACTTCATCTGGAAAATAAGTTTGTCAGAAGACAAACTTTGTACAACATTATTAGCATTTCTGAGTTTTGGACAACTAAAGCAAGCATGATGGATCATGGTAAGTAACAGTACACCACTGTCTACCTACTTCATGTTTGAAGTAACTGAACATCTTACTCGGTTCAGGATAAGGTTCCATGGCAACCTCTTGTAAACACAGTAACAAAACTTTAGGCTCAATAAACGTGGGAAATATCTTTAGTGGCTGAACAACTATCAGCTTCTCAAGAACATGACATGGTATGTACTGAGCTAAAAATACAGCCCACAAGAAACAGTGCATAAAAATTAATAGATTTATATATTTTATGTCCCACCAAAAACATCTGCCCCTTCTTTGATGTAGTGGTGGGGCTTGCATGACCAAATAACCCTTAGTGCTATGCTGGCAGTAGCATAGCTACTGGCAGGCCTCCCATGCTGGTCAAGTCAAAGGTAATGGCCCAGAAAAAAGGGATACTCTGGTCCTCTAGGTTGGGGGTGTGACATGGGGCTAACAATCCCACCCCATAAAAATCTGTTACAAAACCAAACAGGAGTAGCCTTCGACATGCTTCCTGGAGATGCACAAGCAAGTGGAAATGGACACATATATGCGAAATGAAATTATGCTCCTGGAATGTACAATCATTATTCATAGCTGGAGATATGAAGATCCTAACAAATGAAACATACAAGGTAGATACACTGGCTGTTCAAGAAGTAAGACAGAAGGGAAATAGAGTAACTGAAAAGAAAACTCATTACATTTTCTACAGCTGTGACCAATATACATACTGAGGAAAATGGGAAAGACAAGAATCAGATGGAAGACAGTAAGGGACGTAAACTTTGCAGGGAACAACTTCACAGTACAGTGACCATGCATACGTCCCTGATGATTTTATCCACAAGTACCAGACGTAATATAAAGCACCCAAACATCCCTGGCACTTTAATCAAAAATTAATTTGGGTTCCCTTTACAGTTAATAAAAGTCATGCCATGTCACTTAATACAACGGTTACTACTGTCAAGATATGCATTACAGACTTAGTGTTAATAACAGAACACGCGTACCAGAACTGGAAACCAGTAATTTGAAATGCACCCTGCTTATGAAAACGAAATATACCTGGCCTTTAATAGTTCCTGCTCTTCCTTTTTCTTCTCTTCCACTCTCGTCATTAGTTCTTGGATAGTATATGGATACGCCACGCTCTCGTATTCTTTGATTTCTTCTAGTTCCTCTCTTGTGGGCCACATTATACCTGGAACAACCCCACTTGCATGACCATAGCGTCCATACATCTTACGCTTATACTTCACGGTTTCATGAAACCAAGCCATTGGCTCGGAATAGGGCATTTTTCCATGTAATAGACTTCTATGTTGTGGATTCAGTCGGGACTTGTTTCTGTTCCTTTCAATCTCTTCTTCTTTTTTGGCTGCATCATCATGATGTTCGTCAGTTGCAGCACTAGCTTCTTCAATAACAGCGGTATCAACTGCTTGTGTCTTCAGACACTTAATATCCTGGTCAATTCTTTGGAAAACTGGGTGTCCAACACGGTCATTTTCCAAACACACACCACCTCTTACAATTTGTCTACGCACAACATGACGACAAACACACCTAAACACACCAGCCATCATACATTACATCCCCATGTTCTTTGCCATCAGGGTCACCAACTATAGTAGATAATCTATGGTCACCAACATATTCTTCACAGCAATCTGCTGTGTAACTAGATGATCTATGCTTCGCTGTGGTCTTGACGTTACAATTGTGTTATTTCGGAAACAGTATGAAATGGAAGAAGTGGGTTAAAAGTATCGTAGTTATGCTTTACAGTTTAGATCTCACAGGGTTCGAGAGGAACACGGTGTTATCGACACTAACTGTATTGTGAGGGAAGAGTACACGACCCATGGCCAGCTTGTGAATTCGCGGGGCAAGAGGAAGCTTATGCTTCTTATTGCCAGGAGTTTGGGTGGTGATCATGTGTCGGGTATTAGCAGTATTCCTGTTATCACTCATGCAAGAGCCTCTCCTTTTTTTAGCTTAAAGGAAAAAGTACAAAGGTTCTTAAAACTTACTGATTGTAATTTTTTGGGCTTTAGAGAACAAGGTAGAACTGTAGATTCATCTACTTATTTACATATCTTTCATCAAAATATTACGGGACTAAGAAGCAAAATTTATGAATTAATAAATTCTTTCGAAATAGATAACATAATTCCCCATATACTACGCTTTACTGGAAGAACGACCTACTGCACCTCACATTACCAGGTTATATACTAGGATCAAGTTTCTGCCATAGGAACCTGTAAGGGGAGGTGTGTGTATTTTTGTTCGAAAAGACCTGTATTTCAACAAAATTGATATCTCGCACAACTCTAGAGAAAAGGATTTGGAAATTTGTGCAGTTGAAATAGAAACTAAAGCAATCAAATTAATTATATGTTGTTTATACAGAGTCCCTACAGGAGATTTTAATCAGTTTATAAAATATCTAGAGATACTTTGAAACTTTTATATACACCAAAAGCAGAATTTATAATTTGTGGAGACATGAACAGATTATCTCATTGAAAGCAACCAGAAAAAACAACTAGCCTCATTATTGACAACATACAATCTGTCACACACAGTAAATTTTGCAACAGGAATTCAAAACAACTCAAGTACTGTCATTGCTAATATATTTGTGGATAACAGTAGGCTAAAGTCATCCTCTATATCTCGCCTAATAAATGGCCTATCAGACCATGATGCTCAATTTCTCACAATTAACAATATATATGCAACAACAAACAAAATTCCTTTCAAGCAAAATACCAGATTAATAAATAATGAAACAATAACAAACTTTCAGACACTGCTAAAAAAAGAAACATGGGAATGTGTTTATAAAGTTAAAGATACTAACTGTATGTTTAATTAATTTCTTTGTACTTTCCTGAATATTTTCCAAGCTAGTTTTTCAGTTAAATACAAAAGTACAAACAACATAAAAAAACGACTGGATTACACAAGGAATAAAAATATCCTGCAAACATAAAAGGAGTCTGTACACCTTCACTAAGAAAAACAATGATCCAAAATAAAAAGCACATTACATTACATATTGTAGAATCCTAAAAAGAAGTTAAAAAAGAAGTTATAAAGGAAGCTAAGAAGCAACACTACAAAACGAAGTTATATTTTGATCAGAAAAGAAGGGACAACATTGTGTTACGATGGACTAGTACTGCCATCTGTACAAGCTATTCATGCTATACTGAGGCTACAGAAAAAGCCCCATAGGTCATGTGGGTGAAAGTGCTCAAGGCTTATTTTATTCAGTTTGCATGTATTTCCCTCCAGCACCCTCTGGCCTGTATCACCATCCTGAAGTGCTAGTCACTTGCGAAGTTTATCACATTACCATTACAAACATTCCTTTGAAAACAATGGCTACACAACTGTGTGTGTGTGTGTGTGGGGGGGGGGGGGGGGGAGCATAACAACATTTTTATATTCTTACATTATGGTTCCCAAGTGCCTATGGTTTATTTGTTGTCCTAGAAGGGTAAAATCAAGGCGGATGAGATGCCCAGGATATGTAGCACACACAGGAAGGATGAGAAATATTTACAGAATGTTAGTCATAAAACCTGAAAGGAAGAGACAACTTGGGGCATCTATGAATGGATGGTAGAGTAATATTGAGATGTACATTGAAGAAATAAGAGTGTGAGGATGGTGATTGGATTCATTTGGCCTGGGATGTGGTCTAGTCATGGGATATTTTGATCACGGCAATGAACCCTTGGAGACCTAAGCTTTGATGGGGAATAAATATTAGAATGTACCTTTAAATTGGGTTTTGGCTT
This sequence comes from Reticulitermes speratus, assembly GCA_021186555.1. Classification (NCBI taxonomy): domain Eukaryota; kingdom Metazoa; phylum Arthropoda; class Insecta; order Blattodea; family Rhinotermitidae; genus Reticulitermes; species Reticulitermes speratus. The sequence continues at coordinate 24,250,061 of JAJKFL010000004.1, forward strand.
ATATTTCACAGACATGAATCAGAATTAAATTTGATCAACTACTGATGCCCCAAACACTTAATTTCATCAGAATCCATTCACTAGTTTTGGGGATGTGGACAGGTAACTCATTAACAGGCCTCCATGATCTCCCACATTCATTTCATTACTTTTACGTAATGTGTATACAGAATGCGTCAAAATGGAAAGAAAATATCAACAAAATGCCTCCTGAGAGATTCTTCAGGCAATCATTAATTCAGAGAACATACTAAACCATATGTGACCATGCCTACCATGAAAGATATAAATGTATACAGTACTATACAATTAAAACTCCCAGAAGTGAAATCCTGTTGTGCTTTAGTAACAAGTATATACCATAAATACAACCACTCTTTCAGTTAACACAGCTGTGTTTTTAAAATACAATAATTGGTCAACTGAAAGAGTGGCTGCATTGTATGGTGTGTTGTGTGTGTGTGTGTCTTTGTACACATACACACAAATATTTAAGTAATACAGAAGTGAAGTTGAGGGACAGAAGGAATGTGGAGTGAAGAATAATAAGTAAAGAAGTAAAGCTCTCCCTATGCAAATTATGAAGGCACACAGGAAAAGCAGAAGTATAGCTCCACTCATACTTAACCTTGGCATTACATGCAGGTAAGTGGTCACCTTCCCACTCTGACTGCTATATACCCTGCACCCACTGAATAGGAGGCTTGGTGGGCCCACAGTTGGTCTGTACATTTTGGAGGCCAGAGAAATCTATTACCCCCAGTGGGAATTGAACCCCAGATTGTCCAGCCCATAGCACTATACAGACTATGCTATCCTGGCTGATGGAATGAAAAATAATAGTTAAATGAGGTGGTGCAAATGCAGAAGACAGGGTTCTGTTGGTGAAGCATGCATTGAGAAGGATGGATTTCATCAAACTTGATTCAGTACAAGTACTGATGATGTTACATGAATGACATTAACTGTGCTTTTATTTACCAACTCATCACCATGTACGTTACCTTAAAATTTGTACCTCACCTGAATTGGTGCAAGTGATGGCTCTACACTGTTTATTTTCAGAAATAAGCAGCTACAAATGACATGAAATAAAATTTTATAACCAGATAAAGAAATATGTGATAAGCCAAAGATGATCTTACATATGCCAAAATGTGTTATGTTATAATGTAACATGATATATATGTTGAAGGATGGAGAAAATAAGAGAAGCGGCACAAGAGATAACATACGAGTGACATATAAAGTTATTCCTACACAGATGGCAGTTTGTTTCACTGCCTGTTACAAGCCCTTGTCATTCCGATGTCACTGAAATCGAGAACAAGACATTCTTAGGATGACTACTGATGTTGGAAAGTTTCTTGTATGCTTAGACAATAAACTACAGTAATGTACATTAAATTAACTTTTTTATTTTGTTACAAAATAACAGTTTACCCCATAAAAATGTCATAACAAATACATGTTTTTCTCATTTTTTAACACTGTGCATGCCACTGAGTGGCATGCAGTTTTATGCTTTCATTATCACACTCATTTATTTCTTCAGGAACAAACATGTAATAGAGCATATTATGTCATTCCTTATATTAGCACTAGAAGCTTCAACATTCAGTGACAGTAGTTACAATCTTGTCATAACATAAATGTATGTACCATATGCACATTTATATCCCACAATTTAATACTAAAAACCACAGAAGACAATTTCAAACAGATATTAACTTGTTTAGAATGTCTTCAATGAAATAAATAGCCTGTTCCTTACACTTTAGAGATATTAGGATATATAAAGTTGCAGAGATATTAACAGGATTTTTCATATCCTTATAAAATAATTTATCTTTATTCTAATTCTGTGGTGAGTCTCTGTAGCCAAAACAAAATGTCATACTTGCAAATAAATCCACTTTTGTAGATGGCTGAATGTTTGTTTCCAAATACAGCTGGCAGCTTGCAGATGGCAAAAAAAGTACTGACAATGGGGAACATTGCAACTACACTTTGGCTACATCAGGTTTGCAAGACTTGAGGTTCTCATACTGGTATAGTCAGAGATTCAAGTCTTCTGTGATATGATGCCTTGTTAACTGGTAAATACTGTAGTTACGTTTCAGAGGAGCTTGCTACCTTTACCTTCTGGTTCTAAGTCTAAGTTCTTGGAATGCTTAGACTTTGATCCTAAAGACTGAGGCAGCCAGCTCTTCCAAAATGTAACTGTTTACAAACTGGCACAATGTCATATCACAGACAACTTGACTGTACATCAGTTTTGTTTGTGAAGGTGTACTAACTCAAGTAGTGTGCCAGAAATACAATTCAGGAATTATGTTTTGGAAAATTGTGACCCCTGTATATCCTATATAGTGGATACAAATAATTTTGTAGTATTTAAATAGTAAAATAAGAGATCAAACTGCTGAGTACTGAAGAACAACTTGGTATTATGTGAACTCTCATCTGGATATGAACAGTTTTAAGTAACCTTTTATATAAAAACTAGTCACAATTCTAAATAAAAGAAAACTGTATTAAGGAAAGACACTGCAAAGTAGTACAACATGACTAGTCATGTTATTTAAAGTAACATACTTCATTGAAAGATAATTTGAAACCTCCTTTAGTTTTATTGAATCATTGGTGGGGGGAGGGAGGCACAAAAATGGAAACAGGTATATGTCTTATCACATAAGTCTGAAGTACATACAGTTACCACTCTAAAGGCACATCTCTTAATTAATGCTTCATTGGAGTCTGGCAACATGATTAATTTGTGACATGTATTGGCTTGTCCTGTCTTTCTCTCCGAATGTCAATCTAAGAATCAGGGAATGGATTTTCATATCTGATATTTGGGTGTTGTACTAAAATGTGTCAATGATTTCCAATTTTTGTTTAACTCAGACAAAAATAATGGACACTTTGCACATGCATGTCTGCATATACCTTGATGATAACTTAAAGAATCCTTAGAATGAATAGTGTGGTGAAGAAATGTAAAGGAAAGTAAAACACTCCACACCTAATACACTTTTTCTGTAAGTCATATGGTTTTTGAGATAATCAAATGAAAGGGAGTGAATGACCTAGAACTGATGGTATTTTTACATTTCCTAATTTGTTATAACTTCAAAAGAGGCACTTCTGCTGCAGGCTTATATGCTGTTAAATCATACTTGTCTCCTGCAAGCAACCATATGTTAAGAATCACATTCAGCCAATTAAATAACTCACTGTAATGTAGTGACTGTGTAAAAACAATATGCTTTCTACAGTTATGTAGGCTATTAACTCCAATAAGTTACATTTTTATTAAATATGCATCAAACACACAGTTATAAATAAATACAACCATCATGGCAAATACAGATGTTGTTACACAGTGATGTAAGTAATAATTATTAACATTTAACAAAATAATAATCTATCACCACACGTCATCAAACAAACTCACACACTCTCACTTCATATAATTTTATTTCAGGCTGCCCCCAGGACTGCTTACAGATTGTCATCTAAAAGCTGTTGTCCTCAAAATATCCTCTGTTAGCTGTTCCCACATGCATGCTGCACTGTTGTCCTGAAATGCCCCAGTTTTATTTTTCATACAGAAAACTATGTTTTGTTTATTACAATAAAATATTTATAAATATGTATTCATATGAAAACAGTTATAACCCTTGATACAATTTTTTTTTCATTTGGATAAAAGTCTTTCTCATTTTTCACATGTCGATTTTCTGGTTAGTCCCAGATCAGTTTTATATGACCTCTATACATATGTCAATATGAAGATCATAACATAACTATTCTCAACTTCACTTTTCCTTCTTCAAGATAAGAAAATCAGCATAGGTTTCATGAAATAATGAAAATTTACCTGAAGTTGTAATACGTATTCTGTTTCTCTGAATCTTCGTATGAATAATTGCATACATTTCTGTTCCAGATTCATGTTTTATATACCTGTTTCCAACTCTGCAACTGTCTATGATTTGTTATTTAATAAATGTAACAGTACAGTTAAAAGAACCTGGTTCAAACAGCTGCTAAAATTTTAATTATCTCTAAAATCATGTACAATGATTTATAAGCAGACATGGCAGGCTCAACTTTTCAATACAGTGTAATGTTAGCAGTATGTGTAAAGAAATGTAAATTACCGAAAAATTATCAGAGAAAGAACATTATCCTGTTCTATAATGATATTTGTTCTGGGCACAGTGGACATGGCAAAATCGGCTCCAGTTTTTACGTGTCTCTTCTTTTTGTAGGTTATCCAAATATTACACTGAATTATTTCTCTTATTATATACTGATTTCTTTAGTGTAAAGATAAAAATGTAATGCACATGCACAATGAAGATGTATTGATATACTGAATTAACCCTCTGGCATATACAGTCGGTGTGCAGTTTGTGGCTAAAATGCTGAAAGATGTATAAATATGTTACCAAGAGCATGCAAAGTAATGGCGGCCATATTAAATTCCCAGCTTCTGCATGGTACATCCTGCATTTAATTCCAACCCCAAAGAGTTAAGCACCACACTATGAGGATGTATGGAAGAGTGTAGGAGGTATAGCCCCTCTTGTTCTTAGTCTTGGCACTAAATGCAGGTGAGTGGTGAGCTTCATGCCCAGGATGTTTGGTCCCTGGTACCCACTTACAAGTACCAGGAATTGACCTGGACATGGTGACAAAACGAAAAGTCCCTGTCCCTGCTGGGAATTGAACCTCAGCCATCAAGCCTGTAATCTCATCACTACACTGATTATCTGTCCTGGTTCCATTCCTTATAAGCATTGGATATGAAACAACCAACAGGAGCTTCTGCCTTAATTGTACTGCAGGTGCTATGATGAAACATGATAGCTGTGACTTCTAATACTATTTATCTGCTCTGAATTGTAGGAAATGTAAAGTTTTAAGAACTTTTAAACTGTAAACCTGGGTTGTTTTGTTACTGCCTTAGATATGTTGATTAATTCATATTGTGCAAGTTTTTTTTAGCGTGTTATTTAACGACACTATCAACTGCTTAAATTATATAGCACTAGTGAGGAATGAATGAGTATGGAACATTCATAGAATGATGACAGGAGAAAACAGAAGTACTTGGAGAAAAGCCTGTACCAGTGCCACTTTATCCACCACAAATCCCACATGGACTGGCAAAGGATTGAACCTGGGCCTCTGTCATGCTTTATAGATTAAGAACTGACAGTAAAGGCGAAGTTGTTCACATAATTAAATAAGCACCACACCTTGAGGCATATGGGGGAGAAGAGGTATTGGTGCATGCATTTTTAACCTCTGCACTGGATTTAGTGGTCAGCTAATGCCCCCGGCTGCTTTATACCCAGGAAAAGAGCCCCTGGTATCCATTGGATAGGCAGCTGGGTGAACCCCAGACTCTGGGAACTTTGGAGAAGACGAAAATCTGTTGCCTGTACAAGGAATTAAATCCGATTTCTGCATCATCCAGCCTGTAGTCTAAGCAGTATACAGACTAAGCTACCCAAGCTCCTTACATATTGATAGTACATAATATAAATGACTAATATATTTGAGCATTACCTAATGATTTATATTTATTACTTTAATATTCTAATATAAAGATACTGAGAGACATGAGTATTATCATAGTGTAGCTGTCAGTGTGATCAGTTGATGTGATGCAATTTCTAATGATCTGATTTCACATAATAGTTGTTTAGGCTAACATTTATACGAGAAAAAGTGCTATGAAGATTTGGTAAGTATATTAATTTCGTTCTGTAAGGAAGTATAAATTCAAACTCTGTGCTCTTAATTTCCTGTGGTGTTTTTCTTACTTTGCACAGTGGAAGCATGAATTATGTTATTACTGTTATATGTCTATCCATAAAACTTATTCTCAAGTAAGCCTGATTTCTCCTGGTGCAACTCCGGCTTTAAAAAATGATCACCATGGGCTATAAACACTTCAGAACTTATGAAAAGACAAGCTACATTATTCCTATTTAGACATGTTCATTTACATGTTTCATAAATAGTTTCTCAAAATTCCTGTATTAAATTCTTGAGTTGGGTAAAACAGGAATGTATGAAAGTGAACTGAGAATAAACATTTGCAACAGTTAAAAAAGGAACCAATTTTATGTCACAAATTCATGAATACAAGCATATGCTTACCTGGATGAATAACAACTAGGAAACTGCAAAATGTTGTTGAGATTATGACATAAAAAATCTAATGAAAAATACATTACTTATGTTCCTTGAATATATTATTACTTCAAAATGGACGTCTATTGTAAGCTCAGTCATGACAAGCAAATGACGTTTTATCACAACAGAACCTTAAACACACTTAAAAGAGCCAAATATGTCATTTGACTATTTGCTGGGGTCATGCAGAACATGAATGTAATTTAAATAAATGCAAAGAGTACATAATCTGTGAAACAGCTGTATGCACTGAGCAAGTGTCCTTGTGTGTACTGTTAATGGTATGACTACAGTATGGTTCACCTCTTTTCCACTGATAGTTAAATACAAATGCACTGCCCACATGATATCCAGCATCTGTATGTGAACTTCAAAACTGCTTGTACTTAAACTCAGCTATTTATAACAGACAATGATGATGATAATGATGGTGGTGGTGGTGGTGGTGGTGGTGCTAACTGCTGCTGTTGTTTTTAAGTAGGATGCCAATGCAGAAATCTTCACCGAGTGTTTTATGTTTTCCCCATATCACAGCAGTGGCACTAGTCTGGGTTCTCCCCAAGTGATGTGTTTTCCTTCAGTACTGGGCTCTCTTAATATCCTAGCAAAGGTTTTAGTTTGGTTCTCCATGAGGGAGGGGTTTTTTTCCCATACTTTAGCAACAGTGCTAGTTTGGGTTTTCCCCATAGCCATGTAACCTAACATAACATTTTGTGATTTGGAAAAGGGTTCGACTGTGTAAATCATAATATTTCATTATCCAAATTGAAATTTTATGGCATAAATGGTACAACTTATAAGTTAATAAAATCTTATCTTCAGGACAGATATCAGAGAGTTGTAACTGATTCCAGGGTCCTCCATGATACTACTTCTTTTGACTGTGGAAAGATTTCACATGGTGTTCCTCATGGATCTATTCTTGGACCTTTACTTTTTTTGATACATATTAATGACTTGCCAAAGATTCTAATTAACAATTCCATACCTGTTCTTTTTGCTGATGATACAAGTGTAATTATAACTATTCTAATCCAACTTATTTCCAAAATGATATCAAAGATGTATTTGAACATTTAAATACATTGTTCACTCTCAATTTATTATTACTGAATTTTGACAAAACAAATTTTATTCATTCCAAAACTAAAAATACCCATGGCTTAGATATAAAGGTTGAATATGATAATAGACTTATTGCCAATACATATTTTACCAGGTTCCTTGGATTAACTATTGATAACACGTTATATTGGAAATGTCATATAGAGCACCTTTTACCAAAACTTAGTACAGCCTACTATGCCATTAGAGTTATAAAACCTCTTATGTCCAAGAAACGTTGATGATGATCTATTACACCTATTTTCATTCAATTATGAATTATGGCATTATTTTCTGGGGTAATTCTTCATAAACTATAAATATATTTAGATTACAAAAATAGGCAATTAGAATCATTACAAATTCTAGAAATAGAGATTCCTGTAGAGATCTATTTACGACACTAAAAATTCTTCCCCTTCAATCTCAATATATCTTTTCTTTATTATGTTTCATTGTCAAGAATATGGCTCAATATAAGGTCAATTCAGATATTCATGGTAGGAATACTAGACAAAGTTCCAATCTTCATCAAACTACTTCTAACTTGTCACTTCATCAAAGAGGTACCTACTATATGGGAATTTAGATTTTCAATAGCCTTTCTTCTTACATAAAAGATTTATGTCATAATATTAAACGGTTCAAATTGGTTTTAAAGAATTTTCTTTATTTGAATTCTTTTTATACACTCGATGAATATTTTAAATGCAATAATGTCTAAGATCTTGGTTGATTATATACAGTAGAACCCTGTTAAGAAGTCTTTCAAGGGACCAGAGGATTAGGGACTCCTTAAGCAGGAAGACTTATTAAGAGGGAAGCTTATTAAAAGCAATAGGATTTTGGGACTTTAAAAATCAGACTTCTTACAGGCGAAAACTTCTTATGTGGGGACTTCTTATCCGGGTTCTACTGTATTTATTTCCTTTATAATTAATACACATGTACATTCTTTTTATGTGCATTATTCCTGTTTTTATTAAATTGTTATTACTATTTCATAAATATGGATTGGAGTTATTGTATTAATTATCTGTCTGTTGCATATTATATTATCTATTTTCATTTATTCATCACATTTATGGAGGTTTGTCTATCAGCTATTTTGCAGTCCATATTTTAATATATCTATACAGCTTTATTTTATTAACGTGTTTTATTATGTATCTTTTTCTACTGTTGCGCTTCTTAACTGACATCTTTTGTCTCTTTTGTTTTTCTAATGTATATTATATATTTATTTACATTCTTTTGACAAATTCTATATCACATGGTCTCTAATGTGACCTTTTGTGGATCAATGAATGTAAATGTAAATAAAGATAACGATAAAGATATATGGGTGATGATAATAATAATAATAATAATAATAATAATAATAGTGACCACATGATACATAATATAGATGCCATTATTATTATTATTATTATTATTATTAACAAATAAATAATTTATATCATTATTGTCTGTCTGCCCATTTTTATCTCTGAAAGCAATAATGACACAAAATTTATTTTAAGAAGAAAAACAGGAGAATTTGTTAACTTCACTATTATAGGCATGGGTTTGATTTCGTAGCACTTTATCTTCCATTTATATTATGCTAGTACAGGAAAAACCCAAAACTGTGCTCTTGCTAGGAATGTGGTAAACCCAAAACACCACTGCTGCTAGCCCATGGAGAATACTACATGTGCAGACAATTCCTATCACGTCTGGGGAAAGCCCAGTATTCATTTATAGTGCCATTACTAGGATATGGGGAAAACAAAGTATTCAGTGAAAACTATCTGCATGGGTATTGTTACAGCTGCTGTTTTTGTTACAACCATTGTCACTGTCATTACTGTTGTAATTTCTTTGTCTAAATTTTAATTTCTTTTCTGAGGACAATTACATGGGCATGACATCCAGGCCACATATTATTATGATTGTGTGTGTGTTTTGCTGATCAATATGTTATGTATCAAAACAGTGGTTGGTACAGTCCTTAGTATGATGCTAACTTTGTTGAGTTCTCCTTAAGTCGCAGACCTCAATCTTCAGATCAGTGTACTTATCTTTTCTTTGTATTTTTTCGCTGAGTTTGGGTTGTTTAGTATGGCAATATCTATTATGTAGGCTTCTTTGTTTCTTCAAACACTACTGTTGTTGTTGTTATTGTATTCTGAATTCACAGCAATTTAGCCGGTTTTCAGAGAGTATAGGTCACAGACCAAGCACTTCTTATTCATTATTCTGCTAGAAACTATCTAACTATATGGCATGTATTAAGTATTACTGCTTCCTGCATGAGAATATACAGACCAGGGTGAAGATTGAACATTTTCAAACTGTTGTGTAATTTTTTGGGAGGTTATAATATTATTATTATTATTATTATTATTATTATTATTAAGATTGCTGTTGTTGTTATTCACTGCTTACCATGTCTCAAGCACACCTTCATTTACTTGTTACTTTACAATAAAGAACAGAACAAGGCCTAATCAAAGAAGCCTTATTACTTGCTTTTAACAAAGCGTAAAAGATAAGCGCCTTTGTCAGAGTAATTTTTAACTTAAGTGTTTTCAGGATCTTTTGCTGTGGCACATGCTAAAGATGGTATAAAATTCCAATATGCCGGCAACTGTACTGGGTGGAGGTCTATGCTCCATTGGTCTGAAATTCTTATTTTTATGACAGTTCTCAGGATGATTTTATAACATTTTAGACTCCATGTTCAGCAGTGAAGTGTCAAACAGCTGTGTTTGCAGCAGCTACATACATATTAGTGCAGTTATGAGTGGATGCTCAACATACAAAGGGGATAAAAAAAATTGTCTTTAGAAACAGGAAACTATAAACTGGAGACTTTTACGTTGGCTTTAACTTAGATACATAGGTGATAAATTTTTCAATGCACAGTATAAACACTGTGCAGCTTAATACAAAGCACCTCATTTAACATGGTATGAAGGTTCTGAACATTAAATATTCATACTCTAGTAACATGAACAGTACTATTAATGTTTTACACTAAAGACTCTTTACACACATTTTCACCTCACAGCATCATTTATTAAACATATTTTAAGCCATTACTTTCATCTTGTAAAATACTTCACCTTTTCACAATTGTTATCACCCTTAATCTGTTGAAACCATATGTATATCTCTATCATTAGTTCATAATACGTACAGAAAATTGTATCGCACTGACATTCTGGTGATTAGAACTTGCATAGACTCTGATAATTTATACTGATGCATATAATGCCAGCAATATTTGTTTGTATTTCGGAAATATCATGTATACTTATATATCCTTATACAAAGCAAGATCATGTGATGTCAAGTTAGGCCTTTTGTAAGCATTCAAAATGTTAGTAACTTCATTAAACATTACACAAAATACACACAAAATTGCAAAAATCATGCCAACAAATATAATTTGAATAAATTTTAGAAAGAATCTCTATCAGCATCAACTTGTATCCTGAATGTGTGATACGATGTGAAGATTCAGCACTGGTTGGAAACAGGTGAAAGTTTTGTGATTTTGACAGTTGCTTGATGTGGTCTGTGTTTAATGGCTTTCAAAGTTATTTTGGTTAGACAAGAACACATAAAGGATGAAAAGTGACAACACACTTTAAGATTTAATAGATCATATGTGAAATCTTAATACATATCATAAAATTTTTGGTGTAATGTAATTAATTCTGCACAGTCAGATGACAAATTTAGAAACTTGGTAAGCTTTCGTGAGTGAATTTTAATATTCACTGCTTTCAGAACCTCAGATCTCATATGATTGACCTAGTTTAAATGCATGGCAAATGGACAAGCCCCATGTTCCACAGCACTAGAGTTCTTTTAGTTTGACACGTAAAAAAGGGAAAGTTCACAGAGAGGAAGTGAACCTTGGCACTAGATGGGGGCTGGTGGGCAACACCATGTCCCGGCTGCTTTACCCGAGGAAAGACCCAGGAGGCTGGGTGGGTCCCGGGGCCAGTCTGGATGGGTGAGGAAAATCTTGTGCCCACCAGGGTTTGAACACCTAACTGCCCAGCCTGTAGCAAGTTGCTATACTGACTATGCTACCCTGGCCCACAGAAAGTAAAACAGAGATCAACTGCAACATAAAAACTGATCTATATTTTTATGCTGTTAAGCGGGAAGTCCTGCATATATGCTATACCCAAGTATGAGAATGCCCTGTGTATGGTATAGCCAGTTATGTTACAATGCTTGAAAACAGTGTATTTGAAACTTTCAAACATAGGAATAAATACTGCAATAGCTGTGGTCATACTCTTTTAAAGTAACAATATAGTTTATAACAGACATGTGGCTATTGGTTTATTTTTAAGAACAAGTGAAATGAAGGAAGAGACATACAACAGGCACATGTAGCAATGAGTTCATCGATGAACATTCTCAGGCCTGACATTTGCAGCTGTCACTATTAGCAACATCTGAACCTGTTGATACTCATGGAAGTAGCATGATATCTCAGTCTTGCACAACATTTACGTTTAGTTCCTCTGATACGTTTACAACTCTACTGTCTGTAATATCACTATGTGAACTACTGTTGGACAGTTCCAGTCACATACCTATTCATAAACATCATAATTCTACTGATAAATAACATCTGTTAATCTCATTGAAAATCTAAAATAAAGCTTTTGTATAAATATGCAAGGAAAATTCTGGTGTCATAAGGTGGAGGAAATCTGGTACCTTACATCTTTCATACATATATCAAACAAGGTGCATTCCTGCCATCAAGTTCTTAGTTACATTCAGATTTGTTTATCTTCCTTCCCTTAACTGTCTGTTAAAGGCTGGAACTTGGAAAACAATCAGTGTTACGAATTCCATCCTAGCTCTGATTGATAAACTCAGCCAACAGCTGAGAGAACGGCTGTAATCTTGAGTTGCTGGATGAGCTAAAATATATGCATTTCTAAGAGATGTTTATTTGTATTCTCATATTTTGTTTATATATTTTATTTGTTACAATATAGATTTTTGAAGCACACTGTATTTACCACCAGTAATCTATCCCACAAATCCAAACATAATCTGGGATTGATCATCCAAATGTCAAATCACTATATGAAAATGGAAAGCCCATCTTTCCAAAAGGGCTGACAGTTCAGAGGAAACAGTTTTCCTGTGTGAAATATGTTACAGGAAGCCAGAACTTCACCCTGGTGAGTGCTGCCAAAATATCACACTCAAGAGACAGTACAAGTAAAGCATCGATAACTTTGGTCTCTTTTGTGTAAAGTATATTTTAAAAATACTGTCATATTGAAATATGCAATGAAACAGGTTTCCTGAAAACAATTAAATTGAGCTGACTGGAAAGGACAGTGTAAATTAATCTGAGTGCGGTGGGTTAAGCCAAACAGGCAATAAAATGATAGCACTTTCAGCACATGTGGCCAACACCATTGCCTCACACTTCTTCAATTTCAAAGAAATAATAATATACAAAATTTCAATGCTTGTTGCCCAATAACTCTACAGAGATGATATGCAGAACAAGTAAAGATGTCAGTGGACCAAAAACATCTGTGTTCAGCGTGTCAGACTTCATCTGGTTGCAGACAGGTACATTTTCCACATAGCATCATTTGACCCAACTCAGGAGGACCAAAGCATTGGGAATTGAGACAAAAAAATGATGCTGCTTTTGAAATTGTACTACATCACATGGCTGATGGGACTATGAATCAATATGACATCAGCCTAATTCAGATGAGATGCAAAGACATTGCCTCAACAAACTGTATGACATTTTGCAACAAAGAAGTTGAAATATGTTACACTCCTTTTACTCTGTAGATGAATTTCTTATGAGTACTGTTAACCTATAATACTGACGTCTAAGACTGCACATAGAATGTTTAAAACATTTTGCAATGTACATTTTGTATGATTTTGTATGTTATGACTTATTCCACATCCTCTTGTCTTGTGACAAAATTATGGATCCATGGAATGTATATATGTATGTATGAAACATTTAATGCACTCAGGCTCTTTAAACATGTGTAGTAAAAAGTACTGGGAAATAAGCAACCTAATACCACTTGGCTTCAAGAGATGATTTTATGGTGATTTAGTGTCACTGTCAGCAACATAAAAGTACTTAGGTCTTCATGTAAAGTGCCCGAGATTTTTGTCCAATTTTGACTGAATTTGAATTTTCTTGAGAGATTTTCATGTCTCCGATATTAAATTTCATGAAAATCCATCCAGTGGCAGCGGAGTTGATACATGCAGGCAGATGGACAGACATGACAGTTCACAGCCACTTTTTGCAACTATTCAAATGCATCTAAAAATGCCATAACATTACAAGGATCTTGTCAGGTTATGATTCTACCATTAGATCATATTGATCACAAGTTCTGTGTGTTTGAGACTCAAACACAAGATTGACAGAATCAAGACTTCAGTATTTTCTTATGTGTTTTCAGAGACATGACTAATACTCATACATCACTGTACTTTGCTGTTCAGCATGTCATTTATTCATGATTACTAGATCTGCATAAGTACAACAATGTCACTGTTATGTGAAACTCATTTTCCTGTCCCACTGAGTGGCACTGTTGATTGTAACACAGAGAATGAATAAATGTGAAGATCAGCAATGCCACACAGAGAGACTGAAAGGTAAGTTTCACATAACAGAGATAATGCTGTACACAAGTACAGGTTGCTTAAGCAAATATATTCCTACTAATCATAAATAAAAGCAATATCATCATCCATGTAACCATTAGACAAGTATGTCAGTTATTATCATGCTGTAGCAAAATATGACTCAACATGATTTCATTAAACATGTATATAAACAAAACAAGAATTCTATAATGTGAAAAAAAATCCAAACAATTTTTTTAAAGCAGTCTGACTGGTTCAGTGATGCAGTGTGTATCATATACTGATACTACTACAATCTGAATGCAGGTCATATTTACACCAAATCTGACATAAAAATAGAACTAATTTTAGCTCACTGCTATACAGTACTCAATTCAGCTCAAACACTTGACATAAGAAATAATAATTCACATTCAGAATGAGAGGACCTAGTTACCTAGAGGTAAGGCACTGGATGTCTGTCTTGAGTTCAAGATCAGTGATTCAGCTTGAACTTTTCCACATGTCTTCCTTCTTCCTCACCTCTTACACATGTGAATGCAATGAAGGCCAGCATTAGTCTATAATATTCCTCTGTTGGCCATACAGTACAAACTTTGATGCTTGCCCCTGTCTCAAGAGGTGGACAGGGGCCAGGGAAGTTGAACAGACTGCAACTGGGTGAATCACCCACAACAACAACATGGAACACTGACTGTTTTCCTTCACATTATATGAAATTTAAACCCATCACAGAATGTGCCAGAGACAGACAATTCTTATGCATTGTCCAATCAGTTCCTCCACAGGTTATCCCTTACATCCCATGACCTCACTTAATTAAATGTTATTCATAAACAGAATGTACAATTGAAGTCTTCTGGCTTGTTATGCTGTGTCATTTGGTAAACACCAACATTGAAGGAGCATGGAGCCTTCATCTTCAGAGTCAAGCAGCACATTAAGAAATGACCCTGAAGATACAGGCACTACAATCCTTTGAAATGTCAGTAATTGTTTACTAGTTGATATGACATAACATCCTAGAAGACTTTGATGTTCATCAATTCCTTTGTGAGAACCTCAAATCTCACAAAGTGTACAATTCTCTTCACACCACATAGTGAAGGCCCAGAGTAAACAGACATGCACACTTACATGTGCTGGTCCATCTGGTTACTTGCTATTGCTTGAATGTGAAAAAACTTGTACCAATTTCCCATTCTTCAAAATCAAGTGGGCCAAAACAGTCATCCAGAAAAGATTCTATGGCCTTGTACAAATGGTGCTGAACTCCAGAGAAGCTGTGGCCCTCATCTGCATATGTCTGCAAATAAACACACAAATGACTTGATGTGAAAATCAGCAACCAACTCACTTAGCACTTCTCAGTGAACAGAATGACAGCCTGGAAACTTTATCTTAATTCCTTCACTGTGGTTTGGATTCTAAGTCACTGGCAGCTAACAGCTATTTGTACACTTGAATTAACAAACCACCTTTGAAGCCAGAGTGGTAAAAATTCATTGCGTCTCGGTAAGAGGATATAGGCTACAGCCTGCACACATGAACGACCATGGTTCCATTCCACCAGGGGCAAGATATTTGTCTCTTCTCCAAAGAATCCAGACTGGCACCAGGGTCCACCTAGCCTCCTATTCAGTGGATAACTGGGGTTCTTTCCCTGGGAGCAAGGCAGCCAGGGCATAAGGTGACCACTCAGCAGCATCTAGTGCCAAGGTTAAGAATGAGTGGCACTATACCTCCACTCCCTTGTATGCCTTTGTGGCATGCACAAGGACAACTGTGTAAGAGCATAATGCACTTACCATTCAACATGACTGTGTTGTGTTTAACATTGTTATTATGTTGACATTGATGTAATACTGGACTTACTTGCTGAAAAAGACTGTTACTGTGTTAAACAGTTTAATGAAATACTTTTAAAATAAAAAAGTAATGCAATTTTAACTGCATTTTTAAATTTATTATTATTTAGTGATACTTGTTTCTAGAAGTCAGATTTACAGTTAAAAGACATTGCTTTTGCAACTTTGCAATAATTTTACTACTGCCTGTATTCACAGTCAATTAATACACACACACATATCAGAAGCTGATGTCATACTTACAACCTGCTGCACAACTTCTCTAACAGATGAAAAACAAATGCAGGCAAAACAATGAAATTATACAATTTTAAGCTGTGAGGAGCAGTGACTAGAGGCATAGAAGAAACCAGAGATATAACAGCTGTAAGGAAGGTCTCTGACGTTGTTTTCCTTGTATCCTATTTCTATGATTACATGCCTTCCTGTACTATGTAATTTCTATATGGGCTCCTATCCAATGCTTTTCCTTTGCCTTAATTCACATTTTCATTAACTTACTATATGCAGAATAATGGTATTTGCTCATACCTGATGTCGGAACAGCACTCCCTGGTCAGTGAGAGCCCTAACCAGCATCATGCTCTGCTGGTAATGCACTGTGTGATCAGCTGTTCCATGTATTAACAGGAAGAGTTTGTTACGCAGATTGCCAGCACGCTTGGTGACATCTGCCTCTTCATACCCTCGGTAGTTATCTGTTACATTAGGTGTCCCCATGTAGCGTTCTGTATACACTGAGTCTAGAGTAAACATATGTAAAAGCAGTGGAAATTAAAGTCTTATATTATAAAATTCAGCTATAAAACTGGCCAAGCATTTACAGTTCTCCTCATGGTGGTTATAATTTGCTGTTGCTTGTTACTACTTCAGACTGTGGTAGTTTAAAACAGAGGGAGGGGGATAATTAACTACCAGTTGAGGTTACCTGCATACAAACTTACAAAAAAGGAGGGCAATTTGAAGAGTGCCTGATGTTCTGTTCAGATGGTACTGTGTGTGTTGGTTGAACAGGTTATCAGAATGTTTATACATTTTATAGATGGCTAAATTACCTATACTTAAGAGGTTGCTTCCTATATAGAAAGTGGTCTGGTAGCTGAAACTATACTAACAGACATGTGGCCCAAGTACAAAATTAGTTCAACATAATAATACCAAGGTTCAACAAATAAGACTTAAGTTCTCATGTCCCTGAAAATGGTGATGTTTTCTTTGGACAATCAATCATCTCAGTATCGAATGAATTTACAACTTCTCAGGGATTGTCTGTGCCTCCACCAACAGGGATTGATGTGATGGGTGATGCAACTATTTGTCATAAGTGTGCATACAGTGGAACACATGTCCTTGTCCATAAACAGATCAATAAATCAAGTGGAGTCAGTATTCACTTATCCTACTTAGGACAACAGTCAGTCTTGTGTACCTCTTTAAAGGCCAGTGGTTTCTACATGTATCACCTGCTGTAACATATTGAAACTCCAGCTTTGCCAACAAAGTGTACTGAAGTATTCCATAAGATTCTAAAGGAAAAGACCAGTCTTCTTGTAACGTAGAACTGAATTTTATGTATACTGTAGATTAACATGGAGTCCTGGGTTCAATCCTGGGACAGTCCATCTGAGATATGTGGTAGACTAAGTGGCACTGGGACAAGTATTTATCGGAATACTTCAGTTCTTCCTCCCTGTTGGTATCATTTTGCCAGTGCTGCATACTCAGCTTCAGATTAATATTATTTTTATTAGGAGGTCATGTGGGCAGAGCCTGCGAACCTTCAAAAAAAGCAATGCTCTTTTGGATATTGGGAAGCATTGGACAAAAACGTACTTTTACATTGTTTAATTTTTAAAGGGTAAACTGGGAAGCTAAGATGTTAGCAAGCAACAGAAAGTAAGTGCCCAAGACTACATTTTTACTGTTTAATATTATTTCTGAATCTAATTTTATTGTAAGCACTGAGAATCAGGTATCAGACGTCTGCAAGAGCTGAAGACTGTAACACATCCACCTTATTCCCTTCCTCCATAAACACCACACACACATAATCATATAATGTTTTGATGTGTAAAGACCAACTAACTAGTCAACCAGATTGATAGATTGTTTAAGATATCTAGAGCTTAGTCAAACAGCGGGGTCAGTAAGTATGACTTACCGTAATGAGTCCAACTGGTGATGGGTGCAACAGAGATACCACATCGAAAAACTTCATCATCTTGCGATAAGATCATGGCTGTTGCAAAACCTCCATAGCTCCACCCCCATACTGCTATACGCTCCCTGTCTACAAATTTTTGATCACGCAAATACCTAAAAGCAGACAAGTATTAATAAGAATCAATTTCAGTACACAAGAGTTTGCAGATGGAGGGGAAATACACAATGGCATCATAATTTTATGTCATTACATAGAGGTACAGTAAAATATGTTTTCCAGAAAAATGGTTAAATGATGTACAGAACTGAAGTGAACCATTACATCTAGATTAGCTGATAACCTGAAGCCTTCCTATATTATGCCTCCATATCTTTCCATACTTTAGAACTAACTACATGGAGTAAAGTCCACTGGTCTCATGTTCTGTGCTAGAGGAATTCAGTACACACAGTCACACCCTTTTTCTTTGGAATCCATCTTTGTAATATTCTCCCATTTATGCCTAATTCTTCCAAGCAGTCTCTTCTTCCAGTTTTGCTGTACTAAATCTTGAAAGCAGTTTGTCTCCTCTCACATACATGCTATATAGCTGACCCATCTCATTTTCCTTGATTTAATTGCCCTAGTACTATTTGGTGAAGGGCACAAGTTATGAAATTCTTCCGTTACAAAAGTTTCTCCATCCTTCTCTTACTATTTCCCTCTTAGGTCAAAGTAATCTCTTCACTGTCCTGTTCTCAGACACCCTCAATCTGTCACTAATGCTACTATTTTTAAATTTTTCTGTCATCACAGTTTATATAAACCACTATAGAAGCCTACTGTATTGGGTCATGACCAAAGAGCTACTCACAAACTGTGGCCAACCCAGTCAACAAACATTTTTCAATAATGATTCTTGGCTTTGAGAGCATGTAAGCATTAATGTCTACATTAGGCGCTGAAGTAAAACTACTCCAGATTTTCATAAAACATAATAGAAAAAAAATAAAAGGGACAATATATGTCCTGTTTTACATTGATCAAGATAATGGGCTGGAACAGTGAAAAATGGAACATCTGGTCACCCTGATCTAGTGCTGAGGTTAAGAACATGTTAAACTATACTTCCACTCCCCCTACATGCCTTCATGGCATGGAGACAGGGACAACTTTACCTTTTCCTTTGTGTGTGTGTGTGTGTATATTTCTAATGATGTTACGAACATTTTACTTACTTGGTAACAGCAATCTGATCTTCAATTTCAACACTGCCCAAGCGATAGTGCAACTCATGAAGGAGGCGATCACCTTGAAAACCTGAGCCCCGACCATCTATCTGTGCCACAATGAAGTTGCGGTTACTGGCTAAATATGTACCCCAATCCACAGACCATTGTTCAGAAACAAGCTGTGATCCAGGTGCTCCACATCTACACAGTAAAACACATCAAAACTGAAGATCACACTCTTCTGGGATGTGATGCCATGGAGGTTAGTAAATGGGTACCAACACTTCAAAGGACAGAACAGGTTATATCCTGAAGATGGAGGCAGCCAGGTACTCCAAAATGTAACTACATATAAATCAAGCTATCTGTTGTCACTTCCCAGAAGACTGTAACCTTGATATGCATTGATGCAAGAAGCTGAACTCTGTCAATTTGACTTAATAGCTGTGCATTTGTGAAGGGAAAAAATGCATTATTGTGAATGCAATAATTTTACTTGAATTAATGTAACTTCTTTGACAGTGAAGTGCAATAAAAATTCAGTACAAACAATGATACACTGTGTACATGAGTAGAAATGAAACACTTACACATGCAATATCAGAGGAAAAGTCATTTCTTCATCTTCTCTCAATCCTGGAGGCAGATGAAGGCGCACTTGTGCATGATAACCACCCTCCACCAACACTTTGATAGTTTTAACCTGTAGAAAGACATGTTATTGCATGGGATGTAATAAAACATTTCTAAATTTTTTTAATGATGCCACTACCCACGTTAATACTGAATTCCAACAATGCGCTAATGTGTTAGATGTTGGTTTGTCACCACACAATATGCAATGCACAAGTGACATAGCATGAGTTTTGTTTTTCATAAATAACAAGATTATAAGAATATCAACTGTGAATAAAGTTCTCTTTCAAAAATGGCAAAACTGCTACAGAAAATGAAATACTCCTATTCTTACTATTTTTATGTTGCTAAGTAGCTATTCTGTAGACCTCACTTTTCAGTTTTACCAGATCATAAATAAAACCTGGGACCTTTAGTTCTACACAGGTGCTCTTCGTATGTGTGTGTGTGTGTCTCAGAAGGGATAAAGATGTCTTCCTGAGTAGCACCAAGAGCAGAATTGTTCTCCTACAGATAACGATGAGATTAATTCCAGAACGATGACAACCAGGCTATAAATATCCCACATGTTTCAAACACATGGCTTTGCAGTTACTCATGTGTAACATCTGGCATGACAGATTAGTTAAGGAAGTATAAATTGCACCTGAAAATCACAACATATTTTAGTTTCTGCAAGCTAATTTGTTAATTCCATGGCCTACATTGGCAAATACATACAGTTTTTCTTGTTTTATTAGTTAACAGATGTTTTTGCAAGTGCTTTTCTTGTGGTTTATTTCAAGATGCTGTCAATATTTCAGACCATGTAGCACTGCTAAATGATAAACTGGAAAGGATCTGGAAGGATGTGATCATGGCTTAATCAAGATATTATCCTGGCTTCATCAACATAATCAATGTCCCAGTAGAGATTAGAAGTGGGCACCTCCTGCGTACAAGTCTCGAGTGTTACCACCACAATGAGCTGCATGGTATACACACATGTCCTTGAAACACTTTTTGAATGCACTAAATATGCTGATATGCTAATGGTATGCACTACTCAAAGAATGACCATTTTCACATGCACACAGTTGTGCATACAGAAGCATATGCCACCAAATACAATGTTTGTACTGTGCAATTTGCCTACTTCTTACATGTTTCGTTAGGAGCAGTTCAAGGATTTCTGCCACTCTGTGCAACTGCCTAGTTTGCCTAGTGGTTTGAGCCAGTCCTCGATGTCATGTAACATGCTGTTGCATTTATGGCATTCCTGCAGTATTCACTTAAAATATGAGCAAGTACCTGAGGTGAGGCCATGGCTGCCAGGCGGTCCCTGAGAGCAGGCTGTGTGTCCAGAACGGCAAGTTTTGTGTTGCTCCACAGGTCGATAAGGGAAGCACTGGGGGGGTCTGGACCCAGACACTCCAACACGTAGAAGCGAGGACTCAAACCTGGGCTCAGGTGTGGTGCCACGTACAAGCAAGGTGGCCATGAGGCTAGCTCACTGGCATTGTAATCAGGGCTGGTAGGAAGGTTTATAAATTGCTTAAACATATGAGGAGCTGACACTAATAGGGACTGCCACACTCTTTTTATGCTGACTTGACTACTACTAGAATCTCTTGTGTTTCAAGAAGCATGCAAGCTTTATATTTGTGCAGACTCCAACATGCAATTTCATCTTATGAAAAAAACTATTCCTTTTAATATGTGCTAACTGAATTCTTAAGTTTCTTCATTATATATACAGAAGAAAACATATCACACTAAACAGCATATAAAATGTTTCTGTAATATCACATTTAAACTGTTTTTGATCACATTTTTTTGTATTCTCATCATCTGAAAGATCCAAGTTATGAATGCATTAGTAACGATTGTATGTGAGGTCTCTTTTTCTGGGTTGTGGCACCATGTCCCTGGGTGATTGGACCCTGACAATTCAAGAATATGTAGTGGTCTCATTTTCAAGGGTTGAATTGTCCAAGAACAATTGATTATTCTTGAAAATGGAGCCACATCCCAGAAGAACGGAGACTCAACTACATTGCTGCAAGAGCCTAAAAACTTGCACAACTGTACAAATCTTCCAAAAACCCTTATGCTTATGATTCTGTGGAAAAACACAAGAATTCTGAACACCCTGCGACTCAGTCAATGGCAGCTCTCATAATGGGGAAAGTGGGAATAATTTGGTAATCATCACTTGACATAATCTGTAAACCAATCTCCAATATCCACACTCATCAATGCTTGACATATCTGAACACTAAACTTCAATAATAGGTATCATCCCTGCTAATGATCACATGCTGTAAACTGATCTCCAGTAGTGGAAACTATCCTCACTAATCATTGCTTCACACATCAGTACACTGATCTTCAACACTATGTTTCATCCTTGCTAACAATCAAAAGACATAATCTGTAAATTCATCTCCCTTAATTTTTAATAAAACAGTCTACAACTAACATAAAACGCTTTTCTGTATTACATTTATGGCATCCACCAACTGTCCAGTTATTACTGTAAAGAACCTGGCTTCTAACTTCCCTTTTACACCAACTTTAGGGTGGAAAATGTAAATGAGGTATTTGAGGAAGGATTCTATTTCACCCCAGTATCAATGATTCTTCTGTTACTTTTGTGCACTAATCCAAGGGACGAAGTCAAGAAGTAACAAAATATTAGGTGGTTATAAATGTATCCATTACTACTTGCTACCTGCTATTTTGAACTGACACTGCAACCAGGAAAGTTGTACACTATTCTTGTGTTTTGAGGGTTGAATCCCGTAATCAGTGCAGCTAAAACATAACCACATTAATAATAATAACAAATAATAATAATAATAATACAGAATTACTGTTGCTCTTTCTAATCAGCATTTTTTATTAATATGAAAGACAAGGTAAAGGAATGTGCAGAACACAAAATACTTGAATAAATGCTCTAAAATACACAATGTTCTTAGTAAAGTTAAGACCAACAACAGGAATTTATGAAATACTGATAGAACAGCATTATTAATTGCTTGGTGAATGGATGGATATTATACCAAACCTGTATTAGACCTCTTCACTTTTTAGCTTGGATTAGTGTTTCTTTCAACTGGATTCTAATGTACGTAACTTAAAGTTACTATATAAATTCTTATACTTTCATGGCTGGTTGTTAAAAGAATGATGTAAATGCATGGGTGATAATTGGATAACTAAAGTTATGAAGATTACTGTGTTATATAAACTCTGTCTACACAAGGATCTACAATATGTTTATCTGCTTATTCATTTTCAAGTACATATCATCTAAATTTATAAGAATCCTAAAATTTTAACTGAATGTCTCAGCTCCCATTGCAGATTACTGACAACCTGAACTGCAAAAACAATGAGTTAAAATTCTGGAATTCTAAAGAAGAACAAAATACAGAAGCAGTATGTGCCTGAAGTTATATCAGTATAAACTATACCTGCTTACTTTATAATAAACTTATTAAAGTATATGCTGAGTGTTTTCTACACAATTCACCTTTCTTGTAAGATGTGCAAATTACAATCAATGTGCAAATGGCACACATGAAAATAATAAATATTTGTAAATACTGCTCACAGACAAAGTATCTACACCACTTACTTAAGCATTTCTTTGCATAAAGCTTTTCTGTGCCTTGCATTAAGAATTTTAATGGTGCCCAGACTCACCTAAAGACATAAACACAAAATTTCCAGCCTGATGTAGGTGACTGCCCTGATAAACAGTGGGCAGAAAATTTAACACAAAAAATAATATTGTATGAAACACAGAATTATTTCAGTCCTATATTCAGCTCCTCATATGTAACTATGTACATAACTAAATCAATTTGAGATGACAGGGGCATCAGTAGGTTTTCATTCGGTACATGATTTTAGCACTTTAAAGTGACATAGATTTAAAAATGCACAATGAATAGTTTGAATTATGCATTCATTCTGCACCTTTGCTACACTGTGAGCAGTTCGTATTGCAGTATGTGACTGCTTGTTGGTCTATGTCACCCCCCAGTGGCCTGGGGATTACGTCCAGGGTGCATGGAGTTATGTGTGGTGTATTAGAAAAGGGCTCATCACATGATACATAAATATACCCACCTTATTTCACCCTGTGCTATCTTGATATGACAAGTGAATGTATGTTTGATGCTAATTAACAAATGTCATTATAACAAAGTCAAAAATGCTGTTACATAAAATAGAATTCATGGTGGATCACACTGCAGCAGTAACTTGGTGTACTGAAAGCACACAAAGATATTTCATGATCATAACCTGCTAATGTCCCTGCACATCAAAATTACCTCAGTTTTTTTATAATACTTTCCTACACAAGAGAATAATCACACCTTAGTATTTTAATTCTTATTTAATTATTTCATATTCAAAACTGGAAGGGGAGTATCAAACAAACCGTTAAGTCTGGGACAAAGTCAGAAATTGGAATAACTAATCAATGAAGTTCCTTGGTTTATATAACCCTTCAATGCCGGCCTCTGTGCGCTACACTCTTTACATTCTCACATATTGCTGGCCTCTCTACACACCACACTGCATGAGCACATTTTAGAGTAATCTAAATTTAAAATGTCTCCATCCTGGGCAGTAGATGGAATTTAACTTTCAATGGCGCTGGTATTTAAATCACAACTCCTGCCCAGGATAACGGAGTTTTAAATTTAAATCACCCAAAAACACATTCTTGCACTACAGTGCACAGACACCAGCAACAAGTGAGTAATTAAAGATCAAACAGTATACAGAGCCTGGTGTTGAAGGGTTAAATCCCAGTGTCATTCAAGGGTTAATTTTATGATCATCACATATAAAAGTTATTGACAGTATAGGCCATCTGACACCCTCGCGGTCTAATCTGTTGACAAAATGTTCCAATCAGAAGGCTTTTAGAATTTTAGGACAACATAAACGAGAAGGCCTTATATAGTGAAGCAGAGGCAGGCAATATTAGGCTTCTTTTTCATCAAACATTTTGATACTTTCCTCACAATTTTGATTCAAGTCAGAGTTATCAGAAACACAAAGGATATGTGATCTCACCTGATGTCCCCATTCATGACTGAATTATGAGATGACCCCACCCCATGTTGGGGTGGGCTTTGAGATGGCTCTGGTGGTGGACATGTAAGGCAGTCCATCTCTCGGGTGTCTGGGGAGCTGATGTTAAGGTCACCTGTTCGATAAAGGTGTCTTTCCCCCGGTTTGTGTTCCGGTGCTGCGACAAAATATCTGGAAACACAACACTCTTCTGAGTTAGTAAGATTAACAACGTCCAGAGATAAGCTTCAGTTGTCAAGAATTCAGGAATTTTACAAAACATTAGATAGACAACGTGCAGGATACCAAAATTTGTTAGAATTCTATGGCCAGGCTTCCACAAATGTGCTACAAGTTGCCTGTCAGAAAGGAAGAATATTATATACTGTATTTCATTTGTATGTTTTGACGAATAAGAATGCAGTATGCTGTTTCAGAGCTATAGGTTAGACCAAACTCACAAATAATTCGAGTGACTTGTCTTTATAATCTAAGATTTATGTGCTACCTGAATGTGGAGTTCAAGGTAGAACTCATAAATCTGATTTCCTTTCACAGATATTTCAAGTTGTACACATCTATTACAGTTGTTTCATCATTTAATTTTATTTATATACAGTGAAACCTCTATCCATCGTTTTTCAGGGGACCGGAAAATTTGAACGATACATACGGGAAATGATAGTACCGGGAAACCATTAAAAATTATAGATAAGAACAATTTAATGATAATTATTACTTCTTGCTGAGAAAATCTTTCATTGACGTTTGTTTTGAGCAAACTTTACTCCTCCTCAATTCAAAGTACGATTTTTCAAGGCCTAGAACACTTTCACGACCACTGTCACTCGTGCTGTGCGCATAAAAGAAAGATCTTACTTCCATCAGCGACTTCATGCGTCTCAGCAAAGCTCGCCAGCTTCTCTTCTCCTTCTTCCCGCTCCACACTCCCGGACGTCACGAGGCTCACGCACAGCTCCTGCACTGCTTCTACGCCACAGGTTGCCACGTGACTGTCCACAGAGACGTAGTCCTCGAATTTATCTTTGTTCATGCCACTGAACTTTTTCCAGTCTTGGCGGAAATCGTCGTCATCGTTGGTCAATACGACGTCACTATCGCCTGAAGATTGTCCCTGCACGTAACCAGCTTTCCGAAAACAATTTTCGATTGTCTGGTGGGTTACTTCTTGCAAGGCTGCCACAGTGTAGTGCAAAGCTTCCAACACGTTTATCTTCTTTTTCGTATCTTTGCCTGCATCCATTAAGCAAACAGCTGTTTGCACGAGGCGTTTTCTATAAAGCTGCTTATAACAGTTTATTACCCCTAAGTCAAGGGGCTGGAGCACACTTGTACAATTTGCCGGGTACCGTATGACTTTTACATTTCTTAGAAACGATGTATCCTTTGGATGTGCGGCACAATTGTCCACAAAGAGGAGAATGTTCCTGTTTTGTGCACCCATATTTGCGTCTAATGAACGCAGAAATGAAGAAAAAATGTCTGTGGTCATCCACGCTTTATTGTTCGCGTGGTACTTGGTGGGTAATTTTTTTACATTCTTGAAACATCGCGGTTTCGGAGATTTTCCGGTAACAATCGGCACTTGTTAGTCAGTTCCATCACTGTTAACACAAAGTAAAACAGTAAGTCTGTCTTTACAGTTTTTCCCTCCATGACAAGACTCTCCTTTGAGAGCCAAGGTTCTATCAGGAAGCACGTTGTAGAAGAGCCCCGTCTCATCCGCGTTGTAAATATCACGTTGTTCGTAGCCCTCCAACAAAGATGGCAGTCTTTCCAGCCACGCTTCCGTGCTTTCGCTGTCCACTGCCGCACTTTCTCCGACTAACTTCTTGTATACTAGGCCATGCCGGTCCTTAAACCTCGCTAAACCATCGCTTCAAATTAAAAAAAAACTATCAGTGCGGGAAAATGTTGCGTCAGGACCGTGATTTTTCAACTATTGGTGCGGGAAAACGACAGTTCGAGGAACAATGGAGGCGGGAAAAAATAGTGTTATTTATATGGGGCTAATTTCGGGACCAAATAAGGCAGACGATACATGCGGGCGAACGACGGTAACGGGAACGATGGATAGAGGTTTCACTGTATATAATTTGATCACTTACACACAGATTGGTCTAATTACATTTCTCGGACATAACCTAAGATGCACTGTATTACTTAGCACAGATTCTGTGTATGTTAATTATACATAATTATATATTCCCTTCTTAGGGCTTTTGCAAACTAATATTCATGTATCAGGTTTTCTTCCATATTAACATCCTTTGCACATAATTTATTTGTACTTAATAACAGTCATGCTACAAGTGTAAACATCTACTTACATAAAATGGTTCTCTTCATCCCAAGCCAGGATCTGAGTAACTTCAAACCTGCCCTGAGTGAGAGGAGTGTTTCTTTTGCTGGCAACATCTATGTGACACACATGTTTATAGTAGCCATGTTCTCCCTCCAAAACTGGAAGGCGTGCCAAATAGTAGCTACCATCAGAACTGAATAGTGGTGCATCATATAGCTCCACCCATCCATTGGGCTCTGCTTGACGTTTTACTGTCTAAAATTAAGAGCTAGAATTAGAATAAAAAGGGGTGGAAACCAAATCTTCCTTGCACTGAAATCAATTGTGGTCTATTGGCACCACTAACATTAGCTCATTGACAGCCTTACACCTTGAATAAACTGTATTAGTCTACTGATTAGGGCCTGCTGATAGTCACTTAGGGTTCAACAAGTGAGCGCTGAAGTGATAACACTCTAGTTCTACAAGGGACGCATGATAGCACAAGATATGTAAGGACATGTGACTGGAAATTTGACACCAGCTGTATGTGGGATCATCAGGTAATCCCAATTGAATAGGTTTCCTTTTAAGCATGACAGTGTCCTGATTTTAACCAGTTTTTATTTGGCTGCAATACACACACACACACACACACACACACCCCACACAAAGAACACACAGACAAGAGAGAAGAGAGAGAGAGAGGAGAGAGAAAGAAGAGAGAGAGAGAGAGAGAGAGAGAGAGAGAGAGAGAGAGAGAGAGAGAGAGAGAGGAGAGAGAAGTGTCTTATTTCATGATGCTGACAATTGTTAAAATTATATAATGTCGGTGGTAGATGAAAGAAAGGCAAGTATGGAGCACTGATGAAATGATAGTGACAAGGGAAAATTGAAGTACACAGAGAGAAACCTGTCCCAGTGCTGCTTTATCTGCCACTTCATATCCCACATTGACAAGACCTGAAAATGATTGCAAGCTTCTGTGGTGGGAGGCCACATCAGGGCACTAAGCTGCAATAATTCTGCAGTTCTGTTTACTGAGGTTCCTGGTACAAGAAGTGTCACCTTCCTCTGCCAGATTACTGACTTGCAATGTTCCAGACATCTGTTACTCATAGGCAATACAGATAAGTGGTCCAATCAAATGAATCATTCAGGAGGCTTCTATAGAGCCCATAACAACCCTTCAAACATTCTCTTGCCTACTGTAAGGTCATCCCTGATTGCTACTTTGCCTTTCAGAAATATGTCAACTATGATCTCACTGCCTTCACTCCACAACTTGTACTACATTAAATATTATACACACATGTAATACTGCAAAGCAACAGCTGTGTGAGAAGTGATAATGTTCAAGACAGGTATGTATAGGTGTGACATGAAATGTTGGCTTCAATGATTAAATGTGACATCCTGGCAGTCTCACTGTTTTAATGTTTGTTTTTAGGCATGTTCACATCAGTGTAGCATGCCTATTATTATTGTTCTACCTGTTGATTCTACTGTCTGTTCACATGTAACAGCTTGAGAACCACTGTACAGATGTGCATTAAATATGATACTGGAGAATTTACAGAAACTTAAAGAACCATTTTAATTTTTATTTAGATCAGGTAATTTTAATACAAATCACACTTAACTGGAGTGCTGTTGCTAGGATACAAATAAACCACAAACTGATGCCATGCACATTTCCTAAGCAGCTACTTATGTAAAGATTAATTAAACATACTACTACTACTACTACTATTCTTATTGTTATTGTTGTTTCCATTTTTTTGTAACAATGTGTTAAAATGCAAATACAAAATTAACGAGACTTGCAGTTGAAGTTTATAGTTGGCTGGTATACGATACCATGCAGCAAAGTAGCCAAGTACCAATGTTCCTCCAAAAACAATGGTGCTTATCTACCATACTTCATGTCCTCACGTTTGATAACACTCTAATTTTACATAACTATCCTTTCTAAAGATATATAGCAGCTTATTAATTGTCTTAAGTTTTATAAATTTTGTTGTAGATAACGTGCCAAGTGAAAGGTACGAATAATAATTATACTGACAAAATAGATAACTGTAACCAACAAAATATTTTGAGATCAGGTTGAACAGAACACCATAGTACTCACAGGGTCACAGTTCCACACTGGTCCTTGACAGAGTGAGATAATGGATATATTCTGTACACGGTTCATCCATATTACAGCTACCTGATGATGGACTAACCATGTTACTGCTGTGAAGTAGTGGTCCCTTTTAAAAGAAGAACATTCCAAGATAACAATACTGTTGCAGTGTCAGTGGAACTCTTCTTGTATGTTGCAGTGTTCCAGGTTATGACAGCTCTGGTAGGCGGCTACCAACATTTTGGAAGAAACTGCCATCTTCATTCAGAAAGAAGTGGGCCAAGTTGGGAAACAGCTAGGTTGTGTGTGTGTGTGTGTGTGTGTGTGTTGTGTGTAGGCAAGGGTACGTCAATCCCGGGCACCAGGTTGCTGTGTTGACTAATTTTTTTATGGTGATGCCTAATATCTGTGAAACCTCGATATGGAACTTGCTTTATGTCACTCTTCTGGCACCTTGAATTCTGAGGTGGTGCCTAGATTTTTTAGAAAATTTGTGCACCCCTGTATATAGGAAAGATATGGACACAGGACACCACAGGACTGACCAGTCACAAAGAAGAGTATGGAAGGGAAGATAGAACACTGTGTGGGGCAAAGACAATGGCGAAACAGACCCCAGAAAGAGAGGCAACTACACAAGTCCAGGAACTCCTGAAAGGGGAAGAGGAAAATCATGTCATAAATTGTTCTTAGAAAGAGCCTTCCTTATGTTAATGACAGTCCTTCATGATTTGCTCTGATAGAAGCCATCCTCTGTGTTCATTTCTTGGGATGGAGCCAATTTCTATAGCTTCCTTGATGTACATTGTACGTGCCCAGATTTCCTGCTTGCCAGGATACCGTGTCCAATTGCCAGATGCAGTATCCTAGATTTACGTTCTGTTATGGCTGACTAATACACATGATAAAGAGTTGGTCTCAGTGATATGTCTAGGTCAGAGGTGTCTAACCCTTTTTGGTGAAGGGCCACATCCATTAATGTGGGCTGATTCACAGGCTGCACATGAAAAAGTCACAGTACGAGGTATACCTAACTTCTTAAATTATTGTGTAATTTTTACAGTATGCAGTCGGTATAGCGACCAGCTATGAGCTGGACGGTATGGGGTTCGAATCCCTGTATGGACAATACATTTTCTGTTCCTGAAAAGCTGTCCAGACAGGCGCTGGGGACCACCCAACCTCCTATTAAAAAGGTACCGGGGTTTTTTCCCAGGGGTAAAGCAACTGGGGTGTAAAGTTTACAACTCACCTCCATCTAGCACCAAGGTGAAGAATGAGTGGAGCTAAACTTATACCCCCTATATGCCTTCATAGCACAGAAATAGTAGGATTTTGTCTTGTGCATGTTATTTCCAACTGTGGCCATGAGCCACACAACACATCCTGGCAGACTGCAGGTTGTCATGGGTCACAGGAAACTGAAAGGTAATACCAACAGAGTATCATAAAAAAAGACTGAATTCCATCCCAATAACAAACAAGGGAGACTGTTTCTCCCGGAGCAGACCATGCGAGCCTGTCAGTAACATGAAAGAAGGATCTTTCTAAGAGCAAATACGGTATAAAGATTGTTGCCATATGGAATGTGACATCAGGTGTTCTGTCAGAAATGTATCGATGTTTCAGGTCATCCTGCTGCCTCTTTCATAAGCCGTAATCCTTTGGTGCCATAATTAAATGCCTGTAGTGATCTTCAGAAGATCACAGTACAAGTAGGGGCTGCATAAGAGCAGATATAATTATATAATGTTCAGAGTTTTCAGCATCACACTGTGTGTTATGAGTACGTAACATTCGACACCAAAGGGTTAATACATTCTTTAAGTTTTAAATATTACAACTTCTTGCATGTAGTACATTCACTTAAGACTAGAATTACTTGATGAAAAGGCTTTGTTTTGTATAAACCTTGATATAGATCGCTGCTTAATTTTCTTACTGTGCCCACACCTGAAGGTGTATTTGTTACTCACTGACTTGCAGCATGGTAAAGTATGGATTTAGTAACATGTTTTCATAACTTCCTATACTACAACAGATAAAAAGAAAATTATAATATTCTTCTTCAGATTCTATAAATCAATGCTGAACTTACCACTCTGACTGTGAGTCATGTTTCAGGCCCACCTGGCTTAGCTGTGAGGGTCGGCTCAGATCCACCACCCACAACGTCACTGCTGGGTTCCTTGTTCCAACCTGCAGCAACAGGAAGTAAATTATATGTTGTAACACTTCTAGTTGATTATATGGCCACTGCAGTCTTACAAAATCACATAAAACAACTGTGAATTAATGTAATGTAACCAGAATTTTAAGTTCAATTTTGCAAGTTACCCATTTGCAGTAGCAGAAAATCTTACTTACTCTGTTGTTAATTACCAAATCAGTGAATCCCAGGCACCACTTTTCCCCTAACAAGCGCAGTTATTACAGTGGTGATGGATACAGGACCCACACCAGGCTTTTCAAGAACAAAACACTGAATTTCGTTAATGTTTTTGTAGATTTTAAGGAAGAAGTCAAGAGATACTTCTGACATTTTTATGTATTCTGAAGTCTTCCTTGACGATCAGCATATGCGTAAGCAGAGATAGACAGCACTACATGTAAGTTTTCAAGTTTTCACAGCAGGTTTTACACCTGTGATGGCCTTCTGGGTTTCTACAACACATATTGTAATATATTTCTTCATACATCTCAAAGGAATGCGATCCTCCATCTTCAGGGTGACAATTTTGTGAAAGTTCTCTCCCTGCTACCATTTCCATTATGATTGCCCAAAACCCTGCAACCTTCCAATATATATTTCCTCATCCCACACACTTCAACATCATTCTGAACCAAATTCAGTTGCACTGAAGATGGAGGTAGCACAATCTTCCACAACATAGGCACAAATACATTGCACTACATGATTTAGGTGGGCCGGGATAGCATAGTCGGTATAGCGACTCGCTATGAGCTGGACGGTCCAGGGATCGAATCCCGGTGGGGGCGAGATTTTCAGTATCGGCCCTGGGGCCTACCCAGCCTCCTGTACAATAGGTACTGGGTCATTCCCGCGGGTAAAGCGGCCGGGGCATGGCGTTGACCACCCACCCTCATCTAGCGCAGAGATTAAAGAAAGAGTAGAGCTATACCTCTACTCCACCTCTGGGCCTTCATGGCCTGTTCTAGGGTGAACTTTACTTTTACTACATGATTTAGAAACCCAGAAAGACCATCACTTCAGTATTATACAGTTGCAATATTTATTTTTTGGAGACAATTGTAGTGGTAGCTAAACGAAAAGTACCTCCTCAGAGATACAGCTGGAGTTTACCTTGGGATACCGCAGCATGCGTATTTGTGGGTATCGCAGCCGCTCCTGTATGCGGCCATACCACGGATACTTGAGTTCTCCCACTTGAGAGTCATTGATACAGGCATAGAGCAGAAACTGAGCATCAGGTGAAAACCATAGAGCATTAGAAGACTTAAGAATCTCCTCTGTAACAAGCAAAAACCATGCATTTACAAGCTACACTTTTGTATCTGTGTTGAAATCAACATACTTTTATTCACTAATGAGGACAGCAGCAAGCAGATCAATGAAGACAAGAAAACACCAGGTCTTGATGAATGAAATGAAGCAACATTGGAAGACTCTGAGAATGACAAGAGTTTACAACAGGCCTTTATAGTTTATGAAGTAGAACATGGAATCTCATTTCACCTGCCTCATGTTGATATTTTTTTATACTTTAGGAGACACGGTCAAAGTTTAAACCGTGTGGTTACATTGATAAGAGGCTTGTAATCCTTGAAACCTATACAGCACATTGGTTACCCCCTACACACACACGCGCGTGACTTTTTTGACCCTTGAAGTTGGGACCGATAGTTTGTCCCGAAACGTTGGTAAAGGTTTACCATTCGACGCTTCGTAATACCCCAGACGAGTGCATATCTCAACATCGCGGCGGAATCCTGAAATCACAGGCACTTGGTTTCTTATATTTACCAATCTGTCCGGCGAGTGTCGGAAACTGCCGGACGGTGAAATCCGGGATTTGTGAAACAAGTGTATGTAATAATGTTGAAAGGCTCCGTCCTGCTGGAAGAGAACCGGCCAGGGAAGTTCTTGGGGCACAACCACATTTCCAGCATGTCTCTATACGTCATGCCTGTACGGCTCCTTTTCCACGTGCGGACAACAGCTGTTTCCACGAGCGGCGCTGCCGTTCGCTGCTGCCCTTCCCCCAAAAATCAGTCATTAGATCTACACGTAATGGACGTAGAGGAGGAAGTTCTTACGCTTGCATTGTTGCACAAGACAATTTATAAAACGGTAAACGAGTTTTCAATAAATTTCTTGCAAAATATCTCCCATGCATAGGTTGTTTATTTCTGTAAGAAGACGATCTGGATTCCCTAATGGTTGGCAGCTGCTCTATTTCAGTAATAAATAATGCCGTGTCGGATGAATTAAGAGTTGATTGCGTCGACTTATTTTGAAAAGTCCGAACTCGATGATGCAACACAGCAACTTCCCGCTCAGAGCAGTGCGTAATAGAGGCGCTCATAGAAACGGCACGACTGTTCACAATATCTCTCACCTAGCAGGCAGGCATAAAACAGACGCTGCCAGCAGCGGTGAAGCGCTGGTGCCCGCGGTTGGTAGCGTCAGCAGCGTCGTGACCTTGACAGAAGCGCTGCTAGAGATGCATTGCTAAAATCCGCTCGTGGAAAAGGAGCCTAACGGTAGGTCTGCGAAGAAACACAGATCATAAACCTCAGTCTTCGACAGTGCACATTCACTTTGTAGAGTCTCCGCACACTCCACAGTGGCATTCGGATCCTCGCTCCCCCACATAAGCACAGTGTTAACAGTTTCATACAGGTGAAAAACACCTTAACTGCTAAAAACAAGGTAAGAATCAAGTGTCTCCTCTTCTTATAACCTCGCGATAAAGTCTGCGCAGAAGGCCGGTTTTCCCATTTTATCATCTTCTGACAGTGCTTCTAACAACTTAAGTTGTAAGGCTGGAAACTAAGTGAATTACGGAGATCCCTCCATACTGTCCTTTTCGGGATTTGGACATCAGTGCTAGCTTTTCGGGTTGACGTGCGTGGACTTCGGACAAACACCTTTCTGGTTTGATCCACGTGTTGACAGCAAACTAGAACTCACACCTCTACAAATGTAACAGTTACTCACAAAGTCGTCATACCATAGGCTGATGGACTTCTTGTCTGGTGGATCAACACCAGTCGTTCTGAAATGACGGTGAACTACAGTTACCGATCTTCACTCGTTGAACCACACACAGCACTGCTTGTTGCCACTGAGATGCCATTTGAAGGTAGGGGTGTAACAGCGCTGAAGCGGTCAGGCATGGAACTACTAATTCACAGCGGGAAACTTGAAGATTCTCTTTCTGCGCATGAAGCTATTTCACCGCTCTACTTGGCAATGTAAGTAAATTTTGTCCCATCCCGTATACGCACACACAGAACGTACTTTAACATTATATGGCTGCATTTTGCCCCACAGATTGTATTTATGGATTTCATATGATTCTCCTGCTTTCCTAAAACATATTAACCAACTGGTCATTGTAACAGAGATTCAGTGTGTTTTTGGCAAGGTAGGTAATTATAAAATGTTGTTTACATGTATATAACGTTTCAAAACCTTAAGTAATTTTAGATTCGTATGTCAAAGTGTGTAATACTAAATATGATCTTAAAAGTGGATGTAAGAGGCTGAATTGGATTCATCTAGCTTAGTCTATGATCCAATAGTGTGCTCTTCTAAACACGATAATAAACCTTCCGATAACTCAAAGACTGGGCAGGCCTATAGGATCTTGACCATCTGAGTGACTCGGTTTCTGAAGGAAGATTCTGCTCCATGGATTCAGTTAATGTCTTATTTATCTTAGTGTGTCAAGAAACACAATTTGCTCAAATTACCCCTCTAAAATAATTAGACGAAAAAGGAGCATGAGGGAAATGTATATGCACTACGAAAAATGGGCAACAGAGGCTGTCGCCTTGTTATACTCTTTCTTATAATATCAGCCCTAACTGTGGTCACTGGAGTTGCCTTTCGTGGTGTGAAGCGCCATGGCCGTTCAGCGTAGGGCCATTAAAACGTAACAGACGTAACAATTAATTAATTATTTTATTCCAACAAATGCACTACATTATTTTAGTGTTTTCTTGTCCCTACATATGTTTCGGCATCCTTGTGCCATCCTCAGGGGTGTCGTCGAGAGTTCACAATTTTCAGATGCATCCAATTCACTTTCACAACATAAATTCACAAGGAGTGCCGAAACATATGTAGGGAAAAGAAAACATTAAAATAGTTTAGTGCATATGTTGGAATAAAATAATTAATTAATTATTAAAATGCACGGTATATATAATATAAAGACGTAACAATATCCAGAGTCTCCGTGAAGACACTTATCTTTAAAACATCAAGATGAGGGCTGTACAAATTCTGTTTGACTTGGTGACGACCTCCGCCAATTTCACGTAGACATGCATGATAGTTTTGACAAAGGACGATTATGAGCAGCTCTACTAACTATACCGCCTAAACTTCTTTTGTTTTTTGCGGCGTACCAAAGTGGCGCTGACAAGAAGATGTTTTGTGTTGATTCTACGGAGTCCAATTATGTGAATTAAATACTAAGTAAATTTGTATAATGCAAAGGACGGGAAAGAAGGTCCGTAAATTTTGTCTAGATATGGCCTAAAGGTAAAATGAAATGTAAAAGTGCCTTTCAAATGAAAATCGTTTGGGACAGGGCCTGCCCGAGACATTTGGCGCCCCTTCGAACTGGTATTCTTTAAACTTTTTCAGCCTAGAACAGGAATGGTGAATATTTTTATGGCGCGTGCCCAAATTGTGGATAATTTTCGGAGAAATTATTTCGCGTGTGGAAACCTGAGTTTACCAGCACCGTATTTGAGATTATTCCAGTGACGTCTCAGCACCCCTTACATTTTGGCGCCCTAGGCAGTTGCCCGGATGGCCCGCCCTTTATACCGGCCCTGATTTGGGGACGTATGGGTTGTTTATTTTACGACGCTGTCGGTGTCTACGACTAGGTTTATGTAGTGACGGATAATAGGCTGACGGATGAATTGGAAAGGAAAAGGAAGAAAGCTGTAGTAGCCTAATCGAGGTAACATGCCTGCGTTTCAGGGGGCGCAATAAAAAGAACACGTATTTTGTAGATATTATGATATCAAAAGTTTTACATGATTTCCCCTTCAGCCGAAATCAGCCACAGACATCGGCTGATGACTAATACCTTAGAATTTTGAAAAATAAATTAATACAATTAAAAGAAAGATATGGCACTGTGATTGAGTCATGGAACATGTAGTTATATTCGTATGTTTATATATGCAGTTACAGACACAGTTATGTTGTACTTACAACATTTTAAAATCAAACATAAATTATACATAGCCTCACGGTCAGCCCCCCCCCCCCCCAAGGAAAAATTCTGGGTGCGCACCTGCTGCGTTTGCTTTCAGGGAATGAGGAAAATCACAAAATGCCAGTCAGGATAGCCTGTACCCGGTCGTGATTCGAAACGGGTATCCCCCGAATGCAAGTCCAGAGCGCTACGGCCGGGCTAACCAGATCTGTCCCTCGCGGACTGTTCTGACAGAAAGATTAACGGCCGTTAAAAATAGACCTCATGTCGCTGTGGTAGGTATCCCGCTGACAAATCAACCAAGGGATTCCTTTGGCAATAATACCACACCTGCTGCTGGAAATACTGTACCACCGCAGCTTTGACGTCTTCGTCCGCATCGAAAGAAGGCCCGCTTTGCCCGGGACACTGCTCTTTATGTTCTGAAAGGTACTGAAGCTGCCATCACACAGCCCAGAACGTTCATTGTGTGACGCCCATGTGTTTTGCTCCGTAGGTTTAGGTCGGACAAAGATGTAAGGCCAAGGTAGTACAGTGGTTCCAACAGCAGACCAGGAAAATATTTGCAGAGGCGACCTATGCAAGGACGCACTCAAGGGGAGGGGGCTGCAGCCCGGCAGCCTCCCCCCCAAAATCCCCCAAAACCGAAATTAAAAAAAACACAGATTTTGTGGACACGATGATATCAAATGTGTTACGTGATTTACTCTTCAGCTGAAATCAGCAACTGAAATCGGCTGATGAATAGTACATTAGAATTTCGAAAAATAAATCAATAAAATTAAAAAAAAACAAGAAGATTGGACACTGTGATTGAGTCATGGAACATGTAGTTATATTTGTATGTGTATAAATCAGTTGCAAACAGTGTTATGTTTCAGTTGTACTTAAGACATAATTTTTATAACATAATTTTTAAAATCAAACATAAATTACATATAGCCTCAGGGTCAGCCCCCCCCCCCCTCGCCCAATGAAAAATTCTGGGTTCGCACCTGGATCTATCGCGTGTTGTGAGAACACGACGCCTTCTTCAGCGTCCACGGGCATTATTTCTAACGGTCTCCTAATTCTTTCCCGAGAAGAAAACCAGGAACAGGTTTCATTTGAACAAGCCTCTATATAGAAACATGTAAAACTTAATAACGATGTTGAAAATATAGAGGCTACATGAGGCTACCCTGAGTAATTTAGATTAAGTACGCACGTTGCAACAAACTACATTACTAAATGTCGCGGCGGCCGAGTAGCCAGCCCTCCTGCTTTGTATTCTGCAAGGGTTCGGCTGACGGCTATCTTGACCGAGGAGGATTTTCATGTTTATCTCAGCGCCCTCTAAAAATGCCGGAACGTGATGTGTAATTACACCACTTTCGCTTCTTTCCGCATATTTTTCAATTCACTGTTCACTAGTCATTTTATCATTCATCGCTTTATAATCCCAGCTACTGAATGTGTCGTTGAATAAAGAAGAATTCAGTATATTGAACTTCAAGAAGTTGATAATTTTGTCACTATGATCTATCTATATTTATAAAATATAAATACGGAAAATGTATTTTTAATGTGACTGAGTTAGGGAGGGTTTAAACTTACAGTCCGGTGGTAGATACTAGTGAAATTTCTGCGGGCCCGCATTAAAACATCTAGACAGTTTCAAGCTGACACACACGTAGGGCCTATCTGTCTTACGTCGAAATAGAAGCGCCTGCAGATTCCATGTTGTCAGACCCGCATGTCAGTAATGTCTCAGAAGTTGCCGTCAGAGCCCGGCGACGTATGGATAGTAGGTCTATAAAAGCTGCTGCCAGATTCAGCTGTATCACGTACTAATTTCGATGTTAAAACTAATGATTTTGTGCTACAAAGAAAGGAAATAACAACGCACAGATATGACAAACACCGGAACTTCACCTGTACCAGTTTGTTTTATTAAGCGTTTCATAAAAATCGATTTCGAATCGATGCTGGAAGACCGATAAGTAGTTATAGCTGTGCTGCACTCTTTACATTGTAATGAAGCCACCTACAGTTTAACGTATTAATTCAGCCAATGAGTGTTTCCAGCAGATAATATTTTCTGGTACTAATATTAGTATGCCTATTACCGTCAAACACAGCAAACTTTCATTAAATTCATCAGTGAATGCTACATGTTTCGATCTTATAGACCAACATTTCTATGCACACATACTTATGTTTTAAATTACGTATATTATTGCCTGATGATGGTCTATAAGACCGAAAAATGTAAGCATTCACTGATGAATTTAATAAAAGCTTCTTGTGTCTGATATTAATATATGATAGGACAGCGGGATAACTCCATTAAAATGATCTGGTAGAAATTGAAAGCGATCAGAAAGATCACAGAACAAAGAATTACTTCCCGACCGTCTCTGACACGCACACCTTCAAAAATTTACTCTGTCTCAAGTAATACAGAAAGCTTATGTTTTAACAAACTCATTCTGTGCTTCGTAGTTAGCGTATAGGTCTCCCGCTAGCCCAGAAATACTCTGCCTGTAATGGAACCCGAAGGTTCATTTTCAACAAACGTCAGGTAGCATTCTGTTTTGCATAGTGAACAATTATTTTCTTATTTCACAGAATTATCATGTAATGGGTGTGTATGTAGCTAGCATATATATGCCTCTACATATGAACCTCATTCGTCGAATTGCGTTACACTGCTATGTAATGGAAATACACTCTTGGAAATGACATTTGATGAATGACTCATAAAAGGTTGCTTGTTATCTTACCCTCGTACAGCCAGTCAGGAACACCATTGAAGACGACTCCCGGTCGGCCAGTGTTTGTAATACGATAGACGTGGGAAGTCACTGCACTGGTTTTGTAGTAGATGTCGTTGCGGTAGACGAAAGCTAGGGCGTTTCCCCTAGGCGCCCAAACGACATGCTGGAGAAACGTGTGGCTGTCAACGTCGCCATCCCCCAGATTCAACGGGAACTTTCTCCTGGACACGAAAAAGTAATTGCAATGCATAAAGTGGACGTTAAAATACAGCGGTCATGATCCTGCAGGTCTGTTATCGCTAACAGTTCACTGAGAGACGTTCATAACAAAAGAAAATTGAATTAAAACCAAACATATCTAACAAAACATCGAAATGCGCATGTTAGAGCACGCTAATACAAAACAAAACTGTCGATTCTGAACCCCTTCAGTTCAGTCCTCATTACCAAAACTCATTCACATAAGATTAATTTTAGTATTGCAATTCAATTTCCATCTCGGTTTTTGAAGCGATCATTTTCTAAGGAGCTTCCTACATAAATTATAGGGTATATATGGGCTTGTTTTATCTCCAATATCGGGCTAATTACTTTCAGAATACTATAAGAGTTACAATAATAATTTTCCTCCACCACTCTTACGTTCGGATATATTTCTCAGCAATTTGTCGTTAAGTATGCATACTGCATAGTGCAAACACGCACACACACATACACGCACACGCACACGTATACGCTTACGTACATGCATACGCACAACCTTTCTTGTCAAATGAGAGGTCCGGTTTCGATTACCAGCTAAGAAACTCTATCGTGACCAACGGCTTTCGTAATTTTCTTCACATTAAAATTGGCCACGGCCACTTGCAAATTCATAATTCACAGCCACCCAACAACAGGGAACACATACATCTTACGCTCAAACATTTTTAAACAAATTGTGTTTTGCAGCTTCCGCGCTAAATGCAGTTCGTTGACTTCATTGTGAATCTAAATAATCCAATTTTATTCTTGTTCGAGGCTTCTTTTTTCTGACAAGGGCGTTTTAAATTACCGGTACCATCGTTAAGTTATGACCTCGTAAATTATACTACATTTCAGGCACTTTCACGTGTTCAGTTTTATTTCTGCCAATTCCTTCAATACAAAGCAGAACAACAAATGATAATAAGACACAGGTGATAGTAAATATTTCTGTGTAGGTTCCTTTAAATCTTTTGTCTTGCCATCTCTCCTATCTGAAAGCCGTGCTTAAAATGTACAAGACTGTAATTAAATTCTGTTTTACATGGGCATAAAGTGGTTTATCATCGTAAAGGAGATACATAAATACAAAATGCTTGAGAACAGGGGGCTGAGGAGTATATTTGGACCTCACAGAGAAGAGTAACAGGAGGGAACAGAAAACTAAAAAAAAAATTAAATAATCGCGCTTTCACCAAAAATCATTAGGGAAACGAGATCAGGGATGATGAGATGAGTGCGACATGTAATATGCATATGAAATGTTGGCCGTAACGTTTGAATGGAAGAGATCACGTTGGAGATCGAAGTATAACTAGAGGGACATTAAAACGAATCTTAATAAGCAGGGTACAGACAGAATTTGTGTGGCCCAGGATACAGAAAAAGACGTGCTCTTGTGAACAATGTCAATACATTTAGAGTTCTACAAGAGGAGACGAAATTGTTGGGACTATGTTCTTGTGAATAATCTTGCTCAGTGGAGTTAGTGACATGTCAGGTAAGGCCTATGGGTTATTGTGACGGCAGTTTTATTGAAACGTCTTGTCTGATTTTCACTTATTGAGGGTCTATGATTTCTTCACTGGCTACCTGTGAAGAGCCACTCATTTTTCCTATATTATACAAGAGCATGAGCACCCCTCTTCGGTTGTCACGCACTGCTCCTGAGAATGTTGTACTAACTCTGGCCATTTTACACAGGAAGTAACTGCGGCCCAGCCACAGCAGTGTGCACTGACATCTAATTATACGAAACCTTCCACGCAGTGTGGCTATCTATCCTTGAATTATGTTACATATTAGTGGTAAGATGGTTGCTCCGTGTGTCAATAGCCCCATGTATTCTGCTGGAGAAGAC
The DNA here is from genome assembly GCA_021186555.1 of Reticulitermes speratus. NCBI lineage: Eukaryota > Metazoa > Arthropoda > Insecta > Blattodea > Rhinotermitidae > Reticulitermes > Reticulitermes speratus. The sequence goes on from JAJKFL010000004.1 coordinate 24,291,761, forward strand.
GTGCCCGTGAAGGCGGCACAACCAAACGTACACTACAGGACACAAGGTGCGAGCTCCTGACCGATTAGTCTGTAGACACTTGGCAGTCAGATGTAGGCCCACTGGCACAGTAACAGAGCAGCAGCTACTAACTGTCGGCGTTGAGTGACAACGTTTACGCTTCTTTCGCGGCTTACAGTTTTACAGAAACGTAAAGAAGCAAGCTCCATAGAGCCAGTTTTTTGTTAATTTCAAATGTGTGAATTTAAAAACCGCGACAAATAAGGTCACGTTACACACACACTGTCTACCGGCTCAAGTCTACGCTTTGGTTGTTCCTTGACTGAACACACTTGGCGAACTTCAAAATCAGGAGTGTTCTTATAAATCAGCCTTCTATTATTTTTTCTACGTTATTCAAACCAAGCATATTCTTACAATTAATACATCAACCAACACATGCACTTAATACAAATGAAGACAAGTATAAAACTCCTACATGTTTCGGCACCGGGCTGCCATCATCAGGCAGTTATTGAAAACAAAGGGGTACAAGCCCAACAAGCTAATCCAGGTACAGTATCGCCCGTATACCACACCACCTCACACGACACACTTCACACTCTCTATCAGAACGAGATATCTTCGGATCACTTTAAGATCGAGACAGATATTTGTATGCATACTCCATACACAATATAAACAAGTACGAACTTATACCTGGAACGGCTCACTTTTAGTATCACAACATTGTAATTTGTGCTTATTAAATTTTGTGTACTTTAGAATTTTAATATTTTAATCATTTCAATAAGGGCGATACAATACCTAGATTAGCGTGTTGGGCTTGTACTACTTTGTTCTAAATAACTCCGTGATGATGGCACCTTGGTGCCGAAAAGTGCTGGAGATTTATACTCGTCTTGAACTGTATTTTATTAAGCGCATATGTTGGTTGATGTATTAACAGCCTTCTGTTCCTTACACTTTATATTCGGTTATCATCTGATGAGTGGAGGTACAAACAGGAAAACGAAAGTTTTCAAAATCTCATCAATAGAATACTATGACATTTACAACGCTAAATATTTTCTGGAGAACGCATTATTATGAAATGATGACCAACTTTCCGTAGCGAAACACTTATTCCGCCTGCAGCAGGAATGTAACTTACGTGTTACACAATACGAATATATTTACCATCTCTTTTATTCTGCAAATACGAGAGTGCTTTGATATCTGTAGTCTGTTCTGCACTAGAGAAGTTCTTAAATGTATTGTGTGGGTAACAAGGTCGAAAGAGATTCAGGGACGGACCACTATGATTACCCCACAAAGGCCAGTGGTTATACAGAATGTGGGGGCGCTGTAGCCCGTCTTTAACAAAGAGAATTGGGAGATGGAACAGCATTTTATGTTTAACGAATAGTTCCGTTTTTCGCCACATAGCCATTCGCCTTAGTGGGGATATAATAGAGCTCTGTCATATCTGTCGCTGCATTATGCTGCAAAGCGCTTCGCGTTCATCGTCCGTTGGATCAGCAAAACGGGTGGAACGGCGTGTTACAGATGTCACGAACAGGAAAAACTTTCTCTCCCCAAATTAAACTCACTCCAATTTCACACACAAGAAGAAGCTTTAAACACTACACAAAGCGCAGATTTGTCATAAATTCTATATTATGTGGCAAGATATTCGTGATATTGAACACGAGATGACACGCTTATTATTTTTGTGGCAAATTCAGCCACCCCTTTAGTCTACTGACTAATAGTGAGACGTACAAAGTGTAGAAGTTCCGCGATATTTCGACATGCCTCTGCCACTATCGTTGGGCACGACATTTCGTTTCTCTGCAAGGCTTCAGCTTCGTCCGATTTATTCCTACATAAAGATAAGCACGCTTAATTCCGTGAAGAGCTTGGTGTTACACGGGTACAGGCCTACGTAATTAAAACTTATATAAAATAAAATGTATAAATATTGAAATGAATAAAATAAACAAGTCCATGTACAGCATCGAATTTAAACTCCATAATTAGTAAACCTGTAAAAGCAGTGGTAATTTTCTGCAGGATTAAGCCGGGTCGTTGACACTCAACTTACTTGAGTTAAAATTTAAGGACGTAAATATCTATGGTAAAGTTCATAATTTACGTACACCATACGTGTTCCACCACACGAACATTTATTTATGCTATTTGAATAACGTCTCAGTATTTAGGGAGTTTCTGTAGCACTTCTGACTACGCAAGGTTCAAAGTTCTCATACCAGTATTGCTAAAGCTTGAAACTTTCTGGGTGCCTTCATATTTACGGTCAACCAATATGACACTCTTCCTGGACTTCTTGAAGCTGAAAATGTGGGCATTGCCCTTCTTCGAAACTTCGGTAAGTAGCCGACATAGCGTAACACCCCAGAAGCTTTGAATCTGCAGTCTGCCTAGTTAGGAACACAATTTATACACATGCATGGTTATTGAAAACCTGTTAATAAAATAATCGCACAAGGCACTACTTAATGACAAGCCATTTCTGAATGACAGTGCCACGATTTTAAAATCACTGGAAAATAATTCTTCACTGTACACCACATTGGAGGACTCTGCACTATATACGGTTGTGTCACGTTGCAGTCTACCTGTATTGCGCATGCGCACAGTGATCCTCTCCTGCCTTCTACATACACTTCGCGCCTACTCGTGGCTTTCACATAATACTGTGACTGTGTTTCGGCAGCTGTGTTGTTCGAAGTGACTAAAGTAGTTTAGCTGGCACACGTGCTGTCAATTCCAATCACAAACTAATTAACTTCCTGCTCACTAAATGTATCGTTCCGCCATCCTAGATCCTAATTCAACACACGCAAATCTTCTAGGGCATATCTGAGAAAGAGAAATGAAAAGAGGGTGGAAGGGAGAGCTATCCAAATGGGGCTTCATTACGATTAAAAGGAGACGAAAGAATCCTCCACTTACAATTCAGCGTTATTTCAAATGTATTAAAATTTTGAATGGCAGCCATTTGTTCTCAGTCTCCAATATTTAAATCTACTATTGTTACCAATGACGCTCTCTAGGAAATATAATTTCATTCGAAGAAATAAAGTCAGAAGTTTAAAGCAAATGAGTAACAAATAAGAGTTAAAAGAGGGGGTCCCCAAAACAGACGTTCTCAGTAACAGACATCTGATTTAGTCTTCTCCAGTGCAGAATAGAGCTGAGTTATGTTCACGATACAGGCGTTTCTTATGGTTGTAAACAGGTAGGTTACTACGCCGTCACAAAGACGTGTTTCTACCATGACGAAATATACGCACATTGGTTTGTAGATTTAATTTACAGAAACTTACAAATTTTCACCTCAGTAGGTTAAGAGAAAGTTGTTTCATATTAAAAATACAAGAAGGGGTCAGGTTGAAGGGGATATTTTATGACACTGCAGAACAAAAAACTTTTCGTTATTTAATGTGTTTGGCTGTGAGTGTGTGACTGAATTATTAGTTGACAATATTTACGCTAGATAGTATCTGTAGTTATGAAGTAGTGAAAAGGTAATGAGGTACCAATGCTTCGGTCGGTATTGCAGCGTCGTACTTTGCTGATAGCATCAATCAAGCTGACGTTTAAGGAACTTTCAGATTTATGGCGTTAAGTATTCTGGAATTGTGAATTAAGTGTCCCTCTAGGGCTATGATACGAACAAACAGTTCAATTGAAGGGTTAGTTGTGAAAGTCGTAGCAAGAGACGCTGTGGATTAGCGGGTGAATATTACCGAATTTATCCAATTGGATGAAAAGTATAGAAAATATGAGCAAAAATTAATTTGTGCATCTCAGTAATGTATGGCCTCCACTCCACTGCTTTTAAGAAACCTATAATTACTCATCGGAATTAGGTGCAGATCTTGTACACCTAATTTTACGCAGTGGAAAAATAAATATGGATGTACGGATGGAAATTTATTTACGGCTTTAAGTAATATAAGTGTTTCACCGGACCGATTTCCAGGAAGGTCATAACTACCCTTCTAAATTACATGGATATTTAGTAGATCGAATTTCAACCTAAACAGGGCAATAAATGTGGGAAGTAGGGATGAACATTCTTTTACGCCCTTAAATAAAGTAAGGCCCTCACTGAATCGATTGCTGCAAAACTAGTAAATAGTACTGGGAATTACTTAAAGATTAGTGCACCGAGCTGCACCCAAATCGTATAATAAATGTGGAAAGTACAGATGGAAATTCATTTACACCCTTATGTATAGTTTGGCTTCCGCTACATCGAATTTCACGAAACTGCATTCATATAATAAAGTTCAGTACAATTTTCCCCTACCGAATTTTACCCAAATGGGACAAAAAATGTAGCAAATAGGGAAAAAATCTCATTTACACCCTTAAAGTGTTCCTTTCACTGCACAGAGTTTTATAAAATTCACAACTGCTTATATGGATTACGTACAGATTTTGAACGCCGAATTTGACCCAGTTCGATCAACAAATACGGAAAGTACAAGTAGTAATTCATTTGCGCGTCTAAGTGAAGTATGACTTACCGAGCCGTTTGCACGAAAATCATGCTTGCTCGACATTTTGTAAACAACTTTTATAAAGAATTTCATAAAAATCCAATTATGTCACAGAGGAACTTACGCGGTCGCCACATAAGGTGTTCTTATTTTCAATTCGCAGAGAACATATAAAATGGGCGTTGTCTGTGAAAATGTTACAAAATGAACAAATGCTGCAAAGTTATACTATTACGACTATTTTCATAGCTTTGATTACGCTAATTACATTTGCAAACCATGCGTAAATTCCATTTCGTATTCGAAAGTTAGAACGAGCGAGGAGGTGTACGGTTGTCAGCAAGATGTATTATTACCCGCAAACGCTATAGAGTGCGGAATGATCCCAGCTTACCTTGTTAGAAATAACAGACGTGTAAAAAACGCAACTGAACTTGCGAATATGTGAACAGCTGATTTCATACTGGACCCTTCTTCTTTAGTTCCAAACGTAAAGTAATTAATATTTTGTCATTGAAAAGGTACATGATATTGACATGTGAATAATCAATGTCTCAGCTACCTTAATGCCCACAACTTTCCAAGAAACTACGCAAAAATACAGTCCGTTTTATTTACCTCTACCGTTATTTTTCATTAAACGGATCGTAAAATCAAAGAAGCAAAGTACAATAAGTTCGTTCCTGTTCGCGCCACAACTCAGTTACACTGGGTCCTAAAATTAAACACACGACAAGTTCTTGCCCCTACCGCCACTGCTCACTTTACTGGGTTGTGAAATCAGACGAAACAAGCAGGGTGATTTTCGTTTTGTTTCGTCTACCGCCACTGCTTACTTAGTAATGGGTCATGAAATCAAAGTGAAAGTTGAGCATTACTATCTGAACTTACAGTATAACAGAATGAACGTTTCCGCTTCTCCAAAATAAATTAATTCTTGACAAAATAAATAAAAAGCAGTAATACCATGTGACCTTGAAAGCAGATTGGAACCATTTAAATATTTTTGATCTAATGTCACCGGAAAATAACTGAAGGACTACACTTCAGTACCACTTCTGTGTGCATAAACGAATCAAATTATACGGACTTTTTTATGTTTGGTATCCCATTGTGTTATCTATATAATAATAAAATAATAATGAGTACTACACCCCGGCAACACAACTTTTTATTAGGCGCGTTCGCAAAATTGCGTAAAGGACTATTAGATTCGTCATGTCTGTCTTTCTTTCTGTCTGTCTCTCTGTCCGTCCGTCCGCATGGAACAACTCGGCTCCCACTGGACGGATTTTCAATTTGATATTTGAGAGTTTTTCGCAAATCTGTCGAGAAAATGCAAGTTTCATTAAAATCTAACGAGAATAACGGGTACTTTACATAAAGACCTATGTACATTTACAATAATATCTCGCTGAATTCTTCTCAAAATGAGAAACGTTTCAGAAAGGAGTTGTAGAGAAAAAAAACACACGTTTTATGTTCAATAACTTTTTTTTTTTTTCGAAAGTCGTGCCGTTTATGAGATAATGTGGAAAAATATGGTACAGCCGGACAGGCCACAGGTGACAATATAATACGGCGCATGCACGTTGCGTGCTGGGTAACTAAGGCTACAGACACACTTTCGGAATACGTAATATTATTGCTTCTCCACGGTAACAATGGTTACACGAACGCGCCTCAATGTTACGTTTATAAGTTCATTGCCTGTCTTGTCATTATTCAAAATAACAACAAGAAGTTGTGTTAACGGTGTACAGTACCGTCTGCTGAACGAACATCGTTTATGCTCGAGAACATAATCTATTTACGACCTTTGCCTGGACCCCTGTCATATGCTGCACGTGCAGTAGAGACTTTATTTTTGTTTGTAAATTTTCAAGTGGTCAAAATAAAAATGAAAAAAATAAACCCCTTTTTAATTTAACCCTTCAGAGTCCAGCGGTTACTGTACATGCCGCAGTGTTTAACTAACATTCCGCCCCAGTGTACATATGTTACATACTATCTGACAAAAACAGCGATTATTTCCGTACACAGCATCCACCGACTGGCGTTGTAACGGAGAGGGGATGTGTTTACTGCGCGGTACGAACTGTATCTTTAAATAAAACTCAGGTTAATTGCGGTAAATGTTTGCATATTTATGTTTCTCCTCTTGCAATAAATGTGGCGCCTTTCAGTACACCATACTCTCGGTGTAGTATTTTTTCTTCTCTTTTTCTATCTACTCTTTAGACGGACAAACACAATATACATGCTACTGCATACAACGTCTTCTTTTCCGAAAAATTTTCTTATCTGGAAATTTAGAATAATTATCCAATTATTTAAGATAATGTGAGAGAATATGCACTTGTAAGCATGTTTTTACAAATATACGTTCGCTTGAATGAGAATGTAGAACGTAAGAGGAATTGACATTAACAAATACTGAAGATGGATAAAAATTTGTTATGCAGCGTGATGTTAAATTAGAAACGAAAAGGCTACAGAGATGTATGAAAACCGAAAATAAGGTGGCAAGATGAAATATTCCGTGGACAGGGAAGCCCAGACGGAAACTACTTCAAGCAGAAGACTAATACAAATTAGCACATTTGTAACTTTACAATGTTGAAACAAACAGCATTCTTCTTCGCGAAACGTCCTCTGAAAGACAAGGAGTCAAATTCCATCGATCACTAAACACCAGAATCCACTGATTACATTCACGTCAAATTTGCATGCATATATAAATAAATAAATAAATAAATATATATATATATTATAGTTGAACACACACAAGCACACAAAATCTCACACATATTTATATTATTCAATGCAATATGAACAGTTTATAGGCACTGTTCCTAAGTGAGCCTACCCTACAGTAGCTTTCTTAAACAATATATTTTACAGAGTATTGTGCGAGTTTACTCACGAGGTCTGCACTTCGAAGATGGAGTACCGCGCTTCGTAGGAATATCTGAACACCTGCAGGAATGAAAAAAGTAACATATCAGAACACTTTGTATACATCCAAAAAGAACCACAAAAATTCGCAATTAAAAATTACATAACTCAGTTTTGGTTTTTGAAATAATTGTTTGTGAGTTATTATAAAAGGCTAGAAGAAGGGGCAGGCGGTGGCGCAGTTGGCTGAGGCACTACACCACAACAAGGGAGGTTCCGGGTTCGATTCCCTGTAGCCCTGGATTCCACTCCCATTTCCTTGGGGTAAAGTGCGACAGGCGCCTACCGTTCTAGTTGTGTCGAATGTAAAAGTCTTCATGACTTGTTACGTGAAAGTTTTCGAAGGTTTATAAATTGATGGGTCGCTGGGGAACAACTGTTTAGTAGTGATGTAGGCCTAAGAAATTTCATATGTTCCGCTTACTAATGCTAAGCGGAATAATAGGGGATCATGTCGTCTAAATTTTACACAGAATTCAGGCTGAGAAAAACCGAAAAGGAAAATTGTGTCATATTTCAGAAACTTGCTGCTCTCGTGTAAGAATGTTCTTTCGACTTGTGGTTCTCAAATGGAGTCTGGATATACAGGCCATTCTAATATTACGCCATGATTTCAAACGGTTATACTTACAGCCCTTATGGCACTGGTTCTCACATCACGACACTAATAAAGCACGGTAAATTTTATTCACGTAAAACACAGTAAATGTGAGATCTTTGTTCATCGAATGCCATATGCAGAAACGTTTAAATATTACTGTAATTATAGCCAGCGTTTGTTTCGTAATGGTTTAAATGGCAACTGTGATTTATGCACTAAATTTTTTCAACTTGAAAGCAGGTATAACTACACTAATAATAATAAAATCCCAACGTATTTCAACGTGTTTTGTATTTTGTCACAACGAAATCAGTTTACTTCAATTGCATCCACTGCGTCGTCTTTGGACGACTGTATCTAATAAAGTAAATATATACTAATTATGCATCAAATTTGGTTAAGTAACCTGGATGAATTGTTGTCTGAAAATTGATTCAAAGAAATTAGGGCAATGCAACACAATTCGTAATCTGTAAACACACATGACAGTATTCTGTGTGCAGATAAGAGCACAGTGAGATGACTGATATTACAATATTGTCAAAATCCAGCATTTTAAAGTGTAAAGTTCATCCCCGTTAGTGAAAGCTGCATGAAATCCAACTGTTTAATACTCCAAACAGAATACTTTCTGCCTTTTGTATCCGACTTAGTTTATTTTACACACCTCTCAGTACCTCAGGCTATATAGCATGAACTAGTACGATGACTGGTGAATGACCCGTAAAGTTGTCCTTTGCAAGTCATAAAGGCATATGTGGGAATGGAGGTATCGCTCCAACTATTCATAATCTCGGCACTAGATTAGAGTAAGCTGTCAGCTTTACTCCCCAGCTGCTCTACCCTCGGGGAAAGACCTCCCGGTACCCAGAACCCCAAAGCCGGTTTCGACGCTTTGGAGAAGAGAAAAATCTCTTACCCCTCCCGGAAATCAAACCACGATTCGTCGAACATCCAGCCTGTATGCTAGTCACTTTACCAACTAGGCTACTCTGACTCCAAAGTTTCTCTGTATGTAATTAATTAAACACCACGTCAGGGTGTATTTACAGCTCCATTATTGCGAGGATTTCAGTGCTTAGCTGCACACGATGAACAACTTGCCCCAGGAACTCAGAAAACAAGGGGTGGATAGGCCCTAGAGACGGTATGGAAAACAGCGTTGAAGAGAAGTCTTCGCCTCTGACGAAAAGAAATATCGATTATACAAAATTTCAAGTTGTATTCACTGTGCATCTTGATAACTAAAACTTTTAGAAACCAACATATGCACTATATTTTCATAAGTAAGTCAATTACCCCTATATATGTTTCGGCTTTTAACAAGCCATCCTCAGGGGGTCAAAGTTTTACATATGCTTTACATCCTTTAGTTCAATTTTTAAAACAACTCGTACATCCACATAGAATAAAATAAAATTTTAATTCCCAATGGATTATGGTATCATTATTTCCAGCTGTCGAATTATGTAAAATCCAAGGGCTGTGTGTTACTAGTCTCTCATAAAAGGTTAAAAGTTTCTTTAAAAATTTACATATCTATTGTTGTTTTAAATTAATGGCAGTCCTGTTTTGTATACATGTTATCTCAAGTAGGTTGACGTTACCCTGTGGAAATATGAACGGATATCAGCATCATTATAACGAACCCGGTATCATAAAAATTATGTTTAAGAAAGTGTTAGCTATACGTGTATATTGGGACATACCTGTATTATGTTGCTACGTGTCCTGTGTTGTGATCTGCACCGGCTGGTTGCGTTGTGACTTGTGTAGGTTCGTGTTACAGTGGTTTTGTCATAGATATCTGCATAGGATTGTGCGCATGCGTGTTGTGGGTGGTGGGGTTAATGATGTTAAATAGGGGATTTTCTTCTCCTGGATGTTATTCGTTCATCAGTGTTCCTTTTTTTTTAAATGTTGTTTATATAAACATTCTCCTAAATGTTCATGTGCCAACCTTTTTTACAGGTTTTTAATAATTCCAGATATGTAGTGCATAAGTTGATTTTGGTTCATTAGTTTTTATATATCTATGGTGTTCTATGTAGCGTGCTTTCAAGCTTCGTCCGGTTTGGCCATATATTGCGTATTACAAGTGTTGCATCGTAAACTGTATATACCACTGTTTGTGTATATGTCAAGGTTCTTTTTGTGAGTCTTTAGTAAGTTTTGTGTTGTATTTCTAACTTGATATGTGATCTGTAGATTAGTGTTTCTGAAAATATTGGTTACTTTTCGTATTATGGGGCTATAATATTCAAATATTACCCATTTTTGTTGTTTTGTTGTGTGTGTGTGTTAGTTGTTTTGTGTTTTGTTTAAGTTCTTATTTATAATCTGCTTGTTTAGGTTTTCGATGATGGTTATTGGATGGCTTGTTAAAAGCCGAAACATACGAGTATGTAGGGGCAATTGACTTACTTATGAGAATATAGTGCATATGTTGTTTTCTAAAACTTTTAATCGATTATACAGTTCTCGAGCTCGTAGAATAAACTACTTCATGGCAAACATTCATATGATACAAAGTATTACCTCTGTTTACACCTTAACCTACAGCACTCATTACATATAAAGCGGCCCCGTCTGTACCACGAACTGCGCTGCAGAGTTGGGTTTGAGGATTTTACGAGTATAATTGTGTACATAAAACTCGGGGAGCAGATTCGTCGTTGCCATGAAAACTTTTCTGGCACATAACTTTAAGCACAATACATGTAAAGGTAAAGGTAAAGTTCACCCTAGAACAGACCATGAAGGCCCAGAGGGGGAGTAGAGGTATAGCTCTACTCTTTCTTTAACCTCGGCGCTACATGGGGGTGGGTGGTCAACGCCACGCCCCGGCCGCTTTACCCCCGGGAATGACCTGGTACCCATTGTACAGGAGGCCCGGTAGGCCCCAGGGCCGGTCTGGACGGGTGCTGAAAATCTCGACCCCACCGGGATTCGATCCCCGGACCGTCCAGGTTGTAGCGAGTTGCTATACCGACTGAGCTATCCCGGCGCACCACAATACATACAAAAGAACATAACAACAAAGTGGAACTAAACTTGGTGTTTCAAATCGAAACCAAAGTTTTCTGTTTCACATCAGATTTCATACTCAGCAATATTAAAAGAGAGTTACGGAACTGCTCCTTGAGTTTCAGTACCAAAATTACAATAGCATCCAATCCAATTCTGTGCTTTATTCATGGTATAGACTGATCGGAAGCTTGTATTCAGCCCCGTCCTTTCCAAACCACTCGTATTTGATGCATAAAGTTTTAGGATATTAAGTACAAAATATTTTATCACTGAACTAATCATTATTCTCATGGAAAGCAAGGCTCTGTAACACTTGACGGTTCGCAGTGAGAGACTGTATGCTAAAATCACATAAAGACACGAAAGCAGACGCGAATTATTTTTGAGCCTATAGAAGCTTACATTAATATTCCCTTTGTGCGTATGTATAACGATTATGGAATTGTCCATTAGACAGTGACATTGGCAGGAATATGGGCAGAACACTGCGCTGCTATGGTTGATCCCCACAAATGAGTGGTTTGTGCTACGCACGCACGACAGCACAGTGACAGATGTAAAACTTCATACGAAGCACATTCACAATACAATGGCAGCCTTCTCATTAAAACACATCTAATAGCGTCCCTATAAATGGCTATACTAATATAAAAGTGCCGATCCCAGTGGTCGCGCGGTCTAAGGCGTGGGTCTGCGGCCGTTTGCTTGCCGGGATTGCGGGTTCGAATCCCGCCAGGGAGCATGCATGTCTTTCTCTTCTGAGTGTTGTTTGTTGACAGGTCTTTGCGACGGGCCGATAACTCGTCCAGAGGAGTCCTACCGAGTGTGGTGTGTTTAACTGAGTATGATCTCGAAACCTCGAAAAGGAGGAGGCCTAGGACCATTAATGCTGTCGAGTCATGCACAAAAATGTATAAAATGTATTATTTTCCATAAAACGCATCCTACAATATCCTTCAGAACGCGTATACTGATTGGAAATCTTGTATTCTCCCTTACCCCCGGAGAATAAGAGGCTTTTAACACTTTGTAACCAATTCCTGCGACTGAATAATAATTTTATAGTGAACTATTCACTATCATCCCGATTCTTCGTCTCTGTACGTTAACTAATAAATAACTCCAAAGCAGTGTAACACCCATGGAATAAAATTCTTTGAGACAGCTTGTAATCTCCAGGTTGGTATAATAATTCCCTGTATTTTATGGAACCCAAATATTCATGCATTTATCATATTACCCATGTGCGCTACATGCCTTATGCATTTTGACCTTCTTCGCTTTGCAACTTCAATAAAATTTTGCGCAGAGCAAAAATTACGAATTTGTTCACAAGGCAATTTTTCTTCACTCTCGTCACTTCTAGGGCATGCAGTGGGCATTGAAGAAATTGTAATGCGTAAAAAGCTTCAGTCAGAATACCTGATGAGATCATTTTGAGATCTAAATGGAAATGGAAGGGTAATATTTACACTGATCTTAGAGAAACAGGCTGACATTGTGAAATGTACTGTGCCTTACTCAAGAGAATGCAGTTGACCTGAACAGCTTGGGTAAGAGTTCCTTAACACTCGCGACGACCGTCGGGGGAAACATATAGATGCTGTCGAAAAGTTTAGTCTGTATCACTGCATGACATATTTCCACTGGTCGCAATTTGTTAGGTGTCTTATTTATAACAAGCCTAAAGTGAAATTTATGCCCAGCTATAAGCACACAAAACACTACAGAAGATAACTGTATTATCTGACACGCACAAAACACGACTGCACTTCAGCCCAATGTATTTTTAACTGGAATGCATCGCCTACTGGCCAAATGGACGGTCGGCCTTTACCCAGCGCAAACAACTTACAAGGTCAACTGCAAATTCTTCAGTCAGTATCAGTAACCAGATTCTCAGGATAGAATCCAGTGGCTAGCTCTTGTAAAGACAGTAATAAATACTGGAGATCCATACACGTCGGGAAATGTTTAACTCTCGTTGTAACTATCAGCTTTTCAAGAACAGCTATGTTTCATAGAGTTGGTACGTAAGTTAGATCTTATACTTAGTCACTGTGGTTCTACTACAAACAAGTTATAAAGAAACACTAATAAACACAGCTAAGGCACTACTGAAACTTACCTTCTTGATATCCATTATCAGCAGTATGTAATTGAGGTCACTGGACACCCTGAAGTCTATGGCATTTAGCTGTCTCTGAAATATGAAAGATACTGAAATATCATGATCTTTAGCCTAAAAGTAGCTATATAAGACTAAGGTAAAGCTGTTCAATGCCCACACAGCGTAAACATATTTCGAACAAACGGGGGAAACGTTAATGAGATTGTATTTCATGTAACGTATAAAGACTATATGACGAGCCAGTTTTTAGAGGATCGATAAAACTCGATATACCTCGATTACAACCTACCAGTAACTAAAACCATTCTGTCTACGAGGACACTATAAAGGCACATGGCGGTGCAAAAGTATAGCTCTACTCACTCCTAAACTCGACAATAGATGGAGTGATTGGTTAGCTTCATGCCTTGGACGGCTTAACCCCAAGGAAAGGCTGGAAGCTTTGGAGAAGAGAAAAACCTTTTGCCCCTGCTGGGGAATCTAACCACGATTCCTCAGACGTCCACCCGTAGCCTAGTCACTATATAGACTAAGCTAATCGGGCAAGTTAGTGTAGACTCAAAGTATTGAAATTCATCGAATTGCTATCAGTAGTTTCAGAGATGAAACGTGCCTACTGAAAACACAATCGAAAGATATATACACATCATAAAATAATTTATTACGAAATTAAATACGAGGTCATGTTGCAGACAAAACATACCCAAAGAAAGCAATGTCTACAAAGAAAGAGAACGTGCAATTCGATAATTTCCATCCACTATATTAAGCATTTGACGGATAAATCTCAAACACAGTAATTTGCGACGCAAAAAATTCAACAATGATAGCTCAACGAAATATAGTAGCCAAAGATATTTTTACATATCCAAGAAGACTGAAGTTATGAAAGACATTTTATATTATAACACTACAGCAAATAAACTGTAACATATTGCCTGTCATAATATAATATAAAGGGATTTGGGATTTCAAAACCTTCCTTGATACAATACGTGGTTGTAAATATTTCCTCTGTATATATTTAAACTGGCCGGGTGATGGCTTCTGATATAACCCGAAACATGTAGTCAAGTTATTCTTCATCTTACATCAGCAACAGCAGTTGCGTTCGACTGAATGGCCATTTTATATACCTGTCATAATACATACACAACTGTACTCGTATATCTCAAACCAAGAATGTCTTTCGCATATATTTATTTAATGCAAGTTCCGCAAATAATGCACACCGTTAGATACAAATAACGTAACTTCAGTTAATACATACACCGGAACAATTGTCAGTATACACACAGGCATCGTCCGAACCTACTGATAATGCAATGATGGCTATTCTGTTACGCTTTTTGGTACGGAGTTAAAAGCCAATGTAGACGCTGATGGCCTGAGTTATTTTCGTTTTAAATGCCCATGCCTGCACCTGGAGGGACAGCATTGTTCCTTTCGGCAGTGAACAGCTACGTTTAACTCGACATGTTGTCTCGTTTGGCCGATAAACAGGAAAGCGAAATGAATGAAGAAAATCACATGGAGTATATGCATTCGAAGTAAAACAGAAACAGTTGTGATAATCCGACCGAGCTATTTGAAGCTGAGAGAGAAGTCATATAGTACGAATTCAGAACAGGCTTTCGTTTCTTTTTCTAAAGAATTCGCAATGACCTGTTCGCTGTATGTCATGTATTTAAAAGGGCGACCCGTCTCAGCCAATAACACAGAAGGCAACGAAGGTAAACGACAGTAGACTCAAAATATTACCGTCGACTGTACGAACTAACACCAGCTTGTAGTGAACCAACGGATGATTTTACACTGCCTATGGGAAAGTAAATGCGAATTACCATTTAGTATCGCGAATAGGCCGTGCCATGGCTCAGGTGGTTAGTCGCCGGCCTCTCACCGCGGAGGCCCGGGTTTGATCCCGGGGTCAGTCCATGTGGGATTTGTGGTGGACAAAGTGGCACTGGGTCAAGCTTTTCCCCGAGTACTTCGGTTTTACCCTGTCAGTTTCATTCTACCGGTGCTCCATTACACGGAAAAACTGAAAAAATTAATCATCTTCATCACGGGGGTTGCGCAATAAACCTCAAGGCTGCGGTGCGTCCGTACCTTCTGCTGCGGAACCCTTCACAAAAAAAAAATTAGTGTCGCGAATTTTCATACATAAGTTGACCAGTTCACTACTTATGAGCTGAAAAAGCGTCAAAATTCAAACACTTGAAAGTGTCAGGAAGAAATCAAAGTTATACCACTACTTAAAACTCTTTAAAATCTATTGGTTACTTTATTCATCACCAGATTTAGAATTCAGAAATTCTTTGAGTAAATTTTGCCCGTACAGTGGTTTTTATGTTATTTTTTTTAGAATCTCAGAACAATCGTCGATTATTTTTATAACCGAGACGGGGTGTGTTTACTGCGCAGTGCGAATTGAATCTTTAAATATAATTCAACTTAATTTTCGTCTTTAAAGATTTAAGAAGAAATTAAGATAAGATATAATTTGCAGAATGCTCATTTTACAGCGTTTTGTAGACATATTTTCTCCACTCTTCACAAAATACTGTTACGATGATCAAATCAAAAAGGAAGATACGGGCGAGTCATATAGCACGCAGGATAGGCATAGCAAATGCATACAAAACTTTAATTGGAAAACTCGATAATAAAGAGACCACTTGGCAGACCCAGGCGTGATTGAGAACATAATATTAAATGGAACTTCAATAAGCAGTTTATGCTGATGTGGAATGCATTCATGAAGTTTAGTACAGGGACCAGTGGCGGGTTCTTATAAACTGCAATGAAATAGGGGTTCTGTGAGAGGACAATAATTTATTTCACAACTGAACTACTAGCTCTTCTCACAGCGTTACTATGTACAATACAGTAAGACTCAAATATCCCCACGTCTGAAGCATGTTCACCTGTAGCAAGCCGGTCACTCAGATTCGTGCGGTGTACTAAACTGGAGAGGTCTGACCCGTCGCTATGGGAGACAAATGTAAATACCTCCTGTGCTCAGATAAATTATTCATGATTTGAATAAGCAATGCTTTTGGATAAGCGGACCGTTGAGTCCCTGAAGGTGCATGAGCAAACACCACGCTCTAGCCTTAGCAGTCTCGGTTTTACACGTGTTTTAGTTTTGTTGCCCTTAGCATTTTATTTTTCCAACGAAAACTATATCTTTGTCAACGCACCATATAATATATTTAAACATACATTAAGAAGATCCTGTATAACGTATGATTTCTGAAAGGCTGTATTTCGAGTCCCATGCTGTTAATTTATAATTTTCTTGTAACAGAGTAACAAGAACGCTGCAAAGATATGGCATCACAAAGTTACGACTCATCATAGCACTGGAGTTAGCTGTAGGTTATTTAGTCTAAGCAACAACCTCACGGTAGGAAAAAAACTTCGGCGTAATAAAATTTTATATGATGCATAAACTGTTCAAGAAATATTTTAGCTGCTTTTTTTAATGTCAACTCTCAAAGTGATATTTTCTGTCTTCAGAGAAATGGTAAGTTCGTAGTGGGTGACGTTCTTAACACAAGATATTTCTTCAGTAAGCTGACTCGTCGTGTTCTAGACAGATATAGTGTCAGGCGAAGTCAGAACCGTAAAAGTATACTCAGAGTTTATCATTTCTTTGAAAAATAAACCCCTAACCAAATAATGACAAGACGTCAATATTTTAAAGAACAAGTACCCAAGAGCTGAAGCTGTGTGTGGGCTGAAGAAAAACCTGGAAAGTGGAAGGAAAAAACGTAATAGAAACGGAGACACAGGTGGAATAGAATATTTACAGAATGATACAGAATTATTGGACCTCTTATGTAACACCCCAATTCCTTAAGAAGCTAATAGTTCGTCAGCTGATAAGTAATTTCTCGCATTTATGGCAATCGAATTTTCATTACCGTGTTCATAACAGCCGGCCCACCTATACCGAGCTAAATAAATCCACTCCATGCCCTCCCATCCTACTTCCATAAGGTCATTTTAATATTATCCTCCCATCTACGCCTACGTCTTCCAAGAGGTTTCTTTACTTTAGGTTTCCCCACGAGAACCCTGCATGCATGTTTCTTCTTCCCATGCTTGCCGCATGCCCCGCCCACCTCAACCTTCTTTATTTGATCACCCGAATAACATTTAACGAGAAGTAGAAATGATGCTCCTTATTAAGCAGTTATCTTCCAGCATCTTGTTACTCCCTCTTAGGCCAAAGTATCTTCCTCAGCATCCTGTTCTCGAAAACCTTCAGCTTATGTACTTACGATAATGTGAGAAACCAAGTTCCACACCCATACAAAACAACAGGAAAAATTACAATTCTGTTGATTTTAATGCTTATTATTTTAGATAGCATACGGAAAGGCAAAAGATTCTGGAACGAATGGTAGCAGATATTTTCTGAAATTAATTTGGTCTTAATTTCTTCGTGCTTGCAATTTTAGTATATTAGTGTGCTCTGTGTAAAGCATATACAGAATCTGCGAGAAAAATACGTGTCAAAATAAATCGGACGTTAGGAAATAGTAGGGCTCGTACACTACAGGAAGGTAGCAATAATTATGCCGATACGTCAATAGACATTCTTCCAAAATACAGAAGAATATCAGTGTTTTTGTAACCTATGTTTAATTAATCTGTTTATACATATTCATTCATTTCGTGTAATACGATAGACACATTAATATTTGTCTCCCAAACATTCTGTTAGATTGCTGCTCTTTCGAGTGCACAGTGCTGACACGGCGGTAAATTATTACTGGCCCTCGTCAAAATGTCAGGAGATTTGAATCCCGGTGTGGTTAACATCAGCAGCTTATGTCATATAACAGACTGGAACAGGCTGGAATGCGTTATGCAAAACACACGAGATTATGACACATACCAGCAAAAACATAATATGCCAAGGCCCACCTTCTGTTTAGTTTAAATGTACGGAGAGAAGAGTATATTATTTTGTAAAACATAAGTTTCTGTTATACGGCTTTAACACGAATTTCATACGATATATTCAGTGTTTATACAAAAATACAATAACACTTGCCAGCCGCAGATATACCGACACCCAAGAGATGAGTCTTTCACCAACAATCCTATCCGCGCTGGTGCTTGCTGCATCCTGATAATCCTAACACATAAAGCTTTAGCCAAAATCTCCCTACTGAAACACGCTCTTGGAGTAACTGTGAGTGTAGGTACTGATTTTATTTTATGAAATACACACAGAACATCATGCGTGACAAATTTTACAAAACTATGAAAATAACAGCATGGAGTAGTCCTTCTTTAAAAGCTGGCAGAATTTAGTCCGCACCTAATAATGTGTTCCTTGACACCCACATTCACATGTGGGTCTCCCAAGCGATCTATTTCCTTCAGATTTTCAGGCTAAAGTTTGTATGCACGCCTTATCTCTTCCACGATTTTTATATATTCCACCAAAGAGAAGATGAACCATGAATTTCTCATTATGTGATTTTTTGCATCCTCCTCTTACTTCATGTACCTCAGTTCCAGTTATTATTCTCCTCAGCACGTTGTTCTCAAGCACCCTCAGTACGTATTCTTCGCTAAGGTTCTGCTTAAACGGCGACAGTTCTCATGCTATTTATGTTATCTGGCGTTATTGTATGTTTGTAGGCCCCATGATTACAGACGGTGTGACAAACAGAAATGGAAACCTAATAAACATTCTTACAACATTTTTTGAAACGAGTTGAAAACTGGCATGTCTTTCTTCGTAATTTATTAGTGCTTTGCCTACTTTGTTTTGGGCAACATGGTAGAAACTTTAGACCGTAAGAAGTTGGGTTAATCTCGGGAAGATGAGTGACAAATTAAAAATGTGAATTGTTTAAAAGTATTGGACATGAAATTAAAATGTGAAATGTACTTACAAAAGTTGAGTTGGTCATGAGGACCCTGGTGGTGAGATTCTCTGCATTGAACAGCGTCACTCCGCCCTCCACATCTCGGTACACCAGGTCCACTTCTGTGGGGACACATAAAGAAGCGATCAGCTCCCCATACCTGCATATTTCTCAGTTGATAATAAACTGTGTCGCATTAGTCGAATATAAGACATTCCTTACTTCCCGCCACCATTAACAATGACTGCGTAGGAAATGGCAATTCGGTAGTTATGAAGTTTTAGAGTCCGTCAAATTATTTCCACATTTAGTCTGTTTTACGTAGAACGTTGAGAAGATGAGCATTGTTTCCATAAACATTACGTAATTAGGTTCATCTGATACCGTGCAGTAAATCACAAACCGTAAAATTAAAATTAATGATGATAATAATGGTAATTTAAAATATAAGTGTCATACAAACGTAACAAAGAAGTGATTTCGAGAGTTTGGCTTCAGATTGTGTCAGGCCAATTATCTACAAATGTATGAACATCTGTGGCTGAAGGAATACTGATTGAAACAAGCCAAATTGCTCAGCTTCATTGAATCTTCAGACATTCGTCTACCTCTTCCACGAATTAAATCTCGCTTTGGCTCTCTGAAAAGGAAAGCGGCAGGGACACTTTTGCCAAAATTTCACATAAGCTCCTCTTAGATTTGCACTAAAACATAACATAACAGTAATTAAACAAATATTAATTAGAGAGATTAGGGAAGGGATCACCATTTATGCCAATTTTCCGAGTTGTAAAAACAAGAATTCTGGATTAACTTAAATAATAGAGAATAAATTTTAAACTGCAACATCTAACACTTCATGACTCGTGGCTGAAGAATTAGTCAAGATATTTCGGAATGTGGAGGTAACCAATTCTTACACTGAGCACCAGAATTCTGTTTGCCTCAGAATTATCTCCCTGTAGCAGTTAAATCTGGAGACAGCGATTAACGTTCAGTGCAATTTTCACACCAGCCACTACCCACAGATGTCAGACAAGTGGAACGGATTTGGTGCACTGCACTGCACTACTTAAGCACTGTCTATGAACCATCGGTGCACAAACACGACCAGACGTCAGGATATAAACTTGACAGAATCCGAGGCAGGTCTACACATACTTGATGAATAAAGTTAAAGGGGCTAATGTAAAATCGGCTCCTTTTCTTTATTCATTTATTTAAGTCGTGGTTTGTTCTTTACATTAATCTGTGCCCGTGTCAACAAGTTCTTGAAGACCACATATTCTTTAAATAGACCTATTTACATTGATATACACCCTTATTTTACCACTTACACTCCACATCACTACCATACCATTACTGTTAGTCCACACTAACATGATTTCTCTTTTCTCCAATAATTTTCTTTTTCATTCTACTTCCTGTTAGCCTCCCATAACGGATCCTTCTTGCTCATTTTATTTTCCCATTTGCTTCTGATTTTAAATACGTATCTTCAAAACATTTACCTCCGTTACATTTGTACATATCAATACCTTCACAATAAACCATTAATTACATACAATTTCTTCTGTCCACTTTTCGTTCCTGAACATTTTAATAATACATGTTTGGCATCCTCCTTCCCCATACGTAAGGGAGATATTTCTCTCTCTAGTCTTCTCCTAATCCCTCTTAGCTTCATCCATGCTTTCAGCGATATTATTCCTTTCCTCTCCTTTCATCTAGAGTCATCACGGTACTTCTTTTACCCCATTCTTTGCTTCAAACAAATGGCGTCAGTGAGTTCTTCGTTCTTCTGGATTGTTACGCAGCGTATGTTGGTAGCTTTTTACGACGTTTCGGGATATCCAATCGGTAGAGTCTTCAAAGGTCAAACAGTCCTCTTGAACTGCTTGAACCTTGAAGATGGAACATACGCTGCGTAACAACTCAGAAGAGCGAAGACCTCATCTACACAGCGGCGGAAGCCTGAAATCTCGCAAAAGGCGTCAGTGCTTCGTAACAGCTGTACATATAATTACGTACAGTAGCAAACAAAATCTTTACCACTTTAAATCAGATAATACAGGCTTAGATAGTACAAGTTAATACAATAATCGATGAGGAAAAAGCGCGAATAACCCTATTAAGCAGGGGAGAATAAATATATGTATAAAATGCAATCGGAAAACTCGAAGGCAAGGACCATTTGGGAGATCTAGATGTAGATCAAAGGATGATATTAAAATGACTTCTAGAGGTCATTCTTTCATTCATTTATTCATTCTGTAGTCTGTCTTACGACAGGTCCGTAGCCTCTTCCAAAGCGAGTTCTCCATAGGGTGAGATCTAGTGCTTCCTCTTTCCAGTATATTCTCTTTTCCTTAATGTCATCCAGTAGCTGCTTACGCCTTCTTCCTCGTCTTCCCGTCACTTATATCCTTCCCTCTAACTTTCCTTCAATCACGTGTTTTAGAACGCAGTTTCTACGCAAAATGTGACCAATCCAGTTAGCAATATAGAGGTATAGGGTATGAAATTGCGGACTCAATTCATCTAGCCTAGGACGGGGATCAGCGGCGGGCTCTCGTAAACATGATATCAACCATTTGAGATTATAAAAGGCAGGGAATGTGTTTACTAGATCAGCTACTATCGGCTTCACAGAGTTTCTTATTACCAGTAATGTAAACATAACAGATCAGGATAATTATATTCGAAGAGCTATTCAGACCTGTAAACGAGTCGGTGGAAGTCCAAAGCACAAATGTTTATTGACTGCTAGCCACTGCTGTTGACCAGTGTTAAATACAGTATGCTTTAAGGTGCAGCATAGAGTTACTAAAAGTGCATGTGTTTTGAAGGTCACTTTATAAGATAAATGACCCACGAGTAATATGGTATCATAGGGTTACTTTGACGTAACCACAATTTTCTATTTTTATCGTCAATATATACTGTGAGTGTGAGTGCGCAGTATTGATGTTCTATTGTAAAGGTTCACACATAAATTACACGAAGTACGTAAAAAACAAGTTTGGCAACAACACAAAAAGTTTCTAGTAATCAGTATCTAACTTTATAAGGAAGTGTTTTTAAGGTTATAGTAAGAGGATTCGTCATTTGGTGTGTAGCAATTAGATCAAACATCAGCTGCCTGCAACTGCGTGAGAAGACATCCAGATTATGTGTAGAGTGTTCTTGAAATTTTGGTCCATTGCCTTTCGGTGAGACCCGTGAAGGTGGACCAAGCCTGGAATGACTTATACCCATTTGCTAATAATAATAATATTCTAAATATTAACATATTTGGTTATTCAAGTTTAAAGCAATCTCGAGTTTTATTTAATAGCTTTGGTTAATCAAGTTTAAGGCAATCTCAAGTTTTGTTTAATAGCTTTGGTTAATCAAGTTTAAGGCAATCTCAAATCTTGTTACATTCGAGGCTTTAAAACAAGTATACCAAAGTGCAGCCGTAGCAGGAATTTCTGTTTATGTGTGATTCCCACAAAATATTAAAAAACATAAGCACTGAGAGAGTCTCACACAACTTATTTACAAAAAGGAATACCGTTTTGTTGGTTATGTTAGATTGCCTGCCATTGTTTACAGTCCTCACATTACAACACAATATTATGTCCCACATAAAGATAAAGAAAGTGTCAATACAGACCACAGATAAAAACCGCCTTGCTTTAAAGTTGTGTTTCTCGTTCATTTTGAGACATACAATCATGGGACTTGTGCGGTATTTAGCAACACACGAAGTTCTGCTGCTGGCCTGCTGCGATGTGCACGCACATGTGCCAGTGACATTAGCAGTGTGCCTAATGCAGTCAGTATAATTATGTACAATGAGGAAAATCCTAAATGTGTTGTCAACCTACTGTTTCTGGTGTATTGGGGGTGAAAGTTTGTGGCTGAGTACAAACTGCTATTTCAGTGTTTTCAAATATTTATATTGCATTAAGCCTTAGCAAGCGCCACTGGATATATGAAGGGCACAAGTATTCCCAGTGTTATAAGACGGCGAACTTTGGGGCTACTCTCTTAGCGTGTTTTTGGTGGTGGGGAATTTGAATCAATTTATGAGACGTTTGAAAATTTATTTTTGAAGTTTCGTTACGAAGATCGCAGCCTGATGAGTCTTATTTCTACGTTTCTGAACGTCTTGTATCAAAGCTTTTCACTGCCAAATCACTCCTGCATCCTCAGTCTATTGTCAAGGCACTTAAATACACTCTTCAGTGAGACAAATAGAAAATACGACATTAAGTTGATTAGTTGTTACTTATAGGTACATAAAAACTAAAGTCATTTACAACAGCAAATTTTCGGATGAACAGGCATGCTATCTTTGAGCTAAGGACCAAGGGTCCTTAGACTTTTTCTCTCTCCGTAATCAGAATCCATGTCGATGAAACCGTCCACATTTACGGAACACAAGTTAAAACACGAGCACAAGTAGTATGGACGAACCGTAATGCGTCATACGATCATCAATTTCCAGGCCGTAGTAACCGTGAAACGCAATTTTTGACCGAATAAAGGAAGAGAGCCTCTAGGCGTAAAATCGATTCGTCTTTGCTATATGCAATTTAAGTAAACACGAAGGGTGTTGAAATAAAAACCACCAGGAAGGATGTGAAGTTCAGAAAGGACGTCGTACGCACAAGGATATCGATTTGTGGAGTACAAATATCTCTGTCACTCATCGTAGTTTGCAACGCAAAAAACCACGACACAAAACGTGATGCATTAGCAGCTGAGGTTACGCGCACACAACACACAGCTGCGAAGTGAAATAAAAACACTGACCCTCCAGAAAGAATTAAATATGCATCTATAATGTTACATGGAATTAATGATAAAGAATTTTCTCGCTGACGAAACTACGTTTCACATTAATGCTTGTATTTAGTGTTGGACGCTTTTCATTTAGTGAAATACGTATTAATTTAACCGTCTGAAGACTAAATTTCATCTAAATTACATACGAAACTTCAGTTCGTAGCTCGTATAGAATACAGTCCGTGTCCATTATAAAGGCTGATTGCTGAATGCTGTATAGGGAAATAATCGGTCTTTGTTGTGAGAAGCATATGAAAAACATAAATTTAATATGAGGCAAAGTGCAGGGTTTCCTCAAGTTACAGCCTGTGGTACGTATAGCTACCATTAGGCTTTCGACAGCTATTTATACTACGCAATATTTCTACAGCTTTTGGACAACCCTCAATCAGTTCTATGTTCTTCTTCTATGCCACTGGTTATATTTTTTCCTTATATAAGTACCGGTAAAAGGGCAGTGGATTTTCGGACAGACATACACAGAATGCCTAGCGTTGTACAGTAGTTTACAAACACGTGTAAATGTTTTTATAGGGCAGTGATCAGCGGACAACTAGTTGGGAAACAAATGGCCAAAACAATAGTTTTTTAAGTTAACAACTTCTGCACGATAACACAATCTGTGTTAAAATCACGGACAGGCTGTGCGTGTACAATGCACAGCAAGTGACAAGTGCACAGGCAGTGCGTCACACAGCAGGAACCTGCACTGCGTAGCTTCCGAGGCGTTAGCTTCCTGGTCATTCTACGAACAAGTGATACAGCATGATTCATAAGTCGAAAGATAAGGTTGTCCCTCTGGAAATCATCAAGACATATGTGGGGGGGGGGGGGGAGTAGAAGCATAGCGCCATTTGTTCTTAACCCGGGGAAGAGATGGATGAAATTGACAAGTTCCACTTCCCGGCCGCTTTACTCTCGGGGAACGGGTATGCGGTGCGCTTTGAGTAAGAGGTTGGTTGGGCCCCACAGCAGGTCTGGTTGGCTTGGCCCCACAGCAGGTCTGGTTGGTTGGGCCCCACAGCAGGTCTGGACGTTTGAAGAAGGGAAACACGTCTTGTTCCTGCCAGCAATGGAACCACGAACCCTCATATGCCCAACCCCAGCTTATTCACTATACTGACTGAGGTTCCCCGTCTCCGTTTAGCATGACAGTAATGGTAACTACCCTGTAACTAGAGGTTTCATATTATGTCTAAATTAAGTAATGGGGTGCGTCCAAAGTATTCTGTAATAAATTCTTGAAAACAGTAAATTTTTTGACGAAGAATAGAGATAGCTTCACAAATTAATGTTCAGTAAAATTCAGGGTAATTTGAATTTATGAGACAATTTAATTCTGCTTACTGAGTAGCAGCACAGTACCACCCATGATCAGACGTTATTGCCTCTTACTCTAGAAGAAACAGTTTGAGTAATCACCAAAGGATCATTGTCCTTTTTTTATTACTTGCATGTGATGTTGAGTTACTCTTTACGAATTACTCTGTTCCTTAATAGTTCAGGTATTTTAAATTATATGGCACATGTACGAGGTGTTATAAATTTTTATGGAAGCCGGAATAGTCTTCATTCCTACGCCAATAAAATTTATGTATGACTTACCCATAAGATATCGCGGTATAAAGGTTATATTTATATACATTTATTACATACAGGAGACCTCACCTCACAAGGTAAATATTTCTGGTAATAATTTCATTATAATCGATAAAATTTACGAGAAGAGAAAAAATTGACTCTTTCGGAAGAAGAGTGACTATTAGGAAGGCCGGGGTCCATTCTTCGCCGAGTTGTTTCCAAAATATAATCAGTTTTAGTGAAGAAATGAAGACGCCTATTTCTGACAGTTTTTAAATTATGAAGCCCAGAAGTGAAGGGCTTGTTGCATAAAAATGACAAGCCACACCATTTCAATTTTACAGAAAAACTTTATTCTTTATTAAATTCTATAATCATATTATTCTATTATAGCAAAAAAATTATAGAGCGAAACCTGTCTATAAAGGAACCGAAAGAGATCGATATTTTTTCCGTTGCAGGCAAGCTGCGCTTCATACAGATACTTCAAGCTTGAACCTTCGGGATTCCAGATCCCTAGGACTTTAAGACCTTAAGACAGGTTCCCGTTATGCCCAGGTTTCGTTTAAGACAGATTTAACTGTATATAATACTCTTCATCAATCTCATATTTCACCTAAGGTATCAAAGCAACTCCATCTTCAACGTGTGAGAGTGAAAAACTCTTTTGTCACAAGTGTGTCTTGTCATTTTAATGCAATCATCCCTTACATTTACTCGACTAATTTTTTGTTATTTACCGTCGAGGTGAGGAAGAGTGGACGTTTTATATATTACAACTTTACGAGAAGAACTCTTCTAAAAACCTTTTTAACGCCAGTTCATACTCCCAAGAAAACACACTATATTTCCAGTACAATAGAATGTGGTGTTAGGTACAGAAAGAATGAACGTTTATTCTGAGAACAAAACAAATCACACAAACACTCTGTGGGCGAAATTCTGCGTTATCAGTCTTCAAAACATGCGCTATGCGTAGTTACAGCTGTCAAAATACAGGATAAAACAGTTGCCAAGCAACGAAGCTACCGTGGACGTAGATCGCTTCTCTACTACAAAACAAACCATGATCATATTATAGTGACCACCAATGTTCCATATTCCTATACCATCAGTGTAGGTATAATATGCAAACTTGAGGCCACAATACTAAGGGGCTCAGTCTCATCTCACACCTGCAACTTACGAATAGGATCCGATATAATATGCACATTTGTGGCCGCAGTACTAAGAGACTCAGTCCCATCTCACACCTGCAACTTAAAAACAGGGTCTGATATAATATGCACATTTGAGGCCGCAGTACTAAGGGACTCAGCCACATCTCACACCTGCAACTTAAAAAGAAACAGTACAAAACAAGCAACATTCTCTGAAAGGATTTTGACAAACAGCTGAAATATTTAAACAACAGCAGAAGACACAATCACGCAGTAAACCAAAGAAAACCACGATAAATTTACTTTTCTGATTATTGATAGAAATATCCATCATTCAGATCAGCGATCTGAACTTTACGCATAAAGATGAAAATTCGAGTTTGATATACGATAGGATCGCGCTTTCTGTTTCCGATCTAAACACATCGATCTACGGGCACGCTATTCCGTACAATTACCTGACTTGTGGCATCATCCTAAGCTCGCCAACGTTACCTGCACCTGAAGCTGGGGACTTTGTAGAATTAATCCCGCTATAGATCGACACTGTGTCAGACTCATTAAAACCGCTGTGAGACCCTAAAATACCGCGGTTCTTTACTTGCGAATATGGAAATTCCCAAACAGAGAGACTAATCTAAAGTTATAAAAATACACTTTTTTATATGCAAATACCTTTTTTATGCGACCCTAGTCTAGGCGCTAGAGGCTGGCGCCCTAGAAAACCATGTATTAAACCACGCTCCTCCCACCAAGGGTAAATAGGATTTCAAATAAAGTGCACTATAATGCTCAGTCCTTCGCTTTTCTTGGATGTTACGCGGTGTCGGTTGGTAGTTGGTTACCGACGTTTCGGGATAACATATCGGTCCCATCTTCAAGGATAAAGCTTGGGTCTTGAAGATGGGACTGATACGTTGTCCCGAAACGTCTGTAACCAACTAACATCGCAGCCGCCTAATATTGCAGAAGAGCGAAGGCCTCTACACCATCGCGGCAGAAGCCTGAAACCTCGCATTACAATGCTGATTAAAATTTTATTATTACAAATTCACGATCATCATGGTATTAAAACAACTGTAATTTAGTCCGACATATTTCGTAGAATTTGTTGCCTCACTTAACTTGGCGCCCTAGGCAGTCGGCCTAGTTCGCCTATTTGGACAGGCCGCTCCCATATGCAGCGCATTGCTATTGCTATATATCTATCTTATTGTTAGCAGGATATTTTCAAATACCTGTCCCATATTCATACGAACAATGACTTTAAGGAATACCGTTTCCTACACATACAGTGACTACATTATTACGACTCAGATAATATTGCCTGTCACGTTCAAAACAACAAGTGTCGTAGCCAGAAGTATTGTAACACATTTTGTATTTCATAATTTCTTTCCCACCACGTGTCTTATTTAAATTGCTAATTATGTAGCATTTCCAAAGTATCTGCGAAAGAAACTTGTTGAATACGGCAACATTTATTGTTGTGGTAAATTACATACGTTTAAAATGCCATATGTTTGCATATGTACTGTCTTTGCCTGCATTAAGTTTGAGATTCTCTAAAATCTTTAACAGTGGGTGATCCATTATAAAGATACTGTGCTGGATACTGCTCACGGTCTGTGGTATATTCAATATACACAATGTTTCGGGGCTTGTTTTTACGCCTATCTTCAGGCGACTGGTTTCCATTACTATGGTTTTGTCATTTCAACTGTTTGAACTAATACCCTTAACTAACACTACCCTCAAATTACCCTGCAGGTGCATACTAACTACATTTTAATCATCAATTTTTTTCTATTTCATTGCCTTTATAGCTGGCCCAATTATAATTGTTTGAGCGTTATCTGTCTGTAGTTGTGTGGGGCAGTGGACAGGGTGTGGCGGCTTCCGGTGAAATGGATCGATGTTGGGGGGAGGGGGGTCAGCCCACAGTGAACTGGAAGCAAGCGGTTTCAATTCCCCTGAATGACTCGTTTCCAAAACTTCCTAATGGAAAGTTCCTTTATCCCCCTCTCCTCCAGTCTCAAAACTTTTACCCCATTTTCATCAAAATGTAACAACAGCGATGCAAGGAAAGAAGACGTGATAATTCTGAGTACAACGGACGTCTTGACTTCAACAGAAATTACATACAAAAATACTGATCAGAGATGTGATGAGGGAAGCCGGCCCACGGGCCTGCTCCAGCTCGACAACACTTTAAAATCGGGGGAGGGGGGTGGAAACATGACGATTTAAATAAATTAAAACTGAGTGCCTTCCTTGTATACCTACATTGTAATTAGATCTAAGGTCAATCGGGGATAAAGCGGGTGGGGGTGTGAAGCAGAACAGTTATTTGTCCAGTGTGGATGTTAAAATACGTGGAAGTATAAGGCTAACCTCCACTCCCCC
This sequence comes from Reticulitermes speratus, assembly GCA_021186555.1. Classification (NCBI taxonomy): domain Eukaryota; kingdom Metazoa; phylum Arthropoda; class Insecta; order Blattodea; family Rhinotermitidae; genus Reticulitermes; species Reticulitermes speratus. Next base: position 24,320,875 of record JAJKFL010000004.1, read on the forward strand.
GCACATCTTCAGGGCTTAGTACTTAAGTGTGGGGCACATTTAGTTTTTGCAGCCTGAAAAACCTTCGTGTACTTGACAGGGATGAGTGCAGGAAGTTTCTTTGCTACAACCTCCAATCACTTTCACAATCCACCGCATTTCTACAGCATGTAGAAATCGAACTTACTGCGCGACAGTCTGACACTGATTATCTTTACTAAGTGCGCAGCTACGTAAATTGTATTTTAACTCTTTGAAGAACGAATTTCATGTAACAAATAATCATAAATTAAATTTATACCTCATAGAAAACAACCATAGTGTACATTACAAACCCTGCTCTTTAGGGGAATAATCACGGCTAATTCAAGAATTATATGATGCCCATACATACATTCTGTGGTAAGAAAGCAAGGATTTTAATGTTAAGACAAGCGGAACTTCTAGTTTTAAGGGGTTAATATTCAACTACAGGTCAGATTAGTAATATTTGTTGATCCGAGCAAATCAAAACAGGAGAAATTTCAGGTCGACCCAAACACTCTTGCCATAGGGACAAACCTATCTAAAGACATCAGACATTAAAACTAGCTACCGCACAGGATGGCGACAAAACTAAATTCCATGCTAAAAGTTCGCCCCATAACATGCCATGAAGACCCAGAAGGGGAGTAGAGTACTCTTCCTGTAACCTATGTGCTAGATAGGGGTGGGTGGTCAACGCCACACCCAGGTCGCCTTACCCGCGGGGAAAGGACCCGGTACCCATTGTACAGGAGGCTAGGTGGGCCCCAGGGCTGGTCTGGATGGGTGCGGAAAAAACTCGCCCCTACCGGGATTCGATCCCGGATAGTCCAGCCCGTAGTGAGTCGCTGTACCGACTACGCTATCCCGACCCACCTAAATTCCATGAATTCCTAAAATAAACCAGCAATTAGATCTGTGTTGATGTGTGATCAAAATGTCAGCGTTAACGTAGCCACATTAGTTAGATACCTAAATATGACTAACAGTGAATGGACACGTGGATCATAGCAGATGATAAGAAAATTGTATATAGTAAATGGAAAGGATGTGACGCGGTTAACACTGCTTAATTTGTGTTGGATAAACGAAGATGCCTGCATAGTAGCAGGTGACCATTAATCAGTCTCTATGAGATATATACAAGAAAATAAAACTAAGGTATTGAGAATCTCAAGGGAACCATCCCCAGTACAGATATGGCAGATCGGAAACAGCCGGAGAATGTGGAATATTTAAACTAATTGGGTAGCATGATAACAAATGATGCAAGATGTACACATGAAATTAAATCCAGGATTGCCACGGCAAAAGCAGCTATCTACCTACAAGAATAAGACATTTTAACCAGCGAATTGGACTTAAATTTGAGGAAGAAACTAGCAAAATACTACTTTGAAGCATAGCTTTTTATGGTGCTGAAACTTGCGGACACTTCGGAAAGTGGATCAGAAATATCTGGAAAGTTTAGAAATGTGGTGCTGGAGAAGAATGGAGAAGATCAGTTGGACCGATCTTGTGAGAAATGAAGAAGTATTACACAGAGTCAATGAGGAGAGGAATATCCTACATACAATAAAAAGAAGAAAGGCTAACTGGATTGGTCACATCTTGCGTAGGAACTGCCTTATGAAACACGTTATTGAAGGGAAGAGAGAAGGAAGGATAGAAGTGGCGGGAAGGCGAGGAAGAAGACGTAAGCACCAACTGGACGACCTTAAGAAAAAGAGGGGATACCGGAAATTGAAAGATGAGGCAATAGATCGCATTCTGTGGACGACTCGCTTTGGAAGAGGCTACGGACCTGTCGTAAGACAAACTAGGAAAAGAAAGAAAGAATGAATGAATGAATGAATGAATGAACACAAGAAAAAATAATGGTAACATAATAGATTAGATGAACAAGTATTTATCGGTTTACACGTTCCCCGACGGGCCCCAGTAAAGGAGGATGTGTAGAAGTAAGCATATATAAAATCATACGACCTCAAACAAAAATCAACAGGAATCTCATAATAATCATCTGTATAAAATAAGAATGTGTCTTGTCAGAAAATAAAGGTGGGAGCTTGAGACTTTAGCCGTAGTTTTAGGCTGACTATGAGATCTCTCTATCCACAGGAAACGGGTCCGGCTACTGAATTTGTATCTCGTGGGATTACAGGAGTCACAACCTTGGCGTGAGTTGCAGTTCGTTGGCCTGGCTACTATTATTGCTGTGTTCTCTACGTGGTACGCGCTAAGGTTCGAGAAAGAGAATGTAATAAAACGACTACAAATTTCGTTCTCTGTGAGGTACGAGCTGAGCCCGAAGAAACACTTCAGCATCGAGGACGAAACAGTTTATCATCGAGCATATAACACAACGAACATAATTAGTTCTCTGTGAAGTAAAGTGCCATCTGCTTACGTAAAATACATGATTTGTTAACAATTAAGCACACATGTATGGTGCTTGTAATACGATGTTACATCATTGGAAGCAACTTATAATTTAATGTAGCGGTAAACAAGAGAGGCAATGTATGTATAACGCAACATTGAGGCGTGTTCGCGTAACCATCTTTACCACGGAAAGCAATAAGTATTACATATTCTAAGTGTGTGTCTGTAGCCTTAGTTATCCAGCATGCAAAACGCATGCACCCTATTATATTGTCATCTGTGGCTTGTCCGGCTCTACCATACTTCTCCACATTTTGTCATAAAAGATACGATATTCGGAAAAGAGATAATACGTGTGTTTTGATTTTCTCTACAACTTTTGTCTGAAATACTTCTCATTCTACGAATAATTCAGCGAGATACTATCATAAATGTACACAGGTCTTCATGTAAAGTATCCGTTATTCTTGTCAGATTTTAATGAAACTTGAATTTGTTTCGAGAAATTTTTGAAAGAATACTCAGATACGAAATTTCATAAAAATCCGTCCAGTGGGAGCCGAGTTGTTCCATGAGAATAGACAGACGGACATATATGACGAAGCTAATAGTCGCTTTTCGCAATTTTGCGAACGCGCCTAACAAGAGCTTTCCTGTTTGACGAAACCGAAACAACAATTTCCGTGACAACAGGAAATGGTGTCTGTATTTATAATACAAAAAGAAAAGATTGCTATTTCTTTCATGGAAAAATTCTTTATGCTTTCTTCATTTGACGATTAGACAGTAGCTATGTTGTAAGGCATTCGTACTCTACGCATTTAAGATTATCTTGACAAGAACGTATCGTCTTTAGGCTGCTATATTGCTATATTCGACAGCGGAGAAAAGATTTACGTGTAAGTAAGCCTTATAGAGCAATACGATACCATCTCCTTAAAAAGAAGTAATACATCAAATCAGTTGACAAGTCAGACTGAAATTACATTCACATAGCCAGAAGATTAAATTCTGAGCCTATGAATTGCTTCACATGAAGTGACTGATTTATTGGAAGACTTACGAAGTAAAAAGTTTTAGTGTCAATGCGCAAGAGAGAGTTTTGCAAAGGGAATGATGACAATGTTAGGCTAAAGTACAGATAACGCATAGGCAGATTATGCATGTGTTAAGTTACATTCATAATAATGTGCGTAATTATGTCTCCTGCTAATTAAAATAGTAAGCAAAAATTGTTATTTGTGTAAATCCTATCTACGTAAGCCCATAAGCTCCACTGTGGTGAGTGTATGTAATTGCATTAATCACCCTGCTATTACTAGGAAATAATGAGGGAATCATTTCCTATAGCTGATAGTGAACACTGATAATAGAAATTCAAATTGGTAGCAATAGTTACCCGCTGTATTATAGGAAGGCACGAGGACTGGAAAATATGTTAAAAGATTTTCGTTAGTTTTACATACGTGTAGAATTGTTATGAGTATAGTTTTATGCTAAACCATACATAAGATTGCCGGAAAACAAATGCTCACAAAAATACATACTACTATAACATAACATATAACTAAAATTCATTTTAAACATTACTAGTGCACAAGACAAGCTTCATATTGCCTTTTAAACGATCTAAACCATCAGGAATTAAGGGTAGGACACAGTAAAGTAAGCGACCATGCCAATGTTGCGGTGCGTATTTTTATTTCACATTATATTCACCGTGCATTCTTTCTTATATAATAGCTTTTATTTTAACCAACATACGCACTACAATCTTGTCGTCATATATACCCCACGATAGTTGTGGATCACTTTTGCCTGTTGGGCGTTTCCAAATTTCACATTATATTCACCGTGCATTCTGTCTTATATAATAGCTTTTATTTTAACCAACACATGCACTACAATCTTGTCGTCGTATATACCCCAGGGGTATAAACGACGACAAGATTGTAGTGCATGTGTTGGTTAAAATAAAAGCTATTATAGCGTACTTTTATGTTTGGCATCCCGTTGTGCCACCTATATTAATAGTAGTACTTACACCGTCAACACAAATTTTATTATTATTATTATTATTAACTTGTCACATTACTTGTGCAATATTTTTCGACTTTCATTACTTATCTTCAGGCTAATCTGGGAAAGTATAAAAACGTAAAAATTTGAAAATTATATAAATTATGAGATGTCATGTATCAATTTTGGAATGAGATTTATAGTATACATTGCCTTAAATCTCGCTTCTATATTAAGTTACGTAGCTTGTCTTACAATTTCAGAACCATTTATATGTGTTATAATTAATGTTTCAGTTTTATTATAGATTTATAATAAAACTAAAACATTATAATGAATGTAAATTTAGACTTTTTACATTTTTATACTTTACCAGTTTAGCCTGAAAGTGACTAATTAAAGTCGAAACATGTTGTTAGAGGTATTGTGATAAGTTATTTATCAATAATAATAAATGTGTTGAAGATGTGTGAGTGCTACTTATTAGTGCTGCGGTATGTGCCTGGAAGAACTGAAGAAATAACTGGAAATCTCAATTAGTTGTAGGTGAGAGTAGAGCTTTGAATCGGGTTGTTTCTCCTACTTTTCTCAGAGACGTTTGGTCTTTAAAAATGAACTCAGTTCTTCCTTTTCCGATGTTGGGGCAATAATAACAGCCGAAATAGCTGCACATAAGCTGCTTTCTTCAGAAAGTATACACAAGGGACCCTTGAATCAAACAGAGGTAGGCATTCTTTGATTCAAATCTGGCAGACAAGAAACTATTTCAAGCTTGCTACAAATCCATCACTTTCCTCCGCCTATTTGTTCTGCTCAAAATACGCCTTTCTAATTCATTCTTGCTTTCTCTCCGGTTTCTCTTCTTTAATCATCATTCGCATTCTACTTTTCTATTTCATTTCAGCCTGCACACATCACAGGTTCTTGGGCTGTCATTCTGTAACTATAGCATCTTGAAGACATCTCGTGTTTGGTCTAAATCTTGATATCTAATTTTGTCTCTTTTTCCATCTTGCTGTTTTCTGTTTGCGATTAGTGGATCGATATTTCGATATTGGTTGCCAAGGGAACTCCCCTCCACTTTATTCACTCGACCTCTTTCTTTCCTCGCTCAGTAATACACTTTGATGACCGGTTAACCCTTTAAAGTCTAGTGGTAACCATACGTACTGCCAGGCGTAATGCTACAAACTCTGTACTTGGTCCACAGTGTGTGTTTATATATTCGACCGTAGTCTTAAAACAAAACCCATTATTTCCCTATACTGCATTCACTGTTTGGTATTTTTAATGGAAGCAAACTGCGGTTTTCTCTGAGGTACGAACTGAAGCTTTGCATGGATTGTAGATTAATTTCAGTCTTCAAAGGCCCGCACCATGGATTAGGATTCTCCCTGCGGAGGCCTAGGTTCTATCCCGCGCCAATCCATGTGAGATTTGTGGTGGATAAGGTAACACTGGGACCGGCTTCCTACCGAGAACTTCGGTTTTTCCCCCTCATTGTCATTCCAGCGCCGATCTCAGTGGCCGCGCGGTCTAAGGCGTGGGTCTACGGCCGCTCGCTTACTAGGATCGTGGGTTCGAATCCCACCGGGGGCATGGATGTTTGTGTTGTGTTTGTTGTAAGGACGGTAATATGGAACGTAAAGTGACATGAAGGACGAAAAGGATTTAAACAGTACAAAAATGGATCAAAGGGGAAAAAACCCCGGACAGGCAAAATAAAATCCCACCGGGGGCATGGATGTTTGTGTTGTGTTTGTTGTAAGGACGGTAATATGGAACGTAAAGTGACATGAAGGACGAAAGGATTTAAACAGTACAAAAATGGATCAAAGGGAAAAAACCCGGACAAGCACAAAAAAAAAATCTCGCCTAGGGCATGGATGTATGTCTCTTGTGAGTGTTATGTGCTGTCTGGTCTCTCGTCCAGAGGAGTCCTACCGAGTGTGGTGTGTCTAAAAAGTGTGTGATCGTGAAGCCTCGGAAAATGAGGCGGCCTAGGCCCCTAAGGGGCTGTCGAGCCATTAAAAAAAAATTGTCATTCCAGCGAAGCTCTATATTCATCTTTGTCTCAATGCTACTCTTATCAGAACGACAAGCGAGCGACATTAGGAACCTGTCAAACAAAGCGACGCGGGGAGCATTGGACAGAACAGTATGTTAACAATGTTTTAATTTTTTAAATCTTAAGCAATTAAGTTCCTGCGCGGTTCGAAGAGCCGGCGGAAGAATAGCAATATGGACAGCAATTTCCATAACTAAGGGGGACAGATTTCATTCACATGTGTGGGTTTGTTGTGCCCAAAGTGCGCAGTAAGCACATAATTTGGCAGCCGCATTTCTCCGTCCGACTGCTCAGCCTGTTCTACTGCCTCACGGACTTCGACTAACTAGGTATGAGAGAGCCTCACTAAACGCTGTCGTCTAAACATCAGTTTTGTCTGTGTGGGTCCACCGCACCCCAGTGTAATGATGACACTCGGTTTACTTTGCTCACACATGGTTCACGTAGAAGAAGTCGCGTGCTCTGCGTAAATCATATCTAAGGACTACAATCTTAGTTTACTTCACAGAGTTTTACAGTGCATAGGCTGGAGTTTGAGCCTAAGTAGCGCAGTTGGAACAGCGACTAGACTACGGGCTTGAGGGTTCGGGCTTGAATACCGGTAGGGCAACAGATTTTTCTCTTCTTCAGAACGTCCAGACCGGCTGTAGGACCGACACAGCATCCTCTATTCATTGGCTTCCACTTTTTTTTGCCGGGGATAAAGCGGCCACAGCGTGAAGTTAGCTACTCACCTTCATCTAATGTCGAGGTTAAGAATGGGTGGAGATATACCTCTACTCTCCCTATATGCTTTCATGGTATGGATTGGAAAACTTTAATTTTTTTTTTTTGCTTTTCTTTACAGACTAATTTTAATGCAGTACAAGGAAAACTAACCAGTGATTCAAACTGGATATTTCTAACAGATTCATCAAGTTAGAATCCCCATTTATCGAAGACAGAAAAAAGAATGAATTTCCAAAAAGTACCGTTTTAAAAATAACTATAAACATTGGAGAATGCCCAACAATATTCAAGGTAAATAAAATAAGAGTTACACGCTGTAGTGGAATCGAAAATGACATATTTAGCTTCATGTCAGTATGTCACTAACAGCAATGAAAGAGTAATTTCTTTGAAAGACGAAACAATTGGTCTAACGTTAAAATTTATCGAGCTGTTTGAATTTTTATATAAAATGGCAAATTTAAATAATTTTACTTAAGGGACTATTAAGTTTTAAGTATAGGACAAGTCCTTTGAGAGGTCCTGATGAAACTTTTAAATACGCTAATTCTTTTATAAGAATAGACCTATTAACCTGGAGTTTTACATTTTAATTACTTTAAACTTTTCTTAATATAAATTAACACAACGGCCAAATTAAACGTTTAAGCACATCTTTGAGCTATTTAACAACCCTAAAGCTGGAACGTCGCGGTGAATTAAGTAGCATTCCTTCTTAACATCCGGCAGGGACACAGCTTAAATATCCACCCGGAGGCCAGTTATCCTGAGAGGGGTTTCGTTCTTTTCATCAGACTTTAAAGGCAATTGCCAGGATAGTGCTTGAAGTTAGGAGACAGTCGCGTCCCTTCGCATCTCTTTCACTTCTTTATTCACTAGTCACTATACCATTCGATGCTATATGGTCTGAGGTGCTGAGTGCGTCGTTATAAATTATAAATAAATAGATAAATAAATAAAATATTAACGCCAGACCTCCCAGGTAAATTTTTTTATTATGCACGTAGGATAAAGATCCTGTTTTTCTGTTATATTTCTTAGACGACGTGACTGAAAAAGCGATGCATCAGTTTGTTAGTGTATGCTCGATTAAGCGGTTAATGTTGCTTTTAAATTTATGATCAACACCATTATGTTCAATTTGAATGAATTTAGAAACAAATTTACATTAATTCATAGGAGATATAAGAATCACAATACAAATGTATGTACCTATAAAAGGTCTTTATTTTATGTGATAAATATTTCTTGTCATAACATTTATTTACCTGATGCAATCACTGATTAGTCTTTGTAATAGTGTTACAGTGTGTTCTTTGTGACGTAAGAGATAAATCATTATATAAATGAATGATGTAGATTAATATTGGTGTCGAAAGGGTTACTCATGATTTTTCTGAACTGATCACACCATTGTCAGATACACAGCGGAACCGGAACATTACGTCTCGTGGCAGCGAGCTTTCGCGTATTTATCAACTCATTCTCGTTGATAATGGCAGCTATATGTCAGCTCAGGCAGAGATTAAGTGAAAGCATATTCTCACATTAATGACTAAAATGCAAAGCAATTATATCGAAATGCATACAACAAGCACAATTGTACTGTGCACCTACGTTTATAATCGTGTTATGAGTACCATAATTGAGAACGATCTGCATTACAATTGAACTACATAGATTACACGGGTCCCCGTTATCCGAGTCTTCGATATCCGCTTCCCTGCATATTTGGGGCGAAATTTTTGAAGAGAAGGTAGGTAAAAATTCTCCGCATTCCGTGGATCGCTTCTTTAGATCACGAATTTTCCAGCGGGAAAATATTCTGATCTCGCTTACGTCAGCCATTTTTTACAACTTGCTTATGATCCAAGCTTTGTGCACGAGTTACGAATAACCAATCAATTCGTAAATAACAATAATACTAATTTTGATAAAGGTAAAGGCTAGAAAGGTACAATTTATCCTAGAACAGGCCATGAAGGCCCAGAGGGGGTAGCGGTATAGCTGTACTATTTCTTTAACCTCGGCGCTAGACAGGGGTGAGTGACCAACGCCATGCTCCGGCCGCTTTACCCCGGCGAAGACACGGTATAGGAGGCTGGGTGGGCCCCAGGGCCGGTCTGGACGTGTGCGGAAAATGTCGGCCCCCCTCCCCCAATAATAATAAAATCGCCAAAATTCAGTTATTTACTATTAAAGTGCTGATACAACGGCCACGAGGCCAATTACAAAAACAGTACAAGAACATAAGAGAAAATAACCCAATATCTAAACAAAAACATGTACAAACAGTAAAAAGATAATAAGAACAAATCACACCAGATAATAGACAGCATGAATAATATTATAACTGTTAGAATAAAAACGTTAGAGTTACTTTGTACATGAATGTATCGATAGATCAGTTCCACTGAAATCAATTTATTGCCTTACAGGCTTATCAGCGCAGGACCAGTTAACTAAACCAGCACCCGAATGCATCAATACTCAAATAGAGAGATACGGCACAATTATTCGACAAACAAAGACAAAACAGAAGCAATGTCAAGTAACTGTGTTAGCCCAACACCCTCATAATAATAATAATAATAATAATAATAATAATGTAGGCCCCGGTGGCCGCGCAGTCTAAGGCGTAGGTATGCGGCCGTTCGATTGCTGGAATCGCGGGTTCTAATCCCGCTGAGGGCATGGGCTTTCGTCTGTTGTGTGTTGTGTAGTTAGCGGTCTCTTAGACGAGCTGATCACTCTTTCAGAGGAGTCCTACCGTGTGTGTGTGTGTGTCTAACTGTGTGTGATCTAGAAACCTCAGCAATGAGGCGGCCTAGGCCCGAGTTGGGCTGTAGCGCCACAGAAACAAAAATAATAAAGTTTTAATTAGAAAAGGTGAACTAGTTTAATAATAATAGTAATATAATTGCACACAATGTGCACAAAATTAATAAATAGCGCACTATGCACAAACTTCGTGTACACTGCTGTAGTGCACGACAGACAGCTATCTATGTCTGTAGTTTATAAGGCTTGATAGCCTCCGGTATGTCACTTATTACCGATTAATTTATAAATGTCGAAACAACCTGAAAACAGTATGTTTGTAATATTTAAATTAATAATTTACTTATGTAATTTTTTGTTGCAGTCATTCGTGACTGTCCATCATATTGACGTTTAGCAATAACCACTCATGGCTGGAAGAGGGGGGGAAGCAAACGAAAGCAATGAGATCATTCACTTCAAAACAATTACTTGCGCATTGCTATAATACTGGCTTTTAAAGTAACGAGCTGGTAGAACTGGGATGTGATGGGTTTTTCGCTAACACTTGTAATTATTGTTCACGTGTGAAATGTACTGTGCACACCAAGTCGGTTCTTATTAACCCACATCTACTTTATTTCTTATGAGCGGAAATTCCTCGCTTAAAGGCGATTTGCTTTAAATCGCCTTTCTGTGAGTTGAAATTACCACGGATGACGAGGACCAATTTTATCTGAATCGGTTAGCAGAAAAGGGAGACAGGTTGTAATGGCTAAGGGCGTATATATTCCCTTCCCATGCAACCGATCCAAATTTTGTTCTACGTGTGTGTTGGCTTTTATTTCTTCGCAAGCCACCGCATCCCGCTAAACGCAGTGCATTATACAATATAAATGTATGGTGAATCAACGAAAGGTTTCGAAGACCTTCAAAGCTTATTTTTTTCGTGCCGTAGTACAAGACGTAAGAATGTGAAATATATGAGTTCTTGTTCACTACAAAACTTCATCAGGCTTCTAATAGCACTAAGCAAGCTGCACATCATTTCATCGTAAAGAAAAATTCACCTCTCTGCTGTTTGATACAAATTAGGCTAACTTACTAGCTAACCAACTAACTAAATGAATTAATAATTAAACGCATATACAGATGTATTGACTTCCAAATTATTCCACCAGTTCGCACATAGAGGTTACTCATATATGTTTCGGTCTTATCGAACGGCCTTGATGAACACTCTACAGAGTACACTGTACAGAGTGCATTGTGTTCGTCCATGGAATACACATCCCGGCCACATACAGGTCTTGCAACTAAAATGTGACTGCAAGTGGAGATTTTTGAATGCAAACGTTACTAATCTAGTCCTGTACATACATATATTACCTATAATACTGTCCACTTTATACCTAGATAATTATGTTTTACTCCTCAATTTATATTTTACCATTTACCAACGAAATTATGTATTTTAACTGGATATGACCCTTGTGTAACATGTACTGCCTGAAGATGGTCTTATGTTATGACTGAAACGTGCGAGAGTAACCCTTATATATGGGCCGTGCCATGGATCAGGCGGTTAGTCGCCGGCCTCTCACCGCGGAGGCCCGGGTCGTTCCATGTGGGATTTATGGTGGACAAAGTGACACTGGGGCAGCTTTTTCTCCGAGTACTTCGGTATTCCCCGTCAATTTCATTCCACCGGTGCTGCATTACACGGAAAAATTAAAACGTTAGTCATCTTCCTCATAGGGTTGCACAATAAGCCTGAAGGCTGCGGTGGGTCCGTAGCATCTGCTGCGGGGCCCTTCAATAAAATAGAAACTTTATGTATGAAATAGAGAAACAAGTATGCAATAAATTCATCTGTATATGTTTATTGCAGCCCAAATTGAGTATGTGTAGCAGATCACGTCTTGACAAACTAATAGCCGGTCAAGTGGTCAACAAATTGCCCTCTTTTTTATGAGATCCGCATGTTAAGTGCCGTGTTCACAAGACTCTGCAACTGGAATGTATCCTAAACCAGATGAATAAATACCTACACAATACAACTTATTTAATGAGTACCGCCTTTAAATATTGTCATCCCTTTTAGGTTTCGGACTCCAAACGGTCGTGCCAAAAATCCATCCAAGCCAGAGACCCTCTTTAACAATTCGCAATATGCAAGGTCACTTGTCGTCAAAGTTTGTCAAGCCCCCACGCCTAAACCTCCAGTTGGATGACCACCGTCCGTCGGCTGTTTACGGCTGTTTACTGCTGTTCATTCTAAATATTTGGCGACGCCTCTAGTTACAAGCCAAGTACTTCACCCGCAAAATGAGAACTGACAAACATGCGAATATGAGAAAAATTCTCAAGGTTCGCAAAATATTTAATGGACTTCTTGCAAAATTTAAACGTATAATCAGGAAGTAATGTCGCCTGTTGCTCCGTCTCGCTGACTCTATAAATACGTCATCTTCAAAAACCAAGCAACGAATTTCGGATAGAAATACTGTAGTGGTATATAAGCATCAAAAGATTTTGAAAGGAACTCCGATGTATTTCAGTCAGTATTGTATCTGTAAGTTACACTGATGCTTCTCAAATTTCTCATCATCCAAAAACATGACCAACAGATATAAACAGATGCTTTGCTCATTGCTGTATTTATTTAAAGAACCGGGAATTACATTCCTTTATCATTAATACTGACCACGAAGCCAATAGCAAGCGTTGTAAGTGTAATAAATGAACATCAAGGTCAACAAAATATGCAAGATCGTAAACGCATATTTGGAATCTCAACAAAACACGTACCATACACTCGAAAGTATAATAGAAATATTCGCGTCGTTAAATTAGATAGTAAAGGACAAGCTGGAAAACCAGGCCAGCGGTCTGCTTAATAAGGCGCGGAACATGCAGATGCTCAGCTGCTCAAAGTGGAAATAAACCACCGGCAAAGTTTGACAGAACACGGAATTTGTATGCAATTATAGATCCATTATCTTTCAACACACGGGAAGATATAAGAGCATTACCAATCCTGAGTTCCTCATTTAAAATGACGAACCAACTGAACGACGACTTGACACGACACTTGGTGAGAACGTTATGGCACTGGAGGTCAGGTCGCCTGAACTTCGTACTTTTTAATATCCTTCAAAACGACCAAGAACCTTGAAGTGGGAGAGATAACAAATCCACTTAATACAGAATCCTGAAATCTTTTAGTTGACAGACCTTGAGAGAGGTAACTTGGTGTAAGGTACGACAACATGGAGGCTGTTAGGGAATCTTGTTTATCTTGCACTTTGTTAGCGACAACTACAGGCCAAATGGAAATTGATTTATGCAATTTTGTTTGAAAATGGATTGTAAATGCTACTGTAAATCATGTATTAAGTATTCTTTAGAGATCAACAAATACAATCATACCGGCGGCAAGAGACTTTCAGGTTACATCCGAATAATTAAACGCAAGAAGACTCTGTACATCACTAAAAACTTCTTCCCCAAAGTGAAATTATTCAATGCACTTTATTAAGAAATTGACAACAGCAAGAAAACGAGTCCTTGAGAAGCTAACAGGTTATCAGCTAATCAAGAAATTCCCCACATTTTATGGAACCCGAAGGTTTATTATCGCATTCACAACAGCCGGTCACCTATCCCTATCCTGAGCCAGATAAATCCAGTCTATGCTTCTTCCCACTTCTTGAAGATCCATTTATTACTACATTCCCATCTATACCTAAGTCTTCCAAGTGGTTTCCTTCCCTCAGGTTTCCCCACCAAAACCCTGTATACAGCTCTCCTCGCCCCCCATACGTGCCACATGCCCTGTCCATCTCATTCTTCTTGATTCCATCGCCCAAATATTTGGTGAAGAGTACAGATCACAAAACTGCTCACTGTGCAGTTCTCCACTCCCTTGTTACTTCGTCCCTATTAGGCCCAAATATCTTCCTCAGCACCCTATTTTTGAACACCGTCAGACTGTGTTCCTCCCTCAATGTCAGAGACCAAGTTTCACACCCATACAAAACAACAGGCAAAATTATAGTTCTGTATATTTTAACCTTTATATTTTTGGATAGCATACTGGAAGACAGAAGAGTCTGCACCGAGTGATTCGTTCAGTGCCTCCCTTGCCCCACTTAACCTCCTGTACACCCACTATGTCTAATCTACACTTCGCTAATTTCCTGCCCACTGTTGTAAGTGACCCTGGCCTATACAGACTCCTCACGTTCCACGTGCCGAAGAAGAAAACCAGTTACAGTTAAGAACACAACAACAACAACAACAACAACAATAACAACAACATGACTCATAAGATATTAAACATTTCAAGCAACAAAATGTTCTAAGTGAAGCAGAATTCGTTCCTATGGCTAACTAAGTGGCCACTAGGATAACACATGAGCTCTAAAACGTTTTATCATAAAATGTAATTACCTAAAGCTAACTTGAACAACACTACAGGTTTTGGAGAATTGGATGAATGTAAAATATTAATTACGCTTCATCAGTCCTATTCTGAATTTCTTACTTTTTAAACTGCTCAATACAGCCTTCTTTTAATGCGTCTTATTAAGGTCATATGCGCGTACAACATCTTAAAAAATTGTACGAGATTTTCAAAGCACACAGACAACCGAACGACTGCACAACTGGAGGAGAAAATCCTGAGCAACAAGTACGCTCTAGTAAATGAGAAATGAATGTGGCATCTCAGGATAAACACTAAAGTATGAGCTCCAATCTATGAACAGGCACTGTTACGTTTCCTTAGTACCAGAGACTTACTTTATATCGTTTTGAATACCGTAAAGAGTTTCTGCTGGAACTCCTTGAATGAAAGGCCTAATTAACTGGTTTATAGAAGATTTAACACTGAACATTATTTGTAACCTCATACCCATATCTCCGAATAGGGCACGATTAGCAAAGTACTTTTAGGGAGAGAGAGATATGAAAGTATGCTTAAGGTAATAAAATGAAAATAAATGCAACTCATAAAAGTATCTTCGTGCCGTAAAACGGGCCAGTTACACCACAAAGTTACATGAATAAAACTATGTATAATATAAATAAATATCTAAATTTAATGTACATATCTGATCGAAGTAACACGGAAAGAAAAGGCGTGATATGTGCAGTAAAAACGAGGAGGGCACAGTAACAGGGCACAGTTAACAGCAAGGACTGGTACGTTTATTCTGTTGCACTTTGAGAGAAATGACGAAACTTTCTGGCTTCTAGCTTCAGAAATATGAGTTTCAGAATTCTGTTCTTTTTCCTTGTTATTTAAGAAATCAATGGAGCACGTAGATATGCGAAAGGATCACTGTGTGTCCCAGAAGTTTCTCGTAGCTGATGGAGTTTCGGCTGCTAATATTTAGCGACACCCACCTCTAGTTTAAAGGATAAGGGTACTTGAGAAAGGAGGTTGAATAGAATATTTTGATGAAAGAGAGCTGAAGTGAGAATAGGATGAAGACAATTAATGAGGAGAAGTGATGTTAGCGCTGAAATTGGAAGCGGGTACGTCCGGTTATACGTCTGGGGCGTTACCGCTGGGGCTTTCTCTTCGGTGGTAGAAGTCGTACTTTATTTAATAACATTTCTTCAAGATGGAATTGACTGGCAGTAACATTATTAATGATAAATAGGCATACATTTGAAATGAAGCTGCCATTGTGCACACACATTTGACTGGAAGAAGGGTGAAAAACCGCCAAATACTTCAAACAACACAGTCGCTATCCGAGACGAGATACAAGTCAGCGATTGCCAGAATATGGAGGAGTACTAAGAAGTGTAGTCGATCCTAGTGGCCGCGCGATCTAAGGCGTGGGTCTTCGGCCGTTCGCTTGCTGGGATTGCGGGTTCGAATGCCGCCGGGGGCATGGATGTCTGTCCCTTGTGTGTTGTGTGTTATCAGGTAGAGGTCTCTGCGACGGGCTGGTCACTCGTCCAGAGGAGTCCTACCGAATGTGATGTGTCTAAAGTGTGTGATCGTGAATCCTCGATAATGAGGAGGCCCTAGCCCACTAGGGGCTGTTGTGCCATTGGAAAAAAACTAAGACGTGTGCAGCGATGTTTTATAGCTTAATTAGACAAAAACGAGTGCTAGAAACTGACAGGACTTCTATCGAAAGGTGTTTTCGGTGCCTTTAAACTTCTGCTGAGAACTTGTGTTAGAAAGGACAGACAACGGACGTGTTGTTAGACAAGGATAACTGGTACCTTGTGCGCAATTTATGTCTACGTGTGCTACCACCAGGCAGCTACGATATCCCATACTCTAGTGACTATATCAGTCTATAAACCGGTAAATCTTGATTGGACTCCAGGCAAGAGCAAGGGATTTTTCTGTTCTTTAAAGCGTACAGACCGGATCCCTTATTGTATTTGGACGAATAGAAATAAGCATATGGTAAAAGGTATTATATGTTATTAATGCATGGTTCTTGCCTGAATTGTTGCGTAAAGAGCGGCTCCCAAAGCTTTTTCAGCTGGCCACCCCTGGAATATAAGGACACCATCATCTGCTGCGTACTAAATGTCTTCTGACGACAGAAGAAACGGCAAGTGAACTTTAGATCTGTGTTCGTAGTAATCATTACTACAAATATAACACATACACATTAACATAAGCGGTAAAAGTGATGATGAATAGAAATTTGCAGGGAAATCATCGCGGACTAGTAATTAACACAACTGTTAACTTCATTCACGCAGACAGCCAAACAGAAAATGTAAAGCAAATTCGCGTCAACTGATTACATTGTACTTATTAACAGTAAAAAGAGTGATATCAATCAGTGCAGCTATTTATGTCAATAAACAAACAATTCTCTAATGAGCGCACCGCCGTATACCGAAATAGCCACAGCTACCGAAAAGAGCTCAATCCAAGACAGATAATCTGAAGAAAGAAGAAACGTTCTGGTAAATTGTTTATGAATAACCAATAAGTGAGGGCACACTCACCCGAGACCCAGGTGCCATTGAAGCGCCGTGCTCTGTAATGTGGACCAAGGACATCGTCCAAGGTAAACTTTCGACCTTTAACTCGAGGCCCTTCCTCTGGCGGAGACAACAGCACGATGGAGAACACGATGAGACCTAGGACGGCGACGATGACGAGCAACGCGATCAGTATGCCTCGCCAGTTGCGCTGGTTCGGCGTCGAGGCGACTAGTTCCTGCAAAATAAAAAAAAAATGAAAGTATAGCACTTCCCAGACGAGTTCGTGTAAATGTGTTCTGACAAACTTCCAGCATGAAATTATTATTAACAAGGACCTCTGTAGTATGATTAAGTGAAGCCCTTTAGAGGCAAACATTTTTAAGGCTTCGTACAATCACTGAATATTCTTGCTAGGCGTGTTTCTCTGTGGAATTATTTCGCTTGAACAACAGCGGGACAGTGATACAAAACAAAAATTTCGCTGCGAAAATGCCTCATCCACTGTGTAAACACTACGTCTTTATCACTAGCACTTGTCACTTGTGATGTTCTGAAACATTACTTTGCTTATTAAATTTTCAACACACATTTATTTCCTTGTTATTCAATTCAATTCAACTCAATTCAATAGGTGTTTACCAACGCGCAGGCTCAGCAGCACAAGTGTCAATTATAAAGCCAGCATAGGAACACAAATATAACACAAAACACATAAATACACAAAAACGAAAACAAAAACGAAAAAGGAATATTAAACAAACAAAGCAAAAGTATAGCGACATTAAAAATGACAATATATATAAATTAGTGTAACAAAAGAAGTAAACCCTGAAAACAGCGATAAGTTGATTACAGACTGCCACAAATTAGTAGAGAATCTATTTTATAATAAAGTAATGGGTTTCCTATAGATGTTAACATCTTTGCACACAAGGTTAGCAGCCGAATAGCATCTGACAGACGGAGAGTTCTTACAAGTGACAGAAAAGACGGAGGAATTCCTGAAATAACGAAGAACTCGAATACCAGTAATAACCGAAAGAGAGGGCAACATTTTCAACCTGAATAGACAGAAATGGAAAATAATGCATCAAGATGGAGTCTTCTGCCGTACTGAGTTTGAGGCTTTAGAATTTGAAGGAAATACTCGTGACAAAGTCATGAGAAATAAACGAATTTGACAGAGGGCAAGGAACTTCCGCTGAACGCGTTCCAGCTTTTAAGCGTCAGTACATGTTATAAAATTTCATATAATTGACGCAAAATCAAGTTTGGGTCTAACTATTATTAATTACATTAATAGGCTGTCAAAGGTAGAAAAGGAAAAGGTTGTAGTTCGAATGAATCCCAACATCTTTACGGATAGGGATAAAATAAAGTCTACATGTGCGTAAAAATGCAGTTGCGAATGAAGCTCTACCCGAAAGTCTTTGATGGTGTCCGTAAGGGACATAGGAAGAGTCACATACTATATA
Source organism: Reticulitermes speratus (assembly GCA_021186555.1). Taxonomy (NCBI): domain Eukaryota; kingdom Metazoa; phylum Arthropoda; class Insecta; order Blattodea; family Rhinotermitidae; genus Reticulitermes; species Reticulitermes speratus. Next base: position 24,339,289 of record JAJKFL010000004.1, read on the forward strand.
AAAGCAATAAAAAACATTTGTTTTTCTATTGCAGGAAGTAATCCAACTTTTGCTGACGTTTAATCTCATGGGGTTAGCAGCACACCAGCCTTCTATAATTTCGATATCAGACTGCAGCAGAGTGTAATCCTCAATTGAATTTTTTTTCTACGGCTCGACAGCCCTATATGGGCCTGGGCCTCCTCGTTTCGTCGAGGTTTCATGGTCACACACATTTGAGACACACCACAGTCGGTAGGACTCCTCTGGACGAGGGACGAGCTCGTCGCAGAGACCTCTACCTGACAACACACAACACTCACAAGAGACAGACATCCATGCCCCTGGTGGGATTTTTTTTGTATTAATTCCTGGGTTTTCCACTTTGATCCATTTGTACTGTTGAAGTCCTTTTTGTCCTGCATGTCACCTTATGTTTCATGCTATCGTCCATACATCTAACACAACACAAACATCCATGCCCCCGGTGGGATTTTTTTTTTTCCGGGGTTTTTCCCCTTTGATCCATTTTTGTACTGTTTAAATCCTTTTCGTCCTTCATGTCACTTTACGTTCCATGCTACCATCTTTATACAACAAACACAACGCAAACATCCATGCCCCCGGTGGGATTCGAACCCACGATCCCAGCAAGCGAACTGCCGAAAACCCACGCCTTAGACCGTTCGGCCACTGGGATCGGCCCCTCAATTGAATTTACAGAATGAAAATTTTGATGTTATCAGCAGATAATAGGTATTCAGAATACTTAATTACATTACAAAGGTCGTTTATGAATATATTAACAAGCACAGCACCTATAACAGATCCTTGTGGGACTCCCGAAAGAACTTGGAAAAAGGACCAGAACGTGTCTAAGCTGTGTATAGAAAAATACCGATTAGTAAGGTTAAGTGCGAAACTAGCTTATGTAACCAACGAGACCATGCGCTACAAGTTTATGAAGTAAAACAGGATGCGAAATAAAGTCGAATGCACTGCAAAGATCGAAATAAATAGAATCAACTTGAAGCTGATAACTGACTAAAGGAGAAACAGAATCAAAAGAGCTGACCAAAATAGTTGTTGTGGATTTGGTTTTTAAGAAACCATGCTGAATGGGATTCAATTTTTAAAATAATGTGACATGCGATCATGTATAACAATTTCAAAAGCTCTAGAAAAGTTATTTAAACGACAAATTGGTCTATAATTACTAACGAAAGAACTGCTACCTTTTATTAAAAAACAGGTACAATAACCGCTTTTTCTATTTTTTTGGAAAGTGTTCCGCTAAAGGCTAAGATCGAACATACGTTCAAGCGGTGGTGCAAATATTGTAGAACAGCCCTTTTTGATAAAACCAGGTACACCATAAAGTCCGACAGACTTAGAAGGTTTAAGGCCTTTTATAGCTTTCAAAGTGTCTAATTCAGAAATAGGAGGTAAATGCAGAAAACCACTGTACAATAAACCAGAGTGATAGGCCCCGGTAAAGTGCTTAGCAAAAGCTTCTGCTTCCTCGACAGGTTCGACTACACAATAATAATAATAATAATAATAATAATAATAATATAATCTCTGGAGCAAGTCTTTCCTGAGAAGCTAATAGTTCATCAATTAGTCTAGAAATTTCCCGCATTCTATAAAACCAGAAAATTTATTACCGTGTTCACAAAAACCCGCCCCGTGTCCTTTTAATGAGCCAGATGTATCCAGTCCATGCCCTTCCGTCATATTTCTGTAAGATACATTTTAATATTATCCTCCCAACCATACCTAAGCCTCCTAAGCTGTATCTTTCCTTCAGATGAGGTTCTGAAGAAATCATGTCGGCATTCTTCTAAATCAATTCAGTCACCCTGAAGATGGAGGCAGCACGTTCTTCTAAAACGTCGGACCACGATTCATGCACACGTAAGTGTGGCAAGTACAAGGTCGAATATAAAATAATTTACATGACGTAAAATTTCGTAACAAAAGTACCTACAGTGACTGTGATTGTGTCACTGAAATTCGTCGCCGAGTGAGAGGCGAAGAAAAATTTTATCGGCCACACATTCAAAGATGATGGAGAGGTGGAAACAGTTGTTAACACGATGGCTAATAATACAGGACAGGGGCTTCTATCAACAGGAAATATAAAGGATCTTCCGATGACGTGATAAATGCCTCAATTTTGGAGAGGATTATGAGGAAAATAGTCGGACTCTTCTTAATAGAGTTGAAAATAAAGACCCCAAACTATAGTATGGGCTTTAAACTTATTTTCTGACTCTTGTAACGTAGGACAATTCGGATCTCAGACATTGACAACAGCCGAAGTGAGCCTTACGTCTGTCTTCATTTCTGTAACGAAAAGAAAAAACACTAATCCGAATGTGGAGGCCTTAAGTTTGCTCACCGCTGAAGTATCTATTCATTTACAGTAGATATTAATAATCATAGTTTCCTTCCTAAAATGGAAAAAAATATGCATATGAGATTACCATATTGTCTCTCTGTGCGTTTGTCCCCATTTTAATTTACGAAACAGGTAACCGATTTTTACGAAATTTTGTTTAAATGACATGGCACTGGATATCACGCCCAAGATATACTTTTTTAATTTCCTGCACTCAGTGATACGTTAAAGCGGATTGTCGAATGTGTGCTATGAGAGCGATGATAAGGACAAATAACTTGTGGCACTGAAATGACGCCTGGCGTACATCTTGAAAACCTATGTAATTTTTTGTTCGGGTACAATTCTTGTAGATCGTAAAAGAACACATCCCCGTCACGTGAAAATTTTCTTAACTTTCCGGTTGACGGCGGTAACGCACACTATTTTGCTAGGTATGTGAAGTTTTTTAATGGAATTAGGTCATAAAGACGAGTACAAACACATACACCACGTATAAAATATTGTTTGTAAGTCAACAATTACGAATGTGGCGACGATGCAAGGCTTTTTGTTTGTTTCCAAAGCACACACACAACAAAACACAACATTCAACAGAAATTTATATATATGGCGTAACTTAATCACAAGCCAGCTGAGAAATGAAAATCACAACACAAATAAAACAAGCTATTTACGTAAAATGTGTTTCGGGGTCTAATTTGAGTACTAAATATATCTGTATCACTGCATACCAAATGTGCAGCTGTTGCACATCTAGCTGAAGGGCAGTATTTGCGTGCTACAGACAACAGGGCGAAGTTTCTAATATTACGAGACGGAGCTCTGAGAATATTATGAATCTAGGAAGGATAAAAGCTTTGATCCTGCGAAGGCATGAATGAACAAGACAGGCAATGTACGTATAAACACAACATTGAGGAGCGTTCGAGTTACCACTGTTGCCGTGGAAAAGCAATAAGTATTACATATTCTGATTGTGTATCTGTAGCCTTAATTATCCAGCATGCAGAGCGCATGCGCCTTATTACAGTGTCATCTGTGGCCTGTGTGGTTCTACCGTGTTTTTCCACATTATTTCATAAACGGCACGATTTTCGGAAAATATTTATTGAATATAAAATGTTTTTTGATTTTCTCAACTGCTTTTGTGTGAAACATTTCTCATTCTAAGAAGAATTCAGCGAGATATCATAAATGTACATAGGTCTTCATGTAAAGTACCCGTCATTCTTGTCAGATTTTAATGACACTTGAAGTATCTCGACGGATTTTCGAAAAATAATAACACATAAAATTTCGTTTAAATCCGTCCAGCGGGAGCGGAGTTGTTCCATGCGGACGGACAGACCGATAGACATGACAAAGCTAATACTCGCTTTCACAATTTCGCGAAAGCGCCTAAAAAAAAGAGCATCAAAATGATGCGTTCTAACCTGTAAAGTACGTAGCTTTAGAAGCTCAAGTGCTTACGTGTAATTATAAGGAATATGAGAGAAAGAAACGACTGAAGCATTGAGCTGCCAACTTCCGTTGGATGCGTTCCAGCGTATTGGCATCAATAGCCCTAATATTATTTCAGGCAGGAAGGCATAATAATAATAATAATAATAATGACATCAAAGTACAGGTGACGATGTTTCAATGACGTATCACTCCACCAGTTCGCAGCTCCAGACACTGCCGCTTCATTACACTGGTTGAGCTCACCGCCTCTGCAGCAAGCAGCGGCTCGAACCCTAGAAAGTCAACACTACAGTTTACAATACCGACACGGCTTGTTACTCTGCAGATTGATGGTATCGATTGACGGTACCCAAGCAATCCTTCTTGGCACGTGAGCAGTGCCGGCAACTTTATGCTGAATTGAACCGAGAACTGGCACTGGTCGGCCCGGAGCGACATTAGGAAATCTACATACGTGCATTTCTATAGTAATGCTTCAGTGGTAAATCACTAGCCCTGTATTCAGGAGGCGTCAGGTTCAAACTTAAGCTGGTATTGGTTTATCGTATTTTCTTTTATGGTCGTTCGTAGCAAATGACCGGGTTTCCTTCTTCTCTTTGGACTCAACTGCAGCGCGCATTTTCAACAGTTCACGGACTACGATGGGTCGATCAGTCATTCTTTGTCACGTGCAAGCATGCACGCGCGCGCGCGCACGCACGCACACACACACACACACACACACACATACATTCTACGGAAAAGACAGCGCGAAAGAAAGAAGAAAACATAAAAAGAAAGGAAGAAGAAAACGAATTTTGAAATAGGTAAAAGAAAACCAAGACACGTTGTACATGCTCGTATTTGGCCCAAGTGGGTGTACAATACACTGTCTATGTATCTCCGTTCATTCTTAGATATCCTTCAAGGGAAATAACAGTATTTAAATCTGTATTCTTTTATCTGTTTATACTTCCTTACGTCTGTAAGCTAATATTTTAGGCGCTTGCGGCAAATAAAATCATATAAAATTTGTAGAAAGTTTATGCAACTAGGTCGCACCAAATCAGTCTTAGATTTTTCTTAACTTCAAAGATTCTGACACGCAGTCGGCACAAAAGCTACAGCATAAGGCAATGGCTGCTGCGCAACTCTTCCTGTGGCCTACCTGCATTATACACCCATACATTGCCTTATCTTAGTGAATGACTTTTATTATAAGTCTGCTACTTCTTGCAACGGCATATGTCGTTGAAATTTGAAGTTGGTACAGATTAACGTAGATTAATGTTGGCAGAGGGCAAAACACAGAAAGTTACGATGTGCCGTAGCTCGAATGACAGGAAAGAAATGTTTCATAGATCGACTACTTGTTTGACATGGTAGAACATGGGACAGTAATATAGGCTGTGCCATGGCTCAGGCGGTTAGTCGCCGACCTCTCACCGCGGAGGCCCGGGTTCGATCCCGGATGTCCATGTGGGATTTGTGGTGGACAAAGTGGCACTGGAACAGGTTTTTCCCCGAGTATTTCGGTTCTCCCCTCTCAAATGAAAAAAACTAATCATCTTTCTCTTCGTCTTCATCACAGGGTTGAACAATAAGCCTTAAGGCTGTGGTGCGTCCGTAGCATCTGCTATGGGGCCCTTCTGAACAAAAAAAAAATTAAAATATTTTTTGGATAAACAGGCTGTGAAGCTGTGACCGAAACTGAAATGGCTAGATGTGTGTCCGAGAAGGAATGAATTTCGTATGCTCTGGAAAGTAATTTGAATGGTTTCTTTCATGAAACCTGGAACCAGGAGGTTAATTCATTCGCAGAAAATTCCCTATGTCAGAACACACGCGAATTCGTTTGTTGGAGGCATGAATAAAGTCAACTCGTTGTTGTAATTTGAACATTATTTTTACATTAACTGGTCCATTATGTTAATGTTAATTCGGACATTGTTCACTACTCGACAGAGGTTCGTAAATAAGTCCAATATGTACACTACAGTCACTCTTGAGAAGCTAAACAAGACAGAAATCTTTCAGTATAATGGCAATCAATGACCTGAGTTGACTGCACAGCAAACTTACGGAACACCGTGCATGGCAACTATTTCTCAAAGGGCAACGCCCAGTATAATATTGGTATAATGCATCAACCACTGTCGTAAACCTAGAGAATTAGGTCAAACTGAACCCATGACGCTTTTAACCTTAGCGGCAGCAGCATGAAGGGTACGATTTCTTATCTCGCCTAGCGCTTCCCGTACTCTGTGCATTGCCGGAACAAGAATTTCTGAAGTCACAATCCATAAAGTTCAGAATAAGAGAATTACGTCGCCCTACGGTTGACTGTAACGCCCCTGTTCTTCCGTCATTGTGCAAAATAAATTCGGTCCCACGGGAATGGAATAATAGCATTTGAAGCGCACTTAGAAGTACGTGTATATTAATATAAATCAGAATATTATATGCGCAATGCTCACCACCACGTGCTGAACAATACAGTCTCTTATCACATAGCAACACTTGCATGTGTCTGTGATACAAAGACCTATTTCTTTTCAACCACTGTCAGTGAAGAAAGTGAATAAACTCCGTTTTCCTGGTGTTCGCACTGAATATGAATTTTAAGAATGCCCTGAATAATCGGGCATAATAAAAAATTTAAGCATGTGAAATCAGAAAATTCTGACGAATTTTAGGCACATTACATCATCTTTCGGATGGTAGCCAGAATAACTCTCTATATGACTGACGTTTTCGACATTTCCCATCATCCCAACGGTTTTGGAAACCATAATATTTCGTGAATATTTTGTTTATTTCTTCAGGTGGCAAGATTAAGTAAGAGATCTTATCCTTCAGCACTGCCATTAAAGAGTGCAACAGTAACAGTGTCCGAATATTTGTGGTTAGAAAAGCCTAGGACCATGGGTAATGTACAAGATATCAACGAAAAAAAACCATTCCACAACCTCGCTAGAAGCCTTCAGACTTAAAAGAAAAACTGTAGAAAACTCTCCAATGCTATAGGCGTGTATGGAGAAATAATATCATGATGGATTATGACAAAGAAGTTGCAAGAGAATGGACTGGATTAATCTGGATTAAGACTAGGTCCAGTGGATGACTACAGTGAACATGGAATTAAATTCTGGAATTAATTAATTAATTAATTCCGCAGTCTGTCTTACGACAGGTCTATAGCCTCTTCCAAAGCCAGTTCTCCACAGAGTGCGATCTAGTGCTTCCTGTTTCAATTTACAGTATCCTCTTGTTTCATTAAGGTCATTCAGTAGTTGGTTACGTCTTCTTCCTCGCCTTGCCGTCATTTCCGTCCTTCCTTCTACCTTTCCTTCAATAACGTGTTTTAGAGGACAATTCCTATGCAAGATGTGGCCAATCCGGTTAGCAATCCTTCTTTTTACTCTATGTAGGACACCAAAATAATTACGTATATCTCCTGGAAAGCTCAGCGACTGTCAGCTCCTCTACAAGGACTGTGATTTATGTGGTTAGTTAATTATGGAACATTGTTCCTATTGATATAACACTATATACTCCCAACACAGGAAAGTCATTGATTTGTTGAGGCAATTGTAAAATTGGTACCTAGTCCCCGTTGCGTGTTTACACGTCTAATACAAGACCAGAATACCTGGCAGTCGTCATTCCATAACACTAGTTTTGTTTCAGTTGTCTGTCCAACAAGCAAACAACATTCAAGGCTTCGTATTAGTACAACATTCAATTGTAGTTCATACAAAAGGTCTGGCATGTTCCGCAACATTTCACATAAGAGTTCAAAGCTGCAATAAGTTTTAAGTATACGGTCTTTCTAAACGCTTTTACCTTCAGTGTGGTTTTGACAATCATTATTTACAGGTATTAATCTTTCTTTGACAGACGTAATCAGCAGCAAATATACGACTACAATATATGCCGTGAATGTTTCTGTTCACAAAGACAAAGATACAGGGCCTAACCTAATAACTGACTCCGAAGAGCAGAGTCCTTCTTGAGAAGCTTATAGTTCCTCAGCTAGTCAAGAAATTTCCCGCACTTTATGGAATCCGACTATTTGCACCCTGAGCCAGATGAATCCCGTCCAAAAGCTCCCACCCTATTTATTTAAGATCCATTTTAATATTATCCTCCCATCTACATCTAGGTCTTCCGAGTGGTCTCTTACCTTCAAGTTTCCCCACCAATCACTATGCATTTCTCTTCTCCCCCATACGTGCCACATGCACCGTCCATCTCAGCCTCCTTGATTTGATCTAACGCGAAACATATTCCGTTGCAAGTGCACGTACATGTAACACAAAGAGTTATGTTTGAAAATTAAAACAACAAAAACGTCAGTGACTTTAAATTTGTCCATTCGATGCACGGAATGGGCGGCTTTAAAATTATTGATGCTCAACAAGCAAAGATAATTAACAACTTTAAGAACAAAAACTTCACTTCTTTATCAGACAGAGAATGTACACTTTGTGTTGTCATTCCGGGCTACTTGCATTGTGATGCAGCTGTATTGTGGCAGATAACTAGGCTGCTAGAAGCAGAATAGATGAGACAGGGATAAGGCACAAACACGATCACAAAGGCTCTTCCGTAACAAAGTAGAAGATAACATGAAATTTTATTTCATCTAATAAAATCTATTTTCACGATTTTTCTCAAGTTATAGATCTACTGTAGAAATTCATACATAAATAAATTTATACTGACATGTACCGTCCCACACAGCACAGCTTCTGCGACACCCGGTAGCAGCACATAGTACTCGATACAAGAAATAGCCTCCCTACACACCAAATAAGGTACGGTACTTTGTAATTATTTTATGTTCCCTACACTTAATGAAACCTTGAAAGGGAAACGATTCGATGATGTCGAAATGGACGAACAGTATGCAAAAGAGAAGCTGCAGGAGATTCCAGAAATTGCCTTTGGGAGGCTGTTATAGCATCAAACATATGCGTGATGAAGAAGCCTCCTTTAAAGGGGAGTGATCTGCGCTCTCTATAAATGCTATATCACGTATTTAATCTCCATATATTTTGATCAGTAAAGGTGGGTTTGAAAAAAAGAAGGTGTGCGTAAACTACATAACATGGATGGCGAAAGTATAATAGGGTGCATACCAATCGCCATTAGTTTTGTTTATGGGAAGTTTTAACTTTGTTTCGCTTATGATCCTTTCTTGCTAAAATCTTACTGCTAAAATTTATTTTGTGGGAAATTGTTTGAGATGAAAACTGCAAATGAAAACATGAATTTAAATTCGGGGTTTCTTGTTAATAAGTCTGTACTCTTCTGTATATGTCCTTTAAACATAAGGGTATAACCAAATATAAAGCAGTGTTCTAGATTATATTCCTGCAGTTTAATCACAATTTATATACAAACAGTGTTTAGACACGGTTTAAGGTTATTCGCCAACGTTCTAAGGGCGCATTGCAAAAATGATTAGTTTTGAAGTTGCCATTTTAAATCACACAGGAATTCTAAGAAAAACACCGTGCTAAGATAATATAGGCGGCTGTCTCAACAAAACAAATCTGGTGTTTATTAAATATTTAAAGTATGTTCAACATAGTCGCCTCAAAAGCAGACATTAGTTGAGCCTATTTCATATAATCACATTCTAATTTTAAAATTTGATACCACACAATTTCGCCTTCTACGGAATTTCCCTTATAAATTACAATAAACGATAATTAATTCTTGCAGTTGGTTGAGGCACTGCGCTACAAGCCAGAAGGTCGCGGGTTCTATTCCCGATGGTGTCATTGGAATTTTTCATTGACATAATCCTTCCGGCCGCACTATGGCCCTGGGGTCGACTCAGCCTCTAACAGAAATCAGTACCAGGAATATTTTCTGGGGGTAAAAGCGGCCGGTGCGTAGGGCTGCTAACCTTACCACCTTCATGTGCCGATTGTCTATAAATCTGGGAGCCTCAACCTCCTGGAACACTAAGGGCCTGTCCAGGCCTGTAATGGGATAGCTTTACCTTTTACTGTCGGTCATACAGTGCTACTTAGTCTCACGTCCTGTACAAATACCTGATTACCTCTGCCGTAAAACCAATTTCCAGCATACAACGAGCGCTTACGGTGCCAACATTTGTAAAGTTATCTTTAGCACTGGCCGCGCCTATAATCATTTGAAAAATTGCACAGTGACAAATTCCCCGTTTTAGGTAAATATGACGGTATAAAAAATATTCGTTTTCACTTTTCAGAGAGCCATGCCATGGCTAAGGCGGTAAGTCGCCGGCGTCTCACAGCGGAGGCCCGGGTTGGATCTAAGGCTAGCCCATGTGAGGTTTGTGATGGCCAAAGTGGAAATGGGACGGTTTATATTCGAGTTCTTCGGCTTTCCACTATCAGTATCATTAAATCAAGGTGCTACAATCCATTCATCTGCCACCGACGCTATATAACATCAGCAGTTGACACGCAGTTAAACAACACACACTTAACCTCTCCAGCCACTTCTGAAAAGTCCGTCTTTAAATTATGGTTTTACTGGTCAAACGCAATAGAAAATTACATGGCCCTATACCCTAAAGTATTTAATTCTTTCAATTTTTATGTATTTTTTATAATTTACACATTCGTTTATGCATATTAAAATTTTGTAATGTTTGCCCACAAGTTCTCGATAATGTTGATTCATTATACCTGTATTATGTTGGAAATTCCCCATTGCCTGCAGCATATTTCATGGAAACGTTGTGGGAGTCGGTTATAAGGCTGTATTCAGGCGATTGGTTGATATTACATTGAAATAAATTTCACAGTATTACCACCGTGCATTTTTTAATCAATTAATAAAACCAACGAATGCACTATTTTGACCACTTTTATTATGGCCTATGTCCCCTCACCCTACACGTGTTTCAGAACCTTATAGTTCCATCCTCAGGGGTTTGCCGTGTGCTACCAATTACTCACATATCAAAACAAATACACAATATGTACAATAGTCTGGTAAAGTCTTAAAACCATAGGTAAATGTATATTCAGAACCCTTTTAAATTGTACGATATGTACGGTAGTGGTCAATATAGTGCATTCGTTGGTTTTATTAATTGATTAAAAAATGCACGGTGGTAATACTGTGAAGTTTATAAGTGCCCAACAGGCAAAAGCAACATATCTCCATCACAACATCAAGAAGAAGCTACTAAAGACAAACGCTGCAATATGGTTCAACAACTCTTTTAAAACAGGTTTTAAATATACATTTACGTAAGGTTTTAAGATTCTACCAGACTACCGTACATATCGTACAATTTTAAACAGGTTCTGAATATACATTTACCTATGGTTTTAAGACTTTACCAGACTATTGTACATATTGTGTATTTGTTTTGATATGTGAATAATTGGTAGCACACGGCAAACCCCTGAGGATGGAACTATAAGGTTCCGAAACACGTGTAGGGTGAGGGGACATAGGCCATAATAAAAGTGGTCAAAATAGTGCATTCGTTGGTTTTATTAATTTACATTGAAATACTTCAAATTAAAACACGTTAATATAAACGTATTCACTTAAAGAAGATAATAGTTTCAACTTCCGAAATTTAGTCAAAAACTTACCCACGACAATGGAAAACGTACCACATAACATTTGTATCAGAATTTTGTATCTCCCTACCGGCGCTGGAAATATGCAACTGACGGTGTGCGCCAGCGCTGGGAACACTCACCAGTGCGGCTATAGGTAACAGTTAGCTGCCGATTACAAAATAAAAGGCCACCTGGGATTAAAATACATTATGATGTTCAGTAAAGCAACCCAATCCTTGCAGACAGCAAGCCACAAGCACTGTGATGTGGTTACGTAGAAGGCCACCTCTTCGCGTTTTTCACAAACGCCTTGATTATTTCACTAGGCACTATGCCTTCACTAGTCTTGACGTCAGGCAACACATCACCACAGATCGTTATATACTAGTCGCAAGGCACTTTAACGAAGTTGCAAATTTATTACTCACGAAATATTTCATGACTATGATTTAGTCACTAAATTTAGACGCATTAGGCCTACTTTCCCCCAATGGACCTACTGTTTACTCTAACACATTATATGGTGAAGTAATAAGCATTTTATACTTTACTACTCTCTTCTTTTTAGCCAAGAAAGCACAACATTCTCGTGCTTGGCTCATATTCCCTTATCTCCGAGGACAGAGATTAGTTAAATAGAGTGACACAAAAAAAGTAGCTTTGATACTTTTTTTTGGCCAAGACGGAAGCAGAGCCAGCTTTCGAAACTTCGCATGTTTTATCTGAAGACGAGATGATAGAATCTCATAGTGTGTCATCTTAAAACACACTTGTCACATACTTTTATACGTAACTTTAGGTAGTAATTTATTGGAGTTACTATTGAATGGCACTTGCCGTAATAATACATGGAGATAATACGTAAGTTCTGATGCGTTAATTTCGGAAGTCATAAGTTGGGTATTAAAACTTTTATGGCCGAATATGTAAGGATGATTAATCAGCAGCAGGCTGGAGGTAAAGAGGTACTTTTGAAGCGCAGTGAGAACTGTGGAATACATTCTGGTTAAACGTCACACGACAGAACTCCAGCCCCCCTTCGGGATCCAAGGCCGCAACCCGTGTTTCCGCGGGCACTGAGACCTTCGGTAGGCGTAGTGAATACTGAAATGGTAGGAAAGATTCAAACACCTGTGACTGGATTCAACAGCTGTTTGCAAGCTGTCTCGGTAGTGACTAAAGAAAGAAAATAGTTTTGTTTTAGAGGTACAAAAGATGCTGCTCTGCGACTGTCCTAAAAGATTCATGGCTTGAAGTAGGACAGAGATTTGTAACATTATCAGTCCTAAAATATTCGTAAACTATCCTCATGATAAAAGAGGTTTCCATACTAGGGGACTTAGCTATACAGTGCCTTCTTATCAATAAGGCGAACACATATATTTAGGATATATGGACATAGGACAACAGCGCACATTATGTGCATTACAGAGGGCATGGTGACACAAACACACGGCACAACATCTACCAGGCATTGTTACGTACCTCTTTGCCAGGTAACACGGCTACAACGACGCGTTTGATTGGTGGAGGAGGCGGTGGGGGTGGAGCTTGTGCCTGTTGTTCTGGTTCTTTGTTTGTCTGAGCCATGTTGTCAGCATCAAGACGATTACAGTTTACGATTAACCGATGAACAGCTAAATCTTACTCAGTTTATATGTAGCAATTTCATTTTATAAAATTAGCACACGTTCCATAAACCTTATACAACTGTCAGTGAGAAAAGCCGGTCATTATAGTCGGTTTGCCTAAATTCGACATATATTAGCTTTGAGATCAGTTTTGGCCCATTAATTCTTTTTAAAAATATAACCTACTATGTGCACTTCATGAAACTGTAGTTTGTGAAAAATTAATATTATCTTGGCAATTTATTTTTCTTATAAATGTCCGGCTAAATTAGAATGCTTGCCACTCTGAGGGATGCTAGACATAGTTATGGCGAAAAGTACAGAGAATTATGCAGGATGGAGTTAATTTATCACGTTTAAAATCAGTTGACGATCACAAAAATATAATAAAATTATATTCCAATGATGTGAGTGTTATTCAAAATTTAATATTATGTCAAAATTATAAATGTTTTTCAAAACGGAGCAGATGCCTTATCTGGAACGTTGTGACTGCTTGGTTTATAAAATTGAATTTAAAAATTTGTAAAAAAAATATAGTGCCTCCTCTCTCGGCGGCTGTCTCTCACGAACTGAAGTCGAGGTGTTCCAGTGCGCCCGGCTTGCGCGGGGCGAACGGAACGTCTCCACCACGCAGGACGGGCGAGCAGAAAACAGAATGGGGGAATCTCCGAATACATGACAAAGATAGCCGAAAACGTCCGAAGTTAAAGCGCAATCACAAACAACACCCTTCAACAATGAAAATATATCCGATAATCCCATCAGTTCGAGTCACACCGGAGAAGGTTTATGTAGATATTGCTGTATAATTAAGGGAGGAAGACAGAGGCAAAAACTGTTGCATCCGATAGCTGAAGTATGTATTGTTCCCTCATAGCGCAAAGTGGGAAATCAATACTTTGTGCTGTTAATTGGAAAAGGAGCTGTATTTGTGTGCACCGTGGGAAGCTTGTAGCATTCAAATCACGGAAAGTTATACATCAACCAGTGTAACACGCGCTTCATGAAACCATTTTATCTGTCAGCTTTGTAAAAATTTATTTTCAGCTTCCCAGTCTGTATAATCACTGATTCTGGTGGTAACACTATGCACTGACATCGCTGCTCACTCCAGATTTTCGACTTGGTAATTCCTCGTTCCGTGACACTCATTTACATGGAACTGAAAAAGCTGCACAGCGGTGCAGTGTAGTACAAAGCGAGGTGATCTGACATGTACATGCAGACACAAGTTTTTATGGAGGAGGGAAAGGCTTCTTTAATGGCCGTGCTATGGCTCAGGCGGTTAGTTGCCGGCCTCTCACCGCGGAGGCTCGGGTTCGATCCCGGGTCAGTCCATGTGGAATTTTTTATGGACAAAGTGGCACTGGGACAGGTTCCCCCCCCCCCCCCCCGAGTACTTCGGTTTTCCCCTGTCACTTTCATTCCACCTGTGCTCCATTACACGGAAAAAGGAAAAAATAGATCACCTTCATCACAGGGTTGCACAATAAGCCTCAAGGCTGCGGTGCGTCCATAGCATCTGCTGCGGGGCCCTTCACCTCCCAAAAAAAAAAGGCTTCTGTACAAGTAATACCTTGCGTTGAATCTATCGTATTTAGACTGAGTGAAATTCGGTCTATAAATCATTAAGGCCAACAAAATATTGAAGAGCGGAGTATATCCGGTAAAATGGTTTAAATTTTGAAGCACTGGACAAACCATTCGATTCAATTTGTAAGAAGGAGACAAGTACGGATTAGGCAAGGCGTACAAGAAACATGAACGGCCATACAATAAGTTGGATATTGCTCCAAGTTCAATCACGTAATTATGTCAGTTATAAAATCCGAACATTTTTTTAACTACAGCCAAGAACGTCTATTGAGCGTTAACCGGTCGAAGGCCTCCACGACTCAATAATTGGGAGCCTTATGTAATTATTAGCGAAGTTACTCCCAGATTTCTCAGAATACAACCTTTTGTACAATGGGCAGAATTCAGTCCCAAAGAGCCTACAACAAATGTTAATATTCTATACGTTTGGGGGCCCATACGACCCAGCGGGACTCCATCACTGCGAGGTCAGCGGAAGCCTTACCTACACAGTTGCACAAAACCTATTTTCATAAGACTTTTTTTTAACGTCAGTTTTAGCCCACCATCCTATACCAAGAAGCTGTGAAAGCGCAAAGACAAGGCAAGGCAAGGGCAGTCGGTAAACAAGAGCGCCACGTGAGCAACAAATTATTTATAATAAGAAGGCAAATAAACAAAGAAACACTGTACTTACGTGCGTGACAACTTATATCCACTTATAGCCACGCTCTTATAATATAAATACTGAAGTGTGGGGCAAATTTGAAATGCACTAAACTTGGTCTGCACATTAGCGGGATGATAGTACGAGAACGATTCTTACAGAAATGCAGGGTAAGAACTTGTAGTGGATCGAACTGGTTCAGGATCAGATCCATTCAAGGTAAATACGGCACTGAATCTGTGGTTTCAATAAAAGCAAAATATTTCTTGCCCCGATGAGGGACCTTCGACTTTTCGAATATAACCCACACACCAGAGTTAGTTAGGTGTGTGGTTACAGAACATAATTGTAGACCTACCTTAATTTTGACAATGATATCTTTAGCTTCAACATTGATTTTCTTAATTTCTTACATTAGTTCGTAACACTCACGGTCATTTTTCCTACACTTGTCTGAAGCGAGTTTAGTTTGTAGAAATAGAAAACTACTTGATCAGGTTACTGTTGGCAAAGGCCAACAGAAATACTTGCATAAGATGATGGTGTTATTATCAAAAGGAGGAAGATAATGTATCAAGGCTTATCTACCTTACCGAATCGAGAGATTTAATAAAAAGAATTCCTATGCTTCTGTTGAAAAAGTTTTATTTTAAATAGGCCTATGCATACATCGCAAATATTAAAAAGATATCTGATGACATTTTCATGTATTGCGTCGGGCTTGCCAATGAAGAAGGAAGCTAAAAAATATATGCCATAAAATCTGTACTTTTGGAACGTGTCTAATTTAACTTCGCCAACTTCAGATACATTTAAGCAGCACAATTTCATACTATGAGTAAGTATGCAAATTAAATAAACGTTTTGTAACTGAAGTAAAAACTTTATGTTACCACAAAATTTTTAACATATTTTTTTTATTTTTCTTGTATTCATAAATGGGTACAGCTGTGGGTTTCACATTTACAAACAATGATGCTAGTCAAACATACATTAACGCGGGGAAGTTAAATTAGAATCGCTTTGAAACTAAGATTTACAGCATAGAGCCTATGGTCTCCTGTTTTTTTTTTTTTTGAAAACATTTTAGGTACCAGGGATTTTTCTGCTTCTCATTGAGATTTTCGCTTCCATACGTATGGATGTACAGTCACGTGGTATCACATCTGTTACTGGATGGAACTGTGTTTTGTGTGAAGGACAATAAAAACACAAGCTCTAGCCATGTTTCAGAGTAACACAGTTACTACGCGAGATGAAATGTCTCATACCCAGGTGCTTAGCGGGCAGGTCAAGGCGAAGTAAACGGTAAAGTTGTCCCTGTCCACGTTACGAAGGCCCGTAGGGGAAGTAGGAGTATATCTCCACTCATTCTTAACCTCGGCACCGGATGGAGGTGAGTGGTCAACTTCACGCCCCGCCTACTTTACCCCAGGCCCCAGAGCCGGTCTGGACGTTCTGAACAAAAGACAAATCTCTTTCTCCTGCCGGGTTTCGAACCCCTTACCATCCAATCCATAGCCTGACACCACCGGGGTGTAGATGGGAGGGGGGGGGGGGTGGGGGAGGGCAGCAGAGTCGAAGGAGAGACAAATTGGACGGCAATATGAATATTTTAAATGAAGAAATAAATAAATTTTTGCGCTCAACATATTTTAAATTACTGAACCGAATATAAGGAAATTTAGTAAGTAATTGTGATTTCTTTCAAAGTTCATAATTTATGTTAGGCGCGGCCATTGTAACTGCTCGACATTGGCGACAAAGAACCTAGCTAAACGACTGAACACAAGAGCCCAATGTAAGAAAAAAAGAAGTTCCTGCCATGGCTTAGGCGGTTAGTCGCCGGCCTCTCACCGCGGAGGCTCGGGTTAGATCCCGATTCAGTCCATGTGGAATTTGTGGTGGACAAAGTGGCACTGGGACAGGTTTTTCCCCGAGTACTTGTTTTCCCTTGTCAATTTCATTCCACCGGCGCTCCATTACAAGGAGAAACGAAAAAAAAAAAATTAATTCATCATCTTCATCACAGGGTTGTACACCATACGCCTTAAGGCTGCGGTGCGTCCGTAGCATCTGCTGCGGGGCCCTTCACAAAAAAAGTAATATATGAAAATTGAAATCTGTAAGAATCAATACTCTCTTCTAAACGTCGGAAATCTACATTTATCCGCATTTTGCCAGCATATATATCTCTTCATAACGACGGTGGAGTTACAGCTTTCCTGTGCTCCAAACAGAATACACTACCACAGTCGTGCATCCATTCAAGGATTAGCAATAAGGCCAGCTGCCTTGTCGTCTTATGCCGCTTCTCTTACTTAAGGTATACTCTGATTTATAGGATAATATGATATGCAACAGGAACAAACTTTATTGCTGGTTGATTTAAAACTAAGAGTTATTCTTTGTTATAGGTTGAGAGTGAAGGGAATTAAGGTTTTATAATGGATAAAGAGCACGACGTAGGCCATGTGTAAAGAAATATTTGGGTCAAAACCCTAAATTGCATACGATGACATAAAATACATCTTTGCTATAAGATGTATTAGAAAATGTTAGAGTGGATGAGTAAGAGACGAAAGTTAGGTCTGTGTACAGGACAGCGTTAGCCTTGATTTCAGGCTTCCGCCGCGATATTGATGAGATCTGCGCTCTTGTGGGATATTACGCGGCGTCGTGTGTAATTGTTTACCGACGTTCGGGACAACGTATCGGTCCCATCTTACGTTGTCCCGATACTTCGGTAAACAATTACCACACGACGCCGCGTAATATCCCAGAAGAGCGCAGATCTCAGGGTAGCGTTCCTATTTAAATTGTGTAATGAAATGTAGAGAGAATATTTAGAAGTTGTGAGTAGTGTGTAATGTTTCTTTCATCCCATCTGTGGGCATTATCACTGCCACAGAAGACTTTGTTACTGTTGTTTGGAGGAATATGCTTCGTCTACCATCAGATTCAAAGAACTCGATAACTCCGCGAAACAGCCCACTTGCACGCCAACCACAGAAAACCATCAAAACTAAACAATTACGAGATTTTTCAGTGCATAATTAATGTTAACTTCTCATAATTTTACTTATGAAACTGTCTTTAATACAACAACTACGTGTACGCATATGTTCACGTCACGTGAACAGAATGCAGAACTAAATCACAACACAAAGACAACTAACAAATTATTTAAAATGTGGCAAAGTGTTTCTGTAACGACAATAACAGACGAAAATTGCATGCATGAAGATATAAATAGCAAATTAAATTCAGAAGCCAAAAACGTTTGTCTTCCCTTTACAGTCTAAGAATAGAAAGATTAAAACATACTATACTGAACTACTATATGTTCCGCTGTTTTGTATGGTTGTGAAACCTGGTCTCTCACATTAAGTGCAGAATATCGGCTGAGGATGTTCGAGTACACAATGCTGACGAAGATACGTGGATCCAAGATGGAGCAAGTAATAGGGTGTTGCCGAACAATACATAATCAAGAAATGCATTACTTGTGTTTCTCACCAAATATTATTAGGGTAATTGAAACTAGGATGATAAGATGGGCGGGGAAAGTGATAGGTATGGGGGAGAAGGGAAATGCATGGTTTTGGTGAAGAAGTTTGAAGGATAGATGGCGTAGATGGGAGGATAACATTAAAATTGATCTTAAAGGAATAGGATGGGAAGGCGTTGAGCGGATTCAACTGGCTCAGGAGAGGGACAATTGTTGGACTGTTTTTAACATGGTACTAAACCTGCGGGTTCCATAAAATGCGGGGAATTTCTTGACTAGCTGAAGAACACTTGAATACATAAGGGCTCCTCTAAAGATTCAATTGTTTCGCTATGAATTAATGAGCCATCAATGAGCCCAATTTCCATGCAGAACACGAATTACTGCCAGCTATTGTGCTCCGCAGTTCATACGCTAACACAAACACATACCGGCAGTTCACCTGCCAAAAGCTTAGCTAAGGAAGTCTTTAATATTATGAAACAGCGTTACAACTTTCTCAAGTTAAACATGTTACTCAAGTTGTCCTGTTCTTTTAGATCACAGAGTTCATTCTGTAATAACGGCATTAACTGTAACAGGAAACCAGGAATGTATAAAAAAAGCTGCACCACCCTCTTCGAAATGCAAATCATTACAGAATTATTACAGCCCAGCAAAATATGTTAGAAAACCGACCAACAAAGCTGTATGCTCATATTACTGCATTTTACATTAAGGCAGATAATATTTAACAGAACTTCTCAAAGGTTGGCAGAAGAGTATATGGAACAGCGTTTCGTAAGATACAGAAAAACGTCAGAGCATACTCCTGCATAAGAAAGGGTTCTTATGACGAAGTGCGGCCATCTTTTCCTTTCCTTTTAACCACGCCGAATAAAATGTTTGCATTAAAGTGAAAGTACGTTACCACATACGGCAAAAGAAAGCAGAACCAAAGAACGACCAAAAAAGTTTTAATACTAAGAGCAATAAACAGGAAACGAAGTCACTCGCACGGTGACGGAAGACAGGAAATCAACGAGCAAGAACCGTGGTAAGTTCCTAACCCGTCTGTAAAAATACTGTAGCCATGAAGACATAATATGTATGAGGCTGACAAAATGGCGTTTCTTATTTCTGTAACACATTACCATAGTTTGAGTAGATAAAGTAGCAATAACGGCATGCGTAGTTGCTTCAAGTGTTGCATCTGCAGAAAGCATGAACGATATACAGTGAGATGCAGACATGTTTTAAACTAAACTATAACTGGAAATAAATTAATTATAATACATAACCCAGCAAAGGATTAAAAACCACAGAGTCTACGAGTAACTAACTACCTGTTGGATAGACTAATAATAAAAAAAATTGCAGACTAAATAACAAACCAAAGACCGTGCCATGGCTCAGGCGGTTAGTCGCCGGCCTCCCACCGTGGAGGCCAGGTTTCGATCCCGGGTCAGTCCATGTGAGATTTGTGGTGGACAAAGTGGCACTAGGACAAGTTTTTCTCCGAGTACTTCGGTTTTACCCTGTCAATTTCATTCCACTGGTGCTCCATTACTTGGAAAAATAAAAGAAAACTAATCATCTTTCCTTCATTTTCATCACAGGGTTGCACAATAAGCCTCAAGACTGCGGTGTGTCCGTAGCTTCTGCTGCGGGACCCTTCTCACAAAAAAAAATAACAAACCAATGAGACAGGCTAACTAAACAAACAATGAAAGGAACAATTAAGAAAAAAACTTAAGAGCCAATTAATGAAACAAGTCAAGGACTAAACACCCAAGTGACGGTCTATGAAACGCCTAACAGACTAATAAACAAGTAATTTAACGAAATAGCGGACTAACTAACTGACTCACTAATTATTTGACAAATAAAGTAAATGACATATGATCTAATTGTAACGACACATTTAAGCAGGTTGTTACGTTGTTGTCACCGAGTACCGTCAACTTATCTTTTTGGCACTACCGTCGTAGGCAGTCTGTCATATCGTTTAATATCTAAATACAGCCCACACTTTAATTTGTGAGACTGTGACCGAAATAACAGGTTGGGCACCGTTACTCAAGTTCCTTACGTCAAGTAATTATCACCACTGGAAGGGGAATACACGGCTACCTTACTTTATTGTCGTACATTCATTTAAATCTGAAGCCTTCGGAACGCCTCTGGATATACCACAAACGTAAACACTTGAAATTTCATTTACAACTTAGCGGTTCTCTTTTCAAGCCGCCTCGCTTTCTGAATTACTTGTTGGAATAGGATGTTTCTGAAACGGGAAGGGAACAGTGGAGTTGTTACGGAATTTGATTACAGAGACAGAGAAAATTGCAATAACATAGAAATGAAACTTCAAAATAGTAGAAAGAGAAATAAAGAACAAAGAAGTAACACAGACACATTAAAATATACATAATTAAAAAACCAAACAAATAAAATAGGATGGAGAAAATAAAGAAGGAGAACAAAGAAACACATGACAAAAGAATATGTAACTTAATAAAAACTAAAGTAAGAAGTTAAAATTTAGTGAGAAAATAAAGAAATTAGTAAATATAAGTAGAAAGGAGAGGGAAGAAGACAGGTGTTAAGCAGCTTACATCAAAAACAAAGTAACAAAAAGGGTGGTTTTAAGTTTCCTCAGGTTTCTAACAGTTGTATCGAGTTTATGTCACAATTACGGCGCATTTCTGAGAGACTGGAATTAAAGACAGCAGACTGTCTGTAGCAAACCATTTATCTTTTTTAAATTAGCGTTGAAAGTGACGTAATTAGTATATCCTTTCCCTCTGTTAAAAAAGTGGAAAATCTATTTTCTTTTTCGGACAAGGAAATGTCAGTTTTTCAAAATCTCTGCACTTTCACTTTGCAGAGTAAAAATGTACACAACTTCTGTAATAATATTCCTTAGTAGCCCCTTTAAATCGCAAAGATCATTTCTATGTTTAAACATTTTTTTTACCTGCAAAAACAGAATCGAATATTTGTTACGTGTCAGATTTTACATGACGTGTTAGGAAAAAAAAAAAAACTTGGAATGAGAACTATATAAATCCCACACGTATAGACTACTGTGTACTGGGATGTCATTATGTAAAACAAGAGTGCAGTTCTACCAGACTCTACGGTCTCCCATCCCAGAAGACACGTATCTTCATAATCATGGCGGCTGAGAGTCTCAGATCGGATCCTTGTCAGTGTGTTAACTGTACTATGTAACTATATCCTAACGTACAGAAAGTCACAGTGTGTGGTAAACATACGCAGAAACCACTATCCAGTACAGTGTAAAAGCACGGGAGAAACGGTCGTCGAGCTATGGTGACATCAAACAGCAAGCCATATTTGTAACATTTATCACATTCGCACTAGAATAGATAAAGGGAACTTCATGACTTTTCTTGACTTTTTGAAAAAGCGAGCATTAAGTAAAAATTCTTGAGAGTTCAGACGTTGACATATTACACTTAAGATTACTTGGTTTCTTAACTTGTTACAGCCTCTTCTTAAACGTAATATTATTCATTCCGTACATTTTATTTTCTATGTCTATTGTCCGACGAATGTACACTTTTATTCACTATTAATTTGTGAACCACAGTACTACATGTTTCGAACCTTATCCTGGTTCATCCTCAGGGACTTTAGTATTTTAAATTACACATATTACAAATATGTGTAAGGTTCGAAACATGTAGGACTGCGTTTCACAATTAATAGTGAATAAAACTGTACATTTGTCGTAAAATAACCTTAGCCTCTTCTTACTTGAAAAGAAACACTTGTTTCAGAAACTGGATCTGGTCCAGTGATTGAGGATGGTTCTTTCTGTAGGACTCAACTGAGTATATGATTCCCCACCCTTTAATCTGAGTATGGAAGCAGATCCATTTTCAGTTACGAGGTTAAGTATTTTGAAGTCGACACGGCGTAACATCCCAGAAGACTTAATGAATGTTCAGCAACGCCACTATGAGATCCTCCAACCTCGTAGTTTATTAGTTAAGAGGCCGACCACATGAACGTATATACTCCAGAATTTACAACAAAAACATGTCCTTCGAAAGTCTCGCGTGCCATAATTACAGATGCCAGATAAAGTACTAACTGTATAGAAATAACACAACAGCACAATTTAACATTAAAGAAAATGTAATTATGTTAAAACTGAAGGAACAGCAACGCGTAAACTTCATAGCGAAATTATACAGAAAAGAGTAGAACAAGAATGGAAAAGTGAAAAATATTAAACGAAAACCACAGACTTTATTTTGTGGGAAAGGGCTCCGCAGCAGAAGCTACGGACGCACCGCAGCCTTAAGGCTTATTGTGCAACCTTTGTGATGAAGATGAAGAGAAAAATGATCAGTTTTCTTTTATTTTTCCAAGTAATGGAGCACCAGTGGAATAAAATTTACAGGGGAAAACCGAAGTACTCGGGGAAGAACCTGTCCCAGTGCCACTTTGTCCACCACCAATCTCACATAGACTGACTCGGAATCGAACCCTGGCCTCCACGGTGGGAGGCCGGCGACTAACCGCTTAAGCCATGACACGACCAACACCACAGATTATGTAAGATTTCTTTATTTTTAACTAATCAGTATTGTATGTAAACACAATATTTAGTTTCTAAAGATTCAATTCAAATTCAAATTTACAAAATTTTAAATTATACACGTATATATAAAAGATTTTATGTACTAAGCAAAGGCAAGAATGAAGTTCAATAAAATATTCTCGGGCCAGCAGCCGCGTCAGGTGGTTGAATGGCGAGTAAACAGACGTTTAGAGGGCCATCTCTGATGACGAGGACAGAGAAGGTCCTTGAAACGTTCGTTTACTTACCGTTCAACCACCTGACGCGGCTGCTGGCCCGAGATTTATTTTATTGAATTTAGTCGCCGTGAAAGCTTTAAATTATATAGCAAGAATGAAGGGTTTTACAATAGAATATGATGTACGAGTATATAGCATAACTGCATAGCACATCGGCCGAAAAGCTTTCGCTGCAGAAATAATGATAAGTTTTGAAATTTCAGGTCTTTTTTATCGAAGTTTCTGCAAACAGCACAATGGTCAGAAGATCACAACCTCAATTATATGTTAATAATACTATATCGTGTTAAGGAATTTTGGAATTGCTGTCCTGGCTGGCTACTTTTGATCTTGAAATATTCAGCATTCCTCAAGTGACGAAAACTTCAACCTAGAAATGTCTTTGTGTTTGGACTTGACTATACTATTCGTCCGTCGTTTCACGTAGTTTATTATAAAATTCTCCTGTCATCTGGGCACACATTATTAAACTTCGATTTTGCTTATGAAATATTCACACGTAGTTGTTCAACCTGTTGCACGAAAGATAAAAAAGTGTAAAACAGGAAGAAAAATCGAAATTATCTTCACTTACACTCGGCTGACCTAGAAAAGGCTACCAAGCTATTAAAGTGCACAACAGGACGCGTTTGATAAGAAAGCGGAATAAGAAACTATTCAGACGAAACAAGCAAAATGTTTGTTTCTTTCTCTAGTTCCAGTTTTGAAGTTTTCTTTGTGGGGTCATGTGATTCAGCAGGGAAACATGAACCTGGACCAAAGATAACGCCATTCAGGATACAAATTAAAAAAGCCATGCGATAACGATAAATAAAGACATTAAAAATCCGATGTTCTAAAAGTCTGTCAATGTGAGAATATTATATCGATCATGTATCTTCAACTTAACGTGAGACTGTACAATCATCCTTGACAGGATGGACATTACCAACCAAAATAACAGTTTAATGTCAGTGAATGATTGTTGCAAAGAATACAAAAACGGACCAGTTTTACACACTACGTCCTCCAGAGGCGTAACTTGGGGGAGTAGGGGGGCAATTCCCCCCCCCCCCCCAATATTTTTCAACCTAAGAATTTTTTTGGCTACTGAGTTGAAGAGGGCAAATAAAAAATTTGGATGAGAGTGGTGGAAAGGGGTGTATGTATATCAATGACTGGTTCAAACCAATCTTCCCCCTCTTTCTAACTTGACTTCTTCGTACATTAAAGTTCCTAATACCCGTAGCCGATTTCGTCCTCCCCCCCCCCCCAATGTTACTAGCCAAGTTACGCCTATGACGCCCTCCCTGCATCAGACGGCTTATTGAGAGATAGCAGAAGTTCGGACTGCAATGTCTTTCGTACTGATGTGGGTTAAGAAGTGTCAGATGCAATATATTTTTGATAATAGCTTTTATTTTAACCAACACATGCACTACACCTTTGTCGTCATATATACCCCTACATATGTTTCGACTACTTATTAGTCATCATCAGGGGGATCAAAGTATGTATACACAGACTACACATCCACTATAATAGTTGGTTCACATTCAATGTTAAAATAAGATGAACTATGTTCACTATAAAAACATGTAGCATTTATTTTAACATTGAATGTGAACCAACTATTATAGTGGATGTGTAGTCTGTGTATACATATTTTGATCCCCCTGATGATGACTAATAAGTAGTCGAAACATATGTAGGGGTATATATGACGACAAAGGTGTAGTGCATGTGTTGGTTAAAATAAAAGTTATTATATAAGAAAATGCACGGTGAATATAATGTGAATACAGTGATACCTCGGCTAACGAGTGACCCTGCTAACGAATTTTTCGGCTAACGAAGATTTTTTTCGCTGTTTTACGGACTCGGCTAACGAATATGGATTCGGCTAACGAATGTTTTAGTGGATGCTCGCGCTAACATAAAGCAGCAAACATGAACGGTCGGGCCATTCCAGGAGCTTATCTTTTCCGTCTGTATGTGTGTGACAAAGAGATGAGCTGACCACATCACATAGGGGAGACCCACCAACCCGACTGGGTTGCTTACGTTCGAGACAGCGAGAAGTGAGACGCCTGATAACATAAGACAAGTGTCTGAATCACTTTAAAAACATTCTGAAAAAAAGAGAAGTTCAATCAACTTTGGACAGATTTTTGACTTCTCCTTTAGCAAAGAGACAGAGGCCAGCTACTGAAGAAGAGGAGACTTACCTTGAATAAACTTTGAAAATTTGGAAGAAGAATAGTGAAAACGTTGTGTAGGCCTACATATTTTCAGTTTAATAGTATAAAGTGTATAATATATTTTCAGTATAATAGTGTAAAGATCGTCAGTTTTTCATTCTACTTTCCATTCTCCTTCATCCAATTGGTAGCTGTTCATCTCAGCATTTGGTGAGTTTTTGCCCTTTTATAGTGTGCTCTTTACTATTTTATAAAACTTATCTTTAAATAGCGGGCAGCATCCAGAACGAATTAAACGATTTTCTATAGAAACCTACGGGAAATCACGTTTCTGCTAACGAATGTGATTCCGGAACGAATTATCTTCGTTAGCCGAGGTATCACTGTATTTTGGATGTCTTGTGATACTCGAGAAAGAATACAGTCCTGTACCGAGTTTGGGGTACTCACACAACATGTAGCCGATTGTCTTGTGTCACATTACACTATTGGAAGGAAAGCTTAAATTCTTCATAATAATTTAAGACTTTATTCTGTCTAAAATCTCATGCATACACAGAAAGAATTACCATCAGCGGAAGAAGAGTAGCTGCCCTTTACATTCCCTTATATCCCCGTATTTACCCGGAAAAAAAACTGCGCAGAAGCAAAATTTCAGATCCGGATTTCTATTCTTCGAAGAGTTAAGATTTTTTCTTCTCAAAAAAAATTCCAAACCGATACTCGTGCTCATTCAGTCTCGTAGCGGGGGGGGGGGGGGGGGCTCTTTCTCCGGGGGTAAAGCGGCGGGAGCGTGAATTTAACCACTCAATCTACATCTAATGCCGATGTTAATAATCAGTGGAGCTATACCTCTTCTCCACATTTAAGCCTTCATGGCACGGACAGAGAAAGCTGTACTTTAATGAAAAGATACGCTAAGTTAATTAGAATGTTACACAAAAACGAGGTTGGGATGGATTATATAGTTTGATTCCGTTAAGGGCTTGTGACGGCTGTTTGATCCTGGCAGAGCCACGGGTAGAGACATTTCAGTTACCACCATTTCTACAGCGGCTCTACGGCCCACTCTGTCTCTACCAATCAGATACCTGAATATATTTACCCTGGGGTAAAGCCTTCGGATGAGAGGCTGGCCACTGTACTCAATCCGTTGCCGAGATTAAGAACAAGTGGAAATATACATCCACTGTCCTTAATACACCTTCATGGCCTAGTGCTTAAGTTAACACAGACAAATTGACTTGACCTTTTATTATAAAGCAAGCAATGTACCCGGTTTTCCCTATGGATAAAGTATGTAGAGAGCATACAGTACTTTAAAGAAGGAAAGTCACTTAAATAATTAATGTTATTTCATGTAATTAAAGAAAAAATTAAAATGAGGATCCGAGTCACACCCTAAAACTTCACTGTAATGCTCGCGCATAACTTTAAATAGCCGTGGCTAATGTGTATAACAGAGTTCGGAGTATATTTCACATTGTTTGGCTTTCTCTGATAGGTCCAACTCTTTGATATTACACAATGCTATAAAATAAAGCATGTGTTTTGGAAACCACTTTAGAGAATCCAAGCCGCGTAACAGGAAACAGGACACACACACACATATCCCCCATGGTGCAACAGCCCCTATTGGGCCAGAGCCTCCTCACTATCGAGGCTTCACGATCACATTCAGATACACCACACTCGGTAGGACTCCTCTGGACGAGTGATCAGCCCGACGCAGAGACCTGTACCTGACAACACACAACACTCATAACAGACATCCAAGCCCCCAGCGGGATTCGAACCCACAATCCCAGCAAGCGAACGGCCGCAGGCCCATGCCTTAGACCGCACGGCTACTAGGATCAGCATGTATATTTACCTATTATGCGGCGGCTTTGGTTCTCTAAAGTGGTTTACAAATCGCGTGCTTTATTTTTAGCATTGTGTAATATCAAACATATAAATTTATATGTAACTATATACACTATATATAACATATGATGTGTCTAAAATGCTTGGACAAACTTCAGGAGTGATTTCCCCACACCAAAACGAAGCAAAAAGTCCAATATATGTCCTCAAACTCTTACTTTTCGAGATACAGCCCAACAACGTGTTGACCTAAATCCTTCATTGTTTTACCTGTGGGAACCCTTAAAACCCCTAATGTATTTGGCTCCAATTTAAAATGAAGAGACACAACACCATCGCATTTTGTTGCCTGTCAAACCATTCGCAACAACACCGGGTCCTTTGCAATTGTGCGACAGTCCATGATCAGACGTGTCCATGCGTGCGTTGATTTAGGTGGAGGACATGTTGAGCATTTGCTGTGAACTGTGACTTGATAAACAAGAGGAATTCAACAGTTATTGATTTGGGAATACAGTTGGTGTGCTTCAGAAAACCATAGCGGTATTCATCTATAAGTATCAAGTAAAAACACAAAAGATTCAGTTATAATAGGTAGCAAAACTTTGAAAACCAAAACCGGCTGTCCTTTGAAAGAAGTGTACAACTACCATTACACTAACCTCGTGGGCAATTTTTACAGATACCTGGGAAGTCGGATCAATCCCTGCACATTAGCAGACGAATGGAGTTTTAATCCATGGCCCTTAGTTACTTGACCTATAAATGTGCGTCGCTGTAAATAACATTTTTAAAGGCTACACCCTTCTCGTGGACACGGCGGTTCCGCCCTGATGTCACATTTATCACAGGAATATGCGTGAAATTGCACGAGTCCTGTATGCTTTCCAGTTGACACTATCTCTAAAGGCCTACGTCCAGTTACGCTGACTGAGGTTCTTACACGTTCTCTTCACTCTCCAAAATAGCATCATAAGACCCATCCAGTCCACTTCCTGCTGTCTTTCACACGAATTTATTTGTTTGTATTTGTTACGGCTGGTATAAGAACACAATGGGGCGGGGGAGGAGGGAAGGAGGAGAGAGAGAAACGTCAAACATAGTGCGAACACTGAGAGGCCAAATTTATCTTGAGAAAAGTAAACATTGTTTTCAGCGACAAATTAAAAGCAAACTGCACAGTGTGCAAAAAACAATATTCAAATAAAGAAAGAATCTTAAAAGACTTGTCTCAAGTTGTGGGTTTTTTTTTTCGTCTGACTCAGGATTAAGTCTAGTTGCAGGCTCTTGTGAGCATGGTAATGAACACGCGGGTTTTATTAAAGATGGTAAATTTCTTAACTATGAACGTGTATCAGCTTCTACAGAATAACTCAGCTCTATGGCGTTGACATTCAAAGGCTGGAGCCACATGAACTTTCTGGAACCTGACAGCGTAATTCACATTACCATGTCCTTGTTTCCTGCCACTATCCAGCTCGGTAGTGAGACACAGGAAGCTGAACCCGCACAAAAGGAAAAGGTTGGAGCGTATGGACAAAACGCCTCGCCCAAGGATGTTCACATAAGGCATATGCATCTTTCCCTGATAGGTTTATTAGGAGAAAACTTTTTTTTTTATTTTCGCGCTGCCTGTCACGAGCCGAGAAAGTGGCTACTAAATGTTTCTGGTCTACATATTTTCTTAGCGGGCACGAACACAAACATAGAAAAAAAATTTAATTTATATGTCTTTACTAGATCCCAATATGTATTAGATGGAAAGGAATATGTGTGTGTGTGTATGTATGTAAGGGTATACATAATACTAGAAACGGTGCTACAGGTCATGGTTGATAGACTAATTGAAATTGCAAGATGCTATGGAATGGAAATGAATGTGGAAAAAACTAAAGTAATGAGAATCTCAAGGCAACAATCCCCAATAAAAAATATGATAGGTCAAAAACAACTGCAGAATGTGGAATATTTCTATTATTTTGGTAGCATGATAACAAATTATGCAAGGTGTACACATGAAATTAAATCCAGAATTGCCTTGGCTAAAGCAGCATTCAACAAGAAGAAGACTCTTTTCATCAGTAAATTGGAATTAGATTTAAGGAAGAAACTAGTAAAGTGTTACATTTGGAGCATATCTTTGTATGGTGCTGAAAATTGGACACTTTGGAAAATAGATCAGAAATACCTGGAAAGTTTTGAAATGTGGTGTTGGAGAAGAATGGAGAAGATCATTTGGACCGATCGTGTGAGAAATGAAGTATTACACAGAGTCAAGGAGGAGAGGAATATTCTACATACAATAAAAAGAAGAAAGGCTAACTGGATTGGTCACATTTTGCGTAGAAACTGCCTTCTGAAATACGTGACTGAAGGAAAGTTAGAGAGGATATAAATGACGGGAAGACGAGGAAGAAGGCGCAAGCAACTACTGGATGACCTTAAGGAAAAGAAAAGTTACTGGAAATTGGAAGAGGAAGCACTAGATCGCACTCTGTGGAGAACTCGCTTTGGAAGAGGCTATGGACCTGTCGTAAGACAGACTACAGAATGAATGTATCTATACAAATTCATTTTTCAATGTCATTCAATGCGACTAAGGTTTCGCAGAATTATAAACGGGACAATGCACGATTAAAATGTATGCCTATTTGCTCTAATTTTCCAAATTCTCTGCTACTATAATATAAATTATAATTATATTCGTTAGGACGTTAACAACTCATTATGTTTCGACTTATAAGTACCGTTCAGCGACGTAAATACGGCAAAATTTCTAAGCTACTCTCGTCTGTACGGTCCTTTCCCGAATTGGGGTTCATTCTTTCCCAGAACAGGATATAGCTTTCGTTTGTTTCAGAACAGCGTGTACACGTCTAAAACATTTTCACGTCCATTAATTTCGTTTACAAATATTCTCGTGTGTACTGACGCAAAGTTTTCTACAAGCATTATAGTACTCAGTCCTGTCATATTTTGCACACCTACAGGTCATAAATCACACGCTTCAACCAGAAATCAACCATTCACACCCTCGCAAGCTGACGTTCGGCATTCTGGGCTTATCTCTTAACATCTGCTGAGCTCTCCTCATGCCCTCGTGTCTTCTTCCATTCCCTCAAGATTTACCGATGTCAGAGCACCCCTCATCACCCCTATTTCAAAAGTCTCTCTAACCAGGCCTCCTACAGCAACTGTCACATTGAAACTGCGTAGATTTGTTGTGCGGGTGGTGCACCCTCTCTTTTCCACCATCCCTGTAAGCAACATTCAAGTACTATCCACTGAAATATTGATCTGAAGTTGGATTTTACCCTTTGTACCCCCGCAGCTCTCTGTATCCAGTCCGCGGTTTCCTTGGTAACAGTTGGTAGAGGGGTATAGTTTGTCTTGGATCTGAAGAATATGCACTACCCACCACTGCCATCTGTACGGAATATCAAAAACTACTTTCTTGACACATTTTAGTCCTAATTAATGCCTACTTAGCGTCTATAATAATAAAAATGCATTCACATACAAGAACTGGCATGACACTCGACACTACAAGCACCTCTCGAACAAAAACTATGAACTACGGGTAAACGATAAACAGGACTAATAACACAGCGCAGCAAATACGTTCAGAATTGTCAATTATGGTCCATAATTAAGGTTTCCTATTTAACATACAGCCGATCTCAGTAGCCGCGCGGTCTAAGGCGTGGGTCTGCGGCCACTCGCTTGCTGGGACTGCGGGTTCGAATCTCGCGGGGGCATGGATGTCTGTCTCTAGTGAGTGTTGTGTGTTGTCAGGTAGAGGTCTCTGCGACGGGCTGATCACTCGTCTAGATCAGTGGTATTCAACCTTTTGACGTAGAATTTACGTCTTTCCGATCGTTTATGTGGCGGACACTTAAGAAATTGCATGTAACTTTTGGCGTTACGGAAGAACTTGCTCATAGCCCTGCGACGAGCTGGTCCCTCACCCAGAGGAGTCCTACCGAGTGTGGTACGAGGTATGTCTAAAGCGTGATCGTGAAGCCTCGAAAAATGAGGCGGCCTAGGCTCCCAAGGGGCTGTCGAGCCATTGAAAAAAAAAATCAACATACATCTAACATGGTGCTTGAAATTACATCCCGGAAATGCCGATCCCAGTGGCCGCGCGGTCTAAGGTGTGGGTCTGCGGCCGCTCGCTTGCTGGGACTGCGGGTTCGAATCTCGCGGGGGCATGGATGTCTGTCTCTAGTGAGTGTTGTGTGTTGTCAGGTAGAGGTATTTGCGTCTGGCTGACCACTTGTCCCGAGGAGTCCTACCGAGGGCGGTGTGTGTAAAATGAGTGTGATAGTGAACCCTCGATAAAGAGGAGCCCCTGGCCAACTAGGGGCTGTTGTGTCATGAAAATAAAAATCCCGGAAATTGTCACATTTCTAATAAAATACGAATAATGAATGCATATTAAGTATCTCTCCCGCAAATAACCATCCCAAGAAAGATATGTGTTACATGTGTTATAATTAATTCGAGATTGCCCTAAGACACTGTGTTATTCACAATTCTAGTTGCTATGAAAGAACCACGTTTGCTGAAATAATAAATTATCCACGAATTTCACGTTGTGCAGATGAAACCTGTGGACCAGCACTAATGACGTGTCTGCTGGACAAAAGCCCCCACACACAGTTGTTACGATGTTCTGCAGCAGTAGGCCTAGCAGCAGCAGCAGCAACAACACTAAGCGCTGTATTCCCTGCATTTGACAGCAGTCTGGTGATTTGGTAGAGACTGCCTTCAGCGCAACACTTGACAGAATAGAGCACATATTTTCATGGTGAATGCAAAGTTGTCCCTGTTTATGCCACGAAGGAGGTACAGCGCCACGCTTTCTTAACCTGGGCTCTGGATGTAAGTAGTCAGCTTCACGCACCAACTGTTTTATCCCCGGGAAAAGAATCCCCGGCACCCACGACAAAAAACCATCTGAAAGGTATCTCAGGTATACATTGACGTCACATTATGTAACAGCAAGTGCAACTGATATGTACATTCACGTCTAAGGAAACGTTTTTAAATATAATAAAAAACTGTAATATATAATCATAAACATCAACGTAATCATTAACTCTGAAGCCTGAATATGAATTTAAGTGATATAAAAATTTAATTTCTTACTTCATAGAAAACATAGCCCGTGCCGATCATAAAGTCTCACGGTTTAATGTCGTTACAGCATAATCAATGTTTACCGTGAGAATCATGTGAAACACGTGAAAACACTGGGTGGATAATATATATATTTCCAGAGTATTAACGTGGGTGGTAATCATAGATATCATTACGTTCTACAGGGCCAATAATATCAGTATTACACAACACACTAATCACATTTGTGTCTGCAAGATTTATACACTGTGCACGTGTGAGTAGCATCTGGTTTAAACGGCAGTTTTGTGCAATTTGGAAGTTTCTCCACACGACAAAGTAACTAAACTGAATTGCAGATTTAATCATCATTCACTTAGAAAAAAAACTCATGCATCTTTATATGCTTACTAGAGATGCTGTGTGTGTGAGTTAATGCTCAAAAGCAAACATCGGAGAAAGTTCGTGAGACTTTTAAATAAACATTTCAGAGTAGTAGGAGAAGTTCCTCATGATATATCTGCCATTAAAGCTTAAGCGTCAAATTCGTTACAGAAGGTAGAAGCTGAGGTTTTTAAAGTTGTGTAAAATATTTGTATTATTATACCTAAATGAATACTTCACAAAGTTTTGTTTAACATTAAAGCTTATAATCTTTATACGTATCATGACTGATGGATCAAGCAAAAAGTAGAAAAACCTGAACTACCTAGAAATTTGTTTTCATCAAATGCTCGATGTTTCTATGTCATCGAATTCATTCACTGCTTTAGTACATTTATTAAAACACTAACGTTTGGAATTTCAACCTGCTATGTAAACGTCTAATAATATCGTCGTCTCGTTATCCATTTATATCAAACTCTAAGATTTGCCATTCTATCAGTATCTACCAATCAGAATTCTTAGAAAATACAAAAGAAAAGACAAGGTTACAGCAATAAACGGATATGAAATTTACCAACAATTATTGGCGTTGCCAAAGTGACTTAAGCATTTATATTCAGTGAAGTGATTTTTAAGTCTCTGAAGGACTATATGATATAATGTAGAGTTATAGCACCGGATCAATGGAAGATTTACCCATGGAAACTGTAGCATGAAATGGGGAGTGCCACACATTTCCGTCGATATTTCAAAGAATTTTATAACAGAAATATAATAATTATCACAGTAGGCTGGTACAAATTCGTAGTTCTTAAAAAGAAAAAAACTTACAAAGAAATGGTTGAATATTTCAAAATTTTTACCTTGATAATGAAGGACTCATCCTTTGATATGGAAAACTGAGGACATGGAACATCTGAATGAGAGACATAAAAGAGCTGTGTCATTTATTCAATAAGAAGACATTTTATTTTCCTGTCCAACACAAACCCAATTCGAGAATATTCGGTTACAGGTAAAATATGGCATATTTTGATATCAGTTCACAAGTGGCTGTCACAAGCAATGATTGATTCGCTGCATATGGGTTTGAGAGTTCCGAAATTCATCTGCAGCATTGTCGTTGATTGATGTGCACAGACCACAGTGGTAACTACACACACACACGCGTGCGCGCGCCCACACACACACATTCTTCAATTCAATAAATTGGCATCTTACCCATAAAGTAACATAGCTTTTGTTTTAGGCTCCTAAACCACAAATATTCCTTTACTATCAATTACTGAGTTATGGTTGCAAATGAAATCTGATATGATTTATGCAGATAGGAACGAACTCTTCAACTTTCCAGTTTTATTTAAAAAAGGCTCGCTTTTCACAAGATTAAAATTCGAAGACTCGTTTTGTCAACTCTGTTCCCAAACTTGATTAAACACGAAGGTAGAACCTACTTGTCTTTTGTATTATAAAGACGATAAGATGGACGGGATATGCAGCATGCCTCAGAAAGAAGATAAATATAGTACTTTTGTCGGCAAATCTGAAGGGAGTAGCTCACCTGGCACACGAAGATATATAGACGTATTACGATAATAACAAAGTAGGCGTTAATAAAACACTGTACGGGGTGTGGACTGGATTCATCTGGCTCATAACAGGCACCAGTGTCGCAGGATTGTGAATGTGGTGAAGAATATTCGGGTTCCACATAAGCATGGAATTTTTGGCTGGTTGAGTGACTGTTAGCTTCTCAAGAAGGATTCAATTCCACAGTAATAAACATTCATAAAATAAATGTTCCTGCTCTTGGGATAGGCTAAAATGCGCAATACTGAAGTTGGTTTTAGATTAGTTCAGTGTCTGTGAATTAGCAATCTTAGTGTAACAATGAACAAGGAAATTCTCAGAAGCAGTAGGGCCTGTTACGTTTGTGTTCATTTCGATGTTCATTAGAGCCTCGAGGGAAACCACTCTGTGCACTCAGCGTGCCACAGCGTTTCTTTTGTTCGAGACGTAAGCACTTTATTCACTGTATCCATCAATCTGCTCTCTTTATTTGTGTAAAGGAAATGTAATCTGCTCTCGTCAGAAATTTTCTTGTCAAGATCTAACCCAGAACAACATAAAAACGAGGAATCAAGAAAGTAATAAATAACCCGAACTTTAGGTATAATTTTGAAACAAATGATCGCATTGTAATAAAATACGAGGCAAAACAAATTGAGATTACGTCAGACTACTGTGTCACGGTGGTTTTGTTCTTTTAATATTCTACAGCCTTATTTTGTGCAAGTGGAATTGCACATTCGATGATAATTAAGGGACAAACATAAAGCATTTAGAAGATAAATATATAAAAAAAAGTTAATGGTAGCTTAAGTAAAATTTTTGATTTCATATCCTGCATCACAGTTGTGAGTTATCTGTATAGAATTTAAAGCTAAAACAGCATGTTTTTCTACGTAATTATTAATTTTTACCATCCTTATGCAGAGTACTTACAATCATATACCTGAAACATACCATTTTTCTAGGGTACGTACTGTTCCAGCTGTTCTGTAGCTACAATTTGTGGTACATGTAATGTTATTTCCCATGTTGAATGTTTCGTAATTTAACACTACTACTTTCCAAGTACGTGTGGAGTGCCTAACAAGGTTGTTTTCTGCAGCTCCTTAAATTCGAGCTTTCCCGGTATGTTGCTCAGGTATTTTCTGAATGATTTTGAGTTGGTTCCAGTTGCCCCTATTGTTACTGGTATCACTTTTGCTTTTACTTTGAATATTGTTATGTGAATATTTACCCAAAGGCACTAAGGAAACCCACGAAAATCAGTAATGATGGCCGATGCCCAGACCGGAATTCGAACTGGACACGTTCCGAATACAAGTCTGAAGCATCGGCCTTACACCCGTCCGCCTGATAATTGTTATTAGTCTAACTACCTTTAACAATGAACCTAAATATTATCCATACATAAAGAGAAATATCCAATTAGAATTGTTAGTTTCCTCGTCGAATACCGGGATTGTTTAGTCTTCCTAACTTTATTTCACATCTTGCGTCTGTCTTATGTTGTTCCAGTAGTCATTCTATGTAGTTTAAACGGATAATTAACAAATTTCTCACATAATACGTAGAACTGCTTAGGCTTTTCCTTCATTTCAAATGTGAAGAGCCTCCTGGTTCTTCACCAATACACGCTGTGAGAATCTTAAATCTCGTATAGGGCGGTTCATGTTCTGACAATTACCCCTCAATTAAAATATCTGTTCATCTGTCACTAAATGTACTTGTACTGGCCGTCATGACCTTGTAACAGCATGTTACTAACAGTACACAAATAAAACAATAAAAGTCCCAGGCATCCACACTGAATAACCTTACTTTTGTCACTCTTAAACTTCGTGTCACGGCGTTGGCGTTATTGTACTGAGTTCACTTCATATAGAAATTCACAAGAATTCAGAGTTCACGTTATAATCTTAGAGAGACACCAATAAATATAAGATAAGATGTTTGGTCAAAATACGTGTTGTTATTACAAAATATACATGAAGGAAATTTGATTTCACACCTTCTACCTGCACTGCATAACAGTATTGCCATCGACCACATTTACACTACACTTGCGTTATAAATGAAACCTGTTTTCATCGAGTGAAATCATCATCAGTCCCTCCTGAATAGAGGATTTGCAAATAATTTGGTTACTACAAATGACCAATGAGGTACATTTATAACCATCTTGTTAAAACTAGGTTTAAAATTTAAAATACGTTAATTCTATATCTGAACATCCAATACTGTCAGGTTATGTGACCACAATTACCAAACCATAAAAAAAAAACGGGAAGAGGGGCAGTCAATCACAACTACACGCTTGCAGTGTTTTATTATATATGTGCGACATGTTTCGGCTTTAGCTAAAATACATCATCAGGCACTATACTTGTAGGAAGAGCACTTGTACGCAACATGAAACAATTTTAAGTGATTGAGGCATCAAACTTAAAATATATTTTGGGTTGTAAAATCCGAAAATGAAACAATAAGATAAAAATTAATATATATTGGGATACATTAGAAATATTATACTGTATTCATTTAAGTGAGAGAATAATTCTTTTCTACTATGTAGGCCTCCAAGGGATGAAGATGTGTAATGGAAAAAAACTGGAATAAATAACCCATAAATAAGCAAAAGGATACACACGTTTAAACCCAGTGATGACCTTCCGCAACATCTAATAAAATCTACAATTTCTCACATAGCCTATTTAAATGTTTCGCATGATTCATACAATAAAAACAGCTAATATGTACCCAAAAACATTAACCTATTGGTATCTATAATGGCGACAGGCTGCAGTTTCTGTGGCTTAGAAAGTAAATTTTATACATAATTTAGGAGATTCAACGGTAGGGTTACAATATACATATTGAAAATAGTAGATATCCAGGCATATTATTGAGTGGTGTTAAGTGAAATCTGAGATTCTCATGACGGTGAGATAAGATAACGTTCTTTTGGGATGTGACGCCGTGTAGTAAGGTAGATATGTACCGTATCCAGGTATCTACATATGTCACCCTATACAGTGCCACATCCGATAAGCCAGTTGCCTTAGAATGTTTTAAATTTTAAACACAATTTTTTTTAGCAACAAGAATAATAAGTTATGATATACGCGTAAACCTTCTGCGATGTTTGCTCTGTTGTTTTTCGTATTATCCCTATTGTCCCTGTTATTCGTGAATCCTTTCAATGCAGTTTAGATGCAATCACTATTTTCTTTTGTTTTCATGCTTGGGATGATAAGTTAGTCTCAGATTGTCAACTCATTTTTCCGGCCTCACTAGATCTGCCTTAATTCTTATATTTCTCTCATAAACGGCGAGATTGCCTCTTAAACAGCATTTCCTGTACATGTCACGTAAAATTGTCACCGTCAATTGTTTGTGAGGCCTCAGCTCGTACCTCACAAAGAATACGTCTCCGTATGACCAATCACACAAACGAACCCAAGTCCTCATGTGAAGTGTCTGTTATTTTACTCCGATTTTAAACCAATCTTAACGTGTAGAAAAATTTCAGTGAAAATTTCGTACAAAAACGTCACGGAAATCCGTTCGTTGGAAGTCGCGTTGTTCCACTGGGGACAGACAGACGAACAGACTGACGGACACGCAGAGGCTTCTAGCCGCTACTCGCACTGCGAAAGCGCCTACAATGTAATTTGTCTGCTTATGAACCAAATTATAAGAAAACTCGTGGGTTTCAGGTGACATTGATGATCAAATTATCGAAATGCTTGTGTTGTTTTGATAACAGGAATAAAAGGGGAGTGGAGAAGACTACATAATAAGAAGCTTTATGATCTGTACTCCTCAGCAAATATTATTCGGGTGATCAAATCAAGAAGAATAAGATGGGCGGGGCATGTAAACACATATGGGAGACAGGAGAGGTGCATAGAGGGTTTTGGTGGGGAGACCTGAGAAAAGGAAACCACTTGGAAGACCTATGTATAGATGGGAATATACTATTAAAATGGATTTTCAAGAAGTGGGATGGGGCATGGACTGGATTGATATGGCTCAGGACAGGGACAGGTGGCGGACTCTTGTGAATGCGGCAATGAACCTTCGGGTTCCATAAAATGCGGGGAATTTCTTGACTAGCTGAGGACCTGTTAGCTTCTCAGGAAGGATTCTGCTGCATGGAGTTAGTTAGTTAGTTAGTCAGTTAAAATGGCTGACAGTCCACTGTAATTTGATGGCTAAACATGAGGTGACGAGGATAGGGGCTACTACTACTACTAGCACTGCTACTATTACCACCACCACCACCCACAACAACAACAACATACTCATCACTACTTCTGTTTGTAACCTGGAATGACTGGGGAGAACGTAGATTATAACGTCAGGCTGGTGTTTATGAATAACAGAAAAATACATAAAATTTTGTGTAAGAGAGAATACAGTAAATAACGAAGTGCGTGTTATCTTCCTGACAACGCATGCTGCGTGTCTGTGACAAAACTTATCGGCGTCAGAAGTTTCGTGTCTCAGACACGCTGGTAGCTGCGACAACTAATTAAAGCAAAGTAAATCAGTGAACCAGGCATGATTTTGAAACGTTTAAATCCTCTCCTCAGACGGTCTTCCGTAACTTGTTTCATTGGCCTCAGTAATAATCTGCCTACCCATCTGCCCATGAAGCCAACAATTACTTCACCGCATGCCGATAGCCAGCGACGGCGCTGCGCTGGTAGCACACCCCCGCCATCTGACAGTCTGAAAGAGAATTTATGTGTGGCGCACTTGCCAGTAGTTCGTCTGAGTGGCAAAGTACTGTAGCTCTGTGGTTTCGATCCGAACTGCCAACAGGTCGTTTTAGAGCCCGGAAACGGAATAGAGTTAACTAAGGTTTGCTTCTCTGTGATCTTTCATCATAAAATTAGGCCTGCCCTTATTGATTTCCGGTTGGTCGTATGCGAAGCTGGGACATGCCAACTTTCAGTGGCGTAGCTAGGACGTTTGACGCCTGGGGCAAACAATCACAATGGCCACACTTGACAGAAATTGCGAACTTTAAGAAAATAAACGAACATAAACGAACACAGTGAAGTCTCGCGTAACAGAAGTAAACAGCACCAGCAGCAGCTGTTTAGCCTGAAGAAGTAATAAACAGATAAATAAACAATAGAAATGCAACACAGTAAAATTACCACAATTATCAGTTACAGGTACACCATAAAATAAAAATTCTTAAACATCTCCATCATAACTTTTGCCTATGTTTTTGTCATAATCAAGGCAACGAAGCAGGAAAGCCGATTAAAATATTTTCGGTTAAGAGTCAGTCGATTGCAATAAACATTTAATTTGAAAAACACATGTATTCAAAAAAACATGCCCACCATATAAATTCGACGTTGTAGGAAGAACTGAAACAAAGACACTCATCTTTCACTGATAAACCAGTAATGATAACTTACTGATAAGATAAAAACACGGCAACAAATCATTAAATATCATATAGTCCCATTTGGTATGCTTATTACTTAGTTTTTATGAAGAGTATGCGACAGATGGGGACGCTTAAATAAACCGTGAACCATTTTTCAGATACAGAGCCTTCCTTGCAAAGAACGCAAACCAACGCTGAGCTCACAGCTCTTTATTTTTAAACTGAATCTTCGGGTTGCATATATGAGAGGATATTACTAGCACCCAAGACATTACTGTCTCTTATTCGCAGTTACCTTCAGAATTACATGAATGTGAGTAGTAAGCTTCACACTACGGCCGCTGTGTCCTGGGAAAATATTTAGGAGACTGAGTGAACCGAGACCCGGTCTTGACATGAAGATAAGGAAAATCCCTACACTTACCGGGAATCAAACGCCGGCCATTTAAGCGGTATCCAGCCACTTAACTTAATAAGTTATCTCAGCCAATACATTATGTTATGATACACCATACGACGGTTATGAGTTAGAAGATCGTGGCTTATTTCTAGAAGGGTTGAGTAAAACAAAAAATATGTATAGAGGATTCGAAGTCACGGTTTCTGTAAACGTGATATTACATCATCAGAATATTTAGTGGCAGTTGAGTGCTCACGAGACAACTTGTTTGGCTATTGTGCTACACTGTGGAAATGTGAATAATAGTAAAAATGGTGTGCAATAATGAATTAATTTGGACAACATTTCAGGCCCTGGTAAAGGCTTTAAAACGTCTGTAGTGAAACATGATTTCTAATAAAGCAATTATCCAACAATGATAATTTTGTGTACCAAACAGCAGAGAAGTCTCAAACGTAGCGAAAGAGGAAACTTCGAAAAGATTTTGTAAAGTTCCATTCACAAAAGTGTATTGTAGAAATAATGAACTTTTCCATCATGTTTCTTAAATATTCATAAAAAAGAGAGTTTCCTTTGAATTCTGCAGAAGAAATACTCTCTCATTTCACAGAGAAGTTAGCGTAAACTTCTGGCTTAAATATACGTATATGCACAATTAAATGCTAAATAATAACGTTATGTTGCTAATATATATTCAATAAAATAATTGTAACCCGATTTCTATGTTCAAAATAAAAAGAAAAAAGGTCGGGGTGCAGTAAACAATTCTGATACCAAAGCGAAACTTTCCGTCTCGAATCCTGCCCAGAAGATCAACTTGACTGACATTTCTGTTGGCGCTGTTCAGTCAATAGACGCCGATGCTGCAACAATATAACAAGAGAAGCAACCCCCATTTCTATTTATTGGTCCGCCCATTTCTCAACATAACGTAGGCCTATGTATGTATGTGACAAAGCCATGCCTTATGTCAGGCAGTTAGTGGCTAGATTCTCACTGCTGAGGCCTACGTTTAATCACAGGGCAATCCACGTGGGATTTGTGGCGGACAAAGTGCCACTGGGACAAATTAATCTCCGAGCAATTATGCTTTCCCCTGTCAATTATCATTCCATCAATACTCCGTATTCATTCATTTATCATTCAGGTGATAGAACAATTGGGCCTGTTAAGAGGCAGCAGTTTTACACAAATATATTTTCACCCCATACCGAGAATAAGTAAAGAGGAAAATGACGCAGATACGTCACATAAGGGAGACATACCATAAGGAAATTTTAAGCGCTAAAAATAATCTCAGGACTTGTGACCTTCAAATAAAATAAAATAAAACATATAAATCGATAAACAGATGACTGAATGAATGAATAAATGAGTAAATAAATGAAAGAATGGACGGATGAATGAATGAATGAATGAATGAATGAACAGATGAACAAATGAACAAATGAATGAATGAATAAATAAATAAATAAATAACTGAATAAATAAGTAAATGAATTAATAAATACATGTAAATAAATAAATAAGTTGTGACGCAATGGTCCAACCCTCCAGCTCTTTGGGCTAGTTGTGGAATATGTCATGGAGACTATAAGAGAAGGTTTGTAACATAAAGTTCCGAATACCCACTGTCGAATGACATGCTGTGTTACTGGCAACATGCCTCCCCACATCGAAGGATGAGACACAGAAAAAATGGTAAGATCAAAAGCATTCCTCCTTTGAGACAATTCCATATAAAACATGAGTCAAAACTAAAAAGAAAGAAATGACTCAAATTTAGGTGTTTCAAATTTCCTTTTGAATTTCAGTGGATTCTTACATATTTATTTGTGATCCCAGCACACAGTGTTAAAATTATTACATATATGAGCTTCTGGCTATTACTATTATTGTTATCAAAAAATTATTAAAAACAAGGAGAGGAGGTAATGTAACTGTGGCTATCCTCTTTATCGAACTGCCACAATTATCAATAATAGGATAATACGTTAGTCCATTCAGCTATAATCAGGCTATTCTCGTGTCTTCTGCATTTCACAATATCGGTCTCTGCATTAATAGCTCACATGCATCAGTGTCATCGATACTAAAGTATTACAACTAACTTTATTCTCTTTAGTCTTAACTCACCGTGCATTTTTATTATTTTAGATACACACCAACAAAATGCACAAATTAATAAAGGTGCAAATTAGCTCCTTATCATAAGGAGCTAATTTGCACCTTTATTAATTTGTGCATTTTGTTGGTGTATATCTAAAATAATAAAAATGCACGGTGAGTTAAGACTAAAGATTGTGAATGCCAAACAGGCAGAATTAGTGCATCGATACAAGAACATCAAGACCAAGTTACTAAAATCAAATGCGGCAATCTGATTCAACAAGGTCTGCAGGTCTGAACAACTCATACCTTCCTAATTTGACATCAAAATAAGTGGAAACAACGAAAGGAGTCATAAAACCAAAAACGCTGCAACCAAACACAGAATTAATACCGAACTCAAATTTCTGTATAAGAAGAAATCAACTTTAAACCAACTATTATATAACACACACCTTGACTGCGCTAATTACTGGAAGGAGATGTGGTTCTTGATAGAAACTGATAAGGAGCTAATTTGCACCTTTATTAATTTGTGCATTTTGTTGGTGTATATCTAAAATAACTTTATTCTATTTTCACCGTGCATTTTTCGAGTATAGACAATGTTTTTCACCAACTAAATGCACTTGTGCACAAGTGCATTTAGTTGGTGAAAAACATTGTCTGTATTACAACTGTTGAAGCAACACTACAAAAGTAACAATGCTTCTTAGCTCTGATTACATTGTCCTTCCGCTTTCTCTTGTACATGAAGCTCACTAAATTTAAGCTCACATTTGTCGGTAGTATTTTATGTAATTGGGCAGCCATAAAAACATTGCAATTCTAAATGCTTTTTCGTATATAAGTAGTACAAAAGTTGCAATGTAAATATTCGGGGACACATAATGGCAAAGCCTTTACAATTTTGTTTCTCGCTGCCTTTTGGAATGGTGACAGGAATAATGAGCACAATTAAATTCACGTGACTCATACAGTTGTGCTAAACATATAAAGAATCAATAAGTATCCATTAAACACAACACGTATTTGATATAGAGAACCTAAGACCAGCTACTCGTTTCAGCTTTGAATTAAGCCTCCATCAGGCTGTATAAGATTTTATAATAAGGCGTAATGTACAACAATGCAAGTAATATTAATCAAGATAGTGTATCTCAATCTTAAACAATATTACTTGCATTGTTGTACATTAGGCTTTCTTATGTCTTGCACAGCCTGATGATGGCATAATTAGAAGCCGAAACATGTAGCTGTTTTTAGATTGTCTACATCAAATACATGTTGTGTTCGACGGATAGTATTTGGTTCTTCATAATTACAATAACTTTTCTCTTAATAGAGCGTTATATCAACTACATGACGTTCAAGTATGCAAAAGTAACTTGTAAGAAATTAGGTGACAAAACTTACTGCTTCCTCTTCGGATTCTACACTGACGACCATTATGTTCGACGAAAACTTAAATCATGTCCAATTTGTTGCAGTAAACGTGAGGTCTACTAAGCACACAAACATGTGACAGTGCTCT
This sequence comes from Reticulitermes speratus, assembly GCA_021186555.1. NCBI lineage: Eukaryota > Metazoa > Arthropoda > Insecta > Blattodea > Rhinotermitidae > Reticulitermes > Reticulitermes speratus. The sequence goes on from JAJKFL010000004.1 coordinate 24,383,503, forward strand.
GAATCATGAACGCGTGATTTATGAACCGCACTTCCCGTCCTCTGAAACCAATATATGTCACTAGGAAGCGCATTGGTATAGGTCTAAGTGAGTTACTGCGCAACCTCTGTCATGGCAAGTATCATTTTTGTATTATCATGGCCGCGATACACTCAATAGCGCGAGTCGCCACAGTACTCGTATGTGCACTTGTACGGATTCAAGTCTTGTGGGATGTGACGCTGTGTCGTTGGCTGAGAAGATGAAGGCATCGCTGTCAGACGCTATTTACACAAGAACACAGCGTTAACACCCCAGAAGACTTGACAACTTCAGTCAAGTAGCTGATAACTTCTATCCTCGGATTGTATTCGTTAAGCTTACCTGTTTTACAAGAAGAGTACAAGAAATAAGATATCTCGATTTTTATGAGATATCGAATTACGAGATATTGATGAGTGACTATAACTAAAGCTGTTTTATAAGACACGGCGGAGTCTTGTGTGTTGTGTAAAACGTGAGAAGTCATGTTTAAAATACTCGCATATTCAATGTTTTTCTTGAAAGTATTCACAAATTTAAACTCAAGGACAATAACAGAGCGAAGGCGCCAGAATTGTTACGCTCTGCGGACATTTCCTAAATTGTTTACTCATTGTACTACGATTACATCAGAGTAAAAATTATTTAACGATGTTTACATATACTATTTCGTTCTTTGCTTTAAGGCATGCAAATTACTTCCAAGCGCCATATTAATTCCTTAGTGATCTCTATGACTACCTGTTTTTAAGTTGTCAGTGTTTGTAATATTCTACTGTACCAAGGACAATTTTGTTGATTTTTTGCTGAATTTATTATACTGCATCTTTCAGTTTTCACCACACAATCTTACTGTGTTTCTTCTATGGGCCCATCGTGCGAAGCATTCATTGCGTGTTCCCCTAAAAACTCTGCCACAGAAGAAAAATTCGTTTGTAAAGTATATTCTGAGAGAGTAAACTGCTAGATTACTTCTTGTTTGCAAGAATTCTGGCACACAGGAGCAACACTTGTCGTCTTGACTGGAATATAGACACTTCTTATCTTGACCGTTTTAAAATGACCACGTCTCAGGTTTCATACGTACCAAAGAACAAGGAATTCCAAGTGACTTGCTCCAAAATGTATGTTAATAAATTTCGGTAAAAATCATAAATATGAAATAAAATCGAAAATCCATGCAGTGGGAGTCGCGCGATGTCTCATGCGGACGGAAGAACGAACAGACACGACGACCTAAAGTCACTTTTGGCAACCGCTTTCACGAACGAGACTAAAAGAGATTTAGTAGTCGCCTCATACTTTAAACCTATTCAGATTAAGAGGGTGCTAAAGTGTGTGGCAGTTATCTGAAACTGCAAGACCAGAACTATCCTCATAGCATATTGTTCATATTATGATTACATATCTGTCCCCCTAATCAAGAATTTCTATGTTTCCGAAACTGAAGATTCATCTTTTATTATCCTGAAGCAGTTTAAATTTCACCTTCAGTGTATTCACACTCTCTCCATCAAACGTGTTGTTTTCATGTCTGTAATACTAAGGCAGTTCCGTATATTCATGCTAAGTAATGTGTTTCTTCTATCTCCTACTCTCTTCATCTGCAAACTGATAAACAATTCAACTAAAAGAATTATATATATATATATTTGTGGTGAAGAGCCCCGCAGCAGACGCTACGGACGCACCGCAGCCTTAAGGCTTATTGTGCAACCCTGTGATGAAGATGATTAGTTTTTTTCGTTTTTCCTTGTAATGGAGCACCGGTAGAATAAAATTGACAGGGGAAAACCGAAGGACTCGGGGGAAAAACCTGTCCCAGTGCCACTTTGTCCACCACAAATCCCACATGGACTGACCGGGATTGAAAAAGAATTATATTGATTAAATGATTCCAGATTTAGCCGGAGCACGTAACGCAGTTAACTGGTGTTACCAGCACACTCACATTTAAATAAATACAGAACTCACTTTTATTTCAGTCCAGTTACACTTAAGTTCTCCCACGTTAAAGAAAGAGACACTCACTTGAATATACTCCACAAACAACTGTACGTCAGGGGTGTCCATCTCCTTTTTGGCGAAGGGCCACAACCGTTATTGTGTGCTGGCCTCTAGACGGGCAAGTGTAAAATTTACAATAAGTGGTATACCTAACCTTCTCAATTATTTTGTAACTTTTAGAGTATATATACACAATATAAAACAGCAGAATTCAACAACAAGAAGACTTTTCACCAGCAAATTGGACTTAAAATTTAAGGTAGAAACTAATAAAGTGCTACATTTGGAGTATAGCTTCTTATGGTGCCGAAACTTACACACTTCGGAAAGTAGATCAGAAATATCTGGATAGTTTTGAAATGTGGTGTTAGAAAAGGATGGAGATCAGTTGGACCGATCATGTGTGAAGTGAAGAAGTATTACATAGAGTCAAGGAGGAGAGGAACGTCCTACGCACAATAAAACGAAGGAAGGCTAACTGGATGGGTCACATCTTGCGTAGGAACTGTCTTCTGAAACATGTTATTGAAGGAAAGAGAGAAGGAAGGATAGAAGTGGCGGGAAGACGAGGAAGAAGACGTAAGCACCAACTGGACGACCTTAAGGAAAAGGGGGGATACCGTAAATTGGAAGAGGAAGGACTAGATGGCACTCTGTGGAGAACTCTCTTTGGAAGAGGCTATGGACCTGTTGTAAGACAGACAACAGAATGAATGATGTATATAAAATTTATAAATGTGGTCGCGGGCTGCATAATACAACCCGGCGGGCCGCGGGTTGGACACCCATTTTCTTTTTATTGGAGGGCCCCGCAGCAGATGCTACGGACGCACCGCAGCCTTGAGGGCTTATTGTGCAACCCTATGAGGAAGATGATGAGGTTTTTTCTGCTTTTCCATTTTAATGGAGCACCGGTGGAATGAAATTGACAGGGGAAAACCGAAGTACTCGGAGAAAAACCTGTCCCAGTGCCACTTTGTCCACCACAAATCCCACATGAACCGACCTGGGATCGAACCCGGGCCTCCGCGGTGAGAGGCCGGCGACTAACCGCCTGAGCCATGGCACGGCCCTTGGACACCCATGCTGTATATTTGTCTCGGTTACAGTCAAAGCACCTAACACGCTAATGATTATGCACTATTTGCCAGATTGCTCTTGGGCGCCGAGGAGTTATTACTGTGACCTGCGAAGGTAGCGTAAAAACGAACGTAGCAATTCAGCTAGGCTCTGAAGTCGCACATCACGATACCCTGCAGCACTGGAGCTAATGACCTCCATGACTCTTAGATTACAAAAGTACTCATGTTTTGGCTGATGTCTGGTAATTAAGAGGCCTGTAATGACTGGTAGTTGTTGACGTTCACAGACAGGTCGATTAATGACATCCCACAGTCAACTTCCTCTTTATTGAAATTTGAAGACTACAGAGCTGTGCTCTGATACGCCACTTCCAGCCATGAATGAACCATTGCTGGTGTCAATAACCTGCAATAAAAGCAATATGTGGACGGGGTAATTAAATAGCTCTTTAATTGCTTTGCTCCTTTTGGAGACGACTCTTCATTCTGTAAATGATTAGAAACAAGACAGGCTTATAGCATTTATGAAAATAAAAGGTATTACTCTTTATTAATTTAAATTTTTTATTTAGAAATAAAAATCGTGCACAAAAAGCTCCCTGCTCTGTAAATGTGGTTTATATGCTTAATTTCTATAGATGTCTGGGAAGGAGAGTAATAAACAAAAATTACTTTCATAAACAAATTAAGCGATGATTAAATTCGAGAACTTGGCTACCATGCAGTGTAGATTAATTTGTCTTCTACTCGTTCTATCGCGTTCTATTAATATGGATTTGTAATGTATTTGACTTTAGACGGACCTACTGAAGTGTTCTTAAACAAATCTAAGTAGGACCTACCAACATCCGATACAGAGATCTAGTCCACGTGCAGATAAAGCTAAGAGTTGTCCCTCTCCACGCCATGAAGGCATATAGAGAGAGCAGATTATAGCTCCACTCATTCTTAACCTCGGCGCTAGAATGGAGTGGTCAATATCACGCCCCGGCCTCTTTACCCCCGGGGAAAGAAAATCTGTACCCACTGAATATGAGTCTGTGTTGACCGACAGCCAATCTGGGCGTTTTGTAAAAGTAAAAATACTTGCCCCTACTGGGATTGTAACCCTAGACCGTTCAGCCCGTAGCTTAGTCACTGTAGCGACTAAGCTATCCCGGCTTCCGATCTAATCCAGGGAACGACAAAATTTTAAAATAACTTTGAAAACGTTGGTAGCGTGGGCGGTAAATCTGTGTGACAGGTTCTGTTAGACTCGCTAAATTACGAGCCTAATGCTCCCAACAAGCACGACAGCAAATGCTACTCTGTGAACCTTCTATTTCTTGCTTATGAGGACTCACAACTTCTGATGGACCTAAACCGAATTTAATCTGTTCAGCTAAGATTAAATGCCGAAACCTTAAGAAAGTGTAATAAATTCAACATTACAAATCACAATAGGTTATATATTTTTGGACTGGTTATACATGTATTCTGAGCAGTTTCTTTTATCATAGAGAACTTGTACATAAACAATATATTACCACATATATGGGATTGCGTATGGGTGCAGAGTGAATTTGCCTATAAAAAGGACCACATGTCTTTTCCATTCAAATGCTCATGTAATATTAGAAAATTTAAAATTAACTAAATCAAAATGTAATATAGCATATAGGCCTAAATAAAAGACCGTAGAATTAAAATGTTATAACAGCATCGGAGACAAACATGGATATTAATTGCCTTTTACCAAATAAACTAACAATATCTCACAGCATTGTAAGTACCTTCTGGTCATTACTGTGTTCACTGTAAAGTTATTCCATTGTAAATACAGTCCGTAGCACAAAAAGTACATACACTGTTCCTTTGTGTGGCTGTATACAATAAAACATTGTAACAGTTGTTGAAACACAATAACAGTTTAAAGACAGTTTTTGCTTCCGTTGTGCTGAAGTCCCATTACAAGTAGTAAGAGAAGCTAACACTGCGACCCTTAATTTCACTAACAATTAGCAAGATCAATTGTCGTGAAAGCTTCTAACGATGAGGGGCAATGTTTTTTGGAGGGCCCCGCAGCAGATGGTACGGACGCACCGCAGCCTTGAGGCTTATTGTGCAACCCTGTGATGAAGAAGATCAGTTTCTTCGTTTTTCCGTGTAAAAGAAATTGACAGAGGAAAACGGAAGTACTCGGAGAAAAACCTGCCCCAGTGCCACTTTGTCCACCACAAATCCCACATGGACTGACGCGGGATCGAACCCGAGCCTCCGCGGTGAGAGGCCGGCGACTAACCGCCTGGGCCACGGCACGGCCCAGGGGCAATGTCTAAAGAGAAACACACACACACGACGATTCTTGGTTACTCTTCTGACTGTTATTAAAACCCAACGATAAGAAATATATTGTGATCTCTGACGACAAATTCAGCAGAAGGACGAAATGGTGGATTCTGATGATTTCTGACAGTGTTTAGAGCAATGATGTGGAAACCGCGGCCCGCCGCACCAATGTCTGCGGCACATGAGTGTTTCAGACACATGCAACTTCTGTTCACCCATCAGGATGGACACTTTTTGAGTGGTATGGTGCACGTCGCAGACACAGAGTTAAATTTAAGAAGTTCGTGGATATTGCATGGGAACAACCTATGTTGGAAACTTCACAATATCTGACAAAGGGAAGTATGAGAAAAATGGGGAATGGTAGCTCCTACATTCCTCTTACTCCCTCAGTTTTAAGTGTGTTCTAACAATAATTAGTAAAATTGTATTCCAGTCATAATTTTATAGAATTGAAGTCCGTGCATATCTGGAAATATTTCAATGACACATAGTATGTGGCAAGCTTCTCACTGACGTTCTTAAGTTCTTCAAAAAATCCTGTAAGTCCAAAAAATTAAATTAAGTTAACTAATGCCTTCAGTTTCAATACAATAATGATAATAATTAATTAAGAGTAATTTTACTCCTTAATTGCTTAATAATAATTTTTAGTTGCAAGAATCGGACGTTTACCTTTGGCAATTGCTTTGCGTCCAACCTGGGGTTTGGAGATTTTAAAATTTCCCTTGCGAAGTAAACGGTTCTTCCATGCTGATTTAGATTGTTACCATTTAGAACGTGTTATTGTGTTTCCGTTTTATCTCACTTATGCTCAAACATGCGCGGCGCCTTATCACGTAGTATATATCTGCTCACATAGATGGTGCTCACTTCGTAGTCACGTCGATTTCGTGTGCTCATGCGCATTGTCAGTTTTCCGACTGAGCAGGGAAAGAGGGAGGAGTGTTATAATTATTTTCCCGCTGTGAAATAATATAATAATTTCCGTCCTGTAAGTTCCTACAGACACATCCGGAATAAATTGCTAAATTATCAGTAGGAGACCCGGTAAATTACGTGTATATTCACACAACTATAATGTAAACCACTAGACGGAAAATGGAAGAGAACAAGAAGTTTCCTTTATCATTCGACTGTTTCACAGAAAGGAAACATAAAGCAGTTGTTGAATTCGTAACAGAGTGCCCAGAATAAAGGTTCACAAGGAATTTGTATTCGAAGCAGTACGTCACAGACAAAAATATATCAGAAACAGAAAGTAAGGATTTGGAATTTTCAAAAGTTGCCTCAGCTTAGTTAAAACGGAACAGATTCCGGTTATGTTCATCACGTTTTGCAATACTTAAAGAAAGTAAACACAAGAAAATTTAGTTTACTTCCAGCAATATCGTAAGTAAGGGTCAGTGTAACAGTGTAACTAGGGAAAATATGACTGTCGCATTTTTTAAACGCTTTCAGAGCGTGAGATCTGAACTCCTAATGAGCTTATTAAAAGAAAAGCGTTCAATTTTGACAAAAATTGAGTCTTTTGACGACACAAGACTGCGGGATCACATGCATGAAAAAAGCAGCGCTTGTCTCACCTACTGTGCCGGTAATACGCCACCTTTGACCACAGCACAGCTACTACGCGCCGGAACTTGACCGTTACAGTGACATGCCGTGGATAGAGCCTCGCCATGGGAACATCTAGCCTTCCTTAGCAGGTTGAAACTTGATCCCTGCACGTACGTTTAAATCAGGCGTTTCCGGAAGTGGATATCAAATCCCAGCAAGCAACTGGGCTAAGAATGCCAGAAGACTTCGAGGGTGGGATGAGTGTGGATGGCTGAACGAGATAGATTCCCCTGAGAGTGACACATACAGAATCCAGAAGCGCCACACACGCTGATCTCTTTTCTGTAGGTGACATACACGCTCCTTTATCATCACTTCAGAACGAAAAATGTCGAAAGTCACTTTATGACTTGAAAGAGCGATATAACTGAAGTTTGGCCAATACGTGTAAATAAGTCATTCCTCCATGACACATTACTACTAAAGATTCCTGTTTATTTTTTGTAATTTTACGATGCTCTATCAAGTACGGAAACATCACAATATTAATTGAACTCAGTTAAATTCTGTCTTTACATATTTACTTGCTGGCCCAGCCTGCTACTCATTGGGTACCCGTGCTCTTTCCCGCGGGTAAAACAGATGGGACGTGAAGTTGTCCATTCACCTTCATCTAATATGTTTTCTTTTTTTTTCATGGCGTAACAGCCCCTATTAGGTCAGGACCTCCTCATTATCGAGGCTTCACGATCATACTCAGTTAAACACACCACACTCGGTAGGACTCCTCTGGACGAGTGATCAGCCCGTCGTAGAGACCTCTACCTGAAAACACACGACACTCACAAGAGACAGACATCCATGCCCCCGGCGGCATTCGAACCCACAATCCCAGAAGCGAGCAGCCGCAGACCCACGCCTTAGACCGCGCGGCCACTGAGATCGGTCCTCCCTCTAATGTAGAGGTTAAAAATGAGTGGAGCTGTACCTCTCTTACACCTATATGCCATAATGGCGCAGACAGGGACAAATTTGCCTGATAGCTTTATTGACTCAACAGCCTCGTTGTCAATTACAAGGACAACATATGTTATTTATGTAACTACATAAACAACACGTTTATCTATGGATTTTTACCCTCTACATAAAAATGAGCTCTAATTGCTTTTTATAAAACTTAATGTTGCAAGTAACCTCCCAAGCATTTGTGTACTGTTGTATCACCTGAAGAAGACAAAGTCGCCCGAAACATGTTGTAATGAATAATAAGTGTTTTTTATGGCTCGACAGCCCTAGAGTGCCTAGGCCTCCTCTTGTCGAGGCTTCACGATCACACTCAGACACATCACACTCGGTAGGACTCCTCCGGGCGAGTGATCGGTCCATCGCGCAGACCTCTACTTGCCAACACACAACGCACAACACACGCAAGAGACAGACATCCATGCCCCCGGCGGGATTCGAACCTGCAATCCCAGCAAGCGAGCGGCCGCAGATCCACGCCTTAAACCGCTCGGCGACTGGGATCGGCAGTGAATAATAATGTACTGACAAAAAATTTTAGCAATGAATTGACGGTTATTTTAAATTTAGTTGTTATCTTATCTGCGATGTTTCACGATTTTCCGTAACCTATAATGGTGAATACCATATTATCGTGTTACAAAATAACCATTCCATTTTCTATTTCGTTATCTCATTTGTCAGCACACGACGGCAGACGTTAATATCTCGGAAGTCGTGTCTCGGTACGTTACTTGGAATACAAATATGATTTTACAGTCCAGACAGAGAGGAATTTCGCGTGAAGAAGTCGTGACCTACTTATTAATGAACTGGTCTGGTGGAAATGGGAAAAATTACAGGAAACTTGAAGATACAGCAGGAAGACTTCCAGAAATACCTCGCGCCCAGACGTCCTGTGGTAAAGTTTTAAAGATTTTAACAGTAAACAGAACGCAGAAAAAGTCACTTTATAAGTAATTGTTCACTCTTCGTAAAACGGACGCATTTGAGGTCATGGCGTCATTATCATAATGTCGTAAATTTATTCTGAAAGTGCTTTATATTGTAGGGTAATGCACTGTTCCAGGAAAAATGAAAAAATCGGGAAGTATTCACCTTCAGTCGACCTCGTGTGCAAAGACGGCTTATTGTGATTTACACGTTATTTATATTTTCTTTATGTGAGTTGTTTAAGCCATTACGTTTTTGTGTGAAATAGTATGGTAACAAATCAAACTTGCCCACTTTCCACCCTTTGGCCCCCCCCCCCCCCAAACAGCACGGTGCTCGCTATTAGATCAAAGGAAGAACCCTAAACTGAAATGGTTACAGGATCCAAGTCAAATTAAAGCACATTGTCTGAAAAATGACTGTAATTATATTAATAAATAATGATTATATTGACTGGCGGCAATTTTCTGTGAAAACTGCCTTTGCTGGATCAAAATATGAAGGATGTTTAGAGAATGTTCACTGCGTGGATGAAAAGACGAAAGACGGTTCAGATGCTGTTCATTGCCTGGCTTCAAACATGCAAGACCTTTCACAGCGTGTCCATTGCCTGGCTTCAAACATGCAAGACCTCGAAAAGCGTGTTTATTGCCTGGATGCAAATATACAGGACGTTTCAGATACTTCACTATCTGGAGACGCAAGAAGGTTCTGAAGCTGTCTTTGTCTCTCTCTTCCGGCAGAATGGAATGGCGTCAACTGTAATCTGTTCTACAGATACATGAGAGTGCTCGCAACACATTTGTAAACCAATGTGACACACCTACATATGATCCACACAGCTGAATGCAGGCCTACACTTAGTTCTATTAACTTTCTTTACTTATTAGGAATAACGAAACGTCTGTTTTGGGAAAAATAATAATTGTGTTGATGCACAATTTATTTACATCAAGTAAGTAAACGCGATTGAAGAAAAGTTAGAGGGAAGGATAGAAATGGCGGGAAGACGAGGAAGAAGGCATAAGCAGCTACTGGATGACGTTAAGGAAAAAATGAAGATACTGGAAATTGAAAGAGGAAGCACTAGATCGCACCCTGTGGAGAACTCGATTTGGAACAGCCGAAGGATCTGTCGCAAGACAGACTACAGAATGAACGAATGAAGTAAGTAAACAGAACAATGAATTCTAAGTAGAAGTTACTGAACTCAATTCTCTATTCCAGCACACCTGTTGGTCTCATTACTTCTACTGTGTGTTGTTTTTGTAAAGAACGTCGGACATATACGTAACCTGTAGATTCTGCCAAACATATCTGTCGGCTATAATCTCGAAGTGTCGCACAGTCGCTATGTTTCTGATTGTTGACTAAAAAATAATATTTCATATACAAGCTAATAATTATTTATGCTCATTAACCATCTATCTCAGTACACGATTTCACGTATTTAGTTATCACAATCAAACAGAAAGATAAAAATTCACGCGGTCACCGTATTGTTATTTTACTTTATACAAAAGTACTACATAGAAGAACGTTGCTTATATTGGTAAATAAATTATACCAGGACCCACCATGTGGCGCTAGTGTTGGATGCGCATTATAAGTTAGCGCATCTGCGATGTTGTTCTGACTGACTGTAGAAAGCTGTAAAGCTAGGAGCTGAAGTGTCCTCTAATGGCATAAAGCAGAGGTGTCTGTCATCAAGTTTATACCAAATGTTGTGAAAATCATTCATCTGGTTCAAATGTTGACATGGGAGGACAAAACCACAGACAACACTAGACAGTATGGTGGTGTCATAAATCTACTGTTTTTTCCCGTTAAGAAAGGAACATTGTAAAAAATAAATAAACGAATAAATACTCGGAATTTCTAGAAGTTTGTAAAGCCGAGTGCATCCCGCAGAGTTGGCCTGAACCCCAGATATGCAACTAAGATACATTGCGCGCTAATGCAGTCAGGGTCGGGTACATGCCACGGATACTTCACTCCGCAAGCCGTCCCCCCCCCCCCCTCTCTTGAATAACTCAATAACTGAGTTCATGTCTCATCACTGCAGTGAAACGTTACCGCTAGTTATATAGATTGCTTGAAGGCTGATGGCTCAGTTCCAACAATCTTCTACTTGACTAAGCTGCATCGAGTGTAGCAGGCCCTCTTATATTGCATTCTTGTTCAGTCGTTCGGAAGCACACGGGAGGAGGGGTAAGTAGCTTAGACTGCTACACAGCAAGAAAGGAAGAACAATCGAATACGATATTCAAATTCCACAAATTTCAGTGTCATTATACTAAATGACTGTGCTATCTCGTTTGACGTTATTCATATCATGACAAATTTAGTCCCTACTACGCAGCGCAGTTTTTTTTAAAGTTGGTACGTCCGATTATACAAGTCGACATGGACAGGTGGAATACACAGTGAAAAGTGGTGAATACAAGAAGAGGTATATATCTTATGCAGACAAATGTACACTGTTTTATGTCATTTAACACAATTTTTATTAAATGCTGCCCAACACGTTTCTAGCCTATATAAGGCTCATCTTCAGGGGCTCTTTCGTTGAAATTACAACAGCTATATTATTGGTATAGAAAAGTATATAAAATTCTTAAAATACAGTTAGATGTACCTGGTTATTGATAACTGTAACAGTCATTCTGCTTTCACTATAGATTTGTTGGAGGCCTGTTGGGCAGCATTTAATAAAAATTGTGTTAAATAACATAAAACAGTGTACATTTGTCTGCATAAGATATATATAATTAAAAATGTACGGTACACGTAACGACAAGAAGAGGTCTACCTTCGTTTATATGCGTTATTTATCTAAGCTGTCAATTGCAGTGGTTAAATATATTTATGTATTTCTTCATTTCGTAGCCTGTCTTACGACAGGTTCATAGACTCTTCCAAAGCCAGTCCTCCATACAGTGCGATATAGTGCTTCCTCTTTCAGTTTACAGTATATCTCGTTTCCTTAACACCATACAGTAACTGCTTACGTCATCTTCCTCGTCTTCCCGTAACTTCTATCCTTCCTCCTAGCTTTCCTTTAATAAGGTGTTTTGAAGACAGTTCCTACGTCACACGTGATCAACCCAGTTAGCCTTCCTTCTTTTATATTGTACGTAGGATATTTATTTCCTCCTTGACTATGTGTAATACTTCTTCATTTTCCACGCGTTCGGTCCAAATGATCTGCTCCATCCTTCTCCAGCACCACATTTCAAAACTTCCCAGGTATTTCTGATCTATTTTCCGAAGTATCTAAGTTTCAGTACCATACAAAGCTATGCTCCAGATGTACAGCTTTACTAGTTTCTTATGTTTAAATAGAAAAGTAAAACATTGTCCCTGACCACTCCATGAAAGCTGAGAGGGAGAGAAGCTATAGCTCCACTAATTCTTAATATTGGCACTATATAAAGGTGAGTGGTCAGCTTCACGTCCCGACCGCTTGTCTCCGGGGAAAGCACACTAGTAACCATTGAAGAGGAGGCTGGGTATGCTCGAGAGAGGGTCTGGACGTTTTGGAGGAGAGAAAAGTCTCTTACCGCTGCCGCGATTCGAGCCCTGAACCGTCCAGCTCGTAGCCTAGTTGCTATACCCACTGCCCGTGCTTGTAATGTTACACACCGCTCTTCATAGCCACTGCCATGAAAGGTTCAAGTGTCACAATATGCTTGTTACTTACAGTGCATGTTATTGACTGAATTCTGAGACGCTAGGGCGACGTTCCAAAGGACGCTGTTTGTACATTCCTTTAGTCTCATCAACGGCATGCGGGGATACTATCACGTTAGCTTCCAGTGCCCGCTTAAAGCGCATTTCATAAAACTGTTTACAGTCGTTGCTCAACTTCCATGCTTATGCTGACAAACTGACGATAATATGTAAGAGAAAATGCTTTTACAGAATATGTGACTTTGCAAAATAGCTCCGTCAGTATAGTGACTAGGCCAGGCCAGCTCAACCTTTTATGTGGGGCGGGCAACTTCGGCAAAATTTGGTCTGCATGCGGGCAACTTTAAACTCAGTACACAAAATGAAAATGAATATTATACGTACAATTATACGTTACTTTTACCTGCGTATTTGTCTGTACATCATGTGCAATAAAAACATGCTGATAAAAATATGAAAAATGTATTTTTAAAAAATGCAATTATAAACTAGTCTAGGGTGTTGCTATTTTTTGCACATTTTTATGCAACAAATTATTAATGTAATAATTGTATCCATAAACAGGTTACAGGTTTTCAAAATGATTCTTGTGTTCTATCTCGGCTTTGCCAGATAAAGGTTTAAAAGCGTTTACTCGTTTTAAACGTCTCCGCGGGCAACACATCACTTGCCCGCGAGCTACGGGTTGACGGGCCTGATTACGCTAAGAGCGGGACGCCGTGGAGGCGGATTTTGATTCGTTCCAGTGTCAAGAGATGGTTCCCTTCTCCAAAGCGTCCAGACCTGCTCTGGGGCCCACCCAGCCTCCTGTTCAGTGGGTATCGGAGGCTTCTCCCCGGCGGTAAAGCGACATGGATGTGAAGCTGGCCACTCACATCCAATTGCTGAAGTTATAAATGCATTGAGATCTACTGCCCTTTATAACTTCATAACGTGTTACTTAGTTAAACACATCGAAAACTTTACCTCTGTCTGTCACTATTAAAAGCGTCGTTAAATAAACAAAGAATGAATAAAATAAAGGACACGAAGATCAAACTTTTTATCTCAGGGGAAAGAATAAAGGTTTTTCTGACACGTATGACATCTGCTATTGAGGAATGGAAAATCAGGTAGCGCACATGTAGGCCTATGTGCCAGACCGGCGAGGCAGGATTACCTGCTTGCTCAGAGTCCGGAATGTAGAGGCTTAGATTCAGGCTGCAACGAGAAGAGAATGTCTATCAAGAGCATCCATTAAGAGACTGGACGGAAGTAAGAAAGGTGTCAAGAAAAAGCAAATCCAGTCCCGTATTTATATTCATACCAAGTGCGCAAGAAAACCGGTGACATGAGTGCTGCTGTGAATGCACAGTAGTGTGAAGGAATTTTTAAGCAATACAGGTGGTCGCAGATAGTTAAACAAGTTATTCTTTCATAAAAAAGTAATTTCGGTTACAATGCCTTAAGCAAGAAAATAAAGATGTTGTTAGAAGAAGGAAGATTTAAGACATAATCTTTCTCTTATGGGAAGAGTAAAATATTTATACTAGACTTCCTTTCCACAATTATAACGTGTCTTGAAAATTTCAGTTACTTTGAAAAATACATGTAGAGAACGCCATTTTAAGTACGGAATTTACATGCACCAGTCCATTCAAAAATTAAATTCAGAAATTACTTTCAAGATGTATACCCGTGGAAACCTCATATCTCATTAGTGATTGTAGCTAAATTTCTCACCAATGTTTATAAACTTCATCTTAGGAAGGTATCAGTTTATTGAACACATATTTTACAATATATGCAAAGATATTAAAAAGGGGAATTAAAACTACATTCGGAAAAATTGTTATTGGAAACCCAGTGCGTATTCCGTAGTAGAAGATCATGAGAAGATGCAGAATTTAGCTTAAAGCTAATATTAGAAAAAGGAGAGAACTGAATTTAAATTTATTTTTTGTTTTTGGACTACGAGAAAACACTTGACCAAGTGAACAGTCTCACACTATCCACTAAAGGTGAAAGGTAAAGTTCACCCTAGAACAGGCCATGAAGGCCCAGAGGGGGAGTAGAGGTGTAGCTCTACTCTTTCTTTAACCTCGGCGCTAGATGGGGGTGGCTGGTCAACGCCACGTCCTGGCCGCTTTACCCCCGGAAATGACCCGGTACCCATTGTACAGGGGGCTGGGTAGGCCCCAGGGTCATTCTGGACGGGCGTTGAAAAAATCGCCCCCACCGGGATTCAATCCCCGGACCGTCCAGCTCGTAGCGAGTTGCTACACTGACTACGCTATCCCGACCCCGCACTATTCAACACATTACATAAACATCCCTGACCTGTCACTTTCAGCACAACTCAGGATATACAAACATAATGAAATAGAAATAACATTAAATGGCCAAATAACACAATCAGTAGAAATTAATAAAGGGGCAGGTCAAGGTTTCTCTCTCTCTCTCTCTCTCCCAACACTATTTAACATGCACATAAACGAGATACTTGAAGAATGAAACACAGAAAAAAGACGGGGATATAAATAACAATAAATAAAGAAATAAAACCCCTCTTTTTTGCAGATAATCAGGTAATAATAGCAGAAACAGAAACCTAATTGAAAATGTCTGCACACAAACTAGAGAATACAATATAAAGATATCGACCAAGGATTGCAACCAACAAAACTAAAATAATGGCATTCAGAGGAAGAGGACCATAAAAGGCAAGACAGTAATTAATGACGAAACAACAGAACAAATCAACACGTACAGTTACTTGCGGTGCACACTGTCATATGAAAAAGATGTTACAATCTAAGTAACAAGGATTTTACAGATAACGGGATCATCAATCAAGTTACAAAACCTTTCAAAGTTTAGAAACAAACCAGACTACGATTATACAACACATTAGCAATACTCACCCTACTGTAGAGCAGTGGAACTTAACGAGAATCACAGCAGCAACATTGAAATTTTTTAGGTAAACAGCAAAATACACGCTGCTTGACCAAACGATAAACCAAGATAATTTGAAAGAACTTAAAACACAACGAGTCTGGGGAAAATCAGCACCTATAAATACAAATAGCTACATCATGTTCGCAGAATGGACAGACCGAGACTCCCGAACGCTGTCATGAAGTACGAGTATAAACCAGCAAGAAAAAGAAACCCAGGAGTTCATTAAAGAGACTTCAGGATTGCGGTGTCGAGACCAGAACGGGCCACGAGACCTGTCGCTGAAATGATGATAACGATGATGATCTTAGAGAGGTTGAAGAAAATCAGGAGGTATTTGATATGATGCGACAAATTAGCTCCTGTTTCGTGTTGGTGATATTTATTCGGCGAAAAACAAATACCGTACCACAAAGAAAGCCACAGACTAAAAGGCACTAATAAGGATAAAGGTAAACATGTAAACACGGAGAAAATACGATAGGCCTAGGATCGCATTTTGTCATCAGAATATAGAATGAAATTATAATACGAAATAGTTATAAATTCTTCGAAGATGAGATCTATTTTATACATCTGGGAATAGAATTAACATACGAAAACTGCACTCATGAAGAAAATTTAAGTATACAAAATTTGAGAAATTTCCTACTATTCGGCTTAAAATATCTCTCATTCTATGACTGTTCCCTTTATTTTTATGAATGAGAACAGACAGCTAAGTTGAATATTTGAATCTAAGGTTGAGAAAATGAGAGAAGGCTGGAGAAACCCGCATAATAAGGAACTTCATAATTTACGCCTTCACCAGATTATTATTAATATATCACATCAAGAAGCTTAAAATGGGCGAGACGTGTGGCATGAAGGGAGAGTTGGGAAATGCAAACAAAAATTTAGTAGTAAACCCTGAACAGATGAAACCAAATGGAGCATTTGAATGGGAAAACATTATTAATATGGATGCTAAGGAATGAGCAAATCTGTTGTGGGATCTTCTGAACACTATAATAAACCTGAGCGTTCTACAAAAGGCGGGAAGTTTCTTGATCAGCTGAGCGACTAGCAGCTTCTCAAAAATGCCTCCATGGGTGACGTTGCTGGCTAAATTTCAAATGCTAACTTCTTTTGTAAGTAATTACTGAGCCTATAACAAAACTCATTAGTGTGTGACTTCAGGCTTCTGCCGCAATGTAAATGAGATCTGCGCTACTTTGGATTTTACGCAGCGTAGAATAGTAGTTTCTTACCGACGTTTCGGGACAACCTATCGGTCCCAACTGCAAGGGTCAAACAGTCCAAGTGTCTTCGCAACGCATGCAAGCAATATGTCTACTGCAGATTCCCATATTCTGTCAGACGATCCATGGAAAAAAACATGTTTCCTGACAAACTCTTGTACTACTCTTGCATTCAAGAAGACAGACAGTATTAATGGCGCGCAACGACGCACAATGAGGCGATCAAGACGAGAGGTCTTAAGAATGGGAAGGACACCGTAAAATTGGAAGCTAATTTGGGGACAGTCCAGTGCTAGCTCCACGGCAGTATTCAAGACAATTATTGCTACTGCGAACATGGACTTGCTTTAAACCGATTTGCACTTCTCACTCCTGCAAGCACACAAAACAATCTGCCTTCTTGTGGACCGAGACACAGAACGAAGTACTTAAAAATGAGCTGGAATTATTTAATGCCTGCACTTATAACGGCGATAAAGTGTAAGGGATAGCGTTCACTAGTCCGCTTAGTACGCATCGGATTTTTCTTGTTTGCCCATTCAGTCCTATTCCACCCTTCGACACGTTCAGTACTCTACTCTGTGCAAACATTTTTCTCATTCGGTGTGGAAAATTTTGTGTTCTAAATTGTGCGGTGCTGAGTGTCCCAGTCAGTCTAAACGCGTTGACAAAGAGAAAAAGTCTGCCACTGCTGCCAATCAATTGTGGCCATGAAGTTTGTAGCCAGTCACTATACTGACTGAGCTATCCCGGCTTATACCAGCTATACAGCAGTAGTTGTACACTGTTCAGTTCACTTCTCAATGCAAAAGATACAGCTGATCGAATGTCTGTTCGTAAAGGTGTAACGGTTAAAACCTGTGACGAGTCCAGTGACTTCTTGTCAACGTCTATTAAAAACAGATCTTTCCGAGGAACATATCCTCATACGTCATACGTCATACATGGGTATGACAATTTTTTGATCTAGTGGGAAAGGCATAACTCGTATTTGGCAGTATTCGATTCATATATGCTGCTCTTGGAACGGCCTCTCTGACCGAGGTACCTCTGTTGTAATCTAGGTCCTAAAGAGGACCTTAATAAAGAATTTCTATCCCGCATTTGACATGAAGTAACATCAGCGTTTAATTCATTGTAATAAAATAACAAATATCTGTGATAATCTGACTTCAGTAACAAAATATCTTGCTAGATTTTCTTACTTCCCAGACACCAGATTTAGTATGCATCACGCAATTATTAACTAATGTTCTGACATGTAGTCAGTGAACAAGTAATCTATAGTCAGTAGGCGCTCTATAAAACAATATTTATTTATGTCCTCGCTACATGATATATCCTTCAACGTTTCCTCTAACCTCACAGCAGCAGCAAGATATTTAAAGCGATAGATTAACACCTCTGGTCAATTTTGCGGACGTACCCACTTCGACTATCCCTTTTTTTCGGAATGATGAGCAGGCTACGATCTAGATGACCGAGGATTGTGTTCGATTCCTGGCAGGGACAATAGATATTTATGTCCTCTAACGCTTCCAGACCGGCTCCGGCTTACAATCCTCCTACTCAATGGGTACCGGCCCTTTCTTCGACGATAAAGCTGCTGGAGTGTTAAGCTGCCCACTCACCTTCACCTATGCCGGCGTTAAGAATGAGTGGTTATGTACCTCCGCACATATATACGGCCTGAGAGTGGGCAAGGTCTACTTGACATTTACCTTTACTCGGTTACAGTATTGACGCGAAATGTTCCACTGTTATTTTACGAGAGTGAAGTGGACAGTATACTGTAACAGTTTCCTCATCTATGCTTCTAGTTCACACCCAATAACTTCCTCTTCTTTGACTCTTAAACCGGAACAGTGTCGTTAATCAACCTGTGGCCGAAACGATATCAATACGAATTGATAAGAAAATTGAATTTTCCTTACACAAGACGGAGTTTACGTAGTAGTAAACCGAATGAGTGGCGTCAACAATATTTTATGCGCTATTTGTAGGAAGTGAGTTACATTAAAGCATAATTTGGGTATAGGCTTATGTCTGTCCGTGCGCAAGTTTCACGTCTGTAATTACTCATTGGATTTGCTTAAAATGAGATACTGGAGCTCTAACTACAAGATGTCAGATACGTTTAATATTGTTCCTATGCGTATAATTTAACTTCCACTTGACATGAAACTCAAGCAGAATTAGGAAGATTCTTATAAAGTGCTTGAAACTTAAAAAATAATTACGTTATGTCATAGAGTGTACAACTAATTAAATAGGCCTATACAACTCTGTCCATCTGAAAACAATCTGGGATGGAGAATATGTAATAAAATATAAGAAGAAACAATTTATAATATTGTGCAGTTTCAACAAATTTGCAGCAGTGTTGGTCAATGTTACATTCTTAGTAAAGTTATATTAATTATTTTGTTCCTAGTTAATCTGGGTTTTAATTGTCTTATTCGCTAGAGTTTTCAGTTTTCTTCGAGTTGAAGGTATATGCGAAGAAACGTTTTTAAGTGCAGTGAATGGTCTAAAATGCCAAAATTTGCAAAATCTCGAAGAACAGCTTTGCGAATTACGTATACTTCATAGCTAAGCAGGAGGTAGTATTGTACCAGTGGGGTCTCCCAAGCCGGACAGATCAAGACGGTGCGAACCAGACGAAGACAGGTGCCTAGGAGGAGAAGGGAACTCCGATACAAATCCCTCTGATGCCGGCAGCAGCGAAGTCAGTAGTGACCTGAAGCACAGAGCAAATGATGCTCGAGACGGGTCATGATCGTGTAGCAACAGGCGTGACCACAGTGGTTTCAACGGCTGCTGGACTGCGATGTGGAAAGCAAATGGAAAATCTACCACATTATTACTTTTCCTGGACAGTTTGTTTCCAAAAAAACAGAGAAAAACTTAAGGAAAAGAGTAGACAATGGAAGTTGCAAGAGGAAGCACTAGATCGCACTCTGTGGAGAACTCGCTTTGGAAGAGAC
The DNA here is from genome assembly GCA_021186555.1 of Reticulitermes speratus. NCBI lineage: Eukaryota > Metazoa > Arthropoda > Insecta > Blattodea > Rhinotermitidae > Reticulitermes > Reticulitermes speratus. The sequence goes on from JAJKFL010000004.1 coordinate 24,403,318, forward strand.
TATGGACCTGTCGTAGGGCAGACTACAGAATGAATTAATTAAGGAAAGAATACATGAATACTTCAAAGATCCCAGATTTCCACTCTTGTTACACACCGCAATAGTACACATTAGATCATTTTTTTCGTGTTTTAAAATTTGGCATATACGCAGATGGAAGCACTAACACAAACACAGGTGCAATAAGGTGATCTTGCTCTATTCCTTACACGGAAGTAAGACACATAATGTTATTCACCGGACGGGTAGCTCTTCGTTAAACAGAACAAGGCTTTGACATCAAGAAGATCCATTTTTTACTTACAGATCTACACAAAACCTTTTAGTCTCTTATTATCCGTTTTCTACGCATCTGGTTTTGCTATTGGGTCGTTACAACCGGCTTTTATAACGAAAAATGTATTTTCGTCGTTCGTTCACAATTTCGTTGCATGGCAGGCATTTAATGGGTAAGATAATCAGTACAGAATAAATTATGGACGGAAGAATACATTCGTAAGATTATCGTAATAAAGAAGCTCCAAGTTTACATCCAAATAGCAGAAGTCTTTTCAAGAAGCTTACCGGTCAAGCAATTTTCACGCATTTTACGGAACCCGAAAGTTAATTTCCGTGTTCACAACATCCCATCAACGAACTAACTTAAAGTAATAAATAAAAATTTTATTATTCCAGTACAACAATTTTTAAGGAAAACCCCTAAAAGAACTAGCGATTTCATCAGTATTTACTTCAAATGAATCAAATCAGTAGTTCTGTTGTCGATCAGAATGATAAATCTTTCGTGTGTTTTGAGTGACCTGGCGCGTATGGCATCCTGTGAAAGCCTTTTCACTCTATATGTATGTGTGCCCTCGTTATATGCTGTGTGTGTTTCCACTCTATTCTGAATGCACTTTACGTTTTCAGCAGCTCCAAATTGCAGCTGTTGGGTCTCCTGCGTCGAACTGTCTCCCTGTGGAACACATGTACAGTACATTTTACTGCACTGATGATACATTTCGTCACCAATATTTCATCGCTTACTGTCAATAGCGAATTTTTGTTTCATGGTTCTTCACTTCGTAATCAATTTAAGCACGTGTTTGTGCTGTGGAATAAAACACACACAATTTACAGGATGAGGGTTTGCTCCTCGGTTATGAACGACTCGAATACATACGCCCACCGTTTGATGACATTCGTTACCAGAGTTGTTCAGTGTTGCACTGTTTTTCTAGGGGGTTAAACACACTCAAAAGCTGTGTGCTGAGTTGCTGGTAACCATATCATTACACATACTTGTCCCAAAACAAAGTTTGAAACTCATTAACATAAATGCCCATTCAAATGGCGGAAGATTAGATGGTACATCGAGAAACAAGAACGTCATAATTTGCGCTTCCAGTTCAAATAATGTAAAATATCACACTTTGATGTGTTTTGATGTATTAGCAAACGTAGTGCTCAATAAAGATATTTGAATCGAATTTTGTAAAAGTACTTAGCGTTAATATGATTACTGCGACAGTACTGGAAGCAATTTAGCGAACATTCTACTTCACTTTATGCAATCACATGGACTTCCTGTAAGCCTGAGAATCGTGACGCGTTTCAATTACTGTTGCTAAGTAATGCAATTTTGTTTTAAGCGTGTGAATCCGACGACATCTTTGAGTGGAACTGTAACCTTCGCTAGAGTAACCAGTTACATTAATTACACCCTACTGAATATTAACTTCCAATGAAATGAACGTCATAATTCTTAAGCTGCAGTCTCAGCATTCTGGCACTTCGTCTCCTTTCCTCTTCCAGACTGGACAAAGGAGACGAACCGTGTCCATTTCGCTAGAAAGAGCTACTTCTGGAACAATTGGAGGAGTGGAATTCCGAGAATATAAGGCACAGCGCTGCTGGCGGTGCTGTGTATTTAATAAATACTGCACAACAGTAACTACTTCAAATGGTCAAGTCAATTCTGTCACCTTCTGGTCGTCTAGACACATAACTTATTTAACTGACTTCAGTCGGGCAACAGGAAATGATGTTGATAAGAGCACAGGACATCCTCACTGGGCTGTGGCATCCAACTGCTCTAGTAATTATGCGACGCACTATGCCAGACATGATGAAAAGGCTGCCTATCAAGCGGGATTAATAAAAACAAAGAGCAATAGCATTTTCTGGGTAAATAATATAATAATATTGATGTCCCATCCAAAACCACATACAAAAGAGCTTTATTTAAGTCACAGTATGTTTTCACGTACTGACTTCTTATTTAGGCGACTCTCAAGTGCATTATTCACTTAACTAATATTTAACTAACCTTAATTTATTTAAATTTCTTGTATGCAGATAACATTAATTCATTTGCGTGTCATTATGTATGACTGCCGATCTCGGTGGCCGTGCGGTCTAAGGCGTGGTTCTGCGGCCCCTCGATTGCTGAGGCCGCGGGTTCGAATCCCGCTGAAGGCATGGATGTTCTCGTGTAAAATGTTTGTTGTGTGTTGCGTAGGTAGCGGCCTGTGTGACGAGCTGATCACTCGTTCAGGGGAGTCGTACCGGGTATTTAGTGTCTAATTGTGTGTAATCCACAAACATAAAAAATGAGGGAGCCTAGGCGCGAGTTGGGATGTTGCGGCACACAAAAAAAGTATGATTATGTGGTCTAGTTACATGACCTTTGTATAATATGTAATAACATAGAAAAAGAAATGGGTATTTACACCTTGCATTAATAAAAGAACAACGGAGGCATATGTGAACGCATACTTGTAACCTAAGAAAGCTACAAAAATCTCGCAACTCTACGAATATTTAATTAGACAAAGTGTCAGGGAGCGGAATGCAGAACTATGAAATTTTCATAACACGTGCAATCTACGAGCTTGCAGAGACTTTAAAATTCGTTACGCACCTGAACCACATGACGGGTTGGTTAGTTAGTTTTACATAATCGTGATGATAACTTATGATGATATTACAAAAAGCAACCACAATTAAAATAAAAGCAAAATGAAAATTTTAAAAAAGTGCATTGCTCTCAAATTATAGGTGAAGTAGACTCAACTGTCAACCACTTCCTTAGTCGTACAGTAGCCAGATATATGTCGAATAAAATCCAGAAAAAGAAAGAATTATAATGAAAGAAATATATTGCCACATTAGGAAAACATTTAAAAAAATAGCAATTCGTTCTGCACCGTCAAATAAAGTCATGTTTTACATGTGTATTAGAGAGGCCACTGAAGTAAATTTAAAATCCGAAGTTCTAAACCAAACAGACATAAATACAGCTGTAATTAGTTCATTAGCTGGAACTAAGTAACACATAAAAGGAATGAATAAACTCTCTCTTACAAGGTCCTAGTTCAAGAATATCTTACTCACAACAGATGTGAACATGTTCAGAAATTCTGATGAAATCTGTTACGAATATTTGCCACTTAAGGCGACCTCAACGTCGAAATTTTAATTCCTACAATCGGTAATAGCAACGTGGGGGAAGCGCAGAATTGTAAGGAGGAAGCGACATTAGCGACAATTAATTTAGCGACCTGAAACGATGACGAAAACAGATCATCGAAAAATATGAAACTACGTTAATTAAGTATTTTGAACAAGGTAATATAACAACATTGCGATCGTGCGCAAATTTTATTTATTCTCGGTTTGAATGCGACAAATAAGAACTACTGGAAGTAGGCATTTGAAATGTAGTAAGTTTGTAGACCACAATAATATCTACACTTTTTCATGAGAAATATTTTTTTCATGCTGACAATTACAAACACGACTACGAGAAGAGGCTTCGTTGTTATATCCGGCCATTTTAGCGCACACAGAAACTGTACTTGTGTAGTAATGGTTTCACAAATAAAATAACAACAGAACGGCAGAACTGTTCAACTAAAACTCTATGCGACAGGAGAGTAGGTAGGTTTCGTAACCTGTTCTCGGACCTCCTCGTTAAGGAAATTAGGCATTACATCGTGTTCAGAAACACCACTGAATTCGTTCCTATGCCAGCTAGTACAGTCATATTTAGTTTCTCCAGAATCCATTATAAAATAATTAGAGCCACATAATTTGCCTCTTCGTTTGCACTTCGCACTGTATTGCAGTGCCTACAGCTAAGGGAAACTCTATTTAGTAAGCTTTACAGAGTGTCCGCAAATGGTTTTTCCGAACTGAATATTGCATTACGAAGAGCTCGTTTAAGGCACTGTTTCGAAATAAAAACCACGTGGAAGGATAACTCAGAAAGTTTTAATTTGGCGCGAGACTGGAGTCAGCTGTGCACTGTGTCCGCCAGGCGTAATTACATTCGTTAGTATGGCGTAATGGCGTCTGGGCCCTACGGAGTGGCCTCCGAGATCGCCTGATCTGACACCGATGGATTTCTTTGTGTGAGGTTATGTGACGGACAGTGTCTACGACCCCCGCTGCCGACGACACTACACGAGCTCAACACACGGATCAGAGAGGCCCGTGCAAAAATTGATCTTGAAATTCCCGTAACGTGTGGCAGCAGGATGAATAACGGTTTGATGTTGCTCGAGCCACTCGTGGCGATCACATTGAACTTTACTAATGACTAATCACTCTTCAAATACTTTTTAATTGGTCTTTCAGTTGGCTTGTGTTGTAAAAGTATAACTTAAAGTAGCTATGATTAATAAAATACCAAAATCGTAAAATCCATTTACAAACATCCTGTATTAAGACTCAGATTTCAAGTAATTGAAGCAAAGAATTTCTATATAACCGATAATCAACTTCGGGTAGTTCCACTTTGACTGTCATGTCTTCTAATTTTCTTGCCAACTTCCACCTTACACGACGATGAAACTTCCTCGCAGTATGTACCAATGTTCATCATCCAGCGACACCAAATTTACCTAATTTCCCTGCAAATGTGATACTATGTAAATTCCTTAATCGAGTAAACAAATGAAGCACTTCTCACATCTTTAACTGTGGATGTGAGATTGTTCACATCATAATGCAGGAACAGCAACAGCTCAGGCAATCCAATAATTAGCTGTGGGTTGTAAGGCAGGGGTTTGCACCCGGTAAAGTCACAAAGACTTTCTCCACACTTGCAATCAGAATACCAACAGCATTAGTTTGACGGCTGCAAAGTGACAGCAGGCCTAACCAAAAGTATAACGACTCAAAAGTATATTTATTCTTATTAATTGTACAGTTATAACCAACACTTCGTTTTTAAAAATGCTTATTTAGGCCTAAATACGCATTTAAAAACAAAGTGTTGATTATAACTTTATAATTAATAAGAATAAATATACTTTTGTATCTGCATACTAACGGGGATGTCTTGCATTGAAATTATAAACGCTAGTCAAGCGCTTATCCATCGTTACAGAAACTTGAGAAGAAAACTCTATTACTGCAATGCAAACATATTTTTTAATGCCAAAATATGCATTTAAAAACGAAGTGTTGGTTATAACAGTATAATTAATAAGAATACAGTGTGTCCACAAAGTCCCTTCGGGGTTTTGAAAAATTGTGGCGCGCAAACAAATTGAGCTAGCCACATGCGGTTGGCGGAAGATTACAGTGAAACTCTGGAAGTTCTTTTACTGACCTCAGTAGACCTCGATGTGGGCTTCCTTGGTAGCAAGGAGAACGTCCAGACGATATTCGAGCTCTTGCCATGTTCTGTGGAGCATGTCCGCTGGAATAGCCGAGATCGCATTCCTGATACGGGTCTTCAGGTCATCAAGTCATCTGTTGGCGGCAAAAAAAACTTCCAGAGTTTCACTGTAATCTGCCGCAAACCGCGTATGGCTGGCTCAATTTGTTTGCGCGCCACAATTTTTTAAAACCCCCAAAGGGACTTTGTGGACACCGCTGGAATAGCCGAGATCGCATTCCTGTTACGGGTCTTCCAGAGTTTCACTGTAATCTGCCGCAAACCGCATGTGGCAAAAAAAAAACTTCCACAGTTTCACTGTAATCTGCCGCAAACCGCATGTGGCTAGCTCAATTTGTTTGCGCGCCACAATTTTTCAAAACCCCGAAGGGACTTTGTGGACACACTGTACATAAACATTTTTATCTGCATACCAAAGGCGATGTCTTGTATTAACACAATATAACCACTGTCGGAGTTCAAATTCGTCTCCACTCCTCCTGTATGTCTCACAGTCCTGTTAAATACATTTAATGCCAAAAGTATGCTGTAACTCACACCCCAAGATACTTTCCACCGGACGCGACAGTCCCTCTTTAAACGACATGTTTATGCCAGTAGTTTCATCTGTTAAAATTTATACCGTTGATAATCTTGCATATAGTACTTTTAGTTTTTCACTTACAGGTTACACGTAACAAAACGGTCTGTCATTGAAGCAAAAGTCTAAGCATTGACATGATAAATATAAAACATTACTCCGTGTCAAGTGTTAATGGTGATTTAAACGTGGTGAAAGAAGTCAAGCTTGCGTTGAACTTAAAATAACTAACAGCTTCAGAATAAGGACTTCGATCCATGAAATGATTGATTGAATGAGTGAAAGAGCGAATGTGTGCGTGAATGAGTTAGTTACTTTAGTTAATTCGTTACATTCTTAAATCAGATTAGGAATTTCTGCACACAGTTTGGGTAAACTGCTTGTCTTGCGTCATTTTGCTGTAAGTACAGCAATCCACCGTCATTGCTGCAACTTCATCTAAATGGAAATGGAAAATTAAGTCCGTTTCATTCAGTGCTTCAAATAAGGCCAGGAGGAAACCGCAGAGAAATATGTGGCAATCTCCTGCTTTACATAGAAAGGACTTGGTAATAAACAAAGAGGAAACTGGCATTTGCTGATAAAACAAAACATCTCGAATGCCAAACCTAATTTGATTCGATGCTTATTTTACTTGTGTAGAACTGTTTACAATATATCAGATAGTCCTTTGATTTTATGCGTGTTTGCAGACTTGCGAAAAGCGACTATTAGCTTCGTTATGTCTGTCTGTCCGTCCGTTTCGTTGTCCGTCTCTCCGCATGGAACAACTCGGCTCCCACAGGATAGATTTTCATGAAATGTGATATTTGAGGATTTTTCGAAAATCTGTCGAGAAAATTCATGTTTGATTAAGATCTGACAAGAATAACGGGTGCTTTACATGAAGGCATATCTCCATGAATTCTTCCTAGAATAAAAAATGTTGCAGACAAAAGTCGCAGAGAAAATCAAAACACGCACATTATGTTCAATGCTTGTTTTCCGAAGATCGTGCCTTTAAATGAGATAATGTGGAAAAATATGGTAAAGCCAGACAGGCCAAAGATGGAAGTATAATGCGGGCAGAAATCATGTGATTTGCATGACGGATAACTAAGGCAAGAATACAGATACGCGTTCATAATATTTAATACTCAATGCTTTTCCACGTTGACAATGGTTACGGGAACGCGCCTCAATGTTACGTTATACGTACATTGCCTGATTTGTTATGAAGACTTTCTTCATACAAAACCCAATGCCAAATAACTATTCAGTTCTTACTAACTCAGTCTAACCCGTGTCTCTGCTATAGGAATCTGGCATCTGACCCCTTGAATTATGGCACTGAGAAGATATTGCGATTAGAGCATTAGAGCACATCGGACACTTTACTGTGATTTGAAGTATGCGAAATTTCATCCTTAAATCTCTCTGAGGATATAATTTTATTCCCACCTTTTATACACTTGTTCTTCTGTGATAATATAATATTATACAAATATTATAAAATCTCGCATAAGTATCATAAATGAATTTGAGGGGACTGACGATGTAAACCGGAGACAGATGAAAGTGAATACTCCAACAGCAACGACCTACACTTGTGTTCAAGAGGTCCTCGGATTAAGTCTTGACTTGCTACTGGCAAAACGAATGACAACGCACAGGCTGCCTGAATTATGTCCTGGACAGTTTTGACCATACATTTATTCAATAAGGATTCGTATTTATGACATTTTTTCAACTAACGAGATAATATAATGGAGAGTTCCCTTCCTTTGTTAACGATTAAAATGTCTCAAAATTTAGCCAAACATACATAATAAACAGCAAATACGTAATAAGCCCACTTTCTGCGTCGTCCAATGCTGTTGGCCTACTTTTCTAACGTTATAAGTGGTTCAGGGTACTATCATGTCTGTCTGTTAATGCGTTCTCTGTCTTGGCGTGTCTGTGTCTGTCCTTACCATTAACGTTTTCAGCAACAGAAGAATTTTCATACATATCATGCCACTGCGAAAAAAAATTCTTCTTCTAGTACACATGGTTCGCTTTTGCTTCCGTAAATATTACTAACTTGGAGGTTGTGCGAAATTAGGCCACGTAATGTAATGTTGAAATGTTTCGTAGTGACAGATTATCATATATCTTTAATTCATAGGTGAGAAATTAATGATTATTATACTTTTTACAATTTATCTTTCTCTTTGGTCCCATACCCGTCATGCAACCGACATTAGCCAGTGAATAAAAATAATTAATATTTTATTTAGAGTTTGACAGAACTCTACAGAACTCGTTCTAATTCAAAGTGAAAGACTTTTGATGATTCAAATTTTGCTCATGTTTAATTTAATGGCTGAAGAGAGAGAGAGAGGAGAGAGAGAGAGAGAGAGAGAGAGAGAGAGAGAGGCAGAGAGAGAATTTTATCTGTACTGAATGCCAAATGGCACCACATTCAGCAGAATATAAAGAAGAAGGCGTAAAAGAGAACTATCAAACTCTTAGTATAATCCATTCCAAGGGATTAGGTGGTATTAAGTTAATATCATAAGAAATGCTACTTTGCCGACAAAGTATAGAGATATTAAAAATGGAACATTTACCTTACGAGAAAATACGAAAATAAGATAGTTCTAGAAAGTGAAAGAAACAAGGGAAGGATGGAATGAATAGTTTAGGGACATATAAACTTCACACCATTATCAAGACACTACGCTAATAGCAGTACTCAAAACAGATCAACAAGCGAATGCTTTAAAAGATGATTTCACACGGACCTGTTCCGACACCAAGTAGCATTTATATGCAGTTGTAAAGAATAAAGATGAACACAATTTCACAATGCATATTTGCGATTTTTCTTACTTCAGTGACCTTCACGTTCATCTGTCGAAAATACAACTACTAGTATATTACTAAATATAAATATATAATTTTCCGGGCACCTGAAGTTTCGAGCGATTGTTATAGTTAAACGTGAAGAAAATATGAATTAAGGTTACTTACACACACATATATAAGCACGCACGTCCAAATGAAGTGCATGTCCTCAAAAACCTAACAGTGTTTGCATTTTTGCCATTCCACATTCGTTCTGCCTCTCTAACAACTCAACATAAATAACTAAACCTAACGTAAATAACCTTCGCACTATTACTTTAAAGTACAGTCAGTGGTAACGACATATATCACCCACCTTAACATTCAAGAACTTTGCATGTTCGTAGTGTGCAATCTGTTGCAAGATATACAGAAGGAAGGCGATTTCCCCAAACCGTATTAATTGGCTAGACTTTGTAAACGATATGCTGTGTTTCGGTGTGGTAGAAACTGAATACATGAATATTAAATAGATGAATTTCTCATGTAAAGTGTCAAACTATGCCAACTAACACTTTGCACACGGTGAGCATAAATTATTATTAATATTACTACGTATATTGCCAAAGAATCAGACAAGATGCTACATATGCACATTCAAACATTAAATTACAAATCTTATAGTTTCCAAACACTGCAGTTTATTTTATGAATACTGGAATGTTGTATGTCATCTGATTGTATCAAAATGACAGCTAGTAAGGGTAAAGAGCACTTCAGCACGTCCGGTAGTACCAAGCAGCAAGAACCAGCCATTAGCACACCACACATGTGAGAAACAGCAGGTTAACGCAGATCAATCACAGGACTAACAGAAGGATAAGAACATTAGGCCTTCAGAGCAACTGCCCACGCTTCAGAAACTGGAAATGCTTTGTGGAATGCGTTCCAAAATGGGAGAGCCCAGACGGATCCATACAGAACAAAAAGTCGACATGGACGCCAAAACCGAAGCCCGCGTCCAAGTTGGTTCTAGCTGTGGCGATGATATATACGATAGTCATTAAAGAGAACGAGTGTGAGGGTCTATGTGTCCATCATTCACACCGTGAAGTTACCATTTCACAAAATTAAGTTTTGCTTCACCATCTGTGTCCAAGAGTCTGTGAACCACAGTCTTAACATACGGATGAATTTAGCATGAGTCTTCCGCCTGTTATGTTAATGGGTATAATCAAACCTGTATTTACAAACTGTTGTCTGATTTTATCCTACATTTTCTCTGTCTGCTGTATTCAGCGCATATATCATACGAAATCCATATGGCGACAGGCAAATGATTATAGAAACTCCGAGCGTGGGAGCCGGCCGCTGAGTGGGCAATGTTTTGTACTATAAAAGAATCGACAGGAAGTGGCAAAAGATATTGGTCAGATACAGTAACGGCCCTGCATTTGCTGAAATGGAAAATGTTACGACCAAATTTTGTGGAGAGAAATAAGGCACAATTTATATTGATGGTTCTCTTCCGTAAGTTGTACGATTTTCGATATTATTAAACAAAAGTTTCAAAAGAGTAAGAATTGCTACGCTCTACACACATGTCCGGCTTGTTTTGTATTAGACTGGGAATCAAGACCTGTTTACTTTGTCCTGTGGCGCAGCAGCCCTACTCGGGCCTAGGCCGCCTCACATCAAGTTTTTTACCCATACAAAATAACAAGCAATGTTATTTTTCCTCCTGTTTTAAGATTTCGGTTTCTATGCAGGAGACAGGAAGGAAGGAGCTTGTGGCATGGAGTGTACCAAGCCTTCTGCGAATTAATCCTGCTTTTAACCTCTCTGTGAATGTTATATGGAACGTAAGCGTAATTCCCAAATAACATTCATGACAGGGCATATTTAGCTGATACCAAAGAGTAATATAGTAATAAAAGCAAAAAAAAAAAAACATATTAAAAGTAATTAAATTAGTTTTGTGAGTATAATGAAATGGATTTCGTTGAAGCGAAGTTAATGGCGCAGACTCTAAAACACATTAACCCAAAAAGCACATATAAAATCCGTCATATCCTGAATTCTAAAGTGAAATAGTAACTGACTATTGCTTATAGTTAAGTGATATCTATAGGGAAACGGAGTAGACCCCAGAAACGACACTCCAAATATTTACATGTCAGTTACATCAAATAGACAGGTTTATTTGAATGGGAAAAATTTATTTCCTTGAAGTAAAAGTATTTTAAAGATCGGGGACGTAAGTTACAAAAAAGTAAGCTAGATACAATTACTTTTACTACTTAACAACATAAGCGGCATCACAGTACTGAGTGAGTTTCGAATAATCTCAAGCATTACGTCAGAATGACATATTGAAGTATACAGCGTGTTCAGTGACTGCGGGGTGACCAAATTTGTCACACTCCATGGTAAGATAACATACGGTGCATTTTCACGACTTTTACATATTATAAACTGGTTTAGAAGTTTTTACAAGAGGCATAAAATTAGCCCTCTTTAAGCAAGTCAGGAAGGTGGAGTTTAAGTCCTTCCTGTTACTCAAAAAATTAAGCCTTCTATAGATCCTGACAAAGTGTAGCCGGTCTAGCGGGTCGCTACAGGTTGGACGGTTCGTGTTTCGAACCCCGGTGAGGGTAAGAGACTTACGGGCATTGGGGTCCGTACGTGTGTTTTGAGGCACTTTCCCGGTGTCAACTGGCCGGGCAGTGGCGATGACCTCCCAATACCCATCTAGCGCCGAGGTTAAGAATGAGAAGAGCTTTACCTCTACTTCTCCTCTGTGCGGACAGGGCATGTTACGGCAAGACCAGACACTATATTACGTCAAAAATCAAGAACCAACTAGATGCACAATCACTATTAAAAAATTTGGTATATACAAGATGCACGATGAAAACAATATTAAATACTATATTACATGTTCACAAGAGTCTGCCATGGGACCCTATCCTGAACCATTTTAATAGAGAGTACATTTTCACAACGAATTGTTTCTTTAAGATTTATTGTGATAGTACCCTGTCATCTACTTCTAGGTCTTCTAAGAGATATATCCTCTCATGTTTCCGACCTAAATTTTGTACGCATTTCTGTTATCTCCCATGGCACTAAGTATATCTTAACGTTCGGGTCATGGTTATTGCAATAATGGTCTGTGAATAACACAAATTTTAAACGCCTAATTACGCAGTTTTGTGCAGTCTCCTGCCCCAACCTCCCCCTTTCTTCCAAATACTCCCTTCAGCAGGGTCAATATTACATACTGTTGAGATATGGTGCATGTTATTAATTAATTTCAAGAGCTAAACACCCTAACAGAACTTCATTTGCCGATCCCAGTGGCCGCGCGGTCTAAGACGTGGGTCTACGGCTGCTCGCTTACTAGGATTGTGGGTTCGAATCCCGCCTAGGGCATGGATGTCTGTGTCTTGTGAGTGTTGTGTGTTGTCAAGTAGAGGTCTCTGCAACGAGCTGGTCCCTCGTCCAGAGGAGTCCTACCGAGTGTGGTGTGTCTAAAAAGTGTGATCGTGAAGCCTCGAAAAATAAGGCGGCCTAGGCTCCCAAGGGGCTGTCGAGCCATTGGAACAAAAAATAGAACTGCATTTCTGTACTAAGTTCTGTATATTTCACACTATATATGCGCTTAACTTCGCCAAATATTTCCGCCAATTAGTGTCATCTTCAAGAGTAATATACACAAATATCAATTTTGCAATGCGCCTTCCTAAAATACATTTTCTTTTAGTCGTCCTCTTCTACCTACTCCGGTTTCCCGTTTCAGTGTCGAGGTTGTAATTCCTTTTGATCACACTGAGAGACACATCACAGTCGGTACGACTCCTCTGGACGAGGAATCGGCTCGTCGCAGAGGCCTCTACCTGACAACAAAACACAACACTCACAAGAGACAGACATCCATGCCCTAGGCGGGATTCGAACCCACGATCCTAGCAAGCGAGCGGCCGAAGACCCACGCCTTAGACCGCACAGCCACTGTATCGGTTCCTAAAATACATAATGACATAAAATATAACTAGAACCTTTTATCACCGGAATAAATCTTGATATAATTAATAAAATTATTATATTTTACACTCGCAAAAATATTTGCTTTAGTTGTGCGTTTTCGTGACTACACACTGTTACCATTTACATTGCTTCACTTCGGTGTTCTGCGAGGCGATAAAATCACAAATTTAAAATTTATTCTTATATGTTATATCAAAACTATATCATAGATATGTCGACGGTATTGTCTCCTGTATTGTTAATTTTAAGTGGAGTGGTGAAATGTTACGTAAATTCGTATTCTTTTTCTGTACAAATGTTTTGTGTATGTTAATGACTGGAGGGTCAAAGTGTGGTGTTAGGTGCACGGTGTGGTTAGCGCGCTGGCAACACGCTAACCACACCGTGTACATTGCATCGCACTGCAGTTTAGCATTTATATATGCCACTCCTGATGATGGCAGTAAGCGCTAAAAACGTGTAGCGAAGTTAAGTGCGTACTGCAATATAAATAAACACAAATAAAACTGTATTATGACTGTAAAACCCTGACACTAACCCTCAATATATGCTCTTCCCTTGGAGTGATAAAGTTCTACACCCACAAAAAGCTTGTGAAATTACAGATTTGAACATTTAGTCCTTACGTTTTTAGATATCAGTATAAAAGGCAAAATATTATGACTGAAAAAGGCGGTAACAAGCTTCGACCAAATGTCATCTGCTCTTTAACTTCTTTATGAATACATTTTCGATTCACTACCGTTGTTCCTAAATATTTGAGTTTTCGACTGCTTAAATAATTTATAACATGTTTTTATAGATATTAAAATATTTTACAGTTTTTGTGATTACAATAAATAAACATATACTTAGATTGTTATGTGATTTCTTGTAATTCAGCCTCCTTACTAGAGCGTAAAAGAATAACTGTATTCCTCTTTACGATATTTACGGTCTCGCAAAACAAAATAATATCACAAGCATGGACCACATTCTGGTATATCCAATTCAATTTCAATCTCTCCTCATTTCCTTGGATCTCCATAATATCGTGTTCAAAAGCGAAGTGCGTAAGCAATACAGCTGAAGTGTCTCTTTTTTTTGTGAAGGGCCCCGCAGCAGATGCTACAGACGCACTGCAGCCTTGAGGCTTATTGCGCAACCCTGTGATGAAGATGATTAGCTTTTTCCGTTCTTTTTTGTAATGATGCACCGGTGGAATAAAACTGGCAGGGGAAAACCTAAGTACTCGGGGAAAAACCTGTCCCAGTGTCACTTTGTCCATCACAAATCCCACATGGACTGACCCGGGATCGAACCCTGGCCTCCGCGGTGAGAGGCCGGCGACTAACCGCCTGAGCCATGGCACGGCCAAGTTTCTCCTTAGTGCGGACTATTCTAAATAGCAAATGAGCCATGAAAATATTCGAATATTAGTGTATTTACTATGGGTTTCATTTAAACACGTTTAATTACAGTGCAAACGCCATAGGTGGTCAGTACGCGGCTGACTGACTGGGAATAAATACTTCTTTGTATTTAACAGCGGCGGAAGTTTCAAAGCTTACATTGTATTGAGCCATTTATTGTAATGATTGTACTGAATTGAATGAGACGGTTGTGCAATGCGTCCCTCCAATGTAACAGAAGCATAATATATTACGTTTATAAACATTTGGTGCGCTATACCATTGAAGTTACTTTCTCCCCTCAGTAGATGAATGTATACGTAGAATATTTGTTACGTCGACATCCACTGAGGATCCGCAATATTGTTGTCTACATACACGTTAATATTGACTGTATAATGCTGGGTGATTTCCTTAATAACAACGACATGCCTCCATAATTATTATAACCAGTTTTGTAAACCTCCATATCAATACGTACAATAATTTACTCCTTCCACGTCTGGGGTAATTCTGCCTTATTCCAAATAGAATTATGCTTAGTAAGTAAGTGTGTATCAGAATATACGTTCGCCTCCTGTTCAGAACATTTCTGCTGGAATTAGATCAGTGTCCTGCGATTTTTTGGAGGTCATTACTGTGTTCAAAAGTGCTTGCCACGGGACTGCATCCTGGGCCACCTGAAACCAATTCATATATCCATACTATATTACATAAACCACGTTCGACATATTATCTTGCATCTATGCTTAATTCTTTCAAGTTGATTTATGTCATTCCATTGTGCTAAACTTTGAACCACACACGTTTTAACACAATTAGAAGATCAATACAAACAAGTAGATGCAAATGTACTGAAAAGACTTTTGATTTTAGTAATTGATGTTTTTACAAAAAACACAACTTTTATGAATAGCTACTACAAAGATATCGATAAGGATTTGGAAAACTGGAAAATTGTAAAATGGCATGTAATTGTGAGATCTCACTAGAAAGTTTACATTCATGTTTACGCCTTTACCTTTATTTTAATAATTTCTACATTAAACCATGATGATGGTTCGTAGGGACCGAAACACGTAGCTTATCTATAGTAATATAAAATATAGAGTTGTGACAGACAATAATTTGACTGTTTTTTTTTA
The DNA here is from genome assembly GCA_021186555.1 of Reticulitermes speratus. NCBI lineage: Eukaryota > Metazoa > Arthropoda > Insecta > Blattodea > Rhinotermitidae > Reticulitermes > Reticulitermes speratus. Next base: position 24,418,960 of record JAJKFL010000004.1, read on the forward strand.
TTATTTCATTCAGCTGGTCCCTTCCCTTATTTAACTAGTTTCTTACCTGTCTCAAATGTGACACACACCCCTCCACATTATCCCCCTTGATTTTTATCATTCTAACAATGTATTGTGAAGCAATAAATTAAAAATCAATTCAGTGTGTAATTTTTTCCATCTTTCTGTTACTCGTGTACTTTTGGATCCACATATTCACAGTACGCTGCTCTGAAGGTACCTCCAATATATAAGCTTTCCTTAAGGTGACAGGACAAGTTCCAGACCAGTATAACACAAATGTTATAAAATTATAGAATTACATATTTTAATGCTTAGCCAGGAAACAGGAAGATCTCAGATCCTGAACTGACTGTGACAGGCAGCAAGCATTTGCAAACTTTAATCTGTTCGCAACTTATTCCAGATTGAAAATTGTTCCGTTTCTGGCATTCCCGTCATTACTAGCTGGCTTTATATCATAACTTTGTCATGCATTCTTATGACAACACCTTATGTGCTTTCTCTGCCTTTACTCTGGACCATAAATTCTGACATTCTAGGTTCTTCCGATAGGACCTACATCTCAAGGAGCTGTGGAATACGCAAGAAACAACACTAAAGGACGTAATTTGAAAGTCGCACAAAGTGAGATAAAACAGTGGAAATAGACTTGATAAATTGCACCATTAAGCAACGGAATGTAGCTAATGGCGGTACCCTGAAAACTGCCACACACAGGTAGATCCCACACTCCCCCCTCTCATTTATTTAGCTCTGCTGTGTTCATATTACCTCGCGGCCTGTTTTGCGCTTTTTTTAAATTCCTTTTGACGTTGATCGTGCTTTGATATTGATGGTGTGTGTGTGTGTGTGTGGGGGGGGGGTGTTAAAGTCTGACGGGATATTGATGTCACGTGTCTGAAATGTTGCAAGGTTAAAGTGATGAAGATTATACGATTCCGATATCTGGGTACTTTCAGAAAACATTTCATTCCTAGCAAAATTTATTTAGTAGCCAAAGACTCTGCGAATAAAATGGCTAAATCGTATAAAACAAACAACGCAGCACACTTAAGGCTGTTGAATTTTGTCTGCAGATAATGTCGCGATCTCAAATAGCTTCATTTGAAGTGAGACGTGACTGCATTTTACTTATGTTGCACCAACTCCATTCAAATAGCTGTACCGTATGATTCTTTGATCATGGTGTAACATGCGAAACATTACTCTTTCCATCTTTTTCGAACATTTCACGTCTTCAGGTGGTTCACCTGAAGATGAAAGCAGTTTGCTTTCGAAACGTTGTGTTGTATGTTTTATAATCAGTGACGATGGAAAAAGTTCTAATACATGTCAGTGACGTTTCCCATTCAAATAGCTTGATTTTAAGTAAGGACGCGATTGGATATTGTGTAAGTTGTACCAATTAATAAGCAGAATTCTTCTTTGGAAGCTTAGACATGAAGCCCTAGTTTTGTTCCTGAAAAAGTAGGCGTAAATAAAAAATAATATTCCCATAAGAAATAACGCAATAAGTGTGGGTTAGCGTAACAAAGCGTAGCTAGCCAAAAGGCTATAAACCGATAAATGAGAGAGCACAAATTAATAAGTGGTGTAATATTAAGCAGATACATCCCGTTGTGCTGTCAGAACTATATAGTCGATAGACAATTGTTGTGTTCGACTGTGTCTACTGACTACATAAGAATGTTATGTGTGTGTGTGTGTGTGTGTGTGTATTGGCAAGCGGCGTTAAAGCAAGAACGCGTAAAACAAGGGCTAAGTGTAATCATTCAGCTGGCCATATACTACCTGCCTTTAGTGGAGCAAAATACTTTACTACAATATTCATAAATGCTCGCCATAGATCCCTATCCTGAGCCAGATAAATCCAGTGTACACCCTCATATGCTATTTAACATCAGTTTTAATAATACCTTCCTACTTTCGTCCTGCTATCTTATATGGATATTTTTAAGATTTGGAGACTAAAATTTTGTGTGTATTTCCCATGCACTACGAATGCGATATGCGCCTTTCATATAGTTGACAACCTGAAAGTAAATAGATAAATAAACTGAACCAGCCATGACCTACAAGAATATAATTTGCAACACAAGATACGATCAATATGACCTACACTTCTTTCGCAGATTGAGGTTACTGTATCGCAGTTCAATTGTTTCCTCAATCTTGGGTTTCAGTTATACGGAATTTAGTAAAATGTTTCTACATATTCAATCAAGTCGGTGGATATCGTGCTCCAGTAGAAATTGCTTCTATGTTATAATTATAAGATGTGATTCGTTGTTTGTATAATAAATGAAAATAATTATGACGGTAATAAGTAAAAACAACAACAACAAACGAAGTTACAACTACATCTTCCCAGTACTTCCTTACAAAACTGCAATTACAAGTTACAACTACATCTTCCCATTACTTCCCTACAACACTGCAATACTCTCTCAGATACTCAAGAATTTTTCACTTGCTATGGAATCTAAGGAGGGAAGTGGTAGCTCAGACGGTATAGTGAATATGCTACGGGTGGAGACCAACGAACCGAAGTTCGATTCTCGTCAAGTGCAAGAGAATTTACCCTTCTTCAAAGCGTCCAGACCGACGCTAGGTTTCACCCAGAATCCTATCCAACGGGGACCAGGAGCTCTTTTCTCGGGGCCAGGGCGTGAAGCTCACTTCCGTTTAGTGTCGAGGTTAAGAAGGCGTGGATCTATACCTCCATTTTCCCATTACTTCATAGCGTGACGCTTAAATAAGATCAGGGACTTTACCATTTATGGAGTCCAAAGCTTTATTACAGTCTTGGAATTAGACATTTCGTTGTATTTGGTAAACACTATTTAATCTTGCAATTATATTACACAGTCACTGTGTGTAATCGACCTGAAGATGTCAGTGACTTTGTAATATAATGACACACTGTTTCTTTAGGATTAATTTAATGATACCCTCCACATACGGCTAGATCTCTTAATTTGTCTCTTCAGGTAAGCAATCCCAGGAGGTTGAGGTTCCAAGAATTTCTAGACAATCGGCACATGAAGGTGGTAAGGTTGTGACACCATCGGGAATCGAACCCGCGACCTTCCGGCTTGTAGCGCAGTGCCTCAACCAACTGCGCCACCTTCAGGTACTCTGACTAAAATGTCCGCATTTCTCCGGTCTTGCTAACTACACGTTAATACACGTATTATTTCACCACCTGACAATATCTGGTAAAGAACACAGGTTACAAAGCTCTTCATTAAGCAGTTTTCTTCATCTTCATGTTAGTTCCTCCCTCTCAGGGCCAAACCCTCTCTTAGCGTCATGTTCTCCAACACCCTCAATCTAAACTTAAATATTCCAATACAATACAAGTATCTGCATTTTACGTATATCAATGAGTGTGTGTATTATGCATACTTACGTATTTACGGACATTTAAAGGACCTGATGCAGCCCATGCAAATCAATCTAACCGACTTGCAACACAGAATATGATAGAAATGATGTTAATGACCATAATGACTATGTTGGCGATGATGATAATGATAACCATGAAATCCTTTAGTGTACTAATATAACGCTTACAGGTTCTAAATTGTATAATATGTACCTTGATAAACAGCATGCCAAACTGTGAACCTTCCAAGACGACATTTTGCTTTGCGTTCCTCCACACTTACCTGAAAAGACAAGATAAATTCATGCTGTATTAAATTTGTTATCTTGATAGAACCAATAATGAATGATTGTTCCAAGCGCGCATCTGTAATAGACAGAGGGGGATCTCAAAACTATCTATTCCTGAGGAACAAATGGAAAGTTAGAGAGACATTCCCACAGAATATCTCGCTTGATTAGGATATTGTTCTTTACGTGCGCAGCTAAGCCGCTTGTGTAACTGCATACAGCCGTGTGGTGGTTCGTTATTGACAGTAGGAATAAAGCAGGTTAGAACAGAGGTAGCCAAACAGTTGATCGTGATCTACCAGTCGATCGCGGCAGCTTTTTAGTATCTGTCAAAATATATTTGCCGCCTCAATAGATCAATAGCTCTTCGTTTGACAGCAGTTTTTGGATCAACCTACCTCTGCGAAGAAGCTTTCTCCCACATGAAGATAATTAAATCAAGATACCGAAGCCGTCTGACCGATGAAAATTCAAAATACTGCCTTCATTTGTGCCAAGTAATTATGAACCCTCTTTCAGTAAGTTACCGCAAGATATGCAGTGTCATGCATCAACTTCGCAATAGGAAGGTTAATGAAAAACGCCTTTTAATTATGATAAATTTTTTAGTTTGAAAACATCAATTTTTAATAAATGAAACAATTATACTTTTATATGTTTGATGTTATTACGCTATTTTACATTCTTTTGCCTATTTGACCTAATATTTACACATTATATACTACGGTAGATCGCGAAAGGTTTTCTGTCTTTAGAGCACATCACTGAGTCCAAAAGTCTGGCCGCCTATGGGTTAGAATATCTGCTCTAATGTAGAACACTCATTGCATTACACACCACGATGGGCGGCACCACTATGTATTGACTATTCAACCCACAGAAACTTGGCACATAGGCAGATATGGAAAACTTGAGAAGTTAGAAAACTTAGCCTAAGCGTAACAATGTAGTTATTATGTCCGTTTTTGTTCAGTTGCCTTAATATCCGTACGACTCACAGAAAAAAGGAAGTGCAATTGATAAGTATTTGCTTTTCTTTACAAGATCGACAGAAGCATGTTTCTCTCCGATAGACAAGCAGCGAGTTACTTTCGAGGTGCGTGTAGAAAAGCATGCAGGTTTTTGTGTCTTTATGCCTTTGTAACCAAAACTGAAATGCGTAGACAAGTTTCAGTAGAACTTATCATGTTTCATGGGACCTTCTTTCTATGATTCACAAGTTGTTACATGAACACACAAGAACAAGCAGATTGGCAGATATGGCAAAGCTAACAGGCGCATTTTTGCTACCTTTAACTACGAACGTGCTAAAATTTTATGAACATACTAATGTCATAAAACGGTGTACATTTTCTAAAGCGGTTCTCGTTTGCAGAGTCACGTGCTTCTAACCTTCGCTATTCTTGTGCACAACATGGCTAGGAGACGGGAGGGGTGCCTAGGGGTGTACACCGGAGGGGAGAAACATAACAGGTCGAGGAAGATGGGGAAAGGATTTCTTTTTATGGTAGCCACCCTGAAAATGGAGGTAGAAGGTTCCCGAGAAACGTTGGAATCCGCCAGAATACAAGGCGTTACATCCCAGAAGACGCATATCTTAATACAATAAAATTTATACGTAGTTGATAAGTTAAATAATCTTGTGTTAATCAATCCTCTAATTTGTTTTCGTCTACTCGAATTTCAGTAACAGTTGCATTAAGCTTCAGAACAGAACCCATTTTGATACAGAGTCCTTCAGTCGAAATAAACTCCTGAAATTTGTAAAAAAAATTTTGAACACTTTGAAGTACAGGTCTACAGTTTCCAAAATTACATTTTTGCAGTAAGTAACGAAAGTCAACTATGTGTTACAGGGAGGGACAGACATCAATACAATTATAAAAAGAATAGCATTCAGGAAGCAGCAGACGATACTCAACTCACGACAACAACAACTTCACATGGCTAATTACTCACTCGGTAAATCGAGATAGAACTGAATACGCAAAAATCATGCAACATCGCTCTCTCTCTCTCTATCTCTCTCAGCCACTCTCCAGACAAGAACATTTTTCAATCCAGAAGCAACTATTTTTGCGTGAAAGGAAGGTCAAGGATACTGTGTACTATATGTTACTTGTTTCCTTGCTTGTCACGATTTGACTAATGAAATGCTGTACATTTCTACAAGAATAAAATTTTAAACTGCAAAATGCTTTTTAGTAGTCTATGTTGTTATAACGTCATTTAATACGAAATTTTGCCCTGATTAATAGCTCCATGTCTGGTTGCCACATTGTAAACTTTTAACCGTTTTTTTTTTAACTTTGATCACTGAACCGGTAGCGAAATCTGTTTCAACTTGGCAACTGTGTATGTGGTGACGCATTGCAGCATCGCGCCGAGTTGGTCCAGAGAGAAAGAAAGGGAGAGAAGTGTGGCACAAAGAGCAAAGGAGACAAAGAATGACAGTGATGTAGCCTCGCAAATAGATTGTGAACAAAACTGACGCAGGTATTTAAATTTTTCGCGAAATGCGCTTTTTGCTGTCTTGCCGTTGCAGTTCCAACTCTACTGTAATGTTTGGGTTTGTTAATATTCCAACTACGCAGTGCAATACACTTAACATACTAGGCAGCTGACGGAGAAGGAAAAGGGAAATATTTAGACAATCATCCTGTAAGGATCAAAGGGAAAATTAGCAGTGCTATAAAGCACTGTGAGATTTGGCGGCAACTATGAAAATTGCCTATCTTCTTGGATGTGATACCACGTGATCTGGCAGAAGTGTACTGACGAACCCGGGGAAAAAAATGTGCCTACATCGTCAGACAGTGGCGTAGATAATCGGTCGGAGGGCTTCCGCAACTCGATAATCGGGGACTCCCCCAAAATTGTTACTAGCGAAGTTAGTCCGAGATCTCATAACAGGGATCCAGAGTACTGCATGCTGTCAGAATGGAATTCAGCCCGAAAGAACCCACAACAAACTTTAATATTCTGTAGGTGTGGTGGTTCCCCGCAGCAGGGTCTGCGAGGGCCTTTTCTTCGTCACTGTCATCAGGGTAAATTAATCTAGTCGCTTGGCTTTCATCATTCGAAAGACTTGGAATATGCGGGCAGCTTGCAGTAGCATCACTTAGCGTGATGTGAGGCCCTCAGAGCAATGACTGAAAATTGCTGTCTCCCTAGGGTGTAACGCCGTTTAGTCTGGTAGAACCTGCTGCCTTCATCATCAAGTCCCATTCATTCGTCCTGTTAATGGAGGCGAGAATTTGGAAGGCTTCTCTGGAAAGTCTGATACTTACACCAGACAATACTTCATTTCCCTGCCTGGGTTCGAAACCCGGATCGTCTAGCCAGTAGCTTAGTCACTATACCGACTACACTAACCCGGCTCCCCTGTTTACTATTTTATTCACATTTCAATAGAAAGAAAATTTATTACGTAATCGTACTTTTACGCCTCTTTTCCTTAAAGAACCCAGAACTCAGGTCAGGGGTCATTACGAGCTTCTTGATTACTGAATCCAACACCAAAGGCGTTACATTCAGCGATAGTGGCCGGATATCATTAATTTTGTTCCAGTATTAAATCACACTTTTTACCTCTTTTCTTACCCCTACCTCTTAGCTTTTTCGCCTATGTAATAAAACACGTCAAAGGCGATTATTCATTATCCACTGAGTGTCGTGACAGGGCACACATACCCACTGAAGTGCTGTAGTTATGGAGAGCTCATAGATCGGCTTCCTTTATATTCTAGCAGTCAGCTGTAAACTACGGTTTCCCAAACCTTTCATTTCCATATATATATATATATATATATATATATATATATATATATCCTACTTTAACTGCTGGATTCCATGAACTTGGAATATGAGGTGAAAAGCCATCCATTTCCTTTCAAGATCCACGCTTTGCCTTGTTTACATATGTTTGTGTGTTTGTGTTATATACACAAGCACCAATATTCGTAAACTAATTAACTCCACGCTGTAAGGCGTTTCTTGCAAACGTCGTACATATTCAGCTGTTTCCTCTCTCGTACGGCTGGGTGTCCAAAATGATCAACTACATTTTGCCGACTACTACTTTACACGCATTACTTATTCACGCCATGCATGCTGCATGACCCTTGATGTAATAGATTAACACATAATACCTGACATCCATCTTGTATGTCGTAACTGGCTAGTTCTTCCTGGTTAGCGATTTCTACCTCCTGCCGTAACCTGAAGTCGCGCCTTTCCATAGAAACACGAAAAAATAAAAGCACGTTGCAAAATTTGGTAGGAGTATGTTCTTTAAAACTAAATTTGATATTAGTTGTATCGGTTTATATTGACCAGTGATCCGCCATTTTGTTTTAAAATGCAGATAAAATAAAGAAACTTAAGCACTGGCAAGCCTGAAATTAAAATAATATTTAATCCATAATTTTAAAAGTAACTGAAACAAATACTTAAACAGTCCTTATTCTTCATGTGCAGTGAACTGTATGTGAGAGACAAAATCTGTACAGATAAGTTGTTTCTATTTTCCGCAAAAATATTTTGCTTTTGTTTTGTTAAATAAAGGATGCACTATAAATAGACATATATATACATATATAAATATACCAGTTTTCCTTTCCATACGTAACCTTCACAGCCGATAATAGAAGACAAAACGTTGAACACGTACAATAATTTCTTTGGAGAACTCGACGACGCTCCTTTTATAAAGGCGTCTTGTATCTAGTATTTTCCGACAGGTATGAGTGTTAAGTCCAGTAATTGCTTTTATAGTCATCCGACGCTGTATTTTAAATAATGGGAGATATTCAATTTTTATTGCTCATACCTTGAATACAGGATAAGAAAATACAAAGTCAACTGGATTTCTTGATTTAAATTAAAACAAAGATATATTTCTCTCAGATGAGATACATTCAGCAGCTTCTGTTTTAGAAGACGCTACATTAAATACGTTCACGTTCAGCCATTATAATTTCAGTTTTAATGCGCTCTGTAGGTGGGGGATGATATTAAAATGGATCGTAAAACAGTAGGTTGTGTGGTTGTGAATTTGATACTACTGGAATCTAGTGAATAAATTTAGGGTCAAACGACGGGCTTTTGTGAAAAATTATTTAACTGATAAGCAACTATAGACTCTTTAAGTAAGGCTTTGCTCCTAGGAGTGACTTCATCGTCAAAAGCATAAGGGCTTCCGGTCTGTTTCGATTACTAGGACTGAAAATGTTCGACGTTTTTGGGAGACGTCCCAGCCTCTGATATCGACAGAGCAAATTTGAGATTCAATTTTTAGTCTTTATTTCCAATTACGCCAGGAAATTTATTTAACTGCTATGTCGACAACTGCTATTTTGAGTTCGTTTCTGATTGTCAGCCGCCACAAGATGTCCTGCTGCGGCTATGGAATATCGCACTGCTGCTGTTTCACTTCTTGTCATTGCTCCACACCTCATGGCACCGGCTCTCACTATATGTTATTAATTTCACTGGTTTCCATTTTAGTTTTGTCGTTAAGAGGCTAGGAATTTGTACTAAATCATCCGAAAATTACATCCCGAGTATTAAAATGAGCTGAAGACTAGGTTCATCGCGTGTATAAAGAATCAGTTTTATGTTTTGAAGCGAACAACACAATGATCCGCGATATTATAAATTGGTTAGGGACTCATTTGGAGCAATGCCAGAAAGTTGTGAAGTTTAGGTCCACAGCCGGAAATCCTGGACAGGAATAACATATATCGTAGCCAAATGCTTTACCTTAAACTTTTTAAAACGTGGTTCATTTTTGTAGCAACTAGAAGATGCACCTCCAACCTTTTTATGGCACAGGGCCGTACCCGTTATTGTAGGCTGTTTCGCGGACCGCAAGTGAACAAATACCAATAAGTGGTACACATAAGCGCCTAAATGATAGTGTAAATTTTATAGGATATACATAATTTACAAATGTGGCCGCGTGTCGCACAATACAAGCTGGCGGGAAGCGGGTTGGACACCCATGATCTAGAATAACACAATCTACAAGGCGGTAGCTTTTTTTTATAAAGACTATTAATGTGCAAATTACGGCAACAGATTAATGGAATATCGAAAAAAAAACTCGCACAAAGTGAAAGACAGGTTCTTTTTCAAGCCGACTAGCAGCCACAGTATTAATATTCGTTGTATAATCCCGTTTCAGTCGTACTGCAGCGCCAGAAAACTGTGATTGAAATGCAATTTTCATTACAGCGACCAGAACAAATATAATTTCATTCAATAAAAATATCCTCCCACTCTGTTAGTCTGAGGAAACTCCAGGCTAAGTAACCTGACAACTTATTCACTTCACGCAGGAACCTCCAGGCTAAGTAACCTGGCCACTTATTCACTCACGCAGGAACCTCCAGGCTAAGTAACCTGGCCACTTATTCACTTTACGCACTTCATGTTTTCCCAAGATGTCGGCAACGCGGCCCTCCTTAAGTTGGTGCGAAGTCAGCAGCAGATCGTCACTAACATTAAGTTGGTGCCGAAAGTCAGCAGCAGATCGTCACTAACATTAAGTTGGTGCCGAAAGTCAGCAGCAGATCGTCACTAACATTAAGTTGGTGCCGAAAGTCAGCAGCAGATCGTCACTAACATTAAGTTGGTGTCGAAGTCAGCAGCAGATCGTCACTACATTAAATTGGTGTTGAAAGTCAGCAGCAGATCGTCACTAACATTAAGTTGGTGCCGAAAGTCAGCAGCAGATCGTCACTAACATAAGTTGGTGTCGAAAGCCAGCAGCAATCGTCACTACATTAAGTTGGTGCCGAAAGTCAGCAGCAGATCGTCACTAACATTAAGTTGTGCCGAAAGTCAGCAGCAGATCGTCACTAACATTAAGTTGGTGTCGAAAGTCAGCAGCAGATCGTCACTAACATTAAGTTGGTGTCGAAAGCCAGCAGCAGATCGTCACTACCATTAAGTTGGTGCGAAAGTCAGAGCAGATCGCTAACTTAATGGTGTCGAAAGCCACAGCAGATCGTCACTACCATTAAGTTGGTGCCGAAAGTCAGCAGCAGATCGTCACTAACATTAAGTTGGTGTCGAAAGCCAGCAGCAGATCGTCACTAACATTAAGTTGGTGTCGAAAGCCAGCACAGATCGTCACTACCATTAAGTTGTGCCGAAAGTCAGCAGCAGATCGCACTACTTAAGTTGGTGTCGAAAGTCAGCAGCAGATCGTCACTAACATTAAGTTTGTCGAAAGCACAGAACGTCACTACATTAGTGTGCGAAGTCGCAGCAGACGCACTACATTCACCACGAGACTGTGAAAGACTCATGACTGAACTCGACTCCATTCGTAGTTTCTCAATTTTGAGAAAATCAGCCTATCATAATGTTTCCTACATCACAAAGACAACTAACAAATACAAAAATTACAATTTTTCACAGTCAGAAAGAAGAAGTGAGGTAAAAATGCTTCTGGCACCGTAATTACAAATCTAACCCGCTATCTGAATATGTGTGTATTTTATCATCGCTATTTAATGTACTGCATCCTCTAAGGGTAAAATGTTCATATCTTCTCCAAAACTTCCAGACCGGCTCTGGGGCCCAGTAAGCCTCTTTTGCAATGGGTGCCGACGGCCCTTTCCCTGGGGGTAAAGCGGCCGAGGGGTGAGGCCTACCACCCATAGCCATCTACTGCCGAGGTTAAAATGATTCGAGCTAAACCTGTGCACTGTCTATATGCGTTCATGGCACGTACACAGACAATTTTACCTTTTTCTATCTAACACATTACATGTAGCCCCATCCACTAATGATTCTACAAAGGGATATTCCCCAGTCCGGACAAAACAAGCTTTACGGGTCGAGGGAATTGAAGAGCAAAATCGATAAAAACAGGGAAATCCGCTCCGAAAAAATGAAACTCATATGGATGAAAATATTCCCTTTAAAGGTATTTGAGGTTTTCATGACGGTGTCTACGACGATTACTGTCTGTGCGAGATGTCAGGCTTCCGCCGAGGTTCAGTTGAGGCTTTCGCTCTTCTGGGATATTACTACGCCGTGCAACATCCCAGAAGATCGAAGGCCAAAAGATCACTGTCCCCTAGGACGTGATACAACCTTGCATGTAAAAGTTACCATCGTTTGGGAGGAATCTGCTTCCTCAATGTTATACCGGGCTATACGGCTTCAAATCCCTGAAGACAGAAATATTCATATTCACAGTATTCATGTATTATGCCGTTCGAAAGAAGATTGAATTATTTGAACCACGTGTACACCAGACTGCATGAAATTTCTTTCATCGCACTGTATTGACAAAACACAAAAACAAACTTGCCGTCTGTGTGTTATATACAGGCTCCAGTATGTCATATCGTATGTTCGCACGTTAGAAGTACAAGACGAGCAAGTTAGTGTTTCGCATCCTTCGGTAAGGTATTTTCCAGCTGTAAATGAAGGCAATGCTGAATATCGGTTATCACTCTTACGTATCATACTTGAAGAGTCCTTACACAAAGAGCAGACAGACACTGCTATCAGCAACTGTACACAGATACAAAAACAAACATGTACACGTCATTGTGCCACATTCTGCAACGTCAGGAGGAACTGAATATCTGCAAGGGCATAACATGCTTATTATTACAAATACATCATAAACTACGAAACAAAAAGTTTTGCGTACTAAATATTTACGGGGTCTGCTAACCACATAATAACTTCACTATGTATTTTAATCAAAACGTGATCAGCTTATGCATTCTACATTATAACAAGCAGTAACACTGTTATGCCCTCTTATCTTACTTATGCATATAAACCGGCTTCATTAGGTTTTAAGTCATATGTGTTTTAGGTGTTGTTCCCAGAAGATGGCGTTCGATCGCCGAAAAGCGTAGGACAGAAGATTCTATATTTCTTATATATACCTTTTACGTGCAAATTGTTGGTTTTAATAATAAGATGTACACAAACTGTTCTTGAATTTTACTTCATACACTCGTTAGACTAAAGAATACATTACCAAACAGACAAGAGACAACTTTTGTTATTAAAAGCTTTTAAATATCTGTGTGTTCGTGTCAGGACGAAGAAAAATAGATAAATACAAAAAATAACTAATGGGATATTTCGGTTAATAAGTTTATCATACAGAGCACAAGAACCTTGGACTGAATACGCTGTGTTCATTTGTCACTCTATTTTGTGTAGGAAACCCTACGAAAAGAAATTGTCCAAGCTAACTGAGAAATAAACACTACAAAAAGTATCCTTATATTGGCATGTTCGGTACATTTACTTTTAAATACCAGCCGACCGTTATACTGATATATAAATTAACAAATTATGACATACAATTCTCTGGCTACAGTCAGGATATTTTATTAAAAATTAGACTACAGAAATTGTAATCTCGAATGAATCTGATCCTCTATTTTCTGTATTTCCATGCATTTTGTAGTTTTATACGTCACACAACCTAGCTGCTTTCAGTAAAAGCAATTAGTGACAGCATCTGTATGTCCACCAAGAAGTAACATGTTTATTTTCGCGTTGATATAGGCATTTAAACTAAGAGAAATGTGCCTACACAACCAGCAGTCCGTAGATCTTGAAGGAAGTGTTCATATTTCCTTGCAGCACATTGGTCATGAACGAAGGAAAGGTCTGATTACAAGGTGGGTAATACAGAAATGTATCAGTAGTGTGGGAAGAGTTTCATTTACAACACAATTGAACTGATGTGATTATATTACAAAATGCTGCAAAAAAGGAATCACTAACACGTGAATACTGAAGAAAATATTCTATTTCATATTCAGATGAGACAAATAAACACTTTTCTTTTCATTCATTTCATTCATTCATGCGCTTTGAAAACATTCATTACAAAAAGTCGATCTGAAAATACAGTGCTCGCACAACAGTGTTAACTGGTGGGTAAATGTCTTTTGAAATTCCTTACGGAGACGGAAAGCTCAGTCCCGAACTGTTCATGCTTAAACAGCACCAAAATTCCTTACGGAGACGCAAAGCTCAGTCCCGAACTGTTCATGCTTAAACAGCACCAAAATTCCTTACGGAGACGCAAAGCTCAGTCCCGAACTGTTCATGCTTAAACAGCACCAAAATTCCTTACGGAGACGCAAAGCTCAGTCTCGAACTGTTCATGCTTAAACAGCACCAAAATTCCTTACGGAGACGCAAAGCTCAGTCTCGAACTGTTCATGCTTAAACAGCACCAAAATTCCTTACGGAGACGCAAAGCTCAGTCCCGAACTCTTCATGCTTAAACAGCACAAAAATTCCTTACGGAGACGCAAAGCTCAGTCTCGAACTGTTCATGCTTAAACAGCACCAAAATTCCTTACGGAGACGCAAAGCTCAGTCTCGAACTGTTCATGCTTAAACAGCACAAAAATTCCTTACGGAGACGCAAAGCTCAGTCTCGAACTGTTCATGCTTAAACAGCACAAAAATTCCTTACGGAGACGCAAAGCTCAGTCTCGAACTGTTCATGCTTAAACAGCACCAAAATTCCTTACGGAGACGCAAAGCTCAGTCTCGAACTGTTCATGCTTAAACAGCACCAAAATTCCTTACGGAGACGCAAAGCTCAGTCTCGAACTGTTCATGCTTAAACAGCACCAAAATTCCTTACGGAGACGCAAAGCTCAATCTCGAACTGTTCATGCTTAAACAGCACCAAAATTCCTTACGGAGACGCAAAGCTCAGTCTCGAACTGTTCATGCTTAAACAGCACCAAAATTCCTTACGGAGACGCAAAGCTCAGTCTCGAACTGTTCATGCTTAAACAGCACCAAAATTCGTTATGGAGACGCAAAGCTCAGTGTCTAAACAGCAGCAAACGGCGGCTAACATGATCTAATGAGAAACTTCGCCGCATATATTCTTGTTCCCACAATGCTTACTCTAAAAATATTTATCTCCCGAAATCACGCGATTCTGGTTACACTGTGTTTGTATGTCATGTTTACTTAACTGTGGTAACCGACAGAGTGCAACACTATAAACGGTGCCCTGACCGTTATGGTGGCTAGACTTGTTCACTAAAACAGCCTGCTACGCCGCACGCACCGTTGGTTAATCTAGAGCCAGCAGCATAATTAAATGGAATGGCGCCGAGACACAAAAACGTGATCTTCTACGCAGCGACAAGCAAGAACGGATTGCAAGCCCGAAGCGAAATTAAATTGAAACCAGAAATTCTAAGGAAAGGTAACTGCACAGAAAAATAACAAAATTTACTTCGACTGATCGCATTTCAAGTGAAATAAAAGTCCAAAGTAAATAAAACTTATTGCCAACCGAAAAAGCTTGTTCCGTTACAAAATGCAACATCAACACAGCGGGTCTGATATTCCTGACAGACACGAAGATCGTAAATACATTTAAAAACATCTCGTTTTTTAATTATCTAGGAAAGGCAGGAGCAACTAAACACTTTATTTACGAAGCAATTAAGAGAAGATCGTATTTGAAAAATGTGCGCACCATTCCCTTCAGTATTTTTTTTTCTCCCACCTCGCTTCTAAAACTATGCTTTAAAATACAGAAGAGCGTAAGTCTGCTGTTATCTTGTAAGGGTATGACATTGTCTGTTTCACTGAAAACACGTGTTTAAGATATTACAGCACACGTTATTATACGAAAAGTTGGACTTAAGGGAGTTAAAGTAACGGGAGGATGGACAGAATAGCTTAATTAGCAGTTTTTGTTTTCTATGGCTCGACAGCCCCTAGGGGCCTAGGCCTCCTCGTTTTTCGAGGCTTCACGATCACACACTTTAGACACACCACAGTCGGTAGGACTCCTCTGGACGAGAGACCAGCTCGTCGCAGAAACCTCTACCTGACAACACACAACACTCTCAAGAGACAGACATCCATGCCCTCGGTGGGATTTTTTTTAAACTAATTCCGGGGTTTTCCCCTTTGATCCATTTTGTACTGTTTAATCCTTTTTGTCCTTATGATCTGTACTACTGTTCTTACACAACACAAACATCCATGCCCCCGGTGGGATTCGAACCCACGATCCTAGTAAGCGAGCGGCCGAAGACCCACGCCTTAGACCGCACGGCCACTGGGATCGGCAATTAGCAGCTTAGTAGTTAATACTTTGCACCGCATGTCATTAGGGTAATAAAATAAGGCAGGATGAAATGGATATACACAGGGTTATTCATAATTCCCTGACACGTTTCACAAAATCGGTACACTTGAATGGCGGAAAGGACTTCAACATGCGACTCACACGTAGAAAGAGAAAGTCTCCAAGTTTGTTTGTACGTGCCGCGGGCGCTCGGTTTCGTCGGTGGCCGCCAGGGGAGTAGGTTGAGTGACAAATGGCAGCGACGGGAGCAGAGATGGCTTTTTGCGTGCGCATGAACACAGTCGATTGTGGCTGTGCAGCGAAGTTTTCGGACAAAGTTCGTAAAGGACTCGCCGGTGAGGAACAGTATCAAGCAGTGGTATGAAAAATTCCAGCATGACGGGTGCCTGTGCATCGCAAAACACCCAGGACGACCGGGTCCTTCGGAGGAGAGAGTGCAGCGTGTGAGGGAGGCATTCCAACGCAGCCCCGTAAGACAACTAACAGAGGAAGCAGACAGCTGGCTATCCCACAACTTACCCTGTGGCGAATTATTCGCAAGCGTCTCTTTCCATCTGCAGGTCGCATGTTACAGTCCTTTCCGCCATTTAATTGTACGATTTTATGAAATGTGTCAGAGAATTATGACAAATCCTTGTCCACAATTTCTTTTGAAATAAAGATTACTGAAATAATAACATTGATTATTTAAAAAGACAAACTTGTAAATGTATATTTACATTGATATATTTTAAATTATACAACTCAGTGACAGCACATGGCAATCGATACTTGCACCGAGCATTTGCCAAGCAAACAAATTTAGATACATATCGTTTAATGCATGATAAAACATAATATGGCCACCTAACTACAAAAGAGACAAAGAAATGGAGAAAAATTATTCTGACAAAGTTATTCTGTATATAATAATATTGCAAGTACACATACGTAAGCTAAATGTGCTGCATTAAAACATACTTATAGTCCCTACACTGAATTTGTGGAGTCATTAGCTCCACCGCCCCACCTCAACGGGTGAAGTTGTATGTCGCGTTGCTCTTCAAAATATTGAGCAGCTCGTTGTCCTCTTTCAATGCTATCTTGGTTTTATAATTGAATAATATACGATGATGCGTCAGAGAAAATGTAATAAAGACATGATGTGGATAAGGCAAACTTCCGCAGAATTTTTGGACACAGAATCCATTAAGAAATTAAGGAAAGGACAAAATCTAGTAAAGAGGATTTAACTGAGATGTATAACGTTCCTTATAAGCTAAAGGACTGGGTCCCTTGACGTTATAATCCGAAAAGCCGCACCTTACATCATGCGGCGAGCAGTTTTATCAGGCTAGCTTCTATCCCCAGTAATGTTCTCATCAACAAGGAAATTAAAACCACAAAGAGTAAAATAATTTGAAAAACTGAAAAGCTGATTAAAAACGTGCATTTAATAAACTTCCTTCCCATTCCAACACATAATTAAACAGCAAAGAGTAAAGTTCTCCCTAAAACAGGTCGTAAAGGCCCAGAGGGGGAATAGAGGTATAGCTCTACTCTTTCTTTACCTCTGGCACTAGATGAGGGTGAGTGGTCAACTCCACGCCCCGGCCGCTTTACTCCCGGGGAAGAGATCCGATACTCATCATATAGGAGGCTGGGTGGGCCCCAGGGCCGGTCTGGACTGGTGCGGAAAATTTCGCTCCCACAGGGATTCGATCCCCGGACCGTCCAGCCCGTAGCGAGTCGCTATACCGACTGAGGTATCCCGGCCCAACATAACTGAACAGTAACAAGCTTCAACCAGATATTTAATTCTCACGTCAGAGGTCACTCACTAGCCTGTTCAAAAAAGCACACATAGAAAAAGTAAAATCGGGGTTTCGACATACAAATTTGTCGCTGTACGCAGGTTGTGAAATACTGTCACAGACTACGACAGTGACTGCATTATGCTGATCATAAGACAATAAATCGGTAAAATAAAATACGTAGTACAGGCAATGAACACATTTAGTGAACAACGTGTATTTATTTGATAAAAGTAAAGGGGCGAGGGCGAGAGATGACGGGTACTCCAAAAAAATACGCGACAATTCGAGATATGAGATTCTCACAGCTGTGTTGCTGAAGATTCAATTCTGGTTTATTACAACGTCTGGATTTGTATACAGGTTATAACTCTGCAGAAGAGCTTGATGCCGTCATCTTCAGGGTAGTCCCTTGTCTTGGACTATTCTCAAGATAAAGGCAACACGCTGCTCCGAAACGCTGGTACCTATATACCAGTCCAAAAGGCGTCGTAACTCAAAAGACTGGAATTTTCCTCAACAGCGGTTGAAAAACTCAGATTTCGCACATACCAGTTTTTGCAGTAATATGTGAGCATCACAGCGAGTATACGTACAAAGTGCGCGTTACTGTAGTTGGGGTACACATTTTCATTATTAATTTAATTGCCGACATTTGAACGTACACAAATATAAAGCTGTACCTGTGACCGTCATGAAGGATTCTAGATGGAGGTGAGTGGTCTGTTTAACGCCCTGACAGTTTTACCCCGGGGCCAACAGCCCCCAGTACTTACTGAATGCGAAGATGGCCGAGCCCCAGATCCAGTCTCTACGCTTCGCCACTCTCTGGAATTGTACCAAGATTTTTCTGTTTTTCAGCTCGTAGCCTAATCAATACACCGAATACGCTATACCGCTTCCCCAAATGTCAACCTTCCTAAACTAAAGAGATCAACAAATAATTATTTAAAGTTTTGTAGAGTTGAGAAAAGTTTTGCTTCCTACTGCAGAAAAGACAAATTCCGACAACCTCTTGCTCGCGCACTTGTTTTGGAGTCAGTTACGGGGCGAGGGGTGGGGGGGGGGGAGAAGAATGAAGGGCAACGGAGTGAAAGGGCTTTCCCCTACTCCTCTGCACTTGAAATCTTGTGGATACAAAAAAATAAAAGTGTGGAAATCTGAAAAGTAACTAAGTTAAAAAGGTCAGACTTTTTCCTGACGCTTAAGTTATATCGATATTGTGTCTCTCCTGTTTGTCTGCGCTCTGTGCATTGTTTTTTCCTTGGCATAAAACCCTGTGTATATTTTTTTTCATTTTGCATCTACTGTTGTATGTAGCTGTACCAATGTAAACTTGACTGGAGTAATAGTCGCGTAACAGCAGCCGAAGTTGTATTTGTTACTTTTCCACGGCACACGTGCAAACAAGTGCCAAGTTGATTACCTTATACTAAGGTAAAGCAATGAAACGAAGAGAGCCACCAGTATTTTAGGCGTCAATTCTTTACTTGACGTTTAAATTAATACTTGTGTATCATCTTTCGATTATACAATTAGAACACAATATCTTGCATTACGCGCAGCCGACAAGTCTGATCAAATGATATACATTTACAGGCGAAAACAAATTATTTCACGTAATATGACGTGCAGTTTTATAATAAAACGCATGAGCGGGAAAAAATAATTTTGAGGAAATCGGAACATTTTCCGTTACCGAAACAGACGCTTCAAATTTGCTGGATGATTTATCAAATGTGTGTCAGGAAGAAATGGAGGGCTCGAAAAAATCTAAACTGAAAATTGACAGTGGCTCCTAAACCCATTCGGAAGTTGAAGTTGGCTTGGACAGTGACCGCGTGATATGTTGTCCATATACTCTCACGATAACATGTGGACACAACGTAGGAAGGCAACAAATTTAAACCACACTGAACACGCTAACTCATATACTAACCTAGCCTCAAAAATCCTGACATAAAATTTCATGCAAATCCATTCCATGCTGACGGACAGTCACGACGAAGGGAAAACTCGCTCTTTGCAGCTGCGCGAAGGCGACTGAAAGTGCAAGAATGAAATTGTTTAATGTTTCAGCAGTCTCATGTTGTTTCATAGAACTATAAATTGTTTAATGTTTCAGCAGTTTCATGTTGTTTCATATAACTATAAATTGTTTAATGTTTCAGCAGTTTCATGTTGTTTCATATAACTATAAATTGCTTAATGTTTCAGCAGTTTCATGTTGTTTCATATAACTATAAATTGCTTAATGTTTCAGCAGTTTCGTGTTGTTTCATAGAACTATAAATTGTTTAATGTTTCAGCAGTTTCATGTTGTTTCACACAACTATAAATTGCTTAATGTTTCAGCAGTTTCATGTTGTTTCATAGAACTATAAATTGCTTAATGTTTCAGCAGTTTCATGTTGTTTCATAGAACTATAAATTGCTTAATGTTTCAGCAGTTTCATGTTGTTTCATAGAACTATAAATTGCTTAATGTTTCAGCAGTTTCATGTTGTTTCATAGAACTATAAATTGCTTAATGTTTCAGCAGTTTCATGTTGTTTCATAGAACTATAAATTGCTTAATGTTTCAGCAGTTTCATGTTGTTTCATAGAACTATAAATTGCTTAATGTTTCAGCAGTTTCATGTTGTTTCATAGAATTATAAATTGCTTAATGTTTCAGCAGTTTCATGTTGTTTCATAGAACTATAAATTGCTTAATGTTTCAGCAGTTTCATGTTGTTTCATAGAACTATAAATTGCTTAATGTTTCAGCAGTTTCATGTTGTTTCACAGAACTACAAATTTAATATGACGCGGGAACGCGCCCCTGCTGTAAATGCGAAGATAATGTTGTCCTTATATATGCGTTTAAGGTACATAGAGAGTTGGAGCTATAGCTATAGCTACAGTCTTTCTTAACCTCGAAACTAGAAAGAATTGAGTGATAAACTTCTGGTCTCGACCATCTTAACCCCAGGGAGAAAACCTCCGGTAACCATTGAATAGGAGGCTGGGTGGGTCTCAAGAGTCGATCTGGACGTTTCGGAGTAAAGAAACGGGATTGGGGTCGAAAATTGCTGAAGAAATGCAAGAAGAGGCTACATGCCGTCATTGTAGTTGTCAGATATCCTTTACAATGAAGCATATTCAGTGTGGTCCTGGTCTTTTACGAAATATACGCTGATATGTCTTAGGTCTTTCAAATCACATTAAACATGCAAATGAGTATTTACCTTCGTCCACGTCCAATTCAATACTAACACAAATATGCCACAGAAAGTGCTTTTAACACGTGTGTACCCAGCAGCTGTTTTGGTGAAATTCTGATCGACAAACTTCAGACGTTTATCTGAGAGTATTGAAGAGGTTAATGTTCGAGAAGTGATGCAGACAGTGATGTATAGGACCAGCCAGAGACTTTGTACTCTGCCGGCAACATGCGATCAGAGAAGGTTGATGGAATTTCCAATCTCAATTACAGAATCAATTATGCAGATCTCCCCGCTTTCCAACATTCCTTAGCTTAACACTTGCTTGTCCACGCTTTGTGGGAGATGCAAATGAGTATAGTATGTCGCAGCTTCTCCTAACGTAACAAATGATATACACACTCCTGAAATGCAAATAAGCGTTGATATTCCTTCGCACTCTGTATAAAAATATCTTACCAAAGTCGAAGTTCAGCGTATAATGCTGAACAAATATGTCATGTTCACCATTCTATAATACGATATTGAATTCATAACTAAAACGGCAAAGACAGTGTCTCTCATAGAACAGTACCTTGTTGCGAAAGCTCTTAGGAGGACAATACCCACAATACATTATGCATAACGTAATTCCTTGTAGAGTAAAAGTTCTACTTGAAAGTCTGAGAGGCCATTCCATTGCCAGCGTAAAAAAGTTTTCAAAGCACGTAGCCATCCTGTGTTCATTCCTACAGTAAGGTACCGTCCACTTAAACTATTTGTATGACATGTAGATGTGTAATGCTTCGTTCAGAGTTTTCACTCGTTAACACAGTACGTCTTGTACAAAAGGAATTTCTATAGTCACTTCAATGTTAGATTTAAGTAAAGAGAACATAATTTCTGCTCGACACGTGGCACATATGATATATAATTACAGAGATTTACTTATATCCAGTTTATTGCGCGGCGAATTGAAGTTGTTTTTTCACAATAACATTCCAACAATTTTACATTACAGGAATAATTTATTACATATTCTTGTCGTGAGATCTGCGCTCTTTGGGACATTACACGACGTCGTGTGGTAATTGTTTACCGACGTTTCGGGACAACGTATCTGTCCCATCTTCATGGGTCAAGAGCCCTACTCGGATAGGACTCTTGACCCGTGAAGATGGGACCGATACGTTGTCCCGAAACGTCGGTAAACAATTACCACACGACGTCGCGTAATGTCCCAGAAGAGCGCAGATCTCATCAACATCACGGCGGAAGCATAAAATCAAGGTTATTCTTGTCATGTTTGTTGATCAATGGGTTTATGGATGACTAAACTAAACTGATTATATAGTAGAACGTATAGGCCTATGCAATGTCAACAAATCAGATCCAGAGCCTATAAATGAAATTTAAATTCAATGCAAATTAATGTTTGTATTGACGTTTCTTCTAGCGAACCGGCGTTTTATCTCATCCAGAAAGCTCCTGCGATATTATTTTTGAAATGAATTGCGGTATTTATAGAAGCGGTGAATACTTAGTAAGTCTGCTATAATAAGGTGTATCTAACAACAGCTAGGCCGTGCCATGGCTCAGGCGATTAGTGGCCGGCCTCTTACCGCGGAGGCCCGGATTCGATCCCGGGTCGGTTCATGTGGGATTTGGACAAAGTGGCACTAGGACAGGTTTTTCTAAGAGTACTTCGGTTTTCTCCTGTCAAGTTCATTCCACCGGTATTCCATTAAAACGAAAAAGCAGAAAAAAACCTCATCATATTTCTCACAGGGTTGCACAATAAGCCTTCAAGGCTGCGGTGCGTCCGTAGCATCTGCTGCGGGGCCCTGCAATAAAAAAACGATGTACTAAATTGGTTCGAGTGTACAGCGTCGGTGACAGATGAATGGAATGGAATGAGTATGGAGCATTGGTGAAATGATACTGACAAGGAAATGTGAAGTGCGCGGAGGGAAACCTGTCCTGGGACCAATCTGTCCACCACAAATCACACACAGATTTAGATTTGTCGGGGGTCGAAGCCAAGCCTCCGCGATGAGATGTCGATGACGAACCGTCTGAACCATAGCAGGGCCCTGGAATAACGTGCAGTTAAGATTTCGTAACATAAAACTCAACATTTACTGTTATACTTTGGAGACTGCCCCATGACTAATAATATATAATTAAGAAAATCTGAAAAACAACACAGATCTAAAATAAAAAAAAAGGAACGACGATTACCTTTACCTTCAAAACCGCAAAGGATTTATAGCCTGTATCACAATGTATAACATCTTGAGAAGAGTAAGGGTGATAAATCATCTTCCTTGCTCTGAAAAACACGCACGAGTAGCCCACCACTTAACAAAATTGCCCCAGTTACTCGGGCTCTATATGCAGTACATCACCCCCACTGGATCACACCCTTATGCAGGCTCATCCGCGGCGCCACCTCACTCTACTGCAACGACCACAGCCACACCGAGCAAAGCCAAAGTTACCTGGCCATAGAGAACAACAATTTCTGCGAAATCCAAATAACGCACTGAATAATAATTACTTATGAATTCGTTTCCTTATTATGTAAACTCTCCTGTTTAACAAAAGTTACTTCTCGTGTCTTTAACAGGTTGGATACCAGGTTAAATTTTTAGGGATATTATTCAGACTACAAAAATTTAATTTAATTTAATTACCTTGAAATTTGGCTTTCATATCCCCATTAACATTTCAGAAAAGCTGTACACACTCACCAACGCAGTGTGTGGTTTCACTGTACATTGTAATCCTATCGGGCTCGGTGGAGCAAGTGAATTTCAGTGCTGCAAAGTTTCAGGTCCTCAGAAGGTTGTTCTTGATGATGATGATGATGATTGAAGTCTCTTTGACGTCCTGTTGATTGGCAAATATTTGTCGACGTTTCGGAGCAGCATGCTTCCTTCTTGCTTGCGAAACTTCGGCGGCTGTTTAGCAGTATTTAAAGTGTCATATCCCAGAAGACCAGAATCGAATTTACTGCTTTCAAGAGAACAAGCATCGCAAGATAAATACGCACAAATTCGGAATAAAATCGGCTGATTAATTTGTAGTGACCAATCTAGATTTATATCTCCAAAATATCGGACTGCCAAGCTCCACGTTGGACGTCCAAGAGACAACTTTGAAATATGACTCAGACCGTTATAAATCTGAATCGAGAAGAGCGAATATAACCCACCAGAATATATGAAGGGTGTTGGCACACTTCCTATGCACTCATATATATTTTACAAGGCTTTCATGTATCAGGTGTCCTGGGAAATATTCTTAAATTACACACACATTATTTTTAAAACAAATCTTGTACCATAAAACTATTGCTCTCTACATTTAATGGTATTTGCAAACCCTCTTGCTATATTGGCCTATTTGTTTATAAAATCACGTCTTGTATCTACGTGTATTCGAAATAATTACTTTTTTATCTTAGACATGCCGTTGTGTTGCACAAGTTACAAAATTACAATTAGTTGTGTCGATGGCATAAAAACTATTTTTGGCGCAGTTGGTTGAGGCACTGCGCTACAAGCCGGAAGGTCGCGGGTTCGATTCCCGATGGTGTCATTGGAAATTTTCATTGACATAATCCTTTCGGTCGCACTATGGCCCTGGGATCGACTCAGCCTCTAACAGAAAGGAGTACCAGGAATATTTCCTGGGGGGTAAAGGCGGCCGGTGCGTAGGGCTGACAACCTTACCACCTTCTTGTGCCGATTATCTAGATATCTGAGAGCCTCAACTTCCTGCAGCCCTAAGGGCCTGTCCAGACCTGTAATGGGATTGCTTTACTTCGAAATAATTATATTACTACAGAAATTAGAACACTCTACGTGTTTAGGTTTTTGTATTCCATAAATTGTACTTGCAATACATGTTTCAGGTAATTTTAGCTGATTATACGTAACTGAATTTAAACGAATACGACAATATAAGTGTCTATCAATATTACGTTTTGTTTTTCCAAAATTGGGTTCACGAGGTCCGATTTATGGAAGGAATTTTTCTTTTCAACTTTCCCTTAATTTAACTTCCTATTTTCCACAAAAAATCTAAATATAAATATTAAGACAGTCCATCACCGCGTCACGCCACACTTTTTCCTAGCGACCTCAACATCACCAGCTTATTAGAATTACTGTCCACATAAAAGCCAAATTATCACAGAAAGGGGTTGCAGACTACGAAGATAAGCTGTCAGGGGTTTGCCCCAGTGAGCCCAATATCGCACAAGCGCGGGATTAGCCATACGTTCGACAGGCATGTTGACCTGATTCTCACCTTCGAATTGAGCACTGAGGGTGATACAATGTTACATATATCCTTGAATTAGGCGGCGATTATCCAACCTGCTGTTGGGAGCTCCAAGCTTTAATTGTCACGCATTCCGCTGATTATATAAAGACATAAATAATGCTATTCCGAAGAGGCCATACCAAGAGCTCGTTAGGTCTTGTGTTTACTGGTAGCGTACAGAATATTGAGAGACCCGGGTGGTCTAAAAGAGACAATCTATAGAGAAGGTGATACTGAATATACCGGAAGTCAACCTTCAGAACGTCAGGAGACTCTTGGGTTGCTTGTGTTATTTATTATTTAAACATCAACACTCAAGTCAAAATCTCCCCAGTAAAGAAGACGGCACTTACTTCAACGAGGTGGTACGTGGTACACGTAGTTAGTAGACGAGCTAGTACTTGATGTCTGAACGTCACGCTACTCATCTGCGTTCGTTGTGAACGCTTTAAAATTGCTCGTCCTTTGGAACGCGCACTTTGTGCATCGTCATTAACAAACAGAGACTTCGCTAAGTACAGGGCTACAGAAAGCAGCATTTTTTAATGATCTGTAACTTTTTCGGCGACGAATTAAAGAAAGAGAAGTACAAATGAAAAAGATTTACGGAACAGAGAAGAAAGGATTTAGAGGTAGAACCCAAAATGCCTACTTTCCAAATGCATAGGCTTTCAGCCCTACCAGTCTGCTGCTTCCAATGCCATATTTAATTGCCGGTAATTAACACTTATAATCCGAGCAATTTAGTTCACGATTCATAAACTCGTGAACAGATGGATATATTCTGGAATCAGGTCGATTCATAATATTGTACTTCTTGCAAGAGTAAATGCATTATTATTATTGTTATTATCTCCATTATCGTTATTATCACCATCACTATTACCACTGATACTACTACTACTACTACTACTACTAAAGCTGTACATATGTAAACAGTAACAATATTTCAGCACAGTATATTAAAGGAGAACAAACTCTACACATGCCAGTACACTGGACGATTTCAACAGACACGCCTTCGTTAGGAAGCAGAATGCTTCGGAAGCTGGCTGTGCTTCCGCCATTATTTAGACCTATGAGACCTACCTCTTGCTTCCATTACATGGAAGTAATTTCTATCCTCACACGTTTAAGCTTGTGTTAAGAACATGATGTATAATATGCACTGTTTTTCCGAATTTCTAAAAGTAATGGGAAAAGAACCGATCCCAGTGGCCGTGCGGTCTAAGGCGTGGGTCTGCGGCCGCTCGCTTACTAGGATCGTGGGTTCGAATCCCACCGGGGGCATGGATGTCTGTCTCTTGTTGAGTGTTGTGTGTTGTCAGGTCTCTGCGACGGGCTGGTCCCTCGTCCAGAGAAGTCCTACCGAGTGTGGTGTGTCTAAAAAGTGTGGTCGTAAAGTCTCGAAAAAAAATGAGACGGCCTAGGCCCCCAAGGGGCTGTCGAGCCATTGGAAAAAAGAAAATGGGAAGAGATCTACAGAAAACCGTCATTGATATCCCTAATATTAATTGGCTTTCAATAACTCCGTTCCTGAATATGTCTTTGTGATTTCACAACTTAGTTCGGTTTATATAATATAGACATTTAAGACACATCACGTTTCGAGTATCTGAAGAGCCAGTACCGACAAACCGATAAGCAAGTGTGACAGGAGTGCATTCTGTGTAAGCAAATGAGTAAATGACTGAGTGCTTCTGTAATTAAATCATTCTGTTTTCATTAAGTAATCAATCTCCACATCACTCAGTTGGCCTCTCAACAGGAACAGTACCGGCAAATATCGTTCGCTATTCAGTTACGGGTGTTCAATATGTACAGCAGCCTGGCAGGGGAATGGGAGGCAGTACGTGCAGCTGAACAGAGTGCGCTCTGACCGGCAGTAATACGTGGTTATTAGGATTACCATGAGCCTGAATCACAGCACATTAAATGCGTCGTGATTCAGAGGAGATGATAATCACGGTAGAGGCCATTCATTTGCTCAAGAGCCATAACAATACTGAGGCTCGAAGTGTTCCGATTTCCTAAGAGGTTACCAACTAAATCAAACCATTGTCTACGGCAGTCAATTACTCTGATGAGAGAATAGTGAAGTTCTGCGCATGAGCGGTGTAAGTTTAACTTTATGACAGCACACGTAGGCCCATCTCACACTGGCGCTCTTAAATGTTCGAACACGACACTTATTAGAATTATGAGGGTTTAAACTTCGAAGGTACCAACCACTGTGAACAATTCAACCACTGGCAGCTTTCTGTGTGGGCATTAGTCATTAAAACAGCGGCGCGTAGTCGGTAGAGCGACTCGTTAGGGGCTGGACGATCAGGGGTTCGAACCCCGGTGGTGGCGAGATTTTCCGGACCCACTGAGACCGGCCCCGAGGCCCACCCAGCCTCATGTACAATGAGGGCCGGAGATCTCTTTCCCGGGTGCAAAGCGGCCAGAGCGTGGCGTTGGCCACCCACTGCCTTCTAGCGCCATGGTCAAGTGTGGGTAGAGCTATAACTCTGCCTTCCCCAGTAACTCCTTGGCATGTAACGGACAGCCTTTACTATTATTATTATTATTATTAGTAGTAGTAGTAGTAGTAGTAGTAGCAATTATTGAATAACAGTTATATTAACGGAAAATATTTGTACTACTGAATATTATGAAATATCTAGGATATGAGACGAGTGCTGACTTGGGCGATGTGATGTCGTATATTTTGTTGGAAGTGCACCGAAGTTTCAGGGTATTCTGCAGCCTTCATCTCCAAAGTACTTATCTACCCTGAATCTTTGGTATCCTGTTACCAGACGACACGGCTTCACATCCCAAAAGACAGTAACTTCACAGTCACAGCCGTCAGAACCCCACGTCTCATCTAGGATATGCCGACAGTGTGGGTTAGACGGAAGTCACCTGATTGTGAGTACTGTGAACTGAGTCGGTTATATCAAACCCCAGATCAAACACACGAACTTTTTAATCATTTGAAGGCTGACATTTATTAAAGTATATATGTATTATATATGTGTGTGTGTTTCCCACACAGAAACAGCTCCGTTTCCATTATAAAGATCAAACGGTTAACGTCGCTTAGGGAAAAATCCTTTAACATGATGGGCAATGTACGTATAAAGTAACCTCGTGGCGCGTTGGCGTAACCATTGTTGCAGTGGAAACGCAACAATGTACTGTGTGCGTTTTGGAGTTACACATCACTGTCAACTATATAAAAATGTTGTATTGCACAGCAATGCCTTTAAGGCAAATTTATGTCGCCTGCGAAAATGAAACGTACGTAGGTCTTGATGTAAAGTGCCCGATGCTGCATTGAAACAAAATAATGTTCGTTGCGCAGTTTCTCGGTTTCTCTAAGTGTAGCGGTAAAACATTTCACGAAATCAGAAGAAATTGATCAATTATGAAGCAATAAGTATTAAATACTATGGGTGTGTGTCAGTATTCTTGCCTTTGTTACCCGGCATGCAAATCGCATCTTTTCTGCGCCGTATTATGTTGTCATGTGGCTTGTCCGGCTCTATCATATTCTTCCACATTATCTCATAAACGGCGCGATTTCGGAAAAAACGTTATTGAACATAAAATGTGTGCTCTGATTTTCTCAACAACGTATGTCTGAAACATTTCTCATTCTAAGGAGAATTCAGCGAGATATTATCACAAATGTACATAGGTCTTCCTGTAAAGTACCCGTAATTATTGCCAGATTTTAATCAAACTTGCCGAAACGCCACAGAAGAAGAAGAATCTATAGACTCTTATTTTCAAACGATGTCTCCTGTATTTTCTTTATCTCTATTTGTATTTATTTTTGGTGATTCAAATTTTATCAAAAGTGCTATTAGGCGGCCGTGACATGGCTCAGGAGGTTAGTCGCCGGCCTTCCACTGCGGAGGCCCGGGTTCGATCCTGGGTCCGTCCACGTGGGGTTTGTGGTGGACAAAGTGGCACTGGGACAGATTTTTCTCCGAGTTGTCGGTTTTTCCATGTCAATTTCATTGCACTGGTGCTCCATTACTTGTAAAACTTGGTAAAAAAAACTGTTAATCTTCATCTTCATCATAGGGTTGCACAAAAAGCCTTAAGGCTGTGGTGCGTCCGTAGCATCTGCTGCGGGGCCTTTCACCATGTAAAAAAAAAGTGCTATTACTTCAATTTTCTATCTGTTGAAATGGCAGTATATAGTTACTACACTCTCGAAATTAGTCAACGAATTACATATGGCACCCTAATTTAACCATTTGGTTTGATACTCTCATGGCACTGCCAATCACGTTGTGTTTATGTAAAGCGGTTCAGAGTAACGCTCGTTAATGTACTGAAGCTGTTTTAATTATCGTGCAAGCACAGTAAACGTGCACCGGCTGCAGGATATTGCGATAAGAACTACATCTGCCGGCTGTTTTCTTTCCTCCATTGTTATTTCTTTGGGAACTGAAATGTTTTTACTAACACACAGACAGCTATGTGCTTGCAGTAACATCACATGACGCAATTCGGAGAGAACACAGAGCTTAACCTTTTTTATTAGGTTCAGAAGTCACCAGTTAAGAATCAACAAACCTAAGAGGTTTATTAACTAAATGCAAGTCCATGAAGCAGTTCTTCAGAAACTGATATTCCTTAACGGAGAGCACTGGTCCTTATCCTGAGCCAGATTAATCAAGGTACACTGTTACTTTACTCTCACTTTAATCCTCTTCTACTACTAGATCTCCCTGGTGATTTATTTTCTTTATATTTGATAACCAATAGTCGCAGGAATATTAACGACGAGCTTGTATCGAGTACATGTGTATCGCTAGAGCAAACTGGCTGTGTGCCATGAGACTGGGATATCTCAACCAGTTTATTGTGCCCTAAAATACAATAAAATACTTGGGATATCCCAGCCTCAGTTTACACAGCTAGTCTGCTTTCATGGCGGTTGAAATGCACACGGTGGAAACACAACTGTGCATCTGTATTTTAAAATTGTTCATTCCACCATTCTTTTGATCAACGCAGTCAATAAATTGTACCAACTAAATGTACTCTAACATTCACATATAAGTGTTATATATATAAAACTCCGACATGTTTCGGTGCTAGTGCACCATTCTCATACAGTCTGTGATCCCTGAGGAAGGTACACTAGCACCGAACCATGTCGCAGCTTTATATATAACACTTATATGTGAATATTAGCGTGCATTTAGTTGGTACAATATATTGACTGCGTTGACTGCATCTCTGTTTGTACAAACTGACGAACACAGTGAAATGATCATACGTTCTTATATGGTATAACGTACAGTAAAACTGAAACGGCGTAACTTCAAGTTTGTTGACAGCTGCATTCCGTCTAGATGGGCCTGTGAAGTCTCATTATTTAACCAAATACACTCAGCTCACGTAAGTCCGTCACCGCGCACGTATCTCGTTCAATTCGTCGCTGTTAATTGCTTGCGTCAGTAGCGGCGGCAGGAAGCCCTACTGACAGACATTGAACACAGAGAGAGGCGTCATTTCACGCTTCAATACATCGCAAACCGAATAGACGGCAGGGACCTAGTCTGGCCGTGAAAACACATGCACAGATACCGACCGCAGTAATGAAATGGTCTCATGATAAAAGCACACTTGCTGGCAGCCATGAATTCATAGCCGTAATGCTTTTATTCCTGTCCCGGGGTCTGCACGGTTTCATGCTAACAGAGCACTACTGCTAAAATGGAATTGCATCTGTGTTTTTGGAACCCTATTAAGGCAGGCGATCTGGCGATGACGGTGTGATATCTCGTCTGTGGAGACCTACTGTTTGCATGACACAAGGTAGCTTACTTTGTTGAATATTATCTGAGTGATATTTTATATACATAAATTTTCAGGAGATTTCAGGTCTTCAAGGCTGTGAAAATTTTTATTGGGATCTTATGGGCTATGACACCGTATAGTCTGGTTTTAGGGAAGCAACATTTCGAAGGAACATATCTGTACTTTCCGGCACCCTGAAGGGGCCGCATTACGTTTCCCTGCAATACCGATATATCGATACCCACCCATCAGAACACTCGATGTCACAAACAAGTGTACTAAGATACGAACACTTTTTGAGTTAGCTGTACTCCTATTTACAAATTGTTGGTCTTCAGTGTACCAAGAAATGTACGGAATTTATATTTTATTATGTGGGTACAGACGAGCACTCACGACGACGCCAACAATCACTTTTCGCCTTGATATAACATTCACGCAACTAAAATTAAAGTGTGGGACTTTTGAGGTTTTCGCAGCGGTGTAGCTTAAGTTTCCGTTCTTCTGGGCTATGACGCTGCGTCAATGGAAAATCGATACCGACATTTAGAGGTGACGTAGTGTCCTCACCTTCAAGTGCCTATTAACCTTTGAAGATGATGACATGTCGCCACGAAACGTCGGTATCGATTATCGATTTGCGGAGCGACATACTCGAGAAGAACAGAATCATCAAACGTAAAATAATTACTATTAGTGCAATGTATGGAAGTGTGGGCTGGATTCACTGGTTCAGGATATGGTCCAGTGGTGAGTCTCTGTAATCACGGTGGAGAATTTCGTAACTAAATGGGCAACTAAGAGGCCCTCGGCAAGGAAGTTCCTCCATGGGTTCGGTTCATAATATCAGCATCTTACATCTTTTAACATCTCTCTAGTTAATGAGGCCACGTTTCTTTACATAAACCTAAATTTTAAGGCCATTGTGTGCATAATTTCAGAACGAATAAATTGAGAGATATATTGCACTTTCGGATAATATGAAATATTTATATTGCATGGAAGTACAAGTAAGAAAAATCTGTCTCATGGAAATAAACTTACCATCATGAGATATATTTAAATCGTCCAACTTGCAGACGACACACATCCAGTGTTCAATCCCGTCGAATTTTCGTTAAACACATCGTTCAAGGTGTTGCAAATTAACAGTCACCCTTAGTTAACTGCGATACTATGTCTACACTGTCTTCATTTATTGATTAGGCTTTCTGTTACGAATTAGAAGTTCATGATTTATGAAAACCCTTTTAAACGGCGAGGCTGATATGAACAATACGTAAAAAAATTAGTTCCCTTCTTACAGAAAACACAAACCATAACAATTATGAATTTATTTCCACTATTGGAAGTTAAGGAAATTGTTCCTTAGTCTCAGAACCAACTAGAGCTCTGGGAAAATATCGAGTTTTTTCACTTTAAACTACATATGAACACCAATGCTTACTAAAATTTCAAAGAAAGAATTATTTCGTGTCATAAGTGTCTGCTTAAAAGATTATGCAACGAAATTTATAATTTACATACTATGTTTTATATAAATTTTAGGCGAATATAATCGAATAAATATGGCAGCATGTATGTTCACTTTAGTTTCGAACTTTGTTATATTCATTTTTGACACAGTAATGCACATTCAAAAGAAACCTAAAATTTTTTTAATAAAACTGTATGTAAGCTATATACATACGTATAATCATGCATACATTTTGTCATCAGGTGTCATACAGTTAACTTATACGGTAAGTCACCATTTTTCTAAGCGACAGCAACATATAACATTTTCCCATTCGCAGATAAAAATTCTCTATTTCACTTAAAGTTTAGTCGAACATACTTCCTTAGAACTCTGCTTACAAACACAGACAGTAAGTCGAGGAAAATGTTCACTTGAGTTATAAACTGTCCTACCCTTATGACTTCAGTTTAATCTTCCTGTTTTTGCTCTTCTTTAATTGCGTCTCGTGAAGATTTGTAAACAGATGTCCACATATGAAAAATAATTCCTCCAATTTCAAGGTTAACGTTCAATCGAGAAGTTGAGTTAATTCGACATGAGAGGCGATAACACCGATGTTTGGTTATTGATAGAATTCTTATAACGGACTAACTTCCCCAGTAATGTTGTCATTCAGATGTTCATCAAATCACTTAGCACTGACTGCAATAGACACTGACTGACACGACCATCTTCAACAGTCGGATGTTTCGTCATTTATAATCTCACCCAAATTTTGACAAGAATTCTGAGGCACACGGGCTGACGACACAATCCACTCCGCCACTTTACTAACCCAGTTAAACACACCTCAGAAATGTCGGTATCCGAAATGAACACAAATTTACATTAACCACTGAATTGCGTAATGTCCATGTGTGTTTATTTTTGTCAGAACGCAGTACAAGGGTATTCATGAACTCATCCGGATTGGCGTGACGAAAACAAATTGAAACTAAAAGCTACACAGTCTGCACTTAAGGCACAGAAGCCATGGCTTGCTTCTTCTCTTATTCTAGAGTTTACTGTACTATAAATACATGCTAATCTCGAAAGCAATGTTATTACGTACGTGTATACTTGTTTGCATATTTAATGCCCGTAGCAGATGAGGTTAAAAGAACAAGACAGGCAATGCACGTATAACGTAAAATTGAGACGCGTTCGCATAACCATTATTGCCATGAAAAAGAATATGTATTACATATTCTGAGTGTGAGTCTGTAGTCTCAGTTATCCAGCATGCAAATCGCATGCACTGTATTATATTGTCATCTGTAGCCTGTGTGACTGTACCATATTTTTCCACATTATCTCATAAACATGGTTTTCAGAAAAGAGTTATTGAACACAAAATGTGTGATTTGATTTTCTCTACAACGTTTGTCTAAAACATTTCTGATTCTGAGAAGAATTCAGCGACATATTGTCATAAGTGTACATAGGTCTTCACGTAAAGTACTCGTTATTCTTGTCAGATTTTAATGGAAATTGAGTTTTCTCAACCGATTTTCGATAAATCCTCAAATATTAAATTTAATGAAGATCCGTACAGTGGCAGCCGAGTTGTTCCATGCGGACAGACAGACAGACATAACGAAGCTACAGTCGCTTTTCTCAACATTGCCAACGCGCCTGCAAACGCCATAACCAGAACGAACTTACCAGTGTTATTAGAACTGCAGTGCATCTGGAGATCTGACACAGACTCCGGCTCTCAGGACTACTTGTTATTAGTAACTCAAGAGAAAGGCTTTGACCTTGTCAGCGTGCGTAGCGTTCTTATCTCCAGCTACTAAGGTCAAGCCAATATCGTGAATCCACTAAAATGTTACTTTATTTAGTTCGTATATTCAACATTTTTTCGTGGGTACTGGGAGCTTGTCGCATGGACAAAGCTGCTCGGGCCTTTAGCTGACTTCTCATCTTCTTTTAGTGCCGAGTTTAAGAAGGATTGAAGCTACACAGCCACTATTCCATACACCTACATGCCGTGCACGGGGACTTACGTTTATAAGTTTTAATTTAGAGACCATCAGAACCTCCACAATTGCACCTATTACAGTTTAATACAAATCACTTGTGAACTTATCCGCAACCTTGGTAGCAAAAGTGCGGAAATTTAAAAGAAGACTAAAAAAAAAACAGGACGTAGACCTATACAGGATCAACTAGTAAGTGTAGTCCTCCAAAGTCTCTCGATCCCACTATAACAGCAATGATTCCGTCTCATGTAATTAGGCCTACGAGTTCTGCACATTTTAGTCAATGAATAATGCAGAAGGAACTTCCTATGGAACTTGTAACTCGATAATGCACCGCAAATTAAACCAATAAATAATATTCAACTAACTTTTCCAATATTCGAACACGTGAAGATTGCGAGTTTTAGTAAACATTTACTGAAACATTTGTATTATCCAGTGGCAGATAGTTCTGCATTACCCATCTCTAGTATGAACGACAGTGCAATCACCCTTCCCCCCACAGCAAGATATTCCTTTTTTCTCATCACTCTCGCATAAAACCCGCGGTTTCCCTCTCGCTCAGTGCAGTCCACAATAGTTGTTACCAACACTATTTTGTGTGGTCAGTGATTTTAATGTTGATGTGTATTAAAATGCAATGACTTCTATTAAATTACGTGAATTCCATGCAGGCAGTTACAAGCTCACACATGATAATCTTAGAAATTTTTGCCAACTGCATATTTTAAATTCAGATGTATTCACATGGTCATACAGCGGATGAATTCTCAGCACCAATTCGTAAGCTCTGTCGTTCGATTGTTTGGGGCTCAGAAGTTCATCGTATTTTAACTCGGGAGACTACGCCTAGACGAGACGATAATATTAAAGTAGATCTTAAATCATTATTAACGTGTAACTGTGTGGACTGTATTTATTTACCTTAAAGGAGGACGTTTCAGTTGCTGCGAACACAGTAAGGCGTTTCCGGGTTCCGTAAAATAAGGCAAATTTCTTCATTAGATGATTTACTAAGTACTAACTTTTCAACAACAGCTCTGTTCCATGGAGTAAGTTAGAGTAACTGTTTCTGAAAATTGGTATCAATGTATCAAGGCTCTATTAAACACAAATTCCTCTCAGAAGTGTGCGTTGCTTGAACACGAAGTTCCTAACCACAAGATAATTTCTCTAGATATTATTTGGCACTGAATAATGTAATTGTGAACGTACTGGAATCTGTGAGTCACCTGTCCGCTCCGTTTATTGCACAGACTGTGATCTGGCGCCTTTGTTCCTAAACAATTACATAAACAGCGCGTGAAAACAGACAACACGTGGGGTACACAGGAAAACAATTTTCGCCTGTTAAGTCCTGCAAACAGGCATGCGGTAGACAGGGTGGGGAAGGGGGAGGGGGCAGGACAGATGATCAAAATTTAGCAGAGTTTCTGAAGAAAGGGGTTGAACAGGGGATACTGTTGCGCCAAATTACGATACTTCTTTCTTTATATTATTACCTATAAAACGCTTGTTGGCGCCGGATATTATCGTCTGCCATCACATAAACCAAAGTTTATTTCTAAGGTTTATATCCTTCCAGCCCATGCGGTGACATTTCTGAGCCTTTTGTCTCCGATAAAGTCACATATTTCGTGATTCGCTGCTTGAAGAAAGCAGATTTATATCTGGCTTAACGGGATACAATTTAGAGTTACTACAGACAACAAATTCTTGAAAAACTGAAGCATTAATAAATAAGATTTCAGCAACTACTGTCATTAATTTTTATCTCCATATCTGGTTACCGGATGAAGATTCTGGGTGTGTATTCGTGGCAGAGGCTCTGTAGCCCATGGACCTGCTTATAGGATGGATATCGGCAACAACATGTCGAAGGTGAAGCATATCACTCACATCCATCTAGAGCTGCATATCTCCACTCCACGAGAAGTCTTCCTGCTGCGGCGCTCAAAGGAATACCGTGTAATACCAAGTATTGTGGAAGAAATACAGAGTTACAAGATGTAGGGGAGAGCGCATGCGGACGGAATGGAGGACTATAGACCGCCGAAAAAAAACGTTGGACTGTAAACCTACATGCAGTCTTGTGTTTGGAAGATCTAGGAAATGATGGAGGGAGGCAGTATGGGAAGCCTCGGAACAGGCCGATATGCCAATACCGTAGAAGGGAAGAACCAGACCAGAATACTGGAATACTGCTAAGCTATGAATCAATATATAAAACTTACAGCACGAGAAAAAAACTTCCCAATAGTGAGCACTGAAGTGTGGCCTTCGTTTCGAATATTACGTGTTCATGACCGGTAGACTGGAGCAAGTATCGAATTACTATCAACACTTGAATAGCGCCATTATTACAATACCAAGCCCAAAAATTATTAAATGTTTGTTATAAGAATGTTAGTAACGTGCTCTGATAAACTGTAGACCTATCTGAACTGGAAACAAAAGAGACGTCGCTAATCTAATTAGAAAAATTAGAATTGTATATCACAAAAACATCTAAAATATAATACCTACATTCAAATCCTGTAAAGCCAAATCTGATACGTTTTTTTAACAGATACTAGGCATACGTATCTTCAGTTTCAACTAACACTGCCGATTTACTCCAGAGAGGCCACATAATTGAAGACAATCTGCTGTTTACTCGACAGCACTATAAAGTTCTCTTTTCCACAGCCATAACTCACAGAACTGTGATACCTGCATGTGAAGTTTAGGTACAGTGGGGGTGTGAGCGGCCCTGCTACAGTTCAGGCGGTTTCTCATCTAGGATGACCGGGTTTGTTCCCAGGGGAGTCTGTATGATCTTTGTAGTGGATGGTGTCACTGGAACAATTTTTTATTCAAGTGTGCTTCACTTCTAACCTGATAATTATAATTTCATCAAAGCTCTATACCTCTATCCCCTCCCCCCTGGGCCTTCATGGCCTATTCTAGGGAGAACTTTACCTTTACCTTTACCTTTACCCCAAAGCTCTATATTTTCATTCATCTTCCATCCGGAGGCTGGACAATGGACCCAAATGAAGACCCAGTTCCAACGGACATTCTCACTACACCCTAAGAACAGACAAAATGTAGTACAATGTAACACTGAGGCGCGTTCGTATCTTCACATCGTCGATCTTCTTCGGATAGTCTTAGCATTTAATCCGCCGGGGTGACACCTGTTGCTACTGTTCACAACTGCTGATATGTTACACAATCTTATTAATATTTTTAGGTTTGTTACTATTTCGTATTATATTTCTTTGACGAACTTGCCATTTATATTCCTACCTTGATTTTGTGAAGTTTCAACAAGTCGAAATAACTTGTATTGGTTCACTTACAAAGAATAATTCATAAATATTTAAGGTATAGTCATAATCTTTATATATACATTTCATACTACCAGATATGAGCATTAAATATTAAATATTACGACTGCATGTTAGTATTCTCCTTAATTATGCAGTATCCAAACTGCAAAAAAAAAAAACAATAGTTACTTATGTATATGACGTAAAAACATAAATATTACCTCATTGCATTATTACGTCACACCACAAAAAAATGCATCTATATTGCGCCATATTATATAATGTAATCAAGTATAGGGCAATCAATCTTGAAATTATGACTATATATATTTGAATTGTTGCCATAATTAAACCGCATGCAAATTGCATATATGTGGTGCCACATTATGTTTGGATCAACATTTTCTTTGGCCTCTCTTGCTGTGTCGTATTCCTTGTACTTACTTATTAAACTGTGAAATATAAGAAATGATAATAGATTTTCATGTGCAGCGTCTGTTGTTTTTGCCCGATTCTAACAAAAATCAGAAAATTTCGAAAAACTTTAGTAAAAATCACAAATATAAAATTTAATGAAAATCCTTTCAGTGGGAGACGGGTTGTTCCATGGAGGTAGAGACAGAAAGACAGATATGACATAGCGAACAGTCGATGTCAGCATTTATTTCGCAGAAGTTCCTAAACGGCTGTGTGACGGAGAGAAATAACCACCCGGTGCAGAGTTCTCCTTCAGAAGCGAGTCGATCAGATGGTCAAGAGCCTCTCTGCCACTTATGAAACCCGAAAGCCATGACCGTATTCACAACAGACGGCCACAGAGCCCTGTCCAACACCCTTACTCCATGTTTCTTTAAGATCCATCTTATCCTCCTCTCTATACAACGGTCTTTAAGTAGTTCCTTTCACGTTTTCCGACATAAATGTACGCATTTGTCATCTCTCGCACTCACGGTATACACGTATATATTCCGCCCATTTCATCGTCTTCGATCTCATACAAAAAGTCCGCGAAGGGAGTCCTGCACAGTCAGCGGAAAAAGGAAAGCAATGGTTAATCTTGAACTGAGGTCACCTGGCAAAACAACGGCCCTTTCTGCGTATTTGAAATGAAGTTTAGTTTGGGTTGAGTCTGAACAATCCGAATTTGGAGTCCAGCAACCAACACCGGACTCTTCGTGGCTTATCTCAGTTTCTGTCTAATTTACGTCAACTCTGAATGAGACTAGTCTTTCCGCACTTAACCGTTTATTCTCGTCTTAAAATTAGACTTCACTATCATCCTGAAAATTTTATCCTAATAAGAACTGTTAAGTTGACGCTTGCGCTAGCAACAAGTGAAAACACACATGCTCAAACAACGGGACAACTTGCATAAAGCTCTCCTTATCTAAAAACGAGACTTAATTACGAACCGTTTCATCAGCAGAAAGTCACGAAAAGAGTAAACATTGTTTTTTCCTGTGGCTCAACAGCCCAAATCAGGCCTAGGCCGCATCATTTTTTAGGTTTTTAGATCACATGCAATTAGATACCAACATGCCCGGTAGGACTCCTTTGAACGAGTGATCAGTTCGTCGCAGAGGCCGCAGACCTACGCCTGAGAATGAGCGGCCATCGAGGGAGCCACATAGAATACAGAGACATGTAACAATAACATATATTACTTCATTTTATATTTTCTATATAACGCCTGATGATGGTCGTTTTGGGCCGAAACATGTAGCTTATCGAGAATAGACTATGTTATAGCCTACAATACATATAGGCGAGTTGCATTCGACAGTAATCTTATTAATTAGCCACTTATAAAATACAGTGGCGCGTCCGTCATTAAAAATCTAATAACAACCCTCTCGGTTCTAAACTTGTCTCCAAATGGGATCAACGTCAGCTTAATATTATCATTCAGCTAGCCATAATGCTATTAATTTTCATGGATTAGTAGTCAGAATGTTTCAGTGCACAATTAACTCTGAAAGAGTTATTACATTTTGAAGATTTGTGTAAATGATTTGAAAGGAAACAATAATGACCCATTCCAAGGACTTATGTCCCATTTTTCCAATGGCTCGACAGCTCCTTGGGGGCCTAGGCCGCCTCATTTTTTTTTCGAGGCTTCACGATCACACTCAGACACACCACACTCGGTAGGACCCCTCTGGACGAGTGACCAGCCCGTCGCAGAGACCTCTACCTGACAACACACAACACTCACAAGAGACAGACATCCATGCCCTAGGCGGGATTCGAACCCACAATCCCAGTAAGCGAGCGGCCGTAGACCCACGCCTTAGACCGCGCGGTCACTGGGATCGGCCTTATGTCCCATACTGCCTGAAATTAATAAGGAAAATAATGGAAAATCTCACTAGGAATACTTTTGTAATATTTCCCGGCCAAGATTCACAATTATCGTCAGACACCGCAATCTCAATAAAACAAGGATTTTATAAAATTTGTAAAAATATTCGATCTAGCGGCTACTCGTAATATTAAAGAACTCCAGCACATAATCTTCTTCCGTCCCAAATTTCTATTTAAGATCTAAATTAATTACTTTAAATATTAAGTTATTGCAAATAGGGCATTTATTCTTCCACTGGTAATTGAGCAGTCACAAATTCATCCATGATCGTAATTTATGTTCGCATATCTGAAGCCTACATAATTCCTGCATGTACGTCTGAAAGAGAGGAGAAAAGGAAGTAAGGAAAGAAGCAAACAAAGAAACAAGAAAGGAAGAAGACATGAGAAATGGAAAGAAATAGTAACATTTGGACGGGCATGACGCAACATGAAGATTGACGAAAGCCAAAGGACACCGGAGAAAAGGAAACATAGAGTAGAATAAAATACATGAAGGTTTCAGATGAGGACTACCTTTAGAAAGGAAAAGATATTGGAGTTGTCGGCCTAAGCGACACACTCCGGTGTTTGTACAGAAATCCCCCACTGCCAATATCGGCAGATGCTTACCGATAATCTATTCCTAGTGCAAGAGCAAAACGTAGCTCTGGGGCGATATCGATTCTGACAGTCAATAAAGAAGGAATAGCCATTAAGGCGCAATAAAAACCTGAATGCATCTAATCCCTCAGTATATGAACCATCATCACCAGTGAAGTGCTCCCGCTGCTGCCAAGTAAAACACTAATAGAAATTTGAACCGCAACCAACCTGGCACTCTCAGCATTTCCTGTAAGACAAATGCTAAGGCTACTCCTGTGTTAAGGCGTGGCGGAGTAAAGCTGAAGCTCCAAGGATTCCTGAGTTTGGTATTTCACAGAGATGAAACGTCAGTTTCATGCTACGGTTGTTTTACTCTCGCGGAAAGGATGGTCGGTAGCCTGTGTATTGGAGTTTGGTTGACTGCAGAGTCGGCCCGGAAGCAGATAATAGTTGATAATAAATTGTCCGTGGCGGGAATTTAACCTCTGTACTCCAGTTCACGGCAGTTAAGCAGACTGGATTAATCTGGGTCAGGACAGGAAACAATGGCGCGCTACACTAGACACACTAATGAATTACGGGTTTCCGAAACAGCATAATTGCTTGAACAGCTGAATGACTGTCAGGTTTCCAAGGACTCTGCTCCATAGGGTTAGTTATTAATTAGAATACTTAAAAATATTTACATGCTAAAAATTACTATTCTGTTTCTTTTAGTCTCGTTCGGAAACTAGTTGTGAACAGAGAATATTAGCCTCCTCATTTACATCCGTCTGTCTGAACGCATGGAAGAGCGCGACTCATACCGACAAATATTCGTGAAATCTGACATTTTGGATTTGTACTAGAATCTGTTGACACATCCCAATTTTGGATAAAATCGGATAAAAACAAATTACAGGCACTTTACATAGACATGCTCTCATTTATGATCATATTTCACCGTGATTGGTCTTTATAATTGAGTGTTACCTGTGAGGTAGGTACGACGTGAAACTGAAAACAATTTGGCGTTCTAAACATAGGAAACTAAAAAAATACAAGAAGTACGTTATATAATTTTCTGAGAGTCGATTATAATCGATTGCAAAGCTGCTTGCTAAGAAACGGAGAATATTTGCAATATGTCTGTGAAAACTTGGAAAGGTACATTTAAAATATTCCCATCTTCAGTGATTTTCTTGAAGAAGTTACGAATTTAAAATATAGGGACGATAAAACATCGACGGCATCAGAACCGTTACGCTCTGCGGACATTTCCTATCGTGTCTGTGTTCGGACAGGAATGCTGTAAAGGAGATTTCTCCCCACTTATACTGCCCAATCTGTCTTCGTAACAAGCAGGAAGCGCACTTCACTGGAGCTAGAGTAAAGGACGAACGCAGGGAACTTGCAGAACAATTCTGTAGTAGGTACGACTGTCGCCCGAACTGAGAGAATGGCTCTCTCTCAGACACACAAGACGCCAATAAAGGACACAGACATGTTACTAGTGTTTTCCAAA
This sequence comes from Reticulitermes speratus, assembly GCA_021186555.1. Lineage (NCBI taxonomy): Eukaryota > Metazoa > Arthropoda > Insecta > Blattodea > Rhinotermitidae > Reticulitermes > Reticulitermes speratus. The sequence continues at coordinate 24,461,142 of JAJKFL010000004.1, forward strand.
AGTATTTACATTGAATAGAATCTTTATTCTAGAATCCAGACCCTACTAGAGGCACATCGTATTTCAAAGACAGCTTCAGCTGTAGAAACGTCTTCTCTTTCTGACTCTGACAGACAGCCATATGATACAAACTGTCTGTGTGTATGTACATGCTTCTTTGTACATCTGTCCTTCATCATGTGCGTCTGTCTTCCTAACAACTTTTTACAAAGAAGGATCTTCATAAAACATGGCACAAACTCATTTTTAAGAGTGTTATTTAAAGACACTCTCAGTTACTAAGGTTACATATAGCGTCGGTGATAGATGATTGAATTAATACAGGGCATTGGAGGAATGATACTGACAGGGCAAAACCAAGTACACAGAGAAAAACCCATCCCTTTGCCACTTTTTCCACCACATATCCAAAACCGACAGGTCTGGAATCAAACGCAGGTCTCCACAGTGACAGATGAAAGTTCATCATTCATTCCGTAGTCTGTCTTACGAGAGGTCCATAGCCTCTTCCAAAGCGAGTTCTCCACAGAGTGCGATGTAGTGCTTCCTCTTTCAATTTCCAGTACCCTCTCTTTCCTTAAGGTCATCCAGTGGCTGCTTACGTCTTCTTCCTCGTCTTCCCGCCACTTCTATCCTTCCTTCTCTCTTTCCTTCAATAACATGTTTTAGAAGGCAGTTCCTACGCAAGATGTGACCCATCCAGTTAGCCTTTCTTCTTTTTATTGTATGTAGCATATTCCTCTCCTCCTTGACTCTGTGTAATACTTTTTCATTTCTCACACGATCGGTCCAACTGATTTTCTCCATCCTTCTCCAGCAGCACATTAGATGGAAGTTATGTTATTTGGATTCAGGTACTCAGTATTTTGCGTCTATATGTGCTTTCCGTAAGCCACAACCTTACAATTGTGGGTTTCGTTGTGACTGGATTTGAAGCCGTATCGTATGCCAAGGCTAACCAGAATGGCCAGAGGAAAGTGCTCTGAATCAGCTCGTGTTAAATTAACAGCTCTTATTCTTTTATTTACATTCCTGTCGCGTTTAAATGTGAATGGAAAGACCCAAGTCATGTACCATACCGATGACAGTGACTCTTTGGACTCTTAATGTATTATTTATGATTTTATAGTAAATGAACCCAACAAAACCAAAGGCACTTTCTTTTACTTCTCACTGAAATTTTTCAAATGACTATTAGAAGCTTGTAAAATATTCTATCAGGTTATCTCCTTTTCCTCTCCGTTTCTCGCCGTCTGCTTACAAGACGACCATAACAGACAATAAAAAGAGAATACTGCTATCACGGGAATATAGAACGAATATATTCAAGTTACATAACTGCAAGGATAAGTAGGCAATTTCATAGCTGCAGTACGCCTCACGGGCCCAAAGGTCAACATTTCATTATTTTGGTCAAGAGGGAAAAGACGTATGTAACTTAGATGCTGTTTCAGGTAATGAACTTGCCCTCAAAATGTAGACAGTAAAGATTTCCGAAATGGCGACAAAACAGCCTTCCTTTATACGATGTAACCCCTCCAGAAAATCGGATCCACCTTAGCACTTAGCTGCCATAAAAGCCTGTAATATTCCATAACATTAGTATACAGAGTGATCCATGTAGAACGCCCGGGTCGTTTTCGCCTGACAGTGGTTGAAAGTGTCATGCTTTATCAAGGATCATGAATTTGATGCGGAGGGCCGAATGCATGGCCTCCTCGGCCATCGGATCTGAATCCGATGTTTTTTTTTGTGTGAGCATTTGAAGGAGCAGGTTTTCGCAGTCCTTCCTAGCATTGTCGACGATTTCAGGCACCCGTGACAATGGTCGATGCCAGCGTATTAACGCGTGTTCCAGACAATAGCGTGTGGTGCATTGCCGTCTGCTTGAATTGTACGGAGTCCGCTTCGAACACCTACTGCAACAACTAGATGCCTATGGTTTGCCCATCTGATATTTCGTGCCATTTAACGGTGACATGTGTCTCGAAAACTACAGGTGTAACATTTTCTGAATTACCTCTTTTGGAAGGAATCACAATAAGGCCAGCTTGTCCGCAAATGTCTTTTTTGATCCGTACAGCGTCGAAGACTATGATGGCAGCAAATAACAAATGCATAGCTTGTAGAAGGATGCGGCCTTTGCCCATTTTAAGGTACCATTCCAACTTTTTTCCAGAGGGACTGTGAAAAACTATGCAAAACCTCGGAATATTTGGTCTCCCAACCCAGACTGGAACTGAGAACTTCCTGATTACAAATCAGGAACAATACCGTTTCAACCAACTCGCTCGGTTGTTGTTGTTGTTGGTGGTGGTGGTGGTGTTGGTGGTGGTGGTGGTGGTGGTGATGGTGGTGATGTCGCGGCGGTGGTGGCGACTATCGTTACTGAATGTGGAGTTTGCATTGACCTTGGCAGTGGTTTACGCCTGGCAAAGCCGACTGTCCCTTGTTTTGACTAGTAACCCACCATCGAAGCTGTGCAGGTCAACTGAATTCTCTTCAGTAGAGGACAGAGGTGGTGGTGGTGGTGGTGGTGGTGGTGGTGGTGGTGGTGGTGGTGGTGATGGTGGTGTGGTGGTGGTGGTGGTGGAGGTGGTGGTGGTGGTGGTGCCGGCGGCGACGGCGGCGACGGCGAAGGTAGTGGTTTTGATAGTGGTCCATGTTGCGCTGGTTGTAGTGGTGCTGTTTATGGTGGTGGTTGTAACAGTAACAGTAGGCTTAACTGCAGTACTGCTAGTACTTAATAGTAGTAGTAGCAATAGTGGTAGCGTACAACTACACCACGGATCTCGAATAAAAACTACAGACACGGATGTTCAGCCGACAATGCATTGCGAATATGGTCAGTATAATGATAAGTGGCAAAGCGGCAAATAATGCATTCATTATACTAATGTAATAGTTTCAAAACGTAACTAAATGTAGCTTACAAAAAGCAGAGGTTTGTATGTGCATGTCACAACCGAATTGTTCATGATGAAGCTGTCAATAAAGCGCGGCTAGCAGGAGGCCCATCTCCCGCTTCACAATGCCCACGACCGTCAGTTACAGAACAAAACCATCAGTTACTGTTCACAATGTATGTCACACTTTGATACGACATGTCGCACACACGTCACGATTTTACTCGCTGCAGCTACAGTGAGTTCTGCACGCATCCAGAAAGAACACCATGCAATAACTACATACGTGTAAATTAGATATTTTTGAGTACCTGACGAAAAAGTACATGCATTAAGAACATAATGAATATTTCTACGTTGCAATCACTAGTTCGATTGATACGGTTTTAGTAACCCACGACTAAAGCATATAATAAGAAGTTATTTACTTTCGCTTGACATTAAAATACATAAAATTATAATTTTAATAGCTGATTTTTACGTTTAAGAAACTTTATCCCTCAAGCTAAGGGAAGAACATGATTTAGAGTGTTTGAGAACAAAATACCGAGGAGAATATTTGGGCATATGAAACATGTAATAAGAATTTTAGTAACTTTATTCTTTACCAAATATTTGCAGGATAAGCGTATTAAGGTGCACCAGATAGGAAGGGAATGAAGCATATATGTGAAATATGAGAAATAATTTTTATCAAAAGACCTGATGGAATGAAGCCACTTGGGAAATAGAGGCGCAGATGGAAGAATAATTTCAAAATAATGAGAAGTAACAAGCAGCCGGGATAGCGTAGTCCGTACAGAGACTCGCCACGGGCTGGACGGTTATGGGTTCGAACTCCGGTTGGGGCGAAATTGTCCGCACCCGTCCAGACTGGCCATGAAGTTCATCCAGGCTCCTGTACAATGGGTATCGGGTCTTTCCCGGGGGTGAAGCGGCCGGGGCGTGGCGTTGACCACTCACCACCACCAAATAGCCCCGAGATTAGGAATGAGCAGAATTATAATTCTACTGCCTGTCTGTGCCTCCATGGCATGTTAGGAAGGGAATTTTACCTTACGAAGGACGCATGATGTGAGGGCTTGGACCGGACTCGGTATCTTCCTCAGGCTACAGGTCAGTGTACGGTAACTAACCTTATGGTTGCATAAATAGTGGAGTATAGTCCTGGCTTGTCTGCACGATTCACTGAACTTTTAAGGAAAGCCTCGGCTCTGTGCAGTTATTAATCTTCTTACAAAAGGATATACGTCTATATTCATACAGCACAGTCTCAATGTTCTAATTAACTGGGACAATTAGTACCATCACAAAGATACAAGTCACAAAGATCGAAATCCATTTTCAATGCAAAAGTCTGTGTGTATGCAAGAATTGACGAAATGCCAATAATAAAAACACATAATAACATCAAAGCATATATAAAGCATGAAATAACACAAAATACAAACATATTTTAGAATCATAAAGTACATTAAATGATTGAGGGCTAATCTCATTCCATACAGCACGAAGGCAGTCAAACTCACTTAATGAAAGACAGAATTTAATTGAACTGAGAGTCATCTGTGCAATAACAGGAGAGTGGGAAATGCCGACACGCCATCCGCTTGGTCTTAAACCGCTTCGTAGGAACCGGTTACAAAAAGTCGAAATCTGGAAAATCCAGGTTCGCGAAATTCTGTTCTACAACACTGGCTTATGTAGCAGCTACAGAGAAGGAGCCGTGTAAATTTCCATTTGAATCGTTCGCACCCCATTTGTAAGTAAACGCATTTTGTTTTGATTAAAATACAGAGGGAACATTAATTAAATCTGTTTGTTCAGATAGAACTGAGGAAGCAATACCGAAATTAAAAATACATTGTGTCTTAACATGGAAGTTAGCTCTACCCCATAATTTTTGAGCCTTTAGAGGGACAAACAGATTGGATATATTTTTTAACCCTCACTCCAGTGTTTTGGATGTGAACGCCATACCTCTTCTGTTTGGTAATGAGAGGCAAACATGGAGAATGTCATGGAATTTGTCAATCAAATGGTGTCCAGTTTTATGTTTCAGTAGCGTTGTTCGTATTTGTTCAACAGTAAGAACGTTAGGTGTGTCACATGTCACGTATAACTTACGCAGCCATAACGAACCATCAATTATTTTCATTCAACCAAAAATCACATTTTCCTCTGTAACCGGACTTCATGAATTTATCATGAATACGTCACGCATAGGGGGCTGTAGGAAACGAATACTAAATTTTGTCGGAAGAAATAAAGGGAAGAGACCCACTGAAAGACCTGGGAACAGATGATAATATTAATTTGGGCTTCAAAGTAATAGGTTTTTCGTGAACTGAATGCATCTGGCTCAGGATATGATCCAGTACCGGAATTTTTAGACACGGTAATGAATCTTCGGTTCTCAAAAAAATCAATGAATTTCTTGCCTCGCTAAATGACTTTGCTCAATGGGGTAAATTATTCTGACTCTATGAGGAGAATGGCCTCATCAGAATCCACATTTATGGAGGATCTAAGGCCTCGCGTCTGTGTTAATAATTCGAAGGCAAGGTACTAGCGTAGGAATGACTGACGGCTTCATCAAACCCGCACGTGTTTCAGAAATGGATTCTGGGAAGACAATATCCCTAAAGACACTCTGCTAATGGCATAAAACTACAAAAAGGCCTATAAACCTGCAACAGAATTACTTTCTGCAAACTGCTGCCTTTGAAACCAGATTACAGAAAGAGAAACTAGAAATTCTGAATGTCTTTACTCTTCAGTTTATAAATAATCGTTGCAGATTTAAAAATATTCAAATTGAACTGCCATTCAAAACAGGTTATGGATTCGGACTTGTGGGTTGTAATGGCGTGTCGCTGGGTTAGTGGTCCCAGACGTATCGAAGGAACGTAGTGTCTTTATATTTAAGGGTCAAGGAGTCATAGAAGAATGGACTCGTTCAACTTTGAAGATGAAGGCCTCCCATTTCAGATGACTGTATCCTTAAAAACACCGCTTTTTAAATCCCAAATCTAGCAAAACATATATGCTTAAATCACCTTAATCTTACGACATTTATGAAAACTGCTTATATAATGACCGCTAGTTTCTGCTATCTACACAGCCTGCAGTGCTACGAACTCACAATATAATTGTGACCTAAGCTTTACACAAATAACTACGAATACACCGAAAAGTAAAAATTCCAGCACACAAAGTGTTCGGTCTTCTCTGTCATTACCAAAATAAATTACAAGCAAAACTGTTAGCCAGTTCACAACACTCAACCAACAAAATGCAAAATGCTCTTCCTTAGATATTTATCTTGTATTAAACACTGAGCATTCCTACATGTTTCAATCCACATGGAATCATCATCAGGGAGCAAGTATCAAACAATATTTCATAAAACTTAAATGAGTAATTAGCAATTACATTTTATGCAACTTTATTTGATACTTGTTCCCTGATGATGATCCCTTGTAGGTTGAAACATGTAGGAACACTCAGTGTTATAATATAATACAAATACCTATGGAAAAGCATTGTAAATTTTGTGAGTTGAGTGTTGCGAATTGGTTATCGACAATGCACGGAACGAACAACATAAATAAAACCATTAACTAATGCAAGGAGACTGAAGGAAATTTTCAGTCACGTAAAATCGATTGAAAATAATGATGGTGCCGGTGCCGGCGCTGGGATGGTCTGATACAGGAAAGCATCCAAAGATAATTAGGATCATCAGCCCGGAAAGTGACGAGGAGGAAACTTAAGACATCAGTGAAAGATACAAGAGATGGAGTACTGTAAGTGAAGACACAGCAGCTCCAACAGACACAGGTGAGGATCCGAGAATTTGTCGTCAGTTCTAGTGGGTAAAATGTATGGCTGGATTCAAGCAACTAAATTATTCTGTTTGTCACAGCAGTACGTGACTGTCGCTCTTTGTAGCTCCCCGCCTCTCTGCCTCATTTTGAACACCCACTTCTCCCTGTAAACGTCAACATGGAAACAGCACTACTCAACCAAATGGCATTATGGTCTCGGTCATGGTTTATGTGTAAGGAAGCTTAGAGTATGACACGGCCATGTGAATGGAATGCAACATAGAAATCAACTTTATTGAAATTTAGATACAAGCTTCAGTTACAAAAACACTGGATACAGTTACGTTCTGTTGAAGCTTTAATACAACACACTTGTCAATACGTCCTACTTCCAGTATTGGATTAGGGACCATGAAAATGTCAGATCTTGAAGGCACGAACTTTAATCTTTTTCCAAGACTATTAGAAACCTTACTAAAGGTCTAAAAATTCATTCGGTCAGTGTGTCAGTCAGCCTGCCTGTCTGCCTGTACGCATTAATCAACTCGAGCGCAGCTAAATGATTTCTACTTATTGGAGGGTATTAGCAACAACATGTCCAGCAATTTCAGTTCTAATTTAGATCTGACAATTTTAACGACCAGGATACACGAACATTCGTTACAGGGCGCGTCTCGGATGAAAGTTGCTAAATGCTTATCAAAGCGAACAATATTTTCAAATATTTTGAAGAGAAGTATTCAAAAACACACTTCATACCCGCCATAATTTTTCATAAATCTTACCGTTTTCGAAACACTACATGAAACGGGCGCTACGAGTAGGTCTACATGTCCGAGCGTACACAGAGACATTTTTAAAAAGCCCCACTCATCACTTTAGATCAGGGGTGTCCAAACCGCGGTCCTACAGCTTGTGTTATGCGGCCCGCGGCCACATTTGTGAATTAAATACTGTATATATAAAAAAGTACAGAAAAATATTGGTGGTTACGTACACCACTTATCGTTATTTTTACACGTGCGGCCCGTGAACCAGCCCAGAATAACTGTTGTAGCCCTCTGACAAAAATGTTGGACAGCCTTTCTTACGGCAGCGATCACCTGTTTTCCATTTATCCGTTGGTGGTGGTTCGCGGGTTTTAGTTTAATGCGCTGCAGTTAACACAGTCTATCTCCCAGGCTTTTAGTCACCATATTTAAATAAAGGTGCTGGAAATGGATTGCGGTGTAAGGTGTTGGAGTGTCTTGCCGAAAAAATGTGTCCGCGCTGTCGCAATGAAAGAGGTGTTCAAAAATGGTGTCAGAATAAGGGTTACATGTCGGTGGGAACTTATGTCCTCAGAAAACATAAGTGGGCCCAATAATACTAGCTGTATTTGCAACACACCAAACATGAAACTTTACATCACGTAATAACACTCCATGTTTTGACATGGGATTTTCTGCAAACCTGCTATTCAACAGTTTCACATACCCACTGAAATAAACAATTTTTTTCAGTAAACAGAGGGCGTGCGGTCGACTTCACCAGTATACACCCGCTAAAAATGCCAGTTCAAAAAATTAATTTTTACGTCACGATTTTCGCCCTAGAGTTTACAAATGACAGGTGTGTTACATGTATGAAAATGCAACATATAATTATTTCGTTGTTGTAACGTAGACACACACCTTCGCTGTGCAGATCGCGCCAAGAACGTTCTTGGAGATATCTTTGGTCAAGCACCAGTATCGTCTGGGTTTACTCAGCACTTCTTCTGCGTGGTTCTGACTATACGGAATTGAAAATTTTGGTCGGAAACTTTTCCACTTATTTGCAAATTAATTTTCTGCGTGGAATTGGCGCGTCCAAAAATCTTCGTCTGAATTTAAGAAATTTCTTGCAGCAAGCTCTATTCAGCGTATGTATAGGGATCCCATTAAAAAAAAAAAGACACTTAATAACATTTAGATGGCGTGGTGGTGAGGGTAGACAGAATACTAAACCAGTCATGCAATGAAAAATGCTGAGTAATTTATTACTAGTACTACAAGGAGATTATCCACTTAAAAATTATGAAGTACAGAGGCAAAAATAAAATAATTAAAATCAGACTAAGAACAAGAATATCACTCAAACTCAGACAATCAGTTCACTTACTGATTTTTTCCGTTACTCATCCATCGCAGTTTCATTTTAGACTCTACAATTTCTAATCTACACATCTTCCAATCCCTCTCTTGTTCCTTCCTGTTAGTGGCCGGCTTATATCTGTTCTATTCTTATAGACGTTTTCTTCCATTGTGGGAAAGTCAAAATATTTGTTCACTTTGTCAGAAATGTCGTGTCTTTGTGACCTGGAAAAAACCGAGATATTTGGCTTTCCGAATGGAATTTTTTGGTACACCGGGACACAGCTCTTTACAAGCCATAAAACTGGGAACTATCCCAGAAAAACCGGTACGAATGGGATCCCGACATATGTAGCCTAGGATACAAAAATTTTAACAGAGAGTGGAGATAACTTGCACGGACCTTGTAAAGTTTCCAATAAACAGCGTGGGAAAGGAGCAGACCGTGTGCCTGGTGTACACCAAATGACGCTGCGAGGCAGTAATTTGTTTACACAAACATGGAGCGGTGCAAATTGTTGACAGGAGACTTCTCAGCTGAAGGCCGGCCGGCCAGGCGGGCTGCGGCTGGGTGAGTACCTGACTTCAGACAAGGTGTTTTACCCTTATATTCTTTTGATGCATTCTGATGTGCTTGATACAAAATGAATAAGCCTAAATTCCAGTTTCACAGGCATTGTAAGAACATTATCACGTTATCTTTATTAACTGATACGATCCAGCAATCAACATAAACACAGGCAGCAAGGAACCTATCTCAGAAACTACAAGACAGGCAATGTACACATAACGTAACATTGAGGAGCGTTCGCGTAACCATTGTTGCGTGGAAAGGCAATAAGTGTTAAATATTCCGAGTGTGGGTCTGTCTGTACTCTTGCCTTAGTTATCCGGCATGCAAAGCGCATGCACCGCGATCCCAGCGATCAAACGGCCACACGACCAGCGGGACTGGCCTTTAGTCTTATTTCCTGTTTTTAATTTTTAAACCATTTTGTATTTTATACTTTATACAATTACATGTTATATTATTATAACACATTATTATTATTATTTGTTTGTTTGTTTGTTTGTGAATGAACACATGACAGAATCGTTTGGGCGAGAGTATAAACATAGTTTGATTTTAAAAAATGTAGGGTGGACTGTATGCTCAAACGCGTTATATTCGTTATATCTGGAATTACAAATGTCTGGAATTACCTTGATAACGGCTAATCTTAGCCAAAACATGTAACCATTGTTCATTATCAGTTAATAAACATTACTTGATATTGTATTTATAGTAGCTGTGAAATTGAAAATTATGTGTATTCAAAACGTTTGCAATCCCAGCAACAAACCGCTGACCCAAGTGTCCAAAATAGGACCAGTTGAGCAAACTTTTATTGAGTGCACTCACTTTCCCAGAACAAGAGAATCTGTGAAAATCTGCCAGTAAAAATCAGCATTCGAGGAAAGATAGAACTGAACGGTTAAGATTGGGTCTTTCTGCTCATACTTTTCTTGTTGTTTCTGACTGAACATTGAACGTCTTTTAACACATAGAAGAAACCAGCGATTAGTGAAGAACTCGTGGAGTTTTCCTGCGAGAGACTTATTTCATTGCTCCGTTTACACTGGGTTTGGAAGTTATTAAAATCAAGTACACTAAGGAAACAATTCGCCGATCCCAGTGGCCGCGCGGTCTAAGACATGGGTCTGTGTCATTTCGCTTGCTGGGATTGCGGTTTTGAAACCCGCCGTGGGCATGGATGTCTGTCTCTTTGAGTGTTGTGCGTTGTCAGGTAGAGGTCTCTGCGACGGGCCGATCACTCTTCCAGAGGAGCCCTACCGAATGTGGTGTATGTAACTGAGTGTGATGTCGAAGCCTCAACGATGAGGAAGCCTAGGCCCACTAGGGCTGTCGAGTCATGAAAAGAAAAAGAAAGGAGAAGGAAACAATTCAGAAATGGGCCCACAAAGCGTCCTACCCAGTGGGGTAACGGGGGCTCTTTCCCTGGTAATAAAGCGGCCGTGTCTTGAAGTTCACCACTGACTTCCATGTAGTCACATAAGACGCAAAGAATTACCCTGTATTTTAAATTTTATATTGCTTTCACCGTGCACTGAATACTACCCTGTATTTTACATTACCCACTGCCCTCTCTCCCATCGCAAAGCAGCAATACATGACTTCAGTTTACATGCTTCAGGCATCAACTTAGATAATCATACCGGTGGGCCCTACTAGGACACAAGTGTGTGCCACTTTCAAGTGAAAGAAATCTACTCAACAAAGCCCTTCGTGTTACCCTGAGGGAAATGTGAGTCATATCTAAACAAAGGCGAAGTTCATAAAATATGCATGTAATTATAAGCCGCAGTATATTTAAAAAGAAAGGAGTGCATAAAACAAAGACATAGAAGACAGAGAGCGACTTTTTTAAAACAAGCACATGAAACAACCTTTGTGCCTTCATAAGGATGTTGCTCGTCCATAGCATTTATATTACTAACTATAGGAGGCAGTAGGAAGTATATATTTTCCTACAATTAACAAAACATTTTTATAACGCTTACATATCTAATATAACAGCATAGAATATTTAGATGTGTATATATTTGCAAAACCTATGCATAAATGGCCGAGTCCAGTGGCCGCGCTGTCTAAGGCGTGGGTCTGCGGCCGCTTGCTTACTGGGATTGTGGGTTCGAATACCACCGGGGGCATGGATGTTTGTGTTGTGTTGTAAAAAGACGGTTGTGGACCGTAAGTGACATGAAAAGGACGAAAAAGGACTAATACAGAACAAAAATGGATCAAAGGGGAAAACCCAGGAATTAGTAAAAAAAAAAATCCCGCCGGGGGCATGGATGTCTGTCTTTTTTGAGTGTTGTGTGTTGTCAGGTAGAGGTCTCTGCGACGGGCTGATCCCTCGTCGAGAGGAGTCCTACCGAGTGTGGTGTGTCTAAAAGTGTGATCGTGAAGTCTCGAAAAACAATGAGGTGGCCTAGGCCCCCTAGAGGCTGTCGAGCCATTGAAGAAAAAGCATAAATGAATAGTGTATACATAAACGTAAAGTGTCAGTGTTTAATTAAGCACCCACATGTGAGAGTGAAAAGCACAGCTCAGTGATTCCTAACCTCAGCGCTAGATGGAAATAGTGGTCAGCTTCACGATCAGATCGCTTTACTTTCGGACAAAAAGTATGCTGTACCAATTAGATACGAGACCCGTTGGGCCCCGGAATGAATCTGGACATGGTGAAGAACTGAAAAATTGCTGCTGTTGCCGCGAATCGAAAACGAATTGTCGTTATACATTGCAAATTTCAGGACTATTCATAAAAGGCTTCCTGAATAAAATGGAAATATCGAAAGTATTTTCGGTTGATAATGTATCCCCAAGATTTCAGATCTGAATCTGGCGTTAATCAACTGTAACTTGATTTGAGGGCTTATGGTATCGTTAGGTCACTCTTTATGTACAACCCCCATAACTTCTGAAGAAGTGGACAAGTATTCACAAATCTCTATATAAGCCCCATGATACTAGAAACCGCCAATTTTTTACACTTTTCAACTTTCTATCATCAAAAATATCTATGTCTAAGTTGTGTATTTTATGAGGTGGGAGTAACACTACCGCTAAGGGCCGTGTCAAGGCTCAGGCAGTTAGTCGCCGGCCTCTCACCGCGGAGGCCCAGGTTCGATCCCAGGTCAGTCCATGTGGGATTTGTGATGGACAAAGTGGCGCTGGGACATGTTTTTCCCCGAGTACTTCGGTTTTCCCCTGTCAGTTTTATTCCACCGGTGCTCCATTATACGGAAAAACGAAACCAAAAAAACTAATCATCTTCTTCACAGGGTTGCACAATAAGCCTCAAGGCTGCGGTGTGTCCATAGCATATGCTGCGGGGCCGTTCACCACAAAAAAAAACACTACTCGTAATTTCAATGCAGGACTTTGACACCCCGTGGGGTAACAGATTTTCGAGAAATAGGACATTAGCCTTATGAAGAAAGCTAGGCAGGTTGCATTCTACGCAGAGACAAATCAAAATTTCGCTTACAAGGTCCTAATAAAACAGTTTTGTCTGTACTGATTTGAAGCCTTCACGTCGGTTGCCGCCTATGTTGTTGCTGGTGTTGGTAGTTGGTGGCAATGTCCTGTGTTGCCAAGGTTTCAGAGGACTTTGCTGCCTCGGTACTTAATTTCGACGCACTCTGATCCTGCAATTGGAGGTAGCTTGTACCTCCGAAAGGTCCGAAATGAAGCCCACTTACACACGGCGCGAACACCCAAGAACAGTATCGAAACCATCACTTTTGTTCGGTAATGTTGGAACAGCGAAACATTGACTCTACACGTGACACATTTAACAGTACCCGGACATTGTAATGTGTAATGCAAACTGTATACAGAAATGGAATACCAAACTATAGACTTAATAATTTACACTCGTTGCTAACCTCACCATAAACCACACATTACATACGCTATATACTGTACCATGTATATACAGATATCTACACAGTGTATAAGCCTTTGAGAGACAGACGTTGTCACAGGATGTTCCCAGAACATCTGGTTCAGTACCGAATACAATCTTTGTCTCGAAAAAAATTAGACAACTGTCATTTTCTCTACGAAATATGCTAAACAATCAACTAATGAGGGGAGAGCGGTGCCGCAGTTGAAACATTGCGCCACAAGACGGAAGGATCCGGGTTCGATTCCCGGTAGGGTCCTTGGAAATTTTCAATTGACCGATCCTTGTGTCCGCATTCAGTAGTCCTGGGGTTCACTCAGCCTCTAACAGAAATGAGTACCAAGGATTTTCCTTGGAGGTAAAGTGAGGCCGGCGCGTAGAGCTGACAACTCTGCCGTCCTAGTTGTGCCTAATGTCAAAGTAAGGATGGAAAACCAACATTTTCATCCCCCTCTGAGTCTTCAAGAGTTGCGGTAAACCTTTACCTTATTCAACTAATGACACTGTTAACCTGGTTACTAAAAGCAAATTTTTAGCATTCGTATGTTTTAAACTGTATAGTTACAGAAAACAAACAATATTTGATCACCAGCAAAAGTTTATTGCTGCACGAAAATGTTAAGTGTTCGATGTTGTACGTCAAACTTTGTTAACCTATTGAGTACGGGCTATCGTAGCATAATTGTGGTTTCATCCGAGACCGAGCACTTCTTGAAAAGCTGATAATTGCTCTGTTGTCAGGAATTTTCCCATAATTTTTAAAACAGACATTTCATTAATGTCTTAACAACAGCCCACCACTCTAATCTATCCTGAGCCAGATATATCTAAAACACAAACTGACATCCTGTATCCTTAAGACCGGTTTTAATGTTCGTAATATCCTTCCATCTATGCCTAGGTCTCCCACGTCATTTATTTCCTTTCAGACAAAAATTTTGTATGCATTTCTGAGGTATTTCATTCTTGCTCGTGCCCCCCCCCCCTCCCCATCTCATCCGCACTGATCTGGTAACTCTAATGATACTTAGTGAAGAGTGTAATTATATACACATAGGTATATACCATAAGTTACGTCGTATGATTCCATAAAAAAATGAAGCAATATTTCAGAGAAAGCTGTGTTCATAAATATGGTTTCATTTCCCTGCAAAACACCTCTGCTTAGGTCCCTTTTTAATGTTTTAACCTATATCACAGAGAAAGTGCATAATTTTTTCAGATGCTACCCACATCACGTTGTCCTTGCATAGACTACTAACGACGGAAGTTTCTCCAACATGTGTTTAAACACAGCCACTTTACATGATTCTCTGAGTACGTAGCAGAATATTTACAGCCAGTTTACGAGCTCTAAACTCCCAGTGTCCCGGATTCGGGATCCGTCGAGTTAATTGGCAGAATACATTACCTTCCAGGAAAGACGGACAGACTCAAAATTTCTTTCAGACACAGACACTGTAGATTTATTTGAGTGGCACTGTTGTAAATATGCTTCCTACTTATCCCTCCTTTACAAATTATATGAACGAAGTGCATACCTTAATAAACGACGGGAAAGTCCATTAGCATGTATTATTGTGCAATCCATTCAAGCAGTCCGAATTGCCTCTTCTAATGTCTACCCTAACGATTGTTGAGAACATACAAAATTACTGAGTGGCGACGTAATACATTTTAGGAATATAAGCTTGTAACAACAACAAAATGTGATTAATTCACTCCATCAACATTGTATTTTATTAAGTCTTGGCACGGTTCAGGCGGTCAGTCACCTGTCTTTCGCAGCCGAGGTCGGGTTCAGGTGGTCAGTCACGGTCTTTCACCGCGGAGGTCGAATTCGATCTCAGGACGGTCCGTGTGGAAATTTTGGTGGAAAAAGTGGTACTGGGATAGGCTTTTCTCAAAGTCCTACTCTTTTCCCTTGTCAGTAAAAACGATGCTGCATGCTTATTCATTCATACGTCACCGACGCCATATAACTGTAGCAATTGACAGCGTCGTTAAACAGCACATTAGAAAAAGAGAGGTACTTACATCTCAATGTACGCATAATCGAAGCTATATACATTAACATTATGACTGAGCAACGATAAATGATCCATCTGTTTATAGGAAAGCGGCTTAGTTTCCACCTCTGTTTGTTTGACCGTGAAATTAGCGAAATAATTCTTCGAGTGACTTTTAAAATTGCATAGAACCAAGCCGTAATTAAGAAGTCATTAATGACACAGCAGGTCAAGATGGTCCTCCTTTTATAATGAAGTCGAAATTTCGTTACAATTTTCACAAAAGCCCGCAAGAGGACCATACCCTCGGGTAATGGATGGGCGAAAAATTTGTCCATTCTCCATGGTTATGGGTTTGTCGCTTTTCGGAGTTAAATAATAACAGGAGTATTTGTTGCCACTGTTTTCTGATAGAAAAAAATCTATAGAATTTATAAGCAAGTTCTCTTGTTTGAAACAAACGAGCACTCGTAACAAGTAGTGACATCACAGCAAACACACGACTTGATCCATGCTAAATTGCGTTGTTTCACACACATACACACACGTACATGGTACACAGATCCAGAGAAGGTAACTTCGTTAATTATGCTGCACGGTGTAATGCAAGGGGCAGTATTTACAATTCATATACGAGCTATGCTTTAAACGCATTTTCTCCTACATTTATGATCATTACATTCACTTTAATTTCAGACACAGACGCGCGTGCACACACACACACACACAACTACACACGCGTTCATGTGAATAAAAAATAAAATTTCTACGTTATAAAATATTCTTATCAATTTCAATTGTTTTATACTTGCGAATAAGAAAACACAGATTTAATAAAGCATTAAAACACAATGCAATTATAAATTATTTCTACGCTCTTAAAACTTAAGCTAAGAAGATAATTTCACGAGAATGAAATTTGTAAAACATAGTCAAAATTCGCCCGTGTTTTCTCAAATAGGATATCAGTGGTAGCCCTACAGATAATTCTGAACACATAAAGAAGAGAATAAAACTAATTTCAAATATTGCGCAACATATGCATGTCAACAGAGTCACAAGCATCCAAGATGTAAATTTTGTGGTAATTGACATTTTGAGGCATTTGGGAGGGGCAGACTGTGCCCTTAAAATATCCTCAAACAAGAGAGGCAACGTACTTATAACGAAACATAGTGGAGCGTTCACGTAACCATTGTTGCAGTGCAAATACAGCAATGCGTTCTGTGTGTGTTGTTGAGTTAAACATCACTGCCAAATACATAAAAAAATGTTGATTGTTGCACAACGATGCTGCTATGGAAAATTATATGTCACCGGCAACAATAAAACGTATGTACGTACGTCTTCATGTAAAGTGCCTGATGCTGCATTGAAGAAAAAATGTACGTTTGTTTGCTCACGGCCTTCTTTAGACCTACGATTTGGCTAAACAGATCGTAATGACAGATAAGTCTTTGCGCAGTTTCTCAGTTTTTGTAAGCGTTGCCTTATAAAATTTTACGAGATCAGAAGGAATTAATCAATTATGAGGCAATAAGTATTAAGTATTACGAGTGTGTGTCTGTATTCTTGCCTTAGTTACCCGGCATGCAATTCGCATATTTTCTACGCCGCATTACATTGTCATGCATGGCCTGTCTGGCTCTACCATATTTTTCACACCATAAACAGCACGATTTTCGAAAAAAAAAAGTTATTAAACATAAAATGTGTGTTTCGATTTTCTCTACAGCTTTATCAATCTGAGAAGAATTCAGCGAGATATCACTAATGTGCAGACGTCGTCACGTAAAGTACTCATTATTCTTGTCAGATTTTAATCAAACATACATTTTCCCAACAGGCTTTCGAAAAATCCTCAAATATCAAATCTGATAAAAAAAATCCTTCCAGCAGGAGCTGAGTTTTTCCATGCGGCATATGAACAGACACAGACAGACAAACAGACAGACATGACGAAGCTAATAGTTGCTTTTCGCAATTTTGCAAACGCGCCTGAAATTAAATATAAGGGATTGAGGTCAGGAAATACAATCTTTAAATGGATGTTGGTTTTGTTTTGGACTTGCGTAATGCCATCAATGGAGACCACACTGAAATCCAACAAGTGACAGTCAATAGATTTCTTCTCTCTGTTACACAAATTTCATTGTTTTACATAACGTAGCCTAACTTTCATTAGAATAAACATTTAGTTGTGCACAAATCAATGAGAATCACTCTGTAGGCAAATAAATTTGACCTCATATCTAACAAATCAGTGGCCTCTGATCCTTCTTTGATCTTCTCAAGTTCCCATCACCCTAGGGTTGTAATCTAAGGAAGTGTTTTAATACTGTGGTGTGTTACATAAATGATATAATAAACTGTCATGTAATTTTTTAAGCTACAAACCACTATTCTGAAAAAATTTGTTACAAGAACGCGTCTCAATGTTACATTTATACGTACATTGCCTGTCTTGCTTTTTGTGCTAGGGAAGCAGCTTTTCTCACTCCGCATATTTTGTGCGCTTTATCGAGGGCCACTTCTGTCTCCGCATGAGATGTTCTGTCCATTTATCATCTGAGGTACGTGACATATATAGATTTACTCCCAACCCTAGCATTTCATTTTATCTTGTGAAAAGGGTATACGCTAAAATCTGCTGTCTTCTGGGGTATTACGCGGCGTCGTGTGGTAATTGTTTACCGACGTTTCGGGATAATGTATCGGTCCCATCTTCACGGGTCAAAAGTCCGAGTAGAAACTACTCGGGCTCTTCACGTACGTACGTATATATGTATTATATATGTATCTATGTATGTATGTATGTATGTACTTATATATGTATTATGTATGTATGTACGTATGTATGTATGCATGTATGTATGCATGCATGTGTGTGTGTACGTATGTATGTATGCATGCATGTGTGTATGTATGCATGTATGTGTGTATGTATGTGTATATGTATGCATTATGTGTGTATGTATGTAAGTATTATGTATGTATGTACGCAAGTATGTACATACTCGTATATTCTCCGACGTAAGCAATTTTAAGTTACGCACTTTCAAACAAAAGTAATTTTGGGAGAGTAAAAAGTTGAATAGCAAAACTGACGAAACGTGTCGAATTTTTCCTTGCGGGTATTAAAGCGTAATGAGACGGAGGTGGAGGAAGAATACTGTTGGGCGATAACAAGGGCGGCGGGGCGGTCATACTGCTGCCGATCAGATTCCAGTATGTTAGATTTTGGATTTCAACTGGACTCCATTGCAGTTGACCACACGCAGGCCTATACTAAATTCCGACTTACGTTCGAATTCCCGGGAAGTAACTGCTGCGTTAATCGGGGAGTGTCTGCATCAGTGGCGAATTCTAATCCGGAAGTCAGGTCTAGCAGAAGGGTATACAATGTCTTTACGTTGCCCTTACGCTGGACCTGACTACCATATCAGGACTCGCCACCGATATGTACGTAAGTATTACGTACCTATGTATATATATATATATAAACGTATGTATGTATACACGTATGTATGTATACCATGACCATACATACTATTAAACTTCCAACTTACACTTCATATAGATTTATAGAAATAAATTAAAGGCATTCTGATAGGCATGTCTTGGACTATTACAACTGTCAGTTGTAAGATATTATATTTCATGTAATATTTTCAATAGGAACCGAAGATAAATTACATGTCTATTTCACATTAGAAACCAAAATTTGTGATTCAGCTCACTAAACAACAAACTCACAAGCAACCAGAATGGACACGCAGAATGTTAGTGCACAATTTTAAAATTAAAACCACGGAAAAATAGATAAATCACACGTAACGACACATCTCTAGTAACATAAAGGTTTCTGGCACAAAATGGCAGTAGACAAGTGACAATGAAGGCATATATCAAGAATTTTTACATCAACTATATTATTTAAATAAACTGCGTCCTGAAACATTTGAGGTTATGACATGACTGTTCTTCAATGTACCATGAAGCTACTAGAACATTTCAATGTTCTTCATTAGGCTCCAATGTAGTACCTTAAACCGGGGAGGTATCTTTAAATTTTAGTATATCATACAGTATTACAGGCTGCAAGACGTGATTTGTATGAAACTAACATAAAAATTATTGTGTGTGTATATATTTCTAGTTTAGTCATCACATGCGATAAAAATTTTTGTAAATTTCCAAACTTAAGATACAGCATTGATGGGTAAAGCTATTATTTCAACAATTAAATTCCCCTTACCTCCAGTCCCGGGTCCTTCTTGTTAGTGCTGATCCCTTGGCCTCCACTTTGGACGGTGTTCATTGTTTGTGCAAAAGTTACAATCTTGCGTCCACTGTCACCCTAGTGCTAACTGCCTGCGTCACCCGCATTTTGTCGTAGTTAAGAAAGCTCATTTTTACAGACTAAAGCTGTTCAGGGCCATTCATCCTTACGTCTTTTATTCGAAAACTTCACAGACACTAATTATCGAACATATTTAAGTATAACCTGAATTTCACATGCTCAGTCCGCACTAATACTATTCGTAAGTGTAAAATCCGAATGTTACATAGTAATAAACACGTAGGGTGATGCGGCACGAAGTGCTACATATTGTGATCAATATATTAACTACACTGCTGACTTCTGCTTTGTGACCAATATTTCGGCTGTTGAATTTATTTACTGAGTCAGTTTTGTTGGAATACTGCAAATATAAATTTAATTCTAGTCATTGTATTTAATGATAACAGTATATTTAAATGTAAAATGTATTTATTTTAATTTCTTCGATATTTAATTATTTATATATGATTATTTGATATATATTTTATAGATTATGAATGTAATTAAGATATTACGTCAAACGAGGACGAAACAGGACTAGATTTTGCTACTAAGCCAGAACGTTTTAAGACTTGATGACGAATACAACAACAACACACCACTAATTTCTCACAAACTAAATACTAAGCAAGAGAGGATGCAGAGTTGTTAAGACAGAAATATTACAGAAGTTCGAAAGGAGACAGTGCAAGAAGAGAAACACAGATTGAAGCTATACGAAATCCTCAGTCTGGAAAATTTATGTTTGCTTAATTACTGTGTCTCCAATGGTTGTACCTACAGACTTACATCAGTCACATTGGAAGGGCTGAAAATGGAATGAACACCAACTATACGTTCCAAAATATTAATCAATCAATCAATCATTACTAACTAACAGAACTTTCAAAATGTGTAAAATCGTCTTCAATCATTCTTGCTGACACATTAGGGAAATAACTAATTAAGTCTGTTACTAATTGCAGACATTTCATATTCGAGGCATCGAATTCTGTTGAATGTCTGAACATTGTCGTGTTGACATCAACCCTAGTTTCGACGGTTCCTCACGTTCGCCCACGTGTCGTAACTTAACCAAATCTGCAGAATGCGTTCGGCAGCGAAGCGATCCGTCCTGGTGCTGTTGCCTTGACAACTGCTTCGTTCGCTACTGAAACAGCCCTCTAGCTTGCTCGTTCGCTGCAAACTCCCAGGCAACATACGAAGCGAGCGCGCCTGTCTACGGGGGAATCCGAGACCCTAAACTGCCCCAGTGCTTCCAGACCAGCTTACCGGTGCCACGCCTCCTTTCTTCTTACTCGTCCTACGCAATCACACAATTATCCAGATGACCTGATTTTGTTACACACAGCGTAAACAATGATTGATTGATTGATTGATTAGGAAAAAAATTGTTAATGTTACTATTGCCACTTCTTTATTTTATAAATATTAGTGAACCGATTAAATAAAGGACGATGAGATATGCAGGACATGTGGCACGCATGTAACAGATGATAAATGCACTAAATTTTATCTTCAAAGAACTTGAAAGAAGAAAAATACTTGGAAGATCTAGGCGTAGATGTGAAGATAACATTAACACGGATCTCACAGAAATGTGTGAGAGAAGATTGATTGGATTCTTCTGGATCTGTGGCGGGATGATATAAATAGGGAAACGAACGCTTTATGTTCCATAAAAGGACGGATATTTCTTTAGTGGATGATTCACTGTGAGCTTCCAACGGAAAACACTACCCCGCACACTGAGTCGTTTAAATTTATGGCTTGTTAAATTTATTTAGTACTATAATAAAATTACTGATTTAAGCATTGCGAATTTCGAACTTGTTGAAATGTACTGGCCCAGACATTACTGTCCATGACTGTTGAAATGTACTGGCCCAGACATTATTGTCCATGACTGTTGAAATGTACTGGCCCAGACATTACTGTCCATGACTGTTGAAATGTACTGGCCCAGACATTACTGTCCATGACTGTTGAAATGTACTGGCCCAGACATTACTGTCCATGACTGTTGAAATGTACTGGCCCAGACATTATTGTCCATGACTGTTGAAATGTACTGGCCCAGACATTACTGTCCATGACTATTGAAATGTACTGGCCCAGACATTACTGTCCATGACTGTTGAAATGTACTGGCCCAGACATTACTGTCCATGTTTCCAACAAACATCTCCTACGTTTTAAAGTTTCGATACTCACATACGTCTGAGGACTTATTAAATCGACGTAACTGCCAGTTCCAGCAGAATTTATGTAGCAAAGTGTTTGCTAGGCAGTCAGCTGAGGACGCCGTACAGGGAGCCCAAGATGCTACTTAGTTCACGTGAAGCGAAGCATATCTTACTTCCGATTGATAACAGGAAGTTGTTATATGGACAATAATTTAATATCATTTGTCAGTATCATTATTTGGTTACATCATAAGCGTGTTTTATGGAATGCAGAGAAGAAAAGTCTGATATGATATGTGTTCTGATATTCTATACCGTAATGCCGTTCTATTAAAATAAAAGAGTAGCGTAAGAAATACAGTCGTATATTTGCCACAGTCAAATATTATTTGTCGTTTAGTATTATCACAGTATAAATGCTCGAAATATTTTTGTCGAAAGCAGCATAGTGTAACTGTACCTAATAATAAAGTAATACAATATAGTCTTTATGGGCGCACAGCCGCGTCAATTCGTTGGAATACAACGTTTCGGGGACTAGCTCCGTCCCCATCCTCAGGAAAAACTGAAAATCAGTTTTGCCTGAGGATGGGGACGGAGCTAGTCCCCGAAACGTTGTATTCCAACGAATTGACGCGGCTGTGCGCCCGAGAAGACTATATTGAATCATGTCGCCGCGAAAGTTTTAAAACTTATAATAAAGTAATAGTTTTTAAACATTTCAAATACAAAACAATCCTTATCAAAGTAGCTGTGGGCTCATTCCGTACCTGGCAGGCCTTTCAAAATATCATGGTTAACAGCACGAACAAACATTTAATGTTTTCATCTGTTGCCTGTGAATAACTGCATAAATTAAAAAAATTTCCATGCGTCCTTTACACACCTGTAAAACTTTAACTTTTTGATTTTAAAAAATTTACATAATTTTTCGGAGGCACGGAAGCATGTGTGACACAATATTTAGAAGTTATTATTGTTTTTACTTTTTCTAGCAATGGTACGAACCACATGTGAGAGATAATCGAAAAGTTTTCTCTGTGTATGCCACGAAAATGTGTGGGCAGTATGTGTATAACTCCACATATTCTCGGCCTATTGACTGTACAAAATCTGTGCTTCCAATACCCATTGGATAGGAAGTTACACAGTCCCCAGAGCCAGTCTGAACTGTATTAAACGAAAAATATCTTTTTCCTCTGCCAGGAATGCAACTCTGATTTCCCGATCTTCTACCGCACGGCCCAGTCGCTATAGCCGCTGAGTTATTCCAGCTTCATCATTTACCCTTTAGGGCAAACAGTTTTATACCGCAGGACGTGCTGGTGGAGTCACTTTACTATACGCGGAATTAAAACATCACGCTTACGTGCCACCTTGCATTCTGAAGTCTTCCATTAATCTCCAGCTTGACAGCTATACTTCAACGATCCATCATTTCCAACTGCCATTCTAGTGCAAGAAACGGAAACTCAGTAACACGGTCAACTAAAATTATACCAAAATTGAAAAAAAAAATTGTACATTACTTTGATCGATTACTTCTATACGTCATTGTTTCTCCTTTAACTCTTTAAAGCCCAGTGGTAATTTTATGTACCACCACGTTTAACATTAAAAAATACTACAGTCTGACCACAGAGCGTATTTATATGTTCTATAAGTATCTCAGAACAAACGGCGATTATTTCTCTATACAAAATTAACTGACTTGTTTTTTCTTAACCGAGGTGGAGAGTGTTTACTGCGCGGTACGAGCTGAATCTTTAAATCATACATGGGTTAGAACATAAAAACTTCATACAGCACCTCCG
This sequence comes from Reticulitermes speratus, assembly GCA_021186555.1. Classification (NCBI taxonomy): domain Eukaryota; kingdom Metazoa; phylum Arthropoda; class Insecta; order Blattodea; family Rhinotermitidae; genus Reticulitermes; species Reticulitermes speratus. Next base: position 24,484,821 of record JAJKFL010000004.1, read on the forward strand.
CTCCCAGCAGCGGACCCCTTGACGTCAATATTTGTTAATAAGTTATAAAGACAGTGCAGACCCAAAAACTGTCAAACATCTCATGAACTACCAAGATACTTCAGCACGTCTTTAACGTAAGAAGGGCAACGAACTTGTCTTTCTGCTATTAATAACAAACAAGTATTCACAGATCAATCGTACTCCTTTGCACTTCATTCATACCATTTACGGTATCATACTCCAACGATTTGCATTACAATACTAATACAGCTGACGTTGATATGCGCATACCGTACGCGATATTACATCCACGCCTCTTATAATTCCACACTCATACCGCTCACATTATAACAGTCACACTGATTACGATATAACTTTCGCATTCTGCACTATATTATACTCAACGTTATGTAGACTCCTTCGGGTAGGCTAAAGTTAAATGTTGCTTTGGATAAACAAAATTATGCCAAATCTTATATAAGTGGTTTTGGGGTGGAAAAACCGCAGAACCAATCTTCATAGTTGTAAAGTAAGATTTCTTAACTGTGAAAAAGTACGCGGTGACGTTTGCATGCAGTACTTGGTCGACATTACTGTTAACAGTCAAGCAAGGTTTTAACGTCTTCATAAACAATGCACAGTGTCCAAAAGAAAGTCATGGGGTTGGCAGTAACGAGAGAGTCTCAAGGCTAGGTATAAGGAGAAGAATATAAATCAGACAATACTGTCACCCGTCACGAGCAATGAAATGTAATTCAAGGATTGTCACGTATTACTTAGAACTTTCAATTGTTGCCTAACAAAACTGGTATTCCTTCGCTTGCAATACACAGAGTTTCCCTTCTTGCGAGTTCTGAGGTTTTCGCAACGATGTAGCTGTGTTTCCCTTTCTTGATGGCCAGAACGCAGTTTGCGAAAATTGTGTCCTGCACAAAGTTAGTGACGAGAGACAGGCAGGAGAAATACATTGTTAGTGGACGAGAGAGACAGGCAGGTAGAAATACATTGTTAGTGGACGAGAGAGACAGGCAGGTAGAAATACATTGTTAGTGGACGAGAGAGACAGGCAGGTAGAAATACATTGTTAGTGGACGAGAGAGACACGGCAGGTAGGAAATAACATTGTTAGTGGACGAGAGAGACAGGCAGGTAGAAATACATTGTTAGTGGACGAGAGAGACAGGCAGGTAGAAATACATTGTTAGTGGACGAGAGAGACAGGCAGGTAGAAATACATTGTTAGTGGACGAGAGAGACAGGCAGGTAGAAATACATTGTTTCTAGGCGGTTTTGAGCAGCACCTATTAAGACTGACACACGTATAGCTGCTCATCCTTCCACGTGTAAGCATTAAACATCTCGAAATCCGCTGAACGGAACTTCATGTAATTTTGTATTGTGAAATTCTATGCGAAATTGTCGAGGTATTTCAGTTTTGACCAAAATCGAAAAAACAATGGGCCAATGTACACGAAGTCCTGTAAGCTTTTCCGCGCGCATTTTCTGCGTACACGGGCCTACCAATCATTCCACGGGAGAAATAAAAGAACGTCTTGATCGTGTTTAGACTGCATTTAACGACACCTATTCTGTTCTTTTAATGTGTTGCTAAATTCAGGTATGACTCTCAAGCTTCAGCCTTCATTGTTATTATAACATTATAAGTTATCCCCATAATTCTGAAAATAGCACTAAAATTTAGCAGATAAATTGTAAATCCGTTGCTAGGATAGAATGTGTTGTGCAACAAAGTGCAAAGACTTATTTAAAATAATCAAACACAAAACCTAAGAAGACGCCCACCAAATAGGCAACACACAACACACGAACAACAACTACCATGTAAGTACAGCAGACAATAACCGAAACCTCATTACATTATAGGAAAATCTGAAGATGACCTACTCAGGTCGAAACATGTTGCATTAAAGACCATTGAGTCTTCTTATAATTATTATATGCATACATAACTAATTGTTACACAAGATAACCTATACTTCTAAGTACCTCACTAAAATAATTTTTTTTTAATCAAGGATCCTCATCATAAACGAAATGAACACGGAGGGATGGAGCCACGACTGTTACGCTATGAGCTTATTTCCAGACTTGTTTTAAAGTATGTAGAGTTCACCAACATCATTCTGGAAAAACGTACCTATATTGTACACTTTATAGCAGCATAGGTTAAAGTCTCAAGGTTGATGTAAAACACTTTCAAAAATTGAATTTTGTTTCAAAACAAGGTTGCGTGACTACCATAATAGAATTTTGACGTGTTCTTGTGATCGACATAGTGAGATAGGAAAGGACAAATGAAGGGGTGATAGAAGGAGCAAGGTATAAGTGTCTTGAGATATTGATTTCTACAAGCATAATCCAGTGCAGTACGTTACTACAGCTTATCCGCTAAGGAATCTGTCTGTGTGTTTGCAGAGTGAAAGCAATATATTACGTAACGAAGATGGAGAAAGAATACTTCATGCGTATGATAAATTTTCGACTTTTCATCCTGCTTTACTCAAAAATATTTTACGCACCTTTATGAACTTCCTATGTTCTGTTCAAAATGTGTTTACATCTTCTCGCTTTGTTGACTTGTCACTTACACCTCAGTTGCGGTCTCCTTGACGTCCAACACTTAAAAACACCCAGAACCTCACAAAATAACCATCAGTGAAAAATCTTGCACCTTAGCAGCACCAGATGACTACGTCCCTCAACTTCCGTAAACTCATCTTTGTGTACAAGCAAGCTGTCAATATTCCTACACCACCGTCTCGCAGCCTTGGAAGAAAGGGAGGCTGTAGAGTCGAACACGGGCTGTTACAGTTTGTTTACGTAATTTGCACAGATTTTTATACTAATTATATCACAATTCGAAATGTTGACACTACAGAATACCTTTAATATTAGAGCCTCTTAGGATTTTATAAAACCCGATGTTCAATACCGTGTTCACAAGAGCCATATTAATTCTACCTACAGTAACATGCCTTCAAGCCACGTGACCATACCCAATTTATCTAACAATCTTAGTACGAGGTATTATTTCATTTTTACGCCTACGTCTGTTGAGTACACGACACTTCACCGCACACACAACATCCCAAGCCACAGTACACGACACTTCACCGGACACACAGCATCCCAAGCCACAGTACACGACACTTCACCGGACACACAGCATCCCAAGCCACAGTACACGACACTTCACCGGACACACAGCATCCCAAGCCACAGTACACGACACTTCACCGGACACACAACATCCCAAGCCACAGTACACGACACTTCACCGCACACACAGCATCCCAAGCCACAGTACGCGACACTTCACCGGACACACAGCATCCCAAGCCACAGTACACGACACTTCACCGGACACACAGCATCCCAAGCCACAGTACACGACACTTCACCGGACACACAACATCCCAAGCCACAGTACACGACACTTCACCGGACACACAGCATCCCAAGCCACAGTACACGACACTTCACCGGACACACAACATCCCAAGCCACAGTACACGACACTTCACCGGACACACAACATCCCAAGCCACAGTACACGACACTTCACCGGACACACAGCATCCCAAGCCACAGTACACGACACTTCACCGGACACACAGCATCCCAAGCCACAGTACACGACACTTCACCGGACACACAACATCCCAAGCCACAGTACACGACACTTCACCGGACACACAACATCCCAAGCCACAGTACACGACACTTCATCGCACACACAGCATCCCAAGCCACAATACACACTTCACCGGTCACACAGCATCCCAAGCCACAGTACACGACACTTCACCGGACACACAGCATCCCAAGCCACAATACACACTTCACCGGACACACATCATCCCAAGCCACAGTACACGACACTTCATCGCACACACAGCATCCCAAGCCACGATACACACTTCACCAGGCACACACATCATCCCAAGCCACAGTACACGACACTTCACCGCACACACAACATCCCAAGCCACAATACACACTTCACCAGGCACACACAGCATCCCAAGCCACGATACACACTTCACCAGGCACACACATCATCCCAAGCCACAGTACACGACACTTCACCGCACACACAACATCCCAAGCCACAATACACACTTCACCAGGCACACACAGCATCCCAAGCCACGATACACACTTCACCAGGCACACACAGCATCCCAAGCCATAGTACACGACACTTCACCGCACACACAACATCCCAAGCCACAGTACACGACACTTCACCAAATGCCAAAATGCCAATTGTATGTGTATCTGGATGCCATAGATATTTGTGATTCTTTGATGCGCCCCCTGAGGATGGCAACTTGATTGCAGAATCGTATGTAGGGGTTACAAATATACCTTACTTTGTTAATAATTATTGTGTATTATTTGGTTTACCTTAAACTTATATAATTATTTTACATTTTCTCAATCCCAGTGAAGTAGTAGACCCACAGTCATAAGGTATTTGGTTCGAGGCTTGACTAGATACCAGGTGAGCTGACTGCAATTCCAGTCCCTGCATTCCCTTTCTGAGGCACGACGGCTTCATATCGATATTCTACATTCCACTATACACACGAGTTTCTCATCACTTCTGATGCTAAACTATATTCCTACATGACATAGGGCACTAAGCCGCTGGCTAAACTGTAATTTATAACACAGCACCTCTAAGTAAGTGTTTATAACGTGGTTGTGGTCCTTTAAGAATGATGTCAACATTTTATAAACTTACACTGATTTTTAAACGACTAAATTAGTTTCTTCGGTTACTTTGTGTAAGGAAATTTTTTCCAAACTTTTTCCCCACGGTCGAACTCCTAAAAAATTTTTCTTAATCCGAGGAACCCCTACGTAAGAAAACGTTTACAAGTCAGAAAATGTTGACATCGGGGAGTAAAATTAAATTACTGTTAAATTATTATAAAGAATATTTATTTGTAAAAAGCATATATATATAGTGTAATCTGACTTATAGCCTATATATATATATATATATATATATATATATAGGCTATAAGTCAGATTACACTGTAAGAAAAATATTAAAGCATTTATCCTGCATTTTTATATTATATAATCTTCTTTTCAAATATCAAAACATTAAGTCAAAACAAAGTTTATTTAAACTTATAAGCAAATTTCACACCCAAAGTCAATATAACTTTTATTTCAGTGTGAATTTTGGGCTTATTTCTTTTACAGAAATGTTGAATTCTTGGCAGAATTTTCGACAAACATGCTAGCGGTTCTTCCTTGACTGACAGGAGACGGTTTCGTTCTTTGCTTTTAATGTTTGTCAGACATGAGAAAGCTAGTTCATATAGGTAAAAAGTTTAAAACTGGAGTAAGATGTGCATTGCTTTTGCTGAGATCACAAAAACACACTTTTCTCATTGAAAACCAAAACATATCAGGTAACACCTAATTTAATTTTATGTTATAATTTAGACGGCACCATAGTTCAGTCAGTTGTTCTTCTTTTAGTCTCAGTAAATCTTATATTTCTGATGACGAAAAAAGGCTTACTCCAGTACTGACAACTGCCGGACACACATTCTCGCAATATTTCGAGGGATAATTGGATTTCTTTCGCGGTTATTTCAAAATATTCGTACAAACATACGGTGCTTTTCTGTGCCCTCGACTAACTAAAGTCCGTCGATTAATATCACCAAACATTAAAGCCTAAATCCCAGTTGTGTCAGGCCTTTTTTTAACAAACACCACAGCAGCCCTCACTCTTCTCTGCAGTTTTCATACTGAGTAAATTGGATCTGCAAAGCATATGAGATTGTCTGTATTCGGAGGTTTGCGTAAAGCTAAATTAGCCAGGAGGGCCAGCCCACAATTTTTCTCTTTATGACGTAAGCTGAGTATATGTACGTGTATCTCGCTTCACATTAGAACATCACATAGACCTGCATCACTCTCTCGTCCTATCAGGTTCACTTGAACATCTGCTCTGCGGTTGTATTTCCATTAAGTATGTTTTGTTCTATATGCCTCTTTATCTCTGTCCCTTTCCTAGCATAGAAATACGCTCAAGTTTATCACCAGATGGTACCAAATAAACCTAGGATTTCAGCAAAAAACTCCTCAGTCAGTGATGCTGCCAACAATCCTGTAAGTGCCCGTAACAGAAAATACTCACCGAGATAGCATTATTCCTGGTTCACGAAAATTCTAAATTTCAAATAAATTTAGGGAAAATCCAAGTCTTTGGAAGTGTTATGCCGTGCCAACTGGTAAATACCGACGTTTCTAAGAAGCGTAGTATCATACATGACTGTTTTCTACGTAAATATGATTAGTAGTAAGTGTATTGTGGTATATGCACTTGATATTTCGTAGTTATTACCAGCATAAGTCCAAAACAACCGACCCTTCAATCCCACAAGAAGATTGGTCTGATATGTTAAGTCACAGTTGGTCAGCACCCGCTGGTGCATTCGTGTCTTATCAGTGTCAAGGGCTAAGTTTTCGACTGAAAGTAAGAACATCCGTGTGAAGCTAAGACATAGGACATGTTTAACTGCTGTGTTGATTGAACCATCAAGTCATGTAATAATTTATCCTATATAATACAGGTGATTTTGTTATTAACATTCAGTTGATAACTACACGTTTCGGATCATGTAAGCCATCATCAGGCTAACCAAAGTGGGTATAGAATGCTAAAAACTGTTACACATATTGGGGGGTACAAAGTACGCAAAAGCATTGGCTCTGTTTTCTGTATCCATTTCGGTTAATCTAATTATGGCTCACAAGAGTTGAAACATGTAGTTATCGACTTACTGTATATCAGTCTATTAATAATAAATCAACTGCGGTATAAAGTGCAAGTTATTACATATTTCAATACTATGACTTATGTCACCACACGAAACCCCCTCTGTTTCTTATATGTACTGATCCTTCTAACTACACAGCGGACATTCTGGACGTTTTAAGCATCCTGGTTATTACTCTACTAGCACTCTACGTAGCACCGGTTATTATTCCTCAGTACCTGTAATTCAGTTGCAGTATTTCCCAATATAATACACAGGAAGGGAACTTGAAAGTTATTTGAACACACAACACTTGACCAACAGATGCACTCTTATTATACGTTTTTGTACTTACAATACAGTCGCTGTGAATCAGTCCAACATGTTTCGATCCCTTGTTGGAACCACCATCAGGGACTTTTTAATTATAAATTACACATTACAAACTAACAATACAGGTACACATTAAAAGTACAAGATGTATAAAGGTTAAAGCTGTAGGCTATCTCTCTGTTGGGTCCTTGATCCACTTTGTTTCGGAAATTGTCTGTTTACATGTGGGAGGATAAGGCAGTACATTTTGTATTTTTAATATGTTCCTATATTGTTAATTTGTAATGTGTACTATTCAGTTCACCAACAAATGCACAAACAGTAAGTTAAAATGCACGGTGAAAGTAACATAAAATTTGTAATGTGTAATTTATGATTTTAAGGGAATGTCCCTGATGATGGTCCCAACAAGGGATTGAAACATGTCGGACTGATTCACAGCGACTCTATTGTAAATACAAAATGAATAGTATAGAGTTAAAAGTTACTCCTTAAGTGTCCTAATGGATCCGTCATTAGACTCCGTTCCATCTACATCAGTATCCCATCACCATCCTTCGGGATATACCACAACAGTACCTCCAATTCAGGGTCCAGTACAGCAAGCAGAAAAACTGTTTCGACCACTTCGTAGTGAAGAAGAAGAAGGCATTAGGCTCGTCTGAAACGTCGGAAACTATTTACCAGTCAACATGGCTTAACATCCCAGAACACATGAATATTTATCAACACTTTTGAGAACCTAAAATATGGAAGATTTAGCGCAGTGAAATTATATTGCGGATTAAGCAGGCTTCCGACATGGGAAGTTTGTAGTCCGTCCATATCGACTTTGTGCTGCCAAAACAGCGATTTTGCCTACAAAATTATGGTGGTAAAAAGCGTTGGAAAATATACACTTAGAAGACGGTGAATCCGATGGAAAAATCGCGTGAAACTCTATGACAGGGAGATGGATTCTGTTGATCGGAAGTGGCTGGAACTGGCTCATAATCCAGTTCATTGATCTTACCCATTATCGATGTTAAGTAGTGCTCTTTTGTACGGAACTTAAGAAGTTAGTACAGTTGCCTGTTCATGTATTAGTGGTAAACCGATGGCCATTTCAGCTGAAATATTGCAGCTATCAAGAAAAGCCAGCTGAAGTATTAACAATGGATCGTAAGCCGTACTGTAGCGTCAACAGATATGCTGATTACGCTCGGACAGACACCAGTTCGTGTTTGGGTCGAGGAAGTACCCCAAACGAGCGGAACAACATATCACACACACTTCTTAACAATCATTTATAACTTACGCTGGAACTGTGAGCTGATTAATGAAAGACACGAGAAATGTATAAGATCCATCTTCAGCATCAAGGTCTTTGAATACAAATTTATTTCACAAAGAAATTTGACTGTACAAATTTGCATATGTCAAGAAGTGAAAAATTAAACAGCAAAGCAAAAACCAAGGTCCAACAAACCAGGAAAGATATTAATGCAGTGTTAGCAGGAATTCTAACAAGTCGAGCAAGTGGGTGGAGCCAGAGTCATAGCACTGTGCTCATTCAAAGCTGAATATCCTTAGGTTACTTTACTTTTTCGAACAAAAAGTACACCCCTGTATAAAACATTTGCATCAAGAACAACTGCAAATTAAAGGCTTAAAGAGGAAAGCAACTGATACACATCTGAAGTCTTCACGGCAGTGTAGTCAGGTTATTGTCCTCGACGTTGTCAAACCGTTTAGTCTTATCAATGGATAAAAAGTTTCGGAGGAAATATTTACCTTCATATACAAGGTTGAACGTGGAGGCTCCTTGCTCTTCCGAAATGTTCGTATACTACACGGCGCCTCAACACTGAAGGAAAGAGTCTGAATTGAACATTTGTTAGATGAACGTGTAGGTCAATAATAATTTTTTTTATACTTCCAGCTACAAGAATATTTCAAGTGTAGTTTTCAAACCATTTATATTCTGCAGTAATGGCATACAAAACACAGCAAATTAAAAGTTGAGGATAATTACAGGAAGTCGGTCAAAATAACAAATGGTTTGATAAAGTGCACTAATACTTCTCTCATATACAGACAGAAGATTGTTTCAACAGTCCACAGGCCCACGTTAGAGCTAGATATGTACACTATGGCGTCCAGAACTACCCAACCCTGTGATCACAGTGGCGTCGCGGTTCTCCTCCATTCCAGCATAGAGAGAGGTAGTTCGAATTAAGCTCGGTGTATTGATGTATGATTCAACCTGTGCCTTCCTGCATCGACAAATGCCTTACAAAGAAACACCGTTCTGCAGAGGTTTTAACACTAACTTGCATTCCACTATGAGATACAACAGAAAACTGTGACTAGGGGTAAAGAAACAAAAAAGCATACGAAGACAGAGTGCCATAGGCTACTTTGAACTTCAAAGATATGAAATATACGTATAAATCTCTTTCTTTCTTGGTCTGACCTCTTCTACCTACTCATTGTAGGTGTAGAGGGTTATTGTTGCACCTGGTTACACTCAATGACAAACACACACACACACTCGGTAGGACTCCTCTGGACGAGGGATCAGCCCGTCGCAGAGACCTCAACCTGACAACATACAACTTTCACAAGAGACAGACATCCATGCCCCCGGCGGGATTCTAACCCACAATCCCAGCAAGCGAGCGCCGCAGACCTACGCATTAGACTGCGCGGCCACCAGGATCGGTCGTAAAAAATCTCACTGGAACAAAATGAATGAGACAATATATCAACATGATTGGGCCGTAACCACAGATATTGTTGTGTTGCTGTAGAAATTTCAGTGGCCAAGCAGTAATTTATAATTGAAGAATATGTAGCTAGATTGTTGAAGTGACTTTTGTATTTTGATGGTGTTGTATATAAATTATGAGCACAAAGACACGTCCATAGGGGTTTACTGAAGAAACGTACTTATTTACAAAACTCACAGGCGGACGTTTGATTAGCTTGTATTACACCAGCAGCCAGAAAATTTTGTTTTCTTACTGTAATCTACGCGTACAGCTTAAATAAAATGATCTCATGACTCCAAAAGTAGACAGTTCGTGGAACAGAGTATCAGGGATTAGTCACATCAACACGACAAGACTATGCACTTAAACAACATTATTCGGTGTTGTAAAGACGTAACGATAACCACTAATTTGCGTGTACGTGGACCTCACGAGGATAGACGTTATTTTCATTTTAATTAGAAAGGTGTTAAACTCTGGCAAGACCTTAGAGGTTAACAAGTGCACCACTTCACTCAGCAAACACTTCGAAATCTACACGTAAATGACCACTTGTCAGGACAGTGACTCGTGAATTGAATTGTACTTTATTAAATGCACAAGTTGGTTGATGTATTAACTGTAAGCACATGCACGGTATGAATAACATAAATTTATTAAATGCACAAGTTGGTTGATGTATTAACAGTAAGCACATGCACGGTATGAATAACATAACTTTTATGCACAAGTTGGTTGATGTATTAACTGTAAGCACATGCACGGTATGACTAACATAACTTTATTAAATGCACAAGTTGGTTGATGTATTAACTGTAAGCACATGCACGGTATGACTAACATAACTTTATTAAATGCACAAGTTGGTTGATGTATTAACTGTAAGCACATGCACGGTATGAATAACATAAATTTATTAAATGCACAAGTTGGTTGATGTATTAACTGTAAGCACATGCACGGTATGAATAACATAAATTTATTAAATGCACAAGTTGGTTGATGTATTAACTGTAAGCACATGCACGGTATGAATAACATAAATTTATTAAATGCACAAGTTGGTTGATGTATTAACTGTAAGCACATGCACGGTATGAATAACATAAATTTATTAAATGCACAAGTTGGTTGATGTATTAACTGTAAGCAAATGCACGGTATGAATAACATAAATTTATTAAATACACAAGTTGGTTGATGTATTAACTGTAAGCAAATGCACGGTATGAATAACATAAAAAAAATCGGAAGAAGAGATTCGTTTCAGAGGTAAAACTCCTGATTTGTATTAGGGAGGTGTCCGGCTCGAATACCGTTCGGAAACCGACTGATCTGAGGTATTATGGATTTTATTCAGTCCCTCCTTAAAAATTCTGGAAGATTTCCTTACACTGAACCTCGACCACTTCCTTCCACATCTTTGCTAATTCATTATACCGTACCATCCTAACGTATGACGCTACATAATCTTTCAGATCTTTTCAGTTTGTTGCAAAGGAGGTGAGGTTGAAAAGCGAAACGCAAATCCTGGGACGCCGAACATTGGGTGCAATATGCCGGCCGGTAGGAAGTCAGGTCAGCCCGAAGGGTCTCCATGGTTACAAGCCCGCATCTGTCTCAGTGTCATTCATCTTCGGACGATAGATACTCGCTGGCCGCTGCAGTTCGTCATTCCATTCAATAACCAGACATAATTTGTAAGTGCCGGTGTGGCTTATTTGATTTACTATCATGCGAATGACAAGATAGATCATGTCGTCCCTGAATCATAATGAACTTCTGTTTGCTTTTAATATGCCAATGATATTTGTGTGCATTAAATCGCTGAAAGAGTGTAGAATATACTGAATGGGATCAAAATATTTGTTCTATTACGTTTATATACAGTGGCAATAATTAAAAAGCAACAACACAGCTGAAGATATTGTGGTTTACTTTCATCTGAAAAACAAGGCTGATACAAATGGTTGCAAACACGACTTTATTTTATAAAGAAACATTGAATTCGGAATGATTAAAAGGCGGTAAAGTCAAACGTTCGTCCTAGATGAGGCCATTAAGGACCAGAGGGGAAGCAGAAGTATAGCTCTATTCTTTCTTTAACTTCAGCGCTAGATTGGGGTGGGTGGTCAAAGCCACGCCCCGGCCACTTTACCTCCGAGAAAGAGACCAGGTACCTACTGTACAGGAAGCTGGGTGGGACCCAGGGCCGTGCTGGACGGTTGAGGAAAAGTTCGCCCCAAACCGAGATTCGATCCCTGGACTGTCCAGTCCGTAGTGAGTCGCTATACCGACCGCGTTATCCCGGCCTACGATTAAAAGGCGGATAAATGCCATTTAATATGCAGCATTTATATGCTGTGAGGATTAAATAACGAAATCCAAGGTGTATATCATTTCTGTAAAAGCTATGAGTTGCTCACGTAGTAACAAAAATGTACAAACGTTTAAGGAAAGTTACAGTTTATTACCGTGTTTGAAAGATCCGCTTGCTGGAAGCTTAAGTTTTATGTCCGCTGATGTTTCTTTCTTTCTTTCTTTCTTTCTTTCTTAGTCTGACCTCTTCTACCTAATCAATGTAGGTGTAGAGGGTTATTGTTGCACCTGATCACACTCAATGACAAAAACAGACACATCACACTCGGTAGGACTCCTCTGAACGAGGGATCTACCCGTCGCAGAGACTTCTACCTGTACAACACACAACATTCACAAGAGGCAGACATTCATGCCCTCGGAAGGTTTCGAACCCGCAATCCCAGCAAGCCAGCGGCCGCAGACCTACGACTTAGACCGCGCGGCCACCAGGATCAGCTGCTAATATTTTCTTAAGATAAGTTTTTGTTTTGTAAATTTCACGAAACACCAGACTCTGTTTCTTAGGATCACTTCAAACCCATTTTAAAATAAGCGTCAGTGTAATAACAGAAAAAAAAAAGTTTCCGATGATATTCAATTACACCTCTGCTGAAGCCCCCAAATAATTCGTCATGTAGAAGCTTACAGTCTACAGCGAGATGAATTCAAAACAAAATTCAATTAATCTCACGGGTAAACAGAAACTTCAGCACTTTACTGTGATGGCTGAAATACAAAGAAACTCACTTAAGTACATAATCCTATTACAGAAGGCACCCCATTAATAATACTTTGTCACTTAATCACTCTTCTCTCCTAATGAAGCATAATTCTTTACGTGCAAGCACAGGAAAAAATTAATTGAATATTAAAACTACCAGCAGTCACTTTAAAACGAGCTAAATTATACGGCCTATCTTTTATTAAGTGTGGTTTCAGAGCGGAGTTCAAGAACGCTTAATGATTTACACAACATTATTAGAGAGATAGAACTAAACTCTACATTCCGCCGTCATTTGCCGCTTTAAATGCAAATACGCGACACACAGAAGAAGCAGGTGTTGTGTAGAAGAACAGAAATACCTATTCGCTCCATACCTCGCTATTTTAACTCAGTAGATTTTTAATTAGGGCCGATCCCTCGTACAGGGGAGTCCTACTGCACAATCACCCTATATAACTATGATGAGTAAGTAGAAGAGGCCGGACTAAAAAAAAAAGATTTTTAATTGACTACAATTCGGATTCTTCAAAAGGTCAAGTCTAATAGCCCGACCTGTGAAGGTATTTCTTGTTCTTTCTGTATTTATACCGTAAATGTAAAGACAACCTGTCCCCGTGTATGCTATAACTACATATTAGGGGAGCAGTCAGTACCCTCACTCATTCTTAACCTCGGCACTAGAGGGAGGTGAGTGGTCAGCTTCACCCCGGGAAACTTCACTCCATGCAATGAACAGGAGGCTACGTGGGCTTCAAAATTGGTCTGGAGATTTTGGAGAAAAGAAAAATCTCTTTCCCTATCGGGAATCGAACCACAATTCCTTCGTCGTCTAGGCCACAGTCTAATGAATATACGGACTCCCTGTATTTATACTACACGCAAGACATGTCACCACCAATATCATTCCGCCAACGAACGTCGTGGTCGAGTGCGCAGCATTTCTGATTCCTAGTCACGAGTTTCCGGGGTTAACAGCTCAGTTTACGATCCGGATATCCTATGGATTTGCGTGGTCTATCTCAGTCCCTCCAGACAATAGCCGGAATACGAGCTACCCTAATTATACCACGACCGTTTCCTTCCATATCTTTTCCATTTAATTATTCACGACCATCCAAATAATAAGCAGCGATAGCGTGCTATTATATTGACTAAGTTATAGGTCAGGCGACCGAGGAATCGTGGTTCGGTTTCCGTAAGTGCGAGAGATTTTTTCTGACCTTCAAAAGCATCCAGACCGGCTCTGGATTTGATCCGGCCTCCTATCCAATGCGTAGTTGTGGGTTATTTCCCCGGGGTAAAGCGGCAGGGACGTGAAACTGACCACTCATTTTCATCTAGCGTCGAGGTTGAGCCTGAGTGGAGTTATACCTCCACCCTTCTGCATGTCTTCATGGTGTACACAGGGACAAACTTGCCTTTTAAATTTTTAACATCCAGTCATTCGATCCAATATTGTAGGTTACTGAGAGAGATTTTACATACATTACACACAGAAATGAATTGTGGAAACTAAAGCAGTGCAATAGGTGGCGCACGTTGAAACAGTCAAAACGAAGTAGGTCATGCCCTCTGGCTGGCTTTTCATCATAACACAAATAGCAGTTGTCACTTGCATGCGGTGTAGACAGCGAACGGCTTGTGCAGGTAAACATTTACATTATAACGCTTAAAGAAAATGAACAATAGGAAGCTAATTGGTTGTTAAATTAATTAGTGTCTTGTTTCGTCAGTGGGGTAACAGGATAGCGATCAGGCTGAAAGTGGATGTGATTACGTTGATAGAGACAACATAATGTATCATACACAGCTAAATCCCTTCCTTCCAGCAGTGTTGACACATACGTGAGTGTGCAGGTCCACAACAAAACACCTGTGATGGTCATCTGGGACGCTGCCCATTTCAGCTTTGCGGGTATCTATCTGTGTTACTGTATTTCAAAAAAAAAGAGCTCGCTTTCTGCATCCAGCCCCATGTGTTTAGGTTAATCAAAATTCACTTAGAAATTCTCATACTCAACAACACTTTTCCATACACATCGAAATTCAAAGTTTAAAATTTTTAATTTTATAATCTTGTTACTAAAATGTATTATAATCAATTAATTAAGATAATGTTCTTCCTTAAGTTGCGGTGTCACATTTCACAATATAAATACAAAAATTACTATTAATATGCATTTTCAAGAAGAATGGTCTCAAGATATAAAAATAACAAGAAGAATGGAACAGAGCGGCTAGAATTATGTATATAATTTTGATGTAGAATATTTGTACAAGGCGAACGCTTCCGCGACTGACAAAGGCACGTGTAAGTAATATTAAAATTGATATTAAGGGAATTAAGATTGAAAATTGCGAATGGTTTGTAGCAGATTGCCATCGACCCCAGCGGCAGGCACTATTTCTGTTAGCAGGAATCGACTTTCGAATTCTAACATCTGGTGTTAAAATTCTGTTCGATGGTGGAAGAACTTATATAAGTTATGTCTCGAAAATGATAAAAACAGAAACCGACAAGTTATTTCATTTAGTTACGGGATACGTGTTCTGATAAAACGATATACACATTAAACACCCAACGAAAGCATACATAATAAATCGTGATGGGACTTGATAGTGAAACATGATAAAAAGGAATAATAATTAAAACATTAAATTAGTTGCTCAGTTTTTTTAGTAATGGTGGTAATTAATTATTATGTTTAAACTAAGACCGACGTTACATACGCCACCAGCGATACAAATGAGACAGGTAGATCAGTTAGTGTAGTGACTAAGATTAGAACTGGAAAATCGGTGTTCAGTTCAAGCAGGGAGCAAGTGTTTCTCTCTTGGCTACAGCTGGCTCTGAGATCCCTCCAAAATCTTACGAGTATTGACGGGGTACAGGAAACTATTTCCTTGTTGGTAAAGCGGCCACCAACCACCAGTCTCAAAGTAGTGTGGAAGGTTAAAAAGGCTATAGCACTGAGTAAATTATAAGCTCAAGGCCGCTGTGGACAATTCGGTTGGTATCCTGAGAGATCTAGATGTCAGAATGGTGGTAAAATTATTGAGTGGTTTATCGATTAGTAGTTTTCACTATGCAACGGTCTGCATTAAAACTGAGATTAAATTATGCCTGATTTATAAATTACATTTTATTCCCCTGAGGCGTCTGAGGTCTTTGATCCAATAACCATGCACTGCTGGTGTCGCCCTTAGTTAGCAGTTCAGGTAAGGCCATGACACGTTAAATGTCACCTGTCTTAAGAGCTACCCGCCTCTTTCCTGAAAGTAGTAAAAGAAAATTAGTACAAGAAAGCGGAACTCCACCTTTTACTTTCACTAATGGCTTTGGTCACGAAGCTTTCTTCTCGGTTTCAAAGCACTGTTTCTCTTAATGTTAGTGTGAGACGTGTTTTAGACACGTGTTACCAGTCTGGCAAAGGAAATGGAATTGTAGTGAATGACTGCGTTACTGAGTCTGCCTTCAGAGTGTTCCACTGAGTGCTGGAGTAACGTAGCGACAAGTAAGCACCTCTGCATTCACTGCTTATTATACAAAAAACACAAAGGTTTCATTCATAATACAGTATCTGCAATATAGAAATACACATTTCTTTCATTCTTATCTTAATAATAGGCAATGTGGGTTGGTTAACGTAATTTGTAGTAAAAGAAAGCATATCCCTGCTTTCTGTATGTGAAATATAATTACTGCAATCCGAAGTGCTTTTGGTGATAAAAAGTAGAAAGAAATTAAATTTTTAATTCGACTTCCTGAAGTCTCAGTATAAAAGCACTTGGCATGGTTATACGTAAGGAATTTTAAATACTTAATGTGTGAGATTTGTTCTGTCATATACTGAAACATTCTAGTGTTTGCGTAGATAATTTGTTCCCTTAGTCCAATAGAAGACAGTATTAACGACATAGATTCTATACATCCGAAAGAATAATTATTTGTAAAACATTAAAAAAACGGGTAGTGGAGAGTTGGGAGATACCGTCTTATCACTTGTTAGAAGAAACTGAGTAAAACCATGCGTAACGTCATAGAAACAGCCAATATTTTATAGATCTGAAAGCGAGACCTGATAAGTTTCCAGTACGAATGACGAATTATAACTTCTATACTTGCTACATCGGAATGCTCGTCTGGAACTCAGCTGGGATGCCTGCTCAAACAGTTGTCAGAGAGTGTTACATGGAGGCGAGAAGAACTGACGTAGGGACCGTCACGCTGCAACACGTCATACAATTAAATTAAGTTATAAACCAACCGATGCACATTAAAACCACTTTTTAAGTAGCTTTATTATAAAATTGTTACAATTTTAACAATTGTAACAATTTTATAATAAAGCTACTTAAAAAGTGGTTTTAATGTGCATCGGTTGGTTTATAACTTAATTTAATATGACGAAGATGCACGGTGTCAACAGTGTGAAACGTCATACAATATTCAAGCAACAGTCGTTGTTAAATATCTATTCCGCCGATTTCGATCCTCTGGGCTGTGACGTTGTGTGTCCTGTTAGACACCTACAAGTGATTTCGAACAACGTGCTGTCTCCATCTTCAAGGTGTCGCATCAAAGAAAACATTAAGCTCCATAGATACCGCAAACCAGACCGGCCCTGGGGCCCATCCAGACCTCCGGTACAATTCGTACAGAGTCTCTTTCCCGGGGGTAAAGCGGCTGGGACGTGGCGTTGACCACACACCCCTTCTAGCGCCGAGGTTAAAGAAAAAGTAGAGCTATACCTCTGCTCCCCCTCTGGACTTTCATGGCCTGTTCTAGGGTGAACGTTACCTTTTTAGTTATCGCAAACAGAAGAAAGACACGTGTTACACGGACATTCTTGTTTTCCTTAAACTCTCCGTCCCAATTTTCCTGACGTAAGGCCATGTCCTTTGTTACGTGTTACCAGATTGTCAGCACATTATACAATTAACCCTTTCAAAGACAAAGCTGTTCTGAACATCACATGAATATTCAGTTACTAAATCCCTGAATACTCAAAATATAGCAATTATGAACTTCAAAAGGATAATGAACGTTCGGAAATTTTACTTTTGTTGATTCTGAAAACCAGAAGAACTCTGGGCGAAATATCGCGTTCTGTAATATTTAGCCACGTGGCACGTGTAAATACCACCCTTTAGTAACACTTGAAAGGCCAATAAAAAAAGCAACGTGAAAGTATGTTTTTATCCAAAAAAGAACTGCTGGATTTGAAAGTTCCCAGTCTTCGTCCAAATTGTCCTTCAATTAAGAGTAGAAATATGATTAATATAAGAATGGAGCATTGGCAGAATAATACTGACAGGGGAAAAGAGATGTGAGCGGAGCAAAACCTGTCACAGTGCTACTTTTTCCACCACAAATACCACACAGATTGGTCCGGATTTGAACCCGGGCCTCCGCAGGAAGAGGCCTGCCACTAACCGCACGAGACATGACAGGGCCTTAGACACTATTATTAACCTGAATATTTAAATATTCAGTTCGTACCGCACAGTGAACACTCTCCTTCTCCGTTACAAAACCCAATCAGTTGATGTATAGAGAAATAATTACTGCGCCGAAACACATACAAAAACGCATAAATATACTCTGGGTATAACTTACAATTACCGATTGTTGAACCTCACCAGGCTCTAAGTAAGTGTAGGACAAACAAATATCCAAGAATGGGTACATTATGAACATAATTACTGTTGAAATATAAAATTGAAAACAATTAATAATGTCTTTTGGGTTACATGAAATACTACTTAATACCCCATTCGTCCGTACCGCTCAGATAATTGTCCGTTTGACTGACTCATAATGCTGTGACTACTGCGCCTCTCCAAAGTCCTTTCAAAATTTAATAACAACTTTATGTAATTAATAATATAATAACAAAATTTAAACTACGATTTTATTCTTAGAAGAATTTATCACATCAAGACACTCGACAGGAGAACTTATTATTGCGAGGCTGGGGCTGTCTTATACAAAATGAGCAGTTCTCAGTTTCTCAGAATTCAGAAGTGAGGCAAGTTCGCTTGTCTTTTGTTCTAATTACTAAACGAAATATGAGTGTCGTAGACTGAAGCAGGAAACGTCACTCACCAAATTATACTTTCCAACCGAACACTGAACAAATTCCATTCCAGGTTTTACATTAGAACATTTTGGCAGTATCTGGAAACTGTTTACTGCGCCTAATAATATGATGCCGCGATTATGGTTTTACTACTCGATAATAAATGTAAATTTACACATTTTTATCGAAAGAAATGTAACGGTTTAAGGTGTTTTAATTAATTAATTTTGTAGTCGGTCTTAAGACACGTCCACAGCCTCTTCCAAAGCAAGTTTTCGACACAGTGCATTCTCGTGCTTCCGCTTTCAATTTCCAGTAACTTCACTTTTCCTTAAGGTCATCCAGTATCTGCTTACGTCTTCTTCCTTGTATTCCCGTCACTTCTATCCTTCCCTCTAACTTTTCTTCAATCACGCGTTTTAGAAGGCAGTTTCTACGCAAGATGTGACCAATCCAGTTAGCCTTTCTCCTTTGTACTGTATGTAGGATATTCCTCTCCTCCTTGACTCTGTGTAATACGTCTTCATTTCTCACACGAATTTAATATGGCATTTCAATATCATACTCATAATTAGACAACTCTACAGAACGTCTCAACATTTCAATATCATACTCATAATTAGACAACTCTACAGAACGACTCAACATTTCAATATCATACTCATAATTAGACAACTCTACAGAACGACTCAACATTTCAATATCATACTCATAATTAGACATCTCTACAGAACGTCTCAACATTTCAATATCATGCTCATAATTAGACAACTCTACAGAACGTCTCAACATTTCAATATCGTACTCATAATTAGACAACTCTACAGAACGTCTCAGCATTTCAATATCATACTCATAATTAGACAACTCTACAGAACGTCTCAACATTTCAATATCATGCTCATAATTAGACAATTCTACAGAACGTCTCAACATTTCAATATCATACTCATAATTAAACAACTCTACAGAACGTCTCAACATTTCCCCCAGCTGGTACAAAGGTTTGTGGTGATGTCATATGAGGAAGGAATGTTGAAGTGGTAATCATATTGTCATGCACGATGAATTTTATATCCACTACAAAAAATGAAACTTAAAAGTTTTTCTGCACAGCTTGGATAGAATCTCAAAGTTCGTGTTTATTTTGCTGTTGTGAACCGTTCCTACGCTGATGTAAAAATGTGTCTGCATTTCATACGTGATGCCTGTATGTAAGGGAAATTTTACTTAGAATATAAACAAAATCCCGTATTATCCTGAAAGATTATGTATTCGTAATTTTGTCTACATGATAGGAGAACATGCCGGAAGGATTGCGTTTGGAAGGCCAAGGCGTTGATGGGATGATAATATTAAAATTAACCTTAAATAAGTAGGATAGAAGGATGTGGACTGGATTCGTCTGGTTCATGATAGGGTCAAATGGCGGGAATTTGTGAACACGGCCTTCAGGTTCCATAAAGTAAAACGAAATTTTTGATAGGTTGAGCAACTACTAATGTCTCAAGAAATATTCTTCTTCATATTGATAGATGCTTCTCTGTTTTCCATATTAAAATAATTTCGTCTCTTAACTTTGCGGTTTTGAAATGTTTGTCTTCGAGGAAAGAAAATAAATTACACGTGCCTGAAGAAGAAACGCAATATTTTGGATTGAGAACGTGAGCAATGTCGGACATTGTCTTTACATTAGCGATTTTAGTTGCATGCAAATATTGTAACAGACATAAACAATGAAAGCTGTCGAGTAATCAGGATTCCTGTTTCATATTTGGGAGCTCTAGGGTTTAAATCTTGACATTTTAGACCACCAGTCCTGACTGACGATTTCGTAGTTTTTCTCAGATCATTAAAGCAAATAGCAGGTTAGTATCTCAAATTAGACCATGACTGTTACCTTCCAGTCTTGCAATTCATTATTCACTGATCCACGTACAATTCAACAGCGTCAAATAGCGTCGCTAAGTACGTCAGAACGAAATAATAGATGTGCAAATTTTGTATGTATTATAATTAACATTTACAATACTTTTCTCTCAGGTTAACAACTAGCACTTGGTTACCCTACTTGTGTATATCGGTTTTATCAAAGCCAAGTTGTGACAAGCCAATAGGCCAGTACGATTTCGAAAAATTCATCAGTAACCTGAGAAAAATTTGCGAAATGTTTGTAAATGTACAGGCATATTTTATAGCTTACTATAGGTGTGTAGAGGTTGTAAAGCTATTTAGGTTTCTGCTGGCAACGTACAGCCTTTCAGGGACCTACAGAACTGTGCAGACCTGCACTTAAACCCTGACTGACAGAGATAAGGCGGAGAGGAACTCTCGGAAGAGATAGGGGAAGGCGAAGGAACGTGGAGCTCGCATTTTCCCGGTAAATGTGTATCAGACCTTTTGCCAATGAAAGAGTTTCTATCGGGTTCTCTCTCCTCCTGCTCCTTTCCTCCAGTCATCTGTAACATCGCAAATTCGTGAACATGTTATTCACAAGCTAGCTATTAAAACCCGACGGAAAACTGGTGCCGTTAGTGCAGCTGGACATTGCTAACTTCATTCCTTGTACAGCGTTGTGTACTCGTATAAAGCGGATCAAGTCTTTTGCATCTTATCGCACACTGTCAAAACAACAGCAACATAAAGCATATTTTTATGCAGCATTATATAACGTCAGCACAACAGCGTAAAGCATATTTTTCTCTTCATTTAGGGTGATATACCTTCAACATAGCAGATAATTAAAATAATCCGTAAGACAGTTAACCGGTTCTTAAAATGTACGCTAAAATAAGAAATGTTTCTTATTAATTGTTCAATCAAATAAGTTTTCGAAATGGGACCTTCCTTGTTCAATTCACAAAATCTCATGCAGGTGACTCGTAATAGCGTTCACAGGTTTAAACATGAATATTTCCGTTAATAGGAGACCGTGTTTTCGGTTCACTGACTTTTGGGAAAGTCTGTATATTACTTAATAGTTCAGTGACAAATTAGGCTCACTTATTGATAACTTAAAAATTACTTTTACAACATTTCCAGTTTACTACTCTCTAAAAGTTCGGATGATACAGCAGTGTGTCGAAAAACTTAGTCGCATAGCCTGCTACAGAGTCCTTACTTTGACCCATATCTTTGGTCATTTCCTAAAGGCTTCCTTTTCACTTCGAACGTGACTTATTCAGCGAGCCGGCAGCACCAGCTCAGTCGGAGAAGTTGTTACTGTCTGTGGTCGTCTGCAGTCGCAATGGAATAAAAGCGCAACATCTTGTGTTTCTGTACGATACATTTGCTAAATTTTGATCATACAAGAAGTGTGGCGTCGTAAGTACAGAAGAAGCTTTCCTGAAGCGCACTTTCCGAACACGAGAACAGTTTATAAATATGTGACAAGTTTGCAGCAACAGGTTAGATTTTATACAGTAAGAGAACACGCAGAAGGCATGAGCTAAGGGAGGAAAACCTGGATACGGTTGGTGCTAGACTGAGGAGATCTAGAAGAAAACCTTTGATTCTACTTGCGTAGCAAATGGTCGTGTCCGCATTATGAGCACGAACTGCGACAGAATTGCTGCACTTGGTAACAGCCACATACGACAACTGTGGTTCACGAACTGCGACAAAATTGCTGCACTTGGTAACAGCCACATACGACAACTGTGGTTCACGAACTGCGACAAAATTGCTGCACTTGGTAACAGCCACACACGACAACTGTGGTTCACGAACTGCGACAAAATTGCTGCACTTGGTAACAGCCACACACGACAACTGTGGTTCACGAACTGCGACAAAATTGCTGCACTTAGTAACAGCCACACACGACAACTGTGGTTCACGAACTGCGACAAAATTGCTGCACTTGGTAACAGCCACATACGACAACTGTGGTTCACGAACTGCGACAAAATTGCTGCACTTGGTAACAGCCACATACGACAACTGTGGTTCACGAACTGCGACAAAATTGCTGCACTTGGTAACAGCCACATACGACAACTGTGGTTCACGAACTGCGACAAAATTGCTGCACTTGGTAACAGCCACATACGACAACTGTGGTTCACGAACTGCGACAAAATTGCTGAACTTGGTAACAGCCACATAGACAACTGTGGTTCACGAACTCTGCGACACAGATGGCGCGGTGAGTGACGGTTCTGTTAAGCGGCGAAGCTCGGTTTATTCTCAGCGAACACGTGAAATCTCAGAAAAATAGCTTTCCCATGACAATCCACGAAGTGCCATTTCATGATGATGTAGGCAGTGTCTGATGTGCTATAAGTGCAACTAGGACTATTGGGCTAATATTTCGGAGAGCGTAAATTCACCCAGAGATATTACACATATTCTGACTCCAATATAAAGCCATATATAACTGAAGTAAGTTTAATACTTGTGGCCGTGCCATGGCTTAGGCGGTTAGTCGCAGGCCTCTCACCGCGGAGACCCGGGTTCGATCCCGGGTCGGTCCATGTGGGATTTTTTATGGATAAAGTGGCACTGGGGCAGGTTTTTCTCCGAGTACTTCGGTTTTCCCCTGTCAATTTCATTCCACCGGTGCTCCACTAAAATGGAAAATCAAGAAAAACTTAATCATCTTCATCAAAGGGTTAAACAAAAAACCTTCAAGGCTGCGGTGCGTCCGTAGCATCTACTGCGGGGCCCTTCAATAAAGAAAAGTTTAATTCTTCCACCGTGACTAATATACTGACAATTCTGATGGAGGTCTTGGGCAAGACACACTTGAATCCACGCAATGTACATGTCCTACTGAATTTCAGATACAGAGAAAGATTCAAACGAGTAACTGTTTGAAAAAATATAAAACAAATCATTAGTCCTTCTGACAGATGAGGCGACGGATAGCGCTAACACTGCTGAAAGTTATCGAAGATCTTGGACACTTAAATTTTAGCCAACCCTTTACGTAAAACGTGAATATTATTTGAAAAAAATTAATTATGAAACATAAGGCATTGTTGGGAACTACAAAAGTAATTGCGCAGCATTTTATTAAAAATGCCTAAATGTATAAACTGACTCTGTTTTCAGCTCTACTTGCGTCCTATCTATAAGACGGCGGTAAGTTACTCTTCTATCCATTCGAATATAAACAACCAATTATCTCTCCACAGTAGGCCAGGGATCCACCCCGAAGAAATCGCCTACAATTTTAACCATATTTTATACATTTTATAGTCTTAACATGTACTTATATTGTTGGTTTTAGTTTATGTAATTTATACTCTCACAAGGCATTCACGACGTAGATTAAGCTTGAATTCCACAGGAAACTTTTTGTGGTATGCGGACACGCTCTGTCGCCTATATCTTCTGGCACGTTAGATCATATTTTAAGTTTTAGTTTACATTTGTTTTGTTCTGATTTGTGAAGTATCAACTACATCACCTCACCTTTTGATCCTTATTTGGCTACTAGCAGCCTCTCGTCTGTTCAAATTCAGTATTATTTCTTCATTTTCTTCTGACAAGAACATAAGAGCATTTACTTATTAACACCAACAAATGCACATGGTAAATACATATACAGCGTGTATTAGAAACCCCTACATATGTTTCAACTAGTATTTTTTAATCATAAGGGTGTGATGACAAAGACTTGTCGAAACATATGTAGGGGTTTCTAATACACGCTGTATATGTATTTACCATGTGCATTTGTTGGTGTTAATAAGTTTATGACAAGATGCACGGTCTATATCAGGGGTGATCAAACCCGGCTCGCGAGCCACATGCGGCTCTTTGACATATAATGTGCGGCTCGCGGAAATATGTTGGCTGAGCACCTTTTTGTATTACAATTCAAATAAAAGGTAAATAAAATATTTTCAAACTTTATAATTATTTACCGGGTATACAATGAGAGTCCACTGGATTAAAACGTAAGTTTAATATTCATGGTGAGTAAATATATTTAAGAATTTTTGTAACAAAATATGCATGTAACAATAAAAACGTGTTTGTAATATTTGTTCATGTCTTGCGGTTCTCAAACATCTGAAGTTTATCGTATGTGGCTCTTACGTTAAGCAAGTTTGGCCATCCCTTGTCTATATAATATAAAATAAGAGCATTTATAAAGGAAACGCTGTGCTATGTGCTCATATACGAGCAAAAGTACAATTTAATATGCAGAAGTCCTTATACCTATACGTCTAATGAACTCTTCTTGACCAAACACTGACAGCGACACGAAACACCATACAAGTATCCATGGCAACCAGAGAGAAGCAATATTGTAGCACAGTCATTATTTGCTGCAGTGTCTGCAGATATATCCCACTGACTTTACAGCTTTTTTCGTGCTTTGCTGGTCGTTTTCGTTCCCCTTGTCGATTTGTCGAGCTGTGCAATTTTTTTGAGGGGGGGGGGACAGATTGGACGGTTTAGTCGTCCATCTGTCAGCCCTTTGGACTTTGAAAAGAGGATAAGTGTTGCTCCCGCCTCTAAATAATTGGATAGAGTCTTGTTCGTTCGGCTGGCCATGTTTCAACTGTCTGGCACACACGTACATGAGACACTAACTAAATCAGTGAAGGAGAGATATTGAGAACAAATAATCGCTCTGCTAGTCAAGATATTTACTGGCTTCTATGGAGCTCGAAGGTTCATTACCCGAGCCCCACACTTACCCTGTCGTGAGCCAGACAAATTCATGCAACAGCCTCACATCCTACTTCTTTAAGGTAATATCATTCTCCTAACAATACACAGTTTCTCCAGATTGGTCTGTTTCATACGGGCTTTCTAGCTAAAATTCTGTATACATTTCTCATGTCTCCGACGCGCGAAACAGCCCCGCCTTTTCCCTCATAATTCATTAATACGTCAAAAATGCATGACGAAAATCGTCAAAATAATGTCGCTTTTTGTATAATTTTACAGCAAAAAACGAGTACATTTTAGGTTATAAACACTCCTGTTTTCTACTTGAGGGGTCACGGGTTTCGAATTTCGACCCAGTTATTGGCTATTATGTCAAACTGCTCCTGATAATCCTCGTTCTTTCAGAGGGTGCTGTAAAAGTACTACACAACCAAGAATTCCCTCCCTCCACATCTTCTTGTCATATTGTATATAATCAACAAACATAACATTCAACGCTGCGTAAACAAAAAGAAGCAGCCGAAAACCTCGTCAAACAATCCTAGCCCAACAATAACAACCCAAAACATGTATACTGGTAAAATAAAATGTATTGCAGGAACCTGTGTCAGGTGAGCTGTAGTTTCGGCGGTGATTTGCCGTTGGGCTTCTCAGTGTTTACTTTGAAGATGAGAGTTACTTTAGCAGTAATTCAAATAACACAAATGCCTAAGTCAGTGCATTAACCACCCATTTCTAAAAAAGAACAAACCATTAGTAGTAATACAATACTATAACTGAATGGAAATTTATTCATGCAAATAAGTTATTCACTTTAAATGCATAAACCCTGCGTGCCATTCTGTGTTTGTCCGTCAGCTTTATGGAATGGAAAATTCCATGCACCCAAGCAAAACATGAACCAGTAAAATCAGTTATCTGGCAAAAGTAAACTCTTGTTGAGTTGATTATCTAACCAAAAACAATAGAGTGAATGCTATTTTGAATTTAATTAACTCTTTAAAGAGAAAAAATAATCAGAATTATACATAAAGGCTCAGTTCGTATCGCACAGTAAACACCATCCTGCTCCATTTAAAAGCCAATGAATTATGATGTACATATAAATTACCTGTGTTTGTTCTAAGATCCATACAACACACATAAATGCACTATGTGGACAGCACGTAGAATTTCTGAATATTAGGCTTGGTGGTAAATAGTAATCACTAGACTTTAAGAGGTTAAGGAACATCAACCCTCTGAAGGCTAAAATTATTCTTCATTACATATGCTATAAAAATTCAGCTCCTAACTCATAGAGAACAGAGCGTGCTTCCATTAGAAAAAAAAACAGTCGTTGAATGCTGTATAGGAAAATAATGGCTATTAACAGTTAACAGTCTACATCGTGTGGGAATAAATTTAGAGGTTTAATGTTAAACACGTGGTGATAAGTATCTTAACCATTAGGCTTTAAAGGACTAATGTGATACAAACTTTACACGTTTATTTATAATGGCAAAATTTTCTGTAGTTACTGATTTGTAATAAAATCTGATAAATTACCTGACAAAATTTAATTTGTAAACATAACCAATAATAAATTAATTTATAGTTATCATAGCGGAATCCCACAACAGGCCTACAAATAAAATATAAAAAGGAAAAAGATGACAGCGCTACGTCACAAACGCGATCTAAGATGAAAAGTTGCTTGTGTCATTTAACGTAAACACATGAGAATGCACAAAATCCGTTACATTGTTTCAGCTAGACCTACTGTTATTTACCTATTTATGTACGAACGATACTGCTGTGCACTTTGGCATGTCATTGGTTAACACACATAAGGAAATAGGAATGTGCACAAACATATAAATTAATAGAAACAAAGTGGCAACCAAATAGTTTCTGCATAGAAGGATATTTAAAAATTCTAAAACCACATATGTTTGATTATTAAGGATTGTAGAAATTAAACATAAAACAGCGCTTTGGATCATAAAACAGGACATTTAAACGTTGACCTCCATCCTCTGTGCTACACACAATGCGTAAAGAAATAAAACTGTGTAGTGTAAATATATTTTAGACCAACAGCAATTAAAACATGTGTTTACTTTTCAAACAGCACGAAATACTTCAACTGCCTTATTTATTGTGTTACATACTTTTTGCAATCACATGAAAGATTTGCCCTCTCTTTCTCCGTTACGTTTCTGCTTTCCTCACAGACAATCATGGAGGGTAAATATGAATCTCCCTGCATTAAAACACAAAAACTGCTTTTCATTTTGCTAAAGGTATTTACATTTCTAAGCTTATATGTATCTGTTATATTTCTTCTTTTGTATGCAGTTCAGAAGGTAAGTTCACTAGGGAGGTTGGTGTAGATGTAACACTCTACACCAGTATCCAGAATGTGTCCGGTTCAACGCGCTGTCGAAACACTGGACTCTCTGAATGTTTTCCGTGGTTCCCTGAGGTCCCTGTGGAAAATTCCGTCATTCTTCAGTCACCTAACATCCGACGTTTTAAAGCGTTAGATAGTGACAACGTCTCAAAAGAAGCTTCAACAAGGTATGTAGTTTCATTTTGAAGTGCCCTACGTCAGGTGTTATCAGATTCAATGCTTTGTATTGTGTGTGGAACACACGATTAAGGGACAGCATTGTCATTCTATCCTACGATTTTCTAAAAATTTAAATCAAGAAATTATATTATCGTTTTCACTTACTTCAAGTCATTCATACTACACATATATATATATATATATGTGTGTGTGTGCGTGCGTGTGTGTGTGTGCGTGTGTGCGTGTGTGCGCGTGAGCGCGTGCGCGTGTGCGTGCGTGTTTTATGTTCCTGTGGAGGAGTGAAGGGTTTGATCACACAAACATTTTTGTTGTGCTATTTTAATCTTTGTCTCCAGCAAATTTAACATGGAGCTACTAATTTCTCAAAAAGCTCCCTTCCATGGAGTTAGCTACACAGTTACAAATTTAACGTTCAGGAGCTGCAAAACACAAAGACAAAAGATTTTACCGTTATTTTAAACTAAAAAAACTTACTCAGCATTTTAGTGTTTTCAGGGAACCATCACTTACGCTTATGTACGAGTTCTGAATTTCAGATATCAGTTCATTAAAAAGTGTCTTACAAGGTAAAAGGCACGGGCGGATACTTGCGTATAATTGATACTTACAGAGGTTATATTCATATTTAAAGAGAAAAATGTAATCTGACTTAATTACGAGCAAACTGAGTCTTCGCTACAAATGACCGCGTACAATTCACGGTTAGGAAAATACAGGAAATGTGGTTTTTAAACCAAAAAAAATTATGTTAATACATTTTATACATCAGATTATCACTGACCTAAGCATTTCAGAAATGGCCCATACACTAACACTTTAAATTATATAAAAAAACATGTATTAGGCACAATTTACGGGTAATATTTTAGAAATGAAAGTCGTAAAACGATGGCAAATAATACACGTTCTGTATTATCTCACTTTATTTCATTTCTAGGGGCTGAATTTAAAGATACACAAGAGTAATTCAATATTTGTGCATTTCGGTAAAATTTAATGCGTTAATTTCTTGAAGTATTCTATGATTCTTACATTTCTTATGAGGCTGATTAAAGATGCATGTAGAAGGTTAAGAAGAGGCTAAGTAGTTATTAAATATATGCTGTATAAGAAACAGAAACAGCAGTTTATTTTTCCATCATTGTTTAGTTTAACAGAAGAAATGAAACAGAGTAAACATTTGGCAAGTTGCTACGAGATATCCTTTGTCCACGTAAGTTACAGTAAAAGCAAGTATACTTATCTGTATACACTGTTTTATTGACTGTATGGTGTTAGCGAGGCAAAGAGGTACCTGAATCCTCTTCTGTGCCATCCCTCAAAACGGAAGTGTTACAGTCATTTGTTTCAATTCCCTAACTTCTCTGCAATATCAACGATCAATACAAATATGAACCACAAAGCCAACATTCTAGAGAAATAAAAGAGAAATGAAAGTTATCTTCAAAAGCAGATTTAAGAAAGGCAATTCTATTGGTTCAGTAAAGGAAAAGTGACAAAAGTCCTTACTGTCACACACAGGATACGCCAGGGACAGAAGCGATCATCCATCATACTGAAAGCTGGAAATGACCACAGAACCCCACTCCCGGAAATCGATATATTGCCAAAGTGCCCACATACTCGATTACTGTCCGCTATATATTTTCTCTCTCGACGAAAAGGTTGAAGTCCGAAATTCATTTAATTCAGAATTTGTGATTAAACAGACATAGAGTTAAAGCAAATATCTTGTATTAGGAAGGTCTCTGGTTCACAAATTTAAAATGACTACCCTCAGTGTTGTTACGTAACTTGGAAGCACGAAAGTTGGTTAGACAACGGCTAATTTCTCACAGATCCTTTACAATTCAGCTACAGTTCCACCATCTCATTTTACGTTATGCAGTCCCTCAGACGACGTACAGTGTTAATTAATAGAGGTTAATTTAAAAGTTTTAATGAGTCTAGCCTTGTACACTACATTATTTGCGACACGCTCAGGGAAGCGCTTTATCTTTATGCCCTAGCACACGTCTCTTTAAGTAGTGCCTACGTAAATGTACCATTCTTAATGGGAGTAATACTATTGTCGTTATTGTTAACAGGTGAGGCTTGTTTTCGCTGCTAAGACATTTTCAATTTTTTCATCGTAATTTTCGTCCAGGACCTTCATCTTCCATAGTATATATATATATATATATGCATGAATTTATGTGTATATGTCCAGAGTAACGTGCTAAATATTAATCGTAGTGAAACATATTAAGAAGAAGCGTGTATATATGTGTATATAAACACATAATTTTTTAATATGTATCATAAAAGTGAAGGGCGAAACATTAAAATTTATTACTTATTTATTCAGTGCGTAAGTGAGACGTCTCTAACACGTGTGATCTATGGCCCTATTACGATCCAGGTGCAGGTGTAAAACTTTTATATTGCGCCCTTAGCTATTTAATCTCTGATTACCATTAATCCATTGCGCTAAACAGAGTTTACGTTGTGATGCAGTCTACGACATTCAATTATTGTTTTCACGCGTAATATCCAGGTTGCTTATTTGGTCATTTCACGAGGCTGTAAGAAAGGTGAATCTGAAATTAATGACGGAAAGAGGCCGTAGCCCGTTTTAAGAAACCACTTCGGATTTGCCCAGCAGAACTTAGGCGAGGGAGTAAATGGCTTTCCATCTGTCCTTCCGTCATTCAGTATCCGATCTGAGCGAAACTCGGTGCCCTACATCTTCACGTAATTTCGATTAGCAAGTATTAATTTCGTAAAAATCAGTACAATAAAACACACTTTTTAGAGTAAGATGTTCCGTTGTGTTGCCTAAATAATTAGATGAATAAGAAGAGACCGTCAGTGACAACAACCCTTTTGACATTTTATTGTCTTTTGGTGCTACATGTTTCGGCTATAATGAAAGCCATCAACAGGCACCAGCTAAAAACATATGTAAGAGAAAATACTTGGGAACAGTAGGTTATTAATAAAAATAAACGAAATCTCAACTTTACACCAAAGTAATTCTTATATTAATTTAGCCGATACTTTATGTAATACTTTTCACTTAAGTATTAAAATACAGTCGAACCCGGTTATAACGACATCGCTTTATACGACACCTCGCCTACAGAATCAGATATTCTGTGGTACGAATTAATTCGTCACTGTTAACCATAACATTACACTCCTCGGTTATAACGACACTCGTTTATAACGACACAAAATATTCAGTCCCTTTCATAACGTCATAACCGAGTTCGACTGTAATACACTAAAATGTGCGACTTAATAGGTGTAATACTTGTGTTAAAAATTTTTGAGTTTCTCCTTTCAAAGTTCACGCGTTTTAACAAGTTGTATTGCGTGGGATCCACCACGAAATGGCGAGATTTTGTCTATTAAATGGCGTTGCAGATAAACTATTTTTATTGTGGCCTCAGGTATTTATTTTCGCTTAAATGTGTGGGTTAGTAAAGCTTATAGAATAAGTGAGGTGTTACGTGTATAATGGAGAGCGACTGTTTGGTGTGCGACCTAGAGAAGCATTTTAACTTAACACTGAACATCAGTACATGAAGTTTCGGCTAAGTTAATATAATAAATACTGTCACGTAAAATTTAGATGGCAAATTTTTTTATTAATAACCTACTGTTTACAGGGGGCGAGTGGTGTCGCAGTTGGTTGAGGCACTGCGCCACAAGACGGGAGTTTCTGGGTTCCATCCCCGGTAAGATCCTTGGAAATTTTCACGTCACGTATTCCTTTTGTCCGCATTCAGTAGCCCTGAGGTCCACTCAGCCTCTAACAGAAATAGGTACCAAGGAACTTCCTTGGGGGTAAAATGCGGCCGGCGCGTGGAGCTGACAACTCTGCCGTCCTAATTGTTCCGAATGTCAAAGTAAGGACAGAAACCCAACATTCCGTCACCCCCCCCCCTCTCTGTCTCCATGACTTATTATGGAAAAGCTTTTTACTATTTACAAGTGTTTTTCATACATATGTTTTCAACTGACGCCTGATTATGGTTTTATATGAGCCGAAACACGTAGCACGGAACGACAATAAAATATTGTTAAAACTAGGGACGGGAAAAAAGTTTAGATAAACTTCATATAAAGCGGTCATGAAGGTAGGTTTTTAGACTGTATCAAGTTAGTACAATTGTTAGCCTTAGCCTTAGATAAATCTTAGTCTCAATAAGCACGTACTGAGTAAGAATATTAATAATAATCTTCAGGTGTGTTACGCCGTATAAACTGGTAGAAATCTACCGACTTTTAAGCGGCTCCTCCTGCCTCCATAATCAAATATATGATAAAGCATACGGTGAAACGCTCCGAAACTTCGGCAAAATTTTATCAGAATCTACGGCGTCACTTCACAGAAGACACATACTTATAGCAGCTGCCGTGAGAAAACCAGATCTGGTGCTTAATATTAATTTGGTTGTATTTCTTTGTCGTTTAAATGGCGCTGCTGTTAGCAGCTCAGACTGTATAGCTTCGAAAGTTGTGATGACTGTTAAATGAAAAG
Organism: Reticulitermes speratus; assembly: GCA_021186555.1. Lineage (NCBI taxonomy): Eukaryota > Metazoa > Arthropoda > Insecta > Blattodea > Rhinotermitidae > Reticulitermes > Reticulitermes speratus. The sequence continues at coordinate 24,517,602 of JAJKFL010000004.1, forward strand.
AAAGGGTAAGGGAACGGCGCTGAATGTCATAGACTGTCAGCAACGCTAAAGAACAGAGCAGGAGATGTGTACAAAGGTCATTAATGTACCTAAATGTGTTTTGTTTTCAGTCCACTAATCTTACTTAACATCGAGTGGCTTTCAGTAACATTTGATAGTTTAGTTGATACAAAGGTAAAGGTATATAACCGGCCGACTCTCTCCTACTCAGTCAATAGAGCAAACTCTTTGTTTCAAGGAATGTAAGTGGACCTAGTGATTAAATTGCTAATTGAAAATGGATACATATTCTTTACTAGCATTGTTTTTAGTACTACAGGGTCTTGTTGGATCTTTATGAATACGGCACTGAACCGCCCGTGTCTGAAGCTAGGACGCTACTCACTGGCTTGGGCACGCACTCTCTAGCACCCTGGTTCGAAATTCATCCCCCCTTAGATTTTCCTACTTCTCCCTATTGGCTAGCTCTGCCCTAATTCTGTAATCTAAAATCTGCCTGTGTGGACCCTGTCGCATCCCTAACGAACCAACTGTATTTTTCTGTAGTCAACACCCACATGTTGAAATATGAGGGTCAAAATCTGTCAGAGTCTCGAATTTCTAAGACTCTGAAGTTTGCTGAAATCCCATTAATTTTGACAGTGACAAAATGCGACATGTACTGGCTCCCCTTCGCTTTGCCCTGCCTGTCCACTGTCCACACTTATGGCGTCCAGATGTTACTATTGACCTACCATGTCCTGTTTTAACAAAACCCCCCAAACCAAACTAACTACTCACGCTTGCAATCAAATATAAATTTTAAATATCAAAATTAATAACTGCAACGATTACAGGTAAGACGTTAAAATTGTCCTTACACATTCCATGAAGGTATATAGGGAGTGGACTTACTAGCTCCGCACATTCTTAAAATCGGCACTAATTGGATGTGAGTGGTCAGCCTTGAATATATGAATAAATACAATTGGGTTGCACGACCATTAATAAGGCCAAGTCGCACTAAGGTCTCAAAGGGCTCACTGTGCCCCAATACCGAAAATCATGTATCAAGGCCAGCTCTCCAAATAAAGGACAGAATGACTCTCATGTTACATTTCCTGATATCCTTAGGGTCAAGTCTGTCGGCACCTATGGTAAAAAATCTACACGTAGCCAAAGCTTCACAGTAGCATAACACATGATTGGAAGATTCCTCTTCCAATCCACAAAATCTACCTGTAGGATCTTCAACTAGACCCATCATCTTCTCAGCGTATTGTGACCGGTCAACAGTCAGGCCACAGACCTGATTTTCATCCTACTTAAAGACAGTAGTATTGTCTTCTTCCCCTGTGAGCCTGACATTGGGAACAAGAAATACTCTTCCCGCGCATTTGATGCTGGTGTGTCATCCAATCGATGACACCTTGTCTAATGCACCGGGTCGAGATGACTAGCACAGGTTCCGGGCCAGTAAACTGATCACCAGAGGCTTTTTTAGCTAGGGCACCAGCCTTCTCATTGCCTTTAACGCCAGTATGTTCAGGAACCCAAACCAAAGGAACTGGACAACTAGCTGACAAAACATCCAGTGCCTTCCGGCGCTGCCATACTAGTCTGGAGGTCACCTTAACTGCACAAAGCGCCTTTAGAGCTGCCTGGTTATCGGAGCAGATGTAAACCTTACTCTTAAGCCCAGGTATATTTTGTATATTACGTACACAGGTGAGAAGAGCAAAAACCTCAGCCTGGAATAGTGGTCAGCCTTACACGCCGGCCGATTTACCCCCGGAGAAAAACCCCCAGTACCTATTGAACAGGGGGCTAGATGGATATCAGATCCCATCTGTACGTGTTGGAGAAAAGACAAATATCTTGCCCCTGCCGGGTTTGGAACCCTGGATTGTCCAGCCACTACACTGACTTGAGAGAGAGGAGATAATATCTTTGCGATATTTAGGATTCTTACAGCTTTGTTGATGAAGGTTCAACTGTTGTGGGATATTGCACCATATCGATCAGTAAATACTTAACAGCCGACAAGCGACATCATGCTAGAAGTCTTGGAACTTGAAAATCTTTTTACCTACAGAGTTCTGTATTACAAGGGCTTTATATTGGAACCGAAGTCTCAAATAATGCAAACAGCTCTTAAGTAATCTGTTGTAGCCAAAGAGTGTACAACGAATAATTATCACATATGAAGAAAATAACCAGAGAAACTTACTGACGAACCTGGATACATAAGCGGCATCTCTCAAAGTTACTGAAGAATGAAGTACAATGTGGCGCCGAACTTACCTGTAAAAAACAAACAAATAATATCATGTAATTTTCTTATTTTCTTTCATTAAATCATTATTATATGTTTCAGTTTCCAATAAAATCTAATACATAATTACACGTCTGATATGCTATGCGTTTCGACAAGATTTTGTCACCTTCAGGCGGGGTGCTTACAATATGAGAAGTAACACATTTATGTGGCAAGTAAAAAATTAATATTCTTGACTAACAATAGCCTCGTTAGATTGCCTCATATCTTCTATTACGAGTGCGATAACACGATAACAATTTACAGCTATCCTTTCGTCTCTCTCTCTTCTACATATTGCGTATACGGGCGAGTATGATGCAGGGGAGATTGTCTGGAGCTACCCTGTTCTAAAAGGAAGAAATGATAATGAAGAGAATTCTAATTTGTATAACACAAATGAATTCACGGACTCTACAGATTGTATAAAGGCACTGACCTGGAAACGGATATGCGTGTCAAAAAGACTACAATGAGCTGGGTACGTAGTAAGCATGTTCGACAACAGAAACCTAAAACGAATTCTTGGGAAATATCTCGGATGAATAAGTTCCGCCGGAAAGCGAAGAATAGATGGGAAGGCGAAGTGCGGAAGGATTCCGCTAGAATTCTCAATATCAAGAATTGGCGCGCAGCGGCAAGACATTCGAGTCACTGCAGGAACAAAACAGGGAGGCCATGGCCAGGAAGTGAATAGAAGAGCAACAGGAGAAAGGAAAAGAAGAAGACGAACTAAATTCGCGAATTACAGCTATTATGTGAAGTTAAGAGTCGCTGAGCTAGTGAAAAAAATTTCTGCCTCCGAAGCCGAAGGAACTCACTGTTTGTCCATGCTCTGAGCCAGATTAACAGACACACAGATTCACGTCACATTTAAGTCCATTTGAATCTTATCCTTCCATCTGTGTGTAGGTGCCTCAAACGATATCTGTGCCTCCAATATTTCAATAGAAATTCTGTGTGCATTTCTCATCTTTCTCGTTTCCGTCAACCTCAGATCTCCTTGCTTTGATTACATAAACATACACATGCATACATATTGACATACGTAAGCATGTACGTGTACATATGTAATTACCAAAATAATAAGTGGTGAAACGTAAAACTATGAAGCTCCCCACAAATTCATATACATATCCCTGTTACTTTGTCTCTGTATTATCCAAATATTTTCTTCAGCATCTTAGGATGCGAAACCTAGTCTCACGTTTATTGAAAACGACAGGAAAAATAATACGCTTCTTTCCTCAATTATTATAAGTGCGATAAAAGCAGGGAGCATGAAGATCAACACAGATTAGGTAATCGAATATCCATTTGTTGACGTTCTTGACATTGAATGTACTTCCTTTAGACCATCTACTACGCGCAGACATGCTCGAAGTGTCATCTACTGATCAAGGTAGGAACCAGAACCAATGTACGAACAGTCGTGCCCTCTCACCGTCTGTTGCAGGGAACACACTTGCGATGACGTCAGCTGCTGCTGCCACGGCAAAATCGAGAACTTCGACGCTGGTTGCTGCCTTCTGACGCGTGATATCGTGTAGTCTGATGTAAGCGTACAGACGTTTCACAGCTCCCGTCTTCAGTATTAGGGTACACGGGATATACGTACCCACAGTTTACTGTCGCAGATGTGTACAGACGTTTCAGAGGATCCTGCTGCCTCCATCATCAGAATAATCTGTCTACCCTGATGATGGATAAACGGCAGAAGTCTGCCGGCGTTTCAGAGGATCCTGCTCTCTCCATGAGGTTGTCCTGATGAAGGAGGCGGCAGGATCCTCTGAAACGTCAGTACATATCTAGCAGACTACACGGCGTCACATTCCAGTATACATGTTCAACAACTATCCAACTGAAAGTGTACGCGGGTCACAACACAGAAGCATATCCTTCCTGGCTGACAGCAAACATTATAGTCACCGCAGTAAGAACCCCTTATCTCACCCCAATAATACAAACTACATGGCGAGATTCGGAGTTTTCACAGTGACGCTGAAGTTTCAAATCTTCAAATCAGGGTCCAAGCCAGTGTTTCCGAACCAGGGTTCCGCACAACATTGTTAAGGGTTCTGCGAGAAATCGCGGAATAAATAAAAATTTTTGAAATGCCACGAAAAATTTCAAATATCCCTCGAAACATCGCGGGAATTTTTGTCAGGCAATACAGAAGTAATCTCCTTGCGCTACCCACTGCCTCTATGTTTTGTTTTTGTTTTCATAGGTGCAGGTTCCTCTGGATATGTAAAATTATTTTATGGGTTCCTCCACGGAAGAAAAGGTTAGACAACACGGGTCTAAACAGGCATAATGGAGCTTGCTGCCTCCATCTTCAGGGCCTATAAGTTCTTTGAATCCTTAAGTCGTTAGGATGAGACAGGAAGCTCCTCCGAAACGTCGATAACAATTTAACAATCGCACAGCCATACCCTAAAAGGTGTGACTCCTCAAAAGTTACAGGACTACTGTCAATAATTTTCCGTGATTCACCAGGAAATGTGACGGAAAGACAGAAATGCTGCAAGGAGCCTTAGGGGTTTTTGACAACATTCAGGTAACATAAAGGGTTGTAAACCATGGCGCTGTCTTACACTGTGCTACCACGAAATGGATAAGAATAGGTGCGAAAGATTAAACCAGCCATTTAGAGAGTTACTACGGTCTTAAATTCTCAGAATTTAACACCACGCCTACGTATACTGCCGGCGTATTACGAAAATTCAATTATGATAGGTGAAAATTGCATTAACAGTTTACGTGTAGGATTTACGGACGGTATAGTGAGAAAATGACGGGCTCTTCTGGCCCGCATAAATGTTGGAACTCTATTGCACATATTCTGGACAATGTCGAACGTTTTAGGTCAGTAACACTACAACATAAACCATAAAACTACATAAACTATAAGGAAACACGAAAGTGTTAATTCACAATATAGTACTGCATAGCTCATAATGACAGTATTAGATCAAATTCCGAGCTAGACACTTTAATGGAGGCGTCTGAGCGTCTACAGCTTCAGAACATGGACAGTTATACCAGAAGAGGGGGATAAAACTCTAATTTTCAAAGTGGCAGGATTAATTTATGTTCTTTAAAAGAGGAATGCACTTGTGGAGGTGAACAAACAGTAGAACATCTACTATTTGATTGCCCCATATTCGGACACAGGAGATTTTGCCTTGAAATGCACTTAAACAAATGTAATATTAGTTACCATAAGCCACTGTACAATATATTTAGTAGAAACTGTTGTCAAAAACATTTCATTAATTTTATACACCATATCAATAGAAAATTGTAAGTAACAATATTGTTATTATATGTACTTGGTTAAACTTTAACCCTAATATACACATGTAAAATAGGGTTTCTTTTTGGGGGGGGAAAAAAAAGAGGAATGTAAACTTATGGATACACTACATAAAGAAAAATAGTTTTATGATTAAAAAGCTTTTCATTTATTTCTCGAAGACCTTAATTCAAGCTTATCATCTGCATATATATATATATATATATATATATATATATATATATCTGTGTGTGTGTGTGTGCCTTTATTAAATATAAAATTCAACTGGTTACAAGAAATATGTTCCCAGTACATACATATCTATGTTCAAGTGACACTGTTCAATGGGTAACAGACACTATTTCAATAAAAGGCACCCTTAAATGTTTAATGTCGTATGCTCTTCTCCCTTCATTATTCAATTTGACTCACTACCACTGCACTGAACTTCATGGCTTTGATATTTTCTGTTCAACAAATATTATACCAGTGCTTCAAAATGTAAGACATTTAAAATCATAGTCGGAGCATTTGAAAGGACGATATCACATGGAAAACAGAGACATGTTGGAGTGTAATATTAAAAGAGATTCATTATTAAAAAAAATAGTGTGAGTGTGTGAATTGGATGCTTCTGAATCAGGTTAAAATCCACCGGTGACGTGAACGCGGTAATAAACCTCGGAGTTATATAAAGTGCGGAGTATGCTATTTGTGTCTCAAGTAGGAGTCTGCTGCATGCAGTTACTACATACAGTACTACAGATCCCATATAAACAAGACGTATAGCCTGTAGTTTATCATCTCCATTCGTTCCTATTTGTAAACAGAAAGAAAGCGATAAATAGCCATTGCTAGACTTAGTTCCATTTGGTAGGCCGAGCGAAATATGTGGTTTAAGACCGCGTCTTGTCTAAGGCAGGGGTGCACAAATACCAGGAGCCAAACCGACCAGGCGACTAATTTTGGACGGTCGGGACTAATATTTGTAGGTTTTCAACATGCAACTTGCTTCATGCGACCATCCTGGTGCCTAGAATTTTCAGGGGCTCCTATATTTTTACAAAACATGTACACCCATATTCTAAGGTCATAATCCCGTAGTCTGTCTTACGACAAGTCCATAGCGTCGTCCAAAGCGAGTTTCCACCTACATCGCTCATCCTCCTTCCGCAATAGCCACCTCATTTAAACATTTCTGTAATAGAGTAGCACGCCATGTGGCTATATTACTTAGGGTACGAAGTAATGGGAGGAAATTAGAAGGCCTGAACGCAAAGTTGAGAATCAGAAAATAAACACTTGAAATTAGACATTGCGATAAATTTGCATTCGCAAAATGAAATCTGGATTTTATTGGCAAATTGAAGCAATTTTATAAGGATTCATTTTCATCTATAAGTTATCTCGGTATACTTACAAATGCCTACGTATTTTTCGCAATCAGGCAAATAGAATAATTTTATGGCCAGTTCTTACCTACGTCACAAACAGCTCAGCACATTCCCGTCTTTAAAATAAGAAACACGTGTTCAGCTGTTATGAAATCATTCATTGAGAATGAAGATGTATTGCTTCATATTTACCGGGTACCATACTTACACTTCTACAGAGAGGTGAGTTATCTCTTAATTTAATTTTTTTTTAAATGGCTCGACAGCCCCTTGGGGGCCTAGGCCGCCTCATTGTCCGAGGCTTCACGATCACACAATTGAGACACACCACACTCGGTAGGACTCCTCTGGACGAGGGACCAGCTCGTCCCAGAGACCTCTACCTGACAACACACAACACTCAAAAGAGACAGACATCCACGTCCTAGGTGGGATTTTTTTTTTTTTTACCTGTCCGGGGTTTTTCCCATTTGATCCATTTTTGTACTGTTTAAATCCTTTCGTCCTTCATGTCACTTTACGTTCCATGCTATCGTCCTTACAACAAACACAACACAAACATCCATGCCCCCGGTGGGATTCAAACCCACGATCCTAGTAAGCGAGCTGCCGAAGACCCACGCCTTAGACCGCACGGCCACTGGGATCGGCATCTCTTAATTGTATCCTTAACTTTATCTCTTAACTGCATCCTTAAAAAATTTCGCAAAGTTTCCAAAGCCCAAATTCAATAAAAAATTATTACGCGGTTTTCTTTAAATTTCCACTTGTTTTTCCACACTGTAACTGCACTAAAGTAACTTCATTACCCTTCATTCTCTTTTCCATTATCACAAAATAAAATTGTGTACGCGTCATTTAGAGAGAGAGAGAGAGAGAAAGAGAGGCACACGAGTAACTAAGATTAAGGCAGTACATGGCACATCCACTATCACTCTAATCTAATTGTGGTTGTCTTAACACGGTTTTCATAACTGCTGAATTACTGCCTTCCCAGACTAAATCTAATTTTAGTCCCGGTTTCAAACCGCGCAGTATAAATGTAATAAAACACAACCATCCCATCTAATATGATGACATATAATGAGGAATAAATATTCCTAGTTATTGAAATAATACATAATTTTGCAATTCTCAATCAAATATGGCTCTTAAAGAATTAAACCATGACAATTATTTTCTTTAACTGTTTTCGTGTAATGGGGCCTTTCTTGAGAAACTCAATGCCTTTCATCTGACAAAGAAGTACACCGAATTATGTGAAACCCTAAGGCTCACTAGCATTTTCACAATGGCCCTATGTTGAGCCCATTTAACTCAATTCACAACTTCAGGGGGTCTTGAATATGGTATCTTCCCTTCACGACTCTCACTAAAAATCAGTACAATACAACGTTTTCCCTATCCAAACTATGAAAATGCACAGAGGGAGTGCAGGTATAGCTCCACTTATTCTCAACATTGGCGCTAGATAGAAGTGAGTGTTCAACTGCACGCCCCCACCGCTTTACCTCCGGGGAAGAACCCCAGAGAAGGTCTGGTCGTTTTGGAGAAGAGAAAAATGTGTAGCATCTGCCGGGAATTTTTTTTTTTAAATTGTGTGTACTGTTGAATACTGGCTACCTGACAATTTGTACATCTACAGACAAGCAAGGAATTCAAACCCCGGACCTCCCAACCCGTATCACAGTCACTATCCCGACTACGTTACCCCGGCTCCCTCTAAAAATTAGTATAAATTTCTAATTTCTTCCTTACTTGCTACATGCCCCGCCCATCCTAATATCGTTGCTTTCATCGCATTTAAGCTGTATTAAACCCTTTACACTACTTACAAGCCATGATATTCTTGCTGCAAAATGCCAAATCCGGTCCCTGTTTCCTGGGTTAAAAGCCCTACAAATACTTGCGAAGTATTTGTACGATAAGCCTTTGTTAGGAGTAATTGTCCGAGATCTGGTATCTTGTGCCTGCATTACGCCATAAAGAGTACCCTGAACAACACACGAACTGTGTAGCTTCTGTTAACCGCGCGTTCTAACGGCGATGACCATGAAGAATACAGTCTTCTGGGAAGTGACGTTGTACATTCTGGTAGAAGGTTTAATTTTATACAGTAAAAGTAGAGGCAACACATCCCTCCGAAACGTCGGCAAATTTCTACCAGATTACAAGAGTCATATTAAATATGGCAGTATCCTTTATAAATTATTCTGCTTAATGAAATGTATTAATTGTAAAAAAATTAATAACCGTTCAAGCCACTAATCACGCATTTCACGTTAGTATTAACGTAAGCTGAGAGAAAAACTCCGTGTGTTCTTACACCGTTATGGGAACATGACGAAATTCAAAAAACGCGCTTCGAACATAAAGCTTTTTCTTGGCGCTCATTTCTTGTAGGTAATAAACCGCTGGAAATTAAAAGCCCTAAAGAAACAAGCTACAGGCTCCACTTTTATGCTGAAGGAAACGGAAATTATTAAAAGCTCGCGAGAACTGGAAAACTGTGTCCTACAATGCGTTATAACCGTTTAAGAGTTTCGAGTGTTATTGTACAACTTTCCCTTAACGCCTCGAGTCTCAGTTAAGGAGTTTTAAAAAGTCTCATGAATTTATTGATCGACAGCAAGAATCAATATTTATGGCACATGTCTGTGGGATCTACTAAATTAATCTGACAGCGATGATTCCTTCCAGATTGGAAGGTAAAGTGGATACAAAACAAATAGGCAACAGACTTAATTATTTCTTATTTTGAACTGAAATACACTGGGTTCTAAGCTTCAGGAATGAAACGACCGACAATCCAGGCCCTATCTGCTTTACACACTATTATAATTTCAGAAACACACAGCCATACAACTGCATGAATCAATGCCGCTTAGGTCTACAAACCGAATAGTCCTCGGGAATTCTCCTTGGAATACATAATATCTTCTGCAAATAATTTTCACCGCTCTTTGTCTCGGAATATAACATCTGAAGTGAAATAAATGAAAGCTGGGGCTTGCTGAAGCTCCTGATGGCTGTTCTGGTCACAATTTACTAACAAAAAATATTTTTTACTATGTTAAGTAAAAGCATGCAAGCTTTGTCACAACTAAATAGTAATTAAATTTACTTTTATGAATAATGATGTACACTTCGCGTGTTACATCAAGTATTTTCATCGCACGCATCGGAATATATCTTGCTGAATATTAGAAACAACTAGTGTAATTATAACAGCACTAAAACAAATGACGTTTCGGCCTTTAATTTAGTGAACGATCGAGATAATAAACAAAGGTCGATATTTGGGTATTAAGTTGAAATAACTGTATGAGGCAGCGCGTAACTTTGGAGCCTACGTTTCTTGTCCTTCTTGTGGCGTGAATGTTTGTCGTATATTTCTCTTCCTACGAGCTGTCTTGCAATAGAACTTGCCTTAAAACGAAATTATTTAAATTCAACACGGCTTCACTTTTATCCAAATAATTCTCAGAAATATTTGTGGCGTAAAATTTTCAAACCACCTAATCCATGAAAATGCAATTCGAAGAAAACAAAAGAACAAACTAAGCTGACTTTTTAGATGTGGTTTATTGTAAAAAAATAGCACGTGTTTATGTGACAGGACACAAAGTAATTCAAGCGATTCCAGCAGGTCATCTAAGGCAATTATTTCCTGAAAATAAAGATACAATCTTTAGAAATGGAAGTGACCGAAAATGTATTATACAGCTACATATCGCTCTTGTTAAAAACATCAGAACAACTCTAATAAACTCGGATAATTCAAGCGTATTTAAACCTGTTTAATATCGACCACAGAATCGGCTACGCTGACAGCCAACCAAATTCAGATGTTATCTTGGCACTTGTCTTGGAGGACAAAGCAAAGCTACGTACAATTCAGTAAGGAGATTTACTGTCCTTACTGGGATTCAAACAGTGCAAGTCCCAAATACGAGACATGTATTACCGCCTGAGCCAGTTTTCTGGCTGTAAGACAAGTTTACCGGATGATTAGGGTAAGAAATTGATGAAAGAGAGACACATTATAAATTACTGCAGTCAGGCTTGTCCACTCTTTCATAAATATAGACAATATTTCTTTGCCTGCCAAGCGAGCAGGAACTATTCTCCATTGAAATTCTCATGTCATAAAAACTTCCTTTTCATCCTGAACCAATTCAAGGAACTTCTGTTGACAGGGATTAAGTTTCTGGTCCAGACAAGCAGCAGCGCCCCTCTGCAAACCTCTATCACCAGAGTCGCACAGCTGAAGTAAGATTCGAACCCTCGGTCTTCATATTTGGGCGGCCTAGACCGATAATGTCACGTGCAGCATTTGGGACTGTGGCGTGATATATCCGTGGAATTGAAATGTCCAAATCCATGCACAAGGAAAGTATAAGACGTCACACATAATATGAAACGTAGCCCAGAATTCAAATTCTTCAGTCCACAAATTGCTTACGTATCTAATACCGTTGAAACCCCTCTGTTCTTTCAGCAGAGTTGAACACGCGAATCTCATTTTACACGTTCTATGAAAATAACACGATTATTGAAATTTGTGGACATAATACAGAGTGGCGTAAGCCATTTGACATTAGAGGCAATATGTTAACAAGTAGTGTCAATTGCCTTTTGCGCCATCCTCTATAGTTACTGGCTAGTTACTGGTTTGTCGCCTAATTTCTGTGCACACAGAACGCGAAGTTGTAATAACGAACTTTATAAAGCAGTGCAAACAGATATATGATAAAGAAAAATGAAGTGTAAGTGAAGGAGTATTTTTTACACTTCCTATAATGTTGTATTACTTTACGTACGTATCCTAGTTATGACCTGCACACAGCCTAAAACATTTTCTTTAGCTACTGGACATGCTTCAACTTCAATACGCTAAACATCACGAGGGATTATTCACCACTGTGGTACTAATTAGGGCTCAAAATTAAAAAGGACATTCCTTAAAATGGTTAAAAACACCAAAAGAAACTTAAAATCCCGACAAAACAAATGCAGATAAAAACACTGCTCAAACCACACCGTTACCCCATTCCTTCGTGCCAGCACAGCTGTGTTACCGTTTTAGCAGGTCGTCGTTAACTGCTGTTAGTGCCCATTCCGCATTCCTTTAATATGTTACCCATTTTCTGCTTTGTTCTTATTGTGCCTTTCCAATGACTTTTCCTTCTTCAAGCATTTTTCCAACATTACAGTTTGTTATCAAGCTGCAATGTTGAACACTCAGCGTTTCCCAATTTAGAAGCTTAAAATAACAAATATATACTTCTTACAGTATGCAGTCATACACAACTAAAGTAATTTTTTTTTAATTTTATTTAGGCAACAAGTTTCGGCTTGATATTAGCCATCATCAGGCCTTTGTTTTAAGAACCTTCAGTAAAAACTTTAACTACAAACAGTTGTGACATTTCACATCTATTTGTAATGAAAGTCAGATCTCACATCTATTTGTAATTAAAGTCAGATCTCACATCTATTTGTAATGAAAGTCAGATCTCACATCTATTTGTAATTAAAGTGAGATCTCACACCTATTTGAAATGAAAGTCAGATCTCACATCTATTTGTAATTAAAGTGGGATCTCACACCTATTTGTAATTAAAGTGAGATCTCACACCTATTTGTAATTAAAGTGGGATCTCACACCTATTTGTAATTAAAGTGGGATCTCACACCTATCTGTAATTAAAGTGAGATCTCACACCTATTTGTAATTAAAGTGAGATCTCACACCTATTTGTAAGTAAAGTGAGATCTGACACCTATTTGTAATTAAAGTGAGATCTCACACCTATTTGTAAGTAAAGTGAGATCTGACACCTATTTGTAAGTAAAGTGAGATCTGACACCTATCTGTAATTAAAGTGAGATCTCACACCTATTTGTAATTAAAGTGAGATCTGACACCTATTTGTAATTAAAGTGAGATCTCACACCTATTTGTAAGTAAAGTGAGATCTGACACCTATTTGTAAGTAAAGTGAGATCTGACACCTATCTGTAATTAAAGTGAGATCTCACACCTATTTGTAATTAAAGTGAGATCTCACACCTATTTGTAAGTAAAGTGAGATCTGACACCTATTTGTAATTAAAGTGAGATCTCACATCTATTTGTAATTAAAGTGAGATCTCACACCTATTTGCAATTAAAAGTTTTTACTGGAAGTTCCTAAACGGAAAGGACTGATGATGGCTTATATCAAGCCGAAACTTGTTGCCTAAATAAAATTGAAAAGAAAATACTTTAGTCGTGTATGACTGCATGCTGTGAGAAATACATACTTATCGATAACACGAGGGGATAAATCATCTTAAAGAACATCTTAAGATTTTAAAATAGCAAGTAGCACAAGCGTGATGTAAGTAACGTTTACGTGCATGTCAAGTTTTATGGTAAGTTACACAAATTTCAGTTTTATTTTCAATATCATTAAAGATTTTTATATTTCCAGTGAATGTCTTAAATGAGAGGCTTGTGTTTATTTATGGATTATAACACAAATCCGATGGTCAATAAACATTGCAAACCGGCCACGTCCGGCGAACGACGCAAACGTTGTGTGTGATGAAGTGATTTATGATATACACCAGTAAAGATCTTTTTGTAGTAGAGTGCCATAGCGTCACTTCCTAGCTCTGTAAATTAATTTCCGTCACTTACGTCATATGTTATACTCGGCAGAAGTGGAACCAGCAGCGTGAGAGATGCTTGTCTGTTTATTCAGTCTCTGAATAAATTGTGAATGTCAACACATAGGCGTGGCTGGTTTCTCGGAATAGCATAACTGATGCTTGTTACGAAATTTACACGTCAACAAATTTTGTCTACATTAAAACTCACGGAACATTAGCAAGGAACTTCAGATTACAGACTTATTATAATAATATCAATATTGTCTGTAAAGACAGTAGAACTTAAAAAACCTTCCGAAACTTCAAAAGTGTTTATGTGTCGCAGTGTTGCAACATTATTTATTCGGCTTAAAACAACACTTGCCGATCCCAGTGGCCGCGCGGTCTGCGGCGTGGGTCTGCGGCCGTTCGCTTGCTTGGATTGCGGGTTCGAATTCCGCCGGGGGCATTGATGTCTGTATCTTGTGAGTGTTGCGTGTGTTGTTAGGTAGAGGTCTCTGCGACGGACCGATCACTCGTCCAGAGGGGTCCTACCGAGTGTGGTGTGTCTGAGTGTGATCTCCAAACCTCGAAAATGAGGAAGCCTAGGCCCGAGTTGAGTTTTCCAGCCATGAAAAACAACACTAACAAAACTATGTTTTGGTGACAGCCCGAAAGAAGCTACAGAAATCTTATTTGACTTCCTTTCTACGTGTGGTATAGCGTTACAAATATAAGAGCTGCTATTTAACCTACACTATGGAGCAGCAAATTCACCAATAATCTGTAGCTCAACAAGTCAACAAATTTCCTGCCCTTGACGTAAGTCGAACGTTTTTTTATCGGCTGCACAGCAGCCAGAAACTGCCACAAGCAAGACGAATCCAATCCACATCCTCGTATCTAATTTATCTCTGGCTCATTTTAATACTTCCTGATATCTAGGCTTAGGTCACCCAAATAGTGCCTTCTCATAAGGTTTTCATGATAATATCTTGTATTAATTTCTCATGAATCTTACATTTCTCATGAAACAAACTTCTCACAGACAGAAGACGTAATTTAAGATTTATATTTATTACCACAGCAGAAAATTGGTGTCGGAAAAGTAATTTATATATATATATATATATATACACATATTCGTGGAAAAATTTAATTTCAATAGGTCTTTTGGTAATTTTAAATAGGCGTATAAAACTTCTGTTCCTGTTTATAATCATTTTAGTTCCATTTCTGCTAAGTTTCCATTTCTGATTTCATGTTACTCACAAAACCCTACAAGCTTTCTGGGGATACTGATACAATTATAATTTGTTTCGGTTTGAGAAAGAACATAGTAATCATGGATTCTATAAATGTTATATCCTACTGTATTTTATGTGTTTGTTTTGATAATGTCAACAAACATACACACACATCGGAACAGCGACGCAGTACATTTTCATAACTTATCGTGTCATAGTAAGGCTGCAGTAAAGAAAACAAATATTGTTATTGATAATTAGACATTTCAAGGTGGGCATGCTGAATCTTTTTATATTCATATTGAAGGTGCTGTTTTATGCATCGTTTATAATGGAACGATTTCATTTTAGAGGCTGCATTATTACGAGACGCCATACAACAAAGCACTCTTCACAACACATTGACATATACAGCCAATTACGTACAGAATAACTCAACTCCTAAACCGTCTTGCTGTATAGCAAAGTTCAATCAAAATTTTAAACCTACAACCAGACACCGCAATGCATACTAGTTACGTATTTTCTAAATCTAAGCTAAAAGATTAAACCTTTCAATGGCGGAGCAATAATAAAAGAATGGTTAAAGGAGGTTAAAGATGCTGCATAACGTGGCAAAAAAATCAGTTCTAAGATTAATTTATCAAGACTCAGGTTTGGAAGAAGAATCGATGAAATCTCATACAACAATACAGAAAGATTAAAAAGGACAGTTATAATTTGTAGTGGTTTTCTACATTACTAGTAATGGAGAAAACACTGAAGTGACTGGGATGGCGCAACTTTAAGCTTTTTTTTTTCGCGGAACCTACATCGAGTCAAATAAACTTAGGATTACCAGTCTTAATGTCAGTAGAAGATAGCATAGCAGATTCTATATTACAGGCGAGTAGTAGTATGTCAAGACAGAAATGTCACATGTATGCCAAGAAAGGATTTTGTATAATCACTAAACCCAAAGTACTATCATCAAACGTTACGCAGAAAGTCGAAGCACGACCCAGTAATTTATATGGTATAAACTCCACTTTAAAATGATATATGTCTAATGGCATTTTCGTGACTTGTATGTAGGTGCAGTAACACTAGCGAAGCTCGGGCGACGAACAATGCGAAGAAATTCCGTTACATTTGTAGAAACTGAATATTAATTTAATACGGAATGCATCACATTGGAAATTCCCGCAGGACTGGCAGATTGTAAAAATTCCAGTCACTAAACGTCTAGCTACAACAAGAGAAACTCGGGTCATAAAGATGCATAGTTATGGTGGCCAGAAAGGATTGTATAAAGCTAGTTTTTTCTAAAGGTTGGTGACAATGCCTGGTTAATCATATGAACATTATTTTGGAGATGCTCCGTTGTCTGATACACAGTCAATATATGTAACGTTACTGGATTTAGCTCTACTCCTATCTTCAGGTGATTATTTGTCAATATACTAAGAGATCTGTTAATAAATTTTATTCTGAAGATAATGTCGATGGTTGGGATCGAATTATTCCTAGTAATTTGAAACTTCATTACTATAAAAAATATCTGAGACCCAACACCAGTTAGACATCTTTGCAATCGGAGGTAAAGCTTGCGATAAAATTCCGAAGTAAAGCAATCCTACACAGTTTGTAGGTCGCATTATTCGTGTTACATCATTACAAGAGCTCGGTCGCCGTAGTAAACGAGAGAGAGATGGGCAGATTAATATAGACCACAGCGGAATCTGGGGCCGATCGAACACGAGGCTGCCGAGTAGACAACGGTAATTTAGCAGAACTAGAAGCCCTTAACTGATTTAAGACGAGCAGCTCTTGGATAATTTAGTACACGAGGTTACGTTTCATGAAATAAACATAGCTTGGTTTAAGTGAGACTTGGTAAGGAGACAGACGGCGCTGTGATGTCGCGGAGCAAGGCAGTTGCCATGTTGGAATTGTTAGTAGGAAACGCAGTGATGCGAGTGTGTATATTATTAATTTATTAAAACATGCGACATGAGTAACTTACACTCGCTTATCTGATCGTAAAATTTCTTACGTCTAACAAAACCTCCAAAAATATTACCGATTTCATAACAGCCTGCCTCTTAACCCTATACTGATCCAAATAAATCCACTCCACGCCCTCGTGTTCTACTTCTTTAAGATACATTCTAATATTAGTGCAGAATCTATGCCTAGGTCTCTCATATGGTTCCTTTCCCACCAGATTCTCTGAATGAAACGTTTGACACATTTGTGATTTTTTCCATTAATTATTATATATACACATTATTCCTTCCACCCTCCTTCAGTTAATCACCCTAATAATATTTGGTAGAAAGTACTAGCACAAGTTATTACCCCCTCATTTTTCCATCAGATATAAGCACAGAGGAAACTAAGCAAATTTACTTGTCTTGTCACCAGGACTAATTCCATGCAGCACAGTGTTTCTCGAAAAAGAACTAGGTCTCAGCTAATCAACAAATTCCCCGCACATTATGCAACGCGAACATTCATTATCGTGTTCACAAAAGCCCGTCACTTGATTCTATCCTAAAGCCAGAAGAATGAAACCCACATCCTCCTATCCTCTACCTTTAAAGTTCATTTTAATATTATAATCTCGTATTACGTCTATATCGTCCTTCACGTTTTTCATAATTAAAACAAACTACAACACTTTAAACCTGTAGCATTCATGTAAATCATATATAGAATTTCAGTTCCTAGCTCACAGAGAACACAGCCTGTGTCCATTATAGAGACTAATACATCTTGTTTACGGAAATTCATTCATTCATTCATTCATTCATGCTTTCATTCATCACGTGGTCTGTCTTACGACAGGTCAATACACTCTTCCAAAGCGAGTTCTCCACAGAGTTCAATCTAGTGTTCTCTCTCAATTTCCAGTATCCTCTATTTTCCCTGAAGTCATCCAATAACTGCTTACGTCTTCTTCATCGTCTTCCCGTCAATTATATTCTTCCTTCTAACTTTCCTTCAATCACGTGTTTTAGAAGGCTGATTCTATGCAACATGTGACAAATCCAGTTAGCCTTTCTTCTTTTTATTTTATGTAGGATATTCCTCTCCTTGGCTCTGTGTAATACTTTTTCATTTCTCACACGATCGGTCCAACTGATCTTCTCCATCCTTCTCCAGCACCACACTGTAAAACTTCCCAGGTATTTCTGATCTACCTTCCCAACTGTCCAAGTTTCAGCACCATACAAAGCTATGCTTCAAACGTAGCACTTCACTAGTTTCCTCCTTAAATTTAAATCCAATTTGCTGGTGAAAAGTCTTCTTCTTGTTGAATTCTGCTTTTGCCATGGCAATCCTGTATTTAATTTGGAACGTTATCTTTATTCATTACGAGAAACACAACAAAGAAATAGGCCTATACACACTGTGCCGCAAAATGGATTGTTTGTCTTGATGTCAGAGCACGTGGTGTATACAGTTAACATAAGGTTTAACATGTTAAATATCAATGTAAGTTAACAATTAGTCTAAAGTGTTTCTGATATGCGATTTCCACTTGTATTGTGCTAAGGAACATAAAATTAAACACAATTTTGAAAGTCTTTCTTATACGCATGTTTCTATAGTGTCTACTTTCATGATAACCTGTGCGAAATATTTGCAGTGACTGCATTTGTTTGGACTACTATCAATAAAAAGTATTTGTTATTGTTTTTATTTTTCAACATCTAAGTTTAAAAAAAGCACACTGACGGATAGACTGTCGGCTCTGTCTTTCTCCATACACACTTATATATGCAGAAGGAAACCTCTCGAAGATTTCGCTATGTTTGCTTTGTAGTTCCAGTATACTGTACGTCTCTACAAGATATCTGCCGGGAACTGCTGCAGGAAAGCCAGCAATTTGCTATGGTCTCTACAGCATTCATTTGATTGTTCCGGTTCAGTGCGGACGTAAGAGGAACCGCCGTATCACAAGAGAGAAACCAAGCTTCTCAGAGCATCAAGTGACAATATCACACCGTACTGCGAATATGTCTCTCAAACGCAATGTATTCCCGGACTTCTGGGGGCCTGACATCTTGCACATCCTCGTAGGTGGGTTTCGCTGAAATATGATTCATACTCACATTTTCTTTACTATTTACCATTTTAACCAGTGTATAAATTGTACCACTGATGTAAAAAAATCAGTGTAATTTAAAATACTGAAGTCCCTGAAGATGAACCGGAATAAGGTTCGAAACATGTAGGACTGTGTTTCACAAATTAATAGTGAATAGAAGTGTACATTCGTCGGACAATAAACATAGTAATGATTCATACAACTTTGTAGTACATTTTGTTCACATGCCTACTGAATTGTTTATTACAATAAAACCAACATACTACACAATATAACATAGAATACAATAAAGCAACATGAAAATGTGTCCTTTACAATAAAACCTACATAGTGCACAATATGGTATCAAATGTAATAACACCGTATTAATATTATACCTTACAATAAAACTAACACAGTACACGGCCGTGCCATGGCTCAGGCGGTTAGTAGGCGGCCTGCCACCGCGGAGGCCCGGGTTCGATCCCTAGTCAGTCCATATGGGATTTGTGGTGGACAAAATGGCACTGGGACAGGTTTTTCCCCAACTACTTCGGTTTTCCCTTGTCAATTTCATTCCACCGGTGCTCCATTAAAATGGAAAAGCAGAAAAAATCTCATCGGCTTTCTCACAGGGTTGCACAATAAGCCTTAAGGCTGCGGTGCGTCCGTAGCATCTGCTGCGTGGCTCTTCACCACAATAAAAAACGCAGTACCTAATATAATATAATATAAAATGCAATCAAACAGTATTAATATTTGTCCTTATTTTTATTTCCACAACGCGTTTCGACGCTATCATGCGCCATCTTAAGTGTGTCAAGCGCTAACTGCAAGGCAGTGGAGGAGAAAAATACCGTGCGGCTGTTATGACGCACCGTATTATTGTGTGTGGAATAAAATATTTATCCAATTACCACAGCACTAACACAGTACAAAACATAAAATACAATATAACAGTGTCAATATTAATATTGTTTTGTTGTATTTTATGCTACATTGTGTATCATGTTGGTTTTATCGTAATAAATGATGCTTACAGATTACAGTTATAACATGGTAGGTTGGTACGAAGTCTTCGCAGAAACCTGATGCCTCCAGTATCGTAGTTTAATTCTGAAGACGGAAGCTGCAGATTACTCCAAAACTTGGTACTTTACCATTGGTCTACATGACGTTACACCTAAAAAGACCATAGTGTTGTAAATCACAGCCATGAGAAACTGGGATCTAACGCTTCAACGCTACCTTCCGACGCAATTTGTTCGACACAGCGTCCTACAGCGAATGAATCACAGGCCAGATGAAGCAGGCAGTGTATATAGTTTAATTACAAACCATACAACTGATTTATTTTTCTTCAAATTTATCTAACTATTATGGCTTTAATGGAGTTTTAGTAGATTTTATTTATTCTAACTTCATTTTTTCTATATAAGTCAGCTGCAAACTAATACGCTCTAAATATCTAACCACAGTGATCCGGTGTTCAGGGCGGATGTTAAGGCGAGTGATGACGGTGTGTTGGGCAGAAGCAAGTTGCACAAATTTTATGAGAATAACAGGGTCACGTGACCACACACTAACTTAAAACACTTATTTTTGGACACTCGACATTTACGCAGTGTTTGGGTGGCTGATACTGCCAGCTTCCGCGGCGGCTGAACGAGTACCTCCCCCCCCCCCACATTTATCTCCGTGTATTTCAATTGTTCATCTTTCGACAATTGACTTTTCCCATATGTTTAGTTACTTGTAAGAGTGTACAGTCAAAACCGTTCCAGGAAAATTTGCGTTAAGCGAAAGGTTACTGTACATAAAATGATAACGCACTTTATCCATTTACTGACATCGGTTGACTTCACCAGTTCCCAACGTTGGCTCTCCGTGTTTTAATACACGAGGTACATTATTAACTTCATTCGGAAATTCCCCGTACCGAAGGCGGTCCAACCACTGCACCGCAATACTCACAGTGGTCCCTTCAGTAGCGTGTTCATTATACAACCAGATTTTACGTATTAACAGGTTTGGTGGCATTCCTGTGAATTTAGAACATCCAGATAGGATGTTTTACCGCAACCCACAAGACGGAAGACCTCGCCACACATGAGTATAAATTTTCTACTCCAAATCAAGTACTGGGGTAGGTTTGCCTCTACGTACTTTATTACCCCAAGACTGCCACCATTTTGCTAGAACCTGCGATAGACCTTATCAGCTGGGATGACCACACAGCCTGCTCTCAGTCGGAGCTTCAGCTCTGGCCCCACACTTGATGCAGATGAGAACATAATTTGTGAGAACGTGAGGAAGCCAGGACACTGCCCAAGTTACGTAATATATTTACCACCTACAACATACATACATACATCTTTCTTTGCTCAACGCTTTTGTGTCCCTAAAGGGGAACGAACCATGTGGTATATTTCAGTGAAAAATACAGTAGAGAGAAGCTTCTAGCTGCTCTTTCGACGTTCAAACAATCTATCCGCCAGCCTGCTTATAATACAAGTTTTAAGCCAATTAGGTAAATGAAATGACACACAACGGAAAGGTTGGTATTTCTCAAACTGACGTCCAGAAGGCAGCAGCAATACACTAACTGCTACAATAATATTTACTCGTATTTAATTATGGTTGGCAATCAGAACTTAAAATACTTTTCCACTGTAAAGAGAGTTCAAAAATAAATAGGTGCATGTTTATTAAGATCCAACTAAATACACTTATTAGACAATATATACATTGTTATTTTATGTTGTATCATCTCCAACATATTTCGGCTCGGATCGAAGGATCATCAGGCAGACCAGATACAACGCAGCCTATATACAAGTATACAATCAGGATGGAGAGCGCTACACATGCTCTGTATGCGGCAGATGCAGCGTAATTGATGCCGCTGTAACTTATACGTGTATAAGAGAGATGCATGTGCAGCCCTCTCCAGCGTGATTTTGCATTTATGTATAGGTTACCTTGTATCTGGTCTCCCTGATGATGGCTCGATTTGAGCCGAAATACGTTGGAGATTATACAACATAAAATAACAATGTATATGTTGCTTAACAAGTGTGCTTAGTTGGACCTTAATTCAGAGTGAAATAATGCATGGACAATGCAAGTTATTAAACAGATACCTCTTTCTTTAAGTTTCCTGTAAGTTTGTTTAACCTGTATTTTACATAGCATATATCCCACAATTTAAGAAGCTTGTTTACCTGTATTTTATATAGCACATATTCCACAATTTAAGAAGTTTGTTTTACCTGTATTTCATATAGCACATATTCCACAATTTAAGAAGTTTGTTTTATCTGTATTTCGCATAGCACGTATTCCACAATTTAAACAAGTTTGTTTACCTGTATTTCATATAGCACATATTCCACAATTTAAGAAGTTTGTTTTATCTGTATTTCATACAGCATATATTCCGCAATTTAAAAGGTTTATTTTATCTGTACTTCATACAGCACATATTCCACAATATAAGAAATTCGTTTTACCTGTATTTCATATAGCATATATCCCACAAGGTGAGAAGTTTGTTTTATCTATATTTCATACAGCATATATCCCACAATTTAAAAAGTTTGTTTATATGTGACATCCCGTTGTGTTATATTAACATAATATACAGAATTTGTATCAGTTAAAACAAAACCATTTTAGACAAGAATTATGTTGTGTAAATACAGTCGTGTTTTGCCTGATACAAATTCTGTATATTACAATAAAAAGATTGTTTTACCTGTATTTTACATAGCACATATCCCGCAATTTAAGTAGATTGTTTTGCCTATATCTTATACAGCACATATCCTACAATTCAAGAAGTTTGTTTGAACTGTATTTTACATTTTACACAGTATATATCTCACAATTAAAGAAGTTTATTTTACTCGTATTTTATGTAGCACATATTTCATAATTTAAGAAACAAAATTTAAAAGAAGAACGTCACACAGTGATGAAGACGAAAGAAAATGGGGCACGTAGAAGAAACCGTAACACTCAAAGCAAATGTTAACACAATACCACAGAATCAGTCCTGAGGATCAGCACAGTGTCCCTCGAGTTCTGACCTGAGCACGTAACAGATCATAGCCACGCAACGTACCCATCTGCACATGGCTGCAAGTCTGACATTTACACTTCACACACAGCATCAGACTGTACGAGACAGAAATCACTTTGCTTCTGTCCCATCAAATATCCAGCATGTCAACAACTGTTTAATATAAAACTTATACAGTTCAATGAGGCCTATGTTATGTGTTACATAAAAGCTATTTGTATGACAAGCCTTTATTTTTAATTTTTCAATTTTAACTTTAAGAAAATTAGGAATTATATTTGAGCCGGAAACAGAAAGATTCAATTCGCCTGAAATTTTTCAGAGTAGAAATCCCAGTAAATAAATGTAAATGAAATCCGTTATTATATAATAATTCTATAAAACACCTTCCAGAACAATTCCAATCTTCTCATAGGATGAAGATATGAGTAATAGGTTTATATAGAATGTTCTGCTAAACACGGAACCAGGTCAAAGCCGCACTGCTGAATAGCGACCGACTACCGCCCTCTCTCTGTAGTACTCAATCACGAGGTGTTGTCTGGACAATTCAATAGTTAGGCAGCTTGGGTAATCAGAGAAGGAAAAAAATAAAGGCTTTAATATAATCACGGAAACTATAGTGTAGACTTCGAGCGTCAGAAGCTGACATAACTTGGCTTTTATGTGTATGTACATATACTAATTGCACCTATTTAACTGCCGATAGAAAGAGAAATACCATAAAAGCTTTCGTCTGTAATGCAAACCAAAAACAAAGGACTAAAATTTAGAACGACTTAAATGATTTATCAAGAGCCGAAAAATTTATCCTATTCATGAATTAGAATTGATTGTTAAATTTGTTTAAAACAGTAGCCATGTGCGTCATACTGGCATAACAAGAATTGGCTGAAGCAAGGGTAAGGAAATTCGGGTGGCTTTTCATATAAGGAACACAGAAATGAACGAAGACTCGAAAAATGCGCTGCCGAAACTCATCAATATGCATATAACTGACGAGCACATACTTTCCATGATACATTCATACAATGGGGAAAATCGAAGCAAAACATAAAGTTCGGAAAGGATCGCGAAGTATGAAAATTAATCTATATGAAAAGATAATAGCAACAAAAATGGGAATGGATAATCATGTCAGAAATACGAACAGACTTTCCGACAGAAGTGTAATAAACGTTAATAAGGAACAGATGTTAAATTTACGTATTTAAAGCCACTCCTTCAATGTCTATTCTGCCCCAATTATGCCTAATTTATAACTTCGTTTCCTCCTGACGTACGCTTCGTTTCTCTGATGTGTGACTTCCCCTGGAGACATGTGCCTAGAAGTTAGCTTTCTCGCAGTTTCAACGACGAACAAACACTTCCGTATCAGAAATCGAATATCGGTTTCAGACGCGATAGTATCGGCTCTCGCACAAGAAATCGACTTTGGACTAGTTACACGAGAATTCGGTTTGCAGGTTATAAAAATGAGGCACGTTGACGCGGGTGACTCAACAGTCTGCCGAGCAGGGTTCGTGCTGACATGAATGAGACAGGCGGGATATAGCGAACGCGAGAAAATGGGAAGGAAATTGCTGAGAGATTACAGAATGGGACACGGAGAAAGTCCGCGGGGATACATAGAGACGAAGAACAGAAAAAAGGAAATAATGCATCACACACAAGGTGTTTCATAGAGTATTTCATGCGAACGCTGGCGCCTCTATTTCCAGAAGCCGCTAATATTGCAAATAGATTGTTCAAGACTGCAATCATTTGAAGACTCTGTATAAATTACATAACTTAAGTAGCGAAAAATTATATGTGGTCGGTAATTTGTGCGTAGTGAGGCCTTGGTCTACTCCTGTGTGCACACATGCATGAACACATCTAACTAATTAACTAATTAACTCTATACCTAATCAAGTAGCTCCAGGGAGCGAAATCCTTCTTGTAAAGCTAACAGACCTACTTCCTCACCTAGGCATGCAATTCCCTCCATTTTATGGAACCCGAAGGTCCATTACCGCGTTTACAACAACTCGACCCTTGTCCCTACTCTGAATCACATAAATCCAGCAATATCCTTCTAACAAAATTTTTTAAGATTTATTTTAATATTATCCTCCCACCTACGCCTGGTTTTCCAAGTGGTCGCTTTCCTCCAGTTTTTTCCCACCGAAACTCTTACGCATCTTGCTTCTGCCCCATACGAGTGCATAAACATACACATAAGAGATCTTCGCAACAAAAAAGTAAAAGGAACAGAGGCATGTAGTCCTACAATTAACAATTAACCTACATTAATATAACTGGCATAACCATTGCTTTGTACATTCTGATCTTACGCTTTAGTCTACTAATTCTAAAACCATTAAAGATTTAAGTTTCTGAACTTTTTATAAAAGTTGGTGTGCCGGTATCAAAAGGTACATTAAAGTTATCCTAAACACATCAAAGCACATCAAACTTCGGGAGACGAGAAGCATTAAGAAACTTATAACAAAGTTCACTTCTACTGCTGTCTAAATTGTAATGAACTGCCACTTGGTGTTCCAGTGGTGACAGCATTTCAACGCTCAGTACTACACTGGATTGACATTAGCATAGCTAAAAAGCACTTTTCAAAACAAGAAAACGTTTTTTCTCTTTTGTCAGTTCTAAGCAAATTCCTTAATGCGTAGGCCAATGTAACAAATAAACTGTAACAATTTAAGTTAAAGAACGACAGTATTTCTGATTCACTTCCTCTACAATCCTTACAAGTTTTCAAAACAATCCTAAAATTCCTGAGATTTCACAAATACCTTTTAGATTTATTCGCTTTGATTGAATAATTGTTATACTTGGGACAACTAACACCTGCTGACTACAGAGTTATATCAGTTTTAGAATCACATTACTGCATTTCAACTGCCGGTTGGCTCAAGAAAAAGTAAAAAATATTAGACAAGAAAATATCCCACCAAAGGCGCACTCAGATAACGTCAATCGAATTGATATATTAAGCAGTGACATATATTTACAGTGACTGAGAAAAAAAGTATATAATTAATTAGATAAAAACGATACTTTGAAATCGTCGCGCTGGATAATCTTCAGAATAAGATTAAATTTAAAATACTGCGTTCCGAAAGAATATAAGAGCTATGCTTCAATGTTTCTTACTGGGGTTTATTAAACTTTGGCAAGTCAGTTCATAGTATTTCGAAATAAGAATTCGAGTACTGAAAACAAACGTACTGTGGTGTCGATATAAGGCTAATACTGAGCAACGTAATTATATATCATAGGAAAATAAAGATAAAACAAAAGATGTAGGTTAGGAAGAGACTTCAGAGAAGGACGATGGCAAAGAAAGAGACAATCTTAACACGGGGTATCCCGTTAAGATGTGCTATTAATATTCACGTATTAAAAGGCAGTAAACACCGCCACTGAAAATCGGTCAAACATAACTGTCAAAATTTGTGTCTGGCCGCCATTTAATATCTGAAATAAAGACAGAGGCTTTTCGATAAAGCTGCATATACAATGTAATTTAACCCCAAATTCATAAACATTTATTAAGAGGACAGGATAAGATAAAATGAGAGATTTCAGATAAAAGGAACTTGGAAGAAAAGTAACGCGTAATATCTACTTTGTTGCACAGTTTTCCTTCATGTCCCATCTGACAGAAAGAAATAGAGAAGAGAAGAAGAAACAAGGGGATAATATTGGTACAAACAGAGAGACATTTGTAATGGAAGTAATTTGTCTTTCTTTTCCTCACGTGTATCATATCCTGCTTCGTTTCTCTCATTTCCTGTTAATTTCATCAAGTTTACTGGGCCATACAAGTCCACAATAAGCGATAAAATGCATCTGTTTACCACACACTGAACACGTAAGTCTTTTCACACATTGTTCCATTAGCCACCACTTTGTTTTGATCGATTCTGAGACCCATTCAGTCTCCTATCCTATGGATACCGGGATATTTGTCCTCAAAACTGAAACGGCAGAAACGTGAAACTGAGGACTCACTTTCATCTAGTGCCGAGGTTAAGGGTGAATCCACAATGATGGAGCGAAAGTGGTCGAATCAGCTCCAAGACCTGCAGACGTTCCTAGATCACATTATTACATCAACCCACACCAATGGAATGAAAGAAGATGCCTGCTTGGAACCGGTCGGAGCAGCAACAAAGACGACTGGTTCTGTCTGCTCTTAAGTGCCTACTTCAGTTCACTTGCAAATGGATTGCGACGCAGAAACTGTTCTTGTGACTCTAGAGGAACGGACAGCATATGATTACACAGTGCAAGAACTCGAGCACCCGAGAAATTATTGATCAACTGGGGAATGAAATGGCCGCATTTCAAAATAAAAACGGATGCTTAATATTTCTCCCTGCAATATGATAGTGTACAAAAGGTTTTCATAGGGGAAAAAAACTGATTCCAATGGCGTTTGATGTTGCTGTAACTGTATCAAATTCACGTTAATCATAACTTTCTACATTAAAGTTTCAATTTTCTCCCATTCGTACGTACGTTTTTCTAGGTAACTTGGCCTACGGGGAAATTACATTTTAAATGATGTTTGCGGGCATTACGAATGTTGGTTGATGATATTCTGTAGCTTTAGGAAAACAGAAAACTCTACCAACATTTGCAGTTTCTATGTGAAAGTGTCCTAAATATTAGTACCACATTATTCAACAAACTCAAACCTTCTTTGAACGGGTACTTAGTTTGCATTTCAATATAAACTGAAGACAGGATATCGCAAGTGACATTACAAGTTTCTGGAACTATTTCATACACGTCCACGTTTTTCAGTATTAGGTCACACATTCACATGTGTGCGGACCGCAAGAATATTTTACTGATAATAGTGAAGCGTAGGATTTATCAGCTATTTAAAGGTGCCATATTAGTACTGTAATACAGAAGTGGTAAACAAGTGTTCAGAACATACCGGCCTAATAGCTGTGTGCTAAGTAATTAATAAAAAAGATTTTCTGCTAAAAGATTTAAGACGGGCCTCACCTTGGGGTTAAGGGGGTCGCATGCTAGAAGTCACAATCTTAGAAGCTTGGTGCACCTGGTCTTTGTACTGGTGTTACCGGAAGCATTCATCAGTTGCTAGGAACCAGGAGAACAGGAATTTATGACTTAGTGTAAATTCAGAAGTCTGACGCCATTTCAAAACCTTTAATTATTTTGAACAACGTCAAATTTCCTAGACATATTTATCACACTTTAATTTGTAATACATATATATACATACATATTCGTATACATAAAAATATCTAATAATAAAGTGTAAATATTGTGAGTGGGGCAGTGCAAAATCATTTCGGCTTCCGTTCGCAATTCTTACGCTGGTTTTATGTGATCTGAAGCACACTCCATCTGCTTCGGAATATGAAAGGAAAAGTGTGTTTCTGACTGGTGTATTATTATTGTTAAATATCTTTACGAATCAAAACCGAAAAACTGTGAATACTACTTATAGACGAGTGACAACCAGACGGAGTGCAGAAACTTACTGAAAGCCAAGACAATGTAGACACAGTTTCACACCCATACAGAACAATATGCAAAATTATAGTTCTCTGCATTGTGATCGTAAAGTTCTTAGCGGGCAGACTTGAAGCCAAAAATATGAAATGAATCGTTGCAATCGTTCCCCGAATTAATTCCCTATATTAGATATACCGCCGATATTTTAAAACACACAAACATAATATCTCTGCAAACACAAGGCCAATTGGTGTGAAACGGAACGCCTGTAATCCACCGCGGTTAACCGTATGGTTCCTATTTCTCGACCGATTTGGTAGAATTTCAGTCTCTTCTTCAGGATTATCCCACCTTTTCTCCTGTGTGTGCGTGCGTGCGTGTGTGTGTAGGCCTACGTACATATATGTTCGTATGTATATATAAATATAATAATAATAATAATAATAATAATAACCATGGCTCAACAGCCCTATATGGGCTCGGGCCTCCTCTTTCCGAGGTTACTGGGTCGTGACTGGCCAACTGGCCGCGCTGCTGTTCTATCGATCCTGATGTGACCGCCAGAGCCATCTGGCAGGCAGTCAGGAGACTTGGGTGAGAAATTGGGGTTGAATTCATGCCCGTAAGGTTCTTTTACATGCCGTAAATCTACGACATGGGACAGACGGCTTTACTTCCCCTCCGAAGGAAGTGGTGCTCCGGATTTTTATCACCCTTAAAAATCCATCGACTTCGGTCGGGTCCAGTGGCGAGCACGCTAACCACTAGTCCACCGAGGTCGACATACAAATAATATACTCATATTAATATTTCAGTTCCATATCTCGTGACATATTAAATATCAAAGGAACAACACTTGGGAGGCAATCTTTGAATTCATGTCAGGCATAAAATCCCTTACTGCGGCGTACGGCTTAGTTCCGCTTGTGGGGATCTGGGTTGAACCATTGAGCTGTACTCCGCGTTGGGAAATTCAATAGAAATGCTTCAACTTGGAAATGGCGGCAATGCAGATGACGGAGTGTCTCAGTGGTAAAAGTTATTTCTCTCTGACAACAAGGAAGTTTCTTCAATAAATAAATAAAGTGTAGTATAAAGCGAAGTTGCTTCAGGTTACGGCAACAATTCTTTGTCTGTTATCCTCTTAAGTGACAGATAAAAAGTAGCGTAAAGCAAGAAACAAAAATAGACACTGATTTAATACAATTGACACATCAAAAGACTACAGTATGTGGTACTAAACAGCCTTCATATAACTTACACCGAATGATTCTTATATTTAATTTATACACTAATAATTTCGTAGAAGTAGCATACCGTAAAAGTCCTACAATCCTGGTGCGGTTTCTCAGTTATTGCCCCCAGATTTACAATTCGTGAATGCTAGCTTTGATGTTCCTTTATAAATAACACTAAACATTATATAAGGGAAAATCGTGATAAGTGCGACAAGGCAGTATTTAAATGTATTTCCTCTTCTTAAAAACCCATCATGGTTGAAATCATGTAAACCAAACCAAACAGTAATAAGACAAATTCTTCCCTTCTGCAAACAAGTTAAATTAGCAAGAAACCAAATATTTGCTCTCCGCGAATATTTATTCAAATAGACGAGAAGTCAAAACTAACCCACCCAATGAAATATTTCATAACCGATGTTAAAGCCTCACTCTCCACTGTTACAATATATAATATATATGTAGAGTTGCACATGCCTTATGCATTTTATTTAATAAAATGTAATTTTCGAAGTCGTAATTCAATAGGGCACTACATAAAATAATAAAACAGATTTCCTCTCAATGAAGTCGAAACCTTCTTATTATTACCGCGTATCATTTTTAATTGTTCTAAAATTAACTCACAGCGTCCCTTCACTCTAGTTGTCTGTAAAACAGCAAAACCTGCGGAAAAGATGATTACAACATTCTGCAGGTAATATACACTAAAAGGATTATCAGAGTAATAACTCTACTCTTTTGAAACCTAGAGAAAGAACGCAGAATGGAGAGATCGCCGAAGTTGGCAGCACGAGAAATACAGCATAAACAGAAGTAGAATGTTTCCAGATACAGACAGAAAGGAAAATTCTTTGGATGAGAGTGGATGAAGAGGATTGATAAGCCTGAAGAATCTTGACGGTTAAAGAACAAAAAAATTCTACATAAAAGTGGCGTATTACATTTCTGTACCCAAATGAAATCGTTATGTTTGAAGAATTAAGATTAAATTCTTACGGTACGTGCTACCATGAAGTCTTGTTGCCTCCATCGACAGAATATTATTTCCATTCTGAGGAAGAAGTCAGAATGTCTCTCCGAAACCGGCAACCGCCTATGAAAATCATAATCTGAATTTTCACCTCACTAAAAATCTCAAATTTCACGCGTGACTTCAGGCTTCCGCCGCTATGTAGACGAGATCTGCGCTTTTCAGGGACATTACGCAGCGTTGAGTGGTAGTTCTGTACCGACGTTTCGGAACAACCTATCGGTCCCATTTTGAAGGATCAAGAAGACTTCTTGAGCCTTGAAGATAAGTGATAGGTTGTCCCGAAACGTCGGAACAAAACTACCACTGAACGCTACGTAATATCCCAGAAGAGTGCAGATCTGAAATTTCATGTACACGCATTCTCTTAAATTGGTTCAGTTGGAAGATTTACAGGAGAGTACGACAACCGAGGGAAGGAATATTTTATGGATCCCTGTGACAGCCATCGCACCGTCATTTCAGAGACGCTCTGTCAGTATATCTAGCGGTTCACCTCACAGCTCGACAGCTATATAGTACTCCTACATGCGCCGCGTTGAAGCACTGAAGGCTGGATTATGTTCAAGGATTTCTTTCAAGGGGAAATACCGACTGAGCTCCGTTTACTCTACGTTGTAGAACTTACATAGGAATTACAATTATGGACAGTCAGGTCTGTGATAACTCCTACTGTAGTGATATTCTACAGATCTGTGTCAATGGTTAATTTATTAAATCAGTGTTGGGTGGATCGCTCTCCATTGTCTGGGGTATACTTGGTTTAATATATACGACGTTCCAGAAGCTTACGCTACCATAACTTCATGTCACTAGATGTTACTGTACTGATAAATATTTTTTATTGTTTTTATTCTTATCCTAGACATTACTGGCAGTGTATGACCAACCTCAGGATATGTAAAATACTAAAGTTACATGCTAACTATATATGTATAAGGACACTGTGTCTCAAACAATGTATAATGTTCAACATAAATAAGGTGTTCTGTCACTAAGCAAAAACTTCTGGCCACTCTATACCTCCTTCCCTTGTTATCCCGTAACGGAGTTTGGATGCGCCTCCGTCCGTTTTATACACTGTCCTTAACATCTCTCTGTAAGGCTTATATAATAACATTACGTAGTTAAAAGGATCGCCCGTGAATGTTCCTTTGCCCTATCACATTCGACAATTTTCGTATCGATTTTTTGTTTAGATTCCATCTGGGAGCATAGAAGGCCATAAGGACAGTTATATACAGGAAAGAACCCTTCCTGTCATCGTTTCATAACAAATAAAGTGAAAGTATCGACCTACAGTATGTGAGACACAGAGCGACACGCGAATCAAAATAATTTAATAAAACGCATCTCAGTACACACTTTATCTCTAATTTTATTTCACTCATTTTACTAATTACTTATTTAATTAAATATAATACAATTTAAATGCCACCAAATGCAAAAATATTTGTTCCTTCAGTAGCGTTTAAATTGTATCATATTTACTTTCTTTCTGAACAGAAAAATTGAAAATTTTTGTTTTAGTTTATCTGAGTTAAAATCAAGGAACATGAAATGGGCATGGAGTGTAGCGCTTATGGGATAAATTAGAAATGAATACAACATTTTAGTCAGAAGATCTCAAGGGTAAAATCTCCTTGGAAGCCCTCGACTTATACAAAGATAATATTAAAATAAATCTTATAAATAAAAAGTGCGACAATGGAAATGAGTGATGGTGTTCTCGGAACACCTTTGGTCCAATAAAGAATAAGGGAATTTCCTGGCACACTAAAAGACTATTATATTCTGGAAAATAATCCCTTTTCCTCCAAAGAGTACAGGTACTTAAATGAATCTAAAATATAAATTAATAACAGTAGAGGGTACAAAGCAGTTTAATTCATGCGGACAGGTGTTAACTACACAATGTATAATAATTTGTTAAAAGAACAGGCCATGCAATTAATATTAAGACATTAAAGTTCCTAGCATTTGGTGTGTCACCAGTGAGATAAATCCGGTTACTGCTCTTCATCACACACAGCCCATTACAATCTATGCCTTAAGAAGCAGAGAGCTTAACGAAAGTGGAAAATGTAGAATATTTTTCCCCATGAAAAGCTATTCTCATTGAATTTCGATATAAAAGCCCCCTTGTTCCTTGTAAACAACTCGTACCTTTTGTAGCCATCGGCTTTAACACGGCTTTGTGTAAACTCATTTCCACAATTTTCTATCGCTTCACGTTGTGAACCAGCAACACTTGCCCTAACGACGGCAAGTTTTCGATCGATAAAATATCATACACCGAGGCGTAAGTGCGTTAGAATTTTGTGGTCGTCAGCTGTGGCAAAACAAGCTGTTCAGTATTATATTTACGTAATATAAGGTTTTAATTCATTCCAGTTATGTGGTTTTATGGGAAATTTAAACTTTTAACACTTAACACCCAAAAGTAATGTCTGTGGCCTATGTTTAGAGACGTGTCCAGGACGAAAACATGAATGCTAGCCCACAGTTATAATATTTCTTCCGTGATATATTAATGTTCGCGTCACCTACGTACGTAATATTTAATGATAGTTGTTTTTAGCAACTATGCGAAAGCGCCTAAAAAAGGGTAAATGCTGTATATTATTGAAAGGAAGTTGATGTGCTTCTGCAAATATTTTGCATTAATCCTTTGAGAATTGATATTCGTATTTATTTTATACGAAAATTAATTACCTAATTCACACTGAATATATCCCATGTACATTGAAGGATCAGGCGGTTAACGGTGCTCAGGTAAATGATGTGTACTGGGAGAATATTACGAAAAAAATACATACATGTTGTACACAAAATGCAGGGTTTCTTATTGTTAGAGCAGGTGCCCCGTATAGCTGCCATTGTGCTTTAAAAAGCCAAAACGTTTTACTATTTATTACGTATATGTCATAATGTTTATTATTTTCGAATAAAGGTTCCGTTTCTAGGTGGCGAGCTGTACTGCCACGATTTGAAAATCCTCTCTCCACTTTCAAGATGATGTGTCTACACAATGTCTCCTGCCCGGCTTACGTAAGACACTGGTCCGCAGGTCGGCTGGAGCCACTGACTAGCTATTTGTCCTTGAAGATAGAGAAGAGAAGAGAAAGGTCTCGAAATTCTGAAACACAGCCCATTTAAATGGCGCCATTGTTGAAAAACAGGATCCACATTAATACTGAACCGATTGAAGGGGCCTGAGAACCTCCATGACTTTTAGGCTCAGTATATACCAACAAGGCATTATTACTGCACACATTTTAGGGTTCAGGAAAACCAAAATTTATTCTCAAGAGTTGTTAAAATCCTGCGTTACATCTACAGCAGGAATATGGGATAATTGTTATAGACTTCACAGAACATAAATTTAAAAAATGCTCGCCGGAAAACCTGAAATGAAGGTACCAATTGTAAGGTGAATCCATAGAGAGGAAAATTCTATAGAAATAAATATGAGATAATATGATTTGAGGAGGTGTGTATTGAATTTGACTAATTTAAAATAAAGTCCAATTTTGGAATTTTATAATTATGATAATGAAACTTCTGGTTTCATAGGATAAGTAAAATTTCTTCACCGGCTGAGCTGATATCAACTTCTGAAGGGCTGTGCTTTATGGTGTTAGGTAAACCATGTTTATGGCCACTGTTACTTAAGTAATGCAAACACTGAACCGCTTGAAATGCGAGCAAGCATGTACAACGAAGAAGAAAAGGGAGAAAATGTTTAATTCCATGCTCTAGTTCATGAGACCGAGTTAACTGACTTTCTATGTCACGAAAATGTCTAGGAAAATAGCTGGTTGTAAAGGGGAATGTAAAGTTCAATAGTGGGTTGCGAAACAATGAATGGAGGAGTACCAGCAAGAACATAACTTATATAACTAGCGTGATCACCACGGAGTATATTCTGTTTACCCACACGTTTCGCACAGAAGGCTTACATAAATGCAGGATTTGTGTTTTCAGACTAAAATAAATCAACAATATTCAAAATTTAGCTAAACAAAACATGATGAATCAATAAAATATCAAACGAAATCGGTCACAGTTCATCTCAAACTGTATCCCTTATATACGTCTCAATAGGGTTGAGACACGCACTGCCAGCCGGTATAGCTCAGTCTGTATATGTTGAGGGTACAAGGCAGAGAACTGAGGTGTCGTGTTTCGATTTACTGCTGAGGAAGAGCATTTCTCTTGTTCATCGCATCCAGACCGGTTCTAGGGCCCACTCAACCTACAACCCAATGGCTGTCGGAGCTCTTTTTCCGCGGATAAGGTGGCCGGACCGTGAAGCTGGCCACTCCTTTCTAACATCGAGTTTCAGGGACGGTCATAATACCCCTTAAGTTTCCAATATGACTTCATGGCACGATCATTAATTGAAACCAGGAGCAAAACTGCCCGCAGGTTTCAAAATTCGTGGTAGCCTCAGAGCGATCTCATGTAAAGCAACATAAAATATACGGAAATGGTTGACGAAAAACGCATGAACTGATATAAAGCAAAGTAACGGTAAAATTGCCCCTACGCAAACTGCATAGGCATATGATCATTATTACTCAAAGCTAGGCAACAGATGCAGGTAAATGGCGTGCTTCGTTACCGGGCAGCTTTATACCCGTGAAAAGCCCGCGCTAGCCATAGAATAGGAAGCTTGTGTGGCCTCGAAGCAGGTGTAAATTTTCTGGAATAGTGAAAAATCCCTTGCCGGGACCGAAAATCAGTCCAGTGTTACTCGATCATCAAACCATTATCCTAGTCACTGTGCTGATTACGCTGTCCCGGCTCCGTGATTGCAAGAAAACCAAGTGAAGTTCATTGCGAAAGGAAATAAAGAATCGCCCACGGCCAACTCTTTGTGATAATCACTGTATGACAAGCCGAACTTCAGCGTCTATAGTCTCAAAATGAAGTCCCGAAATTCTCAATAGAAACAGCAACAGGACCAGACCTCGAAAAAAAATTTCTTATCGATAGACACCACTATTTATTTTTTCGATAAAATATAGTTCCATACTATTACCATATGAAGTAATATGTAGATAATATGCTGACAGAAGTTCAAGACAACCACAAACGCACTTCCTGTGTCGCATATTTGTGTACGAGCTAATAAGAAAGCATCTTTTATGCTCATAATTGAATAATAACAAAAGAACATATATTCATTGTCCAAGTGTTTCCCTGTATATACAAGGCACTCAATCTGAGTTTCCCACTTATAAAGAAAGAGAAAAACACGCTTTAACACGTAACAATACAAGAGCATGTTGAGTTATTGGTTCGTAGTTGATTGTATGAACTTAAATAAGCCATTTAATTATATTTCATGTTAAATAAACTCGCTAGTTTAATTGTTAACAAAGTGAATGAGCAAGAGAAAACCTAAGCAAAGCTCTCTTCAACGTGTCACAGAGGCTCTTGATTCAAAATCGTAATTAATTTTCTTGGAAAGGCGACAGAAACTCTGTATGACATGTTGTCTCTGCTGCGGAAACCTTAGCTGCGATAATGAATGGTTTTGACAACCAAGGCAACCATTCGTCAAATGTATCTGCCTGCATACTAGCTGGAAACTTCGTTTCATTTTTATTATGAGTCTTGAAAAAACGAAAGGTTTCCGTTATATCTTTCACTTCTCTAAAAGTCACTACGCATAATATTCTCACTTTCACCCTCCATTTCTCTCCGCCTTGCTAATGCCAAAGATAATCATGTCCACTGCAGCCGTTTAATGCATTACGCCATCACCGTGGCGCCATGAATTTAAATAACAGAACAAGGGATAATGAGCAACATTATCATAATAAACAAACAATGTAATTCCTTCAGTTTAGTAAAAACTTGTGTAAAGAGAGTGCGCTTTCGTTATCTCATTGAAAACAGTTCTAAAATTAAGTAAGTTTAATATGTAACAGGAAGTTTGTTTATTGCGTACGCTTCAAAATGAGTGTGAGGTCTATATGATTAGCTAATACCAACAAATGCATGTGCCGAGGTTAAGGAAAGAGTAGAGCTATACCTC
This sequence comes from Reticulitermes speratus, assembly GCA_021186555.1. Taxonomy (NCBI): domain Eukaryota; kingdom Metazoa; phylum Arthropoda; class Insecta; order Blattodea; family Rhinotermitidae; genus Reticulitermes; species Reticulitermes speratus. Next base: position 24,554,458 of record JAJKFL010000004.1, read on the forward strand.
TACTCACCCTCTGGGCCTTCATGGCCTGTTCTAGGGAGAACTTTACCTTTACCTTATTGAACGCTGATTGTTCTAGTTACGATTACGTTTACAATTCATATATTCGTTAAAGGCAAGGTGCAGACGTTTGTCAAATGTCCAACCCACTACGGACCTTATCACCAAAGTACAAGCTTTCCTTTTATGCACACTACCGAACTATTTCACTGTGCTCACAATTCGACAGATGCTTTAAAATATGTAGGCACTGAAACTTTCTCACAGACTTTTACAATGTCAAATTTACGAACAATTATTAATATTGCATTTGTTTTTAAACCCAAAGGATTGTGCTTATTGCAATTAGCATTACAGCAAAGTACCACAGAAGGCCGTGCCATGGCTCAGGCGGTTAGTCCACTGGGACTTTTGGTGGACAAAGTGGCACTGGGACAGGTTTTTCCCTCCAAGTACTTCAGTTTTCCCCTGTCAATTTCATTCCACCGGTGCTCCATTACAAGGAAAAACGGAAAAAAACTAATCATCTTCATCACAGGGTTGCACAATAAGCCTCAAGACTGCGGTGCGTCCGTAGCATCTGCTGCGGGGCTCTTCACCAAAAAAAAATCAGTACCACAGAAGGCTAACTACATCAGGGATGATAAACCAATGACATGCGTAAACAAAGTGGCACGAGAAGCGAATTTAAACTGGCATTTAAACGTGTTAAATAGGCTGACATTCCCCAGGTAAACGAAACTAATTACAAGCAAAGAGCAGCAAAGAAAATTCACCCTTCGCCTGTGTATAGGCTCAACTGACTCATTGGTAATGTTTAAATTTACAAATAAAGCTGTTTGTACAGCCGGTTATTCAAAAAATTTCCTACGTGCTGAAAATGTGACACTCGTATGAAATACATTATTTTTATAAACTTATTTCCTTTAATGAAAATTATAGCAGGACTGTTTACGTCTTAAAATTCCGCCTAAAAATCTCCCAAGCTCATAAACGCCCTCGCTGCTAAAAAATTCTACGTGTTTATTACAGACCTTTCTTATGAATTTCTAGCATTTATGGCATTAAATTTATAAAGGTTTGGCATCCACGGATAACAGCAAACTGTTAGCTGCGGATAAGTGGAGAGGCTTGTTGAATGCGAAAATGGAGAGCAACTGTGGTTACGTTTGTTCCCTTTTAAAGACCCTTCTGGCTTAATTAAGATAAACGACGTAAAAACAAACCGCACACCTGATACACAAACGACGTACAAACAAACCGCACACCTGATACACAAACGACATACAAACAAACCGCACACCTGATACACAAACAACGTACAAACAAACCGCACACCTGATACACAAACGACGTACCAACAAACCGCACACCTGATACACAAACGACATACAAACAAACCGCACACCTGATACACAAACGACGTACAAACAAACCGCACACCTGATACACAAACGACGTACAAACAAACCGCACACCTGATACACAAACGACGTACAAACAAACCGCACACCTGATACACAAACGACGTACAAACAAACCGCACACCTGATACACAAACGACGTACAAACAAACCGCACACCTGATACACAAACAACGTACAAACAAACCGCACACCTGATACACAAACTATTCCACTCGTAGAAGAAGACAGAATAAAGCGGGATACAATTTAGAGTCATGTAACACAAGTTATTGTGTTTTTAGACAAAAAATTTAAAATAACTCCCAAACTCTACATTACATACTACATGCCCAATTCATACCATTCACCTTCATTTTATAACCCTAATAATATTTAGGTAAGTGGACAAATTATCACACTCTCCGTTTTCTTTCTCATTTTTCCTTCCTCCTATTACTTTCCCGTGCAGATTTTATTCCCAGCACTCTATTCTCAGACACCTTTAATCAAAGTTTCTGCCCCAAGGCGAGATGAGCTTCCACATGCATATAAACAATATATAAAAATATTAATGTTTAGTTACTGTGATGGGAGAAAAACAGAGGAAATCTAATTCCCCCGCATACGTCACATCCATGCGGTCCTGCTGTAGCCTCCAGGCCAGTGAAGCAATGCAACTACTTCAGACTCATGCAAATGAAAACACATTTTACAAGGAATTCTTCCGCTCAGAAACCTGCATTGATCTATTAATTATTCTAGAATACACTGACTGGACGGACTGTATTCATTACTTTAATTGCATTTGCTTAGTTGACACAAAAACACACGGACAGAATATCAGTTGCTTTTCTGAAAGTGGAAAACACATGTATAACCAGAGGCAGTTCATCGTATTTTCATGGAAGGATGGTAACATGTTTAAAAAAAATTATCCATTCCGTGCAATTGTGAAAGCCGGAACAGCATATTCAGTATAGCGACTACGTTACGGGCTGGACTGCCGAAGAATAGCTGTTCGATTCTCGACAGAAACAAGACGGTTTCCTCTTCTCAAAATCGTCCAGACTGGCTCTGGGCCCACTGAGCCTCTTATTCATTGTGTACTAAGTGGAACTAAAACTCCACTCCCGCAATTCTTCACAGTGTGCATAGCAACAACTTTACCTTTACTCTAAAATTATATTTCTTGCGTCACTATAACGAGTGGATGTCCTGGACGTTACAATGGTAAGTGGCAGAGAATAGGCGGGCATAGAAAATTTTGGCGAGAAGAAACCTGCAGAACCGCCCTCTTGTAAGACCACAGAGAAGATTGGGTTCTAGGTTAAAATGTATATTAGATATATCGGTTGTGAGGATGGAAGTGGTTGGAACTGTTTCAGTATCTTGTACAAGGCAGGCTTTAATATCGGCAGTACTGAACAGTCCCTCCCTGCTCCTGTAATGTTCATTATCGAAACCGATTTCAGACATCACAGGTAAATATTACTACACCGTAAGTACTACAGTATTATTATTCTCAAAAAATACATGCTGCATGCAGGAAACAATGTGCGAATTAAAATAAAATGTTTCAAATTTAGTGCGTAACTAGAAACATGTTTTATACATTTCAGATATCCAAATTACAACGAAATTATTAAACACGTAACTTAAAGGTCCTTATGCGAGATTTCAGGCTAATTATAACATGATTAATAGTGATGTTTTAGAATGTTAAATTAAATCGATGTTGCCTCGAGTTACAGATATACTTTCTTTTACATTTAAGCTTATATAATAAGCTGGGATAAATTTGAACTCAGAACTCACAACTGTCTCCTATCCCAGTGTAATTCGAATGATAGAATTTAAACCCTTCTTCAGTGTTTCTGAAACACTGTGGAGCTCCTCCAGGGTACCAAACTGAACTTTTAAAGCAAATCTGAATTCAAGAGGGTAGGTATTAGCAAGATTAAGTCAGGTGGTTTAGATGGGTGAGCTATGTAGAACACATGGGAGACATTAGACATACATAAATTTTGGTTGGAAACCTAAAAGGAATAGTCCTCTCCATGTGTTACATTCCGTCCTGTGAAGTCAAAGGTCGTACAGCAGGTCAAGAAACCCCTTGCCTTTTATGAAGTCTTAAAGTTTATGACAGTATTCCAAAGGTTTGACACTGAGGGACTTGAAAATATTTTGAAAGTGACTGCCCAGTTCTCAAGATCTTGCTTATTATTTGCCTTCTATTTATGCCGAAGTGTCACAAATATCTCACCAAATGCAGACAGAGACAGCCTTGATAACAGATGTCAAATTAGTTGCTGTCGTGCTTATCCTTATGAAGATAAATCTAGCAAATATAATTCTATCACTCTATCTGCAAATATGGCAACAAAATCTTACGGTTCCAAAACGACAGGAAAGTTATTGACTACTTCCAAAGACGTATTTTATGACATGGAGTTCTCTGTGACAAATTTTATTTAGATGTTAGGGCTGTCTGTGAACTCTATGACTTAAACATTAACGGACAGGCTTCCGTTTACTCAGGAAGTCAGGCGCCGAGCTGCACTGAGGGCTAAAATCACATTAACCGGGACTGTAGCTATTAGTCAAAATTATAGGACATTTTTACACTGGTAATTTCATTACATCGGAGATAAATGCATCGAGAAAATAATGGAAGTACTGAATGCAACAAAAGTGGCTCTAGCAAAAGAAAGAGCTTTGTTTCTATTTTAACTTTTTTTCTCTTTAAGGAAAGCAAGTAGCCTGATGAGATTCTGAATGCGTTTGTGTACGTGTGTGTCTGTCTGTATGTATTGCGTGTCTCTTCTTTAAACTTTGAATCAATTCACGGATTCTCAAGAAGCTTTATATGCATCATATTTCGCCCATTGGAAGCTACCAACAACGTTGTAATTTTTAATTCTAAGACTAGTAACAGCAACATGGTGGACGCACGGAACAGTGAGGTGTGAGCGACACTAACGATATTCAGCCAAAATTTAGAATACTCAAAATACGTATAATAATAAATCTTTAAAGAATATGAAGATTAGTCAAGGTAGTTTCTTATGGAATTTAAATTAACATGGGGCAGTGCAAACTATGTCTTAACGTTCTATTTGATGGGGATTATTAATGAACAATTGAAGTGAAGTTAGGTACAGGGACATACCATAAAAGCAAGACAATATATGTAGCACTGTTTGTAAGTCACTAATGACAAATATACTGATGTTTCGAAATTTGAGGATTATACCCTAAAAATACAACGTAGATGGAATCAGCATTTAAGCAATAAACTCTACACGAAAATAAAATAAAATATCCACAATAACAGTAATAGTTCTAAAAATGCAGAACATTGTGCAACAGGATTTGCGATCATGAATAAAAATTTATGCAGCAGGACTTTTTCTTATTATTCTTATTGAAAATCCTTGTTCTACCATTCGATCAAAATGGAGGTACACGTCCGCACATTCGGCCTTATGTACTTATGAGTACAGGTTGTCATAATATAGAAAGAACTGTTTTGATAATTAAGGGACTACGATACGATCATTTATTTTTAAAGACTGTGAAACTAATTTATTTTTTGCATTTTTGAAACAACAGATATTTATTGTCTTTATTAACAAAAGTTATGCTAATATGTCGGAACGTAAACACATCTTACGTGCAGCAAAGATAATTCTCTCTACAATAATTGTTGACAGCATTATCTTTACTGCAGGTATGGCAGATTAAGGAAGACTTATTATTCCTTAATCCACCCTGCAGATTTCTATGTGCGTGTTAAACGTTACAAGTCTTATATTTCCACAAAAATGTACATCACCAAATGATCACACGAAAACTTAATTCACTGCTCCGAAAGTATATGAGATAAAGAATTTAAAGGAATACACATTACTTCAGTTTCTACCTGCTTGAATTTATTTCTTCATCTTTTGCCTAATTTGTTACTGACATGAAAACTGACGGCTCCAACTTTTGTGTTTCACAGTGCATTGAGAAACAGACGTTGCATATGGAACTGACATTAGAAAACTAGTTCAAAATTGCTCAAACAAATGAAACGGAATAATTTTTATTATACATCTGTCGATATGTCTTCTATTGCAAGCTGAATTTCTGTATGTAATTAAAGATAAGAGAAATAAACTCAAAGATTTAGTAGGAAAACCTGAACGAAAAGACAACTTGGAAAACCTTGGCGTAAATGTAAAGATAGTTATTAAAATTGATTGTGAGGAAAGAGGATGAGAAGGTGTGGACTGGATTCCGGTTGATCAGGTTAGGTACCAGTGGAAAACTGATGTAAATAGGGTTAGGGTCCCGTAAAATGCATATAACAAGACTATCCGAGCAAGTATTGGTTTCTCAACAGGGATTCTGATCTGTTGAGTTAGTTAGCCCTTCCACTCAGAAATCCAACGCGCAAAAGGGGGCTACTGTTCAGGACACTCTGTAATTAGGGACGCCAGCTAGCAAAAGTAGGTACCACGTAATCATAAAAATTAAAAACAAAACACGCACAGTGCTGTGCATAATTATGTTTTAATGTTTATGAATAAGTGAAGATGTAAACCGTCGAAAGGCAACATTACAATATAGGTACCACGTGTTTTTAAAACTTTACCAAATATCTATGAATATCTGAAAAATACGCTTGTGGAATATTATATGAAGTGTGCAATAACTATGCCGGTTTTCACTAGCCTCAAGACGGCCACATACATCGCGTTAGATTTTTAGCTGTCAAGAACGCAATCAGTAAAAGGGAGAAGAGGGGGCAGAATGGTAAAAAGGTAACATCGGTAAATACATGGAAGAGTTTTCTCCTTGCGGACTTAAAATTAGGCTATCGATACCCCGGCATAATACAAATAAATTTTATGCTTGTATAAAATTAGAAGCACAACATAAATATAGATCATAAATCCTCTGTAAGGGTGGAACATTTCAAATATTTGGGAACAACCTTAACGAATCGCAATTCCATTCAGGAAGAAATTAAATTGAAGTCGGGGAATGCTTGTTATCATTCGGTGCAGGATCTTCTGTCTTCCAGTTTGCTATCCAAAAATTTAAAGATTAAAATATGCAGAACTCTAATTTTGCCTGTTGTTTTGTATGAGTGTGAAACTTGGTCTCTCACACTGAGGGAGGAACATAGGCTGAGGATGTTCGAGAATAGGGTGCTGATGAGGATATTTGGGCCTAAGAGAGACGAGGTAACACGGAAGTTGAGAAGACTACATAACGAGGAACTTAATGATTTTTACTCATCACCAAATATTATTCGGGTGATCAAATCAAGAAGAATGTGGTGTGCCGGGCATGTAGCATGTAAGGGGGAGGGGAGAGGTGCATACAAGATTTTGGTGGGGAGGCCTAAGGGAAGGAAACCACTTGGAAGACCCAGGCGTAGATGGGAGGATAATATTAAAATGGATCTTCAAGACGTGGGATGGGGGCATGGATTGGATTGATATGGCTCAGGATAGGGACAGGTGGCGGGTTCTTGTGAATGCGGTAATGAACCTTAGGGTTCCATAAAACGCGGGGAATTTCTGGACTAGCTGATGACCTGTTAGCTTCTCAAGAAGGACTCTGCTCCATGGAGTTAGTTAGGAGTTAATCAGAATGCAAAGGCTTGTCTATAGAAATACAAGCAAAGTGACGCGTTCCACAACACTGCCTAAATGCGGGCTCGTTCCTTCGCGTAAATATGATTAGGATTTACTGTACCCTCTAAAAACCACTGAAGTTTAGACTCCTTCGTGGCCAATGTAATTCATGAATTCAAATTACGATATATGATATTCCCACCGCCCATCATATTTGCACATTAAGTTACTTCCGCCAAGTTCCGTACGTTTTGCGTACAACTTGAACCTCTTCATACTTTAGGCACAACACGAAAGGCTGTTTGCAAGGTTACGTAAGGTACACGAGAAAACGAACCGACCTAAATAAACGTCACTGTCACGTTCTTATAATTACAAACAAAGGAATCTTGCAACAAAGATGTGTATTGGTTTTTTTTTGGTGAAGGGCCCCGCAGCAGTTCCTACGGACGCACCGCAGCCTTGGGGCTTATTGTTCAACCCTGTGATGGAGATGATTAGGTTTTTTTCGTTTTTTCGTGTAATGGAGCATTGGTGGAATGAAATTGACGGGGGAAAACCGCAGTTCTCGGGGAAAACCTGTCCCAGTGCCACTTTATCCACCATAAATCCCACATGGACATACCCGGGATCGAACCCGGCCCTCCGCGGTGAGAGGCCGGCGACTAACCGCCGGAGCCATGGCACGGCCATATTGGTTGAGCCTGTTGATGTGTACAGCCTACACAACATTTGAGATGCTCGAGTAGGCCTGTACAATGCAGAAATTAATTGTCGAATCAAATAAATTAGCTATACTGAATTCGATAACTGGCATTATTGCCTTATTTTTTGCTAAAATGACTTTACAAAATGCAGGGTTATAGTTTATGTTAAGATTACTAGCAGAATAATATTAAAGATTGATGTTTTAAAAATAAAAATTTGTTAAAAAAAATTGTTCATCTTATAGGCAATATTCTTGGGACAGTATTAAGGGGACGTAAGCTTGAGGAGCTTGCTTATGTAAGATGGCGACAGAAGGCATTGGCAGTGGACAGAGAGGAACGAGGCCAAGGCTCCCACAGGGCCGTAGAGGAAGTAGGAAGGAAGCTTGCTTACTGCTTGTAATATTTCTTAATTTTAATGAGAAGAAGAAGAGGAAGAAAAAGTAAAGAAAGAAAGAGAGAAAGTGGAGACAGCGACAGTGCATTTACTACATGAAAACAACATTTTTCGGCTCTGAATCTTCTCATGCAGTGCCCGATTGTCCTGCTGGTAAAAGTACGTTGAAGGTAAGATAGAGCGTGGAAAGTGAAGTTAATATAATAGGAAGGTGAATGTTTTGAGCAAGCAGCAGAAGAAAGCAGTTGATCAGTTACTGTATTTGGGATGATTTTCTATCTTTATTGGGAAGGTCGCCTTATGGCGGAGAGCTGATTACACCGGGAGGCCTGCAATGGGACGGAATTTTGGTGTCAACTTTGGAAAGACATGAGAAGCACGCAGACCAAAGTCAAATTTAGATACCAGCTGAATTTCCTTTGCTCTGTGACGGAGGGAAACCACGGAAACCCTTAATCGGTTTGACCGATCACAGGACTTTCCAGATTCATACTGTCTTCTAGACATGGGCCTTGCATTCAAGTATACGAAACCTAACGGCCGTTTCTATGTTTAATTTCTACATAGAATTTATCCTTTGGATGTATAACGAACACTTTGAGCGATATTAACCACTAACGTTATCCCTATACGTGCCTGGACAGGCCTTTAGGGCTCCAGGAGGTTGAGGCTCCCAGAATTTCTAGAAAATCGGCACATGAATGTGGTAAGGTTGTCAACCCTACGCACCTCTGGTACTCATTTCTGTTAGAGGCTAGGACGACCCGACGGCCATAATGATAGAATCCCAATGACCTCATCGAAATTCAAACCCGCGACCTTCCGGCTTTTAGCGCAGTGCCTCAACTAACTGCGCCACTGCGTACCCCCGACATTAACCACCGGAGTTTGAAAATCATCCGTCTTGTAAATACCGATTTTGTTATTCATACGTGAGGAGGCCAATGTAAAAGCACTTTTCTGTACAGTATTCCTCGATTTACGAATGAACATTGCTTGTTTGAAAATTCACAGCTTCGCACACTTGCCCTTCTAGGAAATGTAGCATTAAGATAAAAAATGAGTTCGAAGCATTGTTGTAATGCTGCTGACAGGTAAAAACCGAAGTACTCGCGGAAGAAACACTACCAGAGCTAAGATCGAGCGAAGCTTTTCGGAATATGTAAAGGTTGGGTTTCTCCTCCCAGAAAACACTCCACTATATATCTGAAATTAATTCAGATAATGGTGTTCAGTAGCATTACAGGTACTTATCCTAAGAATCAAACGAAATATCAACGAACGATGATATTTTTGAAGTGTAAATTATGACTGACGAGCACAGCCTACGTGTATGTACACACACTGACGCGGTGAACCATGCAGCTTAGCACCTCCCACAGTATAAGCTGCTTCGATTATAAAGCGCGAAGGTCCATTACAACAGGCGTCATGCAGGGACAAAGATGATATCCCAGCTGCTTAATTTATCATCTTGCGGGACCTAATCTGGCACAAGTGTAAGCAGGATTCATTCCGAAATCTTCCATAACCCCTGCACAGCGTACTGAATCTTGCATGACTATAAGTTTAACTTTGATTCCTAATTAAGAACTCATTCCTCAGTCATGTCTAAGTCTAGTAGAACTTCATAAATTAAGCTTGGCGGGTAGAGAAATTTTAGATATAGCCAACGTAAGACACATGAGGTTATAAACTAAGGCTATCAATCTGCGAATCGTCAGGAATGCCTTCGTATTACTTGTCATTGCCAATCATTTCCTAGGCACACAAATAGTCTCATGGAATACTGACGTTCTTGGAAAACCAGCAGTTGAATATACGGTCCAAAATTTCCCACTCCCTTAATGTAACTCCAACTAGCCTGTTACCGATCCATTTTCAGCCAGTTTAATCCACCCCGCGCCCTTACTTTACCACTTGTTTTTTAGGCCTGTGTTACTGTTACAATATAATTTACAAAAGTTTATTTTTCTCTTATCAATAGTACAGTCACAACCAACACATAAACTTGTGACACGTAATCAGGCCACCGGTTTCAGCTCAAAGAACCATCATCAGGCCTATGACAGAAAACTATGAAAATCAAACTCCGTACATTTGATAAGAGTTTTGTGTATGTGTTGGTTGTGACTGTACTACTGATAGGAGTAAAATATACTTTTGCATGTACATACCAACGGGGATTTCTAATGTTACAATACAATTTACTCATAGATGTCACAATTTTCCCTTCACATACACACGTTAATAAAAAATTATAATACCTCAGATCCGTGATGAAAAAGTTCAATTTCTACAACTGTCTCTCAATAAGGAATTTATAAAAAAATAGAACGATACCGCTCAATAGCCTTCATTTATATTTTCCTTGTATCTTAGAATGTGTCTATGATTTCAGCCAATTGTTTACCCGTAAGAAATGCGCACATGAATTCTATTTGATAGACGATAAAGCGAAATATGTATTTTCTACACGTCGAGATTACTAATGCGGCATTTTATAAATTTAATGTCGGGACACATTATAAGTTTATGTGCCTTGGACCTGAAGTTTCCAGATACCTCAATCTTAATTCTTAATTTAAATTACGATGACCCTCCAATTTCAAATCCTACCTGTCCACGACTGTGGCGAGTTCTTGACTGAGCTGTTTCTTCCTCGGGGCTGCAGTCAGGCCACACGTCGGTCCAGGCACGCTGCCCATCTTCTTTATCATTGCTGACCACTGCAGCCATACGTGAACTTGTCCCCTCGCAATGCTTCTTACGGCTCTATAAGGCACCCTCCATGTCTTCTGTTTCAAGTACGGACAAGGCACCGGTTCATTCATCAAAGACTTTGTAAATATCGCGAAAGTATAAGATGAAACTTTATAAATTCTACATAATAATATGTCGACTCGCTACGGGCTGGACGGTCCGGGGATCGAATCCCGGTGGGGGAGAGATTTTCCTCAACTGTCCAGACCGGCCCTGGGGCCCACTCAGCTTCCTATACAATGGGTACCGGGTCTCTTTCCTGGGGGTAAAGCGGTCGGGGCGTGGAATTGACCGCCGACCCTCATCTAGTGCCAGGATTAAAGAATGAGTACAGTTATATCTCTACTCCCCCTCTGGGCCTCAATGGCCCGGTTCTAGGGAGAACTTTACCTTTATCTTTACATAATAATGTGTAATTACAGAAATAAAAAACTCTGCATGTGAAAGGTACCAGAAAAACACCACAGTCACTTAAATTCAAAATTTCCTCACACTGGCGTAATAGAGTGCGGTGGTATCGCAAGTGTAGGAAGTGCTGAGACATGCAGTGAAATAACCGTTCTCACTGCATACGCACAACACCATTACTTCAAATCCAGAACAGTATATATAGCTACAGACAAACTCGACATCTCACTTGTAATAACGCGGTGAACAAGGTCATGGTGAGCAAAGGGAAGTCACTTTTAAAATTAATTGTGGTATGTCGACAGAAAATCTGAAAGAAAATATTTTTACCACGTCACGGCTTTTATGAAAATTGCAATGACTCATTTTCAAAAGTGCTTTTAAAAAAATAAGCTCCCCTTAGTGAATGTTGGTAAAACTGGATGGTAGAGACTATGTATCACATGAGGATATAACGTTTTGTTAACATCTAAAAATTTAGTCTCATTTAAACAGTGCAATTATTTCAAACTGCGTCATTAGGCAAATCCTCTAGCAAAGGATCCATACACCAACTTTTACTTGCTTCACATAGCTTGCATGCAAGTAGACATAAAGGTCCACAAAACAAATGTGCGTACTATAAATTGGTGATTGGCGTTTTCGTGATCAGAATACCAGATTTAGAGAACATTAGCTTATTCCATGTATTTACTTTGTAATTTCTAAAAGAGATCAGCCAGACAAAACGAAATACAGAACAAAGACATGAATATAAATAACGGTAAATTTTATTACTCTTTTCTGCAGGAGATATTAAGACAGGTTTAGTGTCTCAGCATCTAATAACTTGAGATCTGCGCTCTTCTGGGATATCACGCGGCGTCGTGTGGTAATTGTTTACCGATGTTTCGGGACAACGTATCGGTCCCATCTTCACGGGTCAAGAGTCCGAGTAGGACCGATACGTTGTCCCGAAACGTCGGTAAACAATTACCACACGACGCCGCGTAATATCCAAGAAGAGTGCAGATCTCATCAACATCGCGGCGGAAGCCTGAAATCAAATTTAATAACTTGGTTTATTAAGAGAACAAATTTTGATTTGGAAAATAACATGTAACGTTTGCAATTTGTTGTGAAGTGATTACTTCCGTTGAAGAAGCGACCAAGAAAGTTACGTGACGTCGTAAAAATGAAACATTGGACACGTTTAGCTTAAAACAGACGTAAGATATCACGCCGAACGTGATTTCATGGTGATAAGTTTAAAAGTCGCTATATTACCTTAATAACATCCCACATAACTCAAAAAGCGGTACTGCTGATGGACGCTCTTACGTGTGTGTTCCTACATGTAGTCTTAAAACGACTTATAAATTTCATCACATGGATCCTAATGCACATGTTAATGTTTAAAGTCACCGCTTTCCTACGACTCGTCCATTCTACGCTATACGCTATTAACGTTTTTTTTTTATCACGAAACGTTAATAACAACGGCTCTACCTCTAACAAATACAGTTTAAAAATGAAAGAAACATGAACAAATCCGAAAAATGACAAAGAGGTACCTAGGACGTATACGTGGCGATCTGACGTTCTGTATACATTCCCTGAGCCTGTAAGCTTTCTCGAACAACATTGATCAGGACACAATTCACTGGAACTCCTTCGCAGGACGGAGCGGCAATGGTCCCATACCAGAGCCCCTCTTCGGACACGCTAACTTACCTCTCACACTACTGTATAAGTCAGTCACGTGTTCCTCCTCTGCTTGATATCTGGTTTCAGTTAAAAACGAACTACACTCGGTGTGCACTTGCGCACAGTTCAAACAAACCACTTCTCCGTGAAGCCTAACGTTATCTCTAAACAACCGTGACAACGATTGGTTCAGTATATTTGTATTATGTTCGACAAAGCTCACTTTCTGCAATATGTTTGATATACGAGTAAATGACGATCCAAGATAAAAGAGAAGAAGGACCATCGATTATAACTTGTCAGCAGCGTACTACGATCAAAGAATTGACGCTATTCCCATATAACAGTTAACACGCTAGTTAAATTCCATCAAAAATGTCGCCACTGATCTTAGAATAATACAATAATGAAACGATATCCTTCAGTCTACAGTGACAAAAAATCATCAGACGACGAGAGTAGAACAGTCAACGAGAAGTTGTGATTATTATACCGCAGATAATGAGCAAAGCGTCACTAAATGCCGGTACAGTCACAATTATTTTTAACAAAAGCACAAAGACCAACAAAATGCCGGTATAGCTAATGGTCTCTTTAACAAAAACACAAAGCCCAACAAAATGCAGAAATAGTTACTGTTCCATTTAACACAAGCACAAAGCCCAACAAAATTGTCAGTATACTTACTGTTCCCTTTAGCACAAGCACAAAGCCCAACAAAATGCCAGTATAGTTACTGTTCCCTTTAACACAAGCACAAAGCCCAACAAAATGCCAGTATAGTTACTGTTCCCTTTAACACAACACAAAGCCCAACAAAATGCCAGTATAGTTACTGTTCCTTTAACACAAGCACAAAGCCCAACAAAATGCCAGTATAGTTACTGTTCCCTTTAGCACAAGCACAAAGCCCAACAAAATGCCAGTATAGTTACTGTTCCCTTTAACACAAGCACAAAGCCCAACAAAATGCCAATATAGTTACTGTTCTCTTTAGAACAAGCACAAAGCCCAACAAAATGCCAGTATAATTACTGTTCCCTTTAACACAACACAAAGCCCAACAAAATGCCAGTATAGTTACTGTTCCCTTTAACACAACACAAAGCCCAACAAAATGCCAGTATAGTTACTGTTCCCTTTAACACAGCACAAAGCCCAACAAAATTGTCAGTATACTTACTGTTCCTTTACACAAGCACAAAGCCCAACAAAATGCCAGTATAGTTACTGTTCCCTTTAACACAAGCACAAAGCCCAACAAAATGCCAGTATAGTTACTGTTCCCTTTAACACAAGCACAAAGCCCAACAAAATGCCAATATAGTTACTGTTCTCTTTAGCACAAGCACAAAGCCCAACAAAATTCCAGTATAGTTACTGTTCCCTTTAACACAAGCACAAAGCCCAACAAAATGCCAATATAGTTACTGTTCCCTTTAGCACAAGCACAAAGCCCAACAAAATGCCAGTATAGTTACTGTTCCCTTTAACACAAGCACAAAGCCCAACAAAATGCCAGTATAGTTACTGTTCCCTTTAGCACAAGCACAAAGCCCAACAAAATGCCAGTATAGTTACTGTTCCCTTTAACACAAGCACAAAGCCCAACAAAATGCCAATATAGTTACTGTTCTCTTTAGCACAAGCACAAAGCCCAACAAAATGCCAGTATAGTTACTGTTCCCTTTAACACAACACAAAGCCCAACAAAATGCCAATATAGTTACTGTTTCCTTTAACACAAGCACAAAGTCCAACAAAATGCCAGTATAGTTACTGTTCCCTTTAACACAAGTACAAAGCCCAACAAAATGCCAGTATAGTTACTGTTCCCTTAAACACAAGCACAAAGCCTATTCAGGAAATTCAGGAAATTGTTGCGGTTTACAACATCATTATGAAATGCGTAGCAAAATATTCGTACATAGCGAGAAAATTATTTCTGCGCATGTGCAAAATTTTCTGCGTATAAAAACAAACTCCGTCGAAATGCCTAACCTGATTAGCTAAACGTTCTGGAAAGACAGCTACTAAGGTACTAAACTGGACAAAAAAATACGCACTAAACGGCGCTGCTATGTAAATGCCTGCAATGAAACTGTTTCAGCGAAGCTGAACGCTGCTACACTGACACAGTCACACCCACACTGCTGTTTATTGCTATCACGTTTTGCTTCTATTCTTATCTAGTACCAACTATGACTCAAAAAGTACATCCTGAACTCACAACACGCAGTCCAATAAACTGCACTATATTGTTCCCAGATACTTTATATTACAATATCACGTTGAACACTGCTACATGTTTCGATCCCTTATGGGATATCATCAGGGAATCACATTAAAGTAACACTTCACACACCCGAAATAGCAATCCATGTATATAATATAAAGATGTAAGAAAGTCAACCAGTGAACATCATTTTACGATCTAAGTCTTTACGTATATTTTGTAGATTTATGTATTGTAAATGTTTATTCTTGTTTACATTTCAATTAATTTAAAGTTCTTTAACATTAATTTCCGGTACACCAGGATAAATTATAAAACAAACGCCTACATTTTAAGTGGTTGACTTTTCACATCTTTTTATTGTGTGCACGGATTGCTAGTTCGGATTTGTGAAGTGTTACTTTAATGTGATTCCCTGATAATGATCCCACAAGGGATCGAAACATGTAGCAGTGTTCAACGTGATATTGTAATATAAATTATCTGGGAACAACATAGTGCATTGGACTGAGTGTTGTGAGTTGATTATCGACAACGCAAGGAATGAAGACTATGTAAAGCACATACTCATATACCGTAATGACATGCGTAACCCTTCTGCATATATTACACCTGTTGTGAATTTAAATGTTGATGCTTTCAGTAAATCGATCGAGTATCCGTTAGCTTTACTTAGCAAGGAGGAGACCGATTGTAAACGAATAATGTTACGTTAGATTGTTATTACATTGTTATGAATGCAGGAGAGTACAGCCGGACACGACGTAGCCCGCACTGTATTTCGAAAGGGACAACTGTGCCCGTTCACGACATGACGACGTGTGAGAGACTGAAGATGTAGCGCAGGTCGTTCTTAACCACAGCACTAACTGGATGTCAATGAAGAGCTCCACGCTCAGGTTGTTTTACTCGTGGCAAAAGAGACACGTTACCAATTGAATAGGAGGCTAGGTGTGCTCCACAGCCGGTGTGGAAGTTTTGGAGTCTCAACTAATATTATCCTCACGTCTACTATATTCCTTTCATGTTTCTCAATTATTTCTGATCTCCCACAAAAGTGTTACAACCTCCGAACATCCCCCCCTTCCTTGTACTTTATACCCCCTTGTACTCTGTACCGGGATATATCTGCCATACATCAGGAGAACGTTCGTTAGGTGAAATTACTTTGATATAACCAAACATACCTATATACCTGAAGCTGAACGGGTACTGATATAATGGGGCGAGAAGGATGTGTCTTCTTTGCGGTTCCACATACTCTACCTCTTTAACATGCTGTGTTATCCGTACACTGTGTAGGTCCATCCTTGAACCGATAGCCAAGCCAAGCCATACGCAGGCCAGTTCAAACTATGTAAAGTACTTGGAACTCTTAAGGGCGATCTTTATGAAACTAGTACGAGTATTCCTAGCTTAATTAATGGTTATGTCACCCATATCGTAAGTAGATGTTAAGTACAAGTGTTAAAATTACATAAACTACAAATCCCTCCTCGTTTTAATATATATTCGGTAATAAAAAAAAAACATACAACTCTCATTATTTAAATTGTATTACTTCATTGTGTCCGTAACCGTTCAACTTCGGATATAGAAGTATTTGGTTACGTCGACGTAATTTAACCTAAGAAACGCTATCGAATTATGGCAGATTTCTCCTGGTACACCCGGCATATATGTGTATATGTATATTTATTTATTTATTTTTTATATGTATGTATGTGTTCATTAAATGGGGCGTTTGAATAAATATATCTGCCCTTTGACCACAATTAGAGGAAGAGCTGATCGCTGACTAGTACGTTGCTACAGTAATGGCAGACAACGGTGTACTGAAGTGAGAGCAGCTGCTGGCCGGATCGTTGGTTACCATGACAACTAGAGAGACGGAAACTCTCATTCTCTTTTCCTCTCGTGTTTTATGGGCGGTGGTCTCTTACTAGAGGGACAGACAGCTCAAGGTAAAGTGATATAGTATATCCCACGTTTATGCCACTTCAACTTCTTTCCTTACGTCAAAAAATAAGTAAATATGTGTGAATATAACGCAGCTTGTCAGTGTACCCGGTCATAATGTTAAAACAGTCCAGTTTACTGACTGTGATAACAGGGGTCTTGTCTGACCATAGGGAACATAAATCAAGCGTGGTTGTCCTTGCTGGTTAAGACTCTACATGCATACAGCAAGTTCTTTCTTCAGGAAGCTGGCAGTCTCAGCACATGCCATTAGCACAGTGGCCTTCTTTTCAATGCAACGCGGTAACAGTGAGTTACATTTCCGGTCAGTGTACATAAGAAGATTAGAAAGAATGTACACCCAGAATTACCAGCGGTGGTCTTCACCTTACTTAAAATGAGAGTCACGAAACAAAGATTAGTGAAAATTTTCTACATCCGATTTCAAAATTTTATGGAAGTTTTGTGAGCCATGGAAATGTAGACGCTTCGGAAAGTAGATCAGAAATGCCTGGAAAGTTTTGAACTGTGGTGCTGGAGAGGAATGGAGAAGATCAGTTGGACCGATCGTGTGAGAAATGAAGAAGTATTGCTTGGGGTCAAGGAGGAGAGGAATATCCTACATAAACTAAGAAGAAGAAAGGCTAACTGGATTGGTCACATATTGCATAGGAACTGACTTCTAAAACACGTAATTGAAGGAAAGTTAGAGGGAAGGATAGAAATGACGAGAAGATGAGGAAGAAGGCGTAAGCAACTACTAGATGATCTTAAGGAAAAGAGAAGATACTGGAAATTGAATGAGGAAGCACTAGATCGCACCCTGAACTCGCTTTGGAAGAGGCTATGGACCTGTCGTAAGACAGGCTACAAAATGAATTGAAAGGTCAATTTAAAATCTTACGTAAAGGTTTATTACGGACCAATGTGGCTGAAAAAAAACTTTCATCGAAGTTTCCCATGTCGAATTTCAATAATATCTGAAAAGGCTTTTGTGAGGTATGTGGAAAAGTCCTTTCATAATCTGTGTAAAATAGGCACTAATATGGATCAATATGGATAAAAACCGCAACAGTCCGAAAATTTTGATGACAGCCCCTCTGTGCTGAATTACGATGAAATCTGTGAAAGGATTTAAGAGATATACGAAAACGTCTACTTATATGCACTGGGCGTAACTACTGATCACTAGGGTGAAAATAGTAAACGGGCAACAGGTTTTTGTAGAAGTCCGCCACGTCGAATTTTTGAGAAGTCTGTGCGAAAATTAAGGTGATGATACTAGGTCAGAAAGGATGAGAAGCACAGGCAAGACCTCGACTAAACTTCCATCTTCTTACTTTGTAATTTTGAAAAAAAAATCGAACTAAGCTTCTGATATTTTCAAAATCTTCTCTTAGTGAGAAAATTCCATTCAAAATAAGATCTTCACTCTTCTGGAATGTTACGTAGTGTAGATTGGTAGTTAGTTACCGATGTTTTGGGACAACTTATCGGTCCCATCTTCGAGATCCAAGCTGTACCCTTAAAGACGGGACCAATAGATTGTCCCAAAACGTCGCTAACTATCAATCTACGCTGCGTAACATCCCAGAAGAGCGAAGATCCCATTTATACCGCGGAGGAATCCTGAAATCACGCATTCCAGTCAAATTGCTTAGAAATCTGTTGTGACAACACACGACCATTATGTCAGTGAAAATACATTTCGTTCACAGAGATCTTACTATAGTGTCCCTAGGTACCGCAGTTGTCATGCAAGATTTATTGTCCACGAAGCCCACACTTGCCACGAATTCAGAAACTGTCTGACCCCTGCATTTCAACGTACCTTATTTCATAGCACAGCCTGGAGGTCCTGACCTCCAGCTCCTACAGAGGCCTCGCATATTCTGAAGATATTTCTCGACATGCGATTCAGTTCGTTGTGTAATATACACAATGTCTCCTCGAAAATTTCCCTTCATTTCCTGCAATTAAGGTGGATTGCTCTACACCTTTTCTTCTTCAGTTAACTCTCAAAATAATGGTGTCTGGATTAATTCAACGTAGTGATAGGAATTTGCTACTTCGCAGAACACGAGTCCTATAATTTTTCGCTCACTCCCTGCATTTTGTGTTCATGTAAAGGTAACTCCATGAACTGCAAGCAGATTTACGTAACACAAACGTATGTTATTTTGGGTGTTTACGTCCATACTTGAAGTAAACCATACCTCATCCGAGATAAATGCACGTTATCATAATTTACTTTTGCCCATCACTATATACGTGATACGAAAAATTTCAAGTATTCTGCAGATTGTTCTTTTATGCTGCCCTGTTGAAGAGGATTTCTTTTTACAAAACTTACACAACAACTTTTCATGATGCGTAATTTGCAAAAATACTGCAAATAACTGCTCACAAGCGCACTGAGATTATCTGAGGTTTACTGGTGATAACAAATGACTAGCAATCACATGACTGTTCCAGCTGCTCTGTTATCAGCGACAGTAATACAGCAACAGTGTCGGCAAACAAGACCACACACGTCGAGTTCGTATTTCACTACCCTCGGGGACATGATTACTCGACATCTCTGTTTTAAGTATTCATCTTGACACTCAGAGGAGGCTTTAAACTTTCGAGGCGAGGAATTCTGTTTGTCATAAGAGAATGATCCTACTGTAGCCACACTCACGATAAAATTGGGAGTATATCCTAATAAACGAAAATTGAAATTAATTTTGATATAAATAGAACAAATATATTTACTTACTGATAGGATTCTTAAATAGACCTTATAAATATTAGTACCTGCCCTTACTTGAGGTATTAGTGTTAAATTTATTCGCCGACAATAATATTGCATAAATGATTTATCGAAAGATTAAATTTTAAAAACTGGTGAATATTTTAATGTGGAACTACTGCGAAATTACTGTTAGGTAGTTTCGAAATTGTTTATTCCATGCATTTTAATCCAACTTACATTTTTTATTAAACCAACAAATGCACACACAACACAGAGAATCGTGTTATTTTTTATAAAATATAAAGTTGTGAACATTCCTTGCTTGTTGAGCAGTAACTATTTTGAAATTGTTTATTCTGTTTATTGTTTATTTTAATCCAACTTATATTTTTTATCTAACCAACAATTCATAAAAAACTATAGGATTGTTTATGTTGTTTGTGCATTTGTTGGTTTAATGAAAAATTCTGTTACCTAGGTCACTTCGTATGAGTATCACAAAATGGTGGTGGTTCTGAGGATACGTTTCCCCGCTGAACATACAAGACAGAATTGTGTCCTTAACAGGCAACATAATCTTTGGCGTCTACAATGTCAGGTTACGTAAAATTACCACTGGAGAAGAAAAGTGGATATGACAGCAAAATGAATCTCTGAAACCCTGCGTCAGGCTATATAGATTCTTTCTCTTTTAACTCTCTCCCTCTCTTTCACTTCTGATCTTTTCTTGATTATTACATTTCCAGCGAGCGAAAGCAGCTAATGCACTTCATCCAGAGACGAATATCATGCCACATAAATCGTGTCCGACTCTCTATGCGCGCTATAAAGTAATTTCATGTATCAATATAGACATTAATATTATGCAAAGGAATTTTAAAAAGAATTACTTTCCTGCAATCATATAGAGACCACACGACGCCGCGTAATACCCCAGAAGACCGCAGATTTCATGTAGAGTTTCCACTTCAAAAACATGGTCTACACTAGTTATCTCTATAAACAAGGTTGTAGTTCAATTTAATGTTGAGAAATTCCGGGCAGTTTTGGATCAGTTAAGATGATCCACGATAATAAAAATTATACAACTATACACAAATTCAATGCCACATCATGTATGTGAATCCCTTGGCACAAAGGCATGGCACGTCCTTAAGATTTCGGAAGGAGAAGGTGGCCTTCAGTGTGGCTGAAATTGTCTTTTTTTTTTAAAGTCATAGACAGTCGAACAGTACGGTCATTCAGTTAAAACAGAGCGGGAGGTTAATAGCCTCTCGCAGTATAAGGAAACTGGTATGTCGCGGAATACACACACAGGGGTTTGAGGTGGATGGATTCTCCGTTGATTTATTTAGTCTTAAAACCATGAGTTGTGTTGCAATAACCTAAAATACCATATAATCCAAGGCATGGAAAGAGTCGCCTCCAAAAATAGGCACAAGCTTTCAGTCCCTACCAACACAGTTCAGAAGAAGATATTTTAAAACATGTGGCTGCCTATTTGTGTAAGTTAATAATTTTATACGGGAAAAATTGCCTTCTATAATGTGATTTGTATTACAATACATAACCAGATTTTAATAATATGTAATTCAACACTGCTGGAACAGTTCATATCCAATACAATGAAAAGAATGCAAGAAGATCTAATAATAGGATAAAAGCACGTATAAATTAGGGCACATTTGAAACAAACGTTCACTTTAAAGACCAAGTTAACTATTTTTTTATGATAAAGGGTCCCGCAGCAGATGCTACGGACGCACCGCAGCCTTGAGCTTATTGTGCAACCCTATGATGAAGATGAAGATGATTAGTTTTTTTCATTTTTCCGTGTAATGGAGCACCGGTGAGATAAAATTGGCAGGGAAAAACCGAAGTACTCGGGGAAAAACCTGTCCCAGTGCCACGTTGTCCACCAAAAATCCCACATGTACTGACCCGGGATGAAACCTGGGCCTCCGCGCTGTGAGGCCAGCGACTAACCGCCTGAGCCATAGCACTGCCCAAGTTAACTCTTACACCACAAGCCTGAGTAGATGTGATGCAAAATAGCAGTATGCAATTATACTCTTCTGAGTTAAACACGAGAATGAGACAACACGTTAGACTATAGGCCTACTGATCCATTTGGCCCGTTCAACTTCAGTAACAAAGAAGAGTGGGAAGGAAGCTAAGACCCTCAGGAACTCAGTAAATGTTACACACAGATTAAGATATCAAAAACTGGGACAGACAGAAAGTAATGTGTTGCAATATAAAGTTGGGCATTAATTAAGAAATACGTCAGTAAGGGCTTTAACGATGATAATACTAAAGCAGTCAGAGTAACAAATAATGCAGAAAGGCAAGATCACTGCCGCTTGTAGCCTGATAAAGGTAGAGTACAGTAATGCGCAAGTTCCCAAGTAATTTCTGTAGAATACAAGAGACGTCCTTCACACGAGTGTTCCATTACAATTACATTTAAATACTAATGTAAGTGCTTTTTGTAATTCCTTTCTTAAAATACACTGCACTCTTCATGAAGCTCCTTAGTGTTATATATACATACACGTATAATTTATTTGCTTGGTCACACGAGACAATAGCGATGTGCCTGCTAACACCGTCCCTCAATTCATCTTAAGTTCTAAAGCGTTAAAGAAATGTTAATGTTAAATTCTATATTATTTGCCATAAACATATGCGTCCAACCTTTTTTAGGGCGAAGGGCCACACCCGTACCTGTTGGCTGATTCGCGGGCCGCACGTGGGAAAATAACAATAAGTGGCATACCTAACTGCCTAAATCATTGTTTAATTTTTATAGTACATACATAATTTACAAATGTGACAGCGGGCCGAGGGTTGGAGACACATGTCAAATAAGCTTCTTAGCCATTACGACCGTCTTATAAACATACATTACATTTTCAAAAACGTTGTTACAAATATACATGTAGTTTGTATATGAACTGAATAATTTATTTATTAAGGCAATCATATACACATATTTGCGTTGAGCAGCCGTAGACTTTTATCGCCGTAACGCAGCACAGTGATGCTTGATGCATTAATTTTAAAACAACAGTAAACTTCGGTTGCTTCTGCAGCAACAAGCCCTGATGGAGAAGCGGAGGAAATTAAGTGAACGGAATTTATTTATAAAATTGAATAGAGGGCAACTTGTCTCAAATACAGGAACGATACTGCTAATAACGTAAGTTAGATATCATGAAAATGAAAGGGTTGTATGACTTTAAAACAAAGACCTACATAAATCATTCACAAAGTTTTAGAGTTCGAGAAATGCGCAAATACGATATATCCTACAAATAAAACATTACTTTATGACGATTGTTTTTAAAGTGCTTAGCTACGGACCCAGCTCATATATACTACATGATAATCTGTGTTAAATCAAGTTGCTGTTGAAATCAGTTATATAACAGCGCACTAATTCCAAAAAAGAGCGTCAAACTTACAGTAAAGCAAAAAAATATCTTCAGTGAAACCAGAAAATTTAATGTAGCCAATGCTAACCAGGTACTCTGAAAAGCATCAGTTGTTAATTAACTCAAATCAAAATATACAGCAGGGTAAAAACATAAGCATGTTGCAGTTAACATCCGTCCAATGCCGTTAAATTGTTACCACAATAAATAAATGTATTATAACAATCTTCATATTCATTTGTAAATATCGTATTGTAATACAACAGTATAACGCACTGTATATGGGAGAAATGCTTCAGTTTCACAGTTTTCACTTCATAATTTTTAAAAATTTTCATATAAATGACGCAGAAAGGAAGATGGCACTGATGGCACGTGTCTCTTAAACTATGCAAGAAAATATAAAGAAGAGGTTATTTCAATAACTAATCTAAGTACAAGGAACTTTTTTCTAACCTCTGCACGTGTGCCGACATGCCCCATATACACGTATGGGGTGGGTTGGCACATAGTGGAGCGTGACCTAATATTATTGTCCAAAATATTGTGGGGCAGTTTAAATGATGCTAAAATATTTAACTGCTAACAACATACTTAAACTGATTTACAATCCGTACAAAACTAAGGAGAGATATTAAAAATTACATAGGAAAATGAAATGCCAATCTCCCTATTCATTTACAACCACGGTTTACAGTAACTCTATAAGGTATCTGCACGGTTGTCATACCCATTTCTTTCATGTTCTGCATGTCGCCCAGCCCAATCCGCAGACCATCGAGCACTTCTTTTAAATTATCAAAAAAAAAAAAACATTACCACCAGTCTTGTTAAAATTTGAAGCTCTAATGATGTGTGTTGCCTCAGGTTTGCTCAGAGGAGTCTTACGCCTCTTCAAGAACTTTGTAAACCATTTTGTGCCTGCCATTTTCTTATCTCTCCAAACTTCAGGGGTCTTTATATTTAATGCCACTGCCTAATGAAATACAAACTTTCTCACCTTCCTTGCAGACAAGCCATAGCAGATGTCTGATGAGCTTTACAGTTAATTCTCGTAAGTTTTCTTAATCAGCATCACTGAACACATGCACAGAAATTACACTTATCCTATTTTTAAAAATTAATAAAGAATGCGATAAAAGGAATGAGAACACTTAGTTTTATGTAACGAATCATTTATCAAAAATAAAATTATGGCACGCTCTTGGTCTATTCCCCTTGTCACTTATACCATACAGTAACAACACACACAAACTCACCTGGCGAATTTTCTTGTACCCAATACTGAAGGTCGGATTATATGAAATTCCTCTTATATCATCCTAATAGGCTCTGCTGCAATATCTCGTTAGAGAGAGAAACGGGATTCCAGAATCTCTTGCTACTCTTCTAATCGACCTATTTTCCATTCTGACTGCCCTAACGGCTCGAAGAACTCTATCTGGAGAAATGTTTGCTTTTTCAGTTACTCTTTTGCCCGATCTTGACATAATTATATTTCCTAAAACAAAATTGAAATGACGAAAGTAGTAAGTAGCGTACAGAATGCTGCATTGTCGACCGCGGAGTAAGTTGTCACAGTGAGCCAACATGCCCCCTAGCAAGTGTGACAACTTGACACAACATGAACTTTCAACTTGGAGGTTGGTTTCCTTGAGATTAAATGCACTAGGAACACTGTTATTTCCCAATCATATTGCCACATTTATAATACGTAACTACATACATTTAATTCAGATAAAACCCTAGCAGCCCTCTCAATAATACGTATTTACCAAACTGTTCTCAAAATACTCGGCGCTGTGCAATCACACACGACGAAATTTTGCTTCCGATACAGCTCTCAGCACATTGCCAACTAACTTCCCTCCAATGAAGGATGTAGATCTTCATAATGGCTGACAGGTGCTGCGCTTTTACAATGGCGAGGCGAGATATTCACGGTATGTCAAATTATCCCTGTAGCCAACTGAACCCTGTCTCCCATATTCATTCACTCATATCGTAGTCTGTCTTACGACAGGTCCATAGATTCTACGAAAGCCAGTTCTCCATACAGTACGATCTAGTGCTTCCGCTTTCAATTTCCAATATCATCTCGTTTCTCAAGGTCATTCAATAGTTGCTTACGTCTTCTTCATCGTCTTCCCGTCACTTACGTTTTTCCTTCTATATACCCTTCAATAGCGTGTTTTGGAAGGCACTTGCTACGCAAGGTGTGACCGATCCACTTCGCTTTCCTTCGTTTTATTGTACGTAGGATGCCCCTTTCCTCCCTGACTCTGTGTAATACTTCATTTCTCACACGTTCGGTCCAACTGATCTCCTCCATCCTTCTTCAGCACCACATTTCAAAATTTTCCAGCTATTTCTGACCTACTTTCCGAAGTGTTCAAGTTTCAGCACCATACAAAGCTATGCTCCAAGTGTAGCATTTTATTAGTTTGTTCCTTAAATTTGAGTCAAATTTGCTTGTGAAAAAGTAAAAAAAATAGCCTGCCTAAAGCTGTGAAATTTTTTTCACTGTGCAATCCAGGAGCAGGTGGCTGAGACAATTCTGAGATAAGAGCTATCAAGAGCAGAATAAATTGTTAACCTTGGTAAGAAAAAAATTACAAACCTTCAGAACTTACATAATGTGCACCCCATGTAAAGAGGCAATTATATCATACTATTTGCCCTGTTTTCGTCAGCAGTGTCCCATTCTAAAAAACACGTGTGCCTCCGATGTACAGTAATTTCAGACTTAATTTGTTGGGGTGTAGAATTACACCACATATCCGAAAACGTGTCGAAAACGCAATAAAGTAATTCACACGCCCATCTATTGCAAACCGAACAGGATTTACTCATGATCTTAAATTCTTCCACCTGAAATAAACATCAGCTTCAATTCCCCTCAGTGGTCACTACATAATTTCCATCCCAACGTAGGCATAATTTTGTATTCTGGCCCACAGTTTTTCTTCGGGAACAGAAAACTGCCCTAAAGTCTGTCACAACACTAGGCTTAACTGAATTACCCTTATATACAAAACATTAAATCATACCAAATTAAATGCCAGAGAATAAGGAATTCAATGGCGTGTACAGAATCGCTCAATACATCTTCTTTAAGCGTGTTATTTTACGCCGCTTTCAAATGTTAATATTATGCGGGGTCCATGATAGACGAATTAATCAGGATGGGGCGTTGGTGGAACTATACTCACAAGGGGAAAACCGAAGTACTCAGGTGGAAAGAAAAACCTGTCCCAGTGCCACTCTGTCCGCAACAATCCCTTACGGACTGGCCTTGGATTGAGCTCGGGTCTCTGCAGTGAATGACCGGAAACTAACTGCCTGAGCTATCGCACGGATGGCTCAGTACGTCCTAAATTTGCGATCATGTAATATGTTTATGTGTGACGAAACCCACCTCCATCTAGTGCAGAGGTTAAGAATTGTTGGAGCTATACCTCTATTCCCCTTATACGCCTTCTTGGCGTGGACAGAGATAAATTTACTTTCCCTCTTAGGTCAGTAAATCCGTGCTTTAGAGTCTTGGATTGTAACTTACTTCGTGGAGCAGAGTCCTTCAGAATTCATAGCCGATCAACCGACCAACACATTACCTCCTTTTTATGGAGCTGCTGTTTTATTACCGCATTTAGACGAGCTCTGAGTCACATAAATCCAGTCCACGCCCTAGTTTGTTAGAACCATTCTTTCATCTACACCTTGTCTCCCAAAGGAGCTACCATTAGAATTTTTCAACCCAAATTTTTCTCTATGCTTGTTACATGTCCCTTCCAACTCGTGTTCTTTACTTTGGGATTTTCTTCTTTCACATACTTCGTCCAGGTTTTTTTTTGTGGTGAAGGGCCCCGCAGCGGTTGCTACGGGCGC
Organism: Reticulitermes speratus; assembly: GCA_021186555.1. Lineage (NCBI taxonomy): Eukaryota > Metazoa > Arthropoda > Insecta > Blattodea > Rhinotermitidae > Reticulitermes > Reticulitermes speratus. The sequence continues at coordinate 24,581,709 of JAJKFL010000004.1, forward strand.
ACCATAGCCTTAAGGCTTATTGTGCAACCCTGTAATGAAGATGATTAGATGTTTTTTTCGTTCTTCCTTGTAATGGAGCACCGCCTGATTGAAATTGACAGGGGAAAACCGAAGTACTCGGGGAAAACCCTGTCCCAGTGCCACTTTGTCCACCATAAATCCCATAAGGACTGACCCGGGATCGAACCCGAGCCTCCGCTCGTCCAGTTAATTATCGGAAGAAAACGGCAATTTCTTATTTCGAACGTTCTTATATCATATGGCCCAACTAACTAATAAAGAAACAAAAAATAAACATGATCCCACGAATTTGCCGCAGAAAATAAAGATTGTATTGAAATCAGTCAAGCAGTTCGGAACATGTTAAACGCAGACGAAAGGAAGAACGCATTAATTAAGAGCTCACGCAACTGTGTAATCTTCTTCTCGAAATGAAAGCACTTATGTCCATTGTAAATATATACATTTACTAGTCAGGGAAGTTAATTAGTCGTTTGCATGAAAATGAGTTGTCTTTTGAGATTCTTATCTCACTGTTTGGGATGTCTCCGCTGTAATCGCCGTACATTTTAATATAAAACTGACATTTAAAATCGAAATTATACACTGTATATGTATTAAAATAATACTTCACTTTCACACAATATACAGAATATATGAAGGTGTACTTTAAACACCTTCATTCCTAAACCTCTTAGTAGTGATTACAAATTCCAGCAAATGGTGTAATTGCAAAAGACTCGCAACAGCCATTACATTGTCTTATGTTTGTGGAAGCTCCGAATTCGTTTGACCTTAGTCTCATTATCATTACGTACAAAACGTCATATACGATAGCTTTATCAGACATCTGTTATCCTTCGTGTACTCTTGTCACTTCTCCATCTGTCCACTCTTGTTGGGCAATTAACAAATTTTATAGTGACAAAGTAACGAAGTGTGTACCCACCGTTATTTCGTATTTTCGTTTAATGCATAAAACGATCACTATGCGGTACCACGGCGCTAAATATATGAAACTAGTAAACGTAATCCATACACATATCAGATTATGATAAGGAAGTAATTCATCACATCAGTGTAGTTTAACAACACCACCGATGAATGGTCTTTCACCCTCCAAAGAATTCAAGTTCCGAATTACACAAGTTGAATGGCTGCGCATACTATGGTAATAGTACTGACTGTGTGACATTAAAATGAAAACAAAATGGTAACAAGTCACTGCTATCCTGGTGAGACTCGATGCTCACTGTTTGACAACCAATGATTCATCGGTGAACCGTGGCTGGTCATAAACTTACAACACAGGCAGTGAAGATGGAACATACCACCGTAGTCATGGGGGCAGCAATAAAGAAAAAGGCAGAAGAAACAGGAGACGAAGAAAAAAGGAAAAGATGAAATAGCGCACACTTTATGAAATCCAAGTCGTTGATTTTATTACTGATCAAAATTTATGGTTGTAAGTACACGCAATATCCTACTCACAGTTCCTCCAACCCTATCATAAGCCGAGCTGCTTTCATAAGTTAGCTTTCCAGAACGTTTGGAAACATCGAAAGACGTTTATAACAATAAAAATTCCATTATTAGCCTACTGCAGCCATGCATAATACATTTTGAAGTCATAAAATAGACTACTTCACGCCATATAAAACTCTCACTTTAGTACCATACAGATGGGAAGTTAAAAATGAAATGTTATTTGACTTTGTGATGTCATAAGAGGAAGAAGAGAAAATCGTTTTTCTTTATCCAGATTAACGGTGGGCTGTTACTAGAAAGAGCTCTGTCTTTGCTGAAACCTTTAATTAATTATATTTTTTTCATTTATTTTCGTAAATTATAGGACATCAGTTCCTAAATGTCATGGTTTTCAAAAATAAGTGTAACCCTCAACATGTGTGTAAATATGTAACTCCAAGGGCCAGAGCCCTTTTTGAGAAGCTAAGTCGATAAACTGGTCAAAAATTTCCCATGTTCTAAGCAATGCCAAGTTCATTACCATATTCACATGAGATCGCCAGTGAAGCCTTTGCCGAGCCACATTAACCCAGTCCACGCGCCAAAATCCTACTTCTTTGGGACTCGTTTTAAAATGTTCTCATTCTTAAGTCTTCGAAGCAGCGTCTACTCTTCAGGGTTTCCAACTGAAATTTTATCTCCAGTTCCCATTTCCCAAGGAGAACCACATTCTCCTAGTTCTAATCACCCTAATAATACTAGGTGAAAAATATACATTAAGATTTTTATTATTTAGTTGTATACGTTTTCCTCGTTCTCATGTCCACAAAACTTTGTGATCTGTCACACAAAACTATCTCTGACCGTGTGACCCAATAAAACCAAAGACGCGATCCTTAGCCAGTTCCATCCACTGCTTAATCTGAGAACAATTTTCCGTTTAGATCATTTTAAACTTTTTTCCCACCTACGTACGAACACCTACATAAGCTAAATTTATATGAAGCTTTATAACCACAAGTTCTTTGGAATTTCTACTAACATTGTGATTTCTTGGAACGTAAAACATTATTCTGATTGCATTATATGAAACCCCCCCCCCCCCCCGATCTTTGAATTATTTCATGGAATCAGACAAAAAGATAAAGCAGACTTACATCGACAACATAATAATACGTAAAGATGATGGCAAGGATATTTTAAAACAGAAGTTCTCTCAATTTACAACAACCTTTACCAAGCAATAATATGCTATATAAAAAAGGAAAGGCCAAGTGTTAGAAATTATTTTCATATGCAGACAAAGTCTCCTACCATCTACGTTAATGTGTTGACTGCTATAATATTTAATATTAAAACTGTGTGAAACCGGATGAGTGGATTTCTTGGAGAATTTCTTTACTTATGTAAACTAATTTATTCACAACATCGACAAGAAAAATGTTTTTATGCCTTAATAAGGCAATCCCTTCGCTTTCGTAATTATAAAACTGAAAATTGTTATATAACAAAAATCAACTTTCCAAACATTCTGTTTAAAACGTTTGTAAACACGAAGATACCTAATCAGACGAGCGGAAAAAGAGAGGTTTCGAGGGCAGATTTGCAAGTAAGATAGGATCCCAGAAGTGTTTCATACAAGCACACCAAGTCATACATAATTCATCCACCTTCTGACTTCACGAGAAATTATAGTGGTGAAAATTACAACCTTCGGCTGCATTTATTGTAACAGCTCAGTCAAGTCTCAGTTGTATTACATTAATTAATAAACTGGCCATCTGAATAAAACATAATCACTATGAAATGGTCATACAGCTGTTATGTACATTACATTTCATATTACACACAAAATTAAGCGTTAGAAATATGTGTTGTCTACACGAAATTATGTTAGTAAGGATAGTGCGTATGGTATACATAAATATATTCCAATTATTTTTTCTTTTTTTCCTATGGCTCGACAGACCCTAGGGGGCCTAGGCTTCCTCATTTTTAGAGGTTTCACGATCACACACTTTAGACACACCACATTCGGTAGGAATCCTCTGAACGAGTGACCAGCTCGTCGCAGAGACCTCTACCTGACAACACACAACACTCACAAGAGACAGACATCCATGCCTCCAGCGGGATTCGAACCCACAATCCCAGCAAGCGAGCATTCTAATTATGCTAAGTACAAAGCTTAATGTAGATCTTCTATTTCATAAGTTGTCATTTGTTAGTATTATAATCAGAAATGGGTGAGTAATTTTCACACTGTTGACACCGTGCATCTTCGTCATATTAAATTAAGTTATAAACCAACTGATGCACACTAAAACCACTTTTTAAGTAGCTTTATTATAAAATTGTTAAAATTGTACCCCTACACGTGTTTCGATCCTAGGATCATCGTCAGGGGGGTTTTTTGCTAAAAGCTACAGTCACTTCAACACATGATTTAAAATATTCTATCTGCACTTTGAAACATAAGTTAAAATCTTGTAAAAAGATTCGCTAAAAGTTGTAAAATTATAAAAGCACTGTAGATGGTAGAATTGTGGAACTGCTGGCGTGTGGTATTAAAAGCATATGAAATGTTTTTGCGTGGAGCGGAGTGTACTACGTGTTGTGCGGTGAGGAGTACTACGGTGGAGCAGTTCCACAATCTACCATCTACAGTGCTTTTATAATTTTACAACTTTTAGCGAATCTTTTTACAAGATTTTAACTTATGTTTCAAAGTGCAGATAGAATATTTTAAATCATGTGTTGAAGTGACTGTAGCTTTTAGCAAAAAACCCCCCTGACGATGATCCTAGGATCGAAACACGTGTAGGGGTACAATTTTAACAATTTTATAATAAAGCTACTTAAAAAGTGGTTTTAGTGTGCATCAGTTGGTTTATAACTTAATTTAATAGGGTGAGTAATTATTTGGGTGTTTTATTACAATTTTCCAAAACGTCACAATATCATACCAATCGCATCTTACTCTCTTTAATTTTGAATGAGTGTTGTTTCGTAAGTACAAGAAGTTTACAAACAGTGCCTCAAGTGTAAACAGAACAGCGAAATTATTCTGAAATCTCTCCGCTATCATGCAATGGACATACGAGGGGCGTTGTCACACAAACAATCAGGATCAATAATTCCATTCATGAGAACGTTGTAAAAGGAAGGTCAAGGTCACATGGGGACGGATGGACTGGCGAGTTGGGTCACTTACCCCAGTGCGGCCTAACAGTAATGCGTCCATCTCACTCTCAGAGGTGGGATTGACCACAGCGGCGGCCGCAGAAGGGTTCACACCCCCAACTTTTAAAGCAACAGCCTCTGCCATTCTTCAGAACAACAAAGTGTTCTTAATTGTTTTTAATACTTTTCTGTCGTTTCCATGAACAGAAATGTTCCTTCATTTTAGATATTGAGCTGAATCTACGCATTTACTCAATAATGCCAGAATACGAACGTTCGACAAGTAAACACAGATTCAGCACAGACTCACGTATTCCGTACGCATGAGATTTCTTTCCATTATGGACCATTAAGAATAATTTTCATGAAAACATTATACAATTTTTATATTCAAAATTATCTCAAAAACGTTAAATTGTTTTGTAATGCCACTATAAAATTGCATTATAATACGCCTTTTTTTCTTCGTTATGTACAAATGAAATGCTCTTTTCTGTTCGTCATTTTTTTAAATAATAGTTTGACTATAAATTTAGTTTAATTTCAGCATAATCCCACACTTGATGTAAAATGGACTTGACGTTTGACGGTAGTTATTTTCAAAATATGCACTGCATTTAATGATAGTCGTTTTCTCTTCGAAATGTCTTTGTCACGTGGTCCTGTCCTACCAAACAAAACTAATATGTAACAAGCACTGACAGGCTCACATAACTTTCCCAAGGCACACGGCATACTTAAGCAGTCACAAACATCATTCCACTTCAGAATCACAATCCAAATAAGCACAAATTTCCAGCTGCAGTTTATGGTCTATTGACGTAAACCACCTGACGCACAGTCTAATGGATCCAGTAATTTTCTCTTCAAATTTGTATTAAATTTCTCAAACGGGGAAAAACTCTTATGCTATATATCACGATAATACGTTTCACAGCCTTCAATGTCGAAATTTAAATTTCATCTTGAAAATGTCTGTAATATGGAAACAGCTTCTAGTGTTTTACTGCGTACAAGACAGAAGACGCACTGTCGGTAGTCACCACGCGCTGTTAACATAAGGAAAAGACGCGCGCACCTGTTGAATGTGACGTCGGACTGAAAGCGGCGCAGACAAGGTTTGAAAAGGACGAGCCAATGTACAGGTCAGAGTTATGAACGATGAGGCTCGAGGAAAACGAAAGACTGATTAATAACATGTGACTATAGCCAGGATCGGCGTGTTGTCAGGAGAGACGCGCCGCGGCACCTAACGACACTCGCTCACTCGCCCCGCGTGCTGCGGACAATGCCGCCAACTGACGCACCAATTTCACACTACCAAGGACATAAATTATATTACGAACGGGAAAACAAGTTTATAATTTTACTGTTCGTCTACAATTAACATATGAGTGCTTCTATGTCTAAAATGATAAATCAAGGACTAATGAGGTCGTTATACAATCCGGAGATACCTTGATTCGAGCCTCGCCAAGGGTTTTGTTACTCAGACTGACGTATTCATGATTTACTCTTGCCGTTGGAAGTGAAGTCAGAGATTACAAAATTAGAACCAACTAAGACAAATTCTACTCCGTCGTTTACGGTTTTATCTGACTCAGCGAAATGAACTCATGTTATTAGTACAGCGTCATTTTACGAGTCAGAAACAGACCAACCAATATAACACACAAGCCTTACTAACAAACTCAACATAGCCAACCTCACCTTGCGTTTTTAGATACACAGGGAATCTAGCAGCTGGACTGCGGTATTTATGGCTCGAATAACGGATTTTTTGTTAACATTGGAATATACATACCGGCAAGTTTACAAAACAAAACTACATTCCGCTCTATTTATTATATTTTACTGCTTGACACGAATGTGAGTTACACTGTCAACACGGTGCTAAATAATTCGAAATACTGACAACCTCCAAAATCAAACCAAAAGAAGACAAAAAACACCAAAATCAACACCATTTTTAAATTACTCCTTTTCGATTATGGACACAAAATCAGTGCTTTATGTTGTTCCGAGGATGAAAGTTCTTATACAAAGACAGTGGACACTGCGCTTTCATTGGAAACAAAACTTATTGAAGTTTCACGAATAAGACAGTCGGACAGAAATCAGCTTGACAATGTATAAAGGTGTATTTTGGTTTCTTTCCTGTCAACCCTAATAAGAACATTTCAGCCTTAACGGTACTGCTAGTCCACTACTTTTCTGTTTCGCCACCACAACTGAAGCACCATCGCGTCGTAACTTTGGACGAACTCTGCTGTTCCCTGTTGAGACGAGTGTGTATCCTGTGTCACCAGACGTCATGTCAAAAGAACGTACACCGCAATTATCTGTAAATTTGCGGCCGCGAAGATTAACTGTCAGTGTAGGAAATACGTAACAAACCCCACGCGAAAAATTTCTCTGAGAGAATCGAAATAATTTTAGATACTACAGTTAAAAATTACACAACATGTGAACTTGTTTTTTGCCGTTGTAGCCTATAATGACAATCGATTACTCGTATCTGACAGACGGTAGTAAAGACGTGATATATATATTACAAAACAAACTCATTTTAACAAGCTTTAAGAATTGAAAACCTATACGTATATTTATGATCTTCGGAAATTTATTTCCTTTAATATTTGTCAAGAGGTTAAAAGTCAATAGTTAGAGAAAATGCTATATAATAAATGCGATGAATCTCTAATTTTGTGAATACAGACTGTAATGCAATTAAAATATTTACACTTAACACAAACAGAGGAGGTGGGCCGAAAATAAAACTTACCTGAAAGCAAAAGAAAACATCTTAATAAGTTTTAAGGACTTCTTATTTACGTGCTGCTTAAACGAACCTTACATTCTGCGTATATGCACTAGAAAGGTACAGTCATATACAACAGTAGTTTAGCTCTTACATAGCTGAAAAAGTCATAGTAAAAAAATTCATGCAATTATTTTCTGAACGCTGCCGCATTTAATCGAATGTAAAAAAGGCCAAATCACTCATGTGCATTCTTATTCTTCTCTGTCATTCTACATTTTCTGGCTAATTACATCTTCATTACACAACATTCGCTTCAACAGCTTAGTTTCGTTCCTTGGAAAAAGAAAGATGACTGAAGATAAGGTTATCCTGTGAGAGTATGCATCCTGTCTACCAAATCTTGAAACAATTTACAAAATAAGACGGAAGATTGTATGACATTTATGGCCCACGAAAGTGTGAGATGCGAAGGGCAAGAGCGGCATTAATCTATGATCCTGAAGTTACGTGCAGGCAATAGATCTTCGAATCACATGCAAATTTCCATAAAGTAACGTTTCTTGATTTTAAAACAACAAAACAGGAGCGAAGATAATTCACACTTACTTTCTCATTTCATGGCAGTAATTAATAAATCATTAGACGGGGAGCGTGATATTTGGAATGAAGTAGATCACATACATGCCTAAAAATCATGTATGAAATATTAATCACAGTTCAAAGTTACAGACCTCATAAAGAGAAAAACTTTTCCGTTATTCACGAAAAATTTAATATAAAGCTTTTCGTCTTATATGATATCACGCCGTGTAGTCTGGTAGACACTTACCGATGCTCCGATGGATCGTCGGTGTCTACCAGACCACAAGGTGTCACATGTTAAAAGACACTAATAATCATAATCACCACCGTGAGAAACTAAAATGAAGCACATAAAAATGTTTGTTCCATTTAAATGACAAGTTATTCTTTCAGAAGGTACTGTGATCACTTATTTTATTATTATCGTCGTAATTACCGTATGATCAACATTATCTTGTTCTGAAACATAAATTGCATACATTAAAATCATATCCGGCACCACAAGAATTCGACTACAATGACCATACGCACTGAAGTACAGTATGCTAACCCTCGAGCTGAACTGCATTTTATTATAAGCTTATACACAAATATGACATTCATGAAGCAAGACTATTAAACTGAGAAAGTACGTTGGTTAGCACAGGAAGAAAACTTATAAAAGAAGGTTATTTGTAACATTTCAAAAAATATTCAGAACATAAGAGTATTGTGAATGTAGGAGTTCAGGAACCGTTACTATATCCTTTCGCCACCAAATAAACAGTGGAAGATATAAAATTATAAAACCTCTGTCGTGACCGACCTGTATTTAGGATGCACTTTGGTCCCTAAAATTTAGGGAAGAACCTAGGCTGTGTGTGTTCTAGGATACCGTGCTGAGTCATACGATTGGGCCTAACAGAGAGGACATAAGGGAAGGCTGGATTAAACATCGTAACTAGGAGCTTCATAACTTGTATTCCTCATCAAATAATATTAGCAGGATAAACTCAAGAAGGATGAGATGGGAGGGGCAATTATCATATATGGAGACAGCAATGCATATACGGTTTCACTGAAAAAACTGAAGGGAAGAGAGAATTGTGAAAACCTACGCGCAGGATAAATTTAAAATTGAATTTAAAGAAATACTACGCATGTGCTTGTTGGATTCATCTAGCTCAGGATATATATCAGTGGGAGGATCTTGTATACATGGTAAGGAACATGTGGTTCAAGTGAAGAATTTCTTGCGTAGTTGCAGAGCCATTAGCTACTAAGAAACACGGCTGTGCTCCACACATGTGTCAATGCAAATACCATCTTTGTATAAAGAAGTGTCATTAAATAATAAAGATATTTTACAAAAAAAAAAGGAGTTAGTTTGGTAGATAGTTGGTTAATTAATTGGTTGTTTAGTTAGTTAGGAGATGGCAACTAATGTAATTGAATACAGAGTATGGTAAAATAAAAGCCAACATGAATTTCACTTTTCTAGATGTATTAGTAATGTTGAGGGAATTCTGTTGATCTCATAGCAACGACAAAACACAGCACATAATTCCACATCTTACTTGTACAATTTCAGTATCGTACCAATTCAGGCCGTCTGGCTAAAACGAAGATTCAAGGGAATTAAGGGCTGCTTCGTAAATCCAGGAAGCTAAATGACTTTAACATATTTGAAATTGAGAAAACACAGTGAACACGCAGGCGCGCGGACGGACGGACACACACACACAGACACACAGAAAGATTACGTAATAAGCCTGTCTTTCTTTCTAAGAGACGTAAAGCATCAAGTGTAACACAGAATAAAACTTTTAAGCTTAAAGTATTAAAAACTGAGTCATCATTATGAGATAAACCGAAAAATAATTTTACTATAGAACTACAAATAAGTATAATGATAACACTGATAATAATAATAATAATAATGTGACATGGCACTTGATTTTCATGCTTCATGCAGAAATAAATTTATGAAAACAATCAGTTACGTATGAAATCCTATCACACTTTTATCAACCAGGCATTACTTAAAAACATGTCACGTCTTTAGGCAGGATTTTTAAACCAAATTCCATTTTTTACATTTTTTGCATTGCATTAGGTTTCGTCACGTCCCTCGTAAGTTTGTAATATTGGCATAGCTATAGGAAAGTATACAGGAAATGAGAAACTTAAGTTTTAAATAAGTGGGATACGGCTGGAGCCTTGAGATACACATCAGTATACGAAAATAATTGGTGGGATAAAATAAAAAAATAAGGGTGAGTATATTAGACGAGTTTCATAAACCGCTAAACGTATTTAAAATAATGGATAATTGGGAGAAACAGTAATGAATTGTGGTATATATATATGGAATTGGGATCACGAAATTGCAACAGTCACAGAGAAAGAGCTTCGAATATTATTATTTATGTAGAGTACGGTTGGAAATTTTAAAGTGTTCTCCCTAGTAGAGAAGGAGGTAAACGGGCTGTAACCACACAAGGTGCTTACAGAATGTAAGTTAATCATGTGCCAAATACAGAGAATACGGCAGTACACAAATTCATAAGTTGTATTTATTCATAACTTATATTTAATTTTTTAAAATTATTTGCTTCAATTCATAAATAATCTACATAATTTTGAATTATAAACTTTTTCTTTTCAAAATATCTAATAATTTAAGACTAAACAGCATATATATATATATATATATATAGAGAGAGAGAGAGAGAGAGAGAGATGTCCCAAAATAAATAAACTTCTGAACGGTAAAATATTAAGGACTTCACAAATGCCTTCTGACAGTAGAATTTATATCTGGATTCTCTTAGCTGTTTATTCAATGTTACCTTACTTCTTAATTCAAAAACCAAGAATAGCTCTCGAACATTTAACAAGTCCTCTATTTATAAAGAAAATGTAAGAAGCGTCACGGAGATATTCAGAAGAAATCGGCGATAGTTGGCAGCACTGCGGTGGGTCCACACCCTCCCAGAGCTAGGAGGGTTGGTGACTGAAGTTTAGTAAGCAGGCGCCGAAAGGGGAACGGGTAGTGTAGGAGTGAGGGTGTAGCGGGGGACTACGAGCGACGCCCCGTCTGTCACATCGAAAAAGATTACAAGGGTGTGGGTTGTTAACAAGTGCTGCTGACGGATATAATATACTGTCATTAAGTTTACCTCCAATTTCCTCCTCACTTCCATCAGTTAATAAATGATACAGACTATTTCAAATAATTTGTTGAACATAAAAGTCTACTATAAAGTGTCTAAATTGGGATACCTTACACGTAATGTTCTTTCCTTCGTACTTCTTTCCCCCGCGTTCCCACTTCCATATGTTTGCTTCATATTTCACTTGTTATATTCTTGTTTCTTTTTCTTTAATTTGCTCTTCATTCCTCTTTCTGTTTTTATCTCTGTGCCATTTCCCTCTTAATTTATCTGTCACTATTTTCTCTGTTTCGTCCTTTACGTACCTATCCTTTTTCTTTACTTTTCTTTCTTATTTCTCTATCCACCTAATTTTCTTTCTCCATTTTCTCTCGTTACTTAGAACTTTATTCACTATTTTTTTCACTTTCCTCTTCTACTTCTTTCCATCATTGTTCAGACGTCTTTGCGCCGACTTTTCAGAACCAAATTCACCTCTCCTGCTATACCACAAAGGCTTCTCGTTATTGGTTACTCAAGCCTGAAAAATGGAAGCTGCATAAAAAGTTACATTTAAGCAACAGCACATCATACGAATGTACTCTTCATACAGGCAAATGTATTTTACGGTTCAAGAGACAGAGATTTTCTGCTGAAGTGCTTCTGTCAGCTCTCAAAGAATGGTTTCTTTTTTTTTAAGTTTTACACATTCTAATGCGTGCGTAGTCGTTCCTCATATAATAGATTTATCTCTTTGCATTACTACCTATTGCCATTTTTCTGTTTCAAATAAATTAGGAATTTATTTTATCCTTAAGAGACCCACACACGCTCAGTGTTTGCGCAGTTCTAACTCCGCTGTTAAAACTGTGTAAAAAGCTGCCCAGTCAAGAACTGTGCGGATTTCCCAACACATGTCTATACAAGACCCAAGGAATTTTACTTTGATATGTGTACGGTGTGGACGCCCCCATGAATCCTACGTAACAGTATCCTACAAAACACAACCACACATACACAAAGAAACTTACTCAACTGCGTAAAGATAACTAAAGTAATTTATTTTGGAACAGACTTGTTTTCGTGCTTAATTTGAATAATTATTATTAAAATTATTATTATTAATATTAAAATATTATTTAACAGCTTCAATGGTAAAACACGTTCTCAACCGCCTGAAATGGAGGGCAGAACACCAGCAACTCACAGAGTTTGTAAGAAGTGTACTTTTTAAACAACTTCTTTATATTACATTTCAACACCAGATTTATCCCATGTTTCTTACCACTGGTATTAAATTTTTAACCTTATTAATGCACTTTATAAATGAAAGAAATTTCAACCTAGTCAATATTTTTATCTTTGTATACACGATTTGCTTTGATAATTTTATTGAGAACGAATACCTGATGATGGACACGTAGGCCGAAATATGTAGTAAAGTTTGAAATTAAATTACATTTTCAACTTTGAGTTGTAATTGACGGCCTTTTCTCTCTCCTTCTATACATCAAAATCATAAAGGGATATTCAAACCAAACTTTTACTCAGTTCGGCAGGATATTGGTGAGTTCACCATTCGTCGAAGAGTATATAATGACTTCCACTGAGGCAAGTACTTGTTATGCTTCTGTCTATATTGGTACGGCAAACAGGAATAAAGCCAGAGTCGGAAGCCTTTGATCAAAACAATGGCTACTAAAAGTCGTCAATATTCACATATCAATGTGAGAATAAATGCGATTGCACGGCGCATACAAGCACAACGATCTTAGAATGAAAGAAGTAAGATACTTACAATTTTCTTTCTATGCTTTCTTCACTAATTGAGAAACAAGATGCCCGCATGAGGGAGGCAATAACTCCTCGCGAAAGGCTCGCCGCAACTTAACAGTTTTTGGCGATAGGAAGGAGGCAGGAAGGTCTGAAGTTCCTAGTTATAAAATTACCCTAAGCACTGGGAAAAATAATACTGGAGAAGTGTCGTACAATTTAGGAAGTGCTGCATGATCAGAGAGTTTGTTTTACAAACTGTTTTGACTCAGTCGACATTATTTCTTTATTTCACTTCCGTGTAACTCAATGAAGTCTTAAAGGTGAAACGTTAGAGCAAATACCAACCGAAGTCCGTCACAGCACAAATAACTGACAAATAACAAGATGGAGAGAACACGTTCCTCTGAAACATCGGAACAAACATTATCCGATACGGTGCAAAACCCAGAACACTATCACATAAAGCTACCATTTGCTTCTTTTGCGGAGCGCCGTGATGAAGCGGCAACTACGCCAACATATCAGTGTGACGTGCAGTCTGAAACAGCTACGGCAGGCGTTAAACTTGAAATGCCAGATATGAGTTTCACAGCGGATTTTGTGTACAAGCTTATTTTTATTCATCTCATTAAAAATTATAATTAAAAGTTTATTAGACATGTAGCTAAAATGAATATAAATGTAGATGATATATTGTTACAGAAACACCTCCCAAAGGGCCCACTGTAAAGATCGACAATAAGTTTTCACGTTGAGGTTAGAAGTGACGTTGCCAGTATTTACGAGTATTTTAGTGTGAACGAGTTTATGTCCACACTCAGAAACGTGTGCTAATACGAGTGTTGTGTCTTCGGATTCTATTAACAGATTCTTGCTCAGTCAGTCAAGTGCCCTGTCAGTTAATTATAAAAAGTGATAAATGTGATGCATAAACTTTATGCACCTACACCTGATTTATGCTATAATAAAAAAAGTACATGACTAGTACGCACAAAAACCTAAAGCCATTTCCTATAATGAATAATAAAATTTTCAGTTTTCCTCAATGTCAGGCAAGTATTTAAAAAATTAGGCTAGAGTCCGTAGGCATTTTAATTATTAAACTGAATCACCGCAATTTCAAAATATCGTAGTTCAAAATGTGTAAATTTTAATGAATACGGCATTTGCTACGAAATGGTGGATACAGGATTAAACATCTAGGCCTATTACCTTGTATAATTTTACCTACCTCTTATCCGAATACAAGGGAGATAATTCAGACTGGCCGAGGTAACTGATAAGCGATTGTGATCCTAATAAAATTTCGTTCTATTCAATCAATGCGTAACACTTAAACCAACGTCTTATGGAAATTCATCTACAAGTTCTGAATAAATTTTTTCTAACAGGCCGAAAATTAACTGCGTTCAGGTTACTCAGTAGAAAGTAGTCATTTCGTTGCTGAAGTGGTCAGTAAAACGAGATAAAGTTAACTGTGTGGAACGCTGTAGATAAACACATAAAGACCTCTGTCAGTAACTAATGGCAGTGTTATCGTATAAACCATTTAATTCCATAGACATAATTCATGGCGCAACATACTTGGTGCGAACCATTATATAGAGTGGCCTACAATCAGCCGAGACTCAATTATATGTTGCTGTTAGAACATTTATTGATGCCAGTCGATTCATAAAACGGTATCCCATTGTTGTTTAGATCTACATTAAACATGCAAGACCTCATTTCCAACATTTTTTGTAAATTCAGTAAGTAATGAAGAAATTACAACGTATTTAATGTACATTCCACTAACCGGAAAACTGACTTCTGGTGAGCTCCAGTATAAACCAGTTCAATTGAAGTAAGCAAATTATTTTAGAAACTTTTAATTTTTTAGATCTTCCGATAAATGATCGATAATGCTTGTATCTGCTTCAGAGAGGCGGTTTGCCTCGTCTACACCTACACTAATGACGTCTTTAATGCTTCACAGCTAGGTGGAGCGCTAAAAGAACTACACTTTTTCCCACACTGGACTGATGTCTTCTACGTGATTCTTAGAGCAAACATTCATGATATTCCTACACAGAATTCACCAATTGGTTTTCTAATGTAAATAACTGTGCTCGCTGTAAGACATGAACTGAATCTTTATGCTTAATATACATTCATTTTGGTCATAAAGTGGATAAACGAAATTCTTCTGAGACATCCTACACTGTACTAAAGTTAATAGAACTTATTTTCTCATATAATAAGTAAGTTCAAGCAGAATGTCCGAGACGTTTACACGACGTGTTATTTGCTACAAAGTGACTTATGCACAACTAGCGTACCTTCACTCCACCCTATACCTATTGGCCTACACTCTGGTTATGGCCGTGACAAGAGGCCGCGTGTCATTCCAGGGAGTATGTATGCCTAAAAATCACAAAGAACTATTTCAACTTTAACCCTGGTTTCTGTTTACTTCGCAACCAGGGCCAGCTAAGCTGCTTTACTCTTTGTGTGTTATACATACGAAATAGCATTATATAGAATGCATCAGTGTCAGGCACTACAGAAATGTAAACACAAAATGGAACCAAATTCAAGCAGACAGCATGTAAAGTGTTGAAAAATATTAGGAATGTTCTTTTGACGGGATTTAAAGATTTCACAGCCGTTCAGTGCAATTGTCCTTTCTGTTCCTGAGTGATCGAACAGTGCAGATGTAGGCACTATTTTGGAATTCCGGACTTTTCTTACATCTCCATCTTCAAGATGAATTGATTTCCAAAGGCCCAAACTTATGCAGGCCTGCAGGTCGGTCAGAATTGCCTAATTTGATTCAAATCCTGCTGCCAAAACGATTGTCCACATTCTGAGGGAGCTGAAAAGATAACCATAACATCACCTGAAAACTGAAAGTTTACTTCTTTGCCTGCTATATCTATCCCACTCTCACAAAATAATAAGGAACTTTCTGAGATCATGTGAAAACCCCAACATTCCTCCTCCTACGTAATTTTTCTTTTCCAATCTTTCAAACTTGGGAAAAAAAATTATACCTCATAACAGAATTTAATGAAATGTATCCTTTTGAATCTACAATATAACGGGGTAGGCATGAGACCAGAATGGGAAAAACAATAAATTCACAGAGACGTTTGGTGGGGAACCTCTTGGAATGTCCATCTGAAAGACCACAAAGGAGATGTGACGATTATATTAAGACGGATATATGGAGACATGTTGCAAAAATGTGAATGGAAGGGACTCATTCAGGATGGTGTTCAAAGACTAGCTTAAGTAACATCGGTGTTAAGCCTCTGGACTTTGTAACCAGAGTGTTAACTGATTATTTTTCATAGAATGTACTCCAGCTTCAGTGGGAAATATTTCCTCCATTTCGAAAAATTACGTTACCGCTCATGGTAGAATATTTCAAAAAGTTTTTCTAATAACATAAGCGTTACTCCTGAATTGTTAAAACTAATTCCAATTGTCTAAATGTCCATGAAGACAGGGAATGAATCAGACAAAGTTCAGACAAATACTGCATAAATTTAAATTCGCCCTGATGCCAAATAAGCGTCGAATTTAAACAATGCGCATGGACGATATATTCTTTCAGAATACCTTGTTCTCTTAAGCCCCGGTTTCTTTTGTACGTGTCTGTTCAGTTTAGGGCTTCTGACGCAACAGATCGGAAAGACGTGTTTCACATGTCAAAGGGGACGCCTTTTCGTACTGACGCATCTGGCTGGTACGGGAACGTTCCGACCTGAACTGTGTGCCTGAGAAGTCTTAGCTCTAGTATACAAAGTAGTGTAGATATTCCCAACGTTTTATACATGTTTTTATTCTCCTTGGCCCCATATTACGGCATCCTTTATTGTAAAGTTCCTTCATTCCTTATTCATAGATTACGTAGAAACATTTTACATAACAAAGCCCCTGCAGTTACAGTACTATTTAAAAGAAAGAAAAATGTGTGTTTCTTCACCTGGCACTCACTTTAAAATAAGTGAAACACAGAACACTTGATAAAAAAAGTGTCAAATATGACAGCCAACAGCAGCGATGTAACAAAGAGTTGAATATCCAGCCAGATTCAATATCCAAAACACTTCATTTCAAAACACGTGATTTTAAGCTCCTTTTTACAAAATTCTAATTTTTAACGAATTTCGTGGCCTGTATTGGTTTCTACACTTTACCGTAAGATGTAAAATGCGAGATGTCACAATTAATTTTCAGAAATACCCCGTACAGTCAGTATTTAATTAATTACAAGCCAGTATTTCCTGTCTCATCGTCCAACAATACGTTTAGTGTTTCGGTGTTTTCACTCAACACATTGCTGAAACCATTTTTGAATGCTCCTCAGGATGGTCGCCGCATGTCTAAGAATGTGAACGGTGTTTGAAAATCTATGACCCTTCAAAGCGGGGTTTAAACTTGGGAACAATCGAATTAGCACTGGCGAAAGGATTGTCCAATTTCATTATCGACTTTTGGTCATAAACTTCCGGACAGCAAGCGTGTCATTTCCAGGAGTATTTGCAGGATGCAAGATCCATGCATAACGCCAAAGTTCAGAGCTTCTGCGATAAAATAACTCTTGGACCCGTGCCAATATTTCCAAGTAATAATGCTGGGTCACTGTTCCATCCTTATAAAAAGACCTAAAAATAAATAATGTCATATAACATTGCACAATAACGCGCATTTCTTTATTCAATCACAAAAATCGAAACCACCAAAAAACACCGTCTTTAGGGAGAAACCCCTAATTATGTATAATCAGTCTACTACATGTTTCGGTCCATTTGGGTCACTATCAAGGAGCTTCCAGCATTAAAATGAAAAGTGTATAAAAATTAACATTGTTTACACAAACAAACCAGTTATGCATACAAATACATAAAAATATACAAATGGCCAGTGGTATGATTAAAATGTCCGTTATCTATAAATTTCTAAAATTAAACTTAATTTAAATTAATAGTTATATTATGGAATGACTGTTTTTCCTAAAATGACGTTTTACTGACTATGTAATTACACTGTTGGTGTAAGCAATATTAACACCTGATACATTTTTAATTGTACTACTGGAAACGTCTTGATAACGGCCCTGATGTGCCAAAACAGGCAGAAAATTGATTACAGACATTTAGAAGCTTCTCCCTAAAACAATGTACTTTTTTGTTTTTAATTTCTGTGATCTAACAATGTCAATGTTATTAAGAAAGCAATCAGTTTCCTTCACTTGGGCTCGTCACATGCATCTTCGTTTGGTCTTAGTAACACCCTGTACCTCTAAAAATGTGGGTTTTTATATGCTAATCCTTACTGATTTACTTCATACGCACTTACATTACATATCTAGTTCAGCATTATCTTCTTCTTCATTGGCATACAGTCCTTATAGTTTACCGAGTGCCTCCTTCAGAATGATAGCCCAAGCAGATCTGTCTTCTCCTTTCTTCCTCCATCTCTTGACACCCATCGATTTCAGATCATTCTCAATCCAGTCTAACCACTTTAATTTTGGTCCTCCTGCCTTTCCCTTTCCGTCTGGCTTCCCCAGAAATACTTTCTTTATAGTTCAGTGTTATATTTATTGCATTACATTAATACACACTTCTTACACAACACAAACCCTATACGTTTATTACCATTCAAGTAGTGCCTCAGCAGCACTGCTTAGCATTTGCCACAGGCTGTACATTTCTGTTTGGAATTTTGTATTTAGTCGTCCAGGAAGTCCGCCGACGATCAATCATCATTGTGTGTGTTTTACAGGAAGTCTACCTGGTGTACTAATTAAGTTCTCTTCCACATCTGTAATCGGTTCGATATCTAAACACGAGAACAATTTAGTCTCTTACCATCTGGCGAAACATCGTGGAACCGAAGTGCTCTGACTCTCTTTGACATCTAGTGGCAAAATCAGTAACTTTGTGCGCCTGAGAATACATATCGCACAACAGAAGTGTGTAAACGGCAGCCTAGATGGCACAGCAATACAGACGATTGGATTTAATATGTAAAATATTTCCAAATTAAGATTATGAAATAAAAATTATTAATGAAATTCATAACTCTTTTCTGATACTTTCCAATAGAACTACTTTTATTATGTGCCGATAATGTTTACAAATTAGACGGGGCACATTTACGATTCTTTTGTATAACGTGCGGAATACGGTGGTTTTGGGTACGGCAATTAAACAGCGAAATGACAAGAAGTAGCAAACACGAACAGTGTCGTGTTATCCTTTATATTTATTTGTATGCCTGACATGAACGTGCATATCCCTTGTTAAGCAATTTTGAATAACGACATTGTTTAACAGAGAATAAATTTTTATTTACTGACAAACACCATATCTTTAGAATACGATTTCAAAGATTGCGAGAACCTAAGATAAAACACAGAAATTAAAACTCTTTTATTTTGGCTAAATATTACATACACGTAACACAAGAAGCAGTAACTTGATGCAACATTTTGAGTCCAGATTTCGAATAAATGCATCGGGATGAATTTAGAAAATTTGTTTACATTTACGATACCATAAATTTTTTATCCGTGTTATGTGACTAGATTTCAGATTACAGCCATCCCTTGACCCTAATATAAGATCTGCTACCTTATGACCGGTTAAGCATAACAGTTGGCCTAAATAACAATAATATTATTAAACATTAGCTGAAGTCAGTATCTTCTACAGGGACTTTCTAAAAATTCAATGTATTGAAACAGGATGAGAAGGGTGATCTGCTTGAAGATGCCCGCAGTATTTGGAATAGATTGAAGAATCACTTCTAGAAGGCACTGGATGTGCATGGAGTTAATTATTTAATGCAGACTGACATACATACAGCTGGATACTAGTACCCGAGCCTATTGCCTTTGAGGTCGAGATGGCTATTAAAAATTTTAAAATATATAAATCACGAGGTGTTAATCAAATTGCAGCAAACCTAAGGCAGGATGCAGAACAGTACTTTCTGATATATATTTTAATGTATTAATTATATTTATATTAAGGAAGAAATGCCTCAACTGTAGAGGGAGTTAACCATTGCACCTATTTATAAGAAGGGTAACAAAACGGAGGGTAGTGACTATACATGCATATCCCTGTTATGAACAAGATATAAGATTTTATCATTCTTCTGTTCTTCTATCAAAGTTAACCCCATATTTAGAACAAATTATTGGGATCATCAGTGTGGATTTCGACGTCACATATCTACCAGTCATATATTTTGTATTTGTCATAACCTTGGGAAAAAATAGGAATAAAATGTGGCAGTACATCAGCTATTATTAGACTTCAAGAAAGTCTACTACTCGTTTAAGAATGAGGTTTTGTACAATATTGTCAGTGGTTTTGATATCCCCAGGAAACTACGTAGTTAAGTTAATAAGAACTAGTGTAAGTGAAACCTCCAATTACGTCCTGTCAGACCAACACTTGTCTTTTGTGTGAGATGGCATATTTACGTGATTCATCCAAAATTGTTAATTGTATTCATAACTTTCTTTAATGTTGCTAAAGACATGTAGGCAATAACACCATATTTTATGGCCTTTTATATTTGCATATAAAGCCTGAGAATTGTCCTCTTGGGCCGAAACATGTAGCTTATTGTTAATAGGACAGAGTTATAAAATAAATATATTTATGTTTGACGGCAGTAATATTGATTAAACATTATAAAGACAATTGGATGTCATTTCTTGAAATAAAATTTCGTTTAAACCTTATCAGCCGTTACCTAGTACCCACACTTAACTCAGTATGTCCGATTTGAATTATGGAAATTGGTACAATGTAATGTGGTGATGTAAATGAAGGCACTAAAATAATTATTATTTATATGTAAGATTAGACTGTGAAGGACACTCTCAATACAAAACGGAACATTGTGTTATTAGTAATTAGGTTTTTGATAACATGAAGAGCGAGAAAATTCTCACCTAGTGATCCTGTAATTAAAAGTCAGCGAGACAGGAGGAGATATTTCAAATACGAATTTCTGCTTGGCAGGCGGTCCGGCATTTCCAAGATCTGATGAGACGTCTTTGTACGATTGCTTCACAATGCAGTGAGGGAGTGAGGTGACATAATGAAATTCCTCCGACTCCTACAGCAGCCGACTAATATTGCGTCGGCGGCCATGTTTTTGTCAGATGCAAGCACAGTACTTCTAAACCACAAAATACACATATAAGAAAACGACCTTTCCATTGATCACAGTTATTTTTGCCAACCCAATACTCCCTCAGCAGTCAAGAAATTCCCAGTGTATTACGGAGACAAAACGTTCATTAGTGTCCATAGGAGCTCCCAGCCCTAACCCATCCTACGCTACACACTTCCAGCCCACATACCAGCAGCCTTTCATTTCAGATTACCCTCAATGTTACCCATCTGCACACTATATTTACAGTATTTTACCTGCAGCACTCACAGCTAAAATATTGACTGTCCTTCCTATTTCTCTAATGTATGAAATTTACTACGGAAACGTAAATGCCATATGTAATGGGATTACACGTAAAAATTGTTGCATTCAAGATAAGTACAATTATTATTATTATTATTATTTACTGCATTTGGGATTTCAACCGGTGGCAGTAGTCTTTACACTAGTACACACAATACAAATGGATATATAATATACATAAAAATAACAATACAAAACAAACTATACAAAATTACAAAACAAAATACATACAGTAAATACAAATACACACATTAGAACACCATACACACATTACAAAAACATCCACACCTTACAATAGCATCCACACCTTAAAAAAGCATCCACACCTTACAAAAACATCCACATCTTACAAAAACATCCACACCTTACAAGAACATCCACACCTTACAAAAACACCCATACACACACAAAATAAAATACATACAGTAAATACAAGTACACACATTAGAACACCTTACACACACTACAAAAACATCCACACCTTACAAAAGCATCCACACCTCACAAAAACATCCACACCTTACAAAACATCTACACCTTACAAGAACATCCACACCTTACAAAAATATCCACACATATGTTGTTAAATATATTATAACTTTTACAAACGTTACTATATTCTAAGTCCAAAGCATTTGCCTGTCAGCCAAAAGAGGTGGTCATTTCGAATCACACGAAAATTACTTAAAGTTCGTTTCCTTCTGTAATCTATCATCGTATCAAATTTCATATTCCGGGCCATAAAGAGCCATGAATTATTACCACGTCATTGAGATGCAAATCCATAAGCCTCATTGCTGAAAGCACTTTGTAGAGTCCACACCCGGTTTAAGGGACGGTTATCTGGTAGGTTTCAGCAATGGGTGATAGCAAGGCATTACACGGGCCTTGCCATGCCTCAGGTGGTTAGTCGCCGGTCCCTCACCGTGGAGGCGCGGGTTCGATACCGAGTCAGTCCATGTGGGATTTACGGTGGACAAAGTGGCACTGGGACAGGTTTTTTCCCCGATTACTTCGATTTTCTCCTGTCAGTTTCATTCCACCGGTGCTCCATTACACGGAAACGAAAAAACCTAATCATCTTCATCACAGGGTTGCACAATAAACCCCAAGGCTGCGGTGCGTCCGTAGAATCTGCTGCGGGGCCCTCCAAAAAAAGGGCATTAAACACGGAATAGTGAGTCTTACAACTGCCGAAAGGTTCAACTTTAATTTCTTATCATGTTGCGTGTTGTCTGTGTCATTTGAAGCTCTCATGAAGGATAATCTCTGTTGGATGTAAGTTAGTGTAGTCTGGTAGAATTTTATCGACGTTTCAGAGGTACCTGCTGCGTCCATGGACATGAAATAGGCAGGTTCCTCCGATTTGTCAGCAAATTCCTACTCGACTAGATGGCCTAATATACCAGAAGACACAACTTTTCTTAATGGTGGTTGTTCATTCTTGGTTCCACGAAGACCGATCTGCTGTGTTCATATTTTGTTGGAAGTAGGGAACCAGGAAAGTACAGACGGAAGAAAAGATGCAGATGTCAAGACGTTCGTATCAACAAGATTTTAAAAGCGCCTTCCTATCTCAAAAAAAAAATCCGTCTGCATTTCAAGAACGGCTGGTTAATTCTGCTTAGCGAAATATAATAGATATTTGTTCTGTGAATCATACACTATTTATAAGACCTGTGTTCAAAATTCAGAATTTAAACTTTAAAAAATGTGGCACATGTAGTTATTACTGTACTTTTAGAGCACCGAATAAAGTTGACAGGAACTCGGTGCCATTTCATAAAGGTTACCCGTCGTAATATACGGATATACTGTGTAGGACGTCTGAGACACAGCACGTACACCTAACATAATTACAAACATTTGATGACGAATATCGTAATTTGTTTAGATGAAGGCCTGTTTATTGTACACGGTGTTGGCAGAGTGCAGACTAATCTCGTTTTTAGGTGACTCAATGTAATTACAGATATAAGTTTTACATTAATTACTAAAAAAACAAAAACCTAATGCATTTTAACAACAGCAATACAGAAATTATGAAAAATACGTCACCACACTGACAATCTTCTGCTCACTGTGAACACGTTGCAGGCATCCAAGCTGCCCTAAGATTTGCACCAAATGTCTAAAACATTAAATCAGGTAAGCTGTTACCTAAAGTTCTAAAAAAAAAAGAGTTTGTTCAAATTCTAAAAGGAGGAAATAAACTTTTGTTTATGGTTAAAATAACTTCATACTTTCACTGCATCTGAAATGTTTTGTTAAAACACTTGCTATGTTTTCGAATGGCCTCAGACCTCTGGTCCCTTGGAACGATTAAAATGGTAAGGTTGTTTCTGTATTTAATTAAGAACCACGCCACGAATACATACGGGACATGGAAGACATAGCTCCACCAATTCTTAACTTGTGCAGTACATTAAGCTGAACGGTCATGTTAAAGCTTCCCCAGGGCAATATCCCCCGCGTGCATTGGATAAAAGGTAAGATGAGCCCCCATAAGTGTCGAAATGAAAACTCCGAGCTGGGAATCGAAACACGAGTCGTCCAGACCGTAGCCAGTTATTATGCTGAGACACCTGCCTCGTTAAATACATGCAGCCCTTTTGTATGCCCGTTTGTTTGACGCCTTTGTGCTTTAACGCCCCTTACGAAATTACACGACTTCTTAATGTGCGCCCTCTCATTTCCGTTTCAACGCCCTTTGGTTGGCTGCATTATAGGACGGTAACCCCTTATTTCTGACGGGAATATTATTTCTGGTTTACGCCCACTTTTTTAGGAACGCAACTAGGGCGTAAAACAAGGCCTGGTGTATTCTATATTTATCTATCCAAACCAAACGCAACAGAAAAATCTTTAATTTCATTTTAAATTAAATTCTGACACCCCATATTCACATTTTACTCGTTCATATTAGTTACTAAACTGGCCTGTAGGGTTGTGTTGTCTTGCTTTAGTGTCTAATAAACCTCAAACAGAAGACTGACAGAGACAAATGATGAAAGCTTAACACTAAATTTGTTCCGCTAGTTCGTGAACTATTTCATCTTTTGTTCCTCACAGTAACAGATCCCATATGAATTACACTGAGGTTAGCTGCAGCTCGCCTCTATGTTTACAAAGAAGCTTTCCTAGACACAAGTATTTTAGTTTCATGTCGCACAATACTTCGCTGAAAGAGAGAGGTAAGAAAACAGAGCCTGACGAGAAAGAAAATGTGTAAGGGATCCATATTATTACAAGCCATTAAAAAGTTAAGTCTTTTACTACACTTTTCGTCTGGGGTGCAAACATTTTGCAAAAATCTAGAGGCCACCTCAAAATTGAAGGCGGCAGCTGGGTTACATGAAACAAGTCCCATAGTGAGGACCCAAACATACTCTGCGCCACCATAAAAAATTTATTTGCCCGGGCAACCAGGGGCCCGGAATTTTTGCACCCCTGCTTTCAGTGTTCGGATGTAAGAGCCCACATTTCTAAAATGCATAAGCGAAAGAAAAGCGTGATTATTGAGAGTTCAGCATTCTTTGACGGTCTGCTGGCGCGTACAGTGTTTTCGGTTGGGATGAACTGTCTCACAAACTTAATCCTGCCTCTTTGACGCTTCAAACCTCAGAACATATGACCTCCGTTTCAGCTTTTGGAAAAGTGGGGCGATTGTTATGATAATCGACAGGTTCAAGAACGTATAAACTACAAACAACATTACACACTAAGTATTTAAAGATGCACTTGACGTGTAATCGTGTATGGTATTCCGTTGTGTTTTATAATATGGAACCTAAAGTAAATTTTCGCTCTTTTTAAAATAAATAGATAGTTATTTAAACACAAGAGAATTTGTTTACCAATAAGGTTGTGTAAACTGAGTAAAAAAGTACTTTTGGTTTCACTTTGGGTGTCTCAATTGGATCAAAAGCAAACCATTACACGCCGTTGATAGCATAATTTAATACACATAAATAGACCTCAATGCTCATACTGAAATGACTTACGAGTGGTTAAAATGCGACAGCCTGTGAAATGTCTATTGCATAACAGGAACTTACGTTGAGGACTACTTAGTGTTTGGACTTTTATTACAGTCTAGTATTCCCTAACCAAGGAAAAGTCCAGAAACCAAAAGTTCCGAAACGTGAAATACCATCGTCACAATTCTTTCGCAGAAATTACGTGATGTCACAAGCTACATCACATTGCTAGGGCAGTGAACTGTAGAAGGTTAGAGTGTGAATTTTGTCGTCAGTCCTACCTATTTTCCTCATGACTTCAGTGCTCATAATCGGCTAAGCATCTATCAAAATCACTTGTGTCTTTCAGTTGTTTATATAGGATAATTATTTTATCTAAGCAATATCGTTTTCACTTCTCGCCGCTATTGAAAACGCGCGTGTGGGCAGACAACTCAGCGGCTATAGTTTATAAGACAAGCGAGCCCACAGGAAGTGATGTCCGATATTGTTCAAATAATATAATGTCCCTGTAACTGAAAGAGTCGCCGGTACTATAGACACCAACTCAAATAGACGTGAGCAGGATCCGTGTTCTCATTGTCGTGCACAGAGAGTGACAATGGTACTGCAGATCCCAATTAACAGGTATATCAGCAGGATCTATTTCCTAATCGACTTGCTTGATGACAGCGTGTCAGCGGCACTGCTGACGCCAATTTAAATCAAAAGCAGCAAGACTCCTGTTAAAATCGGTTTACTATGCCCAGATCGGAATCTTAAGCCCTGAAGAAATACGCAGGTGCCGGGAACAGATTCTGTCTCTGATAGTACGATAACACTAACATATACCATCATCAGAGACATACAGAGTCGAATTAAACAAATGGTATGGACTCAACATATATCGATGGTTAAAGTTAGACGGCAGACAAAGTCCAAAGAAAGAAAGATCAGTTCAGTAAGTCATATACCATCGTCACAGCGACATAAGAGTCGAATGACATGACTGTTTTAAGAAAAGAATTAAATAATATAGTTCGCACACACATGCGTTCTACGTTTAAATAACGATCAGACTCGCATATTGATGTTACGAAAAATGCGTAGCAGAGTTTCTCTACGTTAAACAAAAGGACGCTGTAAGAAAGCGGAGAAATGGACGCAAAGCGGCTAACAAATTAAAAGCATAGTAGGCTACTGCAAGGCTCTCAAACAATAAGCAAACTGCCATCCAGCCTGGCATTACCTTGAATTTATCCTTTTAAACAAATCCTTAAAATGCAGAATATGAGAAAAAAGGGATTTATTTTCACTGTTTTCTCATTAATGGTGGCAAATATTATTCAGCAAACCACAAACATTAAGCAGAAATCTCCATAAAGTACCGTTTCTTTTTTATTCTCTGCCGTTGTTTACAAATGGTATTCCACTCTAATGTCAGAACGAGACGTGGGCGGTCGCAACTGGAAGAGAACAGTTACAGAGAAAACAAAGTGGAAACTTCAAATTTTAAGAAAATATAATTATCTAACTTGCACTTATTCCGGGGACTTTGAAGTAGGACTGTGAAATGTACTTAACATCCGTCTATGTAAACGAACCGTATTCAAAATATCAGATCCTCTTGACTCTCTTGTGTATGAACTTGAAGCTTGACACATATTGCAGCATAAAGAGGGGTTTCAATATCACCAGAATCTACATACCAGGCGTTAAGGTTATGAACTGCTACCTTCTAGACTCTGGATATTCTGAGGGCAAATGAATGTCGCCGTAATCAAGTTCCCTTTGTCTTCCTTCATACAAGCCACAAAACGATCTGCAGTTGGCACACAGGCGTCGAGTACCTGTAAGTCCCTTCCCAAGTAGTTCGTGCAGCAAAACATTTCTTAAGGAAAGAACATTAATACAATTAGCCTGCATTTAATGGAACCCTAAGCATCATTAACGTGTTCAAATAATCTTATTCTGTCCTGATCTAGATAAATCCAATCCAACACATGTAAGATCAATTTTAGTATTATCCTACGACTGTATATACTGTGAATATCTCCCAAAAGAATTCTTCCTTTCAGATTTTTCATCTAAATTTTGCCTGTTTGTTTCATCTCTCTCAAACCTGCTATATGCTCTGCCCACAAAACCTTTATTAACTTCATAACTCTGGCAGTTGTCTCTTCATCAAGTCGAAAAATTAATCATTTCCGTATAGCTTCTTTACGTTAGCTTCGATAAATGTTAACTCAATAGCATCCTGTTACTCTCTCAATGTCGCACTATCCTCTGATCAAAATCAACAGTACATATTTCTGCATGTGCGTGTGCGTGTGCGTGTTGATGAAATATATTGTACTCTCTCGAAATATATCGATTCACTACTACTTTTGCTTTATTACTTTACATCTCATTCAATGGGGATCGGAGGTTCTTTACCCAGGGTAAATCAGCCGGGTCGTGAAGCTAACCACTCACCTCCTTTTGGAGCCAAGTTTAAGAATAAGTGAATCTACATTTCCACCGCAACATATGCCTTCATGGCGTGAATAGAGACTTTACCTTCACTTCTGCAGTTGTAAGGGACATCTTGTCTGCAACCAGAATTGACCCACATGTATACGCTGAGGTATCTGGCACCCTTATGGGTCGTGAATTAATGGGCTGCTTTTAGACAAGACCTTTCGTCGATGTCTGGTGGAACTACATACACGGCACTTATACTAATTAGCTAATAAATTCTCCAGACTTTTATGGAACCAAAATTGTCATCACAGCATTCAGTAGATTCCTCCAGTGAACTCTGTCCATCCTAAGCCAGTTAATTTCAGTTCACAGTCTCGTAACTTATTTATATAAAGTCAAATTTAACCGTATACGCTAACATTCCCAAAATTATCTCTTCCTTTCAGGTTTTATGACTAAAATTCTGCGTTTATTTCCTATGTGTAGGACGCGTGCTGAATGTCCGCCCACCTCAAGTTCATAAATTTAATAATCCTAATAATATCTGGTGGAGTACAAAAACATGAAGCTCTTTGTGATGCTATTCTCTCCATTCTTATTTTACGTCCTCCCTCTTAAGCCATAAGATCCTTCTCAGCACTTTTTGTGAAACACCTTTAATGTATTTTTTCCCCCACAGACCAAGTTTCACACCCAAATATCTTATCACATGATCTGTGATAAAAAGAGCCCCTCACTCAGCTACGTAGCAGCATACAATTTTCTTCTTTTCTTAGGTTACATGACACTGCTCTTGTTCCTGCAAGTACACTAGACTAGAGACCCGGTACGAAGCAACACACAATTTGCATTTGCGAACAAAGTTTCTCGTCGCCCAGCGGTTTATTACTGCCTGTCGAGATATCCCACCTGTGATCATGCCGACAGTCTGCGCGCATGGATTAGTTATGACAGACGTTCGCGTCTTGTTGCCGGAATGCTGCACTTTCATGACGACTCTAAGGAGAATATTTAAACACCCCGCATCAAACAGGAACTTGCTTGTCTCACTGTGCGGGTTTAAGCTCCTTCATGGTAAACAGTGGTGGCTAATGAACGAATACCTCTATCAAAGTTCCAGTATAGAAATTCAAAATTAGCTCCAAAAAATTTTCATTCACCGATCTTTACGTTTTCTGTGTAACGAATACACAGACACACTCCTTCTACGTCTGGGTTCTACTTAAAATAAACTGTAATGGAACAAAGTTCTTTGGTTTTCTATAACAACTTTCTGTATTGTAGGCCTTAAACTTACACATAAAAGTGGCTGCGAGAAACAAACATTGAATTATACGCTCATCTTATTTGTAATTTGTAATACAGACAAAAGAACACTATGTCACATACTTTGTATTATTACTCTCGCGGCGATAGCCTTAGCCATTAACAGTTTACGAAGCAACAAAACAGAGGCGGACGTACATCTGTTTATGCATTATAAGAATCACGTAAGGAATGCTTAGCGGCAGGAAACGCGACTAAAAAAAGGAGATACGATAGCAGTTTATATGACAGAACATGCATAGGATGTGGGTATACCAAGTTTATGCAGTTTCTTAATTTCTAATATTTTTAAAGCTAAGCAGAAGTGAATTTATTACAGATCGTAGGGGTGTAATAAATAAATATATATATATATATGTAAGTCACGGGAATACGAGGAAGAAAACGTAAGCAGCTACTGGATGACCTTAAGGAAACGAGAGGATACTGGAGAAGCACTAGATCGCACTCTGTGGAGAGCTCGCTTTGGAAGAGGCTACGGACCTGTCGCAAGACAGACTAAAGAACGAATGAGTGAATATGTATACATACCTGTATATACATATCCTGAGGTGTTTTTCCTATGATAAATCTGAGGGGATCACAAATTCCGGTGTGAGGTCAGTCTGAAGTAAGTTACGGAAAACCAGGGACAAAAACGTAGCTCCCTCAAGGATATTTAATGAAGATTCCCTTGTCATTTTCTAGGGAAATCGGAATTTTAAACATGCAGACAGACAAAAGATGTTCACAACATCCTCACATGATCGCTTTATGCACTTTGGGCGAACATCATATTATAAATAATTATTTAAAAAATAATTTGGCGTGCTCAGAAAACACGTAAAACACAGGAGAGTGCACCTCTATGGAAGCACCTCTGTGAATTCTAAATTCGAAAACAGACCGGAGGTGCAAGCCGCTAGCTACGTTGATATGCGGTTCGCGCACAACGTGCGTGTAGTGCATGGCAGTGTAATGCCCAGGACGTCTGTCGCTCAGCACGTTTCGTCTCCAAAATTATTCAAGGCACTTTGTGGCTAATTGGGATTGGGGGTCTACTATACAAGTCGCCTTAATAACTGCATTTCCTTCCGTGTCAGTGGACTGAACCTGCGAATAAAACCCACAATTCAATCAAATTCTCTCCAGCGGTGTTTGTGATTAGCAACTTCGGCAATCTTACTTTACTTTAGGCACAGCCGAGGTACTGCAATCAAAGAGACTCGACGGGATGGAAATGTTGCAAGAATACGTGGAACTTGGATGATTAAATGAACTGCAAATTCGCCACTTACAAGATTGGGAAAAAGAAGATTGGACATTAATAAAATGGATCACAGTAAACAGGTTGTAAATATGTAATATGAATGGAATTGTTTCAGGATTTCGTCTAACAAAGCACTGTGGTGTTATGGATGTCAAATATTTGGTTACCGCGAGCGATATGGCTAGAGTCAGCGAAGGGTAACTTGATTTAGAAATATAAACATCCAAGTCCTTTATAATATTTGATCTGACTAAATTAAGCGTGACCTTACATTCTGTAGTGGTATACAAATACACCTATCACCGTTCTATTTATGACCCCTTGCAAAAATATCGTTCTTGAGAAGCTATTAAGTCCACCGCTGGTCAAAAAATTCTCCACCTTTTATGAAACTCTAAGATTTAGGATACGATCCTCGTGTTGCGTACTGCTGGGTTACTGCCGACTGTGGTGGGTACCTACGTTTTGGAGCAATACGCCACATCCATCTGCAGGTTGGAAGCTCCGCCTGCAGATGAAGACAGTCTACTGCTTCTAAACGTCCCATTTACCAACATTTACGATGCCATACACAACACACTGCAGTATGAATCCCCACAGCCACGACAGCCATAAATCTTTATATTGTTCGTACCGTGCATTTTCATTCGGTCACACATTTCTTAAACCTGCCCTAGCCTTCCATAGGTAAACACAACTTCTGATACACAGCGGACCCACAAAAAACGACTGAGAAAACCTAAATTTTACCTCTTGAAGTTTCAATATGTACCATTATTTGTTGATTTGTGATTTTTTGTAATTCACGATATGGGTCCCTGATGATGGTCCCAAAATAGGGAACCGAAACGTGTTGGATTTTACTGTAAAAAATTGTATTGTATAATAAATAAGAAGTGTGCATTTTGTTGGTTTAAGAAATGTGTGAGCCATAAATCTGTTCACTATTTTCCTCAGCAGAAACCACCACTGGTCCCTTCCTAAGCCAGAAGAATATAATGCACAACCTCAGATCTATTCATTATATTTCTCAGAAGAAATTACTACTGGAACCAATCCTGAGCCAGATGAATGCAGTCCACAACCTCAAATGTGTTCATTACCTTCCTCACAAGAAACCGCCACTGCACTCTATCCAGAGCCAGACGAATATAATCCACGACTTCACACTCCCTTTTCTAGAGTTTCATCTTAATATTATTCTCCCACATACGCCTAGGTTCCCAAATAACCGTCTTACATCACGTTTCCTAACCAAAACTTTATATGAATTTATTTCTCTACGTGCGTCATATGTCCCTTTTGTTATATTTACATGCGTTCGTAGGTGTCTTTCCTTCGTCTTGATTTTTCTTAAAATAAAATGTACGTGTTATAGATTAATGAAGCTGCTGGTTTTATGCAAATCTTGTAAATGAATCTGCATATGCCCGATCATCACTGTTCTACTTTTTATCGTCACGGAGCCACGTAGTGACAGCTTGATGCTTTAAACCAGTGTGCAGTACACGTTCATTACACAAGAGCCATTTTAACACTTCCAAACGCTGCGCGGGCCCCAAACCAATTTTTAAAATTAAAAGTCTTATTTTTCAACAAAAGTTTATTTTATATTTAAACGATTAAAGAACTATAATTATTATCAAATAATTATTCGTACTTCTTTACTAAAATTTAGTAGAGCAATTAATTTTACTTTTTAGAGCTTATATTAATGCAGAACAATAGAAGAAGGCTAAGGAGAACTAGATGTTTTTGTGTCCGTAATGTCTCTTGAGGAACACACGACTCCATTCTACAAAATTAGAACTGGAATACACGTGTCCTGATCATTCCTATAACGTATGTACTTACAATTGAAAGAGTATGGGAAGTGTTGGAGCTTACCATTCCATATTTTTCTCGCTCCTTCTACTATCAAGTGTTGGAAAGTTTCCAACATAGGATATTCCCATGCAATACGCACGAAGCTCATCACAATTTAAATAGTGAGGTCTCCCTTCTTCCAGGATGTTGCTTCGCATCACTGGGTAATTGGTAACCGACGTTTCGAGACAACGTAGTGGTCTTACCCTCATGGATCGAGAAACGTCTGGCGCCAAACACCCAATGACGCGGCGTCACAAGACATAAGAATGGATACGTCAACTGCACCGCCCTCGAAAGCCTAAAATCTCGCACAACTTAAATATTTTTTACTAAATGTAACTATGCGTGCGACTTTCCCTAAATCGTTCAAAAGCCTGTCCCTTATTCTCTCGGCGGAACATCAGTTCACGTATTTTAGTCTTAATTCACCAAGGATTTTTGTATTATAGACAGTCACCAACAAATTCAAATGTGTAGGGTTTTAATTATGATAAAAGGTTGATTTACGCCTTTATTTGGTTTGTGCATTTGTTGGTGACTGTCTATAATCAGTTCACGTGTTAGAAAATACTCCCTGGCCACAGACATAAGTGCGGCGGGCCGTGCGTTCCTTATCACTGCTTTAAACTGTTACCAAGGAAAGATGAAGCTCTGAACCTACATACTCTTCTGAGTTATATTTATTTATAGCTTATTAAACGACGCTGTCACTAAGAGCTTATTGTGTTAAATGATGTGTCGGGGTAGGTGAATATTGGATTGTAAATGCTGTGGAAGGAAATGGTCGCGAGCTAGTTTCAGGTGTTACCCCGACATTTGCCTGAAGGTACCTGAGAAAAACCACAAAATCTCTGTCAGGATTGCCGGTTTCTGGGCCGAGATTTGAACTCCGGAATTCCCAAACAAAAAAGCAACAATCCTACGCACTTCACTGCGGAATTTGCTACGTTTGTATTGTACAGAGTTTCCGTCGTTACCTAACAACCAGACACAAACACGGGAAGGTGGGCGCTGAAAGAAAATGTCTTGAACAAATTTAGCACAGGAAATATGAGTGTGGATATGAAGCGCTTTCCTGTGTATGAGATTCGAGGTTCTCGTGGCCGCGATATTTCGTCGTATTGTGGGACGTAAAAACATATAATCTGGTAGATGTTCTACTTTGTGGATGGCAGCAGTGTGTTCCTACGAGACGCTCGTAACAACCCACCAGGCAACCCAGTGTTATAACACATAAGCCTACACTACTTTGTTGTACTGTGCTGGAGTGTCACAAGTTACGTAGCAACATTGTGTATTTCCAGACGTGATGGAAGCACGAGAGAGCTTTAAATTCCAGGATGGCCGATCGGAATTGTAAAGGAACATGCTTCAGTTTAAACTCGTATCAGGAGAGAAGACGTTTCGTGGGGAGAGAAGAAATAAAAACAGAACAAAGAAAGAAAAGAGAAAAACAAGTGTCATTTTATCGTAGCAGTCCTCTACTTACAAGATCCATACCTTGAAGGCGTCGATTTTGCTCGTGTGGATTGAATTTATCAAAGTGCATGTGCATGGGACACACCATGATAAATAACATCTGTACAGCACAGTGTAAAAAGGACACATTTTGACGGCGTCGAATGCACATCCAAATTGTGTTTCGGTATCGAGCAAGACTTAAAAAAAGAACAACTGTCATGATATACACATAATTCATTAAGTTCTTATATGCAAAATAGACACACAGAAGGATCCATGTACTTTTTACCGATGAACTAATAACCAAATAAAATAATTCAAGTATAATTTGAAGGAGTGCATGGCTTGATTTTGTGATGAACTTCTATGTTCATTATTACAAGTCTCATATCGTAAAAGATTTAAATATAAAAAATTAAAATTTGACATCAGCGTCGCTCTTTACTTCAAGGTAAACAGCTTACGGAAAATAATCACTTCGTGTGAGTTCTGGGATTGACATTGATGCTCGAGTTTGTGCCGTCTGACATCTCTCGCTTTACACTTTTACAAATTCCGAAACAAACGACTTAGTATCTGTAAAAATATGAACGTACGCCTCGATATATGTGATTACATGCAACGGCCCAATGCCTGTTCCATACCTGCAATAACATAAATTGAAAACCCGGTAGATGTAATTACTTATCGCCGCCTAACACCTGTTGTATCTATTTTTCTTTACGAGGTTGTCAGTAATCTATTCCAGACTATAAACCGTCGACGGCACGAAGGTTGGTGAATGGTAAACTGGAAAAGACTTTGAAGGAAAAAGTCCTAGGATTTGCTTGTAGAAAATGAGGAAAAGCATTAAACATCTCATTCAGAACAGTGTGTGTCCGCGTGGAGATCCTATAACCGGGCACCTTCTGAATAACAGTACAGAGCGTTACAACTACAGCAATTTGCTCGGTCTACCTGCTGGAGAGGGCTACGGAATGAAGTAGAAGTGACTACAACAGAGAGCTGTCTCGCCTCCATTAACAAGCTTCTTTCTAATCCACATAGATTACATACAGTATTTTGGAAGAAATGCTTAGGATCGTAGGCGTAGATGGAAGGATAATATTAAAATGCACCTTAAAGGAACAAAAGTGTGAAGGTAAGGGTACGAGCTGAAATTGGCTGGCTCAAGATAAGGTACCATTACCTTCTCAAGAAAGACTCTGCTCTATATAATTAGTTAACCGTTTAATGCCAGGTAGAAACTACACGTACCACGTGCTGTAATATTTAAATACTCTGTGTTAATCAACCAGTATGTTTGTTTTTTAGGATAATCGCAATAAACACCAGTCCTTCGCCTAAAAACATTAACAGAGTGGCCTTTTAATTAACACGAACTGTGTTCTCTTTGGGGTACAAACTGAAATATTACATAATTTAATTTAGTTCCATTACCGCAATGTAATTTTAACAGGAGCATTACATGTAGACTCATAGCAAAACCATTACAATCTATACAATCCGAGGTGTAAAAATCACCGCCACTTCCTACAATACGTAGTACAGCTAATATCATGCTAAGATCCTGAAGCTGGACACACTGATGAGGCCACTTAAGTACATTTTTACAGGACTGATATTTTGGTAACACAATTCTTGTTTCATTGGTTTTATGTTAATCCAGTAATCACCATGTAAAGAAAATGAATTAATTCAGCCTGTCTGTAGCGATATCTAAAAACAGTTACATCGCACATGATGAAACTTCGCAAAAATAGCATGAAATGATAAGTAAAAAATACGTTTTTTTTAAAACTACATCCATTAAATAAATGGAAGTGCAGGACCGGTTCACCTCTTTTGTTCACGTCAAAAAAAAAACTCGTGCATCATAGCAGGGGGGAGGGGCGGAGCGGGGAATGTTTATGAAAGTCCAAATACAATTAACTGTAGACTACATGTACATTGACTAACAAAGCCATTCTGTCTTGAATTCAACTTCGTCATTCTTTCTAGTCAGGAAGGAAGTCTATTATTACAGCGAGATTTTTAAAAGCGCAGAAGCAGAAGGAACATTCGGAATTTCATCCCGTCAAATCGGGTCAAGGCAGATATCCTTCACGGATGTGCTGTATATAAAACACGCTGTATTACTCCACAGTCAGAAGGGAGGCATAAGCCATTACTTCAGTTCATATTTGTCTCTACTAACCGTCACATTCTTCGTAATACTGTCTTTCTGACAAATGCTATGAGTAAACAAAGCAATATTTAATCATAACATATGATGTTATATATACTGCCAACTTTGGTTCCGCTGGTCCTCGTACCTTAGACTGTGACCCACAAATCGTCTTCAAGCAACTTCCTACATTTTCATTCCTCCCGAAAGCACAGTCACTTGTCTGAAAAATAAAATCTTACTGAAATAAGGAAAGCAGAGAAAAGGAAAGGTAGTTTCACGTCAAGTTGGCGCCGCGACGCGTCTATCTTTATGACGTAATAAACAGGCCGACTCAGGGTCACCACTACATATCATCAAAGCACTTACTAACGTCATATCATTCAAATCACCGTCACAACTCCGCCGTGAGAACAAAGTTCAGATACGCAAGAGAAAAAGTATAAACATTTAGGCTACAATATAAACCCTTTTTGAGATATTGTACATATTACATTAGTAAGTGGTACTGAGCAATAAGACGAAAGCTCAGATATGCAAGACCAAGAGCCATAAGAAGTTCGGCTACAATACAAATCCTTTTTGAGACATCGTACCTTTTATACGACTAAATGGTGCGAGATAAGTTAACATCCGTTACGCGTCATTAAGTGCGCGTTCCGTCTCGGTGACCCGTACGAAATTATCGTACACAACGTTTGTTTTGTGACACATTCTCCTTTATCTATTTGAGTCACTCAGAACATTTATCATTTATCGGCAGAGCTTGTCACTGGACGGGAAAATAAGGCAGTTAAATGTACATATTTGTTTAAGGTCTATTTTCGGATTATCGAATCGTCTAACTGCTGGTCTCTCAAGGGGTTTTTCCCCACGAGGTTTTCAACAAAATTGTGTTAAGATCTGAGGCTTCCGTCGTGGTGTAGTTGAGGTCTTCGCTTTTCTGTGATGTTACGCCACGTTGGTTGGTAGTTGGTTACCAATGTTTAGGGACATCCTATAGGTCGCATCTTCCAAGGTTCAAGCAGTCCCAACAAGAATGCAAAGAATGCGCTCTTCTTGGAATATTCTTCTTAGACTGCTTGAGCCTTAAAGACGGGAACGGCAGCTGTCCCGAAACATCGGTAACTAACTACCGACGCGGTCATCCCACAAGAGCGAAGACCTCCAAATTGTGGAAGTTAAATGAACACATTTTCCTCCCATTCTTCTAAAGCATATTAATCACACATCACCCCAGGAAATATCACGCAAATCTAAATCCAGAATGACAACTTTTGAGCATGAATTGCGTTCCGCAGGAACGAGAAACTACAGTCTGAGAAAGCACGTACCGCTAGAGTCATGTGATAACAGCGAGCCTAACATGTAGACCAAATTTTGTGAACTTTTGTTAAACAGTGACGAGTCGTTACAGCTCAGCCGGTATAGGGACGAGACTATCGGCTGGAGGACCGAGGAATCGTGATTCGATTTCCGGCAAATGCAAGAGATTTTTATCGTCTCCAAAGAGTCCAGACCCACACTGGTGCCCATCCAGCTTGCAATTCAAGAGACGCACTGAGTAATTTCCCCGGGGATAATGTACCTGAGTCGTGGAACTCACCATTCGCCTCTGTGTAGCGCCAAGGTTAGGAATACGTGGAGCTATCACTCCACACTCTCCATATACCGTCATGTCTTTTACAGGGACAAATTTGTTTTGTTACATACAAAACTTTAGGTAAAATTTCTATGTTCACACCGTGCACTGTCGATAATCAAATCACACAATATTCAGCCCAACAAAATGCACTCTATTTTTCTCAGATAATCTATATTACAATATCTTGTAAACCAATCCAACATGTTTCGATCCCTCATGGGATCATCATCAGGAATTTATATCAAAGTAAGATTTCACAAAACAGAAACAGCAATGTACGTGTATATGCGTATTAAAAATATACGAAATGTATAGAAAGACGATCAGTTAAGATGAAGGCGATTTTGTAGTGCATCCCTGATACAATATGCACTGAAGATTGCCTACGTATGTGCGGATGGATGAGACAGTACTTTAGGTAATCGAATTATGTAGTTTATCCGAGTTCAGTTGTAGGAAAATCATTTTTTTTCCGTAGCAGATGCGAATTTCTTGAATAGCTGAGAGACTATTAGATTTACAAAGGACTCCATTTTGTGTAGATTGTTATTATTATTATTATTGAAGGGCCCCGCAGCAGATGCTACGGACACACCGAAGCCTTAAGGCTTATTGTGCAACCCTGTGATAAAGATGAAGTTTTTTTTGCTTTTCCATTTTTAATGGAGCACCGGTGGAATGAAACTGACAAGGGAAAACTGAAGTACTCGGGGAAAACCTGTCCCAGTGTCACTTTGTCCACCA
The DNA here is from genome assembly GCA_021186555.1 of Reticulitermes speratus. Taxonomy (NCBI): domain Eukaryota; kingdom Metazoa; phylum Arthropoda; class Insecta; order Blattodea; family Rhinotermitidae; genus Reticulitermes; species Reticulitermes speratus. The sequence goes on from JAJKFL010000004.1 coordinate 24,619,994, forward strand.
CAAATCCCACATGGACCGACCCGGGATCGAAACCGAGTCTCCGCGGTGAGAGGAGGGCTACTAACCGCCTGAGCCATGGCACGGTCATTTCGTGTACATAGTTAATTACTTGGCCAGCAAGATTAATTCCAACAGACTTCGATACTTTGTAAACATTCAGTAGTTTACCAGCACTTTACCTTCACTGGCTGCTCAGCTAGCATATCATACAAAACACAACGGATCTTGGACGATTATTTCAGAACTGTTCTTGCTCGCCTTGCTTCTTTTTCTGAAGTCTTTCCACTCAACATAAATATTTTTAACTATTGTCCGTACCTTAATTTGTCATAATGCTTTACCATGACACAAGAACTAATTTAGTTCCATTCACTTCCATACGCATATGTATAACAGACTAATCCCATGGGGCATAACCCTTCTTATGGATTCGACAATCTCTCAAGAGGAAAACTCTTGTTTTTAATGAAATTCGAAAGTTCATTACCGCCACCAAAATCTATCATAATTCATTTGCACCTATTGCAAAACGGCACATTATATTTCGTTAGCTGCAGATGTTCTGTGAGGATTACTGGGCACATAACATCCGCAAACGGAGCGTATAAAGCAGGATAGACCAAAACGCGGCCGCCGAGGAAAGTATTTGCATCCCTCGTTCACCTAAATAGTTTGAATAAGACAATGTAACAAACATAATATAGTAGTTAATAAATTTATAACCAACTGATACACAATTGAACCACTTTTATTGTAGCGTCTATATTATTATACGCCCCTACATATGTTTCGGACCTCAGTCCATCCTCAGGGGGTCTCGTTCGTAAAAAGCCACTAAATCAAAATACATATTGTCATGGGAATATACAGCACTTATGTACCACTATTGTGGTAAAATTGTCTTAATATAATAGTAAAATTATTAAAACACAGTTTTTTATGTTAAAAAAATTGTTAAAAGATTTGTGTACTGGTTGTATAAAATATGCGGATGCGGAAATACTGGCTTATATTTGAGCGTCTGGCTTTTTACGAACGAGACCCCCTGAGGATGGACTGAGGTCCGAAACATATGTAGAGGCGTATAATAATATAGACGCTACAATAAAAGTGGTTCAATTGTGTATCAGTTGGTTATAAATTTATTAATTCATAAAGATGCACGGTGATACTAATAGGAAATAATATAGTAGGTCTATAGAATATGGCAACTTTAATAAATAGCAATAAAAATGTCATTTTTATAAATAACGGCGTTCTAGCTAATTCAATCCACCCAGTTCGATATATGTATACACAAGTGCGGCCCTCGGGCGATTCCTTACGAATAGTGTGGTCCCTCTGTGGGTTGAAGTTGGCCAGCCCTGGTACAAAGCATAGTACCATTTCAAAAAGGCAAGCAATGTCATGTTATTTTTACAAAGAACCAGTGTAGGCCTGTTGGATGCACCTTAAATTCGCTGCAGCCGCCACTGAATACTTTGTAGTATGTGACAGCAATTTTCTACTTCCCCCCCCCCCTCCAATGGAAATTGAGCAGAATAACAGCCGCAAGTAGTTGGGTATGCTCCACGTTCACGGAGCAATTTTGCGGGAAAGTACACTGAAATTATACGACATGGGCCTATATATTGATCACTTCAGTCGGACACACAGACTGCCCAAGTATTGCTGATTGGTCCTTCCTTCGTCGAAATGTGTCACTAGAGGACAGGAGTAAGGAAACAGGGATGCGAAGTCTCACAGAGGCTTTGATGAAGCTTAAAGTATTTTGGAATGTTACGTCGTGTCGACTGGTAAATGGTTCCTGACGTTTCGAAGGTTCGTAGTACTTTCATTTCCTAGATTACGGGTCCTCTTAGACTACTTGATCTTGCAGATTAAGGTACTAAAATTCTTTGGGACGTCGGTAACTATTTACCAGTCGACATGGCGTATTATCCAAAAGACAAATTTTCAAGAGTAAGACATTTTTTATATGTCGGAAATGCCCATTTTCGACCCTAGTTTTCTTTAAATCGCTCTACTGATGGGGAAGTGCTTATTTTTATAACTAATATATTTACTTATTCGAGTGTTTAATTATTACTGAAATTAAACTTTTCGACTCTACGTTTGGCTAAAAAGTGAAGTATTAAACGCGATGGGGAAAAAAGACTTTGTGAAAAAATGGTGACATATAAGCAAGAAATGTAAGAATTCAAACAAATAGTACAAATAAACAATACGTACGGTAAGTTCATTGTTAATTTGAAATAGACAACACTCAAATCATAGTAGAATTCCTTTGACGCAGCACAAATGTTACAAACCCTAAAGTAAACATATCTGCCCCTTCCTTTCGAAGATGGGTCCGTCCGCTTCGTCATAAAAGAATTACGCACACTTTCCTGTTCTCTTTGTGGCAAATTCTTGGACAGAAATTATGCGGTACTACAGTATAATATATCAAGATATGTAGAAGAGAATATATTCGCTTGGCAAAGAGAAGAATACGATTAAAACGATAAAACCTGCACCAGAATATTGCCACTAGAGAAGCAGTTTAGTCTGTTTTATGATTTATCTACCTTCAAATTTCACATGCCTTCCTCCAGTGGTACAACATTGTCAACATCGTAGCTAAAGCTGAACAGAAATTCGCACGGCTGTAAGTTTCTATATTCTTAGTTACAGGTTTTTTCAAGATCTATTACTATCATACATCATTTCAGGGATCTAAATTAAGTGTCACTCGCGTCACTCAAACAGCACATGTTGGCGCGTCTTCAAAGTTATTATCATCATGCTTTCAGAACATTAGGGAGACAAGCGTTGATGTGACCTCGAATGGTATAAAGTTCATATGGCGTTTCGACTGTTCCAAACTCGAAACGGGGCACAGAAATACAGAAGAACTCACAGCAAAAGCCTTGTGAGCGCAGCAATGTAAGACTACAAAGATGTTTTTTTCTCTCAATATATGTGTGTGTGTGTGTGTGTGTGTGTGTGTGTGTGTGTTACAAATGAATTTTGGAAATGAACACATGACAACGGACACATTTTTCACTTTAAATGTGTTTAAGAGAGGAACATTTTGAAGACGTCGATTTAGTATTACCCGTCAATCCGTCTGTCCGCATATAACAGGTCGAAAACTGTTTCGTTTAAACTCGGTCACCAACTTTTAACGGGTCCTTGTAATTTTGGATCAGTTCGGATTCTTTTGAGGATCACGTCACTCAAGGATGTACACGAATTGTAACACATGCTTTCTCACCCTTTCGACGGACTGCCTTACTTTACCAAGATACATATTTTTGTGTGTTATTTAACGACGCCGTCAGTATCGGAGATTATGCATCATCAAATGATGGGTTGATAGGAGAAAGAATAACTGGAGCGGACTTAGAAAAGAAGCGATAATGGCCTAGTAGTAGTACTAACCGGCGGTTTTCTGGATAAACTGAATGAAACTACAATGCCCCATTGAGGATAGCCAGTGCCTTGGCCGAGATTTGAAACAGACACGTCTGTAATACAAGTCTTAGAGTTTGACCGCTATGCCAAACTGTTTCTGTTACTTTATATCACCACATCAACACATATAACTTTCCTTCAATTGACTGATATTGCAAAAAAAATAATCTTGCTACTCTTACTACTACTGTTACTACTACTGCTGTTGCTGCTGCTGCTATTACTAATACTACTTCTGATTTCAAAGGACTTTTTTTTATTAAATGTCAATACTGTTGTTGGTGATTATTATTATGATTATGACGACGACGGTGGTGATGACCTTGCTACTGATATGTTTATCATCACCATCACAGTTTTTATATTTCTGGTACAAACTATTGATTTAAATCGACGTTCTTCAAATTACCTCGAAGGCCAAGCGGCACCAATCCTGCCGCTTATCTACCAATGGCAGCCCACTGTTTCAGCGTAATCCCACTGCCACTTGTTCATTTCCACAGTTTTCACACTTCATTCTTTCATACTTTCTGCCTTCTCGAACTCCGTCTTTAATGATATTCCAATTTCTAGGTACCTTAGCTTTGCTATTATAAATAATTATATAAGATTTATTGTAATACACATCCGTATCAATCATTATTTTCAAGTTTCGATGGAGGGGGTGTATTTTTGTTCGTTAATAAATGTTCATTGTCTGCCCAGTGCAAATTAGTTTATCAGCCTAACTATATTTCTATAGATAGTCTGATATTGCTAGCACCGAACACCTAGCTATTATTCTACATAGCTATGGCATTTCACCTAGCTAATATAAGCCCTCTGTTTTCTAAATAGCTAAGGCATTTCAACTACCTCATATACGACCTACCGTTTCTAAATATCTACGGTATTTCACCTACCTAATATATGACCTATTTTTTCTAAATGTCTACATTTCACCTAGATAATATATGCCCTATTCTATCTAAACACCTATAAAATTCCGGAAGTTGATGTACCTACTTGTCTGCTTTAAATGATACTTAGGAAGTTCACGTACCTATTTTTCTGCTTTGAAAGTGCGGGTCTATATATAAACGTTGTAGTTGGTGGATTCGATTACCCTATTTTGTGCCGAAACTACGAATCTATCTTTTCCTATGCAATTTGCTGTGTACAGGCCACTTTATGGTTCCTGCTCGTTCTAAATTTTCTATTATTATTATTATACCTGAATAATAAGGTGTAGGCTACAATGAGTTCTGTAGCTCCCTCCAGTAGATGAAGTTCAATGATAATGTGGGAACGAGCAACCGAAACCTAACGACCTGACAGCTGTCACCTAATTAAACACCGTTCCCGCTTCAACTGGGACTGAAGATCTACAGTCAGGTTACGAAGCGGAACAAGATGCACCATGTTGAACAACATGTTTTGCTCGACTAATTAGGAAATGTCTTCAGTAAAGACGGTGAACTTCCTGTTACTGTTCACTGGGTCAACGTTATGTTGCTCGCTAATAAAGGCCAGACCGTAATGAAATGTCTCCGGAAATAACCTGCAGCTAAAATAAAAAGTATGCCTCAAATATGCACATAATTATTTTGATATATCTAACCCTAACATATACAGGGTGATTCAGGAGGAAATGTTAATATTTTGGGAGGTGACAGTATCGGTAATTGTGACAAAAAAAGTCCATATCAACATGTGTCTAATTCTGAATGTTTACCGAGATAGATCTGTTTGAATCTGCAAATGCAAAAGCATTGTGAATGGTAATAAAGAAAGAAAATGACTTCCTGTTAATTTAATTTTAATCTTAATTCAATGTTTAAACGACAAATTTGTTACAGTTCACAATAAACGTTCGCAAATCCCATCGTCAACCTTGCACTTTGAAACTCGTGTGCGAAGACCGCGTGTTGTTTGAGTTGATATTCACGTTTCTTTATACGGGCAGCGGCATCCAAAATGCGAGTGAGCAATTCGTCTCGTGTATCCACCTTTCTTTGTAAACTTTTCTCTCCATTCAAATCCAAAAACAAAAATCTAACGGAGTTAGGTCGGGGGATCCAAACAGTTCTATCTCGGTAACCAGTCACAATTAGACACATGTTCATATTAACATTTTTCTCACAATGACCGACAAAATCACCTCCCAATATATTGACATTTCCTTCTCAATCACCCTGTGTAGGAAGTTCGATGAATGCGGACACCGGTTTTGTAAAATTTGCATAAATCTTGCTCTTTGATTGTTGTAATACCTTACCTGTCATAATAAAATTTGATATTCCATATATCATGCAAGAGCGGCAAATTACTTCAAAATACAATCGTTTGAAAGATATAATCTACTGGAAGTTGTGAAAAGACTGAAAAGTCCACTTTAGTCCACTGGTTTGGTAAAATGAATCCTGGGTCTATTTTGCTCTTCCTTGTAAGTGCTAAAATCAATCGCTTATGTCTGGCAACCAAACTCATACAGGCGTGTATATAAATTCTGCCTAATAAATCTCTCGGAGCTAGTTTCTTATTGTAACATAATCCTACATTCGCCATGTGGTTGGTGTGGTAAATCATTTATACGATATAATCGTGAATTTATATAGCTCATTTATTTAACCGCAGAAATGTTCCTTCCCTCGCAATAAAACGCATCTAAATTAGTCGGGTCATGTTTAAATACACGCAGTATTTTCTCAACAACGAAAAAAAAACAAGTAACCTGGAGGCCACAATTGGTCCATATAAAAAGGTAAAGCAATCCCATTACAGGCCCAGACAGGCTCCTTAGGGCTCCAGGAGTTTGAGGCTCCCAGAATTTCTAGACAGTCGGCACATGAACGTGGTAAGCCCTAGGCACTGGCCGCCTTTACCTCCCCTAGGAGATATCCCTGATAGTCATTTCTGTTAGAGGCTAAGTCGAAAATTTCAAAGACCCCATCGGAAATCGAACCCGCGACCGCGAAGTGCCTCAACACACTGCGCCACCGCGTACCCCTATTAATAAAAATAAAAACACATCTTACGACTGCGTTTTGCTGTACAAGAACGCATCCATCAGCAGAGAGAAATACACGACCCAAGGGAATCCTTTTAGGTCATTTCTTTCTACTTCCACAGTGAATTGTACGACGTGTTCGAAGTGATTTATTGAACACCAACTTCACTACGGTTCTGCCTCCAAAAGTGAGAGAAGCATTTTATTTAAAGACGCTGTCAGTTGCTAAGATTATATATCGTCGCTAGCAGATGAATGAAATATGAGTATGGAGCTTTTGTGGAAATATAGTGACAAGGAAAGCTCGAAGTACTCTCAGTGAAACCTGCCCCAGCGCCATTGTGTCCATCACAAACATCACATGGATATGCCCGGAATCGAAAGCGGGCCTCCGCGTCAAGACGTCGACAACAAACAGCCTGAGCCACGGCACTACCTTATCCGATCTGTAAGGATACACTAAGAAGTTCTTATGTTAATATAGGACTTCAGATTCTCACAACGGTGATTGCGAAAATTACTGTCTTCTGAGATGTGGCGAAATACAGTCTGGTAGACATTTACTGACGTTTCGGAGGAAAGTTTTACCTTCACTGTCAAGGTATGCGTACTCTTCTACAGTCGGTAAATTTCTACCAGACTGTCACATCCTACAAGTCAGCATTCCTAAATGCGTGAATATGTATTGTGTAACAGGACACAAGAAAATATGCCTTCCTGTCTTAATTTAGGGCGAACAGAAATAAAATGATGTTATCAGAGGAGTGAAAACTGCCCAATTAAATGAGTAACTATATTGGGCAAAGAAGTGCGGCCTTTAAAATATATTCGTTACAAAGAAACGTGAAGCTCATACCGCAAGATATTAGCCTAAACTGAGAAATACCGTCTCGAGCGGTAATGTTAATTACCTGTATGCGGGAGGTGTTCAGTCCGAACTTTTACCGAGTCACCGATCATTTTTACTGAAGTTTGTCGTAGTTTCCTCGATCCCTCCAGCCACACAGAGGAATAACATCTTAAATTAGGCCACGCCCGCTTCAATCCACTTCCTTTGAATTCACTATCATTGATTCAGTCGAGGTTATATAATCTACATTACTGACAGCATCGTTAAATAGACTACAAATACAATAATAAATTAAGTACAGAAATGTAAACTTTAACTTAGTAAAATGAGGAATTATGTTAGCTTGGTTTCGTTTAACAATGGTACAGCACTTGACAGAGTTTCACTGTACTACATAAACTCAGTGTGCAGTGTTTACAATATTTCTGAAACTGTTATGATTCAGTAAATCTTTGTGAAAGATCTTGGAGCAAACTTACTGTTAGACTTTCGGTTTTATTAATGGAAGTGAGTCCTCCACTCATCTTACTCTTAGTATGTTTATTTTACATAAGCAGGAGTGCCTTTCCCTTCTCTAGGATATTTTTACTTCTCTTATCATTATCACAATATAAGGGGTGTATCTAAAATGCTTGGACACATTTCAAAAGTGGGTTCTTCACGCCAAAACAAAGAAAAATTTCATATAAAGATATGTCCGGAAATAAGGGGATTTTGAGTGTAATGATAAGATTACATTCAACAATAAACACCTTAACTACGTAATATGTTACTTATAACAGACATAATACATTTACAGTACACGTTTACAGTTTAATAACTGTTGAGTTATTAATGTTTGTCAAGTAACAATTCACAACAAATTCTTAGTGTTCTACAACTGAATAAAGGCACGCACAGACACGTCTGATCATGGACTGCCCCATCCTTTCAAGGGTCCCGGGGGGGTTGTGAATGGTTTGACAGGCATAAAAAATGCATTATTAAAGTCTCTCTTCATTTTCAATTGCAGCTGAATACACTAAGGTTTTTAAGCGTCTCCACAGATAACTATCCAAGGGACTGAAGTCGGGAGAACGTGCGGCTGAACCTCGAAAATTAAGTTTTTGCGGACAGATATTGATATTACCTTTTTCCTTCTTTCGTTGTGGCGCAGTCACCCCTGAAGTTTGTCCAAGCATTTTAAATACACCCTGTATAATACCTAGATTTTCATAGGAATTACATTCACTTTACAAAATTAATGAATTTAAAAATGCTGGAACTAAAAATTCGCAACGCATAGCAAATTATAACGCCACTACGTATACAGGTATTTAAGTGCTGAGATTATCGTACATACTGGTAAGAATATGGAGTAGATTTTAAAGAGTCGTTGGGGAGTTTTTTGTTGAGTCTAGCTGTATTAAAACGAACTGATAGGAATAAAGCATTTCGAAATATAATAATAATAATGCTAGAGTTAACGAAGGGCAACATATCCCCCTCAACTTACGAAATCACAAAACTAGTCGTTAGTTCTTCGCTAGTAGATTTGGTAACAACGGTTTTCTCTCTGAGAATAAATCGCAGAATTTAACTGGATCTAATCACAGATTTTCTAACTGTTCTGTACAAGCTAAATGGATTATTTATCCGCAAAATATTTGAGGGCAGCAGAATTCCGTACAAACGAAAGGATTAGCAAGAAAGCAATTGTGACCTATTTGGAGGTATCTTCCAGCATTCGTTTAGAGTGAATGCTGAAAAACCATAAAAGCCCTCATGACAGTGTTCTGGCTCAGATTCGATCCCGATGCTTCCACAATATGTAACATATTAATGCTTCAGTCAAATTCTCTGTAATACAAGCAAACTTTCTGCAACGAATAAGGGCGTATAAAGGGCATATAGGTTTAGTATTTTGTGTTTGAATATGTAAAGGTTCATATATCAACGTCATCTCGAGCGCAGTTGGAATAAAACTGACAATACATTACGGGACATCATTGTGCCCTTAATTACAGCTGTCGGCGAGAAATCAAAGGCTCATCGTTGTACACATTTCAAATCCAGGTTCTGTGTCCGTTTTCATTAAATTCCACCAAGTTAAAAATATTTGGAGCACTGTATGTGACGAAAGGCGTCACAAATTAACATTATTCAAGTACATTTGCCTAAGGACATCCACGTGTCTAACCGCCAGCGTTTGGTCTGAAGAAATAATTTGAATTAAGTGGCTCCTGGGAGAAGTCAAATTAAAAAAATCTCCGCTATAATGATCAGAATGATAAAAAATGTTATTATTGTTTAAATGTAGGTCACTGGGTTACATTTTCTTCAAGAAATAAAACCAACAATTCTAGCTTAATCTGCTCACCTTCTTTCCAGCATTAGTAGGTACGATCACATTTGTGTATCCATTACTACCAATTGTGCTTATTCTTAAAATAAATTTTATTCATGTGTTTAAATTTCTTATGTATTATGAGAGTATTACAAATATAGGAGTAGATTTCATTCGGTAAGTTTGCCTGTTTGCAAATAAGAAATAAGGCAAATGCTAATGCAAACATGAGAAAGTTGAATGAAATTTTAATATTCACATATAAATGAAAGATGTAAATGTAAGTGCAATATTAATTATTATATTAATATATTAATTATATATTATATATTAATTATATTAATATTAATAATTATATGTGTCGGAATTGTGTTTAAAAATTTAGAGATAATGATAAAAGATAAAAATTCTCTACGATATTAAATTCATGATTTGTCGAAACTGTGAAGAGTTCAGCCATCTAATTACCAGGCTCATATCTTCAGGTGCAATTTGTATAAACAATTTTAATCTCACGTAAACGAATTACAACACATCACTCAGTTTAGCTTCTGTTGTAAATACCCTGAACTAGACGTCAGAGATTAAATGGAAACTTACTCTAATAGCTTCACTTTACAGTCGGAAACACTGCAATGAAACTTTCTATTGCCCCCTTTTATACTTCAATGAATTAAAGGAGCTTAATATTACTAATAGGGCAAAAGTGAGAAGCCAGTTTCGCCTCCACAGAGCGCATCTACAATTACGATAAAAAAAATCTACTTCCCGAGGAACAGAAGGAAATAAAAGACGTCAAATAAAATTTCTTTTAACAGAGCTGATTTAAAAAAAATGTTGAGCACGAAACAGCAATTTCTTCTGGAAGCAATTTCTCTTTTCCTTATTTTTATCAGTACGTACACATAACTTTCATTGAAAACTTTTCTTCTTACGTTATGGCCCAGCGAACTGCGTTCTTGTCTCAAGAGGTTTAAACCAGACATCCCCGGTACAGTCGTTCTCAAAATCAGACACTCATTCCTAATACATTTACTCTAATTTGAGGCCTTCGTTCATCTAGGATGTTACGAGACTGTGTTTGTAGTTGTCTACCGACGTTTCGGGACAACTTATCGGTAAAGGGGTCCAAGAGTTTTTGATCCTTGAAGGTGAAAATACATTATATAAGCTGCTGTAACATTCCAGAAGAGCGAAGGCCTCAAAGATACCGCGGCAGAAAAGCCTGAAATCGTACTTTACTTACGTGTGCCAACATAATTTTTCAGAGTCACGTGAATGCAAATTTATAACTGAGTCTAACCGTGACAAAACACAGCTCCGACGTTCAGTATCACTAACAGTTTAACAGTGACAAAACACAGCTCCGAAATTCAGTATCACTAACACCAAAGCCCGTCACACAACTCCAATCTGAATTACTTCCATAAACAACCTATTCTTAACAACCTCGTTTTATAGAATCCATATTATTGTCTTCCCACCTACTTCTTGGATTTCCAATTATCCATTTTTCCTATCTTATGTACACTCTATCGTTACCACCATCTAAGTAACCTGTGTAAATCATCAAGCTCATCGATACGTTACATCTTAAAAGTTTATTAAAAGTGGATACTTCTATATTGTCACCTTGAGGGTAAAGAATATATATATATATATATATAAAGATTATCGATATTTTTGTTTAACCAGAAGCTACAATTATGCTATTATCTTCGAGAAGCTAATAGTTTTAAAAATGAGAAAAATAAATAGATCCTTTTCAACCTCTTTGTCTCAATACCCAAGCACATGATGAAATTTCAGACAAATCACATTAGCTGACGTAAGCGGTGCTCAGGTTAGGACAGACACTTAAGGAATTTTGTGTAAAATGTGATAAAAGGGAAAGATGGGGATATAAACTCTGACCTGCTTGAACGTGCCCAGAGACGGCACCTAAAGAAGCACCACACATAGGCTCACATAGGATAAGGGGGCGCAGCAGCCAAAGTCAAGACAGTACGAAAAGAAATTGTCATTACACACTGATAGCGTCTAATATTATTAGTTATTTATTATAAATGGAACAATATACGAGGACATACATAGTGTTCAAAATGTATCAATGATCTAAATACCATATGTTGAAAGAGGTAATTAAAAGAAACAAAATATAATCACTTTATTTCACTTTAATCCCAAGTATTTCTAAGCATTATTTTCGGAATTCGCTAAATGAACACACGAAGCGAAGGGGCTATCGGTGTCCATAAAACATTTCATCTATAAAAATAGTAAAAATTTTCAGTTAAATTTATTAGGATGTAAACAAAACAAAAGTTGTCAAGAGAACTTAATATTTGTTCATATCAGCCCCTTTTCCACCGATAACAAATGGAAAACTAACGGTATATTTACGAAAGATTCATGGTGGAAAATTATTCTACACAGTATGATATTGATCTCATTAAGACTGACAACTTAAATTTGAAAATTATTTTACCTCTTAATAAATATTTAATGGTACGTAACGAAAACAACCTGTTGCACTACTTTTTATGGCTAATTTTGCACCAAGCTATTTATAAGGAAATGCTGGGGTTAATTTCTTCCTTTTTCTTCTTTATTTAATAAAATACTTTGACTTAACGATGCGTTTAATTACGATTTTATTTTCGAAATTTAAGTTTCATCGAAAAAATTATGATCATCAATATAATTAATAATATTAATTGTAGATTTGAACTGTACGTAGTATGAATGATAAAAATACACAGCAAACAAAATGTACAAAAAGGAGAATGTTTCAGTGTAGGTCAGAATATTTCAGAGAGACACCTCAACAAGACACAAACATGTAATGTTACATGTTCAATGACCTTATGAAGGACGAGACTGTACTTTTTCTACTACAGAACTTGCATTATCATAAAGTAACCATCAGGCCAAGTCGTCTTACCAAGACGTCCGAAAAGAGCCCATCAAATTACTCTCCTGCTGTTTAATTTTGTAGTTCTGTAGATATGTCAACGTCATAATTTCCGTTATTTTACCTTTCAAAAACGTATTTAAAAAGAGTTGCTCTTAAAATTTGCCGGTCATAAACTAAAAGACGCTCACCACTGTCCTTGCAACAGCTTGTAACTAATTGGTAGTTATGTCTATGACCGAAATCCATGCACGTTTCCTATAACAGTCTCCAGTGGCTCATTAATTATTTTCACGAACGAGAATACTATAGAGGGCTTTAATACGGCCACCATATTGTTACATCACATTAAAAATATATATTACCTTAAGGAACACTGAATTATTTTTCGAAGATCTTTAACCATATATAATTTCGGGGCTTTTAATTTCCTTGCTTCTTGAGTTCCAACCTCACAAATTAGCGCGTCCGAATTTTTATCGTCAATGATTGTAGGAAATTTAACATTACGGCGCTTGGATGCTTCTAACAAAAATGTTCACGCCAATTTTATGAAGGTGAGTCAGTTGCATCAGAAATTTAAGAGAGATGTTACACAAACACAGCACTGTGATACCACAAGCCTGTTTTTTCTTCAGGAAGAGAAGTAGGCTAAAAGCAAATGTTTATGTAAACTCCAAGCTGAGGTACATTTTTCCACCTTACCATCAAGCACTCACTTCCCATTTCTTTATCCCCAGATGAAAAGATCAGGCCCCGACGCACAAACGGCGCCATCGTGTTCTGCATAATTTATAAAATCTTTAACATGGCACAAATGAGCCTTTTAGAAATACCCTATACACATGTGAAGAACAAATTCAAACTGGGTGTTGGAAATATACATAAATATTTGTTGGATCGTTTGGTAACTGAGCCGAATTTCATGACTCGAGTGATCACAGGAGACGAATCCTGGGTGTTTGAGTACGATCCAGAGACAAAAAGGCAAAGTTCGGAATGGCACACATCAACGTCACCTCGCCCAAAAAAAGCTCGAATGAGCAAATCAAGAATCAAAACAATGCTCATAGTTTTTTTTGACTCCCGTGGAATCGTCCATAAGGAATTTGTACCACCTGGTCAAACTGTAAATCAAGCATTTTATCAGGAAGTACTTGGTCGTTTGAGGCAGAGGGTCATGCGTGTGCGTCGTGATATCGCCTCTTCGTGGATCCTTCATCATGACAACGCGCCGAGCCACACCTCATTGGCTGTCAGAGAGTTTTTGGCTGAAAAACAAATCGCAGTTCTTCCACATCCTCCCTACAGCCCTGACTTGGCACCCTGTGATTTCTTTCATGTTCCCGAAGATAAAGAAGAATTTGAAAGGGCACCATTTCGGTACACTGACCAACGTCCAAACAGCCGCGACACAGGCACTGAACACCCTCACGGTTGAAGATTTTCAGGGCTGCTATGGAGAATGGAAGAACCGTTGGGGGCGTTGCGTGCACTCCCAAGGATCATACTTTGAAGGAGATCACATTAATGTATAAAAATTTTCAATAAAAATATTTTTTTTGAAAACCATTCTCATTACTTTCCGGACAGACTACGTAAATCGCCCAATTACATATTTCAGAGTAACGTATAGAACTTCAAACTATATACGTAGCCATGCCAGTGATGTGAATGTAACTAAATAAAAACAGGAAAACATCTGGTGGGACGAACAAGCTCACCAGCAGATGTTGCCCTGTCCGTATTCAGGTCAGTTCACATCAATCCCAAAAACCTACACAACTGACACCACCGCAGAAGAGTGCCACTGACAGTAACACAAGCAGCTTCATAAAACAAAGAAGAGGAGCCGTCGATGCAGTTAACTTCCATCACTTATTTTCACTTCAAGAATCCTCATAAGTTTCTCAACAACTCCATAGTTTATTTCTAATTTAGAATGGTCGATGTAAGCCTACATTCCGTTTACATGAGAAAATGTTTTATAGTTTGAAAGCATGGCAGATCCGGGCACATTATTTAATTTTTAAAGATCCTTAATATTTGCAGTCATTCCGTAAATTCTATGGCCTCTCTTCTCTGTATTTCACTACAGCAAACAGTCTTGCAGAACAACACTGTCATAATATCTTATTCTTCTTGACTTCCAAGGATACCCACCAAGTCATTCACACAGAATACTTCCGGAAATTTAATAAAAGATATTTAAATATTCGGTTACTGCCTCGTCCCTTGGGTGACATCAAGTTTCAGGTCAATACAAAATAAGGAGTAGAATTATACGTTCGTTCACTGCAATTCTTGAGTTAGGAAGGGAAGACAGAGACACCGAAATCAACGACAGTACGTATTCCCTAGTTTCATTTGCTCTTATTTCCTTTGTGATTAAATTTATCTTACTGTTTTCCCAAATATTTAAACTTTGTCATGTTTTTAAGAATTTTCTAAATGTCCTTATACATTTTACTATATCCTGCACCCCGCTTATAAGATTTTGATGCGTATCCTTCGTGTTTCCTGCGTCTACTTATAAAATAACTTCGTCAATAGCACCTATTAGGGATTTTGCGTTGTCCATATCATGCAAAATAAATGGACATGATCGTAGACAAAAAACAAATTTCGCATTCACTTTCAGTTCTTCCTTCCTTTTCTGGACTTTGTAATAACAAGTTCTAAATGAAAGCTTAAACGAGATTTGTGTTACACAGACGAATGAATATGGCTTCTATGGCATGTTACATAGCAACTGGAGCGGAGTTTGTGGTTCACCGCAACACGCAGTTCCTCTTTGGCGTGTGTTCCACACAGCTACGTAGTTCACATTTATACAAGTTGGCATTACATGACAAAACAATCAGCATACTGCGCAAGACCGCAACAAACCAACATCCGCGGTCAAACTTATTTCATGAAACTGTGATTATGAAAAGTAAGAGACTTCTGAAAATTTGGTTGTTCTACTTCAAATTCATGATGAATAAAGACTTTTGGCTTTATCAAAAGGGTTCTTCTTCTTTTTCTTCGCTTTCTTATTCCACTTATTTTTCTTTCTTCTTTCCTCTTTCTCCTTTCTTCCTTTTGTTCTTGAGGCTTTGGCCTTCCCACTGGTTCCCTGTCCCTTCATTTTAAATCCCTACTAACTGTTTTGTGTTGCCCTTGGCAATCTTCCAGTTGGTATCCAGTAAATTAGTTACTTAATTTAAGCTTTATTCTTCCTGAATGTGCATGTTATCACACCACTTTATTTTTTATCTGCTCAATATTTTATTTACTTCAAATTAAGTACAAGTACGTCACATCCTTCGCCTATTCTGCCTAAAATATATGATACAAAATTTAAATATGCTAATATTTTGAACGGAGTGAAGTTGTAATACGTACGAATAGTGTGTCACCTTCTAAAAAAACTCAAGTCCTTTGAGATATGAGGCCGTGTCTACTGCTACCCCACAAAAATAACGATAATATACATTAATCCATGTTAACAGCATCAGAATACAGTCGACAGTGACAATGTAGTTTACGAGCGATGGAGGTCAACCATATGTTGTGGTACTTCTAAATTCTCAACTAGCCCTTTATACAGCCTGCAGGTACGGCTTGCTAATTAAAAATTGCGAATAAACAGCGTCTTTGTTCACAGAAATGAATTCTGTCTTTTGCTGATAGAATATCTCAGAGCCGGCTAAAAAATACCGATTCCTTAATTCGTCTTATCTTTCGTCACAGGTTTTTCATTTATTTCAGAATTCGATCATGTATTGGCCTCTAAATATAAACGCTAGTAACAATATGTTGGCCAAGAAGCCTACCCTGTGCAAGCCCTAGTGTATTTTCATTATTACTTCGTTACTTGGTAATTCAATAACTAGGAATACCTCCGTGCTTGTTTCTTACAGTTTGCTGTCTTTCATAAGTCAGGTAAGAGGTTCATGTATAAAACGGTATAGACAGAAGCTTCAAAAAATGTCAAGGCTACTCTGCGCATTCATTCACTGGCGTCGTTTCATCTTGGCTCTTGCGTTGGCGATTAAATCCCACTGTTACAATTAAACGGTGTTGACTTTGTAAACAACAAAAATATATTTAAACAAACATACGATTCTTTCCTTCAAAATTTTAAAGGGCATTACATTCAGCATTTTCCTAAAAAGACTTTATCACAAATGAGGTTAAGTAAAGAAATTACATGAGGTATAATAAAATAAATGTAAACTGAAGTCTAGCCGAAAAATAAATGTAGATATGTCTCAAAACAATTACACAGGAAGTTAATCTAGGGTCCAAGAACATTTATGGAAGTGGTCTGTCAGTCAGTCATCAGTCAGTCAGTCTGTCCATCTGGTTGCTTTATTGCCAGACCGTTTCACTTAATACATAATCCCTTCATCAAACATTTCTCCAACAGAAACACCAAACAAAGAGCAGTATTTGTACTAACGAAAGCCTCTTATGATATAAGAGGCTTTCGTTAGTACAAGCTGGTAGAACCGCCTAGTGTATATTATACACTCTACACTCGTCCGTTTTTATTCTCGACTGGACATAGTTGCCCTTAAATTCTTCCCTGTTTGTGGGTGGTGCAACCAGAAACACGGACAACTTTAAACTAATCTCCCAACTCTTCAAAATTTCATTCAACTTTCCGATCCATGCACGATGGCTTCAACGATTACAGCAACCCTCAAAGATGCCCCTCTCCAAGCGAGGGACAAATTTTTGCTAAAAACGGCCTAGAAAAAAGAGCGGTGAAAAAGTAACACAACACAAGAAACAACGTATCATAGACCAAACTAGAAACATAAAAAAGCTTTAATCAATGCCTTTACGGCTAAGGCAAGCCTTGGGTACCGCAGAGCAATAAAATAACCCTACTTTTACGGTTGCCTGTATAGCACATAAAATTCACGAAGTGTTTGGCCAATTTCAACTTAATCTAACACAGGAACGTGTCCTGTTACCGATTGCGGTATTCCTTGGTAAGAAATAGTGGCTCCGGCTGAGAACATTCGATTAATATCCCTTCGCCGGATAATAACTTGAAGTGACAAAATGCTCAACCGGCTCTCCTCAGTCAAAAAAAGAAAGCGTGATACTGTCAGCTTTCTCATGCTGTAAGAGGAAACGATAAATACATTATTTTTATCCATTCTTCTTTAACATTTTTAAATTTATGACCTACCGATCGTCACGTTACACATGTGGAATTAGGAGGCATTATACTGAACAATGAAATACGAAATATTAAATTACTGACCTGCATAGTGAATAATCATGGAGGACAAAGTGTAATCAAGTGCATACGTTGAGGCAAATTGAGAACTTTCTCTCTGGTTTATTAGTAACACCATTTAAACTAAACCTCTTAATTCTATAGCGTAGAATGAAGGATAGTTATAAATGAAAACTAGAGAAATATTACAAAGAAAACCGTGGTAGCCCGTTTCAGATAACTCCATAAATATCCCCGAAGCCATTGGGTAAAATCACGAAAACAACCCACTCAGTGAAACCAGCTTACGGACCTATAACCGACCCTGGACCTCTTGTAAATGAAACAGTACTAATAACCACTTAATGGTCACATTTGATTCAGATTCTCTCATGGTATGCTTAGGATATGTCGCTTGCCAAGTTGTTCTGTCAATGAATATGTATATATTTGTATAAATCTGTAGGATGTTGTATTAACGTTATAATTTTAAACTGTATTTTGATATTTACTAATTAATCCTTCAGAGCAGTGTACTGCACAGGATACACCACTGTCTGTAACAAGAAACAAACCTCCTTCTCTGTATTCCCGCCAATATTAACCTACTGCTTTTGATGAAACCCCTAAAGAATCCTGAAGATTTTTTTATTCAAATCAAATTACGATTTCTTAAGCACCAAACGTGGGACCCTTCTCGCTTAGCGTCAGTCACAAGCAACCAGCTACAGAAGAGGCAAGGCCTGTTTAATTCTATCGCAACATATTTTAACACACTGTTTACGTCTGCTCTGTCATTTCAGGACTATGCATAGTTAGGGCCCCAACTTTTATGTCGACATTTGAATCAGCAATGTCTTAATCGGCCCTGAGAAAAGTACAGGTTAAACTATACTAAACGTAACTACTCGTACTTGCGAGTCGACACGGATTCATATCCCAAGACCTTATAGTCTTCACATCTAGAGAGTGTTTGAAAGGCGAAATGAAAAATTGTCAAATGGATTACCCGATTTTATACACTTTGACCTCATAGGTCACCAATATTCGGTAACGAAACCCCATAAACAAATGTAATTATCAAAGTAAAAGCATTTGGCCTATACTCATACCTCTTTACTCAAATGATAAGTGACGAATCGATACGCTATTCTGAATGGCTTTTACAGAATGGGCGAAGACTGGATATAACTTCCTTCACGAAGTAGGTGTGATTACATCTTACATGACCCCTAAACTCGCCTCTGTTTAAAGAAGAAATGGACTAGTCCTTTAAAAACAATAGTAAATTTCACACTCATTTTGTCGCGAGTAACTTTCATAACCTCTCAGACTTAGATCGACATATTACTTGATAGGTATATTTAACGTCTTACTGAATATAAGCCAGCTTAGAAATAAGCATCTATCAAGACGTTCTTCGGTTCCTTGAAACATTTCAATCCAAATAGCAAAACTATCAAGAACCATAAAATAATAACTGTAGAGTTTAATGATACATATTCGCGTGTAAGTTCCAAAAGTACAGATTCAAGCTACATTTGAGCTGCGCAATGCAACCTTAAATTCCGTACTGTCGGTATGTTTCCAAATGGTAACGTACGTACGGCAATCAGAAAGTACGTTTACAGTAACCATTAACGAGAGACAATATTTTAACAGAACTGTCGCAGCTGGCCTCCTTCTGCGCATGTGCCTCGAGTCACATGACCTTGAACAATAGAGCCCTCTATCGTATACGTATATGAACAGCGCTTGAAATGTCAACGAGTTGGCGTCTTCAATAATAGGACTAGTCAAATTTGTTCGATCCCCCCTCATATAAGAATGTTCCTTACAAAATCTGTAAACCATAAATGTCAATTACCCAGCTCTCAGAAACTCTGAACCTATAACAGAAGTTAGTTCTGGCAATAAAGATTTTTACTTGTATTCGGGAGATGTCCGTTTGGACTCTCGGCCGGAACGTGTGACTGATATTTGTATTGGTTTGCCTCATTTCTCCAGGCAACATCTGGTAACGTACCTCAAACTAGGCCACCACCACTTTGTTTCATGTTCATTACAGGTACTCCCGGACTTAACGAACAGGATACGTTCTGAACACTGGCCTTACGTCGAAATTACGAAATGTGGTGGAATATAGCACCCTCAGCAGGTCGAGGGGTATTCAAACAAGTAGTTCTTCTTTTGTTAAATAATAAGAATAGAGTTTCTTCACCGAAACATAAAAGGTTAATCAGATGGTTGTTAAATACATCGCATTTTTATAGTACTTTGAATTGAAATTGTCTTAAGGAAATTTTGGTCTTAACTTCGGTTCATCGTTAAGTGGGATGGCCGTAAGTCGAGGAGTGGCTGTATTTATTTAACCGTCACATAACATGCCACATTGCCTAAGCCACTGACAGCTTTTTTAACACAACAACAGATAAACAATAAGCACTGTGCGTTTTGCCGAACGTTCAGTGCGCAGAGTACAATCGCCAATACAACTGTCATAATATGCACTACGGGAAAATTAATAATTATTTCTTAGTGTCTGAAGCCTCTTCTTCCCACAATTATGTATAGGCCTGAGTGTCTGAAGCCTCTTCTTCCCACAATTATGTATGGGCCTGAGTGTTTGAAGCCTCTTCTTCCCACAATTATGTATGGGCCTGAGTGTCTGAAGCCTCTTCTTCCCACAATTATGTATGGGCCTGAGTGTCTGAAGCCTCTTCTTCCCACAATTATGTATGGGCCTGAGTGTCTGAAGCCTCTTCTTCCCACAATTATGTATGGGCCTGAGTGTCTGAAGCCTCTTCTTCCCACAATTATGTATGGGCCTGAGTGTCTGAAGCCTCTTCTTCCCACAATTATGTATGGGCCTGAGTGTCTGAAGCCTCTTCTTCCCACAATTATGTATGGGCCTGAGTGTCTGAAGCCTCTTCTTCCCACAATTATGTATGGGCCTGAGTGTCTGAAGCCTCTTCTTCCCACAATTATGTATGGGCATAACATCAAGGGACTTCATTTGAAATGTTCACGCACACCCATGTGCACGGCACTCTATCATTTCCTCGCCAGAGGCTCGCTCTCCACTGAACATGTTATCTTACACAGCGGGCGGACATATTCACGACCGCAGCGCATTGTTATTTCTGTGATGAATGCTCCTTGTATTATAGATTGCACACTTAAGTGTTCTTGTTAACAGACTGTTTGGTTTATGGTTCAAAAAAGATAAGCTATTTACGGTATTCTGAAAACAGACTTTTTCTTTTGAATGTAATAAACACTGTGTCAATATATAAGAGTAATGTAATTCTGAAAGTAGGTAAGTAAATTCTGCAGTTTTTATTGAGTCAGAAGATTCATTATCATGTAGACAAGAAACGGCCATTGTTCCCTATTGCGAGCCAGAAAAGATACTATTCTACCATCTACACCCCCTATTCCAAGTTTTCTCTTCCCTTCGCTTTCTTCCGAATAAAATTTCAAGCTCTTATCTCCCATAGACACCATACAGCAGGTTGTTGAACGTAAAAGTAAACTACACCATTACATTGAAGCATATAAACGTTTTCAACAACACTTTACCAGCAAATGCACAAAATATACACGATGTTCCGCATAAGTTGTGTCAAACTTTAGGGTATTATTATATGAGTCACTTTGAGTAAAAAATGTTGCATCAACACATGCCCGATTTTCAACAGTTACATCGCTACGAGCATTTTAATGTTTCAACATGTTCTACAATATTGTAGGTGTCGGTTCTTATGAACCACCTTCAAGCTTATTCACACCTCTGCAAAAAATAACTCCCTCGATCCTCGTGCTCGTTTTGGTCCATAGGCCTGGACTGCGAAGTCACCAGATCTTACGCCTCGTGACTACTTCTTGTGCGGGCACATGAAATGCGTAGTCTACCGGCAAACATTGCAAGCAAAAGAACTCTTGCGGCAAACCACGGAGTCCGCTAACCGCATAAGGGGACATTATGAAATTATCAGAAAGGCAATAAGTTCTCTTTGAGACAGATAAAATTGTGCATGTAGAATGATGGGGATAATTTTGAACAGTAATCACTATAACATAACCGAAAATTTATATTTTTTATATCACATAATCAAAATTGATTTTCTTCCGTGTTGCAACATAACTTCGTTAACTGACATAAATAACTCGGCAATGTAACTAAAAATCTATGACCTTTTGTGATATTATGTGACATAATTTTATTTTGATGCCGCACATACAGCAGGGAAGACAGTTGCTGTCTTTGTTTTGTGGTTAGACATGTTGTACAATATGTTAAGACTTGGTGTCTCTATTTGTTGTGTTATCACACACATAACTTTCTTTTTATTTATAGATTATGATAAAACATGAAAAATGTTCGGTTACAAGCATGGACGTACCTTAAAATGCTCGTATCGGCGTAAGGGTTGACAATCGGGCATATGTTGACGTAACATTTTTTAATCAAAATTACTCACATAATAATATCCTGAAGTTTGTGGTCACCTTACGCGGAACGCCCTGCATAATTTAAATTAAGCACATAATGCGCAAGTAGATCAAATTATTATATTTGAAAATTAAGTCAAATTTTAAAGTGCCAAATACTCTTACTGCTTAAAAATAAAGACTTCATCCTGGTAGCTATTAACATTTCTTCCTCGCTGGAATGGCTTTCAGCTGTTTGCAACCAACAACATTCCACTTCGCAGTAATTACCGACTTATATTTACCCCAGTTGACCAAAAGATTATCCTCATTCACAAAACCCCTGTTATGAAAGAACTCACCTTGAAGGTATACATGCGTTGGTTCATATTACATAAAGGTTGTCCCACTCAAATATTTATAACAAACGTTGACACTCGGGAGCCGAGAAGTCTGCAAGCAGAATAAAGTGATAGTCACGTACTATTGCAAATTTCAGTACACCCATTGACAAGAGAAAAATTACACTTTTCACTACCACATGTACGCCGAATGAAATTTCATTCATTGATCATCCACCTCAAATCCCTGTCATTTTTATGATCATTTTCAAACTCCGACTACAGAACGTAGCAAAACCGCCAGGCTCTTTAGTTCTGGATCACACTCCTTCCAAGAACAAATATACAAATCTTCTCATGTGAAAATTATCATGTCTATATAAACAGAAGGTATGAAGCTAATATGATCTGACGCATGTGCAGCCAACCTTCACAGGCACTCCCTCATTTACGAGATATGAGATTCCCACGCGACTGAATATCAATATTATGGTATTTTAAGACATGATACCGCGCAGTTTGATAGGCGTATAATAAACTATATGGCATCACATCTGAGAAGTCTATGAACATGAAACTAATTTAGTATCTCATCCAAACTGTATGTTACTTCCTGGAATGAAAGTAAAGTTCGCCCTAGAACAAGCCATGAAGGCTCTGAGGGACAGTAGAGGTATACTTCCAATCTCGGCTTTAACCTAGACGCTAGATGAGGGTTGGTGGTCAACTACACGCCCTGGCCGCTTTACCCGGGGAAACTTCCTTGAATAGTGGATAGAAATTTAATGCAGTTTATGAATATGATTTAGGATTTTATACAGTAGTACGTAGGATTACTCAAACTAGCACCGGCTTATACTCCTTCAGCAAAATTAAATTTCTAATGGAGACAATACGGGGATAGGAAAAACACATTTTTGAATACAGAAATTATTTAAATAAACTGCACAGAGACCATCTTCAAGGAATTGTAGTTACTTAAATAAACAAGTCGTTTAGGGACAAGGAGGTTCATTACCCTAATCGAAACAGCCTGCCAGTTGACCCTATCGTAGCAGCTGAATTCCCTTCACACTTTCCTATCTATCCCCACATTTTGTAAGTGGCTTCTTCCTTTCAGATTTTTACACTAACATTTTGTATACACTTCTCGAATGAGGTGTATGGAAAACCGCTTAACACAGACGTAACGCAAGACGTTCTGCTAGCAACGCTGTACTATTTTCTTTCAAATGCAGTAATCTATACCTGAATATTAACAGTAATTACATGTTATTAACCTTATAATTAGTGATATTTGTTCATACCTTCCGCCAAAATAAATGCATTCCAAATGCCTAATTAAGTATGCGACAACATAATCTCATACGCAGAAATATCGTTTCCACATGAATAACTGATCTCTTCTCACGAAAAGCGCCCCAACTTGAAGTCAGTCGGGACGCGTAAATCCTCGCAAACGATGGTATCAGCACATTGCAACATTTCGGGATTAACAGCTGTGACAGGACGGCCTGAGCGAGGCAAATCATAAAGCTCTGCTGTTCCTGTTCCGGAAGCCGTCACTCTCTTGGACCAGTGACCAACGCTGCTTGGTTCAACCGTGGCACTTCCATAAACACTGCAAATGCGTTTTTGAATGTTTCTCACTGATTTTTTCTCGGCAATAAGGAATTATATCACAGCAAGTTATCTGTACCGCACATCATGGACCGACTCCATTGTGAGGCTCTGCTGCAGTGGTGCTATCTGTCAGAAATCTTTACACCTTCGTACATAAATGCCAGAAACTTCAAATTTGTTTCATACAAAATCTCACTGCCTAGCTTTGTTACCGGCTAAGAAAAAAATATAGGACATTACTTTCTGGGCAACTTACGTATATGCGTAATGTATCTACATACCAAATTTCATATTCCTACATATAAGCAATAAATATTAAATATTATAATTGCACCGTCTAATGTGTCGTAATTATGCATTATTGAAATGGCAATAAAACACTGACAACTATACAGGAACGTGACGTAACCACACGATGTCTACGTAACTGAAAATTATGACACAAAAAACAAACTTCAATATTTTTCGTAATTATGTCGTAAACGGCAAGACTTTCGGAAAATTTATTTGACATGAAACGTTTATTGTGATTTTCTCCACATATTTAATCCAAACCTTTTTTATTTCGAGAATAATTCAGCGTGATATTATCACAAACGTACTGAGGTCTTCATGTAAAGTTCCCGAAACTTTCGTCCGATTTAAACCATACTTGAATTTTCTCGACAGTTTTGTAATTAAAGTCCCCAACGAGAAATTTAACGAAAATCTGCCCTGCGGGAGCCGAGTTATTCCATGTGGACTGACGGACGGACAGAAAGATGGACAGACATGACGAAGCTGACAGTCGCTTTCGCAACTTTGTGAACGCGCCTAACAATGAGTCATTCGTCATGAACATATTTTCTAATTATAATTCAAATTTTTTTAACGTACGCTTGTAAATTACGGATGATGTCTAGAAGGAAGATTCTAAATGCTGTTATCGAGTTATTGAAATTCCATGAGTACAAGAAGGCTGGGCCTACAGTATACATCTAATAGTATTTAACAACAATCTGGTATCGAATTGTAATAATTTCTCCTATAAAACTTATAATATTCTTGGGAGAACCTTACATCCTAAAACACACAGGCTATAACCACATCTAAACATACAACTACCATTTTTTTTTATTTGGCTCGACAGCCCTATATGACCTGGGCCTTCTTGTTCCGTCGAGGTTTCATGATCACACACATTTGAGACACACCACAGTCGGTAGGACTCCTCTGGACGAGGGACCAGCTCGTCGCAGAGACCTCTACCTGACAACACACAACACTCACAAGAGACAGACATCCATGCTCCCGGTGGGATTCGAACCTACGATCCTAGTAAGCGAGCGGGCCGAAGACCCACGCCTTAGACCGCACGGCCACTTGGATCGGCACAACTACCAATTACATGCTCCTAATTAATACACGCCATTAACATTTAACCTGATGCCAACTGCTTAAGGTGAGTAAATTGTCTGTAGCATTGCAGATACTCTCGTGACATAACGGCGCACTATACAGAGAACATTTCAATGTATATAAAACGGTTATAAAGCGCAATAAAACGGTTTAGTACCACGTTACTACGCCATGCAGGAAATACTTAAACCTTTCAGCTATAAATCGGATATGGATAAATATTTCTTCTTCGTCTTTAATTAAGTAACTATTATTAGAAACAAGATCTACCGACGTTTCATGGATATGCAGTCCCTGTATCTGTCTGTTCGGTCTTCCAAAGTCTAAAATATTTGCCTCACTTTCATTAAAATAAGAAAAATATAAACTTTGGCGTGATATTTCAATTAACGAAAGAACTTTATTTAAAGAAAAACAAGTGTTTCAAACTATCTACAAAATTATTTTAGAACGAGCTGTTTCTGTCGATAGAATTTGACATTAATGAGACTAAATATGCAATTGTTGAAAAGTGCCCCTATAACTGACAATGTAGGTAGGTCGCTTAACAAACATATTTTATGGCACTTGAGACGTAAGTATTATTCAGTTTTGGTGGAGGTATTTACACGCATATTCGCTCCTATAAATAAAATATGAGACAGTCTAGGATAGTCAGTTGCGGTCGAGATTCGAAACTTGTACCTCCTGAAAATGACAGGGGCAAGAAAACCTGCAGTTCAACATGACACGTTACTTTTGTAACACTGTATAGGCAAGCAAAATGCTGACTGGATTTCGCTTCGTAGTAGTAATCATTTTCTGGTTGTTAATTTTCTAGCTCTTTCGTCATTCCCTTAAATTATCTCTACATTCATTACCCACATACTTATTATGTGTCAGTATACGTCCTTCTTCCACTAACCTCCTCAAACTGCCATCTTCAGTAGAAATGTCTCCTATCCCCCGGAATCAATAAAAGACTCTGACTCAACAATTCTTTAATCAGAATATGCATTGACCTACATACGTATAAGCACACTGGCAGTTTTTTATAGTTACTGATACTGTAGATAAATTGCAAGTGCTTTCATCAAAAGAGTTTTAAGAAGGGAGATACACAAGCCATCGCTCGGGGTACGACGATAAGAGCTTAAAATAGTCCTTTTGAAGGCTGCAATTTGAAGAGATGTGTGGTTTCTTGAAATAAAAATGTATCCCTAGAATGTCTGATGTGCAATGACACAGCACCACAGCATTTACAACATGACTCATGGTTGCCAAACAAACACTAACATTTTATCGTTATATAGTCAGCAAAGAATTTTGTGAAGAACAGAAAATACATCACATCTCCATTGCGCGTGCTGAATGCTAGACCCATTCCGTGATCCTTGACTTATTCTTTCTAATGACATCAATCATAGTAAACAAACAGAAACATAAAAGTTTGAAACGTAGAAAAAATATATGATCAACAGTTTACATAAATGCGGTGTCTTAAGAGAGAGAAATACTGTCTTAAAACGAGCGGTTCTACAGAAGTAATTTCAATCTTTCCCGTTTGGTTCTAAGCCCGTGTACAGACTGTGGCAGACCGGAAACCGATGTCCATAAATCGAACTGTGCTATATTAAAGGAGTCTATTCGAGAATGTACAAAGTTCGGCGCTTTAGAAAGATAGCGAATTGAAAGTCTGTTGTAGTTATGTCAATAAAGAGACTTACTCACAAATATCACAGTCCTGCTCCAAACTCTTGCCACTGCATTGTGTACTCTAGCGCACACAACCCGCACTCCAATCATCTTGTTTGTTTCCTTACACCCCTTGAGCGTCATAACTTAAAATGTAATTTGGCATCCACTGCAGTGCTTTTTGCAGTAACGACTACTGCTTAAGACACATAATATGTATTTAATGCTATATCGCCAGTAAAAACAAGGCAGAGTTCTTTTGACATAAATTTATTTCTCCATATTAGTAGTTTAATTTTCAAATACATGGGTGTTAGAACTGGACTCTAATCAGACAAGGAGAAAGAATAACTGACACACCGGAGATAAAACGTTTGCGGTCGGTTGCGGGATACATTATATGACCATAGAACCAATACAGAAATAGAATAATAATTAAATATGCGCAATTTAAAAGAAATTATTGTCGATTATAGAAGCAAGAACACAGCGTTTACAAAGAGTAAACGATAATCGCATTCCCAATTTAGTGTATTAATACATCCCAACCGGCAGAAGAAGTAAAGGTCGCCCAGCAACAACAACACCCGCGAAGAAGAAGGAACAAGTCTGGATCGCTGACAACCTGTCGTTGTTGCTGCTGTTGTTGTTGTTGCTGCTGCTGCTGTTCCAAATAGTATAAACCACATTTCGTCTGAAGTTACCTGTAGATCTGCCCGTGAGTGAGATAAAATTTTGAAACAGGTAGTCCGTTTCATCGTTCATTTTTGTTTTCAGCAGCACATTATTAAGTCGACAAAACCATGCAAGATATTTATGGGCTTCATTGCGGTGCGGCTTCTATATAGCACTTCAACAAAATAATGCCCCGAAATGTATACAAGAGCAGATTAACTTTGTAAACACATGCCAACAGTGACCTCTGAATATTTAACCCCTCGGCTCTCTATCACAAAAACAAAGTTTAAAATATGCAGAACCAAGATTTTACATGTTGTTTATATGAATGTGAAACGGCCTCTCAACCTAAGGGAGGAACATCGATTGATGGTGTTTCAGAACACGATGCTGAGGCGAAAATTTAGACCTGAGAGAAAAGAAACAACAAAAAGGATGGAAGGGTTATGTAATTAGGAACTTGTTAAGACGTATATTTGAAGCTCTCAAAACGGCGCTGAAGAAAATTCAGGTCTCCTATGATATGATACCTTGTCGATTGACAAATATTACATACGTTTCATAAACGCCTGCTCCTTCCATCTGCAAGATTTAAGCAATCCAAGAGTATAATACTTGGATCCCGAAGATGAAAGAAGCAAACGCGTCCAGAATTCTGTAATTATTCACTACGTGACCAGGCGTCATAATCCAAAAGGCTTCAATTGGAATGTTTGTAATTGGCGCCCTTTATCAAATGTTATTAAGATAACAACAGTGGCCGTGCCATGGCTCAGATTGTTAGTCGCCTGCCTCTCACCGCGGAGGCTCGGGTTCGATCCCCGGTCAGTCCATGTGGGATTTGTGGTGGATAAATTGGCACTGGGACGGGGTTTTCCCCGAGTACTTCGGTTTTTCACTGTCTGTTTCATTCCACCGGTGCTCCATTACATGGAAAAACAAAAAGTACGTCATCTTCATCACAGGGTTGCACAATAAGCCTTAAGGCTGCGGTTGCGGGGCCTTTCTCCACAAGAAAAAAAAAAGACAACAATATTAAAAATGATCAAGATGGGCGAGACGAAGAACACGCATAGAAAATACGCGCAGTGCATATAAAACGACAGTAGGGAATAAAGGGAAGAGACCACTTTCAGAATCAGGTACAGATGGCAGGGTAATACTGAATGAGTTGTACCAAGGTAAGACTGTTGGGGTGTGTGTTGGATTCAACTGGCTCAGGAAATGGTCCAGTGATGGTGTCTTGTGCAGATTCAGGTTGCACAAAAGCGGGCAATTCCTTGTGTGTGTGTGTGTGTGTGTGTGTGTGTGTGTGTGTGTGTGATTTGATCTGACCAATTTCAAGCATCGACAAGTGCCACTTTCAGTGGCATAATGTATTCCACTTTCGTTCAATTTATCATGTATTTGAAGGTGACTGAGATGATTAACGGCCTTCAACGTGAATATCATCCTTGGAGGAATACGTGATTTTAAACGTTTTTTATTCTACTGGCTCATCAGTATAATCTCTTAATGCCGGCGAAGAGAGTAAGACATGCATCTGCCCAATATATACACACACACACACAAATTTCTGCTAGAGGATGAATCGCAGAATAGCATCACAGCAATTCACATATTGCAACGTTTGCTTCTCACAAGTTAACAGTCGGTAAGACGGCGCACTCCATGTCAGATAATTAACTTTTTTGAAAACAGGAAGCATTTACGAACTTGATATTATACATTTTCCGTGCAGTAAATATGTACAATAATATGTTTATTACCAACTAATTGCACTGGTTAACATGTATGAGATGAGTACAGAGTATTCGCTTAACAAGATCGCATCTTTGGAGACACACAGGATTTACGATTCAACTCGAAACAAAAAACACTGTATCATTCCAAGATGTCTTGGGTCAAGCAATGTAAATATACGCTAATAAAAATACTCTACTATTTTAACGAATTTTTACCTATTTTATGCTATTTTAATATTAATTATTATTATTACTGTAATTAATGGACTCTTTATTGTATTATTTACCATTTACATTCGACGACCGTATATTCTAACACCACATACTCATTTGTGTCTGTAGGCTATCGATGACATCCAGTTGTGATATATGAACAGCAGAGGGGAAGCACAGACTGCCAGCCACAACTTAATTCTTTGTCAGCTTTAATTGAATGCTACATGTTTCGGCTTTTGGACAAATTAAATTTAATGGGTTGTACTTAAATTCTTTCATATTTTTAATTGCCTGATGAGGGCTTTTCCAAAAGCAGAAATACGTAGCAAGCAATACAAACTGATAAAGAACTAAGTTGTAACTGACTGTCTGTGCCTCCTTTTGCTACTCCTTTGTGTAATGATACTCCCTGAAGATGGCTATTGCAAACAGCCGAAACATGGAGTATTAATTTCACGCACATTAACCAGTGCAATTAGTTGGTAATAAACCTTACAAGAAGCATAATTCTTTAGATATTAACCGTTACTCAGCTGATCAGGAAATGTCCGTCTTTTATGGAACCAACAGATTCTTTGCCGGTTTCGCAAGTCAATCAGACGAATCCAGTCGACGCCGTCACACACCATTTTCTTAAGATCCACCTCAATGTTATACTTCCACCTAGCCGATGTCTCCGAAATGATTTCACCCTTTGAAGTATTCAGACTAAACTTGTGTATGCATTCCTCTATCCACATGCATGCTACATGTCCCACCCATCACCTTAGAGTTAATCATTCTGATAACCTTAGATGACGTTGACGCTTCTCGTTATGTAAGACTTGTTTATAGTCACTTAGGTCCACATATTCTCCTTAGTTCCTTTTCTCCAAGACTCTGAAACTAGTTGCATGTTCTTGGGACTTTTACATATCAAGATTACAATTGTAAGACAGTAGGAAAGTGACCGGGCAAAAATGACTGGCTATAACTATAACTATTTTCTGATCATGAAATATCCAGAGAAGTCGCATTTCCTGAGATAAGTAGCTCTTAGAATACGATAATCACAAAGTCAGAAGCAAGTAACTGGGGAAATAAAACTCCTCCACATGTCCAGTAAATAGTGCTTCGTTTCAGCACCTCATAAATCACTATGACAGATTAACAATGGGGAAGTTGGAACACTTCAATCCTTTACTTATACGGATTACGACAACAGTGAAAATTAACAAAGGAAAACAAATTGTACATCATAAAGGAAACTGCCATGCTTCACTCTGCGGAATTCAACTAGAGATAAGAATTCCACCGACTCAAGTAGCTGCGTGTTTCCACCTTAACATAGGGACTGAACACTTTAATTCTGATTATTTCATGTATTTTTGCCGGCAGGGTTTGTGTTGTTCTGATGCCCCCTCTAAAGAACATTACCTTGCGTCTTGATACAATCATACAACTGACGCGCCTTGTAACCTACTCTTACAGAGAATTTAAGTATTTAGTTGAAGCTGAGATTTGAATTGGTCTGCAGAATTCGCAGCCCGGAGTAACCAGGTTTGAATCCGCAAAACACCGTCGACTTAAATTATTGGTCGGTTTGGACTTAAACCTTAATATTCTACAGATTCCAAAGTTTCGGTATGGAATATAACACTGACCCACCAGATTGTCACATTTCGTAGCCAGTGAGTTATAAGTCACAGATCTACTGACCAAGCCTGCTTGTGTACATCTGATCCTCTAGCTCTACAATCAGGATAGGCCCAGTTTGAATCTCGACTGTGACATCGGCTAGTCTGAAATTTTTCGCGACCTTCTTCAGTTCCTTGGGCACACACAAGAAAAGCTACGTCGATTAGGCCTCTACTGCTTTCTTCTAATCATAATTTATCAAGCATCAACTATTTGACACTATATACACTAAAATACCAACAGCGTTGTGAAATAAACCATATAAATGAACAGACCTATTGTCACGCTTTGCATATTCTCTGTGCTTATGATCACAATGTAATCCCAACACCCACTAACCTTCAGTGTCTTCGTTCTAGGATCGTACACCTGCACCGATGTAGGATCAGGAGACGCCCTAAGGTTCTTGGAGTCGATCTGCACATTAGTCTGCATCACGTACGTTGAAATAGGATTGAGTCAGGTTCGATTATTCAGATCACACACTCACAGATGCACTAATGTAAAATTGATATATTATGGAGATTGCATCGACGGTATGACTTAGCAAGCAGCACGGATATTTGTCAAAAAAAAATTTTTTTTCCAAACACAAAATGGTAATATTGATTTCTAAACACATCAACTGCTCCAAAAGCCTTGACGAACAGCATATAAAGAAATATACGTACAATTAATGAGTCAATTTAAAACCGTCTTTCACTGCGTTGAGGAATTTGTGGGCATACAACACTTTAAAAAAATTAATAAATCATCACGAAACACATCATTAATGGTTAAAAATCACACGTCACACTCGAACACTGACACCCTGAAGATAATATAAAATTCAATTCCAAACGACACGAAATCTTGTCTTTCGGCATTTATTCTACTTCGGAATACAGACATTCGTACTTTATATACAGATCATCGCGAATGGAATACACGTGCTTATATAGTAACAAGTTTCGTACAAAAAATTAAACAATGATACAGTGTAAATATCTCGTAAAACTGGATCGATAGAATCAACAGGAAACAATTCACGCTAAAAGCCCTGCGACACGAAATCTCTCCGTAACACATAGCAACTCAATTACTTTACAGCCAGATAAACAATCCTAATACCGAACAAATTAAAAACACACTAAGAAACAAAGAGCAGTATACTCACTGCCATCACAACTTTATTACATTTAAATCTAGCAAGCACACAGAATTTACATTGTCAGTTTCGGCAAACGCGTATAAAGCATACATAAGCGCGAATCACGGAAACACACTGTAACTACAACTTCATCCCACTGAATATCAGGAAACTATGAAGCATGCTGTTCTACATGATCTAACTTTAGTATATTCCAGTATATAAATTTATAAACAGAATATTCTGCCCAAAGATAGTTGCGGCAGGAAAGTATACATAAAAAATTGGCTGTTGAGTAAGTTATACATGTAAATATAGAAGTAATTTCGTTACATAGTGAGAAAATATTAATTAATTGTATAATTAATGCAGCAACGTTGTTAAATATGTTGTATTATAAATCAGGACTTCAATTTTGATCATTTATCACGGGCGGATATTCAATCACAAAAGCGAAAGTAAAACTAGAACCCAAGTTATATAGATGCAAACTTAACTGAATTTTTACGAAATTATATCGGTAATATCTGAAGCATCACAGCTGCTCGTAGATACTGATCAAACACAAGCACTTACACTGCCACAAAATTTAAAACTGCTCTAACACGTGGTTTCGTTACGGATTGATATAAATGCCTAACCACTCCAGATGAGACCTATGCCTGCATTCAGCGGCAGAGACCCGAGGTCGACACGAACAGGCGACGATATAACGAAATCTTTCTTCTCGACCATTGAGAGGCAAGTACCTCAACGCGCGCGTCGACGTCGCTATGGGAACGAGCGGTACAGGCACAGCTACTGGATGTCAAATGGGCCCCGTCTGAACCTGAACAATCGATCATTGTCGAAACCATACCTGCTTAGTCGGGTTGAAATAACTATGTTTATACAGAGTTTCGAAGAAAGATGTGTTTCAAATTTAGACATTTATCGATTACTCTCAGCTAAAGTAATAAAGGGAACAATCGCGTAAGTTCCTTTCATTACTTATATTCTTTCAAAATCAGATTTATGTATATCCAATCAGTAATGTGGATTCTGAAATCAGGTTCAAAATACCTTTTCCACGTTCTGGGACCGAGATACTCTCAGGGTAAACTAGAAACCCACATTCGACAGCTAGGCCTACATGCAGCCCAGGCGGTATACGAAGGAGTCTGCTGGCTATACAAAATACGAATTTGTGGTTAGCCTTCAGAAGCATACAAGTGGTAGGCCCATTTTCTTAAAAATAAAAGCAACAAAAATGCTGTGTTCTTTTTGTAAGATAAACAATTAAGTTTCGCTACTTCATTTACTTTCAATGTTATCTAACTTTTGTTTTCTTTCTAACAGTGTTCAAATTGGATATCTCGAAGCAATGAAACTAACTGCTTGCAGGAAAGTCCTTGAAAAACTGACAGTATGGTGCACAACCAGATAGAATCGTAATATGTATAATGCATCACACGAACCCCACTTAACTCTGAAATTGAACTGGTGACCCATTCTACACGACACTCTGCTTACTGCGTACGAATTGCACCGTCCGGACGACAAATGCGGATTGTAGTTACGTCACCAAAAAAAATGTCTTTTATCCTACAAACTCTTGTTGCAGTCTTCGGGTTTTTATAAGGAAATTATAATCTTATTCGAAGAAAATTAAGGAAAAAGTGCCCAAGGAATAATATTTAATTTTACGTGCCATCTCCGTCCTAGCTAACCTTAATGACATGCGATTTTTCGTGAAAAGTTTAAAGTAATTCAATTGCGATTATGGAAGCCGAAATTTCATTACAAGACCCCTACCTCGCGCTGTACACTGAGTCAGGTGAATCCATTCTACGCATTCACATCCTATTTTTGCAAAATCCAATTTAACTTTGTAATTCATTTTAACCATGTACTCCAATTTTATCGAGCAATGCAACGAAAAAGTTCTGTAACGTTAACCAACAAATGCACACAATTGTCACAGGTTCACAATTGTATTTTAAAAACACTAACTCCTACATGTTTCGGACCTTACTGGTCCATCATCAGGGAGTACATTTTTTTATAAGGGCCCCGCAGCAGAAGCTACGGACGCACCGAAGCCTTAAGCTTATTGTGCAACCCTGTGATGAAGATGAAGAGAAAGATGATCAGTTTTTTTCATTTTTCCAAGTAATGGAGCCCGGTGAAACGAAACTGACAGGGGAAACCGAAGTACTCGGGGAAAACCCTGTCCCATTGCCACTTTTTCCACCACAAATCTCACATTAACTGACTCGGGATCGAACCCAGGCCTCCGCGGTGGGATGCCAGCGAATACCCGCCTGAGCCATGGCACGGCCTAGAGAGTGCATCAATTGTTGTTGCATAAGACAATTACTGAACAATATTTTGATCCCTTGCATATGTAGAAGAAAAGATGGAAATTCTTCCGTGTAGAGTGAATATGTGTAGCGGACGGAATTGTCACACAGTAAACTGGAGCAGCGCGTGAATGTGTTGGAGGTGTTCACGGTGTAACAATTCCGTCCGCTACACATATTCACTCTACACGGAAGAACTTGTTTACCGACGTTTCGGGACAACGTATCGGTCCCATCTTCAAGGATCAAGAGTCCTCGGACTGTTGACCCTTGAAGACGGGACCAATACGTTGTCCCGAAACGTCGGTAAACAATTTCCACACGACGCCGCGTAATATCCCAGAAGAGCGCAGATTCATCAACATTGCGGTGGAAGTCTAAAACAAGGTGACACGGAAGAATTTACATCACTTCTACTACATATGCAAGAGATCAAATTATTGTTAAGTAATTGTTTTATGCAACAACAATTAATGTACTCTGTGATGATGGAGCAGGAAGGTCCGAAACGTGTGGGAATTAGTGTTTTTTAAATATTATTGTGAACCTGCGACAATTGTGTGCAATTGTTGGTTAATATTACGGAAATTGAATTATAATGCACGGAACGGAAAATATAAAAAAACCAACATGGGACACACACATTCACGAATCGTAACTACATTTATTATTGAAAGTCTGCTACGTGTTTCGGCCTTTTCAACCATCTTCAGGGATATATTATATTTATTTACTTATTTATTTTATTGTAATCCAATATTTTACAGCCCAAATGACCTTCCTGTGGTATTAAATGATATCCCTTAAATGCCAAAGAAGGCCGAAACACGTAGGAGATATTAATAATAAATAAATTTATGATTCACGAATGTGTACCTTCTGCTTGTATTATTAGATAAACTTTAACATTTTTGTCCCAGCCGTGCCTACATTACGCAGTGGAGTAAGTAATTCACAATGTCACATGTGAAACACAAGCATCCACACAGCAAACGAGTGCTCATAAGTGTACGCCGCCAGACAGTAACAAGTATTCTAGATTTTCTGTCATTGTAGAATCATTTTAAATTCCATTTAGACAGATGAGTAGAATGTCTTAGATTGACAGCAAATTCACCATATCGAGTCCAGTCAAGGCGAATCGAGTCTGACCCACTAAGATACGTAACAAAGACAGACCCTCAGCTTTACTCGACTCGGCTCATGCAGTAAGACAGATTAAGAAATTATGTGGGGAAAAAAATGGTTCTTTGTGAGTTAGACTGATTTCACTCGACTGGTTCCGATTCGGTTAGTTCGCCAGCAGACCAACGGCTGGTAAGTCAAATGCTAAATCTTTACGAGACCATACCGAAAATAATAGACATGTTTACATCTCGAAAGTAGTTCAGACTCTTGATTCCATAGATGCGACACACAAATCCTCAACGACAAGCGGGAGTTAGCACCACAGAATTAACCCATTAGCCATTTAATACTTAATAGTTAGTGTAAGAACCGTCAGGGTCAAGACTAAACACTCTGCATTTTGTCAACGTAACGTAATGTGTGTTCCATATAATTGTTACAATAAACAACCATCCTTTCCTTCAGCATAATTCACATATTTGTCTTTCTAATGGAAGCACTCTGTGTTTTCTCTGACGTATAAAATAAATCTTTCTGTGCAATATGAATTCACTCCAGTCTTTAAAGAGTTGGTGCTGACTTATTTTTCCTCCATTTCTTGATATTTCATAAACGACAAATCGCTGTAGAATAAGGCTAGACAAAGAAAATCTCTTCTCCCTCCTACACATGACATTCGGGCTCGATAGCGTTTGCTACTAGAATAAATTAGTAGCTGTATCTACAATTAACAATTAATTCTTCCGGCTCCAAAAGTCTGTGTAATTACTAGACAGCTTGCTCCTTATATAATTGCTCTCTGTGTTTTATTTCTCAGGGATATACAAATCTCCATTATTTCTGTCCTTACAATTTGCATTCCAAATCCACTTTCCACTTGCATAGTAAACACTTGCTCCGCATTAGGCCTGTAACAGGCTTCCTAAAACTAAACCTGTTTTGGGGCGAGGCTTTTAATGCACAAGCCTATACGGTGCTGAACCTTCGGCTTCAACAGAGGATAGGAATTTCTTGACTAACTGAAAGACTATCAAATTCTAAAAAAAAAATTGGAGATTAGTTAAGTAAGTTAGTTGAAATATAAATGCCGCGTGTTCGTATTCTGTGCCGATCCCAGTGGCCGTGCGGTCTAAGGCGTGGGTCTTCGGCCGCTCGCTTACTGGGATTGTGGGTTCGAATCCCACCGGGGGCATGGATGTTTGTGT
Organism: Reticulitermes speratus; assembly: GCA_021186555.1. Lineage (NCBI taxonomy): Eukaryota > Metazoa > Arthropoda > Insecta > Blattodea > Rhinotermitidae > Reticulitermes > Reticulitermes speratus. The sequence goes on from JAJKFL010000004.1 coordinate 24,657,340, forward strand.
TGTGTTAGATGTATGGACGATAGCATGAAACATAAGGTGACATGCAGGACAAAAAGGACTTCAACAGTACAAATGGATCAAAGGGGAAAACCCCAGGAATTAAAAAAAAAAAAAAATCCCACCAGGGGCATGGATGTTTGTGTTTGTTGTATAAGGACGGTAGCATGGAACATAAAGCGACATGAAGGACGAAAGGATTTAAACAGTACAAAATATGGATCAAAGGGGAAAAACCCCGGACAGACAAAAAAAAAAAATCCCACCGGGGGCAAAGATGTTTGTGTTGTGTTTGTTGTAATATGGAACGTAAAGTGACATGAAGGACGAAAGGATTTAAACAGTACAAAAATGGATCAAAGGGGGAAAAACCCCCGGACAGGCAACAAAAAAAAATCCCACCGGGGCATGGATGTCTGTCTCTTGTGAGTGCTGTGTGTTGTCAGGTAGAGGTTTCTGCGACGAGCTGGTTTCTCGTCCAGAGGAGTCCTACCGAGTGTGGTGTGTCTAATGTGTGTGATCATGAAACCTCGAAATGAGGAGGCCTAGGCACCAGAAAAGGGGCTGTTGAGCCATAAAAAAAAGTTCGTATTCTGTAGTAGTGGGAAGACGATAACGCGAACTAATTAACACACTGTTTTCTAGCATGATGTGGCATCTCTGAAGTTTATTCACAAACTTACAACCATACAACTTCACTGAGCAAAGACGTCCTTGAGAAGAGGGTAGCAGCTAAACTAATCACTAAATTTCCCGCCTTATAGAAACAAAACAACATTTTAGAAGAAACTTCATTAATTATACATACATGATGCAGAAACGGGGGTTTAATGTAGGTGCCAGGGTTTTAATATCTCCAGGCATAGAGACTAGGTGGCGGGCTGGACGAGCAAGCAGTCTGGGTTCGATTTCCCGCAAGGGCAACAGCTGCTACTCTCCACCAAAACGTCCAGACCATATCTGGGGACCACCCAACCACCTATTCATTGTTAATCGGGGGGCTTCTTCCCCGAGTGTAAAGCGCACTAGACTCGAAGTTGACCACTCACCTATATCAAGTACCAAGGTTAAGAATGAGTGGAGCAATAACTCCACTCCCACATATGCCTTTATGGCGTCCATAGGGACAACTTTGGCTTCATTTTACCAGGATTAAATAATAATGGTAATAGTGCGGCTGAGAATGTCAGTTCTTTTTCCTGTGGTCCGTACCGTGGTCTTTTATTGCACTCATCTTAGCGTCTCAGGGGACGCATGAGACGCAACATGTTGAAACATGGCAAACGGCTGCAGAGAACGCAAAATTGGACCGCGAGTAACGTCAGTTGTGCCTGAAGGATTGCCAGCATTTGATAACAGTCGTATAGTGAGAGGGTGTCCTTTGGCTACACAAAGTTCACACAATGTAGCCTTTGAATTCCGAACAAAGCGTAAAGTTGATTGTTCTTTTTCACATCACAGTTGTTACGGTTCAGAATGATACTGACACATAATATAAAAGAAATGTAACTCTGCCGTCAGTCCTGGTCAGATAGAAGGAATTTGTACCGCAGAACATAGCGCTGTGATTATTTTTTGGTACATTTATCTTTCCCAAACAATTCACGTGGTGTCTTTTGACTCAGAGTTTTGGAAGCAAATGCCTGTATGCATACAATATTTACATAATTCGTATCTTTTTTCCTGTGGGGCAACAGCTCAACTCGGGCCTAGGCCGCCTCATTGTTGAGGTATCTAGACCACACGCAGTTATACACGCACACTCGGTAGGACTCCCCTGAACGAGTGATCAGCTCGTCACAGTGGTCACTACCTACACAACAAACACAGGGATGAACATCCATGCTCTCAGCGGGATTCGAACCCTCGATCCCAGCAATCGAACAGCCGCAGATGTACGCCTTAGACTACACTGCCACCGGTATCGGCCAATGTGTAAATATTTCCTTATATCTACACCTATATGATCATAAAAATTTACAATTTTGTTGGTAGCCTTGTTAATCCATACATTAAACAGTCTGACAAAATTTCACCCGGTTTTAATAGTGTTTTTGGATTATGTGAATTCAACCGACCACAGCCGTGCTCTTGTAAACACAATAATTAACCTTCGGATTCTTCAAAGGGCGGGGAGTCGTTTGAGTAGCTGAATAACTATTGTATTCTCCAGAATTGGTCTGCTCTACCGAGAATGTAATTTGTTTGGCTGGTTACGTGGTTTGCTACTTGACTAGCTATGAGGCCTCGTATTCCCACTTCGAATACTGAAGCCAATGTCTTGAGCGCAATGTTCTTCACATCCATACAAGAGAATATCCAGTGCTGTAAGACCTGCATTTGTTAGAGGCCAGGCTATTGGTCCACTTCTTACAATCCATCATTTAGGCAATGCAGCACTCAGACCACGTCGAGCCCTATGAAAGGAGGTTGTGTCCCGTCGTATTGGAAAACAATTGCATATTCTTTTTTTCGCGCTAAATGTCTTCAATCTGTGGGGGAAAAAAACAGTTCTAACATGTCGAGATAGACGTTTCCCTTAATGGTGTTTTCTGCAGAAAGAGAGGGTCCTACCTCACGACCATATGGAAACCCACACCACACCTTCCTCTTCGTAGTGTCACTGTCATACTCAAAATGTTCATTTTGCTGTTATACTTCCCGTTCTTGTAACAAAACTGTAACAGTCAACACGGTCATTACTGTGAAACGAAGCGTTGTCCATGTATAGTACTGGTAACACAAATTTTTCATCTTTATCTTCAATTATATTTAACATGAAATAGGCGTGTTTGAATATAACGGAGGATCACTGTCCTTGATTTCGCAAATTAGTTACACTTTGCAAACAAATAATCTCAGCCCCTTATGCAACAGACTTTGGATCGTGGTTCTGGGTACAAGAATTTGCAAAATGCGAAGGGCAGTCGGTTTCATGGAATCCGTACACAAGAAATTTTTCAGGGTCTTCAGCGTTCAACATCCTGTGCTGAAGTCGGTAAACGTTGAAATTTCTCCTTCAACACGTTCCTTTATTCTTAAACTGAGCAAACCATGAGGTATGTGTACATGCCTCAAGTGTGTCGAAAATTGCTTCATGCGAGTACAATTTACCTGAACTCGGAAAGAAGACATAGAATACATTTGGCATACTCCTGCACACATATTATCCTAATAACTGCTTTAGGGCCGATCCGGTGGCCTCGCGGTCTAAGGCGTGGGTCTGCGACCGCTCGCTTGCAGGGATGGCGGGTTTGAATTCCGCGGGGGGGCATAAATGTCTGTCTCTTGTGAAAGTTGTGTGTTGTCTGCGACAGGCCGATCCCGCGTCCAGAGGAGTCCTACCGAATTGCGTATGTCGTTGAGTGTGATTAGGTGCAACAATAACCTCTGCACCTATAATGAGTAGGTAGAATAGATCAGAATACAAAAGAAAGAAAGAACTGCGTTGGTCATACAATTTACTGCCAATGACAGGATCATGTATGAAGGCAGCGTGCGTATGCACAGTGAGCTGCTAAACATCTCATAACAAACTACAGGGTGTTTCTTTTCCTGCTCGAACAATAAGAGCTGGCCTAACGCTCTAAAGAATTTTTATTAGACTTTCTAAAGGCTATTATCACTGCGATCTTTTGTCTAGCTCCCGTCATCAACTGTTAAACCTCCCCGCCAAGCGGCTTAAGACCCAACGCTGGCAGAGCGTCGATCGGAGCGATGGGCCGGCTTCTATCGGTAAAGCAGGGAAAAAATCATCCTATATAACATTACATGTCTTAAAATAACTGGTCTATTCAATTTCAGAAGTACAATTCTTGTTTCGATGAACCTCTATATACCGGCTAATTAACGCTGTATTTTTTACCACCACGGATCCGTATTATGATCGATTTATGCACTAAACTTTTGCTAAGAAATAAAGCAGCGGTCAGCGATGGACACAGATCATTTGTTGCCTAGCAAAAAAAAAAAATAGCGGTGGGATTAGAACACTTACTTCACCACTAATAAAGCGTCCTACTGGTCGGACCAGAAACAGAGAAAATGACGAAGAGCATTGGCGGAAAGGTTATGCGACATGTAAGATGGAAACGCAAAAATATAAAACACGTGCGCCGTTTGTATTACGGTATCTGTACCACTGCTCACTCATTGAGTTGTAACACTTCCCTTGATTACTGGCTTTTTAACAAAAGACTAGTTTTTTTCTATGGCTCAACAGCCCCTTTTCGGGTGCCTAGGCCTCCTCATTTCGAGGTTTCATGATCACACACATTAGACACACCACACTCGGTAGGACTCCTCTGGACGAGTGACCAGCCCGTCGCAGATACCTCTACCTGACAACATACAACGCTCACAAGAGACAGACATCCATGCCCTCGGTGGGATTCGAACCCACGATCCTAGTAAGCGAGCGGCCGCAGACCCACGCCTTAGACCGCGTGGCCACTGGGATCGGCAACAAAAGACTAGTACCTGCAAAAAAACTACACGTTATGGCCAACGTGGGATGCATAATGATAAATAACAATTATGAAACCCTTTGTGCTCCGCACTGGAGCCAAACAAATCCCTACACATCAATATAATTCTAATCCAACAGTGACATTCATTAGAGAAATTATAAACATGTGGCTTATTTCTCTGATTTAATATTTGTAATAATATTACTTGTCCATTGCGTGATGGTGTGAGGTTCAATCAAAAATGCAAATATTCTGTTCGTGAGTGTACATGCAGTTGCAGGCTATATAGTACATAGGAGCTGAACTCCCATGCACGGTACACTTATCTGTACAACCGGGAGAGAGGGCGACCGTAAGTAACAAATTGGAAATCTATTTCGTAGTTCTCATCTTCTGCCTATGACTGATCACCGGAAGTGTTCATGTTCCGCAAGAATATTTTTATCCTTAACCAGCCAATTAGTAATCACAAGTCTTCTAGCAGCAGAAGCAGAACAGCGCCGCATCTAATTTATATTGGTGCAGAAAAAACTGATCCTCGGTTTTAGTTTTCTACTACGAATGCTTCAATTATATATTACAGTCTTCATTCTCCCCAACTCGCTACCCATAATTGTGACGTAGCACTATAACAATCGCAATGGATTCACCGACAGGGGACAACATAACAAATAGCAAGAAATTCCTAACGGAACTCTCTTACTACATATACTGCTAGGTCTACATAACTATTAGTTTCATGTTTCTATTACTCTTATTGTTGTTGCTTCATTTGACTTGTGAAGAATTTATTTCTCACGCGCGTATTTTGTAGCCACTAAATTTGTCAGATAATCTCTAAGACACGAGTCTTCGCCAAGTTTCTAACTTTTGACGTACAAAGGCAATATCGTATCTGACATCTAAGCAGGCTATGATTCATGTTCGTACTGCTAGCTTCAGTGGGTCGTTAGTTACCATCATCAAATTTAGAGATAGAAAATATACATAAGGGCGCTGTGTTGTTACTGTAAATTATACAAAAGACTGCATTAACAAAAGTTGCCTATTTTTCCAAACCCCATTACTGTGCAATATTTTCCAACCTAAAGTAAGGGATGCTAAAGTGGCTCCCACTTCAGAAGTTCGTTCATATGTTAGTGATAGTAGGAAAATAAAAAGTACTGTTTTGGGGTGTGCTGTAACGGTAAACCGTCCAAACAAAATTTCGTAAATATCGGTCAACTGATTTAAAACCTGAAATGGAATACACAAAGACATACATGCAGACAGAATGGTGATCTCATAGGCATTTTCTCGTTATTTAGGAAGGACAGTAAGCTACCAACACTGCCATGCTTCGAATAAAATTAGGAAATGTGAGCTCTGTGTTAGAAGAGTAGACACAGTACGCACCTTCCGCCGCGCGGCGAAAGTAATCGGCAAACTTTTCATCTTCGAGAATTAAACCAAGAAGTAGAAACATCAGAAATAAAAGGGAAAACATGTCTAACTAAACCCATTAAGCATAGTCCTTCAGAAACCAATAGTTCCTCAGCTAGTCTCAAAATTTCTCGCGTTTCACGAAACCTGAAATGTCATTACCGTGTTCACAGAAGCTCGCTCTTTCTCTTCAATATGAACCTGATTAATCCAGTCCACGCCGTTCCATCCCGTTATCTTAACAGCCAATTCCATATTATTCTCCCATCTGCGTCTAGGTCTTCCAAGGGGTCTCCTTCCACAAACAAAGTAACTGAATAAACTCTAAACGACGTCTACGAGTAAGGCGGAGAGAGAAAAAATACTGTGCAGCGCATTCTCATTGGAACGAACGTCACGTGTTTCAACAACAACTATGGAAACATAATTTAAAATAAATGAATAATTAGTTCGTGCAGGTCTGAAATCTTCCAGAAATGTAAACAGAGCAGCCTATATGGAAAATTCCGCTTCGCACATACGCAAGGCAAGAAAAATAATCTTTTGGCGGCATATGTGTCATTCTTCCATTAAAGTCTGATGCAGTCCTGGATGCCTACAAAACAGGCTCTAGCCATACTTGAGCAAATTATGTGAACATAAGCAACCGTTACAACAATCTTCAAAGTTCTGCCGATTTAAAATTCTAAACGGCTCTAAATGTTGACCAGATGCGTTTCTAGTACGTTCGGTAGCAATTTCGTCCTTTGTGCATGTAAATGAAATTACATTCGATAAAGAGAGCCGGAACAATATTTTCCAACACCTACTCCCGAACACACAAAAATTTGCGAGCCGTCTCTCTCCCACCATTTATATTGTTTAAAATCGTATTATATACGAAATATCTGTGCGTGTTTTGCCTCAATGTTGGGCTATACGTACATTGCCTGTCTGGTATACCTTTAAGCTTGGTTTCAATTAAAACATATTTTCTATTGTTTTTAGTATTCATTGTTAGGCTACCTTGAAATACTTAAATCACATAACAGTACACAAGAATACACCAAGAAAATGGGCAAAAGGAAGCACAGTAATGCCACAGAAACTCATAGAACCGAGACTGAATTGTATTAGACAAACAGCGCCGGTGGCCCTACAAAACGCTGGGTAATTTTTTGGTTTGCGAATTTCTAATGGTCAGTCGCATGTTGTAGCTGAAGGACCCAACCAGTGGACCATTCAGTTTTATCATTAGCAGACCTGTCAAAATGTCGTAATGCAATACTAACCCAAGCTCATGCTTTACACGGTTCATTTAGCTAAATTATCTTGAAGGGGATGCTGTAGAAGATAACTAGAACAGCAACTATTCATGTAGCCCGTGCCATGGTTCAAGCGGTTAGTCACCAGCCTCTCACCGCGGAGGCCCGGGTGCGATCCTGGGTCAGTCCATGTAGGATTTGTGGTGGACAAAGTGGCACTGGGTCAGGTTTTTCCCCCCGAGTACTTCGGTTTTCCCCTGTCAATTTCATTCCACCGGTGGTCCATTACAAGTAAAAACGAAAAAAAAATAATTATCTTCATCACAGGGTTGCACAATAAGTCTCAAGGCTGCGGTGTGTCCGTAGCATCTGCTGCGGGGCCCTTCACGCACAAAGAAACTATTCATGTAACCTTGCTGCAGATTGTGAATCCCTGGCACATTACCCTGGCCTACACCACTCTGAGAATATCTTCTTTAACCTTCTCGTAAATGATTTTAATGTGGAAAAAGTATGATTCCGATTCACCAAAATTCCTCAGCGAACAACCAGTCAGTCATGAAACCACGTCTAACACAAACTAGACATCGGTTATTCCACCAGTCATGGTCTGAGAAAGTCCTGCATTCCTGATTCAATTATTCTATTTCTATTAAATTAAGTTACAGACCAACTGATGCATCAGTTGGTCTGTAACTTAATTTAATATGACGAAGATGCACGGTGTCAACAATGTGAAATTTATTCTATTTCTGTCTGCCTTTAACTTTACTTCTGCCTATAGTATTTCAGACATTGAAATACTCTGACCAGTATTTTCCTGTAGTGCTCCTAAGGCTTTCTCCAGTTTCTATACGGAATAAAATGAAATTTCAACATTGCATATACTCTTTGGAGAACTGGGGATATCTTCATAAAGAAGGCAAGAAGGTCTAATAAAAATTGAAACGTTAACACACAACAGTAGCATTTTTCTGTTCTAAACATAAGATTCCGTTCAGCCTGTTTGAATAAAATTTGCTTCCTTGCCTTGACTACCCAAAAGACACAGTCAACTATCTCGATTATGTATTCCTTTTATCATCTTTCAGTTCTAAAACGTCGTACTGACAAAATAAGATAATTATATTATCTAAATTATTTTTCATTACCCATGGTTAATAACAGATTGCTTACCAAAACTTTTAACCATGTTGTTCGTAGTCTATCCTCAAACTTAATTACTAGTAATAATTCCACATTCTGTGTGCGCTGGTCATGACACCACCAATAAATAAGACAGAAATAATTGAATGATATGAGAGTCGGTCACAGTATAAGTTTACATCGCCTACAAATTCATAACAGAAAAACCTACAATGATTATAAATATATCAGGTGAATTCGTCGCCAAGTGATTATCATCTGCTTCCAGCGCTGATGCAACAAAATCTTGGAGGCCAAGAATTTAGAGACGACCTCTATGTAAATACAGCTGCAACACGATTGTCAATAACAAGAATACGGACTTCGCCAACAGAGAGTAGAAACGCTCGTCCCACGATAAGATAAATGCCTCAGTTGTGGCGGCGAGTGTATGCAAAATAGTGGTATATTAGTGCAATTAAATCTGAACTGTTCATGTTAGAGTTGGAAAGAAAGAACCAAAAACGTATACATTGTAAACCCTGAACGACAAGAGCGCGTGGCTTTATACGAGTAAGAAGAATACCTGAAAGCGACAGATTTACATAACACTTCACAGCCTGCACTCAAATCAACAGGCACAACATAGCTAACACGTTAACTAGCAATGCCAAAAAAGAATAAACACAGTGGCTGGGTCTGAATATTCAGTGAAATTACGTAGGGCCCTCCTGCCCCCCTTTCTCCAGGCCTTCTGGGGGTCAGAACCCTTCCCTTACTCAATTATTCAATACATACCAAATTGCTTCGGCGTTTGAAAAAGTTTCACATGTACTTCACTTCTTACGAAAACCAACAATAAATTCTTTCTCATTCTAAGTAAAACACTTCAGCAAAACATTAAATCAATAACACATTAAATACCCTTCAAAATTACAAGCAACTTATATTTGTTTAAATAATGCCAAACATGATGTGAAAAAACTTTCGACAATCGAAGGCAAATTAAGTAACACAACAATGTAAACTTTGCTTGCCAGACGGTAACATTTACGCGCCTCACGCCAATATTTCATAATCCCACCTGACAATATGCCGCGTTCTACATTCTGTGATCGAGGATCTGCAAGAACAAGGGAGTACCGTGCGGGTGGTTTGATTTACATGGTCGATGGGTGACGAAGTAGAAATAGAAAGAGATAATCAGGTGAACACTGAATGTTTCCTGTAGAACTGACCGCACCCTCTCAAGCAATCTATAAACACCGAAACAGCGCGGTGTTGGGATCGATGACAAAGAAACGGGCATTTCTAATCTAAAGAAATGGTTGTGCCATGGCTCAGACGGTTAGTCGCCGGCCTCTCACCACGGAGGCCCGAGATCGATCCCGGGTCAGTACATGTTGGATTTGTGATGGACAAAGTGGCAGTGGGACAGGTTTTTCCCCGAGTACTTCGGTTTTCCTCTGTCAATTTCATTCCACCGGTGCTCCATTACTTGGAAAAACGAAAAAAAAAACTAATCATCTTCATCACAGGGTTGCACAATAAGCCTCAAGGCTGCGGTGCGTCCGTAGCATCTGCTGCGGGGCCCTTCACCACAAAAAAGTCTAAAGAATCTGTGTTCACAGCCCAATGGTCGAAATTCGCGACTTCTTTATTTGTCTCCTTTCCGTCGTATCGGTAAAATGAGGAAAAGAGTAAGACAGTTCTTTCTCGTATCATTACCTAGAAATTAAAAAGCAAGTCATCCTACAAACTTATAATGGTCTCTCCCAACACAAGAATACAAACAGAATCAACAAGAAAAGCGTGCAATTCAGTTATGCAAATTTCTTATTTCTATTCCTGCTCTATTTAAACTGTTATAAATGTTTACTCTCCGACAAATGTACACCTTTGTTCACTATTAATTTTTGTGAAACTTAATAGTGAATAAAAGTGTACATTTGTCGGACAATAAACATAGAAAAGGAAATGTACGGAATGAAAAATATTAAACTGTTACAAATGTAACAAAGGACCTATCGTAAACGATAATGTCCGTGTGTTTAACTTTCACTCCATGAGGACGTATTTAGGAACTGGGAGTAGCTTAATGCATTTTCATATCAACACTGGATGGAGCTGAGTAACAAGCTTCATGCTCAGGTACTTATTGTGAGGTAAAAAGCCCCTGTGTCAACTGGGTACAGCGCTGTGTGAACCCCCACATCCGATCTCGACATGATGGCGAAGGAAAGAATCCCTGTCCCTTAAGGGCGTCTAACCCAGGTTATCTACTCCACAGGCAATATTCTACCCACTTAAAAATCCTGGCTCACGGGAACTATTGTTTGGAAGGTAAAATAAACTACATCAGGGCAGCGTTCGTGTTTCATATCGAGTATGAATGCTAGAGAGAATATCCGGAACTCCGATTGAGGGGTGATTTCCCCTGAACACGCTACTACAATTCAGTAAGACGTGACAACGCGACATGTGTCACCCATAGTCACTATATGCGCTAAAATTATGCGTAGGTCTAATTTTAATCAAGAATTTCACAATTTTTAAAAAACCAACAAATGCACTATATTATCAAGTATTGTTCAATATCCCCTACATATGTTTCGGTTCAGGTTGAACCGTCTTCAGGGGGTCAAGGTTACATTCATATTACATCCATTAGTTAATCTGATGATATAATATATATATATATATATACAATATAAAGTCAAGTTAACTTGACTTTATATTGAATGTAACCTTGACCCCCTGAAGATAGTTCAACTGGATCCGAAACATATGTAGGGGATATTAAACAATACTTGATAATATAGTGCATTTGTTGTTTTTTTTTAAATTGTGAAATATGATCAAAATTCACGGTGGATATAATGTGAAATTTAATCAAGAAATATCTTTGCCTCAATGTTCATAAAAAAATTAGTAGGTGAGAATTTCTGGACACCCTGTCTTTTATGTAGTTCTACAAGTGAAACTGAAAACGTCATGACCTGAACATCCTGTTACATTCCCAGACAAAGAGGAATGCTAGAAGTACGGAGCTAGAAGCTAATGCTGTCAGATTATCACGACAGCATCTGCGTGGCTGTTACGTATTTATCATCTAAACTGCTGCCTTTCTTAAATACGCCCAACAACCTGTCAGCGTACCTAAAATAGTCTGTATCTGAGCCACAGTGATGGAATACTACTTAATTGAGAGTGAACAGAGGGGTGTAGAGATAAAGGAGACAAATGAAATCGGCGGAAAATGTATGAACGTAGTATAAGAACTTTTACAAAACTTCGAATACAGAAGTTGGATTTCCTTCAATATATCAGGCCAAAAGTTTCATGTTTAACAATAGTCATAATTTCATAAAACACACACTACATCCAGTTACTAGCTTTATTATTTAAATGCAGTTTAAATTCATTTGAACTTTACGTTTAGACATTGTAGTGTTCCTAATGTAAAGTGCTGCAGTATGAACATTGAATACTAAAAAACATTAACCTTACCTTTACTTATCCACATAATTACACAGACACATTTTTGCTTGTTTCACTACCACAACGCAATGTATTTTTGTGTTCACAATTCTGCTTTCAACGAGGGAAGTGCTTAACAACTTACAGCTGCAGTAAAAATACTGGACATGTAGTTAGGACCCTTGCCTGATTCGGAATGTAGCGAATGGATCTTCAACTGAAACTTTAGGCAGTAGGGATCTGAACAATATTTCAATGTTGCTAATTTACATAAATGAAAGATGTTTTACGCAATGCTAATGAGCAGCGTAGGCGAAGCTTTGAGACGCTCATATTTCTGGAAGCGCTACACCGATCTGTTTATGGAAGAGCAATCGATACGAAGGCAGTTGGCGCCGATCGTGTTTATAGACCACATTGGCCAGCTACCAAATACTATAAACACTATGAAGCCTTATAAGGTCGTATTTGGAAAAACTGAAGTAAACAATCTAATCCTACCAAACTTTGTGGTAAAGATATTGACTGTTGTCAAACTACTTTTTCTTTATGTGGCTAGACCTATAGCATTGAAATTTATATTTTTTCTCTCTGATCCGAGCTTGTAATCTATGTGCCTCTTACCATTTTTGTAATTTCTGTTTTAAAGGGTCCATTACTCTAAACCACTCGTATTCAAGAATTCGCAAGCAATTCTCCTTTTGAGTGAAATTTGTAAATATGATTTTGGTAACTTTTAGTTGGATATTTTAACTTCCTCCCCGTCTCTATACATTACCGGCATCGGTTTATTTTCAATGTATATTACCCACAATAAATTTCCTGCTTCATAAGCGTGCGTTAATATTTATTTTTTGAATAAAATTTATACTTACAAAGTTTTTTTATACTTTTGCACCAAAACTGTACATATTTCCTTCACAGTGTTTCCACGAAAGATCAGATTTAGTCACAAGGGTTCCATATATATTACGGATGTGAAGACCACTGCACTAAGAAAGGTAATACGTTACGCAGCGTAGATTAGTAGTTAATTACCGACGTTTCGCGACAACCTATCGGCCCAATCCTCAAGGTCAAGTAGCCCAAGATCTTGGACTGCTTGACCCTTGAAAATGGGACCGATATTTCTCCCAAAACGTCGGTAACGACTAATCTACGCTGCGTGACATCCTAGAATAGCGAAGATTACATTTACACCGCGGCGGAAGCCTTAAATCACGCAAGGTAATAAGTTGCACTAACTCAGCGTCGGTAACATAACATGAATTCGCAAGAAACATGACAATGTTTGACACTAAGATATATTTCTATCCCAGAAGACAAAGGAGTTGTTCTGAACGCATTTTCATACCCAGAATACCAGACAGTCTACACAGCGATAACACGTTTCAGAAAACCTTTCATCATGAGTTCTTCAGACTTTTTTTTTCAAACACAATACAATAAAATTGTTCTCCATAAATTTTTCTTATCACTTTTCATGAAAATATTGTCGCCATTATCATTTACAAGGTCTAAAAATACATAAATTTGAATACTCACTTCAGCAATTTCAATTCCGAAATTTGAATCGAGGACTGACGGTGCACGTGGCACTCATGGGTAAAAAAAAGAAATGCATACACATTTCTGGATAAAAAATTAGTTGACAGACCTAGGCGTAGATGGAAGGATAATAATTAAATGGATCTAAAATAAATAAAATTAGAGCGCGCACTCGATGCGTCTGCTTCATGATACGGATGGGTGTGAATACGGTAAATGAACGTTCGGGTTTCATAAAATATGGTAAAATTCTTGTGTCTCCAAGGACCTCTCAGTTTCTAAAGAATGATTTTCTCCATCGAGTCAGCTATCTAGCTAACTATTTATGTAGTTACTAAGCCATTTAATTAGTTCACGCATTACTCAGGCAGTCAAACAGCTACTCAGTCAGTCAGTTCATTAGTCTACGTTGTCTACGTACTTTGTCAGTTAATTAGTTACGGATATACAACGTAAGTTTTAAAATGGTCTCGAAATTTGGGTCACCTGTTTTTGGATGTAAATATGCAGTAGAGACACTGAACACATAGCTAGAACTTCAATATATGTACTCTAATATAAGTCCAACAAAATGCATGGAAAATATGCAAAACATTGAGTACACGTATTTGATTAAACCCCTCAACTGGAGAAATGAATGGGGAGAATCCTTTACTGCTTTATTTTCTCGTAGTCTTTGCAGTTTCAGATGTAATCTCTAGGGCAAGATATTATGTACACAGTTCAGTCACCGTGGCGTATAAAGCATGCGTGAATTTTCCTGCTTGCTCGCACACACAGAGAAGAAACTGATACTCCCGTTTCGAAAATACTAGCCATCTGAGATATGACATTCTTTTCACTGGTACATAGGCCCAGTGGTTAGGAGGCAGCGGTCTCCTGCGCATCGTTGGCACTTTCACGTCAATCTACATATCGCCATTACCCTAGAGACTCGATACTTCATCAGCAGCGCTGTGAGTACCTCAGACATCGCAAGTTATGTTCCCCTTTAAATATAACAAGAAAATTTTTTCGCATAGCAAGAAGCTTTAACCTACAATAAATTTATTTAGTTCTCTAAGCGATTGTTCCCTAAAGGTGCTTGAATCGATTCTCAGCTGCATGTGATCGTGGGCGGAAACAGATTTACGCAGCTGTTGAATCTGCCACCCTACCCTCCCACGCATCAACCCTCTGACAATCACGTATCCACTCTGCGCCAAGCTCACGTTCCTTGCTTACTTCCTCTGCAAAAGCATGTAAAGATCGCCAAACAGAAACTATGACATTTCACGTGAAACTTAAGACGTCTTTCGAATTCTTGGATACCACAATCATACATACGACTCAAATTTCCTGCGAGTTTTGCAGACAGGACAATGTTGACGGCTCTTAGCAGAGTTAAACCGAAGGTATCAATTCTTTCTCTTGACAGGCCTGACGGAGGAATCCAGGCGTGTTTGTGAGAACAGGTTAGGAAATATGACTACAACGTGAGTTAAAAAAAAACACAGTAGCCGGAGGAAAAGTAAGTATATTCCCTAATGTGGGTCAGGGGAAACAAAAGACTTTAAGGCCAGCCCCATAACATAAAAGTTGGTTTCCATTACGTTTAGAACGTAAATATATTCTAAAATATCATAATTGAATTTCTCGACACACCCTATGTTTAAGAATGTTCAAATGTATCTTCCTGCATATTATGAAACCTCACTGCAGTGCAGAGTGCTTCACAATTTGTCATTATGAAATTCATACAGTTTATCCTTTCGCTAATCATTGGCTTTCACTACACATAAAGTTTTACCAAGCCTCGTCTTCATGACAACGTAGCTGAAAAGTTTGTACGACCAGCAAATCAGAACCGCTGGAGCTAGGGATTAAAAAAAAAAGAAGTGTGTTTTTGTGACCCTTGGCTATGGCAGATTTTATTAATGTGAGTAAATGGTTCTGAGTTATGAGGAAGGAAACACAAATTCAGATGAATAATATGTACCGTTCTGTGTTATTAGGCCAACACCTTCACCCCAAAATAAATCTGGAAGGATGAAGTTCTTCAATGCTTTCAGCTACAACAGCGCGAAAGTCATTGGATAAAAATTAAGGAAGTTTTAATTAATTATGTTACAGGATGTTGGTTTTTTTATGCTAGTATTACAGATCATTACTGCACGGCATGCTTGAAGTACAGTTTTAATTAGAATTCCTTAACAGTTTGTTGCATAACAAATAAGGTACAGAAGCGACATCGTATAGTGACAGCAGTGGATATAAGGAATGTGCTCGTAGATCAGCCGCAGCAATGAATTTAGTTAATAAGTCTGAATCCTCTTCGAATTTGTGCAGTAAGAGAATACTGTTAAAGAAATCTTCATCTTTTGCGATAATATTGAAACAGTTTGTCGAAAAACCTTACAGCATCCGTAAAATATTTTAAAAATTTGGCATCTACGTAAGTTTTTACATTAATAGAGGTACAAATATAAAGATTAAAACGTTCCTTCTGCACACATAATTTTACTTTAAAACTTTATGAAGCGTCGACGTCCAAAATGTGCAAAATTTCGTATCGCCTGAACAGTATGAGGTAAGCCTGATTTCAGACTTCCGCCGGATGTAGATGAGATCTGCGCTCTTCTGGGACATTACGCAGTGTAGAGTGGTAATTCTGTACCGACGTTTCGGGACAATCTATCGGTTCCGAAACGTCGGCACAGAATTACCACTCTACGCTGCGTAATATCCCAGTACAGCGCAGATCTCAGTATGTGGTAAATTCATGCGATGAATATAAGAAAGCATATTTTAGGAGAAAGTTCCTCCGAAAACACACAGTGGTACTTCCCAGCCCCAAAATTAAGAACAGGTCCGTTTTTAGAAACCAGAAAGCCATATGATAAATTTCGTGACAACAATGCTTACTTTTAAAGACTGGTAGTGAGGGCCCGGTGGCCTGAAAATTATACAATATAACGGACTTGAAGTATCTTCGCGTGGAAATATAACATTGTTATATAGAATTCTGACGATGGTCATCACGTTTCGAACAAGTCATTGTTTGGACTTAGTCCACTGTCTCTTTTTAAAATAATATTACATTGCAATGTTTATGGGACAGAATCGGTCGCCGTCCTCAGGTACGAGAGTGAAGGACGCACTTACTCAGATGAGCCACATGACATGCTATTTTATAACTGGCTGAGACAGACATGCATAGTAGTTAAACAGCGTCCAATGTCATAAAATTAAATACACATAATATCCTTACCGAAACCAACCGGAATAACTAAACAATATGATTTAATATAATCAGCATCAAATTGGGTTAATTCGATAAACGCCTCTTGATTTACAAATTTATTCTTTTATCTAAGTGCAATATCACTTTATTTGCGGGTTCGATCCCGACCGAAGTCGATGGATTTTTAAGGGTGATAAAAATCCGGAGCACCACTTCCTTCGGAGGGGAAGTAAAGCCGTCGGTCCCATGTCGTAGATTTACGGCATGTAAAAGAACCTTACGGGCATGAATAGAACTAGTAATGCTCGTAAGCAAAATTCAGTGGCCATTTCTCACCCAAGTCTCCTGACTGACTGCCAGATGGCTCTGGCAGTCACATCAGGATTGAGTCGAACAGCGCGGCTAGTGATCTGGTCACTCACTGCCACAAAGGCACAAGACCAAGTAACCTCGGAAAGAGGAGGCCCAAGCCCATATAGGGCTGTCGAGCCATGGTTATTATTATTAATATCACTTTATTTGTATTAATATAAGCAGATTTCGCAAAGTAGTTCCTATTAAGGATTCCGTTCCTCAGGGATATGACGCTGCGCCCATGTTTAATCGGATCCCGACGTTTCGAGACAACGCAGTGTCCTAACCTTCAAGGGTCAATATATTCTAGAATCCTCAGCTATAAGGCTGCGAGCGCCTCAAATTTCGCATACTTCTAGTTACTAAGTAACAAGTGATATGTGTTTCATATAGCAGCCTGTGAAAACTTCATAAGTCTTCGGGATCGTGCAGCAGCAGCAGAAAGAGAGAAAACTGACAGCATTAGAGACCGTTTTGTCTACAAATTAGTACGGAACTCGGGTGGGTCGTGCCCGACTTTAGTAACTTCCACAGAACTTAGGCCACGCTTGTTCACATAAATCTATGCCTAAGAGTTTTATTACTTTGTCTGGAATTTGGTAAACACAACGTTCAGCAGTTTCTTACCCTCTCCACCCCTCTTCAATTCAATAAAATATCTGTCTCCTGGAATCATCAAAATTGTGATTAAGTTTCCATCACGCTTCAGAGAAAATGAGACACGAACATGTTGTGATGGACAACTATTTTGTAGTCAAACTGTAACTTTACCCAAAGATTTTATATAAGAATAAATATTTATCATAAAGAGAAATTACACTTCATAGCTCAAAACGTACACAGAGTACAGACCGGTAAAACACACATTTTCTCACCTTATACAAACAGCCACTGTATAAACACAAATCAAATGTATGGGATTTGACCCTTTTCACGAGGTTAAAGATTCAAATTGTGATTTTCTTGTTGCAAAACCGTGTATTCTGCTAGGTGGTTAAAATTTCTGAGGAACCTGCTTCCTTTATTTCACCCCATAATAGAGGCAGCTGGTTTCTCCAAAACGTCGTTAAGTACTTACACAAGATTACACGGTGTCACAGTCCAGACATCAAATCTACCTGAAAATTAGTTGTTCCTTTCACATGCATGAGAAACAAATAAGTGTTGAAGGTGTCTACTTGTGTTTGATTTTAACTGGCTGATGGTACTGTTTGTGGTTGGCTCTGGTGGTGGTGGTGGTAATAAACCGATCCATACTACCAACAAGATCACATTTATAGAGGTTTAAACTCAAGAAGATTAGTACATATAAGACGGACGATAAAGAAGTAGTAGAGAATGTATTAAATTCTGATGATAAAAGCATTTTCTTGAAATATCTGTGCAGAAATACGAAGAGAATGTTCAAATAGGACAAAGACTACATGCCACGGTAAAATGGAGTGGATTAAAATGGATAGATGATGTTTCCTTGTGAATGGGATGCTTAATATTGCGTTTGATATCAAAGACTTTACTTAAGAATATGAAATCTCTAATAAAGATTCCATGTAATGAACACATTATACACTTGGGAAGGCTTCTCTTCAGAAAAATCATTTTGTGCGAGCTTCAGAGATGTTCTTGGTACGTTAGCATCTTTCTCTCATTCCTTATATCCTGAATACATTCACACACAGAATTTGAATAAAATATCAATACGGTGACACCACAAGGCTTCGGCAGAAGACATTCACCTTTATGAGTCCAGGGCAACAAGCAAAAACACAGAAATGCTGGCGCAAAGTTTTTACGTTCTTCACCAGTGTCCCCAGTGCACAGATGAAACCACGATGCTACGTCACGTCCACAAAATTCTTCACTTTGTTAGGTACGTTTTAGTGTTTTGTAGCGCGGCTTATCTTTCAGGCCTACAGACCATAAAACTGAAGTGTGCACTGCAACAAAAGTTTTGTGTTTCTATGTTATTTTTCTGTCGGTTTCCTTGAACCCAATCCACAAGGTAAAAAGTGAAGTTGTCCCTGTGCAAGCCACGAAGGTATATAAGGTAATTGGAGTGGTCAGCTACACGCACCGGCTGCTTTACTCCAGGGAAAGATCGACCGATAACAACTCAAAAATAAGGTGTGCGGGCCCCAAAGCCGGGCTTGACGGTTTGCAGAAGAACAATCTCTTGCCCCTGCTGGGAATCTAACCACGATTCCTCAATATTCACCCCACAGCCCAGTCACTATACTGACTACGCTATTCCGGCTCCCAGAAAAAATATAAAACGAGAATTCTGTTCATTTTACCAGGCTTCCGATGCCCTTGGTAATGTAATACTGAAAACAGAGAAACCAGTGGAAATAAGGGAAGGAGACAGGGTAAAGTTCCGGACAAGTAACTGCCTTCAGGACAAATCGTGTTATAATTATTGTTTCAGTAATGAAATCTCATTTTCTTGTCCTACCCGCAGTATAAAGTCCTTTTCTCATCTAACTCTATGGAGCAAAACCCTTCTTGAGAAGCCATCCAATAGTTGGTCGGGTGGATAAGAAATACCCTCCTTTTACGGAACCTGAAGGTTCATTACAACTTTCTCAACGGCCCAAAAAAATAACCTATCCTAGCCAGACGAATCCACTTCAAACCCACACACCATATATATTAAATCAACTTTAACCTTATCTCCTGCCACGTCACCCAAGTCTTCCTTATGCTTCACATTCCCCGATCAAATTTGTATATAAATTTCCCAATCTTCTCACATGTGTTCCATACCATACATAGTCCAAACTCTCAGAAGCTTATACAGACTGGCCTTTCTTATATTAATCTTCTAGTATCACAAATATTACAGTTTTCTATCCTTATTTTACTTTGTCGCTTTACAAGAATCCAACAGCCTTATGCTATATACAGCTACATATTTAGTAAGGTATAGATCATTTAACAAAGCCTTCGATAACTAGAAATATTTACGTCGAATTATGGGATGGCAGTTGTAGTGAATATGACAAGGTCTGAAAATAAGCTCTCTTAGCCTAATTTAGGGTTTTTTCCCGGAATTTGCCGTGAGAAACTGAGAAAAACAACGAAGAATCTCAGGTTTGTCGATATTCCGAGCCGATATTCGAATACATTAATGTAATCACAAATTACACACCAACGCAGTGCACTATATATTTTCACTTTTTGTTCTTTAACCCCTACACATATTTCAGCCCTTACAAGGCCATCTTCAAGGGGCTCGTAGTCTACATTTACTTTACATCCATTGTTGTCTGCTATTATGTTTTGTATCACGGTGAAGAAAATATATAAAAACATTAATGTAAGTCCGAGGCTTCACTGCTTCAGCCATCTCGCCCTGTAAAACTTGTATTTAACGAGTAAGACCATCAGCAATTTATTGCCACTTTCTTAACCATACTACTACCACATGGGCAGAAATGAAGAAAAGTTTACGATCTGCCAGTCGATGCTTAACTTTGTGACACGTGCAAGGCACGCAGAACACCGTGAATCCACGTGCTGCAGGTGGCCGCTCCAACACATTTCGATCAGCAATCGCTTCTTACTCTCGTGCTGCCTAAGCAGTTACCTCAGCTCGTTTTGTTTCATATTTAGTTCGTTTAATGAAGCTGCCAGTAACTTACTCTTACAGCGTCGAATGACTGAAGTGCGGTGAATAATAATTTTAAGAGATGATGCCGTGTCCTATCTAAGGAGTTGCCCGGACATTGGCTTGGATATACTCAGTAAAAATGAGGATATCCTCAGTTAAGACGGTCGGTGTCCTCATCGAGATCCGAACAGGAAGCTCTGGAACAGAGGGCACAGACCTTACTGCTTTGGTATACTTGTCGCGTTAGTACATAAAACGAAGCTGTAAAAGGAATATCGAACCTCTTCTGGCCACATGCCCTATCTCAGAAGTTACTAAATAAAAATTCACTTAAATAGCGTATTTGGGAACTGCTCTAAATATGAGCATTGCTAAAATCTTCAATTTTTGTTCGGAACCATCTCAGCGTATTATCAACATTTTTTTCGGTGTGCCGAAAGAACACTCTGAAGGTTTCCCCTATCAGTTCTTTTATGCAGTCCTCGTCTCTCCCCTCCAAGCCACATTTCCAGCCCATCTTATCGTCCTGCATTTCAATATCCTGTCGCAAATACGTGACTTATGTAAATCGCGTTGTTCTTCATTAGGCAGTACTCGCATGTTTCAAGTTGGTTCGAACATTCACATGTTTAAGGTGAAGTTCATATTACTGCCGAATTGCAATTAATATGAAGAGTCTTAAAACTGCGGGGTGAAATTTCTTAAACAAAAAGACGTTTTGATGTTACAGGAATAACATAAAGAATTCGCGTAGCTGACGTAACGTAAATATCTCGACATTCGGTAAGTAATGCCTCGTGTACGTAATAAAACAAAACAAAAAAGACTCCTATGATAAAAATATTTGTTACTAACGTTTATTCTGTTTTGTTTTGTTTCCTATAACTTTTACATTAACACAAAATCAAGAGCACTAAGAAATTTTCGTATTAGTGTTGTTCAACATTAGTGAAGAAAGGGGAAGGTACAGTTGTCCATGCCCACGATATGAAGGTATGTAGAGGGAGCAGAGGTATGGCTCTACACATTCTTAACCTCGACGCTAGATGGAGGTGAGTGATCAACATCACGCACCCGTCGCTTTATCCCCAGGAACAAACGCCGGTATCCATTGAACAGGAGACTGGGTGGGCCACACAGTCGGTCGCACGATTTTGGAGAAGAGAAAACATCTTACCCCCGCGGGATCCGAACCCCGGACCGTCCAGCCTGTAGTCTCATCGACACACCGACAACGCTATCCCCGCAATATAACAGTATTAAAATCACACACCTTTCCTGCTTGGCTTCATAGATTTAATTCACGTCCAAAGCGCAACGCAGCAGACTTGTCTCTTACTGCAAAGATGTACAGTGGAAAGCAGATGACAGTAGTCGCCTTTTCAATTCACCTCAAGCTTTTAGACGTCAGAACTTTCAACATCTTCGTTTCTTCCGAAACACATGCTTGAAATCACGAGCCATAAAACGAAATTAAAATTAATATTTACAATATACATTTTAAACTCAAATTTCGTCTTCAAAAGCAGCACGGAAGTGTTCGTAAATAACGGATGCACACCGGATCGCTAGCCTCGACCACGACACTTGTTGGTCTTTCCATGTTACTGTGAAAGCATCAAGGAGCTGCAGCCCCCTGGCCACTAAACGGTTAGCGCAGCTGAGTGCGTGCGATATCTCATTACATCATTCTTACGTAGGCCGGTTTACTTTCTTGAAATAAATGGGAAAACTGAGAAGTAATAACATAGAATTTGAACATGCCTTTAAAACTACTACGCCTACAAAGAACAGACTGTCGACCACAGTTCCCACGTAGCTTCACCCGCGCAGAATAAGCCTAGCGGGTCGATCAACACCTAAATCGTGGGTTCAAATTCCGGTTGAGGTAAATGGAGTGATTTGGTGCTGGTAGAATTAAGAATTTTTCAATTTATTTTTAGTAAAAAAGCAAGAAAATATGATTAATTTCGTATTAAAAAAAATATATACTAATCACTTTTTTTTTTCTATGGCTCGACAGCCCTATATGGGCCTGGGCCTCCTAGTTTCATCGAGGTTTCATGGTCACACACATTTGAGACACACCACACTCGGTAGGACTCCTCTGGACGAGGGACCAGCTCGTCGCAGAGACCTCTACCTGACAACACACAACACTCACAAGAGACAGACATCCATGCCCCTGGTGGGTTTTTTTTTCTGTCCGGGGTTTTTCCCCTTTGATCCATTTTTGTACTGTATTAAATCCTTTCGTCCTTCATGTCACTTATGTTCCATACTACCGTATAACACAACACAAACATCCATGCCCCCGGTGGGATTCGAACCCACGATCCTAGTAAGCGAGCGGCCGAAGACCGACGCCTTAGACCGCACGGCCACTGGGATCGGCATACCGATCACTTTCTAGGGTGAAATCCTGTCAACAACACTGTCATCTACTGGGGACTCTGAAACATTTACCAATCGATCTGTATTAAAAACAGGTGACAATGTTTCCGAGTCTCAAAGAAAGACGAGTCACTATTTCACAGGATTTCCAAAATTCAGTTTATCGCGGTATTGCATGTTTAGTAACATCGCTGTTTTTTCGATTAATTCCAAACTTAAATATAATCAGTGACAGAATATACAATTTTGTGTAAAGTGTTTAGCGAAACCAGAAGCGCCAGTTTACGTCAACCTGAAAGTGGTAACTACTTTCAGGTTCTAACAAGCATTCTCCTGAAGAGAATTGTCAGCTTTGAGAGCTCCCTTTGGATTTATGTAGACCCCTCAAATACCAAGTGGGCCATAGAGCTCAGAATGCATTATCAAGCTTTCATTAGGAATCCGTAAGCATCTCAGACGTATAAATATTTCGTTTACTAAATGGAGTTACGTGTTGCGCTGCTACTGAATTGGCTCAGAAGTGAATGTCAGTATTGTATTTCACATCCCAATATTATCGGAAACGGGAACCAACCGCAGACCTAGTCCGTTGATCATTTCACCTTCCGCAAACATGCTTTTTACAGTAGATTGAATTTCAAATTACAGCAACCAGTGCTGTCATAGGCAAATTAATTTGTACTGGACAGAAGTTCGTAATAAAGAAATTCCGAAAAATGAGCTAGCCGATTCGAGTTGTATAATCACTTTACGTAAAATGAATTAAATTCGCACTTTGTTGTAGAAGCCCACAGATAAAATCAAGTATTCAAAAAAAATTTTATTAACATAGACATCAAATTCAAGTTCCCAAGACAACAAACAGTGCTTCACATATTCAAGAGACAGTTCATTTGACTCATTTACTGATACCGGATTTTGAATTTGTTAAAGATAAGAATAGATATGTATTGGTCAATACATAAAATAATTCAGACGCTGAAAAATATACAACTCTCGAAACACAAGAATTTGCGAGAGAAGAGCCTTCGGAATTCCACCCAACAAATGGACAACTTTCCTTCTGAAGTAAGGAGATTCAAGCGAGGAGCACGCTCTGCCTTTTGCAGCCACGTTGCTGTTTTAGGCTGCATGTCTTTAAATTTTCCTTTATCTCTTAGATTCCCATGGAGGGTAAGAAACTTTTCTCTCCTCCCACGCTTCCCTACTGGCTCTGAGGCTCACCCAGTCTCCTATTCTACGGGCTCTGGAGGTGCTTTCCTCGGGGTTAAACAGATCACGGCGTGAAACTCCAAGTGGCGTGGAGGTTAAGAATAAGTGGAGATATTCTGCCACTTCACCATATGCTATCATGGCGTGTGCACAGGGAAAACATTACGCTAGCGTTTAGATACCACAAATCCTTCTCCACAATGTACCGAACTTCCGTCTAATTCCTGCATTGCTAATTTCTATCGATTAACATAGACACTATTCCTTACAACAACCAACAAATGCACTACATAAAATACATATATATATATATATTGTATATTAAAAACCCCTACATATGTTTCGATGACAAGTTGTCATCCTCTGGGGGTCCATCACAAAGGAATACAAGAACATCACACTGACGTATTCCTTTGTGATGAACCCCTGAGGATGACAACTTGTTGTCGAAACATAAGTATGAGTCTTTAATATAAATTATATGTGTATTTTATTTAGTGCATTTGTTGTTGTTATAATGATTGTGACAGGAGGCACGGTGTATATAACATAAAGTTTTTAAAAAATAGACAGTACGGTTAAATTTTTTTAGAAATAATAATTTTTAAACAAAAAGTTTGCGATAACAGTTTATTTTAGATGTATATTGAAGAACTGCTTGAAAATGTCTGTAAATTGCGTTATACTTCCAGTAACTTCAATTTGTCAACACGACGCCGTGCAACTGCGGCAACTTCTCCGACTAGCATGTCGCGCGTGGAGCCTAACACTCCTCTGGCTTCATATGAAGATGTCTTGCGTAACGGAAGTCGATATTTTCTTGAGGAACGTGAATTAGTTCCTCTTTAAATGGTGCACCTGAAATCTTGCCTGCACCACAGGAATCTATTACCAGCCACTTTTAAACTTCCATGCGAAGAGCGTGAATCTGTATATTCTATGAAGCTGAAAATGAGTCCCGACATAAACCAGAGTTTGGTAATTGTTTGCACTTTGGGTCCAGTCGTAGAGTCTCGCGAAAGAAGTTTTTAACACCAACTTAGCAGTTAATTATTGGCATTGGCTGAACAAGGCAAACTGAAGTTGTTCTTGTGCACGCCATGAATGCAAATGGGGGAGTGGAGGTACAGCTCTACTCATTCCTAACCTCGGAACTGGGTGGATTGAGTACTCAGCTTCATGCCTTAGTTGTATGTTTATTTAGCTCCTTCAATCACATCAAGTTCCTTTTTACAGGTTTTTGTTAGTGGCCTGATGATGGCCCAGTCCCCGATCCGCAACTAGTTGCCAAAGAAAAACACGTACGTAATATAACTTGTTGGTGTAATTGAAGAGCTACATAAACAGACGCGTGTCATTAAGACACCAACTGGGATGTTCTATATTAAGATTCATGTCTTAGGTCGCTTTACTCCCCGGGAAAAGTTCACGGTACCAATTCAGTAGGAGGCTGGGTTGACTTCAGAGCTAGTCTGGAGGCTTTGGAAAAGAGGAAAATCTCCTGTTCTTGCCAGGAGTCAAACCACGAGTCCTCGGTTAATAACACTCAGCCTATACCGCCTGAGCTATCCCGGCTCCAAAGCATCATTTTCTTAAGAGTATAAAGTGCAAAAACACACTTTATACACGTAGATATAGCAAACAATATGTCAATGACATGAATCATTAATATTTAAATCACATCGAATATCCGAAATCAGACTGATATTCGTAAGATATTAACGCGCATCTGAAGCGGAATTTTAGAGGCCCAAGTTGGCTTCATTACACCCGGAGATGATCATGCCATGCACAAGGGATATTCAACAAGTAAGGTTACCAAGGCCATAACAATTAAATAATAAGCCATTAAAACGTTAAATGTGGCTAATTTATTTGGCTGAAGTATAATGATCCTTCGACATAATTCCAAACTACATTAATGCACTTGTCCCGCCTTGGCACAAGCCGCAATAATGAGGGAGGGTCAATGTCTCTTCACGAACGGTTGCGATTGCAACAGCCCGATTTCTACCGTGACGGAAATTTCAAACCTGTGTCAAGATGCTCCAGCACTGTGATTAAAATAGTGACATCTCAGTGAAACACTGAGCAGCATCTAACGTTGTAACAACTTCCCATTGATTTTTTTGAAACCTAGAAAACCTTACTTACTGAAAATTCTTCGATGTTATGAGCCCGAAAACTTCAACTTCCGTCGAAGGTAGTTTATTTTTTTAATACACACTGCATTCCTAAAAGTGTGTGATAAACATAAATTGTAATTATTATTAATATCTGGACATCGTCGGGGGCCGGACTGGGATTTCCGAAACGTAGTTGATCACTCCTGCTAAAGAATCTCAAATATCTTTTTCTTTTTTTTTTTTTTGTTGGCGCAACAGCCCCTAGTGGGCCAGGGTCTCCTCATTATCGAGGGTTCACGATCAAACTCACACACCGCATTCGGTAGGACTCCTCTGGACGAGTGATCAGTCCGACTTAGAGACCTCTACCTGACAACACACAACACTCACAAGAGTGAGTAGGATTTTAACCCGCAGTCCCACGCCTTAGACCGCGCTGCCACTGCGATCGGCCAATATCGTACATACCTTCCCTTATTCGACAGAAAGAAAAATTTTTATCAAAGCAAAATTCTGTACCGTACAATATTTATTTATTCTTTAAGGTTTGTTTGTTGTTTCTTTGTTTTTGTTTGTTTTTTCGTTAATTAGTTTGCTTTTGTTCTCTTTTATACCTTTTTTAGGTTACTTATTGCTGGCTTACTTACTGACATTTATTTGTTTATTTTATCAGTTATTTATTCATCTATTTATACATCTATTTTTATTCATCAACTCATCTATCTACTTATTTAATTGCTACAATTCATCTATATCTATACTTATCATGTTCCAATTACCTTTACAACTATATCGAGCCTAATATTCTGTAGACGCTTTTCTAGCTTCCTTTACAATCCACAGAACAATCAGTAGTCAATAAGACCTGAAAATATTGCAGAGACGACCAAGTACTGATAAATAAAATGAACAACTCTTTTATGCCATAACACCTGATAGGTTGTGGAGAGTACTATCTATTAGAGTCTTGGCTATAATTTTCCATAAAGCAGCCCTATAACACTTGGTAAGCTAAACCCGAAGAAACAAAAATTACGTATGTATTTCCGTAAATCCACAGAACAGATTTTTCTTCCCCTACTTCTCCATCAGTCCGTAAATTACGCTGTTTATTTCCGAAAAGCTGCTTCACCAATTTTTCTTTCTCAAAGCTTTTCATTTTGGTAAAAATATCTTAACCAGAATTACATACAAGGATTCAGTTCGTACCGGGTAGTGTACACACTCCGTCTACGTTGAGAAAAACAAATCAGTAAATGCTGTGTAGGGATAAAATCGCTGTTTGTTCTGATATACGTGCAAAACACATGAATACAATGGCTAAAAAATGTAGGATCTGACAGTGTTGAACCTGGTGAAATATAAAGTAACTACTGATTTTGAAGGGGTTAATACAGAAAGACATCTAAA
Organism: Reticulitermes speratus; assembly: GCA_021186555.1. Taxonomy (NCBI): domain Eukaryota; kingdom Metazoa; phylum Arthropoda; class Insecta; order Blattodea; family Rhinotermitidae; genus Reticulitermes; species Reticulitermes speratus. Next base: position 24,684,954 of record JAJKFL010000004.1, read on the forward strand.
CTACAGACATGAAATAGTGTCGAACCAATTTTCAACGCACCGTGTTTTGCAAGTCACGACACAAGAGGTGGCGTTAGCAGTATACACCGCAGCACAGTGAGTTAACGTCCGTTTCATCGCATAGCAAGAGTTAAGCTTAGAGTCAAACACACACAACTGTATTTGAAAGAAGCCGTCTTTAAAGTACAATATTCTCAAATTATAGAACATGCAAGAATTATAATACGAAAAAACGGCGTTAGTCTTGTTGTCATCTTTCAGGGATAACTCCATACGTAAACCAAATTACTGGGGATCATCAGCGTGGATTTCGAAGTAATATATCATCTACTGAAGATATTCTGAATATGTTATTTGCTTAAGAAAAGATGGGAGCACAATAGCGCCGTACATTATACATTCGTAGATTTTAACAAAAGGAGATAGGTATTTAAGATGTTCTAATTAAAAGCGGTATACAACGAAACTAGACAGATTAGTTTCAATGCCTTTAAACCGAGTCTATAGTAAAGTTCGCATAAGTACACCTAAATATTTTTCTGATATATCTGCGATTCAGAACGGCCTGAACAATAACATTGCTCATCGTAATTGTCTTGTTTTTTTTTTACCTTTTCCTTACAATGCGTCTTTAAGAATATTCAACAAAACCAAGAACGATTAGTGCTGAGTGTGATACATCGGTTTCTATTCTATTATAACTTTGTTTCTTCTTGCGCGAATATTTAATACCATATCAATAAACACTGAAGCTTTTTATATACGTATTAGTAAGTTGGTTGTTCTAGAAACACAAGCAGAGAAAATTACATACAGCATATTTCCCACTTAATATCCTGTCATCAGAAGGTAGAAAAAAATTTTGATATCTATTATAGCTAATAAGTCCTTTGAAAAGTTTGCTAAGTTCTAATACCCAAAAATTACCACAAAAATTTGCATTGAATAAAAGAATTAAAAGCAGATTGAAGTCACGAAATGCTTGCTATTTGTCAGTTCTACATTTTTTGTTTTTCCATGTACCATCGAGAACAGTGGTCTCGCATATTAAGAGGAAACAAGAAATTTCATGTATTTGAGAACAGGATCCTGAGGAGAATATCTGGACATAAGAGGCACAAAAGACAGGGGAATGGACGAAATTACTTAAGGAGGAGTTTCATAATTTGTTCCGTCACAAAACGTTATTAGAAAAATAAATAAAGTAGTACCAGATTAACAGGGTACGTAACGCTCACGAGAGAGATGAGAAAGGAAAAAAAAAACTTTAGTCGTAAAACTGGAAATGAAGAGACCGCTTAAACGACCTAGGCGGGAGGATGACATTACGAATTTGGAAATGTCCGCGGAGCGTAACACTTCTCGTGCATTCGCTCTCTTACTGACCTCAGATGTTATGCGTGAATACTTTCCAGAAAAACAACAAGAATTTTAAATCACACTATAATATTTGTCCCTATCCAAGCACCCGACACACAAAAAAAATTATCTTTGAGATATCATAAGCGGAGAGATAAACAATCGAGACCATTTAAACGTCGTTACCTGATGTTTAAAATCAATCATGCTAGATGCTTGATTCTCAACTGTTCTCAGCTCGTACTTCACAGAGAACACTCTTTTAGTCATAAGACAAAGCAAATTTTTGTACGCATAACGTAACACTGAGGCACGTTCACATAAGCATTGTATCCGTAGAAAAGCAATATTACATATTCTGAATGTTATCCAGCATGCACAGCGCATGCGCCATATTGTCATCTGTAGCCTCTCTGGCTCTACCATGTCTTTCCACATTATCTCATAAAGGGCACGATTTTCGGAAGAAAGGCATTGAACGTAAAACGTGTGCTTTGATTTTCTCTACAAATTTTGTCGGATAAATTTGTCATTCTAAAAAGAATTCAGCGAGATATTATCATAAATATACATAGGTCTTCATGTAAAGTAAAGGTTATTCTTGTCAGATATTAATGAAACTTAATCTCTTTCGACACATTTTCAAAAAAATCCTCAAATACCAAATTTGATAAAAATCAGTCCAGTGGGAACCGAGTTGTTCCATGCGGACATACAGACAGGCGGACAGACATGAAGAAGCTAACAGTCGCATTTTCGCAATTTTGCGAACGCGCCTAAAACGGTTTCTTCACCCTGAGTACCACAGAGAGAACAGTCTGTCTGGAGTACAAAGATCTATCACAGAAAGAGATCATAAATATACGTAGGTCTTCATATAAAGTGTATTTTATTTTTGTTCGATTCTAACCTAAATCGGAATGTGTCGAAAATTGTAGTAAATGTGCTAAATACGGAATTTCAAGAAAATCTGTGCGGTGGGAATCGTCCTGGTATATGCTAACGGACAGGCGGATATGACGCAGGTCGTGGTCTCTTTTCGTACACGAACGCACATAAAAATGGGTCTGTCAAAAACTGGAGGACAGGGTGAAAACTGGATTAATTTAGCTCACAACGGAAATCAGCAGCAGGTTCTTGTCCGTGGATCTTCTGTCTTCCAGTTTGCTATCCAAAAATACAAAGATTAAGATACACAAAACTATAATTTTGCCTGTTGTTTTGTATGGGTGTGAAACTTGGTCTCTCACACTGAAGGAGGAACATAGGCTGAGGATGTTCGAGAATAGGGTGCTGAGGAAGATATTTGGGCCTAAGAGGGACGAGGTAACACGGAAGTTGAGAAGACTACATAACGAGGAACTTAATGATCTGTACTCATCACCAAATATTATTCGGGTGATCAAATCAAGAAGAATGAGATGGGCTGGGCATGTAGCACGTATGGGGGAGGGGAGAGGTGCATACAGGATTTTGGTGGGGAGACCTGAGTGAAGGAGACCACTTGGAAAACCCAGGCGTAGATGGGAGGATAATATTAAACTGGATCTTCAAGAAGTGGGATGGGGGGCATGGACTGGATTGATATGGCTCAGGATAGGGACAGGTGGCGGGCTCTTGTGAGTGCGGTAATGAACCTTCGGGTTCCATAAAACGCGGGGAATTTCTTGACTAGCTGACGATCTGCTAGCTTCTAAAGAAGGACTCTGCTCCATGGAGTTAGTTAGTTAGTTAGTTAGCTAGTTAGTTATTTCTTGCCAGTATGGTAACGAACCACCACATTCCAAGTAAATGCGGGAAACTTCCTGAGTAGCTGAGCGACTATTAACTTCTCAAGAGAGGGTCTGCTCAATGAAGTTAATTTATGTTGCTTCATGGGACTTGCAGGAAAATGCACGGAAGCACAATCAAATACTGTTACACTACTGAGCGGTGATAGTTTTATCCTACGTTTGAGCAATCTCATCTTAAACCTTCCAAAGTGCTTGCACAACAACCCGAGAAGTTTCGCGTATACTAGTTACGATTCGCAGTGGATACATAGTCCGTCTATCATGTATATATAACGCACTACACATGAACAGACTTGACGAAACTTGCTATCCGGTTCTTATGACCAAAATTACATCACTTCATTGAAGTTCTGTCATAATAATTACTGAAGTAACTGACATATTCTTCCGAGAAAAGTTACATAACTTACCAAAATACAATTTCCATGCAAGCTCACATGCTACGTGTATGTTCATGTGCGTACTACACTGTTTATTCTATTGGCCTACACGCCGGATTGCAACAGTTGCGTGTTCGACTTACCTCGCATGTTACTGACGATGAGTTGTAATGTTTGGGTAAGGAAGACGGTAGGAACCGATCACAAATTCACTTAAACTAGTTGCCTGCCGTTGGTTTCAGTTCGAAATATGCCACAAAATATATTCACTCTTGTACACTAATATTAATGAACATCAAAGTGTCACTTAATATTCAGTTCTTTACTTAAAATACGTGTCGTTTCAAGAACACAAACAAAGTAATCGCGAACACAATCCTGAACAATTTTGACGTTTTACAAAAAGGCACATCAATCACAATTATTCTCTGAAATAGGGAATTTTCTATCATAAAGAGAAATTTCACAGTGTAGTGGGATATAATATCAGTTGGCCAAACTGATTACTTGATGGCGGCCGAAAGAGAAGCGGGATGGTTGCTAAGTTACGAAATTTGTATATTGGTTTAGACTGTGTGTGGTGTTGTTATTTGTGGATAAGTTGAAACTTTGGCACAGTATATTTGTATGGTACACTAAACACTTTGACTTTTAAATATGGCAAGTAATGATGATGTAGCCTTAAGTGATGAAGAGCCAATCACAGCACAAAAGGTTCTTCAGACTCTGCAGGAAGTTTGGTTAAATGAGAAGATTAGTCCAGAATTATTGCAGCATCAGTCAGATTTGGTTGACTGTATGCTGGACCAAATACAACAGATGGAAGAAAATCTCCGTAAACTTAAGAAGAATGACTTCCGTGTTGTAATTCATCGAATGGAATTGGATCGAATACGATATATTGTTACTGATTACTTGAGAATTCGATTGAATAAAATAGAGAGTTTTGTAATTCACGTTCTTGAGCAAGACTCGAGTAGGAATATAGAAGATGCATATCTGTCATCACCGGAACTGAAATTTGCTAGGGAATATCTCACCCTCTTGGAAGAACATTTAAGATTAGTGGCCTTGAGGCATATGCCAACCAATGTACAGGATTTCGACAAAGCTAAAGTGGCAGTGATGCCAAACCTTTCAAGTCATGTTTTCCTTCGTGCTAAACAGAACATTACTGGTGTAGTGATAGAAGGTGACAATGAAAATCGGGAAGAAGAAGTCGATTTGGATGAGAACTCACAGCATATTATGCAGTACAAGTCAGTAGCAAATTACCTTAAAACAGGAGCTATACAGTTAATTTGACATGTTTTAACGGCCTATGTAGGACAGCATTTCCCAGGCACAGAATTTGTGAGTTTACATTGATGTTTCTTCTGTTTTTATCTTTTGCAAATAAATGGAGTAAAGTGTAGATAAATATATGTCGAACATAGGGCTTGGTAGAGAGAAAATCCATCTTTATTACTTGTTTTGGATGGTTGTGTAATGGGTATCTGGCTGCTTAGAACTTCAGCTACTGAACATAACCTTATTGACAGAATTGTAACATGTTGTGAATTTGTAGCATCCATAATGACAATTACTGCCCAGTGTTATCAGTGTTAAACACTGTAATATGAGTTTTTATTACTGTAACTTTTCTAATATCATAAGCTTAACTTGGCAAAGTTTTTTACTATAACCTGTTTTAATAGTTCACATTTCTGTGTTTTACACCATTCAACATGATTTCCATAGCTGTACCAATTTTTTATATCAAAAGGCTTACTGCAAGGGAGAAACTTGGTGGAGACCTTCCTAACAAATCGAGGTTTCTAGTCTCTCACAGAATTTGTGTTTTGTTTTGGTTACCAGAGGCAACACAATTTTAATCTGCCCAGTCCTTGCCTAACCTAGCACAGATATGTAGTAGTGTATATAAAAACTGTGAAAACGTAACGTTTGGAGAGACAAGATAAACATTGAAAGAAATGGGGGCAGATTCAGGACTATGGGCTGCTTTGAACTAACATTGGTGTATGTTACCCTGCAGTAAACTGTAGTGTCTTATTGTAGAGTTTGAGCAGTTACTCACTTTGTATGAATGTGGTTATCTCCTAAAGCCTGCAATACCCCATTTTAAGTAATCCTTAACCAACCTTATTTCTGCATTGTATTCACATTATATAGTTTATTGCATTTTCTGTGTGATTCTGATCACTGATGATAACAGTGATGTGGGTGCATGTAAAACTAGTATCTTCAAGAATTAACCAATGCAGTGATTTACTTGAAACATGCTAAGAAAAGTATTGAGTTGTTAAAAGTGGCCTTCAATTAACACACTTGGTTAAACAAAAACAACAGCAGAACTGATTTTTAAGAAATATTTCATACTAAATATTTGTTAGAGACTAGCATGATGTGGGTTGCTCTAAAAGATACAAACATGGGGCAAGTGTAGAGAGCATATGTTGTAATACTATAGGTAATTCAGTGGTCATTAAAGTGTGCATAGTTTTAATCTTATGAATTTGTTTGAATACGGTTGTAAAGAGTAAAAATAATAATGTGTATGTGAAATTTGTGTGCATATAGACCTGCATTCTGTTTGTCATCCCATGCTGAAAGATGATGAATCTTAAGTTTCAGATTAGTTCACTGTTACTGTTTGAAGGTTACGTGCATCATCTAAAAAACTGAAACATCGTTGAATTGTCTGTTTTATAAATGTGGAATGTAACACTTTCTGCTTTTAAACACAAAGGTTTCCTAATGTAAAACAGATTCTTTGAAATTATGAAACTGCAGATGAAGTACCCCACACTCCAAGACCATTTGATGTTCATATTGTTAAGTGGATGATCCTGTGATTTTGTTCCAGCATTAGTATGGAGTATGGTCAAGAATCAAACGAGGACCCGAGTATGACATGTGATTGCTAATCATTCAACAGTGACATTTGTTACATGCAGCAATATCTCATAATTTCACTGGGATTTGCTATCATGGGGGCACGCGGTGGCGCAGTTGGTTGAGGCACTGTGCTACAAGCCGGAAGGTCGCAGGTTTGATTCCCAATGGTGTCATTGGAATTGTTCATTGACATAATCCTTCCGGTCGCACTATGGCCCTGGGGTCGACACAGCCTCTAACAAAAATGAGTACCAGGAATATTTCCTGGGGGTAAAGGCGGCCGGTGCTTAGGGCTGACAACCTTACCACCTTCATGTGCCGATTGTCTAGAAATCTGGGAGCCTCAACCTCCTGGAATCCTAAGGGCCTGTCCAGGCCTGTATTGGGATTGCTTTACCTTTACCTTGCTTTGCTATCATGCAAAGAAGACTTGAATCATCAGCATCAGCACTGTGAGAATCTCATATCTCACACATATTCTGCTATTTCTCACACCCATTCATTTCAAGTTGGTGATAATCTGTAAACCACATAAATTCTAAAAGGTTCTGACGATGGTATGTAACATTGAGAAGTAATGGGTTTCTGGACTTCGTCCATCGTCCGGAAATCTAAAATAACTAGATAACACAACGTTTGATCCCCCACATAATTTCTGCCCTACACCAGCAGGGTTTTTCATGGACCTGGTTTGGTGCACAGAATGTTTACCTCCTAGTCTATCTTTGTTCCACATCTGTTCTTGTATACGACAGTTTTTTTTATTGCTTATTGATCTGTTATCTTCCTCTGACATATCCTGGTCTCAGGTACTCATAGCTATGGTTTAACCAGCTTAGGTTGTCTAGTCATTGAGGTTAGCTCTATCTAAGTGACCCAACAAGGTAGGTGTCCCCCTCCCCCTTCACCTGAGGGCGGAAGCAGATCCAGTTTCCGAAATATCGTGTTATCTAGTTATTTTAGATTTCCGGACAATGGACGAAGTCCAGAAAACCTTAGTTATGTACCACAGAAGTTAGAGTCTTCTTTGTTTTTGTTAATAAAAGCTTATTTTAAAACACATAGAGAAATGGACACACATGAATATGATTATGTGATAAGCATATATTTTCTAAGAAAAAAATACTGTTGATGTTTCTGCCACAAGTTCTGTAAAAATTATTTTGTGACTGAGCTGTGTACGTGTAATACTTTATCATATAAATGTAGAACTCTGCAACCTTGTTCATGTCAGTTGAAATATTATGTATATACAGCAAAACATAGGGTATTTCTTATCACTGAACTGGACCTCCATAATTGTCTCCCACACTCAACCCTCAAAGCCTCCCAATTACTGTGGGATAGAACCTGTTATTCAGCTCCACTAAGGCAAGAATGTTACACGGAATTTAAATTAAGTACAGTGCTCAATACAGATTTTTATGGACTGCTAAAAACATTCACTTTGGGGAAAGTGGAACCACAAACAGTCTGGTTTTGCACTGCCATGTCAAACAACGGTAGTGGAAAAGCTTCCTGCAAAACAGTTCATCATTGAATGAAATGAATACACTGGAAATCAACATTTTACCAAAGATAATTGCATGGCATTACCTGTTGACCTGAAGAACACTCCAAAAAAGTGTTGATGCCACTTGGCTCTTCATGCAGTGCATCATAAAGCTTGGGTCACACCACAGAAGGAATTAAGTTACAATTCTATAAAACTACAGTTATATAAATTTTATGTATCAACATGTTGAGAGGAACAGTATACATGCACTTCCCAGCATATGAACAGGATACGTTCTGAACACCTGTCTGTAAGTCAAAAATACGAGAGGTGGTGGAATATACACCCCCAGCAGGTCAAGAGGGATTCAAATAGGTAGTCTTTCCATTGCAAAATAATAAGAACAGACTTTCTTCAATAGAATATAGAAATGTAGTTTGAAATAAAATTTTAATGATATGATTGTAGTACTTTGAATTGAAATTTTCTTGCCGTCATAATTTTGAGGAGTGGCTGTAATCCTTATGAGGCACAGTTATGTTAAGTAGTTATGTAAGCACTCAGAACAGTCGCTAAGCTGCTGCAGAACATAATATTGGTTGTGTGTGAAAACAGCTTGTCTACAGAATAACCAAAGCCAGTACAGTAGACAGTCAGTACTTTTGACTCTTCTACAGTGCTGTGGAATAAGTTATTTTGCATAGGAAAAACTAGAAGTCATTTTTTGGCAACAGTGCTATCAGCTGTGTGACATGTAGTTCAGCAATAAAAGAAAGACCCTGTGTTAAACATAATAGGTGAAGGTAATGTTGTTCCTGTGCTCCATGAAGCACTGTGCCATGCAGGCAAATGGTGGGGTGGAGCTACATCTCCACACATTCTTAACCTTGGCGCTAGATGGACGCAAGTTGTCAGCTACATGCCCTCACCCCTTTACCCTGGGTGAATGAGACCCCAGTCCCACTGAATAAGAGGCTGGATGGGCCCCAGAACTGGTCCAGACAGTTTGGAGAATAGATAAGTCTTCTGCCTCTGCTGGGAATTAAATCTCAATCATCCAGCCTGTAGCCTAATCACTATACAAACTGTACTGTCCTGGCTTCTATTATGTGTAAGAGTATATTGTAAATTCATAATAAAGAATAGGTTTACAGGACACAAAAATATATGTTGTCTGTTACAGCTAGAACCTTGGAGCCTGGGTGACAGAAGCTTGCATTCATAGTGTAATGACACACCAGAACATAGGATCTGACATCCATGGCTGTTACAGGAAATACGGCAGCCTTTTCATATTTCTCTCTTGAACAGTACCTCTTATCCCTACAGACACATAACAGTTAGTTATATGTGAAACATTCAAGTTACATAAATAGTCTGATACTGACCACAGGTTCTTTGCCATGCTATCACAACTAATGCAAAATACAAAGGATTCATTTGATAGAGAGGTAAAAGTACAGACCACAAGGTGATCCCTGCAGGGGGTGGGCATGTCTGACATGGTGTTGGGGACTGCTGGCCTACTATTAGTCAGAGCAAAAGACAGATCCACTACTACACACAGACTGAAAACATCAAGCATTTTGAGTCATGTCGTGAACAAGTGCACTATGTGAATGCTTTCAGGGTAGGTAGTAGCAACTTGTCATTTACCATGAAATCTTGCACATGCACATTATTGCATTCCTAGCAGGGTTCATCTCCTGGTCTGTGGAGAGTAGCTGTATATTATATTATTCACTGTAATTAACTAATCTTATTCATTTTCCTGAATAAGTTCATTTCAAGAAGGAACTCACATTAGGCTGTAATGCTTGAGTGTAAACATTCAATTACAGCCTTAATCACTGTTTGAAGGAAAGTTGCACGCCATACGTAAAGCACTTCATTTCCACAACTCTCCAATTTGTGTGTAATTTCACTGCAGTAACAGCTTGGGAGTCACACATCTGTCACATTCTGCGTGAGGTTGCTCTTCTTGTGTGCCTGGAAACAAGTATGCAACAAAAGACCGTGCTCACTAAGAATATATAAAACCAGGTACATCATGAGCCAGACAAAAACTTCTGCACATAACATTTCAGCACTCACTCAGTGCAGCTGAGAATGTATGGCCTAAGAGGATGTCATGCGTGAGAAGCTTGATATCAAACATGAAAAAGTATTCAGAAGCACTCTTCTTTCTTTGGACTTGAGTACATTGTGTATTATGTAATTAAAATACTGTGTTTCAGAAAATTAATAATGGCAGGAATGCACTTAAACAAGTACAAACATAATATTTTAAAAACGGCCAATTGTATTTTACGTTTGGGATGTGTTACAAGATGCGTGAAACAACAGATGGGCATGTATTTGACATTTTTGTTAATATTTAGATATGTGGGAAGTGTTTTCTTATATGCATTTTATACAGGCAGAGAAGCCAGCAAGTCTACTGTCCTGCTACATGTGGGAATTACAGACTGCTGTTTAAAACATGTTAATGTAAAATAAACAGAGTTGATGGTGTGATGCTGACACTTAGGGGTGATTTTGCCTCTGTAATTACGACTTATCATTACTGAAAATGGGTACAAGGATCTAAGAATTATATTCATTTTATTAAATGACTTGTTTCCAAAAATACCTGTGGTATAGTATAAAGATTAGGTTTGTGTACAATTTCAGAATTAAAGGTATTTTTATTGACATGATTACTTGCCTCTTCTGCTACTCTGTGCAGTTGCTCAGCCATGGCCTTTCCTGTTTCCTGCACCATTTTGTAAAAATGGCCTTCCTTGTTCTGCAGTAGTATATGTGGATGGTCATATTCCTACAATACAAACTTTTTTACATTACTCTTTAACCTTGAAAAATAAGTTTGACTGATAGTCTAATCAGTGAAAACTAACAATATATTCTAGTAATCCTATCTCAGTAAAGTCACATGTATCAAGTTCAGCAGGAATGAAGGTGACATATAGCAGAATAAAGTCAATATGAATCAGTGACAGCTTGGACTATCCCTACTATTATATGTCAATATTTTAAGTTAATGCCCTATTTACCCAAATATAAGATCATCTGCCTCATTTTAAACTTCAGGACAAATAATTTAGTGATTATCCAGATAAATCAGTACTTAGAACATTTCGTTATCTATCTGCCACATGTTGGCCTTTAATGTAGGCCTAGTTCTTTAATTCCATGGAATTATTAGTCTCTTCATTGTACTTGATAACGGACTTAAAATTGGCAATATTGAGACAGTTGCAAGATGGGATGTCAATAATAAAATGGATCTTCAAGAAGTGGGATGGGGAGGCATGAACTGGATTGATCTGGCTCAAGATAGGAACAAGTGGCTGGCACTTTTGAATGTGGTGATGAACTTAGGCCTTCACAAAATGTGGGGAATTTCTTGACTTGCTGATTACCTGTTAGATTCTCAGGAAGGAGTGAGTTAATCAGTTAGTTAGTTAATTAGAAACTGTTACATAGCATGATTGCATTTTGTTTCTACATGATCTTTCATAATTACCTCACATGATTCATTAAACTTTTATTTATTATTTACAGACCCTTTAAAAAAATACAACTTGATCACGATATATCATTTAAATATACACGTCCTTCATTAGTGGGCTCTTGTGAACACAGCAATGAAGCTATGGTTTCTGTGATGATGACAATGGAGAATTTCTGACCTGCTGAGTGACTGTCAGCTTCTCAAGAAAGAGTCTGCTCCATGAAATTAGTTATCAGCACAAATACAGAAATACAGCTTCATTCTACTAGCCAGTTAATAAAATTATTCATCAAAAGTTTTGTAGTATTCTTCATACAAATATTTTTATATTCTCCACTGATTTCCATTAACTCGGCCCTGTTCGGTGGTTTCTGGGGCCTGTTCTACAAAGACAAAGATTAAGCTGTCTTTTTGTTTAATTAACCGCATCATTAAGATGTGTAGGTGAGTGGAGATAGTGTCATGCATTTTAACCTTGGAACTAGGTGTTCTACAGCATACATTAAATCAGTTCTCATTGTCACCACGAAGAATCACTGTGTATCCAAGGAGCATCAAAATAAGAACAGCATTTATAAAGCCAATGTGACATCTGCAGAATGTTACAGTATGTGTGTTAGACAAGTACCTCAAAAGCAGAGCCATCAGCTAAAATCTAACAGCTCCATACCATCGATCCTAATAGCTAATTTTAACAAAAGAAGTATCATTTCATTTTAGACCCATTTTTCTTTGTTGGTTAATATAGGATTACCTCCTATTTATGCATCAAAATATAACAAAAAATATTTACTTGTTCTTGATTTTATACATTAGTAGGCCATTACCAATGTTCAAAATGTGACTGTCACTTCAAAATGTTCAAGAGAGAGTGATGGGCAAAGTTCCTCTGAAACACCGGTGTACACCTACAAAATTACAGTGTCACAACCCAGATCATAAACATTTGATAGTATATATGACACAAAATCAAGAAAATTATTGTTAATAATTTACCATAACATCATATGGACAACTTGGCACTGATGTTGGTATTTGTGCAAAAATTATCTTCTCTCACACTTACCACCATGATGCCTGCCTCCATGACAAGCACCTTGTCAGAGTCCATGATTGTGTTCAATCTGTGGGCTATTGTCAGTATTGTGCACTGCTGAAATTTTGTTCTGATAGTTGTCTGGATCAAGGCATCTGTTCTGTAATAGGTCAAATGTTGACTTAGTTCTCTGTATGTGCACACTCCATGTCACATACACAGGAAATGACTGCTTCAGTGAAGGGCTGATCACAGTGTACTGAACTTTTCATACATTGTCTGTCTGTGTGTGCAAGAACCGTATATTGCATTGATATGAATATGCTGAATTCAGATATTAAATACTGTATTTATGCTAAATAGAAATGTTCACTATCAGTTAAACATACTGATCTGAAGACTCTGGTAATCAAGATACAGACATACCGTAATAATTACCCGCACAAAGGTGAATAGCATTTAACCTGCTCTTCTGTAGCTCCCACATTTATTTTCTGACATCATAACAATAACATTAAATTATAACAAAACCATAAAGCAGCATACATATTCAATTTGAAGGGGTAAAAAAAAGTAAAACTTGTCCACAGCCTTGTATAGTGTCCCAATCAAAATCTGATTTTGACAAGAATGGGTTTCTTCAAAGTAATGTTCAGCTTTACCAAAATGTGCTGCGCAACCAATACAAAACAAAAATCACTATCATCATACAATAATGCAGGGTCAGTTAGGGTTCATTAGGCATATTAACATAGGAGAGGTTAGTTTTAATGGTCTTTACATTACCCATCATCTAGATTTATATTAAAAATGCATTTTTAGGTGTGCTCGCATAGTCACAAAAAGCGCCTATTAGCCTCGTCATGTCTTTCTGTCAACATGTATCAACCCAGTTCCCACTGGAAAATCTGTCAAGAAACTCCGAATTTGGTTAAAGTTGGGCAAAAATATCAGGCACTTTACATGAAAACCCAAATGTTTTTGTTGCCAGGAACATTAAATCACCATTAAAGCACTCTCTTCAGGTGAAATGGTATCAGGCTGTTAGGATAACCAAGAAGGTATAAACATTCTGCAGATGCACCACAGTGAGACATTATTCATACATTGCCTATGTTGTTTATATAAAATCTAGATTATGGATAATGTAAAGACATTAAAACTAACCATGATGCCCCTTCACCAAAAACTTGTAAACAGAACAAGTTATTCTGTCACTATAAAGTGACTGAAGAGGATGAGTTACTTGAACCACCAATACATACAGTGCACTCACAAGATGGTGTATAAATGAGGACTTTGCTGGTTATAACAATGTCAGGTACCTAAGCACTGCTTGTTAAATAAATGGTACATATCTCATGAACATGTCAGAATTCATTACATTCAAGACTGCTACAAATTATACTGAGTACATAATCAGCTCCATTCACACCTGCCACATCCAGTGAGTGGAGCTTCTTGAAGTCATAACTATCTGACACATAGAAAATAAAAATAGGAATCACAAATTTCAATGTGATTCACTAGTGCAAGAACTGATGTACTATAGAATTTTCTTATCATAATTGTGGCTACTGGCCTGTAACTTTAGAAATAACCCCGTCACATCACAGTTTTGTCCTGACCATCATGAAGATAACTCACCTCCATCCAGTGCCAAGTTAAGAATGCAACGAATTATACCTCTGCTCCCCCACTTGTACTCGTGGCATGATGTCCATTTAAGCACAGTGACAAATCTATCTACCTTTGCTTAGCTGTGCTGATCTGAACCCCATATCCCATGTCTTAATATTTACTGGTAACTTACTGGGGATCCACATTTGCTGTTGCTTCATCCAGAACTAAGATCCTATTGTTCCTGATAATTGCACGAGCCAGGCATACCAACTGCCGCTGACCAGCACTGAAGTTGCTTCCACCCTCATTCACAAAGAAATCTAACCCACTGACAGACTCTTTCAACTCAACCTGCAGTTAAGAAAACATGAATGAAAAATACTTCAGCATAATAACTGATATGGTTTTAGGGCAAGGGTCCACAAATGTTACACAAATCTAGGACCCACCTCAAAATTCTAAGTGTCAGATGGGTGATGTGCAGCAAGGTCCATACTGAGGACCCACAAATGTTAGGCACTGCTAAAGACATTTTAGACACCCAGGAGACCTGGCACCTGTTATTTGCACACCCCTATTTTAAAAACATGACTGAGTGGTGGTGGTGGTGGTTACTGTAGTTGTTTTGGGGTGGGAGGGCACAACAGCTGCTAAGGCTATTCATATATTCATACATGGTTGGCCGGTAATTTTACAGAAGCAGATCCCACTTAATAGGTAAGCTGATATATCATCAGACACTTCTAGGTTTTACAATACACAGTAGAGACACTGGATGATAGACACATCTGTATACTTTCAGTATTTAACTTTTTAATTTCAATTAACTGGGAATTTCAATATGTATAGTGTTGTTAACCTAAGCATTGCAATAAGTGAATGTATACACTCACTTGATGATGGTATGGCTGTACCAAAGCATGTAGTGACAAAAGTATAAGAGGTACTGTTGTGTACAAATAGACACAATGTGACGCTCAAATATTTAGTTCTAATTACACTAGGGTTAATAGATATGATTCCACATGTGAACTTCAGAAGCAAGTGTACATCACAAGATGTGCCCTTGAAAATGGTCTCAGGACAGAAACATGAAATAACCTTTATGAAATCAGTTGATGTTATATTTGATGGTTGCATACTTATAAACTAAAGTGATACAATAGTACAGTGTACAACTTGAAATTACTTTTAATGCTTAAACTGGTCATTGCAGCAGTGGTGTGCATTCAGGGTATGCTAGGTAAGCGCCGCTTACCCAGAAGAATTTAAGACAAAAAGTAAGTACAATATATAGGTAAAATATTTTGTTTGTTTCTGCCATTAGTTTCGCGTGTTTTCACATGCAAACACAGTTGCTGCAATAGGGGTTCCTGCAATAGGGTGCCCTACATCCCTACCGCTTAGCTCCGGTCACACGTTCCTGCAGTAGGGTATTTTACACAGCCACCGCTTGCCCTGGCCACAGTGCGGGGCGCATGCGTAACACACAAGATAGCCAGCAGGTCGACATTGTGTCGAGTCTGCCCGTTAATAGAAGCATCATGCGCAAGTCTGGTTAGGAAGCTGTTGTGGCTACAGCTGCCCAAGTGATAAAGGTTTTATGTGCGCACAGCACATGGCTTTTTCAGTGATTGTCAGCAAGAGAGTGTAATAGTGTTTTTTTTTCTTTGAATTTTTAATGTTATAACGGAAGTAAAAATAAGCTTGCTTTGTGTCACATTACATACATTTCTTTACCGTAAGCACGCACAAGTATGTAATATGCTGTAATACATTACTGTGTTCTTACCGGTCAGCAGAACTGCCATGATGTCTTACAATTGACGGTTTAAATTTAGAAGCATTATAATGGCTAACTCGGTTTGTGTGATTGAACAGTTGATACAGGAACCATTTCGGTGAAAGAGCTGAAATGAAAAACTCGATATTGTGCAATCTGGCAGACCTTGCCCTGATTTGCCTAGCCTTACAGCAACACACAAAGACAAACGTCAAGGTTACATTCGGCACAGTACTCTAAAACGCAATGGATTACAGGAAGTTCAAAACTTAACAAGTTGTATTGCTGGCCATGTTTGTTGTTTGCAAGTGAACAAACTGTTTGGTCCAAGAATGGTTATGACAATCTGAGTAATTTACACAATGCCATTCAAAAACATGAAAAATCAAAGTCACACATTTCTTTGTTCCTGCAATTGAAAACATTTGGAACTTCCCGAATAGACATCCAGCTTGATTCTCAATTATGTGCAAGTATTGTACAACATAATGAAACTGTTAAGAAAAACAGAGATGTTCTCAAGAGATTTATTGATACTGTATGCTTCTTAGCTACGCATGAACTCCCATTTCGTGGACACAATGTG
Source organism: Reticulitermes speratus (assembly GCA_021186555.1). Taxonomy (NCBI): domain Eukaryota; kingdom Metazoa; phylum Arthropoda; class Insecta; order Blattodea; family Rhinotermitidae; genus Reticulitermes; species Reticulitermes speratus. Next base: position 24,701,421 of record JAJKFL010000004.1, read on the forward strand.
GGTGAAGGCTCCCTTAACAGGGGTGTTTACCAAGGTGCATTGAACTTACTAGCCATTTATGATGCAACTCTAAGCACTCATCTCGAAACGTCGACCACATTTCGTGGGACTTCAATCAGAATTCAAAATTATATAATTTGTGCTGTCAGTGACATTGTTTTGGAAAAAATAAAGTCAGAAATTAAAAATGTTATGTATGTTTGATTTATAGGATGAACTATCTCTTTTGTGTTTAAATATCACATCTGTTCCGCTTGTTTTTAAAAACTATTTTAACAGCATACCCACTGTCACACCACTGCATTGCAGTTAATGCAAACCTTGTTATATTTCAGCCTGCAGTGCTGCTGCCTTGCTTCTGATCTCTCTGACCATTGTCTTGCACAACAAAGCTGCTAATAGACATCCAATTCTACTTTATGACTGATTACAGTAAGAAACTGACTGGTTCCAGAAATCAATTCCTGCTTTCTAGTAGTCAAAATAATATGTCTTCCACCGGCTGATGACACTGTGTTCCTGTTAAATTAGGCACTAATTTTAAACGCTTCACATTCCTGTAACCAGGCCTTATAGGTCACAAATGCATTACAAACTTCTTGGTCAGTTTTTAGCTTAGAGTAACACTATGTTCTCTGATGTGCAATTATAGGACATTCTAAATATTATGTAAGAAATACAAAATCTTGTGCTTTTCTCCAAGCAATTTATAATGCTATAAAAAAAGAAAGTCATTATGCAATTACAGGAAGAAGAAATATATGAATTCTAGGTTATGTGCATAGTTCATGATGCTATGAAAGCGAAAGCCATTTACAACTTACATCTTCAAGAGCGCTCCAAAGAACAGTATCAGGATAATCATGGAAAGGATCGAGATTGTCCCGTAGTGTTGCAGAAAACAGAACTGGTTCCTGTGGAATGATGGAGATACGACTGCGCAAGTGTGACAGACCAAGTTTCGCTGTATCCATGTTGTCAATTCTGATAGTTCCTTCAAGTTTCGCAAGCCTAAACAGTGCTGATATGATTGATGACTTGCCTGCACCAGTACGACCAACAATTCCTACCTGCAAAAGATCATGACATCAACAGTGTTAAGTTCTGATACCCTGCTGCATTGAATATACAAGCATATACTTGATAAACTACAGAAGTTTGTTTTCCTCCCCCAGCAAGATGTTAACAAGGTTTTGTCTTATTAGTGTGAGCCGAATTCTAAAGGGCTTCTCAAGGGAAGAAAGAAGCTTAAAAGTGGTGCCAATGTAACAGGTTGCTTCAAAGGAATCACATCCTTGTACTTCCTGTATGTTAAAAAGCATGAGAGAGTACTTTGTCTGACCTTATTCTACAGAAAACAGCACACAGATGTCTCAATGATAATTTAGCACTTGTTAGGCACTTAAGAAACCCCAAACACTGCCCCAGAATGACCAAGCAGGTGTCAGCACCTGATTCAAGTCGCCTATGTATTAAGTTGCAACACTGTGCTTAGTTAAGGGTCTAATGACCAAAAGGAATTGTCATTTTTCATAGCATGGCAATTGAAAATTTGGAAACTAAGATGTGATATAGTTACGTGTGAGGAAAAAAGTAATTTATGAACAGTGCCTGATAAGCAAAGGCACACTTTTTGTGTACAGGGAAAATGTAGGATAATTACGTGTACAGTATTTTCATGTAGTGCTCATGCAAATTGTGAGCTATAGTATATCAGGAATACCTAATATATTAGAAAAATTAGAAAAGTTTATTGGGTGTGCATGCAGTTGACAAATAGTTACTCACATTAGTGGGCATGTGGAGGAATTATGTTCACAGTGGAAAGTAAAACACACATCATGTATAAGGATGCTGTGATGGAGTACTGGGCAGCTGCTTCACAGTTTCATAACTTTTACATTCAGATTTCAGTTGCAAGATTATTATTTCTAAAGTAACCAAATTCACTATGTAACATTTTCCTCAGACTGGGTTTTCTGTTTGTACTTATATATCATTTCATTCCGTTTCATTGAATCTTAATTCGTCCCATAACTTTTTAAATTCATGATGTTTATTTTAGCCTAACATCAACAGACTGCATGGTCTTGCAGAGTACACTGTAACGGGAGTTCATTCTTACACCTACACACCTTCTGTGATGGCTGTATGCTGAAGTTAAGGTCCTCGAGTACTGGTGGGTCAGTTGGGATATACTTGAGGTTCATGTGTTCAAACTGGATCATCCCCTTTGCTGGCCAGCCAGATGGTGGCTTTTGGTCTGGAAAAAAGATATATTTCATATTGTTAGATGGTACTGTGAAAGTTATAAGTGTGACTGATGTTTTGGACATTGTTCATTGTCTCAGACTAAAAAACCCATTGAGTTTTGGAGACTGGATGACTCACTGGACCAGTTTACAATGCCCAAAATATCAGTCATCTCTGTTACAATACACAATTATCAAAATTCTTTTGAAGTTGAAGTACAAAAGTTAACACTTGGAACCCATCTATAAAAATGCAATCTATGGTTATTTAAGTGGCCAAAATGCTAAGCCTACCTATACAACCAATTAATTCAATCTCATGGGCTGACAAAGACTCAGGCCCTATGGGTTAAAAATGAGGAGAAAAGAATCCACTTGCCTGGATGTGTCTCAAGGTCTCTTTCCTTGACAATTTTAGTGTATTCAAGGACACGTTCTACTGAAGTCATTTGGTTAACAACTTCTGCAGTCAGTTTCACACCATGCTGCAGCATGCCATTCAGGATCAGGGACTGAGATATAGCCAGGCCAACATTACCACCCAATGTGTCTGCAAAAACATGCAAAACTTTTAATAAGATTCCTGCAAATGATGTGTTTGAGAAACCTAGGTGTGCAGGTAAAAATTCAAGTACACAAGAAATGTAATTTATAAGAATCTTATTACAAAGGTGCATTTACTATGATGAAATACAAAATTCAGTCATAGACAAAAGTTGGACAGATTTGCAATAAATGAAAACAAATTACCATTCTCACCACTGTGAACTGACTGGTCACTACAAAATAATGAATTTCAGTAACAGATGCAGGGCATGCTGCTAAACTGCAGCAGAAGGAGGCGAAGAAGTTTATATTTAAAAATGAAAGCAGTGACCATTCCTTTTTCCTCAACTTGTAGCTGTAATATATAGAGAGAATTTGTTGTCTGTATCGGGTTCTGTGCTGATGACAAATAAGCTTTGGATAAAAACTGTTACAATGAAAGAAATTCTAGAATAGGCCTAAAACTTCAATTATTCTAGTCTTTAGAATATCACAATATAGTGAAACTGAGATTAATTATAAATTAAGAACTGTTAGACATCAATACTTGAGAAGATATTCAAATAAAATTATAATTAACAACAGTGAATTCAGATGGCTTTTATGGATGTAATCTGTTGATTCCTGAAAACGATTTTAAAAAAATTCAAGTTTTTGAAATTATATACCTTAGACATGTGAATGGGATGGGATTATCATGCAGACAGAGAAACAAAGCACACAAGAGAAAGATCAAATACTTTTGAAATTAATAAGAGGATACAAAAGTGTAAGGCAGGTGAATTCATCATATTAAAACAAACAGAAGATATGTAGTTTGTGAAAAAAATACTGAAACACAGAGTGAATGGGAGAAGGGAGAATTAATAAGAAATCATTTCTAAAAATTTAGAGCAGGAACAGATCAAGAGGCCTAATACATGACACTGAAAAGCCAGGATTTTAAGAAACTGTCAGAATTACTCTGCGGTGGCGCTGTTAGTTGAGGCACTGCACTAAAAGCCGGAAGGTTGCAGGTTCGATTCCTGATAGTGTCATTAGAAGTTTTCATTGACATAATCCTTCCAGCCACATTATGACCCTGGGATCGACTCAGCCTCTTATAGAAATGAGTACCCAGAATATTTCCTGGGGGGAAAAGGCAGAGGGTGCGTAAGGCTGACAACCTTACCACCTTCATGTGGCGATTGTCTTGAAATCTGGGAGCCTCAACCTCCTGGAACCCTCAGGGCCTGTCCAGGCCTGTACAGGGATTGTTTTACCTTTTGCTTTACTTACTGTGTGATGTATTTACTACCCTTCCGAGCTATTATCACTCATCAGAATGTATTCACCTATTGCTTTCTAAAATTTCAAAAATTTCAATTTTAATTCTTTCTAACTTGGCATCTTGTACTACATCACCCTGGCACGAAGTCAATTACACTCTTCCAAATTTATAAATAATTGTTACAAATACCTAAAAACCTACTGGTCCTAGCACAGTGGTCAACAAATTGTACAAAATAATCTAGGAGCCACCTCAAAATTCTAGACACCAGACATGAAGCAAGATACATACTGGGGACCCATAAATATTACATGCCACCATACAAAATTTAGTCGTCTGGGTGACCTGGCACCTGGGATTTGTCAACCCCTGTCTAGCATAGAACTTAATGCTTCTTCAACCATTACAACTAACAGTAATAACTTAGCAAGTGCTACCACATGTGCACATGTGTGCATGCACACAATGTTGATTACATCACTCTTCAGATTTACAAAAACCGATGAGTATAGAATAGTTGTTCACATACAGTGAATTTTAAATGACACACAGGAATTTAAATGGACTGTCAGAATACCAACACGACTTTAACTATGACGTACAAGAGTTAAGTATGAGGCAAATTGTTCAAACTACCATACCACTGTCCAGAACCAGGAAACTGAGTGACACCACAGCTGTGAATGTTACACTGATGCAATCAAGCCAAAAGCCAAAAGCATTGCTTGTCTCAAGTAGGAGAAACCATGCTGATGTATGTACATCCTGAAAAAAAAAATTGTTGAATTACACCAGATTTATGTAAAGGAGAGTTCATCCAAGTGTGAACCTGTCAGCAGTGGGGTAGGGGCCAGTGGTGTGGCAGCCCCAGAATGCTGAGCACAGAAGGCTGCAAAATGAGCAAAAAATGAGTACTTCAAATGAAAAAAATGTATTTTCTTTGTTCAACACCTCTTAGAGTCTCCTTTAAAATAACATATTTAAAATTTTGACAATAAGGAGCTGCTAATAGAGATTCAATTTTTGTAATTATTATACTATGTCAGTAACTGAAAGAATTGTTCATATGATATTCTGTAGTTTTCTCTGAATTTCCTCTCATTTCATATTAAGTCATAAAACCATTTGGGACATTGTTCGGTCCGATTTCTTTCAGAAGTGCTTGTTCTAATATGTGCCAGCAACAGAAAAATCAGGTTAGTTTCGTTTTCATTCCTTTTGATGTAATGTGCACTGGCCTTACAACATACAAAACAGAAACACATTACTGTTTATTAAAGTTTCAGCCCAATGAAATCGGAGGAAACTTAAATTTCAGGCAAGAGGTTGAGAATGCATTGCACTTTATACCCACTTCAGTATGTGGAAACTCCATTATGTTCACAGAAATCTCTCCTGTTTTGTGTTTATATAACGTGTCTTTTTGTTTCCAATATTACTGATTCATTTGCTTCTTAATTCACCTAGCATTTATGAATAAAGAGAACTCTCATATTTGAATACTGGGACTCAAATAGTATGGGAAAAAATCATATAATACTGTCCCTTAATTTTTATTATAAGTTCATGGGATTATTTTTTCAGCAATAAATTCCTTGTCATTAAAATATTTGCACATACAGTTTATTTGGAATTAGTTTCTATGACAGAAACAAAAAGGATAACAATGCATTTTTTAAATATGTTATAAATTCATCTATTCTGTTTCATGAAGAAAAATACTTTTACATATAATTTATTAGGAGCAGTGGCATAGGTAGGTTTTTTGGCACCCTGGGCGAGTAATCTCAATGGTCACCCCTGAAAGCAATTATGAACTTTAAAAAAAATTATTATTTATTTATTTCCCTTTATCTGACTCAGTATTTAAAATATGTTGATGCCCAAAAAATGAAATTTTTTTGTTTTAAAACATTCATTCTACAGCCCTTGCCACCCCTTGGACTCTGCAACCCGGGGCAGCCGTACGACTCACACGCACTAATTACACCCCTGATTAGGAATTAAATTTTATAATAGTAAAATTTCCAATATTTTTAATACATCAATGTACAAATTGACTATTCTACCCAATAGAGTGCAGTAATAGTATTAGTAGTAGTAATAACCCCATCCAGACCAGCCCTGGGGTCCACCCAGCTTCCTATACAATGGGTACCGGGTCTCTTTCCCGGGGGTAAAGCGGCCGGGGCGTGGAGTTGACCACCCACACTCATCTAGTGCCAGGGTTAAAGAAAAAGTAGAGCTATACGTCTACTCCCCATCTGGGCCTTCATGGCCCGTTCTGGGGAGAACTTTACCTTAAGTAGTAACAACCCCTGCAATTGAAATGTGATGTGAAAATAACTCGTGAAATGTTGAATGTAGTAACAAAATCACATTTCAACCCAATGGAAAGCAATAGAGAAAGTTAAGAGTAAAAATTAAATCTGCCATCCTTCCTGCTGTTCTGAGGAAATTTGTGAATTTAAATAACATCTTCATGGCACACTGGGTTAAGCTGCTGTTTTTGTGAAGAAAAGCACACTTGTAATTTTGGGACATTCTACAAAAACACAGGTAACATTTCAATGTGAAATTTAACTGATGGTTTTGTTATGAGTAGAATTACAGTTGTTTTCTCTTTTTAACACAATTATTTGTAAACTGCTAGGGTGATAATATGAAAACTGAAGCAATAGATGCCCTTACCCATGGTACATGTACTCTGACCCATGATCATTAGTATGATAGTTACCATCATGGTTATTATTAATCGCTATGAATGATACGAAGGTAGGATAAAAGTGTTGGAGACCAAGTCGCCTAGTGATGTGGCATCCTAACATTACTTTTTTCTTTAGGCTGAATTACATTAGTACAACCAAGCCTTACCTAACGTAAATTCAGAAAGAGAACTATAAATACGTTATTTACAACAAGTAACACAACCTAACCTAAATGGGACATGAACATTGAGTGAGAACATTAATTAAGCTGCCTTGTGAGTGGATACACCACGTATGATTTGATTTAAGGTGCTGTGTGTGCAGTGCAGAAATGTGTTTCTTGGGATCGGCAGTGGGAAAGTAAGTTTGGAATTCTGAGACCGACAAATGCCTCTGGAGGCAGTAACGTTGCTGGGGTGAGGTTGTGGGGTGAGTACTGCAGCCTCTGAGGACATATGAGTCAATATTTCAAATGAAAAAAAAAATGATTTTCTGCACCCTACAAACTTTAAATCATTTAGCTCAGTAAAAGAAAGTCACAATGAAACTGTTGTTTTTAATTCTTAATTTCTGTTAGGGTGGCCATTGTGATTACTCACCCCAGATGACAAGGGACCTAGCTATGCCACTGCCTGGCAGCATAACTTATACTGTGCATGTCACTAAAAACATAATTTGCAGTTCATAGGAAACTGTTTTACTGCATTGATTTTTCTTTCTTTGGCTTTCATTACACGTCCCATTTGTCACTTAACATCACAAAAATTACTTCTGCCAACCAATAGTTTGTGAAATTTTCATTTGCCTTACCTGGTGACTGTCAAATTCTTTTCTAACCATTTCCTGTGCTTCAAATGCTCGGACTGTGGAAAGGCCATTGAGAGATGCAGATAAATGAGAAAACACAGGACTCCGAGCTGCAAAAATATTATCTTATTAGATTGCTGCAATTCTAAAAACCATAATACCAATAGCAAAGTTCATCTTTGACTTGACTTTGTCTGCCATCATATATTAAAGATGAAAATGAAAAATTAATGTCATAAAAGAGCAGCACTGCAAAATTTCAGTAAAAATAAAAAAGAAAACATGCTCTTAAAATATCAACATGTCATTGTAACCCAGAAGACTGGAATCTTCATTCACACTGTTGCAACAACTTCAAATCTTGCACTTCGAAATAGTTCCTCCCATTTTACTTCAGTTTTATGCCTTTGGTTTACAAACTGCACGGTCAGTACTTTTCTCTCACAAAGAATTTTTCCAACGTACTATGGATGTCATTGAAATCAGAGTTCTTGAATTAATTTCTTATAAATTTGTAGTTTATTTAACAACACTTTCAGGAACTCAGAGTGTATAGCATAGCAGGACTGGGTGATAGAGAATAATGAATTGCGAAGGACGTGAAAGGAAGCAGTCATGGCCTAATTTAAGGTACTCTTCCAGCATTTTCTTGGAGGAACTGAGAAAATCTACAAAATCCTCAGTAAGAACAGAAGGACAGAATACAGAGAAGCACAACTACCATTTCCCTCTGTACTACCTCTCTCTCTATTACATGCACCAGCACGCGTGCGCACACATTGGTGTCAGTGACTTACTTGTTCCCTCAAGCCGTTTGACATCTTGTGCTGTTGCCACATAGATCCCACGCACCTTGTAGAAGATGAAGCCCATTACAACCATAGGTATCAGGAGCCAGTAGTTGACTATGATGACCATAGTCAGGATTCCAGTCATTACCAGCAGAACCTGCAACAATCACATGCATTGGGAACTACCTAACCTAAGAGTTGATATTATGTGAGGACTCCATTCTGCTGGGACATGATGCCGTGTCTGCGGGTAATTAGTTCCTGATGTTTTTGGAGCCAGTATGTTCCTTTGAAATGTTGGGAACCAGTTGCCCACTATTGTTCTGTATCCACACCGAAGTCTCTAAGAGTATCTCTTACCCTCACATACTTGCTTTAAAATTTTATTTGTATTTCAATGTTTGGGAACACTTGAAAAATGGCATCTACATGGGGATCAGAGGACCTCCAAGATAATATGCTAAGTGTTCATGACTCTTAGTTTAAGCATGTGTGGGCCACTAATGCCTTGCTGAAGCATGTATATATGCCAACAGCATTTCTTGTGGAGATTACCTTGGAGAAGATAATGGTTATAACACTCTCAACATTTTTTTTTACTTTTACAGGGCTTAATATCAAGATGGGCATACTTTGCCACATCATTTAAGACTTTTCAATTCAAGTAACACCATGGACAAGTTTAAAGGGACACTATGTAACCTGTCACATACACAGAATATGAGCAGCAGTTTTATACCTGAATACTCTCTAGCATTGCCTTTGGAAGCTGTTCATCCACAGCACCCATGTCTTTGGAAAATCTGTTCAGTACACGACCTGAAAAAAAAAAGTTCCTGTGATAAATCTTTCATGTACTAGTCTGTAAGGAATATCCTGCTTCATCAAATGCAGTTAATCTTCTCTTAAGAACCCCTGGCCAATGCAAATTCTTCATAACACAATGTAATAGAAATTCATTTTTTTATTATATAAACATTTCTGGCACAACTCCCAGTGAAAAACATTAATAAATTAATCAACAAAAAAGTGGATAGCGCACAGTGAAGTGAAAACATAAAGATATAGATACCCCTGATGATGGTCAAATAATGACCGAAACATATGTAGGGTAACTTTAAGTGATATTTTAATTCAATAGTGCAGTTGCTGGTTGTTAAGTGAATTTTAATACCATAATGCACGGTGAACAAAAAGTAAAATTGATTTCTGGCACAGTTTAAGCACAGCATAACTGGTGAAGCATTCTCCCAATAATTCATTTCTGTCACCAGTGAGCTAACAAACCAAACGAATGCACAGCACACATTTCTCAGTTGTTATCTCTGTTGTCATTTTTATTCTGTGCTGTGAGAATATGCCTACATTAAAATCAGCTTTAACACCTGAAATCCTTACAAAATGTAATTCAACTTGTTTAATTATAGTTTATTCAGGCCTATCTGTAAATAAAAATGTAGTTAATGTTGTATGGTTAGCTACTGTATGTGCATATATTTATATTTCATGAGTTAAAATTATTTCTGATTCTTGGGTTAGGGACCACACCACATCTGATAACAGTACATACTAAAATAGTCTAGGTTAACACAGAATTCACTTCATTGCATTCACTGCATGTATCAGAATTCACCCACACTATGTTTCTTTATATTTTATCCTTATTTTGAAAAGTTTTCACAATTCCACATGTCAAGAGCACTGTTTTCCTTATCATTATGTTCATTTTATGACCTTTGCTATGTTTCTTATTTTATTATACTTTTTCTCCTTTCCTCTGTCACAAGGAATAAATTCTCATACTCATCAAACCTTAATCTTAAAGATTATATATTACAATAAAGCTATAAAATCAGAAGTACAATGCACTTCTTATGTGCATTGTACACATAGTTTTTCTACGTCCTTGAAAGCCCAACAAACACAATGAACCACTGAAAAATATCTCAAGCAAGCATCTCTGACGCCACTGGCAACCACAAGCTCTTTCCCTTAACCCCACCTCTTCTTTTCATAACATAGTATGTGTTTATTTCTTAATTATTTTATATCATACCAAAAACATGACGACTATGCTGTTTACAGCACATACGAATCATGTTTTATTAAGTTTTGTAATTCACATTTCTTGAGTCTGGTTTAAAATGTTGAGAAACTTTGAAGTACATAATTCACAATTCCCACAGAGAAGTGTCCTCCTTCACAACATGATAGTAGTTTGGCTGGTCAAGAAATTCGCTGGTTCTATGGAACAAAGATCTTCACAACTGTGTTCACAACAGCCCATCACCAGAAAATAATCTGGCCATTATTATCAAATCAGCACATTGACACCCTATTTCCTTACTGTCCAATATTAGCTGCCCATTTATGCCTAGGATTCTCTTCCTTTCAGACACTATAAGACTTTTATTCAAAATCTCTATTTATGCTACATGCCCCACCCATCCAACCGCATTTGATGGAAGAGTATAAATTATTAAGTTCCTCAGTGGCTACAAAATATCCATATAAAATTATCACAGGACCAATATATACCATGTAACCATGCATTATTTTATGTAGTGTTTACCTGAAGGATTTGTATCAAAGAATCTCATTGTTGCAGCCAAAATGCATCCAAACATAGTATCATGAAGAATTTTAGATGCTGTCATGCACACTTTAAAAAAAAACATGGAACGTATTGAAGTAATAAAAACACTTCCCAAAATGAATGCTGTGTAGACATATATGGCTGTATGTGTGTCTAACAAGCTCGGTAACGTGGAGTTGAATGCAGCTGCTCCATCAAATTCTAGCGTTTTGTTCTCAGACAGAGAGGGTAAGAGTGTCGTGAAATTTGAAAAAGGAATAATACTGTCTGTAAGATGAAGTATTGGAAATTCTGTGGATTGACTGAGATCTGTGGGTTTTTCAACAAAAGTGGTGCTGGACTGAGCATTTTCCATGGGACTGTCAGTGAAGTTCAGTGTGTCTCTTTCAAAATTACTATCAGCATAGTACTGCCGCAACTCTTCTTGGTTTGTCCTGCAACAAAATGAAGGATCTATACATGACATTGCATGTAACCATTTTGAGCTAAAAATAAGTGTGTTATTATAATTAAAACTTAACTTCCAGCCACTTTAAATTTTCATGCACATATCATAATCCAAATATTGCTACTTAGCTGCAATGCCTGATACAGGTAATACACTGCAAAGCATGACAACATGAATCCAGTAAAATGGTCATCAGAAGTCACTAAATTTTAAAGCACTTTCTTTTTTAATTATTTCATCAAGTTTTTATTCTTAGAATACAGACTTATAAACACACATAAATAAACTTCATGAACGGAAATAAACTCTTTCCTAAACAAATAAACCTTTTACTTTGCATGTAACTCACTTTTTATTCCATATGTTTTTATTGTGTTTCTGTGAATATGGAGACTTATTAAAGTCAAACCATAAGAATGCTGATGACACATATTGTAACTTTACTCTTGACTGTATATTAAATTACCCCAGTGTGCTACTGGTAATAAAGGAAGGTAGTGGTCTGTATTACTCACCAATATGTAACCCAGAAATCTGCTCCACTGGTGGCCATCTGCCCAATGATCAGGATAAGAATCAGAAGGAAGAGTATAAAGGGGGATGCACCAGACTGGAAGTACTTGAGGTAGACAGAAGCCTTCAGCTTTCCTTTGGCTATGAGCTCAGCATTCTCATCAGCCTCCTCAACTTCATCTTCATCCTCCTCAAATGACTGCTGCAAGATAATATACTGCCATGGTCCAAGCATGTAACTTAAAGCTGACATTCATATGCAATATCTGTTCTTAAGCAAGAAGGTACAGGTCTAATTTCCACTCATTATGCATAATATAGGGATATTACTTTATCTGACAACTACTGTTAGGTTACTTCCCATTGGATTAATTCTCTTCTACACACATGCCCACATATCGGTTGGGCTCACTTTTGCTTACTGGAGAATGCATGAGTCATCTTGTGGTTGCTATGTGCATTTCATAGATAAACACCCAGAATACAGTTGACACAGGAAGTGTCATGTAAATTCAAACAACAGGTGACAGAACAAAAGTTTAGGTTCCATTTCAGACAGTAAGAGAACACACAGATGACAAATGCATACTGCATCCATATGAGACAACCGTGGTTCACAAAATCTAAAAAGCAGACTCTGAATCAAGACTGAATTTTGTAAACTGGAACTGTCGTGGGATACACAAGAGAAACAGACAGTGCACTGATTCTGTTTAGCTGTGAAAATTGATTTTAACACAGTGGAGATGTGAACTCTCAGAATAAAAGGTTTCCCATGCAAATTCATGAAGTCTGCGCTCTTCTGGGCTATTATGCGGCGTTGTGTGGTAATTGTTTACTGACATTTCAGGACAATGTATCAGTTCCACCTTCAAGTGTCATGAAGTTCCATTACATAATGTTATGGTTGGTGTGTGGTGTGCTATGAGAGCAACTATAAATATTGGGTCCATTTCTTTCTCAGATCATAAATTCACACAGATATGTTACATCTGACAACAACTGTGCTATGATGGTATTATTTTGCATTAAGCTCTGGGCATTGTTTACACAGTGTTTTGGTGAGAGAAGAATAAGCAGGGGATTGTGGGCTCCTCATTTGCCAGATCTGAACCTATATGATTTTTACTTGTGGGGAATGTTAAAGGATAAATTGTACAGTAATAATCCTCACACGGAATATGACATGAAAGAAATAATTCAGAATGTAGTGCTTTCAGTTACACCAGCAGAAATTTGATGTGCAATGAACAGCATGTTCGTTACATCACAAAAAATATAAGCTAATGCATGAAGAAATGTAAACAGTATGAAGTCTTTAATTCATTAAAGATTTAAACCACTGCCTGATCTACTTTTTAATATATTAATATTTATTCAAATATATTTTGCAGTATATTCATACCCTCATGTAAAATGGTGGTGAGTCAGCTTGGACTGAAATGAAACTTGGTCAAACTGTGACTAAACTTAATAAAAATCCATTCTAATATACACTCATTCAGTGTCGCACAACGTGCCTGCAGAACAATAACTTACTTTTATAGAAATCTGAGTACTTAATTTCGTTGTTGTATTCTTATTTTCTGTTTCTTCATCTCCTCCTGCCAGAAGATGAGCGAAATCTGTTTTAGAAGCCACCAGATCCTTATAAGTTCCTTGGATTTCGATTTTACCCTGAAATTTCATTCAAGACATCAAATTTTAGTACAGTCTGCTGTGATACGATTAAATCTCACCAGCATAAAACTATAAGATTAAAATTCCTCAATGTGCTACAATTCAACAAATTTCATATTCATGACATTCACTAAAAAATCAAACAATTTTTTAATTTGTATTAAATTAGAAACATCAAATGTAATTTCAATCTTACAGAGACAAAATAAAAGACAATTAAATGTGCAACTTTATCATGCCAGTCCTAAAGAAAGCTTCAGAGAACAGTTCTGCATGATCAGCTGCTACTGGTAGATTAAGGGAGAATGACTAGTAAGACAGCTTGTAAGTAACTTGGTTGTAAGTAATAATTCTGAAGCAGAAACCACCAATTGGTAGTCTTTTTGCTAAACTCTATAAACTAAACTAATTCCTTGCCTTTTATGGAAATTTAAGGTCCATTACCATGTTTGCAACAGTATATCATTGGGCCCTATCTTCAGCCAAATTATTCCAACCCACACCCTCTTTAAGGCTGAGCTGAATATAATTCTTCCATCCATTCCCAGACCCTCCAAGTGCTCCTTTCCCTTCACGTTTCTCAATCAAAATGTTGTACTTATTTCTCAATGTTTCTACACATGACACATGCCAAATCCTTCTCATCCTCCATGATTTGATCATTATGATATTTGGTGAAAAGAAAACATTTTGAAACTCTTCATTATGCATTTTTCTCCAGTCTCCTACTAATTGCTTGTCTTAGTTCCAAATATTCACATACACCCTCAATTTATGTTATTTCTGCAGTGAGAGAGAGCAACTTTCACACTCATGCAAAATACAAGGCAAAATTATAGTTTTGCATACTTTATTATTTACGTTTCATGTAGTAGGTATAAAGACACAAGATTCTGAAATGAACGGTAGCAAGAATTCCCTGAATGTAACCCAAATGATTTCCGCATGAAGGTAAACCTGACTGTTACGTAAGTTCCGAGATATGTAAACTTTGCCACATTTTAAAAGACTTATTATTAGCTGTCTTCATAACATGAGTTTGTTCTACATTTGGGTGTTAAAAAATGAACATTGGCTTAGTTTTCTGTAAATTCTATGGTACACCAATATTTCAATAACATGTAATAGAGCTTCCGTGCTTTCCTTTATTGTATTTACATTCTATCCCAGAATATTTACAGCATCAGCACCAACAAGAAGGTGAAGTGTCCCATTCATTCCCTGTCCTCCCGGTTTTCCTGAACCCTCCTAATGACATATTGTACAGCAATAACAAAAATCCGTTAGACATTTTCTTGTTTTAGATAATTCTCAACACAAATGCATCAGACAAATGTTCACTTGTATGGAATTTACTAAACACATTTTAATTAGAGTAATTAATTCCATACACATAGAGAATTCAGTGAGAAAACTGTGAAATTCTTCTGTCATAACAGAATCATATACTTTCTTGAAGTCTATGAATAGCTGTTGTACAGTCCTATTGTACTGCAGTGAACTCAACAGAAATAAATATACCCCCATTAACAATAGGACATACAGCAGTTAAACAATCACTGCAATAGAAATACTAAGTTATGTATGTGTTAAGTACTTACGTTGTTCAAAATAACAATCAGATCTGCATCACGAAGGTAATGAAGTTGATGTGTGACTAAAATACGTGTCTTATTGGCAAGGAACTTGGAGATGCATTCAACAAATAAGTGTTTTCCAACATGTGTGTCTACTGCTGAAAGTGGATCATCTAGAAGGTATACATCGCTGCTACGATACACTGCTCTGCAAGAAAAAAAACATTCTGTATATACAGGAAAAACAACACACTAACTGTTATTTCTGTTTTACTTTTAAATACAGTGTGTACTGTAAATTATGAAATGCAATTACCAAAAATTTACAGAAAGATCAATAAAGGTAGTCTGTTCAAAGTCCAGTTCAAATTGACGTGGATCCTGTTTCTGTGTAAGTTAAGGTCTGTGCAGGCATTAAGTAGCAAATACAGAGTGAAAAGACCTCAGTAAGTAAGAAAGATCCTGGGACACATAATTTATATCGCATGGGAAAACAATGATGGAAGAACATGACTGACTCCTTTTCAAGAACGAGGTCCCCAGGAAAATATTCAAACCGAATAGGGCAGAGTAACAAGAAGTTGGAGGACACTGAACAGTGAGAAACTCCACGATCTGAATTCATAATCAGGGTGACATCAAGGATGATGAGATGGGCAGTGCATGTATGTGTGTGGCCTGGATGGTGCACAGGAGAAATGCAGATGGGATTTTGGTGAGAAAACCTGAAGAAAAGAGACAGCTTTGAATATCTAGGCATAGATGAGAGGATAATATTAAAATGGATTTTAAAAACAGGATGGAATGGTGTGAACTGAATTTAACTGGCTCAGTAGAGGGACCAGTGGTGGGATCTTGTAAACATTGTAATGAACCTTCAGGTTCCACAGAATGTAGGGAATTTCTTGATGAGAGAGCCTTAGCGTCTAAAGAAGGAGTATGCTCCATGGAGTTAGTTGCATTAGTCAGGGAAATCATTATTCCAGCTAGTACCAAGTTTAATAAGAAAAAAACGAACTTCAGAAACTTTAGGAATAGCGATGACATGAACATCATTTACATAAAAGTCAACTACCCTTTACATGAAAGTTACTTTCATATTTTATATCATAGGATTCCTTTAATCTGGCACCCCCAAGACTGGAAAGATGCCACGTTATCAAATATTCAGAATTACAAAAGAGTATGTATACTGACCTACATTCTTACATTGGGATGTCTCCTTCAG
The DNA here is from genome assembly GCA_021186555.1 of Reticulitermes speratus. Taxonomy (NCBI): domain Eukaryota; kingdom Metazoa; phylum Arthropoda; class Insecta; order Blattodea; family Rhinotermitidae; genus Reticulitermes; species Reticulitermes speratus. Next base: position 24,717,837 of record JAJKFL010000004.1, read on the forward strand.
CTGCTGGTTCAGAGGTATTATGGTACCCTAATATGTTTTCTTGAGTCTCTTCGGTTTCTACCAGGAATGCTGCAGGAACAGGAAGCTGTGCATTAGGAGTCTTCACAGCAGAAGAAGTTGAAAGAATAGGAGATACGGGGCCAGGAGATACCACAACAATCAATGTAGAGACACTCTCAGAGACCTTTTAATATCATTTTCTAACTTGGGACTGTTTTCGTTAACTGCCAAAGTGTCAGAATTTCCAGGGTATCAGCATCCAGATTAAAGGAATTCTGCTGTAGTACTCTTAAAATATCTGTTCGCAGTTGACTGAAATTTGTCCACTTTGCAACAACTTGTTCTTCTTTGATATTGGACTATATCATAAAACAGAAAAATTTTCATTGCCACATTGCTGTCTAAGAAACTCTATTATTCCCACATATGTAACCAGTCTCAACAAACCTGGCCAAATTGATGCGGGCTCTCTGACCACCACTAAGGGATACTCCTCTCTCTCCAATAATGGTCTTGTCCCCATGTGGAAACAGTTCAAGATCTCTCTCCAGAGCACAAACTTGTATCACTTCTTTGTACCTATTTGCATTATATGGTTGTCCAAACAAAATGTTCTGTCTCACGGTTCCAACAAACAGCCACGGCTCCTGTGAGCTGTATGCTATATCACCGCCAACCATACATGAGCCACTTGACAGGGGCAATTCCCCAAGTACTGCCTGGAGCAATGAACTCTATAAAATATAATCATATGTCTGATTAGTCAACTGTACTTTGTGAAAAACAGGAACACTGAACTGCAAAAATATGTTTTTGTGAAGATATTTTAGGAAGCAATATTGGAATCTCTAATTCTGAACACTCTCCAAAGAGAATAGGAGCCAGGTGTAAGGTGTGTTTGTTTTTGTAAGGTGTGGATGTTTTTGTAAGGTGTGGATGCTTTTATAAGGTGTGGATGCTATTGTAAGGTGTGGATGTTTTTGTAATGTGTGTATGGTGTTCTAATGTGTGTACTTGTATTTACTGTATGTATTTTGTTTTGTAATTTGTGTTATAGTTTGTTTTGTATTGTTATTTTTATGTATATTGTATGTCCATTTGTATTGTGTGTACTAGTGTAAAGACTACTGCCACCGGGTGAAAACCCAACTGCAGTAAATAATATAATAATAATAATAATAATAATAGCATAGTGGGTATGGTGAGAGGGCTATGGGCTGGACAATCTGGCATTTGATTCCTGCGAGGGGCAAGAGTTTTTCTGTCCTCTGAATCATCCAGACCAGCTCTGAGGTCCACCTTGCCCCCTATTGAAAAGGTACTGAGTTCTCTTCCTCCATGGGGAAAACAGTTAGGTGCAAAGTTAACTACTCACCTCCTTCTAGTACCAAGGTTAAGAATGGGTGGAGCTATACCTCTACTCCTGCTATATGTCTTCAGGAATGAGCAGGTAACTTAACCTTCATGTTTACCTCCAAACTGAATATCAACATCAATAGTCACATAATACAGCTCATTAACAGTGCACCAAACATGAGAATGATTTGAAAAGTGAATGCTTCCCAAGAGGTACTATAAAAATAGTGAATTCTATAAGCCTACTTTCCTATTACATAAATTTATAGTTCCACACATATAACCTTAAGAATATGCATCATGTATACCATCATAATTTACAAGCAATAAGTCATATGTAATATAGAGGCACGTAAGTCACCTATCACCGTAAAAAATTTCACACGTCTCATTAGTTGATCACCATCAAACTAAAGGCTAAAAAAAAGATTCTGGATTGGCCACAATCTTGTTAATTTACATTCTACAAATATATTTTCTTAATAAAAGTAATTTTTTTTTTCAAGATCTGTTATCATACATAATTTTGGGACCTAGGAGGAGGCAGTGCTAGTGTCACTACTGCTTGACAAAATCACACATATGCCATGTTATTACTGGCTGCAGAAAACTCAAAGTGATACTGATATCCTGCAATGGCAAAATATTCATATCAGATTCACATAACCAGGCAAGTGGTTCCACATTTAAATGACGGGCATGCTGGCTTACACACACACACAAATAATAATCTCATAAACCTACTGTTTTTCCTTTCTTAGGAAGTGGGTTATGCAAAGTATTGTTTTCATTTCTTATTCATTTGGTATTGATTGTGACATGTCATATTCCACAACACATGAAAGATGCAGCAGAAAAATATCAATTGAAAAAATAAATTACTATTAACAAATACATTATACAATTAATAATGCATATTTTTCTTCCAAGATCAGTACTATGTATGGTAATGCAACAAGGATGTTAAGAAATGAAGCCAGGAAAAAACAGAAACATCCCAGATAAGGTCACATATTGGTGTTAGGAGTTATACTAAGAAATGGAGAAGTAAGGTAATAAACAAATATCTACAAACAGAAATGTGTTTACAATAATTTTGAGAGGACCAAAGAAACTGGAAAAAAGAGATAAACAGTATGAATCCTGAAGGTTTAACACTGCAAACATATTACAGCCCTATGAGACAATTTGACTTAAGCCAACCAAGAAAGAAATGGAAGGACAGTTTAATTAGCCCAGGAATAGGATTTTGGCCCAATTATTGTTACAGTAGAAAATTGTTACACAAAACTATATTAATTTTTAAATATCCCACATGCATCAAAAAGGGTGTTTAAAGTATCTAAGAACACAAACATTCTTTTAGCAAGCACGTTCCTGAAAACCACAGACGTTTTTCAATCACAGAAACTTTACATGTTCAATAGCTTGGCAGTTAAGTAACAGGTTCAGAATGAATAATTACAATAAGTATTGCTGATATAAAACATACACACATTAAACTAATGGAGTTCAGCCCATTATAAATGGTGCTTTCTCATTTCAAATTACAACAATGCAAACACTGAAATCACCCCACATGTCTTTCAATGATACTATAATAACAGGCCTGGCAGTCACATTGTTAAAAAGTTCCAAATTTTCTATTTTAAACTTCAATAAAAAAGTGAGACTTTTTCAGGAGGAATGACTTTATCCTGGTTTATTCAAGTCCATCTTTACGTTCTCTGCCTCTTGCCACTGCCAATGCCCCTGCCACTACTGCCACCATCACCATCATTGTTATCATCGTCATCATGGTCACTGTCATCACCATCACTATCACTAAAAATCCAAGTGTTTGATCAAAATCATTCTTCCACATACCGTGCTTCCTAATACTGTGTCTAGCCGGCCTTTTTGGTACATGAAAATTGATATCCATATTTTTTGTGGCCTTCTTTGTGTCTGCGTTGATCTTATTTTTGGGTGATAGGGTCTTTATTCCTTTAATACGTTCTTCCTAGTTTGTTTATACAACTGCATGAAATTAGTTTCAGGTAAAATTCTTATTTGTGCCGTTATTTTGTGGGTTTAATACTCTCTGTACTTAAACACGCTTTAATCCAAAGTTCTAAGAAACACTTTTCACACTTACCTTGCCAGAACCAACAGGCCCTATGACAGCACACAGCTTGCCTGGCTTTACACAGATCCTGATATTGGTGAGAGTGTCAGTTATGGAGTTGGGTATCCACTTGGCAGACCCATTTCTTATGTAGACTCCGTACTTCTGGTCTTGTTCACCGTTGTTTGTATTTCTGTTATTACTACCCTGCATCTCTTCAAGAAGCAGGAAATTCTGGATTATGCGTCAATATAAGATTAGTTTTAAAAAAATTCGCATTTATGTGCTTAAAAGTGGCAGCAGTTAAGCCATTTTTGTGATTGGTCTGACATTTAGAACAGACAATGGATACAAAGGGTGTTGTACAATTTTTATTCAATAAAGCCTTCTTCCTCCATTATGTCTGTCAATAGAGATTAAAATTCTAGATATTTCGGAGCCATAGCCACTGTATGTATTGACAGCCTACATCTGTCACTCATAACATAATTTCCTGACAATAGAAGCCAAGAGACTTTCAGCAATATCAGTTAAATTTCATACTACAACAGTAAACTACAAGAAAAAAATTAATTTCTGATGTACTGCATTTCATTCTGCAAATCAACAACATAAGCAAGATGATTCACTTAGACACAACGTTATTGTTGTGTTGTGTATCAGTGGATCCTCTTTCTTGAAAGAAATAAATTCTATTAGTTATCACGACAATTAGAGTGAAACCTATTTTAGATCTGTGATGTAAATATGTGTCATTCCATCCATCTTCACTAAAAGTTTCATAACATTTTTACATCATTGTTTGTAGTATGGAATTACCAGTAATTTTTGTGTTAAAGTGTTGTCACATCAAGAAAGAAAGTAAGATCTTATGAACTCTACTTATATACAAATCCTGTACAATAAATAGATCTTACTGTGAATAACTACAATTATAATAGCATGATATCCATTTACACATCACCATTAATTACTTGTGTACTCTCACCTCTAGTCTCTTTATGGAGACTTTGGTCTCAGCCGCTAGCTGCACGGCCTGTGGATAAAAGATGGCCATTGACATCTGCAGGATGTTGTAGAATTGTGCCATGGCAAACACCTACAAGAATATACACTATACAATATTTGATGTCAAAATTAAACATTCTGTGCATTCTTCCTGTTCTACACCTACAAAATGTATTTTTAATGGAGTTATACTGCCTACATAATGCATACATATTCTTGAAAGTACTGGAATGCTCCTCCATCACAGGAAAGTGGAGTAACAAACGATGTACAAGGAACAGGTAACAAAATATAAGGAAATCTCACAGCATGTTATATGTCTAGGTGTACTTAATTACCAGTTGCAACTGAAGCTAATGTCATCATGCTTTAAACTAGGTAAGTAGACTATAAGTGATGTTTTAAACAAACAGCAAACTCCAAGCAGAATTGTAACTCAGAAATAGTAATGAAATGCTAGCAAAAACAATTGACAGGAAAGTAAAATGATCATGTTAAGTATTATTTTAAAACGACTGGTGTCAAGAGTTCCAACACAGAAGAAAGTAGACGGGCATCTTCTGAGTACATATAAAAATATGTATTTCACTTCATTCGCAACTACTGATGTTCCAGTAGGTTTGAAGGGAGAGCACATATATCTGAATGCTCATCTTAGTGTTACATGGCATATGCTTTCTTAACATAAGACAGTCAAACATAAATAACAAACTTCAGTATTTGAAATACAATAATGCACAAGACTGAAGGAGGTAATTACCTTGTCAGCAGAAATATGATGACCCATGAATGAATACGAGAGAAGAGTAATGAAGAGTGATGTTCGCTCTGAAAAAACCATTGTGGAGAGGAACAGGCCTTTTAAGTAAGCAGCACTGGTCAAAACTTTGATCTCATGCCTGCCAACAATACAGTAGCACATGACAGTCACTTGTAAGCAATTGAGTAATACAAAGAACATAAATCACTAATAAACAGTAAGTAAACCAAGTGTCTGAATTTGAGTAGTATTCTTCTTACTATTATTTCACTTCATTTAAAAATTCTTATGTAAAAATTTAATTATCTGAGTTACCTCTTTCTAGTAATATTAATAAATTACTCTGTTTTTTTCTTTGCAAGAAGGATTAAAATTCCCCCCCTCCCCGAAATAAATGTTGTTAAGTGTCCCGGTTTTTGTTTCTTAGAAATGGGATACCTAACCACATGTCATTCCTCCACTTCAATCTAAGCACATGGAAACCAAAACCATTTGACTCGCCATTATAAATTGCTGTCTGTGATTGCTTCACATTGTGTATAAAGAAAATACAGTACAGTAATCACAGATCAGTCACCTTCTAACAATCTGGACCATCTTCTCAAAAGGTTTCTCCCATGCATACATCTTAATCACCTGAATTCCAGAAATAATCTCACTCATAAGCTGAACCCGTTCATCAGTGCGTGTAGCAATCTTGAAGCGTAGCTTTGATGTCAGTTTACTCAGGTAACCTGAAAATTAAAAATCATATGTGAAATTTTTAAAAAATTTTGCATTTTTTCTGCTCAAAAAGATATAAACTGTACAAAAGTGAAGGGAAAACTTAACAATATTAATCACAGTTAGCACTTGAAATAACAAAAATCAACCAGATTATTTTTATTTCATGTATATACACAACATTATAACTTCACCTTGTCTTTACTACCTACAGGAAACACTACGGTTATTTCATAATCTCAGGTTAAAATATCAGACTTACGTCAGTACCAAGTATGAATAGATTCTGAAGAAGTAACACAATTTATTTCAGCATCTAACTCTATCAAAAAGAGCCATTCATGAGAAGCTAATATGTCCTCAGTGATTCAAGAAATTCGCCACATTTTTTAGAACTTGCAGGTTCATTAATGTCATACAGCCTGCAACTTGTCCCTGTACTGAGCGAAATGAATAGAATCCACCACACCCTCCCACTGTATTTCTTTACAAACCATTTTAATATTATCTCCATATATGCCTAAGTCTTTGAAGTAGGCTCTTCCCTACAGATTTCCCAACCAAAACTCTGTATGCATTTCTATTCTCCTCCATATGTGCCATATGTTCCACCCATCTCCTCCTCCTTGATTTGATCATCCTAATAACATTTGGTGAGGAATTTGAAACGTAAAGCCCCTCAGTAAGCAATTTTCTCCAGTCTCCTATTACTTCCTCCCTCCTAAGTCCAAACTTCCTTAGGACTCCGTTGTTGAACACTCTCTGCCTACGTTTCTTCCATCAATGTCAGTGACCAAATTCCATACCCATACAAAACTACAGGAACAATTATAATTTTAATCATTATGTTTCAGAGAGCAAACTTTATTTTACTACCAACTACTACAAAAAAAGACATGTCTTCATGATATATATGTTTCAAACTGGACTCAGTTTATCTTCTTCAGGAAGTGTATATAAGAATGGAAGCAAACAAATTTATACATAAATTATTTACATAACACTGGATACTATGAATAAGAACGCTACAAGATGAGTTGAGTCCAGTTTGAAATATGTCAGGTAATATAGCATAAATACACGTGGATTTATTTTTTGTGTTTAACATAAGTAAACCTTGTGTAGCAATACAATGGTAAGAACTGAAATGAGATTCTGAAGAACTTACTTTGTACAGGGACAGTCTGAAGGAATATGGCAAGAACACCAATGAGAGCTGACCAACCAACAGCTTCCCATATGAAGTAGGTAATGACAATTGTCTGAATTGGTGTGATCCAGACAAAATGAAGAAACAGGGTAACAAAGTCAAAGCGGTTCACATCATTGGACAGCAAATTCACTACTTGACCAGCTGCAGTCTTTCCTTGGGCAGATTTACTTAGACGCAGGATCTGTGAAATTAAGTTTGTTGCTGTTACTATGTAAAATAATTGATAAGTATTAACAAAATAGTTAGGATTTTCAGGCAATCTGACTGCCTGTGCAGTTTAAGATGCAAATGGTCTCAGGTCAAACAGTTTTGCACTTGTCATTTTTTATTTTGTGTATGGCATTTCTTATGATTATAAATTATCCCACATATTGCCATAATCCTAAAGTTTAGAGGTCAATCTTGGATTCGTCCCTAATGCAAACCAAATATTCAAGCTGCAGAATCCTGGAAGCAATTGAAATGGACACTGATATTAAGAACTATCTGTATATTGTTCATCCTGTCATGTGTAGTATCAATAATGGCAACAGTGTTCAGTCTAGCATAACTATTTGATGTATTAACAATGCAGCCAGCTACATTAAGCCACCATACTTAGAATATTATGCTCCTTATGTAATAAGTTGAGCTCAACTCTATGTTACTTGACACTGTAATTTATTACACATGTTGCAATGTAAAGTTCACCCTATATCCTGACATGAAGGCACAGATGGGGATTAAAGGTAAAGCTCTACTCTTTCTTTAACCTCGGCACTAGATGGGGGTAGGTGGTTAACGCCATGACCCCATTGCTTTACCCCCAGGAGTGACCTGGTACCCATTGCATATGAGGCCGGCTGAGCCCCATGGCCGGTCTTGATGGGTGTGGAAAATCTTGCCCCCACTGGGATTTGATTCCCGGACTGTCCAGCCTGTAGCAAGTCACTATACTGACTACGCTATCCTGGCCTACTACACATGTTTTATACTACTTTTTGATTTCTTATAGCCTGAGGATGATATAGTTACCAAAACATGTAGCTTTATCAGTTGTGTTAATAAAAAAGTAGTTATGCTAGACTGAATGCTCTTGCCTTTATTGTTAGGAAAACATCAGAATAATTTGTTTCAATTTTTTATTTTTAATGTTGTTGACTGCTGGTGTACACCCAGAATTTTTCTTTGGGTGGGGGGGGGACTGGGGGGGGGGTGGAGACTCGCCCTGAGGCTATATATAATTTATGTTTGATTTTAAAAATCGTGTTATGAAAATCTTGTAAGTATATCTGTAACATAACACTGTTTGCAACTGCATTTATATACATACAAATATAACTACACCTTCCATGACTCACTCACCTAACTTAAATTGCAATGTCTAATCTTCTCTTTTTTTTTTTATTTTATCTAAGGTATCCTAAGATTTCTTACTTCATCTCTTAAAATTCTAACGTACTAGTCATAAGCTGATTTCAGTGGCTGATTTCAGCTGAAGGGTAAATGATGTAAAACCTTTAACATCATCATTTTGATATGGGAGGACTGCAGCTCAGCACCCCCCCCCCCCCCCCCCCGTCCTTGGGTGCGCCCCTAGTTGACTAAATAATATAATAATTCCCAAATTCTAATGTGACACAGAAGGTTCTTTACTGGTCCATCTGTTTGCCCATTTTTTCCAGATCTCAGACTTCCGACAACAAACTGTCAATAATTTAATTGCTACCGTAAGATCACTGGACAATAAGTTGAGATACTCGTAATTTGTCCCTCATCAGTCACAACATTAAACAGTCTCTGCACCTGTCTCTGAAGCATGTAACATACACAGAAGTATCATTAATTTCTTATTGTTTGGTGTGTTACATTTACTTCCAGTGCCATCTTCAACATAAAAGATCATGTTTTGTGAGTTCTTCAATATTAATGAACGTTTTAACTAAAAAATCAAACTCATAACGATGCAATATACGATATGTAATATTATAGTTTATGTAATACTGTGTTAGCTGGACAAAATTAGACTTTTTTGTACTGTAACCACACAACAAACAATCAAGCACATAAACAACAAATTCATGTGCTTATTGACAATTATTCATCCTAACAGTCTACTAATTCTTCTGGCCATAAGTATAAATATTCATTACACAGATTACCAAGTACAATACATTTTACATATTTGTTGTGAATTAAATAGCGTCCAATTATGACAAAACATTCCTAATAAAATCAAAAGCACTAAAGTTTATTATTTATTGGCATATTTGGAATACTAATAAAATGTATTACATATTAGCCTTTTTCCCAGTAATTCTGAGTGTACGTTATTACAGTATGAAAATGCACGTTATGATTTGGTTATTATTGTTACTGTAAAGAATGCTGTACATCTTTCGTGACACGTCCAATTCATATTAGTAAATGAAAGAAAATACAGCCTTGCCTCAGTAAATTTCTTTGCATTCAGAAATGTCTGAATCCACTCTCAATGCAATCACTTTTATTTCATAGATATTACACAATCCCTTATCACAGGAATGTGTAGAGGACTTTCTTTAAGGATGATAAATGTTTTCTTATAATCACTGAAGGTGAAAAGACTTTCAGCACTGAATAAGGAACAGTAAAATCTATCTCACACTCAAATAGCATTCTCATATTATTGTAGTGTACCTCATTTCAACAGATGGGACATTAACAAGTGAGGTGCAGCAGAATAACCATTACATTATTACTGAATAAACACTGACACACACATCATGCTAATGGACTCCCCACTGACAAAAACCCAAACAGTGAAACTTTTCGTTGCTTTAAAGGTATTACACAAAGGGAAGTGAAATCATTCAATCTGAAGATAGAGAAAGAAAACACACCTTGCGATAAATCATTGAACAGCAAGCAATGCGTATTCTCATACCAATCTTCTGACAAGCCAAGAAAGAATGATGAGTCAAGATCACGGAGAAGATAGTACAAAGGATGAGAGCTCCAGCATACATATAAGCATCATCCTTAGTTACTGTCGTGCCCTTGCTGAAGAAGAGGATAAACTTTCCTAAGAAAATAGGTTGAGCTACCCTGAAATGAAAATATTATGATTAAGTTATTACAGACCACCAGCATACTAGAACAAAATAAAAATGATATGGAAAATGTCAAACTGTGAACACTACTGCTTCCTTCCCAAGCCTTTCCAATTCATTTACAAATCACCCTAACCCTATGCTACATACGAGTAGTCTCTGATTATGACAGTGTAGTAATACAGACCACAGAAGACTGCACCACCTGTACGTCATTCCTGGCATGGTGCTTAATCAACTGAGCACAGAGTACCTTTACATTTTACAGAGTAACATCAAGTCCAAACAAAAACTGCAATGCGAGATTTGAGGTTCTCAGAGCTCTGTTTCTGAGGTTTCACACCTTCTGGGATGTGGCAGTGTATCATTGGGTGAGTGACATTCTCCTGGAACTTCTTAACGTAAAGATGAAGGGAAGACTCAGTGTTATATCTCAGAAGACCTGAATCTTCACAAGCTGCATTGTCATATAACCCTTCGCAAATCTCATTCACCAACCTTAACACAGCTGAGAAGAGGAGTTGAATCAATCCAACAAAAATGTAGAACCGACCAAATGTCTTCACAATTGCCCGTAACAACAAAGGCTTCCTGTTATTTTCTTTTGCACTTATCATTTCCTGATTCCAGGACCTACAAATAACAAACATAATAAGTTACAAATTCCCATAATCAGGTAGCATGTGAAGATATGACTTCTGAACGCGGTAAACCTTTGCATTCCTAATTCCATGTACACAGTATAGCATGAAACAAATAAAAAATACTGGCTTAACCAACAATTTGTTTATATGCCTATCAGATTTGCTAAAGTATTCATGTTACCATACAAACTACAAAGGCATAGTTACTTATTTCTTAAACACAAATTAATGTACGTGGTTATGTCATTAATTCTAAGGTTGATCCTGCAGACTGGGATATCTACATAATTTGAAAACACATACCAAGTCCATTATGGAAGACAGAAGAGAGAGAGGACACAGATTAGAATACAGTGGAAAAGAAGAAGGCAAACCCATGAAAGGGTAAAACCAAGATCAGGAAGACCATAATGATAATTTTTTTAAAGAATGTCATCCCGTTATGGTGTTAATAGTACAAAAATTAAATCAGTACCCATCCAAACACAACCAAATTCTATTTACTATATAGAACCACAAGATTCGACGTATCTCAGGTCATCCTCAGGTTCACAGTTGGTTTATAAACATATTAAGGAAGAAATATACATTATGTAAGTTAGGTCAAAACATGTAGTTCTATACAATAAATAGAATTTAGTTGTGTTTGGACAGATACTGATTTTTTTTGTACTAATGAGGATTACTGTGATCTCGGTTGTGATGTCGAGTATTGTGGTAGAAATTTACCCACACTTCAGAGACGACCATTTCCTCTATCTTATACCCTGAAGATGAAGGCAGCAGGTTTCGCCGAAACACACGTTAATTTCTAGCAGAGTACGGTAATCTTCAGGGTTGCAGCTGGGGAGATCCAAAATTGGCACAGAAGAAAATTAATTTAGATGTTATACAGAGCCTAAGGCAGGGGTGGCTCGTCCGTAAGGGCTGCAGGGCTGCAGCACTCCCAAAAATGTTGGGAAGAATTAAACTACATATCTGAATAAAACTATTCGTTAGGAGACACGTACATTCTTTAAAAGAACATTAATTAAATTATTTTAACATCAAATATGCGCGACGGACTCTAAGCGCTGCGGACAACACAGCTGGCTGCGGCCTACCCAGGCCTGGCGCGCTGGCTTCAGCACGGCTAGGCCGAGTGGTGGGAGACTCGACCAGTTAGGTCGGTGGGCGGGCGGGCTGCCGAGAGCGGGTTTCAAGGAGACTTCATATATCTGTTTACTTTTCCTAACGTTTCAAACGCTGGAATTTTGATAACCATGTTACCTAGCTGTTTTCACAGCCATATTCATAAATGTTTTAATTTTATTAGTTGAAATTTTAAGATAAACATGACCAAGAACAGTGTGGAGTATTTACAGGGCATCAATTTTTCGCAATTAACTCTCACCGAGAAGACTGAGATTACGAATTTAGGTCCCTGACACCACGGCATAGCGCGTCGTCAGGTTGCGGATGGAGGAACGGCCTCCAGATATGGAGGGTAGCTGCGAATACATTGAATAAGCAGTAGCGGACAGCCGACAAGGGGTGGTCCTCCAGCTTTGGGGGTTGGGCGAGGTGCTAACAACTCCTGACCGTAAAAAATTACCATGTTACGAAACAGATTACTGAGGGAGGAACATAGGCTGAGGGTGTTCGAGAATAGGGTACTGAGGAAGATATTTGGGCCTAAGAGGGACGAGGTAACAGGGGAGTGGAGAAGACTACATAACGAGGAACTTAGTGATCTGTACTCATCACCAAATATTGTTCGGGTAATCAAATCAAGAAGAATGAGGTGGGCGGGGCATGCAGCACGTATGGGGGAGGGGAGATGTGCGTACAGGATTTTGGTGGGGAGACCTGAGGGAAGGAGACCACTTGGAAAACCCAGGCGTAGATGGGAGGATAATATTAAAATGGATCTTCAAGAAGTGGGATGGGATTGCGTGGCCTGGATTGATATGGTTCAGGATAGGGGCAGGTGGCGGGCTCTTATGAATGCGGTAATGAACCTTCGGGTTCCATAAAATGCGGGGAATTTCTTGACTAGCTGACGACCTGTTAGCTTCTCAAGAAGGACTCTGCTCCATGGAGTTAGTTAGTTAGTTAGTTAGTTAGTTAGGTAGGTAGGTCCTGGAGCACATGACTTAGTCATTTCTCAGTCATCATCGACGAGAATACAAACTTACGTGAGAAAATTTAACTATACGCTGAACATAGCTGATGGAGTGGCTGTGCTGAAAGAAACCGTCTGTAGGCCTTCTCATTTAGCATATAATAATCCTAGCCCCAGCTCTACCATAAGAAAGTCCCACGAGCCGCCACTGGCCGAAGGTCTTCTTCGTATCTGAAACTACTCATGCTCTATCTCCTTTCTTAGGGACCGGTTTTTATGAACCAAACATCCGTGAAAACGCGTGTGTGATGAGTGATTGCGTGATAGCGCGATGAGGAATAGTGGACTTAATGACTCTTTATCAACAGCAGATTCTCCATATCTGTGAATTATGTGCATTATGAAATGCCATATACACTGGCACAGATAATGTGTCCATTCGTCCTGCGGTACTGTGGAAAACCTCAAACAGGTTACACATTGCTGCGGCCGACACTGAAACTGGTACTCCTGAAAGGCGATCGAACGCTTTACCGCTGTTGTACATCTGTTCTAATTTGACATCACTATTTACCTGGATAAGTGCTGGAAAATCGTGACCAGCCTCAGACAGAATATCAGGCATTGGTATGTAATGGCATCAAAAACAGGATAACAAATTAACTCAGAACCCGTTAAAAATCCAAATAATAAACAAAATTCTAACCACCAAAACTCAACATCCCAGCAGTAACCATCAACAGGGCCAGATCACCAACACGATTTAACAAAGCATTTAGTATACCAGCGCCATAACACTTCACACACACACACTGACAGTAAATCACCAACCAATAAGAAACCAATCCCAAATCCTCTCGCAGGCCCACAACATTCTTTCACAATCTATAGGGAAACAAATTTTTACAGCTTGTCATTAAGAGATGTCTTAAATACCGTAGCAGCCTCTAGAATGTGAAAGGTCTACAAAAGAAAGTATTTTTTATTTGCAGTAACTTACTTTTCGAGTTCATCTCCCAGCATCTCCGACCGGTCATTGGGAAGAGTGTCATAAAGGTCTTCCACCTCCAGATCTTTGCCATGTCCCTTCCAGAAAATGTCTTTAACCCACCTGTGATTTAAAAAAAATATTTTGCACAGTCAAATTAATGTACTTGAAAATCCCACTAACTTAAAACAAGAGAGGCAATATACGTATAACGTAAAACGGTAACGCGTTCGCGTACCCATTTTTGCAGTGGAATCACAACAGTACATTCTGTGTGTATTGTGAGCTACACGTCGCTGTCAACTATATACAAATATTGAGCGTTGCTCAACAATGCCTTTATGGCCAATTTATATCGCCGACAACTATAAAACGTACGTGGGTCTTCACGTGAAGTGCCCGAAGCCGCATTGAAACAAAAGAATGTTCGTTTGCTCACGGCCTTCTTTAGACATACAATTTGCTTAAACAGATCGTAATGACGGATAAATCGTTGCGTAGTTTCTCCGTTTTTGTAAGCGTTGCCATAAAACATTCTACGAGATCAAAAGGAATTAATCAGTTATGAAGCAGAAAGTATTAAGTATTATGAGTGTGTGTCTGTATGCTTGCCTTAGTTACCCGGCATGCAAATCGCATATTTTCTGCGCCGCATTATATTGTCACCTGTTGCCTGTCTGGCTCTACCATATTTTTTCACATTATCTCATAAACGACACGGTTTTCGGAAAACAGTTTTTGAACATAAAATGTGTGTTTTGATTTTGTCTACAACTTTTGTCTGAAACATTTCCCATTCTAAGAATAATTCAGCGAGATATCATAAATGTACATAGGTCTTCATGTAAAGTACCCATTATTCTTGTCAGATTTTAATGACACATGGATTTTCTCAACAGATTTTCGAAAGCCCTTGAAATATCAAATTTGATGAAAATCCGTCCAGTGGGAGCCGTGTTGTTTCATGCGGACAGACGAACGGACAGACATGACGAAGCTAATAGTAAGCACCTAACACTCAAAAGTCGTGTTTGTTAACACAAATTATAATGAACGCAGCATATTCAAATAATATTTAATGTGGTGTTTTGAAATCTGTAAAGATACTGAAAAATCAGGCATGTAAAATACATTTAAATACACAGTTTATTAAATTTGAAACATACATTATCAATTACGCTATTTTACAAAATAATTATAGTGGCAGTTTTCATTTTCAAGTAAAAGATTGTGATCAGGTTATTTCAAAACAAGTAATGTTCAACCGAAAACTGGTCCTGTTAAATGTAACTTAACACCAACCGTGATTTCAGGCTTCCGCTGCGATGTTGATGAGATCTGCGCTCTTCTGGGATATTACGCGGCGTCGTGTGGTAATTGCTTAAACAATTACCACACGACGCTGCGTAATATCCCAGAAGAGCGCAGATCCCAACTTAATACCACGTTTAGTGAATTTATGCAGAAAACAGCATTCCCAAATTCTGAATGAGCAACACCTTACACCCGATAAATTCTGAATGTCTCTACTGCTTCTGAAAACATCTGGTGACAGCATTCTTTGAAACAAAGCTGCTGAACTCAACGCGAATATCAAATTACCAACACAACAAGGGAAGTATACTGGTGTCTGAATGACGCCATTACTAAACTTTGACTGATGTATGGTTTCGTGTCAGTTACTTAATAGATAACCTAAGTAAGGCGTTTTACATTCTGCGCCCCTCTCGTTAAATTTCTGAACCATTTCTTGTCAAATAAATCTGAACGCCAATTATACAATCTACACATATTACATTAATTTTTAGGCGCCTTCGCAAAATTGCGAAAAGCGACTACTAGCTTCGTCATATCTGTCTGTCTGTCTGTCTGTCTGTCCGTCCGTCCATCCGTCCGCATGGAACAACTCGACTCCAACTGGATGGATTTTCATCAAATTTGATACTTGAGGATTTTTCGAAAAGCTGTCGAGAAAATTCAAGTTTCATTTAAAACTGAAAAGAATAACGGGTACATAACATTAAGACCTATGTAAATTTATGATATCTCGCTGAATTCTTCTTAGAATGAGAAATGTTTCAGATAAAGTTTGTAGACACTATCAAAACACACATTTTATGTTCAATAACTTTTCCCGAAAATCGTGCCGTTTATAAGGTAATGTGGAAAAATATAGTAGAGCCAGAGAGGTCACAGATGACAATATAATACGGCGCATGCGATTTTCATGCTGGATAACTAAGGCTACAGACATGTACTCAGAATATGTAATACTTATTGCTTTTCCACGGCAACAATGGTTACGCGAACGCTCCTCAATGCTACGTTATACGTACATTGCCTTTTTGGTTTCTTCACAGCATTGCCTAGGCCTATTCCTAGTCGGTCCACATATTTTTAAATTCACATTATGTAAATAGATAAAAATGTTTAAATTTTTCCAAATTTATGTCCGAATGGGTCTTTCTCGTTTTATAATTGTTACGTTTACAAATTCCATAAATATGCACGTACCTACGTCATATAAACATCTGCATTTCCCACGAATCTCAACTCTGCTACCATTACATGTTTGTATTGTATTTTGTTGCAATGTCGTTTTCTCAATACGTCATATCACTCTGTCTTCGTACAGTCAAACACCATTTATTTACAAACGTGTGACGTTTTTGACTCAGCACTTCTCTTCATTAGTTACGGTATGCCATATTGACCTAATGTTACGTCATCAAACACAACTATACATGTTACTTGTTGCCGAAGCATTCGTTTCGAACTATCTGTAACTGCTTAAAATTTCACGTTGTATTCACCGTGCATCTTGTTAACTAATTAAAAGTTTTAATAGACCAACATATGCACTATATTCTTGTAAGTAAGTCGATCACCCCTACATATGTTTCAGCCTATAACAGGCCATCCTCAGGGGGTCAAAGTTTTTTACATAGACTTTACATCTGTTAGTTCAATTTTAAAAATAGCTAGTACATCCACATAAAATAAAATAAAATAAATCGTAGTTCCCAATGGATTTTGGTATTATTACTTCCAGCTGTAAAATCCTAGGGAGCGTGTTTACTAGTTTTCATAAAAGGTTAAAATTACATATGTATTGTTATATATAAATTAAAGGAAGTCCGGTCTTGTATGCAGTTATCACAAGTAGGTTGAGGTTTTCCTGTATTATGTTGTTACGAGTTCTGTGTTGTGGTCTGCACCGGCTGGTTGCGTTGTGACTTGTGTTCAACTGTAACTGCGTCCGTATTGGTCCGCCAGCTTCATCCTCTTACCCACTGGACGTACAGTCATCACGTCACTACGTCGCATTATTTTGACGATCACTTTTGTCTCCATTGTGTTCATTTTAATTTCATACAACACTGCATACTGGATGTTTAGCACGTATACTCTAAACCCTTATCTATTATGCGGAGTACAAATATGTTTTAGCTCTTGTGCAAGAGTTCTGGGTGTGGTAACAAACACATCCGCTGGCAGAAACATGCTTCGTTTCCGCTAAATATTGCAAGTGCATATTCACTTTCCGAGATCCTATTATGTTGATGGAATCTTGTGCACTGATTGCTTAACACTTACAAATCTAAGCTTAAATTTCACTGAGTTGTTTACACGGTGCATTTTACTGAATTATTAGAAAGTAAAAACAGTAATGCACAAATTTAATATATGACACAAAATATTTGGAGAATTCCTTTAACTCCGACATGTTTCGGTGGCATATATACCACCATCATCAGGGAGAGAGTTCACACCGAAAGCTGGAACACTGCTGGTAAGGTAAAGTGCTTCTTGCTATGTACACATTGCCTGAGTCATGCAGGCACTGTGTACGAGCGTATACAGTGTCTGCGTGCTCTATGGGCGTGAATTTCTGTGAAGTGACTCTGGCAATGTGTGCATAGCAAGAAGGACTTTACCTTACCAGCATGAATTTCTGTGAAGTGACTCTGGCAATGTGTACGTAGCAAGAAGGACTTTACCTTACCAGCATGAATTTCTGTGAAGTGACTCTGGCAATGTGTACGTAGCAAGAAGGACTTTACCTTACCAGCATGAATTTCTGTGAAGTGACTCTGGCAATGTGTACGTAGCAAGAAGGACTTTACCTTACCAGCATGAATTTCTGTGAAGTGACTCTGGCAATGTGTACGTAGCAAGAAGGACTTTACCTTACCAGCATGAATTTCTGTGAAGTGACTCTGGTAATGTGTACGTAGCAAGAAGGACTTTACCTTACCAGCATGAATTTCTGTGAAGTGACTCTGGCAATGTGTACGTAGCAAGAAGGACTTTACCTTACCAGCATGAATTTCTGTGAAGTGACTCTGGCAATGTGTACGTAGCAAGAAGGATTTTACCTTACCAGCATGAATTTCTGTGAAGTGACTCAGGCAATGTGTACGTAGCAAGAAGGACTTTACCTTACCAGCGGTGCTCCAGCTTTCGGTGTGAACTCTCTCCTTTATGATGGTGGTATATATGCCACCGAAATATGTCGGAGTTAAAGTGATCCTCTAAAGACTTTGTGTCATATATTCAATTTGTGCATTACTGTTGGTACTTCCTAGTTGATACTGAGATTAAATGTTTAAATCCCTTGAGAATTCCAAACTTTCTACACCACTGTCACAGTCCGGAATTTGTAAAAACCATCTTTTAGTAACCAAGCAGCAGGTACAGCCCTGTCATATTCACTGAGTGGTTACCATTGTGTATTCTATCCATACGCGACTGGATTGACAGGCATGAATAATAATTTCTTTATTATTTAATGACGTGTCAGTAACACGTTGCTGTAAAGAGAGTGTAAAGACCGGTCATTACTGCTTACTGTCTTCTTTATATCCGGCTTAGGTTTCGCCAGTCACTGTAATTAATTGGACGATTGCATGATGAACTGCTGCAAAATGTTGTCTCTCATTGTGTCAAAATTCGCGCATCTAATAAAAGTCCTTTCTACCAAAATAATAAAGTTTTCTTAAGTACGAAAAACTCATGAAACTTTAAATAGAAATTTTAGGACTCCGCACATACGAGTATTTCGCGCCTGTGTGTGTCTCCTGCCTAGCACGCAGTACACAGAGCCTTGCACATGCCAGCAGGTCTGGAAGTACTTCAAGCACGTAGAGTATCAATGGCCGACGCAGTACTCCGTACACTTTGGTCGCGGACGGAGACCAGAGGTCACGCCATGCAACGTGCTGGAAAGGTCTGCCTTAAGAATTCCATACTACAGTAGTGTGGCAGTCGTACTGGAAGACACAGGCCAGTTACATTCTACATTTCCTCCACTTGTGATACAACTAACAATTCAAGCATTTGTAGGTACGGCTTCTATGAACAAGAAACGGCCAATAATGCACCCGTGCAGTAATCCACACTACATATTAGGACTCTCATAAATGTGTTCAAAACCTGCGTTGGGATTCTTGGAACCCCCCCAATTCGCATGTTATGATGACTGGCTTTTCCGCTGACATAGAAAGTAGCATTGTCCTAAAGTAATATCAGATTAAGGAAACCGCCGTGTTCGTCAGCGCGCTTTGTAACATCACTAGCGAAATCTGCTCGTTTTAGGCGGTCACCAGTTTAACCGACAGCACAAATTTGCTTAATAAGCGCAGAGCTTAAATGTGCTGCATGTTGTTGCCGCATGCTAAGTTGAAGAAACGTGAAACACGACGGAATGTCACCACAAACACTGTAACTGTCCGAATGCCTCAGCCGGTGAGCATGACCTTCAGTCAGGGAACATTACGTGTTATAAGCATGGCGACACGAGCGCACGCTTACCGACAAATTTATTAGAATGGTAGCATGACAGACACCTCAATATATGCAATGACACTGCTTATATTAACACTGTTCCACATCTGACGCTGACTGTGCACGGCACTGGGATATCTTACCACTACCGATCTTTTACTGGTATATATTTAACTAACTCCATGGAGCAGAGTCCTTCTTGAGAAGCTAACAGGTCGTCAGCTAGTCAAGAAATTCCCTGCGTTTTATGGAACCCGAAGGTTCATTACCGCATTCACAAGAGCCCGCCACCTGTCCCTAACCTGAACCATATCAATCCAGTCCACGCCCTCCCATCTCACTTCCTGAAGATCCATTTTAATATTATCCTCCCATCTATGCCTGGGTCTTCCAAATGGTCTCCTTCACCCAGGTCTCCCCACCAAAATCCTGTATGCAACTCTCCCCTCCCCCACACGTGCTACATTTACTGGTATCACAGTCTCTTATTAACTAGCGTGGCGCATTCGAAGGCCCTCAACCAAGCGTCCATGCGAACACAGCTTCGGCTAGCTTCAGGACCACTTGCCTTGTCAAGTCATAAAACAGATGTTTTCTAAATGTACTGCTATGGCCGAAACTTGTACAGTACATCTTTGTTTGCAAGGAATTAGCTAAGGATAGGTCGAAGTCATGTTGGTGTCTCTACTGTCATAAAACCAACTACAACGCCTTCACTCGAGAAAGTATCAACAATCTTGAGGTCCGAATCCCCGATGTGAGCACTGAAGCTCCATCCTATGCGCCATGTACCTTGTACGAGCCAGCATCCTCTTTTGCTCGAAGTTCTAATACATTTTTAAGTAGACCTAATTCCTCCAAATGTGACTCTATCTGCCGAGCATATTTCTGATCTGGTCTCGAACCAAGAATCATCGGTAACAAAATTCTTTGGGCTACTGCAGTACGCAAGCTTGCCTTACACGTTCCACACTTTCTTCCGAGACAGAAAGCTGCCACCTTCATCTCCTCCGTAACAACCTGCCTGTCGCAAGAAACTTCCTCCAGCCTTTTATAGTTGGTTTCGTAGGTGTACAATTTCGCTGCATTTTTAACTTTGATTTTGACTCAGCAAGTCACACAACATATCCTCTTCCTGCTCGGCAGCCGTTTTCCGTTACGAATGACCGCAAAGCCAACGTACTGCCCGTATCACGAATAAACCGCCTCATTTAATCTTACCATCCGGTTGATACTACATTCTGTGACAGGAAAATAGAATTATGAACGTCACATGTATTCCCTTTAACCATTGTTATTTATAAATATGGCGCTGTAGTGATCGCTTGATGCATTAAACGGCTGCCACTCAACGAAGCAAGAGTAGGCATAAGTAGGCCGTACACAGTAAAACACCGGCTATGGTCTCGTTAGCGATCAGGCAGAAAGGTAGAACCAAATGAACAAAATTATTCTGTGTCTTTCAACAGTCTGAACATAATAAGGCGTGGTTCTTCGACTTCTACGGGAAACACTTTTAATATTAGAGTCGACCCAAGTCTTATTTATTACTAACTTACTGCACAGAAAATAGGTATTAGGGAGTGAAATGCTGAAAACTTGATGAATATTGACTAATATTTATTCTCAGTAGTTTCCAGCCCTAATAAAAATTGATTATTCAGGCTCCTGCAGTGTAATATGCCGTATTGTCTCTCGAACGATAGCCTAGGAGCGCATGAAGTCGGCACTCACCAGAAGAGGAGAACGGAGACGGTGTTGGCTGTCGCCCGAGGATTGGTGTTCGTAAACTTCTTACTGGAGTCCATGGCAGTGCAGCTGTGACCGGCTCTCCTTCCGTGGACAGGTCTGCGGAGAAGTCAGAACACGCCGTGTATAATAAATTCAAACATGTCCCTCCCATTATACAGGAATTGTAACAATTATTTCCATGAGATAAAGACCATATTGAGGTGATATTACATGATCAAGAAACCCTCATCCTTTCCATTGGACTTATTTTCAAAACTGTATAGTAGTAGTAGTAGTAGTAGTAGTAGTAGTAGCAGCAGTAGCAGTAGCAGTAGTAGTAGTAGTAGTAGTAGTGGTGGTGGTAGTGGTGGTGGTAGTAGTAGTAGTAGTAGTAGTAGTAGTAGTAGTAGTAGTAGTAGTAACCAACCCACAAAACCGCACGAAACCAACGTAATAATGATGGTTGACATAAAAATGCGAAATTAAATAAAAACATGCCCCCCATCTTGGATAATCTTTATTCGCCGTGTATGTTTTAATTTCAGAACAACATCTAGGCAAACTGCTGTTCAGAAAACGTGACAACAACGAAGATAAATTAGAATAAATAGTATGTATACAGAAATATGTAAATCTAAGTAGGTAGCCACATTAACCGGTTTTTTCTGTACACGCCTGTTAACATCTGTATTGGCTCTATCCTCACTACATGCAACGTTTTATTTATGATAAATTCCAAAATATAAACAAAAGACAGTACAACATTTTATAAGACAAAGATATGACCTATCTCGTCTGGGGTATTTTAAAGACTATATCTCTGCAAGCTGTACATTTTTATATTTGTCAAAGCCTGAAATCTCGAGCTTACATAGACATACACACAACAGATGTATAAAACAATATCCTTTTGTATTCTTTAAGTCGACTTCAGGTGGCTGAAACAATATAAGACGAAACATATTGTCATTTTAATAAACCTGTAAGCTTGTACTAAAACAGAACAAAGTTGTGTCAGCTGAAATAAATCTATCCGTATTAGTTACCACCACAACAGGATAAAAGGACTGAGCATTTATATTCAAATTACTTTTTAATACAACGGAGCAACAGTATTAATACTCTATGTAATTTTACGTACGATATTGACCTATTAGACATACCTTGGCATATCACTTGCTCCTCTCGCAAACTGTTCACCAGTTACCGTGGAAAATACTAAATACTACCCGTGGCTCTACTTACTTTATGCGGTCCTGCGCAATGATACCAATCAGGCTTTTTGGTTCAAATAACAGACTTGTTTCGCCACTGCATTTTTCCTCAATCAAGTAACCTTTTCTTCTTATTCAAATAGATGTACAGATCCTTCCATATATTTATTTTCCATCCTTCACTTACCATTATCAATAATGTTACTGTTTTGTTATTAGTGTCGAGTGTTTATTTAATACATAAATAATACAGGCCGATATTGTGATTGTTTTTTTATATCCCGTACATGTTCTGTACATCGTATTTTCACATTTGTTCAGGTTTGACCCACATATAACTTATCAGGGCCCTGATATAATTGATATATACCACTCCTCTCATACTGATTATGGTGCTCATGGTTTCTTAGGTTCTTGTTTATTTTATTACGTGCTTCGTGTGCGAACGTATGTTGGTGCCTTTTAACACTTTGCTATTCTCCTAATATTTGGGCCACTACATGTTAAACGTATTCATATTTTCTGCTTTCGTCTGTCTGTTGACCACAGATGCTCAAGCTAGAAATTTGTTTAATTTTTATATCCATTTTGTATGTTTTATATCTCCGAATTCATTGGCATTAGCAATATTTTGTAGATTACCTTAATTTCTGTATTTCAATTTATTTATGTCGGAAGCATGTTATAATTTCTATTATTCAAGGCCGCTAATTTATACCCAGTAGGGTGGTATGATTTAGAATGGGTTGTGATGTTCATAGCTGTGAATTTCCACAACATACTTATCTCCATCTTATTGGTCTACTTTTCTTCTGGTAATTGTTAAGGCCAAAACATCATTTTTTTATCGGCTTCACATGTGACTTTTAACTGCGTGTTTTATGTACACTTGTTATTTGTTACATAACTCTTTCTCTGTATTATACGTGTTGTTATATATATATGCGTGTCATCTTATACATGTGTAAAATAGAACCGTATTATTGTCTAGAATTTGTTTTACAAAGAGCCCTTCGTAACACAGCAAAAAGATTTAATCCATCGATGGAGATACTGGTGAGCCCATTGCCACTCCGTTATCAGGTTTATAGGACTAATTATCATTTTTAAGATAATTTTGGTTAGGTGATATTTTTATTAACATTGTTACTTGTTTTTCATTACTTCATCACCTTAATAGTTTACAACATTTTCTTTACGGTATTGTTTCTTGTACTGGTAGATTTACATACACGTCCTTTATATTCCATATAACTTACCTAGCTTCTGTAGTTATTCGTAAGTTGCTTACATCTGTAGCAATTTCTATAGAATTTGGCATTATATTAATCTGGTAGGCTTATTATTTGCCAAAGTGTTTACATAGGAATCTGGTTAGTCTTTATGCCAATTCTTTCATATTGTTTACCAAAGTTCTGATGGGTACATCACCCTTAAGTAATTTCAGTTTATCAAGTCATGTAGGTATTATGGGATTTGTCTGCATTATGTAATTCTTGTTCTCCTTCTTGATAACAGATTTACAAAGATTTGCAGTTACTGTGCTTGTTTCTGCATACTTATCGCTCGGTCTTCATTAAGTTTTTTTGTTTCCCATTATCTGCCTTGGTAACTATAAATATCGAGTTATTATCTCTTATGTTCTGATATTTTTTTAAATGACAGCTCGTTTTTATGTAAGACACTTGTTTAGCGTTATATTTCATGAGTTGTTTGAAGTGGTTTCGTTATCAATTACCGGTAAGCATATCTTGTTTTCTTTTTAGGAGTAGGGGGGGTTTAAGGGCCTCATACCTCTTCCTTTAGAATAATAAGGCCCGTGCTTATAGACCTGACGGCATTCTCTGTCATGGTTTAGTCCTTTCTCTAATACTTTTCTTTATTCTTCTGCTGAAGCGAAAAAAAAATTGTGTAAAGGTTTGACCTTTGGACAAAACTTGTGCTTATTTCAGCTGTAACAGTTGTTTGTTTTACTACTTTTCCCTCACTAAAATTTCCAATTTTTATATAGTTTCTCATGAAGTTTCTCATCATTTGTCCGTAATTTATCATTCATGGAGGCTTTATAATATTAAACATTGTCAATAGTATGCAGATTGCAGTTGAGTACAATACATAACCTTATTCATTGTCTATTAATTTGTGTACAAACACATGCTGCAACAGGCACACGAGATACACAAACATGAATATTTGTGTTGAAGGGCCCCGCAGCAGATGCTACGGACGCACCGCAGTCTTGAGGCTTATTGTTCAACCCTGCGATGAAGATGATTAGTGTTTTTTCGCTTTTCCGTGTAATGGAGCACCGGTGGAATGAAACTGAAAGGGGAAAACCGAAATACTCGGGGAACATGAATATTTACTAGCTAAACAACTCAACAACGTCTTGCAATATGCTAACAACGAACAATGGACATTAGGTCTAAGCTTTATACGACACAAAGAGGCGAATCTATGCACGTACGCAATATTCTGAAGGTAATATCATTTGGAGATGGAAACGCCACATACGCGTTTGACAGGACATCAATTGCTACCTTTTTAACGGTTTTAATATCGTAACAATTAAACACAACACGCGCAAAATACTAGTAACTCCTAAATATAATAAACACCAGCAATATACGTGTTTTTGCTGCAAGGACACATCACGTACGAATAAGAAATTAACTTGTGGTCTGTGCACTGTACGTAAGCTGCATTAAGTCAGAATTTTCTCTACATAGACTTCTGTGTTTCCGTGAAAATATTTATGTAAATAACCAATCATGTAACGGGAATAAAACAAGTATTGTTGTAAATTGTTACTTTTATGGTGTACAACTGAATAAGGGTAATCGTATTTAATGGTTTTTCTTACAACTGGGAATAGGAAATTTGGTATGCAGATGAATTACGAACATAGGTCCACCCAAAAATTGTTACGAAATATTGTTTTACGCCAAAAACTACACGATAATTCGAACAGGTGAAACTTTGTGTTTACGAGCGACAACGTTAAAACAGAAAAATTCCATTTAGGCATATGTACATTTCCTCTCCTGTTTTATTCTTTAAGTGCGATGATACCAAGTCTGTTCCAAATACGGCATCAAATATGCCTATTGACCGTCCCCGGATGATACACCAATGATGTGGACGGCATCGGTAAAATAATATCTCAAAAGGGGAACCCGAAATACACGGAAAATCTCTCCCAGTTCCACTTATTCCATCACAAATCCTACACGGAAACCCCGGTGAGTGAACTCCGGCATCCACATTGAGAACCTGGCCCTCAACACCTGAGCGATGGCACGGCCTGTGAAGAATACACAGGCATTAATTTATACAAGTTGGTGTGCCATGAGGTGCTGCATCACATTCTGGTACATTGCCATGTAAAAATCGCTGTCAAACCTTACTCCCTGTGCAATGTTCTCATTAAAATGGTTATTTGAAAGTGAACTTGTTGCAAACTCAGAAGGTTCTTATACAGAACAGCTGAGACAAGAGATCAAACAAGTTTATGTAAACATTCCGAGAATATATCTGGGTAGCCTGACAGATGTTTCAGGCCGGCCACCGGACCTTCTGGTCTCCTGCCACTTATGGCACTTAAACCACTGGTTTATCACAAGAGAAACCAATGAAAACAAATTAAGCAAATATGGAGAGTAATTTAAAATTTAAATGCCGAAGTGCAAAGGGTAGGAAGTCATAAACTCATATAAACATCAAATTTTGTTCTATTTAATTACACTACAGGTTAAGTTGTATTCTCATAGATTAACGAATATGACAGTGATTTGTATTACAAAACAAACAATTGGTCGACTCGGTGCCTATTTCAAGTACTCACTCTCACAAAATTAGGCACTTCGAAGAGTATTTTAGCACATTTCTATAACTAATTCCATAAACTTTTGTCCTTCTTCGCACGTCAGTAGTCGCCAAGTTACACAGAAATTCATTTTTGGTAAGCGTTTTCATGTTACGTGGAAACATTTAAGATGGCATTACATGATCGCAGGTTGTGGATGCATAAGAAGGCCTGTAGCCGTGAAAATACTGAACACGCAGCAGCAGACAACTAACTTTGTGGTAGGTCTACCGGCGTGGAAGTTCTGCCGGGCTCACAAGTAGTAGCATGCACGCTACTCTTACACACAGTCTCAAATCTGTGAGGTATTTTTGGATTCGGCTAGCTCAGGATATTTTCCAGTACCGGGCCGTAGTAAACTTGATGACAAACGGTCTCCGTTTCTCTGGGATGTGGCGCCAAGCCAATGAGTGATTGGCACCAACCATCCACTGAACCGGCGTCATATCCCAGAAGAACGTAGGCCACAACTGCACGCTGCGAAAGCCTAAAATAAAAACGCGCCGAATCGTAGGCATAAACCTTCGTTACACGAAGGGCGAGTAATTTGTCACCAACTGAAAGACTATCAGCTTCTCACGAAGTATTCTGCTTCATGGCGCGGAGTAAAAGTTCTCACTATTCACTCCAAGGGCAGGCCCATTGCCTTTGTTCAGAGAGATTTTTTTATCGTTAATTTATTCTCACGGAATTTCTAAACATAGTAAACTGGTTATTTCTGCAGACAAGGATTCATGTGCAACATCAGGAACAGGCAAGACTGCACACAAGGACGTGATCACTATCGTACACGTAGTGCCAAAGGACATTAACGCACCACTCATTTAGCTTATTCAGTCGATCTTGTGCACATGCGTGTAATATAATTAACAGTGCAGTCACAGAAACAGGAGTTTCAAAACCGGTGATAACAAAACCTCTTATCTTACTGGATACGATACGGAGACACCGCTGATCGTTACGAAATACCTCCTCTAAATCCATTTTAATAGCATCCTAACATCTCCTTCCTTGTTTTCCCAATGACCTTTTCACTAAGAACATTTGCCACTTTAGAGATCTTTCGCAAAACCGAATATATAATGGCGAAGAGTTTTTACCAAATTCTTCTCGGGCTGTCAGACACATCAACGAAGATTCCGTAACTGACGCCGCTAATGGTCCAAAAAGCCGATCACGGTGGCCGTGCGGTCTAAGGCGTTGGTCTGAAGCCGTTTGATTGCTGGGATTGCCGCTTCGAATCCCGTTGAAAGCATGCATGTTCGTCTCTTGCGTCTGTTGTATGTTGTGTAGGTAGCAGCCTCTGCGACGGGCTGATTACTCGTTCAGAGGAGTCCCACCGGGTGTGTGTGTGTGTGATCTAGAAACCTCAACAATATAGCCGAACACTGAGTTCGAGCCCCAGTCAAGCATCCCCGCTCCTCTACGTGAGGACAGGGAAGGAAACATTTTGTTTGTGTGTGTGTGTCCAACCTCAGCCTGAGGAAGGACCCTCTGACCCTCCGACCTTCTAGTTTCGCTCTACGATATGGGTAGAGGGACAGAGAGAAATAAAAAAAGAGATAGAGGGGGTTGGAGACAAGGGGGGTAGGCAAAAGGAAAGTGGCTAAAATGGGACAGAAGATCCGCCACGACCGGCAACAGTTGTTTAAGCAATTTAACGAACAATCTGTTACTGCATGCTTATACCTGTACTTGTGAAGGTACCTAGTGGTTATTATCAGTAAAACTGTGAACTCATCCGCAATTCAGAGTAATCTATCACGCATCCTGAGGCAGGGGCGGGGGGGTGTAAACTAGATCCTCAAAGGACGGCAACAACAATGAGGCGGCCTAGGAACGAGATGGGCTGTTGCATCACATAAAAAAGAGGATAGCCCAAGAATAAGTTAGACAGCCTGTTCGCCGCCTAAGTTCCAAGCCTTCTAAGTGCTATTAACTCCTCAGCCAATCTCCAAGTTTGGAGACTACACTTTACCTTATGTTACGACTAATTATTGAATATATATAAAACAAAGAGTTAAGAAGGAGAGGAATATCCTACATACAATAAAAAGAAGGAACGCTAACTGGATTGGCCACATCTTGCGTAGGAACTGCATTCTAAACACGTTATTGAAGGAAAGATAGAAAGAAGGATAGAAGTAACGGGAAGACGAGCAAGAAGACGTAAGCAGCTACTGTATGACCTTAAGGCAAAGAGAAGATACTGTAAATTGAAAGAGGAAGCACTAGATCGAACTCGCTTTGGAAGAGGTTACGGACCTGTCGTAAGACAGACTGTGGAAAGAATCGTGAACATCAGCAGCTACTCTCAAAATCCGGATGCCGTTCCGTTCAACCGCAACTTGCCACTCCGTGATTTGGTGATAAGGCTCCCACGTAGCATAAATAAGCTCGTAAATTTCATTCAAGCACGTTCTTAAATTTGAAAGAAATTTGATATCAAATAAACGTATAGCCATGCGTATCTAACTGGATACATGTTTACACTTTACTCACTAAAGTATATATAATCAAAAATATGATAAGAATTATCTTAAATACTTTATCATATTTACACATGCTCTTATCATGTCAGGGTCTGTCTGGTGAATAACTTGATGAAGTTCGAACCTGAAGTCGCGAGAATGAATGCTCATGTTGCTAAGAATTAATTAAAATTTCGCTCTTTACATGTCTCTTACAAAAGCGGCCTAAAAGACAATGTAAAGACACTGATTCCCATGAGCTCTACTATGACTACCCTAAAGATGGAGGGAGTAAAATTATCCGAAACGTTGGTATCTATTTCGAAATCTACACAACGCTATATCGTATAATACGGGCGTTTTCTGAGAATCTCTTTGAAAACTTCAAATTTCTAAGTGCATTTTTAATCCAGTATATTCTGTAACACTACACTTATAACACTGTTCCATGACACTGCTTTGCTTCGCGCAGTCATCACACATACCAGCTGAAAAAAACAAACAAACTACAGTGGCGATTACCCCAAACAAAAACGACAGCAGAACAGCACACACAGGCCTGCCTCTCATACGACGTGTTACCTTGAGAATTTTTGGTTGACCCTGCTTAAGCTATTACCATAAGCTTCGTTTAATATCTCCGTTTTCTCCCTTCATTTTTAAAAATACAAACAGGGGAACGAGAGAACTTTACGCAAATTACTTTGCTCAAGAGTTTTCTGCGCTACGCAAATAAGAAATGATAAACAGTTAGGAATGTTGATATGACGAGTAATTTTTACTGTCTCAAGAACAGCTTTGCTCCGTGTGTTAAATGTGCGTAATTGGTGTAACAGACAGTGCAGGCTGACACAATAAATACACACTAAGTGCAAGGCTACGCCGCGGTTAATTACTGAAATCTGAAATAAACTGCAGTCGCTTCTATTTCATTTAAATTGAAATGACATAAATGCTGCACTGACATTGTAAAGTTGATACTTGCTGCATAACCTTTATCAAAATAACTGAGTCAACTTAAATGTTCGTTTGTCTAACTCTTATTTATGAGGCGCGATAAGGTTCTCATTAATAAGCCAAGAGGCCTTGGAAGAAGCCGTCATAAAATCTGAGAAACGCTCTTTTGTTCCCTTTGCTGAGTCTTTGTGTCGCGCAATGTTCCCTGTAAGTGCATTACATAACTACAACATCACGTTAGTATGCAGTGTTTTAAAATCAGTTACACTTTACTAACTTTAAAGCTTTTAAGTCGTGGCTCTTGTTTCATGTACCACCTAATTTAAACCTTATCGGTCCAGTGTCGAGTTAAATTCGACAGCGCCTTCCGTTGCACCAGGTCCAGTGGCGATCTGAAATCGACAAATTATTTTACAGTGTTTTATGTTTGTCTTCCCTTAGCTGCTGTTATCCAGGGCTGCTTCTGAAAGCTGAAGATTAAGAGATTTTCTACAAAATTAATTTGGACAAGACTGTTGGAATTCACAACGCTAATTTGGACCGCAAAGTGTCGACACTCAAAAACTGAATTTGCCACTCAGTGTGTTTATGTGCTTTTGTATGGTGCTCACACTAAACGTCAATTATTGCTCAGGGCAGTAATAACAAGTCAGAATTTGTAACGGAGAGAGAGTGTGTTTATTGTGAGGTAGGAATTTCATTTTGATATTTCTATTTAGGTGGTGTTTATCCTTCAAAGCACTAAAATGCCAACATCTTTAAAGATTACTCTTAGACCGTCTATATATTATCAATCATACAGGCAGATTTAATTTCAGGCACACCAACTGACAAAGTTCATCCTGTTTTGAGAAGCGGTTAATCGCTCAGCTGGGAAAGAAATTCCCGCTTTTTACAAAATCCGACTGTTCATTACTGAGTTTAAAAAAGCCTGTCAATATAGCCTCTATTCTAAACCAATGTAATCGAGCCCACACCTTCACGTTCTAGTTACTTAGTACTCACTCTAATATTACCCCTTATCTAAATCTAGATCTCCCAAGTGGCATCTTCCGCTCACGTTTTCCTATCAAACTCCGTGTGTGCAACTCTTAATTCTCACCCACATGACCTTCCATTAGTCGAATAAAGTAGATTATTCGCATCTTGTGTTATGTTCGGCAGTACATGCTGCAGTAGTTTCTCCAAACCACAACGTTTTGTTCCTTTTGTCAGGTAACAAGATGAAGCAAGGAATTCCCGTACTTTATGAAGCACACAGACACATTACTCCCTTCAGGAACCCCCGCTACTGGCCCTTATTAAGAAAAAACGAGTCCAGTCCACATCCTGTTTCCGTAGCATTCATTTTAATGTCATCCTGTCATCAAAACCTAGGTCTCGGCAAGTATTGGTCCCACTTTGTGTATTCCGTTTAAAACTTTATGTCCAATTCTCACTTCCCCATGCATGTTACATGTCCTGCTCATCATATACTTCTGATTTTATCACTCTATTAATACTTTATGATCAGGGCCGGTCTAAAAGGCGGGCCACCCGGGCAACTGCCCGGGGCACCAACCTGTATGAGACGCTAAGACATCACTGGAATAACAGGAAACACGATGCTAGTGAACTCAGGTTTTCCATACGCCAAAGAATTCCTCCGAAAATTATCTGCAATTTGGGCACGCGCCCTCAAAAAGTTTAGCCAGCACTGTCCTAGGCCAAAAATTTTTAAAGAATATCGTTCCAAAGGGGCGCCAAATTAATGACCTGCAAGGGGAGCCCACACACGACGCCGTGTAATTACCCAAAAGACCACAGATTACATCAACATCGCGGCGGAAGCCTGAAATCAAGGTTAGCCTGAAATCAAAGTTTACTTCTGGTTACTTCCTCTACCATGGGCGCAGCCACGACAGTCCACATGTACGCTTGTACAGCATGCTACAAATATACAAACCACGAGCGATCAGTGGACCAGTGACTGTAAAGCACAGACTTAACACACACAAATCCGGAACCAATTATCATAACACCAACCACTGAGACTGTCGTCTTCACACCAGTACAGACTACACGCATGTACGTGGGACTCAAACTTTGGTATTTATCAGTCTCCACGCAGCACAATATTGCAGATAATAAGTAGTCTGAAATAAATACCCACCTGAATGATTATATGTGCAGTCTCAAATAAGATACCATAACTGAAATGTGTTCATAAACGCAGAAATTCACAGTTAACGAACCGCGTTACGCTTTGTACATACGTGAACACACGAGACAGGCTAGCGATTAGCAGCCACCTGACTCGTGACGAGATTCACCGAATGCACCCAAGTACTCTGAGCTCGAGATTACACTGTAGCAGGTCGCGGCTAGACGAGGAAAGCACAGGTTGGGAAGGATGATGCAGCCTTAAGAGGAGAAACTCGCCAGTTCTGCACGCTCATCTATCTGCAGCTAGACAAGGAGCGCTGTAATGCTGAGTTGCTCGTGCGTCCCAGCTGATTCAGAAAAAAGAAAAAATTGCAGCACCATCTATCTGACCTTGCGTTCAGCTACTTGGTGATGCAACTTTCACCTCTGCCATGGCTACTGTAATCTTGGAGATCGGGCAAAACTGCGCCAAGTCACAGTTAGTGGCGCTACTGTCTTCGAAACGTCCGAATTTCTATACACTGAGCGCCGAGAGCAGCATTTTTATGCCCACGATCCCACAGCTATTTTACGGATTCATAATACAAGTATTTTTCGTTTCCCTATTAAAACTAATTGAAAGCACTTCTAGAATCTAATTTAACTAAAAAATATTTGCACGCAATTTTGCGCCTTATTTTTACAGTTCCGCCTTCTGTGAAATACACACTGCAAATGTCTGCCGTATCTCGAATTTTCCACAAACTTCCTGCTACCCCAAATTTGCCTACCACTGTCGTCGAAAGGTTTCAGCAGGGTAGAAGAGGACCAAAAGTCTGCGTTCTAACTTCATCCTCAGGAGGTTTATGGCTCAATTCACCTCCGAAGCTCGGTTATTCTAAGAATGTTTGTTATTTTTCAGTCGCACCGTCTCCTTTCAAGTCCTTCCCAACTCACTCAAAAATATTCCTAAAGTTTGAAGCTACATAAATTATCGAAAATGATTCAAGTGTTAACAAATCGGTAGAAGTTCACACAAAATGAATCAAAACACCAAATAGAAACACAGCTTTGCTACGTATATGTCTACTAAATTAATTCGAATCACAAGCTCAACATATTTCGACCATGTGCGTGGTCAAGGTCACGAGCAGTCACTTTATATTAACACACGATATCCTATAGCTACATTTACACTCATTAAAAAGACTTTATTTTCTACACATTAACTTACAATCATGGCCATAGTTAATAATAAAATAAATGTAAAATCATGTTCATGTTCTTATTGAAACTTTTCAAAATCTTACCAATTCCTACCACTTTTGTTAAAAATGTTTTGGGTCTTTTGCAAAGTAACCTTATAAATACACGTGTGTTAGCTTCGCCATATCGGTGTCACTGTACGTACAGTATATAAAAAAAACTGTGAAACACTGAATGGATTTTCATTAAATCAGGTACTGAAGGGTTTTGCTAAATTTTACGGTCGACAAATCCTACTTTTGTTTCAAGCTGGACAGAAATAACGGAGACATTCCATGAAACCCTAACTGCACAAAAGTAATTTAACCTTTAATGTTAGTTAAAGTGACAGAATGTTAGGAATCCAGTGTCAGTGTAACAAAACGCTATTAATGAAGTTCCACATAAAGGAATCCGTAACGTATCAATGAATGGTCAGTTCTAAGTTTACGGTTCCTTAAAATGTGTTAATGTGAAAGAAACGTATTTCTAATACCGTATAATATGAGCTGCGCATGCGCGTGCAACATTTTAGTAAGCATTGTTAAACGGCACAAAGCTTCTTCTTCTTCCAATGGCTCGACAGCCCTTAGGGGGCCTAGGCCACCTCAGTTTTCGAGGCTTCACGATCACACTCAGACACACCACACTAGGTACGACTCCTCTGGACGAGTGATCGGCCCGTCGCAGAAACCTCTACCTGACAACACACAACACTCACAAGAGACAGACATCCATGCTCCCCGGGGGGATTCGAACCCACAATCCTAGTAAGCGAGCGGCCGCAGACCCACGCCTTAGACCGCGCGGCCACTGGGATCGGCGGCACAAAGCTTACACCTTACATTTTACGTATGCCCCCAAGTAACTTGGCTCTTCTAATGCGCGAGAGAAAAACAAATTCTGCGTTTAATTGCCGCACAAAATGTAGTTCAGTCTACTATGCAGTGCCGGTGCAGCTCCCTAATGGAACTGAGCACTGTTGTTTATGGACGTGTTGAAAATCTTTAAAAAAAAAGGAGAGAGAAATGGTCTTATATCTGATATCACTAAGCCCATACGAGTTTAAATGTACGGTAAAAGCCTTACGCACAGCTGTATGTGCAGACTTTTCTTTGCTTCCACGTGTTCACAATTTAAAACCCACTGATTGACACAGCCATATGTCACTGTCGATAAATCTAGAAACAGTTTGCAAACTGCGAATATATTTTCCTGCTGTTGGCAAAATCACAGCTGGCGACGGATTACTTCAAGGCTGTATGTAAAATGACAATTGCCACTAATGGAGTATTCAGCATCACCAAAAACATTTTTGCTAAGAGACACCCTCTCGGATCCTGTATAAGTATTTAGTGACTGGCACGAAACAGATTTATATTAATTAAAATATTCTTACTGTTGAGCTTATCAGATTTTTATTAGCGTGTCGTAAATTGTTGTGGAAGACTCAACAGCCAAACTGGAGCTTGATAATCGTAAAACAATTCTCTTTTTCGCAGGCTCTACAACCCTTGGTGGGTTTTGGCCTCATTGACAACTGCCCTCCAGACTTCTCTATCGGCTGCTTTCATCCTCCATCCTCTGATTCCCATTGTCGCCAGGTCCGTCATCACATCTTCTATCCACCTCATCCTTGGACGTCCCCTTCTTCTTCTGTTATCGAGTCTTCCTTTCAGCATTCTTTTTGACATCTGCGTTTCTTCTTCCTTTTCTTCGGTAGGTGCATGTGCTGATATTATTTATATGTTTCTGAACTTCCCTCTTATCCGTAGCTTACAGATCCTCTCGTTGACTGCCTCAAATTCCAGTATGCTCTTTCGTGTTCTTCTTGGTACTATGAACCCAGTTCCGTATAGGCCAGTTCTCCTTTTAGGTCCACTATAGATTAGGGAGTATTCTTGTTTATCTATCTGACCTTGCCCTTGCCATCGTATTTCTTGGAGTGCTACCACATCCAGTTTATATTTAACAACGTCATTTCCTATTTCGGTCATCTTTCCCGGTCTTAACATGGTTCTCACATTCCAAGTTGCTAGAGATATATCATTTTTCCGTATTCTTTGTCCTGTTCCTTGCCCATATCTTAATCCAATAGATCCATATATCCGAGGCTGTTGTCTTTGTTTCGTAACAATTTATGTTTTACGGGGTGAGGTTGTTAGCCTCACGCCCAACCCCCAACCTGGAGGACCAGGGTATTTCTCTTTGTCTGGTCCCTACCCATATTGACCTGTCCGGCTTGGGAGGCCCTACCGGTAGCTAGGCTACCGCCGGCATAGCTCTCAGGGTTATCAGGACACGCAAGCCCCCCCCCCCCCACCACATCAAGGTGGAAATACCTCCGGGGTCGTAAAACAATTAACAGGCTGTTAATTACAACAGACAGATCAATAGACGTAAAGGCTGTTAGCGCAGAATAGTGCTCCAAGTTTTTTGTCACTATAAAGGAACTGAGAGTTAAACCCTTACGTCAGTGATCAGCGTTGTGTACTTTTCCATGTCTACGAGGGCTGTCCAAAAAGTATCCGACTATATTTTTTCCCGCGGTAAGTAATGGCGAAAGGGTGGGGAAACTGAGCGTAGTGGTAGAAGGGACTTTCATGCGCATACGTGATTTTTTGCTGCCTCGCAACACCGCCGGATGCGTCTGTCGCTGCCAGATAGCGAAGTGGTGTAACACGTGTTCGTCGCATTCTCGTTTCGCTCAAGATGACAGAATGTTTGGAGCAGCGATACTGCATCAAGTTTTGTCAGAAACTTGGGGATACCCAAGCGGAAACAATCCGCAAAATTCAGCAGGCTTTCGGTGATGATGCAATGGGGGTCACTCAAATTAAAGAGTGGTTCAACCGCTTTAAAGATGGACGCATGTCGGCGGACAGTGACCAGCGTTCCGGGAGACCGTCAACGAGCCGAAATGCTGATGTCATTGACAAAGTGCGGACACTGATCACGGAGGACCGTCGTTTGACCGTCCGGGAAACTGCTGATGAGGTTGGGATCAGCAGAGGTTCCGCAAACACGATTTTAACTGAGGATGTGGGCATGCGAAGAGTGGCGGCAAAATTTGTGCCCAAGCTGCTTTCGCCGGAGCAGCAACAACTCCGCCTTGAGGTCGCGCAGGACATGCTGGAGTGCGCCAACAGGGATCCTGAGTTCCTGAAGACTGTGATCGCTTGTGACGAGTCGTGGGTGTACGGATATGACCCGGAAACCAAGGTCCAGTCGTCACAATGGAAGCATCCAACATCCCCGAGGCCCAAAAAAGCACGACACGTTCGGAGCAATGTGAAGGTGATACTGACTGTTTTCTTCGATTACCGGGGTGTTGTGCATCATGATTACGCACCACTAGGCCAAACTGTTAATAAGGAGTACTACCAAGAAGTCCTCCGTCATCTTCGTGATGCAGTTCGGCGCAAGAGACCGGAGCTGTGGGACGCACGCAACTGGCAGCTGCATCATGACAATGCCCCAGCTCATTCATCACACCTGATCCAGGGTTTCCTGGCTAAGCACGGCATTCCGCAGGTTCGCCAGGCTCCCTACTCTCCTGACATGTCTCCTTGTGATTTCTGGCTGTTCCCGGATTGAAGACACCGCTAAAAGGCGCCCGTTTTGACAGCCGCGAGGACATCATACAGAACGCGACGGCGCAGCTGCACACCATTCCAAAACAAGCCTTCCAGAATTGCTTCCAGCGATGGAAGGACCGCTGGGCTAAGTGTGTGGAGTCACAATGGGCCTACTTTGAAGGGGATTAGGTATTGTAACCACCCAGATACAAAACTTTTTTTTCCCGGCCCAAGGTCGGATACTTTTTGGACAGACCTCTTATCTCTCCTGCCGTAAATAAGGCTGTTCATATGACAGCGGGCTGAGCGTGTAATGCAGGTTGTAATTAATGTGCTTTGTTGCTGATAACGGTGTACATGTTGAAGAAAATACCAAGTTGAAAAGAGGAAAAAATCGTCGTAAGTAAACAGCAGTAATAATACCCAAATTCTGAAAGCTTGCTTAGGTTTCTTCCGCATGAATATCAAATTTGAAATAGATGTAATGTGCTGAAATATTATGATATGTGTAATCGAAGTGTGAGATTTAAATGGTACTTAAATAAGGAAAATTTAAATAAGTTTTAGCCTAAATTTACTTTCTGGCAATAATGTGAATTGTTTAGTCCAGTGGTTTCCAAAGTGGGATCCGCGAAGCACCAGTTCCCAGGGATCCGTGGATACATTCCTGTAATGGCTACTTTGAAGTTTACTTATTTTTTAAATTAAAGGAACAATGTTTTGTTAAAAATAATTGAGAAACTTCTTTAATTGGCGATATGTTTATTTCGTCTGACCGTTAGAATATCTAATTAAGAAACTTCCCGTACTCACGAAGCGAGCGAAAATCAGTAATTAAGGTCAAATAATGCAATGCATTGTTACGTATGCCACTGATATGTATTAGTGTCTATCTAAAATCAGTCCTGAAATATAAATTTTTAATTTTGGATACCTATCAGCCGGACCTGTATATTACGTGAGCAAGGATGAGAGGATCCGTGGTTATTTTTCGAAGCCAAAAAGGGGTCCGCGAGCAAAAGGTTTGGGAAACAGTGGTATAGTCTGTGATGAAATTGTGGTCGTGGGAGTCAGTATATCTTTTCTTCACGTGAAACATCCCGTTGTGCGTTCACGTAACTAGTAGGGCTATATATCAATGAATCCTCTGATAGTATTACTTTTTTCCCCGTTCTTTCAAACAAATCCGAAACACTCCTCTGCATATATTTGCAATGTCAGGTCGTTTCAAGAGGCCTGCGTGGCGACGTTCTATCGAAGGTATCTACACAAGAGTGAATAAACACATGCAAATTCACAAGTCTAAACCAGTTCGTGTTTTAAAGAAATGTCCAAACGTGTACAGCATCATTTGCCAAATGTTTATCCTTTGATATTTTCCCATTTTTTCCAGCGAAGCAGACATTTGTCTCTTCAACGGGCTAGTCTCTTACCTTACACGGTTAAAAGGGCGAAACATTTCAAAGGTTCTGTCTCGTGTTGCCATTTAGGCTACAGGTGGACAATCAAAGACGCGCGTGCTCTCTGGTACGCGTGATATGAAGTTCTGTTCACAAATAAGGAGCGAAGAACTGACGGCGTTTACTGAAAACGAAATCCTTGGATCTGGCTACGCAAATTAAAGACTAGCACCCTTATGAAATTAAGACAGGTACACTCTTATTTTATTCTCATTGAGCAGTTCTGACCATGTTAATGTACCTTCAAAGCCAGTAAGACAGGCAATGTTTTGAATGTGTGTTTGTAGCCTTGGATATCCAGCATGCAAAGCGCATGCGCCATATTGTCATCTGCGGCTTCTCCGGCTGTACTATATTTTTCCACATTATCTAATAAACGGCACGATTTTCGGAAAAAAAAGCTATTGAACATAAAATGTGTGTTTTGATTTTCTCTACAGCTTTTATCTGAAACATTTCTCATTCTAAGAATAATTCAGCGACATGTTATAAATGTACACAGGTCTTCATGTACAGTGCCCGTTATTGTTATCAAATTTTAATGAAACTTGAACTTTCTCGACAGAGTTTCGAAAAAAAACTCGAATATCAAATTTAATGAAAATCTGTCCATTGAGGGCCGAGTTGTTTCACGCGGACGAACGGACGGACAGATAGACATGACGAAGCTAATAGCCACTTTTCGCAATTTTGCGAACGCGATTAAAAACGAAAACAGGGAATTTCTTGACTACCTTAGTTTCTGTAGAAAGCCGCTACGAATGATTTGAAAACGCAGTTGCGTTATGGACTATCGCCAGACTGTTACTTAAAAGTACTTGGAAATGAGCTCGGCGGATTTCACGTTTCTTGATCTTGCGACATCTTAGGTTTCACCACATTGGTTTGTGAAGTATCTTTGTGAAACGGAAGGTAAACTAAACTTATGCTGTATACAGTTCGAACAGAAGCTGTAGCCTAAATTTTAGTTCTGTATGAAAATCAGATTAATATCATTTCTGTTCCTTACTTTCTAAAAGAAACTTCAGTGTTTCTTTGGAACTTTAATTTCTACATATTAAGTTTATAAAGCTGAAACGGTCGCTAGAAAGCTCCATTTAGTGGGATGGCCTTTGTTGGACAATTAGACAATGTCCACTGAATGAGGTCATACTTATAACTGTATGTTTATTGTGCTGTGACAAGACCCACGAAGGGTTTGCAACATATGTGTTTCACACGTCATCAGGAAACAATTAAATAATTTGCGGAACATATTTAATTCAATATCTTTTGATTTGCTATGTCAAATATTTACATAAAAATGAGAAGGATACAAATGTGCCAATGAATATTTCATTATCGTATTCTTAAACAAACAGTCCAGTAAAACATTGGAGTGACTATAATGTACGTACATAACCAACTAAGTCCATGGGGTAGAGACCTTCTTGAAAATCTGTTCGTCGCTCAGAAGTCGAGAAATTTTTCACCTTTTTTAAGGGACGTCAATAGTCGTTGGCGTTTTCCCAAGGGCCCACTACTGTAATTAACTTATTATGATCCAACTGAATCCAGCTCATAACCTCGGCGTGTTTCTGTAAGGCACATTTTAATATTAAGATGTCATCGACACGTATATTTCCCAAGTGTTTTCTTCCCGTCAGAATTTTTTTCACTGATAAGAAATGATACGATTGATAGACGCACACTTGCAGTGCACGGTACAGTGGTAGTAAATCTACTCAACCTTCGTACTTCCTGTCAGACGTTTCGAAAAAGTAAACCGGACAAAGTATCCTTTTCTGTTTTATGCTGTCTCGATTAAGCCAACTTCTTTACACCATCAAATAAGCAACAACCCTAACTTAGAGGAACAAGTCAACATATGCGTCTACTAAGAGACAGAACTTAGAACCAATAGATTCTAGTCACTTTGTGGTCCATGGCCGACTTTTCAGAACCGGTGACTTCTTATGCGCCGGTCAAGACATGGATATCGCAACTGACTTGCTTTCAGGAGGTACCAGGTTCCCATCCCAATCAGGGAAGTGAGTTCTTGACTGCCGTCAGTCTTCCCAGTCGAAAGCTGGGATGGCGCAGTACAGTCGTAACGTGCTGCAGTAGCTTCACCTCATCATTCCTCCCGATTCTTCTTTCAAGAGCACGCCTACCATTCCATACGTAATTCGACAGCCTACTTTCAACAGTTGATCAAATGCCCAGTGCAAACAGAACAAACCAATAAACAAATTCCGCCGGTTTACACTTTAGTACTCATACCATTGGCCGATCCCAGTGGCCGCGCGGTCTAAGGCGTGGGTCTGCGGCCGCTCGCTTGTTGGGATTGTGGGTTCGAATCCCGCCGGGGCATGAATGTCTGTCTCTTGTGAGTGTTGTGTGTTGTCAGGTAGAGGTCTCTGCGACGGGCTGGTCACTCGTCCAGAGGAGCCCTACCGAGTGTGGTGTGTCTGAGTGTGATCATGAAGCTTCGACAATGAGGAGACCCTGGCCCACTAGGGGCTGTTGCGCCATGGGGAAAAAATTCACACCGTCGTAATATTCAAATAAAATTAATTGAAACACCAACAAAACACAGCGTTATTTTACTAAGTGTCTGTTAAATTAATTCGCATTACATCCTCAACATGTTTCTACCATGTATGTGGTTACCGTCACGATCGGTTGCTTTTATTTACATTTTATGTATGGTTACATGGATTAAAAATATTCTATTTTAGACAGATACAATTATAATCGTGGACAAAGTTAATGATGAAATAAATGTAAAATTCTCTGTGTGTGATTATAGTGATGAGGGCTAAGCACATTTGTGCATAAAGCATATGTAAAGCAAAGGTGAGCCTGAATTTACTCACATTCTTTCACAATAAATTCATGTTTATCTAAGTTTTGAATGTTGTCAGTAGTGATTTGTAATTTTTAAGACTTGCTGTCATAAAGATGTGCTGATTATTGTAACATAGGTATTAAGTGGCTCACGGTGCTACTTACTTTCTTGGTAGACTGTGTAGCAGGACTGCTCTAGTCGGTGTTCCTTTAAAGTGGGTACCAGTTCTGTTCCACGGGGGTAAAGCGGCAGGGGCATGACGTTGATCACCCACCCCCTTCCAATGCCGAGGTTGTGTATGAGTAAACATATATCTCAAACTCCCATCTGTGCCTTCATGGCATGTTATATGGCGACCTTTACACTGTTTTCTGTAGTTTTGCAGGCCAGTACACAAATGCCCTTCACGCCAACTGATTAATTGAAATATGCACCAGTATAAACACCGTAAGTACGGCGAAGAGCCAATTAATATTTACGTTACAATACACGGCATATTTTCACAACAGTACGTCTTAAAATTACAGATCACTGCTTACAATATCCGCCGATCACGGTGATCGTGCGGTCTAAGGCGCAGATCTGAAGCCGCTCGCTTGCTGCAAAAATTTTTCCATCATAAAGAAAAACTCCCAGAAAATATCGTGAATTTTTCAATTGTATTTTATAATATTCATATAATTATAAATTTACCTCCATAAACACGAAAACTGTGTTTATTGCAGCTTTTCCTTGTAACATTTAATGAATACGTGAAAACCATAAGACTAATGTATTTCGCATACCTACTAAAATAACTTTATCCAGAGGCATAATTTTGAGGTGTTGAGGTTTCGGTAAGGTAAAGGTAAAGTTCACCCTCGAACAGGTCATGAAGGCCCAGAAGAGGAGTAGAGGTATAGCTCTACTCTTTCTTTAACCTCAGCGCTAGATGGAGGTGGATGGTCAACGCCACGCCCCGGCCGATTTACCACTGGACAGACCCGGTACCCATTGTACAGGAGGCTGGGTGGGCCCCAGGGCCGGTCTGGACGGGTGCGGAAAATCTCGCTCCCACCGGGATTCAATTCCCGGACCGTCCAGCCCGTAGCGAGTCGCTCTACCGACTACACTAACCCGGCCCACGCTGATCTTTTGCCATATATTTATTCTGCTAAATACAAATGACACGACAATCCATGTCTAAGAAAGTAGGAGTATTTTGATTTGATCTTCACGTGAAACAATGTTATAAGAAGGCATTAAATTCTTGTACACATTTTAATGTAGCCCACATCAAAACTTTACCTATCTGAACGGACAGCACACGACATCCCCATCATGTATTTTGTAAAATAACGAATAGTTTTAAAAATGTAACTGATTTCTGCTTTGTATTACCGGTTTTTTCTATGACTTCGATAAAATGTTTCTCACTTTTCAGAAAGAAGCGCAAATACAGGCCCACCAACATGTACACATGTCCCATGGCGTACGTAGACCTGCGAGTATACATACTTGCAGGACACAACGCACATTGTCTAATGGATAGCTCATGCTTTGCTGGTGGCAACACAGTAAGCTAACAAAATTCAAAATATTTTCACTGTTTAGTGTCAACATCGCAGTTCTTTCCGAACCGCCAGTTACTCTTCTGCTTCTGCCACCAGTGACAATATCTTTCTACAGTAGCCTCTATTCTCTTGAAAGAGAGAGGCCTTGAATTGGGTTACGTTCCCTCTCTTCTTTATTATTGCTCATTCTTTAATTATTATTTGTTCGCGTGGCATCCCAACTGGAACAGAGATTTGGAGAGAGTTTGGAGTGCAAAGAGTTTTTCCATCTTCAGCTCCTTCCAATAAAACGACACTGATATTTTCGGCCAGTTTATTTACTACGATAAAGGATAAATATCTGAAATTTGAGGAGCGTATCCTTCGGTCAACAAGTATACCAATTATATTGCATATTAACCAGAATGACGTCAAATACTAACAACACACCAAGCAGATTGGTGTAGCAGTAGAGCCCTTTACTAGCATTCAGATGTCCTGGGTTCAAATCCTAACCGGGACAAATGCTATCCTAACAGATTACTCGTATTTTTTCTTACTTTATCCAGGTAAATGATGGCATTAGGCCACTACCAGTTCCTTCCAGTCCCTTTCCAATTCATAATTCACAAATAATCCTAATAATAAAGCTGTATAGTATGAGATTAGGGTGTAAGATAATCCACAAAAGTAATTTAAAAACATTTATACGAAGCAGAGTTACAGCTATAACATAAAACTAAGGTAAGAGTTCAGGGGAATGGAGTGTGCAAGATGCATAGTTAACTTTGAAGCTTTAAGCGTTGATTCCCTTACGTCCATTTAATTACAACGTTCCTCCTAAAACCTGTTATGTTTATATACCATGCTCGTCGCGATTAAAAGCAAGAAACTAGCAGATGCAATATATATATATATAGAGAGACCACGTGACAGCACTGGAGCAGGATATATGAAAGGCTGTAAAACTGAGGAAACGGAAAACTTGTACGATATTCATGGGTCAAGAAACAAGGTCAGATTTATAATCATACGGGAAGCCACTGTACTGCAAGTGGAGTGGGTGCAGCAAAGAATCCTTATCACTAGATGCAATTTTGCGCTGAACTCTGCATAAATTTATGTTGCAGGAATGGCATCGGGTTCATTATATCGGCGAAAATAGTATCGAAGACAGCTGAAAACACTTACTGCATAATGAATGAAGTATGTTTATTTGATTCCAGCCTTTGCCCTCCCATACTTTTTAAGACGTTATGTACATAACGAGTGTTAGGTCTATAAGGGTTACGAAGAGTAGAAGAATGAAGAAAATTTTGTTGTATTTTGTACCCTAATAGAACTCACGGAAGACGTGAAAAATTCATGATAATAGTCGCTAAGAATTAAGAAAACGTTCACGTATTTTGTACCCCAAT
This sequence comes from Reticulitermes speratus, assembly GCA_021186555.1. Lineage (NCBI taxonomy): Eukaryota > Metazoa > Arthropoda > Insecta > Blattodea > Rhinotermitidae > Reticulitermes > Reticulitermes speratus. The sequence goes on from JAJKFL010000004.1 coordinate 24,762,023, forward strand.
GTAACTCACGCGAAAAAGTGAAAAATTCATGACGACAGTTAGGCCTATGAGTAGGCCTACTGAAACCGGCCACCCCCCCCCCACCCCTTTTTGGCAGTATACTCACAGACGAAAACTCTAGAACAGAAAAGATGAACAGGCATGGCTTGTGCTATGTTAGCTATTACAGGTCGTTAGCAGTTGTACGTATGTCACTATTTGCGGCCACTCTCAATAACACGATACAAATATTTGCTGCTACGTCGTGTATCCAGACTGAACATCTAGAAAAGTGCAAGGGTAGGGCAAACGGATATCCTAGCCGTGTAGCTATTTTAAAAATCTCACGAATGGTCCATTGAAATATGTTCTAATTTCCGTCATTTTATTTCCCTATGTTTAGTCTAATAAAATTCTTTATATTCTATTATTCCTAAGTGCTAATGACACAACCCTTTAAAAATTGTTATTACTGAATGCCCTCCAAATGAGCAAAATGGACACTTTGTAAATACAAACGGACACTGTCCTTCTTAGTCACTCTTGTCATTCAAGCAATTATAGCACGCGAAGTACGAGTTGTATCAGTTTGTATCCGTTCTTGACACAGTCTACCTGCTAGCGATGCAAGCATTCGGAAAACTTCACTGTCTTTTACACCTTTTCACACTGCCAGAATTTACCATCTTCATTACAATTTACATGTCTGGCTCAGTTATTAGCAAGGTTTTTTTTTTTTCGTTGTCTTTGTTTCCTTCTATGACAGAGGCCTTTCTGTCAGTTACTGTGCAAATGTATAATGTCTTAACATGTGGCACTATCCTATTTTCTTTCTTTGCAATTTTATAGACTTTGGCTCTCGTGTTTGTACCTTACGTTTAGACGCTGGTGCAGTGTTTGTTCTATTTTCTACGTACGCGTTGCCGATTTTCTGAAGTCATCGTTAATTTTTTCTTCTGTCGTCACTCGTGGAAATCAAACTCATCTGCAGTTTCAAGCACACATTCAGAAATCTGAATAGGTTTGAAAGAAAAATTCCCTCAACTCTTGAACCCATTTAAAACACTGACCACAAAAGCTGCAAGATTCCACTCTTTTTCGGCGCGTTCGCAAAATTACGAAAACCGACTATTAGCTTCACGTCTGTCTGTCCGTCCATTCGCATGAAAAAAACTCGGCTTTCACCGGACGGATTTTCATCAAATTTGATATTTGAGAATTTTTTTAAAATCTGTCGAGAAAATTCAAGTGTCATTAAAATCTGACAAAAAAACGGACACTTTACATGAAGACCTACGCACATTTATGAAAATATCTCGGTCTATTCTTCTTAGAATGAGAAATATTTCAGACAAAAGTTGTAGAGAAAATCAAAACACACATTTTATGTTCAATAACTTTTTCCCGAAAATCGTGCCATTTATGAGATAATGTGCAAAAAATATGGTACAGCCAGGAAGGCAGCAGGTGACAATACAGGGCATACACAAAAGAATGGTGCGGTATCAAAAGTGAATAAAAAATGAAACCGCACCATTCTTTTGTGTATGCCCTGTATAATACAGAGCATGCGCTTTGCATGCTGAAAATCCAAGGCTACAAACACACACTCAGAATACGTAATACTTAATGCTTTTCCAAGGCAACAACGGTTACGCGAACGCGCCTGGATGTGGCGTTATACATACACTGCCTGTCTTGTCAAAACATTCTTCCGAACAACAATTCCAGGAATTCTTTGGATGTTGTTTATTCATAACTGTTACTGTACCACTACACTTTCATCACCACGAAAGGAGAATATATTACCAGTTAGCATGCTTAAATTTTTGCAGTTAAACTCACAATATCTCTTTTCCATACTGCAAATTATTATGTTTTGTTTGTAAATCACTTTCATAACATTTTCTTCGCAATTGAAGATCTTGGTTGTCTTATCCTAGAGGTTATGTCAGAAATTACCTTTGAAATTTCCGATTTTCTCATTCAACATTACTTGATTGAGTGCAAAAGCTAAAGCTTATGTGACGAACACGACAACTCGAAACTAAGACTTATCTTGCAGACACAAGTATTCTGGGATGACAGGCCGGTTCACTGGCAAATAAATAGTTATGACTCGACCCAGCGTATCATTCCAGAAGACCTGAAATGTCATCAACATCGGTGAATCACACCCTTTGTGAAAAAAAATGTACATTTCTTTTCCCCGAGTTTTCCCCTTCTTCTTCTTTACACTTCTATGCATGTAAGGCCACACCATACTTGTGGAGTTTTTGTACGTAAGTCACAATTTAATCTTCTTCTGCTTTAATAAAGTTGTCCAAATCTGTCCAAATTTCGGTAGCTACATTTTCATTAGACAGCACTTGCCTTCGCAGTGTTTCTTGACAGAACAAGTGTTTTAGCGATAATGGTTAGAGGCATTTTAGCACTTTTAGGTTGTTTAACAACAGTCATCATATTTTCTTCAGGTAAGTAAAGAATGGCTTTTCAAATAGGCTGTGGTTAAGCACCATAATTTTGACAATGGAAAAAAGGCAAGCACTGTATAAGGTTTATGCCTTATACAGTGCTTATATATTGAAGCATCTAGATGCTTCAATATATAATGCCACAGACTAGAAGAACTTACTACCAACAACAACGATTGTAATTTTGTTCTGTACAAATTACATCTACTGTATTATTTACTATATACCAACAATGATGCACATGACAATATAAATTGAAAAGTCAACCCTACATATGTTTCGGCTCTGCCTGAGCCATCTTCAGGGTTACTGTTATTAGGCGTCCACTGTTTTCACACTCACTATGTTGGTTAGAACAACCGTGGATCTAGACACTATGGCACTATACACTGATGAAGTTTGAGGTTCGGTTTGCTGGTTGTTATATCGTCGTGTAGAGACGGTCTCTACACGACGATATAACAACCAGCAAACCGAACCTCAAACTTCATCAGTGTATAGTGCCATAGTGTCTAGATCCACGGTTGTTCTAACCAACATAGTGAGTGTGAAAACAGTGGACGCCTAATAACAGTAACCCCTGAAGATGGCTCAGGCACAGCCGAAACATATGTAGGGTTGACTTTCAATTTATATTGTCATGTGCACCATTGTTGGTATATAGTAAATAATATCTTAATCATGCACGGTATATACAACTTCAAATTACATCTACTGCATAAGAAATAATTGAAACCAGAAACTTGTCTGTGGTTTTGATGTTTTACTTTGCTGATAACTTATTACTTAGCAGTGTTTATAAAATAAATATGCTATGAAACACAACAAACTTTGTTACGCATAACAAACCCCACAATTACCAAAACACTGCATGAAAGACCTAGCCATATTTTAAGACAAGATGTTTCACTTTCAAAATTACATCACTAAGTGACATGCTAGAGAAGCAACTCAGGCATGTACCAACACAGTAATGGCAAAGAAGGTGAGACTCTTAAGATATATAAAAGGAAAAGTCAGAGCAGAAACAATAAGGTAAAGGTAAATTTCCCCCTATGACATGCCATGATGGCACAGAGGTGGAGTAAGGTGTAGCTCTATTCTTTGTTTAACCTTGGCACTAGATGGGGTGGATGGTTAACGCCACACCCTGGCCGCTTTACCCCCAGGTATGACCTGGTACCCATTGTATAGGAGGCTGCGTGAGCCCCAGGGCTGGTCTGGACGGGTGCAGAAAATCTCACCCCACTGGGATTCAATCCCTGGACCATCCAGCCTTTATTGAGTCACTATGATGACTACGATCCTGGCCCACAGAGCAGAAACAATAATAAACAAAAAGATCATGAAATTTAAGAGACAAATATCTTTAAAGATACATTTATAAATAACAGAAAAAGATGGTATGGACAAGTTTTAAAAATGAACAAAGACAAACAACTCCAAAGTAGGATTTAAACATGAAACTAAGATGATAATGCTCATGAAAAGTACCAAGAGGGAGATTGGAAAAAGAGGTTAAGAAAGATGTCACACAGAAGGAAGGAAGAAAGGAAGGAATAACACAACACAAAACTCAGCTGATGTAGGAAGATGAGGTAGATGTAAAGGCTTTAAGTGCTAGATGCTGCAAGACTTACATAAGGTGGAAATATCTAAGGAAGAAGAAGATTGATACATTCCATGGCACAACATTTTCGTAATTTCTCACATAAGCCACCCACCCGACTTCCTGGTAACAGTTTTGGGAAACATTTTTCTTAAATGTGCAAAAAAATATGGCATATTCTGTGATTCAAAGTCAGTAACAGTGGGTTTTGCAAACCAATGCAAACCAGCACCATGGCTGGTCAGTTTATCTACAGTTCATGCACCACACAGCCTTTTCCATTGTGACATTAGAAGTAAGTTGTCTTTGACCTTCACTCTCACCACCAAGTTCAGCTTGCTTTCAAACATATTATCATACATCATAAAAATATGTATAAAATATAATATTTGCCATAATAATCATGCCAAATTTCACTGTTACAGAATTATTATTAACAGCATGGGTTGATGGGTTGCTCACTTTTACACTTTCTCACTTTCACTTTCTGTTACCAGAAAGATTTCTCTACACCCAGGGTTGTTCAAGACAGTCCTCTGATTTTGCATTGCCATACAATGTTCAGATATGGCACATACCTTTAACACAAGGACTTCTTGTGAGTTGGTTCACAGTGATTAGGAAAAATTCCTAGGTGTCCTTCCACAGTCTCAAGTCAACGACGTTGTAGATGGTGTGCACAAGGGAAACAGGGGTGATCTCCTGGACCTCCCTTATTCAGCCTGAAACCAATGGTATACCCTGGCACTCAGAACAGCAGATTCTTCAATTATGCTTCTTCAGGGCTGTTAACAAATATGCCTGATCATATAAACAGCTGAAGATTACAGTTCACCTATTAATGTTTGCAACAGTCTACACTGAGTGCCCCTAAATAAAGCCTTTAATACAAATGTGTCAGACAATGTGCAACAAATTAAAGATGTGTCCACCGTTTTAATTTCTAAAATCATATCCCATACTTATCACCTCACATGATGCTCACCTTCACTGCACAGACACCTCGTACTTGAGTGCACTAAAAGCACATAAGGGAAGGGATGCTGGGTGCTCTCTCCTTGGTAAAAACCAAGTTCTGTGCAGACGATGTGCAAAGGGTATGCAATCTCACATGCTCCTTGCTCATTCACATTGTGACTTCCTTCATCACTTGCAACACAATTTCCTCAGTGTTGCCACATTATATCAGAAAAAATACGAGCAGTAATTACATAAGATCTGCGCTCTTCTGCGATATTATGCAGCGTTGTGTGGTAATTGTTTACCTACGTTTCGGGACCGATACATTGTCCCGAAACGTCGGTAAACAATTACCACACGATGCTGCGTAATATCCCAGAAGAGCGCAGATCTCGACATTGCGGCAGAAGCCTGAAAACAATTACATAATTACGACCCACTTCTCAATTACAGTCCACCAACTAGGAGTTACAGTACTTGTGGACATTCAAACTAAGGATTGTCAATTCGCAAATAAAATGGGTGTTAATGCAGATTACCATCTTTTCGGCTGTGCTGTTGTGCAGTTGGCACATGTTTTGGAGGAACAAACTGCTCCATCTTCTGGGCAGCAACAGGTCAGACTCGTGGGGGGCTCATCACTGCGGCCACAGCTGGGAATGTTCATCACCAGACCCAGCAGTTTCACCATTGATACCAACAAACTCCTGTCAACAAATGTCACTATCTATAAGCAGGCTTTCAAACTGTCACTTACATTAAACTATCTTAAGTGCAGTGACACCCCCCCTTGTAAGTTCTTCCCAAGATGTACTAGCACAGTAACATATGCCTTCCATGATTCTTCCCAGACACTCCCAATTATCTGCCATTTGTACCTACATCAGGGTACAATGCCACTTATCTGGAGATCTTTTCTAGTCAGAATACCCTAACCCCCTACTGCGGTCTGCTCCCAACTGACACAATCTCTATTTATGTCTAAATTTCATACCTGCAGAAGAAATTGCACATTAACTGCAGAGTTAAGGAAGACTGTAAAATGACATTCAGTGAAAACGCCTCCTGATCCATACCGGGAAATGTTATCTATATTGTACAGTGAACGAGAATTCTCAGTTATCATGAAAACTACACCACGTGTAGTATGGTACTTATATATGTGAAATGATTACATACCTGAAATAATAAATACACATGTATTCAACAGGATTATGGAAATACCACATCTTTTATAATTCGACACACTTCACACTGGACGTCTCGGCCATCTTCGATTCGGATGACTCTAACTTTGGCCTACCGATTTCTGCTAGAAATCGATTATTTCAGGCAATCGGCGACAACTAAATCCTATTATCCGTGTTACACTACACGCACGATACACGGGGGGGGGGGGGGGGGGGGGGGGTGATTTTAAACAGACTGGGCGCAGATTGACAGGAACAAAACGCAATTTTCGAAACGATAAAACCGGGCAACTATCTCTATGGGTACTACATGAGGAATAGCAAAGTATCACAAATCTGCAGCCCAGAGCTTACACCAGTTGTTCTGTCTTTTGACTGGTACATTGCAGGATCATAAGAAGACAAACATTTGGCGGCGTTCGGGGCGAGTAATCACAATGGCCGCCCTTAACAGAAATCACTAACTTAATATGTCACAGTCACTTACTGAATTTCCCTTCATTTGGCTCCGTAATTTAAAATTTTTAAGCGCAGAAACTCAACATTTTTCATTTAAAATATTCATTTTGTGGCCAGTTTTGCTGTCCCTTATATTCTGCCGCCCGGAACAACTGCACCCCCCCCCCCCCCCCCCCCCCCCCATCTACGACCCTGTCCTGCAGTACTACCTGGGCTGCGAAATCGCGACATTACGCCAAGTCAAAGGTGACCGCGTTGAAAGTACTGTTTAAATTTCTTTTAGAAGACGAATTTAAATGTTGTTTGGGTTAGACCGACTTTATATTTAGTGACAACGAAACTTCTGGTTCTATTACCAGGAAGAGTATAACGTGTAAAGCGGCCAGGGGCGTGAAGCTTATCACTCACCTCCATTTAGAGCCGAGGTTAGAAATGAGTGGATCTATACCTCCAAATTCCTATAGAAAACCACCTCCCGCAAAATCTCTCCCCGCAGATGCAGTAACCCTTTCCAGGCTATTCAGACAGAATGTTACGGTCGAGCGGTTGTCACTACTTCGTAATCGGGAGCTCTTCGGTTCAAATACCGACACGAACACCGGCTGTCCTGTGATCATTCTGTATTTTTCCCAGTCCCTCCACTGAAATGCAGGGATAACATCTCAATTACGTCACAACCGCTTCGTTCCACACACAATCTGTAATTTCACACTATTCACCAAGGGCAGTTCGTCCATAAGGACTGCAGCCCCTCCCCCCCAAAAAAAATTTTGAAATTAAAGATCTAAATAAAACTTTTCGTTAGGAAACACGTACATTCTTTAAAAGAACATTAATTAAATCATTTTAACATCAAATACGCGCGACGGACTCTAAGCGCCGCGGAGAACACAGCTGGCTGCGGCCTACCCAGGCCTTGCGCGCTGGCTTCAGCACATTTGGTGTGTGTGTGTGTGACTCACCGAGCTAAGTATGTGGATAGCCTGCAGTCAGAGTGCAGCACAGACCGCGTTTCAAAAACTTCCTATATCTGTTTACCTTTCCTAACGCTTCAAACGCTAGCATTTTGATTCCCATTTTCTTAGCCGTTTTCAAAGCCATATTTGTGAATACTATAATTTTAGTAGTTGCAGTTTTAAGACAAACATGAACAAGAACATTGTGAAGTATTTAAAGGGCATCCATTTTTCACAAATAACTCTCGCTGCGAGACTGAGATTAAAGATTTTGGTCGTTCATTCATTCATTTTATTTCTTGTTCCGTCAACCCTTACAAGGTTCTACAACCAATATGGATATGGACACAGTCGATACTACTGTATATAAAATTTTTGCTTAATATAAAATATTGCTTAAACCAAGCATTGTCATAACAATCAAGACAATTCGTACAAATATTGCAATTACTGAACCTAACGTGATATATAACTTGAGTTCTTATAATTTGCTCAAGACAAATATATCTGCTAAACCTTGTACAATGTGCATAAAACCAAACATAGTGAATATTTCTTGTAAAGAACAACTGATCATACTGCAGTATATCATAATTCTTAAAGCAATCACATTATTGGTAATTACCACACGACGCCGTGTAATAACCCAGAAGACCGCAGATTTTGTATATAAGTTTTTCAAAAATTTTTTAGAAGGATGGGAGTAATCAGATGGGTCTATAATTTGCGAAATTCGTCCTGTCACCTTTCTTAAATAAGGGTTTTATTTCCGAAAATTTCAATCTATCTGGAAATATTCGTGTTGATAGAATCCTATTACCTATATAATTCAAAGGAGATAATATGTATGGTGCACTTGCTTTCAAAATTTTGGTTGATATTTCATCATATCCATGTGAATTTTTTGCTTTTAAGAGTCTAATAACTTCCTCTATTTCCCCAGTTGTGGTATGTTTTAATTTAATATTCGTAAATGGTCGTGTATATGCGTCATGTAGGTATGTGATTGGACTAATGGAATCTGACAGAAGTTTTCCATTATTCATAATGTTTTCATCAATTATATTATCTACTACAGATAGGAAATATTTATTAAAATTTTTTGCAATAGTTGATTGATCATCAGTTATATTATCCTTTATCTTCATCAAAGCTGTATTATTAGTGTTGCTTTTTATGCTTTTGTTCGTAAGCTTATTTATAATGTTCCATATTGATTTCTGCTTATTTTGAGAATGCATTAAAAGATTAGTATAGTACCGTTTCTTTGCTGTAATAATGTCCTCCAATAATATCTTGCAATAATTTTTGTAGTTTTTTTTATGCTAGGATCACTATTATCTCTGCTCATTATATAAAGTTTTCTTTTATTTATACATGAATTTCTAATTGATGGTGTTATCCATGCCTTTGCATAACGTTTGTGATTAACCTTTTTTATCGTGCAACACCTGAGATATGCTTCTCTCCTCAGAAAAGAGTGAAGACTTTTTTTAAGGAGCACAATGTCACAAGACCGTCTTACTGCTTTGGCCATGTTAAGTGTGGAAAAGTAATTATTGAGAATATTATTAACTTCAATGATGAAGTGATCGATAAATTTGCCAATTGTAAAGAAAGTAGAATGCACTTTATAGACAAATAAAATAGTGAATGAAGTAATAGGTTATGGAATGACATTTTTATAATCAGTTTTATTAAAATTGAAACACTCTTGCAAATGCTTATGAATGTTTTTACATTAACTTTAAAAATTTTGCAGTGTTTCATCATAGCTTAAAAATAAATAACATGGAAAATTAAAACAAGCCCTTCTGATTAATCATGTAATAATCCTAGACCTAGTCCTACCATAAGAAAATCCCACGAGCCACCACTACTATTCACTGTCCACTTAGCCTACACCCCAACACAAGGGAATTCAATCGATGGTTCCACAGGATCAGATATGTTACAAGATAATGGAAACTGACTGGGGAGCCGGGGTTAGATTCCCAACAGGGCAAAATATTTATCTTGTCTCTAAAATGTCCAGACCAGCTCTGGGGCCCAACCAGCCTCCTATTCAAAGGGTATAGGGCCCCTCTACTAGGGGTAAAGCAACTGAGCGTTGAGGCTGGCCACTCACCTCCATCCAGTGCAATGTTAAAAATGAGTGGAACTGTAACTCCATCCCCCCATGCCTTTATGGCATGCACAGGGACAACTTTATGAATTTTGTTATGCATACACCAAAATTTGTTAAGCTGCAGCAACACTCTCTTCTCTTTGATTGGAACAAGGCCCGTGTATCTCACAAGAAGACAGAAAAGATACAAAACTCTGGATTTCTTTATCTATGGTTGAAAATTATTGAACTATTTTCTTCAAAGAATTTGATTTTCTGCGCTTGACAAATTTTAAATTATAGTCAAATACAAGGAAATTCAATAAATGTGACTTTTTAAAATTCATACTTTCTGTTACGGGTGGCCATTTTGATTACTCTCCCCAGGCACCAAGAAACTTAGCTAAGCCATTGAATAAAACCATAACAACACATAGCCAGATACCTCATGAAGTAAAAGTATATGATACCCAAGTTTAGTAGGATGTTTTCATTACTTTTGAAGTGTATAAATATATAATGTATTGTACCACTAATTGCAACTCCCCCTGCCCCACTATCAGAAAAAAGTACAGAATGTCTGATCTGTAGTTGATATATAAAAATTCATACTCATGACCCCAAATAATTTTGATCAGATATGGAGTTAAACTTGAGAAAAGAATGATGCATAAAAAATGTAGCATGTAGTTCACAATAGTGCTATGCTTTCAGTTTACTGCCATTTTTTAATACCATACATAACTGAAAACGATCCCCCCCACCCATCTTGTCACAGTCTTCCACTTTCAAGCAAATTCCTGTTCAAAGCATGTTTAACTTTGTGCACAAGTGTAGAGTGGCCCCATTCTTTAAATAATGAATTAAGGAAAAATTGTCTTGTATTTGGGTAAATATGGTATTTATGCATTCATTCCATTGCCAAGGCAATTCATTGTTATTTTAATTATTTCAATAATTAATGCATTTGTGGACCTTGGACTATGGTTACATAAAGACTGAATCACTACCCGGTCTAGTCCTTGGATTTTCAGCGGTAGTGCCTAGTACAAAATGTAAATATGGGGCATCTTACTGGATGATCCAAGTCACGTGTGTATCTGACGTTGCAGAACCGTGGTGACCTGGCAATTTTAATTTCTATCCAGACAGATATATCAGAAGGAAAGTGTGTGGATCATGACTTTACCTTAATTATCTGACTAGCAGAGAGGTATAAATCCTCACCACTCCCTGGTGACCTGTAGTCCCTGCTGCCAAGCTAAAACTCTGACACATTCCTTAGACTTTTCGATTCACCTGCAAAATGTAATTTTAACACACTATACACACAACTACAGGAAAAACAACTGTCAGCTAGATTCACTGTAACTGATGAGGTCAGACATAGCTGAAGCACTGTGCAGGCTAGGCTACTTGTCACTACATATTTCTCATCTCCCATTCTTGACTATGTAGCTTTCCTGCTTACTCATCCTTGACCCTAGTGCCTGTCCAACTCAGTTGACCTGGCAACCCATCTACAACCGATACTTGGCCCAGCTCTACCGACTGCCTGAAATTGTTCTTTCACTTGCCTGTGATGGATCAGCCTTGGCAACAGGAGGCTCCTTCTTATGGCAGTGTTCATAGGGTCAATGTACAGTACTCATAATCTGGTCCTCTGGCATCTGTGGCAATGCTAACATACTGAGACCCCTACAGTTGCCCTGCAAGAGGTTACAGGTGCAGACGACACAAAAACATTCACTCGATTCATATATTGTTATATTAAAATGCAATTATAAGGTCACTCCTAAGTTTTTCAGATGATGGGATTAGCAGAAAAATTCACATCTTATATTTCGGTAAATGTATGTCACCAATTCTATTCAACTTGTACAGCGAATATCTTACTAAGGAAGGCCTTGAAAGGTTTCAAGAATTCAAAGTAGGAGGACAAGTAATTTGCACTGTGATATATGCAGATGACTTTGTGCTACTGGCTAAGGAAGAAACTGTGCTACAGTGCATGACTGATAGACTGATTGAAATTGGAAGATACTATGGAATGGAAATGAATGTGGAAAAAACTAAGGCAACGAGAATCTTGAGGCAACCACCCTGAACACAGATTATGATAGATCAAAAAAAACCAGAGAATATGAAACATTTCAACTATTTGGGTATCATGATAACAAATGATGCAAGACATACATGTGAAATTAAATCCAGGATTGCCATGGCAAAAGCAGCATTCAACAATAAGATGGCTCTTTTCACCAGCAAATTGGACTTCAATGGAAGGAAGAAACTAGTACATTGTTACATTTGGAGCATAGCTTTGTATGGTGCTGAAACTTGGATACTTCGGAAAGTAGATCAGAAATACCTGAGTTTTGAAATGTGGTGCTGGAGAAGGATTGAGAAGATGAGTTGGACCAATCATGTGAGAAATGAAGAAGTACTACAAAGAGTCAAGGAGGAGATCAACACCCTACATACAATAAGAAGAAGGAAGGCTAACTGGATTGGTCACATATTGCATAGGAACTGCCATCTAAAACATGTTATTGAAGTAAAGATACAGCAAAGGATAGAAGTGACAGGATGATCAGAAGAAGACGTAACAATCTACTGGATGACCTCCAGGAAAAGAGAGTATACTGGAAATTGAAAGAGGAAGCACTAGATCGCACTCTGTGGAGAACTCACTTTGGAACAGGCTATGGACCTGTTGTAAGACAGACTACAGAAGGAATGAATGAAAGATATGTCCCTCTCTAGTATGAACACACCACTGCTGATCTGCCCTGACCCCTAAACTTGCCCTCTAGATGGAATCCCACATCATTCAGCTATACTTGTCTCTTGGCATCGCATCCCTCCAACCACACAGCACTGCCAACTGCACACACTTCTATATGTGACCCTCTGCCTAGGATCTCCTTGTAGCCCTACAGAGATGATTTGGACCCAAGAAAGATGGAGAACCCTGCAGACTGAGAAGCTTCAGCATTAGCACTGTTCACCAAGTATCATGAGGATGATCAAGTCAAGAATGATAGGCCGCAAACTATATGTACCCATGCACAAGACAGATGAAAATGCATACATTTTCAATGGGCAATAAAGGGAAGAGATCACTTGGGAGACCTAGGCAATGGTGGATAACATGGAGCATGATCTTAAGGAAACTGGGGGTGAGAATGCACACTGGATTCATCTGGTACAGGACAAGGTCACATGGCAGATTGTCCTGGAAGTACCGGTAATAATGAACCACTGGGTTACATAAAATGCAGGAAATTTCTTGACTGCCTGGCCAACTACCAACATTCTCAATAAAGACTCTGCTCTATTAAGTTCTGGTTGGGTTGGGTTTTCACACATTCCATGTATTAATTGCAAAAATTAAGGAAAAACACTGTCTTCAACACCAACACTGGCCAATTTATTTATTTTTTTCCCCCCCCCTTTCTCTTTTTCCCATGTTTCCCAGGTTGTTAACAGAACTTGTTTTCTTTTAATAGACCGTAACTTCAGCAACATTTCTTTCCATTTCCTTGAACTGTATATTGACTGGTAACTAACAGAGTCAGTATTCTTTATGATACATAGTAATAATAATAATATATATATATATATATATACATTTTGTACACAACTTGAATCTTCTCTTTTATACAGCAACATGCATACAAGAATAGTTATAGGTCACATTCAGTATTCAACATCAGTACAAGTCTATGCTCTCTAGCATTAGTTAAACTGGAGGTGGCAACAACAGCTGATTTGCACTCCACTGCTTTTATATACTAAACTATACTACATGGTAGCAGTAGTTTGGTTGTCATTCGGCACAAATAGCACAGCTTCGGTGATAAGTTACATGAATGTCGACAGAGCCAACATACTTCCAAACCAAAACATCAGACGTAACCATGTGAAATACTACTGCTGGAATTTATGATGATTAGGATGAGGATGCAATCATGCCACCTGGACATTGACAATGGGATATTTCCTTTTGAAAGTCACTTCCTAACAGCAATGCATCACCCCTATGCAATTTGTTAAATCAATGACCAAATGCAAGATCAATACAAAGTTGAGCAATATGCATCGACAGAAAGAAGGAAAGAGCAACTCCCACACACTGGGTAACACTAACCATGCTACCAACAAGATCTCACTCAAATTTGTACTATTTTCTGCTCTGAACAAACTCGTATTTTGATAATATGAGTGAAAACGGAGGACTGACATCCAAATGAGTTTGTGGCCTTGGAAAAATATAATTATGAGCTACCAATGATGAATGCATATAAAATATACAGTACTTTGCTACTAAACTCATCACAGAGGTGGATAAGAGGGTGGCATTCTACATAAACCTGGTGGCTATGATCTTGCAGAAACAACAGTTCAAATGTTTGGTTTTAAAGTAGTATTACGAACATACTATTAAGTTCAAGTAAATAGACTGGTAAAAATTTGCTACAAGCATTCTATAACATCATAACAAGTTCTGAAGGCACACACTATTATTTGTGGTGAAACATTTTATCCAAACCTAATTGTAATATATGTAACAGTTTCTTGCCTTTCAGAAAATATGGTGGACTATTTCAAACTATTTTTATCAGCATTCAGCTTTCTCCTCTTCTCTGACACAAACTGTGCCTGTTAGGAGAAAATGTTTTGGTTTGGAAGAATAAACAATTTGGCTACAATGTTTTAACAGTGAATGACTTAACACACATCTGGTATTTAGAGATACCTAAGTACAAGTATGGAAATATACAAAGCTATATAATTAGCTTCATGCATTCTGTTAGTAAGTGATAGTGTCCATAACACACTCCACCAATCTGACAGCAAAATACATGGTGGCTGGAATGTTTTCCAGGAACAAATTGTGATAAAAACTGCAATTAACTGAACCCAGTGTAGTGTCTTGCCTCACCTGTGTCACTTCCACCTGATATAAGTTGGGGATCTCAGGAGGCAGTACAGACATACCACGTATCACAGGCACAAATGTTCACAGAAAACATTCTGACAAGCAATGACCAAATACAGTGCAACAGTATTCATAATCTAGGCTCCGGCTCCCTGCAGGTAAAATTTTATGTTCTTTGTTTCCACTTGATCTAACATTGATTTTCATCTTTATTTCATTTTATGTTTACAACACAAATACTTACAGGCAATGGGGTTTTAGAGGTGTGGTACATATGATATTGCCTGGTAAGGAGCAAATGGTATTTATCGAGGTCTTTCCACCACTTCGTTTTACTTACAGATCTCAAGACATCCAGGAGATTTGCAACATTAACAGCTCTTTTTTATTAATAATAATAATTATTATTATTATTTATAACAACATTTCACGCAATTGCAAAAGTACTTTTTTAATCCGCTGAGTTCAGTCTGAAAGCTAATTGACATCAGGTTCAGGGCATTCAGTTCTCCCATACGTTACACATCAGTGTTCAACTTGAAACTTTACACCATAGCCCTTGTATATCATAAAGACCTTAAAACTACAGAGAAAAAGCCGCAACCATTTTAACTTCATGTATCAAAATCACAGAACAAGTACTTTTTCAAAATGGTTTGTTTTAAAAGGCCTGTCTTTATCCTATGATTGAGATGCTTACAACTATGTTTACAAGAAGTTTAGATATTTTCTTTCATAGAAGGAATAGCAGAAGGTTCAAATATTGCTCATAGGTGGATGAAGGGAGGGACTGCACAGGTTAGGAAAAAACTGACTAGTTGTCAAATACATGGCAATGACACGAATATCAGATGTCACACTACCAGAGACGCAGTATTTTGACACATTGGTCCATGTAATATATAATCCTTTCATCACAAAATATGCTTAACCACTGCTGCTAAGCTTAAGGACCAAATGCCAATCTGTACTTCCCAGAACCAATAGACAAATGCTGTCCATCAAGCCCGATGATATCGACTTTGCAAATAAGTTACACTGTGAAAAAATAAACAATGGCCTACAAAATTCAGTATTATCATCATAATTATTACACATTAAAAGCACAGTATTTTGGAACTTCATTATTTAGATCACTTCATTCTGTCCAACGTGGAAGCTTGTGCTTCATCCAGCATCACAATCTTCACTTCTTCAAGTGATCTACAAATTATATATTGTACAGGTAATTGATTTCTCAATTTAACAGCAATAACAGAGTAACATTTAATTTCTGGCACAGGAATTGTGCAAATCACAACCAGCACGTTATTCTTTTAATGGTTTCATATAAAGTTTGACCAGCAGTTCTTAGCCACCACCTCACCACTTCCATATGAACTTAAATTCTGTAACCTAACAGGCTGTGGAATATATATAATTGTTCATAACAGGAAAACTGACACGAATTTTATATACATAATACAATTTTTTTTCTTTCATTCTTACAAAATAAATGTTATGTACCTCACTTTCTTATGCATGAGGTTCGAGCAAGACAGGAAGCATTAACCCCTAAATACTTTAATCCCCCTAAGAAGGCATTCACAAGTTATAGCTTCCCCTGCATTTACAGGATGTAACTTGCCCTGCATACATAAAGGTGCAGACAATTACACCATCTGACGATGCCAAGGGCATCAGCTTTTCAAGACAATCAAGCAACACCCTCCCATATTTCAACATGAAACATTTACCAAGAAAACAAATTAAACACATCCCTTAAAATAAGGACATAGTAGAGTGCAGAGGTAAATAATGAAGTAAAAAAAGTTACATAAATAGCAGGCAAACACAAGAAATAAAGTGAACAAGAACCATTATACTGTTTCAGAAAGACGGTTTATAGAATACCAAATTGCCATACAAACACTATCAAATGCACGGAAAGTTACAAGAAGCTATGATAGATATTTTCAGAATTTACCATGTAATTCAGATTACTGATAAACTAAAAGGACCACAGGAATAAGCAACAGAAATAAATAACAGGCTGATTCAGACAT
This sequence comes from Reticulitermes speratus, assembly GCA_021186555.1. Classification (NCBI taxonomy): domain Eukaryota; kingdom Metazoa; phylum Arthropoda; class Insecta; order Blattodea; family Rhinotermitidae; genus Reticulitermes; species Reticulitermes speratus. The sequence continues at coordinate 24,778,747 of JAJKFL010000004.1, forward strand.
AACCTTTTTGTGTGTGAGCTAGCTTGAGCATATGCTGATATTGTGACAGCAGTATTCTATAATATCAGGGTACAGTAAGAACAAGAGTGATCATCTCCTAGCTCAAAAACACACTTAAAAATTATGTAATAATTTGTTTACAACAAGAGATGAGAAATACCATGGACCACATTAAATTTTGGCAAGTGACAGATGGACCACAATAGCATGCTCTTATACTTCTCTTGTGCTCAATTCTTATTACACAATTCAGAAAAAACTCAATTGTAATTAGAGCTTATACTTTTACAGCCGTTAATGAACAGAAATAGTAACAGCAATAATAATAATAATAATAATAATAATAATAATAAACGAAAAATTCATAAACAGACTTCTTGTTAAAAACTGTCTATACATCTTAAGTAAATTAAAATGTTTGAGGTACTGCTGACCATTGGCATCATTACAGAACACTGTTTAAACATGCATATTTATATTCTATCTCACCCTATTCTATTCTCCTCCCAACCTTTCAAAGATGCTACAGTAATCATGAAACAATGAAACTACACATGGAATCTGCAAGCATCATATGATGAACAAAATAAATACACAGTAGGGAAGGAGTGCTGTTCTAAATTGTACAAATAGTTGTCAACTATGGGTATTTGTGTACTATTTGTTCTCAACTATGGTATACGATTTACGTTAATATTCTCTCTCACATCCAAAGTCAACTCTGTGTTATCAAGTACAATGCAGCAACGATTTGCTTCAGTAAAACAAGTAATGACACTATATAATACAACCAAATACAAGTCTCTCAGTTCTGTGATAGTCACAGTGAAACTTCTCAAAGGACTCAAAAGTTAAATTCTTCAACTTCCCTGTGATTACATCCCATCTTCCTCCACAGGTCTAGTGATGTAACTCACATCATGTCATCATGTCATTCCAATGTAACATGCCTCACTCCGATACAGCAGCCCTCAAGAACCCAATAAAAAGGACATGTTTCTACATAACCAGAAGTTAACTCCAGAACTTCTGGTATTGGAAAATTTTTCTCAAACAGGCAGAATGTTGTCTTTGCTGTTACTCATCATTGTTCTGTCGTGTTCCAGCCTCACAGTTCACCACGGTAATTGTGCAAGGTAACTCTGCACCACTCTTAACAATTATAAAAACAAGTTACACCACTAACAGTCACCCTCTTGTGTCTTAACAACATTCAGGGTTTGGCTGCAACCAGTCAGTGAAGTGAACAACACAGCAAAATATAAGACATCATCAGTCACAAAACCCTGCAGAAATTATTCGTTGTTTGGTTCAAGACATGACCGATACCTACAGAACTCACTTATATTAATATGACTGTCTTGGTGCATAGGACTGTTCCATCAGTGTATAGGCCCACGACTAGTTTAAAATGTCCCTCCTCCCCACAAGCTAGCAGAAAAGACATTGGCCACTTTTCACTATCATCAATGTCCGAGAAAAATGAGACACTTAAAGTGTAAACTTTGGTTTTAAGCTCTTGGTGGTAACAGCAGATCTTACATCTGTCTTCCAGCAATGTAAATCAATGCCTGCATTCATTCCTTTGACATACAGTCAAAAGCACCACTACTTCCCTTGGTCAGTTAGTCAAATAACAATAATCACTGAGTCCACTTTGTGTATAACATGAAATGCTGAAACAAACAACCTCAGCAAGGACACAAATCTTCTTCGGTTGAAATTATTCCAGTTCCTCATTACTTCTTGCATATTTCTGGCAATTAGGTTCTGGGTACATGCATGTAAAATTACCAATGTCAACACAGTTAACCTTTACAAATAAAAATCAATAAATTGAAAATAAAATGAATCCTAATTTTACATACATTTTATAAACAAAGATGGAAGCTCTACGCAATATATGTTTCAATTTCTTACTCAGCAAGGGTAAGAGAATCAGATCACTAATAAGCTTTAGCATCATTATGTGTTACCAAAGATTATATTTGGCTTCCAGACAACACTTGAGTGTTACTAAGCAACACCCACTCTTACTTCGGGTTTCAAACCAACTTCTTGCTGAGGCAAACAGTGTACAGTGCTGCTTCTATATGAATTACAAGGTGTTTCTAAGGTTCACCTATATGAAAGCCCAACACTCCATTGCCTTCACAACAAAGTCTTCCTGTGGGGCAAGTGGTTCATTGCCATATGTGCTACACTGCTGAGTTCGCCCTTGGTACAGGTCTCCATCCAGCCACAATCCAAATTTTCCACTGCAAAAGAGACATACCTGCCTTATTAGAGAACGAAAACAAGCAAATAATAAAAGCAGTTCAATAAAAATTTTGCTGACTAAACTTGTAGGACCACTTAAAAGAATTATCATCTTGGATGTGATGATATGTCACTTGGCACACAGATCATCACCTTCTTTCTCATCACTGTGGGAACTTCAAATACATGTGCATCTATTCCTCCATTAACCATCAATTTCTTACTTGCAGCACTTCAGCAAAGAAGCAGGTACATTTTTTCTTGTCCTTCTGTTGCAAGGTATGTGGAAACGGTTATAGACAATGTACATATAACAGCTTCAAACCAACTATCTGCTTTAGAACACAAACCACAGTTCAATACTATGCATAGTAAGGCGAAATAAGCAGAAACAATACCTCCCAGAATATACAGAATTTCTCAAAGAAATTTCAATGCAGTGGCACAAGTGACTGTTGTATTCCAAGCCACCATAGCAAATATCATTAAGTAATAATGCTTACACTGCGATCATGATACTGGTGACAAAACCTAGTGATACATACATTACATCCAGGCTGATAACACTGCTAAGGATTAAGTACATATGACACAGCATAAGCATAAAATTGATAAAAAAAGGGCAAGTCTGGAAAAGGCAGAAACACTTGGAGGGTAAAAGTCTAAACACCAACAGTATGCACTTGCATCCAAGGAAGCCTCGCAATCCGATACACAGATTCAAGAAATATGGTCATCATGGTCCAACATGCAGTTCTATTGGCCTGTGGTTATGAGGTAAGGGATGTTAACACCTAAAGACAACTATTATGTCTGGACCAACTGAACTATTAGGGGCTGTTGGCCTATGCTATCAGGGAGGTTGTTAAGAGGTTGCTAGCAGGAAGCAAGACAATGAGTGACATGGACGTATTTGTACCAACTTATTTTTTGTACCAATGTAAATACTGTAGTACAGGCTTGTACATAGGACATGTTTGTGCCACTATTTTGGCTACCACATTACTTGACCCTTTCTATCCCATTCCCACACCAAAGAGATAAATCAGTTAGCTGTTAGCCCAGTACGGGTTTAGTGCAAAAGGCCTGAGTAAAATCTTTCAACTCATACAGCGGTGGATACTGAATTTATAACTTGCTATGACTTACACTCAAGATATCGCTGCAGTCAGGCCATTCAAACCACTGATAGTAATGGTGGCAATGACAGTAATTGTCATGGTGGTAATAGCAGTTGTACAATGGTGATGGTAATGATGATGTGATAGTAATAGTGGTGGTGGTGGTGACGGCGGCGGCAATGGCGGTGGTGGTAGTGATGATCACAGTGACAGTCAGTGGTACAAACATCCTGGGTGCCAGGTCACCCAGACGACTAAATTTTGTACAGTGGTGCCTAATATTTATGAGTGCTCAACATGAAACTTAGTAGTAGTAGTAGTAGTAGTAGTAGTAGTAGTAGCAGCAGCAGCAGCAGCAGCAGCAGCAGCTATGATAATTAAAGTTTTATTTGTAGTCGCAGTGTTAGTAAAGCTAGCAGCCACAGTAGATGTTGAATAATAAACAGAACAAAGATATAACACTCCTCACACAATCATAATGTGGCAGTAAATTCGAAAATTTGGTGGTAGATGGCTTCTTATGGGAAGCACATACAGGAACATTACTATGTTGCAAGCATTCTGACAGAGTTTAAGAAAGGGTTAAGATACACAATTACTCAATGTACATTACGTTAAAGCATGTGTTCCTCTTCTAATAGGAACAGCCTGTGACTCAACGTTCAATTTCATGTGTCTAAAACAAATTACATATATACCACCACAGATCAGATATATCCTAGATATCTAATATACAGTAGAACCCTGTTAAGAAGTCTTTCAAGGGACCAGAGGATTAGGGACTTCTTAAGCGGGAAGACTTATTAAGAGGGAAAGCTTATTAAAAGCAATAGGATAGTAACTAGTACATTAAACATACAGTTCTTTTACAAAAAAGGACTCTAGAGTGGATAGTTTTGTGAACTTTCTTCTTAGTGCCACAGAAAACGATTCTACTTCTCTAATGCTTTTAACAATAGTTTCGGGAACATCGTCAATAAATGCTCAAAATGTGTGATCGATGAATCAGCAGCAACTTAAGATTTTTCATATTTGAAGGAAATAAAACTTTGGAAATGAAATTTTTATACATATCTTTAAAAACTTATTAAAAGGGTAAAATTTCATAAAAAATCATACTCTTGGTATCATGAGATTCGACTTCTTAGGTAGGAAAACTTAATAAGCGGGAAGCTTCATATCCGGGAAAAATTAATTTACGCATAATGGATTTTATTTCGGGACTTTAAAAATCAGACTTCTTACAGGGGAAAACTTCTTATGTGGGGACTTCTTATCCGGGTTCTACTGTATCTCCATTTCTGGAGGTAAAGTACTATGCCAACAGTTGTAAGAAACAACCATTCCAATGTGACTCACAGCAGCTATTGTATCTTGATGCTTGCCAATTCACTTAAAACAAGTTTTGCAAGAGTATTTCAAAACTACCAGTAAAACAAATCAAAATTACTATATTTAATAATCTGGACTTACTCGCCAGCACCAATAGCAAGGCTCTCGTTGTTGCCCTTGATGAAGTACATGTTATCCCCAGTCCAGTTGAAGATTTGGAATTCGGGTGTAAATCGGAACAGTAGGGATTCTCCTGTTCCATAAAAGTGGTCACTCACTTTCAGTGCACACGATGTTAATGCACCAAATACCTATAATGAAAATCATACCACAATGTGTTGACAAAAGAAACAAGATTTATATATGGTAAATGTGTGTTGATGCAATAAATAGACAGTTAACAGGTCTGTGTCTGTACCACGTTAAAGAATCATAACACTAACTTATCTTTGCTTCTTGTAAAATATTTCTTCTTGACTTTGCAGTTTATGTATACTACTAACATTTAAATTTAAGATTAATAAATTGTTTTCTCATTAAACAGGATTTTCAGCTTCAGAAAACAGAATTATCTCAGCATCCTTGTGCATCCCCAGTATGCAGTAGCCCCTGATGCACAATATTTAGACATGTGAGAATATAAGAGTGCTTAAAATATCTGGTCCTTAAAGAGAGGAAGTAAGAGGAGTATAAAAAAATACATCATTATGAGAAGTTCCATGATCTGTACTCTTCACCAGTTATCATTAGAGTGATCACATCAAGGAAGATGAATCTGGAAGGACAGGCAGCATGAACAGACATGAAGAGACACCATTTGGAAAGATACCATTAGACTGAATGTGAAAGAAACAGGATGACGAATGTAGACTGAAATAACCTAGGACAGGAGAGGGTCTAGTGGCAGGCACTTGTGAACACAGGAGTAAACCTCAACATTCTGTACGGGGTACAGGGATTTATTGATGATGACCAGCTGAGTGACAATTAACTTCTCAAGGATGAATCTGCTCCATGGAGTCAGTTAACAGACTAAGGAAATAAAAAGGTATCCCTATGAAGCAGCATTTGAAGACATGGACATAAAGGTATATTATTTCTAAGAAGCCTTAGCCACAACAGTCTCTGAACATAAATTATTGTTATCTTTTGTGAGGTTTTCTTAAGGATATGTGTATAGCAAACATCTACAGTGTACCACATTTCTGAAGAATGAAATAAACAGTCCCTGGAAATACTGGTAACAACATTTTGTGGTGGAGATTGCAGCATTATCTTGTGTTTATATGCCATGTTGTTGAAGTAGATGGTGGACATATTAAGGATAGTGGCGGACACACAGAACTCCTACAACCCAATTGCTAATCTTCATGTAAATGACTGCTGTTTCACTTTACAAATATGTTTTTTTAAATAAAAGTTATGTAAAATTTCAACTACTCAGTGGTGTAGAAAACCAGCTTGGGGCCCTCTATTTGACTGGTGAGGTTACTTTCAGATCCCTCACAGTACTGTCTTCTGGCAGAAGAATGGAATCCACTCCAAAAGAACACATAACACACTTTAGTATTATGTATGTCTGGGGCCCCTCCTGACCCACACAGCTCTCCCATGCCACAGGATCAGCAGGGGGCCTTATTTACACCACTGAAAATACTCCTTTTGTGAAGGCTGTGTATAGCTCACCCAAATACACTAACAATATGAAATGACTGGTAGTAAAAAAAATCAATGGGACATAAATTCTGCACCAAGAATTTTATACAAATAAAAAAAAAAACGCCCAAATAAGGACAGTTACCATCAACAAATCACACCAGGAACATGCACAACTGGAATTAGAGTCGGCTGTTCATCCTGGAGTGGGCATCCAAAGGAACAAGGAAAATATATACCATAAACATTAAGATGCACTCACATTATGTTCTGTGTCTTCTATGACCATCAGAATGGGACTCTCCAGTCTGTTCATCTTGCGGTACATTGAATTTAAACTGAAGCCATGTTGTGATGTACTGAACACAAGTGTCCATACATAACCTGCAACAGTTAAAAAACACAAAACATTTATATGAATAGCAAGAATAACCAGGAGTTCCACAGAGGAAGCCACAACTGAGGTTATTCAGCATCTTCATTTAATGCTAGGCATCCCGCCTGTGTTTTATGATATTAAACAAGAACTTAATTACCATCTCCACAACTTTACCAACACTTAGTATCAATTTGTCAGACTACGCATGGCTAAATGTTTTAACCAAAATGGTCACCTTCTGGACATCTGGCGTTAAAAAAATGTAAACAAACTGCAGTTACATAAACTGTGCCACTGGATGGAGATCTCAATCGTCCATTAGTCATGAGCAATGCATACTCCAACAATTGATACTCATGGAGACGGTAATTAAGTACTTATTTACGATTCAGTATCTTTATTCACTTTAAAAATATGCTTGACAAACTCTGTTCTATGAAACCAGGATTAGGAGAGCAGTTTCCATGGCTTCCACAGATGTATTCTGTAATGATAATTTCATTACGATTACTAAACTAAGAAGTAATATCCTACCTATCTGTAAAACAACTCTTTCCTTGAGTAATTCTTAAGTCACAGTTTAAGTTTGTAAGCATGGGAAGCAAGAAAGTTGACTGGCTTTATTATCAAAATGAGATTATAAAAATGGATGGAATTTCATTTACATTATTGAATTTTAAGTTCTAAACCAAACAATTTGTATTCAAATTCCTCCTTAAAGAAGATACTTCATACGAGTTAAATTACTTTTCAGTATCAATGTGTAAAAAACCACATTTGTAGCAAATTTACTGAAACTATTCTGAGGAAAGCAATTCAATCAAATGGAGTGGAGCGATCTAAGTCGCAGAATATTCAGAGATAAAATGTGTAGTGTCTAAATTTATCCCTTGTGCCATAAGCAGACCTATGAAATTGAATTTTAGATATATATTACTACAGAAACAACATCAGAAAGTATGAGAAGGCAACACGGTAGCCCAACACTCACTGAATGTCACCCAGCCTCCTTTATAATGTCATTCATTCATTTATTTACATTCAAAGTCGATCCAAAAAGGTTGGAAAAACTACTGGATATAGAACAAGTCAAATGAATTAAATGTACATACAAATACAATTACAATTACAAAAGGATTACAGTGAATACATTACTGCAATTTATATAAGACAAGATAAAATACTGAATGCATAACTATATATATAAAGTAACTGACTGTACAGAGTAAGAAACATTTAAAAAACAATATACCAGACCAGGAGAATGTGATACAGAATTCATTATTGGAATGTCTACTTTTTCCCCTTATTAACATTAGAGTATTCATCTAATAAATAAAAGCAATTTGTATATAAAAAGGTTTTTTAAAAGTGTCTTAAATTTCTTTGGGTTATTAGAAAAGTTTTTAATGTCGGAGGGGAGACTATTATAGATCTTAATACCCAGATAGTAAACTCCTTTTTGATATATAGCCAGATTTGCCTGAGGTAAATGAAGGTTAGCACTTTGTCTCATGTTAATACTATAGATTTCAGAATTTACTATAAATTGATCTTTATTATTAACTATAAATAAGAGTAAAGAAGATATATACTGTGACATTAGTGGTAAAATTCTCAATTTCTTAAACAGATTATGACAAGAATCATCTACTCCTGCATCCCATAATAATTCTGATACCTTCTTTTGCATCCTAAAGATTTTACAACTGTAGGAAGAGTTCCCCCAAAATATTAAACCATAATTCATAATACAATGAAAAAGGGAATAATAAACCTTAATCAATGTTGTATGAGACATGTATGGCTTAATGGATCTAATTACATAACAAGCAGTACTGAGTATGGATATCAGTTGTTCTATATGAGTTCTCCAGGACAAGGTGCTGTCAATATTTATTCCAAGAAATTTAGTATGTGAGACGTTGGGTATTAATTTATCATCATACCAATCTTCATATTAGTAGTTTGGTTATTCTTGGTTATGAAATGAATATAGTGAGTTTTCTCAAAATTTAATGAAAGAAAATTTTCTTTAAACCATTTGTTTATAAGTTCGAAAACTGTATGAATATACATATTGTAATTAGTGAGGTTGGAACTAGTGAATAATATGCTGGTATCATCAGCAAATAATATCGGTAGAGATTTGTTATTTGTAATCTTTGGCAAATCATTTATACAAAGTAGAAAAAGCAGAGGTCCTAAAATAGAACCTTGTCGAACACCATGTTTAATTTTTGCCCAGTTAGAAAGGGTACTATAGCTATGATTCTTATTGTATATTAATTAATATTCTTTCATATCTATCATTGAGGTAAGATTTATAAAGTACATTATCTCTACCAGTTATTCCATAAAATTCCAATTTAGACAATAATATGTCATGATTTACACAATTAAAAGCTTTTTCAAGATCATAAAAAATGCCTCCCACTATTAATTTATTGTTTAAGGCCTTTAAGATATCATTAATTAATGTGTAAGTGGCCTTATCTGTTGTTGACTTTGTCCTGAACTCACATTGTTCCATGCTTAATATGTTACATTTATTTAAGTGTTTCAGAAGTCTAGATTGCATTACTTTTTCAAAACCTTTTGAGAATGAGGTCAAAAGTGATATAGATCTGTAGTTAGACACATTATTTTTATTACTTTTTTTTGTATAATGGTTTTGTTACTGAAAATTTTAATTGATCAGGGAAGACGCCAATAGAGGGAGTTTTATTACATATGTAATTTAAGGGTGAACTTATGAAGGGACAACTTATTTTTAATAACTTGGTGGAAATTTCATCATATCCATGTGAGGTTTTTGTCTTAATAGATTTAATTGCATTTTCAATTTCTTTAGTCGACGTAGGTTTATGTTTTATATTTGGATATGGCGTCTTAAAATTTCTGACACAAACTGCAAGGAACTGTTATTAATTGCGTGACTATTAGTATTGCCATGCATGTTGTTAACATTAATGTTCTCAGCTATTGAAAGAAAATAGTTATTAAAAAGTGTCTGCAATGGTTTGTTGGTTATTGATCACCCTACCCTCAACACTTTAAGAATGTATGTTATCATTATTTGCTTTCCTGCCTGTTTCCAATTTTATAATCTCCCATGTAGTTTTAATTGCATTATTCGAGTTTATTATATGAGTATCACAGTTTAATCTTTTAGCATCCTTAATAACATTAGACAATATTTTACAATAAGTTTTGTAATGCTCTTTTATGATGGGATTATTACTATTTCTGCTTGCTAAGTAGAGTTCCCTTTTCTGTCTACAAGAAATGTTTATTCCTAACGTTATCCATGAAGTTTTTGCAGCTTTTTTATTTTTGTTAAAGGGAAACTGGAATAGAATATCCTCAGATAAGTGTTTAAAAAAAGAGTTAAAAATTACATTAACATCTTCACCGTTAAAAACAGAATCCCATGTTTCATAGCTTAGCTTGATTTGAAAATCTGCAACAGTGTATCTATTAATTTTTCTTGTAAAATAAGATTGATGCTCATATGGCTGCTTCTTGATATTATTTAAAGTTAAAAGTTGTCCATCATAATCAGAAAGTCCATTAATGAAGGGAATTATCTCATAATCATCCATCTTAAAGATATCAAAGAAAATACTATCAATGGCAGAACTAAGTCATTATTAATTCTTGTTGGAAAATTCACTGTGCTAAAAAGATTGTAAGAGTTCAATAGAGCATCCAATGACTGTTCCTATCACTGTCATTGAGGTAATTTACATTTATATCACCACATATAAGAAGATTTAGTCTAGGACTGTAGTGTTGAAAGTATTATATCTGAGTTAAAAAATTATTAAATTTACCCACTGGAGATCTATAAATAGCCAAAATACAAATATTTACGTAGGTAGGATCAAGCTGAATTACACAGGCTTCAATATCTTGATCTGCACAGTATCTATCTAAATTTATAGAAGTGAATTGTAGACTTTTGTGAACAAAAATGCAAACACCTCCTTTCTGAACAGTCTTTCTGCAATGTTTAGCACCTAATACATAGTTTGGTATATTTATTTGATCTAGTTATATATTTTTAAAATGGTATTGTTTATATTGCTTATGCTTTAATCAAATCCTATCTCAGCAACAGATATCAAAGAGTTTTAATTAAAGACAATTTACTATTCACCTACACTCAATTGAACTGGGCTGTGATTAAAAATGGAGTCCCGCAAGGATCGATTCTTGGTCCCCTTCTTTTTCTTTTCTATATCAATGATCTTCCAACCATTATAAGTAATAAATCTAAACCAGTTCTCTTCGCGGATGATACGAGTATTATTATAAAAAATCCAAGCCTTTTTTATTTCAAAAAAACAAATTATCAATACTTCTGAACAATTGAATAAATGGTTCAGTGATAATCTGTTAATTTTCAACTTTGATAAAACTTATTTTCTTAAATTTAAAACTAAAAATAGTTCAGTAAATGAGATAAATATGAATCATAATGACAAGTTTATTAATAGTACTTCAAGTATACACTTCTTAGGTATCACTACTGACAACACACTATCTTGGCATGAACATGTAGATAAACTTATTGGTAAATTGAGTAAAGCTTTTTATGCAATCAGAATATCCAAACAATGTGTATCATTAACAACACTGAGAATAATTTACTTCTCGTATTTTCATACGCTTTTTAGTAGTCACTAGTAAGGAGATTGGTCTAGAAGTAAATGCTGAGAAAACTAAGTACATGGTCACGTCTCGCAATCAGAATGCAGGACAAAATCACACAGAAGTTAAACAGAGATGACGCAAGGAAAAGAAAAGGTAAAAGACTGAACTGCCTAGACAAAATGGTTTAAAGGAGATGGAAATAACCTGAAATTGAATCTTTTATGCTCTTACCATTCAACGATGCATCTGTGCTTTCTAACCCATAAGAATACCAGAAGTAACAGACAAAATAATAAAGTTCCTTGTAAGAGTTAAGAATTATAAAAAATGAACCTCAAGAGTATCAGGTCTGTTTTAATATAAAACAACAGGAGGTGGGGGAGGGGGGTGAAATAGATGCTGTAGGGGTAACAACAGACACACACCAAAACAGGAATATTTGTTACCTTCTGCTCTAGCTGGGAGATGCCGACACAACTTCTTACGGTGCTCTTCTGACAAGATCTCGGTAACACCAACTAGGTCTGGAATGAATAGCTCAATGTCGAGGCTAGCCGCATTGCTGGCATATAATGCCCGGCGCAGCTCCTCATTCATAGACAGTACCTGAAAGTCATAACATAATGACAAATTCTTTGTACACTACTGCTTTTCACAGTGTATGAGAAATAAGAGTATTTGTAACTTAGGAATTACACTAATATATCAGTGTGAAAGGGGGGGAAAAAAAACATGTCTTTACTCCATAACCAGATCACATTTCTTCCATTCAAAGCAAACCCTACTCTTCACAAAGTTTCCTTACCACGCTGTTGGTTGCTGTTGAGACACATCAGTAAGTACACAACAATCTAAAAATGGGGAAAGGGGGGGGGGGCTATAGTAAAGTGTAGTGACCTTGATCACCACATACATTTGACACTTTCTATGCCCTCCTGAACATAGAAATGGTTGTCTTGCTTGCAATAACTGGTTCACCAAACACAATGGCCAGGGGTGAGTGCACACTACATGTTTAACACAACATAACTCATGCTGAAGATGGTGCAGATCGCCAAATCATGTTTCTACATACATTATATCTGTATATGCAGAGAATTAAACAATAATAGCAAACATAGAAGGAAAGTTACAAACTGCTACACCAACTGCTGGAACCCATACACAGTTTCATACAGATCGATTAACCAGTTCAAAATTTAAAATGGGAGACACACTGACAGTATAATGATATCATCTCGTTAAGTCTGCTTTTTTCTTTATGAAAGTAAAGTGTGCTATAAAAATGACTTTAATAATGTGCAGCTCTACAATTTATACTCGTTATCAAAGATTATGGGGTCATCAAAGTGAGCAGGGCTGATATGGGCAGGGTGTTAAGCATTCATGTAGACTAGAAATACACATAAAATCTTGGCCAGAAAACCTGAAATCAAGAGACCACGTGAGACATATAGAAGTTGATGGGAAGACAATATTAAAATGGATCTTAGGGAAACGCGGGGCAAGGATGAAAACTAGACTCACGACTTCATGTTGGACCCACTGGTGGCTTCCTGTCAGTATGATACTGAAAGTTCTGATTCCATAAAAATCGGGCAACTTAACTAACCAAGCAACTATCAGCTTCTCAAGAAAAACTCCGCTCAGAAAAGTCAGTTCCAATTCATAAACACGCACGCACATACATACGAATAGTCAACGCTGCAATGACAGAAAATTAATATATTCTAGCCAAGATGTCACTACCATCAAGTAATTGGGTCCCAATTTGCAAGATCTTCCACACACTGCAGGCAACAAATAATGGCATATGGCTCATTCAGTTTCACAAGATTCAACTTTTGAAACAAAACATTTTAATATCTATGGGACAGCAAACATTAGTAAAAGAGTGCATCACATGTACATGTATTACACTCTCACATGAATTGTAATTAAAAACGGTCGTAATAAACGACATTAAACACTAGTCTAAGCCACATAAGACACCATGAAACTCACAGCGCTCATATAAAACAGACGACTTTATATAAACACAACACCTTGCAGTCAAAACAAACCTCAAAACCGACAAGACAAACCGACTCTGCATCTCGAAACGTCCGATGAGACTCCGATGTCGGAGAGTGATACACATCACTGCCTGTCGACAGTTCCTAGGACGTGCAGAAACCTCTGACTTAAAACTTACAGCAACAGCGTTCTAACCAGCAGCAGCGGGCTGCACGATCTCACTATAACGTCGTCCCTTCACACTACACTACGAGCTCCTCGTACTAACCTCGGCACAAAACGAGATGTGTGAGATCAGTTTCAGGACTCGGTTCAAGGTATGCTCATTGGATAGGAAGGCGGGTGGAACCAAAAGCTAATCTGAACGCTATGGAGAAAAGAAAAATATTTGTCCCTGCCCGAAAATGAAACCAGATTCCGCTGCAGTTCAGTCGGTAGCTGTACTGACTGCAGAGGCGCACCCAAGGGGGCACTGCCGGTCTGCAGCTCCCCTCCCTAATCGAAATTAAAAAAAAAACACGGATTTTGTAGACATGGTAATATCAAAGATTTACGTGATCTACACTTAAGCCTAAATCAGGCAGAGAAATCGGCTGATGACAGTAGGCCTACATTAGAACTTCGAAAAATAAAATAAAAAACCTAAGCTGTCTTAGATGAAATTAAAGAGAAAAAAACAAGAAGATTAGACATTGTGATTTAAATTAGGTGAGTGAGTCACGGAAGATGTAGTTATATTTGTATGTATATAAATGCAGTTGCGAACAGCGTTGTGTTACAGTTATACTTATGACATGATTGATATAATTTTTAAAACCAAACACGAAACTTGAAGGAACTTCGAATGAAGAACGCTGAGGTACTGCAAAAGCAAACACACAATACTACAAATCCGTATTACACATACATGGACACTATTTATATGCCATTTACGATTTTCTGTCTCTTAATATACAGTGTCCGCAAATGGTTTTTCGGATTTTCATACTGCATTATGAAGAGCTCGTTTAAAGTACAGTTTCGAAATACAGACCATGTGGAAAGTTAACTTAGAAAGTTTTAATTTGGCGCGAGACTGGAGCCAGCTCGGCATTCTTCACCCTAAGCACACTTACATTTCTCAGTATGGTATAATGGCGTTCGAAGCGGAAAGGTTATTCTGCGTGTTGGTGCCTCATGAAACGAAATTTCTTGCGACCGTGCAGCGACAGTTTCAACAAAAGTACTGGAAGATTCTCCCACGTAAACCATAAATTCATGCTTGGTACAGCTGTGTGTGTGTGTGTGTGTGTGTGTGTGTGTGTGCGCGCGCGCAAAGGCAGAAGTACCGGCAGACCGTCTGTGAGAGCAGAGCGTGTTCAAACCGTTCGACAGTCGTTTGTGCCCAGTCCGCGAGAATCTGGACAGCGTGCCAGCAAGGAATTTCAGCACATCGAAAACAACTGTCTGGCAAGTCCTTCAGAAGCACCTGCATGTCGGTTACAGATTCTGCAAGAAATGAAACCCAACGACAAAGCGCATGACTTGTTGAAACTTCCTGGGAAAACTAGATGATAAAGGCCGTGCCATGGCTCTGGCGGTTAGTCGCCGGCCTTTCACCGCGGAGGTCCGGGTTCGATCCCGTGCCGGTACTTGTGGGATTTGTGGTGGAAAACGTGGCATTGGGACAGGTTTTTCCCCGAGTACTTCAGGTTTTCCCCTGTCAATTTCATTCCACCGGTGCTCCATCACACGGAAAAACAGAAAAAAATTAATCATCTTCATCACAGGGTTGCACAATAAGCTTTAAGGCTGTGGTGCGTCCGTAGCATCTGCTGCGGGGCCCTTCACAAAAAAAGACTAGATGATGATGATGATGAACCAACTGTTTTTCAGTGATGAGGCGACGTTTCATCTGTCGGGATGAAGTAAATCGAGAGAATCTACGAATCTGAGACAGTGAAAATCCTCATGAGTCATTTGAACATGGAATGAACTGTCCTAAGGGTAATGTCTTTGCGACAATGTCACGAGAAACACCGTACGGGCCATTCTTCTTTGTGTAATCCACAGCGACGGGTATCATCTACCTCGACGTGCTACGTGAATGTTTAATGCTGCAGCTGCAGGAGGACATTCCAGACCTGATTTACGAACAAGACGGTGTGTCACCGAACTTCCATAATGAAATGACGTCTTACCTGGATGAACGTCTTTGTAATCACTGAATCGGGCATCGAGGTCCTACGGAATGGCCTCCGAGATCGCCTGATCTGACACCGATGTACTTCTTTGTGTGAGGTTATGTGACGGACAGTGTCTACGACCCCCGCTGCCGACGACACTACACGAGCTCAAGATACAGATCAGAGAGGTCCGTGCAGAAACTGATCATGAAATTCCCGTAACGTGTGGCAGCAGGATGAATATCGGTTTGATGTTGCTCGAGCCACTCGTGGCGCTCACTTTGAACTTTACTAATGACTAATTACTCTTCATAAAACTTTTTAATTGGTCTTTCAGTTGGTTTATGTTGTAAAGTATAACTTAAAGTGGCTCTGAGCTTAAGCGATCAATAAAATCACTATACTTATCATTGCGAGTTGTATCAAATTTATGTATCATAAATTGGCAAACATCACTTCCCATTTATATAATACGATGGCATAGCTTTCAGAGTGAGATAATATACCTCGTTAAGCACATCCCAGCCATCGTCAGCGACGAGGAACTGCCGATGGGCCACAGTCCGATTCGTGGCAAGGTGTACAGATGTCTTATTCACTGTCACCTCCACAACAGGCTCACGCAGCGTACTGAGACCACATGTTTTATCCGTGACAGTAATACGATGAAGCCGTACAATTTTACACCTCCAAATTAGGCGTTTTAAGCACAGGAGCAACTTAACCTTTACTTGAAGTAACCCGCGTTAATCACTCAAAAACAAGCCTTTGCAAAACATTTCTTCAGAATACCTGACTCACCAAACCTTTTAAAAGAAGCAGATATTACAATGAGGCCTGGAACCAGCGAAAGTCACATCTACTTGCCTTTCGTGCGTGTGCCATCATCGTATCGGAGAGACACAACGCAATATTTACGGTAAATAACTGTCACGCTCAGACATCACAACCAGCAGACGTATTCGCCTCTCTCACATAACTTATCCTTGCTAAGCTGCAAATTAACCTTGCCGGGTTGTGGGGTAAAATGCAACATTTTTAATATAGAACATCCGTTCGAGGATACAACGCACTTTAAATACATTAATCCTGTGCTTATTTAACAGACCTATAGCGCAAAAGGTACGTCAAGAGAACGCAAAATTCTGTAACCTCTCGTCTGAGGATACTTCAAATAACCATATAAGAATTCATAACGGCTGAGATGTATACGTTCATTGTGTACACAGTCCTCTGATGACTGAGGCTGCAGGTTCCTCTGAAACGTCGGCATACTTTTACCAGACTAGACGTCGTCAAAATATATCATACAGCAATTTTCAGAGTAGCCGATCCCAGTGTCCGTGCGGTCTAAGGCGTGGGTCTGCGGCTGCTCTCTTACTAGGATCGTGGGTTCGAATCCCACCGGGGGCATGGATGTCTGTCTCTTGTGAGTGTTGTGTGTTGTCAGGTAGAGGTCTCTGCGACGAGCTGGTCCCTCGTCCAGAGGAGTCCTACCGAGTGTGGTGTGTCTAAAGTGTGTGATCGTGAAACCTCGAAATGAGGAGGCCTAGGCACCCGAAAAGGGGCTGTTGAGCCATAGGAAAAAAAAAATTTCAGAGTAACGAAGTGCTACCTACAAAAGATATGGCTCTGAAGCCCAATGGGCGATTATTTACCACTGCGCTAAAATCAATAGGTGTATCCTCTCACTCTCTCTGTACGGTCCATGCAGGACCTTGGTCTCCATCAGCATCAATTTACAGGCGTCTCCATCCTTAGCTATTTTTCTCCACCCCCTAACACCCATTTTCGTCAGACCAGTTTCAACATCGTCCACGTCTTTCTTGGTTTTCCAACGGATTTGTTCATTCTGGGGTACTCTTAAAACACTTTCTTCACAGGTCTTTCTTCTGGCATTATTTTCACATGTCCTAACATCGTAATCTTCCTTTTCTAATTTATGAGATAATACGTATCTGGTTCTCTATACAGTTCCATCAACTCTTGATTGGTGAGGATCCTCCATACGCCATTTTCTTTTACTGGGCCAAATATTGTTCTCAATATTTTCCTTTCCCATACTGCTAAGTTGTTTTCATCGCTTTTGCAAAGTGTCCAGACTTCCAAACCATACATTACCACCGATCTAATTACTGTCCGATAAATAGTTTTGTCTTTCGTGATACCGCAGTAGATTTTAGTAACTTGATGAATGCAAGATAGCACCTATTTCCTGCAGTGATTCTGGTCTTTATTTCAGACCAACAAGTGTACTAGAGTGGCTATAATAATAATAATAATAATAATAATAATAATAATGAGTCCATGCCTTGTACGTGTTTCTAGGGCCTACCTACCTCTTAACGCCGGGTTACTGCACCAACAACAGTCGTGTAGTGCCATTTCTGAAGATTCTGACGCAACTTCAGTCCTATCCGACAACCCTACACAAAATACACTAACTCACACTTTCACACCCCTCACTCCTCCCGACGACAACCCTAAATAAACAAGAAATGCGCGTTGCTCTGTTGCTAACTAGTGTTGTTATATACGAAAAGTAAAGAGTCCCTGTGCACACCTTGAAGGCATATTGCGGGAAAAGGTACGGCTCCGCTCATTCTTCACCTCGGGATTAGATGGAGTCAACCTCACGCCCCCGTCGCTTTATCGCCGGCGAAAGAACGTGTGGTGCCCACTGAATAGGAGGCTGAGTGGGCCCCAGAGCCGATCTGGACTTTCTGAAATATATATCTGTTACCCTGCGGGCTTTAAACCCCTGCACTGTCCAGACCGTAGCTAGTCACTATACCGACTGAGCCATCCCAAGCGATGCTGAAAACAGCAAGTGTCAGAACTGTGGAGAACAAATTTGCAGTCGACAAGTCTGTAGACCATTGAGTTAACTTCTTGCGATAGTTTGTCTTACATTTTTACACGTTTATTTCTTATTTTCGATTTTATTTCATTTTTTATTTACACTAAGATGACAGGAAGCTGACAAATTTAATACTACCTACCGTTATGCTTGGGATACATGGAAGCAGAAGGGGGCCTTTTGAGGCGCGGCTGGAATTCCCTGAGCCACACAACAACATCTATTACCCTTATTACATATACGTTAATAATATTACATAAATTCTATCTATTTGCAGCATTCGTATGTTTCACTCGTCGCGTAATAAAAGAACGTAGTCTAGACGACCTTCTGGTGCCAGATGACGCTTGACTGCCTCTTGCACTAACAATCAGCAGCACACCGCCTCCCTGCCCTCACCGGTTCCACACAGCATCCTGCTGTATTATCCACTTCAATCATGTTTACTGCAAACATTAGTCCCTGGCACGACACCAATTTAGGCTCTCGTTGAGTTCACGGTGAAACAAAATTATAGAAACAACAGGCCTATATAGGAATAGGCCTACACCTATATTAAGGTAATGCGTACCCAATGTAGAAAGTAACTGAAAAATATGTACAGTACGTACTTTACCAAATATTAGTTGGGTGATTAAACGTTGAAGGATGAGATCGACATGGCTTGTAGCTGGCACGAGAATGCTACAAAATGCATACGATTATTTGTTATCAAAACTCAAACAGAAAACCCACATGTTAGATATCTATGGTAAGATGGATAATATTAAAGTGAAACTTTAACGAATGGTCGTGATGGTGTGTACCAGACTGATTTGTGTCAGGAGAAGGTTCAGTGATGTACTCATAAGAACTTCCTGGTTTCATAAAACGCGGGAAATTCCTTAACCTATGGTTAAAGATGCAGCATTAAATCATAGCATAAGTCCCGGAATTCCAGCCTG
The DNA here is from genome assembly GCA_021186555.1 of Reticulitermes speratus. Lineage (NCBI taxonomy): Eukaryota > Metazoa > Arthropoda > Insecta > Blattodea > Rhinotermitidae > Reticulitermes > Reticulitermes speratus. Next base: position 24,798,138 of record JAJKFL010000004.1, read on the forward strand.
TATACAATACATTAACGCTACAAATCAATCTATTTCTAAAAAATGGTGACGTAACTTATGCAGGACTCTCTTTTTTTTTTTTTTTTTGTATGGCTCGACAGCCCTATATGGGCCTGGGCCTCCTCGTTTCGTCGAGGTTTATGGTCACACACATTTGAGACACACCACAGTCGGTAGGACTCCTCTGGACGAGTGACCAGCCCGTCGCAGAGACCTCTACCTGACAACATACAACACTCACAAGAGACAGACATCCATGCCCCGGTGGGATTCGAACCCACGATCCTAGTAAGCGAGCGGCCGAAGACCCACGCCTTAGACCGCACGGCCACTGGGATCGGCAGGACTCTCATTACAACCTGGAAATTTAGAACAAATGATGAAATGTCTCACTAATGGCGAATTCCTTACATAAAGCAAGCGCCAAAGAGAAGACTCAAGTCTTCTAGGATATTACGGCCTGTCGACTGGTAAATACTTGGCCGACGTTTCGAAGGATAGTAGTGCCTTCATCTTCCAAGTTCAAGCAATCCAAGATTTCCACAAGACGTGGATCTTTCAGCTATACTGCTGTACGCACTCAAACTAGCAAACATGCCAATAGCTGAAGTGTTATATATGGCAATGTATATGATTATTTTGTTAAAGTGCTATTAAGTTAAGGTTGTTTTGGGTATATTTTGCTATAAGAGTTTTGAAATGTACAAACATGTAACTCGATAATTCCTCCTTGCCTCAGCATCACATGAGACTGACTTGGTCGGGTGAACCCCGGACCGTTCAAGGGTCGGCCTACTCACGCCAGTGTGAGTCAGTTCTGGACATTGCTTTTGGGGGAATTAACGAGAAAGAAATATGAATATGTAACTCGTGACGAGTGATTTCTTTGGAGGGGGCCACGCCCAGCGCACGAGATATATACCAGTGGGTTGCGCCCCACATTCTCTTCTCTTGTCTTCTTGTCTGCTGTGGTGACGATTACGCATCAAGGAACGCAGGCCGTGGGCGGCCTTGCTCGCGACTCGTCACACTGGGCCTGACCCTCCCGGGTACTAAACTGGAACCTCAAGTCTCTGGAAATAAAGCATTTTAAAGGAAACAGCTCTTTTCCTTGCTAAACACTTCACGGCCACCACCACTTATTCGACGTTCCTGCCTGAGCTCGCTACAGAGGGCCTTCGCCGAGCACGACAACATCCACGATACGTCGTCGCAGGGCTCCGGGCACGAGCCGGGATACAACAGAAGACAAGTAACAAAGGGCAGTTTCACAGCAAAACCACTGAACTAACCTTGGAAGGAGTAACGTGAAATTACATACACATCAACAGTGTTCGGAACCAAGTAGTATATACACTGCGTTCACTTCCGATATTACGAAGCCTGGGTGCAGCCGCAGGCAAGCAGGATCAACATTCACGCACTGGCTTCATTTAACTTACGAACTCAGCTGTGAGGCGATACAATGGCGAGGAAACGGTTACGGCTCATTTAACCTTTGAAGCCGCAAAATTCGTGTAAATAATATTTACAAACGCAGTTCCTATTGCACAAAACGCATAACACATCTCTATTACAAAGACACGTCGGTTCATACTGTTTAGTAAAATAATGGCTGCTTATTGCGAGAAACGTACGGAACAGATACACTCTGTGGACAAAACAGTGACGGTTAATATTTCTGAATCGCAAATTTAGTAATCAGTACAATTTAAAGGGCTGAGCACTGCTCGAAATAGTATGCTGTTGTGTATTTGACGTGTAAATGCACTATAAAATTACTAGGAAATAACACCTAACTATTTGTACTGTACAGTACTGTACTTTACATCGTAAAGTACGAGGTAGTTCAGAAGTACCTCGAAAGTGTTAAAATGTGGAGCTGGAGAAGGATGGAGAAGATCGGTTGGACTGATCATGTAAGAAATTAATATTAAACTGAGTCAAGGAGGAAAGGAACATCCTACGTACAATAAAACGAAGGAAGACTAACTGGACTGGTCACATCTTGCGTGGGAACTGCCGTCTAAAACAAGTTATTGAAATAATCATATAAGGAAGAAGTGACGGGAAGACGAGGAAGAAGACGTAAGCAGCTACTGGGAGACCTTAAGGAAAAAAAGAAAACACTGAAATTTGAACGACGAAGCACTAGATAGCACTCTCTGAAGAACTCGGTCTGGAAGATGCTATAGACCTGTGGCAAGATAGACTACTCAATGAGTGCCCCCTTACAAGCCTGACTCCCATCTCTGCAAGCTACGGATATCATCACTAACCTGTGTGGACAGGTACTTGCTAGAAGTAAGATTTTATCATTTACATTAACTGCAAAAGTTGTCAGTCAGACACAGCCTTAAAGACTCTAACTCATAAAACTGTATTTTAAGTATGTTTACGACGACAGTATCAGATGTAACAAGTCCGTCATTTGTCGCTATCAAACAAAACAGTACCCAGTGTCCGCGCGAACGCCTTGTTTTTCACTCTACACAACAATATTGTCCTGACGAAGCAATACTTGCGTACATTTCAGGATGCTACTTTAATAGATGGCGCTAGTGTTGCTGGTGAATAGCTGAATAAGTCTCTCCCCCATTGGTCATGTTCAATTATTACAGAGACAAATTTGTTGTTGACGAAGGAAAACTGTACAGGCGCTACGTTGCACACGGACACAAGAATGTTCCCACCTCTGTTGCTGAGTATTAACCACATCGCAACACGTACTAACTGAAGTCAGAGTCACATTAGAGCTTTTTGTGACGTTACAAGCTTCTCCTTCATTTTTGAAAGCCACGTACGATACAGTACTAAGGGCTGTACTGGACCAATACAATTACAGTAACTTAGTTACACATTCAGTGTGTATACGAGTGACGTACTGTGCCAAATGAACGAATCGGTCAGCTGATCGATGCGATCCGGTTCTCGGCTCAGCGAATCCATCGTTCGCCAGCTCTGATATGAATGCGACAGTTTAAATTTAGTACGGATTCACTTCATTCGTTTTTACATGCATTTATTCCATAAAGACAGCAAGTTCCGAATTCTCTCTACTTCAGACATGATGCAGGCCTACTGTATAGTTATAAGGCTTGCATTCAATACTTAAATTTTTAAATATAAATTAAATTTTTACACATAACTTAAATTTTTATTCTAAATTACTAGAAAACACATTTGTATATTTATTTTAGACTGTACGCTGTATTTTTCATTAGAATTCTGACCTGGTCCACAAGATTTCGATGCTTCCCACATACCTCCTTCGCCTTCTTATTGGCATTATATCCACCGCGCCCTTTTCGGGAAACGGTACACCGTATGTGGTCCTGAAACGTCTATCCCAGCGACCGATAACCTTTCTCGTGACAGCGTTTAACGCGGTCTTTCGCAGGCAATGTCTCCCACCGACATGCAAACACTAGAAGGAACCTATACAGCCTTCGCACTATCGGCTCATTAGTGTGCTCGCTAAGGCTGTTAGACGGTTAGACGATCCTGCTCGTTAGGATCCTAAGCAAAGCAAGCGAGCGCTGGCTACTGCGTGACGAGCAGTTCGGGTTCCGACACATACATCACGACGCAGCAGCTGGCCAGTCTTGTCGAAAGAGTGAAACAGGAACTGACGAGAAGAGGATAACAACCGCGGTTTTCTTGAATGTGGCTAAGATCTTCGACACCGTATGGATCGAGGTTCTCCTCTATAAGCCAGCCATCCTGAACCTCCAAATTTACCTGGTGAAAACTAGATCGTCCTCCCTCCGCTCAATGGTATTTCAGACGTCCTTGCACTCAGCCACATCGATTCGTCGTAGATGAGGGCTTAAGTGGATTACGGTGGACTTGGGTCGCCCGTCCTCGTCAGCCTGTAGACGAACGACATACTAACACCTTCCAGCCACGTCAAGTTAGCTTTCACGAGGATGACACGGGGGCCATAGACAGACCCCGCCAGCCGCCGCAGCTCGTCGGCTACCTGGACACGTATCTCAGCACCTTTGAGCATTAGATCGCTGTCAACGTCTCCAACAGCAGTACGGTGCTCTTGGTAAAGACCGCGAGACGCATCCAAGAGCTCGGCTAGTACAACTCTTTAGGGAACCAATCCAGTGGGTCGATACAGCTCGGTATCTTGGGATGACCCTCGATACACAGCTGACCTGGTCGACTCACATAAACCAGGTCGGAAACAGGGTACTCGAGGAATGGCGGTTCGATTACTGGCGGAGGCTACGAATTATATCTTCTCCAGTGTCCAAACCGGCTCTTCAGCCCACTCGGCCTCCTACTCAGTGGATAGAGCAGATGGGACAAAGCAGCCGGTGGATGAATCCGACCATTCACTCCCATCTAATGCCGAGGTTAGGAATGAGAAGAGCTATATCTCAATTCCCCCTTAAGCCTTTATGGCGTCCAAAGCGACAACATTCCATTTATCAAGTGCCATGAAAACGGTCAACCGGTTCAGAGGCTGACATGGACGCACACTCACACGCACACAGCATGGTGACCTCACAAGCCTGTGTAGGCCTCCTTTCTTTTTAGTTAGAAAAAGGCAAGAAAGGACAAATCTGACACCCTGAGCCAATCATTTTACTGCAGATCAGCAGGTTAGACAATATCAGGGCGGAATTTGGACGTTCCTCCCGGACTACAACTTGCCAAGCACCGTCTACACAGCACACTGTTCTTTCTGTAACAATACGGAACGAGACCCTGTGTTACTATACAAAAAGGTAAAGCAATCCCATCACAGGCCTGGACAGGCCCTTAGGGTTCCAGGAGGTTGAGGCTCCCAGATTTCTAGACAGTCGGCACATGAAGGTGGTAAGGTTGTCAGCCCTACGCACCGACCACCTTAACCCCCCAGGAAATATTCCTGGTACTCATTTCTGTTAGAGGCTGAGTCGACCCCAGGGCCATAGTGCGACCGCAAGGATTATGTCAAGGAAAAATTCCAATGACACCATCGGGAATCGAACCCGCGACCTTCCGGCTTGTAGCGTAGTGCCTCAACCAACTGCGCCACCGCGTGCCCCTGTGTTACTATACATCAACTGCAAATGTTTTTGCCTTCACTTGTAGAAGCAGCGAGTGCACAAAAATTATCCTTGTTAAATCAGAACAACGAAGGACGCCAAGACGTGCACAGCAAGAAAGTTGAAAAACGAAACACAGAACGGACAGCCGCCTACTCTCGCTAATAATTTAGCCCCTCCTCCTCCTGCACAACAAGCACATGCTTCATCTGCCTTCTGCCGCCAGCGACGTGCATATCCATGAGATCACGTCAGAATTTCGAAGCCATAATTCATAGTATGCAATAACAAAGTGGTCCATAAACTAACAAGTCACCACAACTGCCACTTATGATCGTACCGTTAGTGCAACCTATCTCATCGTACCTGCGTCTTGCTGTGATGATATAACACACCGAACATGAAAGACAACAGCAGATTTCGAGACCATGCAGTAGGAACCTGGAGAGTCTGCACAGTGCGGGTCCTTCGGAAGAAAATTAGCCCATGCCATGACTGCTTACTTACACAGGCTACAGCACAGAAAACCGCGGAGTGCGGCGACAGTATACGCGAGATTAAAATTCGCAGCCTCTTCATCATATTATATATATGACAATAGACTCAATTTATTTATATTTGATTTACCTGGTAAATTATTCACCAATTGAATAAAACACGTTAAATTCACATGAACGACACACAACTTAATCGGTTAAACGCTCTGATGTCTTCACATATTTCGTATAGTGACACGTGTACAGAAACAAAGGCATATAGAACATTTCGACGGCTCTTTTTGTGGGGTGGGGGGGGGGAATCAGTCTACCTAGAATATTCGACTAAAATTAACACTGTGACGTCAGCACTCCGACAAATAACTACCCACCGTTACATCTAAATCACTTAAGTTATTCACCGTCGGCGGTAGACATTACAAATTCCACGGATATGACGCCTACAGAAGCTGATGGCCTCTCAGCTGGCCAATTTACAAACCGAAAGTTCCTTTCCGCGTACACTACAATCTGCCACTGAACTCCCATCTACGCCTCTGTTTCCCAGGTGGTCTTCTCCTTTCAAGCCTTCCAATAAAAAGGTCCACACGCCTTTCCCGTCTTTCCTATGCATGCTACGTGTCCTGCCCACGTCTTCACAATTAATTTAAACACCTTAATAATATTTAATGAGGAGTATGCCTACAAATTATAATGCTCCTCGTTAATGGAAATTCCTCGATCATCCTATTACCTTTCGACTCCTTGCTCTAAATATCTTATTACTCTGACGCCTAGTTCTTAAAAACTCTGTTGATGTTCTCTCTGGGACAGAAGCCAAGTTTCTACAGCCATATAAAACAATACGCAAAAACATAAAGTTGTATGTTTTTATCTCTTGTGTCTATGAGTAAAAAGAATATTCTTAACCGAGTAACTGCTTCGTGAATGCAATATTGATTTGTTACTGCCGTTCCAAAATGAAGTGAAATTATTAAGAAAAATTAGCAATTTTGTGTCTTCGAAACATTAACAAGGAGACAGGACCGTAGTTTATCCAAAAGAGCACCTAGGGGTATATTTGCTTAGGAGGGGATTGGGGTGGGCGGAGCGTTATTAGAACATAATTTTATTATACCAACTCACAAACAAAACGATACCCCTAACAAGGTTTTGGTCCCTTCATTAAAGATATAATTTTTGTAACTAAACATTGTTATAAGAATCTTGTAAGTCGTCCTAGTCAGTTCGGGCGCCAGACGTTTAACCTCTAACCTCTCCTCCCTCATAAACATGGCCCTGAATTTACTCTAAAAATAAGGCTCTATTAGGTCAGGCCTTTTCCGGGACATACACAGCGTTCTTGGGGCGAGTTCGGACATGACAAAGCTTATGCACCGAGCCGTGAAATGGCGATTTACTCGGAGAAACTTGTGTCCAGGTCTTGAGATATCACATCTCAACTTCTGCAGTCTCGTCACACGGTAAAGCAGTTAGGCCTGTGTTCACCTGCAACGTTACATCCCGAAGGCGACGGCATCGTTTCTTCAGCAGCTCGCTCTCCATCGTATCGAACACTGGAGGTCACCTCTGCCCTACCAAGAACATTATGCTGCTGCTGGTATAATTCCCAATGTTTTGCAATATCAATATGACAAAGAAAATGACGCTAGATCCAGCAACCCTAGAAATGAAAGAGAAATTCGAATCCTACTGCTTCGTTCAACCATTTTGAATTTAATATGGCAGAGGATGACAAGATATGAGCTAACGCTTTGATAGGCATCCGTTATTTAGTTAAATATAGAGCCGGTTTAGTTTATTATGCTAATAAATATACCCTCTATTTCACAAAGCAATTTTTAAGAGTTTGATATTAGACCCTCTTAATTCAGTACATTACTCATTAAAACCGCTGATCAAGTCTTTGAGAACAAATGGATGAACATTCGTGCAGCGCCGGCTATAACATACGATTAAACAGGCTAAATGCCTGACACCGCATTTCCATAGACGAAAGCCTTCTCTATTTACAGCAAGTGTTTCAGCATCATACTGTATTTTACTGCACACCACCCAGCGCGTCCTGCTCTCCCCTTGTAAGGCCCTACTGGACCACAGCATATTCTGCCAACGAAACGTAATGAGGCCTGCTCTAAACATTTAATTTAATGACCCAGTGGACAATATCCATCACACTCGAAAAGTAACATCTAAAACCAAGTTCAGGTCAGTGTTCAAATCGAATGCGCAGCCGTCCCAAGCAATGTCGCGAAACATCCGTCAAGAAAGCTTCAAAGCCGAGGGTGCCAGACAATAGTTCAGTAGAACATGCGATTTAAATAAGACGAAATAACACGAGGATGGACATAACATATCAGGTGCTTCACAGTTCGAACACTTCACTATTTGTTTTTGTGGTGAAGGGCCCCGCAGCAGATGCTAAGGACGCACCGCAGCCTTGAGGCTTATTGTGCAACCCTGTGATGAAGATGATTAGTTTTCTTCCGTTTTTTCGTGTAATGAAGCACCGGTGGAATGAAATTGACAGGGGAAAACCGAAGTACTCGGAGAAAAACCTGTCCCAGTGCCACTTTGTCCACCACAAATCCTATATGGACTCACCCAGGGATCGAATCCGGGCCTCCGCAGTGAAAGGCAGGCGACTAACCGCCTGAGCCATGGCACGGCCGCGTACACTTCACTAAATATTAAGTTAATAAAATATGGGAGGATAAGATGGATGGGATAAACTTGTATAGCATTTTATTCGAAAAACATAAAGGCAAAGGAGATCACTTTGAAGATCTAAGAGCAGCTGGAAGAATAATATTGGGGTGGATATTCAGGATACAGGTGTGACGGTGCTGAACTCTTCTGAACACGGTACTGAACGTTAGTGTTCCACAAAATGCGGGAAAGATTAGCGACACAACATCTCTCCATGGACACTATCATGAAAACTACTGGAAAGCTTGGCGTAAAGGTCGGTCAATTTATGGTCCGCAATTTGCAATCAACTGGCCATTGCTGCAAGGCATGATGCACCAAGCCTTGAAGCCCGGCACTCGCACCCAACGTATGCAGTTTGGAAGCCTAGTCTGTTACGTCAAGAGCAACAAGCAGTATTTCTGTAACAGATCGCCGAAGGACGAAGGAAAGACCTTCGCCGGGCCGGGCAGCGTAAACATACAGTGCACTGCCTCCCGTTGCTCGCCGTCACGCCTGTACAATGCGACACTACTCAACAAGTGATTTGCATTTGCCTCAATAATGTTCCTCCTTCATTTGAGGCCTGTGGAACGACTGAGACAGCAATGTAGCGTCTGCACAGAGGAGGGACAGACAGACGGCCAAACCATTTACCCCACTGTGGTCACACTTTGTGTAGTTCCTAACTGTACACGTTATAGCATGGATATTATTAAGGCCTGTCACTGCATTTCCGTGAAGAACATATTATTATTTAATTATATATCTAGGCTGATTCTGTACTCGTTAAATTTACCGGTCACACACAACCTCAAATCCTCACCCCGTCGAAATATTTTGTAATTGCTGACTTCAAAGCAGCATATCGTACACAATATTAAGATACCCTATATCGTACCATATCTAAATACCAAATTTCATATTCCTGGACACAATTAATAACATTAAACATAATGACTGCACGTTTTACTTTCCTTACTTATGCATAATGTAAATCGCATGAACAAATAAGACAAGTGCTACGTTTGGAGCACACCTTTGTACGGTGCTGAAACTTGGACACTTCGGAAAATAGGGCAGAAATGCCTTGAAAGTTTTAAAATGTGGCGCTGGAGAAGAATGGAGAAGATCAGTTGGACTGATCGTGTGAGAAATGAAGAAGTATTACGTGGAGTCGAGGAGGAGAAGAATATCGTACGTACAATAAAAAGAATGAAGGCTAACTGGATAGGTAACATGTTGCGTGGGAAGTGCCTTCTAAAACGCGTTACTGAAGGAAAGATGAAACGAAGGCTAGAAAAGACGGGAAAACGAGGAAGAAGACGTAAGCAGCTACTGGATGACCTTAAAGAAAGGAGAGGATACTATAAATTGAAAGTGGAAGCACTAGATCGCACTCTGTGGAGAACATGCTTTGGAAGAGGTTACAGAACTGTCGTAAGACAGACTACGGAACGAATGAGTAGTGGCCATTACCGACTACTATTTACTGCTATCGATTACTATCGAAGGCTATTACGGTAACGCCAGTAACGAAAGCAATCATAAACGTACGTAGGTCTCTCTGCAAAGTACCCGCCATTTTTGTCCGACCTTAAACTGAATTTTCTCGACAGATTTTAGTACATTCCCCTCCCCTCGCCAGTACACAATTTCATGAAAATCAGTCCAGTAGAAGTCGAGCTGTTTCCTGCAGACAGACGGACATGACGACGCTAACAGTCGCGTTTCGAAACACTGCGAACGCTCCTACAAACAGGCTTCTCAAGCCACACCATGCGCCAAGCGGAGAGAAAGTTGGACTTGCAAAAAACAGGAGTCACGGAGACGTCACGTACTATAAACATGTGAGTTTTCAAGGCGATGTATGCAGACTGTGTAGTCTTATCGGTGAATGCCATGTTTCGGAGGAACGCGCTACCTCCACCTTCAGCTTACAGTAAATTACATCCTCACGAACTCCCTACAATAATGTCATTTACATGGGTGGCAAGTAACAATTCTGTAAACAGTTTATTCCCGTCCAACACAAGCATTGTTAATTGTAGACACAGGCCTATCAGCAACAATAGAGGCAATGTACATATAAACGAAACCATTGTTGCCGTGGAAACGCAGTAAGAATTACATATTCTGAGTGTGTGTCTATAGCCTTAGCTATCCAGCACGCAAAGTGCTTGCGCCGTATTACATTGTCATCTGTGGCCTGTCTGGCTCTACCATATTTTTCCACATTATCTCATAAACGGCACGATTTTTGTGAAAAGTTACTGAACATAAAATGTGTGTTTTGATTTTGTACACAACTTTTGTCTGAAACATTTCTCATTCTAAGAAGAATTCAGCGAGATATCATAAATGTACATAGGTCTTCATGTAATGTACCCGTTATTCTTTTCAGATCTTAATGAAACTTGAATTTTCTCGACAGATTTTAGAAAAAAATCAAATATTAACTTTTATGAAAATCCGTCCAGTGGGAGCCGAGTTATTCCAAGCGGGCGGGCGGGCGGACGAACAGACAGACATGACGAAGCTAACAGTCGCTTTTCGCAATTTTGCAAACGCGCCTAAAAATTGCAAGGCCTATCGTCATATGAGACCAAGCACGGGTACGACCTACTTGAATCATACGCCGAGTACCGAGAGGCCCCGAATATCAACCATTACCGAACTTACAGGCTACCAACAACAAACTGCAGCTAATTTTGATATTAGACATCCCCGTTGGTATGTGCGTGCAAAAGTACTGTATAGTGTATTTCACTCTTATCAATAGTACAGTCACAACCAACACACACACACTTGCAATACGTAATCAGGCCACCGGTTTCAGCCCAAAGAGCCATCATCAGGCCTATGACAGAAAAGCATGAAAATCAAACACTGTACATTTTGATAACAGGAAAAACTGGTAACCATCTACCAGACGTAACGGTGTCACATCCCAGAAGACTGCCATCTTAAGATTAAAATGATGGTCTTATTTTGGGTTTCTGCCCGGTGAAGTGGTTAAACGTTCCGAAGTTTCAGAGAAACGTACTGCCTCCATCTTCGGGGTGACTGATGAACAACAGCCATGAAAAGTGAGAATTTACACCTTAAGATTCGTAAACGCCATACTGACTTCTGTAAACACTGAACTTGTAGGGTATAATCGGGGAGAGGTCAGAGATTTATTGAAAGACGTTACAGTCCACCTTTTATATAACTTCCGTTTTGCGCGTCACACTCAGGCATACTTTCCACCGGCAAGGGGTCCTCTTTTGCTGTTTTCCTTTTGTTGCTTACTACGTTTCTCGCAATGGGACTTACGACAGTTTAGTTTCTTCCCTGTGCCGGTATACTTCACTCCTCTTTTCTTCTCCAATTCCGCCTTGTATGGAGAGGCGTGTATGATCTTCCGGGAACCAGACCTAGAAGATCTAGCATTACTTGTGCCTTGTTTTGAACTTGAAGGCAGTGGACTCAGACCTGCAGCCTTGACTATTCTACCTGTTGAAGCTCTCCCTGTAGCTGAAGTGGATGATGCTGGTTCATGAGAGAAGACAGTGGGGAAATCACAAGGTGCCACTGGAGATTGATTCGAAGAATTGGCTTCGTTTAATTGAAAAGAACTGAACTGTGTGGGCTGAGTGCCTGGCTGTAAGTTAAAACGCACAGTTGGTTCTTGTGCACTTTCTGCAAAATCTGGGGTACCCCATATTGGGGGACACAAAAGGACCCCATATTAGGAGCTCGCCATGCTGGAATTCAACCATAACCTGTAGCTATGCCACGTTGTAAAATCGCATACATTAAATACCAAATACATCGTTGTAACTACTACTACGATCTAAGTAATGGTTGTGTTAAAATCACTAACCTTGAGCAATGGAGAAGCGTACGAAAGAAGACTCTCCAAAACTGACGAGCACGAAAACAAATCAAAGTTCATTACAGAAACAAATACCGTCCGACAATCCTGTCCTTACAAATGACATTACTAGGCACCTGCTTCAAGGTCACATACCACTATATGGCGGAAGCATACAGGGAAGATACAGCGGCACCCCGCATTACGAACTACCGTCATAATAGGTGACTTTACCCTACTAGCTGTAATTATTGTAAACGCGGTATACCACTTCGCCTACTATGAAATAACCTGCACTTCCCTAAACCATGTTCATGCCGGCTTTTAATAACAGAAGCTCCCCTCTGTTAAACTACTGTCACCACAACCTATATTTTGTATTGTTCAAATGCCGTTGACAGATGGCGCAGACGTAGGTTTTAAAAATTTGCGGCCCCACCTCAAACGCTTTAGCTCACTGCAGCCCGCAAGCACTAACCAGTCTGATGTACCTGCACCGAACAGCTGGCTCTTCGAGCGCCACGATTCTTCAGGCACGCAGCCCGCAGCCTAGCCTTTATGCCAACGGTATTCAAACTGTGTTCCGCAAAACCCCGGGGATTCCCCGGAGGCCACGGAGGAGTCCCGCAAGCACATGTCCTTTATAATGGAATTAGTACATATAATTTTAATTATTTGTAATTATATTTTTTATTTTCAGTGTAATTCATCAAAAATACAATTTTATTTTTCATAAATGTACTTAACTGTTTCATTTATTACATGAAAGTTCCTGTTTTAAATAATTTTATTTCATGTCTGCACCCAAAAAGTACACTTTTACGTAACACGGGTTCGGCGAAAATTCACTTTTCGTCACAAGAGTTCCACAAACATTAACAGTTTACAGACCACGGCACCAACCGACTACGGTACCCAGTAGGTTCCAGCAATGACATCCACAGAGCAGTTCACTACGCCTATACGATGCACTGTAAAGGCAAAGGTAAAACTGTCCCTGTACACGCCATGAAGACATAAGCGGCAGTGGAGGTATAGCGCCAGTCATTTTAACCTCGACACTAGATGGAGGTGAGTGGTCAGCCTCATGCTCCGGCCGCCTTAACCTCGGGGGAACAGTCCTCGACGCCCATTTAATACGAGGATGGGTGGACCCCAGAACATATCTGGACGTATCAGAGGATAAGAAAAACTTGTTTTTTCTGCAGGATTCCAACCCCTGATCGTCCAGCCCGTAGCCTAATCGCCATAATTTATGTTGCATAAAATCCCCATTAAATAAACGACTTAATCGTATCTACTGTACAACTACGATCATACAGACAGCCCTTCACATACAGAGGTTTGAAGGCCTTTATTTTTTCACTAGACACAAAAGAGCACAGATGTCTTGACCTAACATAGGAAAGTTTCATGTGCTGGAGAATTATTTCCACGCCTCTTGTTGAAGCTGCAAGCCGTAAACAAATTTCGTGTTAATAAACAAACCAAAGATACGGACAGATTAACGTAGTGAAATATGAACACATGGATGACATGCGACATTGCAGTTCATTTATTACATTTAAAGTGTTGGTATAATGAAAAGTGTTCCGCATACTATTTCGTCCAATCTAAAACGTCCAAACAAGGTCCTATGGCCATGTCTGGCAGTGCCGTGCGCATACTGAAACTGCACTACGATACATCCTGCCTACGGCCGCATTATCGTAATGGTATTTCGTAACAGCTGTGGGTATTGCTGCATGTTGCTTAGTTACTTGTCATTTGTCAAACCCCTTAAATGATGTCGAAAGAAGAAACGTATCTGTTTTATATAAGACTCAGTGCGTACCGCGCGGTAAACACTCTCCACCTCGGTTATAAAAACCAATCTGTTAATGCTGTATAACCTAAAAGTTGCTGTTCTTTCTGATATCCATACAAAGCACATAAATGCAATGTGAGCACCATGCAAAAGGTTTGAATGTTCAACCTGGGGTTACGTAAAGTTACCGCTACGCTTTCAAAGGTTAATGGTCACTGTTATCATTTCCGTTCGATGAATGAAGGCCGAACAAGAAAGTACTAGAAAAGAACACAGCGTAGCTGGTATAGCGACTCGCTACGGGGCGGACGGTCCGGGGATCGAATCCCGGTGGGAAGCGAGATTTTCCGCACCCGCCCAGACCGGCCCTGGGGCCCACCACCCCGCCCGTACAATGGGTACCGGGTCACTCCCCGGGGTAGATCGGAGGGGTAGTGACGTTCACCACCCACCCCCTTCTAGCGCCGAGGTTAAAGGAACAGTAGACCTACACCTCTACTCCCCCTCTGTACCTTCACGGCAGGTTATAGAGCAGGGGTGGCCAAACTTGCTTAACGTAAGAGCCACATACGATAAACTTCAGATGTTTGAGAGCCGCAAGACATGAACAAATATTACACACACGTTTTTATTGTTACATGGACATTGTGTTACAAAAATCACGAACATTAAACTTACGTTTTAATCCAGTAGACTCTCATAATTATAAAGCCTGAAATTTTTTTATTTACCTTTTATATGAATTGTAATGCAAAAAGGAGCTCAGCCAACATATTTCCGCGAGCCGCACATTATATGTCAGAGAGCCGCATGTGGCTCGCGAGCCGCGGTTTGGTCACCCCTGTTATGGAGTGAACTTTTGCTTCTGCCTTTACTGGAAAAGAACGTGTAACGCGAGATGCATAACCAGAGTGGATCAGGTTGAGACAGTGGTGACTAAAACGGATGCATTCAGTTTGTAACAGAACAGCTTTAACATTGAAAGGACTGTTGTCCTGCGTATCCACTATTCCGTTGTGGACTCAATTAATCTGTGAACCGTACAGACGTGACAGAGTGAACAAATACGACAGTTAAGACAGTCTTGTGGACGCTCTGAACCAAAACGTGTTGACGAAACTGTGGACTGGACAGTGTCGACCCAATCAGAGGCCTTATTAAAGTAAACGTAACGCAATAACTGGAGTACGTGCATCAACACATACATACATACATACATACACCTTATCCCCGGAAACGCTCGATGGGAGGCTACAAGCCTCACAAGATGTGGAAACTAAGATTATACAGCTATCGCACTTCGCCCGAAGATCACAAAGTACAGCGAACCTGCGGTTAAATACCAAGGATCGAAGAGGCGGCCCTGCGTGGTACAGCTCAATGCCTTCCCCAACGCCTTCACTACATGAGTGGTATTTCACGCTCCGGCCGCTCTGACTCTCGGGAAAGAGCTCCCGGTACCAGCCAAAAGTAACAAATAATACATACAGGAAAACTAACCACAATCATCGTGAACTAGATAACACGAAGTCGTGATAGGCGTATCTGGTAGTAGCCGTTAACTAAGATTCAGGACACACAAACAAGAAGGTAGGCACTGCTACTTGGGCACCGTCATGGTCGACAGGAATCGCGCCAGAGATGGATATCACGGGGCAGCACGGACCCCACAAGTCAATCTAAAGAAGAATCACTCTACATACAGGTATAAAATATATATCAGGGGAACGTAACTTTGTGTCTTCAAATTCCTTCTCTGGAAACATTTAACGAGATACTTGTTACTGGTCGCCGATCCCAGTGGCCGTGCGGTCTAAGGAGTGGGTCTTCGGCCGCTCGCTTGCTGGGATTGTGGGTTCGGATCCCACCGGGGGCATGGATGTCTGTCTCTTGTGAGTGTTGTGTGTTGTCAGGTAGAGATCTCTGCGACGAGCTGGTCCCTCGTCCAGAGGAGTCCTACCGACTGTGGTGTGTCTCAAATGTGTGTGACCATGAAACCTCGACGAAACGAGGAGGCCCAGGCCCATATAAGGCTGTCGAGCCGTAGAAGAAGAAGAAGACTTGTTACTGGTCGTCTCATTTTACGGGGACTAATCAATTGTACGTATTTGTACGTACCTATCTTGAATAACACTAGCAGAGGGGAGGTGAAAACTTGTGACGTAGACAGAACACTAGCGCCACACAGTAATGGAGCTTATTACTTGGCACGGTAAATATGCAATTTATATTACAAGGAGTTTATATTCATTAAAAACAAACAGCAATGAAAGTGTGATCGCTTCGTACGTGCACGACAATTCAGAATCTTAAATTTGAATATAGGCGTATATACGAGGCATCTTCAACTAGCAGGTATAGCCTTGATTTCAGGCTTCCGCCGCGATGTTGATGAGATCTGCGCTCTTCTGGGATATTACACGGCGTCGTGTGGTAATTGTTTACTGACGTTTCGGGACAACGTGTCGGTCCCATCTTCACATAGACTCTTGACCCGTGAAGATGGGACCGATACGTTGTCCCGAAACGTCGGTAAACAATTACCACACGACGCCGCGTAATATCCCAGAAGAGCGCAGATCTCAAGCAGGTATAGGTTCCCTAGCCTGTAACTTTGTGTTATGAAACACTTTATTTTTCCGTAGGAACTAGCACTTGTAGTAAGTGTAACATGCAACAGATGGCACAGGGGTCTGTCAGATGCTACTGAGGGGATAAGTTGATGTGCAGTGGCAACGACATTGGAAACTTAGTGCCGCAAAGACGTTTGCAGTGTAATTCGGTTTTTAAGAGCGAAACGTTTCCCCCATCGTAATTCACCACCAACTGATACGACGTAAATGGTGCAGAGTTCGCGAAACGGTCTGACTTCTATGACGATCGCATCGGTCGGTTCAGCACATCAAGGACGGAAGCAAATGCAGGACGAGTGGTGCAAGTGATTTTGGAAAAGCGACAAGTCACTTGGGAGGTCACCGATTCCACCATAATGAGGAAGTGTAAATGGTTGTTCGTGATGTTCTTTGAATGCAAGAGCTCAGATTCCTATCGCTACATTTTTTAACTCGTACCACGATGGTAAAAAAAAAGTATCAATGTGCTACGGGATTATGTTAAGTAATTATAATTCAGTGGAATAAGTGAGCTACATGAAAGGTGGTAATGCCTTGGCCTTCAGTTTTTATAGCCCACGAACCCTACCTATTGCATATCCTTCACATTAACGGCAAGTTATCTTTCGGGATTCTAAAAGAAAGAACATCAGGCGTGAGTGTATCTATCGCCAGTTTAAACCTACAGCTTAAATCAGTGTACAGCAACCTTGAGCCACTTGACAACCTCAACGCCGTGCGCGGGCCGCAAACCAGTTATTCGTTCAACGAAATTTCATTTTATATTAAACAATAAGGGGTTCAAATTACTATTATGAATTACTAGCATTACTGCAATAATATTAAAATATTAATTAATTACAATTTCATTTTCGGACTTCCTTACTATTTGAAGAATCAAAGAAAGTCAATCACAAGCTTGCCAGTTTCGTTGTCACTGACAATTTTTTTATTCCATAAAACTATGTTTAAAATACGCTTGTACTAATTACTATCAGCACATACTCCAAGCTGAAAGAGTAAAGGGAATAGTGGAACCTTTTTCTTTCTTTCTTTCTTTCTTTCTTTCTTTCTTCTTCTATGGCTCGACAGCCCTATATGGGCCTGGGCCTCCTCGTTTCGTCGAGGTTTCATGATCACACACATTAGACACACCACAGTCGGTAGGACTCCTCCTGACGAGGGACCAGCTCGTCGCAGAGACATCTACCTGACAACACACAACACTCACAAGAGACAGACATCCATGCCCCCGGTGGGATTCGAACCCACGATCCTAGTAAGCGAGCGGCCGAAGACCCACGCCTTAGACCGCACGGCCACTGGGATCGGCCAGTGGAGCTTATTGCTCGGTATATTTCTCACTCCTCCCACTGTAAAGTTTCCAACACACGATGTCTGCCCGTGCCAGACGAACGAAGCCTATTACAACTTAAATGTTGTTTACTACATTTCACTATGCGTGCGACGTTCACCAAACAACTTAAAAAGTTGTCCTTCATTCTGAAGCAGGAGCAGAAGTTAAGTGTGTTCAAAAACAGTCGCGGGACGCATACGTCAGTCTGATGGGCCACGGGTTGCTCGTCACTGGCTTACATCTTGATCATGGAGATTGCAAATATGCAGGACTATGCCAATTATGACACTGCGCGGAACCGTGGTGCAGGGTATGCCAGGAGCAACAGACAGGTTGAGACAGAGTCATTGAAGATATCTAAATGAACTGTGCGTGAAGACCAGTGCTTACCAACCAGCGTTCCGCGAGAAATAGAGGAATAAACAAATACAAATATTGAGAGACCGTAAAATATTCCAAATAGCCAGCGAAATATCCCGGGAATTTTTGTCCGGCAACTGATAACACTGCAGTGATCACCGTGCGCTGCCAGTTTTCTCTTTTTGTTTTGCTTTGGTCACTTCGTATTAAAGTCATATTTCGCTGCACTGTGTCTGTGTTCGGTTCGCTGTCACTAGAGCAGTGGTTCCCAAAGTGGGCGGTACCGCTCCCTGGGGGGGCGGTGGGATTACCGAGGTGGGCGCTAATAGGTACGAGAGGTGAAAGGGAGCGCTGTTATTACCACAGGGGGGCGCTAGAGGACAAGTAGTGCATTTATTTTTATAATAAAATTCAAATAAAGTAATTTTTGTGTTAAAAATAAAAAATGAACTAAATTTCTTAGTATTTTAATTTATGAATCTTATTCAAGCACATATTATTTTTTAAATAAACTATTGGTAGATGAATTATTGTTAATCATAAAAAATATAATAAATTTTAATTTATTAATTAACACATAAAACATTAAATTTAACTCGTATAATTGTATTTAAACGATTTTTAAATATAAAATAAAAGTGGAAACAAAAGCGCATTTATGTTTTTTAAAAAAGGTAGGTGGGCGCTATGGGTGTGTATATGGAACCAAGGGGGCGGTGAAACGAAAAAGTTTGGGAATCACTGCACTAGAGCCTTCTCACCGGTGGCGACACAAAGGCTCCCCGCTATCCAACTTTTTCTGGCCTGTAAACGAGGTGTTCCTCAGGGTACGAAAACATATATTAGGGGTACCTCCATGGGAAAAAAGTTAGGAGACACTGGTGTAAACACGATGTACTCCGAACTCTCATTAAATCAAATTCAGAGAACAAATTTTACCACATACGAAACCATGATACTCCTCTCTTCGGCATGAGTAGTTATATTTCGCTGAAATAAAGAATTTATTTTTCCGTGGCGCAACAGTCCCTAGTCGGCCAGAGCCTCCTCATTATCGAGGCTTCACGATCACACTCCGACACACCACACTCGGTAGGACTCGTCTGGACGAGTGATCAGCCCGACCCAGGGACCTCTACCTAACACACAACACACACAAGAGACTGACATCCATGCCCCCGGAGGGATTGGAACCCGCAATCCCAGCAAGCGAGTAGCCGCAGACCCACGCCTTAGACCGCGCGGCCACTGGGATCGGCTGCAATAAAGATTATGCCAAGCAATCGTACGTGGTCTGCCCTGTTCACCATATCTACTTAACGTTATAGAGACCAATTTATTTTAATTTAAATTGTTTAAATTAACAGCTATGCTGAAAAATAATGCATATATGCACTATACTTCACTACATCCTACTGCTCTTATTAACATAAATCATTTCCATCCAACAATTATCTGCTTAAGGAACGACCTTCATGTAAACGTCGAATACCTTCATCTACTACGCACGCTTCTCAGAAACTTCACAACCAACCAAGCCCCCTACTAACACAGCACTCTTAACAATAATTTTTTGTAGCTAAGTACGCAGTACATATTTTATGGCTCTCAAATATGACTACATTCTAGCAACACGATGTTTTGGAGACCGGTTCCGGTTCCGTCTCCGTCCTCACGTAACAAGAAAGGGAAGAGCCCTGTTCAGTTGGGACCGCTAGATAAAGCTCAATAAATATCCAGACATAGACGCAATCCAAATGGTTGACTACACCAGTACCGATCGTTAAGTGATAACTCTACCGGCGGTACGTGGTACACTGTTTTCTATTATCATTTCTCCATTAAAAACATATATGGTTAATAACGATGATACGAACAGCCACGACGTACCGATAGCAGTAATAATTAAATCTGACATTAACCTTCCAGTACTGCGCTTTACGTGACACATTCCATATTTCCCGCAAGCAGCCGTCGCTATGTGAAAATGGTTGCAATGCACGCAAAGTATCGACCGGGAATTAAGAAAATCACACAACACAGAAAAAGCACTAGGGTTGAGGCTACTGATTTTCTAAGTTTCCTCCTGCAATCCTTTCGACGCGCAATATGCCCTCGGTCCTGCGTATTAGCAGGTGTGGCCGGCGTGCAGGGTGTGCTGCCTACTTCCTGCCCATTAAAACAGCTGCATGACAACACAGTGACGCAGGAAGTCACAAGAGCAACTGAACGACATATAAATTAAATGACCCTGAAATGTCTAGACCTACTCTCCGAACCGTCATCGCTGTAGCACCTCAGAATACTCACATTTACAACACGTGGAACCCCCGTAACTGCCCCTCAGCACTGTCATCGCAGGCGATGAATTCCAGGGTCCGGGGTGTTTAACTGTATCTACTGAAGTAGGCCTATTCCACAGGTATATACAGAGTGATTCAGAAAGAAAGGTCAATATTTTGGGATGTGATAATATCGGTCATCGTGGGGGGAAAACAATGTTCATATGAACATGTGTCTAATTCTGAATGGTTACCGAGATAAAACTGTTTGGATCTCCCGACCTAACTCTGTTAGATTTTTGTTTTGGGGGTTGGATGAAGAGTGAAGTTTACAAAGAAAGGTGGATACACGAGACGAATTGCTCGCTCGCATTTTGGATGCCGCTGCCCGCATAAGGAAACGTGAAGATCAACTCAGACAACACGTGGTCTTCGCACACGAGTTGCAAAGTGCAAGGTTGACGATGGGATTTGCGAACTTTTATTGTGAACTGTAACAAATTTGTCCTTTGTTTGTAACAAATTTGTCGTTTAAACATTAAATTAAAATTAAATTAACAGCAAGTAATTCTTCTTTTACTATTCACAATGATTTTGCATTTGTAGATTCAGACAGCTCTATCTCAGTAACCACCCAGAATTAGACACATGTTCATATAAACTTTTTTTTTCTCACAATAACCTATACTATCACCTCCCAAAATATATACCTTTCCTTCTGAATCACCCTGTTTACAGTTCTGTTAACTTATACAGCTCTTAAAGAATTTCGCTCAACATACACAATTGAAAACATCCTAATCCTTAGGCCTACATAAGAATATTTCGACGATAGTAAAATTTTTCCCGCTAGCACCCACAATTTTGCAATCTGCGAGCTGTAAATCTACCATAGCGCTGTCCCTGACGATGAAACTCCTCTTGGGCTGCTTGACCCTGAGGGTGAAGACATTACGATCCTTCAGCATCCCAGGAGATGACATGAATGCTCAACTTGGTCATCTACTCGGACGCACCTCGTTCCATACTCAACTGCGTGCGTGCGCTGTAGAAGCCAGTCAGACTTCCAGCGAAGATGTTTATACAGGGTGTTGGTAGAAAATAGGGAGGGAGAAATGCTCTTGAGCGCTGAACTTGACGCTAAAATCATACGTCTGTTTGACCATTACTTGTGGCAATCTTTCGACAACACAATACGTTTCACTGGCTTCAATTTGCCACGCCATTTTCCAGGCCCCTTGTGTGTTCCGTCTGAAAGCTTCAAGCTCGAATGGTTTCCGTTGTCAAACACGTCTGAGAAATGCTGAGGCTAACACGTAACTGTCATTGTCTTTGGACAACCGAATTCCAACGCCGCTAATACAGACTACCAGCGAGCGCGACCCTCAGCCAATACCATCAACTCCCACTATCTGGAGCACAGTCCTTGAGAAGCTGACAGTCGCTAAGGTGCTTAACATGCCCCCAGAATACCGTTACGGTACCCACAACAGCCTGTCACTGGACAATATGCCGAGACAGACGAATGCTGCAAGCACCTTCACGCCTTCTTTCTCAATTGGCCCCTTGCCTTTGGGTCTTCCGACTACGAAATGTATCGCCCTCTCACCCCAAGTTTCGCTGCACTGTCCGCAGGGCGCTGAGTGAAATCAACTACAGAAATACAGACATCTCAATAATTTAGGGAGAAGGGCACCTTAAAATCCACGGAGTGATCACTAAAGAACGCATAACAATTCAAATAAGACTGAGTGGGTATAGTAAGTGCCAAAAGTTTCTCTCACCCCACTTGTCCGATGATTCGCTCATTGTCAACTGGTCACACCGATCTTTGACGTGACGTCCGATAGGACGGTTTTACCAACACCCCCATATGAAGCAAAGTGAATGCACGTTGTAGTTAATAATGTGTGACACGTTACATACATACATACATACATACTGAAGTACGCAGTGCAAACACACGACTGTCACATAACACGTTCAGTTCCAATAAGCACAGTTGGCCCTCACATTAGCCGTCATTACGCACATTAAGAAAATCGTGGCCTTTCATGGAACACGAAGAATCGTTGCCGTGTTCATAACCAGGGGTGCACAAATCTTGGGCGCCACGTCGCAGTGGCGACTAAACTTTGTAGGGTGGCGCCCAATATTTGTAGGTCCCCAGTGTCACCCTTCTGGCGTCCAGAATTTTGAGGTGGCTCCTAGATTTTTGGAAAACTTGTGCACTCCTGTTCATAACAGTCTGCCATTGAACCCTATCCTGAGTCAGAAGAATCAGTCATAACCTATTTATTTAAGGTTCATGAATTTGAACTTTTCCAATTAAAATACTGTACGCCTCTCTCCCATGCGTGTTATATACCCCAACCTCCGAAACGTCGGTATCTATATACAAACTACATGGCGTCACAACCCAGAAGGCTTTATTTAATCTTCAATATTCTGGGTACATTGAAACTTTATGGACGACAAGCACACATTTTAATTGGCTGTCCATATAAAAACGTTGCATCAAGTCACTGTTATTTAGCGAAAATGTATTAAGCGATCGAAGAAATGGTAGGGTGAATGAGTTCATTCTGAGGGGAAAAGTTAAACCTTAAATAGATTTTAAAAAATGGCCACAGTTGTGGAGGGTTGTGCTCTTAGAACACAGCAACGTTCATCGAGGAACAGGAAATTAATTAAACCTTCGTCAAAACCACCTTCCTCTGCACCCCCACACTGTCTATCAGTAAGGACTGGTCAAACCAGCTCCACGCAACAACGCCCACAAGCACTTGCAGGACTATGTGTTTGGAAACTGTACTTGAGAACCTGACACTATTCAGATGGTCAACAAATTTCACACCTATGGAACCAAAGGTTCCTGACCATGTTCACAAGGGCTCTCCACCGGACCCTACCCAGAGCCACACCCCGCTTCTTTAAAATATATTCCATACTTCCCTCCACAATTACGTCTCCCAAGTAGCCTCTTCTTTTCAGTTCTGGAGCAAAATTGTATACTGATTTCTCAATATCTTATGTTTAAATATAAACTTTCCTTTTATACTTAGAAACACGAATGTGTGTTATTTTACTGATAAGATTACTGATGTCTCAAAAAGCAAACAGTGTAGTAAGTACACACAACGTTCAGGTCAAGAACACAACACTGTAACGGCCACCAATTCAGTACCTGAGATATAGTCAATTCCGGACGAATATGAACACTGCAGTATTACCCAAATACGCCAGAACTTTGAGTTCAGGTTTACGTCTTCTGTCGACGACGCATAAGGCAGGAAATGAAGGAAGGCAATGGAAGAAGACAGTTTCGTGACATGCATTCTACAATGAACCAACAGGGTGAAGTAGCCATAAAAGTGAAAACGCTGAAATGTTACAAACTCCTGTCTGATTGACCATGCTAACTTGGATAAGGGGGAAGGGGGGGGGGGCGATATTACAGCCACGTAATACATATCTCAAGCTACGTGAGGTTATACATCTTCTACAGATTCTAACCTTGACGCACATAATTGACTTGCGTAATATAAAACATCAACATTTTATCTACAGCGTGATTGAGAGTTACCCGAAAATCGTTCGGCTGCTCAGGCAGGAGAGACAGACGCCTGAACTCGCAACAAATCGGGCCGCACCGCTTCGAACTGCTAACGGCCACGACTAACCGAAACCCTGCACACATTGCAGTTTCTCTTCCATGTCCCTCCAATAAATCGCTGAACAATTGCTGTCCGAGTACTGACGGCGGATGGTAGACCCCTCACTTTAACTGTCAGAGTATCGGAACTACTGCGATGTTCGTTGCTCACTCGTCAGCAATATCCACCTTCAGTACTAAAACAGACACTTCTATGACCCGACTGTTACGGTTAATTAAACGAATATAGCTTCTTCATTCTGATAATGAGACTGCGGAGCGCAATTGTGGCAGCCACATGCGCCGGACAGAAGAATGCTGTTGGTCGAACTGAGATCGAAACAGGTGGCGGTTAAAGCCCCAGGGGCACAGAAGGCTGGTTCAGAAAGTGGTGCAGCCCAGATTACCGGTCTCATTGTCGATGTAGAAGTTAATTCTATTTTAAACAATTACACTTTAAACTTGTACCAGTAATTTGATAATGTACGCGCCGCTCTTGCCGATCCCAGTGGCCGCGCGGTCTAAGGCGTGAGTCTGCGGCCGCTCGCTTACTGGGACTGCGGGTTCGAATCCCGACGGGGGCATGGATGTCTGTCTCTTGTGAGTGTTGTGTGTTGTCAGGTAGAGGTCTTTGCGACGGGCCGATCACTCGTCCTGAGGAGTCCTACTGAATGTGGTGTGTCTGAGTGTCATCTCGAAACTTCAACAATGAGGAGGCCCTGGCCCACTAGGGCTGTCGAACCATTAAAAAAAAAGCTCCGTTGTCTCTCTATTAATGAAATGTTCCTCCGTAAGTCTAATTCTGAGAAGCTACTGATATGCTAGTTTGTAGGCAATCAGCGGTGCAGTTGGGGTCTCCTTTCTTCTGGGAGGTGGCGCCGCGTCACTGGGTGATTGATGCCCGACGTCTCAAGACAATGTAGTGGTCTCTCGAAATGGAACCTTTAAGATGTTCGTGGATTTAATGAGCCAGAAGTCGTTCCCGCGCAGCAACGAAGGCATATGGGAAGAAGAGAGATACTGCTCCACTCATTCTTAACCTCTGCACTAGAGGTGACTGGTAGCTTCACGCCCCGGCCCCTTTATCCCCGGAGAAAGAAGGCCGGTACCCACTAAATATGAGGCTGGGTGGGCCAACAGCCAGTGTGGAGGCTTCGAAGATGAGTAAAATTCATCGCCTCGCCCGGAATCGAGCCCCGGATCTCCTGCCCATAGCCTAGTCAACATATCAAATACACTATTCCGGATCCATAGGAAGGAGTAAAGGGGGCCGGTATGGACGCTTTGGAAAACAGATAAATTTCTTGGCCCTGCCAAGAATCGAACTACGATTCCTCCAACGTCCAGTCCGTAGACTAGTCACTATACCGACCACGCTAGCCCGGCTTGTTTCACGTTAGAAGCTGAAATTACCACATGCAAACCTGCAACTTAAGCTGTCGTTCTGTGTCTGAAACTTTGTCTCACGCTCTGAAAGGAAAAACAGGGTGAGGGAGGTGGAAAAGAGGACGCCGAAGAGAAACGTTGGATCTACAATTGGAAACAAAAGACGGCGAAAGTTACAGACATGAAGCGTTTCACATCTGTAAGTCCTAAAACATTGTTATAGAGTCCAGTGGCGGGTTATTATGAAAAATGTAATTAATGCCACGGTTATATAAAATGCGGCTAATTCTACAACCAACTCGGCGACTGTCATCTTCTCAAAAGGGTCCAATCTTAGAGTAAGACATCCCGTTGTGATGCGTAGACAAACAAACGAATTAAAGGACCGTCAATCGTGACTACATTTGGACAATATTTTCGTTGTTGAGGCTGCTACATGTTTCGGCTTATTCACAAGCCACCATCAGGCACAGGCTAAAATATATATACGAGAAGAGGCAGTTATGTACACGCTATTAATTAGCATTACTGAGATCTCAGTCTTACATTGTTTAAAAAAGTTTAGGAATTATCCAAAATCGCTTCAAGACTGAATACCTATGATTCGTGCTTCCACTTCACGTTCTTGTGCGCGATATCAGTAAAATGCCCACATTACCCTGCTTCACTCTGAACACAGAAGCCAACAGCGCAACACCTCAGAACTTGGCTACTGCCCAAACGCTCCATGCAGGAGATACATATTTCAGAAATTGCCAGTTGCTCAGCTAACAAGCAAATCCCCCGACCGTTATGGAAACCTAACTGTTCATTACCATAACCAAACATAGTACGGATTTCTCTTCCAGTCCACGCATGCGCAACACCCAGTCAGGTCCACATTCATAGATATCAACATCCCTAAGGTGTCTTAAGGGCTCGATACTAATTCACAATTTAAATTTCGACTGTCACCTCTTTGTGTACGTCGTATTGTAGGTAGGGCCAATATTCAGACAGTCACTCCACGGTAACTAATACAAGGCTATAATTAGTACTGCAAATATTGCCTTATATGGTCAATATTTATGAGTGCCGCAAATAATATTTTGAAGAATATCAAACAAGTTTTTATCAATATTTGGTTCCCTCAGTATCATCAGTATTATCCTTACATAATCAATATCAGTGTCAATATCGTAATACTGACAGTAAATATTGACTGCATACTGCCCGTAACGACGCTGGCTGCAGTACAAATCGTCGACATTTCTGTTACTTCGTCTCTCATAGGTCCAAATGTTCTCCTCAGCAGTTTGTTCGCAAACAACCTCAATCTATTTGATAAATGACGAGAGATCAAGTTTCAAACGCATGAAAATGTAAGGTACAAATGTAGCTATTAAAAAAACACGAAGTCTGTGTTTGACCCACCTTTGTCTTCATTTTGAGGTACCGGTAGACCTTGCACAAGGGACCTGGTACTTTAGGCTTCGGCATTGTGTACCGGGCTAGACAAGCAGCTCTTTCTTCGCACCAGTTCTTTAGACACGAAGGAACACTAGCTGAAGCCACACATAATCGTGCTTCGAAAACGAAAAACACTGAACAAAAAAGACACGGAAACTTGAAGGTTCCTCCGGTATGATTTGTTCGCTGCTGTCAACTTATGGATTCACAAAACAGTTCCTGTTACTACTAGAAAAACCTACAACGATGTAAATAAATCACAATTATCGAAAGTAATACTATAACCAATAAGACCGAAAAAATCACAACAATGCTTTCAACACGGTTCTTCAGTTATTTTCATTCAAAACAATTTTCATCGCCGCATCATTTCAAATGTCCTTCCATTCACTGCAGCTCAACTGAAATTATGTCCGCACAGGCTCGACGGAAGATGGTTCACACCGACGGTTCACAGCTGTCAAAGAGGACACAGCACTGGCCACGTACTTGTCCCACTTTCCACTACACTCCCAGCATGCTGAAACTCTTTTAGTCTAGCAGAGATGAGCTGTCAATTAGCACCACCTCTGTCTGTCTACATATGCACTGTACGACTGCCAATAATGAGTCTCGATTTAGCTACAGGGGGCGGGGCAGTATGGTCGGTTACATTGCACTACAAAATTATCGACTGAACAAGTCACCTCCGATCTTCTCACCACTCTGAACCAGACAGAAATTCCAGTGGTTCTTCACTACAAGCTGTTTTGTTCCTACTGAAGTGAATTACTAAATTGGCCAATCACGGAGAAAGATTCAAGCAAAACTCTGCGATGTCATAAGAGAAAGCTGGCTTTTGCGATGCTGGAAAGAACTTGTAGTACTACAGGTATTAAATCACAGCAGCGGCGCATGCGCTCCAGTGTGAAACAAGTTTTTAGGTTCATCGGCCGGTAGGGAAATCATTATACCACAGCAGAGAGACAGACCTGTTTTGAATTAGGGTCCTCCTGTACAGTCCATCTCAAAATACCAGTGCTATCTGGGTCGTCCGCAGAACAAAACCATCAATGTGCTCCCTCCCCACGGCATCACTACAGAACTACGGCCTTGCGATTTTGGGGCCCCGAATCAGAGGAAGAATATGGATCACTATGATTCGAAAGCGCTTCACAGTATTTATCACAAACATGCTTCCACACACTCAAAAATCCCACTTTTTACATCCGCAGGGAGGTGGAAGATGTTGGATCGTTTTTAGGTGCGTTCGCAAACTTGCGAAAAGCGACTATTAGCTTCGTCAAGTCCGTATGTCCGCACGGAACAACTCAGCTACACTGGACGGATTTTCATGAAATTTGCTATCTGAGTATTTTTCGAAAACCGGTTGAGAAAATTCAAGTTTCATTAAAATCGCACAAGAATAACGGGTACTTTACATGAAGACCTATGTACATTTATGATAATATCTCGGTCAATTCTTCTTAGAATGAGAAATGTTTCAGACGAAAGTTTTAGAGAAAATCAAAACACGCATTTTACGTAGAATAACTTTTTACCTCTATCAGGTGTGTACTCTGATATATACACTCTCCATTATACAACAATTTCAAATTCATTTTCTATATTTTCTATATAATATTAACATATACTCAGTTATCTAAAATTCATAACGGTCATACATTTACAGGACGAGATCCCTTCGAATCACATAAGATCGAGAAAGATGTTTGTATGCAAACTCCATACAGAATATAAAAAAGTACGAACTTATGCCTGGAACGGCTCACTTCAAAGTTTTAAATTAACAACATTGTAATTTTATGATTATTAACTTTGTATATTTTAGAATTTTAATCATTTTAATAAGGAAGACACAATAACTAGATTGGCGTGTTGGGCTTGTACTAGTCTGTTCTTAATAACTCCCTGATGATGGCACCCCGGTGCCGAAACATGTAGGAGTTTTACTCTTGCTTCTGAATGTATTCTGTTCAGTGCATAAGTTGGTTGCTGTATTAAATATAAGAATATGCACGGTATGAATAACATAAAGTTTTTAAAAATGTCAACATATATATATATGTTCACGCTTATCACAGACCGCGCCTGTTGGCAACACGTGTGCACTACAGGCAAGTCCCGTTAGGCTTTTGTACCACAGCTAAGATATCTGCACTGGGAGCGTGCATGACGTTAGTGTGGGACATCCCGCACACAGCAACCACTGCCTTCGCAACACATTACACGGTCTGGATCAGGGCTAAACGCTGAGGCAGGCCTCAGTATGGGCGTCGCAGTCGAGTTTTGTGTAGGCGTACGCGGGGTTTCGCCTTCTCCCTTCTAACCTGAAAGGCATTTGATAACCTAATCATCACTTCCTTAGTTACCGCGTCGGTAAAAACGTCGCCAACACTATGATATTCTTCGATTTATATTGGGCGTACTTCTCAGCATGACTTGGATCATTCATTTTATACTTTCATTTTTAGTTGCGAAATTCTGTATGTATGTTATGCCACTAGAAACCATCATAACATCGTAATTTTTAATTTCCTACATTCGATAACAACACAAGAAGCAGATTGAACGACAGAATCCGGAATGAACACATCAGACAACTATGTAACGCCCCATCCATAAATGAATGGATCCTTGGAAGACGGATGGAATGGAATGACCATATATCCAGAATGGCAAGCACAAGATTAGTAAAAATAGCACGCGCTAAAGCACCAAACAGCAAGAGAAACATGGGACGACCGAAGAAAAGATGACGCCAATCCTTGGAAACTGGTTAGGAACAGGCTGAAAGCCTATCTACAACAAGAAGAAGAAGAAGAAGAAGAAGAAGAAGAAGAAGACGGCGGGCGCACGAACTTTCAAGGTGGGAACGACAACGAATGCCATTTGCTACCATTAATTACTTAGCTACCAGATTTCAGGAAGAAAAACTATATTATTATTATTATTATTATTATTATTATTACAGATACTTTGCCATTGAATGTACACTTAGATTATATTTGCTAGAATAAGACATTAACAACCCAACATTTTTAGGGGCGAAAGGTCTGGAATACGAAACTAAACTTGATGATGCCTACTACGTGCTCCTTGCCTGTCCAAACCTCTTAAAAAGATAAATACGTCATCGCACCAATACAAAACCTACAACCCCTCTTACATGTCTATATTAGTTTTAAAAATACAGTGGTCCCTCGGTAATACAAATCCCGGGTGGTCCGGACCATTTTGGGCCAATTATAGCTCAGTATTCCCTTTGGAAATTATTACAGTACATTATTATTATTATTATATTATTATTATTATACCGTTACGTACAGTATTTCCGCTTTAAAGAGTTTTATTTTAGAATTGAGTGATGATTTCTGTATATTATCCTATAAAACGGAGTTCCCCGTCAGTGGTCCCGATTCCCGGGTAATCCGGACCACCCCTACCCCATACAGTCCAGATGACCGAAGGACTACTGTACTATGAACCATCTTGTTTCGATATAAAAACGGTATGCTGCGTTTATGAGGATTATGTGGGCCTAAGTGTTGAGGGGAGTGTCATACGACATACATTACGGTCATATAAAGACAAGCATCTTCCACTAAATCACCCACACCAAAGGTTCTTAAAAAGAGCGCGACAGAAAAATGGGCCGACATACCGTGTAGCGTAGTTGAGACAAACCGCTTCAATGTACTGAAATGTCCTAAACGTCGTTATTTAAACGTCGCGTGATGGAATGAAGTGTGCTGATTCGACAGTCGATGAGAGTGACGAAGCACAGCACGCTAGCCCGGGCTAACAGATAGTGGAAGAATAAAGACTGTCTTCCCAGCCAGTGACTACCACTGGAATAGAAGAAGGTTGTTTTTGAAAAAGCAGACTTGCTGTTCAATGAAGGAAGTGTAAACCGGAATTTGTGTTTCTGACTGTGCGCTGACGGTGCACCACCAGCGTCTGGAACGCGCCAAGGCTTTTGTGCCAGAGGGAACGAAGTTAATCCGCATGCGAACAATTTCATTGCCTCCTCCACAGGAAGTATCTCACTTGCAGGACGCTCTTGAAGGATGTGGATATCATGATGAAAGAGATCAAGTTGCAAATTTTATGAAAGCGAGGTCGTTAAGCAACAGGACTTTCTACACAGATGTGCTCAGATTAGCTAACACACACATTTACTTAGTCATTCTGAGGTCTGGCGACTGTCATGAGGAAATTGCTTCAACTTATTGTGGCATTACGCAATAAGGTCGAAACCTTTTATTGTCTTAAAAAAGAAACACCCTGGTTCTGTGGTTCTCAAAATCCAAGCGCAGATTAAACCTGGCCTATCTTTCATAAATATCTGCCAATATAAATAAGTTGACTATTTCAATGCAAGGCCGTGATCAGGCAACGATATGGCCAACATAGGAATTAACAGCTTTCAAGGGAAAGCTAAAATTGTTAAAAGGAAAATGGAAGAAAACAAGACTGCTACTTTCCCGACTTGAACGTGCTTCCTGAAGATGAAAGGTTGAATTTCCTGACGTAAGAAACGTTACAGTGGAATATTTGGAAGAAGCAAATCTTGACTTTGACCGCTGCGCCCCGGAGGATGTGACTAAGTACAGCTGTGTGTGGGCAGCTTATCCGACACCGACGTCGAAGATTGGCTGATGACTTTTCAAGCACTGCAGGCCTTCAGGAGCAGCTTACCGGGATCCAAAACAACGAGACACTGCGCTACAGTTTTCAAAAAACAAACAGAATCACTCAGCCGGTTCTGGATCGAAGTGAAAAAGGGAAACCAATTCTGGGAAATGAGGCTCCGAAAGTGTTACTATTCTTTCTAAAAATACTTGTGCGAAGCGTGGTCTTGCCATCACAAAAACTAGGCTTCGAAGACGATTGCAACCAGAGCATGACTTAAGACACAGATTTTCATCAAATACATGAATGCGGTTTGAACAACTTTCAATACTTTGGCAAAGTCAAGGTTCACCTTAGTATACCGATAACTGTTTCAATATTGCGCAGTTCTTCTAATATTTGTGACTCTGCAAAAATACTGCTAATAAATAATTAGTCATTATATGGTAATAGTATTATTGCGTACAAGTACCTAATTTCTACAGTGCCATTTATATTTTAACATAAATACATATAATATACTCAACTTTTAGACAACAGAAAAGTAATTAAAAAGAAACGAGTTATTAGCCCAAAGCGGAACTGTGGGTCGTGAAGCTCCTGACCGAAAAACGTCAAGAACCCCCGACATAGCCAGCCTGCGGCGAACACTGTCACTCCGTATGAATCAAATTCCATCAATCATAAATTGTCACCCATTCGTGGTAACAAAACCTGTGAACTGGCACTTAGCGCTTGGTGACTCGTTGCTAATAACGTGCATAAACGTGAACGCTTATTTGTGGATGTAATTTCCAGCTGCCGGCGTTTCAGTCACCCGGAGACAGCTCACAACTTGGCGTCACGGCCTCCGTATTATGAATAAGGCATTAACGGCTTTCAGAATGAGTCGGCCGCAGTTTACTCACCCCGCACAACGGTATGGCTCACACCTCTTGTTCATCTCGGCCTAAACTGCAGTGCTTTATTTTTAGGCGCGTTCGCATAGTCGCAAAAGGCGCCTATTAGCTTCGTCATGTCGATCCGTCCGTCTGTTCACATGTATCAGCGCGGCTCCCACTGGGCGGATTTCGGCGAAATTTGATATTGGTGACTTTCTAGGAAAATGTGTACAGAAAATTCAAATTCAGTCAAATCGGACAAAAAACATCGGGCACTTTACATGAAGACGTAAGTAGGTTTGATTGTTGCCGGCGACATAGATTCGCCGTAAAAGCACTGTTATGCAACACTCAACGTGACATGTGGACATGTGAGTCAGCAACACTCAGAAACCGTACTGCTTCTTTACCATATCAACAATGGTTAAGCGAACGTGCCATGTTACACGTACACTGCCGATCGTATTCCTACTATTTGGATATCAAATCAAGAGAACGCGACCGGAATGACATGTGTAAAACATTCTGCAAAGACCTACGGATAATACAGAGTGTACACATGAAATGTACACTATACGATTTTAATGCAATATTGCTCAGAAGTAAGAGGCACAGAAAGAAAACTAAACATAGCACTAATGGTTATGTAATCAAGTTCTTGTGGCCCCACTTAACAGTGTACACATGCTCAATGAGTGTCCCATGAGTAACCAGACATATATCATGTCTGTATTCAAGATCAGTCCACACTTTTGTCAGCAAGGCGAGTGTAACTGTAGACGATGCAGCTCACTTCTTCCCGCCAAGTTCCGGCAAAGTGGAGGGCAATAGTGGAACGTCAACAGCATCCTGTATGTACCTCTATAAGAAGGAATCAATTGGTGTAAGGCCAGCGGAGAGAGGCTGCCAAGTGATACGGCCGCCTCGGTCAATTCATTTCCGTGGAAATGTTCCATCCAGTAAGTCCCGCCCGAACTGCAATGTGAAAATTAGGAAGCGTCCGTCCTGTTGTAACAGCATGCAATGAGGAACCTCTGCTATCACAATCGGCAAGAGGCATTCGTCCAACATGTCTCGGTACAGTACACCAGTCACCGTGCATTCAGCAAAACACTTTTTGTTTGGATACAACGCCAACGGACATTGAACTTTGGACTGTCCCTTGTACCTGCAACCACTGCACGCGGATTGTTGCTCCCCCAGATTCTAATGTTATGTTGGTTTAACAGTTGAGACGTGGCTTCGTCACTGAACACGATTTTGGCCGTAAGTAGCCAAATGTGTAGCGGACTTCTTATATCTTGTTTGGGCAGTTAAACGTTGCAACAACTGATATTTGTAAGTTTTACACCTCAAACCAGTTCATAAGCAGGATTTTGTGCACTGTCGACTGTAGCGTGCTTGACCATCGGGCAGTTTTGTCTTGTTGATTTTCTTACTTCTTTGCCGATACAACGAAATACGTAGACAGCCTATAGGTCTAATACGCACAGAAGGTAGAAATTACGTCATGGTAATACGTTAGAAAGGTAGGGCAAAATTGGTCCTGTCGCCCATGACGCCGTATAAGACAAAGAGTTATAGCTGCAGGCATTCTTAACCTCGGCATAAAGCGATGAATGGTTAACTCCGCAGTGACTTCTGCTGAGACGTCAGTCCGAGATTCTCAGAACCGACGACTTAAAAAAAAAGCTGGTTAAAAAAAAGAACACGGGCTTAAAATTATGCTAGATCCCGACACGGGTATACGAAACTGACAAGATATAATGTCGAAGTTACAATTAACTGTGATGCTGGGTAAAAGATCCGCAAACAGATACGTACTGTATAGAGATGCTAGAAGTTCTAGTTTCATATTTCGATACTTTTCCGGAGCCTATTACTGTTTTAATCGGCCTGGGCTGTTCACCGGGCGTCTGAATCCTTGCGATAGATGTCACGCAGGTACTGTTTAATCCTTAGGTGTCCAACATTTTCACGTCAAAGGGCCACGCCCGTTATTGTGGGATGATTCGCGGGCCGCACGTGGAAAAAGAACAGCCTAAATTATTGTGTAAATTTTATAGTGTGTACATAATTTACAAATGTGGCAGCAGGCCGCATAATACATTCTGGCGGGCCGCGGACTGTAGACCCATGGTTTATTCAATATAGTTGGCAGCCTTTCTAAGAACAAACTCTTTTCAGCTATCCTGACAACTGGAAACAAGAGTCTTAAATTGGTCAAAGAATTTATAAAATGAGGAAGACATTCTTTTCCGTAATAATGAGAAAAAATAATGTGATTCTCACGCACTCTGCTGTCCTTTTGAGACTACCGGCGTGTTACCTGCAGTACAGTTACACAGCCTGCACGGTATAAAACCCTCGGTCACGTTAAGTGCACCCAAACAATGGCATCATTTGCTTCCCCTCTGATCTTTATCTCGGCTTATATTTTTGCCACGTTTAACATGCCTTTGGCGTATCTGTTGCATATACACTCAATTTTTTAATTTAATTTCTGGAATTGAAGTTTCATTCATATACGTTCAGAAAGTAAAAGCTGATGGCCAGTAACGGTAAATGTCACATGAAACCGTATGAACAAATTTTAACGTGAGTGTTCTCAAGGACATTCAGAACTCGATGGCGACTACTATTGCCAATCACACTGTATCAGCTCGCTTTGGACAATAAAAGAACGTGACATTACACCGCATTCATTACACAGATTTCTGTGCCCCTAAGGCGTCCTTCGATGCCTCTTTATTACGAAGACTCTTCCTTTCAATTTGAAATTTTAAAATATTTTAATAATACAGATTATTTTTTTTTTATCTTCAGTTTGTTTCGGCTTCTACAACATGTACAACATTGTACAGCTGCGATCTCAACTACGTAACAAAGAAATACACTGTGTTGTATGTAAACATTCTTTGTTTCAGTATTTTATAATGCCTGACGATGGCTTTCTATAAAGGCCGAAACACGTCGCATTGTATCATTCAATAATGTATTGCAAATATAGCTATGATTGACCGCCCTCCTGTCCATTGTCGTCCAAGGCCTAAGCTGAGCTTCTACAAGGCCAAGTAAGTGTGGTATAAATAGGCCTACTGAAAGTCTGGAAATGAGGCAGTAGGCGCCAGAGCCAGCGATGCTCGTTTGAAGTCCACAGGACATTGTAAACAACACATTATTAGAATTTATGGGAATGGGTCAGGCACTTCGAAACTCGAATTCCTTACAAAGATGCGGGAGGAAGAACAACGGAGAGGAAAACTAATAAACCAATGAAGTCGATATAGCCGAGTCCTACCTGAAAACCTGACAGGATGTCAGTAGAGAAATTTCCTGTCTTTTATGCAGCACAGAAGTTCATTATGGTGTTCACAAAACCCCGCAACTTGACCCGATTCTGGGCCAGTTTAACCTACCGCTTATCCTCACATCCTACTGTTCCAGTCCCACTTTAATATTATCCTTCCACCTATAATCAAGTCGTTTAAGTGACTGTTTCCCTTAGGGATTTCCTGACTAAAGTTTTGAGTAGAATGAACACGATTCGTTTCAATGAAGCTATACGAGAAATAAGGACAAATGTTAGGCCAACGACCTACAGTAACAGCACCTACATACTAAGAACGGAAAACAGGCAATCTGACCATAAGAGGGAAGTAGTGGAGTTGCATCGTAAGGCGACATTGTCTTACACTGCCGGAACACTCTTCTGTGACACCAGCTGATCCGCTACACTAAATGGTTGTGCTAATTCAAACACTCCGCGCCGCGGATAAACATGGATTGATGACGACTGACGTCCGAAATTCCACACCTGTTTGTGACAACGTGAAGGTTTAATTCAACACATAAATGCATAAAAGGGCAACTCCAATTGCTTTCTTCTCGACACAATTAGTTACAAAATGGTTCACAAACGGTGCAACATGGCGGCCAGAGCCGGTCCGAGATATATGGGCGCCCCAAGAAGGCCAATTTGGCGCATCTTAAAACCGATATTCTTTAAACTTTTTGGGCCTAGGATAGGGCTGTCGAACCTTTTCTAGGGTGCGTGCCCAAATTTATGATAATCTTTGAGAAATACTTTCGTTTGTGAAAACCTGAGTTTACTTGCACCACGATTCCAGTGACGTCTTAGCGCGACTTAAAGGTTGACGCCCCGGGCAGCTGCCCGGCTGGCCCGCCCCTTAGTCCGGCCCTAATGGCGGCACAATTAGGGACATTGAAAATGACGGCATAGCTTCAGGTTTTAAGTAGATCTAAGTCGCGAAAAGCGCCTATTAGCTTCGTCATGTCCGTCCGTCTGCCCCCAAATACCAGCGCGACCCCCACTGGCAGGATTTTCGTAAAATTTGATACTGGGGACTTTTACCAAACTGTCGAAAAACTGCAAATTTCGTCTAAATCGGGCAAAAATATACGGCACTTTACATAAAGACATAAGTACGTTTTTACTGTTGAAGCAGCACGAAATATCTTGTAGCTCAACAGTGCAAAGAGAACCCACTGTTGCATTTCAATAGCAAAACTGTACAATTTTATACTGTTGACAGCTACATGTAGGTCAACAATACAAAGGGAACGTAATGTTCCTTTTCCATGGCAACAAAGGTTACGCGAACGCGCCACAATTTTACGTTAGACGTATACTGCCAATCGTGTTAACTTCGCCATTTGTTAGTTTAAGAAAAGTGAAACTAGCGGATTGATATGAGTGAAGTAAGAGTGTAGGAGTTTACTTCCCGTGGGATGCTGACGAGAATATACAGTTAAAACCAAGAACAAATCACGATTGTAGTGTCACTCTATTTGCGAATCCATAAAACCAGTCGGAGAGCCAATCTGAGGCACTGCACTGCAGCCTGGAGAGCGTACTGTGTTTCTCTTTCACCCTGACTCCCTAATCGTTCCGCTGTGAAAAAAGTAACGACTTGCCGACGTCCATGCATGAATATTAAAACTTGTATTTAGGCCTAAACGTGTGCGGAGTTAGGACACTAATATGCATTCAATACAATTTTCAGACTATGATGCACCAGATGCAAGTACGAGGTAAATTTTTCAACGTAGTATACAGACACTGTCCGAATTAAGGCCACAGTTACATTCCGGAGGGTCCGGCGCAAGTCGAATTTTGCCCACGTCGGAATTAAGTATGCACATGGTCAACTATATATATATATATATATATATATATATATATATATATATATATACACACACAAAAGGCAGTCGAGTTGAAATCCAAACTCCAACACATTGAAACATGATCGGCCGTAGCATGACACCCTGCCGCATGCGTTACCGCCCAGCAGTATTCTTCTGCCACCTTCGTCTCAACTCGCGTTTCGAAAGTGTTTTATAACTTTTTAACAAATTGTCCAAGTCTGAAAATGCGTCAGTTGGGGCCCGTCTGCACAAAATAATGAAGCTTATAACGCTAGAGTCCATTAATTTTGAAGCTTCAAGTTACTTATAAGAAGACAGGCACGTACTACAAACATAACATTAAGGCGCGTTCGCGTAACCATTGTTGCCGCGGAAAAGCAATAAGAATTACATATTCTGAGTGTGTGTCTGTAGCCTTAGTTATCCACCATGTAAAGTGCATGCGCAGTATTATATTGTCGTCTGTGGTCTGTGTGGTTCTACCGCATTCTCCCACATTATCTCGTAAACGGCACGATTTTCGGAAAAAAGTTACTGAACACAAAATGTGTGTTTTGATTTTCTCTACAACTTTTGCCTGAAACATTTCCCATTATAAGAAGAATTAAGCGAGATATTATCATAAATGTACATATATCTTCATGTAACGTACCCGTTATTCAAGTCAGATTTTAATGAAAACTGAAATTCCTCGATTTTCGAAAAATCCTCAAATATAAAATTTCAAGAAAATCCGTGCAGTGGGAGCCGAGTTGCTCCATAAGGACGGACGGACAGACAGACATGACGAAGCTAACAGCCGCTTTTCGCAATTTTGCGAAAGCGCCTAAAAATGAATTCAACGGTGGAAGATATATTTATCTTACCCTGAAGATGGAGGGAGTATGTTCCTCCGAAAGGCTAATAGCCATTTACCAGACTACACGGCACGACGGTAACCATCTACCAGACGTAACGGTGTCACATCCCAGAAGGCTGCCATCTTAAGCTTAAAATGATGGTCTTATTTTGGGTTTCTGCCCGGTGTAGTGGTTAAACGATCCGAAGTTTCAGAGAAACATACTGCCTCCATCTTCAGGGTGACTGATGAACAACAGCCATGAAAAGTGAGAATTTACACCTTAAGATTCGTAAACGCCATATTGACTTCTGTAAACACTGAACTTGTAGGGTATAATCGGGGAGAGGTCAGAGATTTATTGAAAGACGTTACAGTCCACCTTTTACATAACTTCCGTTTTTCGCGTCACACTCAGGTGTACGTACAGCACTACTACAGGTATTTTTCAAGTTCCTAGGGTCATATTATGGATCTACCGTGCAGAACGTAAGCACTAACCAGCTCATGGATCGTGGTCATGAAACAACACGCAGGAAACTCGAGAGATACGACGTTATGTCAGCGGCGCTGCTGAAGTTTCAAGTCGTCTGATAAATAGTTGCCCGACGTTTAGAAGGTTCTAGTTCCTTCAAAACTTTGGTGACTCTTTATGAGCCGACACGGTGTAACATCCCTGACGACTTGAATCTTGAGTAGCAAAGTTAATTGTGCCAGCAGCCAGGAGGCTGCACAGAAGTACGCCAGTGGGTCCACGTCATTCAGCACGTAGCGGCCTTGTGGCGTAGAGTCTGACTGCACAACATGTTCAAACAGCGAACCAAACACTTCTGACAGATATTCACTACAAGTCATCGAGGTTACCCCAAGCATTCACGTGAATATTACATAATGCAAATCACTTCACAGACAAATGACTTGAAAGGCGACAACTAAAGTAAATAAATATGTGGGCCCTTCACGCTCTTGGACGCAGAAATCACCTGTCACATAGACATATGTACGTAATAACCTCGGCTCCAAACACGGCCCGTATGCCTCACAGCCAGATCGATCGTACATTACATTACTCAACCAATTAATGAGATGCAAGAGGCAATACAATCACAGTTTCAAACTGCCGGGGCTATATTTTCACCTACATCCTGTTCTTTCAATGTCGCTGTCCAAAACCGTGTTAAAACACAAGGTAACAAAATTGGTCAATGCGCTGATCATCACACTCCTCTATTACAGATTAACACAAAACGTGTCAATGCGCTGATCATCACACTCCTCGGACTATTATAAATTAACACCAAACGTGTCAATGCGCTGATCATCACACTCCTCGGACTATTGTAAACTGACACAAAATCTCTGAATCTTCAGAATTAAATTAACGTTTCAATACGCTAGGCTAGCCTGCGGGTTATACAAGGACACAAGAAAGAGCTTCAAGAATGAGACTGGGCAGGGACAGCGTAGTCGGTAAAGCGACTCGCTATGGGCTGGACGGTCCGGGGATCGAATCCCGGTAGGGGTCGAGATTTTTCGCACCCGTCCAGACCGGCCAAGGGGCCCACCCAGCCTCCTGGACATTGGGTACCGGGCCTCTTTCCCGAAGGTAAAGCGACCGGGGCGTGGCGTTGACCACCCACACCAAATATTATTCGGGTGATCAATTCGAGAAGAATGAGGTGGGCGGGGCATGTAGCACGTATGGGTGAGGGGAGAGGTGCATACAGGGTTTTGGTGGGGAGACCTGAGGGAAGGAGACCACTTGGAAGACCCAGGCGTAGATGGGAGGATAATATTAAAATGGATCTTCAAGAAGTGGAATGGGGGGCATAGACTGGATTGATATGGCTCAGGATATGGACAGGTGGCGGGCTCTTGTGAGTGCGGTAATGAACCTTCGGGTTCCATAAAACGCGGGGAATTTCTTGACTAGCTGAGGACCTGTTAGCTTCTCAAGAAGGACTCTGCTCCATGGAGTTAGTTAGTACAGATATACGTCTACTCCTCTCTGGGCCTTCATGGCCAGTTTGTGAGTAACACGGTGTCATACACTTCGTGTAGAGGGAGGGGCCACAAAAAGGTTAGGGGGTAGTTGTAGTTGAACATATGTTGAAGCGCCAACACCTGACACTTGACTGTTGTTAAGTTCTGGTTGTCACCGCTAAGCGAGCGACGTTCGGGTGTCCAACAGGCAATTGACAGCTGCAGCTAAACCTAATTGACACACGTATTTAGCATACCTTTCTCCAAAAGAGGCGAGTGTTCTCAGTACGTATGCAGATAACTGGCCAGATGCAATATTAAGCATGGTTCCAAAATTAGGCGTCCGCCTGTTCGATGCTATTTTTAAATCCCAGCAATACAAGAGAAAAGAGTAGACCGGGAGAAACAGATTTTAAAAATAAATACGACAAATAAATACAATAAAAACGACCCATATAAATTGTAGTATATAAAACAAAATTCTTTTCTTCTCTGCAAATGCCTTAGGGTTCATTGTACCATGGGATTACACATTTTAACGCATCTGAAATATAAAAGTTAAATTTCTACGTATCTGTCTGGTCCTATGTACTCAATCTAATGCCGTATCTACTGAATTCTCTTATCTAAGCCTTCAATTTTCCGGCTCCCTCTTATTAATGGATGTTACTTGCCACTGTAACGTTAAGAATGAAGACACTGACAGAATCACCCGAAGACGCTGCCACAACCTCTGCTGTTTCCAGACGAAGAGGGACAGACTTTGTCATTTAAAACGGAATATTTAAATACGTAAGCACTGAGAACTGTGGATTTATTGCAATGATATGAGTAGACCGATTTCGAGCTAATGACTGATAGTCATCTACGCAGTCATCAGGGTGATCAAATCAAGGAGAATATAACAGACGAGGCACGTGCAAGCATGGTAGGGAACAAAAGGGCAGACGGGGTTTTGGCTGGAAAACGTGAAAGAAAGAAACCGCTTGGAAGCCAAAGGCGTAGATGGGAGGATAACATTACAAAACAGGCAATGTATATATAAATGTAACATTGAGGCGCGTTCGCGTAACCACTGTTGCGGTGGAAAAGCAAGAAGTATTACATATTCTGAGTGTGTGTCTGTGGCCGTTGTTATGCAGATGCAGAGCGCATGCGCCGTGTTACAGTTTCATCTGTGGCCTGGCTCTACATTCTTCCACATTATGTCGTAAACTGCACGATTTTCGGAAAAAAGTTACTGAACGTAAAATGTGTTTTGATTTTCTCTACAAATTTCCTCTCGAACACTTCTCATTCTAAGAAGAATTCAGCGAGATACTATCATTAATATAGACAGGTCTTCATGTAAAGTACTCTTTATTCTTGTCAGATTTTAATCAAACTTGAATTTTCTGGACAGATTTTCGAAAACTGCTCATATATCAAGTTTCATGAAAATCCGTCCAGTGGCAGCCGAGTTGTTCCATGCGTATAGACGGACGGACAGACATGAAGCTAACAGTCGCTTTTCCCAATTTTGCGAACACGTCTAAAAATGGATCTTAAAAAAATAGGATGTGTGTGGAATGGAATTGTGGCTCAGGATAGGAACCAGTGGCGGAATCTCTGAACACGATTTGAACTTTCGCGTTCCATTTCTTGCCTACCTGAGGAACGATTAGCTTCTCAAGGCGCAGT
Source organism: Reticulitermes speratus (assembly GCA_021186555.1). NCBI lineage: Eukaryota > Metazoa > Arthropoda > Insecta > Blattodea > Rhinotermitidae > Reticulitermes > Reticulitermes speratus. Next base: position 24,840,324 of record JAJKFL010000004.1, read on the forward strand.
CTGCTCTACTGGTTAAACCGCCTCTAAACGCATGTGCACGGACACAATTTTATAATTCACTACTAATACATCATCACCTTGCTTGCTTGAGACACGTTTTGACATCATGGCCTACGTGTACGTGAAAATTACTTGTGCCCGGTTATAGCCACAATTTGTTGCTACGAGGTTCTTACATTAATACATATGTCACAAATGTCTTACAGGAATTCCTACTCAACAGTGAAAACAATAAATCAAAGTGTACATGACGTTTTCCTTTCCGAAATGTCTTCTCATTATATACGCTATGTATGACTTGTTATTTCATTTAATTTTAATTCTATATAAGTATATTCTGCAAGCCTTAAAACCTTAAAAATCCATCGACGATTGAACCCGCGAACCTTGGGTCCAGTGGCGAGCACGCTAACCACTAGTCCACCGAGGGCGACAAAATAACCAGTAGGTAGCCGTAAATAAAGGAAATTAATAACACTATGCCAAGTGACGCGCCACTGAATAAAAGGAGGACGAATTATGATCTTGACCAACATTTCAAGTCATTTTTAGAAGCAACCAGTCTCGATGTGGTGGCAACGAAACATGCCTGCCCCTGAAGGAAATCAAGCATCCGTCGTTCAGTCAGCAGACGTACCCCATAAGCAAATGAAGGCAGAGGTGCCGTATTTCGGCCTTTTTCAGAAAGCCGAAACATGTTAACACGTTGTGGACAATGAAAGATCTGTATGGAAAAACAGTTCTGACAGACATCCATCTGTTTGTTTATGCACCACAACGGGAGGTCTCATTCTACGACCTACCTGTGCCTGACAGGGTAGGTCCTTGGGTGAGACAGAAACGCTGCAAACATTAAAGAAATAAGACACGACGGCGTGGAGGGGATTGAAGTGGCTCAGGACAGTGTGTGGTCGTGAGAAATTTCGTGTTGCATCCTGCCATAATTCAGGCATTTTTGACATCACGGGACGATCTTATTCCCCGTTGATGCAAGACCGTGTCCTGGGCTACCGGTCGTCGTGGCACAGATGTTTTTATCTTGCGGTCACCTTTAAATTGGTGGCCGCCAAGATTTTGCATCAGCACTGGAAACATGGTAACTGCTCGACTACAAATTCCCCTGATATGGTCACAATCCGTGTACGTACTGCAACTAATTACACGCCACGCCAACTTAGTTTCCGACCGACAGTCGTATAATTGGAATCTTATAAACTTGGCGTATTTTTGCCCCGTGTTCATACTAATTTCTTCCACGCATCGTTTCGGGCTAATGCTTGAAAACAAATGTCAATTACGATATCCGTCTTGCAGAAAGTATACTTTTATAAATAGGGACTTAACTGAACGTGATACATACACTTCTTTGAGGTCATTACCACGTCACGTGACATGAACGTCAATGCCTTTCATTTTCGTATTTACAGAAACTACATGAAGGGGAAATTACTTTACATTAGAACACTGGTGTTCGGAACAGCTGGATCAAGTGCACTGCCTTTGGGTGTCGAGGACGAAGGAACTTTTTAGAGCATCGTGGGGAGGTTTGAAACGACGAGAGATAAATTTCTGTCGAATAAATTTACTCACAAAAAGAATCTGAAAATACTAACAGCACATTTTGATAATGTAAGTCGGGGAATGCTTGTTATCATTTGGTGCAGGATCTTCTTTCTTCCAGTTTGCTATCCAAAAATACAAAGTTTAAGATATACAGAACTATAATATTGCCTGTTGTTTTGTATGGGTGTGAAACTCGGTCTCTCACACTGAGGGAGGAACACAGGCTGAGAGTGTTCGAGAATAGGGTGCTGAGGAGGATATTTGGGCCTAAGAGGGACGAGGTAACAGGGGAGTGGAGAAGACTATATAACGAGGAACTTAATGATCTGTACTCACCACCAAATATTATTCGAGTGATCAAATCAAGAAGAATGTGGGCGGGGCATGTAGCACGTATGGATGAGGGGAGAGGATTTTGGTGGGGAGATCTGAGGGAAGGAGACTACTTGGAAGACCTAGGCGTAGATGGGAGGATAACATTAAAATGGATCTTCAAGAAGTGGGATGGGAGGGAGTGGACTGGAATGATATGGCTCAGGATAGGGACAGGTGGCGGGCTCTTGTGAATGCGGCAATGAACCTTCGGGTTCCACAAAATGCGGAGAATTTCTTGATTAGCTGAGGACCTGGTAGCTCCTCAAGAACTCTGCTCGATGGAGTTACTTAGTTGGTTGGTTAGTTAAGTCCAAAAGTGCTTGGTGCTCATACGAGGGGTTAGAAATAAATCTTTTAGCCTAGGCTCGCCCTATTTTCTTCAAGCCTGAATAAACAGCCCCTCGTTGGTAACCACTGATCTGACGTACGGACGCAACTTCGCACAAGTCTGGATAGATCACTGAGTGCCCTCAACTTAGACATAACTGCGTTGCTGAATGCTTTTATTGACAATGAAAGGTAAAGTGTTTCAAACAAGACACAGTCTGATTCATACCAACGGACAGTTGCATGGCTTCAGAGAACACGCAGGGAGGCGGAACACGTCGCCACGCGACTAAAACAACACAAATTGTGTCTGCGTGTAGAAGCCGAGTGTTGCGTCGATGGCGACCTAATGGCCGTGACCTACTCTGTTCCCTTTCTCACGCATCATGTAAACCTGTGAGATGCGTCGATTACTTAAAACTCGAGAGATTGGGCGTATATCAGCTTTGTATTAGATCGCCAATTTCGAATTAACTTCTCTATTAAATGAATAGAAGGGCGTTTCATTGACTGAAGAAAGGCAAATTCAGGCTAAAAGATAGATTTCTAACGCGTCATACAAGCACCAAGCATTTCTGGCCTTCGATTACCAAAACATGTGCCAATATTTTTAAGTTTCTTCCGGTAGTAAACTTATTTGACAGAAATTACGTCCCATGGTTTCAGTCTTCCCCACGATGCACGAATGTTGCTTCGTCCGTGACATCAAAAGGCAGTGCAATTGACACATTTCTTCGGAACACGAGTGAATTACATTTTATGGAGACTACTGCAATGTGATTTCCTTTTCATGTAGTTCCCGTAAATGTCAACTGAAATGAAAGGCTGTGAGGTTTCTATGTCACGTGACGTAGAATTGTAATCCCGTTCAACTAGGCCCCTGTGTATAAAAGTATACCGTCAACGTGACGGAAATCATTCTTTTGTAGTCCTTTCCAGCACTCGCCCGGAATGATGCGCGGAAGAAAATATATGCGCATGGGACAACAGTAAGCCAAGTTCGTCATCTTTATCTGATCCCAATTTGTACCACTTCCCATCGCTATAGGGAAGAATTCCTACATCGCGTAATTTATGGTATGGGAATTCGACAAAGGCATCCTTAAGTTTATATCCCTAAGAAACGTCTATGGATTTGTAACACACTGGCAGCAGAACTCGAAGGTTTGGCATCTCCAATACCAAAACCCGCCATTGGACATGATCACCAACCACTTGCATCCACTTTTCGTCCTCACAATCCTTCTTGACGACCTGTTCTGTTCTGTTCAACGGCGTTCAGGGCCTCAAGTCGTTCGAATTCCTGCAACTTAATACACACAGGGTAGGAATCCTCAAACTGGGAGATAGCCAAGGCCTCTACCCACACGGGACAACACAAATACAAAACAAAAAAAGCAACATAAATCGATTGCTTGAGTGGAAGTCGAAACCACGATCCCAGTATCCAAGGGAAGAAATGGCCTCCGCGAAGACCCAACCTTGCTTCATGTGATGTATTTATGTCGGGTTCAACCAATGAAAAAGTCTACGCACGAAGACCCAGAACACAAGATAAACTGGAACACGTTACTGAAGATACTTTTGCGCTGTTCCCCTTGGCTTCTTAAAGAGAAGTGCTGAGCCTGTTTCTTCCAGGCTGCAGAAGTGTGTGCAAAATTCTGGGGCCTATGTTGAAATGTGACATTTAATGATAGCGTGCTTTAAAATGGTGCAAGAATTGTAGCAATACCGCATTCCGTTTAGGACACACAGCCGTCTAACGTCATGCATTTACTTTCCAATCATCCCGTTTATTGTCAAATGTTACTGTATTTGATTTCCTGGACGTATGAAACTTATTTACAACACAATTGTGTACTCAGCTCCTTCTCACATATTCACCATGGCATCCCCGCAACACGGCAGACATCAAAACGTATTATTAAACCCTGAAAAATTCTCATTCTCAGGAATTCTGCATCAAACAAGGTAATGGCGTTTACAAGCCTGCTACGACGACCTTGAAGACCCACTACAATAGTTGGTGTGTGTGCACTGTCTTTTGCGAATTCGATAGTCTCCGGATGCCAAAAACGTTTGACCTCCATGAGTAATGCATTTCCAGAACATTTTCGTACTGATACAGCTATGTGGTGTGGGGAGGGGCTCAAGCTTAAGACATCATCACATTATCAAACTTCTGTGCAACATGTCCCGGCACACGTGACTAGTTAGTGACGTATCTTCGGAAAACAAACATGACACATGTTCGACAAATCGATGTCGAGGACCCAAACTCCAAACTTAGAGTTTTAAACGGATTCATTCAACTGTAATGAATGGCTCCTTAATAAAAATGCAGTGACATAAACGACATAAGGCTGCCTGCTCGTACTATAAGAAACTGATAACATCTTAAGAAGGATTTAACATCGAGTTTCCTAACTACACTGGTCTCCGTTTCTCTTCGTGTCTTAATACGGTTGCTAAGCGATTACAAACAACACTATTTATAGTGCAAAACTGAGTCCATCGCTGTTTCGTTGAGATTAACCCTTTAAAGACAAAGTCGAAGTTACGTTACGACTGGCGGTCGGTCAGCCAGTCAAGTCCGTCTTGGTGTCGAGGCCCTCCTGGGGCCCATTTTTGTCTGTGCACTGAATCCTACTGTGTCAGTCCTGGAGCACTCTCTCTAACGGGAGTGTAGGTCTGCCCGTTGTCAAAATTTCAGCCTAAGAGAGATCTACGTTTAAGCAGACAATATTAAAATAAATCTTAAATAACTGGAGTATAAAGGTGTGGACTGGATTAAACTGGCTTAGAATAGTGGTTACTGACACTCTTGTGAACTGGATAACGAAACACAGGATTCCATAAAAGACGGATTTTTTTTCACGCCGAGCAACTATAAGCTTCTCAAACAGGATAAATTTAATTAGATGGAGTTTCTGAAATTAAATCTGCCTGTCGGACTGATGATAATTTATAAATTGTGTACGATTAATCAGGACATTGACATTTTAACCCTTTAACGCACGGAGCGATCTGAAGAGGCGGCATGTCGGTAAATAACAGACAACTGGAGTACAGGAATACATAATCACATAAAGTGTCAAAATAAACTTGAAAAAAACCACCACGCATTACAATAAAGATTACTTGAACAAAACCTCGGGTGAAATATGACAGCTTTCGTTGGTAAGGTCCGCGACTGAGCTCTGCGACCGGAGAACCTGAGGGAGTGTAGGGGAAGCGTAGTTTAGTTAAATCCGGCTCACATTCCTTAGAGTCCCAAAGCTGGGTTCCAACTGTATCTACATGACACGTATTCTGTGGTACATTAAGATGCAAAGAATTAACCACTTGACCTTGAAACAAAGAGTGAACCGAATGACCCTGAAACACAAAAACAAATGCTTAAAATTTGACATGACCTGTGACTCCCACTAATCGTCATGATTAAAAAGCAGCCAACAAAAAGACAAGACGTCATGGGCATATGAATGTAGCATTGAAACATTTGTTTATGCGCAGTGTGCCCGTTAAAAAGATGAGAACACAGAGGCAACAAACACAAACATCTCGAGTAGAAATTACTCTTCAGCAAATATCTACGTTACACACCAACTGAAAACCCAGTGCTAATTGAACAGTTGACAGGAATTCACTACATCGTCTTGTTCCCTGTCAAAACATTCAGACCTTCAACATGCACATACAAATACCGCCGAAAATATTTCTTGACAAAAACCAATAACCCTCCCATAAAAGGTAATAATTGTGGGCACATATCTCCTTCATTTGGAGGAAACAATGAAAGTCAGTAACTATCGTTCCCACGATGATGTTACAAAACGTGCACAGTATATTTCACTCTTGTTCAGTAATTACAGTCACAACCAACATATCTATTTTAATTAATTAGGCTACCAGTTTCAGCTCTATAGAGCCATCATCACGCTTATACGAGTAAAATAACTATGAAATTGAAACTCTATACATTTTGTAAAAAGGAATCTCCTTATGTTGTACAATTATATGTATAACACGGGGAGGTTTATACATATAATTGTACAAAATAAGGGAATTCGTTTTTACAAAATGTATAGAGTTTAATTTTCATAGTTATTGTATAGGCCATAGAGATGAACCCGGTAGCCTAATTGTGTCAAAATATATATGTTGGTTGTGACTGTAATTACTGAACAAGAGTGAAATATACTGTGCATGTACATACCAACGGGGATGTCAAATACTAAGGTTACAAAACATGCCCATCGAAGAAGGTGGCACCGCACCTAGCACGGTGGTGCAGGTATATTGCTATAAACTTGCATTCAGTAGGCGCGCCGTTCGAATCTCGGCCGAGGCACAGGGTTACCTTGAGCACAGCTTTTTCATGTTATCCTCAATCCCTCCAGGCAAATAAAAATACCTCCAATAAGCCACGACCACTTCCACATAATTACAAATTCATCATTCATTCAACATCCTATCATCGACGTCAAATAGTGCCGACAGCGTCGTTAAATACACCACAAAAAATTCGCACGCGAGCGCGAGTATATATATACACAAAGGTTTTCCATTACGTACGCCCAGCATAAGCGCGGCACTTGGCTAGGCTGGCTCATTTCTACAGGCATGTTCGCAGCGTTAAAATTTGAGAAGCCATACAGGCATATATAGATCGTCGAGGTTGCACGTTTTATAACACACAGCGTGTCAACGGATCCTTTATACCTTATACTAAGAAATCTGTACGACTGCCATAAAGTAAAACGTAAAACAAATTCCAGAAATAATTTCTATTACTAACTCTTCTGCCAATGCCCATGGTCGTGCTATTTAAGACGCCCACCACCTTAGATACAGCTACTGCTGGGGTCATTCGTTTCAATATGTATTAGCAACTCCAAGAGTCTTATGTTACAAACTAAAATAAGATCTGTTGCTGATAACAAACTTATCAACACGAAGTCAGATTCATATTCCCCAGCAGTATGCAAAGCAAGGCACCATAACCTCAATGCTGGCCTCACATGCAGAATGCTAATGAGACACTTCACTTGTAAGGCCCATCATTTTGCCATGATTGGCATATCAGTTCCTAACAGTTATCTGTGAACTTCAAACAACCAGAGAGAAAGTAATTATGGCCTATTTCAAGGTACGATAACGAAATTCACCTGGAAGAAACAGGTGACATGAGACTTCGGTAAAGTCAAAGTCTCAGACAAAAACCGAACCTGGTACTGCCTGAATATAAGTCAGAACCAGCTTGTTCAGCTTTTGAACCAAACAACACCACAAACACGATACGTCCGAACATATGAGAAACTATCTAAAATTAAGTGAGCTGCACTGTCACACCTTAATTAGTCAATGAAAATGCTGAAGACATCAGGCACTGTGTTGGCCAACAGTAAAGATGCACAATTTGCATCAAAATTAGTGTTCTTCATTCTCCAAATTCTCATCACACTTCAAAATGACCACAGAGTAAAATATCGTAGCATTTCATTTGTTCTCTATATTATCTCAAATAACTTCCCATTTAATGACCAACCGTATCCAATCACATCTTGGTCACACATGCAGTCTTTCAGACTTGTACAGAAGTGCCCACTTTCAATAAAGGAGCCACCTAACGTTCCTGCAGTGTGTACGCACATCTTGGAGATATGCAAGATATTACAAGTAGTTCTCAGAATAGGATTTATCATATTCCCTGAACACCATGACCAAAAAATTCGCACATAAGCAGAACAATGACTTATCACTCCACAGTGAAGAATAACTTCAACTGTTTATATAAAATGGAGACAAACCAAGCACAGGAAATAATGTACTTGATGTTCTGTGATTACTATTTTCAGTGTTATGCGGAAGTATAACTTTAAAGGAAGTGTTTGATTTTGATTCAAGTAAAATATTACTTCACCTCAGTCAGGGCCTAATTGTTGTCTCCCAACTTGAGATAAGGCTCCTCTGCAGAAAGAAAAACAGCCATTCATGGCTCCTGGGATAATACATACTTTTAATATGAAAAAGAAAATATCTTGAGATTTCAAACTGATTCTTGCCTTTCCAGAGCCCGCATGATTTACTTCCATGAAGTTAGTTACTTGAAGAAAAATTACAAACAAACCAGGGTCTCTATTAGAATTCAGAACCATTCCCATTGGCAATTTGCTAAATTACATCCTTAAAAAAGTATAAGGGAATACTGACAGTACCACTATATTTCATTACAAACATCTATGTACAACTCCCAAGTACAATCCTTTCTTCAAGATGGACAATGTGCATCACTCTGTTCATACAATGTTCATTTTTCTTATTACAGAGGGCAGAAAACTCTGAAATAAACGACACCTCCATCAACCAGTAATAGATGTCCACATACAAAACCTTGAGTTTCATATTTTAATGGATTTAAAATAACTGTACTCAGATAATTAAAATAGAAACACAGGTAATCACTGTGATCCTTTACCCATATACAAACATACATTTAACTGCCAATATTATGGTGCAAGAAAATATGGTACTGAAATGGAAATTACATACAATATTCTTTACACAGCAATTTGTTTCAACACAGAATAATAAATTGTTCCATCTTCTCACCTGAATCCCAAACTACATCAAGAAGCATTACGGACATCCAGTGCAAAGTGTGTCAAGTGCCAAGTGGTATACTAATCTATAAGATGCAAGACAAAACATACTACCATCTAGGGGGAAGCAAAGAGAATGTGTGCGGTGAGAAGGGTGCAAACATAGACTACTCAGACAGAGACACTAACACTACGACAGACGCTGGGCACAGCTATCATCTATATCTGCACTAACTCTCTAGCTAGGACAGTAACATGGTGTGAGCATTTCCACAGTCCTGGAAAGTGACCCTGAAGCTTACATATAAAAATATGGCAGAGTGTTTCAGTGTGTTTATTGGTCCAAATGGGGAGATGGGGATAATGTGTCTGCATAGTGACTGGGCTACACACGCGAAAGAGATATCGCTCTACTACAAAGCCTACAGACCAGCTCCACGGCCCACCCAGGCTCCTATTCAATGCATATCAGGGGTTACTTACCCGGGGGGAAAGTGGCTGGGGTGTGAAGTTGACCACTCACCTCCATCTAGTGCTGTGACAAGGTTAAGAATTAGTGAAGCTGTACCTCTACTCTCCCTACATGCCTTCATGACAGGCATAGGAAAAACTTTACCTTTACTTCATTGGTTCAAATGCCACTGGTTAATACTTTGATCAAATTAGGTTTCTGGATCATCCACTGTTCAGCAGTAATGCAGGATCACACTACTTGGGAATACAGAAACTGCTGACAGCTAATCCCTTATTATCTCGTAAACCTCAATGCAGAATATTACTATCACACTTGTTTCTAGTGACAACATACGAAAATGCTTTCCATCACACAATATGAAACCCAGCAAAGACCCCAAATCCTTTGTTATTTGCAATATTTCCAAGATCACAAAACTGTTGCTTGCTTGATCTTATTGTCCCCCCCCCCCCCCTATTTAACAATTTGGCCACTTGAAACTAACTAGACACATGCACGAGAAGAAGGCTATTTAAATTTGTTAATTAATTATGCACCACACCTCAAAGACATCATGTGGATGTATTTAACAACAGACTAACCACACCACTAGAAGGAGGTAAGCAATCAACTTCATACCCAGCCACTTCAGCCCATGTAAAAGAGCTCTTAGTATCCAGTGGACAAGACAGCAGTTGTGCCCCAGGGCTAATGCAGCTGCAGCAGTGAAAGAAAAACCCGTCCCTATGAGGACATAAGCCTTGGTCAACCCGCCCACTGCCAGCCACTAAGACTGAGGTATCTCATTACTTAAATTTATTACCCTGAAATATTCATATAAAAGAATTTCATAACAGTGAAAGAAATCACTGTGTTTTTATACAAATTCATGTTCAAGAAATGAGAATATTTCATACAACTAGAAGTGCTATAAAAACAGCAAAATATTGCACTGCAGTTCAAATTATTACTAAAATATTCATTACAAAACTATATAACCTATAAAAATTTCACATATTTGTAAGTGGTAAGATACCGTAGCTTCAAGGAAACAATATTTAATTGCAAATTCATTTTCATACACTGTGTACCCAACAGAATGTACGAAGTTTCAAACCTTAAGTACCTTGAAACTGGAAGTTTTCTTACTAAAAGATAAAAACTACTGTAAGTGCAATGCTGTACAATTAACATAACTTGAAATATGTACATATATGGGTGTGATATGATAAAATAATTTACTGTTAATTAGTAACTGTAAAATATGCATTTATGAAGCAAGAAAAAAAACTGAGGCCAACTATTAAGTTTTCAGTAACACTTAAAACAGCCACAATACAGATCAAGAGATTATGAACTTTCTTCAAAATTACATGAAAATCTTACATAGGATAAAGACTTAATTTCATCCTTGGAAGAATTTTAAAGTCACACCCACATGCTGTGCACTTCATATTGGTCACTTTCTCAGGTTCAGTATGAATACTCATCACCACAAACCAACTAATCAACATCGCCCACCTCCTCACCCACTGGCTCGCTCTCAGACTCGGACATAGTTTGGGTCTTCAAAATAGTGTACAGCTTAGCATAGGGGGCCTTGATCGCCTTCAGGACGCGTATGCACCAACAGGAAAACAAGAAAAACAGGCAGCATTAAGCCAACTTGGCTTGTAACTCCTCATTTTCTTTCACAAATCACATAATTCATTAAGGATACCAAGAAACTGGAGTAATTCATCTTGTTTTCATCATATAATTTGATTGGTACAATTTCATGGTTACACACTGTCTTATGAACTAAAAGTATGAAACTAAAGAGAAATATACTGCAGAGAATGTCTGGACCTAAGAGGAAGTAACAGAAGGATTGAGAGAGCTGTACAATGACTGCATCACCAATATTATTAAGTAATATAATGAAGGAAGATGAGATGAGCAAGGCTTGTAGTATGCACAAGAGAAATGTCAACAACTTATAATATTTTGGCAAGAAAATATGAAGGAAGGAAAAGAGCACTTGTTAGACACAAGCAGAGACGGGGAAAAAATATTCAGTCTGCTTAAGAAAACAGGGTGAGAGCATGTGAACTGGAATAAACTGGCATGTTGGTGGCAGCTGTGTTTATTAAGATTACTTTATGATGCTGCAATTATATGCATTTGGTATGCTGGTTATGACTGGATTTTAAAGGTATGTGACAGGTACCTCCTGAAGGGATGGTAGTGGTGACAATGATATGACATGACAAAAAGCCATCACCATCAGAATTACACATTTTTAGTCAGCTTCACTGTTTCAATCCCAGTAATGATACTACCTTTCATCATCACTTTGTAAAAATCTGCATCAATATTACAGTTACCAAAGAGCTGTGGAATAATAAACTGAAACAGGACAGCCTTTTGTCATTTTTATCACCATCACCTTCAACATCACCACCACCACCACCATAACAAACTGGAACACCCATCACATACTTTGGTCTTTGGACCTACACTGACTGCAGGATCAATGTGGTACTATTACAGAAAGAGTACTGCTTTGATGGTGAGGATTACTGTCAACAACTGCACACAAAATTGTTACACGATGAAAACAATTTCAATTACTGTCCAGAGACTTTTATCCTTTATACTGTAACAAATTTATGGCAGTAAAACTCTTGCAGCAGAACTAAGAAGGCAGCCAAATTAACTACATACAGCAACAACATCACAATCTTCTATATCTTCAATGCTATGCTGAAGAGTCACATATGTTATCACAAACTTTAAAGCTAGCACTTAACAAACTGCACTCGGCAATACTGAACACTGAACTCATTAGACAATAAGACTCTATTTCAATGCATAAACGACATAACGCACATCACGACAAAATACTGCCCATATAGGAAACTATAACTGACTGAACAAATCAACCATAACATGAAGTGTTATTTTTAATATGTCTTTACTTGTGAACAGATGATGCATATATAAACTTCCAAATTACATCTTGTCTGTTGTACTTATAAAATTACTAGATTAACATTCTACATAAAGCTTTAATTCATACGTTACAAACCCAAATTAAATTCAATTTGCAAAACAACTTTTAGTGTGGATCCATCATAACTAAATTTAATGTAAATCCATCAAGTAGTTTCACAGATCAAACATGCAGATGACCACAACTTCCCACTATGCGTTCCTTTCATGCTCTTTATTCAAAGAGTAAATTAGCAAGAGGGACACAAAGGAAAGGATGGAAAAGAAAGGGAAACAAAGGAAAGGAAAAGGAAGATGCACCCTAGACCAAGTCTTCAAAACTATGCCTGAATTCTAAGTTGGCAGTTAACTTCAAAGGAGTTTACATTTTCTTCTCTATAAAGGAGCTTACCATGTGAAAAACATAGCTGCTGGTTATAATAGCATGTCTGGGCCCTTATTCAGTTATTAAGAATCCTCCTCCTTCCTCCCTTTACTTTCAACTTCATATATAAGCATACATTTATAATTGTAGGTGATATGTTGCCAAGATGACCACAAATAGAAAAATTCAGGAATAAGATCACGGGCTCTGAAAATATATACATCTACTCCTTTAATAAATTATGTATTACTTTTATCTCTCTTCACAGCTTTAATGCTTTCACTCACACTGTTAACATCATTTATCTTCTCAGGGGAGGCTAGGCCTACTTAAAAAAAAAGATCCTACATTTTGTGACATGTCAGTATATAGGGAAGGAGAAAATGTAAGGTGGTGCATGGTAGTCATATGTTGAGAAGGTTTAGATAATGCACTATGAGAAACTTTTTAAAATGAATTTTTTGAATTCAGAGTTCACAACAAATAAACAAAACCGCAAATAGCAAATATGCAAAAATTGGCAACTGAAATCTTACCTTCTGAAGTTTCCAGACACACACTTGTATTAAATTTACATGAGCTGCAACTTCAAGTATGACTAAATCATAAATATAAATGCACAAAATCGTACAGCTACAAGACTTTAATTTAAATTTAATAAGAATAAATCCAATAAGAGTAAGATGATCACTATTATTTCAGTTCTTAAAATGTAATCTGTCATTCAACTTACCATAAATCTCTGTGTTAGAATACATTTTGCTTAAATAAAAGCAGTAAAATATGATTAACCAAAACCAGAGACCACAATCAGTACATGCACAGTAACAAAATGTGAAATTCCCAAAACTTTATGACAGAAGCAATATTTCCATTAGATCAAACAATTCTGTACAAATACAAATACAAACAAACTTTTGTGACTTATTTTCGACCGTAGGTTTAAAAACAATGGTTTTTGTTTCAAAATCAAATAACGCACCAATCACTGTAATTCTGTGCCAAAAACAAGTACATCACCAAGCCAAGAGTTCTGGAACATTCCAATAAAAATGAAATAAGGACAGTGGCATTCCTTACCTCCCATGAGTCGCGTGTAAGCTCTGTCAGGTCCATTTCATCTGAACCCCAACGTTCACCTTTCCCACCTGGACCAGACTCGCCTGATTCATCCTCCCACAGTTCTGCATCTGATTCTACAAGCTCATAACCTCGTGACTTTGGGTCCATTTCCTCCAGCTCACCATACAGATGTGGTACCCACAGAAGAAGGAAATTATACAAGTCATCCACCCTGCAAATACATTGTTAATGCTCGACTTTCATATCAAAGCCAAAAATTACATTGGATCTAAGGTTATGGCATATGTTACAGACGGTTCCACTAGGCCACTTTTCCTTACACTGAACATCTAAAATGCTAAAGTCATATCTATTCCTTACACAAATCTCTACTACTTGTGAGAATCAACTGCATAATTAAATTACTGGCACAGTAAATAACTATGTCTGCCCCCTTTAACATTCAGTAAACTCTACACCCTAACATGAATTTCATTTCTCTTGTTCATATTAGTGTCATATAATGTTTACACTTTCTACAATTTATCGCTTCCAACATAAGAAAACCACTGAAAACAAGAGGAGGAGCCAGGTAGGCACAAAGACAAGAAAGAAGGATAAGTAAGAAATCAAGAAGAAAAGAAAATTCTCACATACTAAAGCAACTTACCGAAATAATTATGTAGTTTATACTAAATACAACACAATGCTATGGACCTGAAAACAGTAGCATATGCCTACCCCTCACCTGTTACGTGGGACACTGAACCAATATTCTGGCTTCATCTTCTTTTTTCCATATGACATAATAGGTGTTGACTTCGGAATCTTCCTGTTCATTGGTCTGCCCATGCGAAGCCTTAAATACAGAGGAGGGTCTTCGCATGATCTAGCAGGTCTTGGGATCAGTTCTGTTAACATAATGAATGAGCACTGCTTCACTGCATTAACTCAGGAAAACTAACAATGAAATGAAAACTCAATTAAGACCAGAATTACATTGGTTACAAATGAACAGAAGGATTTAACAACGATATGGTAACATGATTTTGTATGAAGAGACAAAAATGTCTATACACAGTCAAGAACTCCTTATGTGAGTTCTACCATGTAGCTGGATGCAACCAACGAGTATCTGCTAAAATATCACTTATTCACTCTGCAAAAATACAGAATTTCACTCATATTAATTGTGAATGACAAAAATTAGCAACAATGATAACGAATTCTGAATATTTGAGGAGGGAAATGTACGAGCATAAATTGAAGGCCATTTGAGACCAGAATATTATACGGTAAACTAGATTACTGAATGTCATTAAAGAAACAATTTTCCTGTTCACAGTATTCAAGTACTAATCTGTCAATAAACTGTTTACAATTACTGCCAACTACTGCCAAATAGTCATGCTTTGAACTGCACAGAACAGTTATTAGGGAAGGTCAACAAGAAGGCACAAAGAACAATATCTCCCTCTGCTTTCCGATGTTCAAATTAAATTTCAGTATTACGGAACAGCAGTAACAATGTGTGAGGTAAAACGAATTTTCAAATGTTGTGTATGATAAATATAAAAAGGCAAAGATGACTACACTCAACCTCAAGTAGCTCCGAATGAGGGAGAAGCTCAACAAAAATCATAAATTCACAATGCAAGGCCAAGTTACCTACATATAGGCTGACATTAAATTTATTCAAAATATTTTAAACACTTACATCTAGCACTGCACAATCACAGATCCCAGTGTTTCTTTCTGGCATTGACTGTGACAGGGTAATGGTAAATTATGACAGTAGGAGTGTGTGATTATTGCCTACTATAATACAACTGCAACTGCAGTGTACAGGAAAAAAGAAAACCAAACTATGGATGCCTAGATTCAACTGCTATATGCTTTGTTACATTTATACATGGTACAATGACCTGCTACATCAGTAAACATAGCGTATTACAGTACACCTTCCCTGGGGACAGTGTCTGTCAAACTTTTTCTTCAGAGTATGAATACGTGGAATGTTAGCGACTACATTCAGATACCACAAATCTGAGTAAGTGTCTTGTATTTAAAATGCCTTATACAAACCACAGGATATAAATGCGTGGCTTGTATGTAGTTTATCTTACATCCTCCATATGACAGAGCATTTTGTGCAAATGATAACGATTACAATAGCTATGCATTTGTTTAACGCACTTGTCAAACACTTAAAAGAGATTTATGTAATACAAATGAACCATGGTCCAATCTCACACTGTTGTAAGGAAACATTTAGGCCTACATATATTACAAATGTCACTGCATGACCATAAGGGAACTGTGGTAAAGGAACTAATAATATCAACCAGAACTTTTAAAGACCGTTCTGTGAATGGTAACATCTGCAGAAGTCAGCCATTTAAAAAGCTAAAACCAAATCAGGACATAAGTCTTGCAAAGGGTATTAGGGCAACCTCAGCCATTTTCAAACCTATTCCCTCAACAGATCAATTTCAAAGATTAAAAAAGTGAATTACAGGGTTCATATGTTACTTGTACACCCACACCTTTCTTTGGAGGGATTGGAGGAACGAAGATTTGGAAAATAAATTATTTGTACAAAATATTTAACATTCTTCAAGTCTTCTTTATCATGAATTTTCTATGGTGTACAAGATTTCATTCAGACTCATAGTAAACGTAGTGAGGTACCCAAAGCATAGAGGCGATAAAGTTTACAAGGTTGTAGTCCTCATACGTGTCAACAGCAATGAGATGTGATAGTGTCTAAGTTCAGACACTTCCATTTTCATGATCACTTGAATGGTATAATAATCTGTACTGTAACAAATGTATGTAAGTGATTATGCAAATAATTAATGTACTATGTGACTGAAATGCATGCAATATTATATGAAGTGGAACTGACACTAAGGAACAGAATACCACAGCTCATTCATACTTCACATGCTAAATATCAGCAACAGAGGAAAGCCACAAGTCATAAGCCTGGAGAGAAGACACAGTTCATTAACCATAAGCCACACAGTTCATTAACATAAACATTTCTGAGTTCTGGTTGGTGTGATGTCCTTATAACAGGATACATCAAGTCTGCAGCAACTCCCATGCCAAGCAACAGCTGAACTACAACTTGCAGAAATAAACACTACCATCCAAATAAAAATACTTTAATGTACAATACTGAGGACTTCCAATTATGTCACTATTGTTCAGAGGCAAAATTTTTCTGAATTAAGTTGTGGATGACCATCACTGCTGTTCTCTTCACTAACGAACTTTAAAAAGGATCAGCTAGCATATTATCCATTCAGAAGGCCATCCCAATAAATCTTTTCATTAGGAAGTTCAACACTAAATTTTACTATACTTCTGATTAAATTATTTTACATCCACCCTTTCAAACTGCAAAACATTCCTTCACAATACATATTCAGATGCTGCTGGACACATCACAACTAAAATATAACACTAAATTCAACAAAACACAATCATGACACCTTCATGCAGAACATGTAATAAAATACAGCCTGGCTTCTGCCAAACCTTCAAGTCCACTTTGTTGCCATTCTGGTAATTAAAAGAAATGCATACAAAATTTATTATGTACAAAACTTAACTGCCCTCTTCACCAATTACTGACAAGTCCGGAGCTTAATTTATACTTTGCCAATCAATATGCTGTTACTGATATACTGTACACCATGAAGTTTTATGAGAAAATGCACAATGCTGCTTGAAAGGTACACATAATCACCTGTTGGAATTCTTGAAGCCAGAAGCATAAAAGTGCTGGAGTCACAGCTGATGGCATGCCTTGTTACAGAATTTCATGTGAACTGAAATTTTGAATTCAGCCTACAAACATAATGGAGTACTACTAGATTTTACTATGTTACAGAGTGCAACCAAACTCAATGCCTCAAGATTCTGAAGTATTTTGTTTCAGCCTAACAAGAAATACCCTGCCCAAAAATGGCCCAATCTGTGTTTTGTGAAGTGTGTGGCATTTAATGTGTCCTACATAAATGTATCTTCCTTGCACAATGGCTATGCAAGGACACCAGGAGCAACACAACTAGTAGCACATGAAATATCTTTAACAGCTAAAATTCATGCATGTGTCTATGCGCTTTGTATAAGAACACGGTTAGAGTTCCATTGTTTCACAAAAAGTAACATTTATACAGCATCTTCTCACCAGGATTTTGTTTACTGCAGAAAATACAAAAAATATCTAATTCATGCCACATGATTCGCCAAAAACACATAAGTGCAACATGTTTGGTCATATCAACAAAAGCAGACAATTTAACATAAAGCTAGATAGAAAGAAAAAAGAAAGAAAGAAAGAAAAGAAAGAAAAGAAAGACTCATACAATTTCCTTAGGTGTGGGCAGACATAAAGCACACTCACTTAAAAGGTACATAATAATGTTTAGTTACAATTATGAATAATTAATATTTGAAAGGAATTACAGGTGATGAGGATGCAACATAACTTGAAACTTGTTTCCAACAATTGTGCCAAAAGATCATATATATATGTAATTTTGAAACACAAGTGGGTATACCTCAAGTTCATGATTACTTCCTTCCACAAGGATTATTAAATGATAAATATTACAACATCTATGGCAAAGAAATTCCATTTAAGACATGTATCAACAGTATCAACAGTTGTCATATTTCACAAATAAAATATTCACTAATTTGACAATAAAATAATTTCAGGCAACAAAAAGAGTTAATTTATATGAGAAAAGTCACTTGCATGTACTAAAAACACTGTGCACAATTCATCAATTCACAAAATTGAAAGCATTCAAAGTACTGCTATCTAATGGAGAGTCTCGTAATATCTAACAATTTATGTAACGTAATATTTAATATTATATATACAGTATATACTGTTAATACTGTATGCATATGTAAATGTGTTCATATGACCTACTCATTGTTTGTCATAAACTTCCTTATCTTCAATAAGATCCAAATATGTTAACCAACACATCCTAACACAACACAGCAATACATATAAGCCACCATAATAGTAGCAGAAGGGAACATTTAACTTTCCATAAACAATGACACTACTGAAATGCAAAGGGAGAGTTTCATGTTAAATTGAAGAGTGTGGGTATTGCTGTATAACTTTTAGCCCTAATACAATGCAGTATGCTCTCTTACGAAAGCAACTTGCAGGAACTCTTATCTTTGCTATCCTGCTTGGAAGCAACCTTTGTCTCATCACACTGTCCAAGAATCGTGACATTAACTTAATACAAACAGAATTAATAATACAAAACTTCATTCTAGGAGCTTCATATTCTGCATTCTTCTCCAAAAGGCGTCCGTGTTGTTGTTTTTTTTTTTTGTTGCCGTTACCACACTAAGGAGGATGAAATGGGTGGTTAAGACAGCATACATAACAGAGATCAGAAATGCATACAGAATTTTGTTTGGGGAAGTTGAGGAGAAGAGAGAACTTGGGAGATCTAAACAAAGTCAGGAGAATGATCTTAAAAATGCACCTTAAAGAAGCTGAGTGTGTAGATGTGGGCTGGATTCAAATGCTTAGGGGCAGGGTCTTATTGTGGGATCTTGTGAACACAGTAAAAAGTTCAGGGTTGCAAAGAAAGTAGGGAATTTCTTGGCAAGCTAAGTGAATATTGGCTTCTCATGGAGGACTGTTTTCCATGAAGTAGGTGGGTGAATGCATGGATGAGTGAGTTAGGAACTGCTGAAATTAAACAAGCAGAATATTGTCACATTCAGACCCAAACCACATTACAGGACTGTCAGCCTCTCACATCAATGCAAATTGACTCTACAGGCCAAACACAAAATGTTATAATTCCCATTCAATAAGAGACATAAATGACTGAAGATTATTTCTTGTAAAAATATGTTAAAGAATTTGTATAATTTTGAAACAAGAATACAAACTAGTACTCAGTACTTCCTGAACAATTTAATATACAATGTTACACCATTTCAGCTCTATTAAATTAGTTGATAAATTTGAGAAGTTATAAATAGCCATTACAGTGATGAGAACTACATGCACAATGAATCTGCACGTCATTAGGTCGAGACAATGCATACAGATCCAAATGTCATTTTGGTCATTCTTCTTAACAGAAGTATACATGCAGGAACCAAGCACGAACTTGTGGTATTAACACAACCAGTCACACACGCAGCACAATCACAATGACAAACAAACAGTAGTAAGGTGTAAACACCTACCCAGACCTTCAAGTAGAGGAAAATTGGGTGCATGGACTACATTGAAAACAAAGAAAATGAATAACAAAAAAAGAAGAAAAGAGAAAGAAATATCAAACAATTAGTTTCTTTTGACAATTTTGGACACTAGTTAAATAATACACAAATAAAAACTGTCTTAGTCTGCGAGAATCTGTGTTTGAATGAATGACAAAACTTCTGGTGTGCTATGGATATGTTTGTCCTCAACCACTTGTCAGTGATTAACCCTGTATTAACCCTGAACATGATTGCCAAGCCTTAATCACTGTACTACACTTACCTGCTATCGGCCACGCTTGAAAGGATTTCATTTTCCCTCTTAAAATTATCAGTTTTATTACCATACTAGGAATGGACATGACTGAAGTTTACAAAGTAGCTATTGGATCAACAGTACGAAGAGGGAAAATCCCAGACCGAACAGCATCCATAAAATGACAATTTCATGACATTCACCTTTTAATCTATTCACGTATGTACTAATGATTATGAATACAACTTACCGTATATTCTCGAATCTAATCCGCACCCTTTTTACAGTTTTAGAGGGCTAAAAAATCAGATGCGGATTAGATTCGCGGTCTAGAGCTGTATTTTGGAAAAATGATTGAGCTGCTGTACGTGCCGTAAGAACAATACAATACAATAATCTATTATTTTATTATTATAATAATATAATAATTGGGTCCAGTGAATTTCCTTCGTGACGCCTCACACCCGCTGATCGCTGCCTTGTGTTTCCGCCATAGTCGAACGTTGCTTTCATCAACTCCAAAAATTGCAGCGGCTTTGCGGTTTCCATTCTCCTCTGCGCACCGAATAACTTCACGTTTGAACTCTGCCGTATATGAGAGTCGTTTAGATTTCAGGTGTCCCTCTTCCATAACTACGGTACACGACAAATTGGAACAAGCACCTCCCACGTTTCAACAACTAAGGCTCAGCTGGCTTCAGACGAGATTGCGCACGTCTGTTGAGAAAGGCCCCGCCTCTATCGGTATGACTCATCGGCCACAGGCGTAGCGTCGGATTTTAACGCATTGGTAACATCCAATATTATTCAATCAGTCGCCCCGTGGGCAAGGGGTGGTTGAAGGAAAGGTGCGGATTAGAATCGCGAACTAACTTTTTTCGTTTAAGAAGTCGCCAAAAACTGGGTGCGGATTAGATTCGAGAATATACGGTATTTGAATTACTCCTCCCTAGTCCTAGGTGTCGCAGATGGTCTCCTCTTTAGATTTCCTGACCATAATTTTGTATGCATTTCACATCTCTCCCACATGTTTTACATGTACCACCAATATCATTTTTCTTGATTTTAATGCCTTAATAATGTTTGGAGCAAGATATGCTGAAAGTGCCATGCCATTTTTGCTCATGAAGAAAAAATCTCTACTCAGGACAAATTTCATGACTAAGATCTGGATACATTTGCCTACAGAAAGTTTAAAATTTGTAAATGATAAACAAGAAACCCTGAAGGGAACATGGGTAGATAACATTACAATGGGTCATAAAGAAACTGGACTCATCTGGCTCATGATACAATCCAAAAGTAGGCTCTTGTGAACATAGTATGGACTTTTGTGTTGTATAAAAGGTGGAGAATCTTGGCCAACTGAGAGATTATCAGTTTTTGAAAGAGGACACTTACTTATAAGTGTGAGTATCGATTTTTATGCTTCGCATAATAATTCACAATCTCCACCAACATTAGAAAACCTCTGTACTGCCTGCTCCCACCACATGTAACTTATCACACTTACTACAGTAGACTCTTACATTTATTGAAGTGTAAGGACAAAGACAAGTGACTGCTTTTCCCACTCATACGCCTTGCACACCACTTTACAAATTTTCTGTTAAAGTAATAATTTTGAAAGAAAAGAAAAAAAAAACTCTCTCTCTCACACGCGCGCACGCGCACGCACGCACGCACATGGGGATTATATTTCGTGCCAAATCCCATGCACTAAATTTATTAAAAAGAATCACTTTCTCTTGCCACACTACACTCACTGTCAAGTTTCGTATGTTTGACAAGACTATTAACCACTTCTGCATAGATTAGAGAAACAGCGCACACATTTTTAAATGTCTGGCAACACTATCGTCTGAAGAGAGACATGACAGGAAGAATTTGTAATGATTCTCTTCAAAGCACATGTAGTAATTAAGTGCAGTTCTTAGTCCTCTGATTATGTTCCTGTTTGACATACATGCAATACACGTTTTATTCCTCCAGTGATATCTTTCCATTTCCTTGTTCCAGAATCTGCAGGAAAGGAACTGCTGTGAGATAACCAATCATAATGGTAATACTTGTATTCAGCACTGTTATGATAAAAAACAAACACGTCACAGTTGCCGATTTTCATAGCAGTATCATCAGGCCCTCAATCAGACCCCAAGCAATCCTTAATAACACGTAATGGTGTGTGTTCACACAGCTTCTTTGTTTAGAAGGGCATAGTGTTATGTAGTCAATGTCATTTGATGATACTGCATCATCCGCCCTGTCACTCTTCAAATAACTTTCACATACCTTGTCACTTTTCTCTAAAACTATCCATATCTGTTCAGCACATATTGGAATATTAATCACCTCCTATAAACAATTTAAAATTTTGTTCCCTACCACAGCAGCAAACTACACTATGGAAGGTTACCAGGAGTACTGTGTGGTACTGCACTTCATAACAAGATTGCAAACAGTGTACTCCATGGCACAGTAAACAGGCTTTGCCAAGGCCTTCTCTGTCTTCAGAATGTCATATGGTTGCAGGGTATGTGAGTACCAGTAAACATAATATAATTTATGCCCATATGAAAAGTATAGCCTTCCTTGTACCAATTTTTATGAAACTCAAAAAAGTTCAAAGGCATTATGTGCACAACTATTACAAGGAATTTCACCAAAATCGGACAATAAATGTCAAAAGTATGCACAGAAATTAATTTATGACTTTTAGTATAGTATGACTTCCACTGCAACAATTTTCACAAAACTCATAACTGCTCATAATATGTAAATCCTCTACACTGAATATCACCCAAATCGGTCAAGAAATACAGAAATCACGGCTACAAGTTTATTTACACCCTTAAGCAAAGTACGACCGCCACTGCTCCGATTCAGGGAAACTCAAGCTTTGTCGGCAATTTTTTGTAATAAAGTGCTACACCAAATTTCATGAAAATGCAACAAATGGATTAGTCACTGATACTAAATCACAGACAGATGGAAAGATGTGGTCTCCACATAAAACGTTCTTTCTTTACTTCGTAAAAAATGCCTAAAATCAAGTACACTTGAGTAACATGAAATACCATACTCTGAGAATCTCTTTCCTGCAGTGATCAGAAGTAACACTGTATCTATTATATGGTAATTATACAGATACAGTAAAGTTGTCGCTGTACACACCATGAAAGCATACAGGAGCAGTGGAGGTATAGCTCAACCCATTCTTAACCTCAGCACTAAGTGGAGGTGAGTGGTCAGCCTCAACCTAGCCGCTTTACCGCCAGGGAAAGAGCCACTGGTACCCACTGAATAGGAGGGTGCATGGGTCCCAGAGCCAGTCTAGACATTTTGGAGGACAGAAAAATCTTTTGCCCCTGCCAGATATGGTAACTGCATTGGAATAAAAAGGGTATCTGGTAATTCTGATGGTGATACTTCACACCAATTGTGGTGCTGACCATTTCTCCATTAGGCACTCAATGGTTAGAGACATATTTGTAATTGGGAAGTGTCGAAATATTTATGTTACATGTACCACATTACTTGCCTACTTCCGCATATTAGTGCAGCAATATGGACATATGTAAGCAGATTGTAATGTGTACAAGACAGTGCAGAGATGGAGTGGATAAGATACAAAAGGACAAAACAGTATACTGGAGGCCTTGTCATAAGATGATGCACACTTGTAGAAACATAAATGGAAGATGATGATATAAAGCAGCTGCCATGTTCACAACAAACTCAAACAAAAGATGTCAAATTGTTTAGACAAGAAGAACACAAATAATGTACAAACAAAATATAGGCCTACATGTCACAGAAGATAAAAACTGTGCTAATATTAGATTTACCCAGGTAAAATACACATTATCCAGCAGAATTTAATACAGTACAAACTCCTGACAGCTGGCAAAATGTAGAATACCGGCGGCAGCTTGGATAAGCATGCCCAGTTCTAGTTCCAGATGCTAACCAGGAAGATGAGACTTTTGTACCATGCTTATTGACCATTGTGAAATGACTGAAAAACTACTGAACAATAGTGTTCAAGAAACCAGTTAGCAGTTTCTACCAGTAACTTGACTGATCTGGAAATGTAACCTCAGTTATTAAAAAAAAAACATTATGTAATCCTGCAAACGCTCAGTCAATGTCAGCAATTCTGTGTATTCAAGTGGCACTCCAGGTTATCATGTTCAAACAAATAATTATAAAGAAAAGTAACACCACAATTTAGTAAGTGTAAATTATTTCAAGCAAATTTAATAGAGCAGTTAACTAGACATTAACTAATGCAGAAGATTAATTAATTCTCTCCTCCCCACATTTTTATGTAGGCTTTGCCCTAACCTCTTTGGATAGACGGGGCATTATACAGGTAATAAAACATCTATTTATTTTATTCCAGCTTGTGCCAGGAATAGGAAGGAATGTGTGCTTTACCCAGGTACATCAACACAAAGTCCATCTTTATCCACAATATAATGAGAGTACAAAACCACAAAATATGATATGTTGTAAAAACACTTTTCTTACAAAGGGCCATCAATTTTGAACTGAAATATGCAGTTACCAGGACCTAATAATGAATTAAATTTAATAGTTAAAACC
Source organism: Reticulitermes speratus (assembly GCA_021186555.1). Taxonomy (NCBI): domain Eukaryota; kingdom Metazoa; phylum Arthropoda; class Insecta; order Blattodea; family Rhinotermitidae; genus Reticulitermes; species Reticulitermes speratus. Next base: position 24,865,202 of record JAJKFL010000004.1, read on the forward strand.
GTTCTGATATATCTTAGCTGTAAACACCTGTTAACCAGGCCCATGGCCAGACCATGAACACAGCTAATGCAGCAGCTTCCAGTGCGGGTCCATATATGTACATATACATATATAACGCCCAATTATACATATACTGTATCTATATATTATGTATGCATAAGCATAAACAGCGCCGATGTAGGACAACAATATTAACCCTTTATACATAATGTGCTCTATAACATTTCACGAAACATCTTGCATAAACAACCATTTTTGAAAATCAGTTGTTCTCAACCACGGCGTTTCAGAAGCAGCAGCACATGGATTACACATTATTCAGTGGGCTGACCAGCATGTATGTCTTTGATATTTTGCAAATTCCTAGTGGATGCATCCAGATCTGTAGTGGGTGCATTGCACCCACATACACCCCCCTGGCTGTGAGCCTGCTGTTAACAGCAAACAGTGACAGAAGAAAAAACTCTATAAAGCAAAACAACCTGAAATCAGGTTCTGTGTAATTTTCCATCATGCATTCATAAGGATATGTGGGCACACTGGATGCACTTACAACTACAGTAAGTCCATCTTTAACGTTGGGGTTATGTTCCTAAAAATCGCAATGCAGAGAGAAACAATGTGGAACTGAGCACTCTTTCCAAAAATAATTTATTAACATAACCAACAATCTGGTCACTGAAGATCCCAACATCTGCCAGTAAAAATGATAATCCATGTCAGGTTTTTTCATCAAACTGCTGGTCACTAAATTTCATCAGTGTTAAAGAGAAGCAACAATGTTCAGGGCAAAGTCAAACGAGGACTGCCTGTGTACACTATTGCACACTTTCTCAAAAATGCCACCACCAACACGTCCACTTATGAAACTAGGCTAGCTATTAACACAAAACATTACACTGCAACAAGATCTATCATTTTTCTCTATATAAGGTGCTTCCTTATGAATCAGAAACCACACCTCTGAAACTTGGGCACTAAACCTTTCACTCTGGGTACTTACAACAAACATGCACAATTCTGAAACAGGCATTAAAAAATTGGCACTTTTGACACAAGTAATGCTTACAAGGCATACATCATGTACAATAGCTACAGCAATATGGAATGTGTTCATACAAGTATGAAATGAGTGGTAACACTACTGGCCAGAAGTAGTTATACTGTCACACCACACAAACAAATCCCATGAGTCTAAACTTTTGTTTTTGTTTTTGCCATAAACACAATCACCACTGAAATATAGAAACTTTGCACCAACTTGAAAACTAGTGTTATTTTGTGTGTGTGTGTGTGTGTGTGTGTGTGTGTGCGCGCGGTGCACACAAGTGAACTGTAACTGAATTACAGACTCTTATTTACCAACCATTTATGTAACCTCTGTCACACATCATGGACATTCCCAAATTACAAGTCTTCAATCTTCAGCATAATTCAGCAACAATACAATGGCTGGTTTAACTAGGAGCAGTTTTCTCTTGACCAGCACATTCAGACCGGTTCTCGGACCCACCCAGCCTCCTATCCAGTCAGTATCTGGCAGGAAGCTGGCCACTAACCTGCATCTACGTTTAGGTTAAGAATGGGGGTATACATGGACTCTCCTATAACAACACCTAGAATAATACAGCCACAAATTTTGTGGAATATGTGGATGTCAAAGTTACTTTAACATAGTGTCAGAAGGCCAGAGATATAGGTGCTCCCCTTCTGCTAGATAGTGGTTATGTTCTTTAGCCAGTACACATACCATTAGTGCACAACTTCACACTGCCTCCCTCTAGCATTTTATTGTTTTTAGCTGTACCACCATTATTCTAGGTGCACCATATGTCTACACAGTGTGGTGCTTAAACAGGGCAAAGGGACACATTTATCATTTTACCCTATCTGAACACGGCACAGTTATGTTGAAAATTTCAATAATTTACTCTGGAATATGTACTTATAGATATAAAAACCCAAATATCATCCAAACAGGTATTTTTATACACTATACAGTGGGATCAGTTCAGTTGTGCAGTGAACTCTTTACTATGCATGGAGGGCAGAAGTGGTGTGGACAGTTAGAAACATAGGATAATCCAAAAATGTAGCAACACCCACTACTTCTGCTGCATTTAACCCTGAAAATCACTTAATTATTATGCTGAAATAATCCTTTAAACTTAAGGTTCCCTAGCCATTTTCCCAGTTTCAGACATCCAACAAAGAATAAGTCATAATTAAAATATGACAGCAACAACTAGGCTAAAAATTATGGAAAGTATAGTTGATGTACATTCCTTATCTCAAAATATCTAGGCAGTTACTGATTTAGACAGATGGGCAGCCACGGCCTTTTGTGTATCACGGCACATGCTTATGTAAGCACAACCATGAATAAGCATGTGAACACTAAAAATGGCACAAAGATGCTAACACTTGCAAGCACATTGTGAATTCCCATGTGCTGAGACAGAAGACCAACTCTTTGTTTTGTTCTCAGGCTGAGTTACATGTGGTACTTCACACATATTATTTGAGCACAATATTTTATGAATAAAAAATGTTATCTATCAAAGATGAAATCGTATAACCCACTGCAAAAAAATGAAAGCCACCTCTCCATATTTTCAAAGTCTAGATTAAAGTATCTGAAAATTGCTGTTACAATGTTTGTCAAAAAACAACAGCAGCAAAGTAATCACGCAGACTAAACTTTTACACTTTCACTTTTATGATGACAGCAGGTGATGAAATTTTGGCATTTACTCATGTCCGTAACTTCTGTATGCTAAAATGCACTTACACAACAAAAAAAAAAAAACCTCTCTCAGACCATGTTTTCTAGAAAGCTGGAAGGCACAATTTCCCTTATGAACCAAAGAAACACCACTTCTTTAGTCATAATATCAAAATCACAAGACTTTTAAAAATTTACTGACTCTTAAAATGACTTCATAACAATTTATCTTGAATGTGATAAGATACTGTAAGTGCTTTCACTTCAATGATATGACATAACATACACTTTAAACATGATAAAGAACAAGAATGTTATGTCACAAAAAGAGTGTGCATGCAGATGTTTGGCACCTGTACATTAACAAGCCAAGAAAACTGCTTTTTAGTACTTACTGTCAAAAGAAACGAACAGTTCTGGCATATCTTCAACTGACACCATACTACGGTAGTCCAGCTTTGGTGCAACTGATTGGTGAGGCCGCACGTCAAAAAATGATGATGATGAAGAAGAGTGTGGTCTGATGAATGTGCCTACTGAAGAACGCCTGCAGGAAATAAAGAAATAGTGTAAATATTACAAAGCATCAACTGCATCACTCAGATTGACAACAAATACAAATAAAGCAGGGACTAAATCTAGATGTCCTAAAACTACACATCTAAATATCTGATTTCATAACAAATGGATATTTTTCACTTTAAAATTCAATAACTACATTATATTTTTGGTGAAAACACCAATATAAACATTACTTCAGCAGCAGGGCCAACTTACAGCAGGCCATGGACAAGAAAGAAAAAACTACATATAGTACCATACTTAGGTAACAAGTATACTGCAAATCAGTCCCACATGGAAAGTGCAAAAAAGTTTCATACAGTTGTGTATGTATGTTACACACATATTTTAAAATAAACGAGGATTAGTTATGTATAGTATTCTGAATTAAACTCAGTCATTTTCTTACATAACAATAATCTTTTATGCCTGACCACGAAATTGGCACACAGAAAACGTTTTCATCCCTACTGAAAAGCCCATTAATACAGCGTACTCTCAATTATCCAGCATAATAGTGGGGAGAGGGATGCATGAATAATTGAGAAAACATGGGCAATCCAAAACATATAGTTTATTGGGCCACAAACAAAAAATAAAACTGTAATTTACTTATTATATACAATACATACACAGCTTATGCTTATTTGCGCAAATAATCCGTGATTTTTGTTTGTATCGATGATCTTGTTCGAGCACTCAGTGCTTAATCATGTAATTTCCCACTTTCGTCATTAGTCATTAGCAACTTACAATCGTAAATGGATAATCTGCAAACCAGATAATCCACACACAGATAATCGAGAGTATATATATACATACACATATAACACAAATTCATTGAACTGTATTTGTAACCAAGCTGTATGAATGTGTTCTATATCCTTTGGAAGAAATGTCAGGCAGTCAGGACAATCTGAACTTACAGTCACTCAAGAAAAGTACACATTTGAGAGTCAGGCATTAGATCTCTGCTCTTCTAGTGAAAATGTCAAAACAATATATACTACATCAACCATAAGCTGAACTCACATATATCATTGTTATTAGTCACCATAAATTGGCACTAGGTGGCTCACAGTCTTACTATAATTAAAATAGTCATCATATGAGTCCAGCTACAGAAAAATGGGACACATTAATTGAACGACAGGTGAACAGTTGATTAGCAATTCTTTCACATAAACAAGGCACAAATATAACAGCACACCGAGATATAAAATAATTTTTTTTGGTAGTAATAACAATGCATGTACCAACCAAAAATAATTCCACATTTAGTCTTCTAACATTACATACTTAATAAAAACAAGACAGATAAGAGTGCACTTTTATCTGTAATGGAAGCACAAACATCAAAATAATTGAACTGCACACAATGAAATGAAGCTACCTTGAGCAAAATTAAAACAGAAGTGTGAAATAAAAGCAATTCTATGTAAATACAGTAAAAGTTGTGATATCCACCACCTCCAGGTCCAAAGGGTTACCTGATATCATAATTTTCTGGGTAATACTAAATGCTTATCTTAGTGTACCCAGCAACCTCACAGATGGACCGAACCATGTAATTTGTCACTTGATATCCTTTCCTATTCTCCTTGCCTCACTTCCTATTCCCTTTTTATCACTACTTATATAACATGGCATACATAAAGATGGAGGTAAGAAAGGATGGTAAAGTTCACCCTAGAACAGGCCATGAAGGCCCAGAGGGGGAGTAGAGATATAGCTTTACTTTTTATTTAACCTCGGTGCTAGATGGGGGTCAGTGGTCAACATCACGCCCCAGCCGCTTTATGGTGTACATAAGGTATTAATAATTAAAAAAATAACAAAACACCAATAATTAATGACCCTACTCTAGGAATCAGTGTTGGGTGCTGCTGGTTGATAGAACGTGCAAAGTAATGGGCCTCTTAGTCAATTTCCCGTTACTAGTGCCAGATATCACAGCTTTTACTGTATACATTCTCTTGTTCAGGCTAGACTACACAATCGTGAGCAAAATACACAACTGTAATGTGACACACACACTCAGTGGTAAGTCAAGTTGTAGTTCAGACCAGCTAACATTGTTGAGAATACATGTGAACATACTGTACCATATTTACCCAAATATAAGATGAGAATTTTTTCCAACCTCATCATCTGAAAAATGGGAGGGTCACCTTATAATCACACACAAACTGAAACATGTTCTGTATAAGCATTCTCTGACAACTGTGACAGGGGTGGGTCCATCTCATGTATAGAGTTATTTTATATTTGGGTAAATTTGGTACTTGAACAAATATGAAGCACAAACTCTAACAATAACTGAAGATTAATGTGTTCTAGGATGACACACTGTGTAGTATGGTAGGTAGGCACCAATCTTTCAGAGAAAACTGCTGCTTCCATCTTCTTTTACTCTGAAGATGGAGAATGCAGATTTCTCCAAAACAATGATATCACCGAACCAAATTATATGGCGTCATATCCCATGAAAAAAGTAGTCACCACTATCAGCAGTTTGAAGTCTCACACCTAGCAACAACTATTCATTATTACAAGAAGTTCTGATACTAACACACATCAAAACTGGAAGAAAAAATTCATACTCTGAACAACAGGTGCATAATATTTCAGTATGCCAGAACTGAAAAAGCAAGCTACACTCCCAGAATCATGTACCCTTCTTTTAAAAGAAACAACATTAGATGCCCACATCTGTACACCAACAGTCCAGCACCATACACTGTGAATTGAAGGAAGAAAGTGACCAACAGAAGACAATCTGTGATTTGATCCATCCCTCACATGAAGAATACAAAAACTATGGAATTACTACAGAACACAATGTGAACATTCTGAATGTACTATCGAACGAACTTCTAAAGAGAAAAAAGTCAACACATTAAATAATGCAGGATTTAACAATCAGCTTTAGAACTTATGCTTCAGTGGGATAAACAGCAATGCTTAATCAGGACCGAAATTTTTGCACTGTTCGGTCAGTTTCATCTAACCAACAATTTTATATTAAGCTTGCAAGATAATATACAAGCCACATGCAATCCCATTCCCCTGTAATATCATTACAGCTTAGCTACAGTTAACTATTAACCCTCAAGTCAAAATGAAATTAAGAAACCACTAGGGAACACAGTGCATATACTCTGAATCCATATCATGAATTGTTCTTACCCTTATACTTTGTGTCATGATTCATAACATTCAAACTAAAATGTTATACTGTAGCCACATGTGGCATATTTTGAATTAAATTACTGCCTTCAGGCATTGTTATTTGACTAGTGTATGCACATACCATTCCTTTTCAAAATTAGCAACATGAACTTGTAAATTGCTATCTCACCCTTATTGTTTTCACATTTCTGAGGTAGAGAATAATAATTTTTTTTTGTATCTGACATGATGTGCACATCAATGTAAGATATGATGCTATAACCTTTTGGACAATTAACCCATCAATGCTGGCCGCTGTGCACCAGTATCAGTGCATTTTAGGGTAATTTAAATTTAAAACTCCTACGTCCTGAGTAAGTGCTTGCAGTGATACTGCACGATGTGTTAACAGAAGGTTTCTGGAATTGCTGGAAGATGACACTACTGCAGTAGTATGGAATTCATCTGGTAGGTGTAGGTAGAGTAGAATCTGCAAAGTCATTTGCTGTTGATTTCAAAGTTCTAGCATTCACCACTTTATAAATTGGAAGGTTGTCAGGGATAGAGACCTCTTATCCAGTGTCCAGACCACTCTGGGACCCACCCAGACTCCTACAAAAAGGATACTGGGGGCTCCTTCTTAGTGGTTAAGCAGTCAGGGTATGAAGACAACCATTCACCTACACCCTGTGCCAAGGTTAGAAATTTGTAGAACTATACATCCACCCCGCCGATCCCAGTGGCCGCGTGGTCTAAGGCGTGGGTCTGCGGCCACTCAGTTACTGGGATTGTGGGTTTGAATCCCGTCAGGGGCATGGATGTCTGTCTCTTATGAGTGTTGTGTGTTGTCAAGTAGAGGTCTCTGTGACAGGCTGGTCCCTCATCCAGAGGAGTCCTACCAAGTGTGCTGTGTCTAAAAAGTGTGATTGTGAAGCCTCGAAAAACTGAGGCAGCCTTGGTCCCCAAGAAGCTGTTGAGCTGTTTATCCCCCCCCCCCCCCCCCAATATGTTTACATGGCATGGTGCTTAATTAAGCAAAGTGATAACTTCACCTTTAGCAAGCAACAAAATGGCGAGAGGAAATAATTTATTTTGAATTATAAAAGTGATTATGATTTCCTAGCACCCAGACCACAGGTGGGGTGAAACAGAAATTAAGACTTGTATAAAAGTTTAATGGAGGCAAAATTATGTCAAGATTATGCATACTTCCAAGTTACATGACAAAACTAAAATTCTGCAATATGGACATACGTCTACTCCAGTAATTAAAGACTTCTCTCCAAGAGTATGTGAGAGTTATCATGCACCATTTAGATGATACTACAACATACAGTGACTTTCTAACATAACTGAAAACAGCACAACTTTACATAAAATAAGGAAAGCCAGGACTGTAGTAAGTGCAATCATTTCTGCATCCAGTGCAACTTGATTTATTGAAAGAATGAAATGAGACAACTGTGTATTTGCAATTCATGAACTGACAACAGTACTAGAACACTGCTTCCATTTCATTCCCATGTATATAACATCCATACGGCAAGATTCATAGCTAAAATTTTCTGTGCTATAAAATGAGACTATATACAAGTCACATCCAAAATATGTACATCTCCCTGGAAACCAGCATTTATTCATTGTGCAGACATTACTTTCACAGGGACTTTACTGCTTGTGCATACATATATCATATACACAGGCTAAGGAAATATTATCAATCATCACGTTTCAGTATCATAAACAACATACAAAGTTGTACTGCATACCAGAACACATACAAAGGCTCAGGTGAATGGTGACCATATGTTCATGACAAATCCTTTCCATAAGTTTCATGCGTGACTGAAATACCTTCATACATCTTGTAACAAAACTACAACAAATCCAGCCAATAAAACCTGACACACACAACAGACAGCCTCAAAACACCAATGTGAACCACAATGAGCATAACGGTTATCAGACAAGTTTACAAGGCTTACCCCACACCACTCATAATGGCTCCAGCCGTGTCGGCAATGGAGAACCCACCAACCCCTACCCCTGGTGCAGCAGCTGTAGTCCCTGCATCACTCTTCATTTGTGGAGTATCTGGAGCAGATTCAAGATCTGGGGCAGGGGTTGGAGGTGGTGGCCCAGGGCCAGGGGACTTGCTACTCTCCTCGCTGGGAGTCTTGGTCAGGAACAAACCGGTACTGAAGTCACTCACAAGGTTGATTGGCGAGCTGCATGGTCATGGTGGGATCACAACATGGAGGACAATGATGGGACACAACAAAACAAGGAGCTCATATTCTACCAATAAACCAACAAGCAGAGCTACCACTACCCAAATATATCCAATTTACTGCATTACATAAGGATGTCACACAGTATGAACCATCACACCTTTTGAACTACCATGAATACTACAAACAGGGGAACGAACACGAGGTCCACATGAAAGACAAAATAGAAGCTAATGGTCTGTAATCATTTTCATGTTCCTCAGTATGCTTTAAAAAAATGTATGACGGTACCAACATAACACATTTAATGTCCCTGATCTGTTCGACAGGTACTAAATGTTTTTACATGTAATTACACCAGTATGTTATATTCTGACTTTACTCTGTAAAGGTTTAAAGCACATAACATGCTAGCTTACATCAGTTATATGTTATAGAGGCTTTTTCATGTTATCTGGTTTGTTGGTAACCAATCAATTCTTGTGATCCACTGCAGACAACACCAAGATGGCAACTTAATAAACCACAAATTTCTGTTATATCCCTCTACACACTTCCAATGTGCATCACGATTTTGGTGTTTGTTATTCATTGATGAGAAACCCTGACCACAACATTCCTCACGATGAGTCAGATTTCATGTTCAGTGTTCATCAGAGGTTCTTTCACATAGCTTCCCAGGAAACAATACTTTCAAAACACATTTTAACTTTCCCTTCATAATACCCACAACCAACCAACTGCAGTCAGAAGAATCCTACAGCGTAAAGAAGGTAATAAAAAAAATCAGTGCTAAGACAAGTAACTCTGCATTTAAGTGGTGCTGAAGATGAAAGCATATATACATATATATATATACATATATAATACATAGATAAAACACTGCATGGCCTGAAATATTCTGGAAATAAACACAGTGACAAGCTTGGACTTGTTACATACCACCATACCGATCACTGTATGTTTACATAGTTACAAGAGCCAACAGTCACTGTACTGAAAATGAAGCACGTATTCTATACAGAGGGTCACGTCACCACTTCCTCATTTACAGAAACTAGTCAATTGTTTCATGAGACTTCAGAAACTAACCTATCAATCCTGCTGAATGAAGATGACAAAAGATGCAAAGGACAGGCCTCCAATCACATCTGACGGCACACAAGTACTTAATAATAGGGTTCCAAAAAATTAATTCCTGTAAAACTTACATGATCATGGAAAATTAGGAGAAAAATAAAATCAATTATTTCCTTTCCTATCTTACAAGAGGAAATTGTGTACAGTGGAATATTAAGTAAGCAAATGTAGGATAAACAAAATGCAGTTATTCTAAATGTGTCACGCTCTGTCTCATATATTATGTGATCAAATTACTTATCTTCTAAGGTATTATTGTATAATGGTAATTTGTGAATCAGTCTTAGAACACGTGAAGACCAATCCAGTTAATGATACACTACTCTATGAAAGAATTTTGAATTCAAATTGACAAGGAATTACATGAAACAGCCATATTAGGTTTCCAAATTTAACAACTTTTGTTTACTCAACCTGTATGGGCAGAACTCTTCTACCAGAAAATTAAGTGCCCCATTTTAGGGTGAAAAGACCTTATAAATGCACTGATAAAAAGGAACTTTAGAAAGAATGAATAAATAATCCAAGCCTCGACCATACAATAAGAGAAAATGGAACACTCTGTACACATGTAAAGCTATACTATTTTCATTATGAATGAAAGTAAAATTCTAAAAATGGTAATGAACCTTTGGCTCTATAAAAGATGGAGAATTCCGCGATCATCTGACTAACTGTAGAACCAGTTCCTCAAGAAGGACCCTAGTCCATGGAGTTAAAAGAAAGTAAAGTATATAAAAACTATTCAATTATTCAGTTACTCTGGTCCATGTCATAATTTTATTATTGCAGACTAATAAGTTTACTCTTTATATGGAAGTTATAATAATACCTAAATTCTTGCCATATCAAACATTCAACAAACTTCTAGTAACAAAACCTGTCCTTACTATATGAAATTACCTTGAACAGAAATGCCATACCATTATAGCAGTGACTTCAGTTACATGTAATATGATACAGAGTATGGTGGACTGCAACTGATACAAAACTGAGAAACATGAAAGTTGGAAGGTTGTGTTGAGGAAACACAATGGAGTCTTCAACATCACACTAATTCATTAAACACATCATTCTTTCGAATTATCTCTGAAGTAAAAAATACTTGCCTTGAGAACACCTTAGAGAACACTGAAGAGTGGTGCTGACTATCTGCTGAGTTTGGTACCGATGACAATACTTCCTTCTCATCCTTTTCACTGGTGAAGCCTTCCATCCAAGCTAATGGGTAGGACAAACGTTTCAGCATCTATGGATAGAAAGAAAGACAGAAAGAAAGAATAATAAAAAAGAAAAAGAGAAAAATATGACTTAAAACAATGAACAAGAATTACCAAACACCAGCTTATATATTAGGAACATGCAAGCATAATTTTGTATTTGTTTTTCTAAATTATCAGATACAAAAATGACAGTTTTGATATAATAATTGTCTTCTTAAAATTTGTCAGGTAACATAATAATATCAGCCATTCTGAACATATATTATTATGTTAATATATGCACACAATACAGACATGCAAGTGAATGCAACATAAGACACCAAATTTACAATTACTGTATCCATAAATAAGTGATTATATTTTGTTACAATTATTACACTGAGAAGAAAATGTCTGTAACATGTTTTAATCTTCTGCAGTATGACACCATGCAGTCCAGTAGGTGGTTACCAGTTTCTTGGAGGAACACCCTGATTCCATCTACAGGACAGAAGATAAAGAGAGTGTGTCCTTCCAAAATGCTGGTAATCACCTACCCCACCAAACAGTGTCACAACAAAGAATACCACAATATGAAACTTTATGGCTATGAAATACTCAAAGTTCATATAATTGATGGAGTATATTCTTCTTTGTGTCTGTATGACATGACTGATACTCTACTGAGTAACAACATCTTTACTGCTGACAATTTCATCAAAAGTGACACTTAAGATCAAAACTACATAAACTGGGATAAACCAAATCCACTTCCAACAGGAACAGGTTTTTAAAGTGGTATGTGGATAACAGTACACACATGTTATTCAAACAGCTGAATGAACAAGAGTTGTACACATTTTCAACATCAAAATGCCACAGCATCTACACACAGAAAATCCCAAGCAGAAATGTGCCTGACAGCTCAAGACAATGAGTGACACACATTCTGTCAGTTTAAATGTGTATGATTTTCATCTCTACAGAAATTTGAAGCTGAAGTTCAGATAAATGACTGAAGCCTCTGAAAGCCTTAGAGATTAATATCCATAATGCTATTCTGAAAATTATACAAAAATGAACTCGACCTGTTACTGTCCCTTAAAGGCAGATGGGCACCACTTTTAAGGACTATGTACCTGACAAATTGAGAGACTTAGCTAACCAAGTTTTGAAATATGAAGAAATGCTTTTCAGTATCCACAAGAGACAGTTACTTCATTCTATGCCTGCTTGCATCTTTTATTTACACCATTGAGGAGTCTGTAAGCTGAGACTCTCTGTACTTTGTTATTTCACTATGTCTGGCATGTTGACAATACAACAAATATTCCAGTGTTTCATACTGTTTACTTACGTGTAATATTATTATTATTATTATTATTATTATTATTATTATTATTATTATTTAACTATGAACTGACACATACAGATGCTTAATTGCAATCAACAAATAATGTCAACCACAAGTACAACCGATCTTACCTTATTTTTACGGCTCTCATGCTTTTCTGGATCATCCAACTTTTGTCCAGACTCATCAGTTCCTTCCTTTACATCACTAGCCACTGTGCCTTCTCCACTACTGTCAGCATTTGAGTCCAGGCTAAATGACACTGATGATGTTTTTTTCCTATTACAAGCATCACCACTCTGTATTCCTACTGTATCTATGACAGATGCCAAATGGGCGACAGTTTTTGGTGGAACCCAGTCATCAGGGGACGCATTAATGATGTCTGCATCTGACAACACCTTCTTTGTCTGAGGTAAAATACGATCAGGTTCTGCTTGGACAGGTGGGACATGAGACCCAGCACCCACAGGATCTAAAACACCTGCATCCCTAATGTCAATTCCAGAATCATGGCAGCTAAGTTTCACCAGCTGTCCTTGTCTATCACTCTCACCACCCTCTACATCACCATCATCACCAATGCCAGCCTTTGAGGTACTGCATTTTTCCTCAGATGTTGATATGACATCATCATTCTCCTTGTCAACAGATACTCTATCAATACTTGGAATGGCCCAGTGTTGATCGAGACATGATCTCCTCCTTTCTTCGAACATCTGAAACGTATCCACAGGTGTCTTGTCTTCTTCTTCTTCACCCTCCATCTTTTCTCCTTCTGCAAGCCTTGTGTTTATTCCATCTGTACCATCTGAGAGGCTTTTCTGATGCTGGACAGAAGAACATGATGACTCAAAGGACACTTGCCTGCTGCCCTCCTTCTGGCAATCTGAAGCTTCATTATCCGATGAAGACAGAAGCATGAGGTTGGTTGGTGTAACTAGGTCACGTTCAAAAGCCTTAGGAAAGGCATCACCCTCACGACCACTGGCTCCACATGAACACACACTCTCATTTTCATCATCATTGTCGGAGGAAGAACGTGCACGTGCCAATTCAGGAAATGTTTCATCCTTGACTAGTAGCGAGTCTTTGCCTGGAGAGTTCTGAGGATTTTCTACAGATGCTGCTTTGTGGCGACTTCCATGAGCATGGTAAATCTCTGGTTTAGGAACATCAGACCTGCAATACCAGCATACTGTTCACAATGGTATCCATATAGCACTATGAAATTTGCAAGTTTCCAAAGAACAGAAAGTACATACTGTTCTCTCTCTTTCCCCTCCCCTCTCTCTCCCTTCCTCCCCCCAGATTTCAAAAGAACAGGAGATTCACGTAACTCTCTAGAAACTCCTTTAAAAAAAGGAAGGAATTTCACAAAATATTTTAATTTGTACATTCCAGAGACATCAACAATGTACAAAGGTCTATTGGCAGGAGGAGGTGACTCGTCAGCCTTTCCTGTGCCATGAAATTACAGGCTTATTAAGGAAAATCTTAAGTACAACAAAAAGTAATATTCTATGCATTAACATACAGTAAGGGGGGACAGGTCAGTTCTTTTAATACCTATGATTGCTTTTTTTCAGCCAGATTCTTAAACACAAATGGCTAAATTTTATTGATCCTCCATGACTGTTGAAAATGCTGGTGGTTGAATTAATTCCAAATAAATGACACCAAACACTAGATTTTTTTAGACTGCATGGCTTTAGAAATCGAGAGGACACAGCTGTCAGCGCTCTTAACATGAAACAGACCGTGATGCGGAAAACTGGGTAAATTCTTTTTTCAGCAAGGGGTTACAGATATGCAAAGTCTGAAAATGAAAGAAGATGTAGGTGTAGCATAAATAATACGATGACATTGCTTTCCATACAAAATGGTTCCCTCCACAGAAAAATGTTATATGAACATTTCACTGAATTCACAAATTCTAGTGCTCTTAGTATTTACCTCGGTAGATCAGATCTATGTTCCACCCTCATATGGGCAATATCATAATAGATGGCAGCATTTACAACAAACTCCATGGGAGCAATGACTCCATATGACTCTGGTCCATGTTCAATGACCAGAGATCTGATACATTGGGGTCAAACATGACAGCATTAGGTGTGACCAACAGTACACCCCCAACAACACCCTGGAAGAAAAAAAAGAAGTTAAAAACTACACTAAATGTGTTTCCTCAAGTTCTAGCATTATTCAGCAGTACAGAATTGTTCCCTCCTTATTTATAAAAGCACAGGAACTAATTATATTCAGTCATCATAACAGAATTGAAAACAATAACACATTATGTCACAGAACTGGTTGTTGCCAATACTAGACAATTTTAACAGTAACTGAAAACGTTCCATTACATGATACCAAATTTAATGTAATGTTTTTTTTTACATGAAATGCTCATTTTCTAGTTTGATCCATTGTTTTACAGCCTACTTTTCCATTGTAAGGAACAGAAGTTGGGTTATTACATCAACAATCTATGTATGTGCCTGTGTGCCACCCACACTACTACTGAATCAGCTCAATGATATTACAGAACTTAGTACCATCACTATGCCACTGGAGGCCACTTCAGCATCATAATTTTCAACTGCTTACAATCTGTAATAACGTCACACTATTCAATTGCTTACAATTTCTAATAGGTCATACTTTTCAATTTCTTACAATCTGTAATAACCACATGGTGGGCATCAAAACTTGAAAGGCAAAAGCAATGACATCTGCATTTAATACAGAGTCCTGATGTCATATGTCTTTGAGAAATATGCAATCTTTTGTTCAGAACTGTTTCTGTGGGACTTTAAAACAACAACATGGTACCAAGTGAAAGTACATCAGTCTGATGGTAATAACTAATGAATGATCAGGGCTATGCATGTGAAATTTTGTATGGGGATAGAACATAAATATACCTACATATTATGTATGAATTTTGTGAGTCAACATTACAAACTTGCCGGCACTGCAAAACTTTCAGGTTATGTCTGGCAAACTTAAGATAAGCAAATAAAAAAATAATAAAATAACAATAATAACAGTGATGGAGCTGAAGCACTGTACATCTGTGGAATACGAAAGTAAACTCGAGTCAGAATGCCGTGCATGCTTGTGTGTGTGTGTGTTTGTTTGTTTGTTTTTCAGCATCATGCAAAGCAGAGGTTAAAAAGAACTAATTTAGGGAACAGCTAAATTTACCTGATCACTTCCAGTGTAGACCCTCATGCCCAACTTTAAAGGGTTCTAACAATGGTACATGATCATAATAATGACTAAAATTCTGGGCACGGTCCATCACTTCAAACTGTAGACCCAAAACATGTCAAAAACAGATCCAGGCTGTGAAACATTGTGGGGTTTTAGCCTGAGATTATGGACAATGTTGAAAATTTCAGTCACATCCATGATAATATTTGTATGAATATGGCTTCATCTTTGTGGGCTCACTTCACGCAATAAATGTGAAGAACACAATAAAATCAACAGAATCACATTACTTTAACCTTAAAAATTACTAACTGCCAAAATTTACCACCAAGAATATATTTTCAGATGTGGACATTCTGATCTATATTCACTCCATGGTATGAATGGCATCCTACCTGTCCATCAGTGATATGGCGAACATTTATTTTGAGAAATCGTTCACAGCTCCGTTGCTCCACTGTTGATCGATGATCATAACCATCACTGCTAGGAGCAGCAGCACCAGAATGTGATGTCAGGGGTGACAATGGTGTTGTCACACGTTCAATATGTCCTGGCAATAATGGTTTTGGAGACACAGGCCGTAAATTGTCTAGAATATCTGCAACATGACAATAAACACTATGATGAAGCTGATATGTCTGCAGTTCCATTAATAAATACTTTATCTCATGATAATCTGATTACCACAGCTACAGTTGCATAGACTAATCACAATCCTCTAGATACTTATAAAACCTTACTATACTTTGGAAGGAAAGATATCTTGTACAAAGTTCAGACAGTTTTTCTGACACAAAATAAGTGACCTTTCTGAAAATTTAAGAAAACATTAAACATCGCTCTTACTACAGATAACTGATGCATGAGGTAGCTTTCAGTGATATTCAGTTCTTTTTGCAAGCACACATATCAAACTATATACATGGGGCTGGGTGAGTGAGTGGGTGGATGGGTGAGGGATAGGAAAATTCCTTATGATGTTTGACATTCTCACAGCAGTGAATATGAAGACTGTAACCTTTTAAAATGTAGTGCCATGGTACTACAAAGTGTCACTTCCCAGAAACTGCAGTTTTGATTAATAACCAGTCATATTAACTGAACTTTTTCCATTGCTAAAATGATTATTTACGGAGGGTATAAAATTGTGTACTTACTTCAGAGCATGAAAGGTAGTAAAGATGTAACATAAAATTATTATTATAATAATTATTATTATGGGGCCTGGGACAGTGTAGTTGGTATAGCGAACTGCTATGGGCTGCACGGTTCGGGGTTCGAAACCCAGTGGTGGCAAGAGATTTCATTTTCTGCATCCAGCCTCTTCTAAGATTCATAGCGGGGCTCCTTTCCGAGGCAGTGGCCGGGGTGTGGCATTCATCACCCATCCCCCATTTAGCGCTAAGGTTAAGAATGGGTACAGCTGTACCTCTCCTCCCCTTCTCTGCCTCCTCCATGTTACAGGGTGATCTTTACCTTTACCTTAACATATTTATTGAACAGTATATTTCACTCTTGTTCAGTAATTACAGTCACAACCAACATATATATTTTTAAGTCGAATATTAAGATTATAAACGGTGGTGAAGCGTATATCCATCGTTACAAAAACTTGAAAAAGAAAATTGTTATCAAAATATTATGTTGGTTGTGACTGTAATTACTGAACAAGAGTGAAATATACTGTGCATGTACATACCAATGGGGATGTCAAATATTAAGATATTTATGGAAGTAAACCACCCTCCCTGTATGCAGTCTTCTTGGGTGTCAAAATGGAATTAAACTCTAACATTTAGACACTGTCTCCATCACCACAGTCTGGTGTGACAAGTGATTTAAACTCAATAATATTCACACACACAGGTATGCAGACAGAGGGAAATTCAGTCTTCTTAAGCCAAAGACTAACTGCGGAGCAGTGGGCAGTCTACTGGTTGGTTACATGTGCCACACATGACACACCTCACTGTTGCTTAGCCAGAGTGAGAAAGTGTGCGACATGATTATGATCCTACAGGGATCGAAAAATGTAGTAGGAGTTTTTAATTTTTAATGTTTTAATGTAATACAATTGTGAGAGAGAAATTATGCATTTGGTTGGCTTTTGTAATATTTTAGTTATCAATGCATGGAATGAATAATATTAATAAAAATATAACATCTTCTGGGTTAAGAAGCCATGTAATTTGTTAGATGATTGCCAAAGACAAATTTGTTGCCCCACTTTCAGGGTAGAATAAATGTGTTGGGTTGAAAATTGGTATATGTTATGTAATGAAGGGAAGGCTAGGACAGGGCTATAAGATGACCATGAGAGCCAGTGGCCATAAAAAAAGGGCCCACTTTAATGGGATGAAGAAAAAGAGGCAAACAGATGACGAAAAATTTGAAGAAATATAACAGGAAGGAGATGACATAGAAGTCAGGAGGGAAGAGTGGGAGTAGAAGACAGGAGGTGGGGAGATGAAGAAACAAAGGAAAAGGGGAAAAAGCTTCTTTAGAAACGCTGACAACCATATATCAAAATAGGTGGTATAGTGTCCCAGAATACTCAGTCTGAACTGTTCCTTCCACCTACCTTTAGTTGGCCATTCCTGGCACCTTCTGCTCTAATTTATATTGACAGACAGGATTCCTTTTCAGGCATTTTTTCTTAATGTTCTAGCAATATATTTTAAAATATTCCTTCACACTGTACTGATACGTGTCACTCCCATTCCCTCTAAAATATCATGTTAATGCTTCCTGTCAGTATTTTTTATCTACTACATATGATCCCATCACCCTGTGTCAAATCATACGTGTAATAATCAAGGCCGGTCGGAGATATGTGGGTGCCCCGGGCAGGCTAATAGTTTGGGGCCCCTTAAAACCGATATTCTTTGAACATTTTTTGGCCTAGGACAGGGCTGGAAAACTTTTTCTGGGCCTATGCCAAAACTGCGGATAATTTTCCGAGAAATTCTTTCGCGTGTGGAAACCTGAGTTTACTGGCACCGTATTTCCGATTATTCCAGTGACGTCTTAGCGCCCCTTACAGGTTGGCGCCCTGGGCAGCTGCCTGGCTGTCAAGCCCCTTAGTCCGGTCCTGGTAATAATGAAAGTATCTGGGGGTGTGGGGGAGGCAGTTATCACGACAATGACAGGAACTATTAAAAGAGTTGCCTAGAACGTTTTAAAAGAATGGCTGAATATCAGATGTTAAGTTAATAAATCTTGCACATACACGGAAGCAGCTGCACAAGAAACAAAACGATGAATAAAGTAAAAATCCAATTGAAAGTCCTCACCTTTTTCGTCAAGAAGTTCAGCGTTGCCCTCCACTTGCTGTGTCACTGCAGGTGTGGACACAACGGGTCCTTCACCATCGTCTGCCCTGGTACCAGGTCCCTCATCACCTGCAGCACCAGCAGCCTGCTTGTTCGGGACATAGAGCACTTGACCTGGGAATATTAGTCTGGTCGTCAGTCGATTCAGTTTAGTTAGCTCAGAAGGTGTCGTATCAAACCGAGCGGCTACTGATGTCAGGGTGTCAGATGCTTCAACCTGGGAATAAAACGAGAGATAACAAAGCTGTGAAAACCTGAAACCACACATTCCTTCTGTCTAATTTGTTACTTTGCTCAGCTTCGTTCATTTGACACGTTTCTCTTTTATTTTCCTAGTTCTTTTATTCCTCTTTCTGCTTTCCCAGTACTTTATTCTGCTTTAATCATCACCCTTCTCTTTAAATTTCCTTAAAGTCTCTTTTGCTTACCTTCTTCTTGCCACACATTCTTTGTCAAACCAATGCTCATCCTTTCTGTACTTTTCCCCACTGCCCTCATTTTAATTCCGGCTCTTTTCACCATGAAATACAACATATTTACACAGCCATTAATCTTGCCCTTTATCAGTAATGCTGTAATTCCCTACATGCGAACTTCACTTACATTACTGTTCATCACGTCAATAAATTCTGCCTTTACTCTTCCATCTGGTTTTCATTTAATTAGCTGACGCGTGTTCTTATGTACGACAGGTTCACGCTCAATTTTCTCTCCGTTACACGTATTTCCAATTGCAATTAACAGTGAAACGTCACACTGCTGATAATTTCATTTCTATCCTAAACTCTACTAAGTTGCTTCACATACTCATACCTTCAGGTACTGACACATAAACTGTAATACTCTTTCCTACTTGACAAAACGTGTATTCACCCTTTGTATCAGCTCCATATTCTCCATTTAATACCTCAAATTTGTTTCACTCACCAAACTCATTGAATTTCCCTCCTTCTGCATTACCTACATTTTTTCCCCCTTGTGCAACAGCCCCTAGTGGACCAAGGCCTCCTCATAATTGAGGCTTCACGATCACACTCAGTTAAGACACGCCACACTCGGTAGGACTCCTCTGGACGAGTGATCAGCCCGTCGCAGAGACAACACACAACATTCACACGAGACAGACATCGATGCATCCGCCGGAATTCGAACCCGCAATCCCAGCAAGCTAACGGCCGCAGACCCACGCCTTACACCGCGCGGCCACTGAGATCGGCATTACGTACATTATCCTTACTTAATCTAGTTCCATAATAATTACTGCAGTCAACATCCGCATTATTAAACGTGTCCCAGCCGCATGCCAGGTTTACTTGCAATGCTCTAACTGACAATTCATATCTCCAAACAATGCAATTTTTTGCACTAGGGTATTAATCGCTTAAGTCCCTAATTTCCTCTTCCATCTCTCTTGTAAAACTGGAACTGTATCAACCTGAATTTTGTGGCGCATAGTGAACAAAACCTATACAAACCTCCAACTATAAATTCGTCTGATGTCTAACACCTAACCACAAAATGTCTTTCATACTTGCCAAAACTTCTCTAACCCTCTGACTATATTATTCCTATCTAACTGTAACCTATCAATAAGTTTTCCAATGCTACACCGGTTACTGGTTCTCACGTCGCTTTTCGCCATATTTATCGGCTTACTGCGTCTTCAAGTGTTAGATTCTTCTGCGTCATCACCTTTTCCACTTACCTTTCCCACTTCATTTCGGGCCTTCCTCTCCTTTTCTTCCTTCCGTTGACCAGTCAATATTCGCTTTGGCCATCTGTTATCTCCCATGCGTAACATATGTTCATATCATTTTAAAATGTTATTCCCCATTATATTATTCCTAATATAAATAATCCACCACGACTTCTCCCATATTTTGAGACATTCCATCTTCCTGCTGAATAGTAAAAGGTAAAGCAATCCCATCACAGGCCTGGACAGACCCTTAGGGTTCCAAGAGGTTGAGGCTCCCAGATTTCTAGACAATCGGCACATGAAGGTGGTAAGGTTGTCAGTCCTACGCACCGGCCGCCTTTACCCCCTAGGAAAGATTCCTGGTACTCATTTCTGTTAGAGGCTGAGTCGACCCCAGGGCCATAGTGCGACCGAAACGATTATGTCAATGAAAAATTCCAGTGGCACCATCGGAATCGAACCCGCGACGTTCCTCCTGCTGAATAGTACAACCACTAATCTCATTACATCTGTAACCCGACACAACTTCCTGCAGTGCCAAATATTTCCTGTGGTCAAAGTAAGTTGAAAAACATCCGTTTCCCAATTCGTTTCCAAGTCCTTCTACACTGAAAACCCCTACCTTCAGTAAAATTGTAACCTTAACTATTACACATGCAAGTTACCTGCATGAACACTTACGATATCTTACGGAGTTGCATATTACTGTGTACTTCCTTCTTAAGTCACGGAAATCAAAACCAACAAAACACACTTTTTTTTTTAGGAAGAAACACCTAAGAGTCTATAATTCGTCTCCTACATGTTTCGGCCCTTCTGAACCACTATCAAGGAGCTTCAAAGTAACTGCAGAGAGAAGCGTATAAAGATACAACATTGCACATATCACCAAATCACTTATGTACATTGTAATGGTGACTGTGGTCTGAGGGTTTCCTTTCCCATCCCCATTATATTTTTTGTGATCGCGCCCAAAAGCGGCAGACTAAGTTTTACACCCGGGCGGCCTCCTTTCTGCAGCGTCTGTACTACTGGGTTGGGGTGAAGAGATCCGAGCGGTGGACAGCCGGTTAGGAAAAAGGCGACAGTTCTGAAATTTCTTCATGCAGATTTAGCGCGCGTGTTGACAACG
The DNA here is from genome assembly GCA_021186555.1 of Reticulitermes speratus. Lineage (NCBI taxonomy): Eukaryota > Metazoa > Arthropoda > Insecta > Blattodea > Rhinotermitidae > Reticulitermes > Reticulitermes speratus. Next base: position 24,886,971 of record JAJKFL010000004.1, read on the forward strand.
GCTACCAGTGACTGGAGCACTACGGAATTCGCTGATGGAAGGGTTCACAAGGCAGCTGCCTGTCCGTGTACACAATTCATCAACTACCGTGCTTATTCAACTGCACACTCAAGTTCTACCAACCAAGGAAATAAAGCACAATGTATTGTCACAGAGTTACTTGATGGGCTAGTCACTTCTGAACACAGGCCAGGCACAGGAAATGACTGCCCCCCCCCCCCACCTCCAACGGAAATTTTGCAAACTTGCTATTACCGATTTACACACGCTCACTTCAGTGGTGTTTAACTTAACTGGCAACGCTTACCTGTAGCAAGCAGTATCAGAGCTATCACGTACATCTCCCCTGCATCCGAAAATCCCTTGAAGTCTCCGCCAATCTCCTCTGCTTTCGCAGCTTCCCGTATACAACTCAAAAGGCTTCCGGTTGGCAACCAAAAATGCACACTTATTCCCTTTTGCTAGGGTGCTTGGTTAGCCGTGACTAGGCTTATATCTCAATATGCGTAAAAGTGAAATAAAGTCAACACTACACATATGCAGATATAAATATAGAAAGCTAAAAATAAAGTTAAAATGCTCATTAGTTGCTTAGATATTTATCTCCAACGTTCCTGAATTAAATTTTATATTTATGTCTGTATATGCATAAGTGGTTTGTTGATAAATGCAGTGTTGGTATCAGTACACATTTATCTTGTAATCACTTAAACCTCCTTGATAAAGGTCCAAGAGGGCCGAATCATGTAGGAGACCAATTATACACAATCAGGCGTTTCTCCCTCAAAAAGCGTATTTTGTTGGTTTAAATTTTTGTGACTTAAGTATTTACGATAGTTTTATTTATAGCAGGAGTAATTCCACAAAGTCTCCAGCTTCAGGTGCAGATAAAGTTAGCAAGCCTAGGCGGATGTCACAAGTTGGGAGAGTGCGCCAAGTCGTGCGCGCGTTGATCAGTGTGTTTCTGCAATCAGAGCGGTAGAGGTGCCAGTATTCGTCTGCTTAAGTAGTAGCTGCAATCACGTGACCGAAGTAGGAGGACCGAAGGGTTTGTGAGACTCGCGCTGAAGGTTGTAATGCAAAATGACGGGGGCTTTGTGGATGTAATCCTGGTATACATTATAAAAGCGTCTATATGTAGGCATATTGTCAAACTCGAAGGTCATATCACGCACAGTGAGCGTTTTGGAATTAAAGTCACGCATGAGGACGTATAACGTATTTTGTCAGAACGGTCACGTCTGCGTGTACTTGAAAGAAATGGAAGCGGACTTAACCTGGTTTGGTCGGTCAGGTGAGCAGAACTACATTAATTTTCATTACACAAGAGTTTCATAATTAACAGGAGAGGAGAAATAAGAAGTCTGGCGCGGTAAAACATGGATAAAATAAAACCTAGCTCTAATTTGTGAGCTGGCACAAATCAAGCCACGGACCGCGGCTGGGAAACGTTTTCTACAGTAAGGTTCACGCCTTGGCCGGTTTACATCGTCAAATAAAAATCCGCTTGGAAAGCAGACAAAATGTGTGGGAAATGCTTTCAGAATCACGCTTCATGTCGAGAAGATTGACGAAAATCATTCCGATGAAGCTACTTTTTAAGCAGATAAATGATAAGTACCGGATTCTGGACGAACAGACCTATTGGTGGACACAGACATACGAGGTAGGCATCTGCTTGTGCTGAACCCCACAGGTTAGCAGGACAATGAAATGACTGACGTACCGATTTCATACTGTATGTGCCAACAACTGAATACAGAAACGAGTAAAATATAATTACGTATCGTCCTAAGTTCCATATTTGCAATCCAAATCGGAACCAAATAGCCGCAAGTGTTCACAACCGTCAGTACTCACACTAAATCCTTCGTACAACGCGCTGCGGCAAGTAATTCGTCGTCTTCAGCTACAGGCCTATTTAAATTAACGAAAATTCTATTTGACTATTTGAAAGAACGTGTTTCAACACGTGAGGATCTCTTACCGTGTAAGTGATGGTGTTGACTGGAGGAAGACTCCTACCCATTTTCTTTTCGGCCAGTGCGGCTACCTCTTTGCCACCGCTGCCTCCATCCGAGTCTGCAACAGCAATACACACATCATAAATAACATGCGTGACCTGAGGTTCTCAGTCGAACATGACAATAAATAAGCAAAAGTATTAGCCGTTATACAACGTTCGTACGGCTATTCACGCAACTGACCATCAAACTACACAACAGTTGCATATAACAACGGCCTTAATTCTCCAACACGTTTCGGTTTCTCATCGAACCATCTTCAAGGAGACAAAATACACTACCAAACTGTTGACTACTACATATATCAATACATGGAGTAATTCGATAAAAGTCTCGTTGGTGTTTATATTTTGTAAATGCACACCTTCAGTAAAATTATACCTGAAGTATTACTATTGACTATAGAGTTAACAGTTGACCTTGGCAGTGGTTTGCGCTGGGGAGAGCCGACAGTCCCTTGTTTGTGACCGATGTATTCCACTTATAAATGTACTGGGTTAAAGAGCAGTCGTGTTTTGTGCGTGTAAGATAATACAGTTATTTTCAGTATAGTTCTGTGTGCTTATAGCTGGGCATAAATTTGATTTTATGCTTGTTATAACGAAACACCTAACAAATGGCGACCAGTATTGTTAAAACCAAACTACGTCACCCATTGGTACTCATGTTTTTGACAAGATCTTTATGTTTTCCCCCGACCATTGTTGCAAGTGTTAAAGGACTCTCACGCACGCTGTGCAGGTCAATCTATTCTATGTCTTGAGTAAGGGATAGAGTTTTTTTATTATTGAAGGGCCCCGCAGCAGATGCTACGGATGCACCACTTAAAGGCTTATTGTGCAACCCTGTGATGAAGATGATATGGTAGTTTTTTCTTCTTTTCCATCTTAATGGAGCACCGGTGGAATGAAATTGATAGGGGAAAACCGAAGTACTAGGAGAGAAACCTGTCCCAGTGCCACTCTGTCCACCATAAATCCCACATGGACCGACCCGGGATCGAACCCGGGCATCCGCGGTGAGAGACCGGCGACTAACCGCCTGAGCCATGGCACGGCCAAGGGACATGAGTTACATCCGCCTATAACACACATCAGTACTGAAAACGTTTGTCGGCTGATTGATCAGCATTCTAAAAACATTATCATAGCTTAGGTGTGTACTGGAGATCTCTGAATATCACACGCCTACATGTCCATAGATTCACTTACGTAGCCTCGCATGTAGTGGGTGGCACTGTAGGATATTCCAAAGTAACCAAAAATTCTGTATCAGACTATAAGTTCGCCTAAAAGGTGGATCACATCCAACTTTCAAGATTTTAAAATCTTGTATGGCTATAAGTATACAAATTCTTGCATACAGGGATGTATTGGAACGACATCAGTATCTCTATTCAACCCTACTGTATTATTTCAGTATCACAGTTCACTGGTAGATATAGCCAAAATTCATACTATTCTTTTTACTCGTTGAGAGGAAGGAAATTTATAACGAAACACTTCAATTCGGGCTGAAATTACTCCTTATGGTCCGTCATTATTAGTATGTGCGCTGTTATATCGCCCAAAATGTATTCTTCTTGGGCTGCTCGACCCTTGAAGAAGAAGGCACTACGCTCCTTCGAAACTCGGGAACCACTCACCCCACACAGCGCCATATACCAGAAGATCCCGAATCCCCGTAACCCCCCCCCCCCCCCAACCCGCGACGCCGTCTCGTCAGCACATTACTTGCTGCTGCGCCACACAAATCGCAAACCGTGCACGAAAGGAGAAAGAAGGGCTTTAAATTCGTTCACACCTTGTGCTTGATGCTTGCTTATTTCGATCGAGAACCTGCTAATGGCTCCACGACTCGTGGTCACGGCAAAAACACCTTCGGATTCCATTCAGGGTCGAGGAATTTCTTTAGTAGCTCGGCGAGTGTTAACTTCCCAAGCACGACTCAGCTCCAGTGAGTAACAGTCTTGAGATGGCTTTAAATTGCGTTTGCTTTCCGTTTAGTGTTTATTTTAAACACAACGGAATGGCTTTACATGTATCTTACTTCCTTGCTTTTACAGCACAGTACGACTTCAAATTTTAAGGTTACGGTCACCTGGGATGTAACGTCACGTAGGCTGACAATCCAGACCATCTTCAGGGTACCGTAGTGGGTGACCACGCAGCTGGTTCCTCTGGAACGTTGAGAGTGGCCACGAAGTCCCTATGCATGCTAGTTAAAGTTATCTGTATGTTTCCCTCCATTCTCCGCACAAATTTTAATTTTTCCCCATGTTATTCTGGGCACCTTCCATGGTGACGGTTGGAAATCATTAAAGCAGTGCCTGACAGCTGTTTTTTGGTCTTCAACTACTGTTAGGCGGAGTTGGAAAATTTTCTCTTTCACAATGCCCCAGAGCGAACTGTCACATGTTAAGTCTCGCCTTCGGGGTGGCCACACCATATCAGATCCCAGATCCGCGTACAATCCACCGTCCAATGAATTTGTCATCAAGATATTCTCAAATTTGGACAGCACAATGTCCTCGTGCACCATCTTGTAACAGGATAGCTGTTGCCTCGAAACCTCTCTCACGCAGTTGTGGAAAAACCCTCTGAAGTATGTTCAGATAAGCAGTGTGACTGACACTTGCACAGAAAAAATACAACAAATAATTAAGAGGACACAATCTCATGCGTAGAAACTTTGTGGCCACATTGTGTTTACCAGCATACACGACGGCATATCTCAGAAGGCTCTTTAATAGTAATTATTAACCAACGTAAAAAATTCAAGTTTTATATCACTTTAAATTGACGTCTATCTTTCGTTAGAGCTTATTCTGAAAGCTTACTTGTATATGAAGTGCATGTGCCCTGATTCCTTTATAAACAATTATTCGATAACCATATGTTTAATAATCGCGCTAAACACTGTCCCTCACTTTTCATTAAAAAAATATAAACTGAGAAGTAATGGATTCCCAAATTCTTACACCCTCAAAGGAGCCGATGTTCCAGTTTGTGCGTGTTTCAAAATAAAATTCTTGTCTTTCTGATCACAGTGCAAAACTCCGCCCTTTATTCCGTCATCAATGCCAGTTTTTTCTTTAAACAAATCACGGGGCTTCGACTACGTGGTGGACAGTGAAGGTCTAAGACAACAACACATTTAATCACAGAAAAGAAGGCTGACTGGCAAGACGAAGACGAAGCATCAGACAAGAGGCCATGAACGTATGCAATACATTTAAAAAATGCAAACCAACTTTGTGTTAATATTTGTTACAATCAAAAACAGCACAAAATGTAGTACAAAATGTAATAAAACAATACTAATATTCGCCCCTGTATGTTTCGGCCAATCCCGCCTATCCTCAGGGAAATACAAATACAAAACAATCTACATATCCTGAAAGGTACAGGTTTCTCTATCTTCCAGGATGTTCTCCTGAGGATGGGCAGGATTGGCTGAAACATGTAGGGAAAAGTATTAATACTGTTTCACTGTATATTACATTATATTATGTACTATATTGGTTTGACTGTAAAAAATAATTCAGTAGGTGCTCGGTATAAGAATGTACTACAACTTTGTGTTAACACTGCAACACATTTTTAAGTTTTCTTTGGGTGGAATAAATAAATATGTATACAAAGCTGCATACTAAAAACATTAAAAACAAAAACACTGACGCCAAAACCAGTACTATTAAGCATGTATAATTACATGCCAGAGACGTTTCCAAATGTACAAATTATACTAAACACGATATTAAAATGCTTTGTAATGCTCCTCCAGTTTGTCATAATTATTCCTTGGGTGTGGTAAACTGTAAACTGTAAATTCTTATGGATTTCTGTCTGTGTCTGCGCGCGCTCTCCCTTTAAAGACGGCTGTAGTTGTATTTTAATGCATCCAGACAATAAAACGTATATGTAAAGGAGTCAAATGATAAATAGCATCATTTATGTAGGCTATAGCTTATGCGTAGATGAGACCTTGGGTTCTCAAAGAAGTGCTGATGGAGATTCATGTCTTCTGGAATGTTACGCCGTGTTGGAAAATCATCTACTCCATGGTCCTTGTCCACTGACTTGTGTTACAAAGCCCATGAAGTAGATAATTCCACCTGTGATATACCATTGTCGGAATATTACTGAACTATATGGCAAACAGCTACCGAAATTTCGGCAGGAGCGTAGTGCCTCAATCTTCAGGGTCTAATCTTCTGGACTGCTTAATCATGAAGATGGACTATGTTACTCCGAAACGTCAACAATTATTTACCAGCCGACAAGGTGTAACATCGCAGAAGACTTGAATCTTCAAGATCTGTGAAGCTGTCACCGTCACGGCGATGAAGAATGAAGTCTTTTGGGATGTGAAGCCGTGTAGCATGGCAAAATTTCACCTGCGCTTCGTAAGAAACACCCGCGTCTTAAACCCTGACGACCGAGGCAGTAAAACTCGCCGAAACATCTGCAAATTTCTGTCCGGCTATACAGGGTCACACCTTAGAAGACGTTATTCTCTACTCATAAATCTCTGTTCAACTTCCAACCCACTAACCTTAACATAAACATACATCTAAAGCACGGCTGTAACACATATGCCAAACGTTACGTAATCTTACCTGGTACAATATACCACACTATAAAGTCATGAAGTTCAGTCTCCCAGATCTGGACGTCATCAGTTTTATCATAATCTTCTACGACTATAGGGAAGTCGTACTCCATTTTGACGGCACTACTGCACTTTTCGTTTCTCAAAGACACAAATCGCAAACGACGATCAGGATGAGCAACACAGATCCACAGTCAACTGCACCGACATCACCACGCACACAACACAGCACCACGAGAACTTGTTTCACCGTCAGCAGTGCGTGATACACAAAAGCATAAATAACGAGCACTTTGCTACGAACTGTAACGTGAGAGTTACATCATGACACACGAGAGGTGCGCTATGATTTATAGTCGATCTGTAACTGCGCCGATAAGAAATGTCAATATATTCCTAAACTGAAAAGAAACCAGGTAGCCTCTTAAACAAAAGTTCACTTAATATTATACACCTTCCGTGCAAGAGATATACATACATAAATTCCATTACCAACAAATTGCTCAATAAATATCACTTATCCACATACATAAGAGACTACTCCGTCATGTTTCGGCTATTTCATATAGCCATCTTCAGGGAACACAAATATATAAAAGATATATATGGATTTAAAATTTCACTTCGTCGCCAGTAAATGGTAAAATACATTGTAATAATATATTTTACAATATATTAACACAATATATTTTACCATTTATTGCCGACGAAGTAAAATTTTAAGTCCATATATATATATATATATATATATATATATATCCTTTGCATATCTGTGTTCCCTGAAGATGGCTATAAGAAATAGCCGAAACATGGAGGAGTAGTCTCCTATGTATGTGGATAAGCGATATTTACTGTGCAATTTGTTGGTAATAAAAGCTCACTTATTAGCACCAGTTTTCACCTAACAGCTATCATGACTACCAAATTAATACCCTTGAAATTTTAGTTTCGCAAATACAACTGGAAACACATGGTTATTAATACACGAATAGGGGAATGTAGAATAACATTTTGGCTATGAAAAATGCAAACTTCCCGTATCCAAAAAACATTTTATGAATAGACTATTAAACACAAAGAAAGAGAGACCGGGGATGATTATGAATAAGACATACATTAGTTTTTAACATTTTTTTTTTGTTAAATGTTACAGATTTCAAAATGTGCTCATCCGCCATGAAGAAAAATCTTCTAGGTTGTGATGCTTAAGTTATCTAGTACAAATTAATTGTTTCGGAGGAACCTAAGTTGTCCATTTTCAGGACAGGACTCTTCGACCCTCAATACAAAGGCAGCAGGTTCGTCGAAAAAGACGGTACTTTCTATCAGACTACGCGACTTCACACCCCATAAGTCGGTATCCACAGACATATCCGCCGCAAAGTATACCGCTAACAATGACGTTTTAAAAATTCTGAAGGGGAAATTTTATATATTTCAGTTAAGGTTCGAAACAAGCTAAACAGCCGTATCCACGATGAACTTCCGTTACAAGAATATAAAGATCGTACTATGTCACTAAAATTTACAGCTTGATATTTTATAATTAAATCAACCAAATACATTTATTATATAATATTTTATATTAAATCAGACATGTTTCGTCTCAGAAGGAGCCATTATTAGGGATACAAAATACAAGGGAACATATAACTGTATAACTTATTACACATTATAAAGGACAGAGATCAATTAATAGCCATGACGTACCGAATACGACAACACTGAGGAGCAGGAGCAAGTGCTCAGCTCTTCCTATTGCGCAACATCAAGACACAGGACAGGTAACTCTAACCTCCAACCACGCAACTCTGAATCACGTTTGGTTGTATGACTCCGACGTCTTGTGACCATTAACATAAATCAGACCGCAGCATGGGAGGGACGACTACAGGTAAGAAACAGTCGCAATGCCTGTTACGGTTTAGCAATACAGTTACGACATATTGCATGAAGGTACACCATCGGTGGAAGTGCTGCGTGCAACAAGTAAAACAAGGCATGTCGAGATTCTTATATGACACGAAAATTTACTGGCGATTGAGGGCGATAATTTCAATTTATGTAGACGAAAAAAAAAACAAAAGAGCGAAGGAATATGATAAAATTCCCAACGTTCGGGCTTTCGTGAACTTGATCTGTACACACACACACACACACACACACACACACACACACACACAAAGAAATTTCCTACTAAAACTGCAGACACGTATTGCACATAATTATCGGTTACAGTCAAAGGGAATAATCCAGTTTCTTGATTTCTCTTTGGGTTCCATACCCAAAACGGTACTAACAAAAACGAACGATTTTAAAAGCCAGATTACCATATACATTTTTAAGATTTCATGGTGAATGACACTAGTGCTGATCGCAACAAGTTTGCACAGCGGCCAAATTAGGTCATTAGACAAATGTAGGAATTTATACAAATGTCAAGACATAACAAAGCGATTTACTATTTATCCAAAATTTGTCGCCATATTTATACTCATACGGCTTTCTCTTATGGTGATATCCCTCAATATTATTGTGTTCAACACAAACCATCGCAACAAGTCATTATTTGAAGGAGGCAATATGTAACAAGACGTATTTTCAGTCTTCACACATACATCGAAGGCTACGAGTATATTACGAAATTTCGTCGTTCGAATCCGTCACGTCATCTCAAAGGAAGATGGGCACATCGAACATCTTCACTTCAAAATCTATTTCCTATGCATAAAATAACTCTGAATGCAAAGATGATGGTGAGGTTTAGGTTTAATTTTATGACTAAATGAAATGGCTTCGTAAACAAAAAATTACTTTGTACAAACGTCCACATCATAGGCAAGATTCGAGCCAGCGACCTGTCGTGCCCAATTCGCAAGAAACACATTTTAACGGTAGCAGCCCGTTACGTTTTGTGTACGTGCAAATAATCCAAGGCAATGAACCGTAGACTCCAAACCTATACAGATGCATGCCAAGATGAATGTTTGTAAAATAAACTACGTGAGCAGGAAATGTTTCTTTCACCTTGTCGTCGGTATAGCGACTATGCTATGGGCTGAATGGTCCGGAGTTCGAACCATGGTAGGGGAAATATATTTTTCTGTTCTCCAAAACGTCCAGACCGGTTTTGCGGCCCACCCAGCTTCCTATTCAATTGGTACTGGGGATCCTTCCCCGGCGGTAAAGCGGCCGGGACATGAAGTTAACCACTCACCTCCATCACTGCCGAGGTTAAGAACGAGTGGAGCCATACCTGTACTCCCCCTATATGCCTTTATGGCGTGGATAGGGAGAACCTTACCTTTTACTTGACAACGTTTCGTGTATTCTACGTACAGCGTACTACACGGGGGGAGAGGGGGGAGAGGCGTACGAAGGGCATGCTACCGAAATGAAACCGGTACACATTATGATCGCTTCCTGTACCTACACAGGTTTTCGGCGCTGAACGATTTGTAAATTATAAAGTACAAGTGGATGTGGCATGTTTAAAGGTACTATCTTGAAACTTCCCTGAATAGCTCAGAAAAATACCGAAAATTTTATACAGCGTAACCGGCACCCTGGACTATACCCCAAATGCGAAGGAGGAGTGCTAGTTATTATACTGCGCCGTTTGCTGGTGCATACTGCGCCACACAATTTGAACCAATCACTTGGCAAGCAGACGTGACATCAAGTTCGCCATGCAGACTTATTATAATGTACACGTTTATGTACCACATGTACGTCCTAGCTGATTAAATCGCATAAGATTCGAAACATATTTCTATTACAGTGTAAAAGACATTACACGTTGACCTAGTACGCTGATATCATATTCCTGTAGCCCGCCATTCATCGAAGTCGTATGAAAATGCCCTTCAAGACCTCCAATCGTGTAAATAAACCTCTATGTGAGGCATTTAAAATTCAGAATGGCGTCAAACAAGGTAATGTATTAATGTTACTGCGTCTCAACTTTGCTTTCAAATGCACAATTAGCATACCCCAAGAAAATCGAGTGACAGGAACGAACAGAACACATCAGCTTCAGGTCTGTAAAGACGATAATCTGTTATGCGAAAGCCAATACAGTAAACAAAGACACGAAAGCTCCGTCAGATGCTAATAACGGGACTGATCTAACTTAAATGCAGAGAGAATTAGGTAGGCAAAAGTTATATCCATATCTCTCCATCGGGATGCAGGACACATGACAATGACAGCCAATAAATCTTCGGAAAATGTGACAAAGTGCAAGTACTTGCGAAAGACAGTATAAAACCAAAATTAGGATCCGAGTTTTTGGGAATTGACGCCGTATCGACTGGTATATAGTCACCAACGTTTCGGAGGTGCGTACTGCCTCAATCTTCAGGGACAAATCTTCTTGGACTGCTTGACTCTGAAGGTGTAAACACTACGCACCTCCAAAACGTCGGTTACTATTTAACAGACACCACCTAACATCCCAGAAGACTATCACCAACACCGCTGTGAGAACCTCAAATCTTGCAAATCAAAATTACATTCACAAAGAAACAATATACTGCAGGTCTACTGTTAATATACTCAGTGATATTTTAATCTGATCCGTATTTTAAAAAGATAAAATGCCTCAGTTTACTGCGTCTTTCGTCTTTAACGATATGCAGTCTATACAGCAAGTGCCACAAAAGTGCTTATTTTCAAAGTCCCGGACACATCACCGGAATTGGTGCCTCTCATGTAACGAGCATAAATCAACACGATGTGTTCAGCACCAGAACAGCAGCGGATGTGAAGCGAGCACCCACTGTACCCCTAATGCAATTGCTGAATGACACTGCGACTGACCCGTTTCCGGGACATGCAATGCATAATTAAGCAGGAAACCGATAAGGTAAGTGCATAAAATGTTACATGCTACACTTTGTAGCAGTGCAGCCTGAGTTCGAATCCAAAGACTGCCATCACCAGATGAAAGGTGTGGTACTGCACATTGTTGCCGATTGTTGCTGGTCTCCTTTGCACCCACAACAACGAGCAAGAAGCTTTCGACTGGGTTTCACCTTTTATTATTACAACAATGCGAGTATCAGAGCTGCTACAACAAGGTCTGCAGACTTCTTTTCTCGGAACCACAACAGTTGCCCGCCGTATGGTTTTTCCTATTATTACTCCCTTGCCTTTTGTTTCCAACCTCTCTCCTTACAGATGTAGATGGGTGGGGGGGGGGGGGGTGCACACCTGCTCCAATAAACGTTCGGTTACTTTTTTTATTACCAATCTTCTTCCCTAGCGCCGTGGAGGCAATCTGCGGTATGCAGGAGTTGGTACGTAGATCTCAACGAGTAAACACAGAGATTTTCCTGGTTCGCAGTGGGACTGATTAAAAACCGAGCACGATAAAATTCCCTGTGTGGAGCTCGTCTCTATCCTGAGTTAACAGTCGGTGCCTCGCTTCCAGCCACAGCCACATGACCTATGTAAACTATTGGTGCCCAATTAAAGTTAATAAATAAATAATTAAAAACTCAGTGGCTAGTGAATAGATGCGCGGCTACAACTTCCACGCAATAGTTATGGCATACATGTGCTTAACTGCTTAGCTATAGAGCGTTAAATGATAAGTGATTGGGGTATAACGCGTCAGGAAGTAAAAGGAAGCGGCCGTGGCCTACAGATATAACGAGTTGACTTGAAAACCGAACCCAGGCGCACGGCGAGCTTAACGGCCGTACATTTCCACAAATACTATATACATAAAACGTATCGCATGTTATCGTAGGTGCAAATACTATATACATAAAACGTATCGCATGTTATCGTAGGTGCTGTAAATGACTTCCAACGCGCCTGACGTGCATGATGTAGAAGGAACGACCGCATTCTAAATTTCCTACGACAATTTTTATACAATTTCTTCCTTACATAGGTTTCCACAGTGTCAACTGTACTGCATATTCACGAACGAAACAAATTTACGTTACACTATGATTCAAGCGTGTCACACACAGCAGATTGAACTGAACTGTGTGACTTAATATGTCAGATGATTCAATGTAGCCGTACAGGCGACGACAGTGTTGGAGGTATCAGTCATGCAGTGGCCGTTTCATCAGGCGCGCAGTATCGGCAATTTCTAGACAGGAATTTCAAATAGACTTTAATAATCTGATTTACCAGGTGTCATGCACATCTGAAAGTTGAAGGAGGTAATTTCCAACACCTACTCTAACATGGGGTAAAACTGTATATTATGTAAAGAAATGTAAGGCTGTTGCTTGCCATGCGTCTGGGTTCGGCTTTCAGTTGAACTACCTGCATTCCCCTGAAATTGTCAAGGGACCGAGTAAAAACACTAGAACCTCAGTCAGGATAGCTGGTTTCCGCGTATAGATGAGCCCGAGCCCTGCCAAATACGAAACAGTCATTCGACGTTCGGTGACTTCTTAGGGTACGGACGCACTACAAGCGTGTCGCTTGGAGGTTAGCGGGGTAGCAAGTGCAGGATTAGAATGCGATTTTAACCAACAAAAGAAACTTATCCAGACGGCCGGAGGTTAGCGGGGTAGCAGGTGCATGATTAGAATGCGATTTTAACCAACAAAAGAAACTTATCCAGACGGCCGGAGGTTAGCGGGGTAGCAGGTGCATGATTAGAATGCGATTTTAACCAACAAAAGAAACTTATCCAGACGGCCGGAGGTTAGCGGGGTAGCAGGTGCATGATTAGAATGTGATTTTAACCAACAACAAGAAACTTATCCAGACGGCCGGATGTTACCGGGGTTAGCAGGTGCATGATTAGAATGCGATTTTAACCAACAACTAGAAACTTATCCAGACGGCCGGAGGTTAGCAGGGTAGCAGGTGCATGATTAGAATGCGACTTTAACCAACAACAGGAAACTTATCCAGACGGCCGGAGGTTAGCGGGGTAGCAGGTGCATGATTAGAATGCGATTTTAACCAAGAACAAGAAACTTATCCAGGTGGCCGCCTGGATAAGTTTCTTTTGTTGGTTAAATCTAAGGCTCCGACGTAGTTACATGTGATACGACATAACAGAACAATAATTACGTGTAGTTTTATAAGAACGTATGCTCACTTTTAATGTAATACCCTGAAACAGACTACGTGACTGATACGCCTCCTTCAGAATGGTTCTGTGGAGACTAACATGTTGGACCATAAAGAAATATGACTTCGTAAACCGAACAGTCCGCTGTTACTTTACGACCAAAAACACAATCACTCCATACCTCAAGGTTACACTGTCGGTTAACGTCTTGAATCAGGCTGCAAATGCTAAGTCCTAAACAAAGAGCTTACAATTGCACGCAAAGATTTAACCAAAAACTTGCATTCGGTCCTATCAGCGACAGCGAACAATTCCAACACACAGGTGTACGACCCACAAATAATAAATTCAGAATTACACACTTCGGTTCTCTTACGGCAAGCATATGGACTACCAACGACTGTACTGACGACAGAGCCCTCGACTTTTTTTTTTTGGGGGGGGGGGGCAGTAACAGGCGCTCTACCATCTCCCACACCCTTTCGGTAAATAAATGAACAACCAAGCTAACAACCATTAAACAATGGCGCCAAATACATTTTTGTACATATGTCGAGATGCGGGATGTATTTTACCCTGTTCTTATGTCAGTTACAGAGGGTTATGACGAGTGTATTACACTAGGAATTACTCCATTTACGGACTTTGCCAATCGTCTAGCGTTCAGAGAAACACAGTATTTCGGAAAATGGGATGTATCCGCCCAAAAATTGTTTCTGGAACATCAGACGATGGATGAAGTCCAGAAAACGAACAACCCCAAATTTCTTAATGCTCTGTTTACTTTCGGAGTATATTAAATGTTTTTAATTCCTTAAAGTGACAATAAAGAAACGTTTTCCGTTTCATTTGTTTACGAAAAGTGAGCGAGAAATTTCATTAGAGCTCCTGTCCCAAGAAGGGATGCAGGTCCTTCGTTATCGGTAATTCTGTTTTCTCTGATCTCAGAATGCTTTAAAAACTAGGAACAGCAGCCTAGTTCAGCTTCACTGACACAGGAGTTTTAAAACATACTCCTCAAATGAAAAAACCTTCTAAGCGATGAAATTCTGAAGTACATTAGACTCATTATATTTGAGAATACACAGGAATAAATCAACCGCATAAGTTGGTGACACAGCCTGCGATCGATAAATAAACGAAGGAGCTCCCGCCTCCCTAAATCGACCTAAATGTCCTGGCGGAAAAAGGCGAAATCACACCAACACATTCTACACACTGTCTATATAACTGTTTGAAAAATACTAATTAAATAAAATTAAATTCGTTTCCTTTATTAGGGTGCTTTAAAAAACAAACACCCTACAGCCGAGGACTATTATATGTTGACACAAATAATGACAAGAACAGGACAATTAAAGTAACAATAAACAAAACCGGATCAAAGAACAGAAAGTGTGAAGAGAAATACGTCCGCTACTAAAAACATATACTAATCGGAAATTTGCTACCAGAAGTGGAACACACAGCTGAAGGACTCACGAGTCTTGCAGCGTGACCTACAGGAGAGGTGAAACAGTCCCCCAGTTTTATAGTGGGTACAAGGACATCAACAGTATCCATAATGCAACGGTTTTTTTCCAATGGCTCGACAGCCCCTTGGGGGCCTGGGCCGCCTCATTTTTCGAGGCTTCACGATCACACTTTTTTTTTACACACCACATTCGGTAGGACTCCTCTGGACGAGTGACCAGCCCGTCGCAGAGACCTCTACCTGACAACACACAACACTCACAAGAGACAGACATCCATGCCCCCGGTGGGATTTTTTTTTTTTTGCCTGTCCGGGGTTTTTCCCCTTTGATCCATTTTTGTACTGTTTAAATCCTATCGTCCTTCATGTCACTTTACGTTCCATGCTACCGTCCTTACAACAAACACAACACAAACATCCATGCCCCCGGTGGGATTCGAACCCACGATCCTAGTAAGAGAGCGGCCGCAGACCCACGCCTTAGACCGCACGGCCACTGGGATCGGCCAAGGCATCGGTTACCTTGAAAACGTAATAAGAAACAGAGCTGTCGGTGTCTGGAATGATGTCCTAAAGGTTAAAATATTCAAAATCGAATCACAAGACGAAATGTGGAAAAGTCGGTTGTGGCGCGCGCGCGTGTGTGTATGTATGTATGTATGAGTTCAGCCCATCCTTCTTTTCTTGGGACTACCTTCCGAATTACCCCGGGCTGTCACAGTGGTAGCCCTCTGTCCATTAAATAAAGGCATTATTTAAAATTCTTTTATCTGATTAAACCACTTACACTTAACTGTCTAAACATCCACCTAGACCGATAAGGTAAATGTCACCCTATAACAGGCCACAGAGGCAGCGATAGGGGTAGAGGTATAGCTTTACAACTTTCTTTAACCTCGGCGCTAGATGGGGTGGGTGGTCAACGCCACGCTCCGGCCGCTTTAACGCCGGGAAAGAGCCCCGGTACTCCCCGTATAGGAGGATAGGAGGGCCCCAGGGACTGTCTGGAAGCGTGAAGAAAATCCCGCCCCAGCGAGGTTCGAACCCCAAAACTTCCAGCTCGAAGCGAGTCGCTATACCGAGACCTATAACCAGAGCTTAATTAGTAGGTCTTAATACTTTCTTACAAGTTACCTACTCATTCACATTCAACCATTTTTTTCCTTAAAAATTCTGTTCTCAATTTTCTAACTTCCAGACCGCTTGTGACATAAAATTGCATCGTTGTGGTGCATTTTTCACTTTATTCACCTGCCAAAATAAGGTTATTCCAAGCGACAGAGAGAAACTGAAGCTTGTACTGAATTAAGGCAATACAGACATTAAATTAAGTTGTTGAGAAAAGAAAAATGACATGCAACATAAAGCGAGTTATGTCCTGACATCTGTGACGCATGCGAATACTGCGTCTGCAGACAAAACAGGACGATGAAAATGCAAAGTAATCTATCACCTTTCGTAACACCAACAGCCTTTATGCAGTCCGTACGCTTAACCAAAATTAAAACACCACCAAAGTAGTAACTTAAAAGGTGACTGTTAGATTTACGAGTAAAGAAAATCACTTAGTTTTAAGAATGTTTAAGTTTCCTATAATCACCCTACTTTTTGCACTGTACAAATCGATTACCTTAACCAGACTTTATAACATAAAGCATCCCTAGAACATCTGCAACTTGCAATCATAAATTTTGACACCAAGGATCGTCAAAAGGCAAAGATAAGAGGACTTACTAAAATTGATCTTCAAGTAACAGGCTTGTAGGGTGTGATCTGGATTCATCTGGCACAGGATAGGTACCAGTGAAGGGCTCTTGTAAATACGGTATGGAACTTTCAACTTCCATAAAATTTTGGAAATTTTTTGACCACCCGATGAACTACCGTCGTGGAGACTCTGCTCCATGGAGTTAGTAAGATCGTTAATAAAAATGTTAGACAAAAGGGAGCCGACGGATATGTTGACGACATGTTGACCAACATATCTCTTGACCAAGGCTACTCAACCTTTACGTGGTGCAGTCAACTTCGGCAAAATTTGGTCTGCATGAAGGCAACATGAAGTTCAATACACAGAACTGAGACTGAATAAGTATGCATATAGTTACATGTATAATTTTACCCGTTTGTCTACACATCGTGTGCAATAAAAATATACCGATAACAGCAGGAAAAATGTATTTAAAAGTGCAATTCACAACCTAGGCTAGAGTGTCGCTATTTTAGCACATTTTTACAAAATAAGTTATTAATGCAATGTATGTCTCCATAAATAAACAGCTCATAAGTTTTCAAAATTGCTTCGGCGTTCTATCTCGGCTTTGCCAAGAAAAAGGTTAAAAGATATTTTCTCATTTCCAATGCCTCCGCTGGCAACATAACACTGTCACGGGCAACATGTTTCCCGCCAGCTACGGGCTGGGTGGGCCTGCTCTAGGCTTTAGTGACAACTTATCAAATCGTCGGCAGTGTAAACATTCCTCATATATTAACACAGATATATCTGCATCATATCCGTAACAAAAGCACAACAAATCAAGGATACTGAAGTCTGTGTTGAGGTATCCAACACGTGTGAAGTCAGTCGGCCTACACATCCGTAGTGTAAAGTATCCTATTTTTAGTCTCAAGAGACCGAAGAATATATCGGTGTGATGGTAATAAAGAAAAGAAGGAATAAATCCCGTCTCTACAGACTGCGTTACAAGACCTTCACAGACGCACTGAAGGACATGTCTTCTTATAGGACACGGCCACAGAAAATGAGAAGTGTGTAAATATGACTTAAGAACTTGCGGGTGCCTAAAAACGTCATATCGAAAGTTATGTGAAAAATCCTTTTATACAGTATTACGTCGGCTAATTATTTTTCAGACTATACAAAAATCCCTTCGTCTTTCCATTTTAGCCGTCAGACTCTATACTCTGCTGGCTAGGCAACTTACAGACTTTCATACTGCATAAAGCGACTTATGTCCAGAGTTATTTTAATCACATAATGCAGGTATCTCCACACTTTTTTGTCTCCGAGCAGCAACTGCATTTACTTCACTACTCGAGTACCAATACCATCCAATAAAATTACTTCCTAATATGTTTCACTAAATTATTTACTGTTTCAAGAAGGTTACATAAGTAGCGATACGTGACATGTAAATGTTATATAATTAAGGATATCTGACATGTAAACAAACCGCTAAAGACATTTACGACCTCTGTTATGGTCATCAAATCCTGCACAAGCGCAGTCTGCCAAGTTCGTGGAGGGACTTAAAATTTCGAAATCCCATCCTTACACCAAAATTGTGTCATGCCATTCGCACAAAGTAAAAGAGACAGACGTCACAATACACAACTGACAACACTTTGGGCTTCTAAATTTCTTGCATTGTGTACTTACAACTGTTACAGGCACGGCCGAAAATGACGCTTATCTGACAAAATCAACCTGGGGTTCAACCTTTGTACTTCCTGTCAATAAATGTGACATTAATGTTCATCTGATAAAGAATATCAGTAATTAGACTTCACAACTTTCATTCTGGAATGTTTTCACAGGTGTAAGTTGTAGCAAACACTGAAACACAGCCATAAGGAAAGCTTCTAATTTCGGGATGGTGGTCCACTGGCAGCCACTTACAGAAATTTATCAAATCTACTTCTCTGAATTTGTCTTTCAGTGCATCATTACAGTACACGTCAATTAATTCCACCTGAACTTCTCGTGGCACTTCCTCGACGTTAAAATCAAATGTTTTGGAACAATTTTATTTCCCTGATATGCACATCGAGACCACCGAAAAGACCTTCACGCTATGCATTCAATTTACGAATTTACACATAAAACATAACCGAATTTATTACCTATGATTCAAATGTCTTCGGGGGACGGATTAAAGTGTGTGGCAGGGTCCAGCCGACAGTGGGGCCGTAGTTTGGAGAGCTCTGATCTAATGCATAAATCGATCACTGTGCAAAGCAATGGCAGTAAATAACACGATCAGAAGCGCGATGTGACGTTCATTAGACCTTTCAAATTTTCTTTTTTTTTGGTCACATGTATGTGTCTATGTGTAGGCCTACATGTATTCATGCGAGTCCAGTCATTTAATATACCTACTTTAAAAAAACAAGGCGAGGAAGCGAGGAACAGGCATTTTTAGTAGTTTATTACGTGCATATATAGCTCTGACAATGTCAGTAACATTACATTTAACCTCCCTACTCTTCCTTTAACAAAATGTTTTGGTAATTTGTTGAACGTGTTTATTGATCTTGAAATCCCTATAAAATGGAAGTTTAATTGACCTCACAATACTGTCAACTAACTGCCATTTTGAACTACACACTTTAACAGGTCTCGGAAAGCCATCCAATACCTCTGCACGCAATTCTAACACAAAAGATAACAAACTTGGCTACAACGCAAGATTCTTATCTGGCTTATGTCATAAGATAAACAGACAATCCCGTAGACAGAAAAGCCCCTCAGGATGAACACACTCCCTGAAGGCATATAAGTCGGTGCAGGTGAAGTTCCACTCATGCTTAACATTACTAGCATTTTGCGGTGAAACTATATTATCAATTCGTAGTCTACCCGAAATATGCGATGGACAATTTGAACTAGTCTAGTTTTTTATTAGTCGCGTTCGCAAAATTTCTAAAAGCGACTATTACCTTCGTCATGTCTGTCTGTCTGTCTGGAAGGAAAACTCGACCCCCATTGAGCGGAAATTTGGTATCACGTGATTTATCGAAACAGGTGTTGAGAAAATTCAACTTTGCTTAAACTCTGACAAGAATAATGGGTACTTTGCATGAAGATCTATGGAGAAATGTTTCAGACAAACGTTGTAGAGAAAATCAAAACACACATTTTATGTACAATAACGTTTTTCCGAAAACTGTGCCATTTATGAGATAACGTGGAAAAATATGGTAGAGTCAGACAGGCCACAGACGACAATATAATTCTGCGTAGAAACGGTGCGATTTGCATCCCGTATAACTAAGGCAAAAATACAGACACACTCAGAATATTTAACACTTACTGCTTTTCTACGGCAACAATGGTTACGCGAACGCGCCCCTATATTATGTTATATGTACATTGCCGGTCTTGTTTGGCCGTGGGGAAACTTTTCAACCACGGGCAGAATGTGTCACCGGGGGAAACACGACTTCCTTTTGTAATTACTACGCCCAGAGTCACAACCAAAACACTCTTGCATGCACTTCCAAGAACTGTGATCTTTAAGAAGAATGGGGCACCTACAATTGGGAATTACACTAACAGCCACAAATCAGAAGCAGCATATCTGGAAAACACATAAAAACTATAAACTATTCGCGTCACAGGCCGGTGCCGTCGGCTACTTATCAAAACTGAAGTCACAGTTCCCGTTGAAAATACAAAGCACTCAAATCTTACGGAAAAGCAAGCAGCACTTGGCGACGATAGAACGAAGAAACAAATTTACAACCTTTCCTCAAGTCGTACTACTGCCGTTTGCTTAAAAACCAGAATAACTTAAAATAGAATAATCTCAACACTATCAGCCTTCTCTGAAAACAAACACACGAGAACCAACACCAGGGTGCAGAGTTCTTCTTGAACAGTTAAGATACTATCAGATAGTCAAGAAGTGCCCTGCCTTTTACGGAAGCCGAACGTCTGTTGCTGGTTTCCAGTAGTCTTCCATTGGACTCTACAGCCAGTCAGATGAACTGAGCGCACACTTGCGCTCTCTGTTCACTGGAGATTCGTTTTAATGTCATCCCTCCGCTTACACCTATATTTCCCAAACGTAACAAAACAAAATTCCAGTCATGAAGAAATTAGGAGCAGATTGAAGTCAGAGAATCCTTGCTATCATTCGGTTCAGAACATTTTGTCTTCCAGTTTGATATCCAAAAATATAAAGATTAAGATATGTAGAACTATAATTTTGCCTGTTGTTTTGTATGGGTGTGGAACTTGGTCTCTGACATTGAGAGAAGAACGCAGATTGAGGGTGTTCGAGAACAGGCTGCTGAGGAAGGTCTTTGGGCCTAAGTGGGACGAGATAACAGAATAATGGAGAAGACTACCCAATGAGGAGGAGAGGATTTTGGTGCAGAGACCTGAGGGATAGAATCACTTGGAAGACCCAGGCGTAGAAGGGAGGATAATATTAAAATGGATCTTCAAGATGTGGGATGGGGGGGCATGGACTGGATTGTTATGACTCAGGACAGGGACAGGTGGCGGGCTCTTGCGAGTGCGGTAATGAACCTTCGGGTTCCATAAAATGAAGGGAATTTCTTGACTAGCTGAAAACCTGTTAGCTTCTCAAGAAGGACTGTGCTCCATGGAGTGACTTAGTTAGTTATTCTCCATTCAGGTTTCGTGATCAAAACTGCGTATGCATAGCTCAGCTTTATCCGTGCCACATGCCCTGACCATCTAATGTTTCTTAATTTCACTCTAACAGTATTTGGCAGAGAGTACACAATATTAAGTTTATGATACGCGGTTTTCTCCATCCCCGGATATAGCTTCTCTGTTGTGGCTGAATATTTCTTCAGCATATGTCTATAGTTCTCAAACACACTCAGTGTTCTTCTCTCACTGCCATAAACCACATACACTCAAAACTGGTAAGATCATACGTAGTTTTGTATGTCTTAACAGGGTATCTGTGTTTTTACACAGACCAAACTGAGATAACTAATTCTCAACTAAATGGCACAAACGTTTGCCTCATTTCTTCGGAAACGGAAATCTGATTCCTACCAACCACCTGATAAAACATAATACTTAATTCCATTAGCCTATGCGTGCATTTGTAGGTCAACCTCTTTACGAGCCACTAACAGAGCTTCTGTTATTTTGTGGCCTTATCTTTCTCGCCTTATAAATTAACATCACCACCACCACCACCCAGAAGGTGGCGTAAACCTGCCGAGTTCTTCTCCCTCTTGATTTTATCAGGCCTTCCCAATGGGGCATTTTAAAGGAAAAATAATGGTGATAACATGTTCTTGTCTGACACGATTCCGAAATAAAAAATGCACCACGCGTTCTCCTACATGGTGGACTAACCCCGATCAACGGCCGTGCCATGGCTCAGGCGGTTAGTCGCCGGCCTCTCACCGCGGAGGCCCGGGTTCGATCCCGGGCCAGTCCGTGTGGGATTTGTGGTTTTTCTCCCCGAATACTTCGGTTTTCCCCTGTCAATTTCATTCCACCGGTGCTCCATTACACGGAAAAATGGAAAAACCAATCACCTTCATCACTGGGTTGCACAATAAGCCTCAAGGCTGCGGTGCGTCCGTAGCATCTGCTGCGGGACCCTTCACCCCCCTCCCAAAAAAAACGATCAAGGTCAGCATTTAGCTAGTCTGTCAAGGCATTGTACCCTCATTCTCCCCGTTCAGGATATTCATCTTAGTTTACACACCTTTCACTTAGCCTAATCAGTGTCGTGCACTTCTCTCCAGCGTCACAGGGTGTAGTGTAGTCTATCAACAAACAGTATACCGTGATACTGTACTCTCTCTTTAAGCCTCCTTTACTGTATATACGGGGAAAACATATGAATACGACACTGCCACGTTGTGTGTCGGTGTGTCCCCCTCAACTTTTGAACCAGTTGACCGATTTTCAAGAAACTTGGTATGGCTGTTACGCCAATGGAGGTCGCCCCAAAGCCGCACTTTAGTTAGTTTCATTCTTTACGCGCGAACATGCGACGAGAGAGCGACACTAGCGCCATTTACTTTAGGTTCTCAAATTATGAATGGCAACAGGTCTTGGAAAAAGATGCATGTAAGTACGATGACAGAATGGCGGCCTTGCGAACATTTTCTGGAGGTTTCAGTTTTACAGTATTAACTACGGGCTACCTGCGCGCGGAGTGTGGAATTTGGTGCCAACATGGGTTAGACACACTGTTTGGTAGAAAATAATCACAAATGCGGGAACGATAAGAAATTCTGAAAATATACCCGACAAATTTAAAGCGTACAGGATCTGTATTCAATAGACTTTTCACCCCCCCCCCTCCCCAAACAACATTATAATACCAGTAACAAATATGTAGGATTAGCAATCCATGCAACAGGAAAACAGATTTGTGAGTTCTGCCGAACTCCCAGTTTTCAGTACCGATACCTAAGGCAATCAGCGTATTTGGTCGTTAGTTAATCTATTACGCTAGAAACCACACTCATCTTCATTTATTAAAAAACAGAACAATAATTTGTCTTTACAGCCGAAGAAATTATACAGCTGACACGATAACATAGCGTAAAATATGCATTCTCTGCTCTGTCCACCACGCTTATCCGTCACATTAAATGTTGTCAGCAGGCTTAGTTTATCCAATTTACATATTGTACCTGCTACATACTACTCATCTACATCTAGTGCTGAGGTTAACAGTGAGTGGAGCTACACCTCTACTCCCCCTACATGCCTTCGTGGTGTGGGCAGGGACTTTACCTTTTTATATTATTATTATTATTATTATTATGTGTAAGATAAAATATATGTTTCCGCTGTAATATTCCTACTTAGAATGACAGCATTAAAAAGCCAAATTTGTACGGTGTTCCTCAGAATGCAGGTTCAGATTCTCCGCGAACTAAGAAGGTTTTAAAACCATCGCCCTGTAATGTAACAGGCACGTGGTAAACATGATGAGGTTCCACGTTCTACTTGGTTTCTTCAGTTGGTTAAGTGTAACCAATGTGGCGACGAACACTGCATCTACAGTCGGGCACGACAGCCAAGGCAATACACAACTACCGAACAAGGACGTCGCACCTGGTTACTCTGCGACGTCCATTGCCTCTAAACTGCCCTCCAAACGACTTGTTACGCACTTTTAAAACACCTAGCTTCATACTGAAACCACTACCCACTTGTTGCACTAGACATGTCAATAGTTTTATACAAACCGAAGAAAACATTCAATTCTGCAGGCAACTTAAGCAAATTCCATCCATCGTCTAACACATCCATTTTATTTCCAATCTACCTGGTTTCATGAGCACAAAACAAAACGCAAGCACTTAACATACGAACTTCCAACGCAAAACTTCACGGTTTCGGTTTTAATCACACTAAACAACAGCCACCTCACTGCCGTGTTCCGTCGCTAACAGCAAACAGCACAACATATCAGCCAGGTACCAACGCAGTCACGTGGGTAATGTCGTGACGTCACACGCCTTGTCAGGCAGAGCTGGCTTGCATAACAACAGACAGAACGCGCGCGTATAGAGCGAGCCTTGGTTGCTTGTGGAAGCTGCAGGGCGGCAAAATCTTAATATCCGACAGAAGACAGATACTGCCGTAATATACCGCACTACGCAGAAACCGGTGGATCTGTTGCGATCACAGTTAATATTAAATTCATTCGGAACGCTACCACTGTCTCACTGTGCTTACGCCCACAGTGTCGCACTGACAGAACTGCACCACATCCAGTCAACTGGAATCGACAACGCTGCGAGATGCAGAATAACAAAGACCTTCAATTGTCATTGCACTGGTGTACATACGTGCATATGAAGTAGGCAGTATTTAGGCCTTTTGTAGCATTTAATGTAATAATTTAAATTTTTAGCATAAAATGTACCTGGTGTAATCGTAAACGAAAACTTCTAATCTCTGCGTTGAAATCCGTTACAATCATGCGAAAAAGAAAATAATAGTTACGATAGCAACTGAAGATTGGGGGAATAACCTTGGTCCGTCAAGTGACACTGCTTGAAGAAGAAATGCAATGCTGGTATTTAAAATTTGGTACAGAAGGCGTATTTATGATTACGACGGCAAGTAACGCACGCTTCTCATAATTTTATAAAAAAATTGACTTACCTTAGCACAAACACACAAAAAAGTACGGGTAGTCCTAAATGATACGTTTTAATTTTTAGGATCCAAGAACAGGACACGGGAAGACAATATATTTTGAGCTACACGGGTTTAAGCATTCCCAAATTTAAATGCTGATTAGTCACTGTAACCTTTAAGACTATTTACTAGTTTTACGGCAGTTTACTTTTTATGGAACTCAGGGCCACTGGTGGTTCCTTCCACAGTACATAGGTCTCATCAAGGTACAAACACCAACACGGCTTTCGCGGGAAAGTTAAGTTTACAAATGTTATGATTCCATTGGCTAGGTGTACTAAACACGACGGTTTGTGAATGCACTCAGAAACTCGCAATGAAACGCACTGACACGGTGGAACCGCCGTTATCTGAACGGGGACAAGAACGAGTAGAGTTACGCGACATTTTACGAAAATGTTGCTCGTTAAGATGACCTGGACTTTTGGTGCGGCTTAGCGAAGTGTGTGAACATTAAGTAAGTTTAACCGTTGCGGGAATGCTCACGTTTAAGAAGCTTCAGTTAACGCATTTGCACTGACTGTTGGAATTTCGGGTACTGAAAGTCTGAGGCTTACATCTCATAATTCCAATTTCTGTATTTGTTATCAAACATATCGCCTGCATGTACCTTGCAATGGCGACTGTCACAGCAAAGCAAGTCGATGTATTAACAGTAATAGAAACTGAAGCAAGCAAAATATTAACAGCTTTCGGTGAAACTCATTAGCACGTGTGAACATAGAAGGACAATCTGTTGAACTAAAACCTTGTTATCCACGGCTGACATGTCACCGCTGTTAGTGTGAAAAGGTGTGACAGCTTCCCTCTCTGTAACGCTTTCAGTTGGTCGATAACCGAATTATAAATACAGGAACAGACACACGTGTGCGCCTACAAACCGTAAAAATACCTGTCCACAGAGTGTATCTGACAGAACAGTCCACGCCGCATATCGTAAACGTGTCATATGCTGTGGCATACAAGATATACACCTGACGCTTAGGCAACCCAACCACCAGAGGTGTAATGTGGGCGTTCTGCTCCAGAAACTTCGTCTTTCAAAGCCGAAAACTGCTCATAAAAGTACTGAAACGTTTCCAGATTCACCTAAAATGTTTCTGATGCAGTATGGTATTGCACACCGTGCACAACGGTAAAGCATGATGGTAAAGGCGAGAAAGAAGGACACCTGCAATCGCTCAATTTCTTTACCGCGCCCATCGTCCAGTGTTTGAAACACAAAATGGAACAAAACTTTTCGGAAGCTGGCCCTGCTTCCATTATCATGTAAAATGCTAGGAATGCACCTACTCAGTTGGGCCCACTAGACAGAGATAGTCCCGATCTCTGGTTCAACCAAACCAAACAAACAACCGAACAGACTGCGATTAGTTGTATCTAGTGGGCCCGTCTGAGCAGGTGTCGTCCACCTTCTTACCTGATAACAGAATAGAATCCGACTTCCAAAATGTTGTCCTAATTATCTTTGAACGGCGGACAAAGTAAAAAAACTGAAAGCTGCCGAGTGTGATATGTCATTGTCATAAACGTATATAACTGAGAAAAAAAGACTTCGCGAAAAGACATGGTCTAAAATGATAATTTAAAAATACCACCACAGTACGCTGCAGAAGAATGTATTCATTATTCAAAACCCAGAACGTTTCGGCTAGCCGCCATTATCAGGGATCATATATAATCACACGGAATGATTTTTATAGACTATAAAATTAGTTAAGTTAAAATGTATAAAAACTGTGAAATATATACAAGTTTTATACAAAGTATAAGTTAAACAATTACTGACACAAAATAACACGACCGGTAACACACCGGCGCACTCACCCACTTTAGAATACTACAGGAGATTGATCACTTCTGAAGGAAAACTCCCGATGCTTCTTAGCTTACACTCCAAATGCGATCACGCATCGCAGGGCGATTACACAATAATTATTTATACTGTATTAGATACATACACATATACAACCTCGATACTACTTATAGGCACACGACTCTTGTTTAAACAGCTCAATAATGACTCTAACACCAATACATAAAGTATTACTGTGAACGATAACTTCCCCTTACACGTACTCGAGTCATCAGTTACAAAAACTTCACGTTTCATTCCGACAGCAAATAGTCGCGACATATGCGGGGAAAAATCACATAAATTCAGAATAAGAATAATAGAAACTTTGATTTTAAAACATCAGAACGGGAAGAATGTCCATCACCTGCAGCAAAGTTTCCCAGATGGTGTACAGCGGAACGTCAGGGCACAGCAAGACAATCCCATTATAATATAAGACATGACAATTCAAATATTACGAAGTTTATAAAATCATCTTTTTTACTTGACAACGATTCATTCTTCAAACAGTTCTGAACTGCTGTAATACTAAAATAAATAACTTAAAAATAATCACATTTAAAAAATTAGTCGTTTTTGCTATGGACCCGCATATTTTTTAAGGTTCATATTTCTTATAAATGAATGTGATTTTTATTTCGAAATATGTGTAATTAAATAATACACTGTTTTACAAGTATTTATTATTTAGTATTTATTATTATCCTTATTCACTGGTGGTCTAGGTTTTACAATGTAACATTTTATGAAATGTTCCGCAGAACGTTTTCGAGTGCGGAAGAGTTTTGTGACCAAATTACGTTAGAAAACACTCATCTAGTTTCATTATTGGCTAATTTATGAGCGTGAATGAAACCTCTAATTTTAAGGGAAAAACAAAGATTGAGGGCGTGTGACAACAAAGAGCTGAGGAGAACATTTTCACCCAAAGATAGGAAGTAACAGGATGCAGAAACTTACATAATGAGAAACTTCATTACCGATCGAGGCAAGAAGCAGTTCCGCGATATTTGTTAAGTCTTTACTTGTGCTTCATGAAGGGCCGACCCGCTGTGCAAGAAGTCGTACCACCTGCCCAAGAGATTGTTATATATCGTATGGCGTTGCGTATACACAGTTTTTACGAAGATACCACTAATTGGCTATAAACTATCTCCTGGATAATGGCCCACATGGGCCAAAATATGTAAGAGTTTGACTACAGACAATTTGCGGTTCCTCCCTAAAACAATGTATTTTGGTGGTTCTGCTTTTCAGAAGTAAAGTTGTCCCTGTACACGCCACGAAGGCATATAGATGGAATGGAGGAATAAGTCCACTAATTCTTAACCTTGACACTAGATGGAGAAAAGTGATCTACTTCACGCCCCCGCGTCTTTACCCTCGGGAAAAGGTCCCGGCAGCCACTGAATAGGACGCTGGGTGGGACCCGGAGCCAGTCTAGACGATTCTGGAGAAGAAAATATCTCTTGCTCCTGCCGGAATTCGATCCCCGGACTGTCCAGCCCGCAGCTGGAGATTGTTTCAAAATTAATTCTCAATCGAAACAGATCGGAGGTCCAATTCTTGATGGCTAAAGACGAGGAACGGGCGTGTTAGTTATGCTTTTTCACCTGATATTACGGTGGTTGAAAGACAAACGAAATCGGCACGACACGTATCATGCACAGGAAACACAACACGCACAGGTAAATGTCAGACTGTATAGGTCTACATTTTAATTGGAAAGCCTAATGAAAAGAGACCACTTCGGTGAGATTAGCGCAGACTGAATAAGAACAAAGCGTATCACAGAGAAACAGGGTACGAACGTGGTGACAGCATCCACGCAACTAAGAACAGACATTGTCGGGCTTCTGTGAACAAGGCACTGAATCTTCAGTTTCCACAGAATGTGAGAATTTCTTGACCTATTGAGTAACTACTAGCTTTTCAATGACGCCTCTCTTGTATCATTAAATTACTTAATCAGGCAGAGAACAGCAATAAAGAGGAAGTGTAGTTCATTACGAAATTAAATCAGATGTCAAGGTCTGTTTGTAATTACTTGAAAATTGCAGTCAGCCGATCTACTTTAAAAACAGTGACGCATATAGGGCGATTCAGAAGGAAAGGTCACTATTCTTGAAAGATAAAGTATCGGTCATTGCGAGAAAAAAGTCCATATCAACATGTGTCTAATTCGGAATGGTTACCGAGATAGAGCCGTTTGAATCTCGCGCGCACTGTTCGTTCCTCTCTCTTCACCGATGCGTTAGATTTTGGTGGCGGTGAAAAGTGAAGTTTACAAAAGAAAGGTGGAAACGGGAGACGAATTGCACGCTCGCATTTTGAATGCTGCCGCCCGCATAAAGATACGTGAAGATCAACTCAGCCGAACACGTGATCTTCGCACACGAGCTGCAAAGTGCATTAAGGCTGACGGTGGGATTTTCGAACATTTATTGCGAACTGTAACAAATTAGCCATTTAAACATTAAATTAAAATTACAATACAATTAACAGTAAGTACTTTCCCTTTCCCTATTACCATTCGGTAATTTCGGTAACCAGTCAGAATTAGACACATGTTCATATGAACTTTTTTTCTCACAATTACCGATACTATCACCTCCCAAAATACTGACCTTTCCTCCTGAATCACCCTGCATAAAAATACAACATGATTAAATGGCTTGATGCTCCATAGTTTATGACAGTCACGAGGAATGAAAGCGCAGTCACAGTGAATGACAACGGGAGCAATTTGTGAAACAAAAGGTGACGTAGTTACAATGGCTGGTATGTATTTTCGATTCGAAGCTCTTTTTTTCTGAGATGAATGCATCATGATATCAAGAACATTACGGCACGCCTGGACTCGAACCTGACACCATTTAGAACACTGATAGCACACTATAAAAAAGGTAAAGCAACCCCAGCACAGGCCTTGGCAGGCCCCTAGGGATCCAGGAGGTTGAGGCTCCCAGATTGTTTAGACAATCGGCACATGAAGGTGGTAAGGTTGTCAGACCTACGCACCGGCCGCCTTTACCTCCCCAGGAAAGATTCCTGGTACTGATTTCTGTTAGAGGCTGAGTCGACCCCAGGGCCATAGTGTGACCGGAACATTATGTCAATGAAAAATTTCAGTGACACCATCGGGATTTTTTTCCCCCCTGTCCCGTTTTTTCCTTTGATCCATTTTGTACTTTTTAAATCCTTCTGTCCTTCATGTTCCATACTATTGTCCTTATACAACTAACACAACACAAACATCCATGCCCCCGGCGGGATTCGAACCCACGATCCTAGTGAGCGAGCGGCCGCAGACCCACGCCTTAGACCGCGCGGCCACTGGGATCGGCCATCGAACCCGCGACGTTCCGGTTTGTAGCGTAGTGCCTCAACCAACTGCGCCACCGCGTACCCCGATATCACACTATACCACACCAATTTCGCACGTCCTATTGCAATAGTTCGATGGGGACGGACGGATACCTGAAATAGGGAAAGAGGAATATGAAGAAAGAAAGAAGGAAAGAAAACAAGAAAGAAAGCTTTGAAGATTAAGTCAGGTACTTCGGCTGCAGGAGGAAGAAAATGCGACAGGAAGAATGTAAGGTAGTTTGGGTCTGCCGAAGTTACACGTAATATTTGTGTCAAAACGTATCGTCCGCAGTTCAACAAATCATGACCCTTTATTTAACTCCTGAAATGTGAAAAATGTCTCTGTAGACGCAATGAATGCATACTGAGGAGTGAGGATGTGACTCCCTGCACCTTTAACCTCTGCAGTACATGGAGGTGAGCTGTACGCGTCACGCCACAGGGGCTTTATGCCCCGGTACTCATCGCTCAGGACGTTGGGTGGGCCCCAGAGCCAGTCTTGCCGTATTTTGGAAATGAGAATAACCCCCTGCCGGGAATCGAACCAGGAGTCTTCGGCCATGTAACCTGTAGCCTCGTCACTGTATAGGCTGAGCTACTAGGCTCCAAAGAACTGCAATGACAGAATGATTGTCATGCTGATGTTCACATGGAATCCAGCTGTGATACCCGATGCAATACGACACAACAGCTAAGAAAGAACTGCAATTTGTGAAGCAGATATTACAGCCTATCGCACAAGACGCCTCGCGTTATTTCAGTGATTCTCTTCTGACGGTCAGATGTACATGACAAGTGATACAGCACACTACAAAACTTTACTTTAACAATAACAACAAACTGCTGAGGTGTAGTAAGCTATCCTTCTCCAATCTGAAATACAATGTGTTGGTATCTCAGTCCGGAGACAGAATTTGTGATATTCTCAGTTTCTCAGTTTCGCCATCTAAATTTTAAAATACGCACAGCACACAAAAATCAGCAATAATTTTCTTGCACATCATTGGTATGGAAACATACTTCATAATTATTTTTCAGACGCGTGAAGTAATATTACCGACAAATGTTTCACTAGTTTGACGACACAAGATTTTTGTAATTCACTAAACACCAACAATTCAGAGGAAAATGAGATGGACACTCGCAGTCTTCATTAGCTCTGTCACTTTGGTCTTATCGTTGTTCCGGCCCCAACAGGTATCGAAATCGCTGACGCACAGTATAAGGACGGAATAGTTAAAAAACAGGATACTGCGGAGAATACGTAGGCCCGAAGAGTAATTAAGTGACAGGAGGATGGAGAAAATCAAGAACTCCACAGCTTGTATACATTCTTCACTAAACGTTACTAAGATGATCCAATCAAGGAGGAAAAGATGGAGAAAAGTGTATCAGGCTAAGATAAAAATTTCAAACAGCAATTTCGTCGGAAACCCTAAAAAAATTCAAGTTGGAAGAGCTCAGCGTAGTTGCGAGGAAATTATTAAAAGACGCCTTAAAGAAACAGCGTGTGAAGGTGCAGACTGCATCCACCTGGCTGAGGACAGTCTGGTTCCTCTGAACACGGCTACGAAACCTCCGACTCCGCAAATGGCAGAGAATTTCTTGTCTATCAGTTTGTCAAGAAGGACTCCACGTGTCAATCGCTTTCATGACAGGCCCACCGCTAATGACGAGGAGCGTGAAAGCCAGAATCGCTTTCCAAGTCACACATTTATACAGAGACCTTCATGAAACTACCTTTAAACGACACTGGAAAAGTTTTTTCCTGTTCGGCAACGCAAATTCTGTGCAATATGCTAAAGTCCGACTAAGCGCGAAGGTGCCCCTAGACGGTCGACAACACTGTGCGGTAATTAATACTGCACCGATCCTAGTGGCCGCGTGGTCCAAGGCGTGGGTCTGCGGCCGTTCGCTTGCTGGCATTGCGGGTTCGAATCCCGCTGGGGGTATGGATGTTTGTCTCTTGTGAATGTTGTGTGTTGTCGCGTAGAGGTCTCTGCGACGGGCCGATCACTCGTCCAGAGGAGTCCTACCGAGTGTGGTGTGTCTGACTGTGATCTCGAAACCTTAACAATGAGGAGGCCTAGGCCTAGGCCCACTACGGCTGTCGAGCCATGAAGAAAATGAATATTGCACAATATATGGTGTAAATTAAGTCAAGTTTCTTTTATCGAGCAATATCCAAAATGCCGATCCCAGTGACCGTGCGGTCTAAGGCGTGGGTCTGCGGCCGCTCGCTTACTAGGATCGTGGGTTCGAATCCCACCGGGGGCATGGATGTCTGTCTCTTGTAAGTGTTGTGTGTTGTCAGGTAGAGGTCTCTGCGACGAGCTGGTCCCTCGTCCAGAGGAGTCCTACCGAACGTGGTGTGTCTATCAGTGTGATCGTGAAGCGTCGTACAATGACGAGGCCTAGGCCCCCTAAGGGCCGTTGAGCCATAGGAAAAAAAATCTCGAAAATACTGAACAGTCTAAGGACGACATTGCGCAATATTTATTCAGTTACAGTCTGTCTGACGAGAAGTAAACATGTCGAAAATTAAATTTCAGGTCTTCAAAAGTATTTACAGTGGTCAAATAGCGTAGTGTAATGGATAAACGCTGAGCGCGAGTGACTGCTTCTCGCATGTAGTATCTGTTATAGCGACTGTACGGGTCACAATCTTGAATAGCTCATCAAATAGACCTTCCTACCGGGGGGGGGGGGGGGGGGGGGGGTTGGAGTCGTCTGGTTCACTCAACTTTCAAGTCTTTCATAGGATTTTCGCGCTCTTCGTTTGTACCATTGTTGGCCCAGCGGCGATTCTTTTTCGTTTTTATACAAAGGGATAAAGCAGTGGCCACATAAGCAGCACGAGTATCACTCAACATATTTACTCGTCCTGACCCACAAGCAAAACGAAATATTGCACGGTAATATTGAGTCCTCTAGGGAGA
The DNA here is from genome assembly GCA_021186555.1 of Reticulitermes speratus. Classification (NCBI taxonomy): domain Eukaryota; kingdom Metazoa; phylum Arthropoda; class Insecta; order Blattodea; family Rhinotermitidae; genus Reticulitermes; species Reticulitermes speratus. The sequence continues at coordinate 24,920,207 of JAJKFL010000004.1, forward strand.
AACATATTGCGCAGTATTACTTCAAGGCAAAAATACTACGCAATAATATTGACCGTCTAAGGGCCGCTTTACGTTCCTAAGCAACATCCGCAAATAGAAACGTACATGAAGCGATTCTGGGTTATACGAAATATGAACAGTGGATTCAGACACCACAAAAATTAGACAATAGGACCAGAACCAAGCTGCAGGTACACCGATTCCTGCTATATTTAACGACGCCTTTATAAATTTTATTGTGGTTACGTCTACAGAGCATCGAATAATAGGATGACTATAAATGAACAGGAAAAGATGAGGTAGGAAGTGATTGTGGCCTAATTTGAGGTACCGCCCGGAATTTACCTGGAGGGACTCGGGAAAACGACAAAAAATCCTGTCAGAATAGTTAGTCTCAGAGCTGAGATTTGAACCAAGGTCTTCCCGTATATAAAGCAGGAGTACTATGAACTAAACCGAGACGTTCAGTGAAGTGAATGCAACAAGCCACGAACAATCCAAATGCAGGGCAAATATCGAACCCGGGACCACCGAAATACGAAGCAGAAGAGCTGACAACTCGACAGGGACGTTCAGTATGTTGTATTTATCATTTTGGTGGCCAGTGTCTTTACAATAACATTAGTGTGAAACATTGTCTAATTTCAGTTATTTGTAAGAAAGATTCGAAACGTAATTCACTCACTGCATTGCCCTCCAGATCAGACAACAAAGCACGATTCACATCACACGTGTGTCCCAAGTGACAACCACTACAGAGCATTCTTTCAGACGTCTCTCAATTACATGTGACATAAGCTGACTGTGTAGTTTAATGAAAAGTTTTCTCAGAATCAAATTCACTCTACTGTTCTCACACCTGATTAAAATGCAAAGGGAACACGTCATAAAATGAACACCGCAACAAGAATCCTCCTCTAAAGTTATCATAACCTCATTTCATGAGACATGGCCGGGCAGATACGCAGGCGACCTGCTTTGACAGAGCAATCGATAAACCCTTTACCAGGCAGACTGGCAAGGCCCACCACCTGCCATCGAATAAACCATCACACAGACTCGACCAGCAACCAGAATATAATCAATCCTGCACAGTTGTTCAGCAGTGAAGTTATATCACTAAAACATGACACAATACTAAATATTTTACCTGAATGTCGAAATTGAAGACTTCTAGCTGACGGCACAGCAAACCACCCTGTGTCAGTATCCGCCATATGTAATTTCTAGTACTACACTACTGCTTTCTACAGGGAAACCTCGCAGTGTGCATCTACCCCAAACAAACCGCCAACTCCCAACTCAAACGAAACCCAACGCATTTTTCCAACACATTCCGATATCAGAAACTAATGACTGCGCCCTTGTACGCAAACTGTACGCATGTAGCTTATAACTGCATTACTCTTCGTAAACATTTATATCGCTACACTCAGATTACATAAAAAAGTACCTTTCGATTGCCAGCAAAAGTTTCAATTACATATATGCGACAGGTAATAACCCAAATTTTGGAAATGTGAAACGCACGCACGCACAAACACACATATATCCTGCGAATCGCCATTTTGCTCTACGTTCGAGTTTCAATTCTTCACAGCAAAAAATAGACGACTTTTGTCTGATTACTTCAAGCAGTACACAGCAAAAAAAATAGGTGAATTTCAAAACCGGCAACTTGAAGCTACAACCTGTATTCCGGATTATGAGAGTTCAATAGCTACTCACTGCTGAGGTCATTTGCTACACCTACGTGGGAGGAAGTAGCAGGGGAATGGAGAAAATTACGTAACGAGGGAAGTCACTACGTTTACTGTTTGCCGAATGTTTTAGGGTTATCAAATTAAGAATAACGAGTTGGGAAGAGATGTAGAACGCATGTAGAAAAACGACAAATGGATAAAACCTTCAGTTTTTGTACATGTTTTGGGAACCCACAACCAAGGAATATTTCTTTCAACAACTTGCGCCACTGTCACAAAAAAAAAAAACAACCCCGCGCTTTAGTGTACATTCGTTTATCAGCACCAAAAACTCTCCTCTTACAATTTTTAAGGAAATTTTGCACATAATCTGAATGATATTTAGAGCAAACGTGATATGGATCCATGTCAGAGCAATAGCGACGCTACTAAATGAAAACTATTTCACTATCGACTTCCTGAAAACTGCAACAATTAATCCGAATATGAATAGAATCTTTTATATCATATTTTTCTTCTTTCAGCGTTCGCAAATGACAAAGATGGGCGTATGATGATATACGGTATCTATTTTTTATTACCAGGAAACTGAGCACATTAAATCTACACTGCAAGTCACACAGAAAATTAAACTTCGTGTCATATTAGACTACTGCTATTATAGCAATGGCGGTGGGCTTACACACACGTCACTGCTGCGCTTATTCGAGTCTTACCACCAACCAGGCCATGGAGGTGTGTCTAAAAAGCTTGGACAAACGTCAAAACTGCAAGAGGCAGTTACTCACACCAAAAGAAAGAAAAAAGTTCACATAAAAATGTCTCGAAATTAGCGATTTTTGAGTTTAAATGAAAGATTACATTCCACAATAAATGTCTTAATTATGTAATATTTTACTTAAAACTGACATAATACACTTATAATACAGGTTACCAATTTAACAACTGTTCAGTTCTTATTGTTTATCAAGTCACAATTCACAGCAAATGCTCAACATGTCCTCCACCTAAATCAACGCACGCATGGACACGTCTGATCATGGACTGTCGCACGATTTCAAAGGACCCGGTGTTGTTGTGAATGGTTTTACAGGCATAAAAATGCGTTGGTGAAGCGTCTCTTCATTTTCAATTGGGCCTGAATACACTAGGGTTTCTAGGTGTCCCCACAGATAAAATTATAAAGGATTGAGATCGCGCGAACGGGGGGGGGGGGGGGGGGGGGGGGTCTTACGTCGAAAACTAAGTGTTTGCGGAAATAAGAAATCCTGCCCTTGTTCCGGTGTGCGGAACTCACTCCTCAAGCCTGTCCAAAAATTTTAGATACACCCTGTACATTATGCTCATAGCTTTACGGAAGTAGGTCTCCGGCAGCAACACGCAAGGCGAAAACAAATTTTAAAACTTTCTCGAACAGATAGGCTATATTTGATAAGCGGTGGGTTTGAAAGGAGTCGGAATAGCGTAGTCAGAACAGTGACTAGACTGTCGGCTGGAAGAGTCGGAATTCGTATCCTGGCAGAGGCAAGAGACTGTACTTCAAAACGTCCACGCTGGCTCTGGGGGCCACCCGGCGTCCTGTTAAATGGGTACCGGGGTTCGTTCCCAGGGTTAAAACGGCCGGGGCGTTAAGTTGTTCACTCTATTTAATGCCAAGTTTAAGAGTGGACCTATACATCAACTCACCCTATACGCTTTCCTGGCGTGGACAGGGATAACTTTAACTTTTAGGGCTACTGAAATGACATGCTCGTCCTTACAACCATGTGACTCCGCCACACAGAAAATAATGCAGTTGTCCTAACGATACAGACGAATGCCTGTACTTCTAAGGGCCCCCGACACTTTTTCACGCTACAGTCAAACGAGAGGTAAAACTTCAGTCATAAGACAGTTCCAACTATACGGATTGCGAAACAGATTTTATCACTCTGACTAGCATAGCAAATTTCGTGAACACAGACAAATGCTTCGCTAGGCGCAATGAACGACAAGGTTGGGACACGGAGCAGCACGGCGCGGCCTGTGAAATGGGAAAAGAACGCCCGAGTAAACCATTAATGTCAAATTTGTAAATACAAATTTCACATTATATTCACCGTGCATTTTGTCTTTAAGTAATAGCTTTATTTTTACCAACACACGCACTACAGTTATGTCGTATTTTTTACACCCATACATCTGTTTCGAAACATATGTAGGGGTGTAAAAAATACATAATTGTAGTGCATGTGTTGGTAAAAATAAAGCTATTACTTGTAAATACAAGTACAGCACTTATTTGCGAGATTCCAGTCTCCTGGGACATGATGCCATGTATATAGGTACATATGTGCAATGTTTTGGAGAAGCCTATTGCTTTCATCTTCAGGGTAGCCAGTCTAAGAGATTCTTCTAAGACTACCCTGAGAACTGAGGCAATGGAACTCTCAGAAAGACTGGTACCTATATACCAATCTACATGGCGTCATATCCTGTAAGATGGGAATATATATCATTTTAACTACCTTTCGATATTGCTTACCCCCGGATAAATTACAAGTAAATCGATACCATAAAGGCCACCATAGTGACTCCCACATCCACACATTACGGCATTGAGATCCATACTCTAGTTCATTCTTAAGTTTCAGAGCTACTGGACTGGTGGCCATTTCTTGAAGTAATATGATTCCATCTTGCAAAAAAAAATATATACAGTACTTATTTTGGAACTTGGCATCACGGACAGACCAGACACTTGGAAGTACAGGATGTAAATATTGTGGGCATGCCGCAAGAAGTCATCAGAGCGAGAGCAACGTCACACCACGCTATCACGAAAACATCAGTCCACTTAAATGCACTACAGGGGAATGGAATCAGATATAAATGATGTCTGTGAGACAGGAAGTCTTCAGTAACAGCGCAGTGCGCAGTTCCGCTTACATAAATTCCGCACCTTCTCGTGGCGTGCCCATAATACTAGGTCTCAAAATTGGCACTAGTCTATCACATACAAAATTTCGGCCGGGAAAATAAACGGAGCAATAATTCTTTCGCTTAACTTACCCCTGCTAACACTCTCGAAGCGACCCTCCACTTTGCTGCGGAGGGAGTCCAAGTCGAAAGGCGGACTGAAGCCATGGTCCACACTCCGACTCTTGCTCCTGCAATAAAACAAAACAGCCAAATACTCATGCGTCATTACTAGAGCAAAACGTGTACAACGTATTAAACCAATATTGTGTTCAAAATGAAAACTCTGCACTACATTCCTATTGAAATTGAAATATACATATTTCTGGTTACTCAGGAGGGTGATTTTTGACGTTTGTAGTGGTTTCGCAAAGTGAAGTCAGACTGTTTGATGTTCATGACCACCAACTGATACATTGCAGTTAAAATACATTGGGACAAAGTGCAGTCGTGTCTTGTGAGTGCGACTTAATTCTATTACGCGAGACAGACTTTTCTGTTGTGTTCTATCTGGTAACAGCTGTGCATACATTTGATTCTGTACTTGTTATAAACTGAACGCCTAACAAATGGCGACCGATGGAAAGTGAAGGAGACTTAAGGCCTTGATTGGATCCATGTATTTTCTCCGCAAGCTTGCCGGACATGAAGGACCCCGACCCATGTTGCCAAGGCCGAAGATTTACTTCTGTGTAGCAATCAGTAATTGTATCTAGTTGTACTGAGAGTTACAGGCATGACATGTGGAAGCGATCGAATGCATGTATACTGGAGATAAGTGATTCCACTCTAAAACACAAAATCGTAGAATTCTATATAAGTGCTGTAAGACCCAGGTGAATTAGTCAATAACAGACTTCCGTTTAGGGGCTTTACGGTGGTTTGAAATGGCTTTGTATGAGTTTGAGAAAGAAGTGCTGGGGAGAATATTTAAACATAAGACAGTGAAAGTAATACACAGACTGAGAAAACTACATACGGGGAAGTTCATAATTTAGACTTTTCATTGAATGTTAGGAGAATTAAGAATGACCCTCCTTTTTGATTTGCTGGTAGGCACTGACGAAAGATTCACTTAATTACGCTGGTATCTATAGCAACGGGGAATAATACAACATATCCTACATATTGACGAAACAAATAACAAAGTAAAGGTGAGAGATCTGGGACTGTCAGTGGTGACTGTACCAATATTATCTTCTGGAACGTGATGCCGTGTATTCTGATAGAAACTTATCGGTTTTGAAAGAATCTGCTACCTCCAAATTCTACACTGAAAATGGAGGCAAAAGAGTCCTCTAAAATGCGGTAAATTTATATTAAACCACATGACATGACAACCATAGACCCAGTATTCTTTAAAGTACATGAAAATAAATCACACCACCTCGCAGCACTGATCACAACGTTAGCATGTAGACCCACACACCTGTGTGAGATTTCTGCCATGGTCTTTCAGGTATGAGTACCGATACAACCTGAGAGTAAATTCTCGAACCTAGTAGAGAAAATTCGTGTGTGAACACGAAGATAAAGTATGCAGAAGAAGGAGGATAAGAGAGTCGTGTGGTGGAGCCTGTGCTTGTCATTGATTTGTGAGACTTGTCTATTTTAGTAGTGAGAGACAATATTTACAGTACATCTTATTTAAAACATTGGTCAATCATTAAAATATCTTTTGCCAGATAGCACATCAAACACAGCACATGAACGATAAGATTTTCTTTCCCTGTTTCTTTTGCTGGGGTAATTTGGGTTATTTTTTTTAATGCGATGTAATTTCTTATGGTCTTATCCTTTTGAGTTTGTGAATTTGTGTTCTCATGGTTCTGGCTGGAGAGAAAAATCACATAAATCACATCGAACCAGAAAATGAAGAAACACCTTACCAATACATAAAAAACAATCACCAAAATTAAAACTAGACATTTTATAACCAACCCTACCACCTAAAACACAACAAAGACAGCAAGAAACCTCAAATAATAAGGCACTTCGTATTAGAAGTGTTGCCACTTGCGATGGGAAACAACTTGGTCAGGGTTTCTTTCAGAAGTTTCAACAGTTGATCCTTGCCATTCCACAGATCCCTTATGCTTCCTACAGTCCAAACTGCAAAATAAGTCTACGTATTCCAACAGCTAACTTTCCTGCAGCAAGTATGAAGACCGAGCATTGTGGACGATTTTAATTTTGTTTATTTGTTTGTTATTAGCAGTTATTCACACCAGTCCGTCTTCGTGTAAAGCCCGGTTCTTCCGGAGCACAGGTTCCTCAAATATATACCTTGTAGTCGCGTTGCTAGCACGTAAACTTCGATCGGGACTTTCACCGAGTTCACATACCGGCCCACAAGCTAGCTACTCTTGAGTTCTTCAGTAACTTTCTTAAGCTTCTCCAAGAAAGTGCCGGGATTCACTATAAATTAGGTCACGACCACTTCCTTTCACATCCTTTCCAATTCACTATTCACAAATCATTCCATCATCCTTGATTTCAGGCTTCCGCCGCGATCTTGATGAGATCTGCGCTCTTCTGGGATATTACGCGGCGTCGTGTGGTAATTGTTTACCGACGTTTCGGGACAACGTATCGGTCCCATCTTCACGGGTCAAGAGACCGATACGTTGCCCCGAAATGTCGGCAAACAATTACCATACGACGCCGCGTAATATCCCAGAAGAGCGCGTTTCTCATTCCATCATCCGACAATGAATAAACTAAACTGTTGAAAAGGCGTCGTTAATAATAAAAACTATGAATCAATCAACCATAGGAACGAAGCGTTAGGAACAAAACAAAGACCTGCCATCGGGATAAAAAAGAACAAGACAATGGGACCTGCAATATCCGAGTAAAGAATGGTAAGGTCATGGAATCAGTTCATCCTTTGAAGACTGAGTGACGACAGATATAAGAAACAGACGAAGAGCGGACGAAACGGGACTAATCGGAGAAGTGAGAGGCACTTTATTTCGGAGAAGGGTGGGGGGTCTCATCTGAAGGGTGGGGGGTCTCATCTAAGTCCCCCACAGCGCGCACGATCCGTCTCCACAACAATGACCAATCAGTTAATGCTCTTCAGGGAAATAATCAGCGTTTATTATGAGAAGAATACGAAGCACATGCCGGTAAATACATCATGCAGCAAAATGCAACGTGAATTAATGTTGCACGAGGCGGTCATATTCAGTTACATGGTTGAAAAGAAGATATAGACTATTAATTTACAGAGTTTAAGGAATGTGGTTAATACAGACCACAGTGGTAAAATCGACCCTACTTGTAAAGCAAAGGGGGGTAAACTGACACAAAAACACAGCTCGAAGACAAGAACTTCGGACCTTGTAGAAACGGATAGATCACGTGGGGGTTCAACGTATATTACGTTGTGGAAAAATAAGTTTTTGGAAATACTGTTTTACGTTAAAAGAACTCAGACCCTGGAAAAAAAATATGCGTGTGCGAGAGGGGGGGGGGGAGGGAGCACTGCTAATTAATCACAGTCGCACGGGCCACTCTAAGTAAAAGAGAGGAAAATCACGGCTAACAAATGGGAGCTGTGAAGCAGTGCTTACACTCCGCGAAGTAACACAAGTCCAGCATACATGATTTATTATTTACCTTCAACAAAAGCTTTGTCACTGTATTCACATACACCCACATACGGACTTAAACAACGAACAAGCAGAAGAATTTTATTTATCATGAGAGCAGACAGAGTGCGGAAGGCGGGATGCACCAAATAGCTACAGATTAGACTAGGAATCCTGCACAGCCTACGAAACAAACATAACTAACGAAACACTGCATACTCGAGAGCAATTCTGGACAAGTCTCAGTTCCCTACAGAGCACTCAGTTACAAAGTCAGCTGAGATGCATGTTTGCCATCGAAGGATGACGTAAAAATCTGTTCACCCACATTGGTTATCGCCTATGTCATCATGCCCATAATAACAAATGGGCATAAAACTAACAGATCAATTCAATCACCATGCAATGAAAGCTGGCAAAAGTAAATCAGAACCTCACAATTCCAAACACAAAATTATATATTCTTGTATCACAAATTCCAATTTCGTTCCGCCTGTAGCCTACCGTAAAAATACAAAAGAAAGTAAGCATGCGTGAAACAGAAGCTCAAAGGTACGAGATTAAATTACGATTGATACAGCACTACTTCTAAAACCAAAATTGTTCTCCGCTGATCCAGACCGCAGATGTGATGTGTTCGTGCGTGTTTCAGCTGCGAACGTCTAAAAGATGAAAACGTGACCAGACAGTATGTACTTGAACGTGGCGACTCTACAGAAAATGCCAGTTCGTCACTTCTATCACACGATACTTCTGAAGAATCAGCTGTTCGGGCATGCCACTTCGAACAAAAAGTTTATCTCTACAACACTGTGATATTCTCTGATGTCACCATTCAAGATATTGTAACAGGAATTTCCTCTAGTCGTTTAGCTATTGTCGTAAACCTCCAGAGCGTGCAAACATTACAGATGTGTAAATAGTGTATTACGACAGTAACAAGCCGTGGCATATTAAAACAGTAAGAAACAAGAGCTCTCGTATTCTTCTCCTCAGACGTTACGAGCAACAGCAGTATTAACACAAATGTTCCTCAACAAATCTGATTTTTCATTACGGTATTAGGAACACAGTAATATTACATATTTTTAAACATTATAAATGAATACTGGCGATATTAATTTCTTAAATGGCTGACATTAAAGATCCGTTTTTAGGAGCGTTAAAAAAATTGCGAAAAGCGACTTTTAACTTCGTCATATCTGCCTGTCTCTGTCCGTCTATCCGCATAAAACAACTCGGCTTCCACCGACGGATTTTTATGAAATTTGATATCACAGGATATTTATAAAACCTGTCGAGAAAATTCAAGTTTTATTAAAATATGACAAGAACAACAGGTACTTTACATGAAGATCTGCGTAAATTTTTTATAACTCGCTGAATTCTTCTTAGAATGATACATTTTTCAGAAAAAAAACCTGTAGAGAAAATCAAGACACACATTCCATGTTCAATAACCTTTTTTTCCCCGAAAATCGTACCGTTTATGAGATAATGCGATAAAATATGGTACAGCCAGACAGGCCACAGATGAAAATATAATAAGGCGCAGAAAATATGTAAGAACAAAGACAAACACGCATAATACAGGGCATACACAAAAGAATGGTGCGGTTTCAAAAGTGAATAGAAAATTTATTTCTCACCTTACACGGGCACAACATACACCGTCAGCGGCGGCAACTGTCCAAGTTTCTCATTTGGTAATTACAATCCTTCAATGTGTGCACCCTGGGTCACACGACACACATCCACACGGTAATCAAACTCATCCCAGACCCGGTGCAGCATGTCCGCTGTAATGGCCTGCAGTGCATGCGTTTTCCGATCACGAATTTCATGAATGGACGTGGGCAATGGTGGTACATAAACGCTGTCTTTAACGAACCCCCAAAGAAAGAAATCGCATGGTGTAAGATCTGGCGAACGGGGTGGCCAAGGGAGAAGGTTCTTGTCTCCATTTGCAGCAGCACGTCCGATCCAGCGTTGTGGAAGAACACGATTGAGAAGCACTCGTACATTCCTGTGAAAATGGGGGGGAGCTCAGTCCAGTTGTAGAATGTAATCGTCATAATTGGTATTCAGTTGGGGTAACAACCAGCTTTCCAACATGTCCAAAAACGAGTCGCCAGTCACAGTTGCTTCAGCGAAGAAAAATGGGCCGTGCACTTTCTCGCGGGACACCGCACAGAAAACGTTGACTTTTGGAGAGTCACGCTGGTGCTCTATCTGTGCATGTGGTTGCTCGGTTCCCAAGATACGGACACTGTGTCTGTTCACCTTGCCACTGATGTGGAATGTGGCTTCATCGGAGAAGATCAGTCTTTCTATGAACCCATCTTCCTCCATTTTCAACTGCATCTCCTCGCAAAAGTCACGCCTTTTCACTTTGTCTGCTGGTTTAAGGGCCTGCACCAATCGCATCTTGTACGGTTTAAAACATAGCCGCTTACGCAACACCTTCCACACCGTCATTTTTGGCATGCCCAATTCCCTGCTTCCTTTAGCCACTGACTTGCGGGGACTTCGCTGAAACGCCTCACGCACTCTTTCAATGTTTTCATCAGACACACGAGGTCGACCAGGACTCTTGCCTTTACACAAGCATCCAGTTTCTACAAACTGTCGGTACCACCTGCTTACGTTATTCTTGTGTGGTGCGTCTTTTTTAAACCGTGCACGAAACTCAAGCTGCACTGTAATCACAGATCTGGACACCTCAAAACGGAGCACACAAAAAGCCTTCTCCTGCTGCAACGCCATCTTTGAAACTGGCCCCGCGGCCACGCAGTAAGCAAGAGAAGCGAACTGTTGGTAGCGCATGAGAAACTTGGACAGTTGCCGCCGCTGACGGTGTATGTTGTGCCCGTGTAATGTGAGACATACATTTTTTATTCACTTTTGAAACCGCACCATTCTTTTGTGTATGCCCTGTATTATCCATCGGGTCACTTCCAGTCAGATATGTTACAAGAAAAAAAATCATTATGGCGCTATGGATGTTTGAAATTCAAAATGATTTGGACGCGAATAAATTTTTTACTGTTAAAAGATTAAGCCTCTGCTGACTAGAATAAATTGACATTATACATAAAAATCGGTACCTCACAGAGGTCACAGCGTGCTCCCCTATAAAGACCAAAGGGTGACTGCCGTATATGAAAATAATCTGTAGGAATCGTAACGAATACATAAACAAACTGTGTGAGAAAAATGCTAACTTTTTAGGCGTGTTCGCACTAATATCGAAAAGCGGCTGTCTTCATGTATATTGAAGGAAAGTTAGAGGGATAGATAGAAATGAAGGGAAGACGAGGAAGAAGGCATAAACAGCTATTGGATGACCTTACGGAAAAGAGAAGATACTGTAAATTGAAAGAGGAAAAACTATATCGCATCCTATGGAGAACTCGCCTTGGAAGAGGTGACGGACCTGTAGTAAGACAGACTACGGAATGAATGATTGTACATCCGTCTGTCTGTTTCGCTGCCTACATGCACCAGCGCGGCTACCACTGGACAGATTTTCGTAGAATTGAATACTGGGAACCTCTACGAAAATCTTTCGAGAAACTCCTAATTTGGTTAAAATAGGACAACAATATCGGGAACTTTTAAGTACATTTATACGGACAAATAGTACTTGTGCACTGTTTAAACATAACTTTTATTAGCAAACAAAACTTCTTACATTAATTCTAGCGACATACGTTTTGACTTAATCGGTCACTATCAGGCTAATCTAATAAAATATAAAAAAGTAAAATTGTAAAATCAGTATGATTTCGTCTTTGTACGTAAGAGTGAAATTCAAACGAATATTTCGCTAATATCACATTGGATACATTTCCGTATAATTTCGTATTGCATATGTGGATAATCCTTAGTGGAATATTTTGTTAATATCATATACATATTTCTCCGTTAGGATAGATCATTTTACATCAACATACTTTTATCACTGGGAAGGTACGTGCGTTTGACGGTGTACAAGTTATACACGCAGACCGCCTATGTACGTTTTGTGCCCATGTCTATCTCAGTATAGTAGGTGATACTCCTCGGGATACGGTGTGTATGATACAGTTTTCTGTTGGTTTCATATGACTCCTCACTTTATTACCACTGTCTTTCTTATTATAGAGTCCGGTTAACTGCGTTATGAATAGACGGTGTGTCTGTGAACTCTCTGCCTATTGTTCTGATTGCTAGCACACCTCAATAATGCCCCTCCTTCCTGTCTGATAATCATGAAGATTCCCGCGAGGACAACTCACTACAGTATACACCTCAATGTTACGAACTCGGACTGCTTCCTTCATATACCGGAATGTCCCATCACGATCAAAGAGTTCACTTGAATGCGAGCGTCGAACTCTCATTGATCAGTATAGCATCTTCTTTTGTCACCTTGGGTTCGAGGTTTACTGGTGTCAGGCGATTGCCCTTGCACCCTATGGTAAATTATGAGCACTTCATCTTGTGCCCATACATTTTAGGAATTAGTCAACTAGACTATTGATTCCTTTGTCGGTTGCTAGCAGAATATTCGAAACTTAGAAATTTCTGGAGCAATGACCTTCCGTTCCTCAGTGAAGTTTCATGACAGAGGGATCGAAACAGGTGCGCAGCTGACCCTGAGACTATATAAAATTTATGTGTGATGTTAAATATTATGTCATAAAAATCACGTTGTAAGTACAACATGACACTGTCTGCAACTACATTTATATAACATACAAATATAACTACATGTTCCATGACTCAATCACAGTGTCCTGTCTTCTTGTTTTTTTAATTGTATTAATTTATTTTTCAAAATTCTAATGTACTAGTCATCAGCTGATTTCAGTGACTGATTTCGGCTGAAGGGGAAATCACGTAAAACTTTGGATATCATAATATCTACAAAACGTGTTTTCTAAATTTCAGTTTTGGGGAGTTCGGGAGGACTACAGCCCGGCAGCCCCCCCCCCCCCCCCTTGGGTGCGCCCCTGGCTCGAAATGTGTACAAAATTTAGTCCTCCCTCTATTGTATACGGATGGCTTCGAACCGCCCTTAACTGTGGGCTACCAGTCCCTTTGCCACATAAACAAATACACAAAAAAATGTTCGGCAACGAAGTCCTATTTACCAATACAGGTAACACAAAGGGCTGACAAACATCAAACCTATGTATATTTTGCTGACAGCAGTACGAAATATTTTGCAGTTTGATAACAGTGCAAAGGGTAACCATTCTTAAGCCGGGATTAGACGGCGCGTGGCTCGTCCAGTGACGTGACGTCACTTGCTCGGCCAACAGATCGGAACAGAAAAGACAATCTGGCTACACGACGCGGCGCAGCACGGCAAATGGCCGACCAGCGGCCTTGCTCGGGTAGGTTCGGCTCGGCTTGTGGAATAAGTCGTGTTGTTCTATGAAATTAAAAATGTCCTCGTTTGACCACTCCATTCTAGCCAATACCAATTGTGGGACAGTAAATGTCACTCTTCGCGCACCCCGACAGCAGAAAACAAAGACCAGACCTAAGTGTATACAGGCTTGGACGAGACTGGCTTGGCGCGTAGACTGCAAGCGCCGTGTAGCCGCAACAGCTGCCCGCGCCGAGACCCTTTGAGGATCGTGAGAAAACCGCTTCTGAGGCGATCCCACGAGCCTTGCTCCACCAATCACACTCCGCGCCGCGCCAGGCCGGTTACACGGCGCGTTTGAATACGATTCTTTGTCAGTGACGTCAGTTATGACGTAAAACAAGCCGAGCCACGCGCCGTCTAATCCCGGCTTTACAAAGCGGACGCATTGTTGCTTTTCCATGGCAAAAATGCCTACACGAACGCGCCACAATGTTACGTTGCACGTCACCGCCTATCTTGTTTACCACTGAACCTGGTGATACATACAGTAAACAGTGGGATTTAAAGAGTAAATGTACAGTTCAGGTTAATGAATGTCCAAAATGAGCACGTTCGGCTTGGACGCATATTGTCACTTGTTTGTCCCTGAAACGTGTAACCTTACGTAAAGCATGAAGGTCGTGCACGCACCTTGCAGCATCGACAGTTCTATAAAGTATTTCCTGTGTGTTGTTTACGTCGTGTTCATACACCGTCATATGCACGTAACCCCACAGACTTACGTCGTGTTCATACACCGTCATATGCACGTAACCCCACAGACTTACGTCGTGTTCATACACCGTCATATGCACGTAACCCCACAGACTTACGTCGTGTTCATACACCGTCATATGCACGTAACCCCACAGACTTACGTCGTGTTCATACACCGTCATAACCACGTAACCCCACAGACTTACGTCGTGTTCATACACCGTCATATGCACGTAACCCCACAGACTTACGTCGTGTTCATACACCGTCATATGCACGTAACCCCACAGACTTACGTCGTGTTCATACACCGTCATATGCATGTAACCCCACAGACTTACGTCGTGTTCATACACCGTCATATGCACGTAACCCCACAGACTTACGTCGTGTTCATACACCGTCATATGCACGTAACCCCACAGACTTACGTCGTGTTCATACACCGTCATATGCACGTAACCCCACAGACTTACGTCGTGTTCATACACCGTCATATGCACGTAACCCCACAGACTTACGTCGTGTTCATACACCGTCATATGCACGTAACCCCACAGACTTACGTTTCAATACACGTTAATGCACAGGGTCCATCTACAGCTTTAGAACCGTCCATAACCGATCCATATCACTTTTCCGACTGGGAATGAACTCAGGAATAAAATCTTGAAATACAGTAGTCCCTCGATAAACCTGACTAAGTGGGGGGGGGGGGGGGGTAGAGAGGGGGAATCCGGCCCTTCGAGAGGAAACTCCCAGGTGTATATAATGACACAAAAGGTCACCACTCAAACCTAAAGCAAAACGGATAAAGAGAAATAATAATAATAATAATATAAACAAAGACTGGTTGCCGCTTCCCACGCGTCTAAGACTACGGACAACTGACCGATCACGCGCGGGAAGCGGTCCGAAATTGGCCAAACCATCCGGGGATCCGAACCACCGAGGGATTATTGTACGCCCTGTGTGTATGTGTATGTATGTGTATGTGTGTGTGTGTAAGCGTTACACGTCTTATTTAATACCTGCTTCAAAGTCACATCGCAACAGAATACTAAATTAAAGGAAAAACACAGATCTCTGCGGGAGGAAGGACAGGCCAATATTCGGAACTATTCGGACTGTTCAGTAGCAAGCTCCAAAAATGTACACATACAGAAAAATAAACAGTTCGATAATGTAAACACACAGAAAATGTAGTGGATATAAATTGCTCTTTATAACTTCTGTTTGATACAGTTGTCACCCTGTTAAATATTAATTCACGATGAAGCTGCGCGCAGAAATACATACAGGATGTTCAACAAAAGCTTCCGTTATTTGTTCGATTTTAATCAAAATTTCAATAGGTCGACACTTTTTTCGCACATTTCTCCACATTACATTTCGTTAACACCCATTCAGAGGTTATCTAGCTTGTAAAGCGTTCATACAGACGATCATACAGCTATTTTAACAGAACTCCTCAGGAGTCTAATATTACCAAAATTGTAAGCGCGAAATCTTCTGAGGCTCTTAAAAGCATTATACTATCGTAGCGCGTGTAAAAATACGTGATTTTAATAAATTTTATTTTTTTTTTTTGGAAAATGGGAATTAGCAAGATTCCGACCGTGCGAAATATTGTGGTGTATGATAAGTGGTGAATCATTAAACACGAATAGTTAAACCAGTATGGTGCCACGTAAGCATATACAGATTCTGTGTGAACTGTCCGTGTCGTAGCACAATATTGTGCTACGACACGGACAGTCACACTCGTGCACTCACCTCAGTAGTTCGTCTTATGAAAGAAAGTTTCGAATAAAACTGTCCGTTTACCAAGATATTGTTATATGTGCCGGAAGTGAATAATATGTTGGGCATATTTAAAGTCCGACAAATGTACAATTTAATCACATTAATTGTGTATTTTCACTGTCCTACATGTTTCGAACCCTTAATTTGGGTTCATCTTCAGGGACACATTATCTAAAATCGCACACTAGTTACACCAACTGGCAAAATTGTTTACATGAATTCTTTAAAATTGTTCACTCACACTGTTTAAAACAAAAGTTGTAAAGAATTCATGTAAACAATTGTGCCAGTTGGTGTAACTTGTGTGCGATTTTAGATAATGTGTCCCTGAAGATGAACCGAAATTAAGGGTTCGAAACATGTAGGCCAGTGAAAATACACAATTAATGTGATTAAATTGTATTAAATATAAAGTTAAAATGTACGGAATGAATAATATTAAATGTGTTGTGTATTGCTGCTGATGCTCGCAGATGCAGATAATCTGAAGCGAAGGTTTGAGGACAAACGTAACAATCTTTAATAAGGCGCAAATTTTGTTGCGAAAAGTTTACTAACGAAAAAATTAATTGTAACAATTGTTTCATCTAAAGCCAGACAGAAATTTATAAGTTTCAGAAAAGGGCGAAGCAAGCCTGTAGCCGGGGGGGTGGGTGCAATGCACCCGCCACAAATCTGGAAGCACCCACGAGGAATTTGCAAAGCTTCAAAGACAAATATTCTGATCAGCCCGCTAAAAAAACGTGCGACACCTTACCGCATCTACGTGTTGCCTTTGTTGAACCACCGTGGTCGGAAACTCACTTTGAAAAATGTATGCATATGAAAGATGGTTTGTGCAATGTTATAGAGTGAATTATGTAATTACGGTGTTGATTTTGTGGTCCTGACAAAGGCGCTTTTTACATGTATGCATACATAATACATATACAAAATACATGTAAAACAGAGCATTATATACGCATACAAACTTATGTACGTATATGCACCGGACACACTGTGTTCATGGTCTGGCTATGAGCCTGGCGTGAAGGAGTGATAAGGAAATTAAATAGCGTATTTCGGGGAAAAAAAGGGGTGGGGTGAACGAAGTGGGAACGAGGAATGTATCAAAAGAGGTACTGTGTCGTAAAACTGTTCGAGAGAAGGAGTAAATCTCGCACAAAAACCCGGTGTTAATGCGAGACGGTCTCATGTATTATATTACACACACACACACACACATATATATATATATATATATATATATATATAGCGAATAATACTGTTCATTTCAGAGGCTCGATGTTTCAAAAGCACAAAGAAAAATCAATTGGAAACATAAAATCTACATCAGAAACGGTGTTTGATTAAATCTCGTTTCCTTTTACACCATGCCAGGAACAATGCGAAATATTAGGGCTGTACGAATTTGTCTTTTTGTTTACACATTCAAGAATCGTGCTTTTTCAGACTTCCCAAAATCTCCAAAAAATTGTAAATTACTTTTTTTTTATAAGAGTTAATAGTTTCATAAAGGGAAAGAGATAAATATGTCGCACAATACGCTCTCTGCGATGTAGCTGACAACACTGGTTTTGAAGTTCATTTATTCCTGGCATAAATCTGGCAGCGGAATAA
Organism: Reticulitermes speratus; assembly: GCA_021186555.1. Taxonomy (NCBI): domain Eukaryota; kingdom Metazoa; phylum Arthropoda; class Insecta; order Blattodea; family Rhinotermitidae; genus Reticulitermes; species Reticulitermes speratus. The sequence continues at coordinate 24,938,008 of JAJKFL010000004.1, forward strand.
CCATGATTTATTTCTTGTTTCATTCAATGCTTAATATCGTTGGTGTAGAACATCCCTTTGAAAAGGGTAAACTCATTTACTTCAACACCTTCAATCACCCTTCTGTCGCCGTATGATTAAGTATTATATTTAGACGAAACAACATATGAATCTTGAAAGAAAATTACACTAGATAGTTAACTGCATTTAACTTTCATTGCATTGTAAATTAAGTTGATTTCAGCTATCGGAATAACGGCTTAAACAGGCTTACACTTACGTTGTTTTTTGTTTTAACAGCCATACACGGCGGAAAAAACGCATTAAATCCCTTAATTGGTTACGTTAATTTGCAAATGCAAATGTATTATTCACACTAAGCTAATCAGAAATCATTCGACCAGTCATTTCCTTATTTCTACATCAGAAAGTTTTAGATTTTAATGAGATCAATATTTCAAGTTACACAGTTTTCATACGATAAACAGTTTCTGGAAGTATCGACAGACCGATGCAAACAAACATTAAACTCGTCCGACCGTGTTAGCGCGGACTCTCCCAATACGAAATTTAATCGAAATTCGATCTGTACTTTCAGAAGTGAAACAAGCGGACAGTCACACACGACTTTCCCATTAAGCCTTCATTTCATGCACTCTGCGCAAAGGACACATAAAACGAGCTGTTTACAGAGGAAGGGTGGGGATGTTGGTGGAATACTCACCGTTGCCATGGCACGATGTTCTCGCTGGTACGCGAGATGTCTTGGGAAGCGCGCCGGGATCTGATGAAACAAACAAAACAGAAACAAACTAAATAGCAAAATAAAACAACGAAAAATTATAAGCAAAAATTATAAGCGTACCAAAAAAAGTAACATTTCAACATGCACAAAAAAGACAACTTAAAATAAATAAAGAACAACTGCACAGTTGCTATCAGAACTTTATAATCATAGCAAAAGTTTAATCAACTTATGTGTCTCCGCTACTTATAACATTAGCAGCACGAGGCAGCACTTTCCACGCTGCCAGAGTCAAGGCCTCCACCAACTATTGGAGGCCTTGACAAGGTACGTTCTGCAAGTTGGCGCCATCTGCTGAGAATATCGAGAAGCATTTTTTTGTTCGCATTTATCCAGTAACACCGCGGCGGTCAAGTTTCTGTCGGACTGAATAAACGTAATGAATGACGTGTTGTTATGACAGCAAGCTGTACTGGAAATTAATGAACCAGCCCCTCCAACATCGTTTCGCTAACTATTGCGTTGTTTGCTTAATAAAGTCTAGCATCGTTGGCTGCAGTGAAAAATAAATTTATTAACACAACTGTTTACAAATTATATCACCGCTTTTTAAGTAGAGAATCAAACAAATTTTGAACAATGACTTATGAAATAACACCAAATTTTTCGGCTATTCATTCAGTCATTCTGTAGTCTGTCTTACGATAGGTCCGTAGTCTCTTCCAAAGTGAGTTCTCCACAGGGTGCGATCTAGTGCTTCCTCTTTCAATTTCTAGTATCTTATATTTTCCTTAAGGTCATCCAGTAGCTCCTTATGCCTTCTTCCTCGTCTTCCCGTCATTTATATCCTTCTATCCTTCAGCTATATCCCAACAGAAAACACACTGGCAAATCTTCGCTATTAGCGTTGCACAGGCACAGAATCTTGCGTCTTTATCGATTCAGCGTTATTCGTAGAGGCGGCAGATAGCTCAGTATAAAAGGGCGGAGGGTGGGGGAGGGTCACAATTCCCAGAATACAAATTTCTCAAAAAAGTTTCACAAAATACGTGTACACCCCCTAGACTGTGTATTTCGTTGATATATACATTTTTGTGTGCAGCACATTATTACTGGGCGTCTGTTGAAAACAATAAACAATTATTTATACCAACTATCAGTAAAAACACTTGACAAATTTTCTGTTTTCCTGACACAAAAAAGTTATCGAAATCTATTAAATGCCTTTTAAATTGTTAAGATGAGGATGGAAGACGGACGGCAGATGCAGAGAAACGTGAATAACGCACTATAAATAGGGGAAAACAAACAAACAAACAAACAAAAAAACAAACTCATAATAAACGCCGTGTGAAAAAGCAAAATATTTCCACGATACTTTTGGATGGTTACTTTCATTTCCTGTTTCTAGCTAAGCATTAATTTTCTGGCAGTTTGGTTACACTGACCAGATACCGTGCAACCTAAGAATTTAATTAACTTATAATACTAATTTCGAAACTACGGCGGGCTTTTCTTACCATTCCAAATGCTATGTTTAAGTAACAAACCACAAAGGTTCAACAACATTATTTCCGAAGGGCACCATTAGTTCGCTCCATTCCACATCCTCACAACCTGCTAAGGGCACCACTAAAGCCATCGTTAGTTCGCTCCATCTCACGTCCTCACAACCTGCTAAGGGCACCGCTAAAGCCATCATTAGTTCGCTCCATCTCACATCCTCACAACCTGCTAAGGGCACCACTAAAGCCATCATTACTTCGCTCCATCTCACGTCCTCACAACCTGCTAAGGTCACCACTAAAGCCATCGTTATTAGTTCGCTCCATCTCACGTCCACACAACCTGCTAAGGGCACCACTAAAGCCATCATTACTTCGCTCCATCTCACGTCCTCACAACCTGCTAAGGGCACCACTAAAGCCATCATTACTTCGCTCCATCTCACGTCCTCACAACCTGCTAAGGTCACCACTAAAGCCATCATTAGTTCGCTCCATCTCGCGTCCTCACAACCTGCTAAGTGCACCACTAAAGCCACCATTAGTTCGCTCCATCTCACGTCCTCACAACCTGCTAAGGGCACCACTAAAGCCATCATTAGTTCGCTCCATCTCACGTCCTCACAACCTGCTAAGTGCACCACTAAAGCCACCATTAGTTCGCTCCATCTCACGTCCTCACAACCTGCTAAGGGCACCACTAAAGCCATCATTAGTTCGCTCCATCTCACGTCCTCACAACCTGCTAAGGGCACCACTAAAGCCACCATTAGTTCGCTCCATCTCACATCCTCACAACCTGCTAAGGGTACCAGTAAGCCAGCATTAGTTCACTTTATTTCACATCCTCAGAACCTATTTTTTTTAAAAGATCAATTTAAATATTATCCTTTCACTTCATTCTCGGTCGAAAGGGGTTCCATACGAGAGCGTTATATTTCGTATTTTCCACATTCTATCTACATGCTTTGTCCATCGAACTTCGATTTAATTACCTCAACGACATTTATAGAACTGAATAAATGAGTAAATTCCAACTGACATCACAGTCTGATTTTGAACGTAATAACAGTGCCCGAAGTACAGTAGAATCTTAATAGTTCGAGGTGAACGGGACCGAAGTTGCCTCGAATTACCGAAACACTTGGACTGCACGAATTAGTTTCGGACATAAGATTATGTGTATTTTATTAATGTTAAGATAAGTTAAAATTATCTAGATCACGTAACAATATAGAAAAATACACAAAGTGAACTGCTAAAAGAACGCACAGTAATGACTGAGAAACACGTGTGCACACAGAGATACGTATCCAACATCGGCTCGGACGAAATGGACGTCGAACAATCAGGACTCAAAGAATCGAGACTGCATTGTACGCTGCTTACTAACGCTTAAACAGTAACTTACTTTCTTGCCACACATCAAGATCATTTTCTGAACCACACAATTAACAGATACAATGCAATTTAACAATCACCGTTCCGGAAAATAGACAAGATGGCAATATCCTATAACTGAACAATATGAGATTTCCCAAATACGTTATTCTCCTTCCTGCAACGCAACCCTGATGTCATGTGTTACTTCAGTCTTTCAGAAAGTTTCTGCTACGCATTTCTTCTTCCATAAATTAACAGAAATTCTTCCAAATCTCCTCACGTCTCTGTTTCTCAGGAGTGCTTATTTTAATGACCTTCCAGTACATAGCAGGCCTAATGCCAAATGCGTCATTCGCTCTTTTATATTTCTAAGAAGGTTACACGTTCTTGATCTTATCTTTCAATACAGATACATATATGCTGTTGATAAGGCAAATAGCGTAATTTAATTCTTATTACTAATTCCTTAAACACACAGCCTAAAATACTTTGAAATCAAACAGAAAGGGGGTACAGGCCTAGGGACGAGGTAACAGGGGAGTGGAGAAGACTACATAACGAGGAACTTAATGATCTGTACTCATCACCAAATATTATTTGGGTGATCAAATCAAGAAGAATGAGGTGGGCGGGGCATGTAGCACGTATTGGGGGGGGGGGGACAGGTGCATACAGGATTTTGGTGGGGAGACCTGAGGGAAGGAGACCACTTGGAAGACCCTGGCGTAGATGGGAGGATAATATTAAAATGGATCTTCAAGAAGTGGGATAGGGGGCATGGACTGGATTGATATGGCTCAGGACAGGGACAGGTGGCGGGCTCTTGTGAATGCGGTTACGAACCTTCGGGTTCCATAAAATGCGGGGAATTTCTTGACTAGCTGACGACCTGTTAGCTTCTCAAGAAGGACTCTGCTCCATGGAGTTAGTTAGTTAGTTTCATGTTATTTTGTATCCTACCTGTTTGGTATGGTAAACTGCTTTACAGGAAAGTGACAAATGCAGACGCAGACGCAGACACAGCCACAACATAAATTTGAAAACTTAGCCGAAACGGACCACAACTATATTGGCCACTGAAAATGTTTGTGCACAATGTAAATAAAAATTTTCGTTCCAAAGTGTCGGTTGTATGGACCTGTATTTCAATGCTATTTCTGTGACTGAAATGCTAAAACATGAATTCGCTTTCCTCTTTATGGCTCGTTTGTGTATATGCAATCTTACAGAAAGGGTGGTAGAAGAGACAAGAGCGGATGTGGCCCCCCCCCTCCCTAAAAATTTAGGAATTGCGCTGATTCAAAACAAAACACCGCCTGGACTTTCCTTAGCAGTATTCTGATTTTATCAACGCAGAACAACATTTCAACGGAAAACAGCTCAATTCTAGGAATAATAACGCAAGTCAGGAAACACAGTTTGCCACGACAGATATCACTTCGACTGAGAGTTCTTTCCACTTCAGGTTTTCTGTCAGTTCAGCATACTTCCTCTGATAGCATTACTTAAAATTCAAGGTTTCACTTTCCTTCTCCTTGCCTATTATCATGTATCTAATATTAACAGGCCAATATGGATTACCATGCTATAGTTAGGCTACTGTCATCGACGCTTCAAGTCCCTGTTCGTTTCTTAGAACGCTCTCCTGCTCAAAACTCCTGTGGTCCGCACGCAGAGTCAGTGCTTGGTACGAGAGCCACAATGGAAATAATTGCGTGATGGTGTTGGTAGTCATTCTACTAACATTCTGCTAACGGCCATAACGACGTCTGGCACCAGACATGCACTTAGTACAAACGCGTTCCGCCAACTGCTCGCTCGAGTGAGCAGTATAATCACAAACACCTGAGCAGCACGCCTAAACCGAAGATGAAGACTCGACAGCGAATGAAACCCCTTAACTGAAATTCCATTGATTAACGAGTCCTAAGTTGGGAAAGATGCCAATGCTTGAAGCATGGTTCCAGCGAGAAAAGTCCCAACAGACGAATACCTACCACGAATTTGCACGGAAATGGGTATGTCACAGTTATTATGTATTTTATGATTACGAGGGGGGGAGGGGAGGAACCTAGTCTTAAGGGGCCCATACACGTACGAGTCTGGCTCGCGAGTCCGGCTCGGCGAGCTTGACTCGGGAGCCGGGCTCGGATATATTTCACCACACACGCATGAGCTGACTCCCAACTTTGCTCGTACATTTCAGTATCCAGAATGAGTTCATCGAAGCAAGTTGCAGCAGCGGTGATAATACTTGATGAATGCGGTGTGTTCGGGAGAAAAAAGCATAGAAAAAGGAGGGAAATGTGGGCTAAGAACTGGCTGTTAAGTAGAGACAGATTTACCCATTTAAATTTATTGAACTTTATTAGAAATGATAGACCTGAAGACTACAAAAACTACTTCAGAATGTCAGATGAAAACTTCAAGTACTTGCTAGCAAAAGTAAAACCGTTCATAGTGAAACAAGATACTGTGATGCGGAATGCTATTACACCTGAAGCACGTATCGCAGCGACTCTTCGTTTTCTTGCCACGGGACGGTCGTTTGAAGATCTCAAGTTTGCCACGATTATATCACATCAAGCTTTGGGAAAAATCATTCCAGAGACCTGCAAGGCTATACACAAGGCTCTAAAAGAAGAATATGGCGTGTAGATACGCGAGTCTGGCTCGGGACCGCCCACACACGTACGAACCAATAGCGAGCCGTCGCCGAGCCGAGTCCCACCGAAGGCCCTGGCGAGCCTCGCTGGACTCGGCCAAGCCCGGCTCGTGGCGACCGACACACGGACGAGTTTGGCTCATTGGAACCCGAGCCGAGCCGGACTCGCGAGCCAGACTCGTACGTGTATGGGCCCCTTTACATTCACGTCTACTGCGACTTGACACCATATAATCTTGGTGCATGGTTACCAGTGTTTCGAATGAACACAATGCTCCCATATTCAGAAAGTTATCTTGAAACTGGACTCAGTATGTTCATTCGAGGCGAATATTTCTGGCCTCTGTAACTGGGGATTGGCCTAATTTCCACAAATGGACGGGGCACGGTGGTGAAGTGGAAGCAGGTAAAGGTAAAGGCTGTAAAGGTACAGCTGTCCCTGTCCAGGCCATGATGGCATATGCGGGGGGAGGGCAGATATAGCGCCACTCATTCGTAAACTCGGCACTAGATGGAGGTGTGGTCAACTTCACGTGGCTGTTTTCCTCCCGGCGAAAAAGCCCCCGGTACCATTGGATAGGAGGGGAGTGAAGGCAAGAGTGAAGAGAACCAAAACGGAACGCTTAAAAGTATCACTTCTGAGTGGATTGAACAGGAGAGCAGTAAAGGAAACAGTGAGAGACAGTTAAAGGGGAAATACAATAAAACTGTGGAATTACAAATACAACAGATGTAAAAATATACAAACAAAAGTGGGAGACGGGAAACAGGGAAAGCAAGGATATAAGTAAAGGAGAGACAGGAGGCTGTTGGACCAGTAGCAGGAGAGGGAAATAAGAAAATCTGGTAAAAATAACGTAGACATGGGAAAGTGTCATTCGTGGAAAAGTGAATTAAATAAGAACATTACTTACAATGAAAGTAAAGATAGAAAGAAAACAAAGGAGGGTGGTGGAGAAGAGGCCAAGTGACAAGGGCAGTAAGTATGTCCTAGAAAGCCAGACCAAAAACCAGGATAGGGGAGTCTTCCGCTCGCTGCTGCTTGACCTACGCGTTCCTTCATAAACGTGTAATGATCAAATTAGTAAATTAGTAAACCTATCTCTCGGCATGTACTTTTACTGAAACATTAAGCTGATGCATGGAGTATCTACGTACATTTTGCAATGAAGAAGTACACACTTTTGATGCCAAGACATAACTGCAGTAAATATGAAATAGTTTCGGAAATCGGTTATTCTCTCCTATGATCCAACTCGTGTTAGTAAATCCACAGTGCTATCCTCACCGCCGCTTAGCAAGCAAACGCAGAGTTCAGCACTTTGCTGTTAACATAGTGAAATAACGCAATTACACGGCCCCCATTAGGGCAAAAACATTTCGGCATGTAACAGGTAAACTGTAACTCACAAAAAGTAGGGAAGAATATTATGAACTAGAACTGCAAGAGAGAAGTAGACTTTATGAGTTCAACTCGGAACTCCATCCTCCCTTCTGCGTTTGACCGCCCTTAAGGTCTTGCCCCTTCCGGTTTGCTGATAAAAATTTGGTATTCATTTCTTGTATCTCCCATGCCATCCTTCATTTAAAGACTTGAAGATACGTTTTAACTGGACTTTTTGTCGCTACAATTTTTAGAGTTGAAGAAACAGTATTCGTTGTAATGATGGCAACTCTCCCAAGGAAGACATAGACCGTTCTCGTGATAAGCTGCCGATACAAACAGGATACACATTCAAGGAAGGACACGTCTGGTGCTTGGACAGACAAGTACACAAAAGCCGATCTAAACCAACTCTGAAACTTTCGTTATGTAGGAGTGGAACGAAGAAAGTATGTTAAGGCCAAGGCGAAACCCTGTATTCATGTAACCATGGACCATGGCCTCTTGTTACCTTGCTTCGGGCCATCCCAGCCTCCTCTATGTAATGGACGTAATTTTATATGTCAAAATAATTAGGTGTTCAAAATGAAACACTATGTGCAAACAATAATTTCAAGTACAGTTAGGCATACTGCAGGAGTGCTGGGAAAAGCAGATTCTATCCACCGCATTCATACGTGTATATTCCTAAATATTTTTTTTCGAAGATTTACAATAACAAGGTTAAATGTATTGTTTCTCAAGCAAGACCGATAAATTTGTTACAACTCATCAGCCAAAATTCAGGCTCGCTTTAACGGCCCATAGATTCAACTTCCGGAGGCGATGACAGAGTGAACAAGTTCAAGTAGTGAACTTAGGTAAAGACATCCCGTTGTGCCGTCAGCTAAGTTTATAGGCAATTACAGTCAAGCACAAAAATTCATTTCTTGTAAAATCATTTTTACAAAGTTATGCTACATGTTTCAGCCATTAGGCCCTCATCAGGCAAATCCTTCACAAGAATATACAAAGGACAGTAAATAATAATCAAGAAAGAGGACTCTACCTTACAAGTATTGTTGTATTAGTGTAGGTACTATCGTTAGGTGGGCCGGGATAGCGTAGTCAGTATAACAACTCATTACAGGCTGGACAGTCTGGGGATCGAACCCCGGTGGGGACGAGATTTTCCGCATCCGTCCAGACCGGCTCCGGGCCCCACCCAGCTTCTGCACAATAGATACCGGGTCTCTTTCCCAGGGGTAAAGCGGCCGAGGCGTGGCGTTGACCACCCACCCCCATTCAGAGCCGAGGTTAAAGGAAGAGTACAGCTATACCTCTACTACCCCTCTGGGCCTTCATGGCCTGTTTTAGGTTGAACTTCACTATAGTTAGTAACGTAGCTAAGTGTTGTATTTATCATAAAATAATCACATATTTACTCTCACGTAACAGCATTATGATAAAATGTATATTCAATTTCAAGAAGATACTGTGATAAACAAACCACTTAGCTAAGTTACTAACGGTAGTACACACACTAATAAAACGACACTTTTAAGGGAGAGGCCTCTTTCATCATTACTGTTTAGTGTCCTTTGTATATTCTTGTGAAGAATTTGCCTGATGATGGCCGTACTGGCTGAAATACGTAGCATAATTACGTGAAAAGTGAATGTTTTTACAATAAATGGTTTTTATTGTAACTGTCTACAAATTAAGTTCAAGTAGGTGTAAGTTTTGTTCTGGTTAAAAATGTGACAAAGATATGTACACAATCTGCAAATCATCATATATAACGAGCAAGCAGTCGGCGCTTGGCACTGAAAGAGGTAAGTAACAGGTCGCAAGCGTTACCTGTCTGCACGGGATAACAAAGTGGGCCAAAAAGTGTATAATTAATGTCCCAGTTGCGAGGTTTATTCAGCAAGCGTTCCGGCGATTACGTTCTACGACTCCCTGGTAGTTACTATCAGTGCAAGTACGTGTATATTGCAGAAATACGTCTTATACTCGTAAAAAGAAATATATTTTATGTTGTATGTTCGAGGCGCATAAGGCAGGCACTGTCTAAAATCGTATGTGAATCAAATGTTTGTCATCACACACAACAAAATGTACGGCTGATCTCGACACAGTACAGCTTTACAGTCTACAGCGCTCACTTACTTCAAAATTAAAATATCAATTTCAGCCACAATCACAAGATAAAGATGCAGGTTCAGAAAAGTGGGTGTGTTTTCTGTTGAAGGTAATGCAGCACCACTCCAATTAGTTCGAAATACAATATCCTCTATTTACTGTTAATCTACATAAGAAATGCTACGTCACTAGACTTACGACACGACAATTATGTATCTCTTCTTACAATGGATCTTAAGAGTACAGCAGTGAATGTCTGCTATAAGGGGCTGTACAAACAAATTACTCATGTGAAATCAAATTCAAATTCAAATTAGGCTCAGAATGAGTAAATCGAAACCAGTTATTAAAATTAAAATATCTGGAGAAAAGATCGAAAAAAGTTAACTAACTACATATTCCAACCCATTTCAACATCGCCAATCACTTAAACGTTGTTAAATGGGAAAAATTATCAAAACAAAAATCTATAGTAGAAACCATTCTGAGGAACAGAATTCTTCCAAGTGGAACTACAGAAGTTTCTATAACCATCTGTTTATGATACACAAATAACACAACTGAGTTACTACAAAAACACTGATGATAAGGCTACTATTACAGAAGCTAGTGGTCGCTCAGATGACCAAAAATATCCCACCTTCTGTGAAGTCCAAAGCTTCATTTGTGTTTCACAACAGTCCGTCCCTGAACCCTAATCTGACCAAGTTAAACCAAATTAACTCCTTCATACACAATTTCTCCAGTATTAACTTCAAATATCTCGATATCTACACCTGTGTTGCCCAAACGGAATGTTCCTTCACGCAAGGAAAGTAGGATAAAAAGGCAACATTTTAATAATCAATACCTAAAAGAACGGGGAATTTCTTGGTTACTCAGAAAATATTAATTCTGCATAAAGGATGACACTCCAATGGGTTAGTTATAACTTAAAATAAATTTAATATTGGTTAAAGAATATTTGAAATTATTCTCAAACACGCCGTATGAATTTCAATTCAAATGGTTTAAACTTACACTGATTTTAATACGTGTAACGGACGTGAGTCTAATAAATTAAACGTTTCGATCTATAAACAGCAGTAGAAGACATCTACGCAGCCAACCAGAGTTCTAAATGAATCTTGTGGCTGTCAACATGAAAGAAAGAGAAGGTTGCATTTTCATAATCAAATTATAAAACCAATAGCCAGCGAAAGCATTGACGATGAAAACAACTTAAACTCAATATTCCGACCAGACTGACGGAAGAAAATCAGAGGTTGATGGAAGCATGCATTTCGTCTGTGACAGGTCGTCTCTTTCTTCATATGTCCTCCATTTTCTGTCTATATCATTTCTTGCTCCGTCTTTCGCGTGTTTACCACGCTAATGGAGCACTTAAAAGTAATTAATTATTTGAGAGAGAGAGAGAGAGCGAGAAAGAAAGAGAAAACAGTATGGTCCATATTCTGCGACGGACACAGCAGCAGGCATTAATGAAAAAAATCCAAGTCGCAAACAATTACTATCGACACAGATCACAACAGAAATGGATATGCAGGACTGCCACCGACAAGACAACAGTTCCTTAATCTTCATACCTTCCAAGAACTCCTCAAAACAATTCCACACAATGTACGGCAAAGCCTCGCTGTAACATGCCATGCAGGCACAGTGATAGCTCTACTCATTGTTAACCACGGCGCTAGATGGGGGTGGGTGCCAACGCCATGCCCTGGCCGCTTTACTCCCGGGAAAGTCCCGGTAACCCTTGTACAGGGGACTGGGTGGACCCAGGGCCGGTATGGACAGCTATGGAGAACAGAAAACGTCTTGCCCCCCCCCCCCCCCATCCCGCAGGTGCGAACCCCAACCCGTCCAGTGCGTAGCAAGTCGCTATACCGACTGCGCCACCCCAGAATCCCCCCACAGAATGTAAGCCTAGCTGAAAAAAAAGGGTCTATGAAACATCAGGAAAGAAGAATCTTGGCAAACACAACCTTGCACGTCGCATTAAATAGGAAGCTGACAGATCGTTAACTGTATGCAATGCTCTGCAAATCGAACGGATATCACCTAGAGATTAAGAACCTGGACAGTGCTTTCGATGGTGTACCCATATTCGGGCTTATTTTAGGTTTACTGTCATCGTCTCGATACTAGATAATTTAGTAAAAAATATGACATGGTATGTGTACTGGGCCGTGCCATGGCTCAGGCGGTTAGACGCCGGCCGGCTTCTCATCGCGGAGGCCCGCGTTCAGTCCAGACCAGTCCACGTAGAGTTTGTGGTGAAAAAAGCGGCAATGGGACAGGTTTCTCTCAGAGTACTTCGGTTTCTCCTGTCAGTACCATTCCTCTAATGTTTCGTACTCACTGATTCGTCTACCACCGACCATGCCCATAACATATAATCATAACAAAGATTTAGTGAACACAAAACGTCTTGAGTAGAAACTGCCTTCTAAAACACGTGATTTGAAGGAAAGTTAGAGGGAGGATATGACAGGCAGGCGAGGAAGAAGGCATAAGCAGCTACTGGATGACCTTAAGGAAAAGAAAAGAAACTGGAAATCGAAAGAGGAAGCACTAGATCGCACCCTGTGGAGAACTCGCTTTGGAAGGGGCTACGGACGTGTCGTAAGGCAGACTACAGAAATAATGAAAGGTCTGTAATACTGCATCTTGCACGAAGTGCAGCTCCTCATAACTGTCCCACTAAAAAGCAATGGGCAACATGAAATTTTCAAGCATTATGTATTTATCTTAAGTCAAACTGTAATGTAACATAAAAATTTGTGCAAATTTACAGAACAGTCCAAAGGTACAAATCCGAAACTTTTGTGGCTCTGTCAATGGATAATAAAACATTTCGCTGTATTACAGGAAAACACTTACAGCCTTGCCATCTTCTGAACAAAAATTCACGAAGCCAAGCGAGATGTTTCAAGCGTTAAAGAACGTTACCCTTTGTGTGACTTGAATTACTGGTCGACTAGTATGAAGATGGGAGCAGCAAGCTCCAACCGAAACGTCGGTAACGAACAATCAAAATGCCGTAATATCCCAGAAAACTGTAATCTCCAGCTTTATCAGAACGAAACTGTTACTACAGCCACTATGCGCTCAGAGTCTGGGACAAGGAATACATTTAACGTACACCGTGTCTTCCCTTGTTCAACACTCCAACTAATTTAATGCGCAAACCAGAACAGACAAAGTCGAAATATAAACCTAATTTATGACTCGACAAAGACGGTGCTTATATTTACGGAGCAAGACTACACAACACAATAGCAGACTGTGCACACACACCTTCTACGAACTTCATATTTCGTATTAAAAATTCGATATCATTGGAATTGCTAAACAGGTTTTAACTTTAACAATGATAAACCTCTTTACTCGCAATCTGACCAATGGAGTCCGGCTGGACAAACGTGCCGAAAATTTCAGATGCGGCGACATGAATATGGAACATCGGTAGAAACAGGAAATTAACAGGACAAATACAGAGAAAGAAAGGGGAAGTAAATGAGAAGAATGAGAAGTAGGTTCATGGGCGAAGAAAGAAGAAATGAAAAAGGTGTCATACCAGAACTTCTGTATCACGGATACTAGTTTAACATTCAGGCCTACGCATCCACGTTTTCACGTCGTAAGAGAATAAAGAATAAATGAATGAAACATAAAAAACATTAAACAGGTATCCTATGCCTCAGTTCAAGACGAGGCTTTTACACTAAATTCAAGTAAAAGGATTTCTGTATTCCTTTCTACACAAGGCAATATTTGTAGGATTTGTAAAGAACGACGAAAGTTTAATAACTCCCAAATTTTACGAAGTTTTCGTTTACAATGCCCGCGCAATGTAACGCAGCACACACCAGAGAAATGCAATGTTATAAATATATGCTGCACTATTAAACGAGTACACATGCACAACAAAAATTTAAAGTACCCATTTTTTACAAAGTTTTCTTTAAAGATTCGCGTCAAATGTAATTCGGCCTACCCCAAAGAAATGCAATGTTAAAAAATCACATCGCACAATTAAAGGAGCAGAAATAATCCGCTCATAAGTAATTAATCCGATTTATTATACAAATTATTAAAAAAAGGGTAGAGTTGTGGCGTGGCTTCATGACGTCAGATGCTTAATTCAGCTGTATATGTACGCAGCACGCACTGGAGAAATTCAGACAAAATTTTTTTCCGGGAAATATAAACGGCGATGGAAATGGCATATGCGGATGCTGACTGAATTCTACTAGCTCAGGGTAGGGTCACGTATAGGGTTCTTGTGCGTACGATAATAACCTTCGGGTTCCATGAGGATGGAAAATTTTTTGCTAGCTGAGCCGCTGTCAGCTTCTCTGCTGTATGAAGTCAGAGTTAAACTTCCATTACTTCACATGGCAGCAATCCTTAGGACATCGTGTCCAAGCGACACATATAGCACACAATCACAACTGCACCAAATCAGTGGACTATGTTTTAAAACTCAGCGGTGATGGTAAATACGCTGGATTCTGCAACAAATAAAAAGAACACCAAAGTACAAATTTCTCGCACATGAACTTGAAGTTTTAAAACTCATTCAGAAAATCTCACTTGCAGTTCCCCGCCATACCTTACCTTGGTAAAGGTAAAGGTAAAGTTCTCCCTAGAACAGGCCATGAAGGCCCAAAGGGGGAGTAGAGGTATAGCTCTACTCTTCCTTTAACCTCGGCACTAGATGGGGGTGGGTGGTCAACTCCACGCCCCGGCCGCTTTACCCCCGGAAAAGACACCCGGTACCCATTTTATACCTTACCTTGACTTGCTGAAATTATGATGCTCCTAGTGCACATCTATCTGGGTCAACACTCTTTTTTGCCGATATTTATCAACGTTTAAACGCCCCTCTCTATTATTTCGTGATACAGGACACGTGTTGTGTGGCACGATTTGTGAGCTTTAAACCATTACAGCACTATTTCGTGAATGCTGCCACTCGTTTATACGGAACAGTGTCTCTTTCTTATAGGTCTGACGATGCAGAGTTGAAGCGAATGACCGGGTCCAAGGATATCCAGCCTCCACCTTCACAGGAAAAATAGAAGAAAACCTCCAGAAAAGCCAAACACATCTGTCTCTCTTACGGTATTGAACACTGACATCGCAAGGCTAGTGACTTCCTACTCACAGAGCAGCAGCGACCTGATAACGTCCTCGTCATGAGCTCAAAACGCGGGAGTGCTCATTCTCAACTTCTCGTATATGAGGGTATTTAGAAATGCGGGAAAAATCAATTCCTGATAAAATGAAATTAAAGGAAACAAAGAACGCCTTTAAATTACAGCAAAGTTTTACTGAATGTACCGCCGCCTCCCCTGCCCCTTTAACATTAATTAACTTTGCATTTTGCTCACACAGTGTGTTTTCTGTTTCATAATGAGAAAAGCATTTACTCGAATTTAACTATACAGCATTAACCGATTGATATTTGTAATGAGGAATGAGAGTACGTACTGCGAGGTAGGAGAACAAATTTTAAATATTTTTACATCACTTATAAAACAACGCCAGCATAACACATATTGAATTAGTTATAAATAACTCATCCATAATGCTTCGATCAATACAAAGCAGCATCATCATCAGGGAGACGTTTTACGAGTCCTCAAGTACACGGTGATACAATAACCACTTTAAAGAGTTTTACATTAAATTCGCGCTTCAAACGATCAAAGGGGAAAAATTATTTCACAGAACTGTCCTAGTGTATAAAAAAATGATCCAGGACAGGTGGATCCAATAATTTGTTTCCTTCCCTTACAGGCCCACGAATATAATAATGTCAGAAGGCACTTATGACATGATTCGTGTTTCTATAGATTTCGAAACGAGGGTAGCAGGTTAATGATCGCACTGACTTGTAACATTAGCAGTCGGCATGCACAGGTCTTCTTAAGAAGATGACAGTAGCCCAGACAGTCAAGCTTGTAAATAAGTTACTCGACGTTTATGGAACCCGAAGGTTCACTACTGTGTTCAGAAGACCTCAACACTTGATCCTGGGTCACAAAACTCCAGTCCACACTCCTCAGATACTGCTTACTTAGAACTCACCACAACATTATCCTGTCATGTAATTAATCGGTAAGTCCGACGTTTGAAAGTGCAGTCAGTTTCCATAGCAAAGTGGCTGTTTTATTACTAGCGCACACGTATTCAGACTAATCAACAATTTGTAGTACGGACAACCCAAAGATCCGGCAACGCTAATACCAAACATCGCTACTGGATATGATCCTAAGTCAGTTCCATCCATCGCCCCTTCCCACAACATAAGGCACTATTAGATACACCTTAATGCAGGGGTGCACAAATTTTCCAAGGCTCTAGAAACCACCTAAAAAATTCTAGGCGCCAGTAGGGTGACAATAAGCAATTTAAAACTGAGAACGCACAAATATTAGGCGCCACTGCACAAAACTTGGTCGCCACAGCGATCTTGCGCCCAGAATGTGCCCCCCTGTCTAAATATTATCCTCATATAGCCACCTTTCTCTAGCAATTGATCACTTTTCAAGAGCTTTCCCCATCAAAAATTGGTATACAGCCTCTTCGTACTACACATCTGACCAATCGTAGAAACGTTATTTCATTATTATTACGCCCTGACAATATTGAATGGCTTGCACAAATCACGAAATCCTTTGCAGTTTAATATACCAACTTCACCACTCTTCGTATATATAATTTCCTGTACACTTGGCTTTAGACACTTGAAATTAGGATCTTGCCTTCACTTCTCAACGGGATCCAGCACCTAGTCTGCATCTCGTTCCTACAAGCGTGTTCATGTTCCGTGACAAAACGCAGCACTCTCAACAATGCCCTATCTTGTGCAAGTGAATGCTATTAAGGTGCCAACTACGTGTGCTAGTTACGTACACTGAAGAACCCATTACGTCTTTAATCAAAAGCTTTTCATAAAAGAACACAAAGCTCTCAATCCACGAAAGAATTGCTGAGCAAGGGCATTTATATAAACACAGAGTCAACTGTTTCCACGTACTCGCACAGGCAAACCAAGGCCTTGAATGACAAACAGCAAGTAGCGCGAGCAACTCGAGAAGCTAACAGTTGCTCAACTAGTCAAGATATTCCTCATTATTTATAAAACCCGAAAGTTCATTACCTTCTTCACAACAGTCCGCTACAGGAATCTGTCTTGAGTCCAGTTTGCATCATCACGCCCCACTTCTCAAAAATCTATTTTAACGTTCTTCCATCTATGCCGAGGTCTTCAATGTGGTACCTTACACATTTTGCGACTAAACTTGTGACTCCCGTGTCCATAGCTCAGATGCGTGCTACATGTCTCGTCCGTCTCTGTACACTTTGATTTGATGACCCCAAAAACGCCTGAAGACGAGTACAAGCTACGACGCCTTTCATTATTCTATCTTCCCAATCCTCCTATTGCTTCCGCTTTTTTAGGTCTAAATATTCTCCTTAACATTCTGCACACAGCTTGTATTCACGTTTTCCTCTTAGGGCCAAGATGTACACGTGACAGGCTACTGCTGTCGCTGCCGGTAATAATCTGTAGGGTCTGCCACAGTTCAGATGGTTGCGTTGACAACGCGCCTTTTCAGCATCAGCCAAAATGGAATGAAGAAGCAGCAATTCGTCGATGAAATAACAATGGGTTCGGGAGGGGGAAGGAACGCCCTATATCTCACACTAACACAAAACCAAAATTTAATTACCTTAAACATAAACCGATGTCAACAAAGTACTATAATTCTTATCAATGTTCATATTCATGTGCTGTTAAAATCAGCCAATCAGACAATTCTCGACAACCAAAGCGGAGTATGTAGCGTACCTGCTGTCGAAACGAACTACAAACAAACCGTTTACTGAACAGTACGAAGGACGTGATAAAGAAGTGCCGATTTAATCACGTACTGTTTGTTGACGGTGACACACATGCAAGTAATTGAACATCGGTAGGTTGAACACAGGTTTCCTAGTTCAGCCTCGATAAGTAGTAAGTAGACCGTACTGCCAGAAAACAGCTAGCAAAGGTGATTATTCCGTTGAAGATAAAACGTGTACATCCACCCTCTGATGAACCGACAACAAAGTCCGTGAAAAAGTCTTTCTCGAAACGTACATACGAGTCTCACTGTAGAGATCCCCACTTTTTAAGAGGGCTTGAAAGCTCACTAGCGTACTAGCAAAAGCAGTGCACTGTAACCAGGGCCGTGACTACGGGAGGGTGAGCTCGGCGGTCGACACGTGCCGACCTAAAAAAGATTCGCTAACATTCAATGTTTTACTCTTTTTAAGGCGCGTTCGCATATTTGCAAAAAGCGACTATTAGCTTCGTCTGTCCGCATGGAACACCTTGGCTCCCACTGGACGGATTTTCATGAAATGTCATATTTGAGCACTTTTCGACAAGTTGTCGAGAAAATACAAGTTTCATTAAAATACGACAAGAATAACAAGCACTTTAGATGAAAACCTATGTACATTTATAACAATATCCCGCTGAATTCTTCTTAGAATGAGAAATGTTTCAGACAAAAGTTGTAGAGAAAAACAAAGCACACATTTTATGTTCAGTAACTTTTTCCCCCGAAAATCGTATAGTTTACGAGATAATGTGGAAAAATACGGTAGAGCCAGACAGTCCATAGAAGACAATATAATACGGCGCCTGCGCTTTGCATGCTGAATAACTAAGGCTACAGATACGCACTCAGAATATGTAACACTTACTGCTTTTCCACGGCAACAATGGTTAAGCGAACGCGCCTCAATGTTACGTTATGCGTGGATTGCCTGTCTTGTTTAAAGACTAGCCCAAACGTGTACAAGGCAATGCCGTGTGTGTTATTTTAATTATATGGCCTTTTCCGCCGTGTCTGTTCTTGACACTTGATACACACAGTAATTTAACAATCACATGTTTAGCAAGAAGCTATTATCTGTTCATTCTCGACTGTATGTTAGCGAACGCCACAAATATTAGTAGTTTGCAGGAGGATTTCAGCTGTCAATCGATGAAACTTTGCAAGTGCAGTAGCATTTTGTCATGTTTTTGTACGGAAATTAACGCTTCGATGATAATAGCCCCAGAACATATCAACAAAGCAAACAGTCACGGCCAGCATCATAAATGTGAAGATAAATCTAAATAAACTAAGGCCAGAGCATCAGTACCAGGTTAGCACACCCAGCCATCAGAACGATTAAAACTACTCTTCGGGGAATGTAACAAAATGTAATACGCCCTATTCTTAATATTAAAAAAAAATCGTGCTGACTGTGACCTTCAACCGCCACTAACACAGGTAAGTAGATTATTAAATTGCTATTACACATTCCTAATAACAAATTTAATTCGTATTAACTTGTCATTAAATAAAGCAGCAACATCTCCCATCCACTGAATCATATTTACACAATATTTTGACTACAACGCAGCATTATTTTCAGCGACAAACGCCAGTGTCGGTACCGTCTTCACATGCGTTCGCAACAAGAGTTGTAAAAATTCCCCTTAGCTCGTCAGCGTCCCTCCATCCGCATGTATTAAGTCGTGTTCTGCGATACAGATCTTCATTAAAAATGCATATGTCTTATTGGAATATTTTACATAGGCCTAAATGTGTATCTACTTCAACTGTCACAAAAATCGGCAAGCTAGAAGTTTTCTTCCTTGGGACTTCGCGGAAGCTGAGAATTCAGATTTTCTAGGACATGAGTCTCCAACCTCTTTACGGAAAAGGGCCACACCCGTTATTGTGGGCTGGTTCGCGGGCCGCACGTGGAAACATTAGTGGTATACCTGTCTAAATTATTGTGACAAGTGTATGTTTTATTAGTTCATCAATCACACCCAACAAGTTGTATTACACACTTTTTATTTGGCAACTATTTTCGGCTCCCGTAAAGAGCCATCATCATGCCGTTAATAAAAACTGAAAAATGGAAACCCTGTATGTTCCTACAGCATACAGTAAATTTTGAGAAAACCTAAAGGGATGAGACCTAGGCATGGATGGGCGGATTATATAAAGACGGATCTTAAGGAAATCGTGTGTGAAGTGAGGAACGGAATTTCTTCAACAGCTCAGTAACTGTTTCTAGGAAACGCTAGTCCGGTGTACGTACCATAATTAAACAGGCCCCACTACTATATTACAAGAAGTTAGATAATGTCAGCTTTGTTCCAGCTGCGTTTCGAAGACTGAATACAGACTCATAAAAAGATCATGTTTCCTTCACATCGCACAGTTTAAGAAATAATTCTAAAAATGGATATACAGATCGCAGTTACTTCACAATATCTGTGACATAAAAACGGATTAAGTCGTTAAGTTTCTTTTAACTTGCATTCTTAAAAAGCCAAATGCAGTAGTAACAGCTGCAATACAATGACCTTGATCCATTTCGTGGCAACGAACGATCAGCAGCCAGACGACGTGCAGCGATGTCTGATCAGTAGTTGACGACTACACACAGACCGCACAGTTCGCGGTTCGACAGTGGAAAGCTGTACCAACCAGGTGGCAGGCAGTTCAGGCATCGTCCGACTGCTGTAGAGGGCAGCCATACAGTATCAGTATTACAGTACAGCATACAGCCCATTGTTGAGCATAATGCGTATTCTGTGCACTTATATTTGATGTCTACAAGGCAAACTACTTCAAAAATACCTAATCTCAATAAAGCAGATTGTAATCTAACACAAAAGAGGCTATACCCATTATTGTATTGTATATCTATAGCACTAATATACCAACCATCGCAATAGCGACCGTCTGCTCAAGCGCAGTCCCACCTTTCACAACAGTTCTAGCTACCAATTTGCCTTCGTATTTGTAACTGCTACCAACTCAGCCATCTTATACTACCATAACATACACAACTTCAGAACAACAAGCTATTCGTAACTACTACCAATTCTGATGCATGCAAGAAGACATACATCATGAAAGAGCGGAAAGACTTACCCTACCTTCCCCTGGTGACGCAAATCAGGTTCCGTCAGCACATTTGCACGGAAATGAAAGTGTAACTTAAACTTGTGTAATTCGTAATTCATAATTCATAGCACAATCCTACGGTCCATCTATGTCATTAGTCACACGTAGCCACAGCAGACTCAGCAGAAATTATGGGGAAAACGGTATAACTCATTAATAAACAGCGAAATGAGGCTTGCTTCAGGGGGATGAAATATACACGATGAAACGTAGACTGATGTCTTCTTTTCGGATTTAATAGTAGTAATTCTATCACCACACTATGATGGGCAGTAGAGGAAACATTTAATTACTGTTTGTTCCAGAATATGAACTATGGACAATCCCGGTTTATTACTGCTGAATGAGTACATTAAGATCAGTGACATTAACACTTCATGCTGTTCATAATAAAATGGCTACAGGTTCAAATTTAGAAACTAAAACAATGGCGATGGTAATTACCTTGCAAGAATTCGGAACAGAATCGCTGCCCGACCATTTCTACAGTAAAAACATATTTTACAACATTATCTTCCAACGACTGGTTCATATCGAGACAACTGTCTCAAATGGGCTGTAAATCTAACAGATATTCTTCTAGAAACTGGTGAGATTGGATATTACTGCTTATATCTCACGTCATAGTAAGGAGAGGACGACGAGGTTCAGTGAGATGTAATACAAGTTACGTTCCAATACGTTTCAGACTCCGAACATTTATTTGGCCCTCATGAACAGCAGGTTATCACCAGCAGAAAGCAAAGGGCACAGCAGTTGCGCGGACAGACTGCAGCTCTGATGAAACACAAGGGAACCCAAGCGTATCTAATTTTGCTGTCCTACAGCACAGCTTTAGAGGCCTACAGGTATTATTATTATTACTATTACTATTATTAGTTATCGACTTTACGCAGGATATTTACAATTACATATCTGAAACAAGCCACATTTCTAGGGTATATAGTGTTGCAGCTGTTCTGTAGTTACAATTTATGGTACATGTAATTCAGTGCAATGCCCAATATGGCTGTTTTCTGTTTATTATTATTATTACATAAACAACGAATCGGAAAGAAAAACGAAAGGAATTGACACGTCTCTTCTTACCTGCCTTCTCTACATGAAATCCCCAAACGCAACTTCCTAACATTAGCGACAGGATGCTTATAATACATTCACACAACTTCAAATTCTAAACCGTGGGACAGAGAAAATATAAAGTACGAAAATGCTGAGATGTATCCAATCTGATAGTAACAGATCTAGACCAGCAGTAACAACAGCAGCAGTAGTAAAGTGGCGGCAGTAATGGCAGTTTCAGTAGTAGTAGTAGTATTAACAGTAGTAATATCAGATCGTATAGATCTTTTATTGTCTTCTGAAAACATTTCGCCTTATCCCGGGCCATCACGAGTCGTCGGCTTGTCACGCAGGAAGCAGTCTCAGAAGTTTCTGTAACTGTACGGGCTTGTATTTTATACGGGAAACTAGATTACAGAAATGGCCACATTCGTACATTACATTCAAATCAAAGTAGCCAACCGTCTCCAGTTACAAGAGAAATTTGGCATGCAGTCCAGTGTATCCACTCTTCCAGCTTGGAAATTAGTCACACGTACTTCTGAGAGACATTCGCCTTCATTTTTATATCTGACAAAGTCACACAGTGTCCAAAAATAAAAATGGCTTCTTTTTTGGAATGTAGCCCCGCGTCACTCGGCGATTGGTGCCCGACGTTTCGAGAAAACGTGATGGTATCATTTTCAAGTATCGAAATGTCCAAGCTTCGACACTGCGGCCCTCGACGATGAGACCACGACGCTGTCTTCGATACGTCGGGCACCAATCACCCACTTACGCGGTGCCACATCTCAGAACAATGAAGACCGCAACTGCACTGCTGCAAGGTCTAAATAGAGGCAAGAATGACTTTGTTATGAAGCTGTACTGTGAACTGCATTCTGTTATTGTTACTGTAGCCGAGTTTGCTGAGGTTACCTAGTTATACAAAGCGTCATAGCTCATTTATGGTAGATATAAGCAAGCTGTTGTTTGACCTCTCAAGGCGGGGACACAGGTACCTAGTGCGGGAAGTGTGACGCAGTCAAGGTGAACCAGTTTGTTCTGAGACCAAGACAAGCACAATTACTGTTTCTGATTATCGTCTTACAGGTTCTATAAGGCGCTGCAATTATGAGACATGAATAACTGACACCCGTTCGTGAATTTCAGTTGAAGGCACTGCAACACAAAAAAATTACCCCAGGCATTTAGACTTGCGTTCCAATGATACACAAGCCGGCATAGAATTCCTCGCGTTGCTGCTCAACCACCATAGCACAGTCTTCTGCATGTCATCATCCGACGTGAATGTACAGCCTTTGAGGGATTCCTTTAACGGTCTAAAGACGTGAAAATCGCATGGAGATATGCAAGGTGTTTGACACTTCCCACAGCATGCCATTCAGTCGCTCCTGAACTCTGTCGGCCACAGGTGGACGGGCACTGTCGTGTAGCAGGACGAAGCCTTCAATGAATTTACCCACAAGAGGTCATCTTCGGACCGTTAACGAAAGTCCTGAAAGTCACTTCGGACGACGACGTGCAGGATGCTGTGGCACGGTGGTTTAGGTAGCAGTCTATGGAATTCTTTGCACACGGGATATGCCGGCTTGTGCATCAACAGGGACTCCTGTCTAAATGCCTGTGGTGACTTATTCTGACGCAACAGCTGTACCCGTGAGCACCCTCGAATGGGTGATACACATACCTGAATACCTGATACACATTTCGAAACCACGTGCATGCGGCGATATATACATACGGAGGCACTTCACCCAAAACTAAGTTATACAGTATTTATTAAGATGTAAAGTAAAAAAAAAAAAGTGTACAGTTAATTTTACTCCCATCGAAAGCTTACATTTCTTTAATAAGAAAAATGTTTATAAATAATCCGCCATGTTTTGATTCATTAATAAATCATATTCAGGGGTTCATATAGTGATAACACATTCTATCACCTGTTTCATTTAAACATATTATAATAAAATCTTTTGGAAGTAACATGTCCTACGATTATAATACGTATATTTACAGCGTGCATTAACCTGTATACTTAAGTCAGTTGTACAGCTGTATTTGACGGTACTACTCTTATGGTTAATACTGTTACAAAGCTTAATTTGTAACCTGTAGTGCTGCAACATTCAAATGTAATTGCCCATGATGCACTAAGAACAATCTAACTGCACTGTAACTACAGTTCCACAAGAAGATAATGTGTATTCATTTGTGTGTTGACAGCATATGCACAGTGCGACCCACACCTATTTCTGTGATAAACATATGTGTGGGACCATCGTGAATGAAGAAATCCCAGTACCTGAAGACATTCGACGCGACTTTGTGGAAGTACGTTAGATTCTGCTTATCTGCAAGTCGGACGAAGGTACGACTCTGCCGTGTCGTTAACCTTAGTTAATGTGTGTATGCACTGGCGTGTGTTGTGTTCTTCCGCTACTGTCGACTTCTATTGCAGTGTGCTGTGTTGGTGATCCGATAGTGGACTGTGGGCGGTTCAGGTTCGACTGTGATACACAGCACTCGGTAAACACGAATATAGTTAAAACAGAAGAAGAGAGGTTTACTCAAATAACATCATACATTTTCGACACTCTGTAGCTTTAGAACTGGTGCGCGTTATATAAACGACAGAACATTCCAACAATTGGAATTTACACGCAAGAATGTGAGAACATGGACCACTACTGCAGGTTGTGCAGCTAATCACACATATAGTTAAACGTGAATACCTGAGTAACTAGATGAGATCTGCCCTCTTCTGGGATATTACGCGGCGTCGTGTGGTAATTGTTTACCGACGTTTCGGGACAACGAATCAGTCCCAACTTCACGGGTCAAGAGTCTGAGTAGGAAATCAAGACTTGAGTAACTATTTTTCAACCTTGTCATGCAAATGCGAATTTTGGTCTTGATTTATTCTAAAAGATAAAGATGAAAATTCCCCTCTTACAGATTCTAAATTAATTATAGAACACTAAAACAGTGTAGTGCATTAGTTGGAATGAAATAATTATTTAATTACTGAAATGCACGGTATGTATAATATAAAGATTCTAAATTATTTGTAAGACTGTGTGAGGACGTTGCAAGAAGTCTGATGGATCGACCCCTCCACATTTCCCTCGTGATGTTACGCTTCCTACTCCTGCATGCTTCCCTACTAGCCCTTCTGTACACACGAATGTTGGTACCCTATAGCACTGGTTGACCTAGGCCAGGAGGGGTTAAAGGAAAATACAACAGCAGGAAGGGGGGGCACGCGGTGGCGCAGTTGGTTGAGGCACTGCGCTACAAATCGGAACATCGCGGGTTCGATTCCCGATGGTGTCACTGGAATTTTTCATTGACATAATCGTTTCGGTCGCACTATGGCCCTGGGGTCGACTCAGCCTCTAACAGAAATGAGTACCAGGAATCTTTCCTGGGGGGTAAAGGCGGCCGGTGCGTAGGGCTGACAACCTTACCACCTTCATGTGCCTGCCAAGGCCTGTAATGGGATTGCTTTACCTTTACCTTTACAAGAGCAGGAAGAAAATGGGCATATCCAGCTCAATCATTCCCACCCAACAATAGGGCACATTTCCATGTGTGTCGGTGTGTAGTACAGTAGTTCAGACCACACGAGTCCATCATATCGCCAGAAATAACCAATGGAATGAACTGTCGCCGCAAATGTGGGACTTGGTTTTCACGTGCGTTCGCGAAATTGCGAAAAGCGACTATTAGCTTCGTCATGTCTGTCCTATCTGTCCGTACGTCCGTCCGTTTGTCTGTCAGCATGGAACATCTCGGCTCCCACTGAATAATTGTATGAAATTTGATATCTGAGGATTTTTCGAAAATCTGTCTAGAAAATTCAACTTTCATTAAAATCTGACAAGAATAACGGGTACTTTGCACGAAGACCTCTGTACAGTTACGATAATATCTCGCTAAATTCTTCTTAAAATGAGATATGTTTCAGACGAAAGTTGTAGAGAAAATCAAAACACATTTATGTTCAACAACGTTTTTCCTAAAAACGTGCCGTCTATGAGATAATGTGGTAAAATATGGTAGAGCCAGACAGACCACCGATGACATAGTAAGGCGAAGAAAAGATGCAATAACACAGACACTCCCTCATAATATTTCATACTTATTGCTTTTCCACGGCAACAATGGTTACGCGAACGCGCCTCAATGTTATGTTATATACGTACATAGCCTGTCTTGTTCAATGTTTATACGTTTACGTAGTTAATTCAATTAGTGGCCTCTTTACAATGTCGGAACTACCAGTCACAAGGATTCTTCAGATGACTTTAAAAGTGTAGTCGATATAGTGAGTGACTAGGCTAGGGGCTGGACGACGGAGGAATTGTGATGCGATTCCCGGCAGGGGCAAGAAAAAGGGTTTTCCTTTTTCAAAGTATTCACACCGGCTCTGGCGCCCACCCATCCTCCTATTCAATGGGTACCCAGGGCCGGGGCGAACTGACCACTCACCTCCATCCAAGGCTGTGGTTGAGAATGCGTGGAATTATACATCCACTCCCTCAACACGCCTTTATGGTATGCCCAGGGACTTTACATTTTTTACCATAGTGTTATAGTTGTCACATTAGGGATGGTAGTACTGTGGTCTCATCGTTGTGGTCGTGAACAAGAATGACACCTTGAATGGATGACCAGCAACACCCGACCCGGCACTGACCACTATTTCCGCGTTCGTTGCAATAGGCACGTAACCAGTAAGGCACATTCCGACCTATGAAACGTCATCGCTGTCGGTAATGACTCTTCTGCGTCACTTAACCTTTAACGTACGGACTTTTAAAAGCCCCTAGTCTCCTGCTGGCCGGACTTTTTCGGGCATTTAAATCTTAAAATTGCAGACCTCCACAAAAACAGATATATTTTCCGCTCTATATAACATAAAATTATGAAATAAAAACTGTTTGAAAGAGAGTAAATTTCTACATTTATGGACGAAGTGTCAATTTTTAGCAATAAAACGTACTCGCGGAACTTTCTGATAAATTCAAAAGTTATTTAGTGTAATATATTTTATGTCACTTCTGTGGATTTTTATTGTACTTACCCCTTGCTTTACACCCTAGGAATGTGTGATGTTACGTTCACAGAAATATACAACCCTTATTTGCACCGGCAAATGTATTCTGTTCCATCTGTACAACGATATGTGTCGACTCACGCCACAACATTGAACGCTGCTCTCTGTGTCTAGCGACTCAAGTTCACACGCGTATGCCACTTCTAGAAGCAGTTCACTATGCACAGACCAATGTAGTCTTCTACTACAGTAGGTTTGATAGCACGGCCAGATTCGTCAGAGAAATTGCCTTCAACGGGAGGAGCGTGTATGTTCGTGAGAATGTAAACATCACGCGTATCTAATTTCTTCGATCGTAATATCAGGTGGCTGTGCTGAAGTGCTTGCTGTGTCTTTGGATGCCATATACTGATGAAAGTAGCGATTCGTGTCATCTAGTGTAATTTGAAAAATCTGCCTGAAGAAGAGAATGAAGATTGAAAAGGGAGAGGATTCTGCATTTATATCTGAGGCAGCTGATCGGCTGACGCCATTTGGAGGTCCAGTGAAATCAAAGACATTTGACGAATCCCCGGCTCTTCTAGCCCGAAACGTAACTTCGGTTTCCTCAGTACTATCTTCGTCTTCTGAGGATGAGGACTGCACACGAGATTCCATAAGTTCGTCTGTCTCTACCAATTCCTCCAGATTCCTCATCCATCAGTACTTCCTCTATTTCGTCTGACTGGAGTGGTTTTGAATATCCAGCTCGCATCTGAGGTTCCATTTCAAGGGGTCCCAAATAAACCGAATAGATGAAAGTTATTGGCAATTCACCACTGATAAAAAATGTGTCTATCAAATAATGATTGGGTCACTGGGAAAGTAATGCAGATGAAACTGTGTCAGTAAACACTGAAGAACAAATAGAGATAATCAGTAATGAGTACTTCCTTACAATCCGCCACTGAAGTTATGCAATATTTACCAGTTCGGCGCCGATAAAGTAACCTCAAACACGACTGTGAAAAATACCACCTGAAGCTTTGTCAATAAATGTTACAAAAAATTGTGGATTGAAGTACATAACCAATCCGCCACTGTCACACTATATATATGCCAGTCCGCCAATGCAAAACAATATCAGATACACCACACTGATACGAAAGCTGCCAGAAGACTAAACTTGAGCCCTTCCTGGTCCAGCTTCTACGTTTCAACGTCGTACAATGGTCTACTGTATTTCGCCTGCCACCTTCTTCAGCTGATAACCAAAGGTCAAGTTCGGTCATAAATAATATCGAAACCCGGACCGCCATAAATGACATCATTGCTCATGACGAATTCCAGACCTGCTGGTGGGGCCCTCAATGGGTTTGTTTGGGTTTCCTGCTACAGCAAAACTGTCAGAGCTGAAAAACGTCACGCGTGCACAGCGTTAGATATATATAACATTCGGCCACTGGGGAATGCAGGCTGCGTTAGATATATCTAACATTCGTACTTTAAAGGTTAAACTCATGGAAGAACTTTCTACATGCGGTCCATTAGTCATCACAAGAACGCCCTCAACCAACCAAAGTGCTAACTAAGGGCGGAGACTTGCGCGGAGCGGAGCGCAAGTCGACGTCCCTTGGTCTGTTTAGCCATTCCTGCGTTTTACCGCATCCCTGGGCTCAATAACAGACACTTTATTGTATAACTGTGGATTTGGCTTACGCTAACGGTTTATAGTCGCCGATCCCAGTGGCCGCTCGCTTACTGGCATCGTGGGTTCGAATGCCGATCCCAGTGGCCGTGCGGTCTAAGGCGTGAGTCTTCGGCCGCTCGCTTGCTAGGATCGTGGGTTCGAATCCCACCGGGGGCATGGATGTTTGTGTTGTGTTGTAAAAAGACGGTTGTGGACCGTAAGTGACATGAAAGGACGAAAAAGGACTAATACAGAACAAAAAAAAAAAAAAAATCCCGCCTAGGGCATGGATGTCTGTCTGTTGTGAGTGTTGTGTGTTGTCAGGTAGAGGTCTCTGCGACGGGCTGGTCCCTCGTCCAGAGGAGTCCTACCGAATGTGGTGTGTCTAATGTGTGTGATCACGAAACCTCGAACAACGAGGAGGCCTAGGCCCCATCAGGGCTCTTGAGCCATAGAGAGAGAGAGAGAGAGAGAGAGAGAGAGAGAGAGAAGAATAAGAAGAAAAAGAAAAAAAAACCGTTTTTAGTCTCGGTTAAAAGCCGGGACCTGGCATACCAAAGACTACAGTTCTAAGAGCGCATAGTCTTCCTAAGTGGGGGGTATACTTTGGTTGGATGGCTCCCTGGGGGTTTGAACCCAGTGGAATTTTCCCTGTTATATTCGCGCGGCATCTAAAACCTACACATGGATGAAACCGCCGTTACCGGGGTGGGGGGGGGGGGGCTGGAGTGCAGGCCGTGCCCCGACTTATTATTATTATACCCTGGCATTCCACCTTACAACTGAGGAACAATCACGGAAAAACCTGTCAGGGTAGTCGAAAAGCGCCTAGCTAATCAGTACTAGGCACGATTCGGTGTCGTTTTGGCCACCGTTTTGGGCCTCGACATTTCTGCTGACCTGTCCCAGTAGCTTGAGCGCTAGGCGACGTGGGTCAGCCATCGGTCAGCGTAAATATCTGCCGAGTTGCTGAACTAAGGGGTTCCCCACACCACCTAACTTTGAGTCGTAACTCTCGGTTAGGGCTCTGATGTGTTCGGCAAAGAGAGGAACTCCCAAATCCTCGTTACTGATGTACCATGGTGCACCAGTAGCAATGCGAAGGCACTTGGATTGAAGAACCTGCAGCTTCCTGAGGTGGCTGCAGGAGGCGGACCTCCAAATGGGGCACGCATAGTCCATCATGGGCCGTATGAGCTGCTTATACAGCAGAACTCCGTTCCTGATGGACAGACCGCTTATCCTCTGTAGGAGAGAGCTAAGCAGACCCAGTCTTTGTGCAGCTTTCTTCCTGACCTGGACGATATGAGGCGACCAGGTCATCGAGAACACTCTCTTAGGTTCTAGTGTAGACCAGATGAATCATGTTTCTTTAACAACCATTTTAATATTATCCTACCATCTAAGATCACATCTCACAAGCAGACTTAAGGTGATAACTTTGAACATTTTCCTTCATCGTCGGGAGGCCGTAACTCGTGAAACCACACTTCAGAAGGAATATGTTCATATAATCTTTTCTTCTGTATTGTGGTGTAGATTCTTAATCTGTAGGTTTGGCCGTGCATTTTTCGTTCACCCCGTACAAGGACAACGTCATATGTAACAGAACCTCATAATTGCTGTGTGACGTGACAACTAAGTTACCACACACACACGCACTAGTTCGTTCAGTAACTTCAGCTGATAAAACGGAGGACAATAAAGCATAATGACACTGCGAGGCCTACTTCTTAAGACATGAAGCCTCACAGGACATTTCCAAACATACGTATATCCAGTAACATGCCAAGGATCTTTTAGCTCTGTGTAAATAATTTTAACACACAAGACTATTTCCTGAAAGTGTTGTTAGACAAGGAGGCTGGAAAATCAGACTTGTATTCGGAAGACATACGGTTCATATCTTGATATAGTCATTGATATAATATTGACATAATCGTAGGGTGTGTTGCCAATTATCCAGCACCTCGCGAAGATTTCGTTCCTTGCCCAGTGCACATGCGTTTTCCCATCTCTATTACAACAGCAATTCGGAATGCATGAATATGCAACTTCATCTTCCTTAGGAAAGGAATCGGTCTCAATATATGGGACTTGGGTGGGATGCAAAAAGGATCAGTCCTGACGGCATCACGCATGCCAGTGATGCTCAAATAAATATTTGTCGAAAAGGTGAAGAGACTTTGATTTCAGGATTCCGCCGCGATGTTGATGAAATCTGTGGTCCTTTGGGTAATTACACGGCGTCGTGTGGTAATTATTTACCACACGACGCCGTGAAAAGACTTGATATTTCCTAGTTTTGTATTATGCTTTTCTATTACACAAAGTAATGGTGCGGTGAGAATGCTACTGTAGGCGTGATCCGCTCAGTGCTGACAAGTTACATGACGCAAACCACAACACCATTCCTAATCACGACTCAAACTGCGCAATAAAAAGCCACGTCTCAACCAGTCAAGTTATTTTCAAACCGGGGAAAACAATCTGCACCACTGGGCAGAGAGAGGCACAAAACTGACGACAATGTTTGAATTATTCTAGTGCTGTTCTGAGTGGGGGTTATAACTATGAAAACTTCAAAGGTGTGAGAGAGTTTTTAAATAAAAAAATCAAAACTGTAACAGGCATGGTAGAACCTCTATCCACACATATTTTTCCTGTTTATGACCATACCAGTTTTAACAATTTTAATTGTTTTACGAACTTACGTCGTGTATATCTCTTCCTTAATATGTTTTAAAGACCAACTGTGAACCTGAGGATGACCTGAAGTAGGTCGAAACATGTAGTTCTATACAATAAATAGAATTTAGTTGTGTTTGGACAGATATTGATTTAATTGTTTGTACTATTAACAACACAACGGGATGACATTCTTTAAAAAATCAAAACTTTAATAAGACAGATGCATGAGTTTACAATACTTGAATCACTTTAGGTTTATTTTACGGCGCCAATATTGAAGATCATATAACGTCGAAAGTATTAATGCTGAATGATGAATCAGCAAGGATATGGAAGGAAGCGGTCGTGGGCTAGCGGGATAGGCCTACTAATCCGGCATGTGCCTGGTGGGATTGATAAAAACAAATGTGAGGATGGTCGGTGTCCCAACCGGAATTCGAATCGGACACCTCTACAGCGTTACTTCTGCACCAACCTGTTCGATTGCAGTATTTGAAACATCGTTTAACAATTAACGTCTGTGTCCGTTAAAAAAATCTTTTCCGTGAAAATCGTTACTTCTTTACGCAGACACGCCCCAACTTAAGCAATTTCAGAAACAAGTAATTTTTTAGATAGTAAGAAATGAAATAACAACGTTTTTGAAACCCGCGCCCAATTTTTTTCATACCGAAATGAAAGCCCAGTGAGACGAGCGTGGCGTAAGGATACTGCTAGGCGATAACACAGGCGGCGGGGCGGTCATGCTGCGGCCGATCGGGTTACAGTGTGTTGGAGTTTGGATTTCAACTGCACTCCCTTGTATATACATGTGTAATTTACCATATACGTAATCAATGCCGGACATTCCGGAACGCAGCCAGTGCGTAAGTCGGGGAGTGTCTGTAGTCGAAATCTTAGCGACACGTTAATTATTGAAGACGCGGAATCGCCTAGTGTTATCATGTTTTCCTTGTAAAATCAATTGAATGGTAATGCGTGGTGTTTTAAGAAGCTACGAAAATGATTAATGCCGGCCACACACGTTCAGGTAGGCCTGTCAGTTTTGCCTGCGCAGGCCGCCTGAAGAGAGGCGGCCGGATAAACTGAAGTCCCCACACACGTTCAGGTAGGCCTGTCAGTTTTGCCTGCGCAGGCCGCCTGAAGAGAGGCGGCCGGATAAACTGAAGTCCCCACACACGTTCAGGTAGGCCTGTCAGTTTTGCCTGCGCAGGCCGCCTGAAGAGAGGCGGCCGGATAAACTGAAGTCCCCACACACGTTCAGGCGAATCCCGCTAGTCTTGATCATGGCCTCAACAGACGACGACACGCTCGCTATTGTTGGCTTGCTAATAGCTATGAAGAGTAAAAATAAGCGCAAAAATAAGCGTAAAATGTGGTGTAAAGAGTGGTTACAAAAAAGAAACACGTATTCCCATGTAAATTTCTTGACTGAGTTGAAGCTGGCCCCTAAAGACTGGCATAATTATTTGCGAATGGATGAAGAAACATACATACAACTCCTTTCATTAGTGGCGCCATTAATTGAAAAGAAAAATACAGTGATGAGGAGGTTCTGACTGGCTTCAACACGTGCCCTGAATTGACGCCGTTCCGGCCGGCCGGCGGCCGGCCGGAACCTACACACGCTCCGGTACGCCTGCGCAGTCCTCCGGCCTGCCGGTTGGTCGAACGAGTTTTCGTATTTGCTCCGGCCGCCTGTACAGTTATAACTGAAAGGTGTGCCGGACCCTACACACGCTCCGGCGGCCTGTCGCAGGCATAACTGTGCAGGCAGAACTGACAGGCCGCCGGAGCGTGTGT
Source organism: Reticulitermes speratus (assembly GCA_021186555.1). Taxonomy (NCBI): domain Eukaryota; kingdom Metazoa; phylum Arthropoda; class Insecta; order Blattodea; family Rhinotermitidae; genus Reticulitermes; species Reticulitermes speratus. Next base: position 24,971,122 of record JAJKFL010000004.1, read on the forward strand.
GGCCGGCATTAGGAAGGCATAAATATCGGTTGCTTGTAACAGTGAAGGTCAGCTTCTCCACAAACGTGCCAGTAGTCCTACCTTCACATATTGCGTCCAACAGATATGAAACAGTCCTACCACCACTCCAGCCCCCGCGTTTCTTAGCAGAAGTCTCCATGAGAGAACAGTGACCTCCCACGCTAAAACAGCAGGCTTATTGACACAAATCACGGAAGTTTTTATATATTTCATTGAATTATATTTGTGTACTATAGGCTCATAGAACTAAATATCTTGCTAAGATACATGACAGTTTATAATAAATTTGTAGTTACTACTGTTCCTCAAAATGGCGCCTGTCCTCTCCTGATAAACAGAAAGTTTAATAGCTACAGTAATTACGCTATAGGTCTCAATACTAAAATGTTAATTAAAAAATAATACTTTTAAACGTACACGCTTTGTATGGACTAATGTGTAAGCCATGTGTTTTCAATGAGCGTTATATACGTCCGCCTCAGTCATGTGTCAAGAAGTATTAATTACTCCTCACATTAAAATGTTAGGAAACAGCAGTTTAACAAAGAAACGTGCAAGCATTCAAACTTCAACAAATCGCTGAAAAAATTAAAATGAATAGGTCTACTTAACCATATGAATAGCTTATATTTACAGATGACTGCACAGTATGCTTGACGTTTGCCTTTGGAATTACAGTATCAGCCCGTTAATGTGGCGTTAGTTTGTGAGCAGTATTTTAGCTTTATTAATAAAGAATTAAAGATAATTAATTATTCTAGGATATTCTACTCAGAATCATATTCTTAACAGCTCACCGTGAAGGCCAGTGGTCAGGCACGAAGATATTCCACCAGGAGGGTCTCTTGTGTCGATCTGACAGTTTTTCACCGGAACCTCCATGCCCTGCAGATCCTCCCATTACGCCTTTACGCCTCTTCCTCTCCATCTTGATATGCCAAGATTTTCGACGACCACGTTTGTCCACTGGACTTGTAGGACACTGTTCCATTATAATGGATTCCTCCAGGTCCACAAGCCCCGGGATAGAGGAAGTACTCCATTGTTTTGAGGAACCGGAATTCCGTGACGGAGAATTGTTGTTTTCTAGGACAGGAGCTGGCTTCTCCTTCATTCTGTCTCGTTCATCGTCGGATATGTGTACGTACCATTCTGTTTCCATGGTAATGGCCACAGAATTCACACTGTACTTACTATATATAAATTCACAAAAACCCGCGTCCTAAATTATTCACTGCAGGAACACAACAGAACTGCACTGGCGACATGAACTGCTATATCACACACTACAGGTTTATACGGGCACGACTGCTTACGATTGTTGGTCTCTGACTTGGTATTTATGTAGATGATGGAACGCGCAGCCGTCATGAATGTCTGGGGAATTACTGCACTCAGTAAGAAGCGGAGTTTCGTGACAGACGAAGTGACCTACCCCGGGATTTCACACACCACGACTGCTAAGAATCCATTGCTGTACGGGAACACAATACGAGCACAGCAAGTCATACTGGACGAAATTATTTAATCTCCATCCTTCTGTCATCAAAATTCAGTTCCTAGAATGTATCTTTATTTTTTGTTTACTTGTATCTCCGTAATGGCGCTGAGAGGACGAAGGTACAGTCTATGAAAAGAATTATGTAACTTGCGATCTGAAGTCGTTAACTGCACGCCCTGAGCTCACAGAAGGAACATCTGCAATGAGAATGTGGGTCAGTGTTACAGTGACTACCTGCTGACACGAGCCGCGAGCCACGTAAAAGGCAGTGCTACACGAATTACTTTCATATAACACGAACCACTCCGCCGTCTCTTGAAAAAAACGGCTGTTTCAAATCGTAACTGTGAATACACGGGCTTTCCTAGCGGGAAGGCAGAAAGGATAAGCTGCCTTTCGTGCTCCAAATCCGAGACCCCTCTTACAAACGAGCCCCTGGAACCCCATCACAGCGTTTAAGCCGTACATAAGGCATTAAGACATTTCACTTCAACTGATTCATGTTTCAAGGTTATGGTCGTTTAATGAGATGAGACTCGCAAATAGATATTCCAGGTAAATTACCCTTCATACCAATTAATCGTTTAAAGTCCAGTGGTAGCTATATGTACCGCCTGCTCTAAGATTTTGGCACACAGTGTACTTATGTGTTTCGTGGAATTCTCACAATAAATATCGTCTATGTCCCTATACAGCACTAACCAAATAGTCTTTATAATGGACAAGGATTGTACTGTCTGTGAGGTAGGAACTAAATTTATACAGTTAATTCAGAAGAAAGTCTTAAAAGGGTTAGGTAGCTATTTAAAACCATTTTTATTACACTGTATGACTTGCAACGCATGGTATAAAAACCTTGAACTACACATATCTCACTACCTGTTAACCTCGACATTATATTCGTGTTACGTTACATTTAAGTTTGTGACTTTAACTGACTTCTTTAAAAATTTGGCAGAAAGCTGTAAGACGGAATCATAGAAACGTCCTTGCAATGTCTGGAAGGGTGTGTATGGGTATAATAATCTCACTTCAAGTTGATAATGTTGACGGAGGGTGTAAATGATCAAAAAAAGTGCCATTACTGACATAATGACGCCAGAAAAATGTTGGAATCTAAGAATGTTCCTCTTTGTCAGCAAATATAGAAATAATTCTCAGGTAGAAATCCCGCTGAAAGGATAACTTGATTTCCGTTACAAGAGAAAGAAAGTTCAGCTACGAAACGAGGATAGGGCTCGAAAGGCTAACAGTGGCAGACGTTTGTAGAAGACGTTTCTAAACCGTGAACAAACACAAGCTGTAAACTCCTGAAGACTGCTAGTTACGTTTTGCCGTTCCACAGCACTGAATGTAATTAAAGAGCACACCAATGGGTATTATCCAGAGTCAGTTTCATGTAGCCCACACTACTGCAACTTCCTCCCTAAACATACAATTTAATATCGTCCTCCATCTACGCCCAAACTCTCAAGTAATTTCATTCCTTCACGTTTCCAAAAGACAATTTTGTATGAATTTTCCATCTCTCATGTAGCTGATAGCGATCGCTGAACACAATTCGGAAAGAACACTTGCTTTATATCTGACCAATACTAATCAAGTCTGCATGACGTTAAGTTGCTATTTCGCTCTTTAAAAGCGGTTAAGTTCAGGCTGCTGTAAGGCAACAAGACCCCGTCACACAATTTCGGCACGTCCGGATTGTACGTTATAGTCTGCGCCGGAAGAGTGCGAAGTGTGTTCCTGAGAATTATGACGTCACTTACCAAGTAAGACGTGCCAGAACGTGCCCGAGTTAGAATATTAGCCGGGACACCGGTTACCCTAAGATTTTTCTTGATTCTCCTAAATCCCTCCAGTCAAATACCGAGATATCTTAAATTAGGTCATTATCGAGTCACTGACAGCATTGCTAAATAAACTAGAAAGATTTAAGTAGATAAATTCATAATTATTTTTTCATGGCTTGACAGCCCTATTGGGCCTAGGCTTCCTCATTGTTGAGGTTTGGAGATCACACTCAGACACACCACACTCGGTCAAATGAACGGCCCTTCGCAGAGACCTCTGTCTGACAACACAGAACACTCACAAAGAGACAAGACATCCATGCCGCCGGCGGGATTCGAACCCGCAATCCCAGCAAGCAAGCGGTCCCAGACCTGCGCCTTAGACCGCGCGGCCACCGGGATCGGCAATTAATTCGTAATTACACGACAGTTTTTGGATAAAAAATCTAAACAAAATTATCAACAGCCAAGTTTTCGTAATAAAATTAGGGCATCTCCGAGACTCACGTCACGTTGCCCAATGGCTCTGGGAACCAGAGTTTCGGAACACCTAACGTAAAGGATATGCCCAGTAAATCACAGATCTCTACAGTTGCAACACTCCGAGATGTCATGTATGTGAGGCAAGTCTACCGCAATGAAAACTGTTAATGACGTATTATCATAAAAGTAATCACGAAGAAATAAAAACAAAACAGTACCAAATTTTCAAAAACACAGAAAAGAAACGCACGTGCAACTTGAAGGTATTCCAGCAACCATTTGTGCAAATATTCAATAAACAAACACGCTTTCGGTTCCGATTCTCACACACAACTGACATTTGTTATTCAAATAAGAATCCGGTGCCTGTCACTACTAAGCACGAAGTGTTATAACACAAAGAGATAGTTTTAAAAACTTTAAATGCTTGTAATTTGATGTATCGCAAATTGTTAATTGTGCACTATCACCAAATTACTGAACTATACACTCCAGATATAATACCATGGATGTGAAATACGGCATTCAGGTTATTTTAAGTGTCCAGCTTAACATCATTCCCAGACCTCACGGTTCTAGGGAAAGTTTCATTACACACTTAACACGTATGCACTCTCCCGTGTATACACATAGGTGGCCGAAGGGTTAGTTGACCGACAGCATTCTGATCATCATTTTGATGCCAATACAGAGTCTTACCGGCCGTTGTGAGTTCTGAACACGGTGGGTCTCATTTCGAAAAAGATCTATAAATTCAGTAATTAATAAACTTCTAACGTATTTCGATGTATATTTTACTAACAGTTTAACCGATTTTTGGGCCACTCTATATTACGCGATATGTTCTGATGTAGTTATCTACAACAGGGTGTTCAATGTACAGCTATTTTAAGAAAAGCGCACGCTATGAACCTGCTCATTATTGGCCTATGATATAGATTAGAACTCAGCCCTCTGAAGCATGAATTCATCTCAGTAATATACTATAAAAGTCAATTCCTAACTCACAGCTAACACACTACTTCTCTAATACACAGATCAACTGGTTAATGCTGTTAAATAAATAATAGGTGTTTCTTGTAAGAATCGAATAAATACACTGTGTGAGCAAAATTCAGAGTTCCTTTAATGTTATATCAGGTGGTACCTGTCGTTACCACTGAGCTTTAAAGAGTTAAACGATTAAAACTCGTAAATATGTACACAGAAGTTCTCAGTAACCGTTCACGTATGTCATATCGAGTCTATCGTACTATTTCAGGTTGCAATACAAGTTATCCCATATTTAATATCATTATGTCGCAATAGCATAACTTTGCTGCCTCATTTTTAAACGTTAACAACGTACATTTGCGGAGAGGGGGGCACAGGTAACAAAATGCAAGGCTGATACGCTAGTAACTCCATGGAATACGGTCCTCCTTAGTCGTTTAGTTGATCAAGAAATTCCCCAACCTATCACGGAACAGCAAGCTTCATTTCCATGTCCACAAGAGTCCACAGCTGGATCCTATCTTAAGACAGACGAACCCAGTTCACTTTTCCACCTCATGTCTTGAACAACCATCTGATTTAAGCCTAGTCTACCGTCAGTGTTTCTGGCCAGGACTGTGTACGCATTTGGCATCTCTACCACGTTGATTACTAGCGTAATTGTTTAGTTTCCAGTACGTAACATACTGTGTTCTTATATGCCTGGGAAAGGGGGTGGGGCAGGAAATGTCCGCGGAGTGTTATCATTTCTGAAGCGTTCAGCTTTGTTTTCCTTAGAATTTTAATTCGTGAAGAATTTCAAGTAAAACACTGAAACTACGAGCATTTCACACGTATCTTTCCACATTTCACACAATACGCCAAGTTTTCTCCGTTATTTTTGCAGCAGATTTACAATCGATAGCGACATTCTTTTGTTTTCCGCGTGGAAGGTTTCCGCCGTATCGTAGCAACATATTTACAATCGATAACGACTTTTTAGGCTCTTTCGCAAAGTTTCGAAAAGCGACTATTAGATTCGTCTTGTCTGTCCGTCCGTATGAAGCAATAAGCACCCACTGGACAGATGTTCGTGAAATCGGTGTTTTTTGCGTGTGACATTTTCCCCCTACCTTAGGAACGGACTCCTCGTACGTACATAGTAAACGGCAAGACAGTATGGCAGGAGTACGTGTCTTCAGGTAAAGTGCCCGTCATTTTTTTTGTCATATTTTAACCAAACATAAATTTTCTTGACAGAATTTAGCAAAAATTGTCAGTATAGAATTTCATGAATATGAAACCAGTGGGAGCCGAGCAGTCCCATGCGGACGGACAGACATGACAAAGCTAACAGCTGCTTTACGCGCCTAATAAAATGAAACTATTATCTTATGCCTTCTACATTTTCAGATATAAATCCTTTACAACATGTTGAATTACTGCATTATTTGTGCGACTCTCTGTCTGAAGCAGACGGTTTTGATGCTTCCAATTATTACAGAACACGACCTTTCCTCGGTATCTTTCCAGAGCGATACAGCACACGTTATTTGCTTGAATAAAAAAAAAATCTGAAGATTGTGTAAGGAACTCAGATTACAATTCAAGAGCATCAACTTACTGCAACAGTAGCCTATACAAAAGTTATCTCCCACAGTATGAAACAGACAAGCTGCATGTGTTCGTGTGTTCATGAAGTACTTTACACGCAACAACATTCCTCGTATGTGCTAACACTCAGCAAGCCTACCAGCCCAGCAGGTCAACAGCGTTCAACCGACTACGCGTTCATTAAGTGCCATGGATATTTCTCTGCTGAAAATGCTTTACTGGCAGGATTTTCTACAGGACGCTGAACATAAAATATTTACTTGGGGCCAGGTGCAGACTGAAGGGTGGGCAGCTGAGCGCCTGAGCAGCAGCAATCCAGCACAACGGTCTGAACCCCACGTCTCTAGGGACTGTGGGCGCGTTATCGAGGGGGCAGGGGGATTATTGTGAATTTTATGCGGAGTTGTTTCACACGCATACAAAACTTTCATTGCAGTGCCTGCATAGTACTGACTGATGATCGTAAGACCTTCTTCGCGTCATCTGAAACGGCAATTTCATTTCTTCGCTGGAAATTTCTGGACACAAAACTGCGGTTTAGGGGGACTCTGATGTTTCCATTGCATTTGTTCCCCTGACTGGTTTTCGATTCCCAGGAGGGACCCTACATTTCATGAGCTGTCACTCCTCTGGACAAGTTAGCTTTCGTGGCCTGTTCAAGAAGATCGAAACTTGTATAACAACTTTCACATAACTGTCTCATAGAATCAAAATTCTGGAAAGCCCACGAGAAATAAATTCAACTTGAAACCCTGAAAGACTGACCTCGTAATTGTACTCAAAAAACAGCAAAAGCAAGAAGAACATAAGAAACGCGTACAAAATGCTAGTCACGGAACCTGATGTGAAGGGACCACTTGGTAGACTGGAGTGTATACAGAAGGATGATATTAAAGCGCATCTTAAGACATGAGTGTAGTACTAAAAGAATTCGCCTCGATTCGGGTTATATTAAATGCGGTGAATTTCTTGGACAGTTGAAACACAATCAGTTTGTCATGAATAATACTTCTCCGTGAAGTTATAATATTGTTAAAAGCCGTTCACTCACCCAGAAATATCTAGTTCATGGAATAAAATTCTGATATGACGATATATCATCATAGCTCAGTTTGTAAAAATGACCCCACCAGAATCTATTACGGGCCTATCTGAACTGGTAACAACTTTTCTGTTGATTTTATAGTAAGTGTATCTACGAAGACTATCGTAAACGTTTAGATGTATATACAGTTACGAATCTCCTTCAGAATTTCGTCTTCTTTAGTGACAAATTTACTTACTGGTAAGTATTAATATCCTGTCAACCCCAGACACTGAGACAAAAAAAAAAGTCTAAATCTGACGTCAGTTGAGGCAGACAGCTGGCGGATGCATTCAAGAGACACATCTATGTTACAGCATGCACACTTTTGCCGCTTTTCGCTTTCATACTCAAGTGAATACGAGTAACTGATTATACTAGTAATGTCACTTTACTGTACAAATCGAACATCTTGACAGCTTACCCCACTTCGAATATTTCCCAAACTTAATCCGGGTTTCCAGCCAAAACCCTGTACAGGACGTTCAAGACTATATAATTTATTGATACAGCATCTGTGAAAGTAAAAAAGAAAACAACTTACGAAAACTAAGCGCAGACGGAAGGATGGTTAGGTAGTAAGCGAATCGGATGTGAACTGAATTCATGTGGATCGGGATAGGGTCCATTAACGGGATCTTGGACGCATGGTAATGAACCTTCACATTCCATAAAATGTGGGTTAATTTCTGGACTTGCTGAAGGTCCTCTATCATATCGAGAAACGCTCATCACCTGGACACCGATTACAACAATTCTCAGTTAGCAATGTCTGCCTGCCTGCCTGCCTGTCATGCTAGCTGCTGTGGTATTTGCCAATTTTTCTCTTCTGTGGTGCAACGCGACTCTAACCGTCTCGCCCTACTTCTCAAGAAAATGAATCCGCTCGCTCACTGCCCAGTGAACCGCCTGTTAAGAGTGTCTCAAAAGTTAAATTTCACTTTCGAAATCTCTTAAAATTACAACATATAAGGTACACATAGAACGGCCGAGAACCACTGACAGGTAAGACTAACGAACCCTCCTCTTGCGCTTGATTTGGAGTCGGGAGGACAACGCCTGGGGATATCCAACCCGGAGACAGGTTACAGTATCCCTTGGAAGGTTTGACTCAGTCCCTGAATGAAAATGGAGAAACAGAACCTTAAGACAAGATATGGCTGCCATTCAACGCCATATACAGTGTATGAAACTGATAGTAAAATGTCTGTACGAACCACGAAATAGGTCTAATACGTCCCTTTAATAACTAACATCTTTCCATACACATTCAATATATGGACAACATACGATAGTACATGTGGAAAAGTAGCAGTAAAGTTATGCCTACGTAGCATATATCGCAAAAGGCAAGACAAGACAATGGCCGAATAACATTTAAATGTATCAATACAGACACTGCAGAGCAGTAAATACAATTGCTTATCAATAAAACACAGCGCCATGTTTTAAAAACGTAGCTCAGGATAGGGACAGGTGGCGGGCTCTTGTGAGTGCAGTAATGAACCTTCGGGTTCCATAAAACGCAGGGAATTTCTTGACTAGCTGACGACCTGTTAGCTTCTCAAGAAGGACTCTGCTCCATGGAGTTAGTTAGTTAGTTAGTTAGTTAGTTAGTTAGCTACATGTTTCGCTTTTTGTCAAGCCACCATCACACTACAATAACATAGACAGGTATTTGTGTGACGACCTTAAAACTTAAAATGGGGGGTTGATATCTCAAACGTGCATTAGCGTTGTTTACAAAACTCGTTTTTGAACAAGTCTTACATAAACAGTAGTTACGTAACAGGGCATCGCATACAATAAGGGATATCAATATTTCGTAATACTATAATAATTACATAATAAGGCCTGTTCAAGCCGATTTTTGTAAACAATGCCAATGCAAGGTTGAGACCCCAACACCATTTTAAAAGGTTTTAATTTCATCACACGAATGCCTCTGTATATTTTACTGTAGCCTACAGCTTAACAAAAAGCCGAAATATGTAGCAACGTCTACAAAACAAAGAAATTAGCTTTATCAATAAATAGTTGTGTTTGACTGCTCTCAGCTGTCTGTATCCCTATATTAAACATAATGGCATGTTTCAAATTCAGCTCATATGTATGTATAAAAGTGAAAAGATGTTAGGAGACGTACACCCTACATCCACTGAAGGGCATATACAAACCAAAGAACAGCATACCCTACAGGTAATGCATGACACGTAGAAATGTGTAGGAACTACCAACACCACTAAAGTAAACAGCATAGCTGTGCGAAATGTGAGACTTTCACAACTGTTCTATAAAGTTTTTTTTTACGTTGTATTCACCGTGCATTCTGATATCACTCAGCAATTAAACCAACAAATGTGCTTTATTTCTTAAGCATGTCCACTAACCCTGCATAAGTTTCGGCTGCAATACAGCCATCATCAGGGGTTCAAGGTCACGTTCACTTCAACATTCTGGGCTCGGACACTACTTGTATACAAACCAATTGCCAGCAATTTTTAATAATTTTTTCATGACTTTTAATGACATTGTATTATCATCTTTTACGCTTATAACTCAAAGATGTAAGCAATCTACGCCAAGATATTTAAAAGAAACTGTATGGTTGTATAAACGAAAACAGTGAGTGTTATTAACTGCTAATAGAAACTTTACATACATTGTGGTGTATATGTAGTGATACCAAATGGTTTCGTGAATGTTGAAGTGAACGTGACCTTGAACCCCTGATGATGGCTCTATTGCAGCCGAAACATATGTAGGGTTAATGGACATACTTAAGAAATAAAGTGCATTTGTTGGTTTAATTGCTGAGTGTTCTATGAACGGGATGTTAAAATAAGAACTGCTCCTTGCCTTTCAAGTTTCGATGACTTACAAGGTGAATCCTGCGAACTGATTTCTACGTAACCTGCGGCTAACGTTAGAAATTCCATAATTTTAATATCCAACTTCTTGTTTAACTATTTAATATTGTATTCACCGTGCATCTTGTATAAATTAAAATTGAAATTAAAAACAACTTGATGCACCTTCACTATTAAAAATTTTAATAGTAGATTAATTAACTCTTAATTAACCCCTGAAGATGGTCAGGTACCTGACCGAAACATGTCGGGTTAATTAAGAGTTAATTAATCTACTATTAAAATTTTTAATAGTGAAGGTGCATCAAGTTGGTTTTAATTCTAATTTTAATTCTTGTTTAACATTTGGGGAAGGCACTTTAGTTCCCATATCTTGGTCATACGTGTTATTTCTCACGGTTCAGAGGAGTAGTTTCTTGCGAACGCTGCTCTTTAGCAACCTCTTTTCAATGTTACAATTTTAACAATATATCCTGATATCTTCTAAGTATGTAAGTGAAATCAAACACATTTTTTAATCTTGCAGTTCCTTCTCCGACGTATGATTTCGAAGGTAAGATACTATCACACATACATACATATATACATACACACATACTCATATTTTTTAGCACTGTGTGTCTAATCATGGGAATGTAGCAGTTCACTTTCACTGAAACACTGCGCCGAAAAAAAATTTTATACTTCACACTTTACCACTTCTTCTGCAACACACAGTTTACTAGTTTTTAAATGCATAAAAATGCCACATGAATTTGCACGGAATTCGAAACTCTGACACTTTCTGGCGAGTTTCTATTGTGTTAGGCAGCATCTAATGGAACGTGCAGTTAAGTTTTAAACCTGAATTCCACCTGAAAGTGCCTTAGAAAGGCTTTAGAGATGGAAGGGCTGTTGAGAATTATTATATTGAGACAAGATGGGGGAAACTATAGACTCATTAAATTAACACTATGCTATAATACCTCTTTCGAAGTATCGAATAAGCAAATTTGGAAATCAATTCAAATAAATCTCGAACGTAGAGGGAGCCTAAAATTACGGAATGCCAACCGCTATTAGGCAAGACGCAAGCATATCTTATAAACACATTACGGCATATACTAATTTCATATTGTAACGAAGTTAAAAACTCGAGTTTCGAGTACAAATAAGACTTTCTATAAATAAGTGAAATATGGCCTTTTTACGAGTCATTCATGTTCCCTTTTTATTTGAATGATATCTCAATCATATCGTTGCATAACATCATCTTTGAAGAGAGAAGGTGCTTCAAAAGCTAAACGGGCAGTGTCTCTGTGTTGGAATACTGCGCACTTCTTTTTTATTTCACACTGAACGCCGCTTGTCACTTTACCGCCAAAGGCAGGCCCACTTTGAGGAAAAAAAGTTTCAGCTCATGGGCAAGGATTACCGTAAACAAAAAATAATTGTCTAAACTTAGAAGGCCCTTATAATTTCCGTTCCTCCGAATAGAGAATTTTATATTGTATTCAAAATTCAACAGCTCTCCCAATAAGGATTACGCACGTCGTTACTTCTGACGCTCTTCTTTTCTGCGTGACCGACGTTATGTAAAACGGTCGGACATGCAATAGGCCTGTTGGACTGACTGACTGACTAATTAACTAACTAACTAACTCCATGGAGCAGAGTCTTTCTTGAGAAGCTAGCAGGTCTTCAGCTAGTCAAGAAATTCCCCGCATTTTATAGAACCCCAAGGTTCATTACCGCATTCACAAGAGCCCGCCACCTGTCCCTGTCCTGAGCCATATCAATCCAGTCCATGCACCCCCCATCCCACTTTTTGAAGATACATTTTAATATTATCCTCCCATCTACGCCTGGGTCTTCCAAGTGGTCTCCTTCCCTCAGGTCTCCCCACCAAAATCCTGTATGCACCTCTCCCCTCACCCATACGTGCTCCATGCCCCGCCCACCTCATTTTTCTTCATTTGATCACCCGAATAATAGGCCTGTTGGACACACATGCGTTAAGCGATAAATACTACGACTTTGGAATCTCACTATACAAAGCCCTCACGGCGAGCTTATTTAAAGGGAGCAAGCGAGTCACATGATTGCAGGACTCAATTTAAAGGTTATCAAATATTTAAAGCAGCTTTGACTTCCTATACTGTCTTAGCAATTCATAAATCACTCATCATAAACGTACTCAAACACTAATATCAAACATCACATCCCGCAACTCGCTTTCATTCACAAATCGTAACAAACCACGGTTGCGGCGATAATGTTTAATCTTTACTGGTCCGACGTCGAGTTGGACTCGACAGCACTTTCCGTCGTACCAGGTCCAATATCGAGCTCAAATCGACATGTTATTTTTAATGCCTTACGTTGTGTTTCCTAAGCTCCTCTCATCGAATGCCCGCCTTTGAAATTCTAAATTTAGGGATTTTCTAGAAAATTAATTTTGGCCAGACTGTTAGAATTCACGATAATAATTTGGCCTGCAAAGCTTTAACTCCAGTAGCAAGACGGACAAACACCGCACGGAGTGCTCGTCGTCTGATTCGTGGACCGTGCCCGACTTTCTGCTGCAAGACATTGGTGCAATCACAACGTAAGAATGTATTACTCTCCTTTCTCCGCTTCATTCATTTTTTTTCCTATGGCTCAACAGCCCCTTTTCGGGTGCCTAGGCCTCCTCATTTCGAGGTTTCATCACACACACATTATACACACCACACTCGGTAGGACTCCTTTGGACGAGTGACCAGCCCGTCGCAGAGACCTCTACCTGAAAACACACAACACTTACAAGAGACAGACATCCATGCCTCCGGTGGGATTCGAACCCATGATCCTAGTAAGCGAGCGGCCGCAGACCCCACGCCTTAGACCGCACGGCCACTGGGATCGGCTTCATTCATTTTACTTACTCTTAATTAAATCTCAGAGCAAGAAACTGGCACTTTCTTGTGGAATTTTCTAACAAAATATGTATTAACAAGCTCAAGAAAGCATTATTTAGAGTCGCTGAAGCACAGAACTCTACAAGCCAGTGCGACTCTGGCACTCTTACTGACCTTAGGCTACAAACTTGCGCGCAACAGAAAAACAAAAACAAAAACAAACCGAACAAGAAGAGACATTAAGAACTTGAGGACTTAACATTTTGGCCACTTGTAATATAAACTGTTTATCGACCTTATGCTGGAATGAACAGCAGTCACTTCTCAGTTACTTGATAACAAATGTCTTCATACTGATAGAAGGCTGGCCGTTCTCCGACTTTACTACGTACAGAAAGTTTTTCACACTGTCATATAAAAGAGTTTCGGCAAAACATCTCCATCAGCTTATATGCTTCTTTTATCGGTGATGAACGACAGAAATGTGACTTATAACTGAATTTTTTCCTGTGACTCTTTTCTCTACATATATCGCCCGTTGGCGTTTAAAAACGATAATAATCCTCGGTACAATCAATTTAACGCAATGTGTAAGGAAACTTGTCTGATATTTCAAGGAAAGAAAGCAGAACTGAGCCGAGCAAGCCGGCTCAAAAGGTTAACGCTGTGACTTGTATTGGAGAAGAGCCTAGTTCGAATCTCGGTACACACACCAGGTATCTTAAATGAGGTTCTCGTGATTTTACTCAGCCTCCAGATAAATTCCGGGGCAGTAGTTCAATTAGGATATACTTGCTTCCTTCCAAATCATTTCCAGCCATTCAGCAATAATCCCCCTATTCGGCACTATGCAGTCTCACTGACGTCATAAAATAAGTAACAATGAGAAAGTAACAGGTAAAGTTCACCCTATAACCTGCCATGAAGGCACAGAAGGGGAGTAGAGGTACAGATCTACGTCCCTTTAACCTCAGCGATAGATGAGGTTTGGGAGGTTAACACCACGTCCCGGCCGCTTTATCCCTGGGAATGACCCAGTACCCTTGTATAGGAGGCTGGGTGGGACCCAGGGCCGGTCTGGACAGGTGCGGAAAAATTGACCCGTACCGGAATTCGATCCCCGGATCGTCCAACCGATTTCGCTACACCAACTACGCTATCCCAGCCCCCACTTTGTAGTAGTACATTAAACTAAATTTTGATTTCGGCTTTTGGATATTAACAAGTGGGTATGGCAAAGTAATCTGAGTACACGAAACGAGAGCGCATGCACGAACAGAAACGCTACATTCCTTCCAGCGCACAAGAAATGTGATCACGGTAAGCCTGAACAAGAACCGACCGTCCAGCATATCCTATAATGAAATACGGTGTTCTTTTACTTCATGACTTCTAAACGCCCTCCACTAACTTACTACACGGTGATATCCTGATGGCATTACTTTATAAATGACGATCGCTAAAAATACTCCGGATTGCATCTTACAAAGATAAATTCCGCATGTAAAAAATGTAAACGTCCCTACGCACGCCTTTGAAGGCATTCAGAGAGAGTGGAAGAATAACTCCACTTACGTTTAACCTTGGCACTAGATGGAGGTACGTCGTCAGCTTCACGAGCGAACCGCTTTACCTCCAGGCAAAGAGAGCCCGGTACTCATTGAATATGATGCTGGTTGGGCATCAGAGTCCGTCTGGACGGTTTGGAGTGAAGAAAAATCTCTTCCACCTGCAGGTTATTCAGCCGATAGCCTAGTCACTATACCAACTACGCTATCCTGGCTCCTCATATTCTACAAATAACAGCTATTTATATAATAACGTATCGTCGAACATTTTGTCTATGATAATCATTTAGTTCTTCCCATATTACTACTTAACTATATATTTAGGAATATGGGACACTTCCATTACACACAAACCGCATGTAACAAATATTACGAGCAGGAAATATCTTCTAAGCCGATCCCAGTGGCCGTGCGGTCTAAGGCGTGGGTCTGCGGCCGCTCGCTTATTAGGATTGTGGGTTCGAATCCCACCGGGGGCATGGATGTCTGTCTCTTGAGAGTGTTGTGTGTTGTCAGGTAGAGGTCTCTACGACGAGCTGGTCCCTCGTCTAGAGGAGTCCTACCGAGTGTGGTGTGTCTAAAAAGTGTGATCGTGAAGCGTCGACAAATGACGAGGCCTAGGCCCCCAAGGGGCTGTCGAGCCATAGGAAAAAAAATATATCTTCCAACTACGTCACATTCATTTGCACATCTTCTTCTTATGTCCTTTGTACTCATCTTTTATGGGTTAATCCCTATGTCCTGCTGCAAATTCAGAATTTACTTCCGATGTTATGTCTCTTCAGACATTTGCAAGGATTCCTTCGACGATGGATCGGCCCATCTGAAGGCCTCTACCTACACAGGATAACACAAACACAAAAGTGACATACACAACCATGTCTCACGTGAGATTCGAACCCACAATCCCGGTCTTCTACAGCACGACCACATGCCGCGCAGTCAATGTGATCGGCTACTAGGTGCCGTAATGCCATTATGTCCAAAAGTGTATGAATTTTGAGCGACGGGGGGAGGGGGGGTCCAGAGGGTTCGGCGTCCACGCAACCCAGTTTTTACCCTAAGAAGTTCGCGCAAAACGATTTTGCCCAACACGCCGTGATCACTTCCCCTATACCCCGCGTTAGACAAGGGATCACTATACCTCGTATCTAAAGCACGGAACAGGCCTATAGTCTAGCAAACAAATATAAATAAGGGCATTACAAGCCGCTGCTGATAAGATCTATGAGTTCGGGACATTCACTGATTAGTTACACGAATCAGTACAACGCAATCAAGTGTGACAGTGGTGCAAGATAACAGCACAAAACGTAAGACCTACGTCTATTTGCGGAATTAAACGTGAAATTTCAAGGAACATAAGAGTTCATGTATTATACTGCGGGTCCCGCGAGGAAGCGGTCCATCTTCGAGGTTGTTTCAAGTTGATACCAGCGGAAAACGTTCTGTGTTTATCAAACTGTGCCCCAGTCATGACGGTTAAGGAGTTACAAGCACTAAGTTTATATACCGTATATCGACAGAGTAACTGGCAAAAAAAAAAAAAAATGGTTGTCGTGAAACTACAATTAAATGTACAATAAATGTGTAACTACAGTCCGAGCAGTGGATCTAGACCCAGCGCGAAAATATTAACCCTTCAAAGCCTAGTGTGCATGGACCATAAGGTTTAAACAATAAAAAATTCTACATACTGTTCAAACAGCGTATTTATTTGTTTTGCGTGGATCTCGGAATAAACAGGGATGATTTCCCTATACAGCATTAAGTGTTTGCTTTTATAACCCAGACGGTGTGTTTACTGCGAGGTACAAACCGAGTCTTCCAGCGCTTCAGGTTAATCCGAGTCTTTAAGGAAATATAAGTGGCTTAAACTTGGCAGCGATCAAGCTTACTGCCGTTCAAGTGACTGAGCTGCCGTTATAGCAGAAGCGAGAACTGCTCTACCAGGCCTGGACTGACAAGAGGCCCTGTGTATATTGTACATGGTTTCACGTATTGAAAAACAATAGATATAGGCCAAGACGAAACATGTCCCCCCACCCCAATGGCGCAACAGCCGCTAGTGGGCCAGGGCCTCCGCATTATTGAGGCTTCACGAACACACACCAAACTCGGTAGGAGTCCTCTGGACTAGTGATCAGCGCGACGCAGGAGACCTCTGACAACACACAACACTCACAACAGACAAACCATGCCCCCGCCGGGATTCGAACCCACAATCCCAACAATCGAACGGCCACTCCTTAGACCGCGCGGCCACTGGGATCGGCAAGGCGAAACATGCAGGATATGCAAATTCGTACAACCTACGACAACGGATAGGCCCGCACTCCCGTCAAGAAAGGGCGCCCCAAGACTGTCACTACGTCATTACTGACTGTCATTACGTAGATTAAAAATCCAATCATCCTGGGACTCGACACCAAGGTGGGCTGACTGGCCGGCCGACGGACCGTTAGACGTAACGTGTTAGTCTGCAATATGAACCAACAGCAGCTCAGAAAGAGGACAAGAGCGCAAGGCGGCGGGAGGGCGAGGAGAACTAACGATGCAGCTGTAAAGCTAGGCTTGTTACTCGTCAAGTATTGTCACGCGTTACTTGAATAGGAAAGTGCGTGGGAACTAGATCGACTGTTCAGTTTGTTGCTTTGTTGTCGTCGTCATCATCTTGACACAATCAAATGGCCTCTCAGGGTTTCATGAGATTTCCTCTGTGATGTTTCGGATCCCCCAGGATAGGCCAGATAAATCCATTCCGCACTCTCACATCCTACTTCAAAAACTATATTTTAATATCACCTTCCATCTACGCCTAAATCTCCCAAGTGGCCTCTTGCCTTCAGGTTTTCCAGCTAATATTTTGCATGCTTTTTCATTCCTGACATAAGTGTTCCTCTCCCTACTCAAGTGATCCTCCTTGATTTAATTACCCCAATAACATTTGCTGAAGAGTGTGCCTAAACATTTAGTTCCACATTACGCCACACTGTTCATAAACTCCATCAGTTCACGTTCTTCCCTTAGGGCGACAGATCCAGCTCGGCGTCCCGTGGAATATTTCGTACGTTCTAGTTTTCTCGGAGGCGTTGTGGGCCTTTCATTAGCTCCCAAGATAGATGGCCACAAACTGTGGTGTATGTTCGCGATTTCTTACTCAAGACAGCTGCAGTTAACCAGCGTCTGGTAACCATCCAAGGTACATACGTTTTGGGAACGACTGATCCGGGAACTGTTTTCAATCTGCAGTACAATTAATACATCAACCAACAAATGCACTTAATAAAATACGATTCACAACATGTGCTAAACTCCTTCATGTTTCGGCATCGGGATGTCATACTCAGGGAGTTTTAGAACAAAGGAACATAAGCCCAACACGTTAATATAGGTATTACACTGCCCTATTAAAATGTTCAGTACTTTTCGAGATCTCACTGTATGGGGGACACATACGTGTATAACGTTACCGCAATATGTAATATACATATGCACAGAAAGCATTATTTTGTCTGACAATTCGCATTACTCTCCACTCTGAATGTGTCGCGTGACGAGAGGCAGCGCAGCGTTTGGTGCTGTTCCAGTTTTCCGTGAGTTGGGGTCAGGCGTTTGAAGTTCAATGTATTGTAATTAATATTAGTTTTGTACTCGCCATATTTAAAGTCGTTGAGAGTTTTCCTTGCGCTGTCAGACGCGTCACATCCAGTGCGTAGCTAGGATTTTTGGGCCCTGTCGTACATAACCACTTTTTATAAAACTGTCATAAACAGACCTGGTTTTCAAATAAAACAGATATTGTTCACTTTCATAACAAACAGATCAAAAGTAGGCAATTCTTGACTCTTTCCTCTTCTAGGTTTTCAAGTTTTCCTTTTTGCACCCCCCTCATTGTTTTTTACTTCTCCAAGTTTCTCTGAAAACAAGAAAAGTTGTACACAGATAAACGTAAAACGGTTACCAACGCTTAAGCGTATTCGCGCCAAGTTGAGTTCTCGCGAACACGCGCGAATTCGCAGCAACAGTACTTATGTGCAGTTAGTGTAAAATAGTAGTTTGTTGCAATGGACTCGTTCGTGGGCCCCTATGCTTTGCATACTCTTGCTGTATGGTAGCTACGCCCCTGGTCACATCTAAAGAGCACGGTGTTCACATCGAAGTTTTGTAAGATAAGTGAGCTGGCAGGTAAGTTAATAGCGACAGTTGTCAGTAAAATAATGTCCACATATACAAATGTCCCGTAAGTCTAGAATCGTAATCCAAATTACGACAAAACGTCATTTTTCCACCGAATGTGTTCAGTGTGACCGCCATTACAGCCGGCTCACAAGCAAAATAACCTCGATACGTTCTTCCTTACTCAGCAACATACCACAGTTTACACCTACAAGAGGAGTAAAATTCAGAAATAAATTATTTACACTGTGATTCCAGACTTACACGCGGGATGGCGCAGTTAGCACAGTGACTTGGCTACGGGCCGGACGATCCATGGTTCAAATCCCGGCAGCGGCAAGAGATCCATTTCTCAAGCAAATCGTAAAAGATCAGCTCTGGGGACCCACCAGGCTCCTATTCAATGTTTACTGGAGGCTCTTTCCCCGGGGATAAAGCGGCAGGGGAGTAAGGCTGATCACTTAACTCCATCTAGTGTCGCGGTTAAGAATAGTGGAGCTATACCTCCACTCTGCCTATATGACTTTGTGGCGTGTATAAGGACCACTTTACTGTCCAGACTTACAGGACAGCTGTGTATGTACCACTACTGTTAAGCGGCTTACTACTATATTATTTTCAAGGGCTGACCAGAAATAAACCTTGCTGCTTTTATCCACAGTTTTATAATGGCTGACATTATTGCCTCCCTGTCCGCTCAGATATTCATTCTTTAGTTTGAAGTAGGTATCAATTAAATCTGGGGATCCTATCACACGATACAAAGACTCGAATGTCGCATTCATCAGAATTGGTCCATTAACTTGAAATGCTCAAACTCTGAATGAATGGCAAATAATCAGGAGAGAAAGGACTTTACAATCATCCTGAACGTGCAGCGTCCGTTCCGCCATTTAATAACACTACGTAGGCCTACTATTCAAAATCTTTTGATTTCCCAGCAAAATTTATTGGGAGTGCAAATATTTGTATTTTCGCACAAACACATGAATCCGCTTGACACACAGTCTCTTAGTATTTCGGAATATTTTCTGGATAACAGTGATGTTTTGCCAGGTACAATAAATACAGAGCTATTTATAGACCACTTCATTGTAATATGAAGAAATTCTGGTTATGTGTGTCATGTTAAAGGCAACCTGTTGAAAGTGGATCAACGAAGAAAAATTGTTTTAATGCATTATGAAGCCAAAATAAAACTAAATGAAGCAATGCATATAAATTACCTACTCCAGTATGACTTTTCTTACAGAATCAGTTCCAAATATTTTTGACCTGTTTACATGTTGAAAAATGAAATTAATTTTGTTTCGTGTATAAGTAAAGATCAATTTCACAGAGATGTGGGCAAGCAAGACGCAATGCTATGTAGTAAAATGGCTTTCTAATCACGACATGGAATAAAAATAGTTAAGTGCCAACCGTGACTAAACAAACCAACAAACAGACCGCTCACTCTACTTGCTTCGTAGACTCTAGTAACAAAAGAAAACGCCGTTCACTGCATGTGGTCTACTTTTGTTACAGGAATACCTAGAAAATACCTGCCAGTAATTCCAATACGTATAACCAACAGCAGTTTGCGCATGCAGCAATGTAGGTTATCTCCACGAAGCAAAGTGAAAATATCACCACGTTTTCCAGCTTACCCGAATTTAAAATGTCTTTCACGCTTAGTCCACTCCATATACAACACGTAACAGGAAATGAAAACAAAAACTATTCGGAGTAATGCAGAACGATAGTAAAGGTTTCTCGAAAATTCAGTCATGCCTGTACGAGTAATTCCCCAGCCCTGAATATCCTAGCCTTTATTCCAAGCTTTAAAATTTCAACACGACTTCATCATTAGGGAAAATCAACACGTACGTTTAAAAGAACGGCTAGTATAGGTGTATGGCTCGATTCGATGTAGGGGGAAAAATGCTCTTGTGCACAAATATAATTTTTGACTCTCAGAACATGTACAAAAGGATCATGCGAGTTTATCCTATGCCGAGTTTCAGAAATGTAGTGACAGGTTATATGTAGATTGAAAATACACCAAGTAAAGTTTGAAAGTACCTTAGGTAACTGTGCCAGAAACTCACACAGATTGTCAACACATCTCACAAGAAAATACATAAATGGCAAATTTCCACTGAACCCCTACCCACCCACACAGAACACCACAAAAATATCCACACAAAATAACAACACTTTCCAAACACTAATGCAATTTATGACTGCCACAGCTTATTAAATACTGTAATCCACTTGCAACGCACACATTCCACCCCAAAACACGGACAGGACACGGTGACAACTCGCGAGCAACTGGCGGTACCGCTATACTACTCAAAGCACCAGAGAACAGCCTACTTGCCGAGTGGCACTTTGTTCAGCACAGCCTGTAGTAACTACACTGTCTGTCCAACCAGCCACATACAACTCATTCTCCTCTCTGTCTCTCCCTCTCTCCTTTCACCCAACATCTCGCGAGGTTCAACTAACAAGATAAACCCAGACCCCATTTCTATGCACAGCAAGCCTGTGTGTATTGCGGATTGTATATTTCAAGGAGAAGCGTCAATGCACTTAAGATCTCTTGGACCTCCGTCTTACATGATAGCTTATTCGCCGTTCGATACATTTTGTTAATTTCACGCATGTAAATCTGTCAGCTCAGTAAAGTATGGGTTACAGAACAACCTAAACTTAAAAGCTTTTATTTTAACATGGACTCGGGATACAAGTAATTCGAAGGAGCAGTGTCTGTCCTTATAAGCCGATATTTATTCAGAAGTCAAGGAATTCTCTGCCTTTCATGGACACCGAAGTTTCATTACCGTGGTCACAGCAGCCAAACACTGATATCTATCCCTTCAATGACGCTGGGGTTTAAATTCCAACTACTGCCCAGGTCAGAGGGGGTCTAAATTGACGACCGTAAAGTACACAGAGGCCGACGGCATGTGAAGAATTACAGGTCCTTGATGTACTTTTCTCCGTCTCTATGTGTGGGAACCACGTCAGCATAACCGCGTTTATAAAGCAACTGCGATGTAACTCAACCGCTGTTAGTTGCTTACTGCGTCACACAAACACAGCATAGTGTCACTTCGGTACACAAAAGGGACTATGACGACAGCGATATATATCTATATGACGTCACACATAAGAAGTAGGCCTCAGCAATTTCAGTACCGTTTACTTTAAGAGAAATTCGGGCTAAGACTGGGCATAGTCCTACGTTTATCTTTTCAAATTCTGAGTGTATTTTCGTAAGATGGTCATAGTAGGAAATCTTAGCAAAACCGCTGTGAGAACCTCGAATCTCTCAAGAAATTGCATTACTACAGTACAATTTATCTTAAATTAAATACGGCTGAAGAACGGGAGCTTCCCATAATCCACCGACAAAATCATCGTATCATAAATAAAGGACTGTGCCGTGGCACACACACATAAAAAAATCAATCTTTGAAGTCAAACAATTTGTAATTAAATAAAGGTAAAGTTCACCCTAGAACAGCCATGAAGGCCCAGAGGTGGAGTAGAGTATAGCTCTACTCTTTCTTTAACCTCGGCGTTAGAGGGGGGTGGGTGGTCAACGCCACGCCCCGGCCGCTTTACTCCCGGGAAAGAGACCCGGTACCCATTGTACAGGAGGCTGGGTGGGCCCCAGGGCCGTTCTGAACGGGTGCGGAAAATCTTGCCCTTACCGGGATTCGTTCCCCGGACCCTCCAGCCCGCAGCGAGTCGCTATACCGACTGAGCTATTCCGGCCCAATTTGTAATTAAATTCTTGCACAAAATAAATAAATGGGCAACTATTAACGACGTTCACAGCAGTGCAAGGCAGTGACCGTTCCGTCACTGACGAAATGGGCGGTGCCAAGGAAGAGCTCTGTCTCGCCAGAGCAGACTCCGATAAAAGCGAAGCAGGGGGAGCAGGTGCAGGCTTAAGTACGTATCGAAGTCCCGTTACGATTTCGCCTTCAACCAAGATACGGACTTCCGGTTCCCTGGCACGCGCACACGTGGTACACACACGCACATACACACACATCTCGCTATGCTTATTCACGCGAGTTTTCCCGAAACCCGCACGACAATAGCGAGAACGGTTCAGCGCCCGCTGTGACATCGTCACCGTGACTTAGCGAAGGAATTGCCACATCAGTGTCGGCATGTCTTTCTCACTGGCACTGGTGGACACAAACCCATCTAATGTCGGATACTCAGGTGTACAACTTTGACCTCGGTAGTGGTTTTGCAGGAGAAAATCAGACCCCTAGACGTTTATGACCAGTAACCGATACATTCCAGTTAAAAATACATTGGGCTGCGATGCAGTCGTGTATTGTGAGGGCGAGTTGATTCTATTATTATAGACAGAACTTTCTGGTTTGCTTTATCCGGCCGGTTACAGCTCTTCACAGATTTGACTCTAGGCTTGTTATAAACAGAACACACAAGAAATGGCGACCGCCGGACACTGACAGAGATTTATGGTTTTTAAAGCATCTATATGTTTTTTGTGCAAGCTTTGTCCGGAGATGGACTCCCACCCACGCAATAAAGGCCAAAGACTCACTTCTCAGTAACACTGAGTATGGAGTTTTACTTATGGCTGGCTTAATGACTTGTAAGTCAAAATGAGGGCCACTTTACCAAGTAAGAGGCATAAAAATGCTTACATCGCAGATCTAATACGATAACTTCTCAAAATTCAGATTACATATCCTTAAAATTAGATCGTACAGATCTCACATGAATCAATGGAATGTCAGACTGTTTCGTATCGATGCAACAAATTACGTCACACGTAATCACAGAATAATTAACCAGTCAATTCCGAAGAACGAATCCCTTCCTGAGAAGCTGATAATCGCTAACAACGTGAAAAAATTTTCCATCTTTTGTATAACGCAGAAGATCATTCCCGTGTTCACAAAAGTCCGCCACTGAATGCTGGTCCCTTGACATCACCAGAGCCCACAAACGAGCAGACTTACCACAAGATAAGCCTGCTCAGACCTAAGTCTGAAGTCTGTTAGCACCCACTCACTGGGAGACAATTTACATATCTGCACATACTTCGGTCGAATGGAAACAGTCTGACAAACAGCGTTGATTAAGCTAAGCAAAGATGTTGCTTTAATTGGCCCGAGAAATTTGGTTCGTATATGTCGCACCACTTTTATAAGAACACATTTTTCATTTATTTTATACAAAAAGTTCTCAAGTTACATATTATTTTTATTAATGAATTAATGCCAGTACTTTAATCAGCTTGTAGTTTTTCTGCAACTTTCTTACAAACACTATCTTTAATTGCTTATGAAAGTAATCTTGCTTTTAAAATGCTAAACAAATTCATAGCTGAGGCCTCCTAAATCTGCCACTGAATAAGTATACAAATTTTAATCACATTCTCATTAAATTTAAATGCCAGTAGTAAGTACTAATCAAGTCCAGACAGCCAGTGTCTCAGTACTCTCTACTTTAGACTGTCCCGTACGTGCTGAAACTTCTCTCCCAATGTCGAGTCTGTCATGACATGTAGACAGCCTCGTTTGAGGTTTCTAGATCACATACAATTAAAACACATACATAACCGGTAGGACTCTTATGAACGAGTATTCAGCCCGTCACAGAAGCCGCTACCTACACAACACACAACGAACACCAACGAACACAAGAGACGACCATCCATGCACTCAGTGGGATTCGAAACCCCCAATCCCAGCTATCGAGTGGCCGCAAACCTAAGCTTTTTTTTTTTGGAGAAGGGCCCCGCAGCAGATGCTACGGACGCACCGCAGCCTTAAGGCTTATTGTGCAACCCTGTGATGAAGATGAAGAGAAAGATGATTAGGTTTTCATTTTTCCAAGTAATGGAGCACTGGTGGAATGAAATTGACAGGGGAAAACCGGAATACTCGGGGAAAACCTGTCCCAGTGCCACTGTGTCCACCACAAATCCGACATGGACTGACCCGGGATCGTAACCGGGCCTCCACGGTGAGCCATGGCACGGCCAGACCGCCTTAGAATGCATTGCACCGGGCTCGCGAAATCGGTTATAGCCATCTGGATAGAAAACTGGAGTGGCCAGCAAAGTGTGTAGTGTCTACTCATGATGAAGTGACACCTTTTTGTAACAGACTCAGCATTTGCCTGAAACTTCAGGAAGTAAAACACAGACTTCAGTGGCCAATCTCACACAGTCTCCGAATTAAAACTGACTACATGAAAATAACTAACCTACTAGAATTCCAAGCAGGCAAAATATCCTTACCTTTGTAATACAAAACACTGGCCCATATTTCACTTGTCGAACTGAATACACTCGTTTCACCTACGGTGTTTAACATTCTGTCACAAATGTCTTAATATTTATTTGTCTGCATTAACGAAAGCGTCCTCCCCCTCCTCCCCCAGCAAAGAATGGGAACCTCCGTTATTCCACTTCCTACGTGCTTCCGGATTATGTAGTATCTTCATTGGCATTTGCTCCAGCGACGCCATATTACGTGCCACGAATATACAACTTAAGCAAGAGATAACACACTTTCAAACTCCCCCTGAAATGTGCATAAAATGACACAAGTCAGTGTTGGCGTGGGTAACTTAACAACATAATTTCAAGTACATCACTGATTATATAGTCGAGTGGTAGAATAACTGGCAACAAATTCGAAAGCATTCTGAATGAAGAGGCCGTGCCCTATCGTATAGTATATCCCAGAATTCCACTAGAGGTACTGAAGAAATCGTAATGAACATCAGTCAAAAGAGCCGGTTTCCATGTTTGAATTTCAAACTCGTGGCCTACTGATATGAAGCAGCAATTCTAATTGCATTCAACTGCCACGTTCAGTAAATATGCCTATAATGTAAAAAATGCATTCTTGATTAAGATGAAGATAGGCCCTGCCATGGCTCAGGCGGTTAGTCGCCGGCCTCTCACCGCGGAGGCCCGGGTTCGACCCTGGGTCAGTCCATGTCGGATTTGTGGTGCACAAAGTGGCACTGGACAGGTTTTACCCCGATTACTTCGGCTTTCCCCTGCCAGTTTCATTCCATCGGTGCTCCATTATACGGAAAAACGAAAAAAACTAATCATCTTCGTCACAGGATTGCACAATCAGCCTGAAGGCTGCGGCGCGTCCGTAGCATCTGCTGCGGGGCCCTTCACAAAAAAAAATAACAATATGCAGCAGCCTCATTTCAAAAATAACTTTCAGGTATACTTCGATAACACATGTCAGAACCCACTAGCACTACTAAAATATTGAATACCAATGGTAAAACTAATTGTTACAGGTTACCAATATGCCAATGTACAACTGATCTGAAGACAGCACAAGCATGCAATTTTCTATCATGCATTCCTAACAGAACAAACTTACATGCCTGCCAAATATTCAAGTCTTCTGGGATGTTGCGCGGTGTCGATTGACAAATACGAGTAGTTTACCGACGTTTCGGAGGAACACTCTGCCAATCCTCAGGGTAAAGCAATAAAAGATAACTTTGAAGATGGAGGCACTACGGTCCTCCGAAACACTAGTAACTATTTACCAATCGACACCGCGTAACATGGCAGAAGACTTGAAACTTCATCAGCACCGCTACGAGAATCTCAAATCTCGCATTGATGCCTGTCCTGTTCATAGTTTCGCTCTTTTAAACAATGTTCACTCTTCCACTTAAAGCTGAAGAATTCGCATTCCGAAATGCATACGCCCCAAAAAATGGGGGGGGGGGGGGCCCTCTCCGTTGGAGAGGTCCGAGAGGTTTTGGGCGTAGAATTTACTTTGGTGACTTTCGTGATGTTGGTTGTGTTAGTTCATTTTTTTGAATGTTTGAAAAAAAGAATGAGCCAGTTTAAAGCCTTTATTTTCTTTACATTTTTGTACAAAGAAATAAATTTCACTCAAGTTCTTGCAGTTTAGATGTCGAAGGCGCTTGTTCATCGACGTTGTCGTTGTCCTCTTGATTGCGATCTCGCTGGACACTTCGACTGGTAAGTTGCAGTACTAGTGGACGTTTCTGAAACAGCCGAAGAACCTCTCGCAGACGACGTTGACGGCCGTTGGTTGGTGATCGAGCGTGTTTGAGAGCGTTGGGACGACATTGGTGGAGGAGCCGCAGACGTCGAAGGTTGCTCTGCAGATTTTCTGGCTCTGTACTCTCGGACACGCTCAGCTCCGGTTTTGGGGACCTTAGGGGCCTTAGTACTTTCGGCCTGTACCAAAGCCTTCCGTTTGCGGTATTCTCTCATGCGTTCAGCAGCATTTGTCTTAGGCATGGTGAAGCTCGGAGGTATGTATCGTCACGTTTAGGCACCTTACAACACTTAGGGTTTTCCTTGCACTGAAACACGAGTAAAGTAATCGAATCTCTATCAAACGAAACAAACCCGACCTCTCTACGACGTTTACTTCGCGAGGTATGAGCGCGCACTGTCGCACCGAGCTCCGATTTCTAGCGTCTACTTCCCCTCCCCAACGTTCGCGCCAGCAGTGGAGCACGACCTTGACACGTGCGTTGTTGTATACAGCCATCGTCGCTCTTTCAAACCGTATATAACTTTTGCAAATTGCATTTTGCTATGAGCGATGGTGAGCAAGTTCTTGCGTAATGCCAAAATGTTACATGCAATTTCTTAAGTGTCAGCCAAGTAAACGATCGGAAAGACGTAAATTCTCCGTCAAAAAAGTCCCGTAAAGATGGACTTATGAATTTAGAACAAAATCCTCAAATATCAAAGCAGGACACGGACAAATGTATCGCCTTGACGAACATTGTGGAATAATTGTTACCAGAAAAAGCAACATACGTAAACTTGTCCCTGTGCAAGCCATGAGGTGCATTGGGCACTGCATGAAGGTGAGTGATCACATTCACAACCCAGCCTCCTTACCCCCGAGAAAAGAGACCTAAGCAACCACTGAGCAGGAGGCTGGGTCGGCCTCAGAGCTCGTACGGACGCTTCGGAGAAGGGATAAATCTCTTGTCCCTGCTAGAAATCGACGCACGGTTCCTTGATAGTCCAGCCGCGGGCCAGTTACAATGCTGACTACGCTATCCCGGCTCCTGAATCCGTACCAATACCGCTGCTCAGTTGGCATGCATTCATGATTGGAATCCCTAGTGTAGTCTCATGCATGGGGCGTATTCCTCCTTGGCTTCAACCCCTTAGCGCGAATTGCACTATAATCCTGCAAAATAACGAACACTTCCTATCCAATCCATCACACTAGTCAGTAACCATCATGGCAAATCATTAAAACTGAAACGCTAAGTTTGGTAGGATAAAATAATATCAAATGGTTATAAATATTCATCTAACATGATTTTATGTGTCTAATACTACCAACTGGGTACAAGCGTGGATCCATGGAGTTAAAGTTTTGTAAAACTCCACGGAGAAGAGTCCTTCTTGAGGAGGTTAACACTTCTTACACGGTCATTAAATTTCCTGCTTTTTAATAAAATACGAAGGTTCATTTCAGTGTTCATAACAGCCAGCCACTGAATATATCTTGAGCCAGAAGAATAAGTTCAGTCCCTCAGATTTGATATGTACTGCAGTCCATTTTAATATTATCTTCCCTTGTAAGAACGTAGGCTCCAAAGTGGTTTCTAGTAATATTAAACATTACCTCACCGGACGCGGACGAAATTACCTACAAAGATGGTGCACCGTGATGGACAAAGCAAACACTCAAAAATATAAGTTGCTGCTCACTACAGAGTTGAAAGCGGAACCTGCAAATAATGAAACCGTGTGTGTGCATGTGCCACATTCATCTCACGGTCTAATTCCAAGGCCTCTTGAGTGCAGACCCGCCTTCACTGCGTTCTTATCTGGATCCATACAGCCCTCGAGACCTTGGGCTCAGCCTCCAGCATTGAATTTATTACGTACACTATCCAATACATGTCCCAATACATATCGAGGAAATTGGTCGATTGGCTTCAATTGAAGTCAATTGAGACCATCTGCTCAATTTCGTGGTGACGGAACAACTTTTGACTTGACGTGCTCATAAAGAATACATTGTGAAAAACAACATAGTTCCATACAGTTGCTGCTTTGCTGAATAATGAGAGTAGTAGTTTAGTACAGGCTGCGGTGCAGGTGTGGATTACAAACCCCTGTGAGGATCTTGGAACTGAAAGAGGCAACGGATATACAGCGTTACGTTTGGTGCCAAGGTCGGACAAGTCCACGGAGCACTTGTTTACTACAAATAAAAAAGAAGCCATTTATCTACCCTTGTGTAAATCGAGCTTAACTGATTTAAAATCACAGACTAATCTCTACTGACAGTGCCTATTCCGAAGGTTGAATATTAGCGTGTTCGAAACTAACTGTATACACTTTAAAGTGCTTTAAAAGCAAGTTAACTCCATGTCGAACAGTTATTCCTGAAAACATAATAGTTGCATAGCTATTCAAGCAATTCCTAGCCTTTTTATGGAATCAGAAAATTAATTACATGTACAAAAGAGCCCGCCACTGGAAACGATTCATGAACCTATGATCCAGTCCACATTCTTTTCTATTTATTGAAGGGCCCCGCAACAGACGCTACGGACGCACCGCAGCCTTAAGGCTTATTGCGCAACCCTGTGATGAAGATAATTAGTCATTTTTTCGTTTTTCCTTGTAATGAAATTGACAGGGAAAACCGAAGTACTCGGAGAAAAACCTGTCCTAGTGCCACTTTGTCCACCACAAATCCTACATGGACCGACCCGGGATTTTTTTTTTTAGTGTCGCTATCTAATATCTGAACTTGACCACATTCTCTTTATTTTTCCTTTCCCTTTTTTCCTTTGATCCATTTTGTACCTTTAAATCCTTCCCTCCTTCTTCATGTCACTTATGTTCCATACTATTGTCCTTATACAACAAACACAACACAAACATCCATGCCCCTGGCGGGATTCGAACCCACAATCCCAGCAAGCGAACGGCCGCAGACCCACGTCTTAGACCGCGCGGCCACTGGGATCGGCACGGGATCGAACCCGAGCCTCCGCGGTGAGAGGTCGGCGACTAACCGCCTGAGCCATGGCACGGCCCATCCAGTCCACATCATATACTCCTTTTCATTATATCACTTACGCCTAGGTTTTCCAAGTGATCCCTTCGTGTTTGCCGGCTCAAATAGTGTATGTTGTTCACAGTTCCCTAATGCCATCATCCCAGCAGCAGCAACAGCAACAGTATTTATAACAGAATCAGCAGTAGAGGTAATTAGTAACGAAGAGTACAAATTCAGAAAGGGAGCATATCTTAAACAGAACACATTCATAAGTTCTTTTTAATTTTTAAGTAGTGATGAAAATATACAAATGTAGGGAAAAAAGCAATCAATCATAATTCCTTTTATGTTGAGAAGTTTTACTGCAACATGTTTCGACTCATGTATAAGGAGCCACCATCAGGCTGACAAGGTACTAAAGAAAAGTCATATGGAACACCTTATATTATTTTACACAGTGTAAGTCTGCGGTTGAGATCACAACTTACACCATAAAAATACATATGATAAGCCGAAACCATTAAATTCAAAATTATATCAAGTGTATATGCATAATCATAACTATATTAACGCCGTTTTTAATCGGTTATTGTTTCATATACATTTCATGGTTTTACTATTATTGTCATTTTGACATCTCAAATAGTTCATTTGCAATAAACAGTAAGGTTTCTTAAAAAGATGTGTTTTGCTTTTCCTGCAAGGTTGTTGTTTTGCCGGTTATCCCCTGTTTACAAAATAGGAGCGATATATCATGTAGGTAAAGGTAAAGGTAAAATTCTCTAGAACAGGCCACGAAGGCCCAGAGGGGGAGTAAAGTTATAGCTCTACTCTTTCTTTAACCCCGGCACTAGATGAGGGTGGTTAGTCAACTCCACTCCACGGCCGCTTTACCCCCTGGAAAGAGATCCGGTACCCATTGTGTAGGAAGCTGGGTGGGCCCCAGGGCCGGTCTGGACGGGTGCGGAAAATCTTGCACCACCGGGATTCGATCCCCGGACCGTCGAGCCCGTAGTAAGTCGCTATACCGACTGCGCTATCCCGGCCCTTATCATGTAGGAGAAAGTTTAATGTAAAATAATGTATGTATATATTGCCTAACAGTGTATTTTGTTGAAATATAATAAATAAATAAATGCTCGTGTTGTTAAATCATCAGTCCAGTGAGCGGTGTAGGCCGCTAAGAGCATTTATCACTTTTTGTGTTTTCTATTTTCATTTTTGACACAAATCATGGAAGTATTCAGTTGTCTGGCCAACAATTCCACGACTTTTACAGGTGGGTAGAACGTGTAGAACGTATAACTACAGTCTGAAACTTTAATGTTAGTGCAGACAGGGTTTCCAGAAATTTCCAATACAACTAATTCGTGAGAACTACAGTGGCTAACGCGAACAATGCCAGAATGCAAAGATTTGTAAATAAAGCAGGGGAAATAAAAATATGATAGCACTTGACTTGTATATCTTACAACTACAAGCTGCTGAGGCGGTAAAAAAAAACTGCCTCAAGTACTAGAAAACACACCTTACTTAAAGGAAAACAGTCACCACAATAACAAAATTTTTTTGTTTATTCTAACAACGTAAGAATTCTTCAAAACAACGTTTCCTTTCACGCTTATAAAACACCATCTGCTGCACGGCTACAACAACACAGAAACAGCCGGAACCGCACTCCAGCGACTGGAAGGAAATGTTTTGGCCAGAACGTGACAAAGCCAAATACGGGGACTAGATCTTGTCTGAATGTACGCAAGAATCAATCCAGCTTGCGTCATGCTTGTCTTTACCGCAGTCCACGTGTATTTTACACACTTTTACAAGACACAACGCAGAAAGGAACACATCGCTTGAATACGTGGCACGAAGCTCTAGGCAACAAGAAAAGTACAGTTGACAACATCGCCTCCACAAATACTGAGATGCTTGAATCTGATTAACGTACCACCCGATAGGCCTACAACTTGTGTACACAAATTAAATGGCAATTTATGGCTTCTCCACTTTTACACACTCTGAGAACTACGTTTGATAACCACATCTTCCCAGTCACAAGCATCTCAGAGAAATCAGTGACGCAAAACAGTCGTAATTCAAATTCTGCTGTCTGCTGCACAATTCTGTCAGCACACAGACTTTCACTGATGTTCCATTTCATAACAGAGGAGGATAAACCGAAGATACGTGCACGCTGTCACGCTTAGACCAATATTAAGCTGAATAACAATTGAGTAAACAAATGGGACTCACAGTCGCTCACGTAGTCAACAAATTTCCTGCCTTTTATGGAATCCGAAGATTCAGTGCTGCATTCACAACAGCACGCCACTGCACTCTATCTTAAGCAAAAGGAATTCAGTCTACACACACCCTAGTTAGGTCTATCTAATGTCAAACTATGGAGTAAAATCATTCTTGAGAAACTAACAGTTCCTCAAGTATAAAGAACGTCCTGGCATTTTACGAAACCCGAAGGCTCATTACCGTGTTCACAACAGCCCAACGCTTGTCCCTATCTTGAGCCAGATCAATCCAGTCCATGTCATCCCACCCTATTTCTTAGACCCATTTTAATATCATCTTCCCATCTACGCCTAGCCCTTCCAACTGGTCTCGTTCTTTCAGATTTCCCCACCAAAACCTTGTATGCATTTCTCTTCTCCCCCATGCGCACCACATTATTTTACGTAATATTGTTCTATCTACGCCTATACCTCCTTACCGCTCTTCTTCTTTCACCATTTACAACTACACTTTTGAGTGCATTTACGTCATTTTGTAATGTAACAGTATAAAAGAAGTAGACCACATGGAAGACCTTGGTGGAGATGGAAAGATATAAAAGCACGTTAAAATAATCAAGCACGAAGGCGTGGACTGGACCAGCTGACACGGAATAGGATCCAACAGCAGCCAGTTGTGTTCACGGTGGAAGAGACGAAAAGTATATAAATTATTTAAGCGGCGCAATTCGCTCGTCAAGCGGTGTGATACGAGTCAAACTGAATTTCTGCTCTCTGACTGCTTACCTCAAAATATTCCCACCTACTTCGTCGCATACGAAATCCGTCAAAGGCATCTTCGATGCAAAGTGAACGCAATGCGGCGGACTGAGGTAGTTTATTTAGTTACTTATGGTTAATGATCCTGTCAGTATCTTCGTTAGACTGTACATTTCCCCCTATGGCTCAACAGCCCCTTTTCGGGTGCCTAGGCCTCCTCATTTCGCGGTTTCATGATCACACGCATTAGACACACCACACTCGGTAGGACCCCTCTGGACGAGTGACCAGCCCATCGCAGAGACCTCTACCTGACATCACACAACACTCACAAGAGACAGACATCCATGCCCCCGGTGGGATTCGAAACCACGATCCTAGTAAGCGAGCGGCCGCAGACCCACGCCTTAGACCGCACGGCCACTTAGACTGTACATTATTGTGTCGAATGTTATCATTATTCAGTAGATCCTAGTCAAATGAAAAAGGGTGTAAAAGAAAGCGGCCGTGTCCAAATCTGAGGTACAATACCGAAACTTGCCTGGAACTGAAGAAAATCATGGAAAACATGTCAGGAAAATCGTTGTTCCGGACGACATCCGAACGCGGAACCTCCAGAATAAAAATCATCAGCATTAGCGTTTGAGCCAATTTGCTGGGTCACAGATTTCAATACGAAAATTCTGAAATGCGACGTAAAAAGCAATGCACACACACCGGAACACATCACCTGTCGGAAGAAAACTGTATTGTGAAGAGAACAATAAAATCCGATAATAAATCCCGGAGGTGTATGCAGATACTAGTACCTTTGACTACACGTGCAGTCTTTACTGAACAACACGACGCTCTATAAAGAACTGTTCATGTGTGCGCATGCAACACCGATACAAGTGTCAAACACTGGTGAAGAAACAACAGATAAAGCGGGTTTCATACATGGCTGAACAGAACACTGGACAATTTGTTCTTTTGAGAGAACAGTGTAATTTCTAGATAACGTAGCTGAAGATGTCCGAGCGGTCGGCGCTTTCGTCCGTTTCACATTAATAGCTCACGAGTTTCATATGCAGGAATTCATTTAGGTCAAGCAGGATATCATGTCACGCTACGACAAAGGTGGGATAAATTACGGGAATTAATGGGATATGATTAAGGAGGAAACAGATAAAAACGTGTTAGCGATGCTCAGTCAGCTATTCACATTTACCAGAAAAAACAAGAGCACTTCCAGTGGTAAAGATAATGAACCTTACTTCGGATAATAAAGCACCTACGATAAATTTTCACTAATCGTGCCTGTTTATAAACCACACACTTATGTGCATTCATGAAATGTGTGACAATCTAAAATTTTAGATCTATATTGAATACTGCAGCATGAAGTGGATGTCAATAACCTTCCGAAAATTAAATCTGAAGGTTCTTTCTATTCGTACTTCAACCTGAAGTCCAATTCCATTAATTTTAAAATTAAAAAACTTCTTTTAAAAAGCACTGTAGGCCGTACCATGGCTCAGGAGGTTAGTCGCCGGACCGGGTTCGATTCCGGGTCAATCCATGTGGGATTTGTGGTGGACAAAGCAGCACTGGGATAGGGTCTTCCCCGAGTACTTCGGTTTCCCCCTGTCAAAAAACGAAAAAACACTAATCATCTTCATCACAGGGTTGCACAATAATCCTCAAAGCTGCGGTGCGTCCGTAGGATCTGCTGCTGGTCCCTTCACAAGAAAAAGTACGGTAAATTATGGTTTCTGAATATCTACGTTTCCGCCGTTTAAAATAGGAACTAAGTGGAAACCATTTTATTAAACACAGATGAAGTCTGTGATCAAAGTAGATCCTGCCACTTATTCAGGACTATGTATTATTTATTCTGCCTCCGTGATTTTCCAAATAGGATTTCATTCTCTGAAACATACTGTCAAGCTAAATGCATGTTTATCCAGTGCCTAAATCAATCATACCACACACATTAAATGACAATGTCTTTAATTCGATTATAATTTATCATCATTCCGTGTCCTGTCTTACGTCAGGTCAACAGCCTCTTCCAAAGCGAGTTCTCCAGAGAGTGCGATCTAGTGTGTCCTCCTTCAATTTCCAGTATCTTTTCGTTTCCTTTAAGTCATCCAATAGCTCGTTACGTCTTCTTCCTCGTCTTCCCGTCCCTTCTGTCTTTCCTGCAATAAGGCGTTTTAGAAGGCAGTTCATATGCAAGACGTGACACCATGCCATAAACAGTCGAATATTAATATGCTGGTCGTGTCAACGTATGTCGAATGTACATAAAATTATGAATAGATTAGACAAGAATGCATCCTGATACTGCTTGCAGAAAGTCACATATGTACATAAGGTTCTTGTTATTAATTATATAAAAAGATTGAAGCATGGCCTATCTCTTGTGTTGGTGTTCATACACACAACTCCTGGCTCGTGTCATTAAAACAGAATAGCATACTGTTTTATCCGATTGGTTTGTTACACTGTGTCAAGTTAACCGTCGACTTAGAAATGGCAGAGACAATATGAGTGGTGGTTAGGGAGTGATGCGGGATGAAGCGGTCGTCGTTTGTTTTAAGGGGAGGGTGTAACCCCAACTTCAGATTGTTAGCTTTACCAAATTTAGGGACTTTTTTTTATGAGACCACAAGTTATACAGTTATGACGTTTACAGCAACTGTTATTGACGGTAGTCTGTATCCTCTGACTTTGCTTTACGATTATTTACTTCTATATGTATTTTTCATACTTTCCTTAAAAGAAAATTACAGTGAACCATCAATTACGCACGTGTGAAATATCATATTTGCAGTGTTTGTTGTTGTTTAGAAAAATAATTCCAAATTTGATAATACTGGCATGGCTAAGAGGGTTCGCAGCCTCTCCCTAAGCTATTACCCAGCCAGGAGACATATTGGTCACAACCGATAAGCTGCGTCCCCACGACTGGTATATTTTACCAACACCTGTCACTTATGGATACCTGCCACGCCGTCAGAGAGGTGTACTTGTACAAATACTGGCCACTTCTCCATTTACCACCAGCAGTCGACAATGTGACAGAATAACCAATTATTACTTACTTATCAAGTCGATCATTCTGTTTCGATTACGACTGTCTACCAGATAAACCAGTCGTGGAAGCAGTATGTCAGCTGTTTACTTTGCCCCTTGTACGATGCAGAATCACTGGCGCATTAGTCAGCTACACCAGTCGTGAGATAGCGGCTTTACATAAAGTGCACTATTCAAAAGTGCATCAACAAAGACCAGTCTGTGCACATGCTTCGCATCGCCTGACACGTGAATGATGTACAAAGCTCATAAAAAGGACACAATTTACTACGTAGCGAAAACGTTTTAAGTATCCAGCACACGGTCATGCGAGACAAGTGAGTGCGACTAGTTGTCACCGCTTCGTTCCAAAATAATGACGCATTGTCACGGCGTACTGTAGTATTCGTACCACGCACGGCACGTCGAAACTGTTTCCGGCAGTAATACCCGCCGGCAATGGGAAAGACCCGTCATTGTGTGTCGATACACTCCACAGCCAGGAGGACACGGACCACACAACACTGAAAAATTTGCCTCCATAATTACGTCAAAATAAGCAAACCGAGTAGTCTTTAGTTCATCAAAGAGAGACGCGGTTGTCAAGGCTTCAGGCCAATTCGTGGTTCGCAGTCGTCTTTGAGAAACATACCAAACAGAAAATGTACGTATAACGTAACATTGTGGCGCATTCACGTAAGGTTTATACCACTTCGGCTATCCTAACAGCCTGATACCACTTCACTTAAAAAGAGCGCTTTTATGGTAATTTTATGACGCCGGCAACAACGAAACGCACTTAGGTCTTCATGTACAGTGCCAGATATTTTTGTCCGATTTCAACCAAATCTTGACTTTCTCGACAGATTTTCATTTAGACAAAAACAATATCAAATTTAATGGGAATCCGCCCATTGGCAGCCTCGCTGACACATGCGGACAGACGGTCATGACGAAGCTAACAGGCGCTTTTCGCAACTGTGCGAACACGCCTAATAAAATGTTCAGCTAGTCAAGAAATTTCCTGTCTCCGTCTTTCCATATTAATTTAGTGTTAGACGGACCAAATCAGTTTTTTTTTTTTATAAACGAGGTCCAAGCATAACACCTAAGGTTTGCTTGCCCACTGCATTCACTTCTACTCCTACAGACGTCTTGTTATAATATATGTTTTTATTTTTTAAAATAAGTGGTGTATGTAGGCATGCATATGTTGTCTAAAACTACGTGTGTCGAAAATGAACTCAAAATTTCGAACAGTCGCCATGATTGTAATTTTTCGATTTATACTTCACATGTAATGCTCTATCTGTGTATCGAATTTCACACGCCTGGTGCCACTGCTTCATTAGTCATTGTCACCAAACCGACAGCTAACTAAAAACTTTGCATGCCAGTCATGTTTTTGTTTTACATTCTACAAAAGAACTGCCCATAAAATCTGTATACTTTATGCTCATTTATTGACTTCGAGGACCTTCAAATAGGTTTCGCTACTGTCGCTCGCACCTAAAATGTATGTTATTATTGTGGGAAATTAAACAGTAAAGTAACGTAAGTCGTACAAGTGGAGGGATGCTTAGAAATAGGAAAAGTCAAACTGTTTTGAAAATGCTGCATTAAACTACACTAAGAGTAAAATTGTACGTTGTGTATCAGTGGAAAGTAATAAACCTCCAGTCATTTTGGTTGGTTTGTTTCTCTGGAAAACATAATTTCTATGCAGTCAATTGCGCATACACGACTGAATTGATTGATTGACTTCATGATTCACGGATTATTTAAAAATTCCTGAGAAGAGTACTTCATGACTTTTCTGCCTGTTGTTTGACACTTATTTTTCTGTGCTATAGATGCTAAAGTTTATCAGCTAAAATACCTACAAAAATAAGTGGATTTCGGTTTTTAATGTAATAAAATACAACAAGAAATATGAAAGTAATAAAGTACAGTTTAAATCAATATGAAAATTTTAACACGATGGATGTCAATGGTTTGATTATTAGCAGGTTGTGTCTTTGTATACCCAACTTTAAACATTTATGTTAATTGTCATACAGTATATTATGCAGATATGTAACTGTTACAGACATAAACAAATGAGAAGAAAGTAGTTGGTACCGTATTCAATCCATTCCAAAGCATTTTCGAAATTCTTTATTACCGTTGATATTTAATCTATTAGTTTCGTTTCTTAACACATTCGCAAACTCATCTGCCCGGCAGTCCACCTGACTGACTGGAGATCACTGAATCCTGGCGGTCATCGGACCCCACTTTGGAAACCTGTTACAGAAATTTGTTTCAAACGTTGCAAAATTTACCTGAACGTGCTAAACACGTATTTCACCAATAAAAAGAGATGCTAAATAATTACATACTGTAACTATAACAACAACAACAATATCGAGTGACATACATCCAAACACAAAAGAAGTATTCTGCAGTATATACAGCATATATATATATATATATATCAAATAAAACTACTCAACAGTTACTTGTTTCAGGGCGCATTTACCACGCACAGCGATAACCACTACTACAAACCATTAACATCTGATAAATACTGATAATGTTCCAATATACACGTACAAGGAGTTTCAAATAGTAAGGTAACAGAATATCTCACGTGAACTAGCACCATCCTATCGCGGATTTCACCATGCAAATAGCAAGTTTAGACCATGAGTGTCATTACGTAGCCACAAAAATCCCTTTTAACCCTTTAAAGACGAAGCGTAAACTGTTTTCATCTCGGTTATAAAAAGCAATCAGTTTATATTATATAGGGCAAAAATCACTGTTTCTTGTGAGATAAATACAAAATACATAAACACACAGTGTGGGCAGAATGCAAAATTGTTTAATGTTAAACCTGTTGGTGCATCAAGCAACCAGCAGGCTTTAAACGGTTAAGATGGAAGACCTACTGGCAACATGGTCAAATGTCGAAATACAAACCGAATATGTAACGTAATTAAACCTGATAATTACGTGCGTTACCCGCAAGTGCCGACGAAGAAGATCCCTCCGCGAGCCTCCCAATGCAAGTCTTAAGTCATTTTCAACCTCCCATACACAGTTGAGGAAAACCAAAAAAAAAAAAAAAAAAGATGACCTGGGAGACAGCCATTTGCCACATCAAATCGTATTCCTTCTGATATAACTTGACCTGACCTCTTTTCATTAATCACAATACTGTCAAGACAAACCTACTGACGTTAAAAACAACCAGCAAGCTGCACGTTCACAGCTGGCTGCTTCTGTTTGCTTCTCTGAGACTTTAATTTCCACACCACTCTCATTCAACATTCCTCTCTCAAGCATAACCCTGACACTGTATGTAGAAGAAATTAATAGCAGTTATCAGTGTGGATTACGATGTAATAGGTCAGACTGTATAGTATGCCCCAGCGAGCAGGTTGATCTAGAAGTAAACACAAGCAAACAAGTATACGTACATATTCGTAAAGAACATTCAGGACCAAATCATAACAGAACAGATACAGAGTGGCGCACGAGACCTTACACTATTTGTTTCTTGTCTTACACTTAAACCGTAAGGGCAAGAAATTTCAGACTCGTCGTGCGAATTCTGTAGTTCTTGGAAATGACTCTAATGTGTAGCAGAGCACCGTCATGCCAAGGCAGTTTGTAAAGATGGCGGACAAATGTCGACTCAGTGTCGAACGACAGCAAATCTCGTGGTGCAGTATGTGGAAGGAAGTGTGCTATTGCAAGGCAAACACCATACCGTGCGCACTTCGGCACCACGTGGGGTCCTGCTGAAAGCACTGCATACAGTACGGCAAAGCATAGTTAGGAGCGAAAACACCAGCGCGCATCTTGCGCTCCGGTCACCACAGAACGTGGATATTTTCAGAGTGGCCGTGCAGCGTAGCCCCAGTAAACTAATGAGAAGGGCCGCAAGACAACCAGAAATTTCTCGTCGCTCAGTTCAGCGAATTCTGAACTCACATACGCTATTGTTTCCTTCTGAAATTACGGTAGTACGTACACAAGCTCAAAGTGGCAAAGAACAAAGACTGCGTATCGCCACTTGGGCGACATGTTAAGAATATACACTGCAAAAGACATCGTTCTCCGACGAAGATAATTTGGATGAAATTAACAATAAGCGAAATATTCGATTGGGCTATGGAATATCCACGTCAGATAAAAGAGAGAGACAATTACGGCAAAAAAAGTTTATGTTTGGTTTGCCCATGGCATAATCAGACTATTCGACAAAACGGTTACCTGCGATTGACATCTGGGTATGCTAGGCAACAACTTCATGCCTCAAGTTTTTGATCCTGGAATGCCAAGGCAAACACAATGGTTTATGCAGGATGGAGCCAGGCGACACACAGCCAATGTGATCCTTGATTTCGTTCATGAAACCTTCGGTGACAGTGTAATGTCTCACCGTTTTGCAGAGCGCGAATGTTGACAAATCTGGCGACCTTACAGCCCCGATTTTAATACCTGCGACTTTTTCTTTTGCGGCTCCCTGAAGGGGAAACTGTTCGCGAGAAAACCTGGCACAGTAATAAAACTTAGGCCTTAATCAACCAAACGTGCGCACAGTTTCTCCAGATCTGTGTCACAAGTTGGTCACAAACGCTCACATTTTTCTTGATCAGGTCTTGAGGCAGAATGGTGGTCACACTAAACATACTGTCCATTCGAAACAATTCGATGTCACAGGGAGTGTATGTTATAATATGTACCTACAACTTCTATAAAAACCTAGAAGCTGAACAAAATTGAAATGTTTCAACATTTCGTCCACTTTGTAGATGATAAATCATTCGAAAATGTAACAATAAAATATTTTGCAACAATGGTATCAACTCGATGGGTCGGGATAGTGTAGTCGGTATAGTGACTCGCTACGGGCTGGATGGTCCGGGGATCGAATCCCAATGGGGGCGAGATTTTCCGCAGCTGTCCAGACCAGCCCTGGGGCCCACCCAGCCTCCTGTACAATGGATACCGGGCCTCTTTCCCGGGGTAAAGCGGCCGGGGCGTGGCGTTGACCACCCACCCCCATCTAGCGCCGAGGTTAAAGAAAGAGTAAAGCTATACTCTACTCCCCATCTGGGCCTTCATGGCCTGTTCTAGGGTGAACTTTACCTGTTACTTTACTTAATGGTAACAAATCGAAATTGCATCTACGAGGAAATTAAGAGCAAAAATAATTCGGGGAAAATGTGCTACCACTGAGTCCATAACTTCTGTCTTGCCCTTTGCTATCTAAAGGTAAACATTAAAATATATAAAAAATATTATTTTACCTCTGTATATGGCCGCAAGTTTGGACTGTCAAAAGGGAAGTAAAGTTGAGTGTGTTTCAGAACAGAGCACTGAGGAGAATCTTGAAGGAAGTAACAGGATAATAAGAAAACTGTACACGTTACAAAATGTTATTAGGATAATCAAGGAGGATGAGATGGGCAAGACATGTGTGCACAATTTCGGTAGGAAGTGCAAATGAAACAAACTTCTTGGAACACCTAGATGCAGATATTAAAACGCAACTTAAAGAATAATGGGGTGAAGAGCTGGACTGGCTTCACCTAGCTCAGGATATGGTTCAGTGCCGGGTTCTTATGAAAAGAAAAAAGAGCCTTCGGGTTCCATAAACGGCAGGACTACCCTTCCGTAACTAAAAGACAATTAGCTTCTAAAGAACTACCCTGGGCGATGAAGGTAATTGCTTTTAATTATTGAAGTCTTCAAACATACCACAGATATACACAGTGAATACACAATGTCCAACTTTCAGATCATGGTTTCCCATGTGGTCTAATCATAGGTTCTTCTGAAAGACATTGCTAACTGGAGGTACAGAGTGCCCAACATACGACGGAAACTGTTAGAGCTTGTATAGCTGGCTTTCATTAATTACAATGTTTTACTCTTAAAACACATCTTTCAATTTGCTGAAAGGATGATAGTTAAACGAAGCTGATGGTTGCTACCTTCATGTGGTCTAACTTTGAGATAATCTGCAACAT
This sequence comes from Reticulitermes speratus, assembly GCA_021186555.1. Classification (NCBI taxonomy): domain Eukaryota; kingdom Metazoa; phylum Arthropoda; class Insecta; order Blattodea; family Rhinotermitidae; genus Reticulitermes; species Reticulitermes speratus. The sequence continues at coordinate 25,013,228 of JAJKFL010000004.1, forward strand.
TAACAACATTTCAAATGGTATACCCTATGATGGGCCGATCCCAGTGGCCGCGCGGTCTAAGGCGTGGGTCTACGGCCGCTCGCTTACTGGAATTGTGGGTTCGAATCCCACCGGGGGAATGGATGTTTGTGTTATGTTTGTTGTAAGGACGGTAGCATGGAACGTAAAGTGACATGAAGGACGAAAGGATTTAAACAGTACAAAAATGGATCAAAGGGGAAAACCCCCGGACAGGCAAAAAAAAAAAAAAAATAATCCCGCCTAAGGCATGGATGTCTGTCTCTTGTGAGTGTTGTGTGTTGTCAGGTAGAGGTCTCTGCGACGAGCTGGTCACTCGTCCAGAGGAGTCCTATCGAGTGCAGTGTGTCTAAAAAGTGTGTGATCGTGAAGCCTCGAAAAATGAGGCGGCCTAGGCCCCCAAGGGGCTGTCGAACCATTGGAAAAAAAACCCTATGATGTATTACACGGACTTTAACATGGCGTTCTTTACTTTTAAATGTCACAGGGCTTCGCAGTACACCCGTAAATGTAATTTCACTTACTCCCATAAGAAATGTATGGCATTCCATGCGCCGGTTTCCACAGAACTCATAAATGCTGAACTGCATTACGCCCAGATCTCTTGCCGAATTTCACCCAAATCGGTCAGTAAACGTGGCAAGTACAGATAGAAATCAATGTACGTCTATAAGTATAGTACGACTGTCACTACGATGACTGCCATGAAACTCACGCTTACTCGATAGCTGTTGGTAGAGAACTCCTACACCGAATTTCACGGAAATCCTGACCTTTTTTTTACTTCATAAAAGCGCCTAAAATGGGAACTCACTAAGTGACAGAGCTTCACAAATACTGTAGGGAGGTGCGGGACATGGCGTGATCACTTACAGAAATAATGTAATGTCTATGCGAAAATAACCGCTCTAATATCATTCGGTATTACAAAACATATCACTACATTGTATTACATTTACCACAGTTACCTAACATTGTGAACTGTGCAGAGATTCCTAACCTCGTCGACAAATCCTGCTGGTATTCCAATCACAATCGCCCGCCACCTGTTACACTAGCAGCAAGGTGTCCCGCTTGGTCTTTACTGCCCGAATACCAACGTTCCCTGTTCTTCCGTATGCTTTCCTGTTCCTGTTCTCCCGGGGTTGAGGTTATACCCGTTCTTAGCTCTCGTCAGTAGTTATGCTCTTGATGTCAGGGATACGGGATCATCAGATGGACGGGAACACTTGTGTAAATAATTAACAATGTTAATTAAAATTAAAACCAACTTGATGCACACTCACTATTAAAAAAACTTTAATAGTAGATTAATTAACCCGACATGTTTCGGTCAGGTATATATGTAGGTTGCAATTTTTCGGCTCGACATATCTTGTTAAACCATATGGCCGCATTTGTCTTCTGTAGTTTCACTTTGGTGTTGCGATGTTTGTAGATTTGGCTTGCTTGTTGGGCGTCAATGTATTTAATATTGTATTCACCGTGCATCTTGTATAAATTAAAATTAAAACCAACTTGATGCACACTCACTATTAAAAAAACTTTAATAGTAGATTAATTAACCCGACATGTCGGGTTAATTAATCTACTATTAAAGTTTTTTTAATAGTGAGTGTGCATCAAGTTTAATTAAGTTTAATAGTAGATTAATTAACCCGACATGTCGGGTTAATTAATCTACTATTAAAGTTTTTTTAATAGTGAGTGTGCATCAAGTTGGTTTTAATTTTAATTTATACAAGATGCACGGTGAATACAATATTAAATTAACAATGTATTTTGTAATTTAACTAACTATTTCAGCATTGCACTTCTTTTTTCCCGCTTTATTATTATTATAGCCACTGTCTAAAATGATTCTACAGTTATTGATTATTATTGTTGACTGTGACACAGACTACTTTTGTCACTTCCCTGGCGTATTAAAAAATATAATTTTAAAACAAATTTCACTTTCAATCATGTAATCCTTTTTTTAAGTAATGCACTTATAAATCATTAATTACAAAATTTCAATTGTAACTGCCCAAATCTGAGTGACCCAAATCAAGTCTTCACATAGCCAAGTCCAAACTGCTTCTCCTGTTGACGTAAGTACGCAGTAACTGGTATCCCCGTCAAAATTCATCCCACTACTAGAATATTCCCACTGTCCCCAGCTGGCTGTTAATTATACTATTTCCTAATAGGCCCTAAAAGTTAAAATTTTGAATACTCTCTCGCCATTGGCTGCTAATGACTAACACGGTCTCCCTTAGCGTCAACTATGTAAACCCAACACACGCGTCTCCTACCTGACAATTTTAATGTGCTTCCTTAGCTAACACGGTATCCGCCCCCGCTTGGTTTACATTTCGAGAAAATATCACAAGCTCGAATTTTGACTCCCCCAGTCGACTCCAAAACCTTTTAGATTTCGACATTGACAAAATCGTAACACGACCAGAAGTCCTTTGTACTAACTTGCCACGTCTATCTATCCTTTGTTAACTTCTGCCTTCCTCACTCTACAGTCTTCCCTGTACCCTGCTTCAGATAGCACCCTGTCCTGTTCTATCTCTGTTACTGTCCCCTACGTGACTAAGAGACGTGCTGCTGTATCCCTTTCTGCCTCTACAACATCCTAACATTATCATCCAAAATTAAATTTTGATTACCTAAATAAATAATGAATTGTTCCCAATGATTACATGTTACTGTGTTATAGCGTGCTTCGTATGTGTGAAGAATGACAGGCTATCCGCAGCATGTTACCGTGTCAAGGCCTGTCCTTGCTTACTGTTCCATACATAATTTCTGAACCCTAAAGCAAGGGGCGCTAGTGCGCTCCCACCTCACAAGTTCGTTCATCCGCCATGCTGTTGTTAATAAATGTAGGAAATTAATAAACACGGCGTTCGAGTGTCCTCCAACGGTACAATTTCCGTACCAAATTTTATGACAATCGGACATTTGGCTCGAAGTTGAAATGGAGACACACATAGACACACACGCGTGCACAAAACACAGGAGGCTGTTTTTCCAACTTAGGAAGAAAACTAGGCTACAAAGGTGAGCTTTGGCTAATTGACTGGAAGTCGTGCTGCTTACGTAATTTAAATTACAAACTCTGAAATTATTTAATTTCTTCACACAATTACAACTTCAAACAGATAATCTGACATCACATTTTTTGTCTATTAACAACAACTAGTTCCAGACATACCATGTGAAGTGAAACTACAGAATGATCCATTTACAAGCAGTAATGAATAGACCGTATTCTGGCAAAAAGTATTAAATTTGCCTATCTGAAACAGTACGGGTTGTCACTACTTCACGGAAATAGTATACAACGAAGCCAACATTTTTTAACCTCCTAGTACTTCTGCGCAGAATATTAGCTATTAACGTTACACTCTTGTAACCGATGAAAAATAATTCCACGCAGAAGGTCACATTGTATTACGTCTTATTAAATGATATTACTTGTACGGGTATCTAAAACGGTTGGTTATCATGTATGTTAATTACACACACAAACTCCCTATGATTTTTGGGAATTAAGGGCTATGGATAATGGGAATTCCAACTGCAAATACAGAAGATGGGCAAGAAGATGAAGTGATTATGTTCACCATCACACGATCCACGAGGCTATAAAAAGCAGCGATATTATCAATAGAGCTGGCGCCACCAAGGCGCTCTTGCCAATTGACCTAACTACAAAATGATTTTCGTTGGTTTGCATTTTTCTTTTCTGTCTTCCTTCTCACACTTCGTACAGCCAGATCAGAATAATGCGTGTGTGGCAGAGCCAACCACAAGAATAAACCTCAACATAATATCTCATTTACAAACGGGTAAATGGGCCATGAATCACAACTGTTTTAGACAAACACTTTTATTGTCTAGAGCAGTGGATCCCAAAGTATGCTCCGCGGATCCCTTTGCGTTTCTGTAATGGCTACTTTGAAGATTAGTTATTTTTTTAGTTAAAGGAATGTGGTTTTGTTAAAAATAATCGCGAAACGTCTTCAATTGGCGATATGTTTATTTTGTATGGTCGTTAGATTATCTAATTAAGAAACCCCCTGTCGCAAGAAGCGAGCGAAAAACAGTTTAATTAAGGTCAAATCAAGCAATGCATTGTTACGTATGCTACTGCTCTGTATTCGTAGCTGTCTGATTACAAAGTGTGTTGCACGTGGACGCAGAAAGAAAAATATGCGCGTTAAATTAACAAACTTTTATTGTTGCATCTGCTACAGATTTTAGCAATCTCTAGCTGTGACTTCCACCACCCGGATCACCAGTTCAATTTAGTCGTAATTCGTATAGCGTTAACGTAATTACAAGGGAAGTGAAGTAGTTATTTTCATTAGCTAGAGTAGTGTCGGTGAAATAACGTGCAGTAACACTGATATGGTCTGCGGCCGCTCGCTTACTGGGATTGTGGGTTCGAATCCCGCCGGGAGCATGGATGTCTGTCTCTTGTGTGGTGTTGTGTGTTGTCAGGTAGAGGTCTCTGCGACGGGCTGGTCACTCGTCCAGAGGAGTCCTACCGAGTGTGGTGTATCTGAGTGTGATCGTGAAGCCTCGAAAAAAAAAATGAGGCGGCCTAGGCCCCCACGTGCTGTTGAGCCATTGAAAAAAAAAACTGATGTGAATTTGTTTTTTATTTATCATGTATCAGTGGCTACAAAGAGGCAGCTTAAGTAAACAACCAACAACTACTACAGTAAGTACAATTGTAAACGACGATGTAAGTGAATCTCAGCAATTTGCGTCGTCATCCAGTATCGACAGTTCCAGAACTGCAGAAAATAGTAATAAACGGAAGTACAATGAGTACTATTTGTATCTGAGGTTTACGTATACAGGTGGTGAAATTGACCCTGATGCCCTATGTGTCTTGTGCAACAACGTGTACCCGACAGTTCTGTGTTAATTACCAAACTTCGTCGACATTGTGGCACTAATCACCCTGCATATAAGGACAAAGATATTAGTTTTCTCATGCGTAAGCTTGAAGCATTAAGAAACTGTCAGAGCTTTATGGTGAAAAGTTCAAAAACTGATAATGAAAACGCCCGAGGCCTCCTACGGGGTGAGTTGCCGTATTGCACCTGCAGGAGAAGCCCATATAGTTGCAGAAATCCTAATTAAACCATGTGCGAAGAAATTGACAACTTGTGTCGTTGGTGAACAGTGGAGAAAGAAACTTGAAACAATTCGCTTGTCTGATAACACTGTTAAACGTCGCATTCAAGATTTGTCAGCACATACAGAAACACAATTGGCTTCCAGCTCTGCTTTTTCGTTGCAACTTGACGAATCAACCGACGTGTCAAGCGCCGTGCAATGGCTCAGGCGGCTAGTCGCAGGCCTCCCACCGCGGAGGCCCGGGTTCGATCCCGGGTCAGTCCATGTGGGATTTGTGACGGACAAAGTGGCACTAGGACAGGTTTTTCTCCGAGTACTTCGGTTTTCGCCTGTCAATATCATTACAAGGAAAAAGGGGAAAAAAATGACTATCTTCATAACAGGGTTGCGCAATAAGCCTTAAGACTGCGGTGCGTCCGTAGCATCGGCTGCGGGGCCTTTCACCACAAAACAAAAAAACAGACGTGTCAGGGCTAGCAGTATTATTTGTATTTGTACGTTACTTATTGTAGAATAAAACATAGGGAGATTTACTGTCTAAATGTGCACTGTTAAAACTTTTTCCGTTTCCCATACCTAATCTGTGCGAAGCTGGATTTTCAAGGTATGCGGAAACAAAATCTAAACAGGGTGACATACTGGATGTCGCACCCGACACGAGAATTCAGTTGTCTACAATCACTCCCAACTTAAAGGACTATGTGCGACGGATAAACACCGTTCTTCACACTGGCAGCCTATGAGGTAAGATTGAATGTACACTCAAATAGTGACACTATATTATTCAGCTATTTTTTGTGTCTGGAAAAGGTAGACTGTAAACATGTGTATAACCAGTTCTGAGATACGAATTTTTCATTTTGGATACCTATCATCCGGACACTCTATATTTACGTGAGCAAGGACGTGAGGATCCGTGGTTACTTTTCGAAGCCAAAACCGGCCCGCGAGCAAAAAAGTTTTGAAAACACTGGTCTAGAATGCTACACGTTTCGGCCTATTCATAAGCCATCATCAGGCACAAATGTAAAAATATGAGAGAATAACCACTTATATACAACACAAAATTAATCAAACGTTACTGAGATCTCAAACTTACAAACAATAATATGAGCTATGTTTTTGTGTGGGCAGAAAGAGTGTTAAAATTCAATCATATATATAAATTACGTGTTGTATATAAGTGGTTATTCTCTCATATTTTTACACCTGTGCCTCATGATGGCTTAAGAATAAGCCGAAACATGTAGCATGCTAAGCCAATAAAAGTTACTGTCTAAAAACATAGTTGTGATGGAGGGCGCATTTATCTTTTGTTTACTTATGCGTCACCCTGGGATGCACCATTACATTTACATTAAGCATACCGAAGTTACTTCTTGTTTCTTTCTCAGTATCACAAAATGTAATAGCCAGAACCTTAAAAATGAAATGATAAGCAAATCAGAAAACTAAAATGTTCTCATGTAACTAAACAACTGGGAATTAGGATTCAAATCAAGTCCAAAAAATGCCTGTGCTTCACTTGGCAACCGTGAATACCGTACGTATCCTACGCTGTGTATTTCATAATACCGTTGGGTGTTCTCTGCAAGGTCTGAGTTAGTAAACAGGAAAATACAGAAACCGACAGGAGAGTTACATTTCAATACAAACTGGTTGAGTAATTTACATTAATTAATCGTATCGACCTGTACACTCAGCACAAGCAGGAAGCTAACTGTATAGCAGTTCCTGCATAAGCGCTATGTCAGGACAAGTCCAAGTAACAAGGACTCGTCATAAATAACACACGTACTCAGACACAACCAACATCACAAACTTAAGTCACTAGTTTTATGGTTACGTTTCCGTAGATCCACCTTCCAAAACATGTAGGACATTTTCTGAATTTCCATAGGTATTAATCTTCCCGTTTTATTTTAATTTACAAGAAATTACCTTCGAAACTGAAAAGAAAAAAATTGTTTGCTTTCAAAACGTTTCTTCATATTTTATGAATTAGGACCCGTAGCACTTACGTCTACTTTATTAACTAATTCATTAAGAAATTGGCAGTGGCTCTCCTGTGTTGCTGCTAGGCAAGCTACTTTAAGCTGATATATAGAGCAAAAGTGATGTACGTACGCTGTTATTGTTGTTTGGCAATCATTCAATGAATGGATGCAACAATTTTTACACCGCATCCTACTTTTCATCCACGTAATTATTAAAATCCCCCATTTTTTTTCCTATGGCTCGACAGCCTCTAGGGGCCTAGGCCTCCTCATTTTTCGAAGTTTCACGATCACATACTTTAGACACACCACGCTCGGTAGGACTCCTCTGGACGAGTGACCAGCCCGTCGCAGAGACCTCTACCTGACAACACACGACACTCACAAGAGACAGACATCCATGCCTCCGGTGGGATTTTTTTTTTTTTTTTGCCTGTCCGGGGTTTTTCCCCTTTGATCCATTTTTGTACTGTTTAAATCCTTTCGTCCTTCCTGTCACTTTACGTCCCATGCTAACGTCCTTACAACAACACAACCAAACATCCATGCCCCCGGTGGATTCGAACCCACGATCCTAGTAAGCGAGCGGCCGAAGACCCACGCCTTAGACCGCACGGCCACTGCGATCGGCGCATACCCCATTGCCTGACGTAATTCAGAGTTCACACAAATATCGCGTATGTTTAAAAAATCAGGATGTGTAATAAAATGTGTACCTTAAGATTTTTAACATTTTATTCAGAAATTTATTTGGGATATAAATATATGTGAATGCTTAAAATATATTTTAAAATTTAAAAGCATGAGGTCCATCAGCAAGGACATTTTTCTGGTTCTTATTCCAGACATTGCTATTCTCAGCTCTACTTCCAGGTGCAGACGAGAAAGATTTCCCTTTTTTGAAGTAGTTAATTTGTAGACAGTACTTTCACAAAGATAACTGAAGCAACAGGTAACAGCATTTCAATAGCCTTCGCAGAAAAATCGGGATATTCTATCTTCATACACACCCAAAAGCTTGCTGTATTTTTCGCTTTGAATTCTGTTTTTAATGTGGCGCCATATAATAAGTCTATTAAGGTGACACTCTTGCTTATCCATACCTTAATGCATCAAGCCATCATCGTGAGGTGCTACGAATATAAGTAAATAAGATAACAGTGGTAAACGGGTTTAACAACAATAACAAACCTCTAATTTCATTACTTCATTAGAGCTTATTTAAGAAAACCCTGGAGAAAAACGGAGGCCGTCGTTAGTAAATAAATGCCTTCGTTTCTTTCCAGAGTTCCGAGAATTACGGCAGGTAAGTAGGACTGTGCCTATCCCGATGGCCTTGTGGTCTAAGGCGTAGGTCTGAAGCCGCTTGACTGCTGGGATCACGGGTTCGAATCACGCTGAGGGCATGGATGTTTGTCTGTTGTGTTTGTTGTGTGTCGTGTAGGTAGCGACCTCTGCGACAGGCTGATCACTCGTTTAGAGGAATTTGTGTGTGTGTGTGTGTGTCATTGTGCGTGATCTAGAAGCCTCAAAAATAGGCGGCCTAGGCCCGAGCTGGGTTTTTGCGCCACAAAAAAATTAGGACTGGCTCACTTCAAAATTCAAGAACTCAAAAAGTCTGCCCAGACTACTCGTATTCGGGCTCGTGCTCGTACTCCGATTTGTGTGTGGACAGTTTCACAAACCCAAGCAGCGCAATAAACCGCAGCCCCAGGTTTGTGGAATGCGCCACAGAAACGGTACGTCAAAAAAGGATCGCCAAGGTGCCCTGCAGATTGACGTCACATCACCAAACGAGCTGCTTGTGCCTAAGAAGCAACATTCAAGTGTCCGGTGCAAGTGTGTTCCAGACCCAGCTTAAACTGATCCAGACAAGCGGTTCTCAAGTGTATGATCCAGGCATTATCATCAATAACTTTAAACGTCAGAAGCAACACAGACCACACCAATTTTCTACCCCCCCCCCCCCCCCCCCCCCCCCCCCGTTGTTCCCTCTTCCTTGCACAACTTGACGAACCTGTTTCTCTACTTGCTCCAATAACACAGTTCCTTATACACAGGCTGGTATTTTGAAACAACACCAAAATTATATCAAAATTGAATGTTGCCAATACATCTTCACTGTCTCTTAAATTTGACCACGAAAATTTTAGCTTTCGATGGTTTGGGCTTCTCGCCGTTAACAAAGAGTGTCAACTCAATGGATTTTTCAGCTAAAATGCGGTGGACTGAAACTATAAAGCACCCGGGACACACGGCCTACAAAGAAAACACGGTTCATAAAAATTCTTTTGTAGGATACATGCGTGTCGATTCGCTGTACTCACTGTATTGGATTGGTTGTTCATACAGGGCTCGAAACAGTTATTTCGAAGTTGGACATTTGCATGTGAATGAATGAAACATATTCATCACCTGTCAATTTGTATTGCTCCATTCCATTATTCCCCCCTTCAGTGCTGCAACACAGCACGTGTACATGTTATTAACATTCGACTGCACTGGACCGGCTCAACTAAAAATTTTCCCGATTGTATTATTCGATGCTTCTTCAATGGCAGAGGTTACGTAACATAGTGGGCTAAAAGGAACCACAATTAAGATATTTTTTTTTTGTATGGCTCGACAGCCCTATATGGGCCTGGCCTCCTCGTTTCGTCGAGGTTTCATGGTCACACACATCTGAGACACACCACAGTCGGTACGACTCCTCTGGACGAGGGACCAGCTCGTCGCAGAGACCTCTACCTGACAACACAACACTCACAAGAGACAGACATCCATGTCCCCGGTGGGATTCGAACCCACGATCCTAGTAAGCAAGCGGCCGAAGAACCACGCCTTAGACCGCACGGCCACTGGGATCGGCACAATTAAGATATAACAGGGTAAAACACAGCAATTGATAAACAAGAGCTCCGGGCAAAAGACATCAAGCCCAACTGCCCGTTGTAGACGTCCTGCGTGCCTAAGATCATGTTTATACAACGCGCCTGTATAATCCAACGATGAATTAAGTATATCTCACAGGCTGCTGTACTAGACTGGAATGCAGATGGCAAAAGGATCGAAGCGTAGTCGAGGTAAATCTTGATTGCTCACAAATGTAAATCTTACAGAAGATGATAATAACATTAATAATACTAGTAATAATAATAATAACAATAATACTAATTCCATGGAACAGAGTCCTTCCTGAGAAGCTAACATGTACTCAGTCATAAATTCCCCGCATTTTATGGAACCCCAGGTCCATTACTACATTCACAAGCGTCCGCCACCAGTTCCTGTCCTGAGCCGCACCAAGCCAGTCCACGCCTCCACATCCCACTTCTTGAAGATCCATTTTAATATTATCCTCCCATCTACGCCTAAGCCTCCCAAGTGGTCTCTTTCCCTCAGGTCTCCCCACCAAAACCCTGTATGCACCTCTGCTATCTCCCATACACGCCACATGCCCCGCTCATCTCATTCTTCTTGATTTGGCCACCCAAATAATATTTGGTGAGAATAAATCATAAAGCTCCTCGTTATGTAGTCTTCTCCACTCTCCTGTCACCTCGTTCCTCCTAGGCCCCATTATCTTCCTCAGCACCCTATTCTCGAAAAACCTCAGCCTATGCTCCTGCCTCAATGTGAGAGACCAAGTTTCACACCCACAATAAAAGGTAAAATTATAGGTCTGTGTATCTTCATCTTTATATTTTTGGATAGCAAACTAGAAGACAAAAGATTCTGCACCGAATGACAGCAAGATTCCCTGACTTCAATCTTGCTGTTAATGGCGATAAAACATCGCCTTGTTTCAAACCATTCCTAAAAGGAAATGTGTCAGCCAAATATTTGCCTACCCGGAATCTGCTATAGGTTTCATTTAGACACATTTTTATTACCCTTACTAGATTATTATAATTATTTGATTAATATTATTCTTATTATATTCCGTTTTGGAAAAACTAACTACTGGAGTACATATTCTGCCTACATTAGATTTGTCGAACACAACGTGAACATTTTGCACAGTCGCAAAATTCCCTTTGACTGATAAACAATATTTCATAGGGAATTTGTCGGTGTGTTTACCTCATACATTCGTACCAAATGTCACATACCTACCTCCAATGCTTCATTAGTTACGACCATCAAATCTAAAGTTAAATACCGATTTAATGCAACTGTACAATTTCCCAAACTCTATCTCCATACGCAGTTTCATTGTCCTATGTTTAAGAGGCGCTAGTGTCATTCCTACCTCACACTTTCGTGCGTCCGCCATGTTGTTATTACAGATTGTAGGAAATCAAAATGTACTTCACTATTTATTAGTGCTATTCCTAGATACAGCGATATGAAAATTCCGTTGAGGCTGAGTACAGTAAAGACAAGGCATAAACACACGTGAATCAGCAGAACGTGATCAGATAATGAAGAACTCTACTAAAACTAGTCACACAGCTTAATTTACGAAGTCGCAAGTGTCAAGAAGTCATAAAACTGACCTCCACGTTCCAGTCATTGATATTCATACAGACATGACATACAATGTTTGTCTTCAGCATAACGGGTGAACTAATGAACCATAACAAACATCTTCAGCTGTTCATATTCAGACGATAATATTTTCTGTATAGTTTTACTTGAATGTTTGAAGACGTTGTACTCGTAACTATCAAATAGTGTAGTTCAAAAGTAGGTGCGACTTAGTGACGAATGAATAAAATGTTTTCCGAATAGAAGTTTTTTGCAAGTAACTTGAATAATCACTAACAGCCGGCAACGATTAGAATAAGGTGTAGTGGCTATTTTACACTTAGAAACTTATAGATGTAACAATTAATTGTGCAAGAAATTATGGACTCTTCTTTCCTTAAAATGTTTCAACACTAGGATTAACTATAAATTAGTAATTGTTATGCTACATTTTTTATGGCGCAAGAGCCCATCGTGGATCAGGGTCTCCTCATTATCGAGGCTTCACGATAACACTCAGACGCACCACACTCGGTAGGATTCCTCTGGACGAGTGATCAGCCCGACGCAGAGACCTTTACCTACAACACACAACACTCACAAGAGACAGACATCCATGCCCCCAGGGGGATTCGAACCCACAATCTCACCATGCCAGCGACCGCAGACTCACGCCTTAGACCACGCGGCCACTGGGATTTGTTGTTATGCTACATAGCGCATAATTTCCAGCACTACAGATAACCACCACGTTAAATATGTAAGGTACATTCTCAAACTTTCGCACGGTCACTACAGTTATCATCTACATATAGACGATACTCAATTAGTGATCTGTAGGTAAGTTCATGACCCATCTCTATACAAAATTGGATATTTCTAGCTTCAGTGTTTCATACGTTAATGCCACCGAGTCTAAAGCTGATTACTGGTATGATATAGGCGCCATAATATTCGTTTACGCCGATCCCAGTGGCCGTGCGGTCTAAGGCATGGGTCTTCGGCCGCTCGCTTACTAGGATCGTGGGTTCGAATCCCACCAGGGGCATGGATGTCTGTCTCTTGTGAGTGTTGTGTGATGTCAGGTAGAGGTCTCTGCGACGAGCTGGTCCGTCGTCCAGAGGAGTCCTACCGACTGTCGTGTGTCTCAAATGTGTGTGATCATGAAACCTCGACGAAACGAGGAGGCCCAGGCCCATATAGGGCTGTCGAGCCACGGGGGGGGGGATATTCGTTTACAGTCTAGTGGGGAAAAAAATCCTCACAAAAGTTACATATTCTTCGAAGGTACAGTCCAAGAGAAAATTTCAGGTCATTACATTAACTGGCGCTTCCACCTCACACGTTCTGGCGGTTGCTATAATAATATCATTGGGGATAGGTACACAACTTCATTATCGTCATACTAAAATTAATAAAAATGTGACATGTGCTGAGGTAATTGTCCGTAAGGATAAGACTCACGCACAGAAGAATGGGTATGATGACATCCAATATAATAAATATAATATAATATCATTAAAAAACACGTCTGGCAGGAGTCTGTCACGAACCCCGTTCGTTATCACAATCTACGCAACGAAAAGGTAAGGATTGTAAACTATTACTGCAAGAATCATAATTTGGGGAGGAATTCTTACTAACATACTTAGGCATAGAGGGCTAACAGCGAAGACAAATAACCAAATAATCCCGCGCTGAAGTAAATATTAACACTGTATCATGATATTTATTCCCGTGGCGAGTATACTGCCATTACCAAACAATGTATGTCGAAGGACAGTTTGGTGCTGTTACCGTACATGCCTTAGAACGAGACACTCAAGTTTGATACTGCGCCCGTCCTTTTTATTTTGTTCAGGGATTCAAAAGGAAAGACCAGATAGGACTGATGGTGCATGACTTCGCAACATGCGCATGAAAGGGTCCTCATGGACGAATGTATTACCGATCTTGAATTAGAAAGATTCTACACGTTTCCAATTACATTTCACCGACTTCTTCATCTTGAAATACCAGTTTGTCAGCTTTCTTGTACGTTTATAAATGAATAAACTTACCAACAAAGCAATACAAGTTCACCTTAAAAAACGGTATAATCCACAGAGTGATATGCGTTGCTTGCAATCTGTCGAATGACTGAATGTTAATATAAGTTTTAAAACTTTCGCGGCGACATGATTCAATATAGTCTTCTCGGGCGCACAGCCGCGTCAATTCGTTTGAATACAACGTTTCGGGGACTAGCTCCGTCCCCATCCTCAGGCAAAACTGATTTCAGTTTGCCTGAGTTTTGCCTGAGGATGGGGACGGAGCTAGTACCCGAAACGTTGTATTCAAACGAATTGACGCGGCTGTGCGCCCGAGAAGACTATATTGGACTGAATGTTAATATTCACGTGACCATACCACTTGTGGTGTGAGAACTCGAATCAATGGTTCTCGCCTGTATTCAAACAAAATATAAATAAGACAGTACGGGCAACACTATTCAATAAAGAACACTTTGTAATCTGCTATTATAGAAAGCCGTTCATGCGAAACACTGCTTGTTCAAGATTTCAAAACGTCGCATATGAATAACATCAAAAAACAAGTTAGAAAACAGCTGGAATTAATTTCACCAGCTTTTAATATGGCGTTACACTTACAACATGATGCATCCTCGGTGTAAACTCCGTAACTAACACAACATGAATGACAGTACGAACTGGATCCATCCGGTTCATGATACGTACAGACCTGTCGCAGGTCCTTCTGGACACGGTAATGAAGCTTCGCGTTCCATAACAGATGTATAATTTCTTCATTAGCTGGGTAACTGTTACTTTATCAATAAGGACCCTGCTCCGTGTAGTAATTCATATAACACGATCAGCTTCTTCGTTCTTACAAGTTAATAACAGCCATGTACCACATTCCGTAGACACGGAAAATAAAAAACTTACTCAGTGACGAACTTTATTTTGATTTCACCGTGCATCTTTTACTAATTATTAATAAATCACCAACTAAATGCATAACCCACACACAGCCGACACAGTGCACACTGCAGGAACGGAAAACCCAACATAAGAAGACACAGTACCAGGGCCACTCCAGCTTATTTACCCACTGATGCAACGAGAAAAATACTCTCTGCTGCAACAATAATACCAATGCATCTACAATTTTAACATCGATTTTATTTACTTTAATATAAACAAAAAGTGATTCTTCACAAAAATAAGTGACATAGTGGACTAACACAAGGATGTGTTTTTAATAAATGCATTTTATTCGTGCTAATATACGATAAAAAAAAGTCACAGTGTAGCTAAAGTGATGGTGGTGACTATATACATACACAATGAACTAATATGAGGATGTGTTTTTAAATAATGCAGTTGTGACACCCCCTGAGGATGGCTTATTAATAAGCCGAAACATATGTAGGGGTTTTTAACTAACGTTTTAAAGAAGCCTTATAGTGTTCTTTAAATAAAGAAGTGCATTTAGTTGGTGATTTATTAATAATTACTCAGTGACATTACATCGACTCAGAAAAAGTAAAAACGAAAAGTTGTTTTATAAGGAATCAGAAACAAACCTTACGCAGTTATGGAAAGCAAGTTCGGGACCTTCACATGTCCGAAGCTACGTCAGGTTTATCACGCGCATGACATGCCACAAAGCATGAAACTGATGCAATATAAGGGAAATCCCACCACAAGGCGAATTGTACTAAAACGCGTGCATTAGCCATAACTGTATAATGGAAAAAAGAACACATTACTGTCATATTGCAAGTCTGTTTTGCAGTGTAAAGGAGTTTAAAGGAAAGTGGAATGTCAGAACTGGCGAACTTTCAGCAGTGATAACAGAGGACAAGTTGGCTCAGTCGGTAACGCTTCTGATTTCTAGTTACGAGGTGCTCGGCTTCCATTTCTGCCGGGACACCGACTATCCTGAGGTCTATCGTGGCTTTCCTCAGTTCCTGCACAAAATTCCAAGTTATGTGTAACATTGCTACAGGCCAAGATTGCTTCATACCATTTCCTTCTCAAGTCACTGCTCAAATCACGCTGAATTCGACGCTAAAAAATCTCAGATACTATCAGTGTTGTTAAATAAACCATAAATATTTATAACACGCAAACGGACGTATGTAATGGGTGCCTAACAACAACGGGCCAAAAGCATTGATCTCTGCTAACGGATGTTAACAAAATCATCCCCAATTTCCAAGAGTTTTGAAGTACTAATGTTATGGTCGGAGATTTCAGGGATGTGGCGCCGAGTCACTGGATGATTGGTGCCTGACGTTTCGAGATAACGTAGTGTCCTCTCGAAACGCCGAGCTACAATTACCCAATAACGTGGCGCCACATCCCAGAAAAACAGAGACCTCAACTACATTTCCGCGAAAGCCTAAAAACCCACTTACTAATGCCGCGTTAAAACCAGTATCAACGGCCGCAACCTCCAGTGACACACCATTAAATGTCCTGTCTTCTGTGAAGAACACTCAGCTTCAAAATTCAAGTGATTCTCTGTCTTCGCTACACCACGGTCGTAAATGGTGTGTACATTTCGTCCCTCTTTGTTGGCAGTATAACAACACTTAATTTTCCATCATTTTCCCTTGCATATGTACGCAGACACGATATTTTAGACGAAAATGTCTACAGCCGCAGTGCGCAATAATGTGAAAACCATTAAATGCTAGAATAAATTGCTTCAAGGGACTTCTAGAGCGTATAACGTAATGACTGTTGGACGGCATGTGAATACGAAAAGCTGCCAGCTTTTTAGAACTTAGAACTAACTTAACGTAAAACTGTTTCTTCCGCTACTACACATTATTAACACATTTCGCATGCACTGATTATCCAAATTAGTGACTGGCTATATTGCTAACAATAAAAAGGTCAAAGTCATAAAACTGAAATTCCAGCAAATATATTTCATGTACAGTTTATTGCAATAGTATGTCACTACGAATCACATAAAATGTCTACACAAGAACAACAAAACTGCATGCATCACCAACAGACAACTACGGTTCTTTCCTCTCACCCTACATAAGCCATTATTGTAACATTACAGAAATAATCAGACGGTAATGTTACACGGGGTTCATTTAGCTCAATATCATTGTGCCCGTGACTTTTAAGATTCTCTTAGGGTAGAACATACCATGCGTCATCATTTAAATCTTTATTTTGCGGGTGCTAAAGCCTGGAGTCTCTGACTCTCACGTGCACATACAAACACGCTATTTGGTGCAACTACTACGTATTTGTTGTTGTTCAGTTTTACCAACAAAATGCACACACAAAAACTACTTTTTATCGTTTTATTAGTATTTATGTATACCCCTACACGTGTTTCAGTCCTTGGACCATCTTCAGGGGGCTAATAAGCTACTACACTTCAACTTGCATGTTAGAAGGGTTCAAAGAGCACCCTTGTCTCAATAATAAATTTTAAAAACATTTGAGTTTGTAAAATTGTTGTAAACCTGTAAAAACTTATAATTTATCTTATAAGTTAAAGTCACAATTTAAAATATTTAAAATATTTAAATTAGCGGTGTTGGTCACTTGTGCACGGAATCGTGGTATTGTTTTTGTTGTTAATTGTAGGCGTGTTGCTTTGCGTGTTGTCGTATGAAGTTGTATGGGCTGACTGTCGTCTGGTGGACTACGTATTTGTTGATCGGATGACAGAAAGTCATATACGAGGTCTGTCCAAAAAGTATCCGACCTTGGGCCGGGAAAAAAAAGTTCTGTATCTGGGTGGTTACAATACCTAATCCCCTCCAAAGTAGGCCCCTTGTGACTCCACACACTTAGTCCAGCGGTCCTTCCATCGCTGGAAGCAATTCTGGAAGGCTTGTTTTGGAATGGTGTGCAGCTGCGCCGTCACGTTCTGTACGATGTCCTCGCGGCTGTCAAAACGGGAGCCTTTTAGCGGGGTCTTCAATCTCGGGAACAGCCAGAAATCACAAGGAGCCATGTCAGGAGAGTAGGGAGCCTGGCGAACCTGCGGAATGCCGTGCTTAGCCAGGAAACCCTGGATCAGGTGTGATGAATGAGCTGGGGCATTGTCATGAAGCAGCTGCCAGTTGCGTGCGTCCCACAGCTCCGGTCTCTTGCGCCGAACTGCATCACGAAGATGACGGAGGACTTCTTGGTAGTACTCCTTATTAACAGTTTGGCCTAGTGGTGCGTACTCATGATGCACAACACCCCGGTAATCGAAGAAAACAGTCAGTATCACCTTCACATTGCTCCGAACGTGTCGTGCTTTTTTGGGCCTCGGGGATGTTGGATGCTTCCATTGTGACGACTGGACCTTGGTTTCCGGGTCATATCCGTACACCCACGACTCGTCACCAGTGATCACAGTCTTCAGGAACTCAGGATCCCTGTTGGCGCACTCCAGCATGTCCTGCGCGACCTCAAGGCGGAGTTGTTGCTGCTCCGGCGAAAGCAGCTTGGGCACAAATTTTACCGCCACTCTTCGCATGCCCACATCCTCAGTTAAAATCGTGTTTGCGGAACCTCTGCTGATCCCAACCTCATCAGCAATTTCCCGGACGGTCAAACGACGGTCCTCCATGATCAATGTCCGCACTTTGTCAATGACATCAGCATTTCGGCTCGTTGACGGTCTCCCGGAACGCTGGTCACTGTCCGCCGACATGCGGCCATCTTTAAAGCGGTTGAACCACTCTTTCATTTGAGTGGCCCCCTTTGCATCATCACCGAAAGCCTGCTGAATTTTGCGGATTGTTTCCGCTTGGGTATCCCCAAGTTTCTGACAAAACTTGATGCAGTATCGCTGCTCCAAACATTCTGTCATCTTGAGCGAAACGAGAATGCGACGAACACGTGTTACACCACTTCGCTATCTGGCAGCGACAGACGCATCCGGCGGTGTTGCGAGGCAGCAAAAAATCACGCATGGGCATGAAAGTCCCTTCTACCACTACGCTCAGTTTCCCCACCCTTTCGCCATTACTTACCGCGGGAAAAAATATAGTCGGATACTTTTTGGACAGCCCTCGTATACACTGCCATACTTTGATTACTAATTAAGTAACATCAATCATTGACCCACAGATAAGTAAGGCGTAATATGAAACAAAGAACATATTACTGTAAAATCAGGAATCCGAAGCCAAAGGACAGACCGCGCAGTGAAATCATCATGGTCCCCATCACAATGTAAATTTTGTGCCCAAAAACGTATGACAAATCAAAATCACATTCATGGAGATATTAAAAGCAGCAAACAGAATTCGGGAAATCCGACCTAGCCTATAATGTTAATAATATATTATATTCCCCACATCTGGAAAAAGCCAAGTTTAAAATATAATTTTACTTGGTATTTTGTATGGTTGTGAAACTTAGTCTCTTACGCTAGATAAATAATACAAGTACAGAAATCTTTAATTCCGTGTGCAGATGTGTATATGGGATGATAAAGAGACGCATCTTCAGGACGAAGGATGTGGGGGTGTGAACTGGATTCATTTAGTTCAATATAGAATCTAGTCGCAGGCTCCTGTGAAGACGGAAATGACCTTCAGGATCCATAGAAGACCCTGAATTTCTTGCCTAGACAAGCCACTGTCAGCTTCTTAAGTAGGACGGCCATTATTTTCTACAAATACTTGTTATGCAAATAATGTAGGAGAACAGAATAATCCATATTAATAAGATGTTTGTAGGAACCGTACACATTGAAAGAGATCTTACACTTAAAAACTGAGGCATACGCAGGTGGGGGGCGGGGATTCGATATACAATACACAGCTATATTTTGCAGGAAATATGACCTCATCATCTGCATTCATTTATTTGCTGTATTCATATTCACGTCGCATTTGGAGAATGTGTAGAATTTAAAGTAGGCAACAGACAATGAAACTGAAACATTTGGCATGTGACGCACTGCTACTTAACTGGTGCCAAACAGCATGGCTCTTCTTGAGAGTTGAGAGTCTCTCAGTTGGTCAAGAAATCTCCCCCTCCCCCAGGACCTTATCCTGAGCCACTTGAACCCAGTTCATAAACAAACAAACACACATATTTACTTCTTCTTTAAGATCCACTTTCATATACGAATTTATTCCCATTTAATAATGTACTACATAAGTACAACAAACAAGAATTATAATTTCTAATATTGCATTTCCACCGTGAACATTTTCAACCAATCCCGAAAATAAAACCCACAATGCACATTCGGTGGGACCAGATTAGAATAATGTAACATAACGCAGTAAGAGGAATGACGTTCGTAACTTCCTTTATCACGATTCGCACCGCTTGAAACGTAATAAAGAAAGAAAAGAAGTCGACGTACTTTCATTCTAATCTGAACTTAATTTATAATACCATGGGTTATGAATTGAACTAGTTTTAACAGTTTTGATCACTTGTACAATTACTATTCACAACAATACTTTGATACAGAAAACCACATTAAAAAAAGAGATATTCTCGATACATACGCTACTAATTCTTGTTATACATGCCAGTACGACAATGATTTGTAACAGAGAGACCTCTTTCGTTGATAATCCCAGCTTCCTTTACACATTGTTGTAAAAGCTTCGCCTGATTATGGTCACGACGACGGAAACATGTAGCAAAACTATGTACAACAGAATTGTTTTACAACAAAACTGTTGTGTTTGACTGTATTTATTGACAAAGTACATCGACAACACAAGTGGATGTCTCCTCCAAAGACTGTCAATAAAAATGTTTCCACTCTGCCTTAAAGTGTTATTTCATTCAAAAACCGCCAGGCGTTCCTCGCTCGCCCTGTACACGATGCAGTTTGCATTCTAACAAAGTACTGTTAAAAAAATTCGTCCTTTCAATGTAGCTGGATGTCAGTGAATGTGTACATATACAGGTCCAGTGATGCGAGTATGGTACACTGTACTAGTTAATAGGTCTGCGAAAGAAAGTTTGTTACCTATATCGAACCACGAACGATTTATCTGTCGTCCAGACCGCGGCCTAGTCACTACCCCGAACATGAACAGTACATTACCACATGTCACGACGGTTAAAAATAAAAGTGATGCTTGAACAAGAAATAGGAAAAGAACTTGGGTCTGTATGACAACCTGTTCTTGTAACTGGGTCCCAGAAACAAAGTTTAGCATCCGAGAGTTCTTTTGCTAAAATTTATCTTAACTTTATAAACAAATACATACCTTTACATACAATTTACATCCGGCCATGGTAAATTTCGTTCGTACTTCAGAAGATTTCGTATCAAAGTAGAGAATGGATATGAATGCACTTGTGGGGGTGAACAAACAGTAGAACATCTACTATTTGATTGCCCCATTTTCGGACACAGGAGATTTTGTCTTGAAATGCACTTAAACAAATGTAATATTAGTTACCATAAGCCACTGTACAATATATTTAGTAGAAACTGTTGTCAAAAACATTTAATTAATTTTATACACCATATCAATAGAAAATTGTAAGTAACAATATTGTTATTATATGTACTTGGTTAAACTTTAACCCTAATATACACATGTAAAATAGGGTTTGTTTTTGGAAAAATAAAAAAAAAATACATACCTTGGAATGAAGATGAAAGAGAAACGACTTCTTGGATGTACTATAATATAGGCTACTACGGGCTTTTCGATTTAGAAAACGCTGAATGCCACTGATCAAGTCAAGCTGTATTATGGAAATTATTCGTGAAACAGGGAAATACTTCAGATTTATTATTTACTTAACGTAACAAACAGAAGACTTTACATTCTGATTTTTCAAATATTTTCACAAGCACACACACGAGGCCTGTACTGGAACAAGACAGGAAATGTACGTATAAAACGTAATATCGAGCCACTTTCGCGTAGCCATTGTTGCCGTGGAAAAGCAATAAGTATTACATACTCTGAGTGTGTGTTTGTAAACTTAGTTATACAGCATGCAATGCGCATGCGCCGTATTATTCTGTGGCCTGTCTGGCTCTACCAATTTTTACACAATACCTCATAAACGGCACGATTTTCGGAAAAAATTCATTGAATATAAAATGTGTGTTTTGATTTTCACTACAACTTTTGTCTGAAACATTCCTCATTATACGAAGAACTGAGCAAGATACTATCATAAATCTACATACGTCTTCATGTAAAGTACCAGTCATTGTTGTCAGATTGTAATAAAACTTGCAGTTTCTACACAGGTTTTCGAAAATTTCTCAAATATCAAATGTCATGAAAATCCGTCCAGTGGAGCCGAGTCGTTCCATGCGGACGGATAGCACAAAGACAGACAGACAGACATTACAAATCTAATAGTCGTTTTTCGCAATTTTGCGAACGCTCCTAAAATAGATCTCTTGCGCCAAAACACTGCTTTGTCAATATGTAAGAATTAATGTACTGACCATCTGTTTGGCTGCAAGCAACGTGCCTAACGCTAGAATAAACTAGAAATAACCTATCTGGAGTAAGGATGTCGTAGGGCAAAATGTAATATCTGGGGAAAATGTGTTAAGCGTTAATAAATACGGCATTCCAGTAAAGTTAAAAAGGACAAAGTTGTCCTTGCGCACGCTACGACGGCATATGGAGGAACAGAGGTCTAGTTACGTTCATTCTTAATAACACAACTAGATGAAGATAAGGGGTCACCTTCATGCCCCACTCGTTTTACCTCCGGTACCCATTGACAACGAGGCTGGGTGGGCTCCAGAGGCGATCTACACGTTCTGGGGAAGAGAAAAATTTCTTACCCCTACCCGGAATCGAACAGCGGATCGTCAAACCGACAGACTATTCACTACACCCACTACGTTGTACGGAACTCCAGTAGATTTATGAAACGAGCAAGTTTCTGGCACTATTAGGCTCACATTATGGACAGAGGCCCTACACTTGAGACTGCCAGAACGGCTTGGCTGCATAACAGGTGTCGCCATGCATCTTGCGCGACGCAGCCAGTGATAGGTGTGTTTACATGGGACTGAAGGGGAGTTAGTGTGTGGGGATATACTCGTACTAGTAGAATGACGTTAATATCGTGATGCCTGTAAATATGTTTGTTATGTTCATTGCAACATTTGCATAACCTATTGTCCTGAATAGAGTTATGTTACTTGTCAGTTATTTGCTTTCCAAAGCTGATAGTCAGTGTGAAGTGTGAACACGTCTGGGATAAAGTAACAAGTTCGGAAATGTCTGCAGACCCTAACACAGCTGACGCAATCGCTATGCTTTGTCCGCAGATGTTCAAATTCACGAATACTTTCCAAAAAAACACTACCTTAACATACACCATAATATTTCTCATACTTTGCAACAGATTTGCATGGAGGTAACGTAAGCGGAGAGATTGGCAATCGATATATCTTAAACGTAGACACTCTTATAATCCATAATTCTCGATATGCAACTGTTTCTTCGGCCTCAGTATCTCACGTAGAAAACTACCCCATACACAACCGTTTCTTCGACCTCAGTGAGTACCTCACAAAGAACAGTTTAAGTTATGAAGATCAGTCATGGCGAGAGATCATAAACGTGTGGAGGTCTTCATATAATGTGTACGTTATTTTTATCAGATTTTAACCAAAACCGAAATATGTCGATACATTTTCGAAAACAAAAACACAAACGCAAAATTGCACCAAAATCCGTCCGGTTGGAGACACTAAATTCCATGCAGACGGACGGACAGATATGACGAAGTTAAACGTCGATTTTCGGAACTGTTTCGCGAAAGTACCTAAAAGTGGATTTGATAACAGTTGCCGCGCACGGATTTAAGAACACAAGTACTTCAATGCTAAATACTGCAATCAAACTAGATCTACCAAAATTCGCCTTCAGGAGTTTTAAATTATCCATAACCGTGCATTGAACAGTCAGATATGGTAACTAAAACCAACAAATTTATGAAAATATATTCTAAACGCAGGAGGTATTACTACGTATATAATGTATTTTCATAAACGTGTGTGCATTTGTTGGTTTTAGTTACCATATCGCCTTGAGAAGCTAACAGTCGCTTGGTTAGTGAAGATATTATCGGACTTTTTTAAATCCAAAATAAGCACTACCTTCTTCACAACGGCCCACAAATGAACCCTGAGACAGAAGAACACAGTTTCACACTCTTATCATTCTATTGACAGCCAGAGTACCAAGTGGGGTCTTCCTTTCAGATTTACCGACAAAAAGTCTACGCATATGCAGACTGTGTGTTCTGTGTGACCAGGCCAACAAATCATCAATTTTATTCCCTAATAATATTCGGTGCCAATCCCAGTGGCCGTGCGGTCTAAGGCGTGGGTCCGCAGCCGCTCGCTTGCTGGGATTGCGGGTTCGAATCCTGCAGGGGGCATGGATGTCTGTCTCTTGTGAGTGTGGTGTGTTGTCAGGTAGAGGTCTCTGCGTCGGGCTGATCACTCGGCCAGAGGAGTCCTACTGAGTGTGATGTGTCTGACTGTGATCGTCAAACCTCGACAATGAGGAGGCCTTGGACCAACAGGGGCTGTCGCACCATAAAAAATAATAATATTCGGTGAAGAGTAAAAAAAGTATGAAACCTTTTATTATGCCGTTTCGTCCAGTACCCTGTTACTATTTCTCTCACTCTAAGGTACAAACCTTCTCCTCAGCACTGCTGTATTAAATATCCCCTATTTGCGTTCTTCCCTTAGATTAGAAAACCAACTTTCATACCCATACAAACCAAAAAGCAATTTATACAAGCATATTAAATTACTAAAATTACACATGCTTTACATATATATACATACATATATACTGCATATGTATACTGCACGTTTCTAATTCAGATTGAGCTAAAATGTTGAAGTTCAGCTCAGTCTACCACTGCTCCTATAACGACGATAGCCTTACGCGTAATCTTCACGTGTGACATCCCGCAGTGATATGCATTTCGGCTGGCCTACTGGAATGCTGACAAAGTTCGAAGCAGGAAACTGCAACTGGATCATATCCTCAGTCAGCACGGCGTTGATACATACCTACTGAATAACGCTACACTTCAAGCCGGATCAAGTCCTTCGGGTCACAACTGTGTTTCTCACCGTACAGACCGTCTGAAGAACGCAGGCGGTCACGGCGACCTTCGTTCGCAGAGGCGCAGATCCGTACGCTGTAACCGTTTCGGGTCTGAAGGCCACTGCTATACTCAGTGTTGGCAAACGGGCCACTGAAACTTGTGGAATTCCATCTTTCACCCGCCCGACCTTTCATAGTCAGGCCTCTCTGAGTGCCTCAGCGAAGGATTTCGCGTCTTGATGACCGGCGACCTCAATGCGTAGCACATGCACTGGAACCCCAGGCTTATCACGCCCTTCCAAAACAATCTCTGCCGCTCCGATTTAAAAACGACAGATCGGACAGCATTCCAGGCTTGCCTCCGAGACAGATCCCAAGAAATCCGGCAAACTAACCAGATGGCAATCGACCAATGCGTTGAAGAGCTGACCAGCGCCATCCAGAAGGCCTTAGCAGCATCGGCTCCCAAGTGTTGTTTGCATGGCATACTGCTGCCTTTTTTCCTGCTCGTATTCAGGATAAATACGACTGTCGAACCGACTAAGTGCGCAGTGACACATCACAAGGGACTCCGCTCTGAAAGCCAACGTAAACCGCCTCCAGAATTTGTTGAATGACCAGTGGACCGGCATGCTAGACTCCCTAGACACGGACGAATAATCACTGTGGAAGATGAGAAAACGAATGACGGTAATCCCGACTCACTCACCCTCTTGTTTACATCGCGAGAACTTGTTCTGTCAAAATCTGAGAAAGCAGAAGTCCTGGATGATAGTCATGATGCCCGGTTTCAGCCAGTAAACGACTCCTCGGAAACCGCAGTGATTGAGACACTTTACGAAGAGATGGATCTTACACTTTTGCGCCTGCAAGTGAACCCCAGTTAATCGCCGTGATGAGGTCCTAGAAACCATGAGGGGTACCAAGGTTGTAGAGGTCCGAGTTCAAACTGTACACCGAATAGGATCCTGAAACATCTACCCCAGCGAGTGGTAACCTTTCCGACAATTGTTTCAGTATATTTAACCAGCATGAACACAAGCTAGCGTGATGTTCATACTGAAGGCATGAAAGGACTTACACACTGCTACGGCAAACGATACAAGCCAGCACAAAACAAAACAGGCGACAGAAATGTGGGCCGCACTACATGAAAACGCAAGAAACCAACAAGAAGGCTGCATGGAAATATAGAAGACAAACACAGTAAGAGGAACAAATATCTACATAGTGCTACGCATCACACATCAAATAATTAAAACGTGGTACGTGCACATACAAACAAGACAACTAAAATAGAGCAACACAGACACATGTGCAGGATAAACAGAAAGCTAAAAACAAAATGCAACTGAAGAAATGAACAATTCAGAGGCAACTATAAACTAATACTTAAAAATGCGGTAAATTACCACATATAAGATTATAAAAAGAACTCCTTAATACAGAGTTCCCCAAATTTTTTTGCTCGCTGACCCCTTTTCGCTTCGGAAAATAACCACGGATCCTCACATTCTGTCTCACTAAACAGAATGTCTGGACGATAGGTATCCAAAATTAAAAATTTATATTTCAGAACTGATTTTAGATAGCTACGAATACACACTAGTAGCATACGTAACAATGCATTGCCTAATTTGACCTTAATTACTGATTGCCGCTCGCTTCATGGGTACAGGGGTTTCTTAATAGATATTCCAACGGTCATACGAAATAAACACATCGCCAATTAAAAAAGTTCCGCGATTATTTAAGAAAACATTATTCCTTTAAAAAATAAAAAATTTCAAAGTAGCCATACAGAAATGTATCCACGGATCCCCTGGGAACTGTTGCTGGGAACCAGAGCCTTAGTATAAAGCACGATCGTACAATAATTATGACCATTACGGACTAAAAGACATACTGGCACACACCGCAACTTTCACCTATATACTTCAAAAGTAATATAAAATAATGGTCAGTCATCGTACGCCATAAAAAAACTGTAAAAGTACTCCAATAGAAATCTAAAAAAGATCCTGATGATGAACCAAACAGTTTGAGACACGTAGGGCGTAGCGTAACTAACTACAACAAACATGGTGGTTGCATTAGACGGTGAATAGTGCCTATTTATTCAGGAATATGGCTGTCAACCACAGAGCCTCTCGGGCTGTTACTTTCACTTGTACACGCAGTATA
Source organism: Reticulitermes speratus (assembly GCA_021186555.1). Lineage (NCBI taxonomy): Eukaryota > Metazoa > Arthropoda > Insecta > Blattodea > Rhinotermitidae > Reticulitermes > Reticulitermes speratus. The sequence continues at coordinate 25,040,123 of JAJKFL010000004.1, forward strand.
ACCGCAGTCGATTCATTTCAACATGAAATATCTTCTGCGTGCTGAGCAATGAATATTTTCTGTAGCATTAAGGAAACGGGAATGACATGTCGCGCAACTTTCGTTAGCGGTACAAGCAGGATATTTTTTTTTAAATTACAGTCTTCTAGGATTTGAAGTAGTCTCGCACCTACCTACCAAACTACACGACGTCACGCCTAAGGAAACCAAAATCTTGATACCGCCGCGAGAAGTACAACTCTCACACCATATTATGTGGCTCATCAATTAAGATTGTCATACAACACAGGGAAGGGGCTTGGACCTGACAGACAACCATACGTGATGTTTTATCACTCAACAAGCAGCTGGTGAGCGAAGGCTAACAAAGCTTTGAGACATACAGGCCAGCCTGAGCGGGCTAGCAACCCACACAACAGTTGAACCAGAAGGGTTACAAACAGTAAAGGCGTTGTAAACCGACAGCATGTCAAGAGCGGCAATTTTAACGCAAATGACACTTGTAATTACTTCAAAACAAAACCAGAAGTAATATTAAAAATAAGCGTTAGTGCAAACATATAACTAAATACAGCTGAATAAAAGAACCACGAAAAATAAAAGCTTCAGTAGCTTCTACAAAAGAATATGCAAGTAATGTGGAGGGTTCTATAACTTTGGCCGGAATGTCTACTGATAGTACCTTAGGCCTTTTGTGTGTCATATACTGTATATATGTTGCAGCTTCGACACATAAACCCTCTCTTTATAAAGACCCACTCATACCACAATGTAAAAGGTTCGTCGCAATCAGATACCTAAAAATGAACTAAATGGATGAGAGTTCTATGTCAGAAGCTTACACTCACCTCGTAAAGAAATTTCCGATTTTGTGCAATCCGAAGGCTCATAAATGTGAAAGGTACCTGTAGTTTATAAATGGGGATTAACACATCAGTCAGTATGCTTAAGCCATGGTTACGTTCAGGGCAGACTCAGTTCCAAAACGAAATTCCGATATGGCTGTTCCTGGTCCGGTTTCAAATAAATACTCCACTAGTATACTTACTGCCACATTGTATATCTACAGGCGTACGCGATTAGTTCAGGATAAAGCTAAAAAATTCATGACATTAAAACACGTGAACTCAAACCGGTCTCAATTTTTTGCGTTTATAAACACCTGCCGATCGACAGTTTGAGGCAACACTTGGTTGTTCTTCGATGTACACGGACAGTTCTCTTCGAGACAATCCGATACCCTTGTTTCGGTAACAGTAAACAACTTTTATAGTCCACTAAAAGCTAAAGCAATCCCTACACAGCCCTGGGCACGCCTTTAGAGCTCTAGGAGGTCGAGGCTCCCAGAATTTCTATACAATCGGCACATGAAGGTGACAAGGTTGTCTGCCCTAATCACCGGCCGCTTTATCCCCCAGGAGACACTACTGGAACTCATTTCCGTTAGAGGCTGAGTCGACCCCAGGGACCATAAGTATTAAGTCAATGAAATATCCAATGACCCCAACGGGAATCGAAACCGCTACCTTCTGACTTGTAGCGCAGTGCCTCAACCAACCTGTCGATAGGATTTAACTTGCTCAACTGGCAATATTAAAGCTTGGATTTCCTGTTACCAAGCAGTGCAGATACTAATAATTATTGTAATTCTAATTAATTGTTAAAACTGCATGCGGAAAGAAAATTCTGTAATATAGCGATGTTGCTAAGGCATTTACTATTGTTTAATCGGTCTGAGCCCAATTTACATCTTCAATGGCGAAGCTGCGATATTAACGGGTTTATACTTCGGATTCTACTAACATAATGTTTAGTTTTAAATCACATTAGTGTCACTTATTGTAAGTGTGGCCGTGAACGTGAATAAGAATATGTCAGTGAGTTCAAATGGATGAGATGTGTAGTGGCAAGAAGTGATCGATGCAAATGGCCAAGCAACCAGCATTGACCCCATTATCTGGCTTATATACCACCAGCTGTACACTCCCAGGATATGGATGCCACCACAACTGAAATCACATAAGGTCAACACAAACCGACCTTCTTAAGTAACTGCATCCTATATCACTTTGCAATCTTTTTGCCAGGATCAAATACGAACGGCTCTCATGCCTGTAGTGTTCTGCAATGCCTCTTGGAAGTGTGGTATTTTTTTATCACAATCAATGGAATCATCGTTATCATCTTCGTTAAAATTTCAATACACATGAACATTCAACCAAAAAGGCTTTCAAATGGAAGACATGAATTCTGAGGATTCTATTTTGGGTTTCTAAGGGAGATTAGTGAGACCGCAAAGACTAAGTAGGTGACTTTCAAACGGAAAATACAAGTTTTCAGAACTCTACTTTAAATTTCAACGGGAGATCAGACAGGCAGTGACGATTAATTAGGATATCTTGGAGGGTAAGTCACAACTTGAGCAGGCAATCCTAGGAAAGGAAAGCCCCGAGTGTTCAACAAGATAACAGACATGACGATCCTGCTTAACCACCGTGTAGTTACAAAATGTAATACCAACTTTCACGAAAACAGTAATATATTTAAACCTGTAATTAATGCTGAGACTGCCTTACATAGAACAAATATAAAAACACATCTGCTACAAGTAATCATCGATGAAAGAACAATCTGTTGATTTTGACGATTTCTCATGCAGATAGCTCGCTCCTGTGACACTCATTTCCTGTAAACGAGGCAGTAACACGGCCAACTGTTTTATCAGTACCTCACGTGAATTTAGAAAACAGACTTGTTCTGCGGCGGAAAGCAGTTCCTACTGAAGTATTAACCTAGTATGAGGTCTTAGTTTTTCTGGAATTTGGCGTCGCGTCCCTGAGTGATTGGTGCCGGACGTTGCGAGACAACGCAGTGGTCTCGTCTTCGAGATTCGAATTGTCCATATCGCAAAAGAACGAAGACGTCAACTGCATCGCTGCGAAAGCCTAAAAACTCGCGTATTAATCCAGTAAGTTTAAATTTTCCAACGACGTATGATTATCGCAAGTATGTTGGAAATGCTGCGGAACCTAATAACTTCCTAATGACGGCATGATGCTCTGCTATCTACGACGTACAGGTACAATTACGGATACTTTACAGCCATTATGACGGTAACGTATACCGTCTATACACTTGTTTCAGCAAAAGCATGTGATATGGAATTACAGTAAATGCAAGACTAAGACAGACAAATGTTCTATTCCTATTTTACAGAAGTTTCATAACTGGAAGTGTCGCTTCCGGCACCTTGTTCAGACCTGCAAGTAGGGCAGTCAGGCACACTGATGATCAGATACGTAACAATGGCAGGGACCCACATGCATGACCCTGCCATTGTTACACGTCTTATCTTCCAACACTTACCAAGAACACATCGCGTGACAACCTGATGCAAGCATCACCTCCCCTCATTGATCTCACATAATATGCACCGAGGTGCGAATTATGGCTCTGCAAGGTGATACAACACACTGGAAGAATGATTTGTAATGGTCAGTCACGTGCCGAGGGACATTTACTTTGTGCATAAGACTAACAAAAAAGACAGGACGTAGGTATATTCTCTTGCAAACACAGTAGCATTTCGTTAAATGATATGCACAGGTGTACCACAGTATAATACTTCGAAAATGTGGCGAAGGACAATAAGAGGTACAAAACTGCATTCAGCAGAGGACACTCATATATTCAGGGAATATTTGATGCAATTCAGTTCAGAACGTTTTGTTTTCCGATTGATTTGTAAATCCCTATATACTGGACTACAAAGAACAACAATTCTACTGTTGTTTCACAAAGAAGTAACATTTGTTGTTTAGCCCTAACGAAAGAATACGTATTGTTGGAATTTAAAAACAGAATGTTTAGGTGAGACTGAAGTGGCACGCAGCACATATCGGGGGGGGGGGGGGATGTACAATGCAAATGACAGCAAGCTTCTCTGAAACGCTGGTAACCACCTACCAGATTACAGGCTGTCATAACGGAGAAGACAACAGTTTAAAACGCACACAAAATACTAATCGGAAAATCTGAAGGTAAGAGAACACATGGTGAACGCCTAAGCATAGAAAGGAACATTACACACAGTGGATGTTAAAGATTTAGGCTGTGACGTTGTGGGCTGGATCCTGTTGAGGCAGGTCACGGTCCAGTGGTGATACTGTTCGAACACAGAAATAAACCATCGGGTTCCATAAAAGGAGCATAACTTCTAGTCCAATTCAGCACGTCGAGATGGACCCTTCCTTCATGACGTACTCTCGGCTAGAGCTAGTATAAGAGAATACGACAGAACCATGGGAAATTAGGTGGGTAGCCTAATTACAGTAATATAATCATGAAACCGCGATTTGAAAATGTGATCTTGCCCACAGATTACTTTGAATAAACTGAAAATATACAACGGGTCTAATTAAAAAAATATTAGAAGGCAACCGTCTACAGATCGGTTTTTAATACCGAAAGTAATGGCGTGCAGAATTCAGTTTCTGGTTCCATAGTTGTCAATGCAGTGTTCAAGTGTGTGTGGATGAGCGGATGAGTAGTACCGATTTTGTCAAGGTTTGCAGGAACAGAGAAAAATTAAAGTTTGCGGTACACTAGGCGATTTAAAATGCAAATTTGCCATTATATAAGGGTCTAAATGCTCGTTTGTATTAACATATGGCAAGTAGTACAAATTATAATGCTCCTGTATCCCCTGTGACATTAAGAAACTATGCAATTTTGTCACTAAATCACTTTATTAATTCCGTATAATTCTCACGAGACACGTAGATTATTTCCCTACACAGCATTAAATGTTTGGTCTTGGATAAGAAATGTGTTATCTGTGAGGCAGGTAAAGAATCTGCATATTTAATTCGGGTGGAAGTCAGTCTTCAAAGGGTTACATGATGGCTCAATTTATTGTCTTTGAAAATTCGCTTTGTGGCATCCCGCCATCAGAAAAACAAACACAAGACATTTGTGTTACAGTAGACGAGCCAGAAGCCATTTAGAATGTCTGTGTAACTGAGATATACAGTAGAGGTCAGAAGGTCTATGCTGTTATAAATTCCGTGGAGTTGTTACGATAAAACATGTTGTCGTCTGCTTTAATTTTTCATATTTCTTTTTGGGATGTTTGGCATGTGCAGAATTGTGTACGGTACTGTACCCCTCAGTCAACATCTGCCACGCACACTAGAGCCTTCGGGTTAGGCTATTAAACTGTTTTCGTATTTCTCATCAGTTTCAGTTATTAGAGCGAGTTCATGGCGTACAGTGCAGCAACATTTGAATAATCGATACAGAGGCACGTCATACACACTGACTCAGTTATGTAACAGCCCAACTGGTGACAGTCTCCATAGCAACCGTTACAGAATAACTATCCGGCAGACTGTAACCAGTATTCAAGATAATCGACACGAAAACAAAACATATCAGGTACTGTTGTGAGCCGAGAAGTATACCAAACACCGTTCCAAAACAAATCAGCAGTAAAAGCTTCGTTATGTCTACACAGTAGTGTGCCATCAGACCACTAAAGCTAAAGGCATCCCCCCCCCCCAAAAAAAACTTTCTCTCTTGTCCATTCAATAAACGTTTAACGTTTAGCCTGAATTCACCTGCATACACTGTCCAGACAGCACACAGTACACAACTTGCGATACGATGGCAATGCGATGATGATACGATACACACGACACGACATTGCCTCGCACACCGAAAGCAATCCACTCAGACGATATGCATTTCTGTATGTCATCAGACGAAAAAGACACATTTGTTATCTGGTGGATGAGAAGAAGATGAAAGACGGTACCAAGAAGGAAGTACTGGGCTCAACCTCACTTCAACAGAAGTTGTGAACTCGGCAGTTTTGTTGTAGCCACGTAACTAGACCAAGACACTGAAAGATTTAGATCATTTTATACATGACGACACAGGAAAGTTTTGATATTTTCCCTGTCTTGAATAACCAGGATCTTTCCAGTCATAGAAAACTGAGTGTTTCCCAACAAGCTCTAGAAGTTTAATGTTTGCTTTCTCACTCGCGCTGGCAACCGGGATAGCATAGTCGGTATACAGACACGTTAAGGACTGGACGGTCCGTGGATCTAATCCTGGTGGGGTCCGCACCCGTCCAGACCGGCCCCGAGGCTCACCCTGCCTCCTGCACAATGGGTACCGGGTCTTTCCTGGGAGTAAAAACGGCCGGGGCGTGGAGCTGGCAACACACTCCCTTCTAGCGCCGAGGCTGCGAATGCGTTGGAACTACACCTCGGCCACCCCTCTGTGCCTACACAGGCATATCATGGGGTGGCCTTTATTTTTCTCATTCGTGCTTGCGTAAGCTAGTAAAGCATTTCAAAAGTCAGTAAGACTTCTGCCTTCAGTGGCGATATGTTTACGACTGAGCGACAGACGACACGGCACGCTGAGTCGTCATCGCATCGTATCGTCACGTCGTGAACATATCGTTGTCGTGTCGTCTTCAGCGTGCGAGGTCCAATTTGAAACAAAGGGTTGAGTCGTACCGTAAGCTAATCCTATGGCCATCTTATCGCCATCGTATCTGAAGTAGCAGTCCGGTGTCAGAGCTCCCTTAAACGCTTCCTATGCAGGTCGATTAACCGCTAACGTCTTTAGAAGCCAAGTCAGGAGGAGATATAACAGCATGATATGACAATTCTGAATGCAAGTATACTCCACTAGAGTACAGGCCTACCATATAACTCGTTTTGCCTTACGATGTTGGTAATTAGAGGCCAATTGCATGTTAGGCAGAGAAACAGAAAAGAATTTTGGAGGAAGAAAAGTGTAGCACTAGACAAATGAGACTGAAGAGTACCCACTAGAATATGGGAACAGTGAGACAGTATGCAGTAGAAGAAACTCGAAGAATCACAACATTCCATGGTCCAGGACAGTCAGGACGCCTCAAAGTAAACGGATATTGCACTTCCATTATAGCCTCTAAAGGCAACAGAACCTCATTTATAACAGACCTTACACCAGAAACTGAATTACAGAACACCGTAACCAGAACCTGCCTTACGACACACTTCCATACCAGCCGCAACGAAGGCTGCGGTAAATCATGTCTGTTTTCGTTCCAATGCTATCCAGACACGGGTACTCGGGATACCAACAGCAGCTCATTTAAATAAACAGTGCAAGGTATGCTAGTTTAGTATATGATCTTGGTAACGTCTGGAGATCTCAGATTACAAGCTTTACAAATCCCGTGGTAGGGTAAGACAGGTCAAGGTCTCTACAATGACCTTCAATACTGGTTTCCTATTTTAATTTTAAATCATTTGGGTCGTGCCCCACCTATGTACTTAACATGGGCGTGTGAAGTGAATTAATAAAGAGTTCGCAAAATGTGGCAGCATGCACAAAATAACCAGTTCACAAACCCGCCGGAAAATTACATCAGCTTGAATTAGAACGCGGTTTAAGAATTAATAACTTACAGCGCAAGATATATTTTGTTGTCTGAACCCCGCATACTTCATCTACCGTATTCTCGACATCCTCAGAAACTATTAGGCGTTCTTTACGAAGTAAAAAGGAAACATTAAGTGGAGACCACGACCGTCCGTGACCGAGTATCAGGAAATATACCAATTTTCTTTCATGAAATTCAGTATATAACTTATTCACAAAAAAATGTCGAGACAGCATGAATTACGCCAAAATCGCCTCAATGACGGTCATTTGCATAATAAGCCTCAAAGCTGCGGTGCGCCCGTAGCATATACTGCGGGGCTCTTCACCCAATGACGGCCATAGTTTACTTACGGTCGTAACGGATTTCTACCCGTCCTTTCCACACTTATTCACTAATTCTGGTGAAATTCTATATAAAAGAACTTCACATAAAGCTGTTGAGAAATTACGTGTTTCGTGAAAATCGGTGCAGCGAAAGCATATGCCTACTTTACTTAGCCCTACGTAAGTAAAAAAGAAAAGCTTTTGCCGAATTTTCTGAATTTTCTATTCCGATTTGGCTAAACTTCAGTACAGAAAATGTCCACAAGAATTACCTGACTGTGAGTTTCGTGAAAATCGGCGCAGTAAAAGGCATGCTTTACTTAGGGGCGTAAATGTATTTCTATCCTACTTTCTACATGTACTCGTATTGTATAACTCGTGTTAAATTCGGTATAACAAATCTGCACATAATGATGCTGAGCATTTGTGAGTTTCGTGAAAATCGGTGCAGAGAAGGCCGTAAATTTTTTATGGACTTAAACGAAATTACATTTGCGCATGTGCCGTGAAACCGTAAGAACGCCTTGGTAAAGTCTGTGTACTACGCCCCGCGTACACCATTTGTAGTCGTGTTGTACTTCTGTTTTGCAATTGTCATCATTACGTACGTTCGCAAAATTGCGAAAACTGACTACTGGCTTCCTCATGTCTGTCTGTCTGTCCGTCCGTCCGCATGCAACAACTCGACTCCCACTAAACGGAATTCATGAAATTTGATATTTGAATACTTGTCGAAAGCCCGTTGAGAAAGTTCAAGTTTCATTTAAATCTGACAACAATAATAGGTACTTTACATGAAGACCTATGTACATTTATGATAGTATCTCACTGAATTCTTTTCAGAATAAGAATTGTTTCAGACAAAATTGTAGACAAAATCAAAACACACATTTTATGTTCCTACTTCCCCCCCTCCCGAAAATCGTTCCGTTTATGAGATAATGTGGAAAAATATGGTACAGCCGGACAGGCCACAGATAATAATATAAAACGGCGTATGACCTTGTCATGCTAGATAACTAAGGCTACAGACACACACTCAGAACTTATAATATTATTGCTTTTCCACGGCAACAATGGTTACGTGAATGCGCCTCAATGTTACGTTATACGTACACTGCCTGTCTTGTATAGATAAGAAGACCTGAATAGCCAAGCAGTAACACAGAAGGAAGTGAAAGAAAGTGTAATTCAAGCCACCTTGACACTTGATAATACAAGACAACTAACAGGGCTTGGTTAAATCCAATTTGTATATAAAAAACCACTGCCAGCAATTTTTAATGACAATATTCAATTTTAATAACAATCTACCTGCTGAAGAGTCTATTTTTTATATTTCTTACATTTCATATATTTATACTTTAAACTCTAAAAGTGGACACAATTCGTGTCACAGTATAAAAGAGTATACCTCGTACAACGAATTTTTATACACTGTAGCCTGTTAATATGATAGTAACTTGACTTTATATTGTGGTGTATATATATATATATATAGATATAGATATATATATATATTCTATCATCTGATTAACTAATGGATGTAATATGAATGTAACCTTGACCCCCTGAAGATGGTTCAACTGGAACCGAAACATATGTAGGGGATATTGAAAAATACTTGATAATATAGTGCATTTGTTGGTTTTTTAAAAATTGTGTATAAAGAACTGTTTCCTTTTCTTACCTCCGTATATACATAAACATTATTTCAGGACAATATAAGTAAAAGTTCTCCCTATAACAGGCCATGAAGGCCCAGAGGGGGAGTAGAGGTATAGCTCTACTCTTTCTTTAACCTCGGCGCTAGATGGAGGTGGGTGGTCAACTCCACGCCCCGGCCGCTTTACCCCCCGGGAAAGAGACCCGGTACCCATTGTATAGGGGGCTGGGTGGGCCCCAGGGCCGGTCTGGACGGCTGCGAAAAATCTCGCCCCCACCGGGATTTTTTTTTTTTATTCCTGGGTTTTCCCCTTTGATCCATTTGTACTGTTGAAGTCCTTTTTTTTGTCCTGCATGTCACCTTATGTTTCATGCTATCGTCCATACATCTAACACAACACAAACATCCATGCCCCCGGTGGGATTCGAACCCACAATCCTAGTAAGCGAGCGGCCGTAGACCCACGCCTTAGACCGCACGGCCACTGGGATCGGCGATTCGATCCCCGGACCGTCCAGCCCGTAGCGAGTCGCTATACCGACTACGCTATCCCGGCCCCTAATATAAGTAAATATAATACGCAAATGCTTGACAAGAACGTGACGTCCCACAGGACTTGTTCCGTCTGGTTTTAAAGCACGATTGCAATGACAACTCAGCCAACTAAGCCAAGAAAATTCGCAGACAGTTAATTGATAGCGTCATCTGTCATTGACCCGTTTTACAACCTGCAAGCCGACTTAAATAGCGGCTTAATTAGTACGAAGAGTGAGACACATTAATATTAATATAAATCAGTCGGACCGAACTGCTTGGAATATCCATGGCCTTAAACTCAAGTCAATTCGCAAGATCACTATCGGTTCCTTGCAATATGTAGCACAGGGCCACACTACAGTCAGGCCTGCAAACATATGTTCAGACTGTCACACAGCCGTGCCAGCTTTCAGGCTTCCGCCGTGGTGCAGTTGAGATCTTCGCTCTTGTAGGATGTTGCGCGCGTAGGTCGGTAGTTTGTTACCGTCGTTTCGGCAAACATCGTATCGGTCCCATCTTCGAGAGGCAGGCCGTCCAAGAAGAAGTAAACTTAGACTGTTTCAGTGGTTCTCAACGTGGGCCATATACACTCTCCCCCCCCCCCACAGGTAATGACGGAAAATTAGGGGGGCACAGCAACTTTTGTGTGTTACACCGTAACTTCCCTGCCTGAATAAAATATTTAAAATTTAAAATTGAATCCCCTGCATCTCCAGCAGCACAGAAGGCAAAGTTGTATTTTATTGCTTTTCCCACATCTTATCTGGTTGAATCTGGTTTCAGTCGCGTGACTTATCTGTTGTCAAAGGTAAGTAAGCGCCATGGTGTTGTGAAGAGAGATGATCTTCGCTTATCACTGACCACATTGCAACCGGACATTCAAAATATTGCACGCGTTCATCAGGCCCAAGGAACACACTGAATATAATGCCAATTATTAACAGAATATTTTTTACTTGTATAAGTAAACAACGTGTTACACCTAAACAAAATATTTAAAAACCATACAATACTGTAAATAAATGTCATATACATATATTCTAATATATACTAGTACATCAACAATGTGGAAATAAGGTAACTTCATAAGTAACAGCGTCTACGAAAGGTGGAGGCCACACAGATCAATCAAGCTCAAAAAGGGGTCACGAGTAAAAAAAAAAAATCTCTGGACTGTTTGACCCTTGAAAATGTGACCAACATGTTGTCCCGAAACGACGGTAACAAACTACCGACCTACGCTCGCAACATCCCATAAGAGCGAAGAGTTATTCGTTAGTTATACGGCCTACCTACGGTCTATTCATTCACGAATTAGAAAAAAAGTGCCTTGTATGAACTGGGTCTGTCAATTGTGATACTGTAACCACGTTTAAAGTTCTAATTGCAATTAAAGGCAGGGGCAGAAACTTCTCGCCTGCACCGTCCCTGCGGCCCACCAAGCTGCCTATCCAATGAGCACCGGGGACTCTTTCGCCGGGGCTAACTGTTAGGGTTGATCCACTCACCTCCGCCCTCCATTCGTACTCCCACTCCACGCACATCTTATGATATGTACTTACGCACAAGAATAAAAAGGCTTTGCTGGGCGGTCTACCTGATTCTAAGCACTCTTTTTTTTGTGAAGAAGGGCCCCGCAGCAGATGCTACGGACGCACCGCAGCCTTAAGGCTTATTGTGTAACCCTGTGATGAAGATAAAGAGAAAGATCATCAGTTTTTTTTTATTTTTCCAAGTAATGGAGCACCGGTGGAATGAAAGTGACAGGGGAATACCGAAGTACTCGGGTAAGACCTGTCCCAGTGCCACTTTGTCCACCACAAATCCTACATGGACTGACCCGGGATCGAACCCGGGCTTCCGCGGTGGGAGGCCGGCGACTAACCGCCTGAGCCATGGCACGGCCGTAAGCACTCTTTAATAAAACAATTAATAATAACCGAATATACATAATTCACACTTTACTTACAAGATCGATGGTACGCATTCAGCGTGAGAAATCATGTAACTTTCGGCTATCTGTAAACATAATGGGCAGCAAATCCGTTTCCCAGCGGCCATAAAACACCCATTTAATCGTCCGCGTGAAGGTCGCTTTGAAATAAAGAGCAGTTCTGCAGAGGTCCTTTGAACTGCTGCATTAAAATAAGAATTCTAGGTAAACATTATACGTGGTAACGCACAGAAAGTAACATTCTTTATTCAGTTTTTCCTCCTAGATATGGTATCCACTTTTTAGCACTTTATGCTTGGCTCGGACGAGAAACTGATGAGTTATGCAGCGTCATACGGACGTAAGAATAAGTGATGCTAAGAGGCTGCTTGTGTTCTGTGGGTTCAGAGAAGACGAAAATGAAGAACAACAAAGGACGAGAAGATATGCTTTCGGTAATAATGAAAAATAACGTTTGTCACGAGACTCTTTTGTGTTTGTCGTAAAGACAATCAAATTTTTTCCTTAATTATTCTCGAATGTTAAGGTAACCTGCGAACAGTTATGGCCCTGGTACCTCTCCATTAGGACACTTCAAATATCCAAAAAGCAATAGGCATAGTTACTACAATTGGGCAGTCAACGGACGAGAATTTGTTTCGTACCAACTTCGGCTGAAGCTACATGCAGATAAAACACCTATGTGTTACCTTCTTACGCTCAGAATTTCAATTTGTATATGCTCGCCGATTTTGTACATCCTTCTTATTTAATATAATTCCAAGTAAAACTTATTTACACGGGGACAGATGAAAGGGCTGCATTTAATATGCAGGAAGAAGAAGGCGGAGAGAGAAAATGGAATAGACGACAAAAACGTACAAGTAATAAATAAAAGAAGAAGAAAGGTCTAAAGGAAACAGAAAGAGAATGACGGTTAAAGGCAAAAAAGATAGGAATAATAAAAAAGGAAGAAATAAAGGAAGAAAGAAAAAGAAAATAAACACAAATTAACAAAAAAGGAGAGGGAAACAAAACAGAAAGAAGCACTTACTAAGCGCAACTTTAGGTTGCAAATATCAGCCACAATAAGCCGGATTCAGACACGACAGTCGGGGCGAATCTCCGAGCTTCACTTTCACTACATTATGCCGTTTCACCCTTGACAAAAATGTACTGCTTACCTGAAAAAAAAAACAGACCATGCACATTCTAGTCTACTCCCACAACCTAACCTTAAGCACCTCTCACCTCCCCTCATCTTTCAGTTCGCATTCAACTTGCAGAGCCCAGCTCGCAGATTTGTTTAGGCTACTTTTATTTTATACTTAACCTTGTACGTAACAAGGATTATCGCACATTCGCCATCTGCACACCGCACAAATACTTGGACGACATATGAGAGGTCAATTAAATTTGTTCCTCGCTACCTACGCGCAGTGCAACGAATGAGGGACAAAGGCAAGGCAAGGTAAGGCAAAGCAAGGTATGTCAACACAAGGCGAGGCAGAACATTATCCCTCTCACAACCATTATTACCATTAAGCAAGCGAAGTTATTACCCCAAGGTTATTCAACTCCGCTCCGTTTACAGCATCAGCGAGAGAGAACTAAGGAACAAACAAAAAGGACATAAAGAACCAATTTTCAAACCAATTAACTCGTGGAACGACTAAAATAAATGTGTCTATCAGGTTTCTAATTCGATATCAGTACTCAAGCAATATATACAGATTTCGATACCCAACTCACACAAAGTACCGGGCATGTCGCAAGTTAAAGGCTAAGGAGAAGTCACGACGAGTTTTGCAAACTGCCAACATTAAAATATGGTTCAGGCGGTTAGTCGCCGGCCTCTCACTGCGGAGGCCCGGGTTCGATCCCGGGTCAGTCCATGTGGGATTTGTGGTGGACAAAGTGGCACTGGGACAGGTTTTTCGCTGAGTACTTCGGTTTTCCCATGTCAATTTCATTCCACCTGTGCTCCATTACATGGAAAAACGAAAAAACTAATCATCTTCATCACAGGGTTGCACAATAAGTCTCAAGACTGCGGTGCGTCCGTGGCATCTGCTGCGGGGCCCTTCACCACATAAAAACATTAAAATACGAAAAAGCTTATATTACTCTGTAAAAATTCGTCCTAAAGCCTGACGACTGTGGCAGGTTGGTGTCCTAGAACCCCGAAAGTTCGAAACAGATTTCAGTAGCAATGCTGAAAAGTGGGTTGATTTAATTTGTCGAAAACTGCAACATGAATAATTCTTGGTGGATTTTTAGATTTTTGCAGCGATGTTGCTGAGGAGTCTGTTCTTATGGGATATGACATGTAATCACCGGATAATTAGTTCCAGGGGATGTTTCTAGATAATGTAGCAGTCCTATCTTCAAGGATCAAATTCAACGAAAGCCATAACAGCTGCGGAAGTTCCAAAAGAGTCAGTCTTGTAGAAAAGCAATGTCTTCCACCTTTACTTCTTTCTGGTTATATACTGTACCTGCAAACAAGTTACGTCCATATTCGTCAGATTGTATGTAATAATACGAAGGCGATTTCACAAAAAGAAAACTTTGTTTTAGTAAGAGATGGGTGAAAACGAACGCCTTCGGTAGTTTGACAATACATCTCAGTATACTTTCTGTTAATGTCCTTAGATTACGCTTCAGTTCCAATCAGCTTTACATTCATGGATAGTGTTACAAGTTATTTACTGCCACTAGATGAGTCGCTGTAAATTGACTGTTACGTTATGTTATGTCTACCTGCAGAACAGGAAGAACACAAGCAGGCCTACAGGAAACACGAATAAACCGGTCTTTCGTTGGGGCGGTATACGTTCCACTGAGACCTGTAAACTTGGATTATGGGAAAACAGACCGGATATGAAACGTATCCCGAAGAGACTCGGAGTTGGCAAATACGGTCAACACAGCAACCCGGACTTGAGTTATACGATATAAATACGTGTCAAAGCAGAGTTGGCTTTTCAGCTATTCCCTTCACAGAGAAAAAGAAAACCGAAGCAAGCAGCTTCAACTTCTAGTCCGAAATGTGAAGAACAGCCTCTTGGATCGGTATTTATTCCCCGTATGAGCGGCATTTAGGAATAGTTTAAACGCCCTGTGAATCATTAAACATGGACTAACTAACTAACCAACTAACTAGCTCCCTGAGAAGCTAACAGGCCCTCAGCGAGTCAAAAAATTCTCGGAATTTTACGGAACCAGAAGGTTCATTACCGCATTCACAACAGCCTGCCACCTGGCCCTATCCTGAGCCAGATCAAACGACTCCATGGCCCCCATCCCACTTCCTAAAGATCAATTTTAACATTATCCTCCCATCTACGCCCAGGTCTTCCAAGTGGTCTCATTCCCTAAGGTTTCCCCAACAAACCCCTGTATGCACCTCTCCTATCCACCATACGTCGTTAAACATAGTCTTCAAAACAATATACATCCTCTGAAATTCGCTCATGAGAACCTTACCGAAAAGTGATCGACAGCAGACGACACATGCGTCTATAGAATTCCCTGCGAATGTGGCAGAAGCTAACGCCGGTGAAATAGCTAGACTGCTGATCGTGCGGCTGCGGAACATAAGCATACGCTGAAGTGGGTCTTCTAGAAATATCAAAACTGGCCTAATACGCTTATGGAGGTCATCGGACAGGCTGGAACTGAGCCTAGATCTTGGAAATCGAAATTAACAGCAGGCGTGTTTGACGTCTCCATCGGCCAAATTGGTTTGAAAATTTCGCCCACCTGTATTCCCATTATCGGCAAGGATTTTAGCAAGTAATATGGAACGCCGGTAGGATGTCGAATGTTCTTCAGGATTACCTGTTTTAGCTCCTTTTGTACAGTTCAGTTTTCAGTCACAGACGTCGCTAATGACAAAGATTGTATTAATTTAGTGTTTCTTCCGAATCGTTTTGTGGATAGGGTTTTTTTCGGTTAGACAGTATTTTTCAACTTTGATTTCTGTCCTGGTTTTAGGTCATCGTAACCATTCTCATAGTGTTTATCGAAACCAATTTTGTGGTATCTTCCCATGACAAACCTTGATCTGAGGAGCATACATAGAGGTAGTTCACTGACACAGATAATTCAATAATTGAATTACAACTTTTCATCAGAATAACTCCTCAAAATTTATACTCCATAATGAAAATTTGCCCCTGTACCTAACAACCACACCACAAAGGTATCCTTCAGTGTTTCCTAACCAGAGTTCCGCGAAAAATTGTGGAATAAACAAACAAAATTTTTTAAATACCGCGAAAAATTCCAAATATCCTGCGGCATAGGGCGGGGACTTTTGTCCGGCAGTTGGTATTACTGGAGTACTCTCCGTGCGCTACCACCTGCCCCTTTGTTTGCTCTTGGTCAGTTCGTCTTTAAGGTTATATTTAGTTGTATCGTGTCTGTGTTCGTTAGAAACGTTCCCCGCAATCAGCTTTTCCTGGCCTGTAAACGTTCTCTTATGTACAGGCTGCTCGAGACATGGAAAATTATTTCATCGGGTTCCACCATGGCAAAACCACAAGCTAAGTGAAAAATAAAATTTAAATTACAATAGAAGCTTTAAAACATATAAAGACCGTCAATTACATAAAAGTTATACACAGTTTATACGCAGCAAATGTACGTATCTGATATAGATATGAAATGCATGTACATTCGCCCTATTATGCGTAGTGGGATGTGTAGTGTAATTTAGGTCATCAGCTGTTGTTTCTGCGACGTAGATCAACTTCGTCCTGTACACCAAAGCAGAATATAAATGTTGTGTCTTCTGTTGCTGAGGCCCTGATGATGGTGGCTAGCCGATACTGTAGGAATTCTGGCTTAGAATAAATCTACTTTTTTGTGGTGTAAGTTGTTAATATTTTTACGTCATTATTCACTGTCATTTTAATAATAAATACAATAAAATAAATAAATAATAAAAAATAAAATAAATAAAATGAATAAATAAAACGCATAGGCCTATTAACTAAAGTTTACCAGCTTATCTTTTGTATACCGTGCGGTTGTATTTTAATAATTTATTTAAATAGTCTAACTGATTTTTATAATTGTTTGTTCTTTATTTCTGACACATGTACGCGTTTCGACGCTCATGTCGCAATCAGTGTCCCGTCACACTACTTACGTCTTCTTGTCTTTCGCTTAGTTATAATTCGGGTTGTATTTACATGTGTTATCCCTAATACGTCAGCATTTACGCATACACGCCAATTTTATGCAAGACCTTTAGATAAAAATCAAAAGGACTTCTTTTACATTTTCCAATACATGTCTGAAAACATTTAAAACAGACATTCGATTTAGAATCCAATTAAAATTCGTATCTTCCATTGAGGTCTCTGACAGCTTCTTAAAAAGTCTCTACACAGAAGAAAATTTAAAGGCCAAAATGTAAGCCGCCACTTTTAATTGAATTTTAAATGCACTGTAAATGTGTTTTACTCTTTTTAGGATTATATTAGAAATTGTGATTCTAGTCAATACTGACATTTACATTTAAAAAACATGTACGAATCTGGCTTGTCAGTACTGACGTACTACATAATGGAAATGACAACACAGCCAAAGCACTATAGCCACACACTGAGCATGACGAATACTCGTACATAAGCGTTGCAACGCGTTTGTCAGTCAGACATAAATGACAAAAAATTGTATAAAGCAGTTTAACTACTTCAATACAGTATTGCGTGCATAAAGTTTACTATTTACTAAATACAAATAGTTCCCAAACAAATTTGGCGTCGGATATAACAACTTAATTAATATGAAATTAATTTCACGAGCAGTTGGTACCGGTTGTATTCAACAAGTATTACGTTTTGTTGTTACGTTTCTTTTGTGTGGTGAGACGAGACGGACGCACCGCAGCTTTGAGGCTTATTGTGCAACCCTATGATGAAGATGATTACTTTTTTTCGTTTTTCCGTGTAATGGAGTACCGGTGGAATGAAACTTACAGGGGCAAACCGAAGTTAGTTAGTTAGTTTCTTCCTGTCGCTCCTTGCGGAGCATAGGGCCTCCTTTCAGAGGTTTCTTGGTCTGGAAGTGTGCATCTGTAGTGGGTGACCAGTCCACCGACTGCACAAGTTCTATTCTGCCAGAGCCATCTGGCAGTCAATCAGGAGACTTGGGTGAGAAATGGCCGCTGAATTTTGCTTACGGAACATCTCTATTCATGCCCGTAAGGTTCTTTTACATGCCGTAAATCTACGACATGGGACCGACGGCTTTACTTGCCCTCCGAAGGAAGTTGTGCTACGGATTTTTATCACCCTTAAAAATCCATCGACCTCGGCCGGGATTGAACCCGCGAACCTTGGGTCCAGTGGCGATCACCGAGGACGACGCAAACCGAAGTACTCGGGGAAAAACCTATCCCAGTGCCACTTTGACCACCACAAATCCCACATGGACTGACCCGGGATCGAACCCGGGCCTCCGCGGTAAGAGACCGACGACTAACCGCCTGAGCCATGGCACGGCCTTGTTGTTACGGTTACATGTATCACTTTCACGCTGACAGGATTATTCAGTCAGTCAGTACCTTTCTATCGCTAATGAAGTGAACTACGATGCCGGGACTATTAATTAGGACCGCAACATCGCAGTTCTAGGAGTAAGGGCACGGAACGCGATTAATGGCATCAGAGTTAAGCTGTTTCTTGCAATCTGCCCTCTACAATACATGTAATATTTTATACTAAGGTCGTTACGTAATTATCTGAAGTACTCGTAGCATGTACATATTCGGTGATGGATGCTTACAGCATATTAAGTGTCTTGAACGTAATTTATTTGTTAAATGTAATTCATTTTATAACAGAATTATTTACTTCAAAATATGGAGGTGGACGAGAATAAAGTAATGTAGCTAAGTACGTACCAGATGGTTCGAAACAAGGCAAATGTCAATAAACTATTAACCCCGAGATTATGTCCGTTACAGAGTGTGTAATGATACAAACACAGCTGCAATATGTAGGTCTGTATGTTTCTTGTAGCGCCAATAAATCTTGTTAGCCTGACGTACGTTCAACTGCATGGCAAAAAAAAACACAGTATTCCAACTACACGATTATCTTAATCAGTTTGAGAACTTAAAAATCAAAATCACTCATATGAGACAAAAGAGAACTTGACTGAAGGTCTAAAATGCAAGCAATATTATTATTATTATTATTATTCTGTACACAGGAGAATAACCTCTTTCACGGTTTTGTTTCAAAATCAGTTGCATAATAATATAATACGGAATCTTTATACAACGCTTATTCATTCAATTATCCATTAATTTATTCGCGGATGTATTATAAATCTAGAACAGTGTAATGGGCACTGGTATGTCGATTTACTGAGTTACTACACAACAAAAAATTCTTGTCAACGCCAGACAGGCCGAAGATTATTTTACATTATTTTACCTACACTTGAATAAACACACGAAACAAACATATCTGGGATCACATCTAGGAATATGCATTAAGTTCAGTTTTTACACCGATATTTTCTTTGAAACATTGTTCTGGATAAGCCCACATTTGGCAGTGTGGGTCCGTTTTAAAGTTAGGGCGTAACTTAAAACTTTTACAAATATGATAATCTGAGCTATCACTTTCCATTACAGCCTATATTGTGCTTTCTTGACTTCTGTCGTTTACCTACTGATAAACATTCAAAACGAATAAGACAAACGTTTTAATAAAAGTAGGCCACGCCGTTATTGAACACAAAACTTCACGACTCTCAGAACATTTAAGGTTCTCATATTGATGTCTATGAAGATCCCAGAGTTCTGGAATAAGATGGCGTGTAGTTTGGTACATAGGTAACCACAGCTTCGGTGGAAATTCCCGCCTCCATCTTCAGCGTAGTCCAATCGTGTTGGGCTACTCTGAAGATGGAGATAGAAACTTTCTCCGAAACTGATACACAATTGAACCACTTTTATTGTATCGTCTATATTATTATACGCCCCTACATATGTTTCGGACCTCAGTCCATCCTCAGGGGGTCTCTTTCGTAAAAAGCCACGAACGAGACCCCCTGAGGATGGACTGAGGTCCGAAACATATGTAGGGGCGTATAATAATATAGACGCTACAATAAAAGTGGTTCAATTGTGTATCAGTTGGTTATAAATTTATTAATTCATAAAGATGCACGGTGATACTAATATGTAATTTCTCCGAAACGTCGGTACCTATATAACACAGCACACGGCGTTATATCCCAGAAACTGCGGGATTTTATAATACATTGTGACTGTGTACGATAGTGTAATATTACAAGAAATACAACAAGTTTCACTATTAAAACGCATTTATTGATTATAGACCCAACACGTGTCGGCCGCCCGCCATCACCAGGGATCACATTAATGGATATGAAAATATTTACGGACCTACAACTTTAGGTTGAGATAAAATATAAAATACATAAAGTTATACAATATTAGATATACAAGTTTTAAAAAGGTACGTCAAAGAGTTATTAAAACTTGCATGTATATAATATTTGATAGCTTTATTTATTTTGTCTTTTATGACAACCTAAAATGTAGGTATGTAAATATTTCCATATGTATTCATGTGACCCTTGATGATGACGGTCAGCCAAAACCTGCTGGATCTATAATCAATAAATACCTTTTTAATAATGTAATTTGTTGGTATTTTTGTAATACTAAACTGCGGGGTAATCGGAATGTCGTGTTATTAGTGCGGAGGCTGAGAAAATATTAAATGCATGGAATGGAAACTGAGAAAATATTTACACAAACACGGACGTTTCTTTTATCGTTGCCCTGAGCATCGCACCTGTTACGGAATACCCAGGCCGATGACGGCTTTCTGTGATAAAGCTGTCACGTCCAGGAAGAGGACAAAAGATAAAGCCTAAATACAGAATACAGAATATGGCATACGAAGAAAATGGTCGCTTCCTGTGCCGTGCAACGAATGAAGGCTGCAAAACGAATAGCGTGGAAATTCAACGAGAATTTGGTCATCAGAACCTGAAAAAGTCTGCACAGTTAGCCAACACGTGCACAGAAACGAACGTTACGCCATTTAAGTACGACTGAATCTGCAGTTGTGTGCGTTCTTTAGAAGTGAGTACGTGTCCGTTCGTACGTTGTATAACTGAAATTGCTAAACGGGTTTCGATTAAATGTGGTATTGAGAATCTACGCTGAATGATATCAATGGAATTTAATTTTGTTTCGTGACGGTCGAATTTAACACATACTTTACGTTTACAATCTGACATAAATTATTGTTGTTCTTCGTGCGTATGAAGTAAAGTGCAGTACAGAGGGGTTTTATTGTAGAAACCTACACAAAAATGTTGTATCAAATTTAGAGGAAGTTTTCCCGGTATTTTAATTCTTTCCAGATCAACAACATATTGACTGGTAAACAAATTTCGAACACGTTCATTGTTAAAGAAAAAGCGAATGTATACACGTCGTGTTCTTTTAGAAAACGATACTGGAGTGCTTTCAGAAGCATGTCCACGAACATCTGTAAGACAAATATTCACAGTCCGACAAAATTTACAATTCAATCACATTAATTGTGCAATTCCATTGTCCTATATGTTTCGAACCCTTCATTTGGGTTCATCTTCAGGGACTCATTACACACTATTCACATCAACTGCTACAATTGTTTACAGGAATTCTTTACATCTGTTGATGTGGATAGTGTGTAATGCGTCCCTGAAGATGAACCCAAATTAAGGGTTCGAAACATGTAGGACAGTGGAATTGCACAATTAATGTGATTAAATTGTAAACTTTGTCGGACTGTGAATATAAAGTTAAAATGTACGGTATGAATAATATTAAGTTTATCTGTAAGACAGTTACCCAAAGAAACAGGAGTATCAAAGTCATCAGCACATGCAGCCACAATATTCCTTCATTTGAAACCATACAAATTTACAAGTGTGCAAAAACCCAGGACGCATAGTGCGTTGCAAGGGTACGGTTTTCTAACTGGTTCTGTGATGCAGTTTCTTGTGGTGAAGTCGATCACTGCTAAGGTATCTTACAGCTAATATTACTTAAGCCAGGGATAAACAAATCTCGGGCGCCTAGTCGCTCGGGCGACTACGTTTTGCACTGTGGCGCCTGATCTCTTCAGCATAATTATTGCACTTCTTCTCCTTCCATACAAATGTGTATGTATCACTTTATATGCACGAGCAGAACGCGCCAAGTAACAGGTCGCTCCAGAATTGTGAGCCTTAGCATAGAACGTGTTTCAAGTCACCATTCTGGCGCCTGGAATTAAGAGGTGGCTCCCAGATTTTTGGAAAATTTATGGACCCCTGAGTTAAACATCACGTAAATATCCAAAATAATAGATAGTAGTCGGCAGATAATTCACAAACACACACACACACAAAGAGAGGAAGAATTTAAATAAATTATTAAGCCCGTGGCATAGGCAATTTCTAGGCTAGAATTTCAAACAGTTTTTATTACTGTGTTCGCCATGTGCCAAGAAAGTCTGAAAGTTGAGGGAGGTAATATCAAACACGTGCTTTCACATGCGGTAAGTTATAGGATAATACAGACTGTTAACGTGAATTCTATGAGCGGGTTCCGCTCAAGTTTTACATCTGGATCGCATACTGGATAGGTATAGTAATGATGGACTTAGCCAGTTACAATTTTTGTTTTCAGATGTACATTAATTTTTCTTTCAGTCTTCTCTGCCTCACTTCCTCCGGCAGCGTTGGTCCAACCAACAGCAATCAGATCACTGTCATGCAATTCCACTGTCCTGCAAAATATTTCCCTCTTGCGAGTGAAATATATTGCATTCTCTTGATATGCAGTCATGTTCCCTCTTACTATTCCTGCGGCAAAGAAACACTGCGCTAAACAGTTGAGAGGACAGCCGCTGTAAGCTGAGACATTGGCCTTCCTACAACATGAATGCGACACTTTGCACCAGCAACAAACATTCGTAAATTGAATAACCACGCCTCAGACCCAAGCCCTTCGCACTGTGGGACATACGAGATACAAGGTTATCCACACATCGCTAATCTAAGAACTGTTCTGTGTAACAAAGTAAAACGAAGAGGCGACTATTATGAATACTGAACCTTCAAAACAGGCCAAGGCCAGTACCTGTTCACTCAGAATCAAACCATAAGGTCGATATTAACGTAAAACTCCGTGGTCGAGTGACAGGAGAAAATAACACCGCCTCTTACGTGAACCTGAAACTCGTAATCGTCTCTGAACATCACTGAACTACAATAGTGATGCTCACAAACTAATTCGCAGATTGAAATGAGACGATAATAACTACATATCTTGTAACAAACGAAATGGCGATGTAATATATAGGCTCACAAATTTCCAAAAACCTAGGAGGCACCTCAAAATTCCAGGCGCCAAAAAAAGTGACATAAAGCAAATTTCATACGAAGGACCCAAAAGCATTAAGCGCCACCTTACAAAAGTTTGTCGCCCGGGCCAGCAGCTACTGCGTTTCATCCTGCATAAAACACGCAAGCTTTTTTAATAGATTATAAATTTATTAATTCTACCTGTTCATATTTTCTTGGGGGAGCAGGTGTGATTGCAACTCTCACGATAGAAGAAAAATGTTTTGCCTTAAATATACGATATAATACTACCATACAGGATGCAGATAGGGATACTGGACATAAAACATGTAACGGGAAGATAAATGATATTTCATGACGAGGAGCATCAAAATACGAATTCTTCGCCAAACATTATTACAGTGAATAAATAAAGAAAAATGAGAAATGTATGATAAATTTTAATCGCTAAACCTGAAGGGGAAAAGCTACGTGAGAGACTTAGGTGTGGAGGGAAGCCTGAAAACCGGGTCCAAAAGCGAGCTCTTGTGGACACAGAAATACAGCTTCGGCTATCATAAAAAGGCGGGAAATATCTTTAACCGACTGGCCGACTACCAGCTTCTCACGGATTATTCCATTCCATGCACACAGTTATGGAAAATGCTACCTGATTTCCCATTAATACCGTGCTAGAAGTTGAGAACATTTTATGTCACATTCTTTGGATTATCAATAAACACCTGTGCATACATAACCCCTTACAGCACACCGTGACACAAGGTCATGCGATTAGTTGCCAGTTTCTCATCGTGGAGACCCCACTTGTGATGTAAAATGTGGCACTGGGACAGTTCTATCTGCGAGTACTTTGGTTTATGCTTGTCAATAATCATTCCACCAACGTCCCGTATTCATCCATCTATAATTCGAAGGATCGATAATGGGCCCCTTAGAGGGTGCAGTTCCTAGAGACATAGTCTCAACCCATCTCAAGAATTAAAGAAACCCCCTTCAAGGGCATGTGCTAGCCGGTCTCCAAATGGACCAAAGGCAATGCAATGTAACACGTTCATTTCGAATTTAGTAATTTCTTTCTCTGCAACTGCTCAAAATGTGCGGTGTTTACGTTCTGCAACGACTGTGACACTGCCCAAATATAACGGACTGGATACAACACGTTATCAGTGTGTTTTAACTTTTTACAAAAAACATACATACCACAAAGACGCTTTCAAAACATACAACAACCATAATATGAACATATAGTATTAAGAACTGCTGGCAGATCCCTTGATAATTGGAAACAAAGCACGCTACGTGGAAACTGCAATAACAAACAAAAACTGTAACTGTGAAAGAAAAGAAAAGAAAAGAAAAGAAAAGAAAAAAAAGAAAAAAAAAGAAGAGAGAGAAGAAGAAGAAGAAGAAGAAGAAGAAGAAGAAGAAGGAGAAGAAGAAGATGATCAGAATAAACTCAGGACATGCTTTCATAAAATTAAAATGCATTTTCTGTCGTGAAATACGCCTAGGGGTCTGGATATAGGAATTTCGTTCCGAAAAAAAAAGGAACACGGATTGACAGGGTATGAGAATATATAAGTAAACGAATAAATAAATAAACACGAGGATCTGAATAATTCCTCTTCTCTTCGCAAATAAATTAATAAGACATGGATGGTCAGGAAATACAGCACATACTTCAAAAGAATGCATAAAAAAGTTTCTTATATACATCATGGGGAAGAAATAAATTGAAAGACCCAGCCGTAGATGGAAATGCTATACTAAAATGTAGCCTACGGAGATGCATACTGGACAGAAGTCAAAGCAGGAGTCAGTAGGCTTGTGTGAAGACGCCGATAAATGTTTGGTTTCCATAACAGAATATATTTTGAACATGCGAACAATTACGTATATTCATGCCACGACACCGCCGCATGCATTATTCTTTAAAGCAAAAAGACAAAACGTTATCTCAATTATCTCAACTAAATTCATAGGGTATCGGCAGGTCTTTTCTAGGCGGTAAAGGGGCCAGCACGTGAAGTTAACCTTCACCTCCATCGAGATCAGGAATGCGTGGAGCTATTAATATGGACAGTTTTCATTGTAAGGCAGGACGTGAAACAAAAAGCAGGAAGGAGTTAAGAAGAAATTATTTTTAACGTTAGTAACATAATTCTTTGGCCGTGCCATGGCTCAGGCGGTTAGTCGACGGCCTCTCACCACGGAGGCCCGGGTTCGATCCCGGGTCAGTCCATTTGGGATTTGTGGTTGACGAAGTAGCACTGGGACAGGTTTTTCCCCCGAGTACTTCGGTTTCCCCCTGTGAATTTCATTCCACCGATGCTCCATTACTTGCAAAAATGAAAAAAATAATAATTTTCATCACAGGGTTGCACAATAAGCCTCAAAGCTGCTGTGCGTTCAAAGCATCTACTTCGGGGCCCTTCACCACACAAAAAAAAAAAACATAGTTCTTGCAGTGAAAATTACCTGAAAAAAAAACTAATTTATAGGTTTCAATACACATACTGTTGGGGGTTAGTAAAATTTAATATATGGTTTTTGGTATTCAAGCTCTCTAATTCATTTACCTTATCTGGTAAAGCAACCAGCACTAATCAGTCGGAAATCTTCAACTATAAAAGAGAATGCCTAGCCTGTTAGGATTCATAATTAGTTTGGAATGAGTCGTAACGAAATATTATAGGATGTCTTGAATCTGGAACCGACCTGTCGTAAAGACATGCGTGTATGTCCTGGGGGGGATTTAAACCCTCGACTCAAATGTTCAGACGGTATCTTCAGAACGCCAATTGCTACTGATTTAATAATGAGAATCGGAGACACTAATTATTTCAATGTTCAATACAGGTCTGCACGAAATTAGTACTGATAACCGTATCAAACCGGTAACTGGACACATTAATTAATTATCGCTGACAGCCGCAGGGGTTATGTATCTCACTGACCGTTGTTGAAAGTAATTTATCGGAATTTCAAACTGATTAATGGATAACATGTAATTTATCATCACTGATAAAATTGATTAGCATCAAGGATGTATCAAAAATGTGTGAGAACTGTGACACAGAAATGAACATGTCGTGCTGAAATATTTGTTTGCTGAAAATCACGCAAAATTTTGTTAAAGGTAAAAACATTTACATGGATTGAAAGTACAGTGTCTGTGTCTGTGAAACAAAAGAAAGGCGCTGTCCACAGCGAGCAAAACATGGGCTACACTAGCACCAGCTAAACACTGCACGAATATAGTTCTTAACCATTTCCGTTTCCTGTGTAACCATCATGAACCTTTCGCAGGGGGGGGGGGGGACAAGTAAATTGCAAATGCTGTCTTCCTGGCTGCTGGCTAGCTATAACGCAGTCCGCGTTCAGTCGCGAACATGGGACTTGTTCCAGGGATTATTCGGGGGCAAAACCGAGATCGACCATTGAAACTCTTGACCGTTGATAACGTCAGAATAAACAATGATGTAATCACACTGTGCTGTGTAATAACCTGGATTGTTCACAGTTACTGCACTGCTGGCTCAATAAGAACACTTGGTATGTCGCGACTGGTACGAATAGTTAAAACAGGGATACGTCGAGATACTTGTCAAATCACAGGATATTCTTAAACTCTAGGCCCTCCAATCATCTTTGAGTTAAGTTCTTTATTTATATAGCGACAATTAATTACATGATAACCGTCAGACAACTGAATACCAAACAATGATGCATCGTCGAGCTGAAATCATAACAACTGCACAAAACTCGGAACAGATCACGTGTCGAAGTCACATCTCAGGGAATGATACGTTTGCTGTAAAACACTGTAGTTACGCGTTTATTGTTCGAGATAAAAGTCGGAACAGATGATGTTACAGAATAGGGTATTGGTTCCTTCTCATGACACTAAAGAATGACCTCACCTGCACCAATACCAAGCTA
This sequence comes from Reticulitermes speratus, assembly GCA_021186555.1. Lineage (NCBI taxonomy): Eukaryota > Metazoa > Arthropoda > Insecta > Blattodea > Rhinotermitidae > Reticulitermes > Reticulitermes speratus. Next base: position 25,067,377 of record JAJKFL010000004.1, read on the forward strand.
CGAAAAGCGGCTCTCAGCGTCGGTGGGGTTACAAATGTGGGATCAGGCTGGCTAATCCGTTCATTAGCTTTCAGCTTAAAAATCCTGAACCCGTGCGAGGAAGCAGAATCAAACATGATCGACTTTTACCAATATCAAACGACCCAAGTTCCTCGGCACAGTGTTAAGACGAGCACAATACCATTATTTCGCCGAACAAAGAAACTGCTTTTCCCGTTATACCGTTGAAGTCATGTCGTATTCCGTCGTCAGCTAGGCGACGACAAGACTTGAAGACCTACTGCTCATTAGTTAAGTAAGAAATAACAGCATATATTCATTTCGCTTATCGTGGGCGGTGCGTTCAAACCAAAACACGTTGGATTTATTGCCAAATTTTTTTCAGTTTATCTTCCCATCGTAGGAAGCCTGCCCGAAAATCCAACCGCAGTCCATGGCTGTATTTTTGTGGCGCAATAGCCCCACTCGGGCCTAAGCCGCCTCATTGTTGAGGTTTCGAGATCAAACACAGTTAAATTCACCACACTCGGTATGACTCCTCCGGACGAGGGATCCGCCCGTCGCAGAGACCTCTACCTCAGAACACACAGCATTCACAAGAGACAGACATCCATGCCCCCGGCGGGACTCGAACCTGCAATCCCAGCAAACGAGCGGCCGCAGACCTATGCCTTAGACCGCGCAGCCATTGGGATCGCCATGGCTGGTTACAAAGTGAAATTAGAAGTGGCTTGTTATTGTCCAGTTACATAAGATGACATACGTCACGTGCTATAAATTGTCAGACATAATTTGATTATAAGTTTCAAAAAATGTCCAAGAAATATATTAATTTCATAATCTCCGTTTCAACCACACTACCTGGCCCATTTCGGCTTTGCTAGATTATACACTCTGTAATATTTCCTTTTAATACTGATCAAGAGTCAGTTTAAAATTCCAAATGACATTTTACGTGCATCTTACAAGTCTTTTCATAAATTCTGATAAAATCTGATATAAGACATTTTCATTGTATCCTAAGAGTACTATCATGTGTGAATTCTACACTTCATTTCGATTCAAGGCCTACAGTACTTAAGAGGCAAAAATACGCGCTTCAGGGTGATTTTCTGGAATAGGCCTAATAAGACTAAACCTGGGAGATTCGTTCGTTTTAGCATTCAACAATTTGATTGCCCTCCCAAATATGCCTATAATAATAATTCTTGGCTCAACAGCCCTGTATGGGCCTGGGCCTCCTCTTGCCTCCTCTTGTCGAGGTTACTAAGTCATGCGCATTCATGGCCAGCTAGCCGCGCTTAGTGTTCTATCGATCCTGATGTGCACGCCAGAGCCATCTGGCAGGCAGTCAGGAGACTTGGATGAGAAATGGAGGCAATTTGGCTTATGCAACATTTTTATTCATGCCCGTAAGGTTCTTTTACATGCCGTAAATCTACGACATGGGACCGACGGCTTTACTTGCCCTCCGAAGGAAGTGGTGCTCCGGATTTCTATCATCCTTAAAAATCCATCGACCTCGGTCGGGATCGAACCCGCGAACCTTGGGTCCAGTGGCGAGCACGCTAACCACTAGTCCACCGAGTTCGACAAATATGCCTATACTTGGATATATTTCCTACGTATTAACCCGGTGTTTTCGTATTAGTGCAAAGAATACAAGAGGAAAAGTTTACCTTCGGGTCATAGTGAATCGTTTCAAAACGTGGCACAGGAAGGGTCAACCAATAAGCTTGTCAGACCTCACCAAATTGACTGATTTCTAACGAGGCATTGCCACACTCCCTACGGAGCGTAATAATGAAGTTGTGATCTCGCTGAATAAATTTTACGTGCGTCTCCGTGGCCACGTCAGACAGAAGAGTAAAGCAGCATCACGAAGTCTTTGTTGCATGCAGATTTGCGGCCCCTAAATGCCGGCTAACGCCATAAAAGAAAACGTAATCAGCCTCCGCTAAGCTAGGAAATTGCTACGTAACTGATTAGCATTTTAATCTCCATTAACACTTTAACTGGAACACAGGTTATATAAACATGCGCTATCGCTACACGTGCACCTGTAACAGGTTCAGAACCTGCAGTGTAGATCTAACTCAGGGTAAACAAGAAAAATATGCAAAACTTGACATGTGGAATTAATATAATTAATATTTAGTCTGAATGCATAAAAACACATTCTATTGAATGTGCAATCGCCTCTACTTTATAAATTACGTACATAAATTTAAATACGCTAATTATTGAATGCGGTAAGACGGAATAACCTAAACTGTGCCCTAGATATAACAGTGACAAGTTATCAGTTAGGGTGTATTGTAAGTTGAAGATGGTAGGTTATTGTATCAATAAATTTTAGCGTTATCACTTATGAGGAAATACTCGTCAGTTTTCATGTAGCGAATTGTTTCTAATTTTGTACATTGGTATACAGACATGTTATTTGTAGATACAAAGACTTTTATCATGGAAAGGCAATCTATTTACGAATATATGAAAGATTTTCTTCAAAATATCCAACTACAAGATGTTCACATTCTGTATACCAGTTCAGTAATATCGACTCCAAGTGCTCGCAACTGAAACCAAAAACCTAACCTAACAGGGTAATGCACATGTACATATAAGGTCGGCAGCGCCATTAATACAAGACACTACTTGACTCCAAGTCTCCACGACGATCATAAGACAGGTATATATAACTAAATTCTATCCGTAATGTAAAATGGGTTACGTTTCATTGAGATGTATTTGCAGTGTCGTCCATCATCTCGATAGCAGACCGCTGCAAGTAAATAGACTGGAATATTACACATACTTCACAAACAGAAATTACGGAAACTGGAGAAATATATGGCCGTTTAATTTCATCATCATAAGCCACGTAAACTGTAAACATTTCGACAGTCACTTTTTTTATTTTTCAAATTCGCGCATTAATACGAACGTGAAGACAGAAATGAAGAGACTACAAAGCATTCCTGAAGTCAACGCAGGCGCTGGTCTTATGCGACAGTCCCCCCCTCCGCCCCAAGGCTCGACAACCCCTAGTGGGCCAAGACCTCCTCATTGTCGAGGTTTCACGATCACACTCAGACACACCACATTCGGTAGGGCTCCTCCGGACGAGCAATCAGCCCGTCGCAGAGACCTCTACCTGACAACACACAACAATCACAAGAAACAGACATCCATGCCCACGGCGGGATTCAAACCCACAATCCAGGCAAGCGAGCGGCTACAGACCCACGCCTTAGACCGCGTCGACACTGGGACTTATGCGACAGATATATAGTTTTATTAAAATATTTTGACATGTGTTACGAATGATGCACTCGTATTAAGCTCTCATTTCAGAAATCGAAGACACGACAGAACTATACAGAACCATAACCGCTTCGCCAACACGCAGTCTTTCTGTACAACAAACCCTCGAAGCCTCGCTGATGTGTGTAGTGAGAAAGACACGATTTTACACTCGAGAAAACAGGAACACCCATGTTGGATCTAAAATACACATCGATCATTAAAATCGACGCAATATATCCTACATTCCTGTACTGCACTATTTAAAATGATTCCACGGAGCGGGTCGCTTTATTACTAAATTAAACCATAATCCGGCCGCCCTAACTTTCAAATCCTCTTACACAATTTTACACGTTCGACAACTTACCTGACACGTATAACTCATAAAATACAAACAAATTCCTGCAGAGAAGCTAATGTACAGTCTAGAAGAGAAAAGAGTTTGAAAAATATGGGTGTGTATCGAAAATAATATTACTGGAAAGAAATCGGTCTACAATAAAAAACTAAACGGTAAATATGTATAACACTTCCCACCTTATCACAAACGAAGCAAGGCAACCAAATGACGCAATATAATGTAAGGAGTACAGAAACACATAAAGAGTAGAGTATTGGCGGACAAAGATCATATAAGACAGGGTGAAATAGTTTTCCAAAAATCTAGCAGTTACCTCAAAATTCTAGGCGCCAAAGGGCAATATGAAGCAAGTTCCATACAGAGGACCCACAAATACTAGGCGCCACGGCACAAAAGTTTGTGTCCCGGGCGAACTGGCGCCCGGAATTTGTGCTCCCCGATATAAAGCATATACTGTAAGGCATAACAAGGACATGATGAAAATATTCGTACATCCTGCACAATACTGAAAGGCTTCTATGCAACTACACCAGATTTGGTACCTTGTAGATCAAGATATGGTGTAAATACACACAGGAACACACGACTCAATGACATCCGTAGACGAAACAAAAATACACGTATAATAGCGATCACGACCACACATATTTTAAGTTCGTTGTTTCAGTGACACATAAAAATGAATTACTCTGAAGTACAACTTTTAAGGTCTTACAGGCTGCAAGCTAGAAACAACAAAAACGGAGGCCATATTAAAACAAATAATATGATACACAGATAACTACACTAGGCAGCAACAACTTTAAAGAGAAACCAAAGCAAATACATGTGTTGATAGAACACTCAAATACGTTTAAAAATATATGCGGAGAAATATAATGTAAATTAGGTCTACACATGAAGTACCATTAGCACCTGTCGAAACTTATTCAAAATAAATTACGGTATATCACACCACGTAAAAAGACAGCGTGGTTGGTACAGCAGCTCCTACGGGCTTGACGGTCCGGTGTTCGAATCCCGGTGAGGACAAGAGATTTTCTGATCTCCAAACACTCTCAGATGGGCCCTGGGGACCACTCCGTTCCTCTAAAACTGGGTCCCGCGGTTCCTTCCAGGTGATAAAGCGGCTGGGGCGTGGCTTTTGCCACCCACCCTCTTCTAGCGCCGACGTCGAAAATGGGTAGAGCAATACCTCCACGTACCGTCTGTGCATACACTGGAATGTTAGGGGTGGCCTTTACCTTTATCGTACATCACGTAAAAACATGGTGTCAGCCGGAGAACACAGACTCACTCGCTTCTTTATACATGACGTTAAAAAATATATGAGGCCATGTTGACAATATTTACAAACCGCAAACATACAATCAAGTAGGAGCAAAGTATATCCGCACTATAGGTCGCGTGTTATGGAACAAATATTCTGGAACAAACATTGGTAAATGAAACATGCAAACATATTTGAAAACGTAAAAAAAGAAAAATGTATGTACGTATATACTCACTGCCAAGAGAAACTCCCCGTTATGCCGTCTCTGAGTCGATCTTTGAGCGAACGCTGCCTGGAAGGACCAGCAGCCATGGTAAAGACTGCTCGATTTCTTTGTCGAAGACCGCATATATCAACAAGAAGAAACAAAGAGGACTGGTGCTCGAAATGCCGGCGGCATTTTAGTGGCGTCTTTTAAGTGAAGGACATCCTTCATCCTCCAATAGTTACCATTCTATACACTTGTTCCTCTTACCACACACTTACTTCTTTTTCACTTCACAAGCAAACACAAACCCAAGCATAACAGAAAGTTCGGCAATTCTTGAAAAGAAACTTGTAATTTTCACAACTTTCACATTGCTCACTTTATAATCAGTTCTCCGTTTCTTTTCTGAAGGTCAAGGTTTGTCTTACCGGCAGTTGTAACTTCGCAGATTATTCGTCTTGCAAGATTTCACACGAAACTGAAATATCCAGTATTTCAGCAGCAATCGGTAACAGCAAGTACTTTGAAAATTCGCAAGCGTGTTTTAAAGCAACAGAGGTGTGTTAATTGCAGATGTTTTCAATGTTTATAATACTTCGACAATATAATTTAATCTAGCGTTTAAGTATGTAATTTATATGGAACCCACACATATTTCAATTTTTTTTCTAAGCATAGCCACATTATCAGCAATGAAACAGAGACCGTGTCTTTTAGGTTATCACAGATTAGGGAATCTGCTCCAAGGGCTATCCCAATGAATGGCTAAATGGGAAAATCGAAACATACTGTATTGTGCACCTGATAAGTCAATGCACTCATCTGAGTCCCAAAATATAGGCTCGTGAAAGCTCCTTTTAGTGTTAGATTTTACTTTCCCTCTTGAAACGAAGCTTCAAAGGTGTTCGGTCCGTTGTTCTTCAGCTGACCTGTATGCAGTAATTTACTTCAAAACAACTGTCACAAAACACGCATCACTAGTGTCTTCCAGACTGCACAGAGCGTAAAAAAGCTCTTACAAAGCCGAAAATGTTATTTGCTCCTTTTTAAGTACCACTTAAATACCTCATTTTGCTGTTATGTTTCAACAAACTTTTACATTTCTTACATTACAACTCAGACACTTCAGAAAATGTTATTTCTGGGTAAAGGAGAAGACGGGAAACAATCTCCTGCAGAATCATTAATATCCGACACAAGTGCCTCTTGTTCCGCGCGGACCAACTTCGAAGACCGACGAAGCTGTTCCGGAAACATCCTTCCATGTCACAACAAGGCGAAATCCATCTGCGCTTCTCGCTCTGTAAAATATAAATAAAAGATAAATGTATCACGTCATTACTACATGGGAAAAATATCTCAGTATTTGTCTACATGGACTGGAAAAACAGTCTACTATCCCAGCTCGAAGACAGATTTGAATGAACACTGAAAAATAACAAATACGTGATGAGTAAGGTCTAAACTTCAAAGGGCGGTGACAATGAAGATGATTATCTTCTGGGATGTGACGTCATGTGTACTTCCAAATTACACGCGTCACATCCCAGAAAACAGTAATCTTCATGAGATTTGGGGTTCTTATCAAGGTGTATATACAAAGATTTGGGGTTCTCTTGGAGGTTAGAATTGGATTGTGGTGTTTCGGCCTTTCCGGTTATGACACAGTTCAGTCTGGCAGATGGTTACTGACGTTTCGGAAGAACCTGCAGCCTCCATCTTATGCTCTTTCGTGAAGACCTCCACAGCAAATCCCTCCGCAACTTGCGTAACCACATACCAACACTATGTGGTGTCCGAACGCCGAACACCACACTCCAAGAATAGTGTCTCGTACGTAACACACCTATTACGTGCATAGGCCTACATGTCACACTATAATCATTCATTTGTTGTTCTTTCTAGCCTTATCACACAGACTGAAGACCTGAAAGGAAGTACGCGTCTCAAGTTCGTTCCAGGAAGTTCTGTCTACCGTAAATGCAACATTTACTTCCGTATACCAGAATTCGAAGAGCCCGTACGACGATCCATATTGGTTTAGTAGTATTTTCAAGCAGAATGCAATAAAATTATTTCTCGTACAGCACAAGTAAAATCACGCAGTTTCGGAAAGAATTTCCAACACGCTACAAAGATACGTAATATACTGTTGACTGTTTTCTTCTATCTGTCGAATAAATATTTATAGTTTTAGTTTCGCAGTTTTAGATCTATTTTCTTCCCCATAATTGTGTTTTCGGAAAACATGTATATTATTCAAGCATATATTTTTCTCGGTTAGACTGCGCATTAGCTTCACTGCAGAAATTTATTGATATTATATGAAACGTGTCAAATAGTATGTCGAAGTTGTAAAACGTTACACAATCCTACACGTCTTAATCGGCTGGCTTAGATAGAGACCAAAATAATGTTTCGCACACAATTCGAAGTAATAATGACGACTTAAACCCAAACCAAATTTCACGTCCCTGGTTCAACGGTTCGTTGTCTACCGCCATCAAACGGGAACCTAATAAGCAAAATCCACGCGGTAGATATATGGCTGATTTATTTATTAAAACAGCACCTCAACGAAATGTTCATATTTTACGATCTATCGCTATTGCTGCACAACATTCCGAAGCCGTATTTAGGCAGGAATATTGTCGCTTCCACTAGTTCGCATAATCCTCATATTGTTATTATGACGATATTAAATTAATACGTATAAAGTGAAGTGTCGTCTAAAAGAACGAGGTTGATACTAAATTTCAGGAATCTCTGTCAGTTCATTTGAAAGTTATTAGGGCAATGGGCCATTATAATGGCAGGCGGGCGATATCACCAGCTTAGTCAAGCTTTACTGACCACATATCTTCAGCGATGTTACAGTCTAGACGTTCATGTCTCCAGTTTGAACATACAAAAATTTAAGGACAAGTAATTAAGCTAAGTTAACGAAATAGGCACTGTACGTGTATCATAAGATAATGGCGCGTTCGCGTAATGTTTGTACCTCATCGGCTGTACTAACAGCCTCATACAATTTCACTCGCAGAAAGCGATTTTATGGCAGTTTAATGTCGCCGGCAGCAATAAAACATAATTAGATCTTCACGTAAAGTGCCTGATTTCTTGCCTGACTTTAAACAAATTCGGATTTTCTCGACAGATTTTCATAAGTCCCCAGGATCAAACTTCACGAAAATTTGTCAAGTGCGAGTCGCGCTGATACACGCGGACAGACGGACGGACGGACATGCCGAAGCTAACAGGCGCTTTTCGTGACTATGAGAACGCGCCTACAAACGGGTTTCAACAAACATAATATAGTCACAAACGTTCTTTTCTCTAACTTTATTTTAATTTTTCGACTAATTAAAATACATTCTTAATGTAAGGGTACATAGAAACTACACATTCGTAATGTTTTGTTCGCAGTTTTCAAAGTACTTTCGGGCGAACCAGACCCGCGGGCCGGCTTTCGCGCGCTGCTGTATAAGGGAACGGACCACATTCACAGTTATGACTATGACATCATGGCCGAGGCACCTCAGGCAGTATTTACAGTCCGTAGGTGATGGGCAGGACGACCGTGGATTTTGGGTTCGATTCCCGGTAAAGGAAGAGGTTTTCCTATCCTCTTCAGCGTCCAGACGATATCTAGGGTCCAACCAGCCTCATACCCAACGGACATTGGGGAATCTTTCGCGCGGGAACAAAGTGGCCGGAGCGTGAACCTGACCACTGACCCCTATATAATGCCAAGATTAAGAAATTATAAAAGTTTGCCTCCACTATCCCGTATGGCTTCAAGATCTGGTGTTTAACTACGCACAGGGACAATATAATTTTTTGTTACCTTACTTTATACTCGACATAAAATAAGGAAAGCAAGATACATATATTTTTCCTATGTCAAAGACGAGAGGGCTCACTTTTAGTCATCCCTAATTCCATAAATTTATTTTATATAATCACATTTTACTAGGCCTTTAATATAGAACTGATTTCTCTGCCCCGTAGACGCCATTACGGTTGTCAGAGATTTCGGAACACATTGTACTTAGGCCTACCTAAGAATCAGAATTGCCCTTCATATTTACAAACTTCATAGACCGCAATTATAATACATGAACTGTTGTACTTCCAAAGATGATCGAATATAACTCACGTATTTGACATCTTAATATAAAGAATTAATTTTCCAAGCCATGTGACGTAACATCGTTTGGCATTTGTGTGTATGACAAACGACGCTGTCAGAACGTATTTTTCACCTTCCCGTAGTTCAAATGATTGATAACATAATCAGGGACAAACAAGAAAAAAACGACAGCCACTCAAAGTTCTTGCCCTTCGAAGTTAAACGAGCACTCTAATTTTTACGACACGTCCTGGAGGACTGCGGCCATCTGCCAAGGCCATAACTATTAAAGGACACATGTGCTTAGCTTGCGAAAAAGTGAGTAGCCCTATTATTACGACAAAAAAGCGCGTACTTATGCCTTTATATTTCGCAATTCTCACAACGATTTAAACGTAGAAAATATCACAAAGATCGCCGCAAGTCCAGGTCAATTTCTAAGAAGAAAGGCAATGTACGTACAACGTAACACAGTGGCGCGTTCGCGTAACCACTGCTGCCGCCGAAAAGCAATAAAAAGTAAAAAGTTTTCCCTATAACAGGCCATGAAGGCCCAAAGGGGGAGTAGAGGTATAGCTCTACTCATTCTTGACCCCGGCTCTAGTTGGGGGTGGGTGGTCAGCACCACGCCCCGGCCGCTTTACCCCCGGGAAAGACCCGGTACCCATTGTATAGGAGGCTGGGTAGGCCCCAGGGCCGGTCTGGACGTATGCAAAAAATCTCGCCCCCACCGGGATTCGATCCCCGGACCGTCCAGCCCGTAGCAAGTCGCTATACCGACTACGCTATCCCGGCCCCTCGAAAAGCAATAAGTATACATATTATGAGTGTGTGTCTGTAGCCTTAGTTACCCAGCATGCAAATCGCATACACCCTATTATATTGTCATCTATGGCCTGTCTGGCTCTACCATATTTTTCCCAATTATCTCATAAACGGCATGATTTTCGGAAAAAGGTACATTAATTAATTCTGTTGTCTGTCTTACGACAGGTCCGTAGCCTCTTCCAAAGTTCTCTACACAGTGCGATCTAGTGCTTCCTCTTTCAATTTACAGTATCCTCTCTTTTCCTTAAGGTAATCCAGTAGCTTCTTACATCTTCTTCGTCGTGTTCCCGTCACTTCTATCCTTCCCTTTATCTTTCCTTCAATAACGTGTTTTTAGAAGGCAGCTCCTACGCAAGATGTGACCAATCCAGTTACCGATCGTTTTTTATTGTATGTAGTATAGTCCTCTCCTCCTTGACTCTTTGTAATACTTCTTAATTTCTCACACGATCGGTCCAACTGATCTTCTTCATCCTTCTCCAGCACCACATTGCAAAACTTCCCAGGTATTTCTGATCTACCTTCCCAACTGTCCAAGTTTCAGCACCATACAAAGCTATGCTTCAAACGTAGCACTTTACTAGTTTCTTCCTTAAATTTAAATCCAATTTGCTGGCAAAAAGAGCCTTCTTCCTGAAATCTGCGCTTTTCTGGGATATTACACAGCAAAGTGTGATAATTCTGTACCGACGTTTCGAGACAACCTATTGGTCCCGTCTTCAAGGGTCAAGAATCCTTCTTCTTGTTGAGTGCTGCTTTTGCCATGGCAATCCTGGATTTAATAGAAAAAGGTTACTGAACATAAAATGTGTGTTCTGATTTCGTCTACAACTTTTGTCTGAAACTTTCTCATTGTAAGAAGATTCAGCGAGATACTATCATAAATGTACATAGGTTTTCATGTAAAGTACCAGTTACTCTTGTCAAATTTTAATGAAACTTGAGTTTTTTCGACATTTGTTTCGAAAAATACTCAAACATCAAATTTCACGAAAATCCGTCCAGTGGGAGCGGAGTTGTTCCATGCAGACGGACAGACAGACAGACAGACAGACATGACGAAGCTAATCGTCGCTTTTCGCAAGTTTGCGAAAGCGCCTAAAATGATACACTACACATATAAAATATTCAATTTGTTTGATGATTTAAATTTATTTGTGAAATTAATTTAACTTAAGAGTAACTGTTGCCCGGATCTGACATAGCGTAGCCTGTATAGTGACTAGTCTATCGGCTGGACAATCCGAGGTTGGTATCCTGGGAGGGACAAGAGATTTTTCTGTTTTCCATAACATCCAGACCAGCTCTGGAACCCACCCAGCCTCCTATTCAATAGGTACCGGGGTTCTTTCCCGGGGCTAAAGCGGACAGGAGTGAAGTTGACAACTCACCTCCATTTAATGCCGAGGTTATGAATGAGTGTAGCTACTCGTATACCTCTATCCCACTATATGCCTTCATGGAGTGGACAAAAACAATTTTACCTTTCCATTTACCTAACTGTTACGATATGTGCATCGATTGTAGGTCTGACTTGTAGCAGCCCTGACAACCTTGTTTGAGCTTTGTAATAGTAAATAATTCTATCACAATTTACACGCATAGCGACACATGTCCGATAGGAGACTCCGAACCTGGTTATATTTAGGGTCTATTTTGCGGACAATGACAAGTCCTGAAACCAGTCCAATTCCAAAGAAAATTCGGAACTTATCGGGTTTTCACGTCGCGAGTTTTAATTTAAACGGCATCATTGTGTTCTATACTTATTTACAGCGGCCTTAGTCGGTTGAGGACGTCTTCTGTGATCAGCGTCTGTATCATTACCACAACAGCAAATCAGGAGGCGCAACAAATCGCACAGTCCGGCCTGGACGAAATATGATAGAAGCTGTAGGTAATTCAAGTGTAAATGTAATTATTCAACAGTCCCCGGAATGTAGCTGTTACGACCCAAAAGTGTCCAGCTTTACCAGCTTCGACGCTAAGGAAAGGGGATGTGTAGCGGAGATTCCCCAGAGAGGACGAAACAACAGTACAAAACCATAACAGATCTTAAAACTTATACCACAAAAATTACGTAATTTCTGAGGGAGACGCTAAAGATAATGGCGTCACAAACAATTAATTGCTGTAAGTCATATATCCGTAATTATGAGAGATTTGAGGTTCACATGGCGATGACATGGGACGTAGCGGAGATTCATAGCTAAGCAGGTAGGTTTCGGATAAATGAACTGCCTCCATCTTCAGTGAAAAACAATAGACCACCCTGATAATTTTGGGTAGCACGTTCCTCTAAAACGTTGGTACTTATTTACCGATATACACGGCGTCATATTCCATAAGAAAGCAATCATAATGGTCTAATTGTTTCAGTAATGAAAAATGTTTGAACTTCCTCTACTATTTGAGCCAAATAAGTATGTGTGTGTATGTGTGTTTTAGAGAGGGAGAAAGAAGGGAGTGAGAGAGATATCAACCCGTAGTCACCTTTTACAGTCAGGAGACGGTGTTCAGTTCAACCCCTGGATACGATGGATCGGGGTGGGTGAGAAGGTAAGTTCAAGCAAAAAACCTTCCCACTGTGCTTTATTAATATGCTGGTACATGACAACTGTCCTCTGTGATGTGCCACCGTGCAGTATGATAGAAATGTACCTTTCATTTGGCATCAGAGCCCAGAAGACGGTAGGCCTATTCTTCAAACTCACCGCCTTGACAACCTCAGAAACGTCAGAAATCTTCGAAAATTTACCGTTAGCAATCACTGCTGTTGTCTGGTGTTCTAACATAAAGAACACGACTCCAGAGCCTGGCTATCAGCTAATCCCGATATTACTGACGCTTATGATATGCCATGGTCTCCCCTTATCGATAAGGGCCGATAAATAATTCATTATCATCCTATTGCGACTGTTACTTCAATAAGATCAGTGATTACGTTACTTAACGACGCATTATTGGTTACCGTGGTTCTTTTCGTTGATACTGGTGGAAATAAGTGCATGGAAAGAACAGTTAAATGAATGAAGAGGAAAGAGGAACGTCAGAAAATACTTGTCTGTATAATTTTGTCATCGATCCTGTTCACATGGTGTGAAAACATGACCTAGTGCGGTTCCATGTTAAGAGTGACAGGTCTGTCCTCGCAACGCAGCATTAAAACGACAGAAAACTGAACTTTATTGTCGCTCATGTTTACGGCCAAGAGATGACATTTAGCAGATTCTAGGAACACTGCTTCCAGGCACTGTCATCAGCAATCCGACAGCCACAATTAGCGAACACATTAAACTTAAAACTTTCACTGCTTCTGAAGTATAAAAATATGTGAGTAGGCGTGAATGTCCTGACAACTAGTGCTATAAGTTCTAATACAGCTAGCGGCATGTTTCTCCGACATCAGCCTTGACTCCTAACAGTAGGTCGTCTAACAAGGTACAATTACTGTCAGAATCTTCTTTGCATAAGCACAAGGCGGAACATTCGTCAACTCTCCTGTTTAATTTCTTTGACATGGGATATTAATGATTATAACATACAAAAATCTAAATTTACTGAAGTCTAAAGGTTTGTGACGGAGGGTTGTTATTAAAGTGACGCATATATTGGACCTATCCATCGCCTCGTCTTAATTTAGATGCAAAGAATTTTGAAAGCTGGCTCTACTTACGACATCAGGTTCCTTACTTTTTTTTTCTTATGGCGCAACTGCCCAACTCGGGCCTAGGCCGCCTCATTGCTGAGGTTTTTAGATGATAAACAGACACACACAACCGGTATGACTCCTTTGAACGGGTGATCAGCCCGTCGCCGAGGCCGCTACCTACACAACACACAACAAACACAAGAGACGAACATCTATGCTCTCAGCGGGATTCGAACCCGCGATCCCACAAATCAAGCGGCTGCAGTCGTACGCCTTAGACAGCATGGCCATCGGGATCATCAGTTTCTTACTTTTAGCTGACGGAATCCGAACCAGCTTCCCAAACGTTGTGCTCTTAAATCAAATCATACGATAAAAACTTGTCGATATATACATGTCAGTATTATAAATTTACTTACTTTACATGGGTGTGAAACTTGGCCTCTCATCCAACACATACTGAGGATGTACGATAAGGTACTCAGGACAATGTTTCTACCTAAGAGGGAAGCAGAAGCAGGACAATAAAGAAAATTTCACAATGAATTACAAAATATATTTTTTTTTCTAAATGTGGATGATTACTTTTCAAATAAAGGTTCGAAATGAATAAACTGTTAGGGTATGTACAGATGGTGTTGTAGCTACGGCAGATGCATTCTGGAATAACGACCGTATCAAACGCACACACAATCGCGGATCAGAATTATTAAACTCTCACCGCCAAACGATGCACTCAGAACCTTGGTTCCCGAACTTAGCAGCGAATCAACAAAAGCACTTAACTGTACTGCTAAAAACATTTTATTTCAGGCCCTACTTACTGCATAACTCGTGCCAAATAAATCTACCGTGGTGCAGAACACGACAATTCAACATTCCCCACCGCAACTCCTGTTCCACTACTCCATCGCCACAACTGCAATACAGTCAGCCTCCTCTGAGCCACGGTGCTGTTAATATTACTTGCAATTAAAATGCCTGGAAAGTCCTTCTCCACTTGTCATGCCAATGTGGCAGCGCTGCTCTGAGGTTGCACTGTAACAGTCACCGCCCGCAATGCGGTGTTGCCAGCTACCGGGAAGCTCGGAGGAAGTCGAGTTACATATAGTGTATTAAAAAACATTCAGTGTCCCTGTGCTTAATTAAGCACCAACCCATGAAGGCATACAATAGGCGTGGAGGTATATCTCACACATTCTTTACCTCAGCATTAGACGAAGGTGAGTGGTTGGTTTGACATCCCGGCTCCGGGGACCCATTGGATAGGAGGCTAGATGGATCCCACAGCCAGTCTGGGCATTTTAGGGACGAGAATATCCCTTGCCCCTGCCAGGAATCAAACCCTTACGTCGTACCCTAAGGTCGTACAACCCATAGCCTAGTAACTACACCGACTGAGCTATCCCCGTCTACTGAGTTCAACACAATCATGCTGCCGGTATGAATCCAGACTATATGGCAAACGTGGTGACTGCGTCGCTCCCACTTTGCAAACAACAAAGCCCCCCCCCCCCGACCCAATGCACAATTTTATACAGGCAATGTGATCCTAGCTTTCAGGGACATTGGCACATGAGGATACTGTTACAGCCATTGCGTTTCACCAACGCTAGGAGCTTCTATCGCTTTCATGCCGCCTCCCTCCCATTGGAACTCACGCTGTAGCACATCACGACATACGATTTATCTGGCCCGGGCCACAATGCGCACGGCACATGCAGTGGTCTAAGTAGACCGGGGGGTTCTTAAGTGATCAAATTGGCAACACATCTTTGTGGTAATAATAACGTGCAACATATTCTTACTTTACATGATCCAAAATGACCAATTTTATACGTTGTCAAAATAAAAGGACTCGAAAAAAAAAAAAATAAATAAAATCTGCAGTCAACTTTCATTTCACAGACTCTTTCGTTTACATTTCACATGACTTCAACAATTCCGATCTTTATAAATCACGTAGGTCTATATGCATGTATGTCAGTTAATACAACTCCGTGACAACCTAACACAAAGTGTAAAGAAAACTTTTCACCTGAATATGAAGTTAAAATAGCAAAGTGTGGGTCTGGGACTTCTTTCTTTTTTATTGTCATCCAAGTACCAAATGAGACAGCCAACAGTACAGCTTCCACGTTCGTCATGAATTGGGACCAATAAAACCGTCGCGAAGATCGGAATCAATTATCAATGTAAAATGCCTACTTGCTTCCAAGAACTTAAGAAATGACAGTAATGAAAATATAAAACAACCTCAAAAGCATAAAAAGCACGAAAGTTTATTTTTAATAAAAACAAAACAGTGCTTGTACACCGGAGTTACGGAGAACTATACCAATCAATCTCATTTAATGAAAGAGTTTGACTGGATTGAGAGTGATCTGCGTAATAGCAGGAGGGTGGGACGAAAGGACTCACCAGCCACGCGGTCTCATCCAAACTCGTCGGAACCAGTCACGAAAAGTCGAAATCTCTAAAACCTGTGTTCATGAATTTAGATATACACGATTTGGATCAAAAAGTAAAACTAGAAGATCGTCAGCCGATAACTTTCAACATACGTGTACTTTCAGCTTAACATGCTTGTTGCGAAGGTTTAGCTTATCATTAATTCCGGCACATAATCTTATTACAACTTCATGTTTGATTTATTCGTGTTACTGACAATGTTCCTTATGAGACTATTGCAGAACGTATGGCGGCGTGCAGCCATAAAACCAAGCGCAACATATCACAGACGAAAAGAAATGGTTGAAATGTAAACCACTTCATTAAAACAGAAAACACCTTGCATGCACAAGGCGGCAACTGGTGCATTCCGTGACGAAACACAGACTTTACCAAGGCATTCTTTACTTCGAAATGTCATACTGTTTCACGGCAGGCACGTAAATGTCGTTTCATTTACAACCACAAGAGAAGTACGACCTTCACTCCACCGGTTTTCACGAAACTCACAAATGCTCAACAGCATTATGCGCAGGATCTCTGATACAGAATTTCATCCAAGTCGGACAATAAATGTGGAGCGTGCGGACGCAAAACTCATTTACGCCGGCTTTCGCTGCGCCGATTTCAACGAAACTCACAATCACTTAATACATTTTTGTGAAAATCTCGTATATCGAATTTTTTTCCAAATCGGATGAAAAATATATATAGAATAAATGGGCAAATTTTCACATACGTCTTTAAGCAAAATAAGTATGGCTTCCATTGCACCGATTTTCAATGATAATCATATAAGTTTAACGGCATTATATGGAGATCTTCTACACCGAATTTCACTCAAATCGGTCAAGAAAGATGGAGAGTACCTGTATAATACATTCACGCCCTTAAATAAAGTATGACTGTCACTGAGCCGGTTTTCACGAAACTCACGCCAGCTCGACAACGTTTTGTAATATACTCCCATACCACATCTCATGACAACCGACAAAAGATTAGTCGCTGATAGGCCACCTGGTCATGAACGGACGGACGGATGTGGTCTCAACATAAGACTTTTCTTTACTTCGTAAAAACCGCTCAACAGCATCCAACAGCTAACATAAATTTCCCCATCGAGCTCTGCTACAAAGAGAATCACCACCAACCAACCCACCTCGAGAGTTATCACGCATTCCCTTTTGCACACAAAGAGAATCCGGTGCGAAACGTTAGTTAAGCGTTTGTTTGGAAGCAGACTGCATATCAGCATAAGATGAAAGCTCCTTTTCTAAAATAGCTTGTTTCTTACTCCGAAGAGGGATATGGCTATTTGAAAGGGCATATGAAGGGGAAAGATTCATTCCCTTTTACTCTTGACAATGGACCAGACCTGTAGCTCACGAAATCGATACGATTCGTGGGTCCTTTAGTAACTACAGTATGTCGACTTTTAAGACTCAGTTCGACCTCAGGAATAATAGAACATCATAGCTCCTCGGTTTATTGTTAATTCACAAATCTCCAGTTATTGATTAAGCTAACTTCAACCTTCAGATTACAATAAGCGTGTAGTGTGGAGTCCCATGTTACTAAGTAAGGCAATACTTCTTCCATGGCGTTACAGCCCGGGGTGGGCCAAAGCCTCCTTCTTTTTGGGATTTCATCCCGAAGGTTTCCTGGTCGGTAAGTGTGCATTCTGTAGTGAGTGACTGGCTCACTGACATGGCAATACTAGAATCTGTTATTAAAAATTTGGAGGAGGGGGACATTGTATGGCTTGCCTGGATTGCTCCTTCCAGAAGTCTAAAGCAGGGGTTCTCAAACTGTTTCGCTGGCCTACCAATAAATAAAATTTAACAATTTTAATGTACCAACAATACTGTTTTGTATTTAAAAAACCTTAAATTGGAAAAGTTGGCTGACTGAGGGGATGAATTATACAATGTTGTTAGCAATGCTGCGTATTAGGAGACATATGTAGCTTATATTGTATTAATTTTTTAACTTTTTATCCTTTTTTTAATATTTCGATTTATTATTAAAGTCGCGAAACAGTAAACAATGATTGGAGTACCAGCGGTGGTACACGTAACACCGTTTGAGAAAACACGTCCAAGCGTACAAGAATTCCGTGACTACATAGGCACACCCTGCAACCATCTTTTCATTCGCTGATACGCACACCAACTGCAGCAAAGCATGTGTCACATTCCATCATTTAAGCAAAACGAATCATTATATAAAACGCATAACAAATTCAAGTGTCAAACTTCGACTCCATTTCAGTACATTCACTGACACTAACTTCCGTTGGGCAATGGACTATGTATATAAATATGAGCGTTTATTTTCACAAATGCCAAGAATCTAATACTCAGTTGTAAGCACTACAGATCCAAAGGGTCATCCAATGAGAAAACGTGAAATGTAGATCAATTTAATGTAATACTGCTTTAGAAGAGGCATAAAAAGAAAAGTAAACGTAGCGCTATTTTATTAGGTTATGTAATGAAGTGTTTGTGGCCCCACTTAACAGTGTACACATGCTCAATGAGTGTCCCATGAGTAACCAGACATATCATGTCTGCATTCAAGATCAGTCCACACTTTTGTCAGCAAGGCGGGTGTAACTGTAGACGATGCAGTTCACTTCTTCCCGGCAAGTTCCGGCAACGTGGAGGGCAATAGTGGAACGTCAACAGCATCCTGTATGTACCTCTATAAGAAGGAATCAATTGGTGTAAGGCCTGCGGAGAGAGGCTGCCAAGTGATACGGCCGCCTCGGTCAATTCATTTCCGTGGAAATGTTCCATCCAGTAAGTCCCGCCCGAACTGCAATGTGAAAATTAGGAAGCGTCCGTCCTGTTGTAACAGCATGCCATGAGGAACCTCTGCTATCACAATCGGCAAGACGCATTCGTCCATCATGTCTCGGTACAGTACACCAGTCACCGTGCATTCAGCAAACTAGAAAGGCCCGAAAACGTTGGACACAAGGCAAAGGACACTAAACTCCGGACTGTCACTGACAAGCATTTCCTACAATTTATCACAACAATATTACTGGTACAATTATGTCACGTAATTGTAAAGGTTTTTATTTCCATTGTGAATATTTTTATACGATCACGTACAAAAAAGTCTTATTTATGACATAAGTCTATCACAATATACAGCACAAAATATCGTAATAATTTGTCCCTACATGTTTCAACCAATCCTGACCATACTAAGGGCACTGGCCGAAACATGTAAGGACGAATTTTCCTGCTGTTTTGCTTTATTCTGTACTATATTGTCTATCATGTTGGATTTATTGTAATAAATAGTTCAAAAAGTACAGGTCAAAATGTACTATAAAAAGTATTATATTAGCCTACTCTTGATTTCCCAGTCCGTCCTTTTTAACGGTTAAACTCAAAAGCAGCAATATAAACCAATAGCCTCTACAAGACTGTCAAATGATTTCTTTGAAAGATGCCTTTCGACGCATCTTTTATTGTGTTATCATCAGTCTCTCTTATAAGTGTCATGTACATGTGGCTCAGCGTGTTATAAAGTGACATATTATTTACACTTTAACTTTTTACAGTTTTATGGCTATGGTTTAAAACAAATCCTTGTACAATTTGGACTCAAATTCAAAGACGAAACTAGTGAAATGCTACATTTGGATTATAGTTTTGTATGGTGCTGATACTGCGTCACTGCGGAAAATAGAACAGAAATACCTTGAAAGTTTTGAAATGTGGTGCTGAAGAAAGATGCAGAAGATCAGTTGAGCCGATCGTGTGAAAGATGAAAAAGTATTACAAAGAGTCAAGGGGGAAAGAAACATCCTACATACAGCAAAAAGAAGGAAGGCTAACTGGATTGGTTATATCTTGAGTAGGAACAGCCTTATAAAAATGATATTGAAGGAAAGATAGAAGAAAGGATAGAAGTCACGGGAAGAGGAGGAAGAAGACGTAAGCAACTCCTGGATGACCATAAGAAAAGGACAGGACACTGGAAATTGAAAGAGGAAACGTACCTGTTAACAAAAGAAATTGACATAATCGTGTAAAGGCTGCTTATCTTAAAGTGTCAGTAGTCTCAGTGCCGCTAGATAAGCTAGGAAGTAATCCACGTTTGGGTTAGGTTACATAACGCGTCAGGTGCATTTAATTTGTATTTGGTTTCGTAGTTTTCTGATATAACATAGGCTTTCGCTTTTTCCAGGATGTCACACTGCCTTTGTAATACACGTCAGCTTCGGTTCACGAGTTGGTATTGATTTAAGTCACGCATGGATCCGATGTGTCCAACGTATTTTGAAATCTAGTCGCTAAATTATTTGTTGGGATAGAGTGGTGGAGTTAGTAAAGGCGTCTCTGGCCCCATTACAGCAATGTTCGATTTTCCTATGCATGCGCACATGGCCGAACACATTATTTGATTTTGCATCAGCGGATTACGTTGTATAAATATAGGGTTATTAGGGTTCACTACAGTCTGGTTACTTTACCATGAAGTGTCCAGTTGGCTTAGGTTACGTGCAGACGTAGCCTTACACGTAGTTCAGTTCATAATGAGTATAATTTATTTTCGGTTTCCTCGTTGGTTTACGTTGGATTACCCGCACAGTACAAGTCATCGTCGTACTTCGCGTCAATTTGGCATCCGTGGCGATTTTGACTTCGATTTGGATCCGACGTCTCTCCCATCATATTTTAAAATACATTCGTTAAATTATTCCTAAAGGATGAACCACAGAATGCGTCAAAACATCTTCACCTTAAAATTGATAGTCGTTCATGCTGCGCATGCGTATGTCTGAATCTCTGCACAGGCATTAAAAAATCATTATCGCTGCTCAGTCTTTTAAGGCTGACAGCGTGTTGATTCTTCTCAGTGACAACACTTGGGAACTGTTGCTGCGTCTAACACTCACTCCAGATGTTCCCTTTTATCTGTGTTCTTTACAGTTTCATTTTTAATTCAGCCACTTTAGAAATTCCTAGTATTTTTATGACAAGCATATTTTAGTCTGCAGTATTCGAATTAATTTGCATGAGGAAGCTCCCTCGTGCGGTAGGGCAGGCGGCATTTTCTAATTGTTTCGTTTAGTGTACTTTTCTCAGCGTCGCTCTCAGCAATTTACATCGTCGTCGTCGTCACCGCCGCCACCGCCCAGTGATTAAGCACCACGCCTGCAGGCCCATAAAAATGTGGCAGTAAAGACACACGCAGTAGCATCAGCTATGCGTAGTCATCACCTACACATTCCGCCCGCTATACTCCGCTTTACTGGATACTATTGATAAATGAACTCCTGCACCCATCTGACAGGAGGATGTGTGGGCCCATAACCGGTCTGCATGTGGTGAGGAAGAGAAAAAACGGACCCAGAAAGGAACCAAACCCTGGTCGGAGAACCCCTGGCCAGTCACCTCAGAAAACGAGTGTAATTTATTGTCATTATTATAGAAAAATTGTATAAAACGTATTTATAGGAAATCAATAGTGAGTGAACACTGATTCAGGTAACAAAATGGTACCTGAATAGGGTAAGAAATATATTTTTAGCATAAGACTTGCAGTAAAGGCCACGAAAGAGAAAGACACAGAATCAGATAAAGTGTCCTCTAGACTGTGATACGTACCATGTAGTGTGATATAAGGTACCGACGTTTCGGAGGAAAGGAACCTGCTATCTCCATTTCCATGGCAGATGATTCTTCAGTTATCCTCACAATCACAGCCACGAATGCCTCAAATCTCACTCAGAACGTGATGCTTTTGACGTACCTGTTCTTGATTTGTGATAGAGTCCTGTGTGGATATCCAGTCAGCATCAGCAAAATAGCCTCGGTCCTTGTTATTACATAGCCGTTACGTACACGATGTCCATGTTCACACATTTTAACACTGTAGTAGCACTGATAGTGGAAGTGGTGTGTAGTGTGACGGGACGAGGGTAGGGTGATGATGACGCTAGTGTATAACGCTCTGACGTAAACTCCCTGCATGAATACTGATAGCAACCCTGCTATTCACACACAGCCGCTTGTGCCTTATCTAACATACTGGTGAGGCCGTATGAATACATTGGTTAAACTGCTTCTTTCATCACACTAATCAAAACTGCAGGCCAATCAGCCGAACTTAAAAAATATGCATATGTTTTTTGTAAAAACTAAACCGATAACTTCCCCCCTTTGTTGCTCAGAATGTGAAGTACGCTGCTTATAGGAGGAACAGAGAAGAACGCAACATCCCCGAAAATGGAGGGGGCGGGTTCCCCCGAAACGCTGATAACTACCTATCAGACTACATGGTGCCATAAACCAAAATACCACAATGTAAATCAGTGGGTGTGCCGCAAGGCTTTGAATGGAAGAATAATTGTGTAAAACTAAATACGCAAACTAGAATTTTAAAAATAAAAAAAAAAAACGATAGAGATGTTCTTTCACACACGCACGAACATAAAGTTATGGAACGGGGTGGGAGTTTAATGAAGTCTTTGTTCAACTGAGGGGGCACCATTATAAAACCACGCATTTATGCTTACTCATTTTGAAACTTGTATCAAAACTTCTTTGTACTGTACGACAATTTTAAGTTTACATATAATGAAAAACTTTATTTAAAAGAAACTCTTATAAACTGTAGTTCTATAGTGTAGCGCCAAGAAAGAAACGAATGTCCCACGTGTGCCAAGAGCACAAAGAAGTGCAGAGTCACCGCAGCAATTTACACCGCCACCAGAACCTCAAATCTCAAGGTAGGGAACATTGAAAAGCAAGATATACAGACTGTTAAGAAAGGGTTATACTTTAAGGGTATGTAGTTCTCACCGAAATGAGCAAAAAAACCCCAGTCAATATATGTCTAAACACCAATGCCTTCTGAGATATAGGTGATATCCGTGTTCTCTACAGCAGATGCTGTATGTGGTTCCCATGCATGTCAACACAACTTTCAGCTCTTCGTCTCACAGAAGTGTGTACTCTTTCAAAAATTCCTGGTTTCACTCGAATTTCCTGACAAGTATTCTGTACTCCTTGCTGTAATACCTCTAAGTCACTGATCTGCTCTAAATACACCAAAGTCTTCAGATGTCCCCCACAGCCAAAAATCCAGAGGATTAAGATCTGGGGATCGTGCAGGCTTCCACATCCTATCCATTGATGGTACACTGCACCTGTTAGTCTGTTAGGACAGACAACTGGTCCTAAGACCTGATCTCCTAAGACGCCCACCACGACACTGATGTAAAATCGATGCTGATGTCTTGAAAAGACGGTGGTGTAAAGATTTTCCGCCCAGACATGGGTGAAATATCATAAAAGTTCATGATACCGCCCCTGTGAATCCCACCTCATCAGCAAAACAGGATGTGAGCTACACATTGTGGGTCTACAAAACACTTTGCGAGAAGCCACTGGCAAAATACTATCCTTGCACGATGGTCAGGAGGACTGAAGGATTGCACTCGCTGGATGTGGTAAGAGTAAAGTGGTATTTCACGGTGAATTCCCCAGACAAGAGGAACACTGACCTTTCCGGGATCTTCTTCCACAAACACCGCCCATATCTTGGTGTTAGGACATATGGTGACTGGGCCTATTTTGCTCATTTACGAGAGTACCACACACCCTTAAAGCCTGTAACTATTTACGTGAGTACCACACACCCTTAAAGCCTGTAACTATTTACGTGAGTACCACACACCCTTAAAGCCTGTAACTATTTACGTGAGTACCACACACCCTTAAAGCCTGTAACTATTTACGTGAGTACCACACACCCTTAAAGCCTGTAACTATTTACGTGAGTACCACACACCCTTAAAGCCTGTAACTATTTACGTGAGTACCACACACCCAAAAGCCTGTACTTTACGGATTACCACAACACCCTTAATACCTGTAAACTATTTACGTGAGTACCACACACCCTTAAAGCCTGTAACTATTTACGTGAGTACCACACACCCTTAAAGCCTGTAACTATTTACGTGAGTACCACACACCCTTAAAGCCTGTAACTATTTACGTGAGTACCACACACCTTAAAGCCGTAACTATTTACGTGAGTACCTCACACCCTTAAAGCCTGTAACTATTTACGTGAGTACCACACACCCTTAAAGGCTGTAACTATTTTAACGATCTGTGTGTGTGTGTGTGTGTGTGTGTGTGTGTGTCAGTAACGGTGGTCACTCAAGATTTACAGATTACTACACAAGTGTAAATGGCATGAACACCTTTGGCGGCCCTACATAAAATAATTTGGAGCGGCCAAAAATAATATGGACTGGACAAAAGGCCTCTTCCTTCGCCAGTTGGTAACGCGTTAATTCGCAGTTGTTCTCTCACGTTTCTGTCACACGAATCCTGCAATGAATTAAGAAAGCATAGGCCTACACAGCACTACGAGAACTAAACCTACGAGCTAGCGTTCTGATACTCTTGTAATCGCATGTAACAGCACGTACGCGGGCAATATGCTACAGACCTCTTTCAATGTGTTATTCAACGATGCTGTCAATTGAAGACATTGTATATGAATGAGCATGGAACACCGGTGGGATGATAACGATACGCGAAAAACGTAGACTAAAAAGCCCCTGCACCAGTGCAATTTTGTCCACCACAAATCCCACAATGACTGGCCTGGTATTGAACTTTGTACAAGAGGCCTTAATATAGGTCACACCAGGTATTAACTGCATATCAGGAGTATTTGCATCATGTACGCATGAAGGTTTAGAGTGTACCATTTCTTGATGTTTGATTTTCTTTCGCAAACTCTGAGAAATGATTTTAGAGAAATCTATAACTTTCTGTACACTATGATTCATTCGCTCGCTTTACTGTAGCAATTTCAGCTTTAGGGCATAACATTATAATTGAACGAAACCACCATCTAATACAGACAGTAAAATGAACGCGTAAAAACAGAAAGGAGCTTTAAAATATATTAGCTTTTAACAAAGCTATACAGTAAGAGTTTTAAAAAATTAGAAATTCCATGGTTGCAGCTAGTGCCAGCTAGAGTACCAATAATAATAATAATAATAATAATAGTTCTTGCCAACAGCTACAGCATGTAATAGGCAAGAACTTACGATACACAATAAATATAAAAATTCACAAAAAACAAAACGTAACAAACAAACTATAATTGCTCTTGCTCCTCAAATGACCTCCACAGCACGCTCCAAACTTTGGCCAGCTCGTAGCATAACACGCCGGATACCGTAGTTTGCCTCAGTGGATGAAAGGAAACTGAAGAAAGAAACTCTAAAGCTGACTGTTCATTCAGTGTGCAGGTTAGCCTCGGCTTTCCGCCAATGTCAATAGGTAACCACTAACACTGATCAGTTGCATGTGAATTTAAGATTTGAATACTCAGCTCTTCTGGGATGTGATGCTGTGTCGTCGGGAACTACACAAACAACACAACAACACATCCTCAAAAAAATGTAATCTTCAGCAAAACTGTCGTCAGAACCTCAAATCTCGTAATTTGATGTTTGTTTACTATGAAGCAAGACCTCGTCAAAGACACAACTATTTCCAGTTCACATGATGGCAGCCGAGACATGTTCGCTATGTAAAAAATTAACAGATACGTTTACAATACTCGTATTTATGTGTATGTTGCGAAATAATCAGTTTTACAGCATTTATGAGACAGCACAGAAAGGCAGCATTCACGAACTGAGCTGAGGCAATTACAGATCGAAAGTGCCAGAACTGTTACATTGTGTTTATACTTCCCAACTTGTTTGCTATTGTAACAGCTTAATTTCAGTAACAAAAATTTATCAATGAATATGACTATTCAAAGTGGTCAGTCCCCTAAAGCAACAACTGTTTGCAACCTACACATTTACATATAAATTCCGTATACGCTCATACACATAACCAATTTACCAGTCCCAACTAGTTCCATGGAGGTTAAACAGCTGAGCTTTGAATATGAAATAATATCAAAACCTAGAAATAAACGAATCATGGATTCAGACAGAAGGCTGTTAACGGTGTAGATATTTAAACACCACTCCAAACCACCCAGCCTGTCTTAAATCCAAGAACAGTGGGGACTTAAATGATATACTGTCACTGCCAAGCGGATACACATTGCCGTTCACAATAATTACAAACATCACATTATATTCACCGTGCATTCTGTCTTATATATATGTCTTATATATTCTGCATATGTTGGTTAAAATAAAAGCTATTATATAATTACAAACAGTTTTTGACTAAACGGCTCCGGCCTATACTGTTGAATTATTATAATTAGCACAGGGTAGGCATGCATTGTGTTTTACACTATTGGCTTTCAAGTTCCCAGGGAAACTAAAGACAAATAAAACTCGATTAAAGCTACGACCTTTGGAAACTTCAAGAGGCTTTGCTACCAATGAGTAACAGAACTGTGTAAAGTTGGTCTATGTGTCTTAAAGGCTCCGGCAAATATCTCATGCATGTCGTGGTGATATGAATATTGCAAACACTATCACTGAGACTAAACAGTCAATCACCAGGAAAATGAAATTCAAGAACCAGTGCCAGTGTTAAGCGCACAAAACATTTCATCTCATCGTATCAGCTTGAAGGTCTGATACACAACTGAACCGTCAGGTTTCATTATTTCTTATGAAAGAAAGAGCAAGCCTAGAGGAAAGTTATGGACATTACAAAAACCTTAAAATCATAAATTTCTTGTGAAGGATGCGCAAAACGTCGGTGCGATAAAAACTAAAGCACCTGGAACCATAAATTTACCTGTTGTTTTCTTATTGGGGTGAAACTTGGTTGGTGTCTGGAAATAAAGAAGCAGCCTATTAAAGGTGTTCGAGAACAGAGTTCTGAGTAGACTATTAGGGCCTAACAGAGACTAAATAACATAAGGATGGAAAAATGCATAATGAAGAATTTATACTTTGTCTATAATTATTCCCTTTGACGGCTAGGTCACCCTCGAGGTCTCCTTCCTTCATGTTTTGCGACTAAAATTCTCTACAAATCTCTCATCCCTCATCTCCCTTATGCGTTTCTGTACGTCCAGTACGTCCTATCCTTACTCATTTGACCACCCTAATTAGAAATGGCGAAAGTAAAACAGCACGAAGCTCTCATCATGTACTTTTCTCTATCCCTTTCTACTTCCTCTCCCTTAGGTCCCAATATTCTTCTCAGCAACGTTTTCTCAAGCACGCTCCATTTTTATTAGTCGTTTAGCATGAAACACAAAGTCTCACATGCATACAAAATTCCTCACCACGAAAAACCAAGTTTCTCACCCATACAAAATCCCTCAGGAAGAAAGTCCAAGTTTCACACACACAAAATTAAGTACCGACAACTCGGTATACGTGTAGGCTAATTTTAAGATGGGAGACGGTAAGATGTAAAATTCTGAAGTCAACTGCAGCAAGCATAACCCGAATTGGATTTGAACCGCATGTACATTACAACATCTAACTTTATCGATCTGACACGCAGTCAAGAAACTTTTAGGCCACTGTTCTGACATTCCAACTTCCACTACGAAAATCTCTTAATAACAGTAATAATAATAATAATAATAATAATAATAATAACAATAACAAAGAGTTAATTTCATTCTTGTTTTTTCTCATGGACCTGCTCACCGTTTAACCCCAAGTAAATCTCTCCATACCCAAAGCAAAGGTAGGTAAAGCAATCCCATTACAGGCCTGGACAGGCCCTTAGGGTTCCAGGAGGTTGGGGCTCCCAGATTTCTAGACAATCGGCACATGAAGGTGGTAAGGTTGTCAGCCCCACGCACCGGCCGCCTTTACCCCCCCCCCCCCCCCAACAGGAAATATTCCTGGTACTCATTTCTGTTAGAGGCTGAGTCGACCCCAGGGCCATAGTGCGACCGAAACGATTATGTCAATGAAAAATTCCAATGACACCATCGGGAATCGAACCCGCGACGTTCCGGCTTGTAGCGCAGTGCCTCAGTCAACTGCGCCACCGCGTGCCCCCTCCATACCCAAAACTTCATAAAAAATCGAAACACTACCAGCGTCAAAAGGGCCTTCGTATCATGCAGTCTTTGTCGTTAGTTCACGTGGGGTGTCTATATCAAATCTCTGCCCTTTAATGATGGCACCTATGAGTCTGTGAACGCATTGTACAGAAAACGTAAACGTTTGAATGTTTTAATTATTCACAAACAAGTTTTAAATTTCCAAGTAACTTTATAAATGTATGTATTGGCGGTTCTAAAAGAAAAATGAACTAGTAATGCTTAGCTAACATTACAAAAAAAATTCTGTAAATAAAGTCAAAAGTTAGTTCCACCTTCCTGCGAGTGACACGGAAGGACGATGTTTCTACATAACAGCAATAAAGAGAACATCACGCCATTGTAAATGCCACAAACGAAGAGGGACGTTATGATCAATGGAACATCAACATCAGCACATCGTAAATATGTTAGCGTTAGACATTTGCTGCTGTAGCTGACGTAACATGCGCTGTGTCATATGTGTAATAGGAATCACAGATTTATGGTCACGCACAACATGCAGGAAAGCGTGTTTAAACCGACAGACATTACGGTTGTGCACGCGATATGTATATACGTATGGTTAATGGCACTCTTATCCGTCAGTTCTAGAAAATGTAGGACAATCTGTCTGAAACGGGACCTTGATTAGGCCAAACCCCGTTTCCAGAGGTACCAACGTAAAATTAACAATAAACAGAAACTATTTAAAGTAAAAGGAAAAGGAGGACAATAAGAATTTAACTCAAATGATGGCCTTCTTTTGGATTTCTGTATCGTGTAATCGTTAATTGTTATCGCATAATAGGACGATTGGTGGAAAAATACTAAAAGAGGATGTTGAAGAAAGTGGTCGTGCCCTATTTGAAGTAGTCTAATGTTTTATCAACTGACTCGAGGTACTGAGAAAAACCACGTAACCTCTCTGTAAGGATACCGGGCCTCTGGAAGTAAATTTAAATCCGGGAACTTCCGACTTCATAGCACATATCATTTTCAATCCCATAACAAGATTTAAAACTAATGGTGCTTTATAAGGAGGTCATGTTCGTACGTCCGGATAATGGAGGCAGAGCTCCCTTCATTCGTAACCTCGGCACCAGATGGTGGTGAGCTTCACAATCCGGCCGATTTATTCCAGGAAAAAGCGCCCCCCCCCCCCGTTCCCACTGAATATGATACCGGATGGGCCCCAAAGCCGGTCTGGACGCTAGGGAGAAAGAAAAATGCCTTGCCCCTAAGTCACTGTAGTAACTATGCTTCCCAGATTCAGTTGTCGAAGTTGGCAGCATTTGGTACAGGTCTACACTCAACGTCGCTGGCGACTTTAACTTCACCTACAATGCTCCCGAATACGAATTATTTTCTTGTGTATCTTCAAACATACAAACAGGTAAGAAAAAAATTCAAACAAAAGTTACATACCCAAATTTTACTTCAAACATACAAAAAGTCGAAAAAAATTCAATAAAAGTTACATACCCAAATTTTACTTCAAACATACAAAAAGTCGAAAAAAAAATGCAAATAAAAGCTACATACCCAAATTTTACTTCAAACATACAAAACAGTCGAAAAAACAATTTAAAATAAGCGTTACATACCCAATTTGATATTCCACATTTTCCGTGCAACTTTGTATCTGTTACATACCCAGATCTTATGTCCAGTGTATATTTTACACGATATATTTCTTACGAATGTGGCCAACTTTGATTTGATTACGGAAATGTCGAAATGTTAACAATATAAAGTACAATGTTCAACTTTTATTACAAAGGTATAACTTTTTATTTACCTTAAATACGGCAATGCTAGTACAGTTTTGGGAAAAATCGACAGCTACAAAAATAAATGGACACATGTTCGTACAATGGAAAGATCCAGACTCACGCAAACTATTATGAAATATCAACCAGCAGGAAAAAGAAACCCAGGACGTCCATTAAAGAGACCTCTAGACTGCGGTGTCGAGACCGGAACGGGCCACGAGACCTGTCACTGAAATTGTGATGATGATGATGATTATGATTACGATGATAACGATGACGATGATGATGAAGAATGCCAAACGAAGAATCCGCGAAGTCAGTCGTTAAACGCCAAGTTCTAATTAAAAGGTAAGAAACGATGCAAGTTGTCACAAACGATGTTGAAATTTTTATTTAAGACAAACATTTCCATATAGATCACGTGACACATTTTTGGGCGTCCTATAGTGTGTTGCTATGTAGGGGAGGGTGAAGTATTGATCTGACGAGGGCTCTTCTAACTCAGCTCCTGGAAATGCAGGCAGCACAGTACAGACAGACAAGCACCATCTTTACATCACCAGCTACAGTGTACCACCAGGTAATTACGTACCATCACAACAGAATAATATCCACGCGTATCTCGCTTTGAACGGCAGAAATCGAAAAAAAAAAAAAAGAGACGACAGGCCTATGCGAAAAGAAACTAGGTAGCCTTAATTGTTCAGATCGATTAAGTTCCAAATACAGAAATTATTTTCCATAATATGATAAATATCCATATGGATTTAGACTTCGCAAAGATGCCAGATAAGGGGTACATGATATGTTTTAATCGTTTATTTCGAAAATCGAACGGAAAAAGTCGGTGAAACTACAAATTATCACACTGAAAATACCCGAAGGCTCGGCTGAGATTCGATATGATCTACTTTAATCGTTTATTCCGAAATTCGACTGGATAAAGTGGATATAACTACAAAATATACCATCCAGAATACCTGAAAGTCTGGCTTAGATTCGGTATGATCTACTTTAAGCATTTATTCCTAAATCAGAATCTGAAAAGTGGATATAACTACAAATATCCCACTGTGAATGTACACCAAAACTTACGAAACTGGAATTATGCCGAATATAACTGGTGCGAATGAAATGTAACTCAACTCAATGTCTTCACAGCTGACAGACACTCAGCTATACGAAACTCACGCAGTTTAGTTACTTCTTCCCAGGACGCCCTGTAAAGAATGTGTCATGTCTGTCTGTGTGTGTGGTGTGTGAGTGTGCGCGTAAATGCATAATAAACGCTTGCTACAAAACACTGTCTGAGGGAAATAAGCATTCTACCATAAATAGATTAGAAAGTAAAATAGCTGAACCATAGTGACTTTACTGCAGTCGAGAACAGCCACTAGCAACTAAGCTGAGGACGCAGGAAATTAACACCAGTTGCTATATAACACAAACCTAACAGTGTCACTCTTATGAGCTCCAACATTACAGCACTAAGCAGTATTTAATATTGTTGCCAAACGTACCGCCATGCACTGCGTGAGACAGAACGGCTGCCACGTTATTACAGCCGTAAATCAAACATCTGCAGGCGGATGGAAAATGCCACTACGCTTCTGTCGGCGTAATTTTCCCGACCATTTACCTGCCGTTGCTCGCAGCTTGTGTCAGATTACAGCGTCGGGGAATGGCACCATTTCAGTGGCATTTAAAGTTAATTTCTGAGCTAAACAAGTTAGCGTGGATGGACAATTAACTGCATTTTTTAAATGCAGTTCCATGAGTTTTTAATCAGAAATTTTTCTGTGTAGTTCAGTTTGAATAATATGCTTGTAGCAGACACGTGGACGTGTAATAAACGCATCAGCTATTAAACGTGATGAAAACACACCGCCATATGAACACTGAAATAAGTTTTACGTTAATCATCCTTCAATAGATTGCAGGACAAAACAGTAATATAATTGAACTGGTAAACCCTTCGATAAATGACTTCAAGTATTTCGGTACAACAATAAAAATTCAAAATTGCATTTAAGTAAAAGTTAGGAGCAGATTAAATTCTAAGTATTCTTGTTATCATTTCATTCAGAAACTTTTTATCTTCCTGTCTCCTTACTAAAAACAAATATGAAAATATAATCTTACGTTGTTGTATTGTATGGATATGACATTATGTAACAAATTTTATGTTACTCATTTATATTCGTATAATTAATACATCAACCAATATACGCTCTTAAAAAATACAATTCATGACATGTATTCCTACATGTATTGCTGTTCTAAAAAAAACTCCCTGAAAATGGCATCCCGGTGCCGAAACATGTAGGAGTTTAATACCTGTCATGAATTGTATTTTAATAAGTGCGTATGTTGGTTTGTGTATTAATTATGTAAAACGTTTGTTCTATCTTGTTCACTTTTAATCACAAAAAGAAACATGCATTCAATTTCAACAAGACCCAGCGTAAGCGCCCCATTTATTTGTTTTAAACATGATGTAGAAGTCGCCAGCTCATATATATATATATATATATAATATATATATATATATACATATATATTAATTGAAAAATTATTTCTAAAAAGTGAGGTTTGAGAATCCGATACCAAGAGTGATGGGTTGTGAAGCACACAATAATCCCCTCGTTGCGAACATCGGACGATATGATCTGTCCAACTTACATACTAGGTACAAACGGTACAGCCATAAAAGACCCAAACATGCACTGTTATAATTAACCACGGTACATAGGTAGTGTTTTTCTTCGGCACTTTTCACTACTATTACGAGGTGGGACATCCCAGTAAAAAATCAGGATGGAAGAAATTCTGTAACAGCGCGTCATGGCAATTGGTTAAAGGAACAATTCTATTTAGATTACTGTGTAACAGACTATGTAATTGTACAGAAAAATAAAGTAAGAACTTTAAAAAAAAAAGAGTGATGGGAATTCGATTGAAAGAGTCCAATAACCAAATGCAATAAAACACTATTATTATTATTATTATTATTATTATTGAGATGTTTTAAGGTCTATCTGTTATGTCGTGCAATTGCAACCAACAAGACAGGTTTTCCAGGTTTGTCAGAAAATACCATGGAAGTGTTTCTGGCGCAGCACATATTACCGATCTGCTGCTGACAGAAATTTCGATGGTTCAGCTGTGATCTGAAGAGTAACGGAAATTGTGCACCGTCCTGGAGCTGTTATCTGGAGCTTGTGTGGGCTTTACAAGACAGTTTGTTCCTTCGCTTCGGCAGGAAATTAAAGGACGGACGAACATTGTGCTGTAACATGGTGGAACAGTGAGCATAGAAACTACGTACACGGAAATCTAGTTTGGTTCAGGGAGCGGTGTACTACAAAGAATGGCGGCGCTGTATGCAGTTGTAGCAAAATAAATACGTAATGCCTTTCTAATAGACCTACTGAAAAACATAAGATCATAGCAACGCCGACCCGGACTAGTCCTATTCCCAAACGATAGTAAGCAGTGTCATGCACTCAACATGACGAGGTAACTCACTGTGCAGCAAGTGTACAAAGTTGCGGGTTATTCCAACTTCACGCAGGCACGGCTTCTTGGGAAGCGGTCACTCAGCTGGTAAAAATATTCCTCGCCTTTTAAGAAACCCGGAAGTTCATTGTCGCAGCCACCAGAGTCCACCATTGGACATTTCCAGCCCACACTGTTACATCTTACGTGTAACATTCATTGTGCTCGTAATATCCACCATCAATGCTTAAGTCTCCTAAATGGTCTCTTCTTTTCAGCTTTCCCGACTACAGTTTTGTAGGTATTTTTCATTACAACAAATAACGGCTAATTTCATTAATTCTATGCACACAGTAAACAGACAAAATTCGGACATTGTAACAATTAATACAGATCTGCATGCAAACCAGTCCACAAAGGGAATATGGGCAACGAGGAGGGGATATTCATTTAATTAAATGAAAAAAAATGTTAGTGGAGCTAACTACAGAAAGCACGATAATGAAGCCCACGGAGATGGCAAATCGTTCTTTGCGAATTCAATCACTATAGAAGGTATGCCATACTGGCGGCCCTGGGGCTGCATGTGGCCCGTCTGAATTTTCTTAGCGACTCGCGAAACTTTCAAAACAAATTGTAAATAAGGGCCAAATATTAAAATTTATACACAGAAACGTTCGATTGGATAAGATCGTAAAGTCGATTATCAAAGTGTTAAGCGAAACTTCCATCGGCATATTTTCACTGCTACCTTGCGTCAAAAAAAGACAGCCCAAAACGCGCTAGCTACGTGAATATCCCGCTGCCTTGGCGGACGAAGTGTATGGAGCAAAAGCAGAATACAAGATAGTGGAATCAGAACAACAGACACAACAATTCGCCAATAAAAGATTACACACATCCCGTATCAGTCAGTGAACTAGCCAACAGAAAATCAACAAGCAACCAGGACCGAATTAAAATAGTTTTAATTGGCAAAACGAAATAAAATGCAAACCAACAGCTACTACAATTATACCCTTAAAAAGAAACTTTAGAATATAAAAACTCCAAATTATGAGATATCATAGTGTATAACATAACATGCACTTTTACCTTTTACTCATTGTTTTTATGGAAGTCTGATGATGATCCGGATATAGGATCGAAACATGTAGCTGTCTGACAATTCGATATCTAAATAAAAGTTGTGTTTATATTGACCTTGAATTGTATTCAATAAAAGAATAGAGGACTAAACAGGAGAGTTACAACTCGCAGTCGGTCGAGAGTGAAACTTTGAGGTGTTGCGATGTGCCTGAGCTCACAGAATAATCGATAATTAATGTTTTGTTACATTTGGTTAAAATTAGCTTTTTAATTATGTTCACTATAATGCAGTTGTAGTGAAATTGTTTCATTACAATTTAAATACTAAACGCAGTAATGTTAAAAGACAGTTTTTCTAGGTGTCTAGGGTACCTAGATTAAGGTCGGTTTTGCTACAGCCTTCTGACACACGAGAGTGAACAGCCCCACTTATAAGATAAAAACAGTGAATCAAAGAAGCGGGCTACGGCCCGCATTTTAGGTTAAGGACAACATTTTTAGAAAATAAAAGTGATTTGCATGAAAACGTTTTGGAGAACTACATGTATATGGAAAATATGAGTCCATAATTACTCTACGAGAAACAGAATATGAATATGTGAACTAGATTAACAGAGTCAGGACAGAATTTCATGGACGAATTGAATGAATATGATGATGATAATGCAGCATCAGTTACATCACAAGACACGATTTCTTGTAGAGGTGAATAAAACCTCGTAAAAATATTCTGCCCCAGGAAGTTGGTAAGCTGGGATTGAATCAGTAACCAGTAACAAGGCTGAAGTAACAGTACTTGGTTACTTTAGCTTAATATTACCGCCAACATTCGTTACATATGGTCCTGACAGCGCCGTTATAATGCACAACACGAACGTACGTTTGGTTGCCTAACATGCGAGGGATAAGAACTTCCTTCTAAAGGCAACGTAATGGAGAATGTCGAGGGACATGGTAACAAAACTGTCGTTTCATTTGTACGTGCCGAGAATTAAATGTTATGTTGGAGACACGCGTATGTTACAAATATTAAATCACAGACTTATTCACGCGAACACAGACTTCACAGTTTATTTTAAAAAATTAATAAGACAGGCGGTTAGGCGCAGACTGCTCACCACGGCAGTCCATGTGAGATTTCTGGTGGACAAATTGGCATTGGAAGTACTTTGTCTCCGATTACTCCGATTTTTCGCTGTCAATTATCATCGCATCAATGTTCCAAATTCATAATCATCCACTATCAATGCTATATAGTCCAAAGAGCGTCGCTAAATAAAACAGTAAGTAAAAAAATAATGTGTGTGTGTGTGTGTGTGTGTGCAGAAGTAGGTGTTTACGAATTTGATTAGTCTGCGAGAAGCAACAACACCACGTCAGAGCCGGTGACCTATTTCAGTCTTAGGCCATGATGTCACGTAACGTTATTTAAACTTCAAATCGTGAAACCCAAAATTTCGAGACTTGGTCACATGACTATCCGTCGAATATCACTTTCCATCTTTCAACTGACTTGCTCTTGTCGGTATGAAGCTTGCTGTACAAGACTTCCTGTAGTTTTTTAATTGAAACAGCTAACTAACTAATAACTAACTAACCAACCAAATAACTAACTAAGTCACTCCATGCAGCAGGGTCCTTGTTAAAAAGCTGACAGGTTCTCAGCTAGTGAAGAAAGTCCCCGCATTTTATGGAACCCGAAGGTTCATTACTGCATTCACAATAGCCAGCCACCTGTCCCTATCCTGAGTCATATCAATCCAGTCCATGCACCCCCATCCCACGTCTTGAAAATCCATTTTAATATTATCCTCCCATCTATACCTGGGTCTTCCAAGTGGTTCCTTACCTCAGGTCTCCCCACCAATTCCTGCAAAATCCCCTCCCCCATACGTGTTACATGCCCCGCCCACCTCATTCTCCTTGATTTGATCACCCGAATTTGAATTGGAACATATAATAAAAAAAGTGTGGCACGTTTATAATTTGGAATAGGCTGAATCGACAACTACTAACGAAGAAACAAGGAAAAGTGTTAGTATAAATTTTCAAGCACTTGTATAGAAAAGGGGTTTCAGCCAGATACAATTTTCATGTTAATTGGAAAGCGCAAAATTGGATCTGCAGAGAACGGCGAAACGAACAATCACAAAAACGACATGACTGGAATGATGCAGTCCGTAACTGAAAAGGCCTGGTTATTCTGACTTCCTGCCGATAATTTAGAATATTCACTCCAGAATTTCAAAATATATATACACGTGTATTAGAGAAAAGGTGGAAGGTAAAGTTGTCCCCGTACAGACCACGAAGGCAAACGGGGGAGTGGAGATAGAGGTGTGGCTATTAAAAAAGGAGAGAAGTTCCAGAAAGTACTTTATTAATGAAGGTATTATAACCACGTTATCCCATTCAGAGCGATCTACAGTGGAAGCCACACACAGCTCCGTACAAGTCTTCCCAGTCTCGAAGCATCCTCTGAAGTAGTTTGGTGAGAACGCTTTAAGTAACCTGCAGTTTTTTCATACGCCTCAAGAAGCAAATTGAAGTTTCAGTAGCAGTTTTCTTCAATGCCACAAGAAGTTCTGTTCACTCGTGACTTAAATTTTTATCAAACATGAATGCAGCAAGTTAAAAACTGTTTATAAAAAATTATTACCTGACGTGACAGACAGTGGCAGCGACTGGGGGAAGGTTCAACGGTAACACGTGTATATTTACTTTGGTGAAAAATGATCAAGGTTAGGAGCTGAGTGCGCAGTTGCACTATTTAATAGCCACACCTTGACCTCCACTTATTCTTAACCGCGGTAATATTTAACACCTCCAACCACTTTACCTCCTTTGAAGGTCCCCAGGAATCATCGAGAAGGTTTGGTGGGAACCGAAGCCGGTCTAGACGCTCTGGGGAATAAATAAATCTCTTACACCTGTCGAGAATCGTCCAGCTCGTAGCACAGTCATTATACCGACTACGCTATCTTGTCTCCCTCACATCTGTATTATATATCTGTGATTTATAATTTAAACAGCAACTCTGTTAACAACACCGACTGTACAGTATCGAATGTTTGGCCTACACCGAGTGATGAATTTAAAACCGTGTGACAGGATACGGTCGTAACATACTTTAAGGTACTATCCTGGAATCTTTTTTTGTGGTGAAGGGTCCCGCAGCAGATGCTACGGACGCACCGCAGCCTTAAGGCTTACGTGTATTGTGCAACCCTGTGATGAAGATGATGATTAGTTTTTTTCGTTTTTCCAAGTAATGGAGCACCAGTGGAATGAAGTTGACGGGGGAAAACCGAAGTATTCGGGAAAATCCTGTCCCAGTGCCACTTTGTCCACCACATATCCCACGTGGACTGACCCGGGATCGAACCCGGGTCTCCGCGGTGAGAGGTCGGCGACTAACTGCCTGAGCCATGGCACAGCCTATCCTGGAATTAGTCTGGAGTGACTGAGCAAAACCACGGGAAACTCAGTCAGGGTAGCCGGTGTCTCTGCTGATAATCGAAGCGTTAAAACCAATAAAACAAGCAGGGAGCCTTACCTCTTACATCAACTTTCTGGATGTTCATATATTAACAATTATTTACATCCGTTATAACAGCAAATTCCTTTTCTGCGCTTTTTATGATTCACTGCTGGAAGCAATTTACTGCCATCTGAAGCGTGATGTGATCGCGAATTTCCGTTGTACATTTTTTGTATTAAGTGTCATTTCAAAACAAACCATACGGTTGCTACGTTCTGTAGCAGGAATGGACAATTTTTATGCTGCATAGGTCTATTTGGAAGTGTCGGCGGGCCACACAGCCACGATAATAAACTCTGTAATTAACATATTGTTAAATACCTACAGTTTATTGTCACTGATTGAGAGTGCTATTTTATTTGTTACACCACACACGCAAGACCCGGGCTGTAGATATGGCCCCATTCTTCTAAAACCTGGTACTGAAAGGCATTAAAAACCTACGCCTTCGGACCAAGATTTGAGATTTCGCTTGAATAATAACAAAAAGTTATATTCATTTCTTCAGATACACATCTTCAGACACAACAGTGCTCCCTTTGCTGTCACGGGCTGCTCGCCCTGGGTCCGTCGGGAAGTGTCATTCGTTTTAGTTTTAAGTTTTAATCGCGGTGAGACGAAGTCTGTTGCAGAAAATGGCTAGTTTTAGTTTCGTATGGCTCACAACGTGGAAAAACTGCTCAGTAGTCAAGAACAAAATTTTTGAACAAGCTTACGACGATTTCCAGTAAAAGTGCTGAAGCTATTTCGAATGATTCAGCTTGTATGGAAGAGCTGTATTTACATTTATTCACGTGGGTTTAAACGCACCGTCTCTAGTTGAACAGGAGACTAGAAACACGTGTTTCCCACCGCGGTTCCATACTGGCTGTCCGCTTCATTTGCAGTCCCCACAGAACCTTGAACCAACGGCATAGTTTTTCCGAACCTGAACCGAACCTTTTAACTGAAATGCGCCTGAATCAGGGACCTTAAGGTCTCCTTCAAATTGGTTCAGAATTTCTCCAACGTACAACTTTTGGCGATTTGATGTAGACTACCCTTGAAATTCTACGTCATAAAAACACAACGAATTTTATATTCTCTGCGTATATTTGAATAATCCGAATTCTTTCCAGGCCTGCTTCTGCTGCAAGTATGCGAAAAGCATCGCATAGCTACGTAATCTGAGAAATGCACTACTTTTCCCGCACCGCTGCGCAGTGTGGCCAACACTGCTGCAGGTAGTACCTTAACATGGAGATTCCTACACGAATGTGAAAATTGGACTTAATGGAACTGCACGAAACAAGAACTGAGACCGCAGATATGACATTTTTTAGGTCAGTTGCAGGATATACGTTACAATATATGACGACAAAACACGTACTCATTGTATTAAGGATTTGGGAGTTTTTATTGATTTCAAATTATACTTTCACTCTCATGTTGATTATATTTTTCTCAATCTATTAAGCTTCTGGGTCTTATTCGTAACATTACTTTTTCATTTTCGACTCTTGATAGTTTATTGACTTTATATTTTTCACTTGTTAGACCCAAATTACAGTACGCATCTGTAGTATGGAATTCAATTATTTCTACTGATCCAAAAAAGCTTGAGCGCATTCAAAGGAAGTTTGTAGCTTTATGTTATAATCGATTCCTTTCCCGAGACAGTAATGGTTATAGTTATGCTAATGCTCTTCAAGTACTTAACTTACGTACTTTACATGACAGAAGACATCAACTTGATGCAATTTTTGTCATTAATGTTTTACTGGATTCTAAATCCTGTCCATCTACCATGGACATTATTGGTCTACGAGTTCCCACTCGGAACCTCCGAGACTTTTCTTTGTTTCATGTTAGTTCATTTTATAAAAATTGTCCCTCCGGCCGGTGTGTAACTGCGGCAAATTCTATTTGTAATCAATTGGATGTCTTTAGAAGGCAAATTGTCACACTTAGTCAGATGTGATATTTTATTACATTATTTCAAGGTGTCCTTATTAATTATTTAAGTAATTTTTATTTGTTTGTTTGTTTCTTTGTTTTGGTTGTGTTTGTTTCATTTTCGTCCTGTTTATTGTCCGTTGTTATTTGTGTTTGTATGTTGTGCTGTCTCTGTAATTGGCCATCTGGCTGTTGACTCGGCACATTAATAAACTATAATTGAATTGAAAACAAACTAAGAAATGAGAGAAGAAACAAATATTTATATATGATGTACATATAAACTACATGAAACTATTGTGGATTATAGTTGCAAGTGGACAGAACATTTACTAAGAATGAACGAGACACGCATTCCCAAGTTAGGGTATGAATACACTACGACTGGCAGAAGAAATGTAGGTCGACCAAGGAAACGACGGGCAGAACAAATCCACGAAAAAGGAAAAAAGTCTGAAATGGCTTACACCTGTAGCTGATTATCACGATAACAAGGGGGCTGCTATCAGCAAAACTTTGCATATGATGTGTTAAAAAGCTGTACTTCACTGCCCGTGGCAGGACGTAAAAAATGTAAGAAATACCAATGTTTTGTAAACTGTGGTGAAATTGGTTGACTGCATAACACTAATGTGACCGTCACACACGTACAAACTGCGGAGTGTTTACAGTGCTGTTCGACTGCAAATATTAGCTGCTTCTCTGCGTGAACGATGACAGGTAAAGTTCAACAATTTGTTTTCAGGTTTAACTAAGTAATCAGTGTTAATACTGAGAGAGCAGAGTAAGCGAAATGTCCTTGTTACAATATTATAATCGTCGGTATGAGTCTGAGGACAAATTTATAGGCGAAAGTTTATTTTCCTTAACAAACGAATCATATTTTAGGCAAAATATACACTCCTGGCATATTTGTTTATTAAATGAAGGTTGTGCACGCGCGATGACGTTGGAAAAACCAAGAATCGAACTGAAAATTACATAGTTACACAGTTCCATTACATACAGATTTATCTGTCTCATCACCCAGCTTAGTTCCTAATTTAATATGACGACTTAACTACTTCCACGTGGCACAGTTCATTAAACCGGATAATAACTGGGTAGACAACGCCGAAATTTGGCGTGACTTAAACGTCACCATCTTTAAAATGGCCCCTACGACTCAATTACAAGCTATAAATTTTATCTTGCATTCACCGTGCATTTAGTTGGTTGTTAAATATACAAGCTATAACTTTGACAGCAAGGTTCTTATAACTAGAGTTTATCCGACAACTGCCACGGGGTTTTCTCTTCTTCTGTGGCTGCCCTCCTGCATCAGAGTATGCTATATGGATTTTACTTACATTCTGTTTGCGACACAGTATTTCTTCTCATGTGTTACTCAAAACGGTGCGTGACGTAAACGCTACCCTGCGATGGTCACGACTAAAGGCTTTTTTTTAGTAACCGCGTGACGTCTCCCTTTCAACCTCTGTGTACCTTCATAATCACATATTTCCTTTAGTGTGATGCCCTCGGTTCCACACAGTTGTGCGGCATAGTGACCTGTCTAAGGGTGTAAAACTCCATCTGGACAGCGACGAAAACAAAAACTATTTAACGTAATGCTTTACTCATTTCGTCCACAGTGAATTTTGTTACGAGGTAGGATATTCTGCAAGACATTTTAACTGTCAGTTGTAAAATGGTTGATGGACGGAAGTAAATGGGACCAGAATGACATAACTGCTAGACACGTAGGTTTGTATATGATTGGCAAACGAGAGTTAGTGCGTTTAGCGGTCAAAGATAACAGACTGGCATATAAAACAGACTAAGAAACACAGATATGGAGAACCTTTTACTTAAGACATTATGTTACTAATTACACAAAAATTTTACAATAAACAATATTTTGAGTTCAAGTCTGCCAACGTAGAAAATTGGTGATTGGCTTGCTGTTGATTTGATGAAAATTTTGATATTGGGTATCACTATTTCTGACACGTGACACGGCCACGCATAAATATCAACGAGAAAACAAAAAGGCTCTTCAAAATAAATCTCAAGTTCGAATGTTTCCCATGTGACTGGTTTAGAGCCATTGCGAATGTCGGTATTACTC
Organism: Reticulitermes speratus; assembly: GCA_021186555.1. Classification (NCBI taxonomy): domain Eukaryota; kingdom Metazoa; phylum Arthropoda; class Insecta; order Blattodea; family Rhinotermitidae; genus Reticulitermes; species Reticulitermes speratus. The sequence goes on from JAJKFL010000004.1 coordinate 25,109,566, forward strand.
GAAACTGTCTCCTTTTTAATAAAATGGGTACTTGTCTTTCACTAAGTCGGTTCTTGAAAGAACGACTTTATCTCCTACCACAAATGCCCCCGTTAAAATCAGCGGCTAGTCGAATTTGCAATTGTTGTTCACGGCCATCAGGCCTCGTTTCTGCCATACGTTCTGCATTCCGTCTTTTTCTTTGCTTTGCTGTACGTCCTTTTCTCTCTTCTATTATTTCATCGTCATGTATTATGCACTTTACTAACAGACTTGTATAATTTAACTCCTGTTTATCCATTTTAATCTTTCACTGTGAAAATCTCGTGTTTACACGCGTTTACTGAAACAATTAAGTAACAAACTGAACCAACAACATTCCTTTGATGTTGCACCTTGTATTTATGTTTACAGCCAGAGTGTTAATTAACTGTCACGTTTATATTCGCTATTGTCTTAATAATTCAACAGGAAGTCACTGGGGGTAATAAATGGAAAGGTAAACAATGTTCTTTCATAACCGTGGAAACTAAAGTGTATATTTCAGTTTAGACAGAAGGTGGTTTTTATATACATAGGATTAACCCTCTAAAGCCTAATGGTAACTACACGTACCGTCGGGATTACCACTAGGAATGCTATACTTCGTCAACACAGTGCATTTAAGTGTTGCGTATGATTCTTACATTAAACAGCTATTGCTTCCCTATACAGAATTCACTGGTTGGTTCTTCTAATGGAAGCACATACCTTTCTCTGTGAGGTACAAACTTGAGTCTTTATACGTTTAAGTCAAACCAACTAACGCACACGAATTATTAACAAAGTATATTTGTAACCCCTACATACGTTTCGGCAATCAAGTTGCCATCCTCAGGGGGCACATCAAAGAATCACAAACATCCATGGCATCCGGATACACACACACTCGGCATTATAATGAAAGCACACATGCTGCTTACTACATTAAAATGAATTGAATATCAAAGAGAAACTTCACAAGACCAATGCATCCATATGGTTTAATAAGATATGCAAAATTGAGCGCATCAGACACAATTATGCAAAAGATATGCTTACCGACGCTTGATCGCCATAGCAAATGTCATGGTTCTTGTTTGTTCTTTACGCAAACAACGTGCATAGATTCGTCACGTGATGCGCTTCGACGAAATGAACCATTTTTAGTGCCGCTATAATGATCATTAATTCTGTTACCTTCTTATGAAGTCCATATTTTAAAATATATTATTAGTTTCTATCGACAAAATAACAAAATTCTGCACTTTTGTAAACACTCAAAACTTATACCATTAAATGTTAAAACATGTATTTATGCTGTCCATTGATGGCCTAATGTTCATGATGTTGCATTATTAGACTGTCACGCTATTTTTTTGCAAGAAAAATATTATTCGTTACTAGATAAGGCACGTAACATACTAACGATAAACAGATATATGGACGACGCATCTATCAGTGGGAGTACCACAGCAGAAATTATTCATACAGACAACATTCAATAACATAAAATTCACGCTTGAAAAATATTTACAAAATTCACTGTTTATGTGTCGTGATAAACTTGGACAGATACTTCAGTTCAGATTACAAAACTAACTGCACGAAGCACAGTCGTTCTTTAGAAGCTCACAGCCGCTCGCCTCTTGAAATAATTCCGCGCCTGTTATGGAAACCGAAAATTCATTGCCATATTCACAAGAGCCTGTCATTGCATCTCATCGTGGGATAGATAAATCCAGATCCATAACTTCTCAGTCTGTCATTAAAATCCCTTTTTAGTCTACTCTTCTACTTCATAGGGAAAACAGTAGGCTTATGATATCACCATGCTGTCTGTGAATGTATCTGTTCCTCCGCCATTTCAACTTCTGAACCAATTGACAGATTTTCACTAAAATATTATACCACTGGAACCCACCCACAACTCCGTACTTGTCAGTTTCCTACAATCAGCAAAAATAACATGGCGATGCCTGGACTAGTGGAGCATACAAACCGACCTCATTATTTCTACTCGGGTAAAACCTACTTCTCGGGAAAAATAATTTCTCGAGGAAACCTATTGCTCAGGTGCAACCTTGCACCTCGCTGCCGGTGCCCCTGGTTCTAATTCTTCATACCAAGCCGTTCAAGTTGCTTTTGACATTTCCTACATAACTGCCAAGTGGTCATGTCCATTTACTGAGTGCGATTTTGTGTTCAAACTGTTGCGTATTGCGCAAAAAAAAAAAAAAAAAAAAAAAAGTGAAATGTTCGACTGTACCGTATGAACCGAAAAGACAGAACAAAGGCGAATAGCTGATATATCATAAGATGTCCAAACTCAATTCTCCAATATTTAACAAGTGTGTTTACTATTGACTGGCTCTTGAAGATTCAAACGGACAAAATCTCGACATCAGAAATGTGCATATTTGCACGTGGCGTTAACATCGAATTTTGAAATGTTTGAACAACTTGTAGATCTCCATCAATGCAAGGCCAAAGAGAACAGATATCGTTAGGCATTGTTACTTAATCTTCAGAAACATAATCTGGAACTACGTAAGCTCGTATGCATAGTTACTGATGGCATCTACTGTGACTGGCTCTAAAGGTGGTACGGCATCTTTTCTTAACAAGAATATGCGAGGCCTAGGTCTCAAAAATGAATTAATACATTATCATTGCATTATCCAACAAACAAATTTAATTGGCAAAACTCCTGAATTTAGAAAAATTATCACTAACGCTAATACAGTTAATTCAATTAGGTCACGTGGGCTAACCACATAAACTTCAATGTGTTCCTTGGCAAAATATGAAGTAAATATGGTGACACTATTCCCTGGCTTCTGCAATGCTTTATATCCCTATCAGAAGAGAGAAAATTATTTACAGTAGGACAACCAGTCGCTCGCTTTTGGACATGCATGTTCGGGACGTGATCTGGCCTTCCTGACAGACACTTCTGGGAACTTTAACGATCTAAATAGGAAGCTGCAAAGCTGAAAAGCAAACTTGCAAGTTAAATGTAAAACGTATCGGCCTTCAGAATTAAACTTATTTCACTCGCAGCTTTTGAATAACAACGCTTCATCTCCCAGACTGTCGGTAAATATTTCAACAATACATTACATATAATGTGTGTAAGGTGTACTAATGTTTGTACTTGTATTTACTGTACGTATTTTGTTTTGTATGTGTATGGGTGTTTTTGTAAGGTGTGGATGTTTTTGTAAGGTGCGATGCTTTTGTAAGGAGTGGATGCTTTTGTAAGGTGTGGATGTTTTTGTAAGGTGTGGATGTTTTTGTAATGTGTGTACGGTGTTCTAATGTGTGTACTTGTATTTACTGTATGTATTTTGTTTTGTAATTGTGTATAGTTTGTTTTGTATTGTTATTTTTATGTATATTATATGTCCATTTGTATTTTGTGTACTAGTGTAAGGACTACTGCCACCGGGTGAAAACCCAATTGCAGTAAATAATAATAATAATAATAATAATAATAATTTGTGTCAGACATATTGAACAGATCCACCGGTCACAGACAGATCGACACAGCACAGTCCACAACATTTGACAACCCTTTTAAAGCATCGCATGGAGAAGCTGAGCCACTTCACGCCTGGCGCTAATCGACTTACCAGGTATATTGCGATGATGAGCTTAGATGTATATTCAAAAGCGGTGACTTGCTTAAACATTATAAGTGTCTGCTTCAAGATACGTGTAAATGTTCGAATCTGCGACAGAAGAAAATTTTGCTCAAAAGCACATTTTTTAAGAAGCTTTCTCGCTGATGAAACTAAATAAATCTCCATAGCGGCATCGGCTGACAGAAGAATATTTGACGCCACTCCTTTGACTGAACACAAGCAACACACAACTGACACTAGTAACGTTTGGCATCTGCACTGCGGCCACAGACGGTAACCGCTTTGAACAATTTCCAAACCCCGTTCATGAAATGTAAATAGGCATTCCAAAATGTTTATTTACACTAATATTAAATTTTTCTAAAAACCTTTTTTTAGAAAAATATTTAAAAAATTCCATTCGGCTTTGTCCACAAAAACAATTCGAATGTACTTAAAACTGCATTGTACGGCCCACAGACAAGGGGAAATCTGGCAATGGGGCACACTGAAAGAAAAAGGTTATGTATCGCTGTTACAGGCAAAAAAATAGATATTATGTAAACATGTTAATTTAATATGACGTGGAGCGAACAGCCACAAATAACTGTTTCAACTATGTCAAGACTAGCGTTCATTACACATTCAGTTTATATTCAGTTTATCCCTCACAGAGAACATAGTCCTGTCAATTACAGAAGCCAGTTCTTTAATACTGATTACGGAAATATGGACATTCGTTGTGAGAAGTGTGTGAAACACATACTCGTACACCATCCGGGCAAAATGGAGAGTTTTTCGATGGTACAGCATGTGGTGTATACAGTTACCACTAAGCTCTAAACAGTTAAAAAATCCTTATCGGCCTATTACTTAACCTCTGGGTAAATTTATGCCACTTTCTCACTTATTGCTGAAGATTAAAAACAAAATATGCACAGGCCTCATATGACGTAACTGATCGACCTTAATTAAACACGTTAATTAATGTTTCCAACACTTTAAAGTGTCAAAGCAGCATGACAACACTGCAAAAATCTGAATCAGACTGTGGCTGGTCAAAAGTCACGTGACCATGTACAGGGATGTTAAAAATAGGAAATCGATTTTTCAAGCATGCAAACAAAATATGCCTACTATAGGACGGCAAAGAATATATGCAATTCACACACAAATATCCTACTGGAACAAGCACATGCAGTAACTAGTTCCATTAATTTCACTGCACATCACAGTCGATCGCAACTTGCTCCGCTGCGCGTTTCGGTACGGCCGTGCCACTATCCAACGTGCGTGGCTGCACTGCGTGTAAAAAGGTACAGGTAAAGCAACCCCATTACAGGCCTAGACAGGCCCTGAGGGGTCCAGGAGGTTGAGGCTCCCAGATTTGTAAACAATCGGCACATGAAGGTGGTAAGGTTGTCAGCCCTACGCACCGGCCGCCTTTACCCCCCATGAAATATTCCTGGTACTCATTTATGTTAGAGGCTGAGTCGACCCCAGGGCCATAGTGCGACCGAAACGATTATGTCAAGGAATTAATTCCAGTGACACCATCGGGAATCGAACCCGCGACGTTCCGGTTTGTAGCGTAGTGCCTCAACCAACTGCGCCACCGCGCGCCCCCTGCACTGCGTGTAGATTGTTAAAATCACTAATAACTTGTAAGATGACGGTGCAACATGGCGCTTAAATACTTATTACCATTAACACGTGATAAAATGAAACTATATTTCGTTGCTTCACTTTATTCGATACATCAACCGCAGCTCTTCTCCGTGGTTACACGTATGTCGCATCAATAAAACGTTACGGTATTTATAAAATATTCACCAATGATTTCACATCGTTATGTCTTGGAGAAAAACGGCTGCAAGTTTGGAACCTCAATGGTTGCCGATTCTGACGTTGCATCCACGATAACAAGAGAAAAATGGAAGCGAATAACAAGAAAATAAAGGAAGATTAAGGAGACCACTTGCAACATAATTCAGACCTTCTCTCTTACCGCCTCTGACCAAATAAGGTAAAGATTTAAAGACATGATAACTTTACCTGTTATCAATTATAGATGTGAATATTGATCTCTCGCTCTACGGCAATAGCATATGGTGAGCGTGTTGGAGAACAACGTAAGGACGTCTGGCAACCTGCACAATGAGGAGCTTCACAGATCGTACTCGTCACAAAATATGTCAGGGCAATGAAATGAAGGACGATGACTGGGGCAGGACATGTGGCTCATGAAGGAAGATGAGAACTAAGCTGACTGGCCGCGTACAGCAGAACCCCTCTTCAGTAGCTGACAGCCCGTCAGGTACTGTAGTAAATAAATTCCAAGCCCTTTACGAAATCCTAAGGTTCATCACCGTACTCACAACAACACACCACTGGTCCTATCCTCAGCCAAATTATTTCAGTCCACACCATTCCAGCCGATTTTCGTAAGATCAAATTCAATATTATACTTAACATCTATATCTAGGTCTACCAAGCGATACTGGCTAAATTTGTGTACGTCATTTTCATCGTGTTACATGTTCTGCCCATCTCACTATCCTTCATTTAATCGTCCTCATAGTACTTGGCAAGCAGTACAAATCATGAAGCTCCTCGCTATGCAACCTGCCTTCTGTTCCTTCCATAATTTTAAATCCATATAATCTTCTCAGCACCGTTCTCAAATACCCTCAACCCATGTTCTTTCCTTAATAACAAGAATGGAGTTCTGGTCCCATAAAAACAGGCAAAACAATACCCCTGAATATTTTAATCTTCATGTTTTCAGATACTAACAGGCGGAAAGACAAAAGATTTTGAACTGACTGGTAGCAAGCATTCCCGGAATTTAATGTGCTCTTAGTTTCTTCGTGAATACGACTGTGATTAGTTACTGTCTTTCCAAATACGATTATCTGAACTCGCTACTGATCTGCTAGTGATATTAACATTTTTTTCCCTGTATGCTAATGACAAATGACAGAGACACATACGCACTGTTCTCTGCTTTTACATCCAGACAAATCTCCGCACCTGCGTCTACTAGAGTTTCGGTGCTTTCTAGTGATATTTACGTTTTCGCCCAATAAAATTCCATCACTAGCACAGACCAGAAGCTGACGACGACGACAACAACAACAACAACAAGAAGTAAGTTTTATTTTTACATTCGCACAACTCCATGGGAATAAACATACTCCATTTTCGCGTGTACCGTCAAATCATACGACATTCTGAAAAATGAAGAATGTCTTGGTAAGTTCTCTGTATTGCATCACGGGGTACAGCATTTGCAGTCTTCCTTCCAGATACTCCATGAGATGGTCTGTGTTTTTCATTCAGAATAAGAGACCATCTAACATAATATATGCTTTATTTATGTTACCAAGTAAGTAGGGAGGTACCACTAAACAGGTTTGTTACACTTATAGACTTCAGTTTTATGTAACGTCAGCTATGTCAGTGTCTAGTACTAGTATGAAATGTAACCGTTCGGAGAAAGATGACAGTTTTACTTAAAACGCGAATTAATTGAGCGAGGAAAAATAATTTTAGGTTATGGTCGGGGAAGTCCAACGTACTACTTGCTCACTATGCAGATGCTGTCCGTGACCCAGTGCCCAAGAAAGGAATAGGTGGAGCTTTCCCACAACTTACCCCACACGTCTTCATGCACATAAATACGCTCAGATCTTCACCTCATTCACCTTCAACGCCTTCATTCAACTTAATTCATTTTTGCACAAAGCCGACGACGACAATAACAACAACAAAAACAACAAGTAAATTTTATTTTTACATTCGCACAACTCACACAGTTTATGTCCGAAGATCATTTAAATTAACTTTTTACGCTGATCACATTTGCTGTTTAGCAACCTTTAGACTAGCACACAGGTCTACCATATCAGTCGATTTCAGTGAATTTAAGAAAACCATTAACAGCAATCAACGCGTCGATTGCTCAATGTGTAGGTCGATGGCAGCAAATAAATTGCTGGTGTCCGTGTTGTTTTAAAAAGCAGTAATTTTAAAATTAAATGTTCAGGCGTTTCACTGCAAAAGACAGAAAATGCCTTTTACGACACTTGGCACTACCATTGGAAAGTGAAGCACGCTGTACTGATAACACAGCCGTGTGATAATGTGAGACATGCAATCAGTTCTATGAATTTCTGAGAGACAAAAATCTATTGTAGTCTGCACCACGCCAGATTTCTCGTTCAAATCTGAACCGCCAGTGCACTATTTTACAATAACTAAAATATTTATCGGGAGAAAAATGTGTAAGAAATTAAATATAATTTAAAACAGCTTACACTTGAGAATTTATATAAATGGTACGTATAATGTATTAATGTTAAAGGAGAGAACACCTCCTGGCTGCACTACACAAGAAGTACGAAATTTCATATCCTGTCACACGCGCTAACGGAGTAACAAGTAACTAAAACTAACTAACTCCATGGAGCGGAGTCCTTCTTGAGAAGCTAACAGGTCGTCAGCTAGTCAATAAATTCCCCGCGTTTTATGGAACCCGAAGGTTCATTACCGCACTCACAAGAGACCGCCACCTGCCCCTATCCTGAGCCATATCAATCCAGTCCATGCCCCCCCATCCCACTTCTTAAAGATCCATTTTAATATTAAGCTCCCATCTACGCCTGGGTCTTCCAAGTGGTCTCCTTCCCTCAGGTCTCCCCACCAAAATCCTGTATGCACCTCTCCCCTCACCCATACGTGCTACATGCCCCGCCCACCTCATTCTTCTCGATTTGATCACCCGAATAATATTTGGTGATGAGTACAGATCATTAAGTTCCTCGTTATGTAGTCTTCTCCACTCCCCTGAACGGAGTAACAAAGTATTAGAATTGCTGTGCAATGTTGATATTCTACTAGATGCCAAATTAACTTTATTTCATATGTAACTGCAAGCTACCGGGCGTAGTCGGAAAGAGGTGAAAGTTGCTAAGGATAATTCCGAAGACAACTATCAAACTGCAGAGCTGAAGTGGGTGCAGTCCGCCGTAAGCAAATGTTTTAAAACAGCATAGAATAAAAATCTGTGATGTTAACATAATGAACGTGGGGTTTTCATTTGTTAAAGATCCCGCCTCACTGGCCTTAATGCAAGACACGTGGCGCGTAAATGAAAGTGCGTTGAAAACGGGCTCACTTGAGGAGAAAACCAGATTACGGAGGCGAAAAGGGATTTTATAACACAAGCACGGATGAACGAACAAGTCACAGCGGGGAGAAAATGAAAGCATGGGGACTTTGAGAGTAGGTACGTACAAGGCAACAAACAGGATAACATGGAGTAGATGGAAGCACCAAAATCCACTTCAAGAGACGCGAACAGGCACCACATATTTGACACAACAGAAAAACGTATAAAGAAAACACAGCCGTTGACAAATTATGTGTCTTGAAGTGTCACTCCAAGAACACTGTTACAAGCATTTCAATTAGCATTATTTTCATATGAGTAAAACGTCGAAATGCGGTGGTTGCGAAACTTCCCGACCACATGGCATGATAATCTTCCGTTACTGCTATAATGAACGGCACGTTCGGTCGTTCAAAAATGTAACAGACAGCTCCGTGTTGCCCACACTATGGACAAATTAATTCTTAATTGCACTTGGTAATCACATATTCACTGTTCCCCTTTATCAGTCATTAGTATTACATGTACTGAGCGTCATAACAGTCTACTTTGTAAACTGAAGTATTTAACGCCTGAAAACAGAGGACTACAAATTGTATTATAACACATCATATATGCATGCATAGATATGCATATTTAAATTAAATGATTACTTAAAATGCAACTACTCTGATGATGATAATGATGGTAATAATAATAATAATAATAATATATAATGTGAATCTTACTCGTTTACTCTCATGACGCTGATTGATCCATTATATCAAAGGAAGTAGTATGCAAATGAAGAGAAAAACAACTGGTCACGAAGATATGACAACCCGAAACAGGGATAACCTTCCCACTTTCGAAGAAACTCGCGAGAAGATAGCGACACGAAACTGCAGCTAAACTGTTTTCGCGGTGTCAGTATCCTTTTCCCCCTACCTTTGGCATAGGCAGTAGACAAAACGTAACTACGTTTCCAAACTGCACCCCTCACCCCCCCCCCCCTCCCCCATTTCGCAAGCGTGTGGTTCCTGTTTCTAGCTGGCAAATAGTAAACACGACTGCGCAGACTTCAGACTTCTCCATATTGGGGAGCCTAGGTCTATCGGATTGGTGCTCCAGTTAACTCGGTCACCCCCGAAATTCCCCTAGCCCCTCGTCGAAAGCTTATCGTTAAAACAAAAGACCTAAATTGTGCCCCTTCTTGGAATTACGCCCCAGTACCGAGCACCCAGAACACTAATGGCAGACGAACGCCAAAGTGACCGAAATGCTTGTAGGTACAGAAGTGGCAGGCACGCAAATTCCGTCACAAACTGATCAAAAATAGGTGATAATCTTTTTTTTTTCTGTACGTAGCATGTCCATAATTCCGAGGTAAAGCGATTTGTATTCAGAAGGTCCGGGATCGAATCCGTTAACGTGTGTAAACTACGTTTAATGACAGTGAACGGTGTAACATACGAGTATGTGGTAAGAAGACTAAGGCTTAAATTTACTTTTGAATTATTAGTTACTAGCAAAATTTATAAAATCTGGTTTGGCTAATGGAGTTTTCTATTTCCATACGACAAAGTCAACTTACCAAATACGTGTGAGTTGTCGTCATCGAAAACCACCACCACCACCACAACCACCACCACCAATTAAACTCTGATCTCTTATTCACACAGCAACTTCGGCGATTCGGTATTGACGCAATCTTTCCAAATGTTATAGCTATTTATTGTTATCCTGACATCTGTCATTTCCCGTTCTTCTAATACCTTTGTTACGTTTAAGATAATAAATAACAAGGCCAACGTCTTGGCTACTGAGCTCTTTTCTTCTTATATTTACTTATTCGTGTCTCCACTGACTAAACATTTTAATGTCTGTAGGTATAACATCATAAATTTCTCTTATCAATAGCTAAATCCAATATTACATTTTGGTATTCACCTAACACTGCCGGCCTTAGCACACGCGGGGCCCCATTGCGATCCTTGTGGCGGGCCCCTAAAAGTTATTGTGCAGATCAAAAAAAGGACTACGTTTTGGTATATAACATAAGTTAGGATGAAATACTAAAATGGTACATTTTTTATCATTTTTTATTTACTTTTAATCAAGCAGTCAGTCAAACAAAATTATTTATTTCATTTCCCCCATGACAGCGAGGCCCCAGTAAGTGCGGGGCCCGATTGCGTCAAATCGGCCCAATCGGCCTAAGGCCGACCCTGCACCTAATGTCGCCGAACTGTCAAAAACTTACCGCTAGTACTGCTTCACGTATGCACAATAATATCTCCACAGCCGTTCTGTTCGCTGTGACGAAGAGAAACTTCCCACCGTCGGTAATCGAAATCCAGCATTCAGCCTGTGATTTGACTGACTAGCCCAGTTTAACGTTTATCGGCGAAATCTGGTCTCAAAGAATGCTAATAAATGTAGAGAATGGTAGTCGGACTCGAATTATAATTAAATGAATGTCTCACTACCAACTAAATGCAAATTAAAAAAAAAAACAATATAAGGTTTCTTTAAAATCGTCTAAAAGGCCCCTACATATGTTTCGGTTTTCAAAAAAACACCATCAGGGGGTCACAGAATTGTACTTTTCAAAATACGTCCATGCGTTAAATGATCTCTGCAAGGGGAAAATTTTATTATAAACTGTCTGGATGCATGGCTAAGGTTAGGCATTGCAGTTACTAGTTCATTTGCACTAGTTCAAAATTACTAGGCCTAGCTGGCTGATTTTCCCCACAAACACACTGTAGGTTTCTGTTGGTGAGAATACCACATTCTCGAAATGTAATTTTAACTGACAAAGGCCCCGCACTTGGAGCTGCCGCCTTTAATAACACCCTATGTACGCTAAGCGACAAAAAGTGTAACTCCCGTTACGGAATACACGCCAAAAATAAACACAAAAACACTTCGATGAACACACAAATACACTCTGTATTTCAAGAAATTAAAACTCGGCTTGCCATATGAATCACGAGGAAAAATCACTTTCAACTTTTGTACGAAGTTAAAATAATTAACTAATTTCTAAAACAAAAGTTATGCAACAACACAAACGTGAAACAAAGTGTGTATGTATAGCGCAGCCACAAATTATCGATCTCCGCCGACTAGGCGTACTAGAATATTTAAGACACTGTTGAAAAGATACACTGGACAGTCAATACAAGTAACACTGCAAAGTATCACGGTAAGTTGAATGATATTAATGAATGGGAAAATTGAGGTTTTGATACAGATTCAAATCTTGTGAGACATAACACCGTGTCGATTGACATTTACTGGAGCTTCGGAGGAGCTTGGTGCCTCCATCTTCAGGGAAATTACTCGTTCAATGAAAATTGTGTATCGTCATATAATTGCAGGTCTTCATGGAGACAAAGAAGTGACATTTTAATTTCGCTGCTGTGATTGTAGGAACATAATGTGAAACTGGCATCAAGTCTGTCTCCATGTCCGCTAGTCATTCTCATAGTCTCGGATCGGTTAACCAAGTGGCAGCGATTGCTGAAAGCAGTATGTCCTTATGAATCAGTCGAGAAGTACCAATGCTTCGACCTGTTTGTCCCTTCGACCTTCGCAGACAAAAAAAAAGCAATTTCTTTGTAGTAGCACTGCTTATTCTATTAAGCTGTCTGGCAAAACCTTTTCCAAGTTCATGGCGTGTACATTCAGTGGAAATGTGTTTTGAAAGCGTCCCTCAAGAGCTGTAATGTATAAGACGGATCGATGGAAGGGTTATCTTTGGAAACCATACCTAGAGATGGGAGCTGTCGAGTTGATATTTCAGCGGACTTCATAGTAGTTAATAATACTTTTCTGACGTGTACCTTCCTCATGACAGTTCCAACTAAACTGTTTTCGTTCACGCATTAGAATCACTGACAATAGGACTTAGGCCAGAATGATTTAGTACTGCTTACAAAGAAGAGAAAAACTAGAACAAAACAGTTAAAATGACTAATTAATCGTAACAATAAATAAGTAAGGTCGAGAACGTTAGACTATACATGATGTACTCCGTGACGTAGTGCACAAACGTCACAAAGGCGTTCTGTACTTTCAAATTATCACACGGTTTCACAGCACACGCGTAAATTTAATTTGTTTGCGCCCATAAGAAAAGTACGGCCTTCCATGCACCGATTTTCACGAAACTCACAAATGCTCAGCAGCATTATGTGCACATCGCTTATACCGAATTTCACCAAATCGGACAATAAATGTGGGAAGTACGAAGAGAAATTAATTTACGCCCTCACACCACGTACGGCGCTTTCACTGAGCCGATTTTCACAAAACTAATAGCTGAGGGTGTTCGAGAATAGGGTGCTGAGGGAGGTATTTGGGCCTAAGAGGGACGAGGTGACAGGGGACTGGAGGAGACTACATAACGAGAAACTTTAATGATCTGTACTCATCACCAAATATTATTCGGGCGATCAAATCAAGTAGAATGAGATGGGCGGGGCATGTGGCACATATGGTAGACAAGAGAGGTGTATAAAGGGTTTCGGTGCGGAGACCTGAGGGAAAGAGACCACTTGGAAGAGCTAGGCGTAGATGGGAAGATAATATTAAAACGGATCTTCAAGAAGTGATATAGGGTGCATGGAATGGATTGATCTGGCTCTTGTGAATGCGGTAATGGACCATAGGTTTCATAACATGCGGGGAATTTCATGACTAACTGAGGACATGTTAGCTTCTCAGGAAGGACTCTGTTCCATGGAGTTAGTTAATAATCACTCAATGAGATTTTGTGGACAGCTCCTGTACTGAATTCTATTCTAATCGAATGAAAAGTGTAGAAAATACGAGGAAAATTTCACTTGCGCCCGTTAGTACAGTATTACTTCCACTGCAACAATTTTCACAAAACTGCTAATTATGTGGAGATCCTCTACACTGAATATCACCCAAATCGGTCACGAAGTACAGAAATCACGGCTACAAATTCATTTACGCCCTTAAGCAAAGCATGACCGTCACTGCTCCGATTTAGTGCAACTCAAGCTTCCTCGGCAACTTTCTGTCAAGAAGTTCATGAATATCCGACAAAAGGTTTAGTCGCTGATACTAGGTCACAGACGGACGTGTTCTTCAAATAAGGCATTGTTTTACTTCGTAAAGAATGCCTGTAGTGTTTTCAAAACACACTGTACAGATAAAAGTCTTCCGTGACGTAACGCCGAGTCGATTAGCAAACAGACCTGCAAAGTTACATATTTTGCCGCTTAGACCCGCAACACGAAGGCAGCAAGCTCCTCCGAAACGTCTTGTAACTGTTTGGAAATTAATATGGCGTCATAACCCAGAAGACAACACTGCTGTGATAACCTCAAATCTCGCACGTCAAATAGTGAAGTAAAAAACTAAAATTCAGCAAATATTGCACCAAGCGATGGAGCACCCACATGAAGGACAAGTCTTGGATCATTACTTGCAGCAAAATCTGAAAAGGTTCCCAATTTGCTTAGTCAGTACATGCAAACCGACAGAATCCATAGTGGAACGACAGTTGGTTTTGTCCTTGGAAACATTATTAAGAAATGTAGCATGCAGATGTCGTTGCCTGGAGTAACTGACCACATGCAGCATAGCCCTTCTTCGGTTTCGCGGCTAGTCACAAAATTCCTCGCATTTTATAGAACCCGAAGGATCATTACCGTGTTCACCCCAGCCCGCCACTTGTCCTTATCCTGTGCCAGATGAATCCAGTCCCCGCCATCCCATCCTGTTTATTTAAAGTTTCTAGCGTGATTTCAAGCTTCCGCCGCGGTGTAAATGAAATCTTTGCTCTTCTGGAATGCTACGCAGCGTATATTGGTGGTCAGTTACTGACGTTTCGGGACAACCTATCGGTACCATCTTCAAGGTTCAAGGTTGACCCTTGAAGATGGGAACGATAGGTTGTCCCGAAACGTCCCATCTTCTACGGTTAGTCTTGACCCTTGAAGATAGGGTGATAGCTTGTTTCCAAACGTCGGTAACTAACTACCAATCAAAGCTGCGTAACATGCCAGAAGAATGAAGATCCCTAGTGTTCCTAAGTTTCAGTAATTCAAAATTAAACTGTGATTACCAGGACACTCGGGTCCAATAAACAGGTTGTAACTTAATTTCAGATATTTTGTACAGTTTTCAGTGCAGAGTTACGCGCGCGACAAGAGCATTCTCAAGTTTCCGTCAGTTAAGTCAAGGCATAAAGCACTTCGTGCAACGCGGCAAGAGTCAGGTTTCTCGAGAAACGCGCTTTACATAAATCCGCGTTGTACAAAATGAATACCTTATGGTTCTTGAGATACGCGAACGCTGTCGCATGAAGTATCCTATTTTACCCAAACACACAGATTTACACACACAACTAAACTGTCCTGCATACAAGTATGGTGCATATGAAATAAAAACATAATCACAGAAAATATTATGGTACATATAATAATTAAAATACATGCCTAACATTATATGAAGCTGTTTGAGCCCGGCGTAAGCGCTGAAATAGTCTAAACCAACCCGCTTTTACAATCATGATCACAGCGTCATACTTTGAAAACCCAGTATAAACACATATTTTAACTTAAAGACGCTCTATCATTGTTTCCGTCAAGAGGTAAGCTAGTTGTTCCTCCTAATCCCTAATCTCTCCAATACTCGCTCATCTCTCTCTCTCTCTCTCTCTAGCATCATCTGCAGTCTTCGTTTCGCTTACGCTAGTACCACGTAATGATAGTTTTAATTTTAGCAGCAGCAGTATTAATAGTAGTAGCAGCAGTAGTAGCAGTATTGTTCTGCTTCTATGTACGGGTTGCTAGCGTCTAAGGAAGCCGTTCAGCTTTGTGAGAAATACAGTAGTACTGGTTCGCACACTTATAGTCTATTAATACTCTCGTATGTTCTAGTCACTCCGTGACCTTTAGAATCAAGGTTGACACTGATATATGTTCCATGACAAACATTTGCAGACTGCTGGAAGTGAGATAGTAAGTTACTGTGCAAGTGTTTAATTACTCCTTCACGACACCGGACTGTGTTGCAAGAAATTTCCGACGTTTTGCAGAACATTTTAATCCTCTGAAGAATTTCACAAGTATCTCTCTTGCTGTAAAAAAAAAATCCCGATGCGGCTTGTATTACCTGAAAAGCCTGGAAAGGTGTACCGATATGTGGAGTATTTCCAAACGTCATTTCGTATACACCGATGTCTTCGATGTTCATTTAATATTATTTTTGTTACTGTTGCTATTGTTATTGTTATTATTGCCATTACTAAATTTGTAATGTCACTTGCTGTCAGCATTATAACATTTGTAATCTCACATAGATATCTTATTTGGGACATCTTTCTCAAATAAGCTGATCTTCTTTATTTGGCTTTTTTTACGACTTCCTTTCACCATTCATATGGCGTACCGAATATATAACTAACTAACTAACTAACTCCATGGAGCAGAGTCCTTCTTGAGAGGCTAACAGGTCGTCAGCTGGTCAAGAAATTCCCCGCGTTTTATGGAACCCGAAGGTTCATTACCGCATTCACAAGAGCCCGCCACTTGTCCCTATCCTGAGCCATATCAATCCAGTCCATGCCCCCCCCCATCCCACTTCTTGAAGATCCATTTTAATATTATCCTCCCATCTACGCCTGGGTCTTCCAAGTGGTCTCCTTCCCTCAGGTCTCCCCACCAAAACCATGTATGCACCTCTCCCCTCACCCATACGTGCTACATGCCCCGCCCACCTCATTCTTCTTGATCACCCGAATAATATATAACTTCTGAATGAAAAGTGCACACGCCCATGTAGTGATTCACACTAACGTTAATAACTTCGTCAACGAAAGCTTTTACACTATTAAAGTCATTTAACATTTAAATGCGTAAAAATGTACCGTCCTCAAAAACAGAAAAAAAAATAACACTGCTCGTCAGTTTTCTTGCTCTGGAAATACAAATACAATGTTGCAAAACTAATCAACCATATTTTTTTCTGATACGAGTATTTAGTTAAAACTTCACCACATCGAGAGAATTTCAAATACGGGGTATAAGACACAGCTCTTGTTATGGTAAATCTGTATAAGTTTCTGAGAAACCGGATATGTACGTACTCGTACTGTTCGATCAGTCGGAGCTTCTTGTATCATGTCTTATGTATGACGGATGTGAACCAAACACAGTATTATGGGCACACCACGAGAAGGAGCAGAGTGCACGCAGGCAGGACGGGGGATAACTATACGCATGCGCAACTACGCTGTTACAGGACACTTCCTGTCACACAGACATCATTTGTCTTAGTTCGTTCCTCTGTAGAGCAGGTGAGTGCACTGATTTTTCGGAACACTGCTTAACGTAAAAACCTCTCGTCCCGCCTATCTTACAGCGTTTAATGTGGACACAGCATACCGCACAGAAAGACCATATGGCATCCCCTTTATGCATTCACATGCACTATTTACAAATGACGCATAAACACAAAACTGGATGATGCATCTGAATCGGCTGCACCATCGCCCTTGTAAACAGACAACTTAAATACAATCCATGAAAGTGTAGTTTCAGCTGTATGTTTTACATGTCTCTGCAAATCACGTTTCTGCTACGTGAACACCTAAAACACCTGTCACAAAACCAATTCACTCTAAACAAAAATACTTCGTTAGCGGCTAATCTCAGAGCATGGCAAGTGCATGAATTCTCAGTTGAGTACATATGAGCATGCAACAGCATTACGCAAAAGGACGATGTCAGGGAACCAGCATGTTCAACACACTTAAGTTACAGTTTTTGTTGACAAGTACGTATGTTAATCTGTTCAATAATGATACTGTATGTTCTTCGGTTAATGCTGTTACAAGTACTGTACATGGACGTACATACGATCAGTGCCACATAAGAAACCAGCAGCCAACTACGCAGCTGTCATAGCAATGACACATCTATCTACCAATGAGTTACGAATCTCCGTCACAAACGCCTGAGATTAACGTTACACAGATCCACAGGCATTATTATACTTTTATTTCATTTCAGGTAAGAACATGTTACTCACAGATTCTGTATACGTGCAGTTTGTCGGATAATAACACCACTCATCGTAGTCGGGTTTGTAACTGTTGGCTAGCAAACATTTCATACAAATATCACGCGTACAAACAGTGCCGTGGAGGAGGGGGGGGGGGGGGGGGGAGTGGCGCCAGTACAAATTGCTGGGGCCCGGGGCCCGACTATGTTGCATATGTTTTGGTCTTTCTCAGTAGTATCACTATCTGTCGTGGGACGGAATAGCAACTCGCTACGGGATGGACGATCCGGGGATCGGATCCCGGTGGGGGCGAGATTTTCCGCACCCGTCCAGACCGGTCCTGGGGCCCACCCAGCCTCCTGTACAATGGGTCTCTTTCCCGGGGTAAAGCGGCCGGGGCGTGGCGTTGACCACCCACCCCCATCTAGCGCCGAGGTTAAAGAAAGAGTACAGCTACTCCCCCTCTGGGCCTTCATGGCCTGTTCTAGGGTGAACTTTACCTTTATCACTATCTGTCAATTGTACAATTGTACAATTCAGACCAAGCCCAAGCCACTCTGCAACTGAGAGGCAGTCTTTCAGATTTAGTGTAAAGATTTTTAGCCAGGCCGTCCTTGCTGGGGGAGCCCGAAAAAAATTTTAACGGGGCCTGAACCCGCTCTCGGCGGCCCTGCATACGCACCACAGACCGCGAGATGATTCCCGGGGGGGGGGGGGGGGGGGGGGGGGGAATCCGGTGCGGTTGGGAGGACTGCCGGCTACACTTGGGCCTACTGGACTGCTAGTGGCATGAGGGACAGACTGTTCTGCTACACACACACACACACACACAGAAAACATCAAGGAGTTCAAGTAGCGTGTACTGAGCGAGTGCACTGTACGAATACTTTCGAGATGACTCGTCACTTATCCTGAATTATTCCGCATGCGCATTTATCGCATTCCTAGCAGTGATTATCTCCTGGTCCGTGAACAGTAGTTACGTCTGTGAACTAACTCCGTACCACACGTCACAGGCCTAGCTCCAGCAGCTCAGTGGTTACTGGCTGTAAAGGAAGCTAAAGAAAATTTTCGCACGGTCGGTAGTTAGTCGGTTTACTTTACACATAAAAAACTACTTTAAACAACTGTCGCTTATTTTCTGGAATTCTAAATTATGTGTCGCAGTGTTGTTCCCATCTCGCAAGTTCTTGTTTCCGCCATGTTGTAACTGGTAAAAAGGCAAAGTTGTCCCTGTGCTTAATTAAGTGCCACGCCATACTGGGATATGGGGCGGATGTACAGCTCCACACATTCTTAACTTCAACAATAAATGGAGGTCAATGGTCAACTTCACGCTCTGCCGTTTTGTTCCTTGGAAACAGCCCCCGGCACCAATTAAACAGGGGGCTGGATGGGCCCCACAGCCGGTATGGAAGCTTTGCAGAAGAGCAAATCAGTTGCCCCCACTGAGAACCGAGCCATGATTCCTCGGTCGTCGACCCCGCAACATAGGCACTATATGACAACTACATCATTCGGGCTCTACATTGTTGTCAATGAGCGTAGACAATGCTTAATATGCACACCAAGTTTCGTCAAAATCGGTCAGATGGTTGAAAAGTGAGACAAGTTTCACATAGATAAAGACTGACACACAAATATATGGACCTCGTACGCCTATTTTCATTCCTTAAAGAAAGGAATGTGGACTAAAAATGATAATACTGTCTTTGGTATGCCACAGTGTTGCCTAGCCACAGTAACCCATCACGGTACTAAGGGCACCCAGACACTTGTTAGAAAGGAACAGCACTCCATGATTCAAGGCCTGTTTTGAGCAGCCATTATTCAGACTGACAAATTCCTTGATAGGTAAATTAGCATGATCATCAAAGCCCCTATAGTCTGTAGTCACAAAATGTATCTTCACATGAATGTTCTGCTGTCTTGCAGACTACTGCTAACAAAAGTAACTATGCCTAACTTACCCAATAAACACAGCCCTCCTTAAGGAAATGACTGTAACCACATTTTTGGAAATTGAAGGCTTATTAATGGGCTCATAACAGCCTGCCACTGTACCCTATCCTCAGCCAGATAAATCCAGCACTCACCCTCACACCCCCACTTTGTTTAGATTCACCTGATTCCTCCTGAGTGGTCTTTTCCTTTTGGGCTCTCCAACTAAAAACTCACAAGCATGTCTCATCTTTCCAAACACGCTACATGTCTCGCCCATCTCTTCCCCCTTGAACCGATCTCCCTAATAATAGCTGGGTATAAATATTGTGAAGCTCCTGGTTATGCATTTTTCACCATGCTTCTGTTTCTTCCTGTTTCAGGTGCAGATATCTCCTCAACACCCTGTTCTCAAAGCCCTTCAGTCAGCCCCATAGTGCCAGAAGCCAAGTATCACACCCACACAGAACAACAGGTAAATTTATAGTTACATACGAGTACATTTTAACCCTTATTTGGCCATCCTATTCAAAATAACTTATGATGCATTTATTCCCTTAATTTAGAAGAGCTGTATCATTGGTGTGACCCAGGTATGGAAATTTCAAAGGTAATAACGGTCAATAAAAAATAAACATAGGATATTTGAAGCACACTAAATTATCTACTTTAGAGCACACAATTTTACGCCACTTATTGCAGTGGACAACACCATACGTGTATACTGAAAATGCAGGGAACAAAACATTTTCTTATAAGAACTTCATATGCATATATTTGACATTAGTGTGCATCAGGTTTTTGTACTAACTTTGGCCAACCCTTTCACACAACTATGTTAAATTATTAAAGGTCGAACAAACAAGTGCCAGTACTTGCATCCCACAATAGCTGAAGTTAAAAAACAGACTGTATACAGGAGAAAGAAAGATGACCTTGCATGAGGTATGAATAATTCTAGCAAATAAACTCATCCAGACTTGCATGTACGTGAAACTGATATATATCGTTGAATATACCTAAATATACAAATTTGCAACATGGTGTCTTTCAACAAATAATACAAAATATTCAGTACATTTTTACAATGCCACGGATCTTCAAATAACATGTGATTTGCAAACCTTGGGAAATACGCAATGTAAACTTTCTGGCGCGAATTCAAATAACTTCGCGTATGACTTTTGTAAGTCGAGTATGTCATTGTAAGTAACAAAAAACGCCGAAATACCATTTCTAACGTCGTTGGAATTATTTAACCTCACCTCAATTGTTCATTTCAAAAACATGATTCAAAAAACGCTTTCATGAGAGCTGCTTGACCAGTACTGGAATGGATACGTACCTGTATGTGATAACTCCCAGCCACCCTACATGACGGACGTACAGAACTTACTATGAGGGCAAAATACACGATAGCGTAAATATGGCATGACACCTACCGGTATACAAGTGATGACAGAACCAGCTAAACAGTCTTTCAAGAATGTTGTTTACTTGCCAACATTCATCACATCACTATAACAATCCTGAGACAGAGTTCTGAACACTACATTACATTACACACAAAACGATTTTCAACTGGATGCCACACCGGAAACGGAACTACGTACAGCGGATGTTTTGTTTACCACAGCAAGAGCACGCTCTGCAATATCAGATGACTGGTGCCATCGAACAGCCCTTTGCAGTATTATTTCATGACATAGGCTGCCGCTACATACTTAGTTACAAACAGTGTGACAGATGGCAGCAAAATCCACTGCAGAATAGAGTCATCTATACATGCCTTCGATTACTACACCCATTGCCCCACAGTCCGTTTACATGATCAATTCCTTCGGGTAGTCTGTAAAATTTCGTAAAATGACAAGACGGGTCACAGCCGAAAAATGTGTCGACTGTCTTTTTTGCATGACGAAAGGTGTAGAAGCGGAAGTAGCTGTATGACCAGTCTCTGTGGAAGGAGCTCACTAGCTCCGCGGAAGCCCTGCCTCCCCCCGAAACCAATTACTTCGAGAGCTTTTAAGGTAGACTTAGGATGTGTATGATGTGTGCTCAAGACTGACGCTTTGGCCTTGACAGCGTAGATGGGTGGCCCTCATCTTCAGGCGAAACTTACCGAGAAAACATATGGCTCCTGTAAGACATCTCACTTTCAACTTCGTTGCCATTTGTTAGGTGGTCACTTCATAACACACCTAGAATAAAATTTATGCACAGATCTAACTTGACAGAACCCAGTTTATCTCGTGTAATTGAATCAACTTGTCCTTACAAACCACGACAGCACTTCAGCTGAATGTATTTTTAACTGGACTACACCAGTTACTCTCCCTTGCAAAACCATTACAAAGGCCAGTCGTACACTTAAGTATCTGACGACATGTGCCAACCGCCTACAACTCATAAATTCAATGGGGAGGGGGAAGGCACTATAAACGTGGACTTGGCGTTTGTGAAAGAAAAAAAAACTGAGCTGCTAAATCTTGCATGCAAAATAAGAATATCCGAATAGAATGCACTATATGAAGGGTTGGGGGGGAGATGTATTCTTGGTCTTCTCCTAACCAGATACCTGAACTCATATATGAACAATTCTGCACATTCATTCATGTACAATGTCAAACAGTTGTAAAAAGTATTTTAAATTAAGAGTGTTTTCTCTAGCACTGGGTGTAATTATTAAATCAACAGCGTTATATTACCCTCACAATCAATTAGACCACTATAAAATAGACAATATTAAGACTGCTCACTACTGGGACAATGCCATGTAGTCTGGTAGATAATCACCAGCATTTTGGAGATACCTACTTCCACATGCAGGGTAAAAGATTCCACCCTGAAGACCACTGTTGTAATATTCACATCTGTCAGAACCTAAAATCTCATGTAGTGGAGCAAACATTTTGAAGAATAAAGTACACTAAAATCCAGAAAAGCTGCAAACAAGACTCTTTAGTATAAAAAGTTTGTGAGAGGTACAGAAAACATAGTTTTCCTGCAGTAGTGGATTGGGTCCAAAGCGTACAGATTCATATTCTAATTCTTGGTATCAAATGACAGGATATGGATTTCTCTGAAATTTATTAGTTCCCCAGGACTTGCATCTTGTAAACAGATTTTGTTTTAAAATCTTTTTAAAGTCAAACAATATCTCATCTTAAATCCCCACACTCCATCTGGTGTAGCTCAAATTCAATGCTATAAAAACACCATATGCTAACAGCATTCTCTACAGATGTAAGAAACTTGATGAGGGAAAGAGTGGTAAACTGAAATCCACGTCCGGAAGTACTTTGTTTTTACCTCCAGACTGACTGATTGATTCTTGAGTTACTTGTGCTTTTTTCATCTAGATGAATTTTATCTTTGACTGGCAAAATGATTGTGAGTGATGATGAACTGGATATAAATGCAAATGATCACGTTTTCTATAAGGTCTTAAAAAAAACAACTGGAGCCAGGATAGCATAGTTGACATAGCAATAAGGCTATGGGCTGGGTGATCTAGGACTATATTCTTGGCAGGGGGAAAGAGATTTATCTTTTCTGCAAAATGCCCAGACCAACAATGTGTCCTACCCAGCCTCCAATTCAATGCAGACTGGGGACTCTTTTCCTGGCGGTAACGCAGCTGGGGTATAAAGTTGACCATTCACCTCGACCTAGTATGACCTAGTCTTTTTTATATTGATTTGTTGACTACCTGATGATAGTCATACATTTGGCTGAAACATGTAGTAGTAAATATACGAACTTATAATACTTAAGGTTGTGTTATTTGGTCCTCATACTTGATAACTGATTTAATCAACACAACAGGATGATGAATCCTAAATTGTGACATTTTTACTGCTGCAAACAATAAAAAAATTTAGTCATTTAGGATTCTATCAGATGACCATCTGTGCAGAAGTCCAGCATTTTTATTACAAATTTACATTAAGATGTTAAAAACATGATTTGCAGGCATGGCAGTCTGGAAAGTACGTTTTACTTTTCATAACCGACAGTTTTCCTGGTACTATGAAGTATCAAAATTTGTTCAGATTACTTGGGACTACAGGAGAAGGAAATTTATGTACCAGCATAATCATTATACAAGAATATACCACAAACATTTAGTTCTAAAAATATGAGTATCTAATATATTTATAACAAAACTTTAATTGGACAAGATTTGTAAGCTCACAAATGACCACTCTGACCTCTGAGTATAAAATATCATTGAATCCTTATTGCATCAGCACACATGAACACACTTTCCTGAAACATGCATTGACACTCAATTACCCTAAGAATGACATACCCAGTGTCCACCGCTCTATACAATAAATAACACTGGGCATGATGTTGAATACAAAAATTTAATACCCCACACAAAAATGAAACTCTCATATATGAATATTTATTTAAAAATTTATAATTTATTAATCTTGCTTCGGGTGATCACATCAAGAAGATGAGGTGGGCAGGGCATGTAGCACATATGGAGGAGGGGTGCATACAGGATTTTGGTGGGGAGACCTGAGGGAAGGATACCACTTGGAAGACCCAGGTGTAGATGGGAGGATAATATTAAAGTGGATCTTCAAAAAGTGGGATGGAAGGGCGTGGACAGGATTGATACAGCTCAGGATAGGGACAGGTAGTGGGCTCTTGTGAATGCAGTAATGAACCTTCGGGTTCCATAAAACGCAGGGAATTTCTTGACTAGCTGAGGACCTGTTAGCTTCTCAAGGACTCTGCTCCATGGAGTTAGTTAGTTAGTTAGTTAGCTATTAGTCTTGCACAGGACTTTTCTGCATAAGAAGTGACAAAATCAGGTGCTGTTAATGTGGTGCTTTAATCTTACCAAGATGAATCATCATCCCATCTGCATGCAACTCCCGCCATGTGGATTCTGTACTAAACCTACATCCACTCAGAAACTAAACAGACCATGTCTTCAGGCACAACACATGGCTAAAACAGACCAATGTATACATTCCTTCATAATAGTGACACTGAGGCCAATTTATTTCTAACCTAAGGGATGAATAAACATTTATTGCCTATCTTCAAGCCACATTTTCCAAACTTTAGTTATAAATTACACTATGACCACTACTCAGGTGTGGCCACCAGCACAAAAAAAATTTCTATGACAGTCTACGTGGAAACTAGGAGACAGAAGCACGGTGAAATGACTAAAAAGTAAATGTGTCATGTAACATGACTGGCTGGTATGATCATGATATATTGAGCTACAAACAACCAAATAAATATCACATTTTATTTCTATTGATGTCCTAAAATACATAATAATTTACCTCAAACAGCTACATTTGATACCATTATCACAATTATTTACATTTTACAGCTTTTAAATTACAGTTCATTAATGTGCAAAATGTAGGCTGAGGTTTCAGACTGGATGTCCCACACGAAGAGATCACCAGAATGCAGTTACATTCAGTTTAAATGTTTGACAAGGAAGATAGGAAAATTACAGAATCTTCTAGAAATTTTAATTTTATCTTCGACTGGTGTACAGGTCTCTGTCAGTAGGGTTGGACTGATCTCTACTTACCTGAAAAATAAAGAGAACAACTTTTTTTGTTTTTTTTTTAAGACTGAAAAGTAATTCAGAAAATAATGAACCACAACATAAATATCCACAGCACTAAATATAAAGTCACTGAATACAGAGCATGCATTTGAATATGAAACCTGTGCTCTCAGCTGTTATCAGGCTCTGGATGACTCATTCATGATAGTTTGATAAGAACACATTCAGTTGCAATAAGTTTTCAGAAGTCTGTCAAACAGTTCAGTTTCCTAGGCTGGGTGTAACAGACGTAAACTGCTTTTTGTGGTTTGTAAACATGAAGTATAGTGTAATACAGAGGGCTTTTATTGTGGAAACCTATATAATGAGCAAATCCTATAAAAAGTGTCATAGCAGATTTAGAAAATCAGTTTCCAGGCATTTCAATGTCTCTGAAATCAACAATACATTGACTGATAAACAAATTTCAAAGACAGGTTCCTTGTTAAAGAAGCGAGAGAAAAAATGATGTGTTCTTTCAGATGAAACAATAGATGATGGTGGAGTCATTCAGAAGCATGTCCACAAAAAGCTTTACGACAGTTATCCCAGGCAACTGGTATATCAAAGTCCTCTGTACATGTAGCCACAAAAATGTTGTGATTAAAACTATAAAAATTTACAGTTATGCAAAAACTGCAGGATGGAGACTGCACTGCAAGGATACAGTTTGGCAACTGATTCTGTGAAGCAGTGTAAAGTGGCACACTCAAACCAATGATAACATATTTCACAGATGAGGTTACTTAATGGTCATGTAAATATTCAAACAAACAGACAATGGTTGGTTGATAGTTGTCCTTCCTCTCTCACACACACGTACACAAAACAGGCATGCAGTATAGGCAGTTTCTAGACAAGAACTTCAAACTTATCTCACTAATTTGTTCACTGGGTGTCAAGCAAGTTGAAGAGGGTCATTTCAGACATGGGCATAACTTGGCTAATAACACTGGACAGGCAAGTAAACTATTATTATTATTATTAGGAACTTTAATTTACAAAGGAGGCACATAATACAGTGGGAAAGATTCATTTGAACCAGTCCTTAGTAGACAATGACCTCAGGCAAAGAGCACAGAGAATTTACAGTGCCTCTCTTCCTTTGCAAATCTGTTCATAGGTAGAAAAAATATTGGAGGGGCATTTGCCCCCCCCCCCCTTCCCCCCTGCATCCACCAAGTTATGCCCATGATTTCAGACACCTGCTTGAACATCTGGTAAGTTATGTAATACAAACTGTTGGTATATATTTTATCAGTGTATTTGTAGATTATAAGATCAGTTTCCCTTTAAATTGGACACACTGGCTGTTTAAGATGTGTGTTTTATGGCTTGTATTCTTTTGGTTAGCAAAAGAACTTAACATTTTCATGTTAATAAAAGAATAATGTTCTGGCCGCACAAAACATGATAATTCAGAATTTATAGATATGTTTGTCATCTATCTTCAATTAAAATTTCACATACTAGTTCCAATATCTCATTAAGTACTGCCATCAAACAGAAAGCTGAAAGCAGATCTTGCATGACCACCATGTTCTCTGACACTAAACAAATAAATGATTTTAAGGAAACTTGCACATGCTTTCAAGATCCAAAAACCACACAAAATTTCATGATCCGAAATGGGAAAAACAATTTCAGAATGTACAGAACGTGATGACCATGACACAGCTTGTGAGCCGCATGTGGCTCACACTCATCACTGGTGCGGCTTGCACCAGCTGCCCCATAAAAAATTATAATCTTCTAGTAAAGAACATTCTAGCACAGCCCACTATCGCATCTAGCGGGTTCCCCAACATGCAGTGCTTCCTTGTGTTGCTAACAGAAACTGCTGGCTGCACTCCCTCAGGCATTCCGTACTGTTGGCTAAGGCATGGCTCTTGCCTCAGCTGCCTCCGAAAGCATCTCCTGAAGCTCATCTAGCTTGCCACATGTGGTACAGAACGTGGAAATGATTACACAATAGGCCATTTAAAAACTAATTTCTGTACCATAATCATTCTGAGATAAGAAAACAAGGATGACACTGATATTTGCCTGACAGTACTCACATAACCTCAAAGCAGTGGAACATCAGAACACTCTACTTCGGGCTGACCTACATGGACAGGATGCAAATGACTAAGTTCCCTCATACGAGTATTTACCAGTACAGGGGTGCCATGTTGGCAAACCGGAACCCCCAATATCCAACATCACTTATCATTTCCCCCAGTTTGTCCAATCTATCGTTGCTGCTGGTATATCTGGCTTCGTGGCTGCCAGTGGCAGGGTCAGGACAGGAGCAGGATGTAGATACATTACTGTTCACCTCAGAGGTCACTGTAAGGGATGGACTTTGTTTACATTTGTAATTCTCTTCTACCTGTGGAACTGGTGCCGATGGTGATGGTTTTTCTTTATCTACTGGCAAGGCAATCTTATCTGGAACAGGTACAGTTGAGCCTTCGGCTGATGGTTTGTTGCTGTGTACAGTTGATGATGGTGAAAGAATCTTGAAACCATCAGGCTGCACTGTAAAATAAAATATTACTATTATTTACAAAACCTGCCCTATTTTAAGTACTGCTAACCTAATTTTCAAAATTCTCATTGCCAGAAATGTGTATCTAGATGGTGCCTTTGTTAACCTGAGTTGTGCAACTGTAACATATGTTCAGATGGTAGACAAGGACAGATTATTTTTGGGAAGTGGGAAACATGCCTACTGAACAATGATGATCTACCTACGTTACAGGAGCTAAGGAGTCTGTTGAAAGAGAAAATGTTTCAGCCAGGTTAGAAGCTATCCATCATAAATTTCCTCATTACAACCTGTTCCCAAGAATGAAAGTCCTCTTAAAAGGATGTAGGTCCCAGTCTGTAGCACATGTGACAGATGCTACAATGCAGCACTTAAAGAGGTTGCAGAATAAGGCAAGCAGAAATTAGTTGTGGGAAACACACATTGCACCTTAAGCATAAACCGATTACAGATTATAAAACACAATAACTAACTTTATGAGATTCTCAAGTAAATATTGTACCAGTGCTTAATTAAACATCACGCCACAAAGGTGTATGGTGGACAGAAGTACATCCCCCCCCCCTCCAACACACACACACACACACACACACGAGTAGTTAGCTTCAAGTTGTGACCACTTTATTGCCACTGAAACAGCCCCTGGTAACCAACAAACAGAAAGCTGGGTGAGCCCCACAGTTGGTCTGAATGCTCTGGCAGAGTTACAATATCATTCCCCTGCTGGGAATCAAACTGTGATTCTTCAGTCATCCAGTCCACAGCCTAGTCACTACAATGACTACACTAACCATTCTCATGTAACTATTTACAGACACATGAACTACATAAATGGGTAATGAAGCTTTACGAACATTTCAAAACACAAAAATAAAAACTGCATTAACTAGGACATATGAAATAAATAAAATGTTATGTCACAGTTTCAATATATTTGCACTCCTAATCTGTCACTGCACTTCAATCATCCCACTTAACTTAAATGTCTGTCTGCACTGTCATGGATTAAGCTTTCTTTCTCCCTGTCGATTCTGATCAAAAGCATCTCCATACACAATAATTTAAAACGAATTACTATTTAAATTAAAGAACACAATATGACAAGTAACAACAGTAAAAGTTGCAAAATTTAGCACCTCCTGGACCAAACGGCTGATAGGTATCATAATTTTCTGGATATTATAACCTTATACCTGAAATGTATCTCAGTGTACCTAGCAACCTCATGCACAGACCTAACCATTTAATTCACCACTTTATATCCTGTCTCATTTTCCCTGCTGCACTTTCTATTCCCTTTTCACCATTGCACACATAAATGTAATACATATATACAAACACACAAATACACAAACACATACACCTTAAAATACAAACAAGACACCAATAATTAATGGCTGACCTCTCAGAATTGGTGCCGAGTGCTACCACTTCGGATCATCCAGTGCTGGATATCAGAGCTCTTACTGTATTTTGTGCCTAAAATTTTAAGCATAAATGCAAACATTGTATAAGGGCACATGAAGACTTAGATTTACGTACCTCCACATATGAAGTTATACGCAATGATGAAGTAATACTTGGAAATTTGTAAGGTCTCATCAGTAATTTCTGCTGCTTCACGAGGGTAACACACTGCTGCCATTGCTGCTGCACCAGCAGTTGCGTAAAACGTACGTCTGAACAAACCACTGCGTAAACCCAGCACTAAACCTGCCAAGCCACCTAATCCAATAGCACCTGCACGATGGACAGAAGTGGCTTCTTCACGCAGGAAACCCAGTGTAGCTGAAAGAAGTACACTAGAATTAAAGTGTACTACACTTTTAAAATTACAATTCCTAACCTAGGAAGTGGTGAGAGACATCTTACCATATTCACACCCATGCAGGTTGGTGCCTACCTACCTGCATCAACTGACCACTTTACAGCAATATATAGCGCAGTGTAGATTTTCTATTTATCTTGCAGTGTGTCTGACAATGTCCCAACCATATATGAAAAAATTTCTCCTCGAGTACTAAAACCTGCTCTATACTGGCCACCATAATGCTTGCAAGGATAAAGCTACTTTGGTCTAGGTTTAGTTTTCCTTCATTCCTGTTTAACCCAATGTGATCACTGTTTGTTTGGCATGATGTACATGTCAGATTTTAATACAACTATTGGGTACTTACAAATATCCCAAAATAAATTATCTACATGCTTCAGAATCAGTTTTCTATACCCTGCTGGCTAGTCTGTGATCTACAGAAGTATGAAATTGCCCAGGAAACTAATGTGACATGATTTATACAAACTGAGCTGTTTATTAATACAGATATAGAGCAGAGAATCTGAACATGGTATTTACAATGTTTCATTTAATACATGCCATAAGTATCATACATATGAACAACTCTTACTTCAGTGAATGGCATTTAGAAAAACATAAATACCAGTACTTAGTACACAAACTCATCAGCTTGACCTCCAATGGCATACTAAATATTCACTAAAACGTCCACCATAACTCTGCACTCACATTCTGCATGTGCCTTTCCAATGTCCACAACTTCGAGAACCTTCCGCTGGTAGCCTTTGTACTGACCATAGAAGACCCATAACTCTTTACGCACGGCACCAATCATTTGCTCCAGTCCTGAAGGATCCTCCACCACTTTCTCCACCCTGCACACACATTCACTTTAGAATCATTCCACAGGTGGAGTGTTCAAACACTGAGTTTCCCCAAGATTAAATACATAGTAAAAGCAAATTCATTAATTACTGTAGATTGGGAAAAATTAATAACTTCCAATCTATGCTGCACTTGATAAGAGTCACCTATGTGTAAATTACCTCAATATTCTGAAGTATTCCAATTTTTCCAATACAACCTATAAAATAATTCAAGAACTTGCTGAATGGAACTGGTGCCATCCCCATCCCATAAGTCTGTAAGGAAGACATGTTCGTGTGCACTGTATTGTACTTTATTCATCCTTCTTGACATTATTTATATAGGACATAACAAAACAATCTCTACATATATATATATATATATATATATATATATATATATATATACACGCACACACACACACACACATGTTCATGAGTCACCATACTTGTCACTGACATATAACATAATGAGGACGTAACATATTAAAAATTCCACTTATGTATTAAGCCACTAGTTGTCTCATAAATACCACATTATTCACCTCATTTAGATGGAGTACTAGTGAATTTCTGTACCACACTTTAATTATACACAAGTCCACAGCTTCTTTGAATATCACTTCTTTAAGATACGTCCTCATTTCATATACATGCATATTTACCATGTTACAGCTTCATAAACTTCCAGGTTTATTTTATTTTAATTTTTTTTATTATTTGATGATAATTTTCCAATTTCTTTTATTTATTATTTTCCACACTGCTTCTATTATTTGCATTTGATATATACCTTTTGTTTTCCCTTCTCTTTGTTTCCCTAATTACTTGTCTATGTATCTTTCTGTAATTTTCAATATATTCTAAATCTTTCCCTGGCAGGTCTATTTATTTCTTCTGGTTATCTAGAAATTGCATCTTTTACTAGAGTTTTTAATTCCTTGAGTGATACAATTTCTCCTTTCTGATTCCCTCAGATACACTATTTTCACTGGAAAGGCAATGTCATAAGAATAATGGAAGATATCCAAAACTGCATTACTTTTTGCATTACATCTGATTCTACAGGGAAATAAAGAAGCAGTGCACAAGTTCCTCAAATAGCATGCTGTCCATAATGGGACCCATTAAAATAGGGCACTGTGTGCCTACAATAGTGACATGTGAATTTACACCACTAGAAGGACAGAAACTTGCAACTCAGTACCTACGTTCTAAGAAAGGAACATGGGTACCACAGGGTTCCTCTAAAACTCTAAAAATGAGGTCCATGCTTAAGTTAATACAGAGGCAAAGATTCTTGTAAATACTACGGTCTGAAGCCTCATATGCTTTTCAGAAACCAATAATTAAGACAACTGACACAATTATTAGTTGTTAAGTGTTAAGGGCATTGTTTAATGATGCTGTACATTGCTAAGAGTCTATAGCATCGATGATACAAGAAAGAGTGTGGAGGGCTGGTGGAATGATAACTGACAGAGGAAATCTCGGTACTTTAATTCAGAAACTGTAGGAAACGTCTGCATTCATAAGTGGATGAAGGTGTGGTTTGTGACAGGAGGGGTGGGGGGGAAGTTGTTAAAATATACACAAGAGCAAGTGGACCCCACAGGAGTCAGTTCATGGCAGCCTGACAGACAGAGAACACCAAAAAACTTAGTTCATGGCAGGTGTACAGACAGTGGACCCTACAGAAGTTATTTCATAGCAGCTGAACAGACAGCAGACTCCACACAAGTCAGTTCATGACAGCTGGACAGACACTGGACCCCATAGAAGTCAGTTCAAGGCAGCTGGAGAGCAGATCCCACAGAAGTCAGTTAATGGCAGCTTGACAGACAGCAGAACCCAAAGAAGGCAGATCATGGCAGCTGAACAGACAGTGGACCCCACAGAAGTCAGTTCATGGCAGCTGGACAGAAGACCCCACAGAAGTCAGTTAATGACAGCTTGACAGAAAGCAGACCCACAGAAGGCAGTTCATGGCAGCATGACAGGCTGCAGACGCCACAGAAGGCAGCTGATGGCAGCTAAACAGACAGTGGACCCTACAGAAGCAGTTTGTGGCAGCTGAACAGACAGCAGACTCCACAGAAGTCAGTTCATAGCAGGTGAACAGACAGCAGCCTCCACAAAAGTCAGTTCATGGCAGCTGGACAGCAGACCCCACAGATGTCAGTTAATGACAGCTTGACAGACAGCAGACCCCAAAGAAGGCGGTTCATGGCAGCTGAACAGACAGTTGACCTCACAGAAGTCAGTTCACAGTAGCTGAACAGACAGTGGACCCCACAGAAGTCAGTTCATGGCAGCTCAACAGACAGTGGACACCACAACAGAAGTAAGTTCATAGCAGCTGAACAGACAGTGGACCCCACAGAAGTTGGTTCATGGCAGCCTGAGTAATATCGATCACTCAGTAAATACTGCACACGTATCACCACACTAACTGCAAAATCACCTAATATGCGCTTGGGATTAATTGTTATTGCAATACACATAATGCAAATATTGAAGTTTACACTGATATATCTCCAGTGGGACAGAACAAATACTTTAGTCTTCAAGTATGTGCCACCATGCAGTCTGAGAAAACTACCAATGTTTCAGAGGAACCTGCTACCTCCATCATCGAGATAAATTTATGCTATCCTGATGATGAA
Organism: Reticulitermes speratus; assembly: GCA_021186555.1. Taxonomy (NCBI): domain Eukaryota; kingdom Metazoa; phylum Arthropoda; class Insecta; order Blattodea; family Rhinotermitidae; genus Reticulitermes; species Reticulitermes speratus. The sequence continues at coordinate 25,142,786 of JAJKFL010000004.1, forward strand.
GGCAGCAGTTTTAACTCTAAAACATCAGTAGACGTCTACTAGACCACACACCATTACACGCCAGAAGGCCACAATCTTCATAGTCAGTGCTGTGACAACCTCATTTCACATATCAAATACCATCATTACCAGTATGTAGCAATCGGTTCCATCACCAGCATTAGATACACTAGTGTCATGACTGTGCTTAGAGTTAAAATATTCCTGTCCCACAGCTAAGCAAACCTTAAAAGTATCTCTGGGAATATACAACTAAGAAAGACTAACTTACTCAGTGACAGAGAAGCAGTTGTATACAAGAGGATCAGAACTAAGCCACCTGCTGAAAATGAGGACTATACCTTGATGCTAATTATATTTATTTCTTCATTAACACATAATTTGTATGTCTACCTTGGGGCATAAAATGTCACACCATTCTTCTTTCAGGGTGTTTTGCACAAAAATGAGACACCACATAATATTTCATCATGTAACAATTTTATTTTAATGTAATCAAAGAAGCAACCCTAAAAATTTTGACCATATTCCATCTCCTTATATACTTTCTGTCTAAAATCATTCTACAAACCTTTCTACGCTTTTATTATTTTGAACAGCTGTTCAGCAAAGACAACGTGAAACCTGTGCTGCAGCATGGACAAGATGCAGAGCTCACCTCTCCACTCCTCTCTGTCCCTCACTTGTAGCACTTGCACCTCTCACAGCATGGTTTCTTGTTTCTGCCATAGCTGCAGAAGGCAGGACAGAAGTTGGTACACAGTTCAATCATGAGTAAGGCCAAGTCGTTTATGCATTTACAGAAAAGATACAAACAGTAACAATACATCACACAACCATTTCACTTAGATTAACAAAATATTACTTAATAAATATTCAAATCTAAGGATTCAGAGATGCTGAACTCTTTACAATAGAACGTAACACACAATAATGCTGGGAGGACCAATTCATCAGTGAGGTGACAAACTTCTTGGTACTACCAAATCCTCACACACACAATGCATGTTAACCTCATTGCAATCAGTGTGGTTCGCATTCAGGGGATATCTGGTTGAAACCCTAACCAGAGACCGATTATCCAGAGGTTCCCACAGTTTTCCTCACTGCCTCTAAGCAAATGTTAACTTCCAAGTATGCTACAAGCACTTTCACGTTATTCCAAACTGAGCACTTGTATCAATACACAGATCTCAGTCGATGCTATACAACATGTGCAGCTCATACAGCACTGTGAAGTATTTCATGAACACACATAATCACATTTTTTCATACTTTCCTTATTTTATAATATTTGGTAACATATCAGTGTCCATCCATCGATCCAAAACATTAACATTGATAGCAGCATGTATAACAGCATCAAATTCTTTTCTCCATGACCCAAAATCATAGATCACATTGGTTTTGTAACTCATATAGTACCAACATCTACTCAGCATTCCATTAAGCCATCACATTCACATTACCATTTTGGGAGGTCATGACCCATCAGAGGGTCTTGTGACTTAGGTTTGGGAATCCCTGGTGCATATCATCAATGGCCATTGAATATGATTCATATCTTGAGAAACAGCATTGCAATTTTCAATAAGACTGTTGGCTAAACTGTCAATAAACCTATCAATAGTAAAAGTAAACACTTCATGGAAACCAATGTTTCCTTTTTGGGCATGTTATTTCACCTACACCATACAGACATTTCTCGATAAATTCACCTCTGTCAAATGTTTTTACATTCTGTTACTGGTTGGTTTACTGAATGATACTGTACCAACTGCGTAGGATGTGGGGCATAAAATGAGAAACTAAGGGTTGGTTATGAGTATGAAGTTTGGAGTAGTGTGAGAGAGCAGTCATGGCTTATGTATTAATAATAAACTTGACACACACACACATGAATGGTCAGAGCTTCCTCACAGGCCAGACTCGACCTCTAACAGGCAGTTTTACCCATTTGCGCATTTAAATAGGATTCCTAGTTCATGAAGTTCATCTTTTAAAGAAGGTCTGAAGGCGTTATGGTATTATGTTGGTGTATGCTTGGAGAAAGCCGATCCCAGTGGCTGTGCGGTCTAAGGCGTGGGTCTGCGGCCGCTCGCTTGCTAGGATTGTGGGTTCGAATCCCACCAGGGGCATGGAAGTTTGTCTCTTGTGAGTGTTGTGTGTTGTCAGGTAGAGGTCTCTGCGACGAGCTGGTCCCTCGTCCAGAGGATTCCTACCGAGTGTGGTGTGTCTAAAAAGTGTGATCGTCAAGCCCCGAAAAATGAGGCGGCCTAGGCCCCCAAGGGGCTGTCAAGCCAAAAAAAAAAATGCTTGGAGAAACAGACAAACTGCTATACCACAGAGTTGTTTTAGGTTCTTCCGCAATATCACATGACCCTCAATTTGTTGTTAAAAAAAACTGGTGGTATGACAATCTTAAGTGTGATTTGGCATATTTCTTTACATCTTCTGTCAGTATCATTTCAGTGTCATTGTCTTCAATATCTCACCCATTTCATACTCCTGATCAATGCCAAACTCCTAAAAACTGACAATAATTCAAAACATATTGAATTTGAAAGACTGATTCAAATAATAAAAAGAACTAAAGCCACTTCAATCAAAACACTCTATACCAAACACAGGGTTAATTCCTTTCATCACTACATATTTCAAATTAAGGAAAAAACTGACACAAAAGTAAACAAAAATTTCTATGAATAATCTTCATTAACATGACTGCCACCACCACCAACAGTATCTGTAGTGGGCAGCTTCAAAATATTTTCAAACACATTTATTTATGTATTCACCCATTTATTTATTTATTGCTTAATTAACATTGCTGTCAGTAGCTCAAAACCATCTTATCAAACTGTACACTGATTTGTGAATAAAGAATTGGAAGTGACATGAACGAAGTGGTCATAGCCTAACGTTAGACATTATCCTAGCATTAGTCTTGAGGAACCAATGAAAACTATGAGAAATGTTGATCATGGTAAGATTTGAACCCAGGATCTCCTGAATATGAAGCAGGAATGCTACCCATTCAACTGCAATGTTCAGCAACAAACACTCCAAATGAAATATTTTCACCGTTATGGGAATCTGAGCACAGAGCTGAGATTTCACGAGAAAATTGATAGGATGGACAATATTATATGAGGAGCATTATAATTTATAGTCTTCACTGATATTATTAGGGTAATAAAAGCAGACGGGCAGGGCATACAGCACACGTGGGAAAGATGACAAATGTATACAGAATTATAATGGGAAACTGGAGGGTAGAAACCACTTGACAGAACTAGGCATTGATGGAAGGATGGTATTAAAAGGGATCTTGAAGGTAAACATGGTATGAGGATGTTGATTTGATTCAACCAATTCAGGGTATGGTCCAATGGGGAACTCATGTGAATATAATAATTAACTTTTGGGTCCCATAAAACATGGAAAATTTCTCAACTAGCTGAGCAACTATTGGATTCTCAAAAATAACTCTGCTTCATGGAAAGTGCTATTAGTAGAATATTTTGTATATTCTGGTATATGCCTCTTTACCTGAAAAGAGATACAAACAGACCCCATTTTGGTGTGATATTCCAAACATCAGTATACACGAAGTTACAAGTGCCTAACACAGGTTTAACGTTACTTGAAACTTGAGTTTTACAACATGAAATGTGACTTGGGAAATACTGAATTCAACTTCACTTTAAGGTCACTTCTGTGAAGTTACATACAAATGTTAAGCATACAAGGAGTCAAGACAGCTCAGTTGGTATAGTGACTACACTACAGTTAGATGACTGAAATTGGGATTCAATTTCTGGCATACACAAGTTTCTTTCTTCTCCCCACAGCACCCAAACTGGCTCCTATTCAGCCTCCTATTCAATGGGCAGTGTGGGCTCTTTCTCCAGGAGTGGATCAGGAAGCAGACCACTTACTTCCATCTAGTGCCAAGGTTAGAATGGTGGTATTACTTCTTCACTCACCCATATGTATTCATGGCATAGTGCTTAATTAAGCAGAGGGAGAACTACCTTTCTTTTACCTTACATACTTATTACCCGAGTCCAGTGGTGGGTTTTAATATTAGTGGTGCTGAATCTTTGGGTTTTACTACAAGGAAGCAGGGTGGTTAGAATTATTTGCCTTCTAGTTATAACAGATTTGACTCTGGAACATAAAGGTAAACAGAAAGCCAGAAGTCCAGACGTAGCCTGTGAAGGTCCTGTAACCATTAAGTTTCTCAGCAGCCTATCTCTTTCAAGAAGAAATTGAGAGAATATTGTATTTCATACTCAGGGTTAAACAAATGACAACTACACAGTATTTACCAACCAATACTCCTTAGGTGCCTCCATGAACAAATTCCAAAATTTTGTCTGCCATGATATTTCACTTCCCTCAGACTGTTTAGACAGACTTCTATGTTGAGCCCTGTTGTTACAACACAATCCAAAGTATGTACTCCAATTGCAAGAGCATGACTCTAGTATACACATATATCTTCCAAATACATTCTGTGATTCTGTATACCATTTTGGCCTTGATATTCATTTACTGCACACAAAAATCAATGAATTCTACTATATTTTTTCACTAAATATACACCATATTCAACAAGATAGGCAATGTATGTATAATGTAACACACTAGCACATTCGCATAACCATTTTGCAGTGGAAACACAACAATGCATTCTCTGTGTGTGTGTGTGTCTGTCTGTGTGTTGTTGAGCTACATGTCACTGTCAACTATATAAAAATATTGTGTGTTATACAACAATGCTTTTATGGTAAATTTATGTCACCGGCAACAATTCAAATTATATGTACCAGTTTTTGAAAGAAATTATATTCCAACTAATCTGCACTCTTTTTACATGCTACATGAAAATGCTGCATTGAGATAAAAAAAATGTTAATTTGCTCATGGCCTTTTTTAGACATACAATTTGGCTAAACAGATTGTAATGACATATATGTTGCTGCGCAGTTTCTCAGTTTTTGTAAGTATTCCATAAAACATTTTACGAGGTCAGATGGAATTAATCAATTATGAAGCAGTAAGTATTAAACATTATGAGTGTATGTCTGTATTCTTGCCTTAGTTACCCGGCATGCAAAGCACGTCTTTTCTACGCTTCATTACACTGTCACATGTGGCCTGTCTGGCTCTAACATATTTTTCCACATTATCTCATAAATGGCACGATTTTCAGAAAAAAATGTACTGAACATGAAATGTGTGTTGATTTTCTCTACAACTTTTGCCTCAACATTTCTCATTCTAAGACGCATTCTGTGAGATATTATCATAAATGTACATGGGTCTTCACGTCAAGTACCTGTTATTCTTGTACGATTTTAATGAAACTTGAACATTCTTGACAGATTTTTGAAAATTCCTCAAATATAAAATTTCATGAAAATCTGTCTAGTGGGAGCTGAGTTGTTCCACATAAATAGACAGATGGACATAATGAAGCTAACAGTCGGTTTTTGCAATTTTGCAAACACACCTAAAAAGGCTTTAAAGTTTATGGAATCTATAATTGCAGCAATTTCTTGCATGTCAAGATGTTTCTTGGGAAAAGTGATAATTTTAACATTAGAATCACATAAAGTTATCCTAGACCAATCAGAACCAAAACATATTCCCTGAAAGCATTTGGTGTAGACTCCAAATACAAAATTTCACTGCAATCCATTCAATACTTAGAAATATGCTGACCGATGGACAGATATAATTTTTCCGTTATATGCCCACTGATGTACTTTGTGCAAAATAAAACTTACTGCAAAGAACACACACAAATATAAAAACCCCACTAACCTTCATGTGTAATTTATAGCATTTCACATGCAACCAGAGGTTGGGGTTTCATTGATTTGTTTTATTACACATCACAAATTATTTTCAGTACTACATGTTTGCTCTACACATAAACATTGGCAAACTATTCTGTATGCAAACAGCTTTCTTAGATTAATCATATTTCCTTAACATAATGCACAAACGTTCTTGGTCTTGTCATGGGAACTGTAAAAGGGTCTGAACAAGAATTCTCTTTGGTGACTACTGCCTCTCCAATGTCATTCCAAACATGGTTACTGCTGCACCATTAAAAACAAGCAGGATTACAAAATAATCACTCTCGTCGCCCCAGCCACATGACGAAAAAATCAAAAGCTTCCAAATGCAAATAATAAAAATTCTGCCCAATCCTAACACTGAATAAGTCCACAAAAAATGCAGGGGCTTCATGGGCATTCTTTACTACCACAATTTAATAAATATTTCTTAATAATAAAAATGAACATGTTGCTGTAAACATAATCAGAAACAGGTATACAGATGTAACACATTTACTTAAGCAAGACAATTTGTAAAGGAACCTTGTACATACTGACTAAGGGACTGTAACAGAATCATTTCTAACAGGGTCATGTTTATGACTGTGTGATAAAGCAAAGTAGGTGAAACCACAAGCCATCAAAACATTTGTGTTAGAGATAATTAAAAACAGGACCCCCCAAGCAAAAGTGGTGAGAAAAATGTCTACAGATGCTGCAATTATTCCTAACTTGTCAACACAATTAAAAAATACATATTTATTATATTTTGTCCATTTTTCAGAAAGAAAATGACAAAAGAATGTAAAGTTATGATATTGTGAACAGTACAATAAATTTGCAAAGTTATTTAACTGAAATACATAAACTGGAAAAAATATACAAAGGTACTGCATATACGCAATGGTATAAACACCTCTGCCGACATGACTGTGTCACCATTAGCTCAAGTGGTAACAATTCTGACTTCTATTCAGGAGGTCCTGGTTCAAATGCTGACCAGGACACTGGCTACTCTGAGGTTCTTTGTGGTTTTCCTCACTACCATCAGAATGGGATAATGCCTCACTGCAGGCAACGGCTGTTCCCTTTATGTCCTTTGTCACAACATTCAATGCTATATAATCTGAGCTACTGACAGTATCACTAAGTAAGTCACAACCAAACAAACAAACCAACAAACAAACAAACAAAAACATACATTGACCCGGCAATATTCCCAGAAGGTAGGCATCCTAACACAAGATCAGCTTATTGGCCCTTGTAACAGACCAGTTATAAGGCAGGAACTTCAAGCTCCGAGACTCGTCACACATTCTGTATGATTTTATCGTTAATGGATAAAACACACCTTCTCCACGAAACTTAAATTGATTAACAATGTGTTTATGATATACTGGCTAGAATATTATTTTCATACTCTGCAAGAAATTTCTCAAAACTGTTAAATGACAAGATAAATGTTACAGAAAAAAGCAGCTCTTCTTCCTTCAACATTTATTTGAAATAACTTTACGGTCATAAAATAAATGACAAAATAAGTAGAATGAAATACACACAATTTAAATTAAATTATTGTGGATTATAGATGGAAGTGGACACAACATTTATTAAGAATAAGCAATACACACATTCTGAAGACAGTGCGTGAATACATCCTGATCAGCAGAAGAAGAATATGTTGACCAAGGAAAAGATGGACAGCCAAAAGCCCTGAAGGTGTAACAAGCCTGAAATGGCTTATACCCTGTTGTTTTTGCCATCACTGTTGATGATGACAACGATGATGATAATGAATTTCCACTTGTAAACAGTTTTCTGTCAAACCTCCTTAATGATCTCTATGCATTACTTACTCCTGATTTCTCTTAGACCATCTGCCCATTAATTTTCACACAAAATGCACCCTGATGATGTTTTTTTACAAATCAGCACAAACGTGTACTTTGCCTAGAGATGTAAATTGTCCTTATCTGTCCTTTAATAATTAACCCTGAGAAATTAAGACAATAAGAAGAGCAGTCTGGTTACACAATAATATGTGTTACAATGATAAAATGATGAAACGAGGATGATGATCTTCTGATGTGGTGGGTAGGTGTCAGTATGTTGAACAAGCAGTTACTGACAGCAACACTGATGATCTTCTAGCTGCAGGTTCTATTACCATACATAAATTTAGACCAAATATGAAGTGGCATTAGTGTTGCTGACACATGACAAGTTCACACATCTTTCATGTTATCATTACTGAGACTAGGAAATTAAAAAGTACAAGGTTGGTGTGGCCTGAAATGGCATAATGTTTATATCAGATTTTGCATAAATCATTCAACTGGTTCATATGATGAAAATATGGACACACACACAAACCAGCATGCCCAGGAAAAAGGGCAGTTGGCCAAAAATGCACTTCCTCACCTTCCTCGCCTGTCTTGTTCACCTCCATAGAGAGGCAATTCACTAGGGCGCAGCTTGGAAGGTGTATTATGGCAGTGTTTGCATGACTCAGTCTTTGAGATCTCTTTAACTGGCTTGTTGATGTTGGAAGTGGCCTTCTGTTCTCCCGCAGCAAGCACAGGTGCAGCATATACTGCTCCTGGCAGCAGGAATTTTCGCAGCATCTGCTATGAAGAAATTCAAATAACATGACACACACTACAAATATACTTTTTCTTAATATTTTAAGGGCTCAAATAGGAAGATGCTTTGTATATGATTCAGGATCGAGAAATTGTACTTCTGCGCAGCAAACCCCAACCACTCACGAAGGTTACGTTTTTGTAAAATCCCACTATTGGTGGTCACGATGCATGAAGTTACGACCTTACGAGAAAAATGGAGTTAAGGCAACCACAGACACAACAGCATTGTATGTAAATGGATAATTATTACACAGGAAAACATGTGATGGTGTATTAGAAAGAAGTCAGTGTTCCTTGCTGAACGTTACCAGCGTGATCGGAAGACGTACAGTGCACAACGGAGGGGGAGACAAAAATAACAGCACAAACATTACTTTCTTCTCACTAAACGTTTACCTTTCCTCCTAAAATGTTGTGAAACTCGCACTGCAAATATAAAAAATCAGTTTCAAAATGACTACGCACCATGTTAAAGCCACCACAAGCTGAATCCTGTTACAATTTCATTGAGCCCCAGTACACAGTGTATATAAAGCTTCAAACCAGTCACCTTAACATATTTGTCGCAATGTGCGTCTACAAAATCATACGGTGCTATTTTCAACTTTATCTGATACATGTTCATACCTTCAGCTGGAACATTTTTGAGGATGAAACCAAATTAATAAGTGGATCACAAGTGCACTGTATACTATTAAATATTATGACAACGTCAGTTAAAGTTTTTAATAATACTGAAACATGTCAGTAAAATCGTTCGCCATTTTCGTCAAGACGAACCACGAGACCTAAGCTAATCATAACCGTCTGCCATCTACCGCCAATGAATACAAATGCCATCACACGACACGTAGCTTGGGATCCGAGGTTGTCGCTAGTATGGAGAATCACGGACTCATTGTGGCTATCAAGATTACAGTGTAGAGTGTACAGCATGGGCGTTCAAATTTGTATGGCTAAGGGCCACACTCGTCATTGTGGGCTGGTTCGCGGACCGTACGTGGAAAAATAACAATAAGTGGTATACCTAACCGCCTAAATTATTGCGCAATTTTTATAGAATATATATAATTTACAAATGTGGTCGCGGGCCGCATAATACAACTGGGTGGGCCGCGGGTTGGAGACCCATGCTGCACACATTGGGGAAACCTATAACCTCGTCAAGCAAAGTTATTTCGAGCCAAAGAGCTCAATAAATATTCGTCGAACACTACACTTATTTCTTAACAACCGAATTTCATCCTTAAAGCAGGGATGACTGCTTCAACCCACAGGTGGGCCACATAATTCGTAAGAACTCGCCCGAGGGCAGCACTTGTGTATACATATATCGAAAAGAGAGACTGGTTGACTGTGTGCTGCCGTAAGAGTGACAAGTAATAGTTTCTAAACATTTTCTCTGCTAATCACTTTGCCAGATTATGTTATGTAACCCTATTATATATATTTTTTTTATGGCTCGACAGCCTTATATGGGCCTGGGCCTCCTCGTTTCGTCGAGGTTTCATGGTCACACACATTTGAGACACACCACAGTCGGTAGGACTCCCCTGGACGAGGGACCAGCTCGTCGCAGAGACCTCTACCTGACAACACACAACATTCACAAGAGACAGACATCCATGCCCCCGGTGGGATTCGAACCCACAATCCTAGTAAGCGAGCGGCCGAAGACCCACGCCTTAGACCGCACGGCCACTGGGATCGGCACCCTATTATATTATGTTTGTTAAACTGTATTCCTGAAACTATTCAGGTAACCGAGGGCAGCATGTTGATTAGTACTGGCATTAAGAAAACGTCTACACTCATGTATCTAATATTACATACGTAGCTGTACATTTTCTCGTTACACAATCTTGTACGGCCTGAAGATGACCTACCACGAAGCGAAATATGTAGGTGAAATTAGGTTTTTAATAATTAAGTGTTGTGTTTGACGGATATTTATTGGTGTCTCTGTATAAATAACGCAACAGGATAAATCATTCAATATAGTCTTCTCGGGCGATCAGCCCTGTTAACTGGTTTAAATACAACGTTTCGGGGACTGGCTCCGTCCCCATCCTTAGACAGAACTGATTCAAATCAGTTCTGCCTGAGGATGGGGATGGAGCCAGTCCCCGAAACGTTGTATTTAAACCAGTTAACAGGGCTGATCGCCCGAGAAGACTATATTGAATCATGTCGCCGCGAAAGTTTTAAAACTTATAGGATAAATCATATCAAGTTGTTTAAAGCCCGTTAAAACATGTTCAACCCACGCTAGTGGAACGAGGTGATTCCGTCGTTTTCGTATTTCCATCTGATGTAGATGATGACGTAGTTTTACCATTGGTTTGGGACAAACGTAGCAAAGAATTTTGGGTGAAATCTATGAATAAGAAGAAAATAGCAGATAAATTGATTTTGTCTCTCTTGGAGGAGCTCCGACATCATGAAAACAAGTTCTACAACTCTACAAGAATGATGAATGAAACTTCTGATCATTTATAAAACTATCACGAACATACAAATAAACAAAAACAAGCTATAATTAAAACTACACAAATAAAGATAAACAAAGATACAACAACAAAACAACAAACTCCAATTGCATAAAGTAACCAACAAATGTTTCCGGTTAGAAAAAGAGCGCAAGCCCCACAAAAATAAGCAACAAAAAATACAAACACACTGATATTAAAGTTTTAATGATTAAAAAAATTGGTCTTGTGAAGGAAAACTAGCCTCTTAGAACTTCAGAGGAAAGGCGAATACCTATGTTTAACGTCACACATATTCCGTGCAGTTGCCTTCTACAGACTAGCTTTGTTTCCAACTACTGCACAAAGCTAGAGTTTGGGCTCCTACATGTTTCTGCTACCTACTGTAGCCGTCATTAGGGAGATACAATGTTATGCATACACAAATAGCGTATCACATATATACATCAGCTTTCTACAATAGTCAAATGATGTACAGTATTACTAAACATTATTCAGATTAAAATACAAGTGAAGTATTAAAACATAAAATGTACGAATGTAAAAAGCTATCTCCAAACATTTTGCAGTATTAGATATCGCCTGTTTTTGATGGAGCGGAGATTCAAGGTTTCGATACAAAACGTTTACTCCATGAGTGATCGTTTCTAGGAACAAAACAGTTTCCTTGGGGTCGAAATCCATTGTTATTTATCTCTCGCTCACCGCACTCATCAGAACTGCTGAACGACGTGGTATCTAAAGCAAACTCCATAAAAAAAAAGCGAAATCGGAACAACACGTATTTCTCATGTTTTTCCTGCCCGAAGCTGTGTAGGGAAAATGATTTGTCAGTGTGGCTTGGCTCATTTACCTCGTTGTATGTTATAAACATCAGACTGCCTTAGGCATGCTTAAAACTGTTTCAGGCGGTTTTGTCTAATCAGCGTGTCTTCACGCTAGGGTGAAGACACTCTACAGTGTCAATCGTAGATTAATGCACGTATAGCAGGAGTAATTCCACAAAGACTCCAGCTTCAGGTGCAGGTAACTTTAATGCGCCTAGGCTGATGTCACAAGTCGGGAGAGTACGCCAAGTCGTGTGCTCGTAGATCAGTGTGTTTCTGCAGTCAGGGCGGTGGAGGTGCCAGTATTCTTCTGCTTACGTAACACCTGCAATCTCGTGACTGAAGTAGGAGGACCGAAAGGTTTGTGAGACTCGCCCTGAATGTTGTCATGCAAAACGATGGGGACTTTGTGGATGTAATCCCGGTATATACGTATATGAGTTAGAAGCATTGGTGGAATGAAAAAGGAAGTATTCTGAGAAAGGCCTGTACAGTCCTACACATAATGTTCCACCAATAATTCGGAACAGCTTGCTGTCTCCATCTTCAAGGTGGAACGGATTTGTATCCTCACAAATTGAGAAGCAAAAAAAACGTGCTGAAGAGAACTACAGTCTCTTGACGTCGGTTAAACAGGATAAATGGCTTAACTGCTCTTCTTGTTTTGTCGTACACAAAATGACAGGTTTCATCCGAAAACGGAATTAAGATACTCGTATAAAACGTAAGGCACGGTATATGGACTGCCGCTATGTACAAGGGCACTGGGCTCTCCAACACAAGGCAATGAACCGCACCAGCAATCAATTCCACCTTCTCATTCACCTCAATGACATTTTCAATAAGTCTGTAATCTAGAATTTTACATTTTTTGGTTGCATCGTGTACGTGCTATAGGGATTGTAATGTGTACCGCAAAATTGTTATATTCATTACTGACAACAAAGGTTTTCTGCGAAATTTTGTGCGTGAGCGGCAGTTGGCTAGAAAGGACATATTGTGCCTAGCGTGAGCAACTATCTAAGTTGAATTTGCATAAATAATAACAAAACGATATCACAAAATAAAATTCGTGAAAAAGCCAAATGAAATGAGAGGAAGCAGAAGACAGATAGATGTTCAGGAAAGAAAGGGGAATGATAGAAGAATTTACAAACATGGAAAAAGAAAAGGGCACAAGTAGGAAAAGAAAAGCATATGACAAGACTCTAGGAAGATCTGGGAAGGAATTAAAAGACTGTTCTCTCTGAAATTCAAAATGTCATTCTTTCTTACCTATTGAACATAGTTTCTTATTTTGACAAAGTACATAAATTACGAGAGTTTGAAGAAAACATGTACAGGGAAATATTTGGGTATTTGTAAATACCTGTACCGATCTGAGTGGCTGCTCGGTCTAAGGCGTTGGTCTGCTACCACTCACTTGCTGGTATTGCGAGTTCGAATCCCGCTGCGGGCGTGGATGTCTGTCTCTTGTGAGTGCTGTTTGTTGTCAGGTAGAGGTCTCTGCGTCTGGCTGATCACTCGTCCAGAGGAGTCCTACCGAGTGTGGTGTGTCTAATTGAATGTGGTCGTGAAGCCTCGATAATGAGGAGGCCTTGGTCCATTAGGGACTGTTGCGCCATGGAAAAAAAATTAAATACATTTATTTGGGTATCTAAAGTAGGGTTCTGTTTTCGGAGAGTTAATTATGAAGTTAAATTGATGTAGATGGCATGGACTTTAATTAACTTATGTCAGGGTTAATGGAAATAAACAGCTGCTTCAAAACTAGCCACGAAGCTAAATCCACATAAAAGGGCGCATGCGACTTATTATATGATAATATCATGAAATTTGCTCTTTAAAAACATAGAGCTCTGCTCTACGTCCTAATACTGAGTTGCGTAACAATCACAATTGCCACCCCTAACAGAAACTATGAAAATAATTACGATTGTTTATTGAATTTCCTTTTATTTTATTTTATTTTTGAATAATTTTAATGCTGTTTGGTGTATAAAACCAATTTTTTTCCTTTGAAACACTTATTTTGCCGCGCCAATTTTTCAGCCTCTTGCACTCTGCAAACGCCAAGCAACTAAGTACTTAGTTGCTTGGCGTACGGAGAACACGACACAAAAACCTGGAGCGAACGTAAACCGAAATCCTTTAAGAAAATGTTAAACAATTAATTAACGCAAACACGTATAACACGCAGTGACCCCGGTCAGAGATGCAACCCAATAAGCAAACAACGAATGTCAACAAATATAAAAAGTCATATAACAATATACCTATGTGTTCAAGGGAAATCACATTCGCCAAAAAGACTTAATACATCAGGCAACTGAATATTGAGTCCAGCCTAATAATAAAAAATCAACACAACTTTAACAATTTTAAGATTTTAACAAACAAGAAGCATATAAGAGAAGTATCAGATATATACAGTTTAATGCTATGTGAATTTGTAAAAATTTGTGAGATCTCGCAAATTTCTAAATATTTCTGTGCACACACACGTTTTAATTATGTATTTTATTGCCTGATGATAGTCTATAAGACCGAAACATGTAGCATTCAGTGATGAATTTAATAAAAGCTTCTTGTGTCTAACGGCAATACACATACTGATATTAATACGTCACAGCACAACGGGATGAATTTCATTAAAATTTTACTTTCCATAGCCTGTTCATACATTTATCATTAACAATAAATTATTTTATGCAGTAGCGTATCTATTTAAGTTGCCAGAAGCTACCGTCTTTGCAATTTATCTGCATATTTATTGGTATTGTTAGGTTCCAAATATAATTATAAGTTTGCGTAGTTTACATTAAACAGGCTACGACTGCTTTCTCCCTACTCACCAGTCGATGATGTTAAAATCAGTTTACGCATTTTCATGAAACAACCAGAAAAGATACATTTTATATGACCTTCACCGTGCATTTTAATTTCACTGAATATTAATCAACGAAATGCACATTCACTATCAAATTTTAATAGTAGTATATAACTTTCCCCGACATATGTTTCGGTCAGTTTTAGACCATCATCAGGGGGCCCGAACTACATTCATTTCACATCCATAAGTTCACTGTGTTACCACAAATTGTAGTTCGATGTTTATATAAGTAATCACGGTATAAAAATACTTTCTAAAATCACTTATTTAACGTATATTGTGTCATATATAAAAACACTGTATATAAAATTTTGAAGGCTCGTCAATGTTTAAAAGTTAAAATCATCCACCTGGGTATTATGATTGGCTTGTTGTCTATTTTGTTCATGGTTTTGCAAATAGACAACAAGCCAATCATAATGCCCAGGTAAATAATTTTAACTTTTAAATATTGACGAGCCTTCAAAATTTTATATAGTGTTTTTATATATGACACAATATACGTTAAATAAGTAAATTCAGAAAGTGTTTTTATACAGTGATTACTTATATAAACATCGAACTATAATTTGTGGTAACAGTGAACTTATGGATGTGAACTGAATGTAGTTCGGGCCCCCTGATGATGGTCTAAAACTGACCGAAACATATGTCGGGGAAAGTTATATACTACTATTAAAATTTGATAGTGAATGTGCATTTCGTTGGTTAATATTCAGTGCAACCAGAGAATATATCTGAGGTTTCCGATGGGGTGCAGCTGAGGATTCCTTTCTTCCAAGATAAGACGCTACGTCACTGCGTAATCGGATACAGATGTATCGAGGCAAAGATGTGTCCTCGTGGTCAAATGCCGCAATTGTCTTATTCTCGGACATTCCGACCACTGAAGACGAGGACACTACGTTGCCTGGATACATCGCACAATAACGTAGAGCCATATCCCAGAAGAACGGAATCTTCAGCCAGACACAAAGCTGGCTCTCGGTCGTTGACCCTGGACTCTCATAAACTGGACTTTGAAGGACTTTGATGAGAACGTGCTGCTAATGTGCAGAATTCTTGTGTGTGTGATGTGTGTGTGTGTCTTTGTGTTTACGGAGAGAAACAAGCAGCCAGACAGAGGCAGATGGATCGAGACAGACAGACAGACAGACAGATAGACAGACAGACAGATAGACAGACAGACAGACAGATAGATATGTAGATAGATAGATAGATAGACAGAGAAATTCAACCATAATTTACCTGCCTATTGGACTAATTTATGGACCGAAATAGCGTAGTCAGTATAGCGACTCGCTGCAGGTTGGACGGTCCGGGGATCGAATTCTGGTGTGGGCGAGATTTTCCGCACCCATCCAGACCGGCCCTGGGGCCCACCCAGCCTCCTGTACAATGGGTATCGGATCTCTTTCCCGGGGGTAAAGCGGCCGGGGCGTGGCGTTATCCACCCACCACCATCTAGCGCCGAGGTTAAAGAATGAGTGTAGCTATACCTCTATTGCCCCACTAGGGTGAACTTTACTTTCACTGGCTAATTTGTTTAAAACATGTACTTAACGATGTGGGGGTTTCACCTGGTGGTGCTGCACTGTAGATGGCTAGGCCTGAGGCAACCCAATATCTTTATTTTTAGTCACATAGACATCTCAGCTTCTCTTCTGTGAAAATTGGCTATTTTCTTAGTACAAAAATTTGGAAATATGACGGGAGGTTTTAAGGGAAAAAATTCTAAAAAACTATGTTGTAAGTGGTACCACTTGGAAGACCCAGGCGTAGATGGGAGGATAATATTAAAATGGATCTTCAAGAAGTGGAATGGGGGGACATGGACTGGATTGATATGGCTCAGGATAGTGACAGGTGGCGGGCTCTTGTGAATGCAGTAATGAACCTTCGGGTTTCATAAAACGCGGGGAATTTCTTGACTAGCTGACGACCTGCTAGCTTCTCAAGAAGGACTCTGCTCCATGGAGTGAGTTAGTTAGTTAGTTAGTGGTACACAGAATATCCTGTTATATTTGAATAAATTTCTTTAAGTATTTTATACAAGGACGTTCTCATTACTAAAGTTTTATAGCGTTGACCATTTACAAACTTCAGTAATGCAAATTTATTCACAGTACGGCAGTAAGTTATTTTATTGCGAAGCCTGTTTAAGTACTGCATTACGACTGACAATTTTATGAAACTGTTAGCGTTTTGAGAAGCGGAGTTCGAAGAAATTTGTCACAAGTTACGTGCCCTCACGATGTGCTGTAAATAGAGTGTTAAGGAATATATCTCACCAATTATCTGAATAATCATAGCCCGTGCGACGGAAAACAATATAGAAGAATTTCTCTGATGTAAATATAATCAATGGGACTAACATAGTGCGGCATCGAAAGTTGATGCAGAATTAATTTTTAAATTTGAGAATAATCTTTTATCGTCTCAATTCTTCTGTGATAAAACGAATTGGTATTTTGCACATACCAGGTGAGCAAATCGTATTACATACCAGGTGGCAGTTACTGAACTGTCTGCTCGCTACACGTGCTGGAACTCGAAAAAGGGTAGAAAACATCTCAATAAATTGTGACTGAAGCTAGAGAAATACAATAGTAAGAGTGTAGTACTGTCAGTCAGAAATCGTGCCTATAGAAAACTCGTTCCGTGACTGGCCGTTGACCAGATGCGCAATTAAGCTGAGGAGTGAATTCACACGCTGTTATCTTCAGCAACAATGGTTTCGGTTGGAACAAGAATACATTACTGCTGCATACAAAGAGATATCAACTTTTGTACCTTACAGTTACAGTTACATCCTGGTGTTGTTATATCGTTAGCAATAGGGCGGTAGCGTTTTCTACGAAATGTTTTCGATAAGTATTGGGTCTGCAGCACCACGTACTCTTCCATTTGTGTGGCACGAAAACCGTTTGCTCTTATTCATTTCTGTAACAAATTCACTCTCTAGTATATAGGAATGACATGCAGCAATTGAGAATACTTTTCAATACATCTTATTCTGCGTATGACAATGTATGAAGTATTGCTGTAAATTTAAATTTGTAAAAATTTTAAAGTTTTGAAATGAAGGAAATGTTGAACTTTTTCACAAAACTTAACAGAGGACATCTTGTTGTGTTTGTATAATTATTAATAATCAAAACAATTCCATACAACACATATATATATGGTTTATACATTATTTTATATTTAGTTGTGTTGATGACATTTTGTAATTATTCACAATTCAAAATTTCACAACGAGATGTCCTCTGTAGTTAATTACAGCAAGTCAAGCCTAGAACGACAATTGGTATAAGAACGTACAAAGAAATACTTTAAAATATAAAGCCAATATATATTTCATATACACTTGTGTTCACGGGATCTTTTGCGATTATTATGTTTTGTCACAAAAATACAATTATTTTTAGATATGAGTTTCTCACGGCGGCGTTGCTGAAGATTCAGGTGTTTTGGAATGTTATGCCATATCGACCGGTAAATAGTTACCAAAGTCTCGAAGGAAAGTAATACCATCATCTTCAGTGTCAAGCATTCTAAGAAGATTCTTTTGAATAATTTACCAGTCGACATGGCCCAATATTCCGGAAGGTTTGTTATTACTATCGGCCAAAATAACTCTCTCAGTAAAGTGACTGAACGCAGGCTGGCCGACGATGGTGTTCGACTTCAGGCAGAAGAAAATGTATATATGTATATGTATATGTATGTATGTATGTATGTATGTATGGGTATATATATATATATATATATATAATATATACACAGACGGACCCAGACTTACGTAGCTCCGACATACGTAGATCCAGACTTATGTACAAAACTTCTTGTGCCACAACCACAACCACCACCACACCCACCCCTACTGCTGCCTCAATTGAATACGACAGTGACTCCAGTATCGATTATTAATTATTATTATGTTTTTATTAATTGTTATTAAAATTATTATTAATTATTATTATATCAATTATTATTATTGTGTATAAGGTATATAATAAAACATGGCTCCGAGTTACGTAAAAGTCGACTTACGCATAGGGTTGCGGAACTATCCACTTACGTAAGTCGGAGACTTTCTGTATGTGTGTGTGTGGGGGGGGGGGAGGCAGGGGATATCATCCAAAGACTTCAAGTGGTGCTTAAGGTTTTCATACAACATGACGTCTGGAAGGTCACGGGCTTTGGTATTTTTGACTTAAAGTATTTATTTACGGCAGTTTCGGTAAAATTATCTCCAAGACTAAGAAGTACAGCCGTTGTGGCTGATATTATCAACGGTACTATGCAGTCTTCATCCACTTGTCATATGCACTCCTTTTCCATGGCTAAATTTTCATACTTCTGAAGTTTCCGTGGTAACGGGTTTAATATTCTACTACAAGAGCTACTTTGGCTTCTCTAACAAGAAGAACTAGGTCTGATTCTTTTCAGTCACTAGTATTATCTACGACTATCAGCTTCTCGCAGTAAAATAAGTGGGTCTTATTTTAAAGTCTTGGATGTCGAATGAATATGGAGTGTGGTAAAAAGAAATATATATTTTGTAGTATTTGTTAAGTAATGTGTTGTTATTTATCCTGTGTTTTGGTCAGTTTGTGTCTATTCCTTTCCTTATGTGCATCAGTGTTGATTATGTAAATTGCTTTAGCCTGATGAGTCAGCACGTTAATAAATAATAATAATAATAATAATAATTATTATTATTATTATTATTATTGGATGTCTCGTAGGTTATTTTAGAGAGCGGTATGAAACTCAGAAGTTGTTTTGCATAGATAATATCATTATCATCATCATCATCATCATCATGGTGCTGCTGAGACAGTACATGTTCTTTTGCACTTCTTGTTATTTGTGTTTTTGTACTTGTGTTGTATTTGTCCTTCATTATTTGTGTTTGTTATGGTGCCTGTATTATTGGCCAATTGGCTATTTGCTCAGCACCTTAATAAAGAGAACTGAATTGTATTGAATTATTGTAATCAATTTTTATATGGGACTGTAATACAGACTTCGACAAGGGATCCAAATTTTATTCCAGCTAGAATTTCGCATGAAGATGTTAAGGACTGTATTTTGTACAACAATTTGTGCATCACTCCTTGCCACCACTAACATAATTATCATCACCAATATTATCCCACTTTCAACCAGTGTGATTGCTGCTTGACAAGTGACTTTTGTGCTGTAGTTACAGGGCCTCTTGACAGCTAACAGTCCGACAACAAAGCGTAAATGGGCTGACACTCCCCACTTAGCTTATATCAGCACAGTAAATTGCGACGTAATGGATGTGATATTTTGACAGATCTTCAGCACACTTTTAATGCAGTGAGAAATAATATCACAAGTAATTCTTGTGTTAAATTGACTTACTTCGGCGCAAATCCCTTCTTAAGATGGTTTGCTAGTATCATGGTGTGACGTGTCTTTGGAGGATGGCCTCCACATATGAGAGGCAGCTAAAGGCCATATTGATGTAGTTGAGAACAACAGAGTAAGTTTGAACCTTCAGCCAGGTTTGGACGTGAAATCTAAGAACGTCTCGCCGCGAAGGAAATAGCATGTTGTGAAATGTTATACAGTGCCTCTGGGCTGGATAGATTCTTTGATTATCTGATTCAAGAGAGGAACCAATGGCTGACCCTTGTACATAGGCCTATGTTAATTAAAATTCAGTTCTATAAAATATGACATTTTTTTTAGCTGAGAGATTTTATATTCCCAAGTCTGAAGTTTTTCCCAGGAAAAATGCTACATATTGTGAAAAGTCAGTTCGCTATGACATCACAAAATTTCATGAGGGGCGACTCCGAATTTAAAGATGTAGGAGAAAACAAGAATATTAGGACGAAGGAAGGAGTAAAGGAGAAATGAGTAAATGCTTGTGAACTGGATGGTTGTACGTTGACCTTTAAACATCATAAGTGTTTACAGTCAGAATTTGCTAATAGTCAAATGAGGCACTCAAGCTCCTCGAAACTTGTTTCACAGGAATATAGGGAGGAAGGAACTAGATTTATTAACATGATTATGAGGTACTTGTTCATGACCGTTACACATGGACCCCTATTCATTCGGGCCCGTGGTAGCTACTTAACAACTACAAAGGGCAATGACTTCTACACATTGGTGAAGATTTAAGAAAACCAAAAATCTCACCTAAATTCAGAAAAACAGAAGGTAATTTAACAACTGCAAGGAGCACAGGCATTATTACAAGCTTGTCAAGAATTTCTACGCCTTTTATTAATGTAAAAATTTTATTCATTTTTTTGTTATGCCTGTTTTACCGTGTATCCAAGTTTACGTAATAGTGTAACCAAGAAGGTATAAAATTTTATATTAAAATACACCTACTCTTTAATCCCCAAGAATTTCCGCCTTATCAACCAAATTACAGGAATCGCTGTAAATGGTATTTGGAGGAACTGAAGTCTTTATATTTCTTTAATCATAATACAAGCAATAAAAACAATAATAATACATCCTTACGTTAATTAAAAATGTACACAGTGTTCTGTCAAAGTTGCTAAAAATGACACATTACGTGATACAATTACATTAAGTCATACGTAGAATTTCAAAGTGTTTTTAAAACTTTTAAAGCCTAGTGGTTTCTATACGCACCGCCAGGTTTGTCATTATAAAGTTCTACTTTCTGCCCACAAAGTGCCTGTGTGTTTTTTGAATGATTCTTAGAACAAGGAATTAATTAACTTATCGGTTTTTGTAACCGAGGCAGAGTGTGTTTACTGCGAGGTACGAACTGAACCTTTAAATATATTTCAGGTTCACCTTAGTCTTTAAATGGCTAAATATGAATCAGTCTCTATATGCTTGCACGTAATACAAAGATGCTATTACTGTCCTTACTTAGTTTAATTAATCAATCAATCAAACGTAAGTCTTAAAATTACTTTTGTCAATGTCATCGATATTATCACGAAATATGGATAATCCTGGATTGTGAACACATGTCAAACAGAGAAGAGGGATGCTACAAATACGGATGTGGGGTCCTTAGTCATATTTGGCACAGAATTATTTTAGGTACGTATACCACCCATCGAATTATTGTCCAAGTTTATAAGCTTTAGCTGAAAATATATTACCGAAATTTTCTTTTGCTGCTTACCTTTTTAATTAAATGTACGATAAGATTATTTAACGTGACACACGGAGTAGAAAAACTGCCCAGGTTTGTAGAATTCTGTTCTTCTTGCTACTGAGAATATACAATCCGCATTTACGTGTGAAAACGTGAAACATGAAAGAAAGTGTGCCGATATTTTGTGCTCTTGTTATTTATTTTATGGCACAGTATAGGGATTATATACATATGGTCACTTTTGACACGAATAGATACACGCAGGTAAAAGGAACAAAGAATGTCTTTCAGAACTACATAGTTTCTGGCCTTGTCCATCATATAGTATTGCGAAAATACAAAACATAACAGATTTTTAACAAAAAATAATAATTTTGAAAATGATCGCAGTAATAATGTTGACAGATTTTTATCTCCTGTTGACTGAACCTGATCTTAGGTTTATTATTTAATGTGACAACGGAATTAATATGTGTGGTCCAAAGACTGCGAGTAGCTCCATCTAGCGGGCCAACCTGAGTACGTGCCTTCATGATGTCCTACATGACGACGGAAACATCCATTTCCCAAAGTGTTGTCTTTATTCTTTGTATTTTTGGAAAATAAAAGATTGACAAAGTCTATAAAGCAAGCAGTTCTAAATGTATAATCAATATGCCATCGTCTGAAAGCTGTAGCATTGAAAGAATGCACTGCGCAGCCTGACAACGATTATTCTTTTCTCACAAGTGTGACACAGCCACCAGCTACTCTAAGAGGGCCTTATTATGTTCTTTTTCAATTCCTTTAGGCACATTCCTGGATAAAGTTCCGAAATCTTCCAAAATACATTTCCCATAATTCATTATTTATGAGCGCTATCAACAGACATTAGCCCAAGAAAAATTGGATCTTCAAAATTTTGATGACGCAAATTGTAATTATTTCCAATTCTGCATAAAACCAAGATCTACAAGAAGTTTTGTAAAGAACTTATGGGACCTACTCTCCTTCTTTCATATTATTGCAGCCATATGTAAAAATTATGAAGAATTCTAAACTTATTTTTGGCAAAATGTAGTGACACATAAATATTACACTATTTATACTAGGTGTATTTCCGCTGGATTAAACATCCTCCACTGCAACTGTTTTTAAACTTATTAGCATATTAAAACTCACATCAATTTTTTTTGTTGAGTTTACTTTTTCCCTTAAATAAAGGTTTATTTTCACCTAGTGTTCTTCGACAGTTTAATGCTTGTTATTATCAAATGGAAATACAAATATACATATATATATCGCCCAGCTGCCATGTTAATGCCCTAAATATTTCCTGCACAGGCGCATCACAGGGAAAAACACTTTCTTTGAATTATGAGATGATATCGTGTGCACAAAACACGTGACTTAGCACGAAGTACTGCGGAGGACTGAATATAATAAGATCTGTGTGCGTTACCGTATATCTACCACAACAAAAGAGGACATCTTCCACTTATCGACCAAAGAAAGAGAGGATTTATAAGCGAAAAATGAGGTTAAGAGGGAGATATAAAAATAGTCACAAAGTTAGTAAGTGAAAGTCCCTCTTACAATTTTACTGCTAGTAGTTATTTAATTTCATGTTTAGGAAATTCAGCATTGAGACTTTTTAAGCATGTTCTTCACTGAGTTTAAATTTCAGAATTTTTGGGCCGAAGTTTTTATAGACATTCCGAAGTTCAAAAGCGTAAATCATGTGTTGTTGTATATTCGGACAGTGTAATATAATATAATAATTATGCACTTCGTAAGAAAGGAGTATTTTTTTAAATTTAGTACCATTAAAGTACGCAAAATCTTTAAGAAATCACAAATAATAAAAAAACCCAGACATTTATACAAACTTATAAAACCAGACCGGAAGAAACTTTTTGGTTAAAGAAATGGATATGTCCCGAGAAAAGACGAAGTATAATAGTAGTATTTAACTGGACTCTTGGTAGCAGTAGAAGTGCTCCAAAATCCATTCAAATCACGTCCTCGCAACTCGAGTATCTTAAAGGAGTGTATAAATTCCCTCTTTACAGTGTTATTCGCTTCTCCCTCGTTTCTCTCCGTGTGTAGTGTGGTTGTTACGACAATAAACGCGTTACATGATAACTTAAGGGATTTGTATATTCTTACGAATACCGTTGTTCTGCGGCTTTGAATATTTCAGCTTATAAATTTACCACTATGAGGAGTCATGTCGGTAAACAATAACAAAAATCGGTCAACGGAAACATAAAATTACATGCACAAAAATTTCGTAATAAATAAGCAAATTTGTTATTTCAGTAGACGGATTTATGACAAAAATATCCAGCGCGAATTACAATCACTTTGATTAGAACAACATAAAAGACAAAGTCTCATTCCATGCCATGATTACGTTAATCAGAATTACGTACGTACAACGATAGACAGCGGGATAAGTCTTACACATTGGTCACGTTGTAAACGTCAAACAAAACCTTTTCTGTGTAATTTTAAGGTATAAGAAAGAAATCTAAACTTTGAAGCAGTCGAATTAGAGCATAGTATGCCTTTTTTATTTTTTCGTTCTTCCTTCCCCCCCTCTCTCCCCCCCCCCCCCATCCCCGCCGAAGGAAATCGACCTGACAAAATGTCTAAGTTACTGCATTTCTGTTGAACATAAATTAAAGAAAGTTTCATTAAGCCGGTTTTATAGGAGACAGGTTCGTATATTTAAATGCGTATTATATATTACATAGTAATTTATTGTTATATATTAAGTGTAAGCAAGGGCCTGTGTAGCATAAATATCTCCACGGTGAATGTAATGCCTACCTCCCTATCATATAGAGTTTAGTTCTATATATCTAGTATTATTTTGTTATTTTTTGTAATTTTTGCAGGGCTTTGGCCTTTCATTTTATTACACATTATTCGTACATTAAATTTGTTGGATATACTCAAAGTTTACATCGTCGCCATGTTTGTTGTTGTCTACTTAAAATAATATTTTATAAGTACCATTATGGTCAATCTCCGTAGAAAATTTAAAAAACGTTCCTCCAATGTTTCATTACTTAGGGTCATCCTTCTTACCTTATGTTATACGAAAATATTATTTAAGAAAAGTTGCATATTTTAAGGTTTATTAGCATGGGCAATTTTAAGACTGGAAGTTAAGTGTCCCTATGTTGCTTCCGCCTAAAAACCTGTTGCGTCCGCCATATTGTTATTACTTATTACAGGAAATTGAAAGGCAAGAATTTGGAATTTCTTCAAATGGCATAATGTTCAGTCAAGTCTAGACACACAAAGGCAGCATAATAATCTAAAAAGGCTAATTTTGTACGAGTAAGAAGGAATTGTCCTAAAACTAAAAATGTTTCAGGTTTATTCTGTATGAACACTTGGAACTACAAAGGTTTCATTTTGTAATGCACGGAAATGCCTATTTAATGGTGGAAAGAAATGTTATGTACACATAACAGTAACATTATTTCCCGTATGTAAATAACAGACTTCTTTCAAGCATTTATGCAGCCACGCATTAGTTTCTTGAACCCTCTTTGTTTCAAACCTAACAGCTACGGCGAAATGGCCAGGTTTATTGTGCGTCATCGCCTGAAAAACAGAGGCGGTCCTTTTATGCTGCAATTATACGTTGGCACAGAAAGTTCTTGTGCGTTAACTGACAAGAGAACTGAGGGACAGCAAATTTCTGAATCCTCATTAAAGCAATCACGCTAAAACAACATTATCAGCTACCCTGAAAATCGTCTGTATCTGACTACACATGCCGAGGACTTATATTTCTACTCTGATGATATGTTTGGAGTGTTTGCCAAGATTTATTACTTTAAATTCAGGAACATGGTAGTCCCACCTGATTGGGAACCAAACAGAAATAGGTTTTACTCTAACGGATGCATGTCCTACTAGTTTCTGCACTGTGAAGTGTTAAAACCGCTTGTACTTTCAGAAAGACCTGTACTTACTTATCTTCCAACATAAAAACGACTTCCTCTTCATTAGTATCAGTGATTCTTAAATTAAATACCTTTAAGCTGGTCGTAAAATTCACAAATATTGAATCACACTTCAATTTTAGATTGTTCCCATGAGGACAATTTTGGATTAGGGCTAAATGTTGAAAAGAATAATCAAACGATCAGCTACTTCGCGTTTTAGACTTGATTCTTGAAAGTGTCTAGTATATTAACCCTTTATAAAGCCCAATGACATATATATGTAACACCAGTTTTGACATTGAAAGAACGTCTATGCTCTGCACACATAGTGTATTTACGTGTCGTATAGATTTCAGAAGAAGCAATGGCTTTTTCCGTATACAATGTTGACTGACTGGTTTCTATTACCGAGATGGCGAGTGTTTTCTGTGAGGTACGGACTGAATCTTTAAATAGCAATTTTGTCTTTAAAGTTTTAGGCATTTTTAGACCTGACATCTTGAAAAACATAAAAATACTACCAGATTCTTCTCCGATTTCAGGCTTTAATTCGCTACTATTATTTGCGCACAAATATCTTTTTTTTTCAGTTCATACAGCCGCATTAAACGGGTTTTCACTACTTATTTCATGCAGTTATTTATTTGAAAATTTTGTACCCTAAGAAAAAATATACTCATATTGAAGTGCTAGAAAAATATAGTTTAAAGCATTGGTGCCATAAATATTTTTTTGGAAACTTTTATTCCTAAATCTTAATTCCGTAATTGTGATAAAGCCAGAGAAATTTACTGGAAGCTGAAACTTAGGCCTATGTAAAGACGAAGTCAACTCAATCATCATGTGGGGAATGATGGTGAAAATCCACGCGTTCTTAACCTCGACGTTAGGTGTATGGACCCTGTCACTTTTATGCTCGTTTTATGCATATATATTCATAGGCCTGTATTTATGTGTGTGTACTGCTGTTGACACTATATGAACAGCTATAATTCCGTAACAAAACCACTGTCCATTTCTTGCTGAAGGTTAGAACGTGACAAGCCGTAGAATTATGACAAGGCACTTGCTGTGTTGAAGTGACCTTCAACACAGCAAACGTTGGAAGAACTCAACCTTTCTCTGGGTTGTGGAAATCACTTTGAAAGAAACTTGTGGTTTTCTTAGTGCG
Organism: Reticulitermes speratus; assembly: GCA_021186555.1. Lineage (NCBI taxonomy): Eukaryota > Metazoa > Arthropoda > Insecta > Blattodea > Rhinotermitidae > Reticulitermes > Reticulitermes speratus. The sequence goes on from JAJKFL010000004.1 coordinate 25,169,748, forward strand.
AAAGAACGCCCGCGTTGTAAGAAGGAACTACTCCGTTATGTCATGCACAAGGCAGAATTGACTATCATATTGCCTTTTGCTGTAGATGCCATTAACTTTCTTGTCCATTCACCGCTAATGCGTTGCGTCATTACTTCATTTTCAAACTTGTGGCCGTATTATTTGCTGCAGATATCAATGGAAACTGAACACTGGAATGGCATTCCAGAAGAAGAGAAAAACTGACTCAAGACATAGACAGAGAAGCTATGGGACATGACGAGTGTGAGATTATAGAAAACAACAGAAGAAGGTGTTAATCATACGAATGAAGCAGTTATTATGTGAGTAAAACTATAAAAGAAATTGATGATAGGAGTGAAGAAGAAAACGTAAAATGTTTCAAGTACAGAGAACACGAGAGCAATCCGTGTGACAAGAAGACAGAAGGAAACGTTCAGAACTTTTAAGAATACATTGGAAGGGTTTAGGACTGCGGTTAAGTGAAGGGTTCAGGGTCCGGCTCTTAGTGCGGCAGACTTAATGAACTCCAGTGGAAAAAACGCGGAAGGATAAACCAAAGAGATATTTTATGAGATCTGCGCTCTTCTGGGATATTATGCAGGGTCGAGTGGTAATCATTTAAGACGTTTCGAGACGACGTATCGGTCCTATCTTCAAGGGTCAAGATTGGACTTTTTGACCTTGGAAGATGGGACCATATGTTGTCCCGAAACATCGGTAAAGGATTACCACTCGACGCTGCGTAGTATCCAGAAGAGGGCAGATCTCATCAACATCGCGACGGAAGCCTGAAACCACGAAAGAGGAATTCCATTTCTTTTGCCTGTAAAGATTTGTTAATATTTTGCTGGTTTGACATTTCCTTTTAGTGTAATTTCTGCAATATTTATGTGGCGTTTCTGACTTGCATTTTTGGGTGCCAGATTCAATAATTCATTATTCATTTTCAACCAATTATTTGACGTCAAACATTCTGAATTATTGACAGAGAAATGTGGAGTTACGTAGCTGTGTACGCCATGAATGTACAAGGGGAAGTGGAACTATAGCTCCGCTCATTTTAATCTTGACACTAATGGAGGTCAGTGTTTAGCTTCATGCTCCGGCCGCTTTATCCCCGAGGAAGTAATCCCTGTACGCTTTGAATAGGAGGCTGTGTGGGCCCCAGAACCTCTTTGGAGAGGTAAGATGTCTATTGTACCGGTCTGTAATCGAAAACCCCTCTTATGTTGCAAACATTTTTAGGTTTTTTTAACGACAATGTCAACTGCTAAGACTGCTTGAAGTCAGTGATGCGTGAATGAGTAGGGAGCACTGGTTAAATGATGCTGACACAGGAAAGCAAATTACTCAGAGAAATTCTGTCCCGTTGTCACTTTTTCAGCCACAAATCCAACGTGGACAAGACTGGAATCAAATCCGTGAACTCGGCGGTGAGAGGTCGGCTACTAAACACCTGAGGCAAGGTCTTCAATCGGTAGCCTAGCCGCTATATCGACTACTTTTCGGCAGCGTCATTAAATAAAACAAACACAAACACAAAATCTGCTATTAATTAGATGTGTCAATAAGCAATCGAAGTTCTTGGAGGATGCAGAATCTCACAGATAGCATTGGGAAACTCTTTATACTACAAGCTGCACTTCTGTTCAGATTTCATCACACTAGCTAATGTGATACAGTACATGATTTTTTTCACCGCGAGAAAATTGTAAACGTGTGTACGAATTTGGTATGGGATCACCATGCTGATCAGGTTAGCTCGTAACGTTGAACTAGGCTTCAAAAGCACAGTGTGGCCTGAGATAAAGCAGCAGAAGTAGTAGGATGACAGTGGCCTCAACCGTAGAGTTATGAGCCGTGTTAACAAATTTTCGGGTGTGATTATATGTAGGTAGCGCAACTTTATACGAAATTAGACTACAAGTTAAAAAGTTAGTTAAATTTCATCTACATGAACTAGAGATGGCAAATTCCAATTCCTCTGCAGGTTTTGACATACGCCTGCATTTTATATTTTGTAGCATCCTCGTTCCGCAATGTCGTGTAAATCGTGTTAAAAAAAGGCCAAAGAATTGTTTATAATTGTTTATTTAATTATGGATCAAGAAAGACGAAAGAGGCGTAAACGTAAAAAAAAAAAATAATTTCCTTTCTGTGACCTGGCAATTTAGAAAAGAAAATTACATAACCTGTCAAAAATTTATATTTTTGTTGTCGCAAATTATCTTTGATTACTTGTTGGCATTAAGTGATTGATAAATTGCTGCGTGTTGTAATTTACTTATTGACTGAAATATTCCAAAGATTTTTATTTCTCAAAATTTTTATTTCTTTATGTATGTTTTAAGTTCAAAAATTTCTAAAAACTTATCGATTCTTTACTGCATTTCAATTGGATTTTCTTTGGATGTATATGAATTCAGATCTACCACTAACAATTCATATGTTTACTAAAGCCCACTAGGATCTTACATTTTGCGAAAGTATACACGTATAAGAGCGACTTACTACAGGCTGTATGTTTCGCGTTTAAACCAGGTGGTGGCAAAATTTTTCTATTCTCCACACACGTACATATCGGCCCTGGGAACCACCCAGCCTCCTGTACAATGGGTATCGGGGCTGTTTCCTTGGGGTAAAACCGCCGGGGCGTGGTGCATACTATCTACTCCCATTTAACTCCAAGGTTGAGAATGTGTGGTGCTGTACCTCTGCTTCCCCTCTGTGCTTCATGGTATGTCAAGATGTGACCTTTGCCTTTTTTACACGTATAAGAAAATATCATTTTGAGATTTGAGGTTTGCATATTGGTAAATATTTATATTATGGCATTCTATGTCATGACATAGTCTGGTAGATAATTATTATAATTTCAGATAAACGTACTGTCATTGTCCTGAAGCTAGTGAACAGAGAGGCAGCTGTTTCTCTGAAATTTTGGCATTAGTCACCTTCTAGATTACACGGAGCCCTAGGCCACGATTACCATAACGAAAGTTAGTAAATTTTATATCCCAGAACTGAAAACCCAAAAGTGTTATCTCTGATAGTATTGCGCATTTTAAACTCTGGGTACAGTATGGACAATGGCCTCAGATGTGTGGTAATAGCCACTTCACAACTCGTTGATGTAGCGGTCTCTGCTGACCTGACGTAACGGTGGTTAGTCTTCTGAACACACAGAGCAGAAATGTGTTTCCTTTAACCGTTGGTGACGCTGGGATTGAAATGATGACCAGCACAGTTTAAATAATAGCTGTTCGGTAGAAGTTTATTTTTTTCTTATCGAACATCCAACACCTGCGGTACATTAGGCCATTTTAAGACATTTTAAACGTGAATGTATAACGGAAACTAAATTACTTTCATAAGAATTGACATTTCCCTGTTATTAAACTACTCTTCCTTAAGCACAATAGACATTTTCTTAAATTGGACAGCTTAACTAAAAGTTTTGAAATGTATTCTGTGAAGATATTTTCAATTCATATAAGCCTAATTCAGCAGGTTTAATGTTATTAATTGTGGACAACCACTGTAGTCAGAGCATGGGACTTCTGATTTTCAAATAAACAACACTTTTACTTGGCAAGATGTTAATTCAGTTTGGGAATGATAAAATTTTTAAACGTTTTATCATGTATTTTTGACACATGTATTTTAACATTATAACTGCACATGTATAACATAATTAACCACTACTCTTTCCTTGTTAACCAACTTCCTGACAATGGTCAAGGTAGGCCGAAATATCTGTTGTATTTATGTCATGTATTTATAAACTATTGTCATTTTATTATTGTGCAGTTGTTGGAATAATACTGTGAAGTACTTTAAAGCATGGAACAGGGATAATTTTGAATATAAAAATGGATTTTATGTTGTTATATGTTTTAACGCTCATATCTGCTACAATAATTTAATAAAATATAAAATATGAAAGAAAGTAATTTTTGATCTGTATGCTGTTACACGATAAATGAAAATTATCATCAACAAGAAATTATAATTTAAAGAATTTTATTTGAAAGAAGTATATGTAACTCGATTTCACCGTCCCATTATTTAAAAAAAAAAATTGATCTGTAATATTTCTTACTGAATAGGTACAGATAATGCTGAAATGTAGGGGAAGTATAAACGTCTTAATCTAATTTAAGTAACTGCCCTTTAAATAGACGAACAAAACATAGCTTATGGGAAATCGTTGCTTGACTGCAAAAATTAAGTTCCTTTGACTAGGAGAAGAGATTAACAATATCACTTGCAGTTTTGAAATAAATATTTTCATTGACACGAAACTAAAATTTATAACATTATTCTTTCGTCATGTTTCACCGATTATATTTTAATATCCAGAGTGAGAAGACAAATAATAAAAACTACTGTATGACGCAGTAACATACGATCTAATTGTATCCATATATGATTCTAATTTGGACAAAGCAGGCGTCATAGGAAGGAGAATGATCGTGATTATGCCACTTTTATACTGATCTGCATGTGCCCAGCGATCTCATGTTACCTCCATATTGCCTCCTCGTGAGGTAAACTGTGAAGAGTTCAAATCGTGTCATGAACCCGCAGAGAGCAACACCCGACTGTGCAAATTTACAGTAATCCTGCATCACACCCTAAAGTTCGGTTTGTCCAAATTTGATAGGACTTCTATATAAAATTCTTGTTTCCATGGTGACTATGCAGATTCTGAAAATGTAGTTCTAAAAGAGACAACAAGATGATAAACAGTAAAACTCTTCAACATTTCAAAGTAAGAAGGTTATAAGTTAAAGACAGTGTTGTGTTTGTTCTGAGTTTTTGCACCATGCCTTTTCGAAAAAAAAATCCTGATATTTAGAAATAACTTAAGTCTGCAACAATATTTACTGGCATTTGAAAACAACTTAAATTCTGCAACAATAACGTCCAAATATTTAGAAATAGCAAATTCTGCAACAATAACGTCCAAATATTTAGAAATAACAAATTCTGCAACAATAACGTCCAAATATTTAGAAATAACTTACAGTCTGCAACAGTAACTTTCCGGCTTTTATAAATATCTTAAAGTTTGCAACAATAACTTCTCGGCATTTAGAAATAAGTAACTTAGTCTGCTACAATAAATGACAGTCTACAACAACAACTTACAGCCCGCAACAGTGACTTTTACCTAAATGTTGTAAGCTTCCTCCAAAACAAGAAGAGAACAAAAATAAACAAAATTAAATGTACTTCTGTAAAATTATAATGTAAATTATTCATGCCTACTATACTTTCTAAGATTTAATAATTTAGTAGAGCATAATTCCATGTTGAGAAGGTAATAGTTGCTCAGCTGGCCAGATTTCTTTACCTTTCATAGAATATAAAGCTTCAGTACGAAATTCACATAAGCAGCTTCTTTTCCCTGTCCTGAGCCAAAGTATTCCGTCCGCGTCCTCTCACTTTACTTCTCTAAGATAAATAGTATCAACCCATACACATGTTATCATCTCTTCCTATAGAATACGATTTTAAATATCGGAAGACACTGCCTACTAACCCGGCTCCATGCCGCTTTCATTGTGCTCTATAATTCCTCTTCACTGCCCTCCCGAAAATAGAAATTTTTTATATGAAACTCCTTTTTACGCGACCAAAAAACATGTGGCATAAAAGGCTCCAAGATTCCACAACAACAAATTACGGCGAGAAACAATATTTGCACGAGCTTGACAAAGATGCATAAGCTTGTGGCTTATAATTGTATGACACTTGAAATGAAATCGTTGTCATAGACTAGCAGATATCTGTCATGTTGTAGATCTTGCTTCGGAATGGAAAAGCATTCGGAGAAAAATTGCATTATTAGAAGATATGAGAGAGGCTTACACACTTATAATATATTTCTTTTACACTGTGCACATTCATGGCCAGGTAAAGGTACGTATCAACCCCTAGTAGGCCTGTGCGTACACATAATTCATTTGTGAATAATCGCAAAATTCGCTTGATAAAATATAAATTACATAAGATTTTTTGACGGATAATTTATTCACGGGTATAAGGACATTAATATACGTATGTCGACTGTACATCATATTACTTCAAAGTATCTCTTTTGTGGCCTGAAATTTAAGAAATAAACTGAGAAATGCCAGTTCTGCGCCTTAAGGTGTAAGGAATGACGTGTTTTCCAAAGCCTTCTTCCTTTCCGATTTGCCTGCTCGCATTAAAGGAATGACAACCATAATCCGTACGTGCGTCTCTGATCCCTTTTGTGTAACCTGTTGAAGACTGAGGATGAAAGGGGGCGTGCGTTGAAAAATACCAGGAAAATCATCATTACATTGTAACTGCTTAGGGAGCTAACACGCTAATTAACACGCCCCTTTCTGTACCTTACTCCTTCACTTTTGTTTTGTTCGCCTCGTAAATCTCAACTTCCTCTTTAATGTGAAGCACTAACGGGTCCTCTTTGTTATACACGCGAATCCTGCAGTCATGCCAAGACTTAAGCTACGTGGGAAAATTATTTTTCAGTGAGTGCATTCAGCAGTCTTCCGAGTTGAATACAAGCTGTTGTCAAGCTGTAGAACCTACGAGTAACAAATCTTGAAAAACTTTAATTTTAAATGATCCATAACCGTGCCTTGAACAGTTAGATGTGGTAACTAAAACCAACAAATTCACACAAGTTTATGAAAACATATTTAAAACGTAGTAATACCTCCTACATGTTTCGGCCACTCACGTTGCCATTCTTAGGAACATTGAGATGTTACAATAATTTGTGAACCAATGCACACGCAAAATACTACATATTAAAATCACATGGTTTAAAATAGGCATTACAGTTTAAAATACAGATAAAAGTTTAATTCTGGTATGTAACAAATGATGTATGTAGATAGTGGTGACATACATGCTATCTACATACGTTATTTGTTACATACCAGAATTAAACTTTTATGTGTATTTTAAACTGTAATACGTATTTTAAACCATGTAATTTTGGTATGTAGTATTTTACATATGCATTGGTTCACAAACTCTTGTAACAATTCGATGTATTTATTCTTCGTAACGCACCTACCTGAGGATGGCAACGTGAGTGGCCGAAACATGTAGCAAGCATTACTACTTTTATATTTTCATAGACTTCTGTGCATTCGTTCGTTTTATTTACCATATCTTGAAATACTTATTTGTAGACGTTATTTGATTCCAAGAAAGAAAAAGTTAAGTACTTACTGAATAATGTCACTGATATTACGTTAAGTGTTTAGTAATGCTGATAGCGTTAAATTGTAACTTTAATGCGCAATAAGATGAAAGGGCCTATAATGTATTAAGTAGCTTACATACGTGGGTGAGACGAGAAAAGCCCCAAAACTTTAACCGGAAACCCTGAAGAATTGAGGCTTCCTGGAGGAACTAGGGATACATAGAAAGTTAATACACGTATGTAATGGACGTAAAAGAAATAGGATATTACAGTGTGGAATGCATTCGTATAACTTTTTATGGGTGGAAACCGTGATAAACCACCCGATTCCATAAAAGGTTGGTAGGTTTTTGAGTGGCTGAGAGATCGTCAGATGCTGAAGAAGTGCCATGCTCCACGCCGTTAAATAAGTCATGAGTTCTGAAGCTTGTTAAAGTACCAAATGACTCGGTTTAATCTCCAGTCATTCGTCATCGAGATATACACTTCTGGAAACATTTATAGGTACACAGATATAGTAATATTATACATTGTAAGAGCCCTAACAGGAACTGTGAGCAAAAGACCGGCTGCATATGTCTTTGTGCTTCATCACCGAAAAATTAACTGCATAGAATAAAGTTAATATTCTCTTAGCTGGCAAAAATCCCTTTGGTAATTTATGGACCCGAAGATTCGTGATCTTTTCTAAGGTAGTTCATTCCCGCACATGAAACCACATACTGTTTTTTCAAAAATTATTTTTAACATTGTTCTCCGAGCGACTCATCTAGCCTACTTCTACCCATCCAACTAAAATTTATACATTCATATTCCCCCCAGAAGGGGCATAGCTGAAGGGTGGGGGGGCAGTGGTGCAGCCGCCCCGGATGGCACAGTCCAAGAGGCGGCAAAATGGATATTTTAAATAAAAAAATGTTTTTCTGCGCTTAACGAGTTTTAGAATGTCGAGCGAAATGAAAGTAAATTTAATCAATAATTTCTATTTCTTTCTCTTTTTCTCTTTCTTTATTTCTTTCTTAGTCTGACATCTTCTAGCTGCTCATTACAGGTGTAGAGGCTTATTGTTGCACTTGATCACACTCAATGACACATACACACACACACACACTCGGTAGGACTCTGGATGAGTGATCAGCCCGACGCGGAGACCTCTATCTGACAACACACAGCATTCACAACAGACAGACATCCATGTCCCCGGTGGGATTCGAAGTTGCAATCCCAGCAAGCGAGCGGCCGCAGACCTACGCCTCAGACCTATCGGCCACCGGAATCGGTATTTCTATTTCTTAAATTCATGATTTCTGTTGGAGGCGGCCATTGTCGTTACTCGCCCCTGGCGTTAAAAGCCTAGATACGCCACTACCCCCTAGTTATGCTACATATTCCGCCAAACTCATCCTCCTTTATTAGATCATTTTAATAATAATTTTATTGCTGATAGTTGGAAGTTACAAGGATTCTTCTTGTGAAGTTTAAACTTTCTGCTTACTTCCTCATGGTTTCAGATATTAATTAATATGACTATATTATCATTCTTGAGGTAAGTGACAATGATGCTTGTGTAGGAATGTCGCAGTTAGGAAGGCAGAAGTTTAAATTGCATACAGGAGTTTTTGCGAAGCTGGAATGTGGCTGACTTATACCACTTTTAACCCAAGTTTCGTCGCTTCGTGTGTGTACATCATTATTACGGAGAGCCAGTGTCGATGGTTGTGTATCACGTCCCGAGTCATCGTACTTCTGAACTCTTGACAAGAAACGTCAATAAACGTATTCGAACCGACCTAAAGCGAAAGGGAAGCGTTGACATTGTCCAACGATGAAACTCTATTACTTGCGTGGAGTCTTTAAAGTACCCTGACATCCGTTTATTATTATTATTATTATTATTTTTTTTTTTAGTCGTCCTCTTCTACCTACTCCGGTTTCCCGTTTCAGTGTCGAGGTTGTAATTCCTTTTGATCATACACATTAGACACACCACAGTCGGTAGGACTCCTCTGGACGAGGGATCGACTCGTCGCAGAGGCCTCTACCTGACAACACACAACACTCACAATAGACAAACATCCATGCCCCCGGTGGGATTCGAACCCACGATCCTAGCAAGCGAGCGGCCGAAGACCCACGCCTTAGACCGCAAGGCCACTGGATCAGCTACATCCGTTTATTACGGGGAAGATATCCTAACAACCGTAAAGATTAGAAAACTCTTGAAGCACAAATGTGCATTCCGAAGCTTTAATCGTAAGTTAATAGAAGTGTATGTAGAGATTTTAGCTAATTAATGGGATAAAAAGTACTTACTATGAAGACCTATCCGCTTGTGGCTTTCTATAGCGTGCTGTATAAATCACTGGTTTCCAAATTGTGTTTCGCGGGCGACTTTTGCTTCTTAATGAAATTGGCTTACACAATTGATAATTTTTTTATCGCATTTTTTATTTCTCTTCCCACCTTTGTGTGTAATAGGCGATGGGCTTATCTTTAGTGTAAATAATCGATAATAAAAAATTTGTTTTCCATAAATGTGCTTAAAAATTTTACATTTTAAATTAACTTTTGTGTCAAACTGTATTTCATTCCTGCACGAATCAGTGTACTTTCACCGTAGATGAATTCCGCGAAGATTCAGATATAGTCACAAGAGTTCTAAAGCTATCAGAAGTCTGAAGACAACTGTTACAGATGAACTAATGCAAGCTGCCGGCACCCCCCCCCCCACCCCCCACATACACACCTATATTTACATGAGTAAAATATGGCATATCATCTTTTGATATTAATTCGTTAGGTCTATATTCCTCTGCTAAGACAACCGCTCTCTTTATCGTGAGGTATATAAGTGAATACTAAACATGAGAAGAAGAAAGTTTTCGTCATATCACAAATACTAATGTTCCTTTAGAGTATTTATCACTACACGTAAGACCACACCTTGGCACAAGCAGTAGGGCCATAATCGATTTACATAGTGCTTATATAACTTCGGGGCTACTGTCCCCCTAATTATGTATTTATAGGTGTGGCACTCGTCTTGGACCCTGTTTTTCTTAAAATAGAACAGACTGGTAAAATGAAATGGCCTCCTAATTATTGCAGTCTGATAGATGGGCATGTTTCTGTTGTCATAGTTTTTACAGACAGTGTCTTTCTTCGGCAGCCATACTCTTCATATAAACTGTATGAAACTGATGAATTTGGTTATTTATTGCGTCATACATCCCTAAAACTCACACTTATTGCTTTTAACTAAACTGCATACGAACAGAATCTTTGATGTTGACGTTAAGACCCTTATGTTTCCTGCCCCCCCCCCCCCCACAAATTTATTAACTGAGAAGTGGCTCAAAACGAGTGTTTAAACATGTGGATACACGAGAAAAGGATTTCATTCCTGGCGTTTAATACAAAAAGCTTCAGGCAAGGAAGTCTTGACAATCCGTTAGGAAGGCGAAAGCATCTGTTGTATTAATTTACACTACACTTTGCAGCAGGACAACAGACTGCTGTATTGCCGACTTCAGATTAGGAGCATTTTGTGTTGGATTTCTGAGCAGACTCATACGTTCTTGATTATCTAGCTTCGAATAATTTATGATAATCTGAGATTAAAGCACTTTGACTGATAGAGTAGGAAATTATCATTGTCTACTCCAGACTAATTTCCGTATTCACCTGAAACGACGGAGGAAGGTCACTGAGTGTCATAATATGCAGTTATCGCAGAGAGGTTATAAACGGGTACTTCACGATTGTCACATGTGTTGATGCTGAGCTGGTCTGTTCTGTATACATTGTTATTTCTCTACGTTAAGATTTCGCAAATATCTTTAAGTTAATGTCTACAAAAATAATGAAGGGTGCTATTAAGCTTTATGTAATCCATGACCGTGCATTATTCGAGTATATACAATAATGACACCAAAAAAGTGATATAAGTATATTAACATTTATTTTTATAAACAATGAACTCCCACATTTTCCGGCCAACCATGTGGCCATCTTCAGGGAGATCATACAAAACTTATAACTGCCCAAGAGGCAAGAAAGGTATATTCATACAAAATCCCTGAAGATGGCCACATTGTTGCCCGAAACATGTAGGATTTCGTTGTGTATATAAACTATTTTAATATACTGATGTGCATTTGTTGAGACCATTATTGTACATAGGTGCTATTAGATTTGTCATTATGCAATTGTTACCACCATTCATTTCTAAAAGAACTCCTCGTTTTCTTTCAGTACGTCATATCTAAAGAGTAGAGGTTTTATTAATTTAAGGCTACTTTTTGTTCTAATCAGATAATGCAGATACATATTACACTTCATTACGTATTCATCTTTATTATAAAAGTGCGCACCCAAAGCGGGGGAAGGTTGCAGGGATGCAGCATCTCCAAATCGAAATTAAAGAAAAAACAGGTTTTGTAGACAAGATGGTATCAAACGTTTTACGCGATTTACTCTTCAGCCGAAATCAACCACTGAAATCAGGTGACAACTAGTATATTGGAATTTTAAATTAAAATTAAAACCAACTTGATGCACACTCACTATTAAAAACTTTAATAGTAGATTAATTAACCCGACATGTTTCTGTCAGGTACCTGACCATCTTCAGGGGTATACTACATTAAATTGCGTAGTCCATATGTAAAACACACATAAGATAATAATGAGTGTGCATCAAGTTGGTTTTAATTTTAATTTATACAAGATGCACGGTGAATACAATATTAAATAGTATATTGGAATTTTAAAAAATAAAATAAACTTAGGAAGCCTCAGATGAACTTGAAAAAAAAAAACAAGCAGATTAGACCTTGTGATTTAAGTTAAGTGAGTCATGGAGCATGTAGTTGCATTTATACGTACATAAATGCAGTTGGAAAGAATGTTGTGTTACTGTTATATTTAAGAAATGATTTTTGTAACATACTTTTAAAGTCAAACATAAATTATGTACAGCCTCAGGGTCAGCCACCCCCTCCCCCCAATAAAAAATTATGGGTGCGCGCTTGTTATTATGCAAATTTTGCGCAACAGTAAAAATGCCTCTTTATAAAACGTCCGATGATAATTCATCATACTTTTGGAGCAGTATTCAGATTGGCTTCGTGAAGTAGACAGTATTCTGAGAATTTGATTGTCGCTCAATAGTGTTCACAAGGTCCCATTTTGGAACCTATCCTGAACTACAAGAGTTGGTCGACAAGGTCCCACTCTATTTTATCCTCCTCCATCTACTTTCGTGTCTTCCAATTCAGCCCCTTCTTTCGAGTTTCTACTGTCCCGTTCTTAATCCCAAAGTAGAAACAAGTAATCGGCAGAAATACTCTTAGCCTCCGATACTATGTTAGTCAGTCATCTGATTCACGCTCTGTAGTCTTTGTCTCCGGAGGACAGAGCACCGGTTATGGCTGTTGGAGAATACTGGCTCTTTCCCAGAGAGTTTTTAAACTGGCAGAGAAACTACGCCTTTATGAAAAAAGTAATGGCATTCCGCCTCAAAATATTTGTACAATTTGAAAATCTTAGTGTCAATTGTTCCGTTGATTTGGGTCCCGCTTTTTTTTGTCTACAGCTGTAATCTTTTAAGAAAAAAAACCTGTAATAATGAAATCAGCGAATCTAATCAACCTAATTCCCGTGTACCAGCAAACACAGCAGCTATGTTGTTCCGCTCCTTTTAGTGAACTGATTTGATCTTTTTTTCTTTTTATTGCACAATCCAGTATCCTTTCTCTATACCGTGGTTTGAGAAGACATAGAACATTGATAGACATGCCAAATAGCAAGTGTACAGGATAGAGCCTTAGTAAATAAGCGAAAACAACATACCATGTGCAGTGATGTTCCCACGACGAGTAATTTGCAATGGTCATGACACTCAGGAGTTCCAGAGTCCAAGCCAGTTCTTTTACACGTGAACTGAAAAGAAATGAAACTAATTACATATGTTTGAGAAATGATAACAACTCGAGCTACATGAATTTCTTGTAACACCTGAGGGGGTTCATCGTGTTGGTGATTAGTGTCTTGGAAACTCTTATAAGAACTCAACGTATTGGCAACCTCTGTGATTCATGAGAAGAGGACCACAATTATCTTGGACTCTGAAGCCAACAGGCAGATGAGCAGTTAAAAATGACATTTTTGTGCTAGAATACAGACTATTGAGCTTTTTGTCAATTTCAAGCCAAGCCGGCCACAACACTAGTCTCGGGGGACATGGACAGTAAGAACAATTATTTCTGGAATCAGGTTTAACCACTTGGTATTCCTAACAGAGGCGAAACGTGTATTCTATGAAGAAAGAGCTAGACATTTAAATATTATATAATTAAACCTGAAGAATATGAAAAAGATATATAAAAATGTATCTAATTATAAAGGATTAAATGTCATCAAAAATAATTAATGTTATTATTAATTGTTTTTATTTTTTTAAGATATCTAATCCTTTATAATTCTACGTAACACAAAAAGATGTTTAACATAAAAAATCTAGTACTTTGCACTTTCGTGTGCAACAAATTTTAAAAACAAAAACACATTAAAAATGTTACAATTTTTCCCCCTGCTTTTTGTGAGTTAATGGGTCTGTCATTCATTCATTCATTCAAATAAACATAGATGAAACTCTGCGTAGAGATAAGTCTAGAAATATACGCTCTTGTAATTAAAGCAAGTGCACATGTAGAAACTGTCTCCAGGTTTCTTGTGCATGGACATCGGGATTCTGACTAGAAACTATTATCTGGAATGTTCTGCGACGGGCCAAACTTATCCACAGGTTCCATGCCTTCCCTCGGTGCTACAACAAATGCTAATTTGGTAACCAGGCTCCACATTGAACTAAATCATTCTTATGTAGTCGTACCAACGTTATGAAAATTTTAGTCCAAAATCAGCTTTTCAATTGCAGAATTCAAAAATAATTTCTAAATTCAGTTGAAATGTTCAATGTTCTCCTTTGCTGCTTACTGAAAACAGTTCACTCCCCCAGTACCTTACCTTCTCCACCTGTCAACGCTCTACCTCGCCTCTAGCTTACTTTAAACAGAAGGACGAGCGGGAACGACCTGGGAAAATTCAGAGACACAGATGTTCTCTCCCCCTTCTCCCCCAATAATAAATATAGTGTCTCTCACTACACACCATACTTTCTTTCTTCTCTGTATTCCCTAGTGCTAAGGTGTCCAGAAGATAAAGCGAAAAAGCATCTATATAAATAGAAGCATTTCATAGCAGCAACAAAAATTTATTCTTAAAATATTCTGTCATTTAACTTAACTTTTGTCCACCGTGCATTATGGTAATAGATAACCTTCATCAACCAACAACTGCACTAATTAAAATTTATTTAACACTTTAAGAGTGACCGAAACATATGTAGGGCAATCTTAAAGTGTTAAATAAATTTTAATTAGTGCAGTTGTTGGTCGATGAAGGTTATCTATTCTGTCATTTATTCACGGAGAAATATTGGTTCTTAGTGTTCATGTCGGCTAAAATAAGGCATTTCCTTGTTCCTTCTCTGCAGTTTTATCCGTATTTTGTCTGCCGGTTTCAACTACTAATTCCACACTTACGCGTATGGGTTATTTCGATGATTGCAGAAAAACAATTTAAATTTTAAAAGTAACATAGCGTGTTGAACGAATCATTCCAAATTAATACTTTGTAAGATTTCAGGAATCGATTTATGTAAAAAAAGTAAGTGACTTAAATTCAGGTATTAAATTATGAGAGGTGTAACTATTGGCTGTTAAACTATAAGTGACTGTCAGGCAGTTAAACCCAAATGATAAAGCCGTCAGTAAAAAAAAAAAAAGGGGAAATTTTCTCAAGAAATCCAAAGGGACTATTGAAAGATGAAGGCCAAGTTCATCTGCCCATTAGCTCCATCCAGCAGCAGCTGCAGCTGCAGCAGGGTGATGTAGCTGTATCCAGTCTTAAATCCCTCCTCTCCCCTTCCCACTTTCTCAGAAGCTATTTGATGTATAAAACAGCCGTGCCTCATGTTCGTTAAGTTACAAGTTCAAGTTCAGTGCACTCGTGCAGGTGGTTACTGCCGACGATTCTTAAAACGGAGCTGCTAAGAGGTGAGCAAAGTATGTGGTACGAGCATGCACCAGCCTCTGAACAGACACTGCGTATAAACGTTACATAGAGTGTGAGCATACAATAAAATAATTGTGAATTGATGTAAAATTAACATTAATTTTAAAACAATATCTGATTTGTTATGGAACAATTGTATGTTTTGCAAGAGAAGAAATATTCAAATCGTAATAATTTACATGGTTGCTTAAGTACAAAAATCACTGTTTTAATTTGCTTTGTTTAAAGATTTTATATAGTAATCTCATATTTCAATGTTCATTTATTATCATCTCCCATTCCAGTTGTAATAAAGTTCATATCTATTCACATGAAGACCTAACAATCTGGAATCCTTTGCAGAAATTAACATGAAAGGAATTCATTTTAACTTCATTTAGGAATACGAGCCAGAAAATTTGGTTTGTGGGCCGGGTCGGTATAGCGAAGAACTACGGATAGAAACGGAAATTTATTCGCAGCCACAGAGTCCAAACCGGATGTTTGGTCAAAAACTTCCTATCCAACAGCCACAAGAGACAATTTCTCCCTGGTTAAGGCGGTCCGGGCGTGCAGATTACCTATCATCTCCAATTAGTGTCAAAGTTTGAGAAATATGAAATTCCCTACGTATCATTCTTGTCATAATTCTTAATGAATTAAGCAGAAAACATTTTACTTTATGTATATGTTTGAGCTTTTGAATAGAAGCCGTTGATTGGCAGAATGATTACATCTGGGCTAGAGAGTGCTTTGCCTTTAAGAACAAAATTCAGTCGAGTGCACAGCTGTGTAATCTTGCGGTGCTCACTATACGCCTTCCTCTAAGAACTGCATCTCTTTCTCATGTTCGTTGTTGTAACAAGACACTCAATGTACGTAGTGCGTATAACGTAACATTGAGGCACAGTCGAGTATCCATCTTTGCCGTGGAAAAGCAATAAGTATTACATATTCTGAGTGTGTCTGTAGCCTTAGTTATCCAGCATGCAAAGCGCATGCGCCGTATTATATTGTCGTCTGTAGCCTGTGTGGCTGTACCATATTTTTCCACATTATCTCATAAGCGGCACGACTTTCGAAAAAAGTTATTGAACATAAAATGTGTGTTTTGATCTTATCTACAACACTGTCTAAACCAAGTCTTATTATAAGAAGAATTGAGCGAGATATTATCAAAAATGCACATACGTCTTCATGTAAAGTACCCGTTATTCTTATCACCTTTTAATGAACGTTGAATTTTCACGACAGATTTTCGAAAAATATTCAAATACCAAATTTCATAAAAACCCCTCCAGTGGGAACCGAGTTGTTCCATACAAATGGACAGACACACAGACGGACTGAATCCTGTCCCGATGCAGGTCAATCCGGCTCAAATATTTAATGCCTAATTCTTAATATTCATTTAGTATCATTACACTTCCAAGGTGTTCTAAGTGGTCTCTTCCGTTTACGTTTTTGACTGAGATGTTTTAGGTGTTTTCTCTTGTGGGTTTAGAGGCAGCGTTATGTTGGTAGTTGTTTACCGACGTTTCGGGACAGCCTATCGGTCCAATCTACAAGGGTCAAGCAGTCCAAGAAGACTTCCTTGACCCTTTAAGATCGGACCGATAGGCTACCCCAAACGTCGGTAAACACACTGTATAACAATCCAGAAGAACGAAGACCTCATCTACAACGCGGCGGAAGCCTGAAATCTCGATGAAATGTTTTATACGTTTCTCATATCTTTCATGCTTGCTCCTCACCCAACCAATCTATTCCTTGATTTCATCACACTGGTAATATGAAGAATCCAGATTATGAGGCAAATCATTACGCAGACTTCTCCAGCCTCCATTTGCTCCCTCGCTCTCATTACCGCAATCTTACGGTGGGAGGCCAAGTTTCACTCATGCACAGCAAGAGATTAAATTACATATCTTGTGCTTCAATCTTTACGTGTTTGATAGCAGACAAACATTCAGTTCGACTGTTCAGCAAGTCTGCTTCGCGTTTGTGAGTTGTAGAGTTCAAATTTCGGTTCAAGTCCAGCTATTCTCATTGAGGTGTAGTCCTGTAGTGGTTTCACTCCTTCCCGTAGGCAAATTAACCACTACACCTCCTGACGCTGTAACTCATATCTTGAGCTAATGACAGCGTCATTAATTAGACCGTAAATGAATGTCAAGATTCTTGTCGTTTTCGTTATGAAGCGAACTAGTTTGGTAGAAAACACACCAATTTTTTTTTCGGAGGAAATTTCTGCCTATATCTTGAAGATACAATATATAAATGACGACCGGGCCTAAAACTAACCAAAAGCCTACGTCTAATACAGAAGTTTGGCATTATCCTCACTCGTTTTTCATGGAGTAATGATTAATTCAGGATATAAATAAACAGCAGATTGTGAAGAAAGTTTCTGAAGTGAAAGACAGAATATAAATAGCAAAAACACTTACTTCTGCTGCATACAGCCCAGAAGGTTATGACATGGAATTGTTAAGGTGATGTGCCTTGCTTCCAGTACCAAAGCGCCATGCAGTCCCGGACGCTGTTTTTTTACGTATTGGTATTCTGGGGCGCCTCAGTGGAGGGTTTCAATGGAGCAGATGACCGATACATAAAGAAGTACGCCATGATGAAGGTAAGCGCATTCCTTCACGCACCCTTCTTCTTGATTATACCTTCACGTTAGTTCCTTCACTGCAAAGAAGGCACACTTGTTCATGAAATTGCGTCTGACATCGTAGGTAGTTAATAACTGACGATAGAAGTACGCTTGAAAGAAATTAATATTAACTGCAGGCTCGTAATACAGGTTTGATCTCGTCATTCAATAAGATGTAATAGAAATTTTTCTGTATGAGATTGCAGTTCCGCAAGATTCTGCTATGTTATTACTCACTGTTACCAAACTACCGAAAAATGTACATTAAAATCTCCATGCAGATTACTGTTCTTTCAAAATTAGAGATTATGAAGATAATATTGTTCCTAATTCATGTGCAACCTTGTAATAAGCTGAAATCTCATTCAAGCAGTAAAACTGAAGTAAAAACCTGTTCCCAATTTTTATGAGACTTAATAGTCCAAAGTACCTGACAAGCGGGCTCAGTATTTGAGGAGTGATAAATTAGAATCAGCAGCACAACGAATGCTAGGTAATGAAGGAAAATGGCTCTTGAGTCCCGGACATTTTTGAATCATAGTATTTAGACAAAACAAAGTGTTAATTGAAAAATAAAATAAGAGAAGAGTGGAAATATAAGTGTATCATGTTTAGAGGACTGTGCACCGTGACAACCAGGTGTTAACTGGTTAAACTTTCCACGGTACGTCTAATAAGAACCGAACTGAGCTCTATTATTATTATTATTATTATTATTATTAATCTTCAGATCTTTTTATATTTCGATTTCTTCATGAATTTATCCGAATTTTTCCTGAAAGGTGACTACGGATCATCGATAGAATATTCTTAGAAAAAAAGCATGCAGAAGTTTTTTTCATATTTTCTGACAGGCTTTAACAGCAGATTCGAATCACGTGTCAAAAATGGTTTCATTAATGTTTAATGAAATCCTGTCTTGAAAGAGCTATAAAAGGACCAAGCCAGTTTTAAACAAGTAGCCAAAGCGATTTTTTAAGCAGCATTCATAACTTAAGTATAAAATATTTTTGTTTACATATAATGAGTCAACACTTAAAGAATCGTGGCTGTCGACTGTGTGTTTACAGGAATCAGTCATGCTCAGGTGAGGATTTTACTTAACCGACTCAACCGTTTTGAAGTACAGCACTCCTTTAGCTGCCACCGCACATAATTCTGCTGTCAGTTCAAAACGGTCGCTCGGTTTCGTAGTTCCTTGTCAGAGTGAATCACAAAAAAAAGGCTGCTACAGGCTACGTATAAGACACAGTATTGAGGACAAAATAATAATTCCTATACATATTACCGAAAACTTGCACCTGAATATGACGCAATTGTGTTGAAGCACGCAGTGGACGCCCACTTGAATTTCGGCTGTTCATATGTAGGCTACGCAGTAGGCTTTTATTAATATCATGTCACGTAAATATTACTTATAAGGAGGGTAGAACTATACGGTACTATTTGGACACCCTTATACTCCTCAGTTCTGCACAAAACAGGCAACAGCCACAATAAAATCGGCCACGTTTAATTCATATCTTGTGTTATTTCCTGTCTTTATTTGTGTGCTTCGCGTTGGTTAGTGAGGCGATGTCAAGACTACAAAATCTGGTGGAATATAAGCGAAGTTTCCCTGTCACCAGTCAGTGAAAGCTTTAATTCAGAGCGTGTAATGCTGTGTAGTTTGGTAAGTAGGTACAACGTTTCGAAGACACCTGCTGCTTACATTTTCGGAGCGCTTCTATCTGAAGATGCATGTAGCAGGCTTCACCAGAACGTTGCTCTTCACCTACGAATATACACAGCGTCACGTTTCAGAAAGACCGCGTCTGAATCCTCACAGATGCGATAACCTCAGATCTCATAATACTCCTTTATTTAACTAACTGCGTGAGTTGTGTAGCTTATAGGCCTACTGTACATTCCTTAGATTGTTATCCGTCAGGACAAGGAAACATGCAGAGTCACCGGTCGGCTAGGTGTACGAATATTTTGCATGAAATTGAGATCTGCGCTCTTCTGCGATATTGTGCAGCGCCGAGTGGTAATCCTTTACCGACGTTTCGGGACAACGTATCGGTCCCATATGCAAGGGTCAAGGATTACCACTCGACGCTGCGCAATATCGCAGAAGAGCGCAGATCTCTTCAGCATCGCGGCGGAAGCCTGAAATTGCAAAAACGTCTCCTTTGACAAGAGAACATTAATCTTGTTTGAGTACTATTAGAGGTCCAGTAACATCAGTTGTGCGGGTAAAATTCCGCATGACCTAATATCTGTAGTGTAGATAAACGGTTGGTAGGGGGAGGCGTGACATGATAATCGGACCTCCATTTAATTATTGACGAAGTTACTTCGAGATCTCGTACCAGGGATCAGAATCTGTGAGCAGAATGGAATCCAGTCCGTAAGAACCCACAAAAAGTGTTAGTATTCTGTATGTTTGAGGGCCTACCTGACCCACGGTGTCTCCAAGAGCCGCCTGGTCTGCAGAAGTCTTATCTACACCACTACCTGATATGTGGACTAAGATTATCCACTGTAAAATCTACGCATATTAAGGTCATATGATTTTGAAAACGTCCATTTTAACGTTTGGCTTGAATGAACGGAAAAAGTCACAAATATTTTGGTCTCTGTATTCAGCTAAAGGATCTTCTGGGCGTATAACTTCGGGACAGAGGCTACTAGTTCCTGCTGTTCTTAGAGTATGGAATTTCCTGTGCGGAAGGCTGAGGACAATGACTCCGGTTTATAAATTATGTATGTGTTCCCGAGTTTATAATGAACCAAGTTCAGTAAACTAACCGCGCTGGTTCTTATTTGAAATACCTGAGTTTAGGACGGAATTATCTCACACTATTCGACACGCTCCCCACACTACGGGAAGACCCAAGTGCAGGAAGGACATACTAGGTTTGATGATTGCTTACAAAAAAGACTACAGTTCCGTGTGTATCACCTGAGACTTGTTATGCCTGTAACAATGCTTTTGTCGTAAGAAAATAAGAAAGTTTTTGAACATCTATTAGACTGATAACGGAAATCTTTTTATGTATCCGTGTAGAAGTATGATTGGGCTTTAATTAAAAGTACAGTAGAACCCGGTTATAACGACATCGGTTTATACGACACCTCGCCTATAGCGTCAGATATTCTGTGTACCAATTAATTCCTCACTGTTAACCGTAACATCATAGCTCCTCGGTTATAATGACACTCGTTTTTAACGAAACAAAATATTCAGTTCCTTTCATGACGTTATAACCGAGTTTGACTCTATTAGAAGGAGCGTGAATCATTTGGAGGACGTGTGTCTATAAGAAATACAAGCGTGATAATTGGACCACACACAAAGGGAAGGTTGGGTCAAGAGATAAACTTTCTGGTTTGCATTCCGGAGGTACATGGTAAAACTCGAAAGAATCTCGACTGCAATACGGGATTACTGACTGAGGAACTTTGTGAGGTTCCTAGGTTCTATCAGAAAAATTCCTGGAGAGTACCGTAAATTAGGTCACAACGACTTCTTTCCACATTCTTTCTAATTCATTATTAACCATTCACCTTATTTTTTTCTGGGGCGCAACAGCCCAAATCGAGCCTAGGGCGCATAATTTTTTAGGCTTCTAGATCACACACAATTCGACACACACACTCAATAGGACTCCTCTGAACGAGTGATCAGCTCGTCGCAGTGGCCGCTACCTACATGACACACAACAGAAACAACAGACGAACATCTACGCCCAGAGCGGGGTTTCGAAATCGCTATCCCAGTAATCGAGCGGCAGCAGAGCAGAATTAAACCTTACACTGCACGGCCACCTGGATCGGCATTCACCTTAATATTCGACGTTATGTAGCTGGACTACTGAGGACCTCATTGAATAAATCATAGCACCACCGTAAAAACAGGAGAGCCACACAAGACGGGCCGCGTATTGGGTATAGTGGTTAGTACTGACAGACGCCATTTTGTATGATGCCTGTGGCTGGCAAAGTTGTTCTCGTACTTGAAATATTCGCTCTTCTGGGACATTACGCAGCGTAGATTGGCAGTTAATTACCAGTCTATGCTGCGTAATGTTCCAGAAGAGCGAAGATTTCATTTACGCCGGGGCGGAAGCTTGAAATCACGCATGTTCTTGTGTTTGTTTCCTCGGGTTCATCGTCTTACAGGTTCTTTTCTCAAGTGCATTTTAGGAAGCACTCTTGGACATGTTCACTCTTTGCGAGTTTTGAGGCTCTCAGAGCGGTGCATAAGGATTAACCTATTCCAGGATGTGACTTCATGTAGTCTTCCGGAAACGGAAGCAGCGTCTTTCTCGGAATTTTAGGTTAAATTATACCAGACTACACAATACGGTATTTTTCAATGAAGGGTTTAAGAATTGCCAAATTTGGTCCTGTATTATTAGGAAGACGTAAAAAATGTACGTATTTACGAGCCTCGTAACACAGCTATAGACTTGTTTTCACTACATAACACAAAGTAAATAAATGGGGGTTGATGAGTTGGGCAAGAAGTGTAGAAAGCATGCAGCAGATGAGAAATCCAGAGGCCTAAACCTTGCATTAGAGAAACCTGAAGGGACAAGTGTACTTGGTTACCTAGTCACACATGTGAGAATAGCATTTAAATTAAACTTCAAGAAATACTTACATACAGTAATGTCACCAACAAATGCATACACTTATACTAACATTGGTTTTATACACACAGTGAAATCCTACATGTCTCGGCCAACCATGTGGCTATCTTCAGGGATAAAAAATACAGAGGTTAGATGGCCACATCTTTGGCTGAAACTTGTAGGAGTTCATTGTGTGTATAAAACTACTTTTAGTTTACATGTGTGCAATTGATGGTACCATTACTTTATATATTTGATTAATGCACGGATCACACAAAGCTTATCCAAGGCTTCGAAAGTTTGGACTGGATTCAACACCCATTACAGGGATCACTAGCAGGCTACAGAAAATATGGTAATTTGTCTTCGAATTACGTAAAATACGGGGAAATTCTTTACAAGCTTAAAGAGTATTAGCTTTTCGAAAAGTATCAGTTAGCTATTTAAAGTTTTTCTCAACCTGTTTTCTAGAAAACAGATGCTGGTTTTGGCGGTGGTGTTGCTACTGGTGGTGGCAGAATGTTGGTGTTTGCATTGGTAACTTTGTTTTCGATTACTCTCCAGTATCAACAGTATCATTAGTAGTAGAAGTATTAGTACACTTATTACCACCTCCACCACCACCACCACTACAAAAACAATTACTACTATTACTACTATTGCTACTACTAAATAAAATTTCTTACTGGATTTCTGTTACGTCTGCTAACATTTTATGTATAAGGCCTATCACTAGATGGTTAGCTTATCTCTGAGTATGGGGTGTTCTGTATGTTGAAGGAACCTAATTTAAAACCCCGTCAGGATCAGAATATTATCAGGTTATGAAGGATTTTCTTTGGCGTCTCTGACGAATGCCCGTATAGCTCCATAAATATGTCACAGCCGTTTCCCAGCTTGCCATTCATAATATTCGAACATTTGCATCCACAATACATAAATGAAGCACCAGAGAAGCCAACATAATGTGAAGCAGACGAAAGTAATAAACCACACCATTATTTATAGTTATTTATTCATTTAGACTGTCTTGTATGTGGGCAATAATAATAATTAAATCAGCCGCGAGGAACTGAAATTTGGTTGTTCCGCTTTGAATAAGCAGGCATTTCTGCGACAGTCAGTGGATGGACCAAATAAGAGAAAGAAGTTAATTTTAAATAAATTCACAGACGTTTGCGTGTAGAACTAAACAATATTTCCGACACATGTACGGAACAACTTCTTTCAAACCTTAATAAGGTGTCTGTGCAATTACTTGAACAACAAAAGTTGTACAGACACGGGTAAAAAATTGTCACGGTGTTCTGTAACGCCAGGACCTTGCTGTTAAAGATAAAGAAAGACATGCATCTTTCGTCCTTTCTGTTTCACTGAACATGACATTGATTCAAGGTTTTACTGAAGAACACGCAAATGTCATTGCCCTAAATAAGTTAGGTCCTAGACTATAACCGTTTCATTACCAGAACTTTGGAAAGTAATTCAGTGGAATTTCAGAACATCACTCAACATTTTATGCTTCGTGTCGTGACTGGTATTGTAAAAATACAATTACGCATTCCATTCCAGAGGACAAGAGATGTACCAACGGTATGATGAAGTTTAATTTACGGACAATGACTTCACTTTAAGTCTCCTTAGGAGATGGTATTCTTTACTCTACAAAATAGAAATGTAATTTAAGTGACAATGGTGGTAATACAAAGAAAAATACGAGGGTTACCCGAAACGTCATGAAGCGCTTTCTGTACGTCAGTCAAAATGAACAAGAAAGGTCTGAAAATTTTTCTGTGGTTAAATTTGAATATCACGATTGCTACTGCAGCACTGCGGAACAATACTTTGCTCGCGCATGCGCATGGTGTCGTGAAAATGAAGTAGTATGCTGATGTGCGTTGTAAACAATGGGCTGTTATTGAATTTCTTGTGCCAGAGAAGAAATGAGCAAAGAACACATACAAGAGGTTAAGATTGCTGTTGATAAACGTAACTTAGTCTTTGGGCTGCACGAATTACAAGTTCTGAGACAGGCCAAGCGGAGCTCAGTGACGCTCGTCGTTCTGGCCGGCCAGCAACAGCAGACACTCAGGCTTTGCTTCAACGTGCATTGCATTCGAAACGACCGATGAATGACAAACAGAAAGCTTGCAACTGAACGCTCAGTATCCAAGGGAAGTGTTAGCAACATTAGTGATGCCTTAGGATGTTCAACACTTTGTGCTCGTTGGGTTTCCCAAAGCCTATCACAAAACTGTGCAGAAATAGGTGTGTTCAGATTTGTTCTCGTTACGAGGATGAGGGTGAAAGTTGTTAGTCACGGATTATCACTGGAGATAAAACATGCATCCATCACTTTGAACCGCAGACAAAAAGACATTCAATGAAAGGTCATCATCCAAATTCTCCTCGGAAGGAGAAGTTTAAGGTTAACCCTTCAGTAGAGAAAGTCATGGCCACAGTTTTAGGGATGTAGAAAAGACGATATTGGTAGATATTGTGCTATGCGATCAAATCATTAATTCAGATCTGTATATTCAGACTCTGAAGGCCTTGTAGAGGCTTTTCAGGTGATTTAGACTCATAAAAATACTACTGAAATTCTCCTGCAGCACGACAACGCAGTACCAGACACAAGTTTGAAAACAGGAAGAAATCACAAAAGTCGGATGGTCTGTTCTTCCCCACCCACCATACAGCCCACATCTTACTCCCTCAGATTTTCACTTCTTTGGAGCACACAAAGATGCCATTCGTGGGGAAAGGTTTTGAAGTTGTGAAGAGGTTATTGAAGAAGTGGCTGCGAGTAGAGACATAAAACCGGTACTTGAAAGGGATAGATGTTCTTGTTTGTCGCTGGCGCAAGGCTGCTGAAGTTGATGGAGATTATGTAGAAAAATGATGTGTGTAATACATCCATCTATTTATCCTATGAGTATGTTCAAAGTGCTATATACTAAATTACTAGCAATAAAAAGTGTTGAAAGAGTTTTGGGCCAAACTTTGTACATTTCAACCAAACAGTGAAACTTTAAAACACACACTAAGGAGAAAATGCTAAAAGCATATATTACCACCAAACTTCTATAGACTAGTACCGAGCAATTTTCATCAAAGATTGTTGCCTTTTTCTTTCATTGTGGAGGTGCGCCGTTTCTAATCCTAGCCAGGATATAAGAGTAGCGTCACTGAGGTTTTCGTAGTTTTCCCAGTCTCTGCAGACAAATGAATGAATATTACCTTTCTTAGTTCGCGATATATATATAGGTTTTTCCCCATTCTTTTCAAGCCATTATTCGCTAACCCCTAGAAGTCTAACGTTATATAGTCTAAGACACTGAATGCGTAATGAAAGAAACCATAAATATGTAAGAAAGACTGAAAATTCTTACGAAAGTAATTTGTCAGAGCCACTATAAATGACAATGATAATAATGCCCAGCTAAACCAATTTAAAGAAAAAAACACGTTAATAAGAAAACTGCAAATACAATCTTGCCGTAATGTTATAGACTACGAAAATACACGTGATTTTATGTAAATCAAAATGTTGGCTATTAGAGAAAGAATAAATGCAAAGAATGGAGCCGGCAGAATTTCTTTCCCTTGGACTGGTCGCAGAATAAATATATGACGTTTGTTAAAAAAAGTAAAACATAACAAAAAAATTTGGCATGGTAGTTACTAATAAAATAATAAACACCTATCACAGAAGTAGCTGTAACAAGAAGACTACGCCTTAAAACATTCCGTGTTGGCCTGTCATAAACCGAGGTCGCTGAAAATTCAGCGACCTCGGACAGAGAGATGGAAGGGTATTAATTGTTGTAAAGAAAATACTTCAGGAGATTCGAACACCATATTGAAGAAATTACTTAAGAAAATCTTGCAAGCTAAAGAAAGGAGTAATGAGCTCAAATTTATATCTACAAGCATAAAATTTGATGCTTCTTGAAAAGAATACCTAAAACTTTGAAGATCATAAAATGTACCAAAAGAATCATTTAGGCCTGAGAGCGTATAAAATATACTTTGTTCAGTGTGACCCCCACTGTTACATGCAATACGCAGGTGTATGAAAGCTGCTTCGGATCTGAAGTGGTGAAGGAAGTACGGCAGGAGATGAAGGCAGCTTGTGCCAAGTGTGCTGGAGTGTCTGCCACCGCACCGGGTCAGGCCGTTCCTTCCCCAGCAGACCCTGGTGCCCAGAAGAAACCTCCTCTTGGCGCCGTGCCACCCACGTTCGATACCACGAGACTACAGCAAGCCATCCTGGGCTTCAGGTCTCCTGCGCAACAGGTGAGTAAGCCGTCGCCGTCGCCACTGGCATTTCATATTATCATCAAATATTTTTCGGCTGATAAAATCAGAGGGAATGAGACGGGCGGAACATGTGACATGCATGGAGGGGAATAGACATGAATGCAAGGTTTTGGCAAGGAACTCTCAATGAGTTCACTTGGAAGGCCTAGGCGTAGATGGGAGGATTATATTACAAAGGATCGCGAAGAAACATGAAGGGATAATGTGGCCTGCATTAATTTGGCCCAGGATAGGGACAAGAGGCAGGCTGTTGTGAACACGGTAATTAACTTTCCGGTTCCATCATCATAATAACGGAAGTCACAACAGCCTTTACTTTAAATTTTCTAACACGAGTAGTACAAGATGGCCGTGATATCCTGTTGTCTGGGAGAAATGCTATTAACGCTCCTGAAAATATTTGTGACGATCTTTTTTTCAAAAAGTATGTAATTTCGATTAATATAATAAATTTATAGAGTACAAAATATCAATATGGTGGCTGCTCGACATCTATCGGGCGATCATTCGACAGCCACCCGAAAAACGTTTGGTTGTTCTCAAAGATTGATCTGTACACTTAGCCTTCCTTTTGGCGATGATTAGTATTGAAACATTAGACTTACACCTATAGCATTTAGTTTGAAAATATGCGATGAGCGTCTCTGATATTGTTTACGCATTAGGATAAAACATTATGACGATCCATAATTTAATGACCTTATATCTGCGAATTTAACACGGTTAAATCTGTACCAGTTTTGGTAAAAATTGTGCACAGAAATGGGGAAAAAATCTGTAATTATTACTTTGTATTTCATTCTAACCTCGTCATAAAAGACTGAAATATTTCTTGAGCAGAAGTCTTCATTGTATCTTGCCAGAATTTATTGTTTTTGTTAGAATACAGGATACACATCTTTGAAAAATATACTAGACCCTGTAATCGTTGTTTCTTCTATCATCTGTTTCAGTATTCGTAAATAATTCAATCATCTTTCCCTTTTTCCCGCAGTATCTTATAACATTACGGTCTACACTTGCAAGAAAAATATGTGAGATTAAATCCTCTGTTGATTTTTCACTCTTCTTGTTTGTTAACAGAATCCACTCCTCTCAGGGTACTTACAGCAGAGTCCTGCAGTGACGCCTCAATATAGGCCTGCGAGTTTCTACCACCAGCAGTTCCCTCTCTACTACCCTGCAGTGCCCACAGGCTCTCTATATAGCCCTCAGGCTATGCCCTACCAGGGTGTCTATCCAGGGGTGCCCAATCCGTATTACCAGGCGCCTTTCTACCCTGGTGCATCGGCTTATTCAAGCGGCCAGAGAGCTTCGGTAAAGTATACTATACGAACAGAACACTTCTGTTTATCAGCTGGGTTAAATCCTCAATTTGAATTAAATAAAATTCTCCAACAGTATATTTCTCATAGTAGGTCTATTTAATAAAGTGAGAGGTTAATTTTATAGGGTTAATTTTATTAATAGTTGAAAATCAGAATGCGAGTTTATTATTATTATTACTTTTGTAATGTTTAAGACATTTTGTGGCCATGTACATAAGACATTATATGATGGTTTATAAATATTTGTATTTGATTGAAGAATCCACTAACAAAAGCAATGAAATGGCACACACGTCTTATGTAGATAGACACCAAAAAATAGGCCGGAGTCAAAGAGCTGTAAGAAATGTAGGAAAGTTCTTGAGGAAAAACAGAACAGGAGAATTCCTTCGGAGTCGATAGGGTGCAGAAACTCAATTCTAGTTTATGGTGATGATTATTGTTGCTTGTTTCGTTCTGCTTTTTTATTGCTATAAAGTGAGAGATGTGCCTGTCTGAAAGCGTGCCCTCAAATGGGCTCAACAACCATTCTCCGGATGACAATGAAAGAATATGGGGCATTGGTGAAATTATAACTGCCAGGGAGAAACCGAAGTGCTGCGAGAAATCATGTCCCAGTGCCACCTCGTGCCCCCCGCCACTCCCACGTGTTGTGTCCTTGGCACATACCCGGATATTCGCGGTGTAATCCTGCAACCAACGGCCCGAGTAACGACACGACGTTCTTCTTTAATGTACTGCGCCTTGCTTGACATTAAAGTCTTACACCGTGTTGGAGGTCTGACGTTTCGTTAGTTATGATACAATACGTTTATACATTTATTAATCACGTCTATATTAAAATATAAACTTTCCTAATTGTGACAGTTCTCTTTACCGCAAAATTCATCAAATTCATAACCTAGCGTTTATTTTGTATTACAATTGCATTTGAGATCTGCGCTCTTCTGGGATATTATGCAGCGTCGTGTGGTAATTGTTTATCGACGTTTCGGGACAACGTATCAGTCCCATTTTCAAGGGTCACGAGTACTTTTTCTTCTCGGACTCTTGACCCTTGAAGATGGGACCTATACGTTGTCTCGAAGCGTCGGTAAACAATTATCACACGACGCCGCGTAATAACCCAGAAGAGCGCAGATCTCACCAACATCGTGGCGGAAGCCTGAAACCAAGGATATTTGCATTTGTTATGATTTCGGCCACAAAGTGGAGCAGAAGGTCTTTATAATGTACTTCATTGTTACTTACATAATAAGTATAAGGAGTAAAAAGTAGGCATACACGGGGTATGTCAGATGAATTTAACAACAATCATCCAGAAATGCATCTGCTACTTTAGCAGAGCGCGCCTCAGAATTGTTGAAGTTTAAAGAAGCAGGCTTTTTGATGGAAGTACTAGGCGAGGATCACGTCAGTACCTCGAAAATTGCTCGCAAAAATATAACTGCGAGTTTAGGCTCGCTCTTCAGCAGTTTATGTGATCAGTGACTTTGGTCTTGGGTTACATGAAATTGAGGGTTTTACGCTGTAGAAATTAATAATGTAGCCCTCCTGACAATGCCAAAGTGAAAGCGGAAAATCTGTCATAGCGAATATGCTATGTAATAAAGTAACTGTTTTCATGGAAAATGGATCGCGGTAACTTATTACTGGAAAAGTAGTCCAGTCCAATGATACTGTGACATCTTTTGAAAGTTAAGATGGTGACTTTATTCTCCCGCTCTAACCTCGTCAATAAAATTGTTCCGTTTTCTTGTCGGGTATTCCCAGTATCCTGTATTCCTCAGTGTATATTGTAGAACAAATTTGGGGTTCAGTTTAGTCACATTTCCAAAATCCTCGGAACTATTCTTTCTAAAATTTCCATTTTTGTATTGATACCTGCAATTCAGAGTCTTTCCTAACGTCTTCATTTAGTTTAAGACCCCCCATTCTGTATCCTGTGACAACTCTGAGGAAACAAACTCATGCCCTCTTCCTTATTCTTATATTTTCCTTGTTTTATCTCCCAACATTCAAGTCCATATAGAGGCATGGGTATGGCTGTTAATCTAGAAAGGCCCAGTAACCTTTACTTGCGTAATTCCCTAACAGTCAGACTTTAATTATTCCACAAACCCGGAAAATTGGTTACACCGTACGTGAATCCGGGTGTGAATTTATGTTGCGGTTACACACACACTGACCTCTCCTTAGTGTGGGAAAGAGACTTACTGCTGGTCCTGTGTGTTACAGAGGGACCTAGATATCCGAGGGCAACTGGAAACTCTGACATCACGCCTGAGTGGCAAGATAAGGAATGTGACGTGCGTGATGCAGGAACTCGGCTACGTAAGTGTTGCTACTTCCCTAATTCTTACAGTGGAAAGGGTGTAGTATCAGGCCAGACAGGACGTACATGGAAATATTCAGACTGTGTTAGGCGTATTGACTTTACTGGGAAATAGAACGTAATAATTAAAAGTATTACAGTTCTACAGTTCTTTCCTTACTTTATTACGACATGAGATTTAAGACCTTCACGGATATGAATATTACAAACGTTATGTATTGAATTAATAAATCGAGTTAATAATATTTTTAATCCAAAACATATAAATTCACAGATGCAAAAAAACCCCCTTTGAGGCTAATCATGCGGAAAAATTACAATACTGGGTATGTTTGGAAATGAGAATTGTTCAGTAAAAAAATAAGTACTCTAGTATATGTTGAATTATAATTAAAAATTTCGAGCTCTTACTTCTATTAATTTATGCTTAATTTGTACATACACACGATATAGGCAACTTAATTGTATGCGTGTATTCAGCTAGGTAAATGTAGAGGCTGATCTGGATATTACAGCCGAAATAACAGGACTCAGAAGATGTCCTACGTTAAAACAAATACAGAAATGTGCCCCCTACCTTTCATTGGATACGTGTGAATTTGGTGAATTCAGACTTTAACATAGCCATAAGGTGTACCAGTGTTACCAATAATGTATTCAGGATGCCTTTTGACTTACAGCAGAAGTACTAGTTTAAACGATATCTGAACTTTATTTTAACATTCATGTAGACTGAAGTTTAATGTGAAAAATATTTCCTTTTTAAAATTATAGTTGGACGAGAATTTGGAGCCCAACTTTGAGAAGATTTCGGATAGGATCAACAGACTTCCGGTTGGAGAAGAGCTCAAGAAGGATATGGTTGACGGCGTGCAGTTCTGCAAACAGTTCGCTGTAAGAAATTGCTCTAAGTTATAAAACTTTGGAGTAATATACATTTAAATGCTTTTCTGCTACTTTCTATGCAAATCTTCATAAATGTACTGTGAATAGATGGCAGAATTTAATCAACCCCCCTAAATCTACACCCTGGCACTTCTGGTAACAACACCCAATTCATAGGACGTCCAATTATGTTCCTCAAAATCCACGATTTCTGCTTCTCCCGAGTCTTACTTCTGGATTTCTCTCGCCAAAAAGAGACATTTTACAATTAAAATATTATTTCTTCTTGGAAAACACTTTACTTATGAGACACTTGTTTCATAATTACGCACATGTGCACGTGATGTTACATTAAAAGACGCCACGGTCGCTCCACGTGTTACCACTCGTATTCGAACAGCCGGCGTGATATTACAATTTCAGTACACAGTACCAGAAACTAAACACAGAACACTTGGACATTTCCTTTCCTTCCATATATGCGAAAGAGTTTTATAACCTGGTCGAAGGCGCCTCCGTAACGTTGGTACATGTCCACCAAATTCCACCGCGTCACACTGAGGTCTGTAATATGTGTAATAGATCGAATTTAGTTCAGTTTGTACGCAGCCTATTAATAGAACGACCGACTAACACAATTGGGATTTTTCGTGGTTTTCCTAGTCCCTCCAATCAGACAGAGTCATGTTATTTAAATTAAGCCACGACGGTATCCTTCCACTTTATCCTTAATTAAGTAATTTTTTATCAATATCACCTGTTGGGAATCGAACCACAATTCCCATTTCGTCTAGGCTACGCGCTGTACAACCGAAATGAGGAAGCATGGTTCAATTTACGGGCAGGGGGCAAAGCTTTTCTCTTCTCGAAAACGTCCAGAATGGCTTTGGCATCCACCCAGCCTTACGTGTAATAGGCACTCTGGGCGTCCGAGGGGCGAAGCTGATCCCTCACTTCCAGCTAATGCCGAGGTTACTCTTGACCCTTGAAGATGGGACCGATACGTTATCTCGAAACGTCGGTAAACAATTTCCACACAACGCCGCGTAATATCCCAGAAGAGCGCAGATATCATCATAACATCAGATACCCCTTGTATTTATAGGCTGTAAAAGAATCAATTAACAGTAGGCCCTTCAGACTTAAACAACTCCCTTGATAAAATGATTTGTTTTTGGTTATAACTAAAAGTTTCGGTTTGAATGTAAATCATCATCAGGATAATTGTACAAAACTATATCAATACAAATATCACAATGATGTAACCTTTAAAAAAAGGTGTTGAGGTCTCAGTTCCTTTAAAACGCAAGACGGAAAGTATTATTAGCAGATTGTTTTTAATGCATAAAATAAAGAACTGTTGTGTGACTTTTACTTCGTAGTAAACACACTAGTTGGCCGTGCCATGGCTCAGGCGGTTAGTCGCCGGCCTGTCACAGCGGAGGCCCAAGTTCGATCCCGGGTCAATCCATGTGGGATTGGTGGTGGACAAAGTGGCACTGGGACAGGTTTTTCCCCGAGTACTTCGGTTTTCCCCTGTCAGTTTAATTCCACCGGTGCTCCATTACAAGGAAAAACGAAAAAAAATATCATCTTCATCACAAGGGTTGCACAATAAGTCTCAAGGCTGCGGTGCTTCCGTAGCATCTGCTGCGGGTCCCTAAAAGAAAATCTGGTTACTTGAATTAATTATTATTTGTTTTCCACCTGTACTCCCTCACGTGATTCTATTCTGTGCACATGGAAGGAGTTACCGTTGCATTTATTCTGTCATTTGAAGTTACATAATTCCAGTTACTGACACGGACGTTATACAAACTTCGGCAGATATGTTTGTAACGAGAAGGCCTATACAATGTCTCTGATTTTGGCCGTAGGAATGTGATTAAATATGAGACTAAAGCGACACTTTAAACTGATTTTAAACTTTGGAGCAAAGCGAAAAGGATAACAATAGACAAGCTTTGTGTATAAGGGATGCTAAACTGTAAAATTGCTTTAATTGCAGCAATGTGTTCCTGAGACAAGAAAAGACAAGTTCCAGCTATCCCGGGAACTAGTAAAACCTATGTTTTTCTTCAGATGCTACAAGGTAAGTCACGGAGTTTCATGACATTTTAGTCGCTCGTAAAAATACCGTGTCTGTCAAACACTTTAAAATATTGCTGAAATCTGAACGGATTTTTCACGGAATTGTTTATGTTATTTACTTAAAAGAGCAATGGGATAATCTTATGTATCACCACTTTGTTGTTTATTAGTAACGTAACTCCTATCAGAGGCTTATGTGTAAACGCAAAAAGTCAGCACACATCACAAATAGCAAATTACCGATAAATGTAGACAAAATTTTTCATTAAAATATATATCTGGTATAAATAATTTTGGAAGAGAATAACAGAGTAGTTTCAAGGAAATCATTAATCTCCAGAAACGTAAGATATTAAGGAAGCCAAGATATGCATGATGCGAAAACACATAAGGAAATTTTTAAAGAATTGCAACTTCCGATTAGTTGTTAATAGATACAGAATGAAGACTTTTAGAGACGGGCTAAGCCTTCAGAATTGCGTATGAGAGGTAAACAATTTTGTTGGGGCAGTTTCATCCGACATGTTGACAAATTTCTACCGGACTGTAAGGCTTCATTTTCCAGAAGACAGTATTCTACAGGGTCGCCACAACAAGAAACTCAAATATCTTACGGCAGGAGTATGATTGCTCAAGGGATTGTATAAGCCTAGTTTAAGCGATGAAAATCTGCAGGATTATAACCAACAGATCATGCTTCATGTGCAACCAGTAGTGTAAGAAATGTCAGGCAGAGCGTCAGCCTAAGTTTAATGAGTGAGTGTTCTCTCCGCAGCATAAGAAACTCGAAGCTTGCATCATGAAGGACGTGAGAGAAAGGTACACCCCTGGAGATGATATGGCCACCCCTGACGAGGACAACATCGGGAGTGCAGAATTGCGATCTTTGGCCTGGAGCAGCAGTAAACCTGATTATGAAGACATGGCCACTGCAGTATATGAGTTCCTTTACGGTGAAGAAAATGCTGAACTCGAGAATATCATGTAGAAAAACATCTCACGTTTCATGGCAGTTTGGGGGATTGGTATTTTTAGACTGATATCCGCATTCTAAAATTTATTCTTGTTTTCATATTCAGAAAGCTTTAAACTCTTCAGAGCTGCGGGAAAACTATTCCTTCATTCTTTAAGAAATTAAATTATTTACGGCGTAGTAGATAATTACATAAACTGAAATATTACTATGAATTGAGCAAAATTTTAAAAGCATTGCCGATTATAAGTCACGACTTCCTTCTCTAAAGAGAAGCTAATTAAGGCGTGCACGTTCAAACAATTTAGGAACCAATATTTTACGAAAAATATGACAGAAATATGAGAAAAGTTTAATTTTTCGGATCTTCCAGACAGTGTTCATTTTACAGACACATAGACTTCATTTCTTTCATGACGTAACAATGAAAGGATTATAATACTCAAATGGTTTAGAAGCTTTAACTAAACAGAAGCGGCAATATTACTGCTTTCGCCAACATTCTTCCCCTTTCTTCCCTCTTTATCGAAAGATAAAAAATACATGCCAATTTTTCTACACGCAATATGCAATATGGCAGAGCAAACTTGACAGTGCCAGGTTTCATGGCTTCTTGGTGTTTGGATTTATTAGGGAATAATTTGTAGCCAACAATGCCTTGAAGTAGCGCTGTAGCAGTACAGGGCCTGGGGACGTACTGATGCGTAGGAGACATCAGAGCTCTTGTTCGTGAGACATTGGACAAATTCTCGCAGGATTATTATTTTTATTATTGTTGTTATTGCCTGTGACGTAACGTCAGTACGGAAATGTCAATAGAATAACGCCATTGTCTCATGAATGAAACATTCCAGTTTTAGCACTGTAATTTTTCTGATGTATTTTATACTTTATGTAATAAAATTTTATCGCAAAACAATATGAATGTCGAGTTTTCTGCATTAAAGTACCTTTATAATGTGTACTAAAAATGTATTTCTTTATATAAAACTCAGGTGAAACTGTAAATCTTTTGAATGTCGGGAGAAATATTCATGTTTTTAAACTTATCCTTCCAATAGTATAAATTATAACACTATCGGTAGTACATAATATCGATAAATCAAAGCAAATCATCACGCTCTCTACGAAGTTCATTTCTTAATATTCTAAGCCTAGTAGTTACTAGTAGTATGACCATATTTAACATTAAAAAATTCGAAATTCTGCCACAGAGTGCATTCATGTTTTCGTACGGCTTTCAGAAAGGAGTGATCATTTCCTTATGTGGCTTTACATTATTCGTTTTTATAACCGAGGCGGAGTGTTTTTGTTGCGCGGCAGGAACGGACAATTTAAACATGTTCCAGAGTCACTTTATTCTTTAAACAGTGCAACATCGGAACCAGGAGAGGCACATTTTCTAATTCCCGCTCCCCAATTGGCTATACCATCCAAACATTAAACAAATATCTGATAAATCTCAGCGTAAAATATGGCACTGAGTGAATGATTAAAATGCTCATTTATTGCATTTAGATATTTATATTATTCCAGATATAACACCCATACATATTAAGGCGTAAAATTTATTATTTGGTTTGCAGCATTTAAAGGTACGTAAGGATGAAATGGACGGGACGAGAAGAATGCACGAGGAAAAAGATAAATGTCTAGAAGTAAAGGAAAGAGGCGTAAGCCTAGACGACAAAAGATGAAATTAAAAGTAGACCTTAAAGAAGGTTGGCCTTTGATAGTGTCGGTTGCCAGGCCTTTATAGAAAACTATTTATAATGAAAAATGTTACCCACATACACATTTTCAGTTTTGACTTTTGACCTGTTACAATTCAAAATTAGCATCAGAAACTATTCTTTTAGACGTTTGGAAGGACACCTTGGACGACCGATTTGCCCATTGCAATGTGCCAAACTAAAGAGGAAAACACAGTCACAGAAACAACAATCCATGGCCTGAGTGCGTTTAGAAATGTTTGAGATGTCGGGGCCAGTACGCGCCTTAGACCGTGCAGCCGTAACGACGCTTTGTCTCTTCTTAGCTCCCCGGGGTCATCTATCGTAGGGATTTTATAAATCAATACTCGGACAAATTGTAGCGCTTCTTGCAGGGAATCAGACCTTTCAAGGAATTTAAAACTAAATAAGAGAGAGGAAAAAATATATCCATGCTGGAGCAGGATTGTAATTCCTAACTTCAGCATTCAGGTGTCGAAGACAGTGCGAGCCAATGTCTGAGATCCCGTCGTAATGGACAAATTTTCTTCCTGTAAATTATATACAAGAATTAGATTATGAAACCCCTTCAGATCACTCGTTTCTCTCAAAACTCTGCTCGATGGAGTAATTGGCTTTAGCCTTCGCGCATGGACAAAAGAATGTAGTTTATATTAGAAATACAAGTATATGTATTTCACACTGTTGACACCGTGCATCTTCGTCATATTAAATTAAGTTATAAACCAACCGATGCACACTAAAACCACTTTTTAAGTAGCTTTATTATAAAATTGTTAAAATTGTACCCCTACACGTGTTTCGATCCTAGGATCATCGTCAGGGGGGTTTATTGCTAAAAGCTACAGTCACTTCAACACATGATTTAAAATATTCTATCTGCACTTTGAAACATAAGTTAAAATCTTGTAAAAAGATTCTCTAAAAGTTGTAAAATTATAAAAGCACTGTAGATGGTAGATTGTGGAACTGCTGGCGTGTGGTATTAAAAGCATATGAAATGTTTTTGCGTGGAGCGGAGTGTACTACGTGTTGTGCGGTGAGGACACAACACGTAGTACACTCCGCTCCACGCAAAAACATTTCATATGCTCTTAATACCACAAGCCAGCAGTTCCACAATCTACCATCTACAGTGCTTTTATAATTTTACAACTTTTAGAGAATCTTTTTACAAGATTTTAACTTATGTTTCAAAGTGCAGATAGAATATTTTAAATCATGTGTTGAAGTGACTGTAGCTTTTAGCAATAAACCCCCCTGACGATGATCCTAGGATCGAAACACGTGTAGGGGTGCAATTTTAACAATTTTATAATAAAGCTACTTAAAAAGTGGTTTTAGTGTGCATCGGTTGGTTTATAACTTAATTTAATACAAGTATATGTAGTTACGTAGGATGGTATAAATATTTTGTTCAGTGTGAGATATCGCATTTATAAAATCGCTGAGCCAAAAGCCTTGCTTTGCAAGTACAAACAAAATTGGCACTCATCGCTTCTTTGCCAACAGTTCTTGGCACACTGACGTAGCTGGCAAGTTTCTGTTTCGGAACTTTCTGAGAGAGTAAAT
This sequence comes from Reticulitermes speratus, assembly GCA_021186555.1. Lineage (NCBI taxonomy): Eukaryota > Metazoa > Arthropoda > Insecta > Blattodea > Rhinotermitidae > Reticulitermes > Reticulitermes speratus. Next base: position 25,207,603 of record JAJKFL010000004.1, read on the forward strand.
GTTAACTACTGAGGCTTAAATATAACTCCTTTGTTTATAACTTCGAAAGAAACAAATATGTTTAAATTAAAATACTATTAATTAGTAAATCAAATATAAAATATAAATCTCTTACTGAAAGTGGCGTTAGAAATATACAGTAAATAAGTATATTATTGTGTGAAGTTTATTATTTAATTGAATAATTGCAATGTGATTTAGCACACGTAGAAATATTATTTGACATATCGATACTTTCCGTGTCTTCCCAAACGGAAAATTTGAAGTATGTTGTTATTCGAATAACCCATGCTTTACATCAGCCTTAATTGCCAATGGGAAATAAGCGAAGCCTTCTCGAACGATAAAAGAAAATATGAATTTCAGTTCTTTTGTCTCTTATGTACTAATCTGGAATAACCAGCCGTGGGACATGTACTGACTGCTCTCAATATCCTGCGAATTGTGTAGTCTGGACAAAATTTTAAAGAACATAAAATAATAAAACTTTGAGAGAAACAGGGAATGAAAGGCATTCATTCTCAAAAAAAGTTCGAATAATGGAAAACTTTTTAAACTTTTATTTATGTACACTTCATTTTGTCAACTCGTTCCTAAGTCTGTCACAATGCATGAGGTTTGCTACAGTGGCAAATAGCTAGGTCTCTGGAAAACTGCCAAAATGAATATACAAGTTATTTTCTTCTTTTTTCTTATTATTTTTTCATTGTTTTCCTTATATTTAACTATGCTTCCGTTATTTCAAATTATATACTTTTGAATGATCGTTTGATTATCGAATAATTATTTGGAAAAGTGTGGAGAGAATCATTTGTGTCGTAATTTGATTTACTATCCGAAAATTTATTGATGGGACTGAGGAAAACTTTGGTCAATGTAGCCGGTCTGACAGACAAAATTTGAACCTGAAACCTCCTGAATACTACCATTTTAATGGCAACCTTCGCTGCGTCCTGTTTAAGGCCAGCGCGTACAGAGAATATCTCTGGAGTCACTGCTTTATCTTCGAGAAATAAAACTTACATAATTTAATATACAACGTTCGACGTGCAGTTTTACCAGCGCTATAATTCAGTCCGCCTTTTACCCCACTCTGCACAAAAAACCTCATGGGATATTACAGGCAAAACGTCCGTCTTTCCCAAATTTCTACACCTGAAATATTGATTTTGATTGAACCTAATGAAACCGAATTATAAAATAATATCAAATATTGTCGACAACTTACGACTAGAAATTTATTGAAGATTTAATTAAGATTATACATCCAACATACATATGTATTACTGACGTTATGACTGACTTACAAACAAACTAACTAAATAACCAACCAACTAACTCAATAACTAACTTCATGGAGCAGAGTCCTTCCTGAGAAGCTAGGATTTCCCCATCTATTCAAGAAATTCCCCGCTTTTTATGGAACCCATAAGTTTATTACCGCGTTCACAAAAGCCTGTCCTCCCATCTACGCCTAGGTCTTCCAAGTAGGCTACACACATGTATACTATTCTCCAAAAAAATAATGTTGAAATATTTCCTGATACCCTTTGGGCTAAAATGTTTTTTTTTGTTAATAATTTACACGAATATTTCAACGAGTACAGTACAAGCAAAGAACTAAAGCCTAAACCTCATCCTACGAGTTCAAAATGCCAGTTGACTTTAAGAACAAAATTCAAATTTGTATAATTACAATGCAGTGAGTACTAGTGTAATAGAGTAAGAATAATGATATTGCTTTTCTCTTTACCCGTTTCAGGGATGTAGCAGAAAAGGGGGAAAATGGCTAAACATGAACATGCAGACATTCGCATCTACGCCTTTAAACTCGTCAATTTGCTTTGTTCAATGACATTCTTATAGTCATCATTCGACCTGCACTATTTTGATAACTATGACAGTGGTCTTGTAGCGCTAATATGATTACTTTATTACTTTGAGAAATATTTTAAAAAATCCAAGAACAGTCACTAACTTCAAAATCCTATTCAGTTTCCGCCATTAAAGAATATTCGCCGTTGTTATTTCATAACCTATAGTAGGCCTACTGGTAATATATTAACCCACCAATGACGTAAACACGTCATAACACTCTTTGCTTCATCGGAAATGTGTGATGCAATATTGTGGGAAGATTATATCCAGATAAATTACACTTTAAATACGAAGTGCTGTAAGCGAAAGAACATCAGTTCTCTGAACACCACCTGACTTCCTTTCCGAAATGTTTCCTAGTATAAAGGATCCTGAAGTCGTGAATACACGTTTGAAGAACGTTGGTGGTCAGTTGTATATCTGTGTCACAACCGACGACAGAGGGAACTATATTCTGCGTACGAAGACAAGAAATCTGGAATCAATTTCCGATCCTGAACGTAAGTATCTGAAAACAATTTGCACACAGCTGCGAAAATTCATTTTCTTTCGTCGGGGTTTCATTAAAAATACCCACTGAAATTATTAAATTCCTTACGTACTTATTTTTACATAATTTGGAATAAGCTTTCCTATTGGCTGTCTGTTAGTACTTACATACTGTGCGTGGTGCTGCATTTTGATTGTTTGATCCTTTAATTGAGAGGTGTGCAGCTGGCCACGATAGAAACAATAAAATCCATGGACTTTTTTCAAAACCTTTGGCGGCAAACTGGACAAGAAGCTGAAAAAAAAGGAAACCATAGTCGAAATTTTATTAAATGCTTGTATTTCTTACAGTGAAACGTGGATTAAAAAGAAAAAATATATTACACTCCAAAAGGATTAAGAATTTTGTGATCACATGCTAATAAGAAAATATGAAAGGAGATATAACTAAAAGCTAATTATTAACTATTTAGTAGAACAGACGACTACAGATGAAAATAATTAATATATATGAAGAAAGTGGACCGTAACAAATAGCTGCAACTCGCATTCCAGTACAAACCGAAAGGCTATAGATACAGACGAGCATTATTATGTACATGTTACGAATCTTAGCATATGTGATAATAATTTTAACATAATAATGCCCATTTCGCATTTTGTTTGTGCTTAGGCTACTTAAACCTTTTACCTTTATGCTTACTAGTTAGTAAAATACACTCGTTTATGCACTTCCTCTACGTTTTAATGACAAATGAGTTCCAACTGGGACTGACTAATAATTGAAAACATGTAAAATCGCATTAGTGAAGACCAACAAATTTCTATCTCCTTTGGCGAGAACATAAGTAGCATTAAATTATTTCCGTATTACGCGTATATATATATATATATATAATCATCACCACACACCAAAAAGTATTCAAATCGTAGCCGTGATACTGACATAAAAACAAATATATAACTACAAAGAAATGGACCCCGCCAACACAACTTTTGATTTATTGACACTGAAGTACTTAGTGTGCGATATAAGCTACAGTTACGCCAAAGACATCCGAAATAAGTTACACTTTTATCAATAAATGTGTGGACAGTTAAACGAATGTTAAAGGTAAAGCAATCCCATTACAGGCCTGGACAGGCCCTTAGGTTTCCAGGAGGTTGAGGCTCCCAGATTTCTAGACAATCGGCACATGGAGGTGGTAAGGTTGTCAGCCCTACGTACCGGCCGCCTTAACCTCCCAGGAAATATTCCTGGTACTCATTTCTTTTAGAGGCTGAGTCGACCCAGGGCCATAGTGCGACCGAAACAATTATGTCAATGAAAAATTCCAGTGACACCATCGGGAATCGAACCCGCGACGTTCCGGCTTGTAGCGCAGTGCCTCAACCAACTGCGCTACCGCGTGCCCCCTAACGTTAGAGATGATAAAGATATACACTATTGTTTTTGTTGACTGCCTGGCACTTTCAAAAACTTATGAGTAACGTATATGTTTCGAAGCAACCCTGCGTGATCTTCAGTGTTACTATTATATTACATATAAATTAGTGACAGTAAAAATGATAGTGTTTTTTGGTGCTACAACCTACTTTCACTACAGCTACACATCAAGGTATTGTATACATCACAGTTACTTGATGTATCATTTTTGAATTCAAGGAAGTTGGTGTAAGGAACAACTTGATACCTGTAAAAGAGTCTCGATGTATTAAACCAACAAAGAAAATAAAGCTTAATATAAAAAAAAAAAAAGTGACAGTAAAAGGCAGTGGACACAAACAGTAGTGTACAGCATAGCAGCTGTAAGGTATGTATGGAACAAAATAAAATATAGGGGAAGCAGTGCGATATGCAATGCACAGAGAAAGGCAGATACCCGAAAGTTGCTGTCCTTTCAACCATACAGGCAGAAGAGACAGGGGTAGACTGTATAAAAGATGGAAATGACGTCGGAGCAAGTCGCAAGGCCCCAGCACTGACAAGAATAAGAATAAGAATAAGAATAAGATGATGATGATGATGATGACGATGAAGTTCTTTTATCATTCACAATCGTTTCCATACACCATACATTAAATGCTTTCACGAGACCAGTAACGTTACTTCATAGTTATTGTCGCAGAAAGAATACAAGTAAGACATAAGTTTTGTTTTTCCACCAGTGGATTTCTCGCTGTACTACTACACAGGGCCAATGCCACGGAAACGAAGGTTGTGCTTCCTGTACACAGATCCACCAACACATGCCTCAGAGTGACGGCCGATAAAGAGTTACAGATCGCGTAAGCTTTCCCGTTTTTCCCCTGTCATTTAGACATAGGCTACAGCGCTGCTGGCTTGTGTCCGGCAGACTACCTTCTCTTTCCTCTCCGCCCGTAACCATTGTTTCACACACACTGACAACCAATTTCACTCCATGGAGCAGAATCCTTCTAGAGAAACTGACGGTCGCTCAGCTACTCAGATATTCTAAACTCTTTATAAAACATGTATATTCATCTACCTCCTTCACGAAAGCTCGTCATTAGACATTGTCGTGCGCCAGATAATCCCAGGTCACGTGTTCAAATTATGTCCTTTTTTTTTTTTTTTTTTTTTTTTTTCCTGTCCCGTTATTTCCCTTTGATCCATTTTTGTACTTTTAACTCCTTCCGTCCTTCTTCATGTCACTAATGATCCATACTAGTCCTTACACAACACAACACAAACATCCATTGCCCTAGGCGGGTTCAACCCACAATCCAGTAAGCGAGCGGCTGTAACCCACGCCTAGACCGCACGGCCACTGGGATCGGCATCCTTAAAACCACTTTAATATTACCCCTCCAGTGAAGCCTAAGGCTTCCAAGAGTCTCTTCCTTTCAGATATTCCTCTTAAAAATCTGCATGTACTTTTAATACCTCCCTCACTCGCTAGATGTCCCGCGCATCGTATCTTCCTTGTTTTGGCCAACCTAGTAATATGTCGTGAGGAGTACAAATTGTGTAGCTCCTCATTATATACGTTACGCATTTTTATCTTGTTTTACTCTTATTTGTTCGATCAACATTCTTTACTAGAACATCCTCAGTTTATGATTTTTCCTAGGGCGAGAAAACATGCGTTGTTTTTACAGTCACTCTTCTTGTTTCATTAACACGGTGAGCTTAAATGCTATTGCAGGCATATATTTGCTTCGCTGACAAAGGCCTCATGGTTTCAAGTTCAGTCTAATTGTGAAGATATGATGATTTCTGTCGTCTGAGTTATGACGCCGTGTACTCTGATATAAGTTCACGACTTTTCGGAGGATGCGGCTACAGCTTTCACCAATGTAGATTAGGCCTATCTGCCCTGATGACGGACACATCAGGATCCTCTGAAATGTCGGTATACTTCAACCAGACTGCACGGCATCACATCAAAGGAACATGACTCTTTGTTTCACCGACATAAAAACTTTAAATCTCAGACTGCTTAGTATTGCTTACACCGTGCATGTTTAACAAACAATGTCACAAATTCACCAACACATGCACCTTAAAGGTGCATGTGTTGGTGAATTTGTGACATTGTTTCTCAGACTGCTGTTCTTCAAAACGTTAGTTCTCTTAGACAATACATAATGTTGTTGATGGTGATGATCATGATGTTTATAATGATAATGCTTGTGGTAGTAATGAGGAGGAGGACAAATAATCGTCGCAGTTCTAGAGCTGGAAGTGTAATATGTGTTAGTCTGTGCAGACGCTGAAAGACATGACCCTAAACACCAACAATCTGAACTCGTTAGAAGATCCAATGATGTTCACTAAGGCAGACGAGAGATTTTTCTACCTCAAGGCCTCCGGCAGCAATGTTGCATTTGAAGCCATGCAAAATGGAAGTAAGTATATAAATTCGATTGAAAAAACAATTTTTATTTGCAGTAATAACATGGCAGAAAATATGTTTCACGTTCATAGCATAACAATCTGGAATACAGATCCGTCACTGAAACCCCTGTTTGTATTACGCGTTTATTTCGTTTCAATTACGAGTCCATATCTCATGCCAATAATGAGAATTGCACCAATTATAAGTTTAGAAAGTGAGAGACACTTTGTAACTAGTGCTGATTAGTAATTAAAAGAACTTTTGATGCCATACTCTTAATAAACTAGTCCGACTGATTTTCATTTTATATAAGGTATAAATACATGTAGTACTCTTTTATCAAAGTACTTCAAAATCAATTTAAAACAAAGCACCATTTTAATTTTTCATAAAATTTTCGGCTAAAATCATTAGAAACCATCGACACTTAATTCTAACTGCCTGAATGGTAAGTTGATACCTCACATTGTAAATATGAGCTCTGAACCATGTAAATTACTCGTACATAAAACCCGAAAAACTGAGACAGTCGTGAAAAAAAGTAATATTTCACATAAAGGTTCTGAATTCGCCTGAAACTACATTTATTCTCTCAAAATCGCCTGAAGTCATAAGGAAAAAAAGAAGCAGACTTACATTTGCGTCAGTGATATTTATTATTTTGGTAAGGACACTGAAGAGGACTCCAAGATGTGTAATAATTTTTCCGAAGTCTAATATAAGATTTTACGACAACAAGTTTCGAGGAATGTAACAGAACTTTCAAAATTTATATGGAATTTTGACACAGTGTTTTAAGATAAGTTGTTTGATAGGTCTTCTGAAGTAACACACCATTAGTTAGTCTTTCTATCGAATGAATCATTTGCTTAGTTCTAAGTATGTAGAAAACCAGAGCTAATGCAAATATTCTTTTCCAGTTACCAGGGCTAAATACTTCCTCTCTCTAAGCCCAACGAATGAACCAATCGTGCAGGAGCATAATGGAGGTGTTTATCCAGAGGAAATTCTTTTCTCACTTGATAGTCTGGACAATGGAAACTTGATCATAAAGTAGGAAAGGTTCACATACTGATCAAGATTGCTACAGATGCATCGAATTTCTTAGGAAAGTCCCTTTTTGTTAATGGAACTCACCTTACGAATACGCTGTACCGAGGAATAACACAATTCTACACTTGAAAATGCGACATCGGACAATCAAATGTTTTTAGTTACAGTTTTGAAAAGTGAAGGGGAAATTTTCAGAGTTGGTGTAGATTGCTCAGATAATAGGTATCGTTTAACGCCATTACGCGATTGGTTTAAAAATAAAAAAAAAATTCAGCGTTTTCACACTCTTTCTGTGAAGATTAACATACTATTACACGAGTATAAATACGTTATAGAATCTGGATTTAAACTGCTAGCAAACGTTGCTTCTAAGCAATTATAACCACCTGCGTAGTTTTCACTTAGTCACTTAAAGTAAATTTCTCATTCTTCACAGTTTCTGTTGCAGTATTATATTTTACTGAAAAAGTAAAATAAATATTGTGTTGAATATACTAATATTATTCAACTGTTAATTCAACTGAATAATTCAACCGTTGCGTAATTGTTATTTCGTTTTGTATTTGTTATATTTGTTTAAGATGAAGCTCACGTTGTTAACGTTATTTTTGTATTAAAATATTATGTATTATTTATTGTAATACATGTTATATTTGAAGATAATGTGTGTATTTCATTATCATAACTTTACTGTTTTGTGCATGCAAATTGTTGGACATTCCTGTGCCGGATTATAAGTCATGGTTCACTCTTTCATTTATGCACATTTGTGTGACTTCTCCCTCAATGTCATTTAACCTTCTATCGACTGTTAATATACCAAAAGTCTCAACAGCACCAACACAGATAAATAGATCACGTGACGCACAAAACTTAACGCTGTTCGTAACAGCCTTTCATTTTTCCCTATTAAGAAGACAGGAAACCAGTTCACATTCTTGCTCCAAATTTCTTATGCTTCTGGATTTTGATTCCGTGAGGAATCTGCCCCCATTTCAAGGTTAGAGAAATATTACTCATAAATTTCTGGCAGCCTACAATGTGTCATATCCTATAATCTAGCACTCTTCCTAACTGCTGTCGTGAGACCCACTGAACTCACATTTTACATATTATCTCCCACAATACTTTGTAACTCTTGACATAAAAACGCAGTCCTCTGTAAAAGAAAGACAGGACACAGTACAGCGATTCCCCACGTATTTATTTAAAACCAGATATCAGACCTAAAAACTGTAGTACCATAATTTGACAAAGGATCAGTAAGAATATATGAATGTATGTTTAAAAGATCCTTAAACAGCGTTTTGCAAATATTCTGTGTAAAGCAGTAAAATACATAGGATAGCCTGTTATTTTGAAGATTAATTCGAGGAGCATGGAACTGGCGTAAGGTAGGTAACATGAATAGAATTATTGATATTTATATATGTTAATTATGAAATCTGTATTAAGAAATTTGTTATATTAGACGCAATTTGGATTAAAAAAACAAAATTTGTTGGCATTTCCGTAAATAAAACTGAAATAATGTAATAAATAAATAAATAAATAAATATGCACACAAATATCATTATTACTTTCAAGTATTGTAAAAATAAAACTTTAATTACATAAAATACTTTCAGGCATTACAATTATCTTGTCCTCATAGCCCACACTTCAATGTCTCAGCCTTTCCTTTACGAAAGTAAAGTGAGTTTAAGTATAACAGGAGTAAATATTACAGAAGGATATGCTGCGTGACACAGGTTACAAACTTGTCGTCAACAGCTGTTTCTCCATTATTATATATTCTAAAGCTCATCACATCCGACGCAATGTTAAAAATCTATATTATTTTATCGCCTTATTGGTGAAATTGTACAGGCAAAGTTTGTCTCTTCACTGAAACGTGTTGAGGTTACGCAGTCTGTCCTGTTGTTACTTGCAGTACATATCAGTGTTAGTTGCTTTAATTACGCAACGAGTATTGCAATTGAAACAGAATATTCAGCCTTTGTTAATGCCATAACGCTGAAAACAATAATTAACAATGTGGCCCTTATTTTGCAAGGTGTATGAGATGGATGGAAAGTGTAGCACACTTGGGTAGGTGGAGAGATGCCTGTGGAACAGACAGGCAATGCACCTATAAACTTAACAATGGGGCGCGTTCGCGTAATCATTGTTGCCGTGGAAATTCAATAAGTATTACATATTCTGAGTGTTTGTCTGTAGCATTAGCCATCCAGCATACAATACACATGCGCCGTATTATATTTATATCTGTAGCCTGTCCGGCTCTACCACATCTTTGCCAAATTATCTCATAAACAGCAAGATTTTTGAAGAAAAAAAAACGTTATTGAACATAAATGTGTGTTTTGATTTTCTCTACAACTTTGTCTAAAATATGTCTTATTGTAAGAAGAATTGAGCGAGAAATCATACATGTACATGGGCCTTCATGTAAAGTACCCGTTATTCTTGTCAGATATTAATGAAACTTGCATTTTCTAGACAGAGTTTCGAAAAATACTCAAATATCAAATTTTATGAAAATTCTTTCAGTGTGAGACGAGTTGTTCCATGCGGGCGGATGGACAGACAGACATGACGAAGCTAGTAGTCGCTTTTCGCAATTTTGCAAAACGCTCCTAAAAATTGAAGTGATGAGACAAATGACGAGCTTAGGTGTATAGAGAAAGTTAATTTAAAGAAAGAAAGTGTGTTGGTATAAAGTGAATTTAACAGGTGAAGGATAAGGTCCAGAAACGGGCCCCCGTAATATTGATAAGGATCTTCCGGTTTTTTTTGTGGTAAAGGGCCCTGCAGCACACGCTACAGACGCTCCACAGTCTTGAGGCTTATTGTGCAACCCTGTGATGAAGATGATATGAAGATGATAATTTTTTCGTTTTTTCCGTGTAACGGAGCACTGGTGGATTGAAATTGAAAGGGGAAAGCTAAGTACTCGGGGAGAAACCTGTCCCAGTGCCACTTTGTCCACCACAAATCCCATATGGACTGAACCAGGACCGAACCCGAGCCTCCGCGGTAAGAGACCGGCGACTAACGGCCTGAACCATGGCACGGCCTAACCTCCGGTTTTAGTTAAAGGGAGGAAAATATATTAACAAACCTGTCTGAACGACATCAGATCCTCAATAAAGGCTCTGCACAGTGCCGTTAATCTGTTGTTTATTGGGATGAGGACCAACAAATGTACACATAAATGCACTAAAGATTTTTAAACATGTATCAGAACAAGTTTTATGTTAGAATTTTTCTTAATTTACCAAAGAAATGAGTATTAAATTAAGTAAAACTATTATTAATTAACTGTAGTTTTACAATTGTAATTTATTAGTAAGATATCTGCAGATCTCTTTGCCAGATTTTCAGTAACGCAAAATTATTCCAAGAATGTGCAGTTACAATGCATGTGCATATGTTATGTGCCTTCGTCAGTCCTCGAAACCAGTGCTTTGTGTACGAATAAAATGCACCATAATAACGCTGTGTTGGAGATTTACTTAAAACGTATACCATTAAACTAACAATAGCACGTACAGTATATTTAAAGAAGCAGTATTTTAGTTTTTCACATAATACTGGTTAAGTGCATTGAGTGAAAATTGAAACACACAGTGAAGTACATAACATGAGGCAAAAATACAGTATTCACGAAGTATTCCTAGAAAATGTACAGTTTTACTTTGCATGTTCCGCAGTACTGCGTCGAACTTCACCACGTATATGTAATGTGTGCAGTAAAGTCGTTTCGAGGTACTGTAAGACTTCCAGTTACTAGTACCTGTCTTTACATTTACAATTACACATTCACTTTTAATTTCATTACATAAAGTCCTTGGTGATATCATCTTTTTCCTTTTCATTCTTCTCACGTAAAATTTCCACTCTGATGTCAAAGAAATGAACGTCTATTTAAGAGTTTATATACAGGCCGTTGCTGTCCAGATCTTCGACAGAGAAAAGCATCTCCTCTGGGTAGTTGGTGTTGTTGTGTTCTTGAATGTCAAGCTTGTTCGATTCGTTCACGCAGAGGAAGTTATTTGAGTGCACACCTGTAGAGCATACATTACTATGAGCCCGAAGAAATCAACTCATAATTTCACATGATTTGATGAAATGTCATCGCCATTCCCGTACAGACTCACTCATCAAAATATAGAAGTCCATAGAAGGCAGATGTTCTTGTGAAGCTAGTGGACTTTTAGCTAATGAAGAAATTACGTGCATATTGTGGGACCTGACTGTTCATTGCTATGTTCACAAGATTCCGTGCCATTACCTTGTGAAATGTTACGATTCAGTACAAATTATTTACCTACAATATATTCTAGATTAGCCAAGGTAATGATGGGGAGCGGAGCACATATGGAGAAACACGGATAATCCAAAATATATACTGTAGTGAGCCACGAAAAAAAATAAAACTCTTAATTTATTTACAGCTTTGTATGGTGCTGAAACTTGGACACTTCGGGAAGTAGATCAGAAGTATTTCTAAAGTTTCGAAATGTGTTGTTGGAGAAGGATGGAGAAGATCAGTTGGACCAATCGTTTGAGAAATGAAGAAGTATTACACAGTGTCAAGGAGGAGAGGAATATGCTACAAACAACAAAAAGAAGGAAGGCTAACTGGATTGGTCACATCTTGCATACGAACTTCCTTCTAAAACACGTTACTGAAGGAAAGATAGAGGGAAGGATAGAAGTAATGGGACGGCGAGGAAAAAAACGTAAGCAGCTACTGGATGACCATAAGGAAACGAGAGGATACTGGAAGTTGAAAGAGGAAGCACTAGATCGCACTCTGTGGAGAACTCGCTTTGAAGAGGCAATGGAGCTGTCGTAAGACAGGCTACAGAATAACGATGATACATAATACATACGTGGCTTACAAGCAGATGATTATTGCTTACATAAATCGTCCGTGATTTATGTTGTATTGAGGATTTTGTTCGAGCACTCGGCGCTAAAACACGTTACTCCCACCTTCGTCATTAGTCATTAGCAACCTAGATCGTGTACGGATAATCCGCAAACCCGGATAATCCACGCACGAATAATCGACAGTAATCTGCGAGAGATTTGATATAATTCCTTCGATGTACACAAGACAACAAAGAGACACAGTGACGCACGGACATATAACAAGGTACATCTATGTCCCAGATGGGATTTGAACCCACAATATCGCTCTTCGACAATTTAAGAAAAGATAGTACATACGTCCGCTGTTTCCAGAGTTCATAGAGTGTTTCAGTGTGAAATGCAGCTTCCTAATCATAATGTTATTCTACTGAACTGCAGAGACCTTTGTCAAATTTTGTATTTCTTGCACGTAGACCTACCGTTCATGGCCTCCAGTGCCACATTGCTGCCCAACGCCTTGATGTAGAAGAATCTGCTGTCTGCTTTCGTAAACCGCAGTGGGTCCTCCAATACACCTTCCAGTTCGTTGGCGTTTAACACTGCCATTTCTCTTAACGACTGTTGATAAACCGAAAAGTCATATTCGTTAACACAAAGTTATAAGAGCACAAGCCTCGCAATGTTCATTCGAAAGCGTTACATTACATTATAAGTAACGAACCTCATAGAGTTAAGATCTCTCCCCCCCCCCCCCCCCCAGATCTGTTAAGACACGTATTTTCAACAGCCCCGATACTGGACCTCATTATAAAAATGCCAAACCCAGTCCACAAAACTTAAATTTTATTCCTTAAGATCTATCTTAATATTTTCCTAACATTTACGAGGGCTCCTTCATTTAGATTTTTCGATCAACATTTTATATCCATTTGTTATATCTCCCCATGCCTGCTACATGTATCGCTAATACCATGCTCTTTAAATTAAATGAATTAATATTATTTAGTGAAGATTACATACTATGAAATCTATGTCTTAAAATTTTTATAAATTTTTCGCAATTTCAAATATGAAATTGAATACACGTTTTTTTAAAACTTCTTTTTGCCATCAGTAAAGTATTATTAAATATCTGACATGGTTCGGAATATAAATTTTATAAGCTTTAAAAACTTCAAGACTTCAAAGCGTTCTTTTATAGGGACATGCGTGTTCTCTGTATTCGACGGAGCAAATTAAAGTAACCATAAAAGCAAAGGAAGCACCTGGAACTGCCAACCAACACAAAACATGTAATTGAGATGGCAAGTGTCGTTAGCTGTCCGAAATGACGCATTGGGAAATAAAAGTTATTACAAGACTTTTAACCCTTACCAATTAAAAATATTCCCCCTGAAAAGGAACATAACACTCTCTTAATATACTTCAACACATTTCTAATAATCGTTGCTATGGTGCATTATTTGGGAATGCTTCATGAGTAAGCACAACAGGAAATAAGGTTTAAGATGGCATCACACTGCTACTGCGCACATGCGAGGGCCGGCCGACTTTTTTTTCACTTGATACCAGGTTGCGACTTCACTCACAAACAAACAGTTTTATATTATACAACAAACAAACTTACCGACATCTGTAGTTTCTTATCTGACGTCATGCTTAAACAGACTTTAGTGGCCTGGTGCACTGGAAGCACCATTTTTGTTTCCCCAACTTCGGCACTTGTGTAGTAGTACAGCGAGAAATCGACTGAAAGGAACAGAAATACGCTTTGAAATTCAAGGAGAAGGAAAAACTCGCCTCGGTATTGCGTGTAACACATGAATTGTTAAATTAAGTTATAAACCAACCGATGCACACTAAAACCACTTTTTAAGTAGCTTTATTATAAAATTGTTAAAATTGTACCCCTACACGTGTTTCGATCCTAGGATCATCGTCAGGGGGGTTTATTGCTAAAAGCTACAGTCACTTCAACACATGATTTAAAATATCCTATCTGCACTTTGAAACATAAGTTAAAATCTTGTAAAAAGATTCTCTAAAAGTTGTAAAATTATAAAAGCACTGTAGATGGTAGATTGTGGAACTGCTGGCGTGTGGTATTAAAAGCATATGAAATGTTTTTGCGTGGAGCGGAGTGTACTACGTGTTATGCTGTGAGGAGTACTATGGTACTCCATAGTACTCCTCACAGCACAACACGTAGTACACTCCACTCCATTGAAGTGACTGTAGCTTTTAGCAATAAACCCCCCTGACGATGATCCTAGGATCGAAACACGTGTAGGGGTACAATTTTAACAATTTTATAATAAAGCTACTTAAAAAGTGGTTTTAGTGTGCATCGGTTGGTTTATAACTTAATTTAATATGACGAAGATGCACGGTGTCAACAGTGTGAAATACGAATTGTCTTCACTTCGGAAATAAAAGCAGCAAATCCTCTCCACTTTAGTTTTATGAAATATTTCTGTGGTGTCGTCTCGTAATATTACGAAAATCCTTATTCGGGATAATCAGAAAGATATTCAAACCAAGTACCTCCAAAGCACAAGTTCAGAACTTTATCAGTGCACTAACCCGCTTGGTTGTTTGTATCGATGTGTTACTTTGATGTACCTTCTACATTTAATTTTTTCTCCACATCTGTGGTCGCGTGATACAATTGCATTTACGGATCTGATACAAAATTTGAATTTCAATATGCTTACTTCCAGAATTATTTGCTTCTAAACTTGCAGCAATTACGTTCTGTTAGATCTGGGTTTCTCACAATGGTGCTTATGAAGTGCACATGTCATTTAGAGAGACAGAAATATAACGAAGCATTTGCAAGTCGTGTTATGATTTTTGCATGGAATGCTCGCGTTCCTGAATGTTGAAGATGCAGAGGGCAGGATTCATATTCTTATCATATTCATGGCAGTTCTCAGAATTTCAACAAACGTTATTTTAAGCTGTGATTAAGTATGTTATTTGTTACATAAGAATATTATTACCCCCTATATACTCGTACACATGTTTCAAAGAATAAACGGGTGCATGCAATTCCTGAAAACTGACACTTTTATTAATTTTAGCTTCAAAAATCCAGGACGATATCTAAACAACTCTATGGGCCAGAGTCCTTCTGAAGGAGGCGATAGTTCAGAGAGTTCCTCAGCTAGTCACGGAATTACCTTCGCTATGTGGAAATCCAAAGTACATTACAGTATTCACAACAGCTCGGCGCTAGTCATTAAATAAAATACATGAAATTAAAGCATGCTTTTATAGTCAAGCATTTTGGGAGATAGTCTATACTTGAATATGTGAATATTTTATAAGTTTTACTGTTATACGTTTGGCAAAGCTGCTAAAATCAAAGTTTTGTGAAAGTAATATTTAAATACCTGACCAACACAAAGGAGAAGAATCCTTATTGAAACCGTAATAGTCGATAAGCTCTTCACGAATTCCCCGTATTATAAGGAATTCTATTTTCAATTAATGTACTTACAAGATCCGGCCATTGTAAAGTATCCTGAGCAAGATAAATCCTGTCTACACCATCATATCATATTTTAAGACACATTTTAGTGTTATGCTTCTGTCTAAAATTTGTTTTCCCAATAACCACTTCCTTTTAGACTTCCTGACTCAAAAATTGCATGAACTTAAACCATTCTATATAGCCCACGTTCGAATCTTGCCCGGGGGCATGGATGTGTTGTGTGTTGTCAGGTACAAGTCTCTGCATCGGGCTGGTCCCTCGTCCAGAGGAGTCCTACCGAGTGTGGTGTGTCTCAAATGTGTGTGATCGTAAAGCCTTGAAAAATGAGGTGGCCTAGGCCCCCCAAGGGGCTGTCGAGCCATTGAAAAATATATATATAGCCCACGTATATTATCACCCTTAATCTAATTACTCCAGGAATATCTGGCGAATTATGAAGCAGAACCTACTGCAGTATTGCTGCATGTCAACACAATTACAAATGCTGATATGGCGCCACTGTTTTTGCATCGAAATTTCTGGCGATAAGTCGAAATACTCTATATAACAGGGCATTTCTGTTCACAGACTTTCATGGCGCTAAGTGAGGGTTGCACAATATAGGTGGGAGGGGCTTAATTGAAATCTTGTACATTTTATAAATTTGCCGCACACGCAGAACACACGCAACGGAGTGGAATTCTGTACTCACCATCAGGGTCGACAGCTTCGTTGAGCGTCTTGGTGCCCAGCACCGGGTTTCCTGTTTCGTCCTCCGTTACGCAGAGGTACACCTGACTGCCAGCATTCTTCAGGCGGACGTTGGCGTGTTCAGGATCCTTCAGACTCGGAAACATCGTGACAGAGTTGTTCTCAGACAGGGAATGTTCCTTCTCTGAGAGCAGAATCGCTTATGTATCACGGCCAGGGTCATTCTGGTGGGGAACTACACCTCGCGTGGCCGCTGGCAGTAATTTCCCGCATTTGCGTCACGATGCAACTACGCATTTAAACAATATTTATTACCAGGTAATAGAATGGGAAACTCCCTCCTATTACCATTGACGTATTAACACAGAATGTTGGTACAGTCAGTATTTCAACCTCTGGGTGGCACTTTGTTATGCATGCCAGTCATATAGGACAAATAAATATTTTCCGATACCATTTTTATTAGCGGAACAAAATTCCAGTTAATTATTTATTTATTTATTTGTGATGTGCTGTCTCAACAGACAAATGGCTAATTACAAACTCAGGGAATATAATAATAATAATAATAATAATAATAATAATGTCATGTTTCAATTCATTTTAGTTCACTTCTTTATCTTTAAAGCGAATATTCAACGTTCTGATACCCGATCACAGAATTAGCACGGTTTAAAAACAATAAACAAAACCCCATGAACCCAGGTACAAACTGGATAGCAGCAGAAACGCACGTATTAACAGAAACAATTACTGCATGAAACAGTAAACAGATAATTTGCTGACTTCCAAGCAGGAACTCGTAGGACAGAACAATTAACTGTAGAAGTATCTGAATACAGAACACATTCCTATGCTTAAAGCAGGGATACAATTTCTACTGTTTAAAGAATGGATGGGCTTAATTTTAAGCCTTTACAGTCATTTGTAATTTTCCAAATTTTATCCAAACACAAATTCAGCATCAAATTGCATAAGCAGTTACCGGAAGGTGTAATGACAAGAAAAACGTTTATGTGATTAGCACAAAGAAACCGTTTGGAAGTTACAATTGCTTAAAATAAGCGGTTAAAAAGCGCTGAAAATCAAGTCCCGAAAGCTGACGTTTAGGGACAGCCATGTAGCGAAAAACCGCGAGCACACCAGAAAAGGCTATATATTGTTGCTGAAGCTACAACAACAAATACTACTACTACTACTACTACTACTACTACTACTACTACTACTACTACTACTACTACTACTACTACTACTACTACTACTACTACCACTACTACTACTACTACTACCACCACCACCACTAATAATAATATATCACAGTGTCCGTTGGTTCTTTGAGCTCAACATCTCGAGAATTATTCATGACAAGGAGAAAGTGAAACACAACAGATAATTTTAGGAACAGAGTCTAGGGATTTTCGATTATTAGCGTTAAGTTAACGGGAAACCAATCACTCTGAGGAAACCCGAAACGGCATAGATTTTTTTCACTGTTGTTTTAATCCTTCTTTATTCTAACTGACTCTAAAATTTTGTACGTCTCAGTATACAAAGTTTTACTTCCAGCTTTGGAAGAAATCTGCTGAAATTTGTTCGATGCTTGGTGATTTATATCCTTTCAGGTTTTTAAAATAACCTCGAACTGTAATTCGCAAATAAGTACAGGTATTAATGGCTCAGCTGCATGTACTTTAGTCTAACATCTTTAAATTGTTTACACTTAACAGCTAAATAAAGAAAATGTTCCGTCTATCCAAAATACTGTGAAACCTGCAGTATAAAAGCCATACGGGATTTCTGAAACTACATTCATTATACTTTTACATGAAATAAAATCAAAAACATGTATGAAATTTTGTCCCTACTTCACCCCACCTCCTATTGTGCCTGGATGTGGTTTAGAATTTCCGGTCTTATGGACGTCGATAGGACACAGCATGGAGAAAGGGGATGTGTGGTACGATTGGGCAGCTTCCGGAAACATGAAGTGTAGGGGGTCATATCACTCAGTAGAAACAATATCAGACGTTTTTATACGCAAAAGGAAAACAATAATTTGTCCCAGTAAAAATGGCAGGCATTGAGAAATATATATAAAGGTAAAGGTCGTCCCACGACATACTTATGCAGGCACAGAGGAGAGATGGAACTATAGCTCCTACCCATTCGCAACCCGGCACGAGAAGGAAGTGGGTGGTCAGCACCAAGCCCCGGCCACTTTACCCCCAGACAAGAGCCGGTAACCATTGTACAGGAGGCTGGGTGGGACTCGGGGCCAGTCTGGATAGGGCGGAAAATCTCGCCTCCGTCGTGATTCGATCCCCGGGAAATATAAATAGGCCCCTAAAATCAGAATTTTCATGGCTCAGATTTTTCTGATAATCTGTTCGGAATTTAACGTATGACTCTGGCTAAGTCTCACTAAAAATACACCACGAACACACGTGACTAATTTGGTGGAGCAGCACACGTGTTGAAAAGCTGGGCGCCACGTGTGAGACCAATTGTCAGGCCTTTACGGACAGCAAAAGGCATTGTTAATGACAGTCCCTTCGCTGGACTCCACATGAGCCACTTGAATCCACCAATCTTCCAACCCACCTTCGCATCCCACTTATTTAAAAATTAATTTAATTACTTTTGATCCACATAAACTTAAGTAGTAATTTCCCACGCGGAATGTTACCTTCAGATTTTACGACTACAATTTCACACCCATTTCTTATCTTTCATCAGCACTGATAGTCTCGCCCATATCTTCCTCCTTTTCCTATACTTTATACATTAAACAGGCTGGAAACTTTCAAAATAAAGGCGTAGTTCAATTACAGGCGACTTTTGACAATTTGTCCCGAAGGGAAATCATGAGTGTATTATGGTACTGGATAGTTTTATCCCTCAGTGCTTGTTTCCTGAAATTTTTGCTGCAGTATTCAAACACGCCGTGTATCTCAGGATATCACAACAAATTTTTTTAGAATAAGTTGAAATCCCTTTTGCCGCTGCATAATATGAGATGCCTAAAATCAAACCCAGCACTATCCATTCTTTGTCGAATCTGAATTACGTAGGTCATTGAATTCTGCGCAGTAATCTCCACAAGGTTCTATATTTTATTGCTATTAAATGAAAAAAAAACAAAAAAAAAAACATTGCAATTTCTAGGGGATCAAAATCGGTTGATAAAAAAAGTCAAATACCGTCTGTTGTACCTCACAAGCACACGTGTCCCTCTCCGTATCAACCAGTGAAGGACGCGCAATACGGTCCCCTTCCCCTCCACCGCCACATACGTACGTACAAATGATACGATGAAATATGCAGAATTAGGCAAGGCCTGTAAAAATGTGTGCAAACATGCATTCAAAAGTTTTGAGGATATTATTGAAAAATTCGTATCTGGTACAGTTTCTAAGGCTTATTTAGCGTATTATAATATTTGTACTTGACTGCCCAATATAACGCGTACAGTGTTGTTCTTACTTAACATACCTCAAGTCGTGATCCTGCTTGTCATCACTGCTGTGTTTCACTAGCAACTGAACAGTATAAACAGCAAAGCACATGTACGGGCCTTTCACCTTAGTATCGATCATGCGCTGTAATTATCAAGCTTATAACTGTAGGAGTCTCTATTCCAGTATACAAGCAAAAGTAATTGCATTCATTTCATTAATATCAGCTTGTATTGCATGTGTGAGGCTTGTTATAACTGACATGCATAAGCGTAACTTGGCGAATAACTCTGGTGGGGGGGGTGGGACAAAGTCGACCATGGTTATTAGGGATTTTAATTTACAAAGTAGTCAAGTTAGAAAGAGGGGGAAGATTGGTTTGAACCAGTCCTTAATATACATACAGCCCTTTCCCACACTCTCACCCCAATTTTATTTGCCCCTCTTCAACTCAGTAGCCAAAAAACTATTTTCTTAGGTAGAAAAAATATTGGAGGGGAATTCGCCCTCCCCCCTCACGTTACGCCATGTAAAGTGAAGATAAGAAGTGTGTTTAGCAATACATATTCTTATTACGGCTGAATTTTCAGGTTCCACTTTCGATCATTTTTCTGAATAAACATTTTTTTTTTTTTTTTTAGCCGTCCTCTTCTACCTACTCCGGTTTCCCGTTTCAGTGTCGAGGCTGAATAAACAATACCGATTAAAATATTGGATTTTAATTATTTTCAACGTCAAATGTTTTCTAAAATTAGACTAGAAAGACGAAAGTTTTGCAGTAATTCCTAATTATATTAAAGATAAAATTATGTTTAATACAGGGTGGGGCACGGGAACCAAGTGTTTTTGGAATAATCAGAAAATCGTTAGTTTTTGCTGTAAAAAAATTTATTGGTAGAACAACATTTGTAAGAACATAGCATTTCATAATAATCATGAACGGAAAATTAAATCTGGCATGTGATGTCCGTTTTCGTTGACGCATTGTTGGTGTTCAAGAAAATTGGCCTCCACTCTTTCCAGCAGGTCTCTGTTGATTTTGGTGATTTGTTGACGGATCGCTTCCTTCAATTCATCTAATGTACGGGGCTTGTCGTCGTAGACACGTGACTTGAGGTACCCCCATAGAAAAAAATCACATGTGGACAAGTCAGGGGACCGAGGGGGCCATAAAACGTCACAAATCTCGAAATGAGACGGTTGGGAAACAGGGGGCGAAGAACAGCCATTGACTCTCTGGCGGTGTGTGCCGTGGCCCCATCTTGCTGAAACCACAAATGTTGACGATCAATACGCCTTCTTTGTAACTCAGGGATGAAAAAGGTGTTCACCATTTCAATGTAACGCTCAGATGTTACGGTAACGGTAACTCCATTTTCTTAAAAAAAAAAAATAGGGACCGATGACGCCAAACTTTCCCACCGCGCACCAAACTGTAACCCTAGGGCTATGCAGCGGGTTTTCGTGGAGTTGTCGCGGATTTTCAGCAGCCCAATACCGATAATTTTGTTTGTTGACAGCCCCATTAAGGTGGAAATGGGCTTCATCACTCACTGCCACCATCATGTTTTCATTCTGCTCATAAAGTGCAAGCATTTCCTGTGCAAAATTCAATCGTAGGTGGTAATCCCTTACATTCAATTCCTGCACAATCGCTAACTTGTATGGGTGAAAATGTAATTCTCCATGCAAAATCCGTCTTACAGTACGATTGCTGATTCGAAGCGCAGCTGAATGTCTCCGAGCAGAGCGGCCTGGGCTTTGCAACATCGCTTGTCTGACCCTTTCAACGTTCTCTGGAGTACGCACAGTACGTTGGGGGCCGGGCGGTGTTTTTTTTTCATTATTGAGCCTCCTGTTCGAAAATTGTTAACCCAACGTAAGATTGTGTCACGAGCGGGAACAGAGTCATTTCGATGAATATTGAATATGCGGCGAAACGCACGCTGAACCGCGGTCACCGACTCGCCACTCCTAACAAAACAATCATACGCGAACATGCGGTGTTCTAGCTTCCACGGCTCCATGATGGCAACTGAAAGTGACATGCTATGAGCCAAGGAATGGAATGCCACCTGCCGCACGCCCCTCCCTTTCCTAATGGCCGAGTACTACCCATTCCAAAAACACTTGGTTCCCGTGCCCCACCCTGTATAATTACATTCCTTCAGTAATTCAGGATACTTTCGTAATACTAGAAGCAACGGTCTACCTTCAGCTTCATGTTATGAGGCACAAACAGTGCATGACAAAGCATAACACACATAACTTGAGACAACTGTTTTTTGGCACCCTGTGCCAAAATTTTTAAAGTAGAGACATTTTTCTGAAGACTACAATGTCATCTTTGCAACTAGCTACGGGCTGGAACGTCCAGCCCTCGAGTCCCTGCAGCGGCAAGAGATTTTCTCTTCTCCAAAGCAGTCCAGACCGGATCCTGGGACCCACCCTGCCTCCTGTTCAATGGGTACCGGGGTTCTTTCCCCGGTGTAAAGGGGCCGGGGCGTGAAGTTGACCACTCACCTCCGTCCAGTGCCGAGGTTAAGAATGAATGAGACTATACCTCAACTCACCCCATCTACCTTCGTGGTACTGACAAAAATTTACCGCTATTTCTTGCTTTTAATATTTCATCTAGCAATGCACCGCTTAGGATATAAAAAGTGAGGCAGACAGACCCCGGCCATTGATTGGTTTCCCATACCGTCTCTAAGTTCATGTGCTAATATCACCTCTAATTTAATCATAATCATTATGTAAAGACTAATTTTTATGAGGCATTGCGCTACAAGGCGGAAGGTCGCGGGTTCGATTCACGATAGGGCCATTAGGATTTTTCATAAGCTTAATCCTTCGGCTCGCGCTATCGCCCTGGGGTCATAGTGCGGTCTGAAGGGGTATCTCCTGGGAGGTAAAGGCGGCCGGTGCTTCGGGCTGACAGCCTTAACACCTTCGTGTGCCGAATGTCTGGAAATTCTGGGAGCCTCAACCTCCTGCAGCCCTAAGGGCCGGTAATGGGATAGCTTTTTAATTTTTACGATGTGATAACAAAGTGTAAATTGTCCCGAGGTATTTTAAGCACCTGTTTTGCAGAAACAAGGAACATGAATAATTTGACAAAGAAGATTCTTTCAAGAGGTGCAGAAATGTAACCCACCCTATCTATTCTCTTCATGCTTTCCGAATAGTATTTTGTACGCATTCTCATCTTTTCTTGTCCGATGTTCTGTCCCTCTCTTCCTCGATTTGATCACCCTCACAATACTTGGTAAAAACTACAAGTTGCCAAGCTCCTTATTAAGCAGCTTTCTATCGCTTCCCCTCTCAAAACAAAATGTCTCTCCACCACTCATAGATGAGCAAAACTAAAAAAATGAAGAGACATTTTGTACTTCATAATGCGGTAGGAACAACATTCCCAGACACCATGTGCACATTCATGAGCATGCATATGGCATGTATATAAACTAAACTACAGGAAAAACACATCTAATTGTTCAAATGATCAAAATTTATGTTTGAACACCATAATAGTGCACAGTATCAAATTTAAATAAAATAAGTGAAATACTTTATGTGTTACTTCCAGAAGTAAATTTGTGTCCTTATGCAACAGAAGCTTTTAAAAGGAGCAGTGCAGTTAAATATTGAAATGGTTTACTAATGTTATTCAAATAATTTCATTAGCAATTATGACATACAAAAAAGTCAGTCTATAATCTTACGTAAATTAGGCTTTGTATCGGGCCATACAGAAACAAAGCAAATGGCCAAAGAAGGTTACACAAATATTTATAGTATTGAATTTTACCAGAATTTGACATTTTATGCAATGAGGTGCATGAAATTTTCACACAAGCTCATGACCTTACATATATTTAGGAGCTGCTGCAGAAGCATTATGGCCAAAAACTGAATACTACCAACTTTTAGTGAAAGGCTGTCATATTGTATTTATAAAATCTGTCCCATAATACTTGAATTCATATTTGAACTACCTGAAATGAATAATTTAGGTTATAATGTGTTGTAGATTTTTCATTATTAAAAAAAACCCCTAACATTTTTGAAATCTACATTTTGATGTCAGACACTGCACCAAATAGGGCAGGGGGGGGGGGGGGGGGAACTCGGCCACAATCGTGATGGCTCATTTGATGCAAAGCTAGTAGCATGATAATTAATGACTAAAAAATGTTCAATTTATGCATTTTTAGTTGCTTCCAAATTAAGTTTCCTGACTTCTGTTGCTTCAAAATTCAGTACCAATGTTCGTTACAAGTTTTAATTGGTAGATTTATTTTTACAATTTCTTGTACACATGTAATTTTCAGACACAGAACTTTGATGTAATTTTCCACTCAAATAAGATGGCTGAATAAAACTCATGTTGAAGATGTACAGAAAGTCCCCGACTTACGTAAGTGGATCGTTCCGCAACCCTATGCGTAAGTCGATTTTTACCTAACTCGGAGCCATGTTTTATTATATACCTTACACACAATAATAATTGATACAATAATAATTAATAACAATTTTAATAACAATTAATAAAAACATAATAATAATTAATAACCGATCCTGGAGTCACTGTCGTATTCAATTGAGGCAGGGGTGGGTGTGGTGGTGGTTGTGGCACAAGAAGTTTTTACGTAAGTCCGGATCCACGTATGTCGGAGCTACGTAAGTCGGGGTCCATCTGTATTTTCACATAATCATGTAGTTTTTACAGGCACGTGAAGAATGCAACACGATTTAATACAAGAGCAAGTAATCCTGACCTGCCAAAAATATTGTAATATGTTTCTTTCTTTGCATAATTACAGATACAACACACCTGCATCTACAATTCTTGTCAAGGAAAAAGAAAACTTTATATTACAAGAATGAAGATTACAAATTTTAATCCCCTCCAATGGTAAGAAAACATGTAATATTTCTTTTGGGTTTGAAGAAGTATGATGAAATGGCTTGTAGAATGCATGAAATCATTATTTTACTTCCAAGTCACTTTTATTATTCAGTGGTTATAATTCACTTTGCTGTCACAAACTCACATAAATAGCAAGTACAACATGAACCGTCTTCCGAATGTGTCATCTTCTTAGACCACACATCGCAATTAGAAATGTCTTGATCCTCATCACCTGTACTATGACACTGTTTACATTTACCCTGCTTTGTTTATCCAGTGTCTCAATTTGTACATTAATCACATGTCAAACACATGTGTTTTCCTACATTATCTATAGTTTACATCTAAAGCAAATATAACCATGTAGCAAAAATCAGCAAAAGGAAGTCAGGAAACAACTGCAGGGTGTAGCACTTCTGGTGCGTTCACTTTGTTACTGGTCCTGTTAAGTTTTTTCTGTACTTTAGCAACATACGTCTCAGAGAACACAGTCCGTCTCCATTACAAACACCAATGACATAAATGTATGTAGGGTTTTATATAAAGTGTCCATTATATTTTGCCTAATTTTAACCAATCCTGCAAAACAAACTTTCACCAAAATGTGTTCAGTGAGGACGAAGTTGTTCCATGTGGATAGACATAAAGGACGACGTTATTACTTTTACAAACTGCTTTCCAAACTCACCTAAGAATAGGACTTTACTTAAATTATAGTTTCAAATGTTCTCCTTCAGTACCATTAATTCACATGCACAGAACCTGAAGAAGTTTAAGTTGCATCATTCAAAGTATTCTGGTCTGCCATAAGAAAAACAACAAAACTTACAATCATCTTACTCATTTCAGGAACAACGTGTGCCTCTTTTATAGTACTTAAACATACTAAATGCTGCACATACATAAGTATAGTACTATAATTTCTCAATACAAGACTAGCATTATGTTTCAATTTTACCGAATTGCTTTTAATGTGACAATATGCCATTTTTATGGTACTACACATTTGAACTGGTGTTCTATGTGTAACAGCAGGTTTCTCACACTGCCATCAACCGAACTACACGTGCTGGTAACACCATACTTAAAACTTCTGGATTTGTTAATTACGATGAGGCTTCTGTTTTCATGTGAACCAAGATGGCTGAATTTCACTGAAAGAGAGCATTTCTTTCCTCCAACGTGCAGTTTTCCAGCTTCAATAAGAAAATATACAAATGTGAAGGAATGAGAGGGGATTATGAGTTTTACTCTGCTCATTATAAATGTAACAGAAACCGGAAACTAAAAGTTACTCCAATTGGTGGACTAAATGATCAGATGATGGGGGGAACACATTATCTATTTCCATGTAAATTTATCCTCCTCTGTATACAATATGATACATTCTGTGTTTCATGTTGTTAAATAACATATTATATATTTAAAGAGATGGCAATTTTTATTACTTTATACCACTTCATAGCCTTTTTTTTTCACTACCTACAATTTTTACTCAATGCTTAGCAACTGTTTTTCACACAGATGAATTCTCTGAAAAGAAGTCACTTGAAACTCAGCCATTAGAAACCACATCACATGAACTAGGCCTGTACAAGAACTTGTATCTAATGCAGTGCATGTCCATGGGCTTCTGAAGATAAGGTAGACAGCAGTATTGACTGTCATTCTGGTTTACATAACGCACAGGTTACAGGAAGAAGTTTAAACAAAGCCAAAATTTTTGGTCTTGATGGCAAGTAACAGCTTGTGACGGAGCACTGCACGACTGCTATACAGTGGGATGTACAAGCGTGAGATGCAAGTGTTTGCTGTTGGTAGGTGAGAATCGTCTGCAGGTCGAATTGTTACACTTGGCATGGGCTGGAATCCATCCTCACTAGCAGGTAATGCAGGAGAGCCTGTCCAGAAGTACACCTAAAGAAGACACACTGGACAATAAGTGGTGAATGGATTCCAAGCATGAAGACAATTACCTTTCAGAAACTTAAAAGTGAAATCATTTTTCTTAGAGACAGAGAAAATAAATAAAATACTTAATCAATTTACTTTTGTTCTGTATTACCGTATATTCTCGAATCTAATGCGCACCCTTTTTACAGTTTTAGAGGGCTAAAAAATCAGATGCATATTAGATTCGCGTGCGGATTAGATTCGCGGTCTAGAGCTGGATTTTGGAAAAATGATTGAGCTGCTGTACGTGCCGTAAGAACAATACAATACAATAATCTATTATTTTATTATTTATTATTATAATAATATAATAATTGGGTCCAGTGAATTTCCTTCGTGACGCCTCACACCCGCTGATCGCTGCCTTGTGTTTCCGCCATAGTCGAACGTTGCTTTCATCAACTCCAAAAATTGCAGCGGCTTTGCGGTTTCCATTCTCCTCTGCGCACCGAATAACTTCACGTTTGAACTTCGCCGTATATGAGAGTCGTTTAGATTTCAGGTGTCCTCTTCCATAACTACGGTACACGACAAATTGGAACAAGCACCTCCCACGTTTCAACAACTAAAGCTCAGCTGGCTTCAGACGAGATTGCGCACGTCTGTTGAGAAAGGCCCCGCCTCTATCAATATGACTCATCGGCTACAGGCGTAGCGTCGGATTTTAACGCATTGGTAACATCCAATATTATTCAATCAGTCGCCCCGTGGGCAAGGGGTGGTTGAAGGAAAGGTGCGGATTAGAATCGCGAACTAACTTTTTTCGTTTAAGAAGTTGCCAAAAACTGGCGCATTAGATTCGAGAATATACGGTAATTAATATGCCATTAATTTGCAACAGCATGCCACAGAAATAAGTAACACAGTGTAATGCAGGTCCACTCAATCTGTAGCTCGCAGGCAACAAGTTGCCCCCAACACTGTGTTATGTTGCCTGTGGAGACATTTGTAGTTAGAAAATCTCTTAGCCCCTTCCTCTGGCAAAGCTGAGACAATACTGAAACAATTTTGAAAACTTGCGACTGTTTATTTATGGAGACATACATTACATTACTAATTTATTTTAAGTGTATACTGTCACCTTAGAATAACGCTCAACTTCCTAATCACATATAACTTAGTACTGTTGTCACAACATAAAAAGGAAAATCCAAATTTCAACAACAACAAAAATCCGGTGGTGGTAGTCTACTTACAGTATGTACAGTGAAACCTCTATCCATCGTTCCCGTTACCGTTGTTGGCCCGCATGTATCGTCTGCCTTATTTGGTCCCGAAATTAGCCCCATATAAATAATACTATTTTTTCCCGCCTCCATTGTTCCTCGAACTGTCGTTTTCCCGCACCAATAGTTGAAAAATCACGGTCCTGACGCAACATTTTCCCGCACTGATAGTTTTTTTTTTTTAAATTTGAAGCGATGGTTTAGTGCGCTGTGCGTGCATTGCTTTCTTAGTGCCACCTGGATTGGCTCCATCAAAAAGTATGGAGTGCATTCTGTACTCTTTGCTCTCCATCCTTTTCTTTGGACTAGATGAAGACTGGGCAACTCTATTGTGGAGCTTCACTTCATTGCAAGTGGTTCTGTGCGTTCTGGTGTGCTTCATAGTTTCATACGTTACCCTAGTGTAATCATTTCCATCCTTTATTATCCTTTTCCTATAATATTTTATTTCTGTTATTAATTCATTCCTGTTTTTATTACTTCATTATATTTTATTCCTGCTATTTATTTTGAAATCCGTGGACCATGTCCCAACCTAAAAAGCAAGTGAGAACTCTGCACGAGCGATTGAAAATAGTAGAAGAGGAGGAGAAGAATCCTGGAGAGAAACGTGTCACATTGCCAAATGCCTTGGGTTGGCTCCAAGCACACTAAACTCCATATTCGCAAAGAAGGACGAAATCCGAGAGCAGGCAGAAAAATGTGGTAACGCCAGTAAGAAGAGGAAAATAGGTAGGGAGTCGACATTCGCCGAGTTGGAAAGAGTACTCTTCTCGTGGTACCAGCAGGCAAGGGCGTCGAATATCCCAATTGATGGAACCATTCTTCATGGAAAGGCGAAGATGATTGCAGCGCAGCTGAATATAGAAAATTTCACTGCATCCAACGGCTGGATAGCGAGGTTTAAGGACTGGCATGGCCTAGTATACAAGAAGTTAGTCGGAGAAAGTGCGGCAGTGGACGGCGAAAGCACGGAAGCGTGGCTGGAAAGACTGCCATCTTTGTTGGAGGGCTACGAACAACGTGATATTTACAACGCGGATGAGACGGGGCTCTTCTACAGAACCTTGGCTCTCAAAGGAGAGTCTTGTCATGGAGGGAAAAACTGTAAAGACAGACTTACTGTTTTACTTTGTGTTAACAGTGATGGAACTGACAAACAAGTGCCGATTGTTATCGGAAAATCTCCGAAACCGCGATGTTTCAAGAATGTAAAAAAATTACCCACCAAGTACCACGCGAACAATAAAGCGTGGATGACCACAGACATTTTTTCATTTCTGCGTTCATTAGACGCAAGTATGGGTGCACAAAACAGGAACATTCTCCTCTTTGTGGACAATTGTGCCGCACATCCAAAGGATACATCGTTTCTAAGAAATGTAAAAGTCATACGGTACCCGGCAAATTGTACAAGTGTGCTCCAGCCCCTTAATTTAGGGGTAATAAAGTGTTATAAGCAGCTTTATAGAAAACGCCTCGTGCAAACAGCTGTTTGCTTAATGGATGCAGGCAAAGATACGAAAAAGAAGATAAACGTGTTGGAAGCTTTGCACTACACTGTGGCAGCCTTGCAAGAAGTAACCCAGCAGACAATCGAAGATTGTTTTCGGAAAGCTGGTTACGTGCAGGGACAATCTTCAGGCGATAGTGACGTCGTATTGACCAACGATGACGACGATTTCCGCCAAGAATGGGAAAAGTTCAGTGGCATGAACAAAGATAAATTTGAGGACTACGTCTCTGTGGACAGTCACGTGGCAACCTGTGGTGTAGAAACAGTGCAGGAGCTGTGCGTGAGCCTCGTGGCGTCCGGGAGTGTGGAGCGGGAAGAAGGAGAAGAAGAAGCTGGCGAACCCGAAGTTGTGCCGAGCTTTGCTGAGACGCATGAAGCGCTGATGAAAGTAAGATCTTTCTTTTATGCGCACAGCACGAGTGACAGTGATCGTGAAAGTGTTCTAGGCCTTGAAAAATCGTACTTTGAATTGAGGAGGAGTAAAGTTTGCTCAAAACAAACGTCAATGAAAGATTTTCTCAGCAAGAAGTAATAATTATCATTAAATTGTTCTTATCTATAATTTTTAATGGTTTCCCGGTACTATCATTTCCCGTATGTATCGTTCAAATTTTCCGGTCCCCTGAAAAACGATGGATAGAGGTTACACTGTATATGAAGAAAATTATTTGCTCTGAATTCAGGCAAGTTGCTTAGTTTAATGGTATACATTACAATAAACCACAATGGATTAGAATTAAGTATGCCAATATTTCATTGTACTTACTAAATCTTGTCTCTCAATGTGAGACATCTTTTCTACTATAGACCACAGCCATCGTTTGAATTTCAAAAGACGTTCACTTGATTCACCCGATTCATCATTGAAACTTGTATATGAGATGAGAACAGCCACATTGATGTCACCAACACCATTCAGCAACAGTCGCAGATCTTCTGCTGTAAGCCCATCCAGTGAACCAGCTGGTAGCACATCAAATACACCTGTCCGCAATGCCTGTATCAAGCACAAAATGTCACATATGTATTTTATTTTTATGTAATACTTACACAAGTATGCATTTGAAACAGTGCAGCTCCATTTTAAAATGTTTTTATAATTAAAAACACACTCCAAGAACAATGAAAAGAAAATGTTATCACAGATCGTAAGATTACAATGCATATCATATTAACTCCCCACCGTTCCCCTTTTCAAATAATGAATTAGGGGAACAAATTTCATCTTTTATTTGGATAAATTACAGTATCTCAGAAACTGAGCTCACAGCAATGAGTGTAGTTTCTTCTTACACCTCAAGACTCATCTGATACAATATGACCAATGCATTATCTAAATACTGAACACAACAGAAGTAACTTTACATATTTAGGGCTGGTTAAGAAATCTCTCATATATCCTCTTATGCTTGCAACAAGACATTTCATTACTTGCTGAAAATGTGTCATTGTAAAACAGAGACTGCTCCAAAGACTGTCCTACTAGTTGTCAAAAAACACAATTTCAGCAGTGTTAGAGAAACACAATGCATCAGGACAAGATAACCATCTTAGCCATGCAGCTGTATATCATAGGTAAGGACCAACACTTCAGAGAAACCTGATCCCTCCACCTAATGACAGAGGTACCATGAGAACCTCACAATCCACATATCAACAGAGGAACCATATTTATCTGCATTACTGCATGATGCATTGTGCCTAATACAGTAAAACCCCTATTTAATGAATTGCTGGGGGATTAGAATATACTTCACTAAATCGAGGTTTTCATTAAATGGAGGTACATTGTTTATATGGAGTTATTGTCGGGACATGAAAAATTCATCACTAAATCCGGGATTTCACTAAATGCGGGAACATTAAATCGGGGTTTTACTGTAATTACAAACAGTGAACAATTTTTACAAGTGATGTAACCTTCTTCAAGAGCTGTTGAAAGTCTGGTTCATAGGTTGAGTATGGCCATTCTGAATCAGTGAAAAGTCCGTCCAACACTAGCCCACAACCATCAGATGTAGGATCTGCAGTTCTGGTCTCAGTCCCTCATGATGGTTGGTACACTGTGAGGTGCCCACAACCATCAGATGTGGGATCTGCGATTCTGGTCTCAGTCCCTGATGATGGTTGGTACACTGTGAGGTGCCCACAACCATCAGATCTAGGATCTGCGATTCTGGTCTCTGTCCCTGATGATGGTTGGTACACTGTGAGGTACCCACAACCATCAGATCTAGGATCTGCAGTTCTGGTCTCAGTCCCTCATGATGGTTGGTACACGCAGCCAACCAAACGGCATTAAACCAAAAAAGTTAAGAAGTGGTGTAAATTGGCATAAACAAACGGGAGTAAAACAGGGCTGGGTGTACTCGGAATGTTGAATGTTGTCTATAAATATATCTGCTCTTACGCAGCCCTCTTATGCAGGGGGCATTTAATTTCCAGGACCCTGCACATCATTACAGGCACTTAATTCTGGTACCAAAGGGTTAAGGATAGTCCATTACATTCATCTAAATGTCATCAGAGTCTGCCAAGCAGTAACAAATAAATTATGATAAAAATAATTAAACTCCTTCAGATCAGTCATAATGATTTAAAAGACTCTCATTTTCATTCTTGTATTTATCTTACAAACCCCAACTTTTTCAGATGCATGATTTTGTCTTTACCATCTAAACCAAAGCCACAACACAAATATGTGAGGGATACATTCTCCAGAAATTTCAAGTAATGTAACACTTCATAAAATGACTGCTTCATTTCAGTTAAAACAACACAAAACCCTTTCAATACAAAAATAATTACATCACAATTTGGCACTGTAATTTCTCCTGCACATTTTTAATTAACACATGTTACCACAGCACACTACAATTCAAAATACCTTGTAACATACACTGTTACACATTATTCAACTAACCTCAAGAGCTTTTTCCTGTGCTTTAATCATGCGGTATTCAGCATATTTTCGCACATAGTCATACACATTCTGTGCAGTGACCTCCACGTCACGACCACCGGAGACAAGTTCCATGGTCCCGCCTCCTTCTTCTACACTCAAATCAATGCTGAAATATAACAAGCAAACATAAATGTATAAACTTTGCAGACCTACGGGGATGGTATCAGCCCTTCAGTGCTGGCCTCAGTGCACCGTAAGGTCCTGAATTGATTTACGGGTAATATAAATTTAAAACCCCACCTGCCCTGGGCAGCAGTAGGTTTTCAAACCCCAGCATCGATAGCAGAATTGATGAGAACCATTCTGAATGAAGGAGCCAGGCATAAGTGTTTACTAAATTTACAGTAACGTACTGTCTATATTTGTTAAAAAGAAGAAAATCTGGTTAACATGCCCCTTCCTAAGGGCAGGAATAAAGGGGCATAGATGATGTACCAACTGAACCACTATTGTTACATCCTACACATCTGTAAGCTACAGTAGGTTACTTTCCAGAGGGTCCTCTCTTGAGGGAACAAAATTTGAAGAACACTTCTTGGTGGTACTGCACACTATCAAAATGTGGTTTACGACCAGTCAGTGACAAGCAGTTCGCAACAGCTGGTCATAAGTCAACAACTACCCCTGCTTCCTCAGGATGATGATTCCCCGTCAAAGCATTGCGCCACAGAACATAGTTTGGCAGAGGGTGGAGCTGCAATGAACAGCTAACTCCACTTCTGCCTAACGGGCAGCAGCATGGCTGAGACATTACACAAATGACAATAGGGCATAGCAACAAATTGTAGAGACACATTTCAACTGCATGTAGCTTCAATGACTCAGCATGCCTTAGCTCCAGCCTAGTGTTCATGCAAGGATTTTTATACTTGGTATCAGAGCCCCACATACACGGGACAATAGAGCACCCTGACAAAGACTTTACTGGACATTAACCTTTAAACAAGTTGCATTCGCGAAAGCAAACACACATAACAAAAACACCCCTACAAATTAATTTTATATACTTAGGCAACAGGAAATTTACTGCACTTTTAAGACATGCTGCATAATGTGTTTTATTTCCCACAAAATGCAGTTAGTTCACAATTTTATCTTTTTCTGTTCAAATGGTACTAAAATTTAAATACCAACCTGGTTGTTTAAAGTTTAAAACAGAGACATAACGGACATTCTGCCTGACAACCCTACACTGGGACTTCAGTGGCCATGCACATGGTCAGGATGAGGCATTATGTGATTTTGAATGGCAGTGGTTTGCGTCCCATTTTATGCAGTTTACCTGCGTATCTGGAAATGTCTTAAAGGCAGCATCACTGTAAATGTATGTCAAATGAACCTGGTATGTAACTGTGAAATCGCAACACAAACACTCTTTATTCAACAACAGCACTCTGCTACAAACAATGCAACAACTGAAAAACCATACCTGAAAGTGAGATCAAGTGCAGAAAAAAGGCTATTACTGTCCTTAGTTTCAGCATCCACCACCAACTGCCGCAGACTCTCATATATGACTGGATCAAAAAATGCTAAATCATGGAATCTAATAGATCGACCAAGGATATACTTCATCACATGACGATTCAAGAAAATGGGGCACAGTTCATTCTGCAAGAGGCAGAGGCCAATCAACCTGCAACCAAATAAGTAAATACATGCAAACATACATAAATATCATTAATCAATGAATCACAACCAATACAAGTATGCAACTTGACTTACTCTTTCATGAAAAGGTGGAAGTATGGGGCAGGGAAATGGCTATATTTTGTATGTGTAGAATGCTCTGTACAGTATCCAACACACGTCTGAAATAATCTCCATATCATCCCATATATGTGTATATAAAAGTTGACAAATTAAACTGAATACATGTAAAGGTGCTGTAAGAGTGCATGAGCTATTATACTGATATATTTCTAAACAAACCTTGTCACAATATATAAAATATATCACCTGTTTTACATTCTAAGTCCCATAATGAAAATGGTCACAATAACTCTTTTCATCTAATCTTTTGGTGTACCACTAGATAATGACTTTTGTAATAATACACATCTTGAGATTCAGAAATGTCTTTACCCAAAAGGATGACCTTTGCTTTATGATGTGTCACTTTTGAATGGCATCTTACAATTCTGAAATGAACCCAACTGTATTCTGTATTAAGCAGAACCCTGTATAAAACTATGGCAGTGTTGCCTTGCAGCATGCCTGGACATATTTTGATCACAGCTGGTATACTTGCTTAAACCAAAGTTACATTAGACATGATGTAGCAGATTCAGTACCTTCCAACATTGCGGAACGCATTCAATCTCTCAAAGCTGGCCTTTCCCTGACGAGGGGAATAGAATCCTCTCTTGCCAGGACAGTAGAACAACGGTGCATTGTCATCACTATCCTCTGCTGGTTCTTCAGTTTCAGAACTTCTTGATGCTCCACTCCCAGTTTTCTTCCCTCTTTCTAACAGGCTCACCACATCCAAATCTGAAGCAGACACAGTTTAGTTGCTTCAGTACTTTTTGAAATTTGGTTAGACAAATGGCAACAAATTACATAAAAGCAAAATGTCACATGACATATTCAGTTATTTTATGACCAAGAGCTGATCTGTGAAGTAAAATCAAGCTGTGTCAATTTTCCAATACTCCTCTGCAGTCCACCTTGACATTATCATTGAGCATTATGACATATGCTGGATGAAACATGCTATATAAGACATATGGGGAAGTGGTGGTACAGCTCCATGTACTCTTAACCTCAGGGTGACCTTCCAGCTGTGACCACCTCACATCCAGGCCAAAAATATAATACTCAATTAGACACAGAACTGGGTGGAACCTAGAGTCAGTATGGATGCAGCAGGGAAGAAAAAAACCTCTTCCTGCTAGGAACTGACCCTTCATCAACGAGCCCATAGCCTAGTCCAGGGGAGCATAAATCCCCGGTGACTCAAATTTTGTACCACAGCACCTAATATTTGTGGGTCCTCAGTGTAGAACTTGATGTCACCATTCTGGTACCTAGAATTTTGAGGCTGCTCCTAGATTTTTGAAAAATCTGTGTACCCCTGGCCTAGCGACTACAGTAAGCTGTCATGGATTATAATGGGAATGGGAAAAATTACAGAATGAGAAAGTACGTAAGTTACTCCTCATCTCGACTCTTAAGAGCAGCGTCAAGATAGAGATAAACCATATCTGTAACAAGCAGCAGAAGCAAGAAATGCATACAATATAGGCCTACTAAATCTGCAGCTGAAATATGTGAGAACATTATGCTGCATGGCAGCTGATGGTTCAGAACTGTTGCTTCTAGCTTCTACCTGAAGATGAAGGTAGCAGGTACTGCTGAAACAGTGGTACCTATCTATAAAACCACATGGCATTACATGCCCAAAGGCAGTAACTTTCATAGCTGCTGCCATGAGAACCTCACATCTCAGATGTTTAAGGTTCCAGTGTGAAACATGCTAAACTCCTGTACTTACGTGATCTAATTTACTTGTTTTGGTACCTAATTCCTATCACTTCAGCCTTACATCTGAACTTACTTTACCTTCTGTCACGGTAACATGCGTGATCTCAAAAATCACAACGGGGATGGAACATCTTAAAAAAAAGTGTGATCTTACTGAATACCAGGTTATTATGCGGTATCGTCAGTAGTCTTAAATTCTGACACTCATGCACTAGTATTCTTCTGTTACTACATATGACATCATAGATTTACCAAATTTGTCCCATAACTGACTATAGTTGACGACCTTGCTTGTGAACTTCGTTTTACATGAATTGATTGCCTCCCTGAATGATATGCACCACTTGAACACAAAATCCCATGAAAAATTGTGCATGAGAGCTCTGACAAATTTCAGACTCTTCCATGATCTTCCTTATGGAGAAATTAATAATACAGTGCTTCCTGGATAAAATGTTCGGCTTAAGAAGTCTGATTTTTGAAGTCCAGTTAAAACTCACCCACTGAATAATATTAAATTTTTAAGCATGTAAAGTTCCTGTGTTCAGAAGTTCTTTTCCTTGAATTTTTGTACAAAAATTCCTCATTCAACATGCCTCAAAGACTTCACAACCACCATTCATTTCTAGATAGGAAAACTGTACCATAGTTGATAAATGACTACAGACCACTTCAATGCTTGCATGTGACCTAGCAACTATTTCTTTCCAGTTCTTGTTATTCATTTTTTAATAACTGCAGCATGTCACAGAGATAGTGCAGCAAAATCTGAACTTCATGTGGAGGCCTGTGTTGCAGTAGATGATGATATGCTATGACATAATGAACACTTAAAGACCTGTGTAATGAGAAAGTGAGGTAATTAAAGAAAATACAACTGTGTCACAAATGACTTCTGATTCACAATTTTTAGGTGGGCAATCACAATTTGCTTTAAGAATTTTTATTTAGCTCTGTTACTGTTAGCATACAAGTTGCCCTGATAATATATGTGTTCATCATATTTAAAATATTACAAAATAACTGCTTTGGATCTAAATAAAAAGTGGATCCAAAAAATGAACATAATCTTTACACTTCCCTTACAAGAAGTTTCCCCCTTTAAGAGCTCTTTTTCACTGGCCCACTGAAAAAATCCTCATGTAGGAAACAGTATACTGCATTTTTCCACTTATCTAAAAACATATGCAGGTGCCATCTTCTTTCTCAGAGATATATGTTTCTGTTGCAACAAAGCAGCAGTTCTTTCACAAGACCTACATGCCTTCCACATTAGTAAACTGTGACAATAATTTAAAAAGGAATTCCAGGTCAAATTTTCCCACCCTCACAACTGGTGTTGTATCATGTGATTTAATGTACTGCAGTGTCATTTTCCTTATGCTCTCCTTAACAGTTAACAATATACACAACTTCTTTTTCCCTTTACAATGAAGACTTTGACGTCACAAATATGTCAGGTAAATGAACTTTTATTTTTAAATTTATATTTTTTGTACTCTGAAGATGATAATAAATGAACTGTCACCTACAGGGAATGGAAAATATACCTCAAAAGATGAAGTAACTTACTATGACCACTACATAAAAAATGCTGATGTAACTAACTTATAACAGAAGAATCTTCCATACATGGCTAATACTCGCTGAGTAGATCAATCAATTTCCTGTTACATTATGAACAATAACTGATTACATACACCATCTATTGGCTGTATCATACCTCAGTTCAATTCAAGTCAAGTGTATGTACCCTACTTCCCTAACATCCACAGATTCACTTTAATATTACTAACAAAAACTTATTCTCCTTGATCAATGCCTTCAGAAGGTTTTTCCAAGCAATATTTTACTTGCACTTTTCAATTCTCTTGTGTACAACACTAGAATGTTACAAGAAATCACAAGACTTTAGTCAACTCGGCACCACCAGCAGAAATTATAATGACAAAACCGGATTATATTATCATTTACAAATATTATCATCCCAGAAGCTGAGAACTAAACCAATATCTACTCTACTACATGCAACCAAACAACCCACACTTTACCTATAAGTGCTTCAGATGCAAGCTCTTGTCCATGACTCAGTATGAGCTCCATTGCCTCTTCAACCTTTTGTCGCAGAGCATCTTCTGAAGCAAGGAGCATCAGAAGCTGGGCTGGTGTCAATTCAAGAAGCATGCCAGTGATTTTACTAGCAAATGTTGGGCGCAGAAGCTGTACTTTTGGATACAGCCGATCTCCAAGTTGCTGCTGATGTAATGTAAGATGTTCATTGTAACCACCACTTCCACTGCCACTGCTACCACCACCACCTCCACCATTACTACCACCTGTGGTGTTGTTACTGCCTTCAGCACCAGGTGGAAAAAAGGGACGGGCATCATAGGATAAGGAACGGCGTGGTTCTCGACAACGCTGTGATGAACGCTGGGCCTAAGAACATTTTTAAAACTCGTAAGGCTAAGTATTCACATAACTAATTCACAGGAGGTATGATGTAACATACTCCAAACCACTGTAAAATTTCACATATTCAGTATATAAAACTATTATTCAGAGAGCATAAAACTCTGCAACACAGAAAGCATGTAACTTATGTTACCTGAGCATGTCGACGCATGGTCTCCCTTTCACGTGTTCTTAGTCTCTGAAGAACATTGTATGGAGCATACTTTGTGCCCACCTGAGCTGCTTCCAGATTTGGTAGCTTTTCATTGGCCAACAGTGCCTGTAAAGGAAGCTACAGTATTACAAGGAAAATAAACCTTGAAATTTATAGTTTCCTGGGACTGACACTGTGTGTGTAACTAGCTACCAATGTTTAAAAGGAACCTACTACCTTGATCTTTAGAAGGGTCAACCACGGGAAGATGCACTAACATAAAACCTTCAAAGAAGTAACCAAAATTTTAGGCATTTTATATGTATGTCATCAATATTACTTAAATTAACTTTAGACAAAGAAATATTAAACAGCATAATAAATTTATATCTTTGGGGTTGCCTGATTTTGTATCTGGGTAAGACAAGGTACAAAAACTCACTGGCATGAAGAATTAAGGAGATTACACAAAAGAGGTAATTTTAAGCAGAATACATGGCAGTGAAACAAGAAACCATGGCAATAACGCACAAAACCGACAGCAAGGACATGAGATTAATAATTCTAAGAGGAACTATTAAGAGTGAGAAACAAACAATGAATGTAGAATTAACCAGTTCGTGTACAGTTACCATCTTGTTATGGTCACTCCGTATACTTTCATTTTTATTTCTGTCTTAATCCCATACTTGCTGTTACTGTAGTAAGTTACAACTTGTAAGGAATTGTATTTAAATCAGTGGAATAAGCAGTAAAGTCCCCATTTTTGACAGAAACCAAACAAATTTTTAAAATCTGACACAAATTAATTTCCATAAAACACAATGGTAATTCATGCATGCAAGCTCACCTCGGCTATAGCAGTATAAAAACTTCGAGTAACACCTGAGCCTTCACCAGGCTCATCTTTAAACATAACTTTGACTCGATTGACAGCCAGTGGAGGTTGGGAACTTGAAGCTCTACGGTGGTAGTTGTTGTACTGTGTATTCAACTCCTTCATTGTCTGTAGTATTAACTGTGTTCTTTCCCTTTCAACCTGCAACAGTTGACAAGGAATGACATTATTCTGTCCATGCTTGCTAGCAACAAGAATCATATAAATTAGTACATCAGAACTTCATTGTTTTTCTTTACAGTTTATTCTATATTCTGAAACTCTTCATTTCAAAATCCCTCTGGAGACTTCATCAGATGCCAAGGTATTTCAAAACTTTTTAAGTCTTCTTGTAACATAAAGACAGGCCAAGAACATCAATTTTTCAACACAGGAAATGTTTCAATAATTTGCAAGTTTTCACTACATTTAAAGAAAAACACTGCCTGTGAATAAAAGAATGGAGCATTTTAATTGTAGCTATTTGGCTGATTTGACTGAAGGAGAGTTCTACACCCAAATTTGAATTCATTAGAAGACATGAACATAATGTCTTTAGAATTGCTCAATATGTACTGTGCAGTAAGTGATGTAATGTATTTAAAAACCATCATAGTACTGACAAGCAAGTTGTATAGTCCTCTTTATTTGCATCCTAATTTCCAATGTGTTTCAATCCTTGGATCATCTTCAAGATTATCTGAAAAAACGAAATTTCAAAGTTTCTTTTCCTCCATAACAATATATCTTCCTCTACAGGCATTGCTAGCAAACAATAAGCTAACAAATCTGGAAGCAGCTCAGGTGGACACAAAGTGTGCTCCATACAATGTTCTGCGGAGATTAAGAACATGTGAGAGGGGCACCATATACCCAAACACTCAGGTAACTAGAAGACCATGTACCCAAACGCTCAGGTAACTAAGTTATGTGTTTTCTATGTTACAGACGGTTTATGCTCTCTAGACAATGGTTATATTCAGAATATCAGAAAATTTCCAACCGCCAGGAGTATGCTGCATCCTTCATAATTATGTCTCACACGTAACATAAATTAGGTATGATTTGAAAGACCAGTGTGCTGGCTACAGCAAGGGCTACCACTGACGTGCACAATCGAAACACGGAGATCAGCCTTAAATTGAACTACAAAGGCTGTACTATCTTGTAAGTAATGTGATTCATCTCGGTGTGCCTGAAAGCTTTTTCCTGCATCACTCATTCTTCTGCCCTGAAGATGGAGGTACCTTGTTCCTCCGAAACTTTGCTTTAGGCTTCAGATCATCTTGAAGATGATCTGAGGATCGAAACATGATGGAAATTATGATGTAAACAGGTGGATATACAACTTGCTTGTGTGTACGACTGTACGATTCTTAAAGAGATTATGAATGTATGGTTGAATTCAGCACCTACTTGAAAATCACAACTATTAGAGAAACAAAGATTACAGTCTTTGGGGCGGTGATGCCATGTAGTTTAGTAGACATGCAATGAAGTTTTGAAGGTACCGTGTCTCCATCTTCTGGGTACAAGAATGAGTCATGCAGGAGAAAATAATCAATGATATAGCAAAGACTGAGAAGGAGGGGGGGGGGAAGAGAGAGGATTGAAGGTATGAGTGACTCAGTAGAAGAGGCATGCCGGTTTCTTCCCACATGGCTAGTGCTTCTACCCTGAAGATGGAGGCAGCACATTCCTCCAAAATATCAGTACACATCTACTGAACTACACAATGTCACATCCTAGAAGACAGTAACCTTCATTGACACTGCCATGAGAACCTTAAATCTAATGTACAATGGTCACAGTATTACCTTTGTCAATGTCAGGTCTCTTTGCTGGGCATTACGTAGTTTTTCCATTTCACGACGAAACTTGGCTTCCTTAACAGGAAACCCTCCAAGTTCAGACACAACAGAACCAGGCTCAAGACCCACATCTTCCATGAAGACACGTCCAAAAAGATCTAAAGATAATCTCCAACGTCCAAGCAGAAGATCATGAGATACAGACTGACCGATTGTAGGATGAGGCCTATGAAGGAAAATACTCAGTGTAAAAAATACAGTACTGCCTCTACTTCATGAGGAAGTCATCACCAGAAACAAGAGATGGAAAAATGTAAATGAAATGGAAATTATGAACACAACCTGCAAATGTGTTCCTTACTACTTTCAACTGAATTGTTTGTTTTAAAAACGACTTCCTCTGAGCCAGCATTTTACACATTATATATAAAAGCTAACTGGTACTGTGAAAACCTGTACTGAACAGGAATGCTTAACAACTTTTTCATACACAAACTGTATGACAAATTTTATAAAAATGTTTCAAAATGTAAACATCTATATCACACTGAAAAAATCCTTCATCATCTTGTCATCAAAATAACGACAGATTAATTGAAGCTGGAATTAAATGTCCAGTGGGAGCTGCAGATGGGAATTTACATGAAACCTGCATAAGGAAGGCCATAAAATGCCATCACCTTAACCTGACAAATTTGGCATTTTGAGCACCACACTGTGTGATGGGTATACCTGTATCTTTACACTGTATGTTAATGTACCTAGGCTGATCTTGTGTCCGACTCGTCTCAACAGTGACATGGGCAGAGATCTCATGACTTCCACCCACGCCATCAAGCCCATGACCATCACCATGCTGCCTTGAGTCAGTTGTAGGGACAACCAAAACATCTGGTGCATCAGTGCGGTGAGAAGGACCCTATGGCAAACCAAATATCATCGTCAACATGAGTATAGTCACTGTCATCACTACTGTCTTGGTCATCATTGTTATCATCATCATCATCAACAGCAACAGACTATAGAATATCACTTAAATCTTGACGTATACAATATAACACCTAGGGAAGAGTAGGTTAGTGCAAAGACACTTGCAAATAGGCATACTGTTACATGCAAGGATAACTAAGGATAGTCAGCATCAAATAATAAACAGTGATATTAATAATCTAAAATGAAGGGAAGAAACACATATACATTCCAATTAAACTTACATAACTCTTTTAATATTTTAGTCACATGTGAATCGTGTGACACACAATTATGCAACTAAAACTTAAATACCATTTGCGTCTCTATTAACACATGTCCTTTCCTTGGAAGGAAGGGTGTGCAGAGAAAGTATCTTTTTCACCTAACAGTTCTGTCACTCTGGAAGGGGAGAATGAACATGAAGGTCACAAGATATATACAGCAAATAAAAATTGTGTATCCTTGATGTGGGACTCCATAACATAAAGTGACGGAAATACACTTTCTAGTGTGCGGTAATTATGTCCACAGCAACCAGTTCTACTGTGCACCATTTCCCTGACAGATGAATACACAATCATGAATAAACAGCTGGAGCTTATGTAAAATTCAGTCAAATAGTTCTAACTCTCTGTTGCATAAATGGAAAGCAAGAATAAAGGGGCCTGACAATGGTATAATATGTTAAGGATTACTGGGTTTCTGGATTTTGTCTGTCATCTAGTATTTTGAACAGAATGTGTTTCAGAAAATGGATCTGTTTTCCATCTGTGAAGGAACAAAGTCAATGTATGAAACAACACTATTTATCACTGACGAAAAAGTTATCAATAACAGCAGTATAGCTGAAATGAAATACATGTGAAGTTGACAATGTGGGCACAGAACAGAATGTATAGGTAAAATACTTACAGTTTACAATAAACTCATTTTTGTCTTTATCTGGCCTATTTGTGACGATAAATACAGATTAAAATTCCAGCCCTAATTAAAACATGCAAAGTCAAGCACAAATAACAGAGAAATACACATAACGGAAATTAAATTTTTAAGATGCATTAAGATTATGAAGAAAGGAGGAGGATAAGGAGTGAGAAGACAA
Organism: Reticulitermes speratus; assembly: GCA_021186555.1. Taxonomy (NCBI): domain Eukaryota; kingdom Metazoa; phylum Arthropoda; class Insecta; order Blattodea; family Rhinotermitidae; genus Reticulitermes; species Reticulitermes speratus. The sequence continues at coordinate 25,250,842 of JAJKFL010000004.1, forward strand.
GAGTCAAAGGGGAATTGGGAGTGTGTAGTCACAAGATGAAAAGAATGGGTGTCAACACAATGCCTTGGACAGCTCTGAAAGTGTAAGTGAAAGACAAAATACCCAAAGCAGGGGTGACCCCCAATAAAAATGATTTATCCAGAGTGAAGTTGGAGGGTAAATGTCAGCTTACACAGAAACTGAAAAGTGAGGGGCAATTCAGATCTAAGATGGTTTCTCTTCCACTGATCCATCCTTCACTGGTAAAGTTCTCAGAAGAAAAATAAGACAAATTCCATGCCATAAGGATGTTTACATGTCAGAATTTTTGGGTGGTAAATTATGCACAAGAACACATACATAATATAAACGTTGACTTCACAGATTCCCAACTTTTATAAAAACATTCTTCAGTATGTGAATATCTAGCGAGTTCAATATAAAAAGTTAATTTAGACCTTTAAAAAAGTGGAATTTCAAATCTGGTGATGTAGCACAAATAGGTTCTATTTAAATCATTTCCTACAGTGGAACACACAACAAAAGCTTCAGAAATGTCAATACTTCACAGCTGGATATTGAATGACAACACATGTAATCTTCAGGCATCTTTTATATGTGTAATGATTGTTCATATAATAATTCTAGGCCCACTTTTGTCTGCAAATAATGCTATTATACCTTTTGTAAATATAGTGACTGACTTAAGCTAAGATTCATGCACTAATTTTGAAACCAATAACAACAGCTTTGTCTTACACTTGAAGTAGTTGGCCCTGGACCAGCACGAACTATAACACTTTTTACTGGAGGTGTTGATGGTGATGGTGCTGCCGAAGGGTTCTGTTCTCCAAAGCATGCAATAGCGTTAGCAAGTGCTGCTGCCACTTTTCGAGGAGAAACAATGATTGGGGCTCGGTTTTGCTCCACCAGTTTCCGATTCTCTTCAGATAAGGATGTATCTGCTAGAAAAAGTGAAGAGGTATTCAGAAGAGAGAGAGAGAGAGAGAGAGAGAGAGAGAGAGAGAGAGAGAGAGAGAGAGAGAGAAAACCACACACACACACACACACACACTTGTTTTTAGAGGGATCATAGAAAAAAGGGGTGAATGTGGGACAATGACAATTGTGGGAAAGTTTCCAAGGTGTCAGAGTAATAGTGACCACAATAAATAAACAATACTTGTGGGAAAACAATGCACAGGGGAATGATGGATAGAGGTTTCACTGTATTACAGTGTGATGCATATTCAGATCAGTGCTGCCATTTCATTTTAATCAGCTGAATTAAATTTTCAAAATATCACAATAATATGAACTGTGGTAAATGTTCTAGTGATGAAACTTGCTAACATGCAACAATTTCACTTACAAAAACACATATTTTACAAGAATTTTTGTTTTCTAAAGTACATCATCACTCCCCGAGTCCATGCCAAGATAAAAGCAATGTGTGGTGAAGCTCAGGGATCCTGGACATCATATTAACGATGCCAGGTCTTGAAAAGAGCCCTTTCAAGGGTCAAAGTATTAATTCATATTCTGTGTAAATCATATACAGAAAGTCCCCGACTTACGTAAGTGGATCGTTCCGCAACACTATGCGTAAGTCGATTTTTACGTAACTCGGAGCCATGTTTTATTATATACCTTATACACAATAATAATAATTGATACAATAAATAATCAATAAAAAATATTACAAATAATAAAAAACATAATAATAATTAATAATCGATACTGGAGTCACTGTCGTATTCAATTGAGGCAGAGGCAGGGGTGGGTGTGGTGGTGGTAGTGGCACAAGAAGTTTTTTACGTAAGTCCGGATCTACGTATGTCGGAGCTACGTAAGTCCGGGCCCGTCTGTACTTTATGTAAGAAAGGCTTGTAAATTACGCACCTTTTGTAAATAAAACTGTTTACAGTCACGTATGAACGTGGGACTTTTAAGTCAAAATGCTAATGAATAACTTTTTAAACAAGTATTTTGTGTATCAAACTGTGGTGGTGGAGCATACAATGATCTGCTGCAATGGCATATTTGATCTTTATGTCAATGCATATCTCCTACCCTCCTGTCTGCCAGCAAATATGGATCACCCCTGATCTTCTGAAAAGCCTACTCAACGTCCCACTATAGCCATTAACATAAATCCTTGTTTTTCTTCAAAGTAAACTTGCTTAAGACATATCAGGCATAAATAACTACAATTAATGGACAGCAGAGATACTCCACATACAAAAAATAAACAGAAATTGCATATAATGCCAACATATTCTTACATCAATTCTGATTTTGGACATAAGCACCCTGAATAAAAGAAGGCAAGCCAAACTTGCTTGGTGGACTTCATCACGTAGTGAAAAAAAAGATAAAATGAGTGTCAGATTAAAGAAACCTCCGTACTTTACACATCATATAGTGCATTCATACTTCATCAATATTACAAAACTATAAAACACAGCAAGAAATGGTATGCTCACCAGAAGTGGAAGATGCTACAGTGCTCCCCAGTACCAATTCCTGTAAACCCGTGGCCGTTTTAAACGTCAACTTCACTTCCAGATGTTTGCATACCGCTTGGGCCTGGTTTGCTAAGGTCAGCTGGTCCTTCAGACACAACTATTTCTGCCTGTGGCTTCTTCCTTTCACTAAATGTCAGCGGTTGTCCACTTGGAGTCAAGCGAGCAAATGCACCACCTGAATTAGAATCTGCAACAAATTCTTCAAACTCCTCACCCTCAACTTCCATTTTGGCAACAGATGTTGAACTAGTAGATGGTGGTGTTGGTGGGGGAGGTGGTGGTGGTGGTGGGGGAGGTGGCGGCGGCGGCGGTGGTGGTGGAGGCGGTTCCTTGCTGAATGACAGATCCTGAGGGCCTTCCTCTGTTGATGGTACGAGTGGTGTACAGTTTATGTTAACATCTGGACTTGGATCATTTAACTTCATTTGTGCTGTTTCCTCCTCCTCAATCTCACGGAACAGGTGGTCAAATGCATCGAAATTAGTCCTGTTGAGAGAGGGAAAATGCTGCTTAACATGCCAACAAGAAGTACTGTGAATGTCCAAATGAAGCAGTGAACATGAGAGTGTGAGTAGTGAATTTAAAAAAAAAAAGTTGGCATATATGAAGCAGAGAAATATGACAGGAACAATGACCATGGCAAGATTGGTGGAACTGAATAAAGGCCAGTGATGTTAAAGAGGAAAGTAATCATACAGAAAATTAGGTCCTCCTTCTGTATGACGATGGAAACTGGTCTAGTGATTGGGATTAGCTCTTTCCAATGGACCCTTCAGATTAAATCCTCCACTTGAATAAAGAAGGAAACAACCAATTTCTAAAATGATATGCTCTGAGCATAAAATCCATGCATTGGATAATGAACTGTCTGTACTGCAATTTTAAAGATTCCACAAACATAAACAGGCACACAATTACATAAACAAAATCTTCAAACTGTACCTGTGATATGTAAGTTGTTCTTTGTTCATGTTAGTGTCTTCAGTAACAGCTTTACTGGGTCCTGGCTGGGGCTGTGGTTTGGCAGTTACTTCTGTAGTAGCTGATGCATGCCTTTCTTCCATTTCGCCGCTGCTACTCGGCCCAGGTCCCAGATGTGTGCTGCTAGCTGCGTTCATGTATGGGCTTCCACTTGCATTTTCTGCAGTTCTCATAGACAGGCCAAGTCGGGTTGGTAAGACTTCTAATGGATTATATGTTCCTGGTGGACCTGTGCCTAGTAAAACAGGGTATGTATAATTAAAATTTTGGGAAGAATGCAGACAGAATGGAATAGAATGTGATGTACCGATGGGAAGCTGGGTGTACCCCACACCAATCTGAACATGGAAATGGATAGAAAAATCCTCTGCTAGTCAGCAATCAAACCATGGTTTCCAATCTGTAGCTAGTAACTTTATACTGACTGTGCTATGTGTCATGAGAAGAACATCCCACTGTAAGCAGGACCGGGCACATTTCATGTCGTTAGTGTATCTATGACATTCTTACTACTGTCATGCAACATCCAAGAACAATTTATTAAGTTACATCTAGAAAGGGGGGGGGGGGGGGGGGGACCATTTATCACACATTTTCTTCACCCACTCTAAGGACCAAGTTTCACATATTTTGGAGACCTCATGAAGCTGGCACATTCTAACAGTGCAAGAATTACATACCAAAATGAACACTGCAAAAACAGTTTCCCACTTCTTGTGCTTAAAACTTGTGGTCTTTCTCCCACCTTTCACCATGCTAAAGCAAATTCCATATAATCATATACGTGCTGTTCAGTTACACCATGATATTCGTGTATGACTTTTTGTAAAAGTGTAAAAAAACCATCCTTCAGTCAAGTATTCTAGTATTTTCTGTCCGTGAACAGTGAATAAAATTATTAACACAAATGGTTCCTTTGCTTACAAGGTAAGAGACCCAAAAGTCCAATGGACTGGAGGTTAGGTAGACCCCTGAGGTGTACTGCCTGTCCTACCCATTCAGTGCAAACCTTATTGACTGCGCCATCCTCGTCTATATTCTGTCTGTAACAATTACTGGCAGTCCAGACAATGAATGATCTTACATAACATGATACAAACTATGCTCCATATTGTTTACAGTTCACAGATCACCACATATCAGGGTACAGAGCCATACAAACACTGCCAAAATATATAAAACAACTTAACTTACACCATGACTTTCTAGATGATGACTCACTCAACCCTCTGGTGCCTAACATCATGTATACCTGTCATGTGGTGCGGTGCTTAAACTGAAAAACGTGAGGTTAAGGTAACAGCATTTAATGGCCTTCTTTATGCAGCTCTCACTCACATTTCAGTCTTCTGCAGCCCCCACAGGGCATTTAATTCTGACAATGAAGGGTTAATAGATAATAACTAAATTACCTAAGCAGCCAACTTATGAAACTATACTAATGTACCTGATGCTGGCACTGTAATTGGCTGTTTAGGCATACCAAACAGCTCTTCTCTTCTTGCATTGGGTTGTAAGAGATGTGGCTGGTCTGCCAGAGGCAAAGCTTCAGACATAGGTGTGTCAAAGGGATCTGGTGGTGGACAACCCAGGCACAAAGTAGAGTCTGAGCGCTGAAGGAACGGGTTCTTGCGTCCTTTTCCACTGGGACTAACGGCGTTTATACCCATTACTCCAGTTCCAGGTCCAACTGTTTCTTGCTCATCAACTGAATCAGTCTCCATCGCTACTGAGTGATTCAATTCATCATCTCCCTCATCATTATCATTTTCATCCTAAGCACAAAATGTATAAACTTTGACTTTACTCATCCAACTGTAACGTGTCTCAGCAGCACACTCACCTCTGTACCAACAGCTCTTTTTAGAGCAAAAGAAAATCACAAACAATTATTACATGAGAATAATAATTATTACTGCATGGCTTTCCTCACCATACAACCAGGGGATCGTTGTTATCCAAGTTTCTGACATCAATTTCTCTCCATACACAGGGCTAAATTTGCTGTGCAACTATATGTAAAAATTTAACCGATAATAATAATTCTGTGTACTGAATGTTTATGGTGCAGTCACAAACACCACTAAAATAACAAAAATCACTAATACGTTAGAACAATACATTTTTAAAAACACATTCACATTTAATGTTTGTATATAAACAGTACTGTACACACCAACTTTGTCCTCATTAAACCATATTTACATCATTCCTTATGGGCAGAAAACTCCCCACTTAAAGGGGATTCGCTGTAAGTGGTGTCTTTCTTGTTCCAACTGACTACGGACAACAAGGACCCCTTCTACACATACTCAGCGAAGTCATACAAATTAGCTGTAGCAAGTGGTTTGACAAACAAATGTGCTGTTGTGACACTTGACAGATGTCAATGAATAGCAAGTACCCTTCTATTCACTAGTGACCAGAAGAACTGGTGACATTTTTGGCAAAACCTGGCAGAGTACGCAGTCTGTTTCTGTTGTTATAAGACAAAAAGAATGAACGAATGAATGACAGAACATAAAAGTAAAAGTTACAGGCTGGGATATCCCAAGCAAAGTCTCATGCCATCACCAGCATGCAACATCCAGGGATGAGTGGCCACAAAAACATAAATTGTTTTATGACATGAATCCTCTTTCTGGGTGATGGCAGCATGTGGAAGTAACATACAATATACAGCAGAACCCTGTTAAGAAGTCTTTCAAGAGACCAGAGGATTAGGGACTCTTTAAGCGGGAAGACTTATTAAGAGGGAAGCTTATTAAAAGCAATAGGATTTCGGGACTTTAAAAATCAGACTTCTTACAGGGGAAAATTTCTTATGCGGGAACTTCTTATCCGGGTTCTACTGTATTGCTAAAATAATGACAACACACCCCACTTCTACACAGTGCCCTCATACAGAAACAAGATCCATATTAGCACTGAATCAACATGAAAACCATAAATCTTATCAATCTGTCTCAAGCAGTAATCTGAAGATTTAAAGGATCTTTAAAAACACAGCTCAGACAAAACCAAACACGCTGCCATAAATGCAGCCCTGGACTTTGAAAATTTCCCTTATTTAATCCAGTCGGTCAACGAAAAAGTAATTTCACAAAGCACACAATGTGGTTTTACATACTGAAGATGCATGAAATACAAAATATTTAAGTAAGTCCTTTGTATTTTTTCTGAAAAACTGTTACATGAAATTTTTTTACAAACATGCAGGCCAGCATGCCTAGGTTTTAAAGACACGTGAAAATCCAAAATTATCAAATTCAAACTTAGTTTTTGCCTTCCCCATTTAAACATAATCCCCACAAAATTGAAAAGGAAATTGAAAAAGACTTTCCTACCTGATCATTCCAAGTTTCCATTGGTAGTCCATCACGGAGAACTTCAGGATCGGGACTTTCTGTGCCAGATCGCATGTAGTAGATTAAAGCATCAAATACATATGCAATGTGTTTCAATGCTGATACGTCCAATATTGGTAAGCTGTCAAGATGTTCAGCATTATGTGCCCGCATCAGAGATAGACAATATGAGAGGAAATCCCTTCGTGCAGAATGTGGATCTGCAGCTGTAAAAGAATAACAACAATAAAGATGCATTCAGGACTTAAAAACCTGAACCACTCACTGACAGAAAATCAGCATCACCAAACCCAGAATCCAATGGCCATGAATTACTTCTCTGTTAGAGTCAAACTGCACATAAAATAGAAACAGTATAAGCAATAACAGACAACCTACACAGTGGCCATGAAGTCTAAACTTTCCCTTGAAATATATCACACAGATTTTATATATCTTTAAAAACATTTCTATAGCAAAGCAGCCTCACAAGCAGTGTCTTCGGGAAGTGCCGAGATTCAATGGCACCAGTAAATGAGACTATGAACTTACACTGTCTTCAGATTAGGGTCAGATGATTCAGCTACAACTATGGTAGACACAAATGAGAAAACAAAAGGAAAAAATTGTTCCACACATAAATCATTTTGAAATGACCACTACAGCCAATGCTGCTGCTCCCCCCCCCCCCCCCCCACTCACTACTATGGCTATGACAATGCAACTGGATTTTTATCCATCACTTGATCAAAATACAACATTCTAAAAAGTACTATGTTTCAGAGCCTATCCCAGTCCTCAATTAAAGAGCAGGGAGAATGTTAGCTTCATCTAATGGGTCCAACAGAGTAGTTTTTCTACGGTTGTTTTACTTTAAACAGGAGAAAGAGCCAGCCTGTGAAAAGTAGAGTTCCTTCAATGTTGCACCGAAATGTGGCTACATTACCAAACCAGACCCAGCAAGTAACTCAAAATTCCTTTAACCATAATTACGAGGGCTGTTTGGAAAGTAACCTCCATTTATTTTTAGCAGCTAACTGAATAAAGCGGCGGAGGTCACACTTGCGTAGTAACTTCATGTAACTCAGTAGCTAGTCAACCATCACTTAAACAGCCATCAGTTGTTCGTTCTCATCACGTATTGAGTGTTTACAATGTGTGCTGCAATCAATAATCCCACTAGCTGCGAAGTTCGCGCAGTTATTCGGTTTCTTCACGCTAAACAAATGAGTGCTGCTGATATCCATCACGAATTATGCGTGGTTTATGGACCAAACATAATGAGTGCAGGATCTGTAAGTGGTGTAGAATGTTCAGAAATGGGTGGACAAATGTTCACGATGATGAGCGGAGTGGTCAGCCTTCTGTAGTGAATGGCAATCTTGTGCAAAGTGTGAACAAAGAAATTAGAGAAGACCGGCGCTTCACAATTTCAGAGCTTTCATTTGAATTTCCACACATTTCATGCACCATTCTCTACGAGATTGTTACACATAAGCTAGACTATCACAAGTTTTGCGCAAGATGGGTTCCAAAAATGCTTACAGACGCACATAAAACGCAGAGAATGACCTCAGCTTTGACTTTTTTGGAGCGATATTGCAAAGATGGAAATGAATTTCTCAGTCATATCATAACCGAAGATGAAACCTGGGTTTCCTGTGTGAATGTTGAAACCAAAGAGCAGTCTAAGCAGTGGATGCACACACATTTACCAAAAAGCAAAGAAAGTTCAAACAAACTTTGTCTGCCAGAAAGCTGATGGCAACTGTTTTCTGGGACACGAAAGGAGTGTTGCTGGTTGATTTTATGCCGCAAGGAACCACAATAACATCAGAAGTGTATTGTGAAACGTTAAAAAGCTGCAAAGGGCCATTCAGAACAAAAGACGCGGAATGCTGACCTCTGGTGTGGTGCTTTTGCATGACAACGCGCGACCGCATATGGCAGCTCACACTTGAACATTGCTCGAGCAATTCAACTGGAAATTGTTTGACCACCCTCCTTACAGCCCTGATCTGGCTCCTTGTGATTACCACCTATTCATGCACATGAAGAATTGGTTGCGATCACAGCACTTCAACAACAACGAGGAGTTGAAAGCAGACGTTGAAACGTGGTTCAGCTCACTGGTGGCAGACTTCTTTGAACAGGGCATACTACAGCTTGTCCCCCAGTACGACAAGTGCCTCAATTCCGGCGGTGACTATATTGAAAAATAGGTTAAGCATGTAGATATTTATTGTATATAGTAACACATTTTTATCTCATTGTGTGCTTTTTAACAGCTAAACGGAGGTTACTTTCCGAACAGCCCTCGTATGAAGGCAGTATATTTCTCAAAGTCAAGTATGCAACACTACACAGTGTCAAAACCAAGAATACAATCTTAATGTCATGTAATTACAGTTGCAAGGAACTGAGGGATCACAGGCTTGAGCAGAATTTGATCCTATACCCATCTGCTCAGAAGCTCAGTAACGTAACTGATCAGCTAAACTGAATTCTGCACATTATAAACAGAACTTTGTATAGCAAAGTCTGCCTTGAACTTTTTATTATTAACCTACCACACTGAAATGCAAACTAACTATCTGACTATTATTTATTCTCACCTTCTCTCTCCCGAGCAGTCCTTGGTGCATCCACACCTCCAGTTGCAAACCCTACAATTCTTGTACTTGTTGCAGTGGCAGAAGAATTTGATGACACAGCTCTATGCCCAGAACTCCGGGTACCTCCAGTTCCTGCTGCAGTTCCAGATGTCCCTGACCCCCCTCCTAACACAGACAGTGACAAGGCAGCAGAACCTAGAAGTCCTCCAAGTCCTCCAGCAACACCTAGTCCAAGACCTGCTGTCTGATGGAGTGGGTGTCCTGGATGTGTTGGATCAGACGAATGTGTCAGAGAGGCACCAAAGCGAAGCTGAGCTTCAGTTGAATCCATTACAGTTAGTAGCCAATCCCATGTGGGTTTGAGGTGATACTCCAGGTATAACTGTGACAATGTACATCAAAGTAAAGTTCACAGGACAGCTGAACAGTAGTAAGATGAACATTTCAATATGAAAGCAAGATCCATAGTGTAGAGCTTCCTATGAATAAAATCTAAAGGTGAAAAATGAAAGTCTCCTACAAGCTTCAAATATATGGGGAACGTTATGTAAATAATGCTCAGTGGGTTCTTGCTTCATGTGCACGAAAGGGACTGAATGGCAGTGGGTGGCCTGAAAGTGGATTAATCCACAGTTCCATTTGCCACTCAAAAATACAATAAAGCTGTAAAATAAATCAAAATTAATAATTACTTGTACAAACAGTGATTATTTCACATCAGGTCACACCATGCTGTCAACTCGGAAATTATTTGGACTGGAAATGGAAACAGTTTCATGAAAATTTATTGCACAATTTCATATTCTACATTAAACTGAAAATTGATGATACACAAAACCAAAGCTCATAGTGGTGCTCTCTGCTGTGCTCAGAAGGGGTAATGCATCAGGGTTCTTCAGGTTCAGTTTGGTTCAACATGTAACCATGAAAATAAGTTTTTCAAAAACAAAAATTTCTGAGAGAATTAAACATGACACTACCTGACAAAGAGTCAAATCCTAACACATCCTGATTTTGAAAGAAATGTAAATGATTCAGCAGATTGTACTGTGCTTCATCCAAGGATCTGTTCTCTCCAGGATGCCAGAAGTTTGACCTCCAGTGGCACATACCCTGAACAACCGTGTTTATTATATGACACAAAAGTATCAAAAAGTATGAACACAGGAAGGATCTACTGGAAGCAACACTAGTTGAGATTAAGGCTGATCAGATCAACTGACAGTGACTATTCACATTCCTAGGAAAAGAAGGAAACTTTTCCTATGCTACCCATTTGTCAAGCTCCTAAAATTCAGAGTATGTTTTACGATGTTTTATTACCCTAACCAAGCAAGTTTCAGTTTCTGAGCACAGCAACAAGTGACATGTCATTACTTTGTATCATCTTCTAAGTCAAATTTGGCTCCATTACAGCACAGTACTTAGGCTAGTGCAAGAAATCATAACCCAGTCATTAAGAAGACTAAGCTAATTAACTAAAATGGATACCCAAGGCACATGGTGGACAGGCTAAACAAAACCATTATGTCCAAAATCATAAACCAAACAAACATCACCATAACCACAACCCCCAAGGTCAAAAAATGGGCGGCCTTCGGATACTATAGCCCAAAAATCCGACCCATTACCAACCTCTTCAAAGGCACTGATCTAAACATAACCTTCAACACAGTCAATAAAACACACACGATTTTGCAAACACACCCTCAAAACCATGACCCTTACAGCCTCAGTGGAATATACAGTCTCACCTGCAATACATGTAAAAAACAATACATAGGACAAACTGGCAGATCCATAAAACAACGCTACACTGAACATACCCGCTACATCAAGAATAACGACCCAAAATCAGCTTACGCCCTCCACATTCTAAACAACAGACATGAAAGGGGCCCAATAGACCAAACAATGAACCTTGTACACACGTGCAAAAAAAGCAAGAAATTGAACACCCTGGAACGGTTTTACATACAGCAAGCACATGAAGATAATACTCTGATTCCTGAGCAACATGCAGGAGAAAACAACCAACTATTCAGGCTCATTACCAATACAAAACTAAAGGAACCGGACCACAAGAACAACAGCAACACAAAGGAACATAGCACCCAAAACAGTACGCCGAACATGGAAAGAACATGAAAAGAAACCACAGAAACAACATGCTAATCAAAAGATCCAAAAACCAGCAAGAAAACTACAACGCAATAAACCAACCGAAAATAGGAAACTTAGGTCACAAAACCAAAACAACATAAGGAACGACAACAGTAAGCACAAAACCCAAGTGTGACCACAACACGAAGACAACTTGGAATCACCACAAACAGCAGACAACACAACACCGCGTAAAGAAAACCATGAAAAATACAATCAATAGAACGATCTTGGCACACTACAACATCAAGACGGCAGTGACAAGATGGCTGACACCTGCATACAACTAAAGAAGAAGGACCGAAAAAAGAACACCGAAGGCTACAGACATGCTCCAGAATAGGCCAAAACTACATGTTCCTAAAACGGACCAAGAAAAAGTCGAACTAAAACGTGCAAAAAAACCCACATACATAAGTGTATCAGTGTACAAAGTGAACAATATAGGACCTAGACAATAAGACAATGCACAATACCTAGTTACTAAGAAACCAATAGGAATCAAATGTTAGTGAGAAATACAGTTAGTGGACGCTGCAAGAGAAACCCCTGATGATGGCTGAAGTACAGCCGAAACATATGTAGGGTTGCAATATACATATATAAAATAAGTGCAATATTGTTGGTTTTAAGTTATAATTAACTAAAATAAGTCAGCAGCACAGAATGTTAAGACAGTAGAGCAAAGGAGCTTGCAAGTCTGTCAAAGTTTTAAATGAGCACAATGACATTTAACATGCATCCTTCAGTTACACATTTTTTTTGCATATAAGATTTGAGATTCTCACAGCAGTGACTATGAAGACTGTCACTTTCTGGAATCTGGCATCACATACTCTGGTTGAAATGCTCAGATGGACATGACGCTTCCATTTCCAGGACACAAAAACACTGGTAACTTTCCACCACACTATATGGCATCACATCACAGATGACAGTAATCTTAATTTTCTTGGTGGCTTGTACCTTCTTGGCAACAACCTCTTACAAGATTTTGGACAGGAGAGATATGAGACATACCTTGCCCAATAATCATGGTTAACTCCATATGTAGATGAAATTAATGGAGATCAGTGAGGATTCAAAGTAAATAAACAAATAAATAAGTAAATAAAGAAATAAAAATCAACCACTGATCAGATATTCTGCATTTGTCAGATACTTCTCAGACAATGGAAGATTATGTTTGGTTAGGAGGAAAGTATTGTGTAACAATCTAATTCAATTTGGCATACACAGGAAAACTACTCAGGTTATAAGTCAAGATAGGTTACCATAGGTTAACATTTGTGTCAGATGCTTCCTATTCAGAAATATCTGAAATAAGGAGATGCTATATTAAAGTGACCATTCTTCCTTAGTCTAATCGACGATGGGGACAGCAATGAAAGAACAATTAAAATGAAACACATCAGTCAAGTTTTTATATCTTACATATATCTTCACTGTTTACTGCTCCACATGCAGCACTGTTGCCATCCCCTCATCAGGAGAGTTGCTAACAAGAATCAAGAGTCTCTATTCTAAGCTCAGGAAGACCGGATAAAATTGGAAAAATAAACAAGGGGACAAAATTAGGGACAAAAATAGTCCGGAACATAAGTCATATTTTGGGGACTGTCTCTGAAAATCTGGGATGAATGGTCACCTTATGCTATATCATCGTTTTGCAAATGCATTGGAATATTCCAACAGGACGGCCCAAAAGATCCAGGAGGGACTGAAACTGAATGGGACACAACAGGTTCTTGGCTACACTGACGATATTAATTACTGGATACAAATGTAACAGAGTGTAAAAGAAAAGCACAGAAACTCTATTAGTTAACTCTAAGGAGGTTGGTCTACAGGTAAACGCTAAGAAAATGATGTAAATTTCCATGCCCCGTTAAGAGAATGCAGGATTTATTAGCTAAGTTTAAGTTATTAAAATACTTGTGAATGACATTAGCATATCAAAATGGCATAAAAACAATTAGGGGCAGAGTAAATTCAGGGAATGCTTGCTACCGTTCAGTTCAGCATCATTTGTCTTAATGCCTGTTACCTAAATTCATATAGATTAAAATATACAGAACTACAATTCTGCCCACAGTCGCATATGGGTACAAAACTTGGTCTCTCATATGACGAGAGGTATGAGGTTCAAATCTCAGTACAAAGGGTAGCTATCCTGACAGGTTTTTTGTGGTTTTTGTCAGTTCATCCATGCAAATGCAATGATAGTACCTCAAATTAGACCACACCCACTTCCTCGCACATCTCTGCAATTCACTATTCAATACCATCATCCAACACAATATGCTACTGAGAGTGTAATTAAATAAATAAATAGATAAAATAACTGGAAACCCCAATGACTTTTATGAGAAATTACTTTCAACACAAAACACGCAACATAGCTCATCATCTCCGGTACATTCTGTGAGATGCCATTCTTCTTTGGATCAATAAAATCACTCTTTTCCAACAATAAAATGATCCACTTGAAATTTATACTTTTATCCATTAACTACCCCCACTAAGTTTTATTTGATTAAACTTTAGGAGACAGACTTAAATGCCATTTGTATCTCTTGATGGCCTGTGTTTTTCCAGCTTATCATGGACATTTAAATTGCCACCAAGCAAACACACAGACACCAGTATATGACATGCTAGGCCATTCGCCAGTACATTTGAGTCACCAGCATATGGTCTCTTTGGAGGACAAAGGTAAATGCTTCTCTGTAACTGAAATCAATGCTTCTCCTTCAGAAACTTTCTTTACATTTTGTGAAGCAAAACAGCAGTAACCAAACAAATCTGGAAGACGATCCAGTACTTCAAAAAGCAAAACTTCTACCAGAAGACAGGAGTCACAGCTGTGACAACTTCAAATCTCACAAACTTATACAAACCTGTAAGTTAATGGATTCTTGATATGATATATCAAGTGTTCTTGGCAGTGCAGGTGCCAGTGCATGGTAGTCCTGAAGCATGGTAAGAAGATCCGCTATTTGACGCACAACAATTCCAAATGCTCTTGCCAAGCAACTTGCTGTTGTTGCCATAGTGACTGGCTCCTGACTGGCTGCAGCAGCAGCAACAGCAGCTGTTGCAGTAGTTGACCGTCGTAGGGATGAAGGATCAATGAACACCAAACTGCTTCCACCTGCAACACGCACACCTGCCACACTCTTGGCAGTCATCAGGCTGAATACAAAAGTGCTCTTGCTACCACCAAGTTGGGGTCTTTGTTCTTCTGGTATGTGGTACTGTGTCATTGGGTAATTAGTGCCTAATGTGTTGAGAGAGAGTGGGGGTCTCAAAACATCCAGCACCAATCACCCAGTGACATGGCACCACATCCCAGAAGAATGAAGACCACAACTGCACTGCCACGAAAGCCTAAAAACTCACATACGATCAAGTTCTTTTAAATTATGGTTGGAATCACTTGCCCATGGAAACAGGTGTAGCAATAGTTGATAATGTACTTTCCTACAAACCTATGGCAGTGTACACTGACTGAGGTGTGTGGTTATGAATGGATAAATAATACTATGTTTCACTGTGTTACCCTCATTGAAATACAACTTCATGAAAGCCAATTGGAATGTCATCAATATGATTATTACACATCTAAATTTGAGAACTACACTTTTGCATGATTGGTATAAGCAACAAAGACTGATGTTAACAAAGTATGTTACAAAAGTATGATACGGTGTGGACAGTGTTCATCTAACCATAAACAGAAAGAGTGGCATGTTAATGGGAATAGTAATGAACCCTGTGGGTTCCATAAAAGGTGAAGAATGTGACAGCTGTATCAATTATTACGTTCAGATATATGACTCAGTTCCATGGAGTTTGTTGGTATAAGAAAGAACATCAAAGCCAGGCCAACTTTATAGCAATGACTACCATTTTCAAAATACCTAAATGCATTTTTTCCAGTAACTGGGTCCACGTTGTTAATAAAACCCAACAGGAATGAATAAGACAACTTCTGATGCATGCACTCTCTCTTCTCTCTCTCATCTCTCTCTCTCTCTCTCTCTCTCTCTCTCTCTCTCTCTCTCTCTCTCTCCACACACACACACACACACACACACAAATTGTTGTCTTAGTTATACACTGATCCCTTTTCTACTAAGAGTAAGGATTTTTAAATATAAAACAGGTGACTAACACTCAAGTGTTAAAATTTTATTATATGAGAAACCATGAAAGCAAGTAAGAGATCAAGGTTAGATTCAAAGACAAAATGGCTCAAATGCTCCACTTGAATCTCATTACAATGCATCATGAGATGGTTTCCTATAATTTTTTCTGTGTTTCTAATGTTATCTTCTACTGTTGTTCACAGGTCCTAACACCTGTTAGCAGTACACTTCTCTCTGATGCATTTGTACCCTATCAATTTCGTGTAATTGATGTAATTTGATGAAATATAGGTTTTCACATTACATATATGACTTAAAAAACCTCTCTCACATCTGAACAAGCAATTTTCAACTACCAGAATAAGACAAATATTATGAAAATGCACAAGGTGCCACCATACCTCCTGCCCTTGCCCCTGTTTCGTGGTTGCGAATCGCCCATTGCATTGTCTGTGGTGCCAAGTTATTACGATGACCATGTCCAGTACTTGAGCTGTGAACATTAAACAAAAATATCAAACAATGCCGATCAGGATAGAAAGCCCCAAAAGCATATAAGGAAAATACTTTTTATGTACTAAAAATGTGAATGGTGAGCCTCATGCCCTGGCTGCTTTACCACCAGAGAATAAGCTCCTGGTATGTAATAAATAGAAGACTTGGTGAGCCCCACAGCCAGTCTGGATGTTTTGGAGAAGAGAAAAATCTCTTGCTCCTTGCCAGAATTTGACCCCTGGATCATCCAAGCCATAGGATGGTCACTATACTGACTGTGCTATCCTGGCTCCCTCTTTTATGTACTTTAGATACAGAAATCAACTTTCACACCATACATAATAATGCCTGGGAGAAAGACAATATTTTTACAAGTAATTTCTTGCCACAGATGACTGTAAATTAAAATAATAACATACAATATTACAATAGACATACAGCATACAGACAAGTTTAATAACATTGTATGTCCATACGGTACTTGATGACCCACGATATATTCAACCGGAATGAAAGGAAAACAAATATAGTAAAAACTACATTTATGTGAACATATTAATAAGACTATACATATACATGTGTGTGTGTGTGTACACACACACACACAGAATGGCCTAAAATTCCCTTTACCAAGATAATGACGTACTTAACATTTATAATTTGCAGCTGCATTCAGGTTTTTATTTGCAATAGTTGACAACACTGTGTTTCTATTGTCAATTGTCACCGTCAAATCTCTGATGATGGTCGGTTATAAATAAAGCAGTAAGTAGGGATTCCTGGAACACTGAATACTAATCTTCATAAAGTGACTTTCAGGACACATGTATGTATATAGACAGACAGATAGGTATGTAGATAGACAGACAGACAGATAGGTCAGTAGACAGACATAAGTAATTTGAAAAAAAAAAATTAATGACTTCAATTTCTGACTAGCCTTTATACCTGCAATACAACAACATTAATTTTATACACAAAGGCATTTTAAATTACACGCATGTCAAACAAAATGTACAAAAGAGTGTCTTTCCCCTTCCACTTTATGCCAATAAGGTATAAAGAGGTGTGCATGCATACACACACATACATGCTCCCTCTCTCCCCTCTCTCTCCAGGAGAATGTCTTTAGGTTAAATTTCAGTGATATAATAAAAAATACCTATATTGAAAGTTGAACGGTTATGGAGATACTGGCAAGATAAGGTTTATAGAATGACAGCTGTTATATATTTATTGATTACCAAAAACATATTACAACAAGGAGGAATTTGAAGTTCCTGTAATGTTAACACCCATACTTAACATCTAATTAAGATGTACATGACATTAATTATGCAAGAAAAACTTGCACTAGTTTCATAAGAAAACGTCCTTAGGCTTCCAAGTACTTTAAATAGTAGACTTGCCTCTGCATGGCTTGGCTTGGATATCAGCTCAAGGATGGACCTGTGCAGTACACAAGTAACACACCATGTTAAACATACACAACACGTGGAACCGCAAGAAGACGACACTTTCCTCATGCCATTATCTCTATAACATTTCAACTCTGTATATAGGTACGAATGGTTATATCAATGTAAATGAAGCTAAGGTTTGCTCTCCTGAAGTATGGCAGATTCCTCCTGAGACACCCCATATATGAAATTTGTTGATTCATAAAACATAATAGAGATTACCAACGTTACAGTTTCATGAATGCCTCTGAGCTCACATGTGGAGTAAATGCTTACTGCAGTTTCACTTTACTTTCACAATCAGCATACCACAAATAAGCTAGGACAAAATACTGCATGCTGATGGGAAATTACTATATCTAATTGAAAGGCCATGCCATGGCTCAGGCGGTTAGTCGCCGGCCTCTCAGTGCGGAGGCCCGGGTTCGATCCCGGGTCGGTCCACGTGGGATTTGTGGTGGACAAAGTGGCACTGGGACATGTTTTTCTCCGAGTACTTCAGTTTTCCCGTCAATTTCATGCTACCGGTGCTCCATTAAAATGAAAAAGCAGAAAAAAAAACCTCATCATCTTCCTCACAGGGTTGCATAATAAGCCTTCAAGGCTGTGGTGCGTCTGCTGCGGGGCCCTTCAATTAAAAAAAAATCTCATTGAAGAGAACATGAAAAAATTTAAGCAATTCTATATACAACATATATGGAAGACAAAAATCTGTCGTATGTGCACTACAAACAACAGGAACAAAGATATAAGGATTTGGACCTGTTCCTACGAACTGGACGAAATGTGTGAAGACATACATTGCACAAGAAAATGCAAATGCACAAACATAAAATTATTTCCCAGGGAATATACACGTACTAATGCATCACTCCATGAATTCAAACTATGCTTCCTTATAATAGTATGGACATGTGACAATTCACCCTGCTTTTCTAGACAGCTTTGTGGGCGTGTTCTTATAAATCACTTGACATGGCTCTGCATCTTACATTATTATACACTATATTCATGAAGATCATTACGAGGAATTATTCTACCTCTGACACTCAGCAACCTTAAAAAGTGGTACAATGCAACATACCTTCCTGACAACTTCATCCATACAGTAATGAATTTCCTTAATTTTTTTTCATTAGTAGCTTATTTCTACTAGCATTTAAATTTTTAAAATGTGTATTCAATAATAAGAGAACTTTGTAGCTGGAAGAGAAGGTAAAAACTGTTTAAAAAATCTGAAAGTTCCAATAAATGTGATCTTTGTTTTAGCAGCATTCCATTTTATCTGTACTTTTATTAATAAAGATAAAACAATGAAGAACTATGCCACAGAAGAAATGCAAATTCTAATGAGGAATACAACAAGCAATGATATTTAACTTGTTTCAGTCTTAATAATTTCAGTTCAAAGTTACTACCTTCTACGTTCCAGCTGTTCATCTGCAAGGGCAAATTCTTCTGTATCCTGCTCGTCAGTCTCGCCTGCCTCGGACTCATCATCTTCCTGCTGGCTTGACTCTGCCGAATCATCCTCTGGGAACAGCAGCAGTGAGGCAATGCCTACACCGCACACATAACAGAGTATTCACAGCCAACAGGCCAAGGGCACACTGAATCCAGGATATGCCAATACTCTATTCTTCTGAACTGTATATTCAAAACTGTCTAGCGTAACTAATGCTCTCTTGAAATATTAATTGTTAACGAAGTTTGTACTCCATGTCATGACCAAAATTAAAAACAAGCTACAGAAAAAAGACAAACAGAAACACATGTATATCTGAAATTTCACATATAGTGATAATTTGGAATTTAAATTCACTTTGTTTTATTCAGCTTCAGAGGTCTCAACATTTAATTTATAAATAAACAAATCAATACACAGTACTTACAAAACTTCAATACCAATAACATCATACTACATGCATGATGTACTCTAGATGTTTTAAACCATCACATTATAACACAAACCTAAAACCTTAATTGCATGAGCATTAAACGACAGAACCAGAGGGTGAGAAAACAAGTGCACTCTACTTACTTAATATCTTGTACATTAAATTTCAAACTGATGTACATTGTGTTCATTGAGAAAAATTACCATCCACCTTCTTCTAATATTAATTTCATTTTTAATTTTCTAAAGCCTGGATTCAGTGCGCACTCAACCAGTGTGTGAAGTAGCCCACAAAGCTTTATACAAATAACAAATAATTCTGTCTACTACAGCTCACAGAAATATGAGACAAATACGTTTTCCACAGAACCTGATACTGTTAACTTTTCATTCATCATGTGGGCAGTGTCTTACTCTTACCTTTAATGAATTACTGTAACTCATTTTCTGCATGCTCATGTCTTTACCCCAACACCCTATTAAGAAAACTATTTCGTACAAAACCAGCCCCACTTTCAGTAATATTACTTTGAACATAAGATGCAATTACAAAGTTTCATGTTTGCATATTCCTGTGCAGTACAAAACAGGAACATTAACTACTGAGATTACTAACCCATCAGACCTCAACCCTTACTTCAATCACAGTCATACCTAATAAATTACACAAAAGTCATATGAAGTCTGAAAACTGACTAAAAATTATTTTTTCTCTTTACAACAAAGAAAGACATACCAAAAGCAATTCCTTTTGTATACAGTAAACCATCGATGCATCGTTTTTCAGGGGGATGGAAAACAAAAACGATACATATGAGAAAACAATAGAACCGGGAAACCGTTAAAAATTATAGATAGAAAATTTTAATGATTATTATTACTTGCTGAAAAAATCTTTGATTGACATTTGTTTTGTGCAAACTTTACGCCTCAATTCAAAGTACTATTTTTCAAGGCCTAGAAAACTTTCACGATCACTGTCACTCGTGCTGTGCGCATAAAAGAAAGATTTTACTTTCATCAGCACTTCATGCATCTCGGCAAAGTTCGGCACAACTTCGGGTTCACCATCTTTTTCTCCTCCTTCCCCCTCCACACTCCCGGACGCCATGAGGCTCTCGCACAGCTCCTTACTATTTCTACACCACTGGTTGCCACGTGACTGTCCACAGAGATGTAGTCCTCGAATATATCTTTGTTCATGCCACTGAACTTTTCCCAGTCTTGGCGGAAATCATCGTCATCGTTGGTCAATACGACGTCACTATCGCCTGAAGATTGTCCCTGCACGTAACCAGCTTTCCGAAAACAATTTTCGATTGTCTGCTGGGTTACTTCTTGCAAGGCTGCCACAGTGTTGTGCAAAGCTTCCAACACGTTTATCTTCTTTTTCGTATCTTTGCCTGCATCCATTAAGCAAACAGCTGTTTGTATGAGGCGTTTTCTATAAAGCTGCTTATAACATTTTATTACCCCTAAATCAAGGGGCTGGAGCTTTGCCGGGTACCGTATGACTTTTACATTTCTTAGAAACGATGTATACTTTGGATGCGCGGCACAACTGTCCACAAAAACGAGAATGTTCCTGTTTTGCGCACCCATACTTGTGTCTAATGAATGCAGAAATGAAGAAAAAATGTCTGTGGTCATCCATGCTTTATTGTTCGCATGGTATTTGGAGGGTAATTTTTTTATATTCTTGAAACATTGCGGCTTCGGAGATTTTCTGATAACAATCGGCACTTGTTTGTCACTTCCATCACTGTTAACACAAAGTAAAACAGTAACTTTTCCCCGAGTCTTTCAAAAATCTTGTATAAGAATATACATGCACCTCAATCTCGCGGAAAACCAAAATGATAGAAATTAAGGCAATTTTCTCATTCTGGTATTTGGTTCAACACGCAGTGGGCAATCCAGGTGGCACTAAAACAGCAATACATGCGCACGCAGCGCACTAAATCATTGTTTCAAATTTAAAAAAAACTATCCATGTGAGAAAATGTTGCGTCAGGACCGTGATTTTTCAACGATCGATGCAATAAAACGACAGTTCCGAGGACCGATGGAGGCGGGAAAAAATAGTGTTATTTATATGGGGCTAGTTCCGGGACCAAATAAGGCAGACAATATATGCGGAAAAACAAAGGTAATGGGAACGATGCAACGACGTTCCACTGTATATGATATTTGTAATTCACCACCCATCCACTCATTCCTTGTATTGAGTGTTAGCTTCTCACTACATATATTAACCCCTACTGATGAAAATGGAGAAAATAAGTCCACACGCCTTGAACGTGAGGGCCAGTTGAGTTCTATACCACACTGGCAAACAAGCTGACAACAGCATGGTGTCATCAAGAATGGAAATGAGATAAATGAACTACTTCAGTGTTAGCCCAAATAAATAACACAGAATCATTTTGTGCCACACTTTTCTCCATTTTTGCTTTGCATACAACCCCACACTTCCTGAACAAGCTGTGAATGATTCACAGTACATTTCAGGATGCATTATCATCTCAGTGACAATTATCAGTTGCTTCCTCTACTGTATATTACATTTTGCATCACGTACCTACTTCATGAATGTTTCTGTCTCCCCCCCCCCCAAACAAAAATATTTTTAGAAGTATGTACACATCACTTCTGTATGCCTTTTACATTCACAATAATATACAAAAGCATTTAAAAAAATAAGGTAACAAACCCTCTAATTCTGAGAACCTTATTCTGACGCCAACATATGTGTGGAATATGCGTAGCAGGTGATACGTATCAGACTTTCATGTAGTCACCACTGGCACTGAAGCATGTCCCAGCATGGCACCAAGGCTTGTATCAAAGTCTAGAAGAAATTGGTGCCAAGTGTCTGTAGCTAGGAGGTGACAGCTTGCTTCAAGCTGGCATATGTTGCAAATTGCTTGAGAGCCAGGTGCTTCTTAGGGGGTCCAAAAGAGGTTGAAATCACTGGGCATGAGGTCAGGACTGTAGTGTGGGTGGCCCATAACCTCCCAGCCAAAGCATCATAATCAGTCACAAGTACAGTTGGCAGTATGGGGCCTCACATTATCATACAAAATAAAGACGCTTTGGGACAGCAACCTAGGCCTTATGTGACAAATGGCACCTTGTAACCTCTCAAACACACCACGATAAGGCCCAGCACTTGCAGTGTAACCGAGGTTAATGAAATCCATAAGAAGCGAACTTTCATGGTCCCAAAAGACATTTGCCATGATCTTTCTTACTGAAGGCAATGGTTTGAATTTCTTGGCTGGAGGTGATAATGTATGCTTCCACATCATGGATGCTTTTACGATTTCAGTGTTGAATGATTAACCCCATGTTTCATACCTTGTAACCATGCACTGAAGAAAACGGTCTCCTTAATCAGTGTAATGTTTCAACCGCATGACAAAGTCTCATACGACAAGTTGTGTGAAACTCTTTGGCACCCAGCATGCACACACTTCTGTAATCCATTTGGGTGTGGACAATACTGTGCATACTAGCCAGTGAAATGTCTGACCTTCAGATGATGCCAGTCAGCACAATGCATCTGTCCTCTCTCATAAGGGCATCTGCACAGCACGCACCGTCATCCACAGTGGACGTGCTTGCATTTACTGGTCACTGCTCATCATCAGCATCTGTCCTGCCATTATTCAAAACACTGGACCATATCCACACTCATTTCTGTGACTTTACACATGCATGTCACACACCTCTGCCACCTGGCAATAATTTCTACTGGTACAAAAACTTTCACACTCAAAAATCAAATCACACTGCATACTTCAACACTTGGTTGCATTTGCAGCAGTCCTGCCAGCTTTAAACTAATTGTACAGTGATATATAACATGCCTACAGTACCCTCTTGAGGCTGTAAAATGACACAATCTAAGAGTACCTATTACAGGGTGAAATTATGTGAGATGAACTGTTACCGGCCTTTTGAAACTCCCTTGTATACAGTAAAACCTAACAAATAACTACTCATTGTTTGAAAGATATTCCATGTTGTTTTACCTGTATCAGATCCTGCAGTAGCTCCAGTCTGCACACTTCGTTGAGCTGAAGCTGCATCTTGGTTACTGTGATTATCATCCGAGTCTGATTCTGTTTCTGCCAGAAGGTCCAGTTCATTATCAGATTCCCCATCTCCCTGGGCATCATCTCCTTGTCTGCCTACACCTCCCACCAGGTCTCCAACTTCTGCCTCCATTGCTTCCCCATTTCCCACACCTACACCACCACTTCTCTCTGCACTGTCCTCCTGCTCACTGCCTTCACCATCTCCATCCTCAGTAGCCAAACCTTCACATATTCAACATATCACAGCAAAAGTAACATTAGTACATACAATAATAGAAGCTGGAACCTATAAACTGAAACACCAGTGTTGAATGTATGCTTGCAATGAAATATAACAAACCAGCTACATACACAATTTCAGGCTTCTGCCACAATGTAAATGAGATCTGGGCTCTTTTGGGATTTTACGCAGCGCAGAATGGTAGTTCCGTGCCGACGTTTCGGAACAACCTATTGGTCCTATCTTCAAGGGTCAAGCTGCATGCTTGACCCTAGAGGATGGGACCGATAGGTTGTACCAAAACGTCGGCATGGAACTACCATTCGACACTGCATACAATCCCAAAAGAGTGCAGATCTCAAAACAGGTATAGTTTATACACATACACAAGTTATTTACTTACAACCTGACATGTTTTGGCTCATTGACCATCACGGATAACATCAGTATCATGGAATGACTCTCCAAACCACTGGACTTGAGAGTCATCCCACAAATAAATAACTATGTATATGTATGAAGTGTTGGTTATATTAAATTTGCATACACTGTAACAGTGCATTACAAAATCGCTTGCTATATTAAATGCTTACCTTCTACTGTATCAGTGTCATCCAGCATCATTACTGCAGCAGCTGCTGCTCTGGCTCGAGCAACACTGGTTGCTAGACCAGGACGAGATACTTCTGCACCACGAGATGAACTAGCCATGCTACCAGCTAGAGGTCGTCCTCCTGCCAGATATCCACCATGAGGAGTGAGAGGCTCTACTGAAAATAGCTCCTCTGAGCCCTGAATGAAATGAAAGTGAAAAGGAAATTGTTTCAGATGTCAACAGACATAACTGAGAACAAGATATAGTCGGTAGCCCCATACTTTTCTGTCTTTTTCTGAGTAAAGCATGTTTTATTTACCTATACATGTGCCAAGACAATCTAAAAGCAAGATACCACTGTAACCTGCTGTCCTTTAAGGAAAGGTAGTCCTTCAAGGGAGAAAAAGAATAATCTTTATACACCATATCCGAGTAGAAGCCATGTAACAGAACATAAGACACTGTCAAATTCCAAAAATATAAAACAGTTCATACAGAGACAACATACAGTGAAGCCCACTTAAGACGTTTTGGAAAAAATAAAAAATCAGACTTATTATGCAGGAAAACATCTTAAAAGGATAGCAATGAAAACTCCCCTTTTCTTTTCATTTTTAAGAACCTATTACATATGTGGCATCTAGTTTAGATTTTAATAAATTAATTTAATATATTTAATTGTGTATCTGTTCTTGTTACTTGTTACAGATAAAAAAATTTTCAAAGCAGCAAACACATAGTAAAAGATGTGCTCACATTAATGACATCAATTGTGGAACTGACAAGGGTAAAAGGAGCAGTTGGTCGAGCCACCCCCAGTCGGACTGGAGCTATAAGCGAGTCAGCAGTTTCACACAACTCCTCAACAGCCAGTTTGATCAGTGCTTGGAAAACTCTCTTGCATTTTACCAATGGTGGAGACATGCTGTTCAACCTAAAAGTTAATACAATGACAAGAACAAACTTCAAAACAGCAGCTAACCTAGATAAAAGTAATAATGAATCCACACTGTGAGCACTGTATGGAAACAAGCAGTCAAACTGCTAGCAAACATGCCTCATATTCAGATATGTGAATTCAACATGGCAGTTGCGACATTCTCAGTGGAGAACATTTGATCCCTGTCAATGGTGGGTAATACAGTGACATATTTATACTTCGTATTTATGCACAGAAATCCTTTCATACAGGGTTGTGAAGAAGTGATCTATATCCACCATTATTTCATTTCCTGACAACTGTTTAATTCAACTTCATATGAGACCTTGCCCACAGTTGTTTCATCATTTGGCAACTGGCTATAACACACAAGGTAATAACTATTTGATGTGACAGTAGTAAATAACAGAACTTGTTTAATGGGAATATATAATCATAACAGTCATAATAAATAATTTCACTAATTCAGTATGGCTTACACAAAGAAAAACCCACATGAAGAATGGGCACATTAAAAAGAAGGCTTACTTTTTTTTTGTTTATAGACACATTTGTAAGATTACCATTATAAATATGCAATTTAAATATTTCAGTAAAGCTAGCTGATTTATAAAAAAATGTTGACAAAGAACAGGCATTTTTCCTAATTTCAGTAAACCACAATTATAAGACCACAGACCATACTGCCCATCACAAAAATGTAGAACTTTCACTGAATACAAACTAATGTTTGCTTCAAATTGTACAATAATTCATAATGATGTTTACTTTCAGAAGGCATTCCTATGACTACCTCAGCTGCAACAACATGCCTGTCACTTGCTATGTGAATGATGTGAGTTACACAGTAACACTTTCAGTGTCTTTGCAGTAAACATATTGAATAAAAGTTCTCCCTGTCCATGCCATGAAGGCATATAGCAGGAGGAGAGGTATTGGTCCACTCATTCTTAACCTTGGAACTAGATGGAGAAGAGTGGCTAATTTCACCCTTAAACCTGCCATGAAGGCACAGAGGGGAAGTATTATTGTTTCTATAACCTCAGCACTAGATGGGAGTGGGTGGTTAACGCCATGCACCGGCTGCTTTACCCTGGGAATGAACCAGTACCCATTGCCAGTCTGGAGGGAGCAGAAAATCTCACCCCAACCAGGATTTCATCCCCTGATCATCCAGCCTGTAATGAGTCACTTTACAGACCACACTATCCCAGCCCACAGTGACTCCACAGACAGAAATGACCATTTCTCTGTCAAACACACATGTAACTGTTCTGATTTCATGTTTGTACCTGCAAAAGCTCATTTTAAAATAGTACCAACAAAGGGGCTGGAAATCCTTTTACCCTAGTCTCTCCAAGGCCTTGTACCTTTGTCACTTGAAATATTTTTAAATAAATAAATCAAATAATAGATCATAAAAATAAAAATTGCATCACAGACCTAAGTAAATTGTGCATATCCAAAATGGCCAACAATTATTCAGCCAGACTCAACACATGCAGTGAAAACTGAGAGTCCAATTCTGAAGTTGTACTTACCCCCTTCGTTTGGTGGTTGTGGGAGCCATCTCAATGCTGAAAATAACAAATATACGGGCTACAGAACGAACAAATCGGCGTGCTACCACCTTTGCATCTGTTACACGATTAGGGGGTGATTCATTCTGCAGCTCTCGGATAAGAGTTGTCAAAAGTGTGTCTAGCATCTGAAACGAAAATATAAATATTCATGAAACTCATACTGCCCAGACTGATATTTTGCATGCTGTCTCCCATATTGTTCAAAAACTACAGCCAACAGTAGCTGTGTAGTTGTCTGAAGCCATCAGAATATTTGCTTGTGTGGCTGTGTCACTGGCCAAGTACTGTAATGTAACTTTATCATGGTTTGCTCTCCACAGCCTAATTTCTCCTTCAGTATAATCATTTTTTTTTTCAGAGATGAAACTAAATGACTTATGTGAGAAAATTTCAGTGTTATGGATCATCAAAATTTATTACCATAACAGCCTGAAACTGGACCCTTTCTTGGGCTGCATAACTCAACCTCACATCATCAAAACCAATTTCCTTTACAATCCCATCCACCTTTACCCTCTTTCCTTCAACTTGTCAGCCAAGTGGCTTTGTCCCTTCACGTTTTTGAAAGAAAATTACATATTTCTCATGTCTTAATGGATGTTACATGATCCATTCATCTAATCATTCTTATCACTCTAATGAAATCGATCAATACCTTTTGAATATTCTTTCTTCCATTCTAGAAAATGCTATTAGTTTCATGTCTCATACTGTTTATACTACCCCCATTTGGCTGGATTCTGCAACCATGGCAATTTGGTCCACATCCTTTATCTAATAATTCTGAGCAATTTTCATCAAACCACGGATTACAATGCTTTAACTCTTAATGCCCATATTACCACCATTCAAGTTTTCCAAACCTGAAAACGTATACTTTACCTGCTACTGTTCTTAAACACATGCTTCATACTGCATTTATATCTTAGAAATACAGTGAAACCTCTATCCATCATTTTTCAGGGGACCGCAAAATTTGAACGATACATACGGGAAATGATAGTACCGGGAAAACCATTAAAAATTATAGATAAGAACAATTTAATGATAATTATTACTTCTTGCTGAGAAAATCTTTCATTGACGTTTGTTTTGAGCAAACTTTACTCCTCCTCAATTCAAAGTACGATTTTTCAAGGCCTAGAACACCTTCACGATCACTGTCACTCGTGCTGTGCGCATAAAAGAAAGATCTTACTTTCATCAGCGCTTCATGCGTCTCAGCAAAGCTCGGCACAACTTCGGGTTCGCCAGCTTCTTCTTCTCCTTCTTCCCGCTCCACACTCCTGGACGCCACGAGGCTCACGCACAGCTCCTGCACTGTTTCTACACCACAGGTTGCCACGTGACTGTCCACAGAGACGTAGTCCTCAAATTTATCTTTGTTCATGCCACTGAACTTTTCCCAGTCTTGGCGGAAATCGTCGTCATGTTGGTCAATACGACGTCACTATCGCCTGAAGATTGTCCCTGCACGTAACCAGCTTTCCGAAAACAATTTTCAATTGTCTGCTGGGTTACTTCTTGCAAGGCTGCCACAGTGTAGTGCAAAGCTTCCAACACGTTTATCTTCTTTTTCGTATCTTTGCCTGCATCCATTAAGCAAACAGCTGTTTGCACGAGGCGTTTTCTATAAAGCTGCTTATAACACTTTATTACCCCTAAATAAGGGGCTGGAGCACACTTGTACAATTTGCCGGGTACCGTATGACTTTTACATTTCTTAGAAACGATGTATCCTTTGGATGTGCGGCACAATTGTCCACAAAGAGGAGAATGTTCCTGTTTTGTGCACCCATACTTGTGTCTAATGAACGCAGAAATGAAGAAAAAATGTCTGTGGTCATCCACGCTTTATTGTTCGCGTGGTACTTGGTGGGTAATTTTTTTACATTCTTGAAACATCGCGGTTTCGGAGATTTTCCGATAACAATCGGCACTTGTTTGTCAGTTCCATCACTGTTAACACAAAGTAAAACAGTAAGTCTGTCTTTACAGTTTTTCCCTCCATTGACAAGACTCTCCTTTGAGAGCCAAGGTTCTGTAGAAGAGCCCCGTCTCATCCGCGTTGTAAATATCACTTGTTCGTAGCCCTCCAACAAAGATGGCAGTCTTTCCAGCCACGCTTCCGTGCTTTCGCTGTCCACTGCCGCACTTTCTCCGACTAACTTCTTGTATACTAGGCCATGCCGGTCCTTAAACCTCGCTATCCAGCCGTTGGATACAGTGAAATTTTCTATATTCAGCTGCGCTGCAATCATCTTCACCTTTCCACAAAGAATGGTTCCATCAATTGGGATATTCGACGCCCTTGCCTGCTGGTACCACGAGAAGAGTACTCTTTCCAACTCGGCGAATGTCGACTCCCTACCTATTTTCCTCTTCTTACTGGCGTTACCACATTTTTCTGCCTGCTCTCGGATTTCGTCCTTCTTTGCAAATATGGAGTTTAGTGTGCTTGGAGCCAACCCAAGGCGTTTGGCAATGTCGACACGTTTCTCTCCAGGATTCTTCTCCACCTCTTCTACTATTTTCAATCGCTCGTGCAGAGTTCTCACTTGCTTTTCAGGTTGGGACATGGTCCACGAATTTCAAAATAAATAGCAGGAATAAAATATAATGAAGTAATAAAAACAGGAATGAATTAATAACAGAAATAAAATATTATAGGAAAAGGATAATAAAGGATGGAAATGATTAAACCAGGGTAACGTATGAAATATGAAGCACACAGAACCACAGAACCACTTGCAATGAAGTAAAGCTCCACAACAGAGTTGCCAAGTCTTCATCTAGTCCAAAGAAAAGGATGGAGAGCAAAGAGTACAGAATGCACTCCATACTTTTTGATGGAGCCAATCCAGGTGGCACTAACAAAGCAATGCACACACAGCGCACTAAACCATCGCTTCAAATTAAAAAAAAAAACTATCAGTGCGGGAAAATGTTGCGTCAGGACCGTGATTTTTCAACTATTGGTGCGGGAAAACGACAGTTCGAGGACAATGGAGGCAGGAAAAAATAGTGTTATTTATATGGGGCTAATTTCGGGACCAAATAAGGCAGACGATACATGCGGGCCAACGACGGTAACGGGAAGGATGGATACAGGTTTCACTGTATTTGATGGCAGAAAGACATTCGATTAGAGGAAACAAAAGCCCCAAACTGTCAAATGTCTGAATGGCCGTACCAAAGAAACTGCAAGATCAACCTCAAATTTCACAATTACTTATGAATCTCATCACACATACATGACTAAAGAACAAAGCTTACTTAATCACACTTCATAAATTCAGCATATTAATATCATACCGATTCAGAAAACTGTACGTACCTCAGCACTGCATTTTACCAGAAGGCAATATGTGAACTTGTCTAGCAAAGTAGTACCAGTTTGACTTTGCAAGTAGGTTTGGTCCTCATAAATAGGTTGTGAGGTTGGCAACACCTCTTTCACACCTAATAAACAAGCAGAAAGAATATTTAAATCCAAACCAAATAAGAAAAATTTAAAAGTTTAGTTGAATTTTATTACACTGCACAATCTCCACAAAAACTGCACTTCTACCACACCACTTGTTGTATACAGTCTTAAAACTGCAAATCATTTATAACTGTAGATTGAATGTGGGACAAGGATCTCAGAATTTGAAACGGGTTTAACATGTTTTCAAATGAAGCAATTCATCATGATACTGTAAATGAAAATGAACATGGATGAAACCACTTGTTAATGTAAGTGAGAGGCAGGGAAACTATGGCAGGCTAAAACCTCATGCAGCCCATTCTATTGTTTGGACATTAATAACAAATAGTGATCAATTTCTATTTTCTGATATATAATAAAGAGAAGTTATTACATACAAATGGGTATGAAAAACTGAATGGGGATCATTCTATATCTGGTTTAATATATGAGAACATCAGAGCTAATGATATCATGTCAAAATGAATTACTAACCAAGCTATCTGATATGTCTAAAATATATTCAGACATCAGGAATAACTGATAGTGTTTTATTAGTGTATCAAGTGCAGAATTCTCTTGAAAAGCTCTCTGGCCTGCAGTCACTTTGAAATGGAGCCATTGATGGAGCAGCCCACCTAGAATGTAACTGCTTCTGACAACGGCAGTGATACCGACCTTAGATACCGTTCCATCAAATGCATAAAATACTTTCTTCCGTTCATCTTGCAGTTGTTACGCAAGCAAGAGCTTGATGTTGTAATTCTGTGCAAAGTCACTTACCAGACATAATCATCCCACGCACAGCTGACCAGTCATTGAGAAGTCTTTCCAATGCCCTTCTGCTGAACCGTGGAGGTTCCAAGTCATGATCAGGCACATCTGGTTCTGCAACTCATCAACAAATGTTATAGCAGAAACACATTCACAGGTGCAGGCCACAAATTTCATGCTAAAAGTCTAGGCTCATAATATATAAAAGGTAAAGTTCTCCCTAGAACAGGCCATGAAGGCCTAGAGGGGGAACAAAGGAATAGCTCTACTCTTTCTTTAACCCTGGCACTAGATGGGGTGGGTGGTCAACTCCAAGCCCCGGCCACTTTACCCCCGGGAAAGAGACCTGGTACCCATTGTGTAGGAGGCTGGGTGGGCCCCAGGGCTGGTCTGGACGGCTGCGAAAATTCTCGCCCCCACCGGGATTCGATCCCCGGACCGTCCAGCCTGTAGCGAGTCGCTATACCGACTACGCTATCCTGGCCCACTCATAATATGTACCAGAATGAAGTAAAATGGGGAAAGGGCACAAAGGGTCTGTTAAAGGCCTATGTGCATCGGGACCGCAAGGGCTCGACCCATTATTTACTCATTACTCAAGATGGGGAAATATTGGGCAACATACGTCCACATTTTGCATTCTTCAAACCTGCAGATACAGTGTTGTGTGGTAATTTATTTTTGGTGTGGCATAAGGTGTTGCAGGCAAACGAGGAATGTCTCTGATGGCAAGAACTTAAAATGACTGAAGAAGTGAATTAGGTCACACTACCACATTCACTTGCAACACTGATGAAACATCGCCATCGAAGCAAGAACAAACTCCTCCTATACTCCACAAGCAATCTGCTGATCTCATCACACACTGATTGCTAGTATGCCCTAACAGCAAACATGTAGCCTGATATACATATTCTCTTTGTGACTGATGTGTACATAAATAAATTTTAATTGACATACCAAGATCCGACGATGGTGTTTTCCTGCTAGAAGCAGATGCACTTCTAGGTCTTGCAGCTCGATACTGGCGTTGCTCCACTGACTGGCGCCCCACAGTCTGAACCAAGAACAGCAGAATGCTTTCACCTCTGAAAGTTAAAAAAAAAAAAAAAAAATTAATGTGGCAGTAAGTTATGCAATGTTACTAACAAGTTACTTGGTACTGGGAAATCAAATGGATTGCTGTGACCAAACAAACCTGTCACACAGCCAGTTCAGCATATTTTGAACTAACAAAGCCTGCTTTCCATCATTTGTAATGACACAACACAGTGTCATAAAGATATTAAGAGATCACAAATGTTTCATACAATCAGCAAAAAAATGCTAGAAAGAAAAGTTCAATCATGTACGAACAGCATGTCATTAGGACCCTCCTCCTCAAAATCAGCATGGGGAATTCGTCCATTATGTCACAATGCAGTCAGCTACAAAGAAAGGCTCAAAAACTTTTTGTGTGGATATACAGCACAGACACACTTAACTTGGGACCATCCCTTGCACCTTCAATCACTGCATGTCGATTGCTGCTTCCCCAAATTCTGTTGTCAGTTAACATGCCCAGAGAGAAGGAAATTGGCTTTGTCACTAACACAGTTTTGGCTATAAAGAGTCCATTGTCAAGTTCTGAAAGAACACAGCAAAATGTGTAGTGTACTTCTCTGTCGTGTACTGTTACAAACTGCAATAACTGGTATTTGTATTTATTAAATCTCAAAAACAATTTCACAAGCAGAATTTTGTATACTGTAGAATGTGGTGATCAACCGTCATACAGCTTGTTTAGTTCATTATCTTTGATTGCAAACAAAGCTCCTCAAACTTCATTCACCTTAGTTTCAGTGACAGGTCATTTAGCGGGATTTTCACTTCATAAATTCAACCCAGCTTCAATCATCAACTTATACCATTTTTAGATGGACATTTTTGTTGGTGGTTCCCTGCCAAACACCATACAAAAACTCTTTTGCACTGTAACCACAGATTTCAATTTGTGAAACCAGAGCCACACTTAGCTTTCTTCACTTCAGATACCATTTTCCACAATTGTGATGTTGGCATCAGTGATGACAAGACTTGGGAACTCAAACTTGATCACATTGCCTACCTGAGTATGTTCAGTCATCATTCCTGTGTTTTTCAGTTCAGGATTAGTATTACATTAAAATCACCCACATTTCACATGTTCATAATGCACATGCAGTCTGGCAGATGGGTACCAATAATTGATACTGCTTACATCATCAGGGTTTACTGTCCTTCCTCCTGTCATGAATAGACAGACACTTGCCCCTTTCAGAGCCTACAGTTCCCACTAAGGCATCTGAGCCTGGTCCTATGATCAACCACTCCTATCATCACTGATCCATTTCTATCCTGCTACTACCACATAACCAGCCACTTTACCAACTTGAACCACTTTTACCTTGAAGACAGAAGAAGAATGTTTCTCAGAAACAGTGGTACCAGCCTATCAGACTACAACATGGTGCTGTAACCTACAAGACTGTAATATGAATTTCAACTGCTGGAAAATAATCAGCCTCATTAACCTTTAAACAACCTGTGTTCACAAATGCAAAGGCATGTAAAAATATGCCTAGAAATTAATTTCATACATTTAGGCAACATGGAAACTTACTGCATTTTAAAGACATGCTGCATAATCTCTGTTTCATTTTCCACAAAATGCCATTTGTTTCATAATTTTATCTCTTCCTATTCAAACAATACATTTTTCACAATCCACGCGCTGAGATTTAAATACCACTCCCATCATTTAAAGGTTAAAGAACTGGATCAAACAAGAAGGTGAAATTTTCTGGAGGACAACTACACTGTTATAAAGGACCATGAAAAACAAATTTACATGCAGAAAGCACAAGGTATGGTGATAGGGTGTTGTGAACACAACTCAACAGTCAGATTCCACATGTGCGGAATTTCATGACCAGTTGACACAATCAGCTTCTCAATATGGGCTTTGCTCCTTGAAGCTGGTCAGGAAGCTCAAGTTTTGAAGCAGGAGACATGGAGATTCAATCCGTTTACCATTAGGATGCACAATAAAGGTTCCAGTCTTCTTTGATATGATACCATGTTGACTGGCAAAAAGGTACCAACATTGTAAGAGAAGCTTGATGCCTCCACCTTCAGGGCAGTCTACCTGCATGGCATCATATTCCAAAGACTGAAATCTTCATCAGCACCACTGTGAGAACCTCAAATTTTGCACAGAAGATGCAAGATTATGATCACAAATTGTGTAGTCTCTTACCTGCTGTTTGGCTGTGAAACCAGGTCGG
Source organism: Reticulitermes speratus (assembly GCA_021186555.1). Taxonomy (NCBI): domain Eukaryota; kingdom Metazoa; phylum Arthropoda; class Insecta; order Blattodea; family Rhinotermitidae; genus Reticulitermes; species Reticulitermes speratus. The sequence goes on from JAJKFL010000004.1 coordinate 25,285,447, forward strand.
TTTCCGTGACAAGTCTACACAGCAGATCATAGCGAGCTGCTTGCTGGCCCATAATTAGGGCTTTACACTTGCACTTTTCCCAGCAGTCACAGTAAGCAGTGGGGGAGGTGCGCTTCAACTTGCAGTCATGACCCTTGTGACATACTTTGGCACATTCAGTGCAGCAGCATAATGAACCAGTCAAACCACAAGTACGGCACTCAAAGATATCCTGCAAATGGTTTACATACATAATCAAGTTCATTTTCTAACTTCTAATCACACATACCACAACACAGAACTAAGGTTTAAAAAACTGATGTGTACAAGGCAATATTCTGTTTAGAAGTGGATATCATGGGGCCATTAAAACAACAAAGATTAATTCAACATTATTCATGCCTTTACCATTCTTTGATCTCAGAGGTTACAGATTTTCTAATACTCACATGATCTCTAGCACTCACAACTGACTGCTGAAAATAGGCCATCCTTTACAAGTAAAATCCTACTCAGAATTTACCACACACTTGCAATGCACAAAGGTAAAAAGGTAAAAGGTAAAGCAATCCCATTACAGGCCTGGACAGGCCCATAGGGTTCCAGGAGCTTGAGGCTCCCAGATTTCTAGACAATCGGCACATGAAGGTGGTAGGGTTGTCAGCCCTACGTACCGTCCACCTTTACCCCCAGCAGATACCCTGTTACTCATTTCTGTTAGAGGCTGAGTCGACCCCAGGACCATAGTGCAACCGGAAAGGTTATGTCAATGAAAAATTCCAATTCCAATGACGCCACCGGGAATTGAACCCGCAACCTTCCGGCTTGTAGCGCAGTGCCTCAACCAACTGCGCCACCGTGTGCCCCTGCAATGCACAAAATCAAGGTCAACCAAACTCACACATATACCGGGCGTATCTATAATAACTGGACAAACTTCATGACCGAGTGCTTCACATCAAACCAAAGGAAAAGGTTTATGTAAACACGTCTGGAAACGAGTGGTTTCTAAGTTTAATTGAAACATTAGATTAAAAAATAACTACATTAACTACGTAATATTTTACTTACAACTGAAATAATACATTCACAGTACACGTTCCCAGTTTAATACCTGTTGAGTTCTTACCGTTTATCAAGTCACAATTCACAAGAAATGCTCAAAATGTCCTCCACCTGAATCAGTGCATACAAGAACATGTCTGATCAAGGACTGCTGCACACTTTCAAGGTCCTGGGGTGGTTACAATTGGTCTGACAGGCATAAAAAATGTGCTGGTGAAGTGTGTCTACATTTTCAACTGGGCTGAACACAATATAGGTTTTAAAGTGTCCCCATAGATACAGTCCTAATGGATTGAGGTCAGGTGAATGTCAGGGCTGTCCCTCGAAAACGAAGTGTTTGAGGATGTATAATGATATGACACCTTTTCCTTGTTTCAGTGTGGGGAACTCGCTCCTGAAGTTTGTCCAAGCATTTTAGATACACTGTGTATTTATGCTGTATTATAATCTGGGTCTAAAGTAAACAAGAGTTGTCTGATACTTTATTCATACCAACTTCTTTTCTTGCTTGGAAACAGTACAGCCTCCCTTCTGAACACAAAGCTATTTGATCTTACAGCAAGCTGTGAAATGGTTGGCTTTTGCCTTACTCATTTGGTTCATCAAACAGCAGACTTTTACTGGGAAAAACCACTCACATATCAAGGATTCCCAATCTTCATTCTCTGCACTAAGCAACTGTTTCTGTGTCAATGGTTTCCATCACACTTTGTCCCTGTTTTTCAAAATGGTGACCAATGATGAAGTTAATCTGGACTGTCAACCTCAGTCTAACATTTGTTTTGTTGCCATGGTTAGGGCTCAACATTAACAACTTACAACAACAAGCAGAACACTCACCGAGTAATAAGCACCTCCTGTTCAATGCACAAAAATAACTTTCTGTGGGTATCCTTCATCATATGATCCATAACATGAGACACAAGCTCAACACATTAGTGTTTGTCATCCAGATGAATATTCTGGAGGAACTGTAGTTTGTAGGCATCCATATGTAAACATACAAAAAGACTTTGTGCATGGTTCACCTTGGTATTTTCATTTACATGCTGCACTTTCTCAGCTCAGACTCCACTGGGTTGCAAAAAAATTACCATATGATTCATTCCACATTTCCTCCAAAATGCTTTGCTGACCTGTTCATTTCACAGGCAAAACAATGACCATATCTTTTTAACTTCTTTGGCCATATCCTGTTAAATGGTCATTACAGGGTCACTACCAACTGTTTATATGAATGCTCTTCACACAACAAGCAGAACAACAGTGCACACTGTGCAAGTGTTACTACTGCACTTCAAACTCCCAGTCACATCAACTTTACATCAAGCAGAACCATAGTGCACACTGTGCATGGGTTATTATTGCACTGTGAACTCCCAGTCATATCAACTTTCTTGTGCAATGGAAGTTGTGCAGAAAGACATCATTCAAAGATTCACTCTCCAATGATGCTGCAGTTTAAAGTTCAGCTACTGTCCAAGACCAAGTGGTTTTAAATTTACAGTAATATTACTGACATTCATGAATGTACAGTGCACTGAGGCCAGCACTGAAGAGTTAATGTGAAGTTTCTTAGTTTGTGTTCATTCCCATTTAATTTAATAAATATTCAGCTAACTCCCTACCTGGTTGATGTGCTCAGCTCCTGTCCATGTGAAACTGCAGGTGTCATTACAACAAACAACATGAAGTGGAGAGTCGTCAGGACTTGAACCAGCAGGGTAAACCATGGCAGCTACTGCAGCAGCCTTATATTGCTGCTGTGATGATTCCAAAATTGAGGGAACACCAGCTGTCTGTTGCTCAGCTGTAGATAATGATGGACCTGCCAATGGACTAAGAGGAGGAAGAGATGCTATTTCCTTATTTGCCACTCGCTTAATTGTATCTAGAAGTGTTAAAGATGCTGCATATGCACGTGATGTTACTGCCAGCATGAAAGGTGTCAGTCCTTGTGCATCTCTGCAATAACAATAACAGTGATAACAGTGGTGGTGGTAGTAGTAATAGTAGTAGTACCAGCAGCAGCAGTAAATGCATAAAAGACACACTCATGTGTGTTTCCATGCGTCTGTTAAAACTGTGCAGAGTATAATCTAAACTTCTGCTTCACAGAATAATGAACACAATTTATTTGTGGCAAGTGGGTGACAGAGATTTTATGGATGTTTGTAAGAATACAGATACCACAGTATAAGTGAAATATAATCAATGATCACAATGTACATAACTCAACTTGCAGCAAAGTACAGTGGAACATGCCTTTAATGTTCCTCAATTTCATGTTTTCTTCATTTACCACTGATTTTCAATAATTTTAAGACAAAAACCTCGGTGCTAAATTTTCTCCATTTACGGGTTTCCTCAGTTTAATGTTCACATCTGCTTGACAAAGAAACCTTAAATGGAAATGTCACTATAAATAGGTGTTTTATGAAGTTCTATCATTTTTTCACTACAAATGAAATGGCTGCTGGGATCCAGGTTATGGTAAAATACACTGTACTTACCTTCACCAGCTTCTAGTTTCTAAGTCACACTACAGGATTCAGTACCATTTATACATCCAACAAATGTGATTAATTAAGTGGGATTTTTTGGGTGAAAAAAGAATATTACAGACTCTCCACATGAGAAGGTTTCAGTCACAAGTTACAGTAACGTCCATGTGCTCACTGCCAGTAATGCAAACTGGATGCAGATGACAAGCAAAATTACTGTTAACTAAACTATAAGTTATACATGAATCAAATTCTATACATTTCAAATCTGTATGTAATACAAAACAGTTAAAACAGTTGAATTCTCTGACATGGAGCAATCCCTCTTGCTAACAGGGAATACACTGTTCAAGAGGTTTTACTACCACTTTCCAGTATACTTCCAGCAACAGAGAGTGACAGTAGCAATAATCAGAATACCATACTCTTTATTTAGTAAAATCCTAACCACAAACTTTAGACTCCCAACATGTGAAGTTTAAGTGAAGGGACAATATAAAGGAGCCCACGTGGTAGTGCAGTTGCACTATTTTGTGAGGACAACTGTAAAACACATACGCTTTCAACAAATGCCAGCTATGATATAATGGATAGGCACACGGAGGGTGCAGTAAAGTTAAGATACCTTTCCTTCCATACCAAGAAGTACATACAATCTGTAGGTGGTGGAGACATGATAAATCATGTAATCATAAAATGCCTTTGTGATGAATTTTCCATTACAAATAGTTCTAATATCTTTAATGAAAGAAACTGGCTAGTTCCAGCAAAACATGGCACACAATGTGCATACACTTATTGGAGCAACTGGATGGACAATCTGGTGTCATGAAGCTTGGCACAAGAAATGTAAACCTCAATTTCTTAAAACCAAGAGTACATATATACTAGAAGCTAGCATGTAATCTCATGTGATGTATATGACAAACAAAAAAGAGTGGGCCAAATGACTTACAAATGTAAGCTGCAACCCATTTACATATACTGCACAGGACACATCCCATACTTCCACATATCCAATAAGAAATTCAGGTCTTTATACAAAGTTAGCAAACTCCTTTCATCTACTCATTTGGGTTTTTTAATCTATAATGTTCTATGTGTCAAAGGTCAAATTTCAAAAGTTTCTGTTGAATGTTTTCGAATGTATTAATTACCAAAACTGTTCTCTACTTACAAATGTAATTTTACAAACAAAATATTTAGATTTCCAGCTAAGTGTCCAGAAAACATTTGTGGTAAAACAGTAAAAAAAGTTTTTAGCAAATTTTTGAATTTATAGAAGTGTTACACAGCTGACAACTCACTTAGCAACAAGCATTTCCTTTAGGTGTGGACTAAGTACAGAACTCTCACACAACGACTGCAGTGCCATCAGTGCATTGTTCTTGCGTTCCGTTGGGTCCACAACATAAGAGTTGCTTGCCACACCAGAAACAGAACCTGTCACAAAAATAGCACAAGTATTAAGAAACAAACTTTATTGCTCAAGATCAATAAGGGAAAAAGAAACAGACTCCCATTTAACAAGCCGAACTGAGTAGGTGCCTCCCCACTTCATATCTCAGGACAGAAAGAGGGGCTAATTTCTCTAACATCACATTCTTTCTTTTGTATCCTTTACCACTGGACAATGGACACAGTCAAGAAGCTGTGTGGTTCTGAATAGGTTTAACTTGTTGAAGATCAGAATAGTATACATACGTACTATGAAAGAACATTCTTCAGAGAGTAAAAGAATGAACACCTTGTTAGGAAGGTCATGCCTGTCCACATCAACATGTGTCTGTGACCAGTGAGTAAATAAACCACTTGACATTTTTCTTAAATTTGATATTGAAGACTTTCACCAAAAACTGAGGCAAATCAGATTTACAGCCATATTAATCCACAATACAACATACTTCACATATGACCAGGTGGATTATCTGTGTTATCCCACAAACACTTCCACATATTTACTGGAAATTTCATGTGACAGACTTCCACCAAAGTTGTCATGCAATTTTGATTTTCAGACATATTAATCCATGATGCCCATGTAGCCTATAAGCTGTCTTACATATTTTGTTGAAATTCAATATAGGAGGCCTCCACCAAAAACTGTCAGGCAAATCTGATTTTTGGGCATGTTGATTCACAACAAAGCCTAATTTACATGAGGCCATGAACTGTTGTTTCCATGTTATCCCATAAACTACATCAAAATTTTGCTGAAATTTGGTATGGGAGACTTCACTAAAAGTCTAGCAATTCCAATTCTTGGATTTATCGATTCATAGCAAAGACCAGTCTGTATAACGTCATAATAGACTTTTTCATATGGCCCATAACCCTTCTACAGACTTTAATAAAATCCAATACAGGCTGTCAATGATTTACATGTAATTCTTTCCACTTTTCAAGTACACTTAATAAACCAGAGAGCATCATCAGTGACTTTGTGCATTCAATTATGAAGTACATCCTTTCCACTATTATCTTCAAGACTCAGGTTTCTAAAATGTCATAGATGATGGTAAACTTTTATATGAGAAGACTTCCAAATTTAATTACAAACAGTTTTGCATATACATATTAAATGCCATCAAACAGCACCGTTCATTCACCATCATAATTAAAGTTTTAGTTCTGCAAATAGCCAGCCACTTACTGCTGGTTGTGGGCTTTGTGACAGGTGTACCAGAGACTCCAATGCCCATAAGACTGTCCTCATCACCAGATGTTGGGTCAAAAGTTTCTGGTGGCCAGCTTAAGGTTGGAATCGCTTCATCTGCCAATGGCTGATGTGCTCCTGCATCCACAGCTATATCACGTTCTACACACAGAATTGTTATTGTTACAGCTAACAAACATGGTAGAAATTATTGGGTTTTGGAAGAGAAAATACATGGTGCTAATAATAACCACAATCCTGGACATATGCAACCTCGTAAGTTAGATTATAAATCATATGCATCCACAAATCATGCATCCCCACAATCACCCTTGCTTAACTGCATTAATAATAACAACAACAACAATAATAATAATGACAAAGATGATGCAGTGAAACTAGTTTAAGAAATATCTGGAAAAATGCAACAACTCCAACTTATTAAGCGGGAAAACATCTTAAATGGGTAGTAATGAAAACTACCCCCCCCTTTTTTTAATGTTTGAGAATGTATTACATGTATGTGGCAGTCCATGTCTATTTCAGATTTCAATAAATCAATTTAATGTATTTAAGTATGTAACAAGTTATTTATTATGGATTTGAATTTATTCAAATTATTAAATAAATAGTTTTTATGTTGATTGCACAGCAGCAGATACACAATGTTTGTTCTGCTCTACAAAGTTCAGATATATCAGCTGAGTTGAGTAGTAGGTGTCTGGAGTCGTGTAATTATAAAACATACATTTTATTTAATTTCTTATTTAATTGTAAAGTGTTGTGATAAAGTGACTAAACAATTTTTTTTACAAAACAGATATTACTTATATTTTTTAATTGATACTAAGAAATGTAATGACCACATATATTCTGTTGAGGTTACGGAGTCCATGACTGACTAGCCTGGAAGCTGCAATTGTTAAAAGTGTTAAAGTGATTAAGCTGAGACTGTTACATATGTATGTTGAATTTGTGTAATTTGCAGCATTTTTAGGTAAGTGAAAGTCTGAACAACATTCTCACCTGTATCTGACCATCCAACTGACAGAGTCCTTTCAACACTGTATGTTGGGAACACACTGAATTCAACGGAAATAAGGGAAAATGTTCAAGATTTTGATATTGAAAATAAAAGGGTGAAAAATTTGTTTCATCATGAACTTTCCATGCTTAGTAGGCAGGAAATTTTCTTACATGGGAAATGTATTAACAGGGCAATGTGCGTGTTCACCACATGGGAAAATTTTGGTACTATATTATCCTGACATTTTTGGTGGGGCAACTTCTTAACCAGGGATGTCTTAAGCAAATTTCACTGTAATAATAATAATAATATAATAATAATAATAATAATAAATTACAGAACATTAAACATGGGAGATAACATTACATATACCATAAATTGTAACTACACAATACCTGCAACACTATATACCCTAGAAACATGGCTTGTTTCATGTATATAATTGTAAATGTCCTGCATAAAGGTGGTGGTGGTGATGATGACCATGATGACGAAGATGATGATAATGACAAAGATGACAATGATCTCCTTACACTCTAGCAACCAACTCCTTTCTCTGCAACTCACCAGCCAGGTACAATTTACCACCTACATGGTACCTGTGGCCACACCATATTACTGACATGTTACATCAGAAAATGCCCCATCCCATCAGGCACCATTGTCAACAGCTAGAGTTAAGCTGCATATTCACACTGTGGAACAAGGTAATTTGCATATTCCACAGACATACTAATGAATTTTTGAAGGAAAAATTATTTTTCATATGACTGATGACAGCACTGAAAAAAACAGAAGTTCATGAGTACTGTTCCCTTACCTGATGACCTAACTGCAGCTGTTGCTCTTCGCATCATCTCACGCAGATTCACGGAGCGGGAACCCAAAGCATTGGTTATCACGTTAATGGACTCCAGGCCCAAGTTGTTACTGGTGCTGTTTCCTTCTAGTATACAGAACCAGACATACACACACAAACACATTTACATTTATGTATCTGATCATTAATACATAAAACATACACATTCTATAAACTTACAAGAGAAACACATCACATGGCTACAATATAAGCCACTCACCAAGCACGGTATTCCACATTCAAACAATACGTGAAGACATACACAGTAACTATTTCTTCACTGCTTTATTCACTAAAACTGCACAAGTAATTCATACTGTATATAATTAATATTGTATAGAACTCATACTGTATATTTTAACAATTCTGAAAAATAAAAGGCAATGTAAGTAGGGATATAAAACTATGATCCCAAGATTCTTTCACAGGCAATATGGAACAATATTCTACACACCTTGATCTCCTTCCTTGTTTGAAGTTGGTGCACACATGGTGACACAAGCATGAAGGATATTACGATTACCATCACACCGTTCCATCAATATACTCTGCAGCGAAGTTCCTACATCACTGCAACACTCTGAAACAAAGGATGCTGTAAGCTGATCATAGAAAAATCCACTACAACTTTATCTGTCATTTAAAATTATTTTATACAAGGCTTCAATGTTTTTCAGTTTTTGGCTCTACAAGCAGAAAAGAACCGCATGCCAGGAATGTAAAGTTTTTACTCACGTAACAAAATCCTACACTAACTACAATTCAAGTGTATAGGCAACATTAAATACACATTAGAAATCCATATGTGTTTCAAACGATGAGTCAGTTACATCATTCTTAACCCAGAAACGGAACACAGTATTTGCTAAACACAAAGAAACTGATTTTTACGTTGCAACGTCAAAACCTTCCCATGTGTTTAAATTGTCTGAACTGCTGGTACAAAGAAACAAGCATGTAACTACCAGCTACAAAAAGAAGTTTAGGTTAAAAACAAATACTTTTTTTCTCGTGTCATTCCAAAAGAAACTTCGTAACACACAAACTTCAGGTGTGTTTATAACCAGATGCTTTATTTCACACATCCCAACTTGCATGAGCTGGCACCACACAGGAAAGTAAATTACCAGTATACTCAATCATTAAATACAGTAGAACCCCCGTATCCGTGGATTCGGTATCCATGGTTTACCGCAGCCCGAAAATATTAAATGGAAAATTCCAAAAATAAACGATTCTTAAGTTTCAAATTGTGCTCCATTCTGAGTAACATGGTGAAACCTTCCCGCCCCATCACGCTCAGTACATGACTCATCTCTCTTTGTCCTCTGTACCCACGCTGGCCCGCTTTACTAGCATCCAGTTAGCCTCCACTGTTCTCGCGGTCCGTATTCGTGGTGCCAGGATCACTAGCCTAATGGTGGTAATATCTTATTGTGCGTAATTTATCAATTAAACTTTATCATAGGTATGTATGTAAATGAAAAACGACTTATATATAGGGTTCGCTACTATCCGCGGTTTCGGGCATCCGTGGTAGAGCTTGGAACGTATCACCCGCGGATACAGGGGGACTACTGTATGTACCTTTAAACACACATAATATAAAATCTGTAAATGAATTACAACCTTATACAGGAAACTTACAAAAAATTTAACCTGCAATTAAACAGTCCTACTTTCTTCTACTGTCCTAAGAATATAGTCAGAAGCAATGAAAAACACACTGCTCCAGTATTAACTGTTTACTGTTCATACATTTCTGTTTTGTACTCTGAATTTATGTAAGAAAAATCATGACCATCATGAATGTAAAAGAACTAAGCTTGAATACTGATAAAAAATGTACAAAATACTTCAGCGACTATGGGGGGAGTAAAGCAAGAGGAAAAAGGCAACGAGGAGGAAAGCAAGGACAGCAAACTGAAAATGCATACTACACAGTAACTACCTGGTTTACTAACACAGTATGAAATTTTGACTTCTGATTAGAGCTATACACAGGACAGTCACTGCACTGGGAGGGTATTTGGCAGCTGTGTCACTGTAACAGCATTACACGGTGATTGTTACTAGCCCACTTGCAGCATCCATCTTATATATCTCTCAGAATAAACTGTATCTGCACAAAACAAAGACCCGTAATACCACTAGACCTAAGGCCATGCCAAACACTAACTCTGACATCATGTACTGGAACAATGTGTATAAGATGTGAATATTTTGTAATTCAGTATGCATCATCTTGTCTCTTCACACGTCCATGCAATAAAACCACACCATATCAACTTCAGATCCAAGCTCACCAGAATTATGTGCCAGTTACAGAAATCAACGTATCATGTTGCTGAGAAGTTTCAAAAGTACTGCTGCACTTCTCACAAGGTTCCCTTCATATGGATGTGCATAAATTTATACCACAACACTGAGTGTCTTACGCATACATATAACAGACTTGATAATATGTCCGTAAGATACTTGTATCCTGAATTAGTTTTATGTACGTGGCCACAGCAGGGTAAGTTTCTATTAAATGTAACACGTAACTTACATGCAGCCAATACATTCTTGTTTGACATTTTACATAAAAATTACTGTAAAAAAGGTTGTGTATTTTTTAAATATCTCTTACCATACCACAAAAAAATTTCATTATCCTACATCAAGTTGTGTTCATCAGAAGTATGCATCCCCATCATATCTACATTAACGATGGCAGGAAATTGAAAAATATGCAGGCAAAATGGTGTTCAGTGCCATAAAAGTCATACCATATTTCGTAACAATCTGACAGCTGCATTTGGTGAGCGGTGGATGCCAGACACACACGGGCACATGAATGGACAAATCAGTATGATGACTCACAAACCTACCTTCCATTACAGAATGATGAAAGCAGGCTAAAGAAGTGTCACATGGTATCAATACCAAATAAGAATCAGAAACAATCATAAAAGTGTTACAAATGAAGATCTAAACTATTGACAATTGTAGCATAAACCATCACTTATTTTAATACATTAAATTACTTACTAGCATCCTGTTCAAGGTTCAACAACACCTGTTTAACACCTTCAATGTCACATCGGAGTATTCTAGGCATGAGAACTTGGGATTCCAAGGCTAGAACAATGACAGCCACCTGATTCTTCAAATTAGAACCAGGAGGGACACTAAGAGCATGAGTTCCTGCTCCTATACACCGCACAGGTGGGAGATCTAGCCAGTGCGGATCGCGAATACTATCCACACAATCCTTTGCAAGTGGATAGATTGTACTGTTACCATCTCTAAGAATCAGCACACTCTCACTTGTCTGAAATGTGAAATAAATATGTAAAAAGCAGTGTTGTGTCATAATTTCTGAAATATTAACTGCTTGCTATAACAAATATTTCAGAGTCTGGATTAACCCTTTGGCACTGGAATTAATGCCCAGTGTGACATGCAGGAGATCGGAATTTAAATGACAGCTGCATAAGGAAGGCCATTAAATGGCTGTCACCCATGCTTGACGTTCTGTATTTTAAGCATCACACTACGTGACAGGATTACCTGACATTAGGCACAAAAGGGTTAACCAAATCCATACACCAGTCACTCCTGAGAAGCTACCAGTTACACACTGAGCCAAGGAACTCCCCACATTTTATGGAAGTCAAGAGGTTCATTCTAGATTTACTGCTTCCATTTTTTGGATGATTAACATTTGTGCAACTGAGTATAGTCAATGGATTAGAGACATACAGTTCTTCTGTTACTAATGTATTTTAAGAAGATAATATAACCATACCAAATGATACACCAAACATCAACAAATGCACAACACTGTAACAAAAATATAAACAAAGTACCAAAAAACACACTGCAAATTGACAAGCTTAGATGACATAAAAAATGTTTGAAAATGAGGCCTACGCTTTGGATACTATGAAGGGTAAACAGAATCCAAAGATCCTGCTATCCCTGGACTGCTGCCCTGCTCACCCAGCGAATACGCAATTGCACGGAATTCACCTGGCACTTTCCCCAGCCAGTTGTACCAGTTAACAACAGCTTATGTATCTTGGGATCATTAGCTCATTTAAACTGAATTATTGAAGGAACCTTGTTCAGAAGGCAGTTACATTGTTGGAATGGAGCAAGGACCTATGGCAACTAAAGATAAGTGTGTATGATGCTTTGCATTACGTTTTTCAAAACACAGAATGAAGTGCAAGTATCTACTACAGAGAAATGCTTCAGGAAAGCTGGCTTTTATTTGGATACTAATGCCCTGAACCTGTAGGAAACTGAGACCATCAAATATATGCAGACTGGCACAATTGGTTCAATATTCAATACTTCTTCCAAGGCCTGTCGGATGTCCTGGTTGCTACATCCATTCTTCTTTAAATGCTCAGTTTCTTCCTCTAGACTATCTGCATCACAAATGGACCTTACACAATAAATGAGTATTGACAAGAGGGCCAGCTTCTGTGCTGGATGTTGTTCAGGCTCAGCGTGTTGGGAGGGAACATATGCATTAAGTTTTCTGTATACAGTGTGACCAAGTGAGTCATCACTCCTCTTCTTTATGAGGACATCATAAAACTAATGTTTTATCCTGTTTCCATGGTGAACTTAATGTTTGCATGTATGCTGTTGAATGCTTTGTAGCACATAAAAGTTTTATTTTCAACTCACTGCACTAGTGCAATAAGGTGGAAATAAATTTACTTACACATATATATATACAGCAAAACCCCTATTTAATGAATTGCTTGGGGATTAGAATATATTTCACTAAATCGAGGTTTTCATTAAATGGAGATTTGTTTATATGGAGCTATTGTCGGGACATGAAAAAATCATGACTAAATCCGGGATTTCACTAAATGCGGGAACATTAAATCGGGGTTTTACTGTGTGTGTGTGTGTGTGTGTGTGTGTGTATATATATATGTCCATTGCATGCAAAATGCATAATATCAAGTTTGTTGCACCTCTTTTCCATGTGACCAAACTACGAAAATATCATCCACATACCTCTACCAGTGGGCTGGCTTTTTTTACACTGCACTAAAGACACATTGTTCAAAGGCTTGTGCATACAGACTGGCTATTACTGGAGATAGGGGCAATCCCATGGTGACACCACCAATGTGGTCACAGAATACGCAGTCATGCAACAAATAATGTGGTTGTGAGAACCTGTGTGATTAGGTCTATAGTCTCATTCTGAACATGTGGCAACAATATCTGCAATGTGAAATGAGTACTCTTGTTCCCCGCTTTCAACACTCTTCAAGAGTGTATACAACAGTGTATAATAACCATGTGTGGACACAGTACCTATTACACTATACATTAAAACAACTGCACACTTCACACGTTCATACCTTACACATGTATGTCAATAAACAGATACATATGCCATTCCTTCACACATACAACAGCTGAAATGATATACCGTGTAACTATTTTTCATGCCTTAGTCACACACACTCATACAAAGATTACAACAGACCATCTACAAACATACCTCCCCAGCACTTATCAGACTGATGTTCTGTGGTTCCAGACCCAGGAATGAGCTCGTATCAGATGGAAACGGACTGTCTTGTTCTGCCCTGCCACTGCTCAGATTGTAGACTACATAGCTCAGTTTCATGCCTGTCTTCACTACTGCATGAATACCTGCAAGGCAATTTAAAATTCATTACGTATGAAACAAACTGCACTTAAAATTTTAACCTTTTGTTACCTGGAGATACAACAGACTGGTAGTAGAAGCAGAAAAGACATTTTAATGGCAAATTATACAGAAGCTATTTTGTTTATTTTAACTCCCGACAATGCAACATGCAAAGATCTGCCCCAGATTGAAGAAGATCATGAGGTTCCACAACAAAAAACCAAGATGGGATTTGGAGAAGCTATATGCTACGACAGGTAGTACACGATAGACTAGAAGAACAGCTTGGTGCAATCAAATGTGAAAGTGGGAATGTGGAAGTGCAGTGGAACAATATCAAGAAATGTGTGTTAGATACTATGAGTGGTTTGGTTGGAAAAGTCGATAGGAGAGCAAGAAAGCCATGGATTACACAGGAGATGATCAGTAAAATGGATGAACGAAGGAAATGGAAGAATGTCAACAATGAAGAAGGAAGGAAGAACTACAGAAGACTGAGGAATGAATTGAAAAGAGCCAGGACAACGCCAAGAAGGAATATCTGGAGAGCATATGCGACGAGATCATAGAATTTCAAAGAATAGGACGTTATGATTTAATGTACATGAAGACAAAGGAACTAGGTTGGAAAGAAAACCATGGGATTCAAAACATTGGCATCGAAGACTCTCAAGGCAATATAATAATAAATCAGAGACGAGTATTGCAAATTTGGGAGAATTATATCACAGAGCTCTACGATCGAGCTAATCGACCAGAACATCTAGACGTCGAACCTGAAGATGAAGTAGATGAAGACAAGAAAGGCCCTTATATTTTGCAAAGTGAAGTGGAAAAAGCTATCAAGGAGATGAGGGATAAGAAGGCTACAGGAGATGATGATATACCTGGGGATGTACTCAAATTGTTGGGAGAAGGTGGTCTAAGGCTAATGACACAGATGATCAACAGCATGTATGTAACTGGAGAATGGCCCAGAGATTTTATTGAAGTTACAATGATTGCCTTAAAGAAGAAGCCCAAAGCTACAAAATGCAGCGACCATCGCACAATCAGCATCATCGCTCATGCAGCAAAGATAGTAGCGAGGATACTTAGAAGAAGGATTGAGAGGAAAATTGAAGATGCACTTGGAGAAGATCAGTTTGGATTTAGAAGAGGAAAAGGAACTAGGGATGCAATTGGGATGCTGAGAATAATATCAGAACGAACCTTGGTCATAGATGAGGAATTGTGTGCTTGCTTCATAGACTGGCAGAAGGCATTTGACCGTGTCAACTGGACCAAATTAATGCAAATCCTAAAAGGAATTGGGATAGACTGGCGCGAAAGAAGATTGATCAGCAAATTGTACATGGAACACAGTGTCAAAATACGACTGGATCAAGGGGAGACGAGGAGTGTGAAGATTGGAAGAGGAGTTAGACGAGGTTGCTGCTTGTCACCGATTCTGTTCAACTTATACAGCGAGTACCTTACCAAGGAAGCTCTTGAAGGGTTTGGAGACTTCAAAATAGGAGGACAAGTAATTCGCACTGTGAAATATGCAGATGACCTTGTGCTGCTGGCTAGGGAAGAAAAAGTGCTACAGGGCATGATTGATAGACTAAATAAAATTGGAAGACGCTATGGAATGGAAATGAATGTGGGAAAAACTAAAGTAATGAAAATCTCAAGGCAACCATCCCCAATGAAAATTATGATAGATCAAAAACAATTGGAGAATGTGGAATATTTCAATTATTTGGGTAGCATGATAACAAGTGATGCAAGGTGTACACGTGAAATTAAATCCAGAATTGCCATGGCAAAAACAGCATTCAACAAGAAGAAAAATCTTTTCACCAGCAAACTGGAATTAAATTTAAGGAAGAAACTAGTAAAGTGCTACATTTGGAGCATAGCTTTGTATGGTGCTGAAACGTGGACACTTCGGAAAGTAGATCAGAAGTATCTGGAAAGTTTTGAAATGTGGTGCTGGAGAAGATCAGTTGGACCGATCGTGTGAGAAATGAAGAAGTATTACACAAGTCAAGGAGGAGAGGAATATACTACATACAATAAAAAGAAGAAAGGCTAACTGGATTGGTCACATCTTGCGTAGAAACTGCCTTCTGAAACACGTGATTGAAGGAAAGTTAGAGAAGGAAGGATAGAAATGACGGAAAACGAGGGAGAAGACGTAAGCAGCTACTGGATGACCTTAAGGAAAAGAAAAGATACTGGAAATTGAAAGAGGAAGCACTAGATCGCACCCTGTGGAGAACTCGCTTTGGAAGAGGCTACGGACCTGTCGTAAGACAGACTACAGAATGAATGAACCTGGAGATACAACAGACTGGTAGTAGAAGCAGAAAAGACATTTTAATGGCAAATTATACAGAAGCTATTTTGTTTATTTTAACTCCCGACAATGCAACACATTATCTGACATTTGAAATGTGTCCTTGCAAACAAGTTTCATGTAATTTTCTTATGACATCCATTATAAGAGACTGCTGTATACAAGTGGCACACAACAAATCTCAATATTTTAAACCCTAAACATCTTCAAAAAACTACTTGTATAGTGCCAATACAAAATGTTCACATGAAGGTGAATATAACATATTTATCTGAATATAAAACAAAACTGTGTAAGATAACCCTACTTTACAATCTTCAATTTTCAAGAAAATACCTAACAAAAAATGTGCAGGATAAGGATTTATACGGGCAATTTTTCAGGAATGGAAGAAATGAACAACAATTGCGACAAAAGGGCACATAAGGGAACAATGGATAGAGGTTTCACTGGATTCCACAGATGGTAAAGTTACTAATGGGGGAAGGGGGGGGGGTGGCGGCGGCAAGGGATAACAGAGTAAGATGGTATGTACAAAAAACAAAATTGCGAAGGTACTGAACATAAAAAAGAGGGGGGGAATGAAAAAGAAGGGGAAGGGGAGAGAGAGGGGGAGGGGGAAGGGAGGAGAGGAAACTGCCCAACAGAGGACCGAGATCAAGACAGGAATAACAAGATATGAAACAATGGGGAAGATATTGTGAAGAAGCAGCTTTGGGAAGCCAGAGATACACAAGAGGTTTGGGTCCTAGACAACCTACACAAAGTGGAAATATCTGTGGTGGACGATGGAGGAGGAGACATATCTTTTAATACTTAACAGCATAAAGAAGCATGGCATCTGAAATGTGTGTAAGTCTAATATTATGCATACCAGATGTCAACATAAACAAACAACAAAGAGTTTGGGGTTGATGTCATTCACAAAGTATACAAGTCAACATTTTCTGGAACAGCAGTATCAGGTGTACGTCACACATGCCAAACCAGACTGTGTTTAGGTTTGATATAAAGCATGCCAAAGAGAATGATACACAGCCCACTTAACAGAGTAAACCAGTATTTTATTCATTAATTAATTATATTAATTATTAACCTTGTCCATCAACTGTGATTGTGAGAATCTGTCCTCCATCAGCAATATTTACTCTCCGTGGGATACGCACAAAACAATCTGGAGCACGAGAAGTAGTTCCAGATTTTATCACCTGCCAACACAACACATGCAAGATCATTATCATTTAGAAATATGATACTTATATAACAGATGACAAAAGTTATCACTACAAAACCGACTACTTTCGGAGCCTGAATAAGAACCGAACAATGGCATGAGAGCAAATCTAGTACTCATCACTGAAAATTATGAATTTACAAAAACTGTATTCTTGTTGCTTTCTAATATTCCATGCTGTTGCTCATCAACAACAAACGTTTTATTCCATCCAAAGAACTGTCAATTCAGAAAGTACACATATATGAAACATACTACAATAAAGTTAACAGGTATTTCAAAACGTATATTACTGGATATTTGGCCTAAAAACAATTTACATAGATGCATAAATTTTCAGTGGTCATTAGATCAACACTTTGCAGTCAGTGTGTCTAACTTTGCACACTGCTACATGTATAACAGAACAGAATGGCGTGAGCATTCTACAGTACAAGTGATCGACAAACCTCACAGAGGAGTCCCAGGCCCACTACGGCTGTCAAACTATATATATAGAGGGAGAGGGGGAGAGAGAGAGAGAGATATATATATTCCACTGTATATGCCCATAACTCATCCCAATGGCAACCCTGTCTGCCTGTTGAATACAATGCATTAGTCTGCTGTTTGAAATCTTATGACAGGCAATACGGTCCACCAAATTAGCTCCAGTGTGACAGTAACTCAGCCCCACAAGAGAATCATGTTAACACAACATAAGTAACATGTACAATCCAATACAAGTAACTATACAGTTATGGAGAGAAATGCTGTAGAAATGTTACATAACTGCAGAATACACAGCAGTCACTGTAAGTGTTTAATTTTAATTCCTGCAAATTAACCTTTAGTCAACCTGGGTGGGCAAATAAATTTTAAAGCATGATTTATGAAAAACATGAGAATAATCCGAACAGAAAAGAAATTATGAAAGAAATTACATTTTGTGGAAAATAAAACAGAGATTATACAGCACATCTTAAAAACGCAGTAAATTTCCTTCTTGCTTAATATATAAAATGAATTACTAGGGGTACTTTCCTATATGCATTCACACATGCAAACACAGGTCTTTACAAGGTTAAACAAAAATACCAGAATGATTTTCTTTTAATTTTGGAGAATGCAAGTGAAAGAATGAAATAAACACACTGTATCCTATACGCATGAATGCACCTTTCATAATAAAATAACTAAAACCGTCTTAAAATATGGTGTAATGTAATATGAAAGTTTCTTAATATTTGAAAATTTGAATCTTCTGGGATGTCATACTGTGTCATTCGGCAAACAATTCTAGGCATTTTGAGGGCTCATGGTGCCTTCATCTGCAGCATCAAAGAGTCCAACATACAGTGTGGTATGCTAAAAGACTTTAATCTTAAGCACCACTGTTGTGAGAGCTTCAAATCTTGCATCCTTAATACGGATTTTAACACTTTTATAAAAATATATTCCCGATGATATATTCCCTGTTATTTATCACCATGGCAGTGCACAATGATGGCTTTATGAATTTAACAGCTGCCATGCGATGAAGCAGCAGTGGATATAGGTTGTTTCTGTATTATAAAAGCTAATGATGATTTATCACCTAAAATCCATACCAGATGGACAAAAATAGAGAATAAAAAAGGATTTTATATATAAGACTACAAAAGCGACCAAATGTAATCTTAAATTTTTTCCAAGTACTGGTATCTCTCCGTTTTTAAATACATACATCTTCCATACTGACAACACATCTATTAAGGAAAAATTTACTGACCTGGAGCTCATCTTTTCTCATGAGCCTGCAGTCTTGTAGAAGGCTAACTGTATCATCAGATGTAAGGTCTTTCATTTCCTTGCAATCCTTGGTGCAAGGAAAACGGACTGCTACATGTGCCCCATCGACTTTCAATACCCTACCTGCAAAAGGAGCACATATAATAAATATGTAATATCACTTGATTTGGTAGTGTTAATTAAAGACTGACACAATCCTACAATTAACATCACCCAAGTAAATTATTTACTTGCTCTATGGTATACTGTTACTGACAGTTATTCAACTGTTTTAAGAAACTGTCTTATTGTTATGACAGCTGAAGGCTCACAATCTTCCTGGCAAGATCCATCTCAGTATTCTACCATTTGGGTCCACGAATTCTGTGGCTTTCAGGAAATGTCAGAACAAAATGTGTGCATTTCTTATAGCCTAATGTCTTGTCCATTTCCATGTTCTTGAAATAAACTTTAATTTTTGTGTGGAAAGACACCTCCTGTTTAGGTTAATCACACTGACAATACTTGGTGAAAAATCATAAAACTCTCCATTCCCATTGTTTCATCTCTCCAGATCCAAACCACCCCACCAGCAATTTGTTCTTTAGCACCCTCAACCCCTATTACTCATTCAGAGTAAGAGACTGAGCTTCATCCCTTACCCCAGAAAGAAAACGGAGAGAGAGATAAACTTGCACGGACAAAATATCTACAATAATGCTTTCACATATTTCACTGTGTATTACATTGGCCTCTACATTACACACATGGTAGGTTTAGCAGTAGAAACGTAAGAATTGTCTTCAGAACATCAGTACAAACAAGGGCTCATTACAGCCTAATTTATGCATCAACGAAGAAGAAAAAAATACTTTCAGACCCCACTCTATTCAAAAAAACATAATTTTTAATATCATCATTATAATGAAAATAACACAATACAAATACATATATGAGGTTGACATATCCTGGTTCACATATTTAAAAAATACAACATACAAAAAAAAAACAGACTAATTGGCTTTCATCATGATAAATCGATATGGAAAGATTCTATTGCTTTTATAATATCCTACAATTCTGTATTACAATAATGGGAAAACTAAAATGCTTTCAATTTTATAAGTTGTTACATTACATATATATTCCAAGCTACTTAGGTGTGATTTAATAAAACAGTATAAAATTATAATAAAAGCAATTTGTAAGAAACAGATCTCTTTCACATTAATAAAAATTACAAATGTTTTAACCACCATCCATTTTATATTTTTTACACTTTCTTGCTTGATTAAGACCCTTTAGGGCTGAAACATTCAGTGAATATAAAACAAATATTGTTTATATAATAAAAAATTGTTGTGTTGACTGTGTCACCTTCAATACATTGAGTTACTGAAACACAGTGGGATGTCCTCTGTTAAAACTTGCACCTGTCCTCAAGCTGATGATTTGAGTCCATGCTATCTGACCCTGCTTCTTCAAGATCCACTGTAATATCTTCCCATCAACACACAGGTCTTCCAAATGGTCTCTTTCAAGTTTCCTCACCAAAACTCTACGTGCCTGTCTCTTCTTCCCCGTGTGCCACATGTCCCACCCACCTCATCCTCATTGATTCAATCATTATAATAGTATCTGGCAAGATGCATAAATCATGAAGCTCCTCGTTACACAATTTTCTCCATCCCCCAGCTACTTCATCCCTCGTATTGCCAAATATCTTCGACAGCACCCTATTCTCAAATATGCTCAACTTACATGCTTCCCTCAATGTGCAACAAGTTTCACACCCACATAAAACAACAGGACAAATTATAGTTATGCATATTCTAATCTTTATGTTCTTAGATAACAAACTGGAAGACAACAGATTCTGACAAAATGGTAGCAGGCATTCCCTCAAATTAATCAGCCCTTAATATCTACATTAATTCAATTCTGATTAAAGGATATGAGAGGGTTAAGGAAGTGGGCTATGTGAGTATGAACTGAGTTCAAGTGTCTCAGGACAGGGTTTTGCGATGGGCTCTTGTAATCATGGTAATGAACTGCCACGTTCAATGAAAGTCAGAAAAGTTACTGATCAGCTGTCTCAAGAATGCAGGCACTCCATGGAGTTAGCTTAAAGGAGTTAATGGATTTAAACTAACTGGATCACATACCAACTGGGACACTCTTCACATCTTCTACAAATACAACATCCTTTAGCTGCCACTCCTCCTCATCCTTCTTTTCTGTATCTTCTCCTTTTGGTGCTGGGCGCTTCTGTCTTTCTATAAACAGAGAAGCAGTAAAACAGGCTAAAATTAATCATCATATTTGCACACAGGAAGGTCCACTAATGCAGGGGTACACTAATCCCAGGTGGCAGGCCATCATGGAAACTGGATTTTGTATGGAGGCGCCTAATATGTGTGGGTCCTCAGTACGTAACTTGCTTCATGTCACCCTTCTGGCACCTTACTGAAAAGCTAATACAACACAGCCTATTCTTTGCCTACCATCAAATGCCACTGCATCTTCCAACTAAGCAGGGGATAATCAAATTAACATTTGTTATTTTCCATCTCAATTCACTGTGTAACATATAATTCATTTTTATTATAACTGTCTATATTATAGAAAGGACCCAACAAACGTCTGTGCGCCCTGTGCCAACAACAAATCACTTGGACTTGTATTTTTAAATGGTCCATTATGACTTGTTTTATAAATGTTTCTTTAGCACTTACATAACTGTATATCCAAGTCACCCTGATAATACACATTTGTGATCTTTATAATTTATATATTATGAAATAAATGCTTGGGATCAAAACACAATTCTTATATCTCCCTTGCAAAAAGTTTTCTTCCCCAATTTATTTTTTTACTGGTTCAGCAAAAAATGTCCTATGCACTGCACATCATACAAAATTTCACTGGTCCTGATATACAGGTTCATCATCCACAGGTACAAATACTAAAGACAAGTACAGATTTCATAAGGTCACCATAATTTTATCTGATATGTTACATCAATAAAAGCTGCTTGTTTTCTAAAGATTAGCTCCAAACAAAATTGTAAAACATTACGAAGGTAAAGCTGGAAGTAACTTGAATTCCTCAATAATCCATTACAGCTGTACACCACATACATTTTACTTGAAGATTCAAGTCTTCTGGGGTGAGACAATGTGTCCTGGGCAATTAGTTTCCAATGTTTCAAAGGATTACAGTGCTGTCATCTTCAGGGCCAAGAAGCAGTTGTAGTATCAAGAAAGACTACTTCACCCTGAGGATGAAGGCACCACAATCCTTAGAAATGTCAAGAACTACTCACCCACTGACACAGCATCACATCTCAGAAGACTTGCATCTTCAGTAACATTGCTGTGAGAGCTTCAAATGTTACATTTTATTTACTGTATGAAATATGGCAATACCATGCACGCGCGCGCGCACACACACACACACATACAGCACCACCCATAGTATGGGCATACCACATGAGAAGACCAAGGGGCCGGGATAGCGTAGTCGGTATAGCGACTCGCTACGGGCTGGACGGTCCGGGGATTGAATCCCGGTGGGGGCGAGATTTCTCGCATACGTCCAGACCGGCCCTGGGGCCTACCCAGCCTCCTATACAATGGGTACCGGGTCTTTCCCGAGGGTAAAGCGGCCGGGGCGTGGTGCTGACCACCCACCCCCAACTAGTGCCGGGGGCAAGAATGAGTAGAGCTATACCTCTACTCCCCCTTTGGGGCTTCATGGCCTGTTATAGGGAAAACTTTACTTTTTTTTACATGAGAAGACCAAGAGTACCTGGTCGAGCGCCAAAAGGAACAGCAGATTGTTGTAAGATGTCTGTGGGAAGATGTAAAAGTGACTGAAATTTGCCAAGTGACATGGTGAAAAGTATATGTGTAGGTCAATGTGTTAAACACTAGTAACAGCCAAAGAAGCATTAGTGATAAAACGTCAAAAGAAAACCCTGAACACAGACCACTGGAGAAACTGTCATG
Organism: Reticulitermes speratus; assembly: GCA_021186555.1. NCBI lineage: Eukaryota > Metazoa > Arthropoda > Insecta > Blattodea > Rhinotermitidae > Reticulitermes > Reticulitermes speratus. The sequence continues at coordinate 25,308,551 of JAJKFL010000004.1, forward strand.
AAGGGGGAATGATACATGAGAACAGATAAGTTACAATCAGAGACAATGCTCCTGAACTGAACATTAGTTACTGATGTATCGGTTACATGATTCACGGCCATTTGAATTTTCATTATGAGGTAACTGCCAAAGCAAAAGACAGAGCACCAGAAACAAAAATACATAATGATTATTACACATCATGAAGCACAGTATTACAGTTAAGGGCATGATTTTCTCAATCACGTGGGGGACAAAACACACACACACGACACTATGAACCTGAAAACATATCCAGGACTGTGTGCACTGAAAAACAGAACTATGCTAAAAAAAATACCAGGAAAAAGACTGCTTCCATTCTGTAATTGTTCTTATTAGTAAACTGTCTTATATTTTCGATTTACCTCCATACACTGAATGCATCAGGCTTGCCACACATTAGAAATTTAGGCAGATGATATACAGTAGAACCCTGTTAAGAAGTCTTTCAAGGGACCAGAGGATTAGGGACTCCTTAAGCGGGAAGATTTATTAAGAGGGAAGCTTATTAGAAGCAATAGGATTTCGGGACTTTATAAAAATCAGACTTCTTAAAGGGGAAAACTTCTTATGCGGGGACTTCTTATCCAGGTTCTACTGTATTTAACAAACACAAGTGAAAAGCTGGGACACAATCTACTGATCTGACATTTGCACCAAGTTTCACAAACAGCCATACGTCTCAACAGTTTAGAAAAAAGTGTGCATACTTCTACATAATCCCACAACAATGTGATACCACAAACCTAACAAAATAAGATAAAAGTGCTAAAACCAGAGCAAAGACACATGTGGAAACATAAATGTATTTAAAGATGTAATGCAGGTGATGAACTATACATGTGTACGTACTGTGGCTGGTTGTAATGCTGCCTGTATCACTACAAGTACTGGATGCAGGAGAAGGTGGTGGGGGCATATCTAGTCTGTCTGCTGTCTCTTTATGCAGACTGTTCTTGTTTCCACTACTGCCAGGTGCAGGAAGGCTGCTTGCTGCTGTTACTCCAGGACCACTGCTGTTAGTGCTACTGCCATCTGCTCCACGTCGATGTTCAGGTGTAGATGATGCACTGTGATGGGGTGCTGGTGGTGGGGCTGTTACTAGTTTGAAGCGACATAAGTCAGTTAGGTTCCATGCAGCATTCAGCAGTTGGCCAACTTTAGGAACACCACCTGATATTGTGAATCCTAAAAACACAAGAAAGTGACAAATCGAATGGGGTTTCCTGAACTGATGGTAATATGCTTATCAAAAAATCCAATGGACTTTGAAGAAAGAGGATACAAGAGTGTGTACTGGAGTCATATGGCTCAGGGTATGGTCTACAAACACCTCAATTTTCCCCCTCTTATCATAAAACCCAGTTTTTATCAAAGTACTTACCAATAGCTCCTGGTTGGTACATTGGACTGTTCTTCATACACACTTGACTTCCACAGACAATGTCAGCCACTACAGTAGATGGCCGGTGTTTACGGGATTTTGCACGATGCTTCTCCCACAACCGTTTACGCTGTCCGAATGGCAGCACACCCCTGGAATAAAAATGTATGTCACATATGTCACTCTCTCCAAACAGAGGTCATATACAACAGTAAATCTGCACGAATATGGTCTTCTGGGATGTGACTTAGTGTAGTTGGACAAAGTTTCTACCGGACCACATGGCATCACATCCCAGAAGACAGTTCTTTATAGTCACCACTGTGAAATTATCAAATCTCATACCATATGTCAGCAGCTTCAGTCCGATGTTTTCAGTGAAAGTACCCGACATATAAAATTCACCCTTCTGGTTATTCAGCAGAAAGTCACAAATTTTCACACACTGTTTCCAGTGACACTACCATAATGTAAAACACTACTTACTGCATAAAATACCATATATTCTCGAATCTAATCCGCACTTTTTTACAGTTTTAGAGGGCTAAAAAATCAGATGCGGATTAGATTCGCGGTCTAGAGCTGGATTTTGGAAAAATGATTGAGCTGCTGTACAATATAACAATAACGTAATTAACGTAATTAATAAACAACGTAAGAACAATACAATACAATAATCTATTATTTTATTATTTATTATTATAATTTATTATTCATCAGACTCGCCGTCATCACTCATAATTCGAGGAATGTTCAAAGATCTGGCCTTCTTTATCGCCTCCTCGCGAGTAGATCATAACTCACAAACAGTCCAGTCTTGCGTCTCTCTTGAAAAAATGTGAAGACTGCATCATCAATTTCAGGAAATCGTCCTTTCTTGGGTCCAGTGAATTTCCTTCGTGACGCCTCACACCCGCTGATCGCTGCCTTGTGTTTCCGCCATAGTCGAACGTTGCTTTCATCAACTCCAAAAATTACAGCGGCTTTGCGGTTTCCATTCTCCTCTGCGCACCGAATAACTTCACGTTTGAACTTTGCCGTATATGAGAGTCGTTTAGATTTCAGGTGTCCCTCTTCCATAACTACGGTACGCGACAAATTGGAACAAGCACCTCCCACGTTTCAACAACTAAACATCAGCTGGCTTCAGACGAGATTGCGCACGTCTGTTGAGAAAGGCCCTGCCTCTATCGGTATGACTCATCGGCCACAGGCGTAGCGTCGGATTTTAACGCATTAGTAACATCCAATATTATTCAATCAGTCGCCCCGTGGGCAAGGGGTGGTTGAAGGAAAGGTGCGGATTAGAATCGCGAACTAACTTTTTTTTTTCGTTTAAGAAGTCGCCAAAAACTGGGTGCAGATTAGATTCGGGTGCGGTTTATATTCGAGAATATACGGTATTACACCGTATCACAAGTGTGTTACAGCACATAAAGATTAACTGATAATTTATTTACTGATGGTATATAAGGTAGCGACTACATTGTACTAAACGACCAACAACAGAAAGGTTATGAACAGCTCAGATGGTTTGAACGATGCTGCTGAGACCTATTTTACGGTAGTATCCTGGCGTTTTCTTAGAGCAATCAAGTAAAACCACAAAAAGTGTCTCATAGGAAAGATTCAAGCAAGCTGCCTCCTAAATATGAACTGTCAACCACAACACCAATAAAATTTCAGCCTATGTAATGATACACTATCAGTGTCACGCGCACTTCTAAAACAAACATCATGGCACATGGTCTTCCTTCAAATGACCCTTATTCAGCCAGCCAAGAAATGCCCTTGTCTTAAGAAACCTGAAAACTGTGTTTTCATGAAGGCTGCCAATGCTGCATATCTGAAAGCAGCATATTGAGTTACCGCTCCCACACACAATATCTGAAGCTCCATTTCAACATTACGCTTGCTATTATATAGCCATTACACAGCCTCATCCCCTGACACACCCCAAAACAAAAGCATTACAATTTCTCATTACCTCCATGTGTTAAATGCCCCACTAGTCATATTTTTTTATATTTTAATCATTCAAATTCAATGAAATGCCAAATTTGCACTGTATGTAACAGCTAAATTACATATTTCACCATGTCCAGATGGGCCTGGGACCCTTTCCCCACTGGTAGAACATTCAGAACATAATATCTCAATCTAGTAATGGTGTTAGAAATACACATAGCCATACTTCCACTACACCATACATCATTAATGCATTCACTATATTTTAATCTTTCACTTTTTAGAGTACACTGGAAGATTCTAAACTGAATGCTAATAAGAACTGCCAAAACAGAATCAGTTCTTATGTTCATCATGATCATTTTTTATTTATTACTGTTCCTCTCAAAACTCTGACACATTTCAAATTACCTTGCATCCATGTATTATGAGTCTGTCTTACACTGTGGTAACCAGACATGAATATATAATTAATCATTTATCCATATACTTCTAGAATAACTTCCTGACTAGCATGCTACATACATGCAACAAAAGTTGCAATCTAACATATCTTTAAAACAATGAATCTGTTAGGAAATTAAATTATGATTTACCTGTAGACATCCTTTCATCCCAACAACACTTCTTGAAGGTAGGATCCAGAGTTTCAAATTAAAATGACTTAGGCCTACATCATAATGATCAAAAGTCACAAAAAGAGACATCTAAAGTAGGCAGAGAATATAAATTAAATTTATGGTTTACGATGTTCTCTTCATTCTGTACTAAAGTTCCTTACTTTGATATTTGTTACACACTTACCACCAGTACAAAGCTCCACTTTCCAGTCTACTGACAGTATACAGTGCGCAAGTATGAAGTGAGACAATACGATCTACAGTAAACTCTGTGAAACTCTGGGCAGGATGCTCTAACTTAACAGCTGCATGATTCAGAAGTTCGTCCATCCAGGTAGCCACCTTGCCACTTTCTGTTGCAACAGAGCAACGAATAACTGCTGCTGATATCTGAACTATTCGCTCTGAGAGAAGACCCAGTGCCACTGTTTTGGGATGATGAATGTTGACATTCTGAAAGAACAAATACCGGTACATGGATTATACTCAAATGCCCACTTGGACAAAAATATGCATTTTTTGATAATAAAATTTTAAATATATTTCCAAGTTACATTTAAAGTAAAATAAGATTCTGTATTTCATATTACTTCCTTAACAGCAGCATGTCACAAACAGTGAACATGACAAACAAACAGAATTTTTCACAGCAATTAAGGATACATTTACTTAACCCTTTGGCACCTAACATCAGGTATACCCATCACACAATGAGATGCTCAAAACGTCTATGTCAGGTGACAGTGACGGCATTTAATGGTCTTCCTTAGGCAGCTCTCATTTAAATTCTGGCAGTCAGAAGCTCCCACAGGGTATTTAATTCTGTGCCAAAGGGTTAACTTAAAAAACATACAACTTTGATTTTATTGATGGCAGGGGCATTCTATACATCTTCCTGCCTGACAGATGTAAATGTTATGAACGAACATACACAGTGATACACGGTAACAACTTTTGTCCAATTCCTGCAAACATGGTCTTGCCCACTTGTCGTATGATTCATACAATTCCAAACTTTCGTATTTCACTGCAGTTCGGCATATGAGACCTTAATGTAAGCTCTAATATTGATCTCTTTGCTTTGAACTAATGAGGTTCGGAGTTCATGCACACACAATTCTGTATGTCAGTATGATTAACGTACAGTGTTTCTGTAAGATGCATTTTGTCTGCAATCCTCAGCTTCAAACTGTAATGACTGCATACCTCTGAGTGCCTGTATGGCTCAGCTTCATTCCACTTCCACTGGTACAGCTGACCACTAACTGTTACTGCTATTAGTTCACTGTACAGAGCTGCCAGTAAAGCAAATTGTGGTAAAGGTTCTCCTCTCTCTGGCCAAAACTCCAGTTCATCTGACATCCAAAGTGGGCTCTGGGCTGCAAACTCCTTCTTTTTGCCTTCTGTAAGGGGTAAAACACATCAAATGCCTCTTTTAAAAACACAGTGTGGCCAGAAAACATTCAAGCCTTGGGTCAAATTGTGCCGGAAAAGGCCACGTATTAAGAAGTGAATTTTTGTGAGCAAATACATTCTTCAGTTTCTCATCTTTGTCAAATGTTACAAAATAATTACAGAAAGCATCCACATTATTACCCCCAAATTAACTCCATGGAGCATAATTTCTCTTCAGAAGTTAATAACCACTCAGCTAGTCAAGAAATTCCCCATTACTAGACCCCATCCTGAGGCAGATCAATCCAGCTGAACCCTCACACCCTCTTTCCTTAAGACACCTTTTAATACCATCTTCACATACATGTGAAGGTCTCTCAAGGGGTCAAATGCCTTGACGTTTCCCAGCGGAACTTTCACGCATCTTTATTTCTCCCATGTGTGCTACATGCTGCAACCACTTCACTGTTGTTTGATTTTTCTTTCCTTTAACGGATTCTATTTCATTTACTTGCATCATATTTGCAGTTTAAATCGGTTCTTCAACTTTGTACCTGTATTTTCCAAAAATATATCCAACTTTTCTTTACCTATATTACGTTATCTTTTTGTTGTTGACAAAACTTTAATTTTGTACTGCAGTAGCATTATTCTACATCCTGTCACTAGCAATGTTAGAATAAACCCTATATTGACAGCTGTCATTTAAAAGGAAAACATCTTCTTTCACTGTGCAGTAACAAGATAAATACAGGGTTAGTAAAACTGAAGTGCTCTGTTGACCACCATCTTGATTATTGATTATATAAAGAATGGTTCATCTGAAGATTGCATGACTGACTTCAGATGGAGAAGTTTAGAACTAAGTTAACAACACTGGTTTTATTTTAAAGATGCTGCATATAAAGATCATTCAAGAATCACAGAGCAAACAACAATTACATTTATTAACAAACCAGATAAACTTTTTTCTTGAAGTGTACTGTTAAAAAAAAAGGGGTGCATGTTACAAGGAATGGCTCCCCTCCAAAAACCAACCCCTGGCATCCCTGTTACAGAGGAGGGTAACATCTGTAGGCAGCTAAAACGGGCAATGGTCCACCCAAGCCAAGGTGTGAGGCATCGTGCTGAGGGCTGCATGGCACTGGGGTGGTAAATGTAGTGCCGCTAATGATCCCCTTGAGGGCACCAGGCAGCACCCCATTGTATTTATGCCTTCCACCAGTATGGGGCTCTGCGGGTGGTGACCATTATTTCCCCATTACTTGTGGGACCCAAAATGGAGTCTTCAACAACTAAGGATAAAAAATCTACTAAACACAGGGACACTGTTGTACATAGACACCTGCTTAAATTCACTCAACAGAGGGCTAGCCATTCTGGCGAACCAGCCCAGGGAGCTGGTTCTCCCAGCAAACCTAGGGATGTTGAGTATTCTACCAAACAAACAGCCGGGCCATCTGGCCTGATAGAGCAGGGAGCTTCTATAGGCAAACCTGCTGAGGAGGACACTTCCAAAAGTGAAAACCAAACTCTCTGGGGCCGTTAGGAGGAAAATTAAAAAAGCTCAGGCAGGGCAAGGTGGTACCAGAAGCTTAACACAACCAGGGCACGAAACCTCGCCTCAGCCTTCAATGGGTCCTAAACGACCCAGATCTGGGGGTCACACTCCCACAGAGCAACCTCCCAAGAGGCCCTGGACTCCTTTGGAGCCTGGGTCATATACGGGAGCTCTTCTCAATTTTAGGGCAGCTATCCCCTTGGACCATCCTAAGGAAAGGCTGTCTCTAGAAGATGTTAATCTGGTCTTGGCCAAAGTCGGGGAGGTGTTTTGCGAGACCCCAGATGGGGGACGCTCCCTTCTCCGATCCTACAGGCTGGAGAAAGGCATAATCTTCTATGCATGTGTCAATCAAAGGTCTGTACACTGGCTTATTGCAGCCCTTCATGGGTTTCAAATTAGGGAGGGAGCGAGGCTGAAAGCAACTGACACCAAGCACCTCCCTAAACCAATCAAGATGGCTCTCAGGCTGAAGGATAAGGTGGCTACAGGTCCTGAAGAACTTCTTAAGTGGATCAAGAGCCTTAATCTGGGGCTCCACATGGAGAACTGGAGGGTTCTTGACTCAGGAAGAGCCTACTGGCAGAAGGTTCATCCTTTTACTAGACCAGGACTCGGCCAGAACCATCAAAAGAACTGGTTACAAAATCTTTATGGGGTTGTCTGAGGGCACTTTTAAAGTACTCAGTGATCCTGAAGCAGAATCAAGAGGTTGGGCTTCTAGGGGAAGGCCCCTGGCTGTGGACACTGGGACGAGGGGAAAAGGGGCTGGAGACAGCACCTCCACTGAGGACCAGGAAAAGCAGCCAGGGTATGACCCCATGGAGGCCAAGACCTTGGACACACACACTGCACAGGCAGCAGTCAAGGGGACTCTTGCAGAACCCGAACCCACCACTAAGAGGGATAATTAAAGGGGTTAAACCTATAGATGTTTTAATTTAAACAGGGTCAAATTGACCTTAAAATGTAAGTTTATACAAATTAATCTGCACCATAGCAAGACTGTGATGGCACTTCTTTGCCGAAAACTTGTGCTATGGGAGATAGATGTGGCACTTATTCAGGAACACTGAGTTCATAGGGACCAGATAAGGGGATTACGCAATAGATGGGGCACGCTGTTTTCTGCAGGACCCAGTATTACTAGTAGAGCTTGTATTTTTGTAAGAAATACTATTCAGGCCTTTCCACTGCTGGACCTCAGCTCAAGATGTAATGACGGTAAGGTTATCATTTATTGGAGGAGGGAGCATAACGGAACTTATTGTTACCTCTGCATACCTCACCTATGACTCAGACAAACCACCCCCTATCAAGGGAACTACGGGACGTCACTTACTGCTGTAGAAACAACCTGCAGCTCATCGCTGGATATGATGCTAATGCACACCACATTGTATTGGGGGGGGGGGCACAGGCATCAATCCCAGAGGACACAATTTATTGGAATATTTGGTACTAACCTTAATATTCTTAATCTTAACTTAACTTATCTTTGTTGTTAGCAATAGGCAGGAGGTTATTGATTTGACATTAGGGACTGATAAGACAGGAGACCTAGTGTCCAATTGGCATGTATCTGGTGAGAACTCTCTGTTGGATCACAGATATATACTGTTTCAGGTAGGTGACCTGGAAATTCCAGGATCACATATTGCAATCCTATCGGGAAGAGCTAAAGGTAAATCTATGGGTTGTACCAAGAGTTGTGCACTCAGCGAGGGATGTGGAGTTGGCTGTTGACTTGGTGCAACAGGACATTCTCTCCTATCACCAAAATTGTACTGCTAGGGTGGCTCTCTAACCAAGGAGGGTGCCTTGGTGGAGTAAAGAGTTGAGCTGCCTTAAAGTCTCTACAAGACGGCTCTTTAATAAAGCTAAAAAGACTGGTGACTGGGAATCCTATAAAATGGCCCTCACCAATTATCACAAAGAAATAAGAAAAGCCAAATGATCCTCGTGGACGGATTACTGTCGGGGGATTGAGAATGTACCTGACAGAGCCCGCCTATTGAGGATTATGGCCAATCAGTCAGCCAATAAGGTGGGTTCTATCAAACTACCTAATGGCTGTCATACACAAGCAGGCACAACCCTGAAGGAACTGTTCACTTCCCCGGATCTGTTGCAGGAGAAACAAGAAAGCAAAGGCTGGGACAGCCAAATGTGGGGATATTTACTGCCCACAGAAAGGCCTGGGAACTGTCCAAAAGGGTCACTGACCAATCCAAAATAAGATGGGCAATAAACACATTCAAACCATTTAAATCAGCAGGAACAGATGAAATTGCACCTGCGCTATTGCAACAGGGGGTCGATCACTTAACGACTCACCTATGCCGAATCTTAAGAGCCTGCCTGGCAAGGGGATATATAACCACAGCCTGGAAGCAAGTCAAAGTGACATTTACACCTAAACCCAGGAAAGCCAAATATACCGAGGCTAAGGCATATCGTCCTATTAGTCTATTGTCTTTCATGCTGAAAACAATGGAAAAACTGGTGCAGAGGCATATCAGGGACAAGATCTTGGGGGCTGTCCCCTGCACTGATACCAATTGCCTACCAACCAAGGAAGGCCACTGAAACTGCACTGCATCATGTAAACTGCATGTATAAGAGAAGCAGTGGAAAACAGAGAGGTTACACTTGCAGCCTTCTTGGATACTGAGGGAGCGTTTGACACCACCTCACATAGCATCATAATAGAAGCTGCTAAAAGCCATGGGCTTGAGGACACAATCTGTCACTGGATCAGCTTTATGCTGGGCATAGGAAAATCATATCCACACTTGCAGGACAGACTGGAGGGGCCTGTGGCCAGGGATGCCAGCATGGGGGGGGGGCATTTTATTGCCCCTGCTGTGGAGCCTGGTTGTGGATAAACTCATAGGAGGACTCAAGGACAATGGCTGTTACATGCTGGGGTATGCAGAAGACCTGGTTATCCTAGTCAGCAGAAATTTTCCATATAGTATCTCATAGCTTCTGCAGGGGCTTTAAGTATGGTACAACAGTGGTGTGATAGAACTCAGTTATCTATAAACCCACAAAAGATGGTGATAGTTCCATTCACAAGGAAGAGAGATTTAAGGGGCCTAAAGCAACCAACCTTCTCTAGACAAAAACTGCAGCTGACTGCTGAAGTCAAATACTTCGGACTCACTTTGGACAAGGGATTGACATGGAAGACACAGCTGGAAAATGTGACAGACAAGGCCTATAGGCTTTCTGGACCTGAAAAGGTAATATGGTAAAACCTGGGGTTTGAAACCCAAGGTTTTACATTGGATTTACATCATGATAATCAGACCCGTTCTGACCTATGGCTGAACGGTATGGTGGATGAGGGTCAACTAGAACGTCAGCAGGATGGAGCTCAATAAGCTACAGAGATTAGCCTGCTTGGCTATAATGGGGGCGATGAAGACTACCCTAACAGCAGCAATGGAGGTCCTCCTGGGACTTCCGCTTCTGCATGTGATAATCAAGGCAGAGGCCCAGGCAGGGATCTACAGACTTATGTGCAATCAACAATGGAGACCCAGATCTACTAACTATGTCACACTAAAAAGTCCTTCTAATGGGGACTGACCGAATGACTCCAGGATATGTATTTCATAAGCCAATCAAGGTTCATCTTCCTAACAAACATGAATGGCAGAATGGATTTAATTCAGATAATAAAGTAGGCCTGGTCTGGTATACGGACGGATCCAAGAACAATGAGAGCACTGGTTGCAGGGTGTATAAATGGGAATTGGGGAAGGGCCACAGATTCAGTTTCGGGCTCCACACTACGGTATTCCAGGCGGAAATATATGCCATCAAGGCAGGCATAATGGAGAATACAGAAAAGGGCTACAAAGGTAGGAACATCTATATTCCCTCTGATAGTCATGCAGCCATCAAAGCACTTAACAACTTCCAGATCAGCTCTAAACTAGTCTGGGACTGCCATCAATTCCTGGTGAGACTGACAGAACATAAGAGGGTTCAACCGATATGGGTGCCAGGATATATGGAAATTGGGAATAAAATGGCTGATCAACTAACTAGACAGGGCTCCTCACGTCCATTTATAAGACCTGAGCCTGCCCTGGGCATATCTGCCAAGATTGCCAAGGAGGTGATCAGGGGATGGATAAATAGGAAACATGTAGAATATTGGCAGTCCATTCATGGACAAAGACAAGCTATGGGCTTTCTTAAAAACCCCTCTACTAAAAGAGCTGGAGAACTACTTAATGTGAGTATAAACCAGCTAAGAATTCTGACAGGGCTGCTAACAGGACACTGTCACCTAAAAGGGCACCTATTTAAATTGGGGCTTGTGAACAGTCCTGAGTGTGACAGATGCAAACAGGCATCCAAAACGGCCTCACACATTCTTTGTGCCTGCGAAGCTTTGGCCACATTAAGATTCAGGTACCTGGGTAGTTATTTTATGAAGCCAGTGGACTTTAAGGATGTCTCTATTAGCAGGATACTGCACTTTGTACGAAGTGCGGGACTGCTAAACACATGAATACAAGGGCTGCACAAAGGATGAAGTATGGTCGACGTGCATGGGACACTATGGTGCCCGCCCTACTTGTAATCTATTCTATTCTATTCTACAAGGGATGGCTTGACATTTATCTATCAGTAATGGATTCAATGATGCCTCTTTTTCAATAGCACACCACTTCCAATATCTGACTGTGAAACATGCCAATGCTGCTTCCGCAGTCAGTTCAGCCACCCTCAGTACAATATGCACAACTGTCAAGTGCTGATGTGCTTTGTTACACAAGTTATTGTACATTTGCTAAGATGAATTGGAAAATGAAATCATTTACTGCAAACAAGAAACTAAAAATATGTAAAGTGGTAATGTTTTCTCATTTTATATTTTTCTCATTTCATGATTTTTCTTTTGCCACAGTGCTGTCTGAAGATGATTATATTAGTTCAACTACCAATGTCAGAAATTCTGAAACCATCTCAGACTTCATCACCTGGCACATGTATTGTATTTGTTTATTCTCAGTACTTTCACAACAGATGACTCACATGTTCCAAGAAAATGTTTACTGTAAATTGTTTCCAATTTATTCATCACTTTTACCACAAAAAATTGCAGTGTACCTCAAACACCAGGGCACATCTTACCCAAGCAAACACAGTAACATTACACATGCAACAGAATATCTCCCAAAGTTTTGACCAAATCTAATATAAACATCTTAACTCAATCACAACTTTCTACTGCTTTTCAAGTGACGATGGTGGGCACGTTGAATAAGACAGTTTCAAGGACTATTTCTGATAAATTATTTTTCAGACTTATAGCAAAAATGTATGATAAAAATGCATGCTTCCTTCCCCTCTACAACTTCCATTCAAACCACTTTGTTCCAAAAATATTTAGTAAGCTATGCTCAAAGATGCCCACAGAAATACATGTAGGTCTACAATCAAAGTGGTCACTTTAAAACTGTCCTACCTAAATGAAAACTGACAATTTTTCATAAAATTCTCCAACATTTAATTTCATAAAAGCCAGTCTGGTAGTTTTTGAATTGTTACATGCAAATGGATGGAGTGAGCAATTTCAGCAGGTGCTCAGCAAGAGGCAAACATGCCCAAAACCAGTTGTTGGGGTATTGTGTGTGTATTAACCTCTCAAGAAGAACTTTCTTTCGAAGAAGATGGTTTAGTAACGCCCCTCCTCTTTCTGTTGTTGTTGCTGTTGTTAGCCCAATCAAGGCACTGCTTGTTTCAGTGTCTGTTTGTAATTTATTTTTCCATGGATTGAAAATGAAAAACAATTTACCTGAATCTTTGTCCCATGTTGAATCACGTAGAGCAGATTCAAGCCAACGTCGGGGTCCAAAGTACTGGCGGTCTCTCCAACGGGAAAAACTATCTCTATCTCTATCTCGATCCCTGTCTGATTCACGGTCTCTGTCAGCTGTAAGACGGCGGCTACTCGTACTTCCCCGACTGAAGAAAATACAAAGGAAATTTCATAACTGTAAAGCAACTTCAGTTTCATGAAATAACTGATCAGCAGTGGAAGGGAAATGTAACATGACAATCATTTACTGAAACAGTATTTACCATTCATACATAAGTAGACTGCTGACAAAAATACAAGCAGAGCATTTAATCTGTTAGACATGATGCTGAAAGGGATAATATGTACCAATTTAAAGTTTAAAACAAAATTAGTCCCATGTAAACCTGGTATGATTTCATTGGTTAAGGTTTAAATTATGTTATTAATGCCTCACAAAATCATATTATATCAAGTAGCATATATATTGTGCAAATGGAATTATGCTAACATCCATACTCACATATTTATTGTGACAAGCTCAAATATTTTAAGTATGCATACAGATAATATCAGTAACATATTTATGCTCTCACGTATATTATCAATAATACGAGACTTCAGTCAACTCTGTGTCTGAAAAACCAGTATTGACTGTTCTGTAATTTCTGCATGGGAATGGCAAGTCATTCTTGACAGATGAATAACAGAGGCATTAGGAGGAAATCTATGCATTCCACACTGATTCTTGTTTAATTATCTTGAAGATCTTATACTCACTGAGACGGTGCAGCAGGCATAAAATGTGTGGTTTCATTCTTCTCTAAAGCTTTTGTACTGACAAAGTCACAATCAAGATACACACAGATATGCAAATATGTAAAGTATCCATTATTTTGCTTGATTTTAACAAAAAAAAAAACTGGAATGCATTCACAATTTTTTGTAAAACTTCCCAACACAAAATTTAACAAACATATGTTCAGAGATTTCCCACTTTGTTTCATGCAGCTAAATTAACAATACTAACAGATGCTCCACAGGCTGTAAACAAGCCTAAAATTCAGTTTCAGGAGCACAGTTCATTAGCAGTGTTTTTAACCATATAGTAATGTTTATGACAATATGCTACACATATGGAAAACCAACAGCAAACTCTGCATATCACAATTCATTTTAACATCCCACTTTTAATGCATTAACTTGTTCAGTGCTTGCATGACACATCAACACAACATAAGTATAAACACTGTGTGTGTTACTAACAACACGCCCTGCAGGCTGTAAGATTTTGTACACAGAACACACTGCAAGTTATTACCATCTCAAGAAATTTGCCATAACATTAAGTATATGGCTGTAACTGTTACGCTCTCATAATCATGGATAAAAGAATGTTTCAAGAAACATGGATTCTTTCACATGATACACAGGACAAAGTATCCTTTAATGTCTGCACTGAAATATCACTCTCTGATGTGATGTAAATATAAAAGCTTCACTCCAGCTAGAACAAATTAATATAAAAATCCTATGGTCATTTTTACCTGAAACTTCTCAGGACAGAGCATAAAACATTTCAGTTCCAAGTCCAGCTGAGAATGAGTCAAAAACACCAATTATACGAGGTCTGTCCAAAAAGTATCCAACCTTGGGCCGGGAAAAAGAAGTTCTGTATCTGGGTGGTTACAATACCTAATCCCTTCAAAGTAGGCCCCTTGTGACTCCACACACTTAGCCCAGCGGTCCTTCCATCGCTGGAAGCAATTCTGGAAGGCTTGTTTTGGAATGGTGTGCAGCTGCGCCGTCGCGTTCTGTATGATGTCCTCGCGGCTGTCAAAACGGGAGCCTTTTAGCGGTGTCTTCAATCTCGGGAACAGCCAGAAATCACAAGGAGCCATGTCAGGAGAGTAGGGAGCCTGGCGAACCTGCGGAATGCCGTGCTTAGCCAGGAAACCCTGGATCAGGTGTGATGAATGAGCTGGGGCATTGTCATGAAGCAGCTGCCAGTTGCGTGCGTCCCACAGCTCCGGTCTCTTGCGCCGAACTGCATCACGAAGATGACGGAGGACTTCTTGGTAGTACTCCTTATTAACAGTTTGGCCTAGTGGTGCGTACTCATGATGCACAACACCCCGGTAATCGAAGAAAACAGTCAGTATCACCTTCACATTGCTCCGAACGTGTCGTGCTTTTTTGGGCCTCGGGGATGTTGGATGCTTCCATTGTGACGACTGGACCTTGGTTTCCGGGTCATATCCGTACACCCACGACACTCGTCACCAGTGATCACAGTCTTCAGGAACTCAGGATCCCTGTTGGCGCACTCCAGCATGTCCTGCGCGACCTCAAGGCGGAGTTGTTGCTGCTCTGGCGAAAGCAGCTTGGGCACAAATTTTGCCGCCACTCTTCGCATGCCCACATCCTCAGTTAAAATCGTGTTTGCGGAACCTCTGCTGATCCCAACCTCATCAGCAATTTCCCGGACGATCAAACGACGGTCCTCCATGATCAATGTCCACACTTTGTCAATGACATCAGCATTTCGGCTCGTTGACGGTCTCCCGGAACGCTGGTCACTGTCCGCCGACATGCGGCCATCTTTAAAGCGGTTGAACCACTCTTTAATTTGAGTGACCCCCATTGCATCATCATCGAAAGCCTGCTGAATTTTGCGGATTGTTTCCGCTTGGGTATCCCCAAGTTTCTGACAAAACTTGATGCAGTATCGCTGCTCCAAACATTCTGTCATCTTGAGCGAAACGAGAATGCGACGAACACGTGTTACACCACTTCGCTATATGGCAGCGACAGATGCATCCGGCGGTGTTGCGAGGCAGCAAAAAATCACGCATGCGCATGAAAGTCCCTTCTACCACTAAGCTCAGTTTCCCCACCCTTTCGCCATTACTTACCGCGGGAAAAAATATAGTCGGATACTTTTTGGACAGCCCTCGTACAATCTCTTGATAAACACCACTGTACAGAACTGCCATTTCAAGTATTAAAGAGTGAAAAAATTTTAATCAAATCGAGGCATACTAAAGGCAACATCTGCCTGTGATATATACTACACATCACACATGTAATTAAAACATTGTAAAATAAAGTATCACCCACTATTCTCACATTTACCTTCTCATAGCAGAATATCCAAACATGTCCTCTGAAAACATTGCATCAGCATCAATGATAACGGAATGTTCAGAATGGAAACCACCATCTAGAAGTGATATCAGATCTTCTGGAACGTAGGAATCTGGTGCATCATCTGCATCATCTCCTTCTTCATCATCACGACTCAGAAGGTTATTTACTGCCAGATTAACATCTAGGTTGGTACGCTGAAGAAATAAATTACAGTTACTTTCACTATTAAAAATTCTAAAACAATGCACAGTCTGCAGACCTCTGTCAACATGCTTATGTGAAATCAATCATATTACATGCCCACTGTAGGATACATTCCATTTATAAGGGTTTTTTTACAATTCTAATTATCATAAAAATATTCACAATCATCATCACTGTTAATGCTGTTGTAATAACAAAAGGAAATGCTGCCACATGTTATACAGTACACTCTAAAAGTCTAAATCTTTCTATACTTGACATTTGCTTCATCAATATTTTACTGCTTTATGTAAGATACAGATGGGAATGCAAACATTTCATATGTCTGTGTGTGTGTGTGTGTGTGTGTGTGTGTGTATAAATATTTCATAATTCACTGATTTCCACAGGTAGTTCAGTGTGCAGTTATGCCTCAGCAGAACTTTCTATTGCAATAAAAAATTACCTGCAGTTCCCTAATGATGAGATTCCTACTTTTCCCTTGCAGCACAACCTGGGCCTGCGATACCAGTTCCTCAGGTACATATGGGGCAGGTACAATAGGTCGTGTCCCTCCACCAGCCCCTCCTGCACCAGCACCTGCTCCCATAATGACACCAGGAGCACCACGGCCTCCAGCTGTCCCTCCAGCTCCACCAGCAGTGCCACGCAGGGCAGTATTTGAACGCATAATGCGGGGAGCACGAGTCCTTGCAAGCTGGCGACTGCTTGAGCTTGAACCTGAACCACCAGTGCTGCCAACCTTGCTGGTATTGATGTTGCTGCCACAAACACTGTATATTACTTCAAGGTACATAAAATAACAAAGCTGCACATTTTCTAATGTTCATACATTTCAGCACTTCTGTTACAGCTGTGTCTGCCAGATAAATATTATAAACCTACAAGGGAATGTTCGGTGAGCACATCTCATAGAGCAATTACCTCCACAGCCATCTGAAGCCACCAGCCTTCAACAGCAGACATTACCTCTGTTTTGACTTGCAAAGGTATAGTACCTGATCTTCCACCAAACAGACTGCTTAAACGTGTATAGAATCACAAATGGTGTATGCCTTTTCTAAGTAACAGCATACTCAGAAGAGTTACGGAAGCTTACCCAACCTCCTATTCAAACCACGAAAACACCAGGCAGTAAAGTGTCACCTGGATGGGAGTCACATGTTTCTTAGTTATGGTGTAATTACTACCATAGAGAGATTTGTAAAATGGAGGTAATATCATAACTGACACACATGGGCAAGAGCAAAATGAAAATTGTATACTGTAATTAACAAATAGTATATCCATGAATGTGAGAACTTGATGCTCTACATACATGTGATTTGGGTTTTCATGACAGTAACTATAAGCATTACTAATTTCTGGGATCTGGAGGCAGCATGCTCCTCCAAAACATTCATAGCTTATTATCAGACTACATAGCACCACAGAGTGGAAGACAATCCAACTACACATCTAAAATATGAAAGTATAATCTGAAGGAGAGTGTTGTTAACAACAAATTCATGCAACATGAAAATGGAACAACCTTAATTTTGGCAAATGTACAAACGTTTGCCTTGAAAATTAATCAACAATGCTACTGCACATTATTTCAAGTATGTAACTAGTAATCACAGCTGGGATTAAGTTCTTAACAAAAAGATAAAAGATAAACAAGTTATAAAGTAAAATTATTGCTCCTCAAAATTACAATCTCAAAACTCTATGCCATTCATATACACACACACACACACACACAAGCAGTGCAAATCTCACGTTTTCTTCTTATGAAGCCTGTGAGAGAAAAATAAAATGTATATGTCAATGTTCTCAGAAGTATAGGTCTACTTATACAAAAAAGCAGCATATTTACCTTTTATTGGGATCAGTCTTGCTAAGATCAAGCCGATCTGAGATAATAGAGAAGGAGACTCTACAAACACGTCCATCCTCCAACAGCAAAGCAAAATGATTTGGACCAACCACAATACGCTTCACAGCAATTTTGAGATTACTGAGAGCAGCTGGAGTGACAGACCCAAAACGATTCAATTTTTCGGACACCTCTTTCAACCTAGAGAACAAGATAACAATAACTTTCAGGTGTTTTCATTAACAATGGAATGCAAGTAAAATAAATGTGTATGGTAAGCTGGTTATCCGAATAAGACACATTTGGGCACATCTCTTCTCCTTATTCTTAATCAAAATCCAATTTTGTCACTTCATTCCTGAAACTGACTGTGAAGTAATTACAATGCAATGTGTATTCAAAGCCAAGTCATTTATAGCATATCATTCATTATCATCATTCAAACAATGGAAGAGGCGAGGAAAGAATCAACTACCAATGACTTCATAAGATTCAACAGCCAAAAAAAAAAAGTCTGCAATTTTTTATGTACCAAGTTTATTGGCCAAACAATTACACAGTCTCTGTGAAAGGCCCAGACAGGGAAGCAAACAAAATGTCCCCAGTTACCAAGGCCTGGTAACTGGGAATGGGGCACACTTGCAACGGACTACCCTTTCCCGAACTGTAACTGATGTTGAAATAATCAGACTGATATAAACATTTTTAAAAAATTCTACAGTGGCAAAACAGACTACACAGAATATTATAAAATGGGCAGGCAGATCATATTATAATACCCACTGAAGATCACTGTCTTCCGGGATATTAGATCCTGCAGTCTGGTAGGTATGTACCTATACTTCAGAAGAAACTGCTGCCTTCATCATCACGGTACCTGACGATGGGAGTCGCAGGTTCCTCTGAAATTTCAACAAATATCTACCAGACTGCACGGCGTCACATCCCAGAAGACAGTTATATTCACAGTCACTAACACAAGAACCTAATCTCACAGAATTCCCTATCACTGCCTGGCCAACCAAGGAACTTGATCAAGTATCACCCCTGCTTTGTGGCTACAGATACAGTACTTCAAGTATTTTCTAGAACTGAGTAGTAATAGTAGCAGGAACAGCAGCAGTGGTGATAGTGGTAGTGGTAGCAGAAGTACTGGCAGTGGTGGTAGTGGCAGTAATAATACAGTGCATACAGTACCTACAGTGAATTCCCGATTATCCTACCTAAATGGGACCCATAAAAAGGTCAGATTGCCAAAAATGTTGGATAACGCAGAAATGGGTGGGGAAAAAAACAAATTACAAATTAAATGGAAGTGCAGTATAGGTACACATTTGGTTTATTAATAACTATTCTACAGTACAATTAACGGCAGTATGAGATAAATTGACAAAGCAGCAGGGGGGTGTGTGAAGCACAAATATGCATGTGCATGCAGCACGAAACTGTAAATAGCATGTTGAATGAAACAGAAAAATGGAATGTTAGATAACTGCAGTTCAGATATTCAGGAGTCTACTGTAAACATGTTTTTGGAAATTCACTGTTGTCCTGCTACACAACTTCATTTATACACTGCTACTTAATGTCTTCCCACAGCAATTTGTTTTCAACCTTTGTCAGGTATTTCACTGAAAAATGGAAAATGAGCATTCCAACAGTTTGTATATTTCTTCAAAGATGCCAAATTTTACTCCAAAATGAAACAAATCCAAGTTTTTGTCAAACAACACAGTGTAAAATCCCAGACTTTAATCTTCAATGGGTTTGTATTGTTAAGGGCACACTATGATTCATCTATGGAACTGTACAGGACATTATTCACTGACAAACTTTTTCTAAATCAGAGCTGTACTGCTAGAATTTAAGAACTGAATTACCCTTTTGCACCCATCCACAAATTTTACAAAAATCTAGGGACCACCTCAAAATTCTAGGCAGCAGAAGGGTGATACAAACCAAGTTCCCAGCAGAAGGGTGAAATGAAGCAAGTTCCATACTGATAAACCACAAATATTAGGTACCACCCTACAAAATTTAGTCACCTGAGGTGACCTGGCATCCAGCACTTGTGCACCAATGCCCTTCCATGCACAACCTCCAAGACTTGAAAATGCTATCTGATGAAACTGGCCTGGTTATATATACAAAAATTTTCACCCCTTTTATATGGAGGTTTAACTTTTGAATATCCAAGTACATCTGGAAATATCAGGGAAGCTTTGTTCCTTCACTGACTGATGACAGGGATAGCTTAAAGGGACAATTTATTCTCCCATACTACCCTTCTCTCCCCTTGTAAGTCATACAGTAATTTACAACAGCCTACAGAACATCAAATGGTAGAATCAGTTTTCAATGTAATTACTTTATGCATGGGTCTATAAATGTTCCAAAAATACAGGAACCAGATCCAAATTCTAGGTGCCAGAAGGGACATGAACCAAGATCCATATAGAGGACTCAATTTTGGAATGACCTCTGGAACTCATTGTTTCTACTCAGTGCATGTGAAATGATACAATTTTGTGAATGTAAGGGAAAAACTGCAATAATTATGCTGAAAATATCAGGTGCCAACATATAATATTGTCACCTGCATGACTAGGTATCCTGCATTTGTGCACCTCCCAACCTTATGTCTGATTGGAAACACTCAGTACTTTTCATCAGTGAGAGAGGGGGTGGGGGAACTAAAACTAAAGTAGGAGTTGCTAACATTGTGCTTTGAAGCTGCACGTGCACATGGAGTTTGCAGGCAACTGCAGCAGCAGCCAATGGGGAAGAGAAAGGAGGTGAAAAAGAGAGCAGCTGACATTATTACAGTCTTCCCCTTCTCACCCTTGATCCTTACAGTACTACCATCATTCTGAGCACATTCTACGGTACTTCACATGCCATACTCTGTTTGAGCTTCAAGTTTACATCAAATAAAAAATGCTTGACTTTTCAATTAAATACTACTGCAGGAGTTGGTAACATTAAACAAGTATGCTATTAGGGGCCCACACATCTACCAACCTACAAATGCCATGAAGACACATCCAATCAAGGAGCAGAAGTGAGATGATGATGAATAACAGAACCCCTAACCCACCCACCCCACAAATTTAGTACCAAGTTTAAAGAAAGAGTAGAGCTATACCTCTACTCCACCTCTGTGCCTCCATGGCAGGTTATAGGGTAAACTTTACCTTCGCTTGCCTTTTACCTAAACTACCTGTATTAAACAGTACAAACAAAACCCAAAGAAACTGAGATGACGATGAATAACACAACCTCTAATATAACCTACCTATATGAAAAATTTCACGTTGTATGTAGGGGTAATTGACTTACTTATGAGAATATAGTGCATATGTTGGTTTCAACGACCTATATGAAACTGGCAAAACCGAAACCTAAAATAACGGCAGCAATGATGTTAACAGTGGTTTTATACAGTAACTGACTAATAAAGTATGTGACTGTGAATTTAATTATTCCTGACAGAATTGGAAAGTCGTCGCGTTTGTGGGTTCTGTAGCCTGTCTTATGACAGGTCCGTAGCCTCTTCCAAAGCGAGTTCTCCATTGTGTGCGATCCAGAGCTTCCTCTTTCAATTTCCAGTATTTTTGTCCTTATAATGGCGTGGTGTCTCCCCTAGAAACACCCCCCCCTGGAGATCTGAAAGGGGGAGTAGTTTACCTCCGGAATGTTTTGTCTCCAGAGGAAGCATCTCGCATGTCTCTGTTTCTGGAAGAGACTATCCAGGAAAAGTAATAATGTGGTAGTTTTTCCATTTGCTTTCCACATTGCAGTATAGCAGCCGTTCAGACCACTCTGGTCACGCCTGTTGCTACACGATCATGAACCATCTCGAGCATCATTTGCTCTGTGCTTCAAGTCGCTACTGATGTCGCTGCTTCCGGCATCAGGGGAGTTTTTGTTGGATTTCCCATCTCCTAGGCATCTCTCTTTGTCTGGTTCCTACCCTCTTGATCTGTCCGGCTTGGGAGACCCTACTGGTAGCAATGCTACCGCCGGCTTAGTCCTCAGGGTCACTGGAACTCACAAGCCCCTCTACCACAGCAAGGTGGAGATACCAACAAAGGAGTTTTGTATACATGTGGGCCCCTAACAGCGGAGGTATGAGGGTAACATTATGATCAGTATGCCATGTTCGATTACTGCAGAATATGGCAAGACTTGTCACCAATTAAACCCTTAAACACAAAAACACTTTTATTGCGTTTTTATTCACGAAAGAATAGGCACTTAAGTAACTTTCCCACCGTTTGGCCTAAAACTTTTACATGATGCAGAATAACCTTTCCGCAAACATTTACATCCATCTCACCAATACTATTACTTCAATGTCACAATATCAACAATACTATTACGAACGTACTTTCACAACTGTACTAATACCAACTAGCTTTTACTGTATTCCTTGTGTGCGAGAATACAATTTCGATTACACAAACGGCCATGACTGATGTTGGGCTTCAACCCAGCTTCTTGGACCTGGCCTACGCTAGTTAAAGAAAATTATGTTTTACCTGTCATTGAGTTGGTCTTCACTTCCTGGGAGGGGATGAACTACAAAATGTATCGAAGACATTTCCTTCAAAATATTACAGAACAAAAAATGACCGAGACACAATAATTGCCTACACAATCTTCGCCATGTTTTACAGATTGGACAACGAAGGCTTGTACTGTGCTGCCGTCTAGAATGAACAAGCGCAAACAGGCACTTTGATCTGTGGCTCAAGAGCTCATGGAGCAGAGGAGTTCTTCTGCATGAGCTGTTCGGTGATGTCAGAATAATCCGTGATAGCAGGGCTGCATGTTAGTTTTGCCTTCTGGTAGTTTGTGTGTGTGGCAACTGGGTGAATGGCAATGTCATCTAGGTCTAATTATGTCGGAAGAGAAATGAACAGTCGGTTGACCGAGTATTAGTTTGTTTCACCTACCGAATTCGAATGCAATACAGATACATTCACCTCTCTTAAACTGCTCACAGTTACCCTTGTATATTTAAGGTTCCTGTAAAAGTGAATGCAGCTTGTGATGGGAAAGGTTCCCTTTGTCGCTTTTTTAGTACTGTCATGCAATGGATACTAATAGTTACGTTGTGTTCCATTCAGGATTTGACATGGAGGCTCCAGAAGTTTGTGAGGAATCAGAGTCGTCAAAATCAATCGACAGAGTATTAGAGAGGAATAGAGCAGTTATATCGGTCATTCCAACTTCGCCAATTCCTGAATTCAAATCAGCATGGAAAAGAGAGGTGGTAAAAAGAAACCGAGGACTCAGAGTACGGAAACAACGATGTGTCCGCAGTCAGTCATTACCATCTCGTCAATTGAACAAATACTCCGCTGGTGAAATCCGGCGTATACGTGAGCGTCTGCTGAGAACACAGAGGCACCCTGAGCCTGGACGTGTTAGACAGTTCACTCGTACCCAGAAACTTGCACTAACGTCTCTTGCCCTTGTTGATTTCATCAGTTTCTGCTCCATGTCCATTATGGCACCATTCTTCCCAAGACAGGTGTGTTATGTTTGAAGTTTTCATTGATCATTGACATGTCTTCCTTTGTGGAGACATTGTATATGTGTTCTGTTTCAAACTGTAATTGTGTCTTTAGATGGAGAATTTTTGCGTAACAGGTTCTGGGAAGAGTCAGTTACACATACTTAAAAAAACTACAAGTATTAAAAATCACTTACAAGCATGATATTAGTGGACACACACACACAAATATATATATATGAGGATAGGAGTGGCAGTTTCTTTAAAATTTGCTTCTGACCATATAAAATATAGCAGTCTTATAATGTGAGCATGTGATGTTCTTCTTCTCCATACAGAACATGGCATTATTGTGATGACCCACCAGCTACTGAGAGTGTTAAATAAACTATCAAAGTAAAATAAATTCCAATTGAACACACAGTATCTCCCTTCTTACTGTACAGGCTTCCTGTTCTACAAATCTTATGTCTGTATGTGTAATTCATTTCATGATGCTGTCATTAAAACCAGACTATATAGCATAAAATGACTGGATGGCAATGAATAATGGGTTGAAACTGATATGGAAGGAGGCAGTCAGGGGGGGGGGGGGTGAGGAGGTGCTTAATTTAAGGTATTATCCATGCAAAACTGAGGGAAACAACAAAATCCTCAGTATAGTTTGTGTCCAGGTTGAGGTTCAGATTGGGCACCTCCTCACTACAAATTAGAACTGTTAGTGCTGGAGCCAACTTACTCAGTATCTTGTCTTGTTAATGTTTTATTTACATGATGTAAGTTTATAATCCAACAACAACGCAATTTAGCTGATTGTTTAGCATGCTGAGATGCAGAATAGATGGTCAGGGAATGAAATCTTATGTAAGTTTTTTTTTTGTTGGCATTTGTGAATGTCATACAGTCTGTCATTGTCTGGAGAAGAATTTGCTACTGAACTACAGAATTCTTGTGAAATTTGTCACATATATCGTAAGTGTTCTGATGCATCATGATGTTTTAAGTATTGAGTTATGAACAATACTTTACACTTGATTTGTAGGTACAATTATAGCTTATCTTCAGATCGAACTCATAAAGTTTTTCCTTGAGTGTGTAGTGTAGCAGGTAACATTTCTCCTACTATATAATGAAAGAGAGTGAGGTGTGACCTGCAATGGCGCATACCCTTGGTCAGTTCAACGCAAGGTTAACCCTACATGCTCCTTTCCCCTTGCTCTTGCTGTTTTGCCATGTTTACTGGGGAAACATGGTGGTTGCATTAGGCAGTAAGTACATTTGTAGCCATCATCTCCACTGGATGTATATTCAGATACTTAGAATACATCATTTGGAGCCCATAACAACTACTTGCAATATGTATAATTGTAAGGCCCTGCCACTGACGTGTTGCCTTGATCACATAAAGGCTGATTACAGATAAAGTGAAAACACAAAATAAACAATGCAAATAAAAATGGAAGTGAGTCTAATCATACACATAAACAAAGAAAAAAGTCAGGGAAGCAACCACCATTGAGTGATGGTTTTGGTTTAGTGCCACAAATTATTTCAGATACCATCCAAGATGTAATTTAATAGTTTCAACCCACCTGCCAGAAAAAGCTGTACATCTCTGTCCAGAAGACCAACACACCAGACCCTCTCCCACTATACATACAGCCAACTCCTCAAGCCTGTATGCTTTTCAGTGCAAACCATGGAATCAGAATGAGACCAGTGTTCAGGATGGTCCTTCATGTCTGCATGCTGATCCTGAGGGGAAGGAATGAAAACCAATTGAAGCAGGAGGAAAGAGGAGGGGGAAGGAGGAAAAGGTACCAGGTGTTTCCGCTAGAGCTCCGAGACAGACAAACCTCAGCTGAGATACTTGGCCCAAGATTTTAATAGGGGGTTTTTTTTTTATTTTTGCAGGCTTCTCAAAAGGGGATGTCAGAGACAGTATCTGGCCTGGTGTTCAGTTTTTATGCACTAGTCATGTTTGTTTCATCACCTTTATTTGGAAAAATTGTAAGTGATACCAAAGCTGCTTGAAACTTAATAACATTAATTTATAGGAACACTGAACTACAAATGTAAATTTTAATTGCAGTGCCCTATTCTAACTTTTACAGCTACCACGTGTTGGAGCGAAGTTTCTCTTTATGTCAGGCATGTTTGTGGCTGGAAGTTGCAACTTATTGTTTGGGTGAGTACAGTGCAGTTTTGCTGCTAATGGTGATGATGATCATTCAATTCAGGTTTATGTACGTGCTGACTCAACAGCCCAAGGGCCAATTACAGAAACAGCACAAACTACATATAATATACACAAGTAACACCTGAAAAGGAAACAATAAGAGACTGAAAAAATGAAGTGACAAAATACAGTTATTCTAGACAAAACATACTAAGTATTAAGTGGATATTACAAAAAAATACAAAATATTAAAAAGACAGAGGAACTTGCAAGAGTTGAGGATAATACCTTGAAAGCTATATAAAGAATAGAAGGAATTAATAAACAGAGAGAATAGACAACAGTTAATAGTATGAACCATGTGACAAGTAGTAGGTATACAACAAATTTGATGATGATAATGATAATAATAATAATAATAATAATATAAACATCAAGGGACTAAAAAAATTGCCATATTAGACACTGCACACATACTTCGTAAAGAAGTAATGTAAAAGTACAAAATGTTTATCATGGGAAATACCATTACATGTACCATAAATTGTAACTAAAGAATAGCCAAAACATTTAAATAAGCAAGTTCATCATCAACAAATTGTACTAGTTTTTAAATATAAAGTACTCATACAAGTTTTGGCCACTGTCTGCAGCCATCTTCAAGGAGTATCAGTACTTAAGGACATATAAAGCATTAATGTAAAGGTCAAATGTCGGTATGCAACATTATATACCTTAGAAACATGGTTTGTTTCAGGTACATAATTGTAAATACCCTGCACAGAGGTGATTAATAATAATAATAATATAATAATAATAATAATAATAATAATAATAATAGAGCCTTACTGGAAGTCACTGTGAGGAGAAAAAGTACAGCATAATGAAAGAGCAAAATGGATAAGAAGAGAAGAGAGCAGGAAAATCAGTAATATGAATAAGAACTATGGAAACCACTTCATTTTTGTTAAAAGCTCACAATTGGAAATCTCCTGGAAGTAATCAAATACAAAATTACTGGCTTAAAGTATTCCCAGCTGCCCACAGGCATATTACAAAAAACTTCAACACAATAATGGAGGAACCAGAGAAGATACCTGACTGGATAACCACAGGAATAACTTATTTGCTGCCGAAATCAAGAGACAGCAAGGCTGTCAGAAACTACCGACCAATTACGTGCTTAACAACCATGTACAAGACCATAACAGGAATAATAGCTAGAAGAATCTCCATACCTCTGGAAGAGCAGGACTTATTACTAGCTGAGCAAAAAGGATGTCACCCTGGAAGTAAAGGGTGCAAGGATCAAGTAATGATATCAAAAGCAATATATGAGGACTGCAAGAGGAGGAAAAATAATTTAAGCAGAGCCTGGATTGATTACCAGAAAGCATTTGACAGCATTCCACATAGCTGGGTAGAAAAGTCAATAGAATTTGTAGGAGTAAACAGTAAAATTGTCAGATTTTGCAAATTATCAATGGAGAAATGGAACACAATGCTTCAGCTGAAAACAAAGCAGAAAGTAATGCAGTCACAACCCATTCAGATACGAAGAGAAATATTCCAGGGGGACTCTGTCTCGCCATTACTGTTCTGTAGAGCACTTATCCCACACTTATAACATACAAGCTGAACAGAGCTGATAGTGGATATCAAGTACATGGAGCTGAGAAGAAAATAAGTCACTTACTGTATATGGATGACTTGAAACTGCTAAGTAGAAGTGAGGAAGATTTAGAGAATGAAATAAAAATTGTGAAAGCAATTAGCAAAGACATTAGTATGAACTTTGGAGTAGAAAAATGTGCAAACATTTATTTAAAAAGAGGGAGGGTCCAGAGAAAAACGTACATAGAAAGCACATTTGAGAAGGACATTAAAGAACTGGACCCGAGAAAAGCATATAAATATTTAGGGATAGAAGAGAGCCGTGACATAGAGCATAAAAATGAGAAAGAAAAGTTGAAGAAGTAATACTTGAGGAGATTGAGATTAGTCTTGGACACAGAATTAAGTGCAAAGAATAAAATACAAGCAATTGGAGCATTGGCAGTACCAGTACTTAGGTATAGTTTTGGAATTATTAATTGGTGCCATGAAGAACTGCGAAAACTGGATAGGAAGACAAGAAAACTGCTAACCGTCCATGGACAGCATCACCCAAAGGCAGATGTAGATCACTTGAATGTTCCCAGAAAACAAGGAGGAACGGGATTGTTGCAGTTAGAAGAAGCCTTCATTCATTCATTCTGTAGTCTGTCTTACGACAGGTCCGTAGCCTCTTCCAAAGCAAGTTCTCCATTGAGTGCGATCTAGTGCTTCCTCTTTCAATTTCCAGTATCTTCTCTTTTCCTTAAGGTCATCCAGTAGCTGCTTACGTCTTCTCCCTCGTTTTACCGTCATTTCTATCCTTCCTTCCTTCTAACTTTCCTTCAATCACGTGTTTCAGAAGGCAGTTTCTACGCAAGATGTGACCAATCCAGTTAGCTTTTCTTCTTTTTATTGTATGTAGGATATTCCTCTCCTCTTTGACTCTGTGTAATACTTCTTCATTTCTCACGCGATCAGTCCAACTGATATTCTCCATTCTTCTCCAGCACCACATTTCAAAACTTTCCAGATACTTCTGATCCATTTTCCGAAGTGTCCACGCTTCAGCACCATACAAAGCTATGCTCCAAATGTAGCACTTTACTAGTTTCTTCCTTAAATTTAAGTCCAGTTGAAACAATTTAAAATCTCTGAAATTTCGATTTGGCACACAAAGGCTGACAGTTTCCAAAAGGTTAGGGCAAAATTTTGAACCATTGTAAGCATTAAGTAAAAAAAGGGTGTCTTAAGTGGCACCTACGATCACTTAAAGTATGAAATTTCAAGTAAGTTAAAACATTAGCATAACTGTAGGGTAAGTGACTGAAAAAACGACGGTGACAAAGAGATACAAAGTTCTGCTGAATGCGCTCAAGCTTACAGGCATCAGTAGAAGTAATGGAATTCCATGCAACAGAGGCATTTTCTAACTTAGGCCTATCTGATATGCAATATAGCATCAAGAGGCTCTGCAGAGAGGAAACGGCAAAGTTACTGACCTAATTAACCCCAGCAACCTAATTGTTTGAGAGAAAATATAATCCACGTGACTGTGAAAGTGCAGTTTGGAGTCAATTAGCACTCCCAGATCTTTGATGCATTCAGTTCAAGTAATCAAGGATTCACATAATTTGTAATACAAAAGGAGCAAGTTAGTTTTCCTGGAAAAGGAGATAACTCTAGTCTTGTTGATGTTGAGCTTCATAAAATTAGAGATGCACCATCCACGAGCACAATTTATATCAGTCATTAGTAACAGACTGTCACGAGGGGACTTTACTTCACGAAAGATTTTGATGTCATCCGCAAAGAGAAGGCAATTTGAATACTTGACCACACCACACAGTTTGTTGATAAAAATGTTGAAAAGGAGTGGTCCCAGAACAGATCCTTGTGGCACACCAGATAACACTTCATGTGGCAAAGAAAGCACTCCACAGTAACGGACATAAAATGTTCTGCTGGTCAAGTAACTACGGAACCAGCTAACGTAACCGGCAGACAGTCCAAAGTCACTTAATTTTCGAAGTAGCATCTCATGCGGAACTAGATCAAACGCGTTGCTGAAGTCAAAATTACTGGAATTGACCTGTCTCTGGGAATAAACCAGCGGAGCAATAGAGTCTAGATAGGCAACAAGATTTGGATTTCATAAAGCCGTGCTGCGAGGGATTAAGTTTGGACTTAAAATAGTGAGAAACCTCTTCGTGGATGACGAATTCAAATATTTTAGAAAATGTATTAAGTATAGAAATAGTTATAATAATAATAATAATAATAATATAATCAGTAGGGGTGGAATAATAATAATTTTGTTATAAGCAAAACAAACCTACAGGGTTAAATTTGTTGTACATACAAATTTTAGACTAATCCAGTAGGCAGGTTTACATTTTAGCAGTTTTCTGCATCTTAACCAGAATTTATCACCATGGTAGGTTGTTCACACTTCTCCTGAATTAACTCTTCAGCGCTGTATTACAAGGTACATCACCCAGTACTCCCTCACAGTCCTCGACATTTCACCAACTGCACTGTGTTATCCACATTCCTGAATTAAAGTATGACTGCCAGACCTGTAGGACTGTGAAATTTAAAATCTCCTTTTTCTTAATTCTGAATGATTATTATATGTGTACTGAATGACTTTAATTTTCATTATTTTTTCAACAGAACGTCAGTTATCAAAATAAAAGACTTAACAGGAAAAAATAAATTGATTTTGGCAGCAGTTTCATATGTTGCAAATACAAGCATATTGTTGTGAAAGTATTAACACTGGTGTTACCCGTTTTTTCCCTTGTGTTTTGTTAAAATGTTTATCTTATCATAAATGTTTCAAGTAAATACTGTCAAACTTCATCATCTACAATTTTTTGACAATGAGGCCATTTCTGAGAAAAGCAAAGTTTAATTGCAGCTGCATGGACTCAGAAGCAATGCTTCCCATACAGAAGCTACAGTCTGTGTGCATGCTGACCTGTACCTTTCTACCTCATACTATACTATACATATATTTATAGTGGGAACAGCGCAGAGAACCATGGAGACGGGATGGGTAATGTAATGTGGATCATCAGGAAACCAGTTTTGTTAATATGGATTGCAATGACGTGGCCGAGAGACAGGTGTCCTGATGCACCTTTGTATTAGTGTTGTTGGGCTTAAGAATTCTAATATCAGAAACTTAGTTTCAGATTTAGTGTCATGATTTTGAGTTACAGGTTTAGTCATTAACTTAATACTGATCATGTGTTTTAAATTCATTCTGCAAGGATCAGATATACTCAGCAGGCACAAAACAGAGCAGAATTTTTAAATAAAATATATTTTTTTATCACAGCGCCAGTCGTCCAACTTGTCCCACATAAATATGGTTGGTTTAGCTCAAGGTTGGGTTAATACTGGCCATCATGTATAAAACATATTGTATCATCACTCTGTCATTCTTTCCATTACTTTAACTGTATAAATGTGGAACAGCTTTTTGAAAAGGTATTTATAATATTTTTTTAAATAGTAATAGAGAATACAGTCCAACACAACTGTTTTATTATAAAAACAATAAATGTTGTGTTCACAAAAGTGTTACATGTTTCGACATGATCAGGTCATCATCAGGTTTATAAAAATATATGAAATGAGACTAGTTTTGTAAGCCTGATGATGACCTGATCAGGTCAAAACATGTAGCACTTTTAAAAAAACGAAATTTATTGTCTTTGTAACAAAATTGTTTTATTGGACTATATAAACACAGTGGGATGTGTTCCATTAAGAATCTTATTTTGTCCTGTAGGATGCTGGCATATATTGAGAACTTCCCAACATTTACAGCATATTGCTTCATGGTCCGTGGGATGGAAGCACTGGGAGCAAGTGCATATGCCACAGCCAGTTATGTGTTTGTGGTTGATATCTTCCCTGAGAACATTGGATCTGTTCTTGTAAGCATCTTTGTCATCTCAGTACAGACACACCTCTACTTATGCCATAGCCAGGTTCCTGAAGGTCTAGTGCAAGTCAAATTTTGCGCATGTCAGAACTGAGTTTATGGTCACCTATGCATGCTGTATAAATAAATAAATACACACCATATTTCTGGCCTTACAAGATCTTACATGTGCTAAGGCACACCCTATAATTAGTAAGGTATTTTTGTGGATTTAATTACCTACACTTCTTTCTGGTATTCACTCATTCAACCAACGAAATGCACTATTATAAATATTTTTTCACTGTACCCTACACATGTTTCAGCCTTAATTTGGCCATCATCAGGGGTAACTTTGCTAAATACACTTCACTTATCCCCATCTATTTGGTATTGTTATTCAACTGTTTTGTCAGTGTTACACTTTACACTGGAAGTCACAAGCACTGCACTTTTTGTACGGTGTTGTCATTACTATCTATAGAGATCTCGTCGAAGGCTATTAAAACCTGTTACCAAATTATTTAAACTGTTAAAACCCTTGGTTATGTTTATATTGCAGTCCGTATTCTGTTGTAGTGTTGACTCGTTGCATAGGTGCGGATGACGGTCCTCGAGTTTTTTACGGTGTATATAACTTGCTTGGCTGTGGGTGACTGTCACTCACAGCCAAGCAACCAGACAACACAACTACAGGACACAGACTCCTTTAAAAAAGTGACCAGTTGCCAGCAGTTTTTAACAATTTTACAATTTTAACCTCTAAAAAACTGTTCGACGAGCTTCGACAGCATCGACAATTACAGTAGACATCGGCAACGCAGCGTCACACAACAGCTGTACTAGAATATACTACGGACATAATAGCAAGTTATATACACCGTAAAAAACTCGAGGACCGTCATCCGCACCTATGCAACGAGTCAACACTACAACAGAATACGGACTGCAATATAAACATAAACAAGGGTTTTAACAGTTTTAGCAGTTTAAATAATTTGGTAACAGGTTTTAATAGCCTTCAACGATCTCTATAGATAGTAACGACAACACCCTACAAAAAGGTCAGTGCTTGTGACTTCCAATGAAAGTGTAACACTGACAAAACAGTTGAATAACAATACCAAATAGACAGGGATAAGTGAAGTGTATTTAGCAAAGTTACCCCTGATGATGGCCAAATTAAGGCTGAAACGTGTAGGGTACAGTGAAAAAAATATTTATAGTAGTGCATTTCGTTGGTTGAATGAGTGCATATTAATACTAAAATGCACGGTGAACACAAAGTAAAACTTCTTTCTGGTGTTAAGCTGGAGGGTGATTTTTGGGGACATTTTTTAAGCAAAAACAAGAAATGTGTCCTGCGCACAGGGGGTTGTGTGTTGGTGGGTGTGCGCATGCCCATCTACATGTGTGTATACTGTACTGTACTGTTATCAGCCATCATAAACTTAGAAAATACAATGAAGAAGTGCATTCACCTAAGTGATAACAGCAGAAAAACTTCATTTACCTTAATCCTATTGATAGTGTTGTTGACTGAAGGCAACATACTTTTTTGTGATGGTGGTGGATGACAAAACTTAATTTGAAGATGAGGAATAAGAAGAGAGAGGCATCACATCATCAGGACTGACATCATCTGAATCAACAACGGTGATCAGTGGCGTAGAAACTGCAGAGGAGGTGGGATAGTATTTCTCCACCACCCTCACTTCACTGCACTTTCATTCCTGTAAGGAAGAATTTCACATGTATTTCAGAAATTTTATTATTTTAGCATTTCTTCTTATTATTTTTTGGAAAATCATGGTAGTCTGAAATTGCATAAATAGGGGTGTGTCTGTATGTATATTGGTTCAGTTTGATGTGTAATGTACACTGTACTGCTAGTGGTAGTTACAGTCCACCCTTGTGGCACAACTAGTTCTTGCTTGTGGTGGATTTTATGATGGCTGAAAGGCTAAATAACAGATCATTTTGTAAGTTTAACATGAGTTGCATAAAACAGAAACAACATAATTTGTAATAGTAGTATAAAAGCTACTGCTGATATTTCTGTTTACAGGGGATTCTTGAAACGTTTGTTGGCTTAGGAATGAGTATAGGACCTGCGCTTGGTGGCATTCTGTTCTCAGTAAGTTGAGCTGATGTTATTTCTTCCAGTCTTATTTCAACAAAGATTATATACCCATTCTCTGGCAGTAAACATGTACAGTAATTTAGTTTGGTCTTCTGTTCTTTTATGTATACTTTTTGTGATGTCATTTGTAATTTTGAAGAGAACATTTCCAAAGGTCATTTATAGGCTTTGTTCCAAATGTTATATCACCACTCTTTTCAGTACCGTATTTATCTCAGGAATTTAAAAGCAATCTGAAATTAATACATTGTTTTAAGTGGTTTCTTACTGTACAGAGAATGGCATTTATTACATAAGACTCTCGTAACCAAACACAGACATGCAACATCATTAAAAAATAATTAAATGTAATCTGAAATTAGTAAATTGTTGTAATTGGTTTCTTACTGTATAGAGACTGGTACTTATTATGTAACAAACTCGCATAACCAAACACAGACACTCAGCATCATTGGTACTGAATTCTTCCATTGTACTAATTCCATCTACCCTCCATTCTTGCAGCCTTTCTCAGTTGTAATGTCATCCTGTCTCCTTCTTGGTCTTTCAAATTACTACTTTCCAACAAGCTTCTCCGCCATAATATCAAAACTTTGTCTCTCCCTTCTGAGGTATGTGTCCTTGTAGTGTAATATCATAAATTACCACATACATAGTCCCCTAAGGCCCACATAGTTTTCAGAGGACTTGGTCTCCAGAACATTCAGAATTTATGTTCTTTCATGAAACCAGGAGCTTACATTTCACAACCACACAAAATAACTGACAGAATTATTTTATAAATTTTAACCTTTAAATGGCCTGCATTCGCATATGTAAACACACGTAAAATAGCACCTAGAAACTCATGTATTAGGCAACAAAGAAATTTGCTGCATTTTTAAGACATGGTACATAATCTGTGTTTCATTTTCCACAAAATGCCATTCATTTCATAATTGTATCTTTTTCTCTTCAAATAATACATTTTTCATAAACCATGCACTAAAATTTAAACACCAACCTGGTTGTTTAAAGGTTAATATTTAGTGTTTTAGAAAGTAAATAGTGTAAGAGTTATGAAACCTCGTTCGGGGGGGGGGATTCAGGCTTATGAGACCATCATGATGTGCATGTGTGAGCATGCGTGTGCACGCATGCACATGCTTATGCTGTCTGAAGGAGAAATATCTAACTTAATTCACTGGTGTAGTATAACACAAATCAGATTTAGGAAGGGCAAATGAGGGATAAAGGAGAAAGGAGATGAAGAAGGGATAAAAAAAAGATGTAAAAGAAAACATTGAAGTGCAGTGGACCTTTACACTAGTATAATATACATAATATAACACATTGTGGAATTAAAATGATAATTTTCTGTCATATCCACAGTTTGTAACAGGAAAAACCGACTTTCCGAACAATGTACCAAACAAATTGCTTTGAAATGAACCTCATTCAAAGGACACTGAACTCTTCATATTGTGGTAATGGAGGAAGTAGCACGCATTATTAAAAACTATGGAAAAATCCAAAAATCTGTAAATATCCTCTATCCATGCTAAATTCCACCCTGAAACTCAATTGCTACTTTCAAACAATGCTTTAAAGTTTTCTTCTAACTGGTCTGTCAGTATTCTGGAACTTCACTGAACTTATATTAATTACAATATAACTTACTTAATTAAATAAATAATCAAGTGAAACAGAATGTTCTTACTTGCATGGAACCAAACTACAATTATGCAAAATGCCTCATCTGCACTTATCATCAAATTCCATTTAATTCAAACCAGAACTAAACAAAAACTCACATGACATTGTAGCAAGTATAATAAATGAAATGAAGAATACAACCTCTTACCTTACAACACCAGGCAAGGACCCAAGTGTAGGCTAGCCCCAGCTGAATCTGTAATGTAGAAATGGAGATGTAAGACTGAATTTAAGTGAGGTGTTTGCGGGGCCATTCACAAAGACAGAGTGAGGGTCCCAGGCATATGCCAAATAGGAGCAAAGAGTTGATAAGGAAAGGGGATGAGGGGGGGGGGGGGGTGTTATGGTTGCACTGACATCACTTGTACCCTGATGAGGGAACATAAATTGTCGCAACACATCCCCGTCCCACCCAAAAATGGGACACCAGGTCCCATATTTCAACAGATTTACGCTTAATAAGAAGTCTGTTTTCTAACCATGTTGGATACCAAGGTTGCATGTTGTCTGTTGACCACAGAATTGCACCCTTGATTAGCCTTTTCCTGCAAACACCATGCAATATTAATTTCCTTGTAATGAAAGTGCATGCCAGTAGTTCCATTTTTACACTACTAAAACCTACTATCTAAGGGTGTCATGTATGAGGAAGTAACTCTCACCTCCCTTAAAACCAATACTACTAATGAGGTGCAGGTGGCCAGCATTTCTCTTTCATGTAATGAGTGCTGGCTGCTCCAGAGGGTCCTGTAGAGCATATCCTGTAACTGCACACAACCCAGATGAAGATGTTGCATACTGCTGTCGTGGCAGAGAAGTTGCTGTGCACTCTTAAATGGGATGAAGGGGAGGGAAAAGGGAAGACGAACACCTGAAACTCAATATAAAGCTTTAAAATTTCATGTAGAACATTCCACAAGAATGTGATAACTAAGGCAGAAACTCACCACCAGCTGAGAAACACACATGAAATTTAATAAGTAATGTAGTGTTCATATGTCATATGTGAGGTGAGTAATTACATGTTTAAAAAAATGCAGCTCCTTTCTTATTCAAACTGTTATCCTCTTACATTTACAACATACAAAAATTATGCTGAACCATGGTACAGAAGTGTTAATACAACTGTACCATACAAATACCGGGCCAAACTTAGCTTCTAGTAACTACATGTGAACTAATTACATAACAGCTGGAATGTAATGCTACTGAACTGTGCAATAATACCAGTAAATTGTTCCTTGTATACTCATGTCAGGCAGAATAAATTACAAGTTTTTTTGTAAAATCAAGAATCTGTAAGATTCACATATGGGACAAACACTGTAAATGAACAAAATGACTGTGTAATAAAATAAGGGATGAACTGGAACAAAGATGTCACTGTAGAACCATAAAATGTTCATACTTTTGACACTGCAGTATAATTCGGCATGGTTTTCCTAGATGTGAGAGGTCAACACCATTATTACATGCAGCAGTTGTGGACTTTGTCTGTCTTACAGTGACTGCATGACAAAGGCATGAGCACAAATCATTCCTCACCAGCTGGGAGCTAGTATAACAGAGACTGTATGCTCACATGTGGGGCAAAGATTGAACTGTGAGCCCAAGTAAATCTTCCACATGTCAAGTGAACATAATTATTTCTAGGAGCCAACAGTGAAGTGACCATAATTATGAGCTATATGCTAATGACTGATGGTGAAACATGCACAGAATGTCACCCCATTCTGTAAACAAACATTTTTAATGTTCACAGAAGATTGCACGGGTCTATAACACAATAAAGACCAATCATTCACCAATTATATGGCTCTGTAAACAGGCTGTCATACAGCTTTGAATACAACTTACACTGTTGCACATGTATCAAAATACAAACTTTCAAATGTTTCACATTCTGTTCATATTTTCTGTCTTTACTTTAGAAGTCTGTATTTTATTGCATCTCTTCATATTCTGGCAAGTTATCCTCAAATGTGGATAATCATCATCTTAACTGAGTGTGGGAGCTTCTGCCATCTGAAATAATATTTCTTGAAAATATTTTTGAAATATTGTCAGTTGTGCCTTGATTTGGCCATACTTTAGGACTAGTAAGCTTTTTTCATTCTTTCATCATTTTGACAAAAATAAGTAGCTGGAAAGTGACCTTTCAGCAAGTGTAAAGAATGAGTATAAAATAAGTGAGAATGCAGGAAGCTGACTAAGTATGCTTCTGACCTCTGCAATGTTAATTCACCAAATAAGATCTGATCCCATTTGACTTCACTGTGCTCTCATAATTGTAACATGTGGCTAAGCTACCCAGCCAGCACATGCTGCTAATAACCTGAACTCTGTCAAGGTAGGTCATCTGTGCCACACATCCAGATTCTGCAACTGCAGTGGAATTCATGAAGATCAGAAAGCTCAAGTGACAGTCATGTCACTCTTTTTGACTCTGAACTACACAGATTACATTCTAATATGTGTGAACACGGTTTATTGTGCAAAACAGTACGGTCACTGAGGTCTATGTGACTCAGAACAGAACTTGGTATACCTAACACATGAACAAACAAACAAAATTTTTAATGAATGTGTGATTGCTTCTGATTACTTCAGCTTCAGTTAACTGCTTTTCAACTGTTTTACTGGTTTACATTTGCTGTTAACTGTTCCTAAATTAATATACATTACTTATCTGTGAGATACATCTGATTAAAAGTATGGGGGCTGCCATGTATGTATAATGCTTGCTCGCTCCACAGCTGACTGCTTATTGTGTGACAACTTGTAGATGAGGTGACCAACTGTGACTACTGCTCATCACTGAGTCTCTATCATGTAATACTCCTATATGCCCAAATAAAAACAAAAAAGAATGACAAGTGCATGTACAGGCCCTGTCGTTTGCTGCTACTGTCAAGGCAAGAGCAATTTTAAAATCAGTGCTTTGTGAGGGTGAGCACTGCAAAGTGTCACTGATACATTATTGAAATAGATGTAATGGGTAGCATTTCAGATCGTTACAGGAAGCTCTACCAATTCCTAAGGGGTTCTAAACGTTGTGTAATTAATCTGCATGCTAGATAATCAAGTCTACTCTTCTAGGACTGCTCAGACCCTGAAGATGGAGGTGGTTCCTCCAAATTGTCAGTAACTATTTACCAGTCAAAATGAAGTCATAACCCAGAAGACTATTTTCTTTATTTTTAAGTCCTCATGAATGTATGTGGAATGTACTGCATTGCTTGTAAATCATACCTCCATATTATTTTCTTTTTATTTGTACATATGTGGAGTAGCTCATGGCGAATATTTTCTGTTACTGCTGAAGACACAAACTGTGTCGCAGTAATACTTTTCATATCATATTTTAGGTACTCACTATTTATACACTGCCCTTAATCAGGAATGAAGTGAAACCACAACTCCTTCACACCTGGACACACTTAAAAATTACAATGTATGTTCATCCTTTCACCATTATACATGACCTGCACATTCTTGCAGCTTTCCATACTACTATAGATTTTTTAAGCTTTTAAAAGTTAGTGACTTAGAATATATGCAATATAAAAATATGAATGGAAGATTGAAGAACAATAATAATTGTAACTGATGCAGTTTACAGTGAGGTTCACAGCATTTGCTAGGACAGACTGAAGAAAATAATGAAAAAATGTGGGTTGCAGTTTTATGTTCGAATTTTAAGTACAGATTTTGAATAATAACAGGGACTGTAACTACTGTGTTATACAAGAGTTGTGTCCTGATGGTCTTGTAACCTGCCTTCATTTCTAGTTGTTACAAACAGCTGTCTAGAAAGAGCTCTGGAATGTCAGTGAAAAACAGAGCAACCATTGGCAGATTCTATAACGCAGAGTAGTAGAATTATATGGAATGAATTACAGTTGTGACATGAGGTTTATATTAAAATATCTTTCTTGCGTTGCAGTTGTTTTGTCAGCTTGAAACTTTATTCAAGACAATTTTTGCAGTTCTTCCAATATATCTACAAACCTAAATATAATACTATATTAAACTGTAATATGACACTTTATGTAGGCCTGAAAGTCAGTCTTTCACTCAAAGGGGAAAACGTAAATTATGGTTGAAAAGTGAATGCTGAGAAGAATATTTGGACCTAACAGGGAGATAAAGTAACAGGAGGCTGGATAAAATTGCATAATTAGGATGTCCATGTTTTGTACCCTTCACCACCTTGGGGATGAAATGAGCAGGATATGAAATATTGGGGGAGGAGATAAGGAAGTCATATGCACAACTTGAATGGGAAAACCTGAGAGGAAGAAACTGTTTAGGAAACCCTGGCTTACAGATGACCTTAATATAAAATGGAGCTTAAGGAAATAGGGTGTGAAGGTAATGTATCTTCAGGTTCCATAAAATGCAGGGAATTTCTCAAACACTTGGTCCACTGCCAGCCTATCAAGAAGAATTCTTTGTGGGTTGAGTAAATAGTTCTTTTACTCTACAGGTGAAAGTATATAATTGTTTTGAGGTGGAAAAGTGGTAGCCAAATTTTATTTATGTGTATCAATTGCTGATGTTATGTAATATGATATTCAGTTGAATAATTTCGTGCTGTTACCAGCTGCACTTCATTCCCTTTAACAGCTCATCTTTAAAGCTTGTATTTTCTAGGTAGGAGGATTTGGACTACCCTTTTACACACTTGGGGTTCTCATGGTAACCATCGTGCCTGTCAACCTGTATTTGTTACCATCAGGGGATGGTGAGTTAATCTCTGTAGCCCATGTACTCTTCCCTAACCCCTGATAGAAATTAACTGCAATATTTTATGACAAGCCTGTTGTTTTATTCACTTACTGCTCATGTGTTGATTTATTTTTTACCAGCCTGTTAGGTAGGTTTCAAGCAGAAAAATCTCTTTAAAATCAATTATATAGGATGAGCAGTGAATTACTAGGGGCTATAATTTGTATTAATAATTCAACAGATTAATATACTTACATACCTATGAAAAATAATCTCTAGTTACAGAAATATGGATTTGTAAAGCAAGCTAAATAATTTTAATAATATAAATGGATCAGTTAGAAGACATTTTGTTCAATGTTCAATTAAGACTTCATAAACAGCAAAACCTTTCTGATGTTTGGATCTGAAATGTAGATTCTGAACATTAAGGACAGCAAGGGTCTGGAGGCACAGCTGAGATTCCTGAGATTAATTGCTGCACATGAGCCTGTATGTGCAGTGAAGCAGTTAATGAGTGGCTTGTGTAGCTAACATACTACAGGGCCCATGTGAAGGGGATAACAGACTGCCTAAGATACCAATACAATACAAATTTCTGAGAAAACGAATGTTGGGAGACCTGAAAGAATGAAGTCAGATGAGTGGTGAGACTCAGAACAAGCCATAAGGGCATGTCATTTCATATTGTTGCCTTTGCTTGCTTATAGCCTGCAACATGGAGAAGAAAACTGGGTCACTGCTCGAGTTGATACAGGTGCCCTCAGTGATCATGATAAGTCTTGTGATAGTGGTTATTTCCAATATATGGGGCTTTCTTGATCCAACTCTTGAACCGCACTTAAGAGAGGTAAGCATCAGTAGCGAATCCTTATACTGAGGTCAGGCCTAGTGGAAGGGTACATGATGCCTTCAAACTACCCTTGTGCTAGACATGACCACCAAATCAGGATTCACCACTGGTAAGCACATGTCTAATGAATGTTACTGCCACTAGATGGAAACCACAGGTGGACTCTAGCAAGTCTCACCATTCATGCAGACACATTCATATTTTCATAATTTATTGCTCAACACCTATGGTATGATATAAATAGTTTTATGATGTGACAATAATTCTTAGTTACTTCACTGCCATCTAGTGCACTGACAGTGATAACTTCCTCTTAATTATGACAGCATCAATGGACATTTATAAAATAACTTGTGATGATGGTATTCTGCTGCATGAAAATGTAAATACCATAAAGATAAATGCAGGAAATATATCATATGCCAGTAAGGGGGCTGGTCTAGTGATAAATGCAGTGAAAGGAAGTATATGTTCTTATCTCATCAGAACACAGCAAAATTGATATAAATATAAATCAGCGAATCAATTCTTCCAGAATGTGACAAAGTGCAAATATTATTGGGTAATTAGATTGAGGTGTATGAGATGAGGAACACTTACAGAATTTTAACTGCTGAACATAAATGGAAGAGAACATTTGGGAAACTAGGCATAATATTAAAGTGAAACATAAAGGAACCGTCTGTGAGTGTGTATGGACTGGTTTCAACTGACTCAGGATAGGGTCTCATGTCTGGGTGTTGTGAATACAGTAATTAATTTTCAGGTTATATAAAATGCAGGTGAGCAACTGTCATCTTATCAAGGACAGTGCTGCACATGGTCAGTCAGTCGGTTACAGTTCCAGTAAACACAGAACGCAGTAGAACAAACATAATTTAACACAGATTTGCACATGAATAATTAAACCCAAAACAAACTGTGCACGCCTGCTGCAAGATGTGTACAGTAAATATATGCTTTCTTTTCAGTTCCAGTTGAGTCCAGAACACATTGGCCTCATATTTCTCCTATTTTCTGCTCTATATGGAATATTCAGCCCAATATGGGGTTGCCTAGCTGATCGTTGTAACAATCCTTGGTCCATGATGGTATGGGGACTTCTCATCTGTACCGTTGGATTACTTCTGTTGGGTCCTTCACCTCTATTACCTTTCCTTACGAAGTAAGTGAATAAGAAGCCTGGACATCAGCATATAAAGCCTATAATTTAAGAACCCTGAAGGAGGCTTGAATTGAACAGTTTCTGTAAGTAGAATATCAAGTACTGGAAGTACTTTCTGTCTCCAAGGATCTAAGCATCCTGTTCCTGTATATTCTGTTACTTGTATGACCTTAAAATCAATCAGTGTGCCATAACACAGTCATATTCCTTCATTGGCTGAGCATTGAAACTTACTTTACATGAAGTTGTCCAGTACAACCACCTGACACGGCTAGCTCATGTCAACTTGGCTTCTGACCTTCAGGTGGTTATGTCTTAGGCAGGTATTGCCAGAAACTTGACTAGTTGATCAGTCTGCAGTGTTCTTGAATAACAGTAAAAACTGATTGTCTGCAATTTATAATGCTGACCATCACTGGATAAGAGACTGCTGTGCAGACATACCTAGGCTCTGGTTCTGCTATTCAGTCCTGGAACCTGAACCAACAATTAACCTTTAAATGACTAGGTTGGTCACACATTTCTTTAACCAACAAATGCACTTTTTATTTATCATACAATACAATTTTTACAGTAAAACTAGTCCAACATGTTTCGGATCCCTATTTTGGGACCATCATCAAGGACCCGTATCGTGAATCCCGCAAAATCACAAATCAACAAATAATGGCACATATTAAAAGTTCAAAAGGTAAAATGTAGGTTATCTCAGTTGTTTTTGTGGGTCCACTGTGTATCAGAAGTTGTGTTTACTTAAGGAAGGCTAGGACAATATAAAAACTAGGTTGGTATTTAAATTTTAGTGCATGGTTTATAAAAACCATATTATTTGAACAGGAAAAAGGTAAAATTATGAAATAAACGGCATTTGGTGGAAAATGAAATAAGTTATGTAGCATGTCTAAAAATTTGTGCCTAAAAGTTGGACATGAAAATTTGGCATTTAATACCCCCCTCAAAATTTAATGTCGAAAATAAGTGTGCATAAATTATGAGTAAATACAGTACACTTAACTGTTACCAGAGGTTATACTTTAAATATTTGCTAAATTTGTTAATGAGACCATTATCTGCAATAATAAATAAATTAATATGTTCTTGAATATTTTCAGCACAATTTGGTTGAACCTGGTTGCATTATCAATTCTTGGAATCTCGGTAGCACTTACACTCCTGCCGACATTCCAGGCTGTGTTAGAGTGTGCAATGTAAGTAAAACATGTCGGGGATAAAAAAAATTGTGATAATGGCTTTCATAGAGCTCTTAAGTACAAATTTTGTTCTCGAAAATTGTAAAGTGAGAGACACAGTGTGTGCATGTATGCCTGTTCATGTGTTTCACAAAGGTATTGTCATTTGTAACTGTTAATTCTGAAATTAATATCTCTTGTATTTCTGTTCATTATCTAGTGAAGGAGGATGTGGTGATGATTTATCAACGTACAGCTTAGTAGCTGGAGTTTGGTCATGCATGTATTCATTAGGGTAAGTGTAATTTATGAACACTTCAGTTAGACTTGAATCCATGTCAAACATGATAAGCTGATAACATACTGTTGTTGCAGGGAAGTGATAGGACCATCAGTAGGTGGAGTGTTATTAGAATACTATGGCTTTCCAATTTGTTCCACTGTCATGGCCTGTGTTACATTTGTGTTGGTAAGTTCTTCATTCATTACTTATTTCTAGTAACAGAACAGTACAGAGTGAAGCACTGGTGGTACTTCTGAGTTATTTACAAGTGATCCATTAATTCTGTTGCTAGTATAAACAGGAAACAAAACTTCACATGGAAAATGTGTGGGAAAAGAAAGGGAGGACAGAAGGAAGGCATGTTCCATTCATCCCCATGACTGTGCCAGAGACTGTGTTATTAGTAGTTTGTAGACATTCTCTGTTGTAAAACCCCAGAACAAAAAGGCTAGTGGTGACAGGCCAACGTCTAAAATATTGTGGCTTACTCAGATACAGTTGTATTATTGTGTTATTACAGGCATTGGTGACATTGGTATTCTTTGTGATGAAAGAGACTACGAGTCAGAGCCATGGTGAAGAGAGCACTACTGACAGTGGTATTAGTGAGCCTACAGGTTCCTGGGATCATGAGACGGGGAGGGAAGAAGATGACATGATCGGTTCCGAATGTCGAGAAGATAGTCCCCTGCTGACGAGTGGAGGCCCTGATCATGGTCTCTATACCAGGGAAAAGGTTGAGTATTATGAGACCCTTGCCCATGAGGAGGAAGACAATGACCCAGACACATTGGTAGATGTGAGAAGGACTATAGCCATTACTGGAGGTGGAGCCTGTGAAATTTAAGTTTCAGATGAGTTATAAAAACATCAGTA
Organism: Reticulitermes speratus; assembly: GCA_021186555.1. Taxonomy (NCBI): domain Eukaryota; kingdom Metazoa; phylum Arthropoda; class Insecta; order Blattodea; family Rhinotermitidae; genus Reticulitermes; species Reticulitermes speratus. The sequence goes on from JAJKFL010000004.1 coordinate 25,352,702, forward strand.
TATTCAGTAGAGTATCTTATAATACTCATACCTTCACTAATAGTAGTCCCATTGATACTGCCTAAAATGAAACCACACACACACACTTGTGGGGAGTGATAAAGTTTGTAAAGGCTGTCCATGTTGAAATCGTTTTGTTTCTCTGTTGCTGGCAGCCTGTCTTTTGATGTGATGTTCTTGTGAAAGCTACAGCTGTATTTATCATAAACATCTGATTAAATGTTAGGACTTGAATTGTAAGCAGAGAGTAGCACACAGCTGTTGAGTGCAAGAGATAAAAATATGCTAGAGCCTGTTCATATAACTTTGATGGTACAGATATTTGACAAGACAACTTTGTACACTGACATTTGTAAAAATTTTCACACTTAATAGAAACATATAAAGTAAGCTGGCCAAAGTGTAATATTTGTGACTTGTGTTCAGGAGGTTCACAGTTCGAATCTCAGCTGGAACACCAACTATCCTGCCTTAGTTTTTTTTTGTGTGGTTTTCCTTAGTCTCTTCAGGCAAGTGCAGGGATAGTACTTTAAATTAGGCCATGGTCACATACTTCAATATTCACTGTTGTCCAGTCAATAGTGAATTACTGAATGTCATCAAATAAACCATAAATAAATAGGTTCATTTTTGGGGTGCAAATAGTAACCTACGTGCTAGTTATAACCAGGCATTAGCAGAGACACTACAAATAAATACAATTATAAATAAACATGAACAATAATTTTAGACTGTGTGACCAAAACTTGGAATTAAATTTGGTGAACCTGAAGCCAGATTAGACTGACAGTTCTCAGCCATGAAGATGGTGGTTATAGATATAAAAACAAAGGTTACATTGATGGAGTGTTTCTGTGGTGATAGAGAAAGAAGACTGAAATCAGTTATACTGATTGAGAGATCTCACTAACAAAGCAGTAGAAACTGTATGTTTGTAAGAACTTATTTGGCTCCATCTGAGGAGTATAATATAATCCTAATATTTACTGCATGTAATTAAAAATCGTCACATGTAGAGAGTCTCATGCTTTCAGCCTAGAAAGCTCAGAGACAAAAGAGTCTTATAAAATAATCTTAGTTCTAAAATGATATCAATTTTTAGCAGTAACAGTATGCACTTTATATTTGTAGATGTATCTGATACCTAATAGTTACATTACTGGTATTAATAACTAAGAATTTAGATAGAATATTCTAAACTCTTGACTGCAGATCTTGAAGGATTATGACCCACAGTAAATGAAATCTGGAGTGGGCTCCACTTGACTTTCTCATGCCTTGCTGTAGGTACAGCAAACAGGAATACTGGGAACCCCAAAATTTGCATTTCAGTGCAAATCAATTTTGTTTATTTTATGTGATTAGAGTTGATTGATTGAAGTGGTGGAGCTGACTGACCCTTGTGCCCCGACCATTTTATGGTCTACTATGCATCTCTGTTGTCAAATTATCCCTGCAGCAGTATTTAAATATCCCACATAACAAAGGTTAATTACATTGGTTGTGCAATATCAACTCTCTGTTAATGTTGGATACGCAGATAACACATGGAAGAATTGAAGTTTAATGGGACATAAACTATCATAGTAGGATTGCAGTCCCCACATTATCTGTTTAACTCATTTTACTTAATCCGTGTTCTGTACACTGATACAAGAGGTCAGCCAGTGCCCATGTTAACCTGCATGACAGCTCAATTTAAACATTATGAAATGTGTGATAATTGTTACATAGATAAGTGCAGTATACATAGTTGTTTAAAATATAACCAATAAGGAAAGGCTGTTACTATTTATAATGAATTCAGTGATATTCTTCTAAAGATATTAGATGTCTTGGTAGCTATATTCCAATTAAAAACCCCTTTTTGAATATTGTGAATAATGCAGTAGTTAGTTTTGCAGCCAGTACATGAAACTATTTGCTTTTAATTTGAATGAAAAATGTAGAGATTTTTTACAAACTTTTTTATTTTGTGACCACCTTACCATGAAGATTGAAAACATGCCAACTGCCATCCGAAATGTTTTTTTTGAAGTGCTTTTCCATTACATGCCTCTGCCTCTCCTTCCAGATAGCCTCACATCCTGGCTCATCCCCAGTCATCTAACATTTGACTTGGTGCTTAATGAATAATTTATCTTTTAAAAAGAAAGGAGATATAGCTGTGCAACTGAAACAGATGGCAAGAAATAATATTTTTATAAGTCACACAGATAATCACAGCATTCATATAATTAGACCATGGTTTGATTCCCAGCAGGGGCAGGGACTTTTCTCTTTGCCATCACACCCAGACTGGCTGTGGAGTACTAGGTCTCTTTCCCCAGGAGTGAAAGCAGCCCAATATTGAAGCTGACCCTTCACCTCAATGGAGGGCTGAGGGTATGAATGTGTACATCTACCCCTCCAATCTTCCATGTGTGTTTGTGATGTGCCTAGCAACATGCAATTTAGATGAGCTGGAGTAGAGGTAGTTTCACTCATTCCTAACCTAAAAACAAATGGGTGTGAGTGGTCAGTTCCATGCTCCGACCATTTTAACCCTGAGGAAAGAGACCCCAGTACTTACTGGAAGGGAGCTACGTCAATCCCAGATTTATTCCGGGCATGGTGTCGAAGAGAAAAATCTTTGTCCATTTCTACAATCAAATCCTGATTTCTCAGTCAATACCTAGTCACTTTACTGAGTGGGTTATCCAAGCTCCTCAAGGTTTTTGCAACACAATATTTTATAACTGTCAGAATAAATGTTTATGTATGAAGGTATTATTACTTGCCTGATGCACTTCAATCCAATGGGATCATTCTCAGGGGCATTGCACTGTAGCTCAAGATATTAAAGATTCATCATGTATAATTATTATTAAATTTCATGAATGTGATTAAAATCGAGTTATTTAATACATTAAAAATGATTAATAGACTGTTGTATGTAAAGCGCCCAAAAATGTAAGCCATGCTTTTCCTAAGGATACATTAACTTCTTTAACATTTGCAGGGTGTGATAGGAAGTTTCTGGACTGAATTATTTGTATGTGTGTTCAGCAAGTCCAGCAATTTTAGAACTGTTGGAAGCTTGTATGGAAGTCCTGTATTTTGAACTCCACAGGTGTAGTCTGTAGTTTTTCTTCAATTACAATAATGTTACCAGTTCTGTTCCCTTCAAGTACTAACTTGGGTTTTGGAAACAGAAAATAATCAGAGGGGGTCAGATCTGGAAATTGTGAAGGATGCGGGACAACCTACATAGTTCCTGTGCAAATAAAGCAGAGTGGGAACACTGTCATGGTGGAGAAACCAGTCTCTGGTGAACCCTTCCTCCACAAACTGTTCTTTACAGTTTTTCATTTTTTAGAAATAAACATTGCAAACGTGAGGTTACATCATGATACATCACTTCTGAATTGCACATTATGTAGTTCTGAAATTAACCGTTTCAGCAGATTATTCTACCACTATGTAGTGCAGGAATACTACAGTAACTAATGTGACACTTTGCAGCCAATCCATGAATTTTGTGATCACACTCTAAAAAAACTACTCTCATTACTGGACCTACACTGTGTGCATCAGCACATATTACAATATTTAATATGCAGATATGGTCAAAATGACTGTCCATGTTCTGACAGTAGTTCTAAAATACGTTACAGAATGGTATAACATATACAGTCGAACTCGGTTATAACATCATGAAGGGGACTGAATATTTTGTCATTATAAACAAGTGTTGTTATAACTGAGTAGTGTAACATTGTGGTTAAGAGTGAGGAATTAATTGGTACCACAAAAATCTGACAATATAGACAAGGTATTGTATAAACCAATGTCGTTATAACCAGGTTCAACTGTATTTATATTATGTAGAATTTCTATTCAGAATTTTTCAAAATTTTATTTAAGCAAATATTCAGATTCCTACTTGACAAAATACATTAAACTTTATATACAGTAGGATTCAGCAAATTTAACATTTTGAACTTTGTTTCATTTAGAGCTCATTATATAGGGGTGATAGCACACATACATGTACTGTACTAGAAATGTTTGTTATATTGAGGTTCTTTGTTATTATATAGATTACACTGGATATAAAAACAATGTTGCAGAATATGGTGCTCTAAGTTGTATAACAAATTATTGTCTAGCAAAATTGTAGGATGAATATGATATTGTGTACTGTGCAGGATATTATTTATAAGTTGGCTGTGGGCAACGCATATTATAAGCAATGTGAAGAATGCCCCTATTGTTTCACTGATGTGGGGGAAGTTATGTACTGCCCATGCTCAGATATTTATTCTGAACTAAAATACTCACACCAGTTTTGTATATGCCTGTGGCCACACTTCCTGGCATATTTTGTTGAGACCAGATTGTTCATATGTTACACTGTCAAAACACGTGTTAACTGAATTTATATCAGAACACTATACCCACTTGTAACTTTTCAAAGGTTCCAACTTACAAAGTGTGAAAATATATTTTAGAAAGAGGAAACTCTTGAAACAGAAATGTCTTATTATGGTCATATACTGATATGACGTTGATTTCTGTTTTTAAAAACATTTATCGTAAATCTTTGTTATTCAAAGTATGAGGCAAATGGGTACATTCATATCTGATATGTTACATACTGATTGTTATTTGTCACAAAAGTGGATATTCTCATAGAATACATATATATGTGTATGTTTTGAATTAATAATGTGTATGTTATGGGCATGCACAGTTCAGTCTTTCATACATGTTCTATGACCTCTGACCACCTTCACACAATGGCACTTCTTATAAACATGTCAAAACATAGCCAGGACATGAATTACAGCCTGTCATTCATTTCAGTATGTCAGACATGCGTGAATGTCATCATTTCTTTTCAGATTATGTTAAATTCAGAAATATTATTGTGTCATTTCTCTGTGATGTTTCATGTTACTGATTTCTAATGTTATCATGCACTCACAAACACCTTCACTTCAGAGCATAAATTTTCTATAGGCAAGAAGCACAATACGGGGCCTATACATCCTGTATTTTATTGAAAGAAGCATTTATGTTGGGCCTCTCTGTTGTAAATTACATGTTTTTCAGAATTACAGGATTCTTGGTGCATGAATATTGCCAAGTGTATACAAAATGTTTACCAGACTTTTACATATAGTATTTCACACTTAGAAGAATACTGTATTATTGAACAGTGGTGAAAACTTGTACTTTCACTGTGTAATTTCTTGGTTCTCCTGATGAACAGAACAAAGTATATAAATGGCGGAGTGTTTGGAATGTTCATTTTAAAGAGCTGCTGTTTTTAAGTGATATAGTTGATATTATAATGTATTATTTATGTTTATTATATTGCTAAAGGTCTTTTCAGATTGAAGAAAACCAGTCTTTAATTCATTGTTAATGTATATATTTTTAGGAGTGTTTAATTTATGTAACAACAAATATTACAATGTTTGAAGACTGTATGTAAATACAGGTTAAGGGAAACTGGCAGACAGCACTCAGACCAAAGTTACATTTAAGGTTTGTTATAGTAAACTTCATTGCAGTTAAAAATCATGTTTACATTTTGATACTGTGTAACTCGAATGGAAACTGCTTTGTTATATAGAGTACTTGCTTCCAGAGACTAAATTTTATTAAATGATGTGAATATATTCATTTCTATGTCCACTTTTGAGGAAAAGTTTAAAAAATCCTTATATCTGCATGGTCTGTGTTTTTGGATGATACCACTTGATAGTCACAAATGTATATCCTTGAAAATGAGTGAGAAAGGAAAGACTGCATGTAGCAAGGAGCTAAAAGGTAATGCAGACTCCAAGCATGTACAGCATCTTACCTTCATCTTGAATGTTCCTGGTTCTGCTAACACTGCTGAAGTATCATTATTTCTCCAGGCAAATGCTAAGACAAAACTGAAGGCAATGTACTCCAGCCTGAATTGAGAACAGAAAACCTACCCTTACAAATATAGAAATTCAGCAGTATTTTAATAGTGACGAAGAGTAGAAATGGCATTATTGACACTTTCCCATCAAAAATTTAACCACAAACAAAATCATTGAAATTGCATTGTTTAAACTTGGTCATTCTTTAAATTACAGTGTCATCAGCCATGCACACCGTGGCTGCTATGCATTAATTACAGAGTTACGATTGAAAAAGGCCACAAAACTTGGCACACTTTGCAATCACTGCCTCCAATTAAATATGTCTTCTCATGTTTACAGGCTGTTTGTAATGTAGATCCACTGCTGGGAAAAGATTAACAGATTACAATGATAGTGCTGTATTTCTTTTCCAATGCCTTCACCACATAATTTTTAAGTTCCTTACTGTAAGACATTTAGTAAAATTGTAACATCCCAGAAAACAAATTTATTGAATTTGAAAAGGGGGACGGAAGAGGGGCAGTCAATCACAACTACACCTTTGCAGTGTGACATGTTTCGGCCATAGCTAGAAGCTATCATCAGGCATGATAAAAATACCTGTAGAAGGAGCATTTGCATGCAACATGATACAATTTCAAGTGATTGAGATCTCAACCTAACAATATGTTGTGTGTCTGAACAGCCTAAAATGGAATTTCCTAACCCAATTTAGTGAACATAAGCATTCATTTCGAAATAATAAATACAACTCTAAATCTGCACAATGTCTTGAATATGGACATCCCATGGAAACTACCGATAATAGTATGAAAATTTTACACGTGACTACAAAAGGTGCACATCTTGATACTATGGAGAAATTTTAATTTATAAGGAGACATTAAACTATAAACATAGTTGGCCCCAATGCAATCTTTGATGTCATCACACAGTACATAACTCAACCTTAACTACCTTCATATCATGTGACATCCTGCAGTACTTCTCCAACACAAGAAGTGAAAGGTGTCCTCCAAAATTTACAAGGGTTACGTTCTGTTTGTTTATTTCTACGTAAGTACTAAGGCTTCTTCAAGCATATACGATATAAACTTTGGGTGGGGATTATAGTTTTCATATAAACAATTTTGTTTACAGTTATTTGTCAACTAATCAACTGGACAAGAAAAGAAATAAAATTAAATACACAGAAGCAATGCTTCACTAGACCATACTTTATTTCCAGATAACCACAAAGTAAGATATTCCTTCCTAATTTCTAAACTGTGTATTCTCATTAAAGAAAGCAATATACCAATATATTAACTAAATCTTTTGAATTACAGATTTCCATCCCTTGGAGGCCTATATAATACAGAAGGATCTTCCTTTCACTTAAACGAAGTACTGTATAATGTTTATAATATACCCCAATATATATATAATTCTATTTACATTAATCTATTTTCAGCTTTTCAAACACATAACCTACTATAAGGATGAGATTTCAAAAACTTTAAATTTTATTGTGTTGCATGCAGCAAGTGCTTTTTCTACAAGTATTTTTATAGTGCCTGATGATGGCTTTTATCATAAGCTGAAATATGTCACACAATATAAAATAAGACACTGCAAAGGTGTGGTTGTGGCTGCTCCTCTTTCTCGCCTTTTTAATCTATCACAATGGCATGTCACACATAAAGATTACTGAATTTGTTAATGATAGTACTGCAAGATGATAGAACAAAACAGATTACACCCCTTTGTCAGAAACGTTCAAGAATAGTTTTTACCTTCGATACAGATTCAGTAGCCTGGATTACTAATGGTTTTTTCAGTTTCCTCTTTCCACACAAATAATTATTGAAGTGAATGTAGAATATGTAACCAGTTCTAACCTTTTGTAGGTCAAAGCTTTCTTCTTCTTCTTCTTCTTCAAAGGGTCCGTCCGCAGAAGCTCCGGATGCACTGCAGCCTTAGGCTTGTTGTGCAGCCCTAAGTATTCCATTCAGCACTGGATTTTTGCTTTTCATGGGGATTGGGGGGGGGGGGGGGGTGGTCTTGGAACCTAACTCCCTTGAAAAGCAATGGATTGAGTGTACATGTTTTACTTGTCATGTGCTCTTTCCTTTCTCACTTAAAGTAATTAATGTGCCGATTGTGAAGTGTGGTATGTGTATACATGAATTATGTATGGATTTTTGTAATGAAAATGTTGACATAAGGATTATGGAGTGGGCAGAACACTACATGAACACTCATGTTCCTAAGTAATAATGCAGGATTTTGGCATGATTTGAGACTTCTGTAACAGTGTTCACCTGTGATACTACATTGTGGATAATATTAATATATTAAGGGACAGAGTTTTACAAAATTCCCTAAGACCAGGAGTGTGTTCACACATTTTAACGAGCACTGGGAGAAGCTCTAGTAAAGTTCAAAAGTTGCAGCTAACATGGGTTTAATGTAGCAAATATACTTTCCATAGACTGTAAAATAACACTATAGCATTCCTTTGAAAATACAATGGGAGAGTGACACAGATTTGCGGAACTGCTTTGTACTTATGATAACAGTAACGTATTTTGGCATGTGGTAGGAAATTTTGATTTGTCAGGGTAGTTACATATGTATGTGCTACCAACTGTCAACACTGCATGCAGACTGTATTAATAAACATTTAATAAAAATAGCCAAACTGATGTTCACACAACATACAAATTTGGCTTTAGTGTTCAGTAGCTCTAGCCTATGACCAAAATCATATATAGTGTCTATAAATGATCTTTACATTTTCAGTGTTGTATAGGATAGGTATGTCTATGGTACTCTAGGAAAATTAAAGCGTTCTTAAAATTTAACCCTGAAGTTTATTCCACAGTTAGTAAAGCTCAATGTCAGTACCATAAGTGACTTGGACAATGCCACATTGATATTTTACCTCCTATAAACTTTTGCAAACATCATTGTTGTTGTCTTTAGCGCTTCCATTACTATCAGACCCCATAATTCATAAAACCCCTCAAAGAAATCTTCTGGGGATGACAGCTGATTGGCCACCCCATATGGCCTCTATATTCAGTCCCTTTTGTATGTCTTCCTGTAGCTAATTTCTTCAACTATTTCTTTATTCACCAACGTTCTCATGATTTCAGTTGCGTATGCGCACACCAATACACACACACATTCATCATTCACAGATCATATTTACCAACCAAAAACAGATAATTGTTCGATGAATCCCTCCCACACGTCACTCACTGTCACAAGAATTAGCACCATGGTAAACTAGGGCACAAAACTGACTAACAGCTCTGCCACATTTTCAGAATGGCACAGTCATCATTTCCTGCACCTATCTTCCATGTTAAAATTGTAACACATTAAAACTGTAAGGAAATTTCAGAGACACACTGCACTTATTGTACTTAGTATTACAAGGGTATACTTTTGCTACAGCTTTTACTTAGCAGGATAAACAAGCTATAATGCATACATTATTAAGCCTTCAAATGATTTATGTATTATAATCACAACCTGAAGTAAGACTGCATGTATTGTAAATATTAGTTATCACATTGATTATATGTACTAGCAAGTAACTTAAGCAGACATACCTTAAAGAAAAAGGAAAGATGTGATAATCATGTGAAATATATGCATAATGTTCTGTTCAGTAGTGTGTTTTCTTTGCTGTATAGCCTGTTTTCTAAACCTGAAGTCATTTCCATATGGTGCAATGCTATTTATTTGTTTATATCAACAAAACTTAACATTTGTGAACTCACTCTAAAATCCACATATAAGCTACAGTAATCTTTTTAGGCACATTTACAAAACTGCGAAAACAGACTATTAGCTTCGTCATGTCTGTATGTCCACATGGAACAACCTGGCTCCCACTGGACAGATTTTCATGAAATTTAATATCTGAGCATTTTTCAAAAATCTGTCAAGAAAATTCAAGTTGATTAAAATCTGACAAAAATAATGGGTACTTTACATGAAGATGTATGTACATTTATGATAACATCTTGCTGAATTCTTCTTGGTATGAGAAATGCTTCAGACAAAAGTTTTTTGTGTTCAAAAATTTTTTTTCCTGAAAATCGTGTCATTTACAGGATAATGTGGAAAAATATGGTAGAGCCAGACAGGCCACAGGTGGTAATATAATACGGCGCATGTGCTTTGCATGCCGGATAACTAAGGCAAGAATACAGACACACACTCATAATATTTGATCCTGACTGATTTGATTTTCCATGGCAACAATGGTTACGTGAACATCCCTCAATGTTACATTATATATACATTGCCTGTCTTGTTGAGACATCCCACTGTCTATGTACTGTTAAGAGACATAAAATGGCATTATGAGTGTAAGAGATATTTTATCTATCTGTTACAGTATTCAGTTTACTTAACGAACTACAGCTTAAAAATATTTTGTGGAGAAAAATACTCACCTCTAGTGGCACAAGTTCATTAAAATCAGTCAGTTGGTTCCAGAGTTTCAGGCTGTCAGACATGGACATTACGATACAGTAAGTCAACCTTTCCACATAAAATACAAAAAAGTAGGCAAAACCTGTGGGTTACAAAGAAGTCTGGACATGAATGGGGAATGGAGAATATTACATAACAAGAAACTTCATTCATGAAATGCTTATTACTGTGTTCCAGAAACTGCCATGTTGTCTGATTTTAAAATCACTAAAGATTACTGGATATCAAATAATCACTTTACCTGTTGTTTCCATGTGAAATGAATCCTCCATCACCAAAGCATGGCACATTCTTAGGGTGCAGATGGAGCAGACAGTCTCTGAACAGGGCAGCAAATAAGTTGAATAGGCAGTCTGAACAGCCAACAAGGGGTAGTCCTTTATCAAGGGGATTGGGTGGGGAGCTAACAACCCTTTGTCATAAAAAGAAACTAGCATGTTAAGAAATGCCACCAAAGGTTGTGGGCTTGGGCAAATTCTATATCTTTTGGAAAAATCACATCATCTTTTGTACATAATGTTAATTTACTGAGCAAAACAAAGACACCATAAACAAAACCGCAGACATTCTGAAATTTTAGATTCTCAAGGCAGTGTTGCATGAGATCCAAGTCTTCTGAGATGTTACTCTGTGTTGTTGGGGGTTATGGTTCCTGATGTTTTGCAAGGATCATAGCACATCTGTCTTGAGGGTCAAGCAGTCTGAGAAGATGAAGATGCTATGATCCTTCGAAACACTGGGAATTATAACCCCAATGACAAGTTGCAACATCCCAGAAGAGTTATAATGCATGGAATGGGAAGCATAAAATCCCGGAAGACTTGAATCTTCACACACATTATATTGCACATTAGTAACAGAGTGGGTCTCAAAATGAATACAGAGAAAACAAAGTATATATACAGTAAGTATACCACTAAAAAGCATGGAAAAATTAAGTACTCTACATATAATAAGTAATAAATCATCAAAAAATGTACCAGAGTTGAAGTATCTGGAAATGGCAGTAATAAATCAAAGTTACATTCATGAACAAGTTTTAACAGCAGATTCAATGTGGGAAAGATTAAACTATACAAGCCCATAATTTTACCTGTTGTTTTATGTATGCGTGAAAGTTGGTCTTGCAACCCAAGGGAAGATTATAGATTCAGCATGTATAATAATGAAGTGTTGACAATACTTTTGACCTAAGAGACAGGATGTAAGATGAGGACAGCACTATTCAGTTCACCAACAAATGCACAAACATAAACTACTTTTATAGTTTTATTAGTATCGTTGTATTCCCCTACACGTGTTTCGGTCCATAGACCATCTTCAGGGGGGTAATTAGGCTACCATACTTCACATTGCATGTTAAAAGGGGCCCGAAGAGCACACTTGTCTCAGTAATAAGTTATAAAACATTTGAACTGTTGTGTAATAGCAGAACCTGATACACCCCCATAACAAAGTCCACCAGACAGCATTCAGCGTACACCACGCCACACAACAGCACACGAAACAACACGGTACGTCATTCATGCAAAATTATAAATTAATATTAACCAGTTTATGTGAAAAGTAATCAATATAGATAGAATATTTTCTAACTACATATAATTTTATTCATATTACAGCTAATAATTAACAACAAATACAATACCAGGATTCTGTGCACCGAGTGAACAAGGCTGCTATTTTAAATCTTGACTTTAACTTATATGATAAAAGTATAAGTTTTACAGTTTTACATATTTTAAAAATTCAAATGTTTTATAACTTATTACTGAGACAAGTGTGCTCTTCGGGCCCGTTTTAACATGCAATGTGAAGTATGGTAGCCTAATTACCCCCTGAAGATGGTCTACGGACCGAAACACGTGTAGGGGAATACAACGATACTAATAAAGCTATAAAAGTAGATTATGTTTGTGCATTTGTTGGTGAACTGAATAGTGAGTGAAAATGCATGGTGAAAGTAATATAAAAAAAAATTAGGACAGCAGTTTCATAATTTGCAGTCTTCACCAAACATTATTAGGGTACTGAAATTGAGGAGGATACAGTGGGTGCAAGATGTTAAAAGGATGTGACGATGTGGACTGGATACAACTGGATCAGGAAAGATTCTTAGTGGTAGGCTCTTGTGAACACTCTAATGAACTTGTCAGTTCCATAAAAAGGGGGCAAATGCTTGAGCAGCTACACAACTATCACATTTTCAAAAAGACTGTTACATAGAATTAGTTACCACATGCATGCATGCATAAATCCCAGGCACCTGGTCAACCAGACGACTAAATTTTGTATGGTGGCGCCTAATAGTTTCAGCATAATAATCAGAAGACTTGCTAATGAAATGGACCTTAGGAATGTATGTAATAAGGACATCATGTGAGTTGGCTCATGATCTGTCTAGTGGTTGGCTTTGATGTCTATTACAACAAATATGATTACTCATGACAGTGGCAACAGTTCTTTCATCATAATCATGTTACACAAAAGTTACATTGAAATTGGTGTATAAATAATTTATGTACTCTAATCCTGTGATCATATATTTCAAATTCTATTCTTGGCCTGGTAAAAGAAGCTGATATGTTTCAGTGTAAAATAATAATCTATTACATATATAAAAAACAACAAAGTCACTGATTTTGCCTTAAAAATAAATGTCTTAAATTTAAAAAACAACATTGCCTAAACATAAAAATAGTTACTGTCTCTTCAGTGCTACACGTACAGCCTCAGTAAGTTTGTTAGTTTTGTACGCTGTAAGGTGCTCAACTTTTGAGTTCATGAACATAAAGTGGGAGTCACCAGTCGACAAGGTAGCTTTCCTCTCCGTTTCCTTAATAAATTCTGCCAATGTACAAGATTCTTCACCATATAACTCAGTTGACACATCTGGGCAGCACATATGCAATAGCCAGTGCTTCACTTTTTCAGGTAGACGAGTTTCGAATAACTGGGCTCTGTCCTCTCTGCACAGTACACTCTTCAACTGACAGCATACAACTTCTGCCAATATAGCTGTTTCTGCAAATACATTCATCTCACCTTTGTCGAACACTCGATCCTAGAAATAACACCAACAGTGCATGACAGGAGTCTGCTAACAATTCAATTTAAACTTAATATGAATACAAATAGCATACATATTACTGCGAGTTGCTGTTTCAGCTAGCACAAGTCGGTTCCACGAAGGAGTGCACTGTGTAGGCATTCTTGATGAAGTAAAATGACAGATGTGGAGTACAATACTTATACACGGTGGCTTCAAAACATTCTGGCCAGGATCCTTATCTTCAATCCAGTGACATTTAGGAGCCTTTATATAAGTACCTTCCTTCTGCAGCTACACACCTATGCTAGCATTCACAGTTATTCAAAAATGTTCTTGTGCAAAACACTGCTGCAAACCACTTGTACATCCATTGTATAAGACAGAAAAGTCACATGATGCAAGATCAGCATGGTTGGGAAAGCACCAAACTTGTTGAGCTGCTGCTACAGAAGCAGTGGCTGATTATCATGCTGGAGGACATGGTCTTTGATTGCCCACATTTCAGGATGCATCAGACAAACTGCCTAAAAAATGGTCAAGCACACTTGGGAATAAATTTGTGGTATACTATGCCCTGCTGACTGGAGAAGGGATTCTAATAGTACCTTGCATTTTGAGAGATCCTGCTGGAACTGTATGGTTCTCAGTGACAATGGCACCATCCACATGAAGGAATGTCATATACTCTGAGAATTACAGAGGAAACAACAGGTTTTGTCATCTCTGGGGGCCTATCATGCAAACTAAACTAATCTGCCAACTATTAGCGCTGTATGATAAAACTACCCTGAAATCCGTGGTAGGGATCACAGTGGCACATTCACTTCTCCAGTCAGTAAGCGGCAGTACTGATAGATACTGCTGAGTATCTGAGTAAGCTGAGATATCCAATTGTGCTCATGTTGGTCTTACTATGCACTGATAAACTCTTATTCCCTCCGTGTCCTCTGACAACAGTGAAAGTGCAGGATGACAGGCAGCAAAAAAGACAGAGGAGCCTGTCTGGGGGAAGAGATTCTTTCCAGAAGAAGGGATGAAAGTGAAATCTCCACTCATATATTACATCTTATTTGTGGTTTCAGATCCACTGACAGCGTAGTGAGCATGTAAAGGCCCCATCCTACCTGCTACAATGTCAACAATTACAATGATTCACCAAGAAAGCTTAAATGCAGTTACAAACAAAACAATCCAGACTTCATAAGATTCTAAATTAATACTATTCTTACCTCCAACATTTCACTTTCATAGTCACTGGTAGTAGGACCAAGACACCAGGCTACAAGACACACAACACACATTAAGGCATCCAGATTCATCATCACATTAACAAAATATTCCACCAGCAACTCCCTGGCCCTCTGTGGCATTACAGGCAACTTGGTACAGTTCAACTGTGTTGCAAGACTGGAAATCAGCTCACGTACATGAGCACAATCATCATCCAACAATGTCATAACCACAGTCCACAGTACACAGACATCCAGAACTGCAAAATCAAATTTAAAAAAGATAAAATGATAATATATGCAATATCAATTAAACATAATGCATACTTAATTATGTGTGGCATATTATTCAAAGAAATTGTGGATCCCACACACACTTTTTATGCTGTATGAACCTCTACAAAGAAGTTTGGACAAGAGCATGGCAATGCCAAACTAAATAGATACAAGCAAGCTGCAAGCTGTACAGATGACACAGTTGGGACCATGGCACCCTTCCATTATTAGTATTTCTCTTTGCTCGAAAACACCTTCTTGAACCCTTCAATGAAGCTGGAGTTTAAATTCCAACTACTGCCCAGGATGGAGGTGTCTGAAATTTATAGCAACCATACAGTGCATCATGGCAGGCAGTGGAGGGTTAATTAAACTGTGCTGTTTGAATAAGTATTCCTGTGGGTCAAAGTGGTAGACTGACAAACATGATTATATTTGTATGATAATCATTACAAAATGTTATTTTCCATAGTCACTTTCATAGTCTGGGCTAATGGCAATCCTATAAATAGGACAAAGCTAAAGCAAGTAAAACTGAAATTCCTGACACTCTGCTAACAGACTTGATAGAGTTTAGACTACCTAAATAACACAATGAACAGAGTGACAAGTGATGAAAATGACCATTTTCACTTCACCACCATGGGAAGAATACCCAGTAGCACACTGGATATATTAGGACAGAATATGGGGGAGGGAGAAGCTTTGGTGTCCAACCACCCTCTCACCACATCTAATAACAATCCTCTGGATAGGAGACTTTGTGGATCCCAGAGTCAGTTTGGATATGGTGGTAAAGAATAAATGTCTGTGACTGTCAGAAACTGAACCCTGGTCATCCTGTCCATGGCCAGTCACTATACTGTTGAGGCTATCTTGGATCCCACCATGCCTACTCTACAGATGAATTTTATTTAAAGCAATGCATACCCGAGAGGAATGTCACTGTGCCCTGTAGCCAGAAAGGGTTGTCCAGCAAGATGTTTGCCGCAGTCAGTCGACATGTTAAACACTTCTCTGCTGAGGAAAACTCAAGCAATGTATGACACATCTCACTGGCAGCTTCTGTTGATGGAGGTGTCTGTACAGGCAGTGTGCAAAACTTGTTAAAATAGGACCTGTAATCAGCCACTTACTCAAGAGCTCCATGTGTTCTTTTGGAGAGGGATGTTGTGGCAGGTATCAATTCTTGTTTCTTACTACTGTACATAAATTTCTGACAACCATAACTCAATGATCTAAGTCATGTGGCAGTATGGAAAATTGTATTTTAATTAAAAAAATACCTATACACATTTATAAATCCAGGTAGGTGGGAGCTTCATGCAGGTACATATAAGTACAAGAGACTCCAATAATCTCCACAAATGTTTGAAGAATCACTGCTGGCTGATTAATATAAAACACAAGATGTATGCATTGTCATCTCCAACATCATACAGTTTAAAGATTATGATCTGTAAATGTGAGCAGTATATGTATAATTATTCTTAACTCTATAATACGAACTGTGATTCCTTCCAAATAAGACGCAAGTATTGTTCTTTAATATCTGTCGGCTCACCAAATAAATATTCCTTCTATCATCTCTACCAACACAATGAACAAATAACAACAACAAGTACTCTAACATTAATTATGTAATTTCTAATCGATCAGGCTCAAATCAAGCCTCACATCTCCCAACTAGTTACTAGCCAGAAAAAAACTATAACAAAACAAGACAGTTATATATACAGCAGTATAAAAACAAAATTAAAATGAGGATATAGGCTAGAACTGACTTAGAATGTATACTAGCATCCCATATGGGTCCCATCATGCTGCCCCCCCCCCTTTTTTTTTTGGGTGCAACAGCCCAACTCAGCCCTAGGCTGCCTCATTTGTGATGTTTCTAGATCACACACACACACACAACCGGTAGGACACCTCCGTGTGAGTGATCAGCTCATTGCAGAGGCTGCTACCTACACAACACACAACAAACAAAAGAGATGAACATCCATGCCATCAGCACGATTCACACCCGCAATCGCAGCAATCAGGTGGCTGCAGACCTACGCCTCAGACCACATGGCCACTGGGATCAGCCTGTCTTTATTTATTTCTGTTCATTTCTGTGAATTTAACAATGCCTCCATCAGACCAAATAGTCTTCAACAACATGATGATTAGTGAATAATGAATTGAAAAAGATCTGCATCTAAGTGAGGTACTAAACTGGCATTTGCATGCTCCACAGAGACTCCTGACTTTCCAAGTTTCAAGTCTCATGTTCTTCTGTCACGGCTTAGCCTTTTGTCGCATTTTGAAACATGCTAATTTTATGGTCACGTTGAGAGATCATGCCTTGCTGACCTCCATAACTACATACTTCAAACATTGCAGCCATCCTCTATCAACAGCTACAATGTAACATGCCACAATAACAAGGAATCCACTCAAACATAAAGAAATACAATACTAGAAGTTCAGTATTTTTAAGCTGTACAAACCTTCACATGACAACTGGCACTCAGTATGTCAACCCTGTTTCAACCTTGGCTTTCTTGATAAATCATTCAGAAAACCACGTAATATTGTTTAAAAATGATCAACATAAAACTTGCTGCAGTGGTTCCAAGTGAGATTTTCAATTTTGGAACCCATATATAAAATTGATTATATCAGGGGTGCGCAAATTTCCCAAATATCTAACAGCCACTCCAAATTTCTAGGTTCCAGAAACGTGACACAACACAAGTTTCATACTGAGGACCCAAAAGTAGTAGGCATCACCATAAAAAATTTAGTCACTAGGGTGACCTGGCACCTGGGTTTTTGCATCCGTAGATTATATCAGAATAATGTTAGATCACTGAAAATAACAGGAAAGTAATATATTGAAACTTTTAATTTGGGAAGGAGTTCTGTCATCAATTTTAATTCTCAATTTCAATTTTTAAGGATATATTTAACATAATTTCACATAACTTTAGCATAATCACAGATGCTTCAGGTTACTTATATTGAGGAAACTTACGATCATATAAAACATAAACCTTATGTGAAGTAATGAGATCTCATTCTTGATACAGGTTATTGTTTATACACCAACAAATTAATTTTCTCTTTTTATTTTTATGGTGACACCCGATGATGGCCCCTGTGGCTGAAACATATTGTATATATAAATAAGATAATATAGAACATAAAAGGTGTGTTGTGATTGACAAATATGTAATACCATCCTCAATAACATCACAACCGGATGTCTAATTCATGGATGATTTTATTTCCTTCCATTATCTTCATACGAATATTGATATGGTAATACTATAAAGCTTTTTGTCTCTGTATCATTATTTCATTAACAAAAGCAAAGGAACTTTTTCTCACACTACATCCTGAATACCTTACTTGTTTTCACCACTTACATTCTCCTGCTGCATAACCTTGATGACGGCACCAGCACATCTCAGCATAGTCCAGCCAATACCCTCATACTCCTTTTGACATCCCTGAAGTAGAACTTTCAACACTACTTCAGCTCCAGTTTCCACTCTCAAGAGAGCCTTTGGACAATGGCTCAATATACAAAATGTCTTCCAACAACACTCTCCAATAATATTCTGCTCCTTACGTATCACCTGCCTTATCAAAATCTCTCCAACAGCCAGTGAAGATCTCAACCAATTGGCCAGTGCTCCTCCATGGTTCCTGTCCCACTCTTTCACATAGTTAAAAAAATTGTCATTCATCAGCACAGTGGAGTCATTCTCATCTTCTAACAAATAATCTCCTGCACTTAGAACAGACTCCAGGAAGCTAAGTGCAACGTTTACAACTTCGTATCTTTCATGTTGAAGCAACAGAACTACTAACTGTTCCATATCTTTAAGGAACTGTGCAGTTGGAATGTGTGAAGGATGTAGAGCAAGTGACAATTCTAGCAGCAGTTGCACCGCACGATGCATGTACATTCCTCTACCAATCATACTGCTTGGTAAGGCCTCCTGCAAGTCACATACAATTGCATCTCAGAACACGAGTAACATAAATATGAAAGAAAAGAAGACGGAAAAATGAAAGGAAAAGTTATACTATTTTTAGTACTGCTGCTCTTTCAAACACTTCACTCTGCCATCTATTACTTTATTACTTATTTATTTGCAGTTTATTTAATGATGTTATCAGTAACTCAGAATATATAGCACTCTCTTGGATGATAATGAATGATGAATTGGAAAGGATGTGAAAGGAAACAGTCACAGCCTAATTTGAGGTAGTATCCCAGGATTCACCTGGAGGGACTGAGGAAAACCAGGATGGTCCACGTCCCACTTTGGATTGGCAGAGATTCGAGCTGGGCACCTCCTGAGTATGCCACAGTAACATCATAGCTTGATCCAATTTGCTCAATGCTCCTAATTTAAATAAATTTGTAGTTTCTTGATGCTAGATGACCAGTTAATTGAAACTCATTCCACACAACAGGGACCATCTTGAGAACTGCTCAAGGAATTCCCCACCTTTACAAAACCCAAGGACACTATACTACATTCCCAAAGCCTGCTACTGGACCTTATCTTGTGCCGATAAATCCAGCCTATATTTTCTACATGAATCTTCACAGTCGTGACCATGAAGACCTCAAATCTCAAATAATCTTACGAATATTTATGTTTTGTAACTACAAATTTTAATTCAGTTAGCATATATTTCAATGAATGCAAAGCTGAAACAACAATAGTGTAGCTTTCATTACTGTATTTGTCTTCCTTCAAATGAACAACAGGTAAGCACAAAACAACTGCTCTTAGATATAATTAAAATATCTGACAGATAACAGAACAAGCAAGTATAGTTAGAAAAGTTACAACTATCTTATGACAAAAACTAATGCTGGGGACTTGCCTGCAGTCTCAAGTCCAAGTGGAGGTCATGGCATATTTCTTGCCACATAAAATGACTGACTGACACAAATAATCTTCTGGATACAATATGTAGAATGCGCAAGAACAATTCTGAGGTGACAAAACAGATCTGAAAACCTGATTTTGATGGAAGCAACCATTTTAAACTGACTATCCACTCCTCGACATGTCCTGCTACCTCCTTGCTTATAGTCGATGCTAACAGACATTCTTGAAGAAGATGGAATATCTACAATAGAACACAGCAAAAATTAAACCACTAAACATGTTCCTCACTAATATATTTGACGTAAAAGACATAACAAAATACAATGGCAAATAAAACTGATATTGTGGAGCCTCACACTGTACTTACACAAATATAAGCCAAGAATTTTTTCCAGATTCATCATTTGAAAAAAGGGGGGTCACCTTATAATCGCACACACAAAGCTGAACACAATCTGTGGAGGCATTTTCCTTAAAACTGAAGACTGTGAAGAGGTGTCATCTTACAACTGGGTAAATACAGTAATTTGTTGTCAGCAAGGTCTGTAATCTTCAACAAAAATTAGGGAGCTGATCAATCAATTACAGTGGGTTATGTAAATTTATACAGTGGCAAAGTGTACTACATTAACACCATTATAATTGCTATTTTCATGTAAATTCTCATTCCCTATCAGTAAGTCTTAGACTGAAAATGTCTGTTTCATTCTTCTTAACAACTTTTGTTTGATACTTTTTTTTATCCAGTAATTATTTAGTAACTTATGCTGGAGATGCATACAGTGATGCACACATGTCTTCACATTAAGTGTCTGTTATTTTTATCTGATTTCAAGCACAAATGAAATATGTTTGAGGTTCTTGGGTTGCTACATTCATATGGGCAGGTGGATGAATTGATGGACAGACAGAGTTATTTTAATAAGTGCTCCACAAGGATATGAACAAGGTCCAAAACAGGTTAATTACCTGAAGTAACAGCCCATGCCTATAGTTCTCTGTGGTGCATTTTAGAGCTGAAATTGTAACCAGTTCCTGAAGCAATATTGGATACAGGTCTGGGGCAACAAGAGGAACCAAAGCCCTTGCAGCCAACACCCTGGTCTTGAGCACAGAGCTCAGGGCACATCGCTGAACAAATGGAGCATATGTACTCAACTGTAAGCAACAGATAAAAGAATAGGAAAAAATTGTGTTGATTACAATGGTCCAAGTAAGCCAATAAACTTTTCTTATTTAATGCTAACCAGAAGTTTGTTCTTCAGAACTCACACAAAACAGACATCAAGATTTTCTTCTCGTTAGCATTTCACTTTTCTCCATAGAAGAGAACCACATACGTTTAGACAAATCCAGTCTATCTTGTTAGCACATGGAATAATTAATCAATCAAGTACACAAAAATAATCTGCTATAAATATAAATAAAGAAAAAAACCACCTAATATTGATATTCCAAAATAATATATCTTCATAAAATAATTTAAAACATTTACACTTAAACAGCCAGCATGTTTTCACATCACCATGCAAATTTCAGGAGTGACTTCTGTTTAAAGGAACACTACCAGAAGTTAGCATTACACAATGCAAAACACATTGATTATTAAAATTAACCATTATACTTTTACAGCATTTATCTGTAATTCATTCATTCACATGTCACACTGTAACTCTGGGGTACTTCTAAGTCTTGTTGAAAGTTACCCTCTGTTGTTTGAAGCAGATGAATTTTTCTTTTTTCAATATTCTTGATCATGTCTCTACATACAGCATACACTTATTTTGACCTTTATAAATATTCCCAAGTGAAACTGTAATACAGTGCTTGTTTTTTGAGCCAACCTATTATATTTCTGGGGGGATCTGTATGGTACGTGGTGCTTGTCTCAGATATTCCTGATGTTGTACCTTTACACAATATATGGTCTATAATCATTTATATATACCAACATAGGCACAAAAGTTGTATAAAATTATAAGTTATCCATAAACATGAACCCTCCTACGTATTTCAGCAACAAATGGCCGTCCTCAGGGACATGTCAATACACAGGAATATATAATATTAATACACCAACTCTACATGTACAATGTTAGAAATATACAGTAGCAGTTATAGGTATAATAATATGGATATTACAGCTAGTATGATGTTGACATATTCTTAGTTAAAACTCATTGATATGCTATTGCTCACAATGTGTGTAGTTACATGTATACAAACACCTAACATCAAAGTTTTTAATCCAGAAGGATCAAGTCCCTGGCCCGCATATTGATATGTCTTGTGTAGGAAGGTGTTGTGTACTGTTGCAGAGTTTTAACCAAGAATATGTCACCATCATATTAGCTATAACATCCACATTATTATATTTATAGCTGCTATTATACATTTTTAACATTGTACATGTAAAACTGATGTATTAATATTATGTATTCCTTTGTACTGATGTCTCCCTAAGAATGGCAATTTATTGCTAAAACATGTAGGAGGGTTCATGTTTATGAATAACTTACAATTTTGAACAATTTATGTGTATATATCGGTATATATAAATTATTACAAGCATAATACACAGAATGAATAATATTAAATTTATAAATGTATGTTACTAGCTACAGAGTCAGATGGACTGTGTCTGCACTGACCCTTCTAGCAACTAAGTCACATAGACTATTGCAAAGTCATCATCGGTTTCTTTGATCAGCTTTTCCGATTTTATATACAATAAAATTCCTTTAATCTGGCGCCCATGGGACTGGACAGGTGCTGGATTATCAAACGGTACCTATAATGATTTAAGTTCATACAGGTAATTTTTTTGTACTTTTATGTGCAGGCTGCACAACTAATCATAGGAGTAGTCCATTTGGATATCTCCTTCAGCTGCTATTTTAAAGGCATCAGAGACCCCTTCTATGTTTGCCAGAGTCTCTTCAGTTTTTACCTAGGATGCTGAAGTACCAGGAGACTGTGGATGAGGAGTCTTCAAAGCTGAAGAAGTTGATGGAGTAGGAGACAAGGGAAAAGGAGATACCACAATTGTGGATAAAGCAACACTCCTCCAGACTTGGGAGTATTTCAACTGCCAAAGTATCAGGATTTCTGGAGTATCAGTTTCCAGATTATAGGAATTCTACTGTATCCACACGTCTACACCCACCCACACACATAGATAGATCTAATAATTTCTGTAGTATTCACATTAAGAATTGAGTAATTCAGAAAACTGGGATAGCCCAGTCAGTATAGTGACTGAGCACAGGTTGGAAAATGGAGGTGTAATTCCCAGCAATAATTTCTCACGAACACATCCTGGCATGATATGTGGCCCACCAGTCTCCTCTCCAGTGAGGTATGGGGGACTTTTCCTGGGCATAAAGTGCCTGGAATGTGGAGGTAACCACTCACCACCTACAGCCATGGCCGAGAATATGTGGAGCTACACCTTCATCCCTCCATTTGTCTTCACAGCATAATACTTAATCCTTTGATTCTAGAAGTTATATGTAACATGCAGTGTGATGCTCAAAGTGCTGAACATCAACTACTGTCAACGCTGAATTTTGGCTACTCTTAGGCAGCCCTTTAAATTATGGGCTGCTGCAGTCTTTGGCAAATCTCGGCAGGCATTTAGCTCCAGCATCAAAGGGTTAAAGACAGAAGCACTTTACATTTACATTTATACTAGTTTAGTGACACTGTTATGATGCAACAATGTATACTTGCAAAATATATGACAAATATGCACACCTGTAACAGCCCTATTAACTTAATAATACCATGTTATTAAGTACATGCCTTCAAGTACCAAAACAAGGAAGACTGTACGATTTAACAGGCTTACATCAAGGCAACAGCTCTACTGCACCTGTAGGTTGGAATCTGTTCCCTCTAGGGATGATGGATACAGTCTAGAAAGAAGTAACAGCACTGGGAAGAGGGCAGGTCGCAGAGTGCTGTAAGATGCTTCCATGCTGGTAACAGCCTCTTTCAATTCTTCCAATAGAAAGTCATAAAGTGATGGATAACGCAAAAAGAATATACGTCCTGTCATACGATTCCGTATACTCAATTCATCTCTAGACCGGTGCACACCAAAAATGCGTGTTACCAGAGCAGAGAACAAAAGTGTTGCAGAATTTCGCTCCTGGAACATGAACACAAACACACAGGCATAGCTGCTCATCATGACTAATGTAACAAGTCACTTGATTACCAACAATGGAACAGTCTGAACTATCTGTGTAATTGACTGTCTCCATTACAGAGGGTCATCCCTGATCACACATGCTGCTGTTCAAGATAAAACAGTGTTCAGAAACTTTCAGATCACACCTCATATTTTTAGATCATATTTCATATTCAGTTTCCAGCCTTCTAGAAGCGATTTACAACAAAAGTGTGTTTTTGTTACCAATAACATTTTCAAACATACACATGCTTAAGTGATATTCCTGGTAAATGGTATGCAGAAATGAACTTACCGCCCATGTCTTGCCCTTGAATCCTTGAATTGCAACAATGACCCCTTGTGCCACGTAAGGAGTGACAGACTCACCCAATAATGAGTGACGAAACAGTGAGCGTAAGATATTCAATGCATGAACACGAGCCTCTACAGGACTCGCACAATCAGAACCCACTGCCGGCAAACTCAAAATGTTGAACTTTTCAATACTATTAGCTGGAACGGATGCAGACTCTTCGGTTGCTGTGTCAGTGATGGCACTGACTGTAGATTTTCTGACACTCTCTCTGTCATCAGCACTGTCAGCAAGAGTTAAGAGTGCAGCCATTGATTGCTGAAAGCAACTTGTGTTGCCTCCAACCTGAAGTTCTGTTGTTAACAGTGCCTATGACAAAAACTGTTTATGTTACTACCTAAATAACATGAATGTTGAACAGTGTTATCAAATGACTTTGATGTTGCAAGTACATCTGACAAGTTTGGACCAAATTATACAGAATGTTAATGGTACATGGAATAGACAAGGGGTCCAAAAATTTTCCTAAAAATCTAGTAGCCACCTCCAAATTCTAGGCACCAGAAGGATGACATGCAGCACGTTCTGGAGCAACCTACAAACCTCGCTGTTATCTGGTGCTTTCTGCTTCGTGCACATGACCCAATACACATTTTTGTATGTACAGGGAAAAAAAGCTGCCACAGTGATGATGAAAATATCAGATGCCACAGTACAAAATTTAGTGACCTGGGTGACCAGGCACCAAGGATGTGGGCACCCCTGGTGTAGAACATAAAACAGTTAATCACTCACCAAATGTGTTATTGCATAACATTTTATAACAATGACAAGAACAGTACTGCATGTCAGGCTGGTAATACAGCTAGACTAAGTCTTCAGACACATCAGTGTTCGAATGGCACACTACCAGAAGCTAGTGGGAATGCAAGAATGAACTTGTAGAGAATACCTGCAAAATACCACATTCTGAAGACAGCAAAATGGGGTTTTCACATTCCAGCCCACACACACATCTACACCTCTGAGATATCTCAACCAATATGTCACTGACAATTTCTTGTTTCTCTTAGTGTGCATGCCATACCCAGTTTGCAACTGTGCCTATAAAGCAGTCTTCAAAACTCATTAACTGCCATTCTCATGCTTAAAAGAGTTAAGTATACCTAAATTTTTGCCCAGTAAATTAACATCACCAGCATCAATACGAGCTGACATGTTTCAATCAGTTTCAATTCCTCCTCATTTTTTGACTTCCCTAAGAATGAAATTAAAAATTACAAAAAGAAAAACCACAAAACACCACTTACTTTAGATCAGTGTTCCCTAAATATTATGTTCAAGGAACCCACTTTGCCTCAAAATTTGACAGGACCCAAAATGAAATGCAGATATACAATGTACAGTACATAGAGAAGCGTAACTGTATGGTACCTACTATTTTTTTAAATCACACAATTCTGTACCTGCACCATAAATGGTAGCCCTGCAGACCTCCTAGTTGCACAAAGCTTGGTGCCCTTTCCGCAAGTGATGGTATCCATAAGCTCTTTCAACCACAGACAGGGAAGATTATGCAGTCTAGGTGATTTATGTTTCCACAGTTTGCCACAGAGCTTGCAGAACCCCACATAAGCCTGCTCAAAAGCACCACGATGCTTGGTCTCTACCAGCAGTGTAGCCAAATGAGATCCTATAGCAAGCACCTGCTTTTCTGTTAGTAGGCTTTCCACGTGGCTATGTAAAACATAACACAAAGTACAAAATATTAAAAGTAATATCAATGACAAATGCATCATGAATGATTCAGTCCAATCATATTGAAACTTGGGACCAAATCTAAGTGCTATAAAGTTTTAGTAATTTAAATCCTGGTGTATCCATTCTGCTGGGATGTGGGGCTGCGTCACTGGACAACTGGTATCTGACATTTCGAAACAGCATGGTAGTCTCATCTTCAAGTATCAAAATATCCATGAAGAATCCTTTAAAGTCCAAAGATTAGTACATGTATCACCAGGTCTGACAGTAAAAATACTAAATTTTTCCCACAGCCTTCACAGATTGGCCTTTCTAATGGAAACACATAGTGTTCTCTGTGAGGTATGAACTGGATCTTTATATATGAAGTAGATAAATTTTAGTCTTTAAAGGTTTAAGTGCAAATACTACAACTCTACTCATCCCAAGTCAGTATATTTACTCAGGAGAATAACATTCTGAATTCTGAGCTTCCCTTATTCCTTCCATATAAATGATTAAACAGAGACTTGAAATAAGGTATTCCAGACATGATGTTCAATGCAGTACTCGAATTCATCCAAAAATCCTTAATCCTCTCAATAACCAACCACCGGTCTATATTTTAGTACAGAATAGTTACACCTACAATTTTTCTGTATCCTCTGTGCTTGAAATTGGGGCTTGCTCTGAAAGCTCTCCAAGGAACAGAGACACCTCTTTTACACTGCGCCAAGCACACAGTAACACCATCTGAGCAGTGACATTTAGAACTGGTAGGCTGGATCTGTCAGGGGCCAAGTCTTGTTGTAGATGCTGCATTCCTGACAACAAATCAGACAGTCTCACTTTGCAATACAATAAGCAACAGAGTATTAATAAATAAATAAAATGACTGTACCAGTTGAAATTTTGTACAAAAACAATTCAATTTATTAATAATTGTTCTTCACAGTGTAACATAAAGGGGTGATCATGAATGTGTGTACATTCATCTTTCTAGCCATTTACTTCATTTCCAGATACCATATACCGTATATTCTCGAATCTAATCCGCACTTTTTTTACAGTTTTAGAGGGCTAAAAAATCAGATGCGGATTAGATTCGCGGTCTAGAGCTGGATTTTGGAAAAATGATTGAGCTGCTGTACAATATAACAATAACGTAATTAATGTAATTAATAAACAACGTAAGAACAATACAATACAATAATCTATTATTTTATTATTTATTATTATAATTTATTATTCATCACACTCACCGTCATCACTCATAATTCGAGGAATGTTCAAAGATCTGGCCTTCTTTATCGCCTCCTCGCGAGTAGATCATAACTCACAAACAGTCCAGTCTTGCGTCTCTCTTGAAAAAACGTGAAGACTGCATCATCAATTTCAGGAAATCGTCCTTTCTTGGGTCCAGTGAATTTCCTTCGTGACGCCTCACACCCACTGATCGCTGCCTTGAGTTTCCGCCATAGTCGAACGTTGCTTTCATCAACTCCAAAAATTGCAGCGGCTTTGCGGTTTCCATTCTCCTCTGCGCACCGAATAACTTCACGTTTGAACTTTGCCGTATATGAGAGTCGTTTAGATTTCAGGTGTCACTCTTCCATAACTACGGTACACGACAAATTGGAACAAGCACCTCCCACGTTTCAACAACTAAAGATCAGCTGGCTTCAGATGAGATTGCGCACGTCTGTTGAGAAAGACCCCGCCTCTATCGGTATGACTCATCGGCCACAGGCGTAGCGTCGGATTTTAACGCATTGGTAACATCCAATATTATTCAATCAGTCGCCCCGTGGGCAAAGGGTGGTTGAAGGAAAGGTGCGGATTAGAATCGCGAACTAACTTTTTTTCGTTTAAGAAGTCGCCAAAAACTGGGTGCGGATTAGATTCGGGTGCGGTTTAGATTCGAGAATATACGGTATTCAATGCAATTTTGTAACATGGATATGAACTTATGTTGCTGGGGGAATATTAACTTTCAAATCCACTGGTCCAATACAACCTCTACTTTATACAGAACTAAACACAAACTTTGTATACCATACAAGCAGATCAGTCTACAAGAAACCATACATATCCAACAAAGAGATGTAACTGAACTCTAATAATTTTACTTGAAAAAAATTTTTTTTTAATCTGAATATTTCATGAAATATCAGGAAACAGTATTTATTATATTTTCCCATCCTAGAATATGTCAATCTGAACGTGCAGGACAGTTAACTTGATAAAGGATGCATTTCCACTTCTGACCTTCTAATGGCTGTAGGTCCACTTAGGCCATCACAGCGTATCACCAAGCAAAACCTAAATGATACAATTTGATGACCACTTACGCCTAGAATAGTGCCAACAACTAAATACCATGCAGCTTATAAGGTTTTTGTAGTGGTGTACTGAGGATTTCGTTCTTCTGGGATATGATGCTGCATCAGCGGGTAACCAGATCCCGAGGTTTTAAGGCAATGTAGTGCTCTCATCTTCAAGGATGGATATGTCCAAAAAGACATTCCAACCCTTGCAGATGAGGACACTACAGTGCCTCGAAATGCTGAGATTCCGTGATGCTGTGTCATATCTCAGAAGAACAGAATCCTCAACATGTACTGCAACTGACAAACAGTGACAAGTTACTGTTGCAACACACAGAATGAGAAAACTGAAAAACCTGGTAACTGCATTTCACATCCTTTCCCATTCATCCCCCCTTTACCCTTTTCCCACCCATTGAAACAGTACCAACCCCACTACAGGAATATGGCAAACTGAAGTAATACACTGAGTTGCCATATTCCTGTGAAATTTGCCACAGCTGGTACAATCAGCACAGTGCTTTTTTAATACTATTTTCAGCCTCCTAATAAGTGGTAGTCAGTGTCACATTGATTTGAAGAAGTGGTATGTATACATGATGCATGGGTAATCAAGTCTCAGCAACAAATCTAAAAATCATTTTAAATGTATGAAAAACATTTATTAACTTTTCAGATATTAACCACGGTTTCTAGAATCTCCCATGCCACTAAATACATACCTGGCTCAAAGTCCATGGGTAAATGTCCCTCAGGAGAGCAGCTGTTGACAACAGGGCCAACAACCTTGCTCAGGCAAAAACACAGATTGACGACCTCACCAATCAGACTGCGCCAGCACCTCTCACTAACAATGCTCCTTCATTCACAGACAAATTAAAATACACATTAGCTGCCATGCTATACTGAGCTATAGAGTAACATCTATTGTAACACAGTACAAAGGAAACTGAGTGACAAAGGATTGTTCTACATCTAACAGCTCATAGCTACTCTCCCACCACTTGTATTTTTGTACTGTTTGAGTCTACACATAAAAATTCTTTTTGCATGTCAAAGAGGGAAGTACAAAGGAAATTGAAATTACAGTATTTATCTCCCAATCAAAAATTTCTTCACTCTGGAATAATACAGTTTTATGCTATAAGCACTACTGGTTCTGCATCATTGGTACTTGTTTAGTACTAATTTAATTAGTGAATGCATTTTTACTAAATTTAAAAAATAAGTTTGCTCATTGACTATTCTGAAATAACACAAAGAGTTAGTAACTGAATTTATTGTTTAATGACAGCAACTTCAGCAAATTATGTTCACTGGATCAAACGGAAGATAAAGTAGCAATAAAAAAACACTGTTGGATCAAACAGAATGTGAAGTGGTAATAAAAAACATACCCTTGCTTTTAAAGTTGTGGTTTCACCACTACTGAATGCCACGCTATAAAAACAAGTTACTCCCCTTTCGCACAGCATACCTCTGGAAGTTGATATTCTGAACCTTAATTCTCATACGAAAGAACACAACAGAAAGCATCCAGTTGGTTTATCAGGAACTTAAAAGTGTCCATATCCACTAGCCCAGAAGCAAATGATTGTAGTATCCCACTAAAAACAACCTAGTAACATCTTGACAGCATTTATACTGCAGATACTTCTGTCTGAATACAAACTCACATGAAACTGACATCAGCAAGCAGCTGCCTGATGCAAAACAAAGTTCCATACATAGGCCCTGAAGCAGCTGCAATCAATATGCTGCGGCTGGCTTCAGCAAGTTCGGCAGAGAGCTGACGTACCAACAGATGAATTGTCAGATATACTGTAGAATAATCTGAAGAATCTCTTTCATCACAATCTGTAAATTGAGAATAATAGACAGACATGCGAAAGAATGAAAACACTTTGTAATGGCCTCTCAAAACAGTAAGTGCTCTACTCCCTCTCTGGTTCTGTTCAATTTACACTAATTACACTTGCTGGATTTTACCTTTTCACCCAAATCCCCATGATTAATGTAAAATGCTTCACAAAAGGAAGCCTTCCTGACAAAGGATTTCACACCTTGCATGGCTGCCAGTACTACACCAGTCTGGTGGAAGGTAACCAAGACACGCAACAAATATGCAGCTGTGATGCAGTCTGGTGGGCAGTGACTGGATGCCAGTTGCAACGAAACTTCAAGAAATGAACTGACTTGATCAGGATCCTGCAAGTAAATACATTGCAAATTCAAACTCTATTTTAATAAGGACAAATGCATTCATCCAGCATGAGCCCTTGCCATTCTGTTTACAGTTCTGTTCTCAAACAGTACTGTGATATTGTGATATGTCTTGTTCTTAAGCTGTATGAAATGTATGAATGTTCATTTAAATAAAATAATAACTAACAAAAAATTCATATTTAGTTTGCAGTTTGAGGACTAGAACTAATGCACCAATAAAGCTAGGCAACGAAATGTTGTATGAAGGTAGATTATGAACAACTCTATACATTTTGTCTGTAATTTCTTATACATTAATAATGGTAATCACACACATGGTGACAGTGCAAAACTTTGATGTAATGTGTAAAAGGTAAAGTCCCTGTCTACACCATGAAAGCACACAGGGGAAGTAGAAGCCTAGCTGTACTCATGCTTAACCTCAGCACTAGATATAGGTGAGTAGTCAGCATCATGGCCTGGCTGCTTTACCCCCAGGAAAGAGCCCTAGTACCCACTGAATGGGAGCCTGAGTGGGCCCCAGTGCCAGTTTGGATGATGTGTGGAGAAGACAAAAGTCTCTTGCTCTGCTGGGATTTGAACCCCTAATTGCCCAGCATATAGCATAGTCACTATATCAGCTATGCTTATCCCAGCTCCCTGATGTTGTGTGTTAACAAATTTAAATTTGGGGTAGTGAAAATTATACACAGAAATATTAGCAGGTGTAGACCTGTGTACATCTAACTAATAAATACTGTTAATTGTTTATATAAACACATATGGATCAATGACAATATAATTATTAATTTATAGTTCTTGCCAACCTCACCATATACAAGCAGACTAAAATATCTGAACGATGAAATGTATCAGAAGTTCAACTCAATTTTTCCCAAGCTAACAACCTGTTCTGTCGGTTTTTAGCTTGCAATTTTCGAACTACTGAGTAGCATCACTGCCACAGTCAGTTTCTCTACAAAATCAAGCTTCAGTCTCTTCATCAATGACATGACTGTTTTCTTTTATTGACTAAATTATAATTAACTACAATATACCCACTGAAAATTAAAAGCAAATTTCTACAAATCCTATCTGTAGTTACAGTTTCCACACACAACGCTTCCAATGGACACTTACACATTACAGCCCTTGAGGGAGACTTGGATATCACATTGTTAATGAATATGCATGATGTGAACACGAGAAGTTCTGGAAAGACAGCTAGATATGATGATGATGATGATGGATAAACTCATTTATTAAAATGCTAGTTTAACAGCACAATGGCCAATCATAAACAAGCACAAACCAAATACAACAAAATTACATAAATACAGACACACAAACAAAAGAGCATAACGGCAAAAAGAAAGTTAGATTTATATCTGACTCAACAACTAAATTAAAGAATATAATTTACATTCATAAATGTGCTCCTTAAACAGTATTACTCATAGAATTAGTTACACAAATGCTACAAAACATAAATAAATATACTACCAATTACCTAATGAAATTAAAACCATAATTTATACGAAATATCAGTGTATGAGCTTCTAGTGTAAAAGCTATGTAAGAGTTCTGATTTGTTGGGAGACATAAAAATTGAACGAAACTAACATCCAATCCAAGAGCTTCTGCTGGAAACGTGATGAGAAGCTGAACAGCCAGCAACTTGTTGTTTTCATATGTATCTTTAAGGCACTCTAGAAGTGTATGACCATAGCTCTTTGTATAGACAATGGGTGGGCAAGGAGACCACACTGGCTCTGCTGCATCAAAACTCAAAATTTCATGGCAAAGAGCAAGTATCTGGAAAGCAAAGACATTACTATAATAGAACTACAGTAGCACTAATAAAATTAAGTACAAAAAATAAACAAATCTTAACATTAAATGTATAACATAAAATAGGCCTCAATCTATCACACACCAATTGTCTTAATGGTCATCCGTAGGCTTAGCTACCTTAGCTACCTTAATTGGCAGCCTGCACGGAATTCCACATTTCAGTTAGAAACACAAAATGAAGGAAACTGTCTTACCATTATCATTAAGCTTAGGATTATATGCATTTTGTGCAAAATGCATATGATCCTAAGCCTAATCATCCGCATAATGACACTGGCTTGTTTGTTCAAAATTATTTGTGTTATTTGCTGCCAGTAACTACTGGTCAGGGGCACGCGGTGGCACAGTTGGTTGAGGCACTGCGCTACAAGCCGGAACATTGCAGGTTCGATTCACGATGGTGTCACTGGAATTTTTCATTGACATAATCGTTTCGGTCGCACTATGGCCCTGGGGTCGACTCAGCCTCTAACAAACATGAGTACCAGGAATCTTTCCTGGGGGGTAAAGGCGGCCGGTGCGTAGGGCTGACAACCTTACCACCTTCATGTGCCAATTGTCTAGAAATCTGGGAGCCTCAACCTCCTGGAACCCTAAGGGCCTGTCCAGGCCTGTAATGGGATTGCTTACTACTGGTCAATTAAAATTTAATTCCCAAAAAATGAACAGCCAGTTACAGAAAGTTTGGGACCTGCTACAAACTGGATTTATGTGTTATGCATGTAGGTCTTAATAAATGTGGCACTGAACTAGCAGCAAATTTAAGCAAGAAGTACAAGGATACACTAGTACTAAAAATGTGGGTGCCTATAAATTTTAAGCTGAACGTCGATGCCTATACATTTTAAAATGTCTCAAAAATGTTTGCATGACAGCAGAAAATTGTCATGTGACTCAGTGCTCTTATGCACTGTATAACATCAGTCTTGTACGAGGGTTCTCCAGAAAGTAAAGATACAAAAGCAATAAAATTTTTTAAAAATATTTTTCAACATAATCGCCACCTTTGTCAAGACATTTGTTTAGCCTGGGCACGAGTTTTTGTATTCCGATGTCATAGAACTCCGCCGCCTGTGCACGCAACCACGTAGTGACTTCGTTTTTCACCTCTTCGTCTTCGTGAAACTTCTGGCCGGCCAGACGTTTCTTTAAATGCAAAAACAAATGGAAATCGCTGGGAGCGAGGTCTGGGCTGTGAGCGGGATGGTCTGAGGTGATTTCCCTTCCCCTCCCACCCGTGTTGTATCTTTACTTTCTGGATAACCCTCGTAGTCTAGCAACCCACATGTAGTTGACAGCTGTAACATGTTACTGAATTCTTACATAACTGACACAGTGTACTGGCTTAGCATTCAAAATATCAAAAGCTCAATTCCAAATATTACTACTGACGCACGATGAGAAAATCTGTCAATTCAAGAACAACCAATTGCCTGAAGACAGCAGCACAGCTAACTTCCAAATGTTCCACATATCAAATACACTTCAGTCAATGGAAAATATCAAACATAACACCGACATAACGAATCAGCCACTGTCCCAAAACTTACGAGAATTGGCTGATGACAAGTACTGCTTCACAACAGACAAAACAGTTCTTTGCACCACACTGTGCATCTATCAACCACAGCAAGTTACCTCTCCAACAAGCAGGAAGAACTCAGAGAAAGGCCACTTTACATCAGTCATATCTCAGTTGTTTCATACGTCATCCCGGTTATACCTCTACACCATAGAAACAGAAGAAGTTTGGATTGCATTTTTAAGACAAAATGCATCTTACAGACAAGAAAATACAGGTAATGCACAATGAATATGCTAACTGCATGCTAGTAAATACTCCTAGTTACTTGAATTGATCTGCATATTTTCCTTCCCAGTAGTCCCACAATTAATGTGTTCTGCCATTAAATGTACAAAATAAAACACACCTGAAGTGATGAGACACGGCGCCCAAAATTTGCACCAGGAAATAAATTGTCAAAGGAGAACTTCAGCAACCATAACAGAAATGTATTGTATGCCCTCAGCAGGTGGTGTTTATCACTGTCTGGTCCTGGTTTCTTCTTACTAGTCTTGGTCTGCCCCGTTTTACAATACAGAACTCGTGAGCTATCTCGCAGTCTGGTAAGAATCTGTCAGTGCACAAAACCATATTATTAACATAAATTAAAAGTAATGTCCCTGTGCTTAAGAACCATGCCATGAACATGCATGGGACAGTCAGGTAACCTTCTACACATTCCCAACTTAGCACTAAATGGAAACAGTAATCAGCTTCATCCTCTCAATGTTTTATCCATACAGGAAAGAGCCATACCCTGTCAAATTACTGAGCACATAAATATTATTTCAGTCAAATTACAAAGAGATTTTCTACAACCACGGTACCATTTGTATATAGATTCTAGTAAAGTTTTCACCTTTGTTGTTCAATTTTAACAGTTTAATTTAAACACCTTCCAGAATTCTGACTGATGATGATGATGCTTGCTCATTCTGCAGTGCTCAGTCCCACATAAAAAAAACTTCCTGTACATTATACTACGGCGTACCACATTACTGCAGACTCTCAGTGTAATAAAGAGTTGAACACATACCATACATTTGTAACAAACATACCTTTTTCAGGAGACTCAGAGTCTGCTGTCTGGAAGATGGGATCTCTGAATTCACATTGTATTCTAAAAACCTTTTGACCAACTGAAGCTCAGAAACAGAAAAGGCTTCAGTACTGCGATGACTCACAGCAAGCAACGACAAGGCTGACATTCGAATCTGCAAAAAAATGACCAATACGGTACTTTACAAATATAATAATATTCTGAGGTTTGTATCTTTTAACAAAGGACATTCAACCAGATCAAAATTATTTTGTACAAACTTTAGACAGTCAAGAAAAGTCTGATGTTTAAATGAAACATGGTTTTCTGAATGTCATATGCCAGTCTTTCCTGATCAAAATGATTATACGAAGTCCAACTTTCACCTAACAGGTGGACACAGAAAGTAGTACTATCCAATATATTGAATTCTATGGTTGTCTTCTGAACATGCAAATTACAATACCTGATGCAGTATCTTGCCAATACTAAGTGTTTCCTTATCACAAACATCCCATGTATGGCACAACTACTCACTTCAGTATCATCATGATAAAGCACTTGCTCCAGGACTCCGAAATCCAGGACACCCTTCCATAAACCAGAATGATGCTGAGATTCTGACTGATTATCTAATGCACCTTGTTTTCTGGCCAGGTGAATACAACTAAGAAGAACGCGAAGGTGTGTGGCCTTGGTGTGTGTTTCAGATGTGATGGGTTGTAGGATGTGGGTCACAATTTGTGGATTGTGCCTCACTGCTGTGGCCAGCAACGCCTGTAGTGGACCACATAATGAAGGTGATGCATGAGAGAGCAATTCTAAGATAGGCACAATCCATAAGGCTTTCCATGTATCTTCTAGACATTCAACTCTATGTTGAAGCATAAGATGCTCCACAGCACATGAAACCTGCAAGTGTTCAAATGCAAGTAAAGGACAAGTACTGACAAAACATAAAACAGCAACTACTGAGGCACTATCACTGACTTTCACTCCAGTAAGCAGAGACAACCTAAAGATACAATTCTTTATCTGAATACAAGGAAAGCAACCAAGGTATCATGATAAGAGGGTCACTCAATAGTTATCTGCAATGTATGTTTAACATTTATTACAAGTGCAGAGATCGTACAAGTACATCATTTTTCAACACAGTCCCCCTGCTTTTTGATGCACTTGGTCCATCATCGCACAGTCTTCTTTATGCCCTCAGAATGCAAAGTTTTGAGCTGAGAGACAAGCTATGCATGCACTATTTCCTTCAGTTGCTGGTCCAGCTCCTTCCTCATGCTTAATGCTTGTGTGACCATTTTTATACCTCTCAATCCATTCGTACACTCTTCATTGCATCACAACACTGTTCCCTTACTGCATTGACATCCTTCTATGCATTTAAGCACCTGGTATACATTCAGCCCATAAAAAACAGATCACTGCTCGCTGTTCTTCTTTCATGCAAATGAAAAGCAGGACGTCCATGTTTATGGCATGAAACCCATGACAGAAATGAACTATCAAGGTCAAACACGCACTACAATTTTAGGAGAGAGAGTGAGACCATCGGTATTGTGTCATGCCCAACAAGCAGTGTAGCCAACCGCAAAAAAAATTCCTACATTGTGGATAATTATTGACTCATCTTTGTACAATTGCTAATGCATAAATCATAGCATTTAATTCCTGCATGTTCCTGTAATTTCAGTATAATAATTCCATAAGGTCCATCTGTCTGTCACACTAATTTTAACATACTGACATTGAATTAAGATATGAAACATAGTACACACAATGTCATTAAAGCACAGATGGGTGGATAATATTAAAATGGATCTTAATGAGATACAGTGTGAGGGTATGGAATGGATTAATCTGGCTCTAGGTAAGTCCTGCAAACAAATGGCAGGGAGACCAAACGTCACAGTGAAATTATCAGCACTCTTGTTTCATATTCACGAGCTAACAGATTCAGATTTCAGCCTGATGGTTTTATTTACATAAAATAAATGATATACTTTTTTTATTTCAAGTCAAAATTTAATTTTATGTTCATGTATAGGATACCCATTCCATAGTATATGACTCACTTTGTGATTTTCCTAATTGCTTTTCATTTTGTTGCATTCTGTTAAATACTTCCTGAGATATTAATGTTAATATAAAAGCCTATATGAATTTTAAAAGTCTAAAATTAAACACTGTCTACATTAAGTGTACAGATTAATCACTGGCAGAAGTCTTTTATGTGTGGAATCAATGCTCTTACCATATCACATTGCATGTTACATATGATTTACACAAAGAGTGAACACCATAATTGGTATGGCAGTGGAAGGAATGCATGAACCAGTTATGCAGCATTGCTTTTTCGAGGAGACACTCTTTATAGAGATAGAAATCATCAAATTTTCCTACTGAGTTTTCAATGGACATGCCACTAGTTATAAAATACTAAACACAGTGCCCTAGTTTTAAATGAATGCCCCCTGAAAACATACCTTACACACTATACGGTAACACTTACGTGAGTGGTAAGGATGGGATCAGTCAGTGAGTTGAACAAACTTTGGACAAGACATGGAATCTGATCAATAAGCATCTGACATCCAATCTCATCTGCCAAGACCGCCAGACCAATGTACCTGGATTTGCTGTGCACTGGTATTTTCATTATAGTTTCCAAAATAGTTGTTAACACATTACAGCCATTTAAACCTACAAAGTGACAAAAAAATTACAACAACAAAAAAGAAATACAGAGAATAATCTAAATCACATTTAAAAACTTCTCATTCTCACTTATGTTATATAAAAATGTGAAAAGCACATGTGATACTGATACAGACATCACAAAAACTGTTTACTTAACTAACAAGATACGTTCTACAAAAATAATGACTGCAGACTAAGAACATATATTTTGCTTTTAAAATGGAAATAGTTTAAAAAAATGGTGTTCAAATTCTGGACCAAATGTACATATGCATGGGGACTCCTTTGCCATAAACATTACCAGGAAACATCGCACTGTGTTGAAGTTAACACATGTGAATTAATGAATAAAGAACCAAAAATTAAGCTACAGATAAAATGAGCTTTTTGGAAGTAAACACGATAATCCACAGAGTATGCTGTTAGTATAACAATTTTTGGCATCCTCAAGAACCCCCTCTTTGACATCATCTCAAGGAAGTAAGTTTTTGGCAATTTTCCTCTTCTTTATTCATCTCCAATAGTAAAATTCCTTAATCCTGACTATTTACAACCAAGTAATGTTCACTCAGTCTCCAGTTAACCAGTTGCTCATGCAGGTAGTTTGGTCACTCCTGACTAGAAACCATTTTCTCGGCATCATTTTGTTCTTATTTTGCAAACAAGGTCACACATGTGACATGTTTCATAAAACCCTAAGCCAACAGTTCTGGAGCCAGTGGTACACCCAAAATAACATGTTGTCCAAAAAATTTGAACAAGTTGTAATTACTTTAAGAAAACCCAAATTGTAGTTTCTTTATACTTAGAACTTTGTATCTGGCATAACAAAATAAGCAACAACCAGATCTCTATTATCTTCAGTGTTACATTCATTTATGTCTGCATGTCAAGTAATAATCACATTTTTTACTATTAACCAACAAATGCACACAAATGTCAGATTCACAGTAATATTTTTAAAATACTACACTCCTACATGCTTCAGAACTTATTGGTCCATCATCAGGCAGTATATCAATTGTTGTTGCACAAAACAATTACCTAACAATACTTTGGTCTCTTGGGTATGTCGAAGTGATGGAAATTCTCTATGTAGTAAGTATGTGTAGTGGACAGAACTGTTACACTGTAAATTACAGCAGCGTGTGGATATGATGGAGGTGTTCATGGTAACATGAACATCTCCATCATATCCACACCAAACTATTGTTAAGTAACTATTTTATGCAACAACAATTGATGTACTCCCTGATGATGGACCAGTAAGGTATGAAAAATGCAGGAGTGTAGTGTTTTAAAAATATTATTGTGAAGCTATGACAATTGTGTGCATTTGTTAGTTAATAGGAAAAAATGAAGTTATAATGCACAGAATGGAAAATATAATAAGTCATACTTAATTGTTCACTAATTTAAGCTCTGTCTTATGCCACTATTTGCCAAGCGTAACAGCAACTTCCCAATATTTAAATAAAGACTGGATAAAAAATGGGTTAACTCTCTTATGGTACACTGAACAAACCATTATAGGCCAATGAATCTCTTTCTGTAAGCATGCCTCATACATAGAGTGATAGGTCTTGATGTAGCATGTGAAATGTAACCGACAGATGAAATTATGAACTGAGCTCACAGACCATCCTTTTGCAAAGCAGATCCCAGTTTTACTATGTTCAGCAGGATGCCTGAAGCACTGTGTCGCACGCTGTCCATGTAATGCTCCAGATGTGTCCACACAAACTCAAGCATGCCATTCACAATAGAAACATTTTGCAATTGCCCAGCTGCGCTCAAAAGGTTACGTGACAGCAGAAGAAGGGCACGGCTTACACCCAAAACCATCCCAGAGTCTGCGGTGGTTCTGTGTAGAAACAAGTAAACAATTAGGACAAACATTCATTCACTTATTTTGTAACATATTTTGCAAGTTATATGGTACTGAGAAGAAGGAATGAGACAGAATGCAGAACAGACGGTTTCACTGTTCATGCTGAATGAAGTCTGCAATACCTACACTATCCTAAATCGCACACAGTATATGCTTTTGCACAATCTGTAACTTTCTCCAAAGGCTGACATAATTTTGGTGAGAATATTCCTATCAAGAGGTCCAGGGATTGAATCCCAGTTGGGGCGAGATTTGCCAGGCTATCCAGACTGGCCCCAAGGACCACCCAGCCTCCTATACAATGGTCACCAGGTCTTTCCCGAGGGTAACGCAACCGGTGTGTGGTCTTCCACTGCCGGGTTGCAAATGGGTTGGAGCTATACCTCTGCTTCCCTCCTGTGCCTGCACAAGCATGTCATGGGGTGGCCTTTAATTATTCCTACAAGGAAAATGTATACATGGCTAATGTACTGTTACATATGATTCCAAAGTCTTCTCCATAATCTCACAAATGCAGAATTTAACTAAATCACATAATCCAAACAACTGAATGTCTATTCATATACAGTTACATTACCTTCAAATTTCACTTTGTCAAAATACATTTATACTGAAAATGTGTACAAAATTTATCATTATCATGCTCCCTTGGGCCTTAAAATAAAAAATACACAAATTCAGTTGATTTTAACCACATATCCCATAAATGTAAAATATTAAGCTTTTTTAAAACTACATGGGGTTAGTCAGCAAAGCTCAGACAAGCCTCACTCACACAGTACACTAACTCTCCACTCAATAATGTAACACTTGATATTTAGCTGCACATTCAAAGCAGAAAAAAACAACACACACACACCCATCCAAAAGGATGGATAGCTTCTGTCACACATCACACTACGATGAAAGTACAAATACAGATATTTTATTTTTTCAGTTTACAGAATAACGTCACAAACTTTTAAACACTTAACCAACATGAATACCTGTATGAATCTTCTCTGAGGTCTTTGAAGCTCAAATGTGTACTACAAATTTTAGTTTAGCCCTTTCTAAAATACTTACGGGCATTGCTTCAATGGTGGTTTTCTGTAAATTCTACTAAATTTTATTGTCCTCTGTGACACAGATGGCACAAGTTTTAAAAAACACTTCTAGTTCCAAAACTCATGATCATGCAACATTCATTCAATGGTACACTTTAATCTACAAACACATATTTGCACAATCATATGAGAAAGGTCACAGCATTTTGGCACAGTCTGTCTTTAGAGTGAAATTTTTATAATCACTATTACAGCCTGTGGTATATTTGTGGTTGATGTGACCATAGTCCGGTTCCTACTTGCACAATATAACACAAGATAATTTCAAGTGGTGTTCCAGTTCTTAGAATCTGTGGGATAAACACACAACATACCTCTTGCTGATGACAAACAGATGATGGAATACAACATTTATAATAGGTTCACCAGTCATGGGATGCACACCACACAATTCTGATATACTGAGGGCATTCAGCACCCCACTACACAAGCTGAGTTGACAGGGATCTGATGAGAGATCTACTTTCCAAGGAACTTCCTGGTTTTTTAAATCCTGAAATAAAACACAAGTAACACATCCAAGGTCATATATTACAGGTTCCAATAAGATACTATGTTTTAATAAACCACAGTAATACATATGGTTACAAATCCAGCTATCCCTTAAGTTGCAAAGTAAGTGTAAGTTCCTTAAATAAGAAAGTGCATCACATATCTTCAGCCAGAAATAAAGGGATGCTTAATTTTTTAATTAAATTAAATTAAATGCAATTCAGAAACAGAATGCCCCTTGGCAAGTAATGACCATTCCAAATACAGTCTCTAGTTGCCCCAGTATGAAAGAAGTACCGTATATTCTCGAATCTAATCCGCACCCTTTTTACAGTTTTAGAGGGCTAAAAAATCAGATGTGGATTAGATTCGCGGTCTAGAGCTGGATTTTGGAAAAATGATTGAGCTGCTGTACGTGCCGTAAGAACAATACAATACAATAATCTATTATTTTATTATTTATTATTATAATAATATAATAATTGGGTCCAGTGAATTTCCTTTGTGACGCCTCACACCCGCTGATCGCTGCCTTGTGTTTCCACCA
This sequence comes from Reticulitermes speratus, assembly GCA_021186555.1. Lineage (NCBI taxonomy): Eukaryota > Metazoa > Arthropoda > Insecta > Blattodea > Rhinotermitidae > Reticulitermes > Reticulitermes speratus. The sequence continues at coordinate 25,394,530 of JAJKFL010000004.1, forward strand.
TAGTCGAACGTTGCTTTCATCAACTCCAAAAATTGCTGCGGCTTTGCGGTTTCCATTCTCCTCTGCGCACCGAATAACTTCACGTTTGAACTTTGCTGTATATGAGAGTCGTTTAGATTTCAGGTGTCCCTCTTCCATAACTACGGTACATGACAAATTGGAACAAGCACCTCCCACGTTTCAACAACTAAGGCTCAGCTGGCTTCAGACGAGATTGCGCACGTCTGTTGAGAAAGGCCCCGCCTCTATCGGTATGACTCATCGGCCACAGGCGTAGCGTCGGATTTTAACGCATTGGTAACATCCAATATTATTCAATCAGTCGCCCCGTGGGCAAGGGGTGGTTGAAGGAAAGGTGCGGATTAGAATCGCAAACTAACTTTTTTTTTCGTTTAAGAAGTCGCCAAAAACTGGGTGCGGATTAGATTCGGATGTGGATTAGATTCGAGAATATAGGTATGTCTAGTTGCAAAATGTTTGGGATGATACTTTTACAGAAAATACATAAGACGAAACTATGGGGTTATTAAAAGTATTATAAGAGTGATTAAGTTGTGAAGATTTTGACAAACTTGATGTCTAGCTCAGATGACGCATGCAAAATGCATACAGAATTTTAGTGAGGAAACTTCTTCCAAGCAGCCACTTGGACAACAGGCAGAGAAGGGTCAAAAATATTATCCTCCAACTTGCAGCATTTATATCCCATGCAAGGGAAAACTTTGTGTGTGGCTGTGAAGGGGTAAAATAGATTACTGGGAAACAGAATATGCATTGGACTGAAATGGTTTAGGATAGGATCACATTGTAGGTATTTATTAGCACATTTTGGTCAGTGAGTCTTGGTTAGCCACTCTGTTGTACAACTAATATTTAAAGCTTTGGTATCATATAATTAGTAAATTTTTCACTATTACAACATATGTAAGTAGTAAAGTGTCATCATATGAGCACATTCATCCTGGGAAATGCTTGCTATCATTCAATTCATATTTTGTCATTTTGTCTCATATTTAAAAATGTAAAATTTAAAATACATACCCCAACTTTTACTTGTACCAGATGGGTGTGCAATACAGTTTCTCATCCAAAGGAAAGAATGTGACTGAGGGTGTTTAGGAACAAAGCACTGAAAATATTTGGATTTGAGAGGGAGATGGGAAAAATTTCATGCTGGGGTGTTTCATGATTTACATTCTTCACCAAGTACCGTAGAAGTAATCACTTCAGAACAACACGGGCACAACACGCAGCACACACAGGAGAGATAAGAAATGACACAAAATTTCAGTTGGAAAGCATGAAGGGGAGAAACAACTTCTGAGACCCAGGTGCAGATGAGATGCCCACTTCATTAAACACTACTGTGCTATACTACTGGTCTAGCTTTTTTCCGGATATTCATATTCTAAAAGGGATTTCTGTACACTTTATTATGTTACAAGTAAAAGGGACAACACCTTTTTAATTTTACTACGTTATGTTAGATAAGCAAAAGATTAAGCCAGATCTGTAAACAGGAAGCAAGAATATAGATTCGATTCTCTTGGCTCAGTATAATGTTCAATGGTGGATCTTGCGAACATGGTAATGTTAAGGTTCAATAAAAGCTGGAGAATTTGTATCTACCTAAGCTACTATTAGCTTCAGAATGAATCTGCTCTATGGAGTTAGAAGCTGCATTAAATGGACTTATAAAGCAAACCTTGTGCCACTCTCCACCTGTACCATCCAAGAGAACTACCAGCAGAACAAACACCATCCCACATGTAGCATGTGTGTCCATAGGCAAATCTGAATACCCCATCAATGTGGCCACCAACTCTAGTAAAGAGGATAATGTATCAGCAGCAGGATGAGTCTCAGTATCAGGCTCTGCATGGCTGCAAGCATCCACCACATACTCATGTTACAAAATTCAAATGCACAACACTTCTCAGAGACAGTTACTTCTTAAGTGTATTTTTCATAAACACCTATATAACTAAGCATCTTCCTATGCCTAAAAATGTTTTCAAAAATTGGTTATGTACTGCAAGAATTAGACCTATTCCCTGTTAGGGAAAAAAGGAAACATTTCATTGAAGTTTCTGTATGAAAATGGAGTTCACAGGGTAATAACCAAACAACACAGCTCTGGTCCCGTGTCAAAATGTGCTTTTGTAGTGAGGAATATTAATACAAAGTTTACTGGGTGAGATGTTACCTCATGTAGTGTATCAGTAACTTTAATGAACGTTTGCTGACTTCTACCAGAAGTACAACTTTCTAGTTTCAGCATGAGCTACTTCCTTTCCTGATTATACAATTTCCTTGAAAAACAGTAGCCTGCAGAATAATGATAATTCTTTTCATTTTACAGCAGCATGTAACTACATTACTACCAACTGTCATTTCTTTGTCCCCAGAAACACAATTACTTATTTTTGTTAAGTATAAACTTGTAAAGCTCTCTGGTTTCAACACTCAAATTTTTCTCTTCATGCCAGATTTGAGAGTCACATAGAGATGTTGCTGATCATTTAAGTAACACCCCAGAAGACTTGAATCTTGTTCTATTTACACTTAGAGCCTTCAAAATTATCAAACATACCTAACTGTACAGTGCAGAGATCAAACAGTGAAAGCAATAAGCTGGCATAAAAACTGTTCAATCTTGAATGAAAGAGAAAAACCTGAATACTCCCATTACAGATGTGATAAATGGAGATACAGGGATTTCTTAAATATACAGATCTGGGATTAAAACACCAAAACTAGACTAAACCAACACGGCATTTACAATTTAACAACACTATACGTACATAAAATACAACAAAACATACCTGTTGCCACCCTTCAATTCAGAACAATCTGTCGATCCTGGCGTAACTGTGCACTGCATATCCAACAAAGTTGCAAGATTCACAATGTTATCAGACATTGAATAGCCTTCTTTACTTCCTCTTTCAGAACGAACAAGCTCTTTGACTTCTGTCTGGCATTTCTGCAGTAATGAGACTGTTGTTTGCACAGCAGAATGTACTATTTTACAGACGTCCATTTTCTTTGCCGGAGAAACCTCCAAACTGGAAATATATAGTTAACATACTGAAATTACAGCTTAAGATTACGGACATTATTAAGTCACAAAAGAAGCTACACAAGAAATTAACCCTTTGATGCCAAATGTTGTAGATGTGTAACGTGCATTGTGACACTCAAAACACCAAATGCTGACTACAGCTGATGACAAATTACAGTCACTCTTACACAGCCCTTTAAATTCCAGTCTGCTGTAGTCTTCTGCAGCTCACATTGAGCATTTAAATCTGGCACCATCCTCTAATAATGATGGCATTTTGCATTCTTCATAGCCAAGTTAGTTTTAATGAATGGATGAAAAGGAATGAGTCAGATGTAAGTATACATTTGCAAGTAGTACAAAATGTAACTGCTCTCAACTTTAACTGAGACTGGACCTTAGCCAACAGACCGAAAAGTTCTCTATATTACCTCAACAACCACGTGAAAAGATCAAGAACAGGTTGTGAAAAAGGAGACGAGGAAAACCATATAAGAAGAACTGGTATAAATAAAACAGCAGTATTTACCTCAGCTCCATAATGCAGCACTGGAGACAGGTCTTCATAAGCAGCAGCGCTGGCAAAACACTGAGCCTAACTGCATGCATTCCAACTGGGAAATTGTCAAAGCAGCAGCTAACTTCAAAAATCGCAGCATTCATTTCAACTAGACTCCCATCTGAAGACATTAACTTCTTCAGATGTGCAGATAGACATACAGCAACATCAGCACAGGCTTCTTCAGGCAGTGTCATAAGGATTCTAGTACAAATTAAAGTTTCAACCTCTGAGTAATGTTACACTTCTAGAAGCTTTAAAGTTATGAAGTGCAGAAATATCTACTAAAGGTGTGTATATTTTATAGCAAAAAAATACAAAGCATTTATTATTGGGGCTGGAGAATAATTATTCTCCAGACCCAATAATGTTAATGGTATAATACAGTAGCACAATATGAACTTATGGCGTTGTTAAAAGTAATTAAAAAAATTATCAAGAAATCACGAAGTACTTATAATAACAAGGATTCACTCTGGACAGTCCTTTGTCTTGTACAACATTTCAACACTCAACACAACCTTCAGTTCTAAACCAGTATGTATTAAATACATAACTGCAGCAATATAAATTTCATTAAAATCATATGCCACACAAACCATAAAAATCTCATTCAAGCGATTAAGTCTCCACGTCAAGCTATGAACCCAGCACTGACCCTCTTCCCCCATATGAAAACCAGACATTATGTTCCAATGTTTGGTAAATCACAGCAATAAATATAATAAACAAGTTACCCATCACAAACAATATATCACCTGAGTAACAGTGACAGTTCCACTCATAAAAAAATATATTTTAGTTAAAAGACTTCCAGGAAGTAATTTCCATCCAAAGTATCCATTAAATTATATCTGACCTGTAGCCGTCAGTCTATAGTTTGAATCTCAGATATGCCAAGCCAAGATGACAGACTGTTTAATTGATATTTTACATCATCTAATAGCGCTAGATTCTAACACATGCTGTTTAGGGGGCCTGTGTTTTAACAAGGAAGACTCTGGCTCCATTTCTGGTGTAACAGCATATGAACCAAAGCAAAAAGCAGAATGTTCAAAATTTGTCACTGTCAGACCTACTCTTGGTTTGAGAAGCTAGGAGCCAGTGTGTAATCTGAAACTTTTGGCCAACACAATTTATCTGAGGCAGACTAACAGTAGCCAGACTTTCAGTAAGATACTGTGGTATAAGCTGCTGGGAACAACCTGTTCCCACTTACATCTTACATCTGCCATTTGACACAGCCAATCAAAATTTAAATTTATGACCAATTATACAATCCAACATAAAAAGACTGCATCAAACTACCCAGTCAGGCTCCCAAAATTTTAGTTTTAATTTCCCAGGATAGATGAAGATTCTGGTAGCTGTGGAAACACAGAAAGATGCGCTCTCTCTTAGTTTGGCTTTTGAACAGTAATGACACATTTTGTGTGCTCCACAAAGAAATAAAATCTTAAACTCACAGTGTTCAAAAAGTGTAATGAGTGATCTCTTTTGAACAGTTTCAGGTAAACAAAATGCCAAACCCAAACAAAGGCAAATATGATAATTACTTGCATGCAGTGACAATTAATTAAATATTCCTAAAAATCAATTATTGTGTGATATCTGAATTTTAATGTGGTGCTATAGACCGGTTAGTGATACTAGGAAGTCAAACACATGATATTCCTTCAGTGGAACTCACGCTCACTGATTAAGAAGTAAGGTGGTGATAGAACTTTGTGTGTTGCCTGCATATTCATCAGGGATCACTTGCAGCCCCTGAATCTGTCTTCTAATGGGCTTTTGAAGACAGCATAGGCACAGTGGTTCTCTTAGCTTTTCAAACCACCAGGAACTCCAAAACTAGTATGAACAATGGGGCTAATGTTTCAATTAGAAAGTATAATAATATATCCTGTCAAATATTTTTGCAATTCAAGAAACACCTTGCAAATACATCTTAGTAACACTTTCAATTGTATAAACAATATTTACAGTAGTATGTGCATACAATATTTTTAAATGTTACAAAAATTTCTACTCATTTTCCACGGATCAGTCTAAGACAGTTTGGTTACACGTCCTGCAGATCATCGACCATTAAACATATTTACTGCCAGCGGCAGCTACTGCCAACAGTGGCTACCACTACTCACATTAGTATATACTCTCAAATGGGAAAACACAATGGCATTAATAATGTTTTTTTCTAAAATATGTGTCAATATTGAAAGATAATGTACAGAAGATACCATGAGAAAGAAAAGCCAACTGGAAGAACAAAACATATACAGAAATGTGTACAGGTGAAGTAATGAGAGGAACGCAAAGGAAAAATATAGGAATTTGGAGAATGAGGGTGTCAAGAGAAACAACACGTGATTTACCAAGTATGTAGTGAGAGGCACAATGGAGCCACAGTCTTATATAACAGACTATTATATCTGGTACAGGCCTCAACAGACATTCCCAAACACTGGGTGAATGTCAAAGTATCTGTTCTTCTGGGATATGATACTGTATGACCCACTGATGCAATGTCACATCCCAGAAGAATGGATACATCATCCTCACCACTGTGTAATCCACACCTGCCCCCAACCCCCTCCCAAAACAATCACAATGGGTGAATGTTAATAGCAAGGCTACTAAAATAATGGCTGACGTAAATTCAGCTAAGGTTTCAGGTAGACCCTTGTGGTTCCCACTTGTTGATCCAACTCAAATACAAGATTAACCAACAGTGACACCAGAAGTTCAAACATAACTGCAGTTATACTTGTAGGTACACGTTGTCTCTTTTAGTTTCAAAACTATTAATTTTATTCAAATGTGAGTGAAAATCTCTCATCAGCTGTTTAGCCCACAGGTTAAAACTTATATTTAATGCCCAGCAAGGAATGTCTAATAAAGAAAACAAAAGCAAAACAAAACTTCCAATATCTGTGACACAAACCTTGCAATGGCACACTTAAATGGACTCTTGGGAGTTGCTGCCACGTACAAGTCAACAAGAAGCTGAATACAAAAGGCAGATACCTTTGTTTTTCCATACGAATTTCCATTTCCAAAATGATTCTTAGCCATCTGAAATTGCAAATTAGAACATGGCACTCTAATACAGCTGCAGAACTCTTACATAATTCCTAAAAAATTACAAGTAAGCATTTTAGGTGATCATACTATTGGAATACTGCAGAGTTTTGACATTAGTGATTAACAGGGATTGATTGATAAAACTCCCAGAAACATCAGAATCAGAAACATGGGATCACAAACATCACAATCCATTTTTGATGGAAAAACACCTATTTGGTTCCAGAAACTTATAAAATGCAGGTAAGAAAAATACAAAATAACCCCCAAAAGCATAAAAAGCATGGAAGTTTATTTTTATATAACATGAACACTTTTTGGACACACAAAATACACTAAATGGTTGAAGGACAATCCCAAATCAACATTACAATGCAAGAAAAAACTTGACTGAACTGATAGTGATCTGTGCACTGGCAGGAGTGGGGAAAGTTGACTCCGCACCCATGTCGTCTCATCCTGATTCACTAGAACTAGTCATAAAAAGTCAAAATAATCGTTTTAAAATGGTTGATCATGAAAAGTCAAAATCCTGGACACAGAACTGTAATTCCTGCATAACAGGGCAACAATTAAAATATGGCAATGTCATGTTAGAAGTATCTGTACTGTATACATAACCTTTTACCAAGTATTTATTATAAAATGCCACTATGACCCAATATGCTTGTTGCAGTATTTTCACTGAAGAAAAATTTAATAACTGGTTACCAGCAAGCACCGAAGAGTTACACATCTGCAATTAATTACTTGCCTTATAATCTTTGAATATTGCTCCACCAAAATTATTATTTATTAATTATTATTGTCATTTATGTACAGGGATATATCAGTCAGTATAATGACTAGTTATGGCTATCGACTGGAAAAATGCAGTACAATTCTTGGTAGATTTAAAGATATGTCTCTCCAACAGCACATCCAGATTAGCTCTAAAGCCCATTCAGATTTCTATCCAGTTGGTACTGGGGGCAAGTTCCTCTAAGGTAAAGTGGCCACTGTGGAGCTGACCACTCAACTCCATCACAATCTGAGCTTCACAATGCATGGTCACCAATGTCGGTGTTTAAGCATAAGACAAACTCTTACAGCCTCTTCTCTGTTGACTGAATCACTGTTTTAGGATTATAAAATCCAAAAATTTACTCACTTCTTTAAGAATATGTAGCTGTTCTTCAATTGTGGCAGCAGACAAAATATTCTCAATTTTGGTAGCTACAGATGTGCCTTCAGCCTCATCTATTTCTCCTGCAATAAAAAGTGTTTCACAGCCTTCAGGATAAAACAACATCTTCAGCAGGCTACAAAACAAGAAATTCTTAACACTCCTCTTTTCAAGCATATCAAAGATTATTCTGGTTCCCAATGTGGCACTATACCTGTTTTTGCTCAAGCTCAAATTTTACTGAACAGGAAAACAGCACAATTACTCCGAATATATGCATAAATCATACTACTTGCCATCAAGAAATTTTCAGTTCCCAGAAAAAAGGCAGGTTTGTTCATGAAAATCCAAACTGTGGTGTACAGTACTATCTCATACAACGACTTCCATCATATAATTTCCTCCCCCCCCCCCACCCACCAATTAAACTTTTGGCACAAGAATTAAATGCCCAGTGTGATGTACAGGAGACTGGAATTTAAATTATAGCTGTGGAATGTCATTAAATGGCCATCATCTATACCTGACATTCAGTGTTTTCAACATAACACTGCACGTCGTTAGGCACCAAAGGGCTAATACAGAAATAAAAGCTTATTTTTCACAAACTGATCACATCTCCTTTCCTTTCACACGACTGTCACTTACACAAAGTCTATCTTCTGCTCCCACCCTCCCAACCAGTGGATGCATAGACAGATGGATCTAATAATGTAATGATGTCCCTGTGCATGCCATGAAAGTATGTGGAAGAGTGGAAGTACAGCTCCATGCATTAACATCAGCACTAAATTTCCACTTTACCCATAGGGAAAGAGGTTGCAGCAGCCATTGAATAGAAGGCTGGGTGCACACCCCAGTTGGTATGAACACTTCAGAGGAAAGGAAAAATCCCTTACTCCTGTTGGAAATTGAACCAAAACTCCTCAGTCATGCAGTTCATAGACTACTCCCTATACCAACTATGCTATCACAGCTCCCAGACGACTCTGATTCTGTACAAAAAATTGCCTTTGTTTATTCTGTATTAAAAACTTGTCTCTCTTGTTGTATGGAATGCTGTGTTGACTATATAATGCAAGTCAGCAGATGCCAAGATATGGAAAAGAAAGTCACTGCCAAGTTTCAAGAAAATAAAATAAATGATACCCCAACACAACAATTTGAAGCGGCAAAAAAATATGAATAAATTCTTTAAAATTTCATTATTGCTGGACTTCATTCGTGTATGACCATTTACAAATAATGAACTGCTTTAACTTCACCCACATTTAAAGGTAAAAATGATGTGCAAAAAATTGGAGCAATTATATCAAAATATGAATACAACTGGCAGTTAAAGTAAAAAGCATTAAGAGTCTGTACTAATTTCACACATGGAAGAAAACTTACACGTCACACAACTTCATTTTTAAAACATAACAAACTTCAATACTGTATACAGTACTTATTTTACCTGACAAATATCATTTGTCACTTCCCACTGCCATTCTGCTGTGCATGCAGGTGGTTGGCTATGTAGGCTATAGCAATACACCAAGCATGCTAACAGGAAATGACACACATTGTCAGATAAAATTAGGACCCTATACTGTACATACCTTTAACTTCCCAAAATTATTAATTATAACTACCATAACATTTACATTTAGTTTAAAAGTCAATATGCTTTTTAAAACATTTAATGCTGAACAATCACTATGAGCTTTAACTTGCACCATATAACCATTATGTTTTCATGGAAATAAATAATACCTTAAAAAATCCTCTGGATATACCTCCTCTTTTATGAAAGTTCAACTAATTAGTTTTTATGTTAACAATTTTAAAAACTGATACCATCATGACAGTGCAACAATTCCAGTAGCATCCTGGAGAGTTCTTTGCAAGGGGGACACATCAGCTGGTGCTTTAATAGCATTCCTTTCTCAACACCTATGGGAGCTATTTTTATGGCCTGTAACCGTTCATCCAGAACAATCCCAAAATGGGTTTCATTAAAAAAAGACCCCACAGATTTCTTACATTTAAGATGGTGTTAAATAATGCACCTCCTGTGCTGGAACAATGTCATGTCAAATTCTTGCTAAAAGAAAAGAAAACAATTGGTTGGATGGCAAAAACCTGGTACACATACAGATTTGCTTGGTAAACCTACTTTAAGAGTGAGATGGTGATTATGGGTTATTGTTCTTGTTGTTCATATACAAAAATGGGTCAAGACAATGGAAGGCAAATGAAACTGGCTTGGGGTCATGTCTAAAGAGACCTTTGGTATTTGTGGTGCACATTCAGGCTCTGTGGCCATAATATTTGTTACATAATAAGAGACAGCGTTTAATACTTTAATCATATTTTATATGCACTATTGTAATTTTACATGTATATATTCTTTTTATGACATTTGTTATTTACAGCAAGCAATTTGTATATATATATATATATTTCATTTTATTTTGCTTATCTTGTTCATTTATTATATTTGTTGCTTTTTGTATCTGATTCTGTATTTGATGACCATTTCTTTATCCATGGTTGTACACCGTGTAATGGATTTACTGAAAGGTTAATAAATGAATGAATAAATGAATGAGACAGTGACATACAATAAGTGATACTTACTGGCCCCATTAATATGACAGCTTGTTACAGCAACTGTACACATTTCTTTGCGTTCACTGTGAATACTTCTATTACGTCTACTTTGTTTACTTCCCACGCGAAGGGTCATCGTTGCCATTTTTCAATCAAAATGTATTGGTAATTTACGTAGCACAAGGAACGAAACTTTAAAACATAACGATAACACATCCAAAAAGTATTAAATTCCACCCAAATGATTACCAGATAAAGGAAGCAACGACTTCACATAAATAATTATTTAAAGCCTGCCTCACTGTATTTATGTACAAAACAATCATATGGACCTATATTATTCTACCATACATGTTGCTGCAGTGGACATACATTCCAGTAGCCAATTGTGGTGACCGGGGTTTGCGTCCACGCAGTACACAAGTCACTAATTTCCGTAAGTTGCAAATTCGAAAAACTCTAGCTTCATTTTATTAAAAAAAATTCTCCGAAATCACGTATCAGTTACAGGTCTCTCCGTTACTTTCATACCTCTCATAAATCAAACAAACTGATATCTGCATAATCATACTATAACCTAATTCAATAATGTCCTTTAATATACTGAAATACAGTAAACGATGTGTTAAAAGTTTGAAAATACGTAATTATTTACGAAGAACTGTGTATTCGTTTAATCTCGCCCAATATTACAACCTGCATTACAGTACACAGGTTCAAATTAACTGTAAGGGCATATCCTAATAAATCCCGAATTCGTCAACTTTCAACCACACACCGCCACAGTTTGTCTCACAACCACGCTGCAAAAGTCATGGGTTAGAACCTGAAATCCACTACCTCTAATCCATGGTTATGTTGTCTGTAGTGATTGGTGTCGCCGTCAATATGGATGGTAGACCGGACTAATGCGTGCGGTGATTGGGCTGTCTGGAACGGGGAGGGGTGCCTATAGACGGGATTTGAGAACTGCTTATTCTGCTGCTACTACACACTTTCTCGGAGCGTGTATAATCCACCGACAATGAGATGATTCCTGGTAGGAATGGTGGGCCGGGATAGGGTAGTCGGTATAGCGACTCGCTACGGGGATCGAATCCCGGTTGGGGCGAGATTTTCAGCACCCGTCCAGACCGGCCCTAGAGCCTACCCAGCCTCCTGTACAGTGGGTACCGGGTCATTCCCGGGGGTTAAGCGGCCGGGGCGTGGCGTTGATCACCCACCCCCATCTAGCGCCGAGGTTAAAGAAAGAGCAGAGCTATACCTCTATTCCCCCTCTAGGCCTTCATGGCCTGTTCTAGGGTGAACTTTACCTTTACCTTACCTGCTAGGAATGCGATAGATGTGCAAGCACACGATTTCGTACAGAATGTCGAATAACTACTACCAATCGTTAAAGCATTTATACAATGCAGTCGCGCATTACACGCTACTCGAAATGCGAGATGTTGTAAAGTCTTTGCGTAGTATCAGAATTAGCTGTAGCTTCCACCAATAGCAATCCTCTATTCCCCCCCTGTAAGCAACGCCTCAAGCTCCATAGATAGATAGTGAACACGTGCACTGTGCGAATGCTTGCAGGATGGTGAGTAGTAACTCGGCATTCGGCACGAAATATTCCTTTGCGTATCTATCGCATTCCTAACAGGGAGCATCGCCGTGTTGGTGGACAGTAATAGTCGAACAGTGACGGCAACAAGTGGGAGGTTGAGTGACATAGTAGGGTACCTGTGCACTATACTGTTGATATCCGCAACGTTTGTCTTTATATTAGCGAGGCTTATGTGCGTGTAATTGTACAGTATTAGGGGATACAATGACTACCTTGGATGATAGCTTGTTGAGCCTAGAGAAGCTTGATAGGACATCCCCGGAATTATCGCCTAAACAGAGTATGTTTTTTTTCTCCTATGGCTCAACAGCCCTATATGGGCCTGGGCCTCCTCGTTTCGTCGAGTTTTCATGATCACACATTTGAGACACACCGCACTCGGTAGGACTCCTCTGGACGAGGGACCAGCTCGTCGCAGACACCTCTACCTGACAACACACAACACTCACAAGAGACAGACATCCATGCCCCCGGTGGGATTCGAACCCACGATCCTAGTAACCGAGCGGCCGAACACCCACGCCTTAAACCGCACGGCCACTGGGATCTTATGTGTGTCATGTTCGTATTATATATTTGTATATTTAAAAAAAAAAAAAACAACAACAACAACAACCCCAACATATGCACTTGGATGCATGAATGTAAATTTATTATATTACTCACCGACATGTTTCAGCCACTCATGTGGCCATCCTCAGGGTGGCAAGAACAAGAATATGGCCACAATTATAATGTGTCAGAATCAGTCCACAAGTAAAAAAAAATTCATGTAATTTTGGTTAAATACTCTTTTAACTGTGAATTTAACCAAAATTATATGAATTTTTTAACTGTGGATTGATTCCAGCACATTATAATTGTGGCTGTATTCTTGTTCTTGCTACCTTGAAGATGGCCACATGAGTGGTTGAAACATGTCGGTGGTTAGTATGTAATAAATTTACATTCATACCCTCAAGTGCATTTGTTGGTCTTTTTAACAATTTTATATACCTACCAGCACTCTTGTTCATGGGGTACTTAATTTAAATTTGTGCTCTGCCGAACTTGTATTTTTGCAAAACATTAGTAATGGCAGCTACATCACTTACTTTGCATTACCACCTTGCTATGAATTTTGCTTGCTTACTTACATTTGTTTCCAAGTATTTAGGCCGAAGTATACACCTATGCCGACCAAGGAAATATTATGTAATTCCTGGTAGGGGAAAGATATGTTTGTCTTGTCCAAAGCATCTGAAATGGCTCTGGAGCCCACATTTAGTGAGTACCAGGGACTCTCCCCAGGGGTAACATAGCTGGGTCATAAAACTGATCTCTGACCCACATCCACCATAAAGGCTAAGAATGCCTTCATGGTATGGTGGTTAATTAAGTACAGGGATTTTGTTTTATGGATTAAGCAAGGGAGGGATGTATTACAATTTTATAGGACTCTTACAACAATATATCACATTTGGAATCATTCACTCTTTGGGCTTATCCATCATCTTGTAAAACCTGAGAGACCACTTAGGAAACCTACACATGAGAAAGACACATTACAATGAGTCTTATATGTGAGCATGTGACAGGCATTTGTCAATACAGCAACAAGCCTTGTATGCTGTAAAAACTTGTAATAGTGACCAACTAAGTAACTGTAATGTGGAACAGCCTGTTTTCCAGGTTCCAAAAGGTGAGGGTGTTTACATGGGATAGCTTCCTCCAAATGGTGAAAAATATTTCTGTACTTAGTCTTGTTATGCATTTCTTGAATGAATTCATGGTAGACAGTACCCTAGTGCTCAAGGGACATCAGCATCAACTTGTGCTTTGAGTGGCCTGCATAAAACATCTGCTAGATGGGTGATGGCACATACCTCCAGTATGAGCCATGATGTGTGGACTGTGGAGTGAAAATGTAGCATTCGCATTACATTATATGTGATAAATGTGTTCAATATCACCTGGATCTCTGTTAACTTCTTCACTCTTCAAAGCATAACATTCTGATGCACCAAGTTTTGAAAATAAAATTTACAAAACCAAACAGACTTTGATACCTTTTATGCTGTGTGTGCACTGACTGAGTGCACATACCAGAATGAATTTCTTCCCACACCTGCACATATCTGTGTGTGCTCAAACAGACTGTCAGAAATACTTCATTGTTTAATGGTTACTGAAAGCATTTACAAACTTTTTTACTCTACCACAAATACCCCTAGTAGGACTAATAATTCCAAATGTCTTTCCTTCCTGCTGTATTACTGTGTACAGAATAAGACAAGAATGATCCTGTAATGTAGCTGCCTGTTTTAGTATGTGCAAGGAAACTGGCATGTACTATCATTGTTATCTAGTCTTATAAATAAATGAACAGGCAAGTTTAGAGCCTAACTAGTGTTTGTTAAGGTAAATGTATAAACACTTTTTTGAAAGAAAAATATAATTTTTGTAGTTTATTATTGTATATGATGGGATATTTCTTGACCAGCTGCATGACTGTCAGCTTGCCAGATAATTCTCTTTCATGAGGTTGGATGGGAATCATAATCTTGGGGACGTACGATTTTAAAGAACTGACAGTCACAGTACTGCAATAACCAGGGTAGAAAACACAACAACAAGGGAATTAATGCACTTACATTCTGGTGCTACTTTAGCTGCTTGAAAGCTTGAATTTCAAATTATGTTTTATACAGGGCTAACTCTCCATAAATGATGTAGATGACAGAACCTGCTTACTACTACTCTGAATGTAGACCTAAGTACTTCATATTGTTTTTAATTGTATCCTTGGTTTTATATAATTTCTCACTGTATTGGTATCCTAGGTAGTCAGATGTGTCTTTAAATCAGAGACAGTATCGCTTGGCAACACTATGTGCAGTCAAGTCACGTTCATCTGCATGTATGGCACTGAACTGTACCAGTATAAGTTCATATGTCACAATGGTTGCAGCCACCTGGAATGAAAGAAGTTAGTGACACAGTTTAATGGATCAGTTCTTACGGCGTCTGCTATTTCTATACCATTAGCCGTCTAAGAGAATAAAAGAATCAAACTAAAAAACATTTGGATTCATGAAGCAACATGATATAAATCTGTGTGACATAGTAAGTTCATATTTTAAAATTATTCAGTGCAGGCTATGAGACAAGGACAAGCAATTATTACAAACTACTCATAGAAATTGGGCACACGGTGGTGCAGTTGGTTGAGGCACTGTGCTACAAGCCAGAAGGTTGTGGGTTCAATTCCAGATGGTATCATTGGAATTTTTCTTTGACATAATCCTTCCGGCCGCACTATGGCCCTGGGGTTGACTTGGCCTCTAATGAAATGAGTAGCAGGAATATTTCCTTGGGGGTAAAGGTGGCTAGTGCGTAGGTCTGACAACCTTACCACCTTCATGTGCCGATTGTCTAGAAATTCTGGGAGCCTCAACCTCCTGGAACCCCCAGGACCTGTCTAGTCCTCTACAGGGATTGCTTTACCTTTACTTATAGAAATGACTATGCTTTCAAATGAATATCAGCAGAATAAAAGAAACTGCATGAATAACCATTTTATTACCTTATACACTGCCCCCCTCCCCCCATGCACATGCACACGCACACACACCATTTTCAATAAATATTATACTGATAAGGTGTATGAAGTACATGAACGTTATAAGATATGAGTACAGTAAACCAACAAACACTACCCCCACAATTAACATTATTCCTTTCTAATAAAATTATGTTGTCACATTCCATGTGTATGTAGGTATTATTATAAAATGTCTCTTAATAATCCAACAAAAATTAGATGTACAGTTTCTAGATGTAATATATCTAAACCTTAATTGGAACAAACCTTGAGAAGAAGTGTGCGTTTCACAGAAAATAAGTTGAGTCCAGTGAGAGCAATTTCATATGTTGTCACCTGTTGCAGGAATCTCTGCACCTGCAAATAATTTATGTTCCCTCTTTAATATTTAATCTTAGCAAAGTGATAGCTAGCTGAAGGCCTATGGACTACAGTAGCTTCTGGGACAATTTGGATAAGATTGCAACTTATGTTGAAGTTTTTGCATAAACAGAACTGGCAGCTATGTATTTCCATTCATGAATTTAACACAGAATTTATGAACTGTTTGGGATGATAATGGATACCTATGAATATCCTAAATAACCACTCCAAAACATGAACACAAAATCATGTCTGACTGCAAATATTTACATCCTTATTAGTGGTTTTCGACCTATGGATTTGCACAGCTAGAAGCCCTTAATTATAAATGTGCTATATTTTATCTCTCACTGAAAAGTAATGAATACTTTTAGTAGTAATATGCACACCGCACACACTAATGCTCACATTTATGTTAGTGGACCACTGACAGGTGTTTCAGAAAAGTGGGTATCAGAGTCAGGAGGGGGGAAAAAATCTGCTTTAGATGACTGATTTTACAGCTCATGGTAAAGGTAAAATTGGGCCTGTCCATGCCATGAAGGGATACAGGAGGAGTAGGGGATAGCACTACTCATTCTTAATCTTGGCACTAGTTAGAGGTAAGAGGTCAGCTTCTCACCCCAACCACTTTACCCCCAGCAGAAATAACCCCCCAGTGCCCATTAAATTGGAGGCTGGGTAGGCCTCATAGGCAGTCTGGACATTTTGAAATAAAGAAAAATCTCTTGGCCATGCCAGGAATCAAACCCTGGATTGTCCAGCCAGTAGCCTAGTCATTTTATGGCTCAAGATAGGTTGAATATCACTTGCTGCAGATGGATGAGTATTGTTAATTCATTTACTATGAATGGAACTATTTCCATACCTCTTTAGAGAAGCTGGTTGCAGGTACAGAGTACAGAATTTTCCTGACTTGAGAGCTTTGTTCATTGATACTTGCTGCTGAAAGGGACACCGCAACTATGCGTAGGAGTACGTATCCAAAAGACAGACAAAAGTACACCATCTGTACTGCATTCTGTGGTAAACTGTGAAAAAGTTAAAACAGTACAGCTCCAACGAAAAGTAGTGCTTTTATTGAGCAAATATTATGAGGTGAATTAAAACAGTTTTTACATATACATTACTAGGAACCAAACTGAAATAATGAAATTGTGTATTTGCAATGGCAGTTTTATGAACACAACTTTATTATTATTATTTAGTGCTATGGGCTGCACACTTATGGCTTAAACAACTGCTAAACAATGCAAGAAGAGTGGCCATAGACCCCTTTTGCATTACAAACTCTTTATGATCACTTAGCAACATGACCAGACACAGAACAAAGCAAAGGGAGAAGTGGCTATCACTTTATGAAAGAGTTTTATATATAAGATTAGTCTAGACTTCATTGTGGTCTAACAGTTTTAATACTGGAGCTGATCAGATCTCTACTACGTAATTGTACAAGAAACATTGTCATTTAATTCAGCACAATATATTTTATTAACTTTGATTTCTCAAGTGATACTACATTAGTAGTCACTTCAGTGCATTGTATTCCTACATTCCTGAGTGGTAAGTGTAGGTGACCGGTACTTAATGCACTGGATGAACTCATATGGCATATACAGTAACAAATCTGTAAAAAGAAAGTAATTTTTTATATAAAGATAAATAATGTTGAATGAAATTTAAAACTGTAAAAAATAGCATACATAATGAAGTCTCTCACAGTTCCCTGCTCAAATGGTGAATTTTACTATGTACTGTCTCCCCAAGGATTAGGGTCACCATTGGCTGACATAGGCACTTGTGGTTCTCAAATAAAAAGAGATCTCACGTTCGACTGCTGAGCTATTTGTATGTGGTATGCAAAACTTTTCTGTAACAGTAATACAGTATGTTACAAGAGCACTTACATTGCTTATGGCAAGTCAGTGTCATGCTCCACCAAGAAAGCCAACTCCCCTCCAGTCATTTTTGTTTGTGTTAGTATACTGACCTAAGTCCCCTCCAGTGGCTTTGTTTGTGGCAGTTACTAACCGAACACCCCACCTGTCACTTCTGCTGTTGGCAGTATACTGACCTAACTCCCCGTCAGTGGCTTTGTGGCAATTACAGGCAGTCCCCGACTTTCATACGTAATTCATTCCTGAAAGTCAAGCAGTAGACTTATATGTTATGGAGCATGGGTTTGTTCCCATTGCTTAAAAAATTCCTATTTATGGGCGACAAACAAAACAGTTGTACCAACAATTATGGTACAGTCATGCATGAACTCAGCCAAAGGTAATTGTTAACGTTCCTGCCAACACACAAGGGAATATCCTCCACACTTTGATGGCTATATAAGGGATGGCCAATGAAACTCATACTTCCTATGCCATTGGTAGCCTTAACAACATTTATAAACATCTTCATACGTCTACTGCTGTGAGAACACAGTGGTCACACAGCACTGTTAACTCGTGTGTAGATGTTCTTCATATTGCTAGTAGCGTGAATTACACCCGATTGAAGATGAGGAGTGTTTTGAAATTCCTTCCTGAAATGTAGAGCTGAGTCCCAAACAGTAGCTGATTTTCATGCTGAGAAAAAGTACTGTCTGATGGCATCTTACCAACTTTCTTGAAGAACTGGTCAAGAGAAAGTTGAACACTATCCTTGGCTGACAGACGGTGCACTGTGCGATAGCTCAAAATGTTTGTTTGTCAGCTGTGTACGAAAGTCCAAATTTGATGTACAAAAGACGGATTAGGAGTAAGAATTTATAATATATGAAAGTGTGGGTTGTACGAAAATCAAGAAGCGCCTGTACTAACCTGACTCACTATCTGTGACGTTTGCTTGTGGCAGTATACTGACCCATCTTCCCTCCACTTGCTTTTATTTGTGCCAGTACAGTGACCCAATCCAATCTCCCTCCAGTCACTTTTGTTTGTGTCAGTATACTGACCCAACTCCACTCCAGTCCCACAAAACATACAGAACCAAGTACAATTCCATTTGATGTATGTAGTACTTACTGTAAGCTATTGAATAACTGTATGCAAACAGTGTAGAGGTTATTAGCAAATGAAAGAAACACAATTTTTGACATACAGGAGTCAACTCTCATAACTAGGCAAGAGAGTGTATTGTAATCTTCACGCATCTGATGCCAGAATCTTGGTGGAGTAGGCTGCAACAACCAGACACACAAGTGAAATTATGAAAATCAGACAGAGCCAGATACTGGAAATACACAGATTAAATTGAAGAAAATGAGTTTGTGTCAGCATGAGTTTTGTGTGCCTGTGTGTTCATATCAAAGGGTCCTTATTTTATGAAGTTCTGTTTGAAATTCCAACTTCATGGCCTTGTACATAGAAGGTAATCTGATAGATTGGTATGTAAAGAAATGGTAAGGATTATGGGAATGTAGGAAAAGATATTCTGTAAATGTAGTAGCTCTAACAACTTAATATTATTCATTCCGTACATTTTAACTTTATATTTAAAGTCCAACACATGTACAATTCAATCACACTATTTGTGCACTTTCACCGTCCTTGTGCAATTTTTCTTTGGTGTTCTTGTATTAATAGATTTATTTTGCCTGTCTGGCATTTATAAACTTAATATTATTCATTCCGTACATTTTAACTTTATATTTAAAGTCCGACACATGTACAATTCAATCACACTATTTGTGCACTTTCACCGTGCACGGTGAAAGTGCACAAATAGTGTGATTGTATTGTACATGTGTTGGACTTTAAATATAGCTCTAACAACATTTCACATCACACTTTAAATTTTGCATTGTTTAGTCATTCATTTATTTATTTATTGTTCATTCATTCTTATTTTCTTTTGTGAACCTTCCTCACTGCCTAACACGGGATTGTAACATTATAAATAACCAAATGGATTTGCCGTGACTGTGGAAGATGCCTTGTAACAGTCTGTGTTGCTCATCTCCTGGTTTGAGTCTCATTAATGGACAGTGATGGAGTGTGCCCTTTTTTCAGTGACACATTTGCATGCTGAGACATGTATAATGATAAAAAATTATAAATACAGCGAATTTGTTGAAAAAGGGATACCTTTCCTTGAACTGACTGTAAGCATCTGTTGAGCTGTCGGAACTTGTCAGCCAGTGCAACACTCATTAGTACAATGAAGAGGTCCATATAAGTCCAAGCAAAGGCACATAACACATTGATGAGGAACACGATTACACCATTCCAGAGCGAACAGGGGATGTAATCATACACGTGTGGGAAACTATTGAAGAAGTAGGTGCATATACCATCCATCCCATCTTCTATTGCACACAACACTGCTAGGCGGATTACTCGAACATGTGAAAAGATGTGTTCAACTGCAACACAATGCATATGGTGTATGTACTGTATTGTAGTATATTTAACAATCCTGTCAATAATTCACACTATAAGGCATCAAATGACAGGACAATGACTAATGAACTGGAAAGGATGTGGAAAAGGGCAGTCATAATCTATTTAAGGTACTGTCCCAGTATCTGCCTGGAAAGACTGAGGAAAATCACAAAACCCTAAGTCACAATGGTTGGTGTCCTGGCTATAATTTGAAACAGGTCTTCTTTTTTAGCACTATGGCCCTTTAAGTTTGGCCCTGGCTTCCCTCATGACAGATGCCCATTCTCTTCTATCCAAAGCTCTTGTTCTCCATCTTTTCACATCCAGGACATTGCCGACTCTCTGGACCAGGACATTGCCGACTCTCTGGATAATGGATACAGGGTAGACGCTATTGTAATAGATTTTTCGAAGGCTTTCGATTTAGTTCCTCATGATCGGCTGCTTGCGAAAATTGCGGCCTCGGGCGTGGATTTTAGGGTAGTTGTATGGATAAAAGAATTCCTTTTGGGTCGTACGCAGAGAGTCAGGGTAGGAGGGCAATTATCAGAGGAGGTCAGAGTAACGTCAGGTGTACCGCAAGGAAGTGTATTGGGCCCACTTCTGTTTCTAGCGTACGTTAATGACATTTGGAGGAACATTGACTCAACTATTAGACTTTTCGCAGACGACTGTGTAATATATAGGAAAATTGTAAATAAAAATGACATAAAAACGTTGCAGATAGATCTGGACAGACTGGGGGAATGGGCGGTAGAAAATGAGATGAAAATAAATGCAGGTAAAAGTAAGGCAGTTAGTTTCACGAGAGCCCGGGCGAAGGATCCACTAAGTTACTCTTTACGGGACGAATTAATTCCAGAAGTGAGCAGTTGTAAATACTTGGGAATAATCTTACGCAGCGATTTAAGCTGGACTGACCAAGTAAATTACACGGTGAGAAAAGCTTGGAAGGCATTTCATTTCATAATGCGTATTCTCAAAAAGGGAAATAGTAATACTAAAAGCTTAGCCTACACGTCACTAGTGCGTCCGATTCTTGAGTATGGGGCTGCGTGCTGGGATCCATACAGGGAGGGACAGATAAATGCGTTAGACCGGGTACAACAGAAAGCGGCTAAATTTGCAAATTATACGACCGATTTGAACTGGGAAACTTTGGCGCAGCGCAGAAAGACAGCACGCTTATGTGCTCTCTTCAAAGCATACACTGGCGAACGGGCTTGGAAGGCTATAGGTGACAGACTACAAAGGCCACACTATCTGAGCAGGGTTGATCATAATCGGAAAATTAGGAACAGGAAGCAAAGGACGGATATCGGAAAATTCTCCTTTGTAAATAGGACCATCCAACTCTGGAACAAACTACCTGCAGATGCTTTAGGGACTTTCCCTTGTAAGCCGAGTACTTTTAGGAAGAGGGTTAGGAAAGTGATAAGTGAAGTGAAGTGAAGGGTATAGAGGGTGGGGAAAAATATCTATTAAGACAGTGAAGTGAAGTGAAGGGTATAGAGGGTGGGGAAAAATATCTAATAATATAGTGAAGTGAAGTGAAGTGAAGTGAAGTAAAGGGAGGCAAAACGGGGAATGCCGTGATGTGTATATAAGCGTAGTGAAGTGATGGTGCAGTTGAAATGTGTGTGTATCATTTTTTGAAAACATGGAATTTTATTTTTGTATAGTGTTTGACTCATTGCTTGGTATACGAAATTACTTTTAACTCTGATTCTTTTACGTTAGGTTTTAGGTTAGGCTTAACAACTCTTTCTTTTTGCAGTATGTGTGTTTTGTTGTTTTTGTATTATTTAGTTTGTGGGGTTGTTTTTTTGTAATGTGCGTGTGTTTTGTTTGTATTGTGTGTGGGTGTTTTTGTAAGGTGTGGATGTTTTTGTTAAGGAGTGGATGTTTTTGTTAAGGTGTGGATGTTTTTGTAATGTGTGAATGGTGTTCTAATGTGTGTACTTGTATTTACTGTATGTATTGTTTTGTAATTGTGTATAGTTTGTATTGTATTGTTACTTTTATGTTGTTACTTTTATATGTCCAGTTGTATTGTGTGTACTAGTGTAAGGACTACTGCCACCGGGTGAAAACCCAATTGCAGTAAGTAATAATAATAATAATATTCCTCAAGTCCAATTCAACATCCATCATTCATCCAGCTTAATGTATGTCTTCCTTTTTTCTCCTTCCTCCTGGTTTTCCTTCCAGTAACTTCTCTAATGCCCTTTCACCATCCATTCTTGAAATATGCCCAAGCCATTCCAATCTATGCACTTTAATTACAGTTACAATATCTGGATATTTAAATTCATTATAAATTTATTCATTCATTTTTATTCTCCACTAACCATTTTCATATGTTGGCCCATATACTTTTCTCAAGATTTTCCTACCCCATGTCATTAAGGCTCTTTCCACTTTATTTGTTAGGGCCCATGATTCGGCAGCATAGGTCAGAATTGGTCTTACTGTTGTTTTATATAGAGACCTACTCTTTATGAGTGAGTTATATATCTTTTCTTTAGTATATGTCCTAGTGCATGGTGACATTTAGTATCAGCAATAATTCTTGCTTTTATCTCTGTTTCAACCTCATTTGTGTATATTACCAAGGAGCCTAGGTATTTAAATATTTCTACATTTTCATATCTCTGTCAATTTATTTCAATTCCTTCTGGTTTATTCCCATTTTCTTTCTATTAATCATATATTTTGTTTTCAATGCTTTTATGGTCAAGCCAATCTGTGATATTACACTTGTCATATCCTTCACTGTTTCTGCAGTATGTTTCACTGTACATCCCAAAACTACCACATCATCTGCATATAAGAGGCACTGCCATGTTCTATTAAATATTGTTTTTCCTGGGTTCGTTTTCACATTCCTTATAAGCTTCTTCATACACAGATTTGTGAGTGTGGATAATGCACCACCTTGCCTCAGTCCTACAACAGTTTCAAAACTAGGTGACACCTTTCCTTGGATTTTAATCTTGTTACTGGTCTTTTTCAAAGGCATCTTTACCTGTCTAATTAACTTACTGGGTATTCCAAACTTTTTCATAATTTCTACCAATGGATCTCCATTAATACTATCATATGCTTGTTTGTAATCATTATATAGCTGATGAATATCCACATTATATTCATAGGATTTCTCTAAGCTCATTCTCAGACTGAATCGGCTATAGACCAACCTCTACAAAAACCACATTGCAAATCACCCAGTACTATATTTAGCCACTAATTGTGTAAACATTTGTGGGCTGGGATAGAGTAGCCGGTATAGCGACTTGCTACAGGCTGGACGGTCCAGGGAGAGAATCCCTGGTGGGGGGCGAAATTTTCCGCGCCCGTCCAGGCCGGCCCTAGGGCCCACCCAGCCTCCTGTACAATGGGTACCAGGTCTCTTTCCTGAGAGTAAAGTGGCCAGGGCGTGGCGTTGACCACCCACCCCTGTCTAGTGCTGAGGTTAAAGAAAGAATAGAGCTATACCTATACTCCTTCTCTGGGCCTTCATGGCCTGTTACAGGGGAAAATTTACCTTTGTGTAACATTTTATGTTACATTCAGGAGTGAAATTCCTCAGTAGTTATTACATTCCATCTTGTTACCGTTTTTATACTTGTATATTGGGTATATGATGGCACTGACCCACTCCACTGGCATTTGTTCTTCCTTCCACACTCTCTCCATCAGTATATAGATCTTTCTTCACAACATCCTGTCTCCACCTCTAACTAACTGTGCTGTTGTTGAGTCTTCACTTGTTGCCCTATCATTCAAGCTATCTTATGACAGTTCAGACTTCTTGTATGGAAGGAGCTCAAATATCCTGCTCTGGTCCAAAGTAGACCTTTTCTTCTGGTATAATTCCCTTATCTAGGGGATTAAGCAATTATTTGAAGTAGTCTGCCCATACTTAAAGTATACCTTTCTCATCTCCTACTGTGACTCCATGTTTATTTTTACAATGGGAAGTTTTTGTGAAAATGCTCCCTAATTTTGCATTTTCCTTCATAGAATTTATGTGAGTCATTATTTTTTAACCTCTTCTGTAATTCCTGCTCTTCATATTCTTCTTCCTCATACAGATTAATTTTCCTTCTTTTAGTGCATTCCTGTAACCATGTATATTGGCTCTGTTTTCTCTTTGCAGCATTTTTGTGCATGCAGTATTACGTGCTTCTAAAGCATCCTTACATTCATCATCAAACCTTAATCTCTTATCTTCTAGGGATAAAATCCTAGGGTGTTCGCTGCTGTTTTAAATACTGACTGTTTAATATGCATCTGTGTGGTCTCTATGGTCTGTTCTTCAGTATCTGATTTTTCTAAATATTCTTCAATCTCCTTTTTATATTCCCATGCAGTGAACACATGTTTTAATTTGTCAGTGTTATATTTAATATTTTTCTCTCCTTTTGTCTTTCCAAATCCTTCTACACCTTAGAGGAATATTTTAGCCAGGGATAGCTCCTTGGATAGTCATGACTACATTGTCATATTTTACCTTATTATCATGTATATATATTTTAATATATTGTATTATGTTTTATACATATATTGTAAATGTTATGTAGGTATAAGTAATGCATAACAACTAAATTTTATGTGCATGATTTTATTTCCTATTGTATTTATATGCATTGTTTAGATGACGCCGATTATAGCAAGTTCATGTTGTGTGACACGTTCTGTATCCAATGGCTTTTGCCTTGTATGGATGTGCTGGAATGTGTAATAAATACAATACAATACAATACAATGGCTGCAATCCTCTGTCATAATTTCACTTTCACCATATAATGATCGCTATCATGGTCAGCTCCTCTACATGATTTGACATCTATAATGTCAGTGGTATGACGAGAATCAGTCATAACGTGATCAATCTGATTAACAGATAAACCATCTGGTAATCTCCATGTTTTTAGGTGAACACTTTTGTGTTGCAGCAGTGTGCTTCTGACTACCATGCTCCTGGCCATTGCAAAATCCATCATCCTCCATCCACTCTCATTTTTCTACTTGTGCAAGCTATATTTTCTGACATTTGGTGCATAACCATATTCCTTATCCACTTTCACATTAAAACCTCCCATGACTATCTTTACATTATGTTTTGGAGCTTTTAAATACAGTCTTTCCAAATTATCGTAAAATGCGTCCTTGCATTCTTCACCCTTCTCTTCAGTTGGGGCATTTATGCATATTATTGTTATATTAAAAAATTTCCCTTTCACTCTCAATGAGCACGGCCTTTCACTTTCTGAGTGAAAATCCGTGATAAGGCATTTATAATTTTTGTGAATTATAAATCCTGTTCCAAACACTGACTGCTGTTTATTTCCACTATAGCATTGTAAAGTCACAAGAATAAAAAATTTCACTCCCATGCCATCTGACCACCTGTATTGCTGTTATAGCAACTTGATACTTATGTAGTTCGTCTTTTAACTTTATAAATGCTCCGATTCTGTTTAAGCTTAAAAATTCCACATAATCAGATTCATATCCTTTCCTTGTCTGCAAGGTCTTGTAAGTTCTTTTCTTATAATCATTTCGGCATCTTTCTTTGTGCTTCTCAACGTTTCCAGAATGAAGTTGTTAGCCTCATGCCCAACCCCCAACCTGGAGGGCCAGGCTTTGAGTTTGGGGTGTGTTCCCCAAGGGAGGTTGGCAAATGCCTACCTTCCCCCTCATTGTTGGACACTTTGTCTGGCACCTCTGCTGAGACTTGTCCAGCTTGGGTGACCCCACCAGTAGATATTCGAATCAGGTGCCTCCCAGCTAAGAGTCCAAAGTGTTACTGTTTCAGCCAACTTCTTCAGTCACATTACATAATAAGATCCTGTTGCAAGAGTAAATGAACTGGAACAAATTGTGCTAGAAATTTAACAAAACTGACCTAATTAAGCAATAAATGATCTTTGAACCACCTGCTTCTAAGTACCTGATTCAAAACAATTAAAAATCACTTCATTTACTACAGCAGAAATCATCTGGGACTATTCAAATCTGGTATACTTTCATGCTGTTGGAATGCTGAAGCACAAAAGTACATTTTTAAGTTCCACTTCATGATACAATTAATACTTGAAACTGCAAGTGAAATATATCCATCAATGTACTCTCACTGTTGCATGTAGTGTTCTCTTCCAAATAAAGGTATGTATTACCATGCTCTTTTAAGCAGTATTTCTAAATTACATATCCATGGTCCTATTTATACAAATATTAGTTTCTGAGTACACACACAAATGTTGGCTACCTTGTATATGTTCAGAGTTAAGTTAAACGCAGTTTGCATTCAATCACTATACTTGTATGAAAAATAAAAATATTGGTTACATACTGAAGGCTGCAGACAGGAACATCGCTATTATTACATTGACTTTGTGATGATGATGATGATGGTGAGGGTAGCCATGATGTGCAAGGACACTCTCCACCTGCTCCCATCTATGAGCTAGAGCTGGCCAATGACGTGCTAGCAGCAGGAAAAGTAGCATTCTGCTGAATGAGCAGCCATAGAATACAGAGCATTCTGGGGACATATAATGCAAATAATATAATTCTACTACCACAAGAATAAACTCTAACTCATTTTCAGGCCTGAAGAAGTACTCTGGCATAAAATGAAATTTATCATAATTCACTGGCTGCTGATTTTAAAATTTTTCTCTGCACCAGAAGGGATGTTTATTTCTGTGGATTTTGACAAACATATAAAACCATTTTAATCCCATTTCCAACAGATACATCATTCTTTAATGATGTAATAGCAAGAATCTCACAGTGAAAGTCATTTATTTCAACTCCTACTCAAGTAGTAATTCACTTGCTAACCAACTGAAAGCTGATCTATTGTGGCTGGTGATGTAGGGAATATTCTATGTGGTCATTTTTATTTTTACAAATAAAGATGTTGAATTTTAAAATTATTTACTCCATGCATTATGAATCAATATTTTTATTTATTGTACCAACTAAATGCACTTACAATACATGATACGACAGTCACTTCACTCTGACATGTTTCAGAATAACAAGGCCATCTTCAGGGATACATACCAAGCTTAAAACCACATATAGTAAACTGGGTTCCATCTATAAATTTCATAAACTTCGGTACATTCTGCTGCTAATACCACTTAGTATGTTGATAAAATATGTGAATATCCTGATGTGTCAAATTGTAACACATTTAAATATAAAATATTTAAAATATATAAAGTATAATTTGAGGCAAGACTGTGAGTTGTGGCAGTATATATTCAAATATATACTGTAGTGCTCAATCCAATGTGGACAATGTCCCTGAGTTGTGTGGTATGTACAGAAGGCAACTGAATACTAGTAACTAGTATCACACTTGCGATTGTAGAATTTGGCACTCCAGTTATATCTGTTAACAGGCCAAGACTAGTGCTAGGCAGTTGGCTTTTGATTTGGCCAAGTAAGGCAATTCTGTTACTACTGTCAGATCTCTCTGTGGCATCTTAGCATGGGTCTAAAATTTTACAAAATCAAACAAAATCACTATACTGTCTGAATATGCACGTGTTCCTTACTGAGTGACTGCTAGATGGCGCACGGTCACTGTCCCAATTAAACAGCATGGTGTCCCAAATAAGCGAAGCAAATTCTGGTTAATTTTCTTGATTCATTTTTGTTCTTTGAAATGTGTCCCAAATAAATTGCTACCCTGATTAACTGATGGCCCAATTAACCGGAATCTACTGAGTATATATATATATATGTTTGGGTGGGAACCTCAATTTGGCAAGCTTTAAAATAGTCATGACCACCCAATGTGTGCATGTGTTATTGGAGTCTTTACATTTTATTTACTTTGTTTTGGAGTTTAAAACTTCATATTATAATTAAATTACACTGAAACTGTGAATAATAAGAACACAGTTTATATACCACATGAATCTTCTGAGAGATTTGAGATTCCCATGGCAGTGACCATGAAGATTAATGTTTTCTGAGATGTGATGCCGAGCAGTTTGATAGGTAGTACGAAAATACATGATGTCACATGTCACAACCCAGAAGACAATTTTCAAGGAGACTTTTTGTCAAATTTTCAAGTGGCATTGCAAAAGTCACAAAATAAAAATACTGTTGTTCAAAATCAAGTAGAGCTAACCCTCAAAATGTCACTTTTTGTGGATTGTTGTACCATGCTCTATAATGAAAACCTAAGGAATGAAGCATGAAGATAATTTGATTAGAAAGTCACAGAATAGTACAGCTTACTTATGTCACATAAAATATACACTTCACAATTCAGTACTTCAGAGGTATTCTGTCATCCAAATTTTTTATTAGGAACAGCCCCTACCACTGTCAGGTGCAGCCTTTGTAGTATACACTTTTTTCAACTTAAACGTTTGTTTTGTATATTATTACTTCAACTCAAATTTTCAGATTTGTTGTAAAGTTTAAAAAAGACAGGACTTACGTGTCTCCTCAAAGGTGCGATCATATTTGAAAAATCTCATAACGCAGAGACATGTCATGAAAAAAGTCCCAGTTAGAGACAGTACTGTGTATATGACTCGCAGACTGAACCATGAAAACCTACAGGATGGAACAAAACAAAATGTTAAACATTCAGACTTTCAGGTAACATTCAGGAACAGTCAGTTGCCTACTACGTTGATTCTCATTCCTTGAAAAACAAAAGAGCTTGCACATTGATAATGTCCATTGTTTGCATATCTGTGGTTTGGTATATTTGTACACCAACTTGTATGCACTCCATCACAACTTTTGAGACAAAGCAGGGGTTTTCACAAAACTGATATTGAAGATCATGTTACAGAAGATCAGTTGGATGTCATGCATGTTACATACTTCCCAACTAAAATTTATTTTGCCTATTTCACCTTATACTGAAACATGGAGTAAAGTTTGGAGGGTAATTCAGCTTACAGTACAGAGACATTTACTTTACAAAAGAAAATTTTTAGAATTATGATTGGTACAAAACCGAGAAATTCATGAGGAAAGCAAATCCAGCTGTAAATGTTATTGATACAAGGAATAAATACCATCTTCATAGACCAACTGCCAAACCTTCAAATTTTCAGAAAAGTACATACTATGCTGGCACCAAAATACTCAACAGTTTACCATCTAGACTCACAAGTCTGATGAATAAAAAGATCAATTTAAAGCAGCATTAAGATACTTAAATGCACACTCCTTTTATTCTGTTTATAAAGTTCTAACACATAAAGATGACTCATAGTCTTATTGTCAATTGTATAAAGAGAATCTGGTGTAACAGCTGAATACTGTGTGAAACACTTACATTTTTGTGTTGTATATTTTGTATCTTTATGACTTATTCCACATCCTCTTGTCACTTTTACTAAGTTTTGGATCCACGCAATATATATGTGTGTGTGTGTGTGTGTGTGTGTGTGCATGTACATATGTATATATGCAAATATGTATGTACTGGCAGCTCTGTCTCCATAAGTCATAGGCAGAAAAATTACATAATTCCAGCAGACCATTTTCCCAATGATTTATTTGTATATTAGCGCTGACTGAAACAGGTACAACCATAACCATGGCAAGACCTTTTTATAATTACTTCTAGTAAATAAATAAACTACACATAATTAAAATAAATTATTTTATATTGTAGTTCAATATATGAATCACCATTGTTTATCAAGTAAAGCTTAAACTTTTAATATGATTTAAAATCAAGCTTTATTTCCATTTTCTAGTAGTGCTGTACCTTACCCCACCACTGACTGTTACAGAAAAATGAAACCACTTATTTATTCATCCACAGTCAGTGCTCACCAGCAACGTTTTTTAAAATCATATGTAGCCTAGCCAAACTTCTACAAAATTTTCAAACAAAATGAGTGTGGCATTTCTTCTTAAAGTAGGCCCTTAATATAAGAACAAATTTCTAGTGGTGTTAATGAATATCATTATTGTTGATCATATCTTGGCACAAATGCACTTATTCAAAATAGCTCCTTCCCAGAAGAATATATATATATTTACATTTTAGTACTGTAGTGCCTACCCCAGAGTGTTGCTACCCTACAGCTCAATTCTCTGAAGCAGGTTCTATCGGTAGCGACCGATAAGGCAATCGCTGGATTCCCTATTTCTAATTTCGCTGCCACCAGTAGGCGAACAGTAGCCTACACTTTGCTCGATACGCCCCACAGGTAATTGTCAACGTATCAAAATAATACAGTCGATTTAAAGTTTAAATAACATAACCTGTATTATATACAAAATAAATAAATTTACAATAAAACTTAATTAACAACTTCACAGTTAAATTGCCACGTAAAGGTTAAATTAACTGCTTGCCCTCTTAATGAATTTTTAACGCCGCGTTGCTAAACAAATTTAGAATTTCAAATTCTATCACCAAAGTATTAAAACACCAAAAGTGCTCCGTTCCAGTAATTGTTTTCAAAGCAAATATAAAATTCAATACAGCTCACTTACCTTGCACGCACAGCCATAAACCAGTATTTATAATCATCGCCGAAGTAACTTGCAGGAGCTTAATGTCGTCTTTACAAAATTTCTGAAACGTGAATGAGAACGTTTGCCTCGCGGAATCTCCTTATATAAACAATTAAGGAATTCCCGCCTCAGCATACTTCAAAGTGCGGTGAACCAACGTTCACTGCACTGCAGGTAATAACCTGTAGTGGCAATGTCAGCAACATTCAACCAAATGCCTAACTCATTGTTTAAACCAAAAATCAAAATTCCAAAAAGATAAATCTACCGCTATTATTCATTCATTACATCTCTCCCTTTCTTCAAATAAAGATTCGGGAGCGAATCTTTAAACAACGTATTAACCATCTTGTAATGAATGAATTAATGCGTGTCTAAGTAAACAAAATTACAACAAAAAAACCCAAAACAGTGTACAATACTCAAGTAAATGTGTAATGTCTTACAATTTCAACAGTGTAAATCCCGCGGGTTTATATTCGGTAAAGAACATAAACGCCATCTAACCCATTAGATCACTGCGTCCTAGTGATAAAATGGTGTGGCGGGAAATGTAGGTGTAGTGGGTAGAAAATATATAAAACCGTAACAAAATTACAACCAGTACAACAAAATAAAACAGTCATTAACATTCTATCGTCTTCACGAAGCAGTCCGGTACGTCGTGAAAGTAGTCGAGCTTCGTGCTGGTTCCTCGTGAGATAATTCGCGTGGAATTGATGTGGAACCACGGTGTTTTGGATCTGGTGATTCTTTTAACGTTTGAGAAGGAGGTGCCTCTTTAGCTTTACAAAAAGTAATCACTCTGCAAAAATAGGACCGAAGAAGGAAAATTAGCAACAGTGAAACAGTCAAGGTGCCAAATATTGCAATTAAAATGGTGTACCAAATGCTTCTTTGGTTTCGCTGTGCTAATGTATGATGAAAGTGTAACATAGTGTTAACATCAGCAGTCACTCGTGGAGTAGTAAATTTTGACATTAAATCATCAATTTCAACAACTGCAGATGGAACTGTCTCCTGCAAAATGTTCAACTCGTGGTCCGTTAGAATACCGACTTTATCCGGTGTGTAGAAAGTTGGGTTTGGAAGTGCCATCTCGTTGCCTCCTGTCAGCTCTGGAGTCACAAGAAAGGTGTCGGTCACGATGTAGCACCGCATGGCGTTGGAAACGAATCCGCTCCCCGAGAGTTCTCTGGAGTGAGAGGTCCACGTTCGGTTCTCCAAACAACGAAAGGTGACTTGTTGTGGCTCAGGTATGTTGTAAATCCACAACGTATCGTGACGTGTCCATGCTGGTTCCTTGTGATGTTGAGACATCTGTCTCTGGCACAACTTATGTGAGTCCAAGGTCTGGAAAAATAAACTTGACTCACACGTTACAACTTTCGTCGTATAAATTGCTTTGTCCGCCGGACACATAGCAACACTGCCTCCAACGCAGCGATTGATTTCGGCTTCCGTGAACAAGGCGTAGCTGTGTTGAATTTCGTTAAATCCAAAATACATATAGTTCGGCTTATATTGAACAAAAGTGTTATTTAAAACGGGCATTGGGAAAGCAATTAATTTGTACAATACAAAATTACGATTGGCAGTCTTGAGTGGTACGTTTAAAATTAACCTAATATTATGGGCATCACCCACAATGGCTACCTTAACCAGATCATAGTACAAGTACAAATTTTCAAACTTGCTTCCAGCAAACCATTCATAATTTTCAGGCAAGTAACGAGATGTGTTCACTAAAATGTTACGTAAGGTGTCTGGACTAACCAGATTAATTGGCAGCTTGCCTAAAAGCACACACTGTACGGCATCTGCGAGTTCATCCAAATTCTGACTCAAACGTAAAATAGCAAATTCCAATTGTCTAATGACAACATATAAGTCACTCATACCATGCAAAGTTACATTAAGCCACATTATATCTCTAGTAATTTCCTTAAATCTGTCATGTGACTGTGTTACCACACCTTTTACAATACTGGACAAATTCGTTAACACTTCCGAATTTGTGTTGGTAATAGTGTCTAGACGTTTCATGTAAGTCACATGGTTAGCAAGTGAGGAAACAATGTCTTGTTCACGTAACTGTAACTCGTTCAGCACTTCATGAAGGGAATGTAAATCTGATACAGTTGCAGTTCCAAACAAAGTCTTTAAAATTACACCTCCCAAGTTAACTAAACCTCTTCTGGGATCCAGTTTCGGTAGAAACTGCTTCAAATAATTAAGCTTGGCTTCAAGTGTTGTCAGTAAAATATCCACTTGTCTAAGTTCGTTTACAAACGTAAATTCTACAGTTTGGTCCTTTATTAAAAATAAATCTTCCCTCAAAGTAGCAATGATCTCTTCATATGGCTTCAAATCCAAGTCTAAAACAATGCGCCAGATGTCATTTGTTAAAATTACATCTTTTGTTTTCAAAAATACCGTGCTGTGGTTCAACGGTTGAACAATTACACCTGCTACCAGGCTCAGCATGCAACCTGTAACACAACAAGGATGTAATGTTCAAAATAGTCTACTTTAATTTTAAGTTTATCAAGTACCCAATCATAAGTTATAAGCTAATCATTACGGAGTACGTATCCTCTGCCCACTGCAAGTACGCACTTCATTCGTCAGCTGTCTTTGTCTTATGACGTCAGAGTGGTACCGATCATGTCGCAATGAAGGTCGGTTGTACTGTCAGCTGTTTACCACCATGCTGTGTCGTCTCTTAGTAACGTTCGACATCAGTTCGTTTTAACCACAGACAAATAGCAATTCATTCTTAAAAAAAAAAATTTGTTCTTCGACTCCAGTCTCGTGTAGTATAGTCACGTACCGTAGTCGCATAGCTAGTCACGCTTTATGGCTGTCCGTCCTGCATCTGAATTCTCGTACGAGATCTAGTGATCGGCGGCTCTGGCCGTATAGTCCTTAGTTCGCGACTAGACAGTGGTGTGTTCGGTGGCACATAGGTAGGGTCTCTTGCTTCAGAACTAGGGGTATCCAAACTTTCATGTCCCGCTTCAGGGGTATCCAACACTGGGTCAAGTGCTGTTCTTGGTTCAGTTCCTGGCTCTGCCGGTTGTGATCGCAATATTGGCCCTGAACCAATTTTAACGTCTTCCTCTTCTACCCTTTTCTTTGCCCCGAATTCCTCTTTCTTTAGAGTCTTTCGACCTGCCTTAGGTTCCCAAGTTTCTTCACTATAAGCTCTCTTTAGCCTATTGATGTGGACAACAAACTTTTTCCCGCGCAAACTAATTATTTCATAATTCAACTCTGACAGCTTAGCTGTTACCTTGAATGGACCTGTCCAGGGTTTATGAAACTTGCGGCATAAACCTGGTTTCTTAGCCGGATTGTACAAGTAAACCAAATCTCCTATTTCAAAACTTCTCAGTTTAGCCTTCCTGTCGTATAGCCTCTTATTATTCAAGTGAGACTTCCTGTTGTTTTTCTTTACAAACTGATAGGCCTTCTCTAAACTAAACTTTAGGTTTTCTAATCGCCTTGCATGATCATGATCTTTCACTTCGTCTGACAATTTGGCCTTCAAATCGTCACTGCTAGGTAAAATCATTTCTCTACCATGCAACAAATGAAATGGGCTGTACCCTGTAGTCGAATGTGGTGTAGCTCTGTATGCCATAAGAAAAAATGGAACCAAAGTGTCCCAGTTTGTATTTGCTGAGTCAACATAGTGCGAGAGACCTGTGTTCAAAGACCGGTGCAGTCTTTCGATCATTCCATTTGAAATCGGGTGGTAAGGTGAAGTACGGAGTTTCCGAATTTTCAAAATTCTACATGTTTCCTTGAAAAATGTAGAAACAAATGATCGACCTTGGTCAGTAATCAAAGTGGACCCGGTGCCGTGTCGAGTAACGATCTGTGTTGCGTACACTCTAGCACATGTCTCAGCTGTTTGGTCCGGAATTGGAAAGGCCTCTACATACTTTGTAAAATGGTCAATAAACGTCAGTATGTATTTGTTCTTACGAGGGGTCATTAGGTAAGGACCAGTTAGGTCCATGGATGTGACCTGGAAAGGGGCGGTTGGTTCCTCCACTTCACCTAGTGGGGCTATGAACTCTCTGTCCTCCTTCCTCCTCTGACATGGGTCACATTTCCTAATATATTCCTCTATAGATTTTCTCATGCCTGGCCACCAGTAACTCAGTGATATCAGGTCGTATGTCCTTTTCATACCTGGATGAGCTACATAAACCGGATCGTGATTCATTTTAATAATATCTTGTACTAAAACCCTTGGTACAACTAGCTGATATCTGTTTGTGGATTGGCGTCTGTACATCACGCCGTCCTCATCTAAAAGGAATTCATTTCTGCTGGAATATTTTCCAGGCTTCTGACTCTTGCAAAAAGAGTCCTTCCTTTGTTCCAAAAGGATTCTTTCCTTACTGAGTATCCCATCCTCTAGAACTGTGGCAACATGTCTGCTCAGGGCATCAACGTGACCTATTTTTGAGCCAGCCTTGTGTTCAACCACAAAATCAAATTCGGACAGTCGTAGACTCCATCTCATCAAACGACTATTATTGTCCGCAAAATTACGCAAGTAGGATAGTGCTGCGTGGTCAGTTCTGACAAGGAACTTTTTCCCATAGAGGTAACAACGAAAATATTTCGTTGCCCATACCAAAGCGAGCATTTCCGCTTCTGAGGCTGAATATGCTTGCTCTGCCTTATTCATCTGTCTACTGGCGTAAGCTAAAGGTCGTTCTACTCCACCCTGCACCTGAGACAAGATGGCGGCGACCGCTACTTTAGAGGCGTCTGTCGTGAGAATGAATGGCACCTCGAAATTGGGGTATGCCATCACGGGGGTTGTACATAACCTTGCCTTCATTTCCTCGAACGCCTTTTGTTGACTTGGACCCCATAAAAACTGTCGGTCCTTCCTAGTCAACTCCGTAAGGGGTTTTGCTACTTCAGCAAAACCTGGCACTAGTTTCCTGTAGAACGAAGCTAGGCCCAAAAATGCTCGAATATCCTTAACACTTTTCGGGACTGGATAATTTTCCACTGCCTTGACTTTCTCAGGGGACGCCGAAACCCCTGCTTCTGTAAGCACAAATCCAAGGTATTGAACCTGGGGTTGCGCAAACACGCACTTTCCGGGCTGTAGTTGCAGGTTTGCCTTGTCAAACCTCTGCAGTACATTTTCCAGTCGCTGGGCATGTTCCTGTGCCGACTTGGAAAAGATGATAACATCATCTATGAAGACCCAGCACTCAGTGCCTACTAGGTTCTTCAAAACCACGTCCATGAGCCGTTGAAAGCTCGATGGGCTATTAGACAAACCGTAGGGCAAGCGGTTGAACTCAAATTTTCCAAACGGAACTGAAAAGCTCGTTTTCTCTTTATCTTCTTCGCGGATACTTATTTGCCAGAACCCGCTATAACAGTCAAGGACTGTAAAATATTTAGCACCATAAAGAGTGGAGGTTGTCTCTTCGAACACTGGCAAAGGATAGGTGTCAAATTTCGTCACTGCGTTAAGGGCTCTAAAATCAACACAAAAGCGAAATTTAGGGGACCCATCTGTACTCTTCTTAGGGACGAGGATGGCCGGAGCAGACCAGGGGGAATTGCTTTCTCTTATCACCCCCTTTTCCCGCATTTTTTCTATTTGGGACTTCATTTCTCCTCTCAGGGAGTACGGAACCCTATATTGCGGTCTTTTTATGGGTCGTGCGTCACCCGTCAGTATTTGGTGTTCCACTAAGTCAGTACCCTTAAAGTCATTCGTGTCTTCGTCATGAAACACATGAGCATACCGCAGTAGCACAGGCTCTATTATCTCCCTTTCCGCTTGTGTTAGGTGGTCTAATTTTCCTTTCAATAGCTTATCATACAGGGCCTTATTCCTACTTGAGTTTCCCTGTCGGTACGGTTCTGCTTCGCTTCCCTTATTAATCCTGTCCACCTCATACTCGGACATTTCTTCAGCCACACCCAGAACAGTTGCCTTAGGAATGGTCAGTTCTTCATTACTGAAGTTCGCAACCATCACGTAAGCACAGCTGTTCGTCGCTCTTTCCGTTCGGTGAGCGTCATGTGACGTCACTGCGGAAGGTGTAGTTGCCTTCGTCTGGACTCGTGCAAGTCCACGTGCAGAGTGTATCCCCTGTAGTGGGATCTGAGCCGGCTCCACACAAATTAGTGGAGGGAGATTCTGCTCCTTCCCAGACTCCAACCTTCCTAATACAATTTGCCTGCACCTAGGCGCTATCTTAACATTTTCAGTAGCCCTAACAAGCCAAGACATACTCTCGTCTGTCTTATTCTCCGGGTGGGGTTTAGCTAGGAGCTGTTCGTCCATGCGCTTAGCCTCCCGTTCCCTGAATCTAGGGCTGCGACCGCCTTGGCCTCCGGAGAAAATAGTGAGTGCTTTGTGCCTTGTGGGTGGAACACTGTACACTTGGGGCACTTTGAGTTGGGTTGGTAACACCATCTTGCTGCCCTCAAAATCAATTACAGCGCCTAAACTGGCCATGAAATCAGTGCCTACCAGACCGGCTGCTTCTGTAGGGAGCGTACAAATTAAGAATGTGTGTTTGAACTTACACCCATTTATCACAAAGGAAACTGACTGTTGTCCCCTGATGTCGAGGACGTCTCCAGTCACTCCATACGGTTCCATCGTGGTGACTTTTATGTCGCCTCTCGATACGCCGGGCTGCAGTATCGATATGTTGGAGCCAGTGTCCAAAATTAGCCTTCTCGACATTCCCTCTATCTGCACTAAGATAGTGGGAGTGCCGTGCTCCAACAAGATATCAACCGTGGATTTAGTGACAGCATTGTCAGGGGCATTGAGGTGGAAAGAGCTGTCGTCGTTCTCACCTCTTTCTAGTTTCCCTGACTCTTTGTTTCCTTTTTCTCTCCCTTTTTTCCTTTCATCTGGGGGCTTATCATTCGGGGAACGTGAACGTCTCGAACGCCCACTTGAATTCCTCCTCCCCGATGAATTAGTGGAGTTGACCTCCCTTTTTAGCCTTGTAGGACACTCACTAGCAAAGTGGCCTATCCCTTCGCACTCGTAACATCGCAAATTAGCTTTAGTTTGCGCACTCCTAGTACTCGAGTTCGTTGGCTTACATGAGCTGCTTGGTGCGTTATAACGCTGAGTAGGCGTGTGATTGACCGCGCGCCTCGCGTCAGCAGAACGACGTGGCTTGCGTTCGTGGTGGCGTGTGCGACTGGGTGAACGTGATTGCAGCTTGACCGAACTATCAAATCTAGTGTAAAAACTTTCATTAAATTTTTCCTGTTTTTCGGCTTCCTGCACAGTGATTGCAATTTGAAGCGCTTGTTCCATCGTTTGAGGGTTAGCATACCTGACCTGCCTACCGGGTACTCCGGTTAACCCTGCTACAAAACTAGCCAAGAGCAATCTTTCGGCATTTTCGTAGTGGATGCGCTGAGACAAAGGGTCATCCACCTTGCAGACTATTTTCTGCGACAATGCCCTGCATCTGTCTGCAAATTGCTGTGGAGTTTCACTCCTCTCCTGCCTGGCTGTTTGTAACTTCATAAAATGGTACTGGTCAGTATGGCTATCTCGAAATCTGTGCTTAAAAACACTTTTAAATTTTGACCATGTTACGTCTGCCGTATGTAACTCCAAGCATCCGTTATAAAACTGTCGTGCTGTGTCAGTCAACTTAAGTACAGCAACTTGGACCTTATCAGCGTCTTCCCAATTCCCTACTCTTGACGAACCCTCAATACTGTTCAAAAATTCGTCTAGTGGAATGGACGTTTCGGTGCCTGACCATTTTGGCACTAATGAAACTAAAGACAAATCTTTATGGAAGATAGGCGCTCCTCTATTCATAGATTCCCTCAATCTCTGTAATTCGGCCTTGGTTTCTGCAAGTTCATTGTTCAAGCGTGCTTCCGCCATGTTGCAATGCTAACGTATCACCACAGATTACAAAAATACAAACACAAATTATCACACCACACAAATAAAATAAAAATACAATTTCTTGGTTTATGCTGGCGTATTGTAATAGTTGAATTTCGAATTTTGAAACTCAAGCTCCCTGCTTTACTTCCAAAGTTAAATACGGAATCCAGTGCGGTTCAAAACTATCCCACCGCTGCCACCAATTTTGTAGTGCCTACCCCAGAGTGTTGCTACCCTACAGCTCAATTCTCTGAAGCAGGTTCTATCGGTAGCGACCGATAAGGCAATCGCTGGATTCCCTATTTCTAATTTCGCTGCCACCAGTAGGCGAACAGTAGCCTACACTTTGCTCGATACGCCCCACAGGTAATTGTCAACGTATCAAAATAATACAGTCGATTTAAAGTTTAAATAACATAACCTGTATTATATACAAAATAAATAAATTTACAATAAAACTTAATTAACAACTTCACAGTTAAATTGCCACGTAAAGGTTAAATTAACTGCTTGCCCTCTTAATGAATTTTTAACGCCGCGTTGCTAAACAAATTTAGAATTTCAAATTCTATCACCAAAGTATTAAAACACCAAAAGTGCTCCGTTCCAGTAATTGTTTTCAAAGCAAATATAAAATTCAATACAGCTCACTTACCTTGCACGCACAGCCATAAACCAGTATTTATAATCATCGCCGAAGTAACTTGCAGGAGCTTAATGTCGTCTTTACAAAATTTCTGAAACGTGAATGAGAACGTTTGCCTCGCGGAATCTCCTTATATAAACAATTAAGGAATTCCCGCCTCAGCATACTTCAAAGTGCGGTGAACCAACGTTCACTGCACTGCAGGTAATAACCTGTAGTGGCAATGTCAGCAACATTCAACCAAATGCCTAACTCATTGTTTAAACCAAAAATCAAAATTCCAAAAAGATAAATCTACCGCTATTATTCATTCATTACAGTACCTAATTAAACCTCTACCTTTTTAGAAAACATGCAGTGAATTTAAAATTGTCATGCACAAATCTATATATGTATGCATAACCGTTACAATATCATTTGTAAAACTATCTCTGCGCATATCAGATGTACAATACAAAAAAATGCAGCATGTTTCTATGACTTCATAAAATTGGAAAACTGTTTACGAGTATGATGGACTCACCTGATAAATGAAGCACTAGGACCTGTGATGCCA
Source organism: Reticulitermes speratus (assembly GCA_021186555.1). NCBI lineage: Eukaryota > Metazoa > Arthropoda > Insecta > Blattodea > Rhinotermitidae > Reticulitermes > Reticulitermes speratus. Next base: position 25,434,593 of record JAJKFL010000004.1, read on the forward strand.
GAGACAGGCATAAGCCCAAAACACTGAGCTATAACAATGACTGAGTTGAATGATCTGTGGAAAGAAATTGGCTTACACATGGATTCCTTCTTACATCCCACCAGTTCAGATGCTATCACTTTGTCCACTGTGTTCATTGGTATAATGGTGGACAGGGGGTCTGTGAACTCTTGTAGATGCCCACACTCACTGTTAACTGCAATTTTATCAATTTAAAACACAAATTCAGATTGCAAAGTAAAACTAGAAATAATAGCAATAAGATTATTATGTTACACAGTAAACTTCCTCCACCACTTTTAAAATATTTAAAATAAAGACACAGCATCTCAAATAAGACTTTGAACTTATCATACTTCCTAGCTATGAAATGTTAAGTGGCATAGTAGGTAAGAAAAGTCAATCCTTTAAAGCAGAATGCTAACTACATGTAGCGCCATTTCTAACATTAAGAAACTGCATTTATAGGTTCTGAATGATCTTTAGCATAAGCCGTTACAGCTCTAAACAGTTTACTCGAATGGATTGCATAATGAAGAAACCGTGTGTTTTTTGTCAGGTAGGAACTAAACTTTTAAATATTATTTGTATGAATTTCAGGCTTTCAAGGGCTAAGACTTCAGTTCACCTTTTAATTTTGTTCTTTTTTTACAGACTGTCAGTACGGAGTTTTCAAATATATATGTGAACTACTTAACACTGTAAAGAATGTGTGGCACAATTTAGAACTGACTGGTAGATTCAGTTTAACTGTGTATGTCAACAGCAGTAATACCAATATCTATGTGGAAATAAGCTACGCTAACATCATTTTGTTTAATGTTGATGTCCTAAAGTATAATAAACACATTCAGTGAAGCTGTTGCTAGTGACAAGAATATGTTCCATTAGTGTTGCAGTAGTATTGACTATGTTTGAGTACTCCAATATTGGACTCTGAATGACATGACAACTGTGTGACAATAAACTGAATATTTGATGAAGCAGGAAAGCAGGACTACTGCAATAGCATGATTGGATACTGGAGTTTTTCTCTTTGATGCTTACCATCAGTCAATCCAGTTACAGTTTGTACGGCACTTTAACTTGCATGTGAATTGCTTAATCCTCACCTTCTGGATTTTCAAAACGTTAGCTACCACCTAATCATTTAATCATTCTACATGGAAAATCCAAAATTCAGAAGCATTACAGATTAGTTGCACATGTGTATTGTTACCCAGAATAGTATTCCCCATCATTTTGTTCAGTTTCTGCCAGTTAAAATGCATAAAAATAGATTAAGCATATCTTATTTTCCATCAGTCAAACTCCAAAACACCCTAATAATAAAACTGCCTTCATAACCATTATGGCAGATTATTTTAAAATTATCTGCTCCAAATTATTAAACTGCTGTGTTATGATGTTAACTAGGATCTTGTTTACAGTACAAAGATGATTTTTCATATTATGTCTACTAGAATTTATAAAAGAATAAAGAATGAAAATATCTGTCAGCAGAGCTGTTGTTTATATCCTTGGGCTAATAGGTATTTTAATAAGAGATCCAGAAGTTGTTTTAGATGAAAGCAGATGCAAAGTGTATGTTACATAGGATAAATTTCAACTGCTAAATTGTTTTAGTGGTTGTGGTGATGATAAATCAGGGTCAATATTATAAACACAATTCAGGAATGCTGGGTTCAAATATCTACCAAGTTACAGGCTATCCTATCCTGATGGAGTTTATTTGTAGGTTTTCACAATCTCCCTCCAAATCCTTACTGACTCACCACTTCTTACTCTCCTTGGGCTTCCTTTGAAATTCTCACCTACTCAATGTACATGCTGCTATCTCCACATCTCATGTAATGTATGAACAATAATCTAAACTAACAATGCGAAATATTTATTGCATGTTAGCACATTCAGCGACCTCAAAAATTTGAGGATCTCAAACAAAATGATGAATTCATATATGCCACTATATAATTATTTATTTACACAAATTCTAGGCACATTGGTGCCTGTACCAACCTCAAAATCCACTTTGCGGTGTCTCTTCAGTCTCTGGTTTCCTCTTAAGTCTGTATATTTATAATTTCACTCCAGCATTGGTCACCTATTTTCCCCACTTAGAATATTTGCCATTGGAATTTCTCCCCAGACACACATCAGTATGGACCACTTCATACCTCGGTGCCTAAGACTGCAGGATTCTGTGCCTTCAGCTGGCTGCTGACTTGGAAACAATGTGCACTATAAAAATTTACAACACTTTGGCCTTGAAAATAGAGTAGCAGGACATGGATTAGGTACCACATGAGAAAAATGTTGTACCCCTTACCTGATGCGGAATAACTCATACTTACTAATTACCGAATCTAGGAAAACGACATCAGACTCCAACTCAAAACAGTACCAGGATGGCCCCTGCTGCTTGAAAAAGTGACAGGGTGGTGGCATGCATTTAAAAAGGTTAAAGGTGGGGCCCTGGTGCACCCTGGCCAAACTACACAAGTGTATGTATACATTATGCACAATACCCTTTTGTGCAATGTTTTCATTTTTTTTTCTGTAACTAGTATGGTTGCTAGGCAATCATAATTGGTTTTATAGTGAAAAATGATCTATGTTCACTTTTTAATTGTCTACAATGATTTAATTCATAAACTTTCAGGTTTTCTCTTTTCAACTTCATAAGTTTGCTCAGCATCCCATCCTTCACGCTATTTGATGAAAATTAACAATTATGAAGCTCATTATTAAGCAGTTTTCTCCATCCACCGGTTACTTTATAGTCTCTCAGATCCAAATACTTGTATTCTCCCCAGTACCCTGAGCTTAAACACACTTGTTTTATGTTAGTATTTTCTTTGCGTGAGAGACCAAGTTTCATACCTGTATCATAAAACAAGGCACATTGCAGTAATAATGAATTCAGTTATGAGGCTGGGAACATTTAAGTATGATTCCAATATATTATTACATAAAATCAGGGCATGTATATGTATGTATGTATGTATGTATGTATGAATCTCTAGTATGACCTTCAAAGAAACTGACATTGTGTTTTACATCAACAGAAGAAAGAGCAAAATAATAAATCAATAGATATAAAAAAATCAATATACCATCACAGGATGATTCAGCACTCCATTCAATAACAGTAGGGCTTTGTGAACATTAATGATCAGCTCTAGCATAACAAGACCTTGTTATGTGTTTGCATAGCCTTTCCTTGCTTCATGCAGTCTTCTTTAAAAAAAAGTGCTGTAACAGCACTCGTAATGACATGAAATATTCATTAACAGGCAGAATAATGACATCAGAAATATGTCAGTCTTCAGTGGATGTATTGGCATTGGCATTGTTGTAATGAAGGTACAATGTAGAATGTGACACAGAATTCTCACATTTAGTGTTTATGTGTACTGGAGACATTGTGTGAGGTTGTGTTTGTAGTAGTACTTCTTAATCAGATGCTTTCAGCCATAAATTCTGCTTGAAAAATAATCTTCCCTTACAAAACATCAGAGACCAGTTTACACAAATATTGTGACGGCCACAGTACAGGTTCCAACATGTTTTTTGTATGAAAGTGGTCTCAATAGAATTTCTTTTTGACAGTATGTGAGGGTAAACATTTTATATGTTACTGCAATAAGTGGAGTTGAAGAATTCATGTGTAAGTGCAAATCTATTTCCTGAGATCATTGAAACTTGTAGATTCCAGAATAAATTTTTATAACCACTCAATAAAGTGGTGTATTGCCTCAATCTTTGACAGATGTCAATAAGTTTGTGGCAGTAATACAAAACAGAGGTATCATAAATGAAGTGGTACAGATGCAAAGGAATCTCTAACAGTATGGAGATAAGAGCATGATTCTTACACCAGATATCAAGGAAAGTGGCTCAAATGATAGTGTTTCCAATTTGTATTTATCAGGTGCCTGGTTCAAACCTTGGCCAGGATATCAACTATCCTGACTGTGGCTTTTCATAACTTCCATCAGTCCTTTCAGGCAAAAAGCCAGGAAATTTTCTTAAATTAGGCCATAATTGTTTGCATACAAATCCTTTGCAATTCCTTATTCACTGTCACCCAATTAATTGATGCTATATAGTCTGAGTTACTGACAACAGTGTTAAATCCATTACAAATGAATACAACATAACCAAAGCATGGGAGATGATTTTCATACCTATACCATTCATTTTTAAACATACAGAAAATTAAACTAGTACTATAGCCAGACCATGAACACAGTGCATGCACTGGCTTCCAGTGCAGGTTCATATAACTACATATGTTTATATACATATATAATCAACTAATTATAATTCTCTATTATACACATACTGTGTATATGTATATTATGTATCCATAAGCATAAAAAGTGCTTTTGTCAGGACCACAAAATCAACACTTTCATTACACAATGCGCTCCATAACAATGCACAAAACATCTTGCATATACATACATTTTTAAAAATGAGTTGTTTTCAACCACGGTAGTTCAACAGAGGTAACACGCGGTTTAGGTCGGGTGTCACGCGTCTTTTAGTGGGCTGATCAGCATGTTTCTCTTTGATATTTTGCAAATTCTTAGTGGGTGCATTGCACCCACTTGCACCCTCCTGGCTATGGGTCTGAATTAAACCAAACATTTCATACAACCATACTAGTAAAAGTGATGAGATAAGAAGCAAATTGCCACAGTCATATTTTTACATCAGAGATGAAGTGGAGTTAATGAATGAAAAAGGTGTTTTAAAGCTGACACCTGCACCTGTGTCTGTATACACATATGTGCATAGAGACACATGCACATGGCCCCAACCTTCCACACATACAAAAACACAATCACACACACTCATGCACACGCATTTAAACTACATTTTAAAGCATGGTATGTCACGTTTGAAATATCTTTGAAATATATGAACAATCAGTGTGAAGACCAAATTGCATGACAACAGTAATGTGTCAAATAATGTGGGTGATTTATGATGGACAAGTAGAGGGTGAACTGTATGGGTAGCTTCAGTAGATTGAGACATGAATCTGTATGTGGAATAATTTGGCTCTAAAGGTCACAATTGCCTTCTTTCAAAAACAGTGGCACAGATAAGGCCTTGTGGGTCAGGTAGGCCCCCAAGCCTACAGCATACTCAAATCTGTTGTGGGTTTTTACAGACGGGATTACTTTCTTCTGAGAGAAAGCAGTACTCCTGGTCCCTGTTATGAGGCCTGAGAGTAACCTCACTAATAATTATAGGGGGCAGCCCAACTCATTATCTATAACACTGTTCCCAAATGACTCACAATGAGATATTTTGAAGTAAATGAAATTTTTAGGAACTTTAATTCCTAAAATTCATGTCTTTGTTGTCCACATTTATTCCCTGATGAAATGTTTACTATATGCAGGATTGTGACAGATGGGCACTGGCCACTACTTGCATATAAACAGATCACTACATACTTTGACACCATACCTGCCCCACTATTTATCTACTTACACATAGGACTTCTTTATAAAAGTGAATAGTTAGAAACAAATGCAGACCCACTCATCATACCTGGCATATTAAAACCAAAAAATTTAATTTATGAATGAAGTTGGGCATTGTTGAATTGACTATCAGTGTTTAAGAGAAATTATTTGAATAATGAAAATTGCAAGTAAAAAATTTAACCACTTCAGCAATTAAAATTTATTGAGGAAAACCGTAGGAAATTTAATGAAATAGCAGATGGATTAATACAGAAGTGTATGAACTGTAAAAAGAATAGGAAAAACAGAGGCTGCATTTAACAGTCATTACGGAGACTAAGAAATCATTAAGATTATTTCAGAATGCGAGAAGTGTGTTATGTCACAGTGAAAACTAGACAGACATGAATGAGCAGTTGCCAGTGTCATGTTTTTATAAATAGGCTAATAAATATAACAAACACACATAAACAATTCACAACATCTAAAATGAGATGATGATACTTGACAGTTTGCAGAGTCAGTTCCCTTTAGTGATTTAATGGTATACATTTTCCATGCAGGTGTGTGTCCTTTCGTGATTATCATATTTATTAAATATACATCAGAAGTTTTGTTAATGCCCCTATACTTGGGCTGTACAACTAATCAGAGGAGCAGTCCATTTGGATATTTCCATCATCTGGTTCAGGGTCATCACAGCCCTCTTCTATGCTTTCTGGAGTCTTCATAGATGAAAAAGGTTGATGGAGTAGGGGACAAGGGGTCAGGAGATACCACAATGGTTAATGTACAGACACTCTTAGAGGCCTTTGCAAACATGTCCCTGAGGTCTGCCTGTTTCAGTGATGAAGTTTTTTCTGGTAACAACCAAAACTTCCGGTCCTGGGACTATTCTCCTCAAGTACTGGATTATCAGGATTTTTTATTACGTGATGTAAGGTTAATGGAATTTTGCTGTATATATAATTCACAGTATTCATCTGTGTATGTGTCAATCATGCCCTATGTTTCAGAACCTAAAGTAATAGCAGATGAGCATAAATGAGAAAGTTGTTTCTTTTAGGAAGAAAAACTCAGAAATAATATTAATACTGACATTACTTGCATGGAAAACCGATTACTGGTGAATAACCCAAAACAGAGCCACTGCTAGGATACAGAAAAAGCCCATCACTCAGGGAAAACCCAAAATAGGGCCTTTCCTAGGATATGGAGAAAAATCACCCAGGGAAAATCCATCAACATGGGAATATCTTAATTAGTGGCATTACTAATATGTGGGGAAAAACACTCAGAAAAATAATAAATTAGTGCCGTTGCTAGGATATGGTTAAAACCCACTCCTAGAAAATCAAAACCAGTGTCATTACTAGCCTACAGATTAACACCACTCAGGGAGAGACTACACCACCGCCATTGTTACAATGCAAGGTAAAGCTACTCTAGAAAATCCAAACTAGAGCCTTTTACAGGATACAGGGAAAATTCAATGCTTGAGGAAAATGTAAATGAGGGTTGACAGAAAATGTGGAAACCCCACTCAGAGGAAATTAGTGACTTGTTTACAGGGCAACGGCTAGGTTCATGGGAAATCACAAATTACAGTTACTGAAATTGCAGTGCATATTTTTCTACATAGGTATACTAGTATATTCGTAAGGAATAAGCAAATACATTACTTCAGTACAATTTTTTTAAGAAAAACCAAAGCAAAATGGGTGCTTGTACTAGTCATGAATTTTTCTCGGTACTGCTTCTCCAGGGATATTAGAAGTCAGCAGAACAGTGGAAGAAACCATACACCTCTGTCAGTCACCACAAACTGGAGTTTGTCCCAATGTCAGATTACTCTTAGATTTTACCATTAACATCAGAGATATGTACTGTTCATGATTCCCTCTTGTCACTCATGTAAATGTAAGAGTAAACATGATGCTGTTGAATGCATTTTAGTCATAACATTTCTCTGTCACATTGGTTGAAGTATTACTTCCAACAAGACTGATGCTGTTTAACTGCACTAGGACAATCTCGTATGTCACAATTGTACCAGCCAACTGTGAACAATAAATGAGAAATAAAATTATAATAATCATTATGTTAATATATATATTATGCATATTACAATAATATTTACACTCGTTCCATGTTCCACCAAATATTAACAAAAAATTACCTAACTGCTCAAGTATTCTTTCTGGTCAGGAATACTAAGATCAGCTGCACCTGATACACAGTGCAAATATATTCATGGCAGAGTTAAAATTGTTCTAATCAGTGGCATGAATGTGAACTCAAACTTTTACTATCAGCTTATACAGTTTTGTTTACCTTCCAATCTGAATTTGTGCCATCAAGCTTTGGTCTTGAGGCAACCTTTCCATCTGTGCCCTACACACTCTTTATATTATCAATAAAATCTGTTGCTTGAGACATAATAAAGCAAAAATTATTTAAAGTTTTAAGACAAAATGTAACACAAAACTGATGAGAGGCTAAGCAGTTTGACTACAAACTAAAGATGACTATATGAAAGAGAGAAAGAGAATAACAGAGCAGATGATGCAAATAATAATACTGAAAACACGTGTGATTGTATATTTTGCTTACATTAAGTAAACTAATGAAATAACTGCCAGGCATTACAGAGCCCAGAGCCTTATCACTCTGCCATGAGACCATATTATGAGTAGCTCAATCCAGTACACACCAGAAGCTCCAGTAGACATTAATATTTCTGCAAGGCCTATGTCACATTTCCAAACAATCTACATTGATACCTTCACTGTTCCTTTGACCACCATCATGTATCATCTCTTTCTTAATATAAGTTCATTTTTTTCTTTTTCTTTATGTGTATGTGGGTATGTGTGCACACACCTGCCACATAATAAAAGTGTCATACAAGCATGCAGGATGTCCTTCATATTTCATATAAATCAACATAAATTTACAGCAATTGCTTCACATAATAAATATGCTGATGCAGGCAGAGAACACAGAAGAAGTGTGAAAGATATACTGAAATGTACGTTTCAATACAGTGCTGGCCTTATAAACACATTGCAGCTCTAACTTTGAAGGGTAGTTGATGATTTTTATTTTAAGAGAATGGTTTGCAAGATTGTAACAAATTACTAAAAGAAATTAGTACAAACTCCTTCCTCCATGGAGGGGCACGTGGTGGTGCAGTTGGTTGAGGCACTGCTCTACAAGCTGGAAGGTCCGATGGTGTCATTGGAATTTTTCATTGACATAATCCTTTCGGTCGCACTATGGCCTTGGGGTCGACTCAGCCTCTAACAGAAATGAGGACCAGGAATATACCAGGATATACCAGGAATAGTACCAGGATAAAGGCTGCTGGTGCGTAGGGCTGACAACCTTACCACCTTCATGTGCCAATTGTCTAGAAATCTGGGAGCCTCAACCTCCTGGAACCCTAAGGGCCTGTCCAGGCCTGTAATGGGATTGCTTTACCTTATACCATCCTCTATGGAAAGTTCCCATTCTAACACACACACACACTAACACACTAAGACACACACACACACATGTGCACATGTACTTAGTCACTCTCTCAATCTCTCTCTCTCACACACACAAACACAAATACATGGACAGGGTTTAGCAGCCACCCTGTTTGCTATAATTTTTTAAACCGCAGTCCTACTAACAGAAATTTTATACATGCAGACCTAATATAAAAAAGGTACTGCATAATCTCCAACACGATTGCCCATCAAATCTGAAGAACTATGACACTTCACCCCAGACTTGTTCAATGTCCTTTCCTTAATTAATTAGTCCACTGGGCAGATTATACACTCTAGCAGGCACATGTATATGTGTGTGTGTGTGTGTTTTATTTCCTGGAATATGGAGTCATATCAGAAAAAACGAAAAAGAATACGATCATGATGATCAGTTGTATCACAACAGAAACTGTCATGGATACATCTTTTATGTAATGTGCCTCTTTTACATAAAGGCTTATTCACATTAATTCAAATCCACACTGCAAGTTGCAAATTATAAACTTTAGCAGTACATTTTCATCAAAATCTCTCAAATTCCAGTTAAAAAAAAATTCCAAGCTGGTGGCCTGGCAGATCATTGCCAGTGCCTATCAAAAATATTACTTATGTATTCAGTGCTTATTCAAAAGAAATTTACAAAAACAAAGAAACGAAACTAAGCTTTCCTAGCTGTGGGACTATAAAGTGTCGTGACTGGGGCAGCTTCCCCAGTTTATTACCTTACAGATAAGACAGGAGTCACAGATGGCATTTGGCAAGTACCCGTTTGTGGCCAAGATTCAACTTATAATGATGGTTCAGTTTTAGAGAATTGAGTGTGCAGAACTGGAGTATATAAACTTCGGTTCATTCTGTGAACAATGCTGGCTTTGGCAGGTAGTTCACTCTACAAGTCTTGGCAGCATGTTTTTTTTTTAAATGCTGATTATATTGCAGTACTTGACATTAAAGAAAACAAACTTACTGTCAACAACAGGGTTCTTGTGATGTAGAAAAAGTTCATCCCTGATAATGCCACCGTGTCTGTCACTATCTGATTCAGAAATCTTGAAACCTGAAAACAATTCCATTCTTTCATGATATCATTATATGTTTACAAGGCCCATAATTCAGCTGTTTCAAAGTATGACCGAACAAAATTTTACTAATACATACTTTCTTACCTCTACTTTGTAGCTTTCTGGAGGAACATCATATAGCACCCTCTTTGGCAGTAGACTTTCATCATATATTCTTGATGCATACACAGACAATGTCACTGCTCTGAACAGCACAAAGCCAAATGACCAGCAGAAGTATACAGTGTTTACTAAACCATGTAATGGACTGAAACAAGAAAATACGGAAAGCAATTTTAATTGTACTAAGTACATTCTTATTTGTAACTGACAAAATGTACCTTAATTTTCAATTCTATAATACAAGTTAAGTGAGTGGAATACATTAAATACCTCAGACTACTCAGGAGTTGACGACAAATGAAGTACAGGTTACTTGCAAAGGACACAAGCACAATCTTGGAAATGCAAGAATCAAGAGTCCTGGTGAGATGTGACAGACTGTTGTATTCTTCTCTTATTTGGCTCCAGAAGCTTTCTGTCAGCAACTTATAGTAAACAAGAAACATGCACATGATTTTGTGTTATCCATATCAGTGAAAAATACATGTCAGAATTATGAATACAGATCCAGTAAAAATGAGCCAATCCTGATGGTGTGAGTCAGTGCTTCTCTATTTCTGGTAGGCTGTGATGATACTTTTTTTTTGAAGCACAAAGAATAAACTATAAAAAGTAAAAAGTAAATACTGTGTGTTAATAAATGTCACACAATAAGAAGGATGAAATGAGGATGCATATTGTATTATAGTTTAAATTCATAGTTTTTGTTAATTCTAGGTAAGTAAGTGATGTTTCTGTGTGAAACAAAAACATTAAAGGACCACCTCAGCTATCATGTGTGAGTAGTGGCACTTTTATTTACACAAATAAAGCACTGGTATGGGTTACTTGGATAGACAATTAAATCTGTCATCAAATGGCAGAGTCCTCAAATGGCCTTTGAAATACGTAACACAACATCCCTTGCAAGAGAAACCACAACACACACTTTTTGAGAGTGATCTTCTTGTTATTACTAAATTATGAAACACTGAGTTTAACATTATATTTGAGTAGTTTTATTCTGATTGTTTTATTCTTATATTTAATGACATTTTGCCAATGCTAGTCACATAAAAACAGTGAGCAGCAAACACAAGTTAACAGTGTTGCAGTACACTTCCTGTCAATTTGGATATTACTCTCAGGTATTTACAGCTGCAATACAATATACCATATATATAGGCATGTAAATGCATTCATTGCATAATTGCCATCCCCAGGGTATGAGGAAATGCAAGATTCTTTTTGCACCACATAATTGCTTCTTCTTTATTTTGATATAATGATTATCACCATTTTTATTGCAGTCTCCCATTTCCAACCCTCCTCCCAGTGGACTGATGGTTCAATCCAATTTCATGCTAGAATAGTCATTGCTTAATTTTGCATGCAATATTTTATTGCTATCAGAGCCAGTGGTTTCATTTATTTAACTCTGGATTTTTCATTCTGATTTCATCCGTTTGTTCCCACTCCCCAGACCAGTGGACTGATGGATGGATCTGCTTCCAGGCTAAAAATAGCCCTTGCCTAAATCTGTATTAGAAATTTTCATGACTGTTTTGTTAGGCACATTTTGTTGAAAATGTCATGCAGATGGTTGGGAGCCGAGATATACACAAGAAGATACGGTCCATTTTCAAGAAAGTATTATAAGAGTTGCTACACACCACTCTGAGTACAGATAAAATAGTATAAACAATATTTTCAAAATTCCAATATCATTAGACTTTATTCTTATCTGACCTCTTGCATAATACAAGGGGGAAACTGCATAAATGCTCCTCTCTGATATTAACATAAACCATGTTCAAAAAGCAGGTGTATTATGCAAGTAAATATGGTTCTAATTTCTTAAAAACTAGTAATTTATTAACTGCTTACAGATGTGTATGAGGTGGAAAGGAAAATAAGATTTGAATAATTGTTTATGAAAGTATTTTTCTTCCTCCTCAAATGTTACATTTTTGTATTTATTTCAAAACATTACTTCAAATAAGCAAGAGTTTCCAGTATAGCACATCACGTGTTTTTCCTACAAGTAACTAAATATGTTAGAGAGATTAATGGATTACCTTCCCCCGGACTGAGTCAAGGTTCTGGTTGAAGAGACGAAATCTCTCAGTGAGTGCAAGGCTCATCAGTATGATGAATAAGTCTGTGAAGTTCCATGTGAAGGTGGCAATGAAGTTGGTAATTAATGTTAGAATGGCTGTTGTAAAACTGTATTCCATAACAGCAAACATTTGGTCATAGGTGCCAGTCCTTGTGAAGTAGTAGCGGAACACATCAGTTATGTTGTCTGTGCATGCTACTGCTGTCATAATGCCACTGGCCTTACTAAGTGCATGTTCCACTGTGGGTCACAACAAACATGTAACTGGTTTAAATTTGTAAATTTTATTCTGAAGTAAATATGTATGACAAGATAAAACACTTTATTTGAGAATTAAATTGAACAAATTAGTCACTGCCGTACAGTAAATCTTACTTGTGTTTCATGAAGTCATCTATGCCCTATATTTCATCCGTTATTTTAAATTCTTGCTAAAAGCCAAATGTCATACTTTGCAGTTTAAACTCTAAGACAGGTTTGGAAATATTGTTAAAGTTGTCATTCTGAAGTTTGAAAATAATGGGCATATGCAACAAGATTATTATAAAATTCTATTGAACAATTAATAATACCAGTCAGAATTTACAAAACATGTTTCTTTTACTTAGACTGTTACTTTTATATTAGTTGTATAGATTGTGTTACTAAATGCCATTACCAAACTAAATTATATGGTAAATATGTTTTTGTTTGTAAGAATAGGAACCCAATCCCCACACTTTATGTCTTATGGCAAAATTTTCTTCAAGTTACAAACATAAGACTTACGAACAGACTTTTGCAATGACTGTTATTTGTAAGCAGAGGAACGAGTGTACTGCCCACAAATTAATTAATAATGCAATTGTTATATATTTTAGTGTACCTACAAAGCATATGTGAATAACGGATAAGTATTTAAGAATCATGTAACCCTTTAAAGCATAGTAGTTACTATATGAAACGCCACCTTCAACAAACCAAAACTCTCCATTTCTCCCACCGAATGTATTTATGTGTATCACATGGTTCTCAAAATAAACAGCCATTATTTCACTAAAAAAATTAACTGATTGGTTTTTGTAGTGTAGATGCAGTATGTTTACTTTGAGGTAAAATTTTAATATTAGACATCCCCGTTGGTATGTACATACAAAAGCGTATTTTACTCTTATCAATAGCACAGTCACAACCAACACACACATACACCTCTTTGAGCTGAAACCAGTAGCCTGATTGTGTATTGCAGCTGTGTGTGTGTTAGTTGTGACTGTGCTGTTGAAAAGAGTAAAATATACTTTTGTATGTAAATTTTATTGTTGTGATGCCATAGTTTCTGACATTATAAATATCTGTCCATCTATCAGGTAGTGTTCTTGGTAACTGATGTTGAGACAAAAATGAAACAGAAAAAAGTGTTCATTGTCATGAATATATGTGAGAAAAATTTCTAAAATGACATACCAATTCATCAGGCTAGGTTACAAAAATCAGTATGCACTAATCAGCTATATCTTTTAGTAAGTATATTCTGAGAAAATGTCAGTAACTAAATACTATTCAATGCTGCGCAACATCTCAGAAAAGCAAAAACCTCAAATTTTTTAGAATCTGAAGTTTGGCGTGCCACTTCATAATCTGTTCTTGTTCTGAAGTCGAGCCAGCTCAACTTTCTTTGTCATCCTAAGTGGAGGTCACTCTTGCTGTCCCCTCCCCCTATGGTCAACCTCATCTCCTATAACTGCACACTTACAATAAAAATAATTGCAATAATATACTTTTGTGTCAGTTCAGTGACATGCAGTCATTGAAGTAATTTATTCGTTCTTCCTGACTTTTCCCCCAAATTTTGCTGCCCTAGGCAACCTCCTAGTTTGCAAGTGGGTTCAGCTGCACTGTTCCTAAAAACCATGTCATGAAGACATGGTATTAGAGGTAAATCTCCACACATTCTTGGCCTTGGCATTAGAGTGAGGTGAGTGGTCAGCTTTATGCTGAAGCTATCATGGTGCTGGGGTAAGTGCCAGTATCCATTTGACAGAAAGCTAGGTGGGTCACATAGAATACGGTAAAGACATGGTAGCAAGGGGAAAGATCCTGGCCCTTATGTGGTATTAAACCCCAGTCAACCTGTTACTGACTGTCTCCTAGTTCATCAAGTAGAAAAGAATGAAGAAATGGTATATAAAATATGTATATAATATTTTTTTAAATTGGAATAGAATTATTTTTCTTGATATACTTGCAGTTCTCCTTTAAAACAAAATCAAGACTATTATTCCTAAAATGACAATTATACGAAGATGTAAGTAAGAATCCTTCTTGAGGAGATGACAGTTATATTCGTGGTACATAACAAGGTCCTTTCATCAGGTAAAGGAATATCCCTCCCCTTTTTATAACTGTAAAAAACTTTCAAGTTTCATGAAAGGTGGGGCATTTCTTGACCAATTTAGTAACTGTCATATTCCCAAGAATGACTCTGGTCCATGGAGTTATTTAGTTATCAAACCAGTCACTCATTGTGACTACTCATTGTTTATACCCAGGGCTCCAGTCAACACAATCACCGTCATGATCTTTATCTTTAGACACAATCTTCTGGGATAACCATAATGCTTTTGAGAGATCTCCAAATTTTCCCATTCTGATATCAGAGTAGGCCATTGTCTGGCAAGCTGGAGAAAAAGCATATATGTGATTGTTACTGTCCCAAAGAAAGCCATGCCATCTGTGAAGAAGAAAGTCACATCAATTAATAAATTGTCTGTAAGAACTTCAATGTTCAGTTCACATTACATGATTTCACCAAAAAAGTATGTATGTAGGTTTACACTTTTAATTTTATTTCAATTTTCATATACAAGCCTGATGATGGTCTGCAAGGACTGAAACATATAGCTTACTCATAGCACAGAAGTACATAGTTGTGTTAGATGGTAATTTAACTGATTATTTATTAAGAGATAAATTTCTTGTCCCTGCTGGGAATCTGACCACAATTCCTCAGTCATCACTATACTGACTATGCTAACCTATCACAAAATAAACCATAAATAAATAAATAAATAAATAAATTACTATGTGATGGTCTCCATCTTTCTAAGCACATATTACATATGGCTTATAATTCACCATTAAGCCTATTTTGGATATGTTGATGTTATCGATATGTTCTGTGCTGTTTCTTATTCAGGGCTGCATCCAGGTAACCAGTTAAATTCCAAACAAGTCAGATCCTAGTAATTATTACACTGCAAAGCAAATAAAAACTTGGAGACAATGTCCTAATTCCATACATGACAAAGTGTTTGGTGTTTGTTTTTCCTTGTAAAACATTTCTATAAGCAAAACTTGTTCTCCAGGGCAATGGTAGAGTATCTTATATACAAGCTGAGTTATGTCTGTGTGTAACACTCAAACTGAAATCTATCCTACAATTTTGATCGTTATGATAGAGCACTGTTCACTCCCCAGTGACTCCCTGTTAAATTATCTGCACAATATCGGATACGAATGTGATGACTAATTGACACACTGATTGCAACTATAAATCAAAAGACCCAACATAGTATCAGTGTAATATTATTGGTACAAATGTGTTATGTAATTGCTTAAATAAACATATATAAATACAGTATTAATATTTAAGATTAAAATGGATACCAGGAATTAAATAAAAGCATAAAACTCAAAGGTTTCATTGGTTCATAATTTATTAATTGTTTAAATAATAAAATAAACTTCTCACAACTAATAGCCAAGTTCTGCTTATCTGTTGCTTCCTTACTCAATGATTGACATTTCTTTCTATTTGATTGTGATTAAAAATCCTTTATTATCCCTCATTACCAATCTGCCATTTTTGACGGGTAAACACATGAGTTTAAAATAACAAGGCAGGCAATGTATTTATAACGTAACATTGTGGTGCGTTCGCGTAACCACTGTTGCAGTGGAAAATCAATAATTCCATGTTAATTTCCTAGTAACATCAAAGTGATTAATGAAAGTACATACATTAACGACATTCGACTATGTAGTCATATAAATTATACTTAATATCTCTGTTAACTCACAATTTCAATTAGCAGGCAACAAAATTATGCAAATTATACGTTGATTGTAAAGAAATAATACCTAGCCATTTTTAAAAGAAATTATATTCAAACTAATTTGCACTCTCTTCACACATTACATATAAATGCTGCACTGAAAAAAAAAAGAATGTTCAATTGCTCATGGCCTTCTTTCGACGTGCAATTTGGCTAAAAGATAAATCGTTGCGTAGTTTCTCAGTTCTTTGTGCTGCCGTAAAACATTTTACGAGATAAGAAGGAATTACCCAATTATGAAGCAGTAAATATTAAATATTTTAACTGTGTGTCTCTATTATTGCCTCAGTTATCCGGCATACAAATAGCATCTTGTCAGGGCCGTACACTATTGTCATCTGTGGTCTGGCTCTACCGTATATTTCCACATTATCTCACAAACGGGACGATTTTCGAAAATAAAATATTGAACACAAAATGTGTGTTTTGATTCTCTCTACAACTTTTGTCTGAAACATTTCTCATTCCAAGATGAATTCAGCGAGATATTATCATAAATGTACAAAGGTCTTTACGTAAAGTATCCGTTATTATTGTCAGATTTTAATCAAACTTGAATTTTCACGACAGATTTTTTAAAAATCCTCAAATATCAAATTTCATGAAAATTCGTCCAGTGGAAGCCTAATTGTTCTATGCGGATGGACGGACGGACGGACGGACAGACAGACATGACGTTAATAGTCGCTCTTCGCAATTGTGGGAACGCGCCTAAAAATCGCAATAAATTAACTAAGAAAAATAACTCACTTTAAAAAACTTACATTTTCTGATAATGTCTTCAGTACAAAGTTTTTCAAAATGTCTTGTTTCTTTGCAAAATAAACCTTTTAGAAATTACCAACACATTAACACTGTATTAATGCTTACACTAAAATGCATCAATGATATATTTAAGCACTTAAGCCTTTGTTCCAGAACTGTTCCAACCAACCAACTCACCAGATTCTTTAAAACTTACGCCTGACCGCATAAGTACTATAGAAAAACACATGTTGAGGCCTGTTCCAAGTAATATGAAGATGCTGAACACAGTGCGAAAACTACACCACCGAAACCTAGGCAAAAATAATAGTAAAATATAATAATAATCAAACTTTTTATCATGGGATATGGGATTACATGTATCATAAATTGTAACAAAGGAATGCCTGCAACATTTTATACCCTAGAAACATGGTTTGTTTCAGGCATATAATTGTAACTACCCTGCATAAAGGTGATTACTAATAATAATAATAATAATAATAATAATAAGTGTAATTTGAGGTTTACACAGCACTGTGACAGATTTACTGGGGGGCATAATTCATTGTCAATCGGAAAATATTTAGAAAGTTTTGATGCACCCCTACTTTATTTTCAGACTTGAAATATCAAAGACAGATACATGCTGAAAGTAATGACAAAATTTGCAAGAAGGTCTATGAAACTTCTGAAGCTGTAAAGGAAATAAACAGGAATGTAAACCTCATTAGATTTATGGACTTCTTTGAATCGCATGTATTGAAATGTAACACACTATTTATCAGGGACCGATCCTGTCCCCAAAATATAGTGTGTTAAATTTCAACACATACTACGGGAAAAGACCATAAAGTTAATGAGTTTAGATGTCATATACAACCGTTAGACCCCAACAGAATGTGAATGTAGAAGTATACACTGTAGGTTGAACAGGTGCATTCATTGGAGTTCTTATATTATAGTAAATAAACCTGAAGTTAACATGCATCTATTCACTTTTTGTTGACATACCTATTCAAATTCGCAATAAGTCAAAACTATACTTTAAAGAAATACACAATTAATATCAAGGATTCAATGTCTACTGTCATTACAAATATTAAACAAAAATAAAATATTTATACAACACATGCCTTCGTCTTCAGGGTCAAGAAATCCCAGAAGGGAACCTTTTGACTCTTGAAGATGAAGACACTACATTTCTTTGAAACATCAGGAACCACTCGCCCCTCGCCCTACAATCAGCATCGTAATAAAATTAAAAAAAAAAAATGTGACGCCCTCAAAACTCGAACTTACACAGCTAATATAAAACAAGCTTCAGCAGATCTAATTTCAGTGCAATCAAGACTTTCTTGTGTTTTTCATAATTATTCATAAAAAATTTAGTTCATACCTCCTAAAGAACACACCCTCTAACCATTATAAAAACCTGTTGGTCAATGATGTGTAGAGAAACCTTGGGCGTTTACTGTAAGAATCGTATGGCATACATACTCCATGTAGACAACATGCAGTGCCTTTTGTGTTAAACCTGGTGGTACATAGAGTTACCACTGGGCTTTAAAGGGATAATATATGACTTTGAGACACAGATCAATTGTGCAAATTCTGACCACAGCCTGTGAATTTTCCACGCATTCAGTACCAGTAAGATGTAAGACCTTACCTGACGCTTGTTGCATTGGGGCCAGTAATCCCAAGTACCGGCAGGAGACCAAAGCACTGAGCGGTTACTACCACCGAGCTAATGGCATGGTGGAATGAGTTTACATTTTCTTCATTAAGCGTAACAGTGTTCATCATGACGGGCTCAGATTCCTTGAAGAATCCTGTCATTCTTACGATTACTGTTGCTTACAGAATATTTTCTGTATACTCCTAAATATTTCACATGTTGTGGTTCCTGAAAAAGAGGCATATGAAAGCGAATTCAAAAGTTTCCGAACTCACCATTAAGACCGAGGCGGCAAGTACCACAGTTTTCTGCCACATCGCCATATTCTGAGTCAATCTAGTGAGTATTGCAGCTATAACCCTCTACGTTGTTGATGAACGGGTGTCTAATTTTCGTGTTAAGTGCGATCCGCCATTTTTTATGAAGAAAAGACGCACTTATGTTAGGTTTTACTTCTAACTCGGGATAAATGCTTTTGAAACGCAACGAATATTGAAAACAGTTTTCAGTGATAGTGATGCAAGAAGAACATGGACTTTCAAGTAGTTTTCTCAATGCAAACGTGGGGAAATTCTGATTGAAGATTTGAGAGCTCACACATGCTTCCGCAGGTCGCACAGACGAAAACAAGGAGAAAATTCACAGTATCGTCAACGATGACCGACTAAGTACCATTTCGGACATCGCTGGCAGGTTGGGCCTTTCGTATGGAATATGCCAGAGAATTCTAGGGGAAGACTTGAAGACAGGGCGGATCTCCGCGGAGCTTGTGCCTCCGCCGCTCACTGACGAGCAGAAGCAGCGGAAATTTTTGGTCGCGAAAAACATGGCTGTTGTCCCCACCCTCCTTACTCACCTATATTTTTCCCTTGTGGTGTCTTCTTCTTTCTGTGACTTAAATCGCAGCTACGAGGACGTACTTCCCGAAATACCCCCCAGATTCAAGAACAATTCTTTAAGGGAGCAAGTACATTTTTATATTTCAGATAATAAATCAATTTTCTTTGACCAATACGTGACTCAGTGCTGTTTAATTCTTGGTCCAGCTACGCTGGGACAGTATTTGGACTTACAACCATCTGCATCTGAAAGAGCTTGAAATTCTATGAAAAAAAATGGCGTATTATCTTAAATATGATAAAATTGGACCTACACCCTTCTGCTTCTCAGGTCCAGAATTCTGATCGTCCTTCACGTGATTCTAAAGAGACAGTTCCAGCAATACTTCCAGCAGTGGCAGAAATGCTGGACCCGTTACATAAACTCGATAGGGCACTACTTTGAAGGGGACAGCAATGACCTCTAACAAAACTAGGCCTATATTTCGTTATAGACTCTGTCCGGAAACTTCTGGACACGCCCTCGTGTAAGCAAGAAAACTGGATGTTTTATGTAGGAAATACAATGACTTATTTACCGTGACTCTGTATTTAAGAAACTCGAGAGTCAACAACGCAAGATTATTATCCAAGGAAACAGGGACAACTGCTGTTTGTATCCACTATATCTACACCGCCTGTAACTGAAATTCATCCGGGATCTTCCTCCAACTCCTCCAGCCTACACTTCCCCTCATCTTACCATTAGAGTGAACCTCCGACATTAAATAACTGACTCCATGGAGCACAGTCCTTCTTGAAAAGCTACTACTTCTTCAGCTACTCAAGAAATTGCCCACATTTTATGGAAGTCAAAGAACATTGCCGTGCTCACTACTGATCCCTGTCCTCAGCCAGACAAATCCAGTCCACGACCTCACATCCAACGTTTTTGGGATCTACTTTAATTTTATCCTCCTACCTATGCCTAGGTCTTCCAAGTGGCCTCTTTCTTTTAGGTTTATTGCTACCAAGTCTCTATAAGCATTCCTCTTCTCCCCATACATGCCACATGCCCCACTCATCCGATCCTCCTTGATTTGATCACCCGAATATTTGGTGAAAAGTACAAATTATGAGGACAGACATCATAAATATTCCTGGAATCTGGTATATCTTATGTAGTTTCTGCAATATTTTACTCGTAAAAATTGCCACTAAAACATTGGCGGTAGTTACACAATACCGGCTCTTGAATCTCAACAGTTATTGTAAATACGAATACATGCAGTATTTTCTGCAACACATATCGTAGAAAACTCTCTGCCATGACCTGGAAAATTACTATTTGTTGTGAAGTGCTAAAATCTTGACTTAGTTGTCTGACCTTCCCCATATATAAACTGTTTGTCATATTTCTTATTTATAAATCCAACATTTGCACACACAATATACATGACAATACAGTTTTACGTTATGTTCACAATTGAAAGTTAATGACAATACAGTATCTCCTCCTACATGTTTCGGCGGCTACCCGCCATCACCAGGGAGTAAACACAAATTTATTTAAAGCATCGTAACATATGCTACATCTACAGTAATAAAATACATTGTCTCATAGTGATTTCCGCAGCCATATTCATAGGATGTAAAATAGAGTAAAATGTTGTATGCGTAGTTAAAGGTCTACGTGCTTCATTTATTGTCGCAGGTTTCACAGTGGCATACAAATATCTAGTGCTTTCTCTAGATCCGTGGTGGATCTTGTCCTGTGAATATATTAACCTTGTTATTTATGATTATAGTTTACATGCAATATTATCGTAAAAGCAAAACAATTAAGAATACATACCCTGTGTGACGTGACTTACTACTAGGCCCGTTGTGCAAATACGTGTAAGCGTATCTTTCGGTATGCCTAGCTCATGCACCCTGTTATGGCGTGTCTTGCGTGATTGTGAAAAGGTTATGAAGGTCATAAGTACATTGTTCATTGGTTAATATCCATTTCTGTTGGTAAATTTGTATATAGAAGCTTTCCCAGCAGTTCAGGTGCCATCCATTTTCACGTGGTTTAATCAGGCCCACAGTATTTTTAACATGATCCATCCCGCTGTGCACGTACAAGGCAAATAAGCAACACAATATATTCCGTTCAGCACAACTTATATTTAATATATACTCATAAACGACGGGGGCAAGCGGTGGCCCAGTTGGTTGAGGCACTGCGCTACAAGCCGGAAGGTCGCGGGTTCGATTCTAGATGGTGTCATTGGAATTTTTCATTAACATAATCCTTTCGGTCGCACCCTGGGGTCGAGTCAGCCTCTAACAGAAATTAGTACCAGAAATATTTCCTGGGGGGTAAAGGCGGCCGGTGCATACGGCTGACAACCTTACCACCTACCTGTGCCGATTGTCTACAAATCTGTGAGCCTCAACCTTCTGGAACCCTCAGGGCCTGTAATGGGATTGCTTTACCTTTTACTCATACACGACATATTTCGGTCCTTAGACCATCATCAGGTGTGCCGTATAAGAAAACTCTGTACATGGCAAAAGTGTAACATTTGTGAGCTCTCACAAAACATCAGACAATACGCGAGTAATTGTTACAATGAATATTGCCACTTGTACTTGTCATAGCTCTGATGCGTAATTTGATGTGACAAAATATTTAAATTAAAATTTAAAGGCTTAAAAACTTAGTTCAAAAATCTTTAAAATTGATAAATCCTTGGGGCCTGATTTCTGATTATTGGCTTTGCAGTAGTGTCAATGCAGGGCGTATGATGGTTGTCGGCTTAAAACTTTCAGATGCGATGTCTGTTTTAATGTATTTAAAAATAGATGAGGGTCGAGTAATGGCTGTGTAAGTGCACACGCCGGTATAACCCCCTATATATGCTCCGAAAATTGTTTTTCAGTTAGTTCCTGGTCATCTTTCACTATTGTTATTTCCGGTTATTGTTCAATGTCGAACTCATTAATATCGAAGTTTTAAACCATTTTATTTTATGGGGTCAACCGCCTGATGTTATCTTCCGTGGCTTCACTATGAGTGACAGGTGTCACTCATAGTGAAGCCACGGAGTAGATATTAAATATAAGTTGCGCTGAGGGGAATATATTGTGTTGTTTATTTCATACTAGGTTTTATGGGTCCGTATGCATGCCCACTGTTTACTATGCGCAAGGCATATGCTGATTTGGGATTATTAGTTTTTATGTACCTTTGGTGTTCAGGGAATTTTGTTCAGACTCGTCTACCTATCTGGCCTATATATAAGAACCTTTAAGATGCAAGCTTATGCTTTATACGGTGATACACATATTTACACAACAGGAAGAGTAAGTAGTAAGTCACGTCCTGCACAGTACACTACATCACGTCACACAGGGTATGTATTCTTAATTATTTTACTTTTACGATAATACTGTATGTAAACTATAATCTTCAATAACAAGGTTAATATATTCACAGGACAAGATCCACCACGGATCTAGAGAAAGCACTAGATATTTGTATGCCACTGTGAAACCTGCGACAGTAAATGAAGCACGTAGACCTTTAACTACGCATACAACATTTTACTCTATTTTACATCCTATGAACATGGCTACGGAAATCACTATGAGACAATGTATTTTATTACTGTAGATGTAGCATATGTTACGAGGTTTTAAATAAATTTGCGTTTACTTCCTGATGATGGCGGATGGCAGCCGAAACATGTAGGAGGAAATACTGTATTGTCATGTATATTGTGTGTGCAAAGGTTGGCCTTATAAATAAAAAAATACACTCTCATTGTATGGAATGAATAACTTAAGATCCTGTTTGTCATGTGGACCAAACCTACCTGAAGCACAAATTAACCGGGCACACATAACCTCATACAACACGTCATAGCTGTTTCAGAACCGCTATTACCAATGTCACATGCAAGTAGTTCAATGTTCACAACCGAGTACAGCGTCACTGACACTCGACAGCACAGCAAATAACAAAAAAATATTCAGATAATTTGTACGAAGCCCATTCACCAAGAGATATCAGATATTAGAAAAACTGATGAGAACAAAAACAATATACATTATTCACCCCAGTCACTGCTACAGTTGAAAAATGCCCCCACAAACAACTAGAGAAGGTCAGGACATTATCCATCATTCTGTACTTGATTGGCTCAATATCTCATTTTTATAAATGGAGAGCTTCGAGTCTTGTGCGAACCTTTGTAACTCCTACGACAACGTATTTATCTTATTAAATATTCACAAAATAAAAGACAAATGGAATAAAAACATATTTGAGATCAAATTGACATACAAACATATAAATTTGTTTCCGTCTTCTTCTTCTTCACACCATGGCATATGCAGCAGTACCTGCTCCAACTCAAAAGTTACTCGAACTTTTCAGAAAGAGTTTTACACCATTCATTCCGTAGTCTGTCTTACGACAGGTCCATAAACTCTTCCAAAGCGACTTCTCCATAGAATGTGATCTAGTGCTTTTTCTTTCAATTTCCAGTATCCCCTCGTTTTCTTAAGATTATCCAGTATCTGCTTATGTCTTCTTCCTCGTCTTCCCGTCACTTCTATCCTTCCTTCTATCTTACTTTCAATAACATGTTTTAGAAGGCAGTTCCTATGCACGATGTGACCGATCCAGTTAGCCTTTCTTCTTTTTATTGTATTCCTTGCCTCCTTGACTCTATGTAATACTTCTTCATTTCTCACACGATTTATACAAATGATCTTCCCCATTCTTCTCCAGCACCACACTTAAAACCTTTCCAGGTATTTCTGATCTATTTTCCGAAGTGTCCACGTTTCAGCACCATACAAAGCTATGCTCCAAATGTAGCACTTTACTAGTTTCTTCCTTAAATTTAAATCCAATTTGCTGGTGAAAAAGTCTTCTTCTTTTAGAATGTTGCTTTTGCCATGGCAATCCTAGATTTAATTTCACGTGCACATCATTTGTTATCATGGTATGCAAATAGTTGAAATATTCCACTTTCTCCCATTCTTTTTATCTATCATAATCTGTGTTCAGGATGATTGCCTCGAGATTCTCGTTGCCTTAGTTTTTTCCACATTCATTTCCATTCCATATCATCTGCCAACTTCAATCAGTCTATCAACCATGCCGTGTAGTACAGTTCATTCTACACAATAATTACTCAAATACAATACGCGACTTAAAATAAACAAGGAGCTTTTGTATAGTTACTGTGTTTATCCTTCCACGTTCGCTTAGACAGGAATTACCGTATCTGCCTATTATTAATCTTATTATTATTGTCACAAATACAAATTCTAAAGGGTTATGACAATGGTACATGCTCAGAATTACTTGATTTCTGAACTTTGTCCACTGTCTTATATTCAAAATAGAAAATGTCTTGGACCTCCCTCTAGTGCCGAAGTTACGAGTTCATAGGCACATCCGATTCCCTATATGCCTTCATGGCATGGTGCTCAATTAAGCATAGGGAGACATTATCTACACCTTACAAAAGGTTTCTGATAACGGACCTGTTCCCGTTCTCAGAAAAAAGGGTGGGGATGCACCTATTCAGTTGGGTCTGACAAAACGCCTTTCTCAATCACAGGACCCAAACTGAAGTATGCATATTTCCGCTCTTTCACCTGAGGATGGAAACAGATACAAGTTCAAAAACGTTGTTTTTAATATCAGTGGACGAAATCCACAAAAACACATTTAATAACACAAAAGCGTAAAAGGCAAAAAGGTAAAATTCAACCTAGAAGAGGCCATGAAGGCCCAGAAGGGAAGTAGAGGTATAGCTCTACTCTTTAACCTCGGCGCTAGGTGGGATGAGTGGTCAACTCCACGCCCGGCCGCTTTACCACCGGGAAAGAGACCCGGTACCCACTGTATAGGAGGCTGGGTAGACCCCAGGGTCGGTCTGGACGGGTGCGGAAAATCTCGCCCCCACCGGGATTTATTTTTTGTCTGTCCGGGGTTTTTCCCCTTTGATCCATTTTTGTACTGTATTAAATCCTTTTCGTCCTTCATGTCACTTTACGTTCCATGCTACCGTCCTTATACAACAAACACAACACAAACATCCATGCCCCCGGTGGGATTTTTTTTTTTTTATTTTTTTATTCCTGGGTTTTCCCCTTTGATCCATTTGTACTGGTGAAGTCCTTTTTGTCCTGCATGTCACCTTATGTTTCATGCTATCGTCCATACATCTAACACAACACAAACATCCATGCCCCCGGTGGGATTTTTTTTTTTTTTTTTTTTTTTTTTTTTTTTTTTTTTTTTTTTTTTTTACTAATTCCTGGGTTTTCCCCTTTGATCCATTTTTGTTCTATATTAATCCTTTTTCGTCCTTTTTCGCGTCTCTTACGGTCCACAACCGTCTTTATACAACACAACACAAACATCCATGCCCCCGGTGGGATTCGAACCCACGATCCTAGTAAGCGGGCGGCCAAAGACCCACGCCTTAGACCGCACGGCCACTGGGATCGGCGCTTCGAACCCACGATCCTAGTAAGCGAGCGGCCGAAGACCCACGCCTTAGACCGCACGGCCACTGGGATCGGCACTTCGATCCCCGGACCGCCCAACCCCTACCGAGTCGCTATACCGACTGAGCTACTCCGGCCTACACGCAAAAAGTGCACGCTGATACTAAATGTTGTAGCTTCAGGGCTCTTTTTGGTACTTGTAATGCCTGTGGTTTGATCCCCCAAAGGATCATTATGCTGAATTTTTGGACTTCAAAGGGAAGGTAAATTCTATGTGTGTGCATCATGAAGGCACATGGGGAGCTGCAGTATAACTCCACTCATTCTTAACCTCGGCACTAGATGGAGGTGAGTGATCAGGTTCACGACCGCTCTGCCCCGGGAAAGACATCCCAGTACCCGTTGGATGGGGCACAAGCTAATCTGGACGCTTGAGAGAAGAGAAAAATCTCTTGTTCCTGCTGGGAATTGAACTACACTTTCTTGTTCGTTCAGCAAGTAGCCTAGTCACTACACCGACTGAGCTATCCTGGTTCCTACAGGTACAGTAAATATTGACTGACAGACGTGGACCCGGTATTGATCCCTACAACTTTCCTATCTGATAATTACGAGTACATAAGTCACAACTGAAGTGATAGGAATCACACACAGCAGACAGCAATAGGAAATTAGACAATAATATATGCAGGAAACGTGCAAAGGTACCAGTAAACACCACAGACCTCCCATCTATGTATTATGTTCATATTTACACAGTTAAGGGAAATGTTCCAAATTAATGATTATGACACGCAATGTTATAAAGAAGCGGATATAAATAGAGAACGCTGAAGAAAAATAACAGCGCTCATAGACCTATGTACATTCTAGCTGTTTCATTGTTTCCTGAAGAAAAAATATGTTTTGTTCTGTCCCAGTCATTTGTGGGGACGAGGGAGTCTAAAATTTAATTCCCATTTTAAATATACAGTCAAACCCCGATATAGCGTCACCCTCACTTAGAGCCCATTAAAGTCTGTGAACAAAAAATCCTCGTCACATAGTATGTCGATTTACCGTCAATCTCGATATATCGCCATTCCCGATATACTGCTACAAATTGCGCAGAACAAACAGCGGCGCTATATCGGGGATTGACTACATATTTCTGCATCGCTGTTAAGAAAACGGCTTAAATCGTAAGGCATTTGACTTATATTCGGGAAGTACCCGATTCGAAACTCGGCCGGTACACCGACTATCCTGACACGGCGTGGTTTTCCTCAGCCTTTCCAGACAAATGCAGCAACAGAGCCCCAAATTGGGCAACATCACTTCCTTCCATGTCCTTCTCAATTCACTGTCTACTAAATATCCTACCATTCGACGCTATAGTCTGATTTAACGCCATCCCTATCCCGTGCAATAGATTGACGATACAGTATTTAATACAACTAATTGCATATGTAACCATAAATAACCAATATTTGTTATTTTATGATCCTCCTCCTACATGTTTCGGCCCCTATAGACCATCTTCAGGGAGGTCATTTATAAAAAATGCTGTCCACGAAATGCATATATGAAGTTAAAATACAATGTTATCAATTAAAAGTTGCTAAACACGTATAAAATGTAGATTAATTACAGATATTTTACACTTCTTAATAATTTTATGTTTAGTCCCAGGCAAACATCTATGTCACTATTGGCATATTCATTCTAAGGGAATTATATCGGTTTGTTGAGTGTTGATGTTTATACCATAGTGGGCTACTGAGTACTGCGCAATACTCAATGGTCCACTCTATTATAAACATCAACACACAAGACAGGCATATAACTTCCTTAGAATGAATATGTCAATAGTGACATAGATGTTTGTCTGCAACCAAACATAAAATTATTAAAAAGGTAAAAGGTATAACCCTATAACCTGCCATGAAGGCACAGAAGGGGAGTAGAGTTATAGCTCTACTTTCTTTAACCTCGGCGCTAGATGGGGGTGGGTCATAAAATTATTAAGAAATGCAAAATACCTGTAATTAATCTACACTTTATACATTTTTAGCAGCATTTTAACTGATAACATTGTATTTTAACTTCATATATGCACACCTGTGACAGCATACACTACAAATGCATTCCTTTGTAAATGATCACCCTAAAGATGGCCTATGGGGGCCGAAACATGTAGGAGGAGCATTACAAAATAAGAAAAAATTATTTATGGTTACGTGTGTAATTAGTTGGATTGAATACTGTATACCTACAGTCAGAGTTACTCAACACGTCACTAAATAAATCAGAAAACCATCTGCCGAAAAAAAAAAAAAATCTTGACATCGCAGTTACAATCCTACGTATAATTTTAAAAGGCAAAACTTTTCTGCATGACCTTACTCCTTTCCCACGATTCGCTCAGAAACTATTCTGAAATTGTTGTCCCAAATACTGTAGGTGCTCACAAGTAGTTGAAAAATGCAGTGTCACTCTACGATAATTAATTACGATAAATTTCGGTTAGTGTTAATAAGAAACAGTATGTTTAGCAGTGACGAATCCTGATCCGGAGGTCAGGTCTAGCGGAAAGGTACAATGTTGCGTTGTGTTCCCTTCCGCTGGACCTGACTTCCGAATGAAGACTCGTCACCGATGTTTAGCCTTCTGCAGTCTAAAATTGATACAAATTACATATATATATATATATATATGTGTGTTTAGCACGTACCTCACAGAAAAAACTGTGCTTTCATGATAGAGCAGTCGGTTAATGCTGTACAGGAAAATAATGGATGTTTATTGTAATAATCATACAGTACACATAAATATACTATGGGAAAATTCAGTATTTAGTGCTAAATCTGGCGGTACTTATAGTAATCACTAGGCCCTAAAGGGTTGTCATATCTGTTACGACTTACCAACACTTTCCTGATACGAGAGAAAATCAAAATATGGTTACAAACGCGCAACAAAAACACCGAAAGACGATACAAGAACTGGAAGATGTACCTACGAATTTATGGAATAACACAGTTGGCGACGGCTAATTCATTAAAAAAAATCAATTCATTCTGAGTGTCAAATTTTATGACTTCTGATCTCGGTCCCCAGAACGTTATGCCAACTTGTTCCTTTGAAATCCACCCTATTTCTTGCCTCACTGAAAACAGCCAAACGTAACTGTCTCCTTACGCTGTACACAAATTTAACCTTAAAATAGAGAACTGAAGTTTAACACAATTACTTTAATTTCTTTTTTCATCTTTTATTCACAAACAACAATAGCTACTGCAACAATATTTTAAAAGAAACCTCAGTATATATAAAATCTGTATATTATATCATAATCCTAGTGTATAACACAATATACACTTTTTACCTTTTACATACTGTTTTTATACGAAGCCTGAAGATGATCCGTGTACAGCATCGAAACACGTAGCTTAACAATTTGATATAAAATACAGAGTTGTGTTTATATTGAATAATTTCACGCCATTATCATCACTTACTGCCGTTCAAGAATGGCCTACAACAGGGGTGCACAAATCCCTGGCGCCAGGTCGCCGGGGCGACTAGAGTTCGTAACATGACGCTTAATATTTGCAGGTCCACAGTATGGAACGTGCTTCATGACAGCCAGCTGGCACCTGAAGTTTTGGGGTGGCTCGTAGATTTTTGAAAAAATTTGTGCACCCCTGACCTGTAGATCATTCGATAATTAGAAATAGCTTAAGTAATCTTCAATAAACGGTAAATTAAAAAAAAAAAGAGTTCCGACTGATAAAACTCATGCCACTGTAACATAAATGTATATTTACCTAAAAATGTTATATGTAGAATATCAGACTTCTTACCAGTATTCACATAATCTGTTTTCTGAGTAATCTTTAGTAAGCGATAAATGTAAAAGAAAAGAGTTCCGACTGCTATAAAACTAATTCCACAATAGTAGAAATTTATATTTACCTGAAAGATTTATATGTAGAAGATCTGACTTCTTATTAAGTATTCACATAATCTGTTTTCTTCACTTCTCTCCGAAGAAGGTGTAACTGCAAAACATGTGGCAATTAATACAGAACACGCATTAACGACAGCTATTTGCTATATAAATGTCGGCTCTGATTCACTGTGCTTCATTAAAACAAAACGTAAAAACTGGGAACACCTATGAACTGTCTCTGCGTGCTGCAGCTGCGGGTCGCGAGTCCGACGCAAGGAGAACAAGACGTCTTCAGATGGATATATCCATCGGACGCGCAGACGCAGCGTTGGCAGAATGCTGAAAGCAGTTTGGATTAAGCAAAAAATATGACATATATATATATACTCTATGCCCCGCCCATAACACGTGTAGTAGAATAAAGACATTACCTTGATACAGCAGAAAACAACAAATTACATATTAACATCAACCATGTCAGCAGTTGGAACATTTTTCATCTCCGAGATGGGGTGATATGCCACAATATTGTTTGTTTCCGCCACTGTACTGACCCTATCTAAGACTCATACTTTTGTGCATCAATAACTGAATTTGCTTTATTCTTGAGCTCCCCTTTCTTCCTTTATAAGGACTTCAGGTTTCCGATAGCATCACTCTTGGTTTTGAGTGCGTATCTGTGTGAAACAATTGACGGATTTTCGGTGAAATACGTATGGACATGTCACTGGCCCATCTGCGGTAGAAGCGATACAGTCTATCTCAGTGAAAGTCCCTGAAATTGGATTTCGTGACAGACTTTAAATCCTAAAAAAAAAAAATACATAACTGAGGTCATACATTTGTACAGTGTAGCAAGACAGGCAATGTACGTAAAACGTATCATGGTGGCGCATTCGCATAACCATTTTTTCAACGAAAACGCAACAATGAGTTCCCTTTGTATTGACATACATACGTCGCGGTCAACAAATACACAATATTAAAACTGTTGCCACGGAAACGCAACAGATTTCTTTGTATTGTTGTCGAGCTATATACGCCGCTGTCAATAATGTAAAATGTACCCTACTTAGGTCTTCACGTAATGTGCCCGATATTTTTGTCCGACTTCAACCAAATTTGGAATTTCTCGATAGACTTTCGTAAAAGTCTCAAATATCAACATTTCACGACAATCCGTCCAGTGGGAGCCCAGTTGATATATGCGGACGGACAGACATGACTAAACTAAAAGATGCTTTTCGCGACTATGCGAACGCGCCTAAAAAAACGTGGCTTTTGTACAAGACCTACATTTACCGCTCCGTTTGACAGCGGTTAGTGACAAACTTGTATTATGCGGAATATAAGCTGGGCACGTGAAGCTGGGTATGGAGACATCGTAAGCATACTACATACAATGCGAGAAAGCTGTTGTATGCTGAGGCAGCAGCCACGGGCACGGCGTGTAACTGAGTCGTCTGCGAGGTTCACGTCTGTCAGGTTTTGGCAAATGGACGCGGCAATTAACCTACGCAGAGGAAGTCACTAAGCGGTATTAATCTGTAGTGTCTCTTGGCCTCTCTATACATACTTGCATGTATACCGGCCGATAATGACAGCGGACACATCAACATACATTTCTAAACACCAGACAATGATTACAGTACACCTACACATTTTGTGTGAAATGTAAGCAGTATTTTGCATTTGCTTATAACTACCAATTTAAAAATCTAGAGAACTGTTGATTTGATTTTCAATTTCATGACGACAGATAGTGTTGAAATTTGGAAGACGGCATTAAAAGAGCCTAAACTGGGTCTGCAGTCCACTCCGCCTCCTATTCAATGGGCGCCAGGGTTTAAGCGGCAGTGGCGTGAAGATGACCACTCACCCCCCATCTCATGCCGAGGTTAGGAATGAGTGGCGCTATACCCCTACTGCCCCATATGATTCATGGCGTGTACAGGAACAACTTACAAAACAAGAAGATAATATTCAGTTCTATATCAAGTGTTATGTTGAGATAAATCAATTCAAGACAGAAGAAATGTTAGGTTTGCACCCCACGTTAAGAACCACTGTTTTAGAATGCACCACTACAAAGGCCCCCAAAAAAACCAGAAGTAACAAAATTAATTGGACACATCAACTTCTCGTCTATGCTAATGATGTTAGTAAAAAATAAATACTGTTAAGATAAATACAAAAACTGTAACATACACTAGCAAGTGGACTTGCCTAGAAGCAAACAGAGTGAACTAATGGTATGCACGCTCACCATCAGAATGCAGGACGGAATCATAACATATACAGAGCTAATATGACCTTTAAAAATGAGGCAACTTTCAAATACCTGGGGAATATGGGAAACAATCAATTTTACATTTATGAAGAAGTTAGAGCAGACTACATTCAAGGAATGCTTGCTTACGGCTCAGTTCAGGATATTCGGTATTTTATCTGCTACCTAAAAATGTGACAACTATGACATACGGGAAGTAGAACTTTACCTGGAATTTTGCATGCCTGTGAAACTTAATCTCTCTCACAAAAAGAGCAACAAAGATTAAGGGAGTTTCAGAATGGGTGCTAAGAAGGATACCTGCACTTCAGAGGGAGAAAATGACAGGAGGTTGAAGCAAGTTTCATAATGATATTTGTAATTTGCAATTTTTACCAAACTTTATAATAAGATAATGGAGGACAAGATGGGTGGGGTATGTAAAGAGCAAGAAAAAAATCTGTTGTCCCTCACAGGATTCCAACCTCGGATTGTATAGCCCATAGCCTAGTCACTGTACCAATTCTGTTATTCCAGCTCCAAACGTCATGTACAAGGTATAATAAGAACCCTGTTCAGTAAAACACTAACATTTGTTAGTCTAAATGGTTAGATTTGTATGTATCCAATAAAGTGCATGCATTACAAAAACTGATCTCAAATAAATAGTCAGACACAGTAATTTCATATCGGACTTCACAATACATGAAACAAATATGATAATAAGATCACAAAATTCCAAAAACAATTACATAGTTGCTTTTTAAAACAGTGAAAACCGAGTATATGTCATCTGAGAGGCACACACATGTTTAAAATTACTTATCAATCAGAGGCAACAACAGTGTTACCATATGCCCAGGTCCCATGACCCTTGTACTATTATAATTTCCAGTACATACTTGAAAGCCACTAAAGGCGGTATTATCAATGGACTGTGATAAGAGGTTTTGGATTGGTTGGGTAACAGCTGCTGTTTCTCATGCATTATTACATGGACATGCAAGCTGCTGTAAGTTGTAAACAGAAAAGCTGTTCAATTCGGCTCAATAAAGGAATCAACACAAAATAAATTCATACTGCAAGAGAACTTTCATCTAAGGTAAAAACCTGAAAAATGCAAAATATCCAAAGACAGTAAAAGAGACAAATACAAAAGATCAAAGATGCAATAAACATACAAATATAAAATTTCAGACCTGTGAAGTGAAGATCGAGAAACAAGATACTTAACAAAAGTTATGTGTTTGTGTGCGTGCGTGCACACACATATATATATGTTGAGGATTCTGGTGTTCTAAGATATTATGCTGTGTAGTGGGTAATTTAAAATGTCCTGATGTTTCAAAGGAACACAGCACCTTCATCTTCAAGGGCTGGTAGATCCTAGAAGAACGTCAAGAGTTAGCAGATGCTAGAAGAATTATTCTTCTAGGACCTACCAACCCTTGAAGATGAAGGCACTATGTTCCTTAGAAGTGTCAGGATATGTTAAATTACCCTCTACACAGCATAACATCCCAGAAGACCAGAATCCTGAACATCATTGCTGTGGAAACCTCAAATCCAATGAAACCTCAAATCTCATACAAATTTCTTACTTAAATTTACAGACACAATTATTTCAAAGAATATCACACCAAGCACTTACCACACTGCAGATCTGAAGACATAAAAATATCAGTGTCGTCTTAATCTCTCCCATGTCAATAGCAACATATCTTCTTCTGATAGAACTCTCTTTCTGGATGTACACATTTCTGTCCTGAAAACTGAAGGAGACGAGGAAATATAAACAATGAACTTTGTGAATGTAATCCTTCAGCATTTTGAAGCTGGCATCAACACACGGAATCAGCTTTCGCAATTAAGCGGTGTAGGGAAATGAAGGTTTCCCATTGTTTCAGTGAACGTTACAGGTGCCATATTTAGGGTCAGTGAATATGGGATTTACCTGGGAGCACTTCCCATAGATCTGGCAATGTGCATTGTGTGGGTAGTGATGACCTGATTCGACAAAAGACCATGGTGCTGACCAACAGGACAGCATCCCAGTAGTCATCAAAAGGTGATAAGATTTTGCTAGAACCTGGGGAGGCTGTGAGAAAAAATAACTATCCAGGATAAATCTTTTCACCATCTAATTTCTCAACCAAGGAGACACCACAGTCCTGCTCTGCTCAATAAAGCCATAACCTCCCACACTCCGCCTATTGCTCAATCTACACCAGATCTGCAGATAACCCCCATAATTCACTCATGCTGAAGACCAAGTGTAATATTTACCAGATGATAGGAAACTGAGTAACATTGTAACAGCTATGGCTTCATTTGATGTACAGCAGTGTGTACACATCATCTTCATAGTGAACTGAAACATTCTTATATTCCATTACACAGGG
This sequence comes from Reticulitermes speratus, assembly GCA_021186555.1. Lineage (NCBI taxonomy): Eukaryota > Metazoa > Arthropoda > Insecta > Blattodea > Rhinotermitidae > Reticulitermes > Reticulitermes speratus. The sequence goes on from JAJKFL010000004.1 coordinate 25,469,364, forward strand.
GTTATTCAAGAGTAACAACTTGTGTCCTATCACAAAAGTAAATATTGAACTTACAAATTTCACAGTATTACCACCGTGCATTTTTTAATCAATTAATAAAACCAACGAATGCACTATTTTGACCACTTAGGGTGAGGGGACATAGGCCATAATAAAAGTGGTCAAAATAGTGCATTCGTTGGTTTTATTAATTGATTGAACTTACAATTGAAACCTTTGGAATAACTATGTACAAATATGTCCAATTTCCCAGCATAATGCATTAACATATTTCCCAAAAGGACTGGTTTTGTACTGACAGGACAAACAGAAATGGAATGTATCTCCTTTGAACATAATTGCAAAATGACAAATGTCACATTTATTATGTTCACGTATATCACAGAATTATACACCAAACAAGGTCTGGTACCAACTTGACCATAATTAAAACATCTAACTATATGGTACTTTAACAATTTCATTAAGACATCATATACCTAATAATATAAATTCACTATATCTCATATATCAACATGTATACTGAATTCAGTGTTAAGTACAGATGATTAAACTTGACAAACAACTCATTTGCACAGCTACTTCAATGCATGGTTAAATAACTTACATGTAATAATTGTAGGCTCCTGCTACAATTATTACACAGAAATGTCACGTCAGATCTAGTCATCCCCTAGCATATAAAAAATAAAATACACCTGCATCATCCATCAGGACTGCTTGTCCTCAATATGAGATTGACTTGCTATCACATATGAAGATTCTGTACAGTGAGGTGAATACTATACAAGTGAAATGAACATCACATCAACTCACAATCCAGTCCAGTTATGTGGCACTGACTGACAGCTAGTTAAATATATGCTCTCCCACCTTCATAGGTTACACAGAAGTGAATCAAAGTGTAACATTTACAAACAACACATATGGGAATCAAGTGGAACAAGACAGACATGTGGGAATTGTCCATAATGTGGGAGGTTTTTTAAATGATGAATTTACATAAGCTACAACCCTCTGGATTATTTTGTTTCCAGATTCTTGTCTGTATCATATTAAAAAAAAAAGAATACAATGTTTCCAAAACAGAGTCTCTCCCCATCCTCAGGCAAAAGGGTAGGGACGCACCTAACTCGCTGGGGCCGGCAAAAGGATGCCCAGTGATTGAGCACAAATATCTGTGCGACTCACTTGAGTAACAGCCTACCCACACTTTGAGGATAGTAACAGCTCAAGCTTCCAAAACATTGTGTAAGAACACAAGATGATGGACAGGGTATGGAAACCAAGCAATCCTGAGCACACTATACAGAGTGGTGCACTTGAAAGTAGCCCATACCCGCACAGTCTGTTCGTACTGTAAGCGTACTTTACAAAACTGGCGCATGCGCATACTGTTGTCATGTAACTTATTTCACCCCTTTCGAGTTCCTAGTGTTTGTGTCCATGCTAAGGGTGCCATCTTGATAAAAATGGCTTTCTCTATTCGTGAAAGTGTCACAATTGTGGGAACTGATACGGGCCACTTTTCAGTGCACCTCTCTGTACCATCTTCAAAACCCTTTAGAACTGACTTGTAACCCTCTGTATTCCAACATGCCAAATCTGCAAGTCTGCATTATTTTATATTTTTGTTAAAAACTGCATTATTCATAGGGTTTTTAAAAACACAACTAACACCTCAAGCACAATCAATATCGAGACGCTGATAGGTCCTCAGCTGGTCAAGAAATATCACACACCTAGGGAACCTGAAATTCATTATCATGTTCACAAAAGTCACTGGATATGATCTTGAGCCAGTTTAATTCTGTTCACACCTCCATGTAAAATTTCTTTTAAACCCTACTTTAATATTATCCTCCCATCTACATCTAGGTCTCCCAAGTGGTCCCTTCCCCTCTGGTTTTCTGACTAAAATTCTGTATAACACTTATCCATAATTCCACGAGAAGGGTAAGTGTTCAACTGTATGGTCTTTGGAATAGGAAGATTAAAAACCCAATACAGTATTATAATTCTGTAATACTAGAAGGTTCTAATATTTAGATGCTGTTTGAACCTCGCCTGGATAATGGCAAGCAGCCACTACTGGTGATAAAGAGTAGAGGATGCTCAGCTGTTCTGTATGGTACATATCTCCCACAACAACAAGCAGTTATAAGTCGTGGGTGCATGGGCATGTCAAAGGGATTTTGTTATGTTAACATACAAAAGGCAAAAATATTGTATAAAATAATGTATTCCACTCTATTTCTGGCATCTGAGTTTATTTTAAATTGTAAATTTGCTCTTCTCATACCCCTTACACTGAATTTGGAATATAAGTAGTCTTGACAATAACTTAACCTAAAAATGTTCTAGATATTATAATATGGAAATGTTAAATTCTGTTTCCTAAAAGTTACATATTACTCAAGATCTATATTAAATTTTCGTTTTGAAACCACATATGATACACAACTACACTGCGCCAAGAGCCAGGATGGACAAATCATTATAATCACTGGCTATGGGCTACACATGTAGCTTTCAATTCCCAGCATGGACAGGAATTTCTCAATTCACTGCCACATCCAGACCAGCTCTGGAGCCCTCCCAGCACCCCTTCTCTCACTCAATGAATATCAAATGCTATTTTAATGAGGATAAAACTGCTGTACAGTGTAAAAAAAACATCTCATACTGAGGTTACGAATTCATGAAGCTTTAACATCACTCTCTGTGTTTATAATATGCTGTGGAACAACAATGCTAAGACATGTCACCAAACATTATAACATTTCTAATTAAGAATTATTTTAACATGTCAGTGCCACAAGACTGACAGACATATAAACAAAGCCATTGTGTTCCATTCATTACTAACACTAGTTACTTCAATGTCTAGGCAGTTAACTAACAAGACAGTATAGGGGTAAGTAGTAAAAAGAATACAATATCAGCAAAATTATTGACTGTTAGCATCTACCAACTGATATACTGATACTAAATACAAATTCTAGTCCTAGAAGAATCATTAGAAGAAACTGCAAGAGTAGACAGTGCACCCTGCATAACACCTAGAAAAAAATTTCTAAGCATGAGGGCACACTTTCAAGACATCATGAATTAGGTGTCTCACTCTAGAGTGCATTCCTAAGATTTATCACTGCCGAGTGCAATCCATTACATGGATTTGTAAAAGAAAACATACTACAAAACTCTTTTCTGGTTGTGAATAAAATAAGTCAATATATAAATAAAATGTTACTATGACAAATACAACTACACTGCCGACTCTTTCTGGGTGGCAAGCATAAAATAATACTTCATAAGAGGGAAAAGACGCTGAAAATCGTTACTTTAAAATTCATATACAACCAAACTTTGTCAACACATTCATGGTGTTTTCCTTACTACCAAATTTTTGTAAAATATAAAGCCAATTTTGTCATTACAATCCTGAATGTTTTCCAAAATACCAAGTTTCCATATGGAAAATTTACAGTAGAATAACATCCTGAAGTATGGGATGTGACAGATCAGTACAATGCAACTGAATAAACTACCAGATATATTTTGAGAAGTATGTCATGTGTCCCCCCCGCCCCCCCCCCCCCCTCCAGGTAACATCTCATTCCTTGAGGGTTCCATTCTTCTGGGACATGACTGTGTCACTGAATAATTTGATCCCAACATTTCAATGCAATGTACTGTCCTCATCTACAAGGATTGAAATCTACATCTCGCAAGGGGTGAAATGTAGGCTACATTTTGACCCCTGAAGATAAGGACACTACATTGCTCTTAAACACTGAGATCTAGTTACTCAGAGACACGTGTCATATCCCATAGGAACAAAATCCTCAGCTACACCCATGCAAAAACCTCAAAACTTGCATCCTATTACTTGTTTGTATATCAAGGACAGACATGTAAGCTGACAGATGTTCTCTTCAAATCATATACTGAGAAATTACTCACTCACTAACAGGAAATAAAGATTTCTGGAGGTTTCTGAAACTGTACAAAGTGAAATGTGGAGAGCCAAAGTACTCCTGGAAGTAAAGAACCAGTGATGTGAATTCAGGCTTCCGCCATAGTGTAAATGAGATCTTTGCTCCTCTGTGTAAGTGATGCTTCAACAGAAGGCAGGACTACAGTAGTGCAATTAAAGGGACAGCATTTAGATGGAATAAACTGGATTAATTTTTCTGCCCTTTAGCTTCATTCCCATAATATCAGTCACAGAACATTTTAAGCACATTTCTAAAAAGGGTGTTTTAATTTGCAATTAAGGGTGATGAATAAACTGTGAAAGAAGTGTGAATAATTATGTTCACTGTGTAACTCACATACCCTATCTATAAAGCCAAAATGAAATATGTTCATTTTGACAACACAAGTGCCTTTTGTTACTCAGATATGAAGTTATTATTGTTTACCTACAGTCACTTTTCATGTCCATTCCCCATTTTCATTACAAAAATAGCCTTTGCTTTAGTCATGTATTCAAAACTTATATGCAGCCACCAATATCATTCATATTAGTGTGTATTATTGATGCTGCTGTGCCCCCTCTGCTTCCCCTCACCATCCCAATACACCAATTAGCTTCCTTTGTGGTGGAACAAGTCGCTAGGAAAGGCTCAAAATAACATACTTAAATTGTTTGGGCACTGCTGTCGCCTATCATCTTTACTGCAAGTTCTTATTTACTGTTGTCACTGCAGCCTTCAATATGCGCTATTGTCCAAACTACACCCCTTTCTTAATGACTGCAGCAAGGATAAAAGTAATAACAAAGTTCCATGTTCAAATGACTAATATTCAAAACTCACAACTGCCAACATTATAACACAATAACAAGGAAGATGAAAACATTCATTATTGAAGCTATAGCATACATTACATTCACAAAGTGACAGTATGCATGTCGGGAACAGCAAGAAGTAGTAGTGTCGTGTGCTGTGTGGATTGCGCATGTAAAATAAAAGCATCTGTAGCAAGTGAATGGGTGATACTGACATGGTAATAATAATGCGGCACAGATTAAATTACAGATTGTATTACTTTCTTAAGAATAACACCAGTAGGTACTTTGAAATACCACTATCACTGCACTTTATCCATGTATTACCATTTTTGTATTACAAGGAGAAAAAACACCACCATTTTTAATGGAGAAAGACACTTAAAGAAGGGGGTCACTCATTCAAGTAAATATGGTAAAACATGACTTAAGTGATAGTTCTCTCAGCATGAGTACAATATTGAAAGTTAAAACATTTTGTAAATAAACTGAGAAATATAACCTACCAATATACGTTATTTGTTGATTATAAGAAAGCATCTGACAGAATGTATTGGTGCAAGCTGTGGAATATTATGAGGAATAAACAAGTCCCTGATTGCTTACTAAAAGTAATATAAAACCAGTGCAAATGTATTACAATAATTATAGGCAATAAAACAAGGGTCAGTAAAAACACAGAGGTAATACATCAGGTGTCAAACAATGATATCCCTTGCCTCTGGCATTGTTTAGCCTGCATACAAAGCCATACACAACTGGAGCTTTATTTGCTGACAATCATGTAATTTTTGGTAGAGCAAAGGGCAGCCTACAGGTAACCAACTTTAGAAACATTAAATAAATTCAACTAGATGATACCAACAAGTACAACCAAAACAATGGCACTTCAAGGAAAGAAAGTCAAATACAAAATAGTGGTGAAAATAAAATAACTGAACACATATCTAATTTTAATTATCTGGTCTACAGAATATTTTTTCAAAGTAAAGATACGAATATGAAATTAAATATGAAAAATCAGAACCCTGGAACTGGAAACATCCATAAGCACACAATTTGATCACATACAAGAAAGGTAAGTTGCCTCAGATGGCGTTCCTAAGATTGGTGGTGAGATTTACTATCCGAGACTTCAAAAGAAATTCAGAAACATGGAACCAATTAAATATCTATTACCTAAACACAGAAACAAAAATAAGACAATCAGTACACACATACTTTAAGAATGGCTAAAAACAAATTTCCCAAGATACTATTAATTAAATTATAAATCACAAAGACAAAGAGATATAGGCAGACCCAAAACAAGATAGAATGACGAATTCAACTGAAGACGGAACGTGCCAGGGAGCCTAAACATTGCAGCAGGTATCTTTTTTGACTTTTTCCCACCATGTGTACACCTTAAACTCCATTCCCATAGGCAACAGCACTGGTGCAAAATTAAACAGATTTTGTGCGTTAAATTCAGCAGCCTTCAGAGGGGACATATCTTCCAACATATATTGCACGTTAAATTCAGAAGCCTTCAGGGGGGGACACATCTTCCATTCAGTGTAACTTGCATTATTCTGGACTTTCAGTGTAAATTAAACCTTAATATTTGTAGGGTATTAGATTATAATACAAACCCTTGGTCTACAAATATAAAATGAGATAATTTTATAGCCTCCTGCAAATCACTAAACCACTCAAGTAAAAGGTTGGAGGCACACCTCCCATTTACTTGGGCCACTGATATTCAAACTGTTAGCAGAACTGACAGGCCTACAGTCTAAGCACACCACAAATGAAACATAATCAGACTGCCAGATACTGGAAATTATCTGTACTGTTAGACACATAAGGCATAAAATTGCTTGACAGCAGTTGTTCGACAGTTTTTGTTGCGGGGGCAAAATTGAAGATAAATTACATAACATCAGTCCTACGCTTCACACAACAGGAGACAGCATTTCCAGAATGTGCAGTAATATGGATAAATTCTATTTGTGTTTTGTTCAGACCCAAGGTCAATCAGTTCCAGTGGCAATCTAAATGTGTGTGGCCCAGCTTGATGTGAGGAGCATTCAAGTGCTTCACATAAGAGCCCAAGCAGGAGGATCTAAATTGATCGCACTGTATTCTTCGAGTGATACATTCCGTTCCGATGCATGAACAGATGAATAAACAGATGGACCATCAATCACAACTATATTTGCAGATAATACCTTTTACTGTCCAAAATGTGCTACATGTTTCTACAATTTTATAAAAAGGTACTTGTTTTCTCTCACATTTTTATGCCTGTGCCTGATAGTGGCTTTATAAGAAAAAAGTTGAAACACGTAGCACATTTTGGCCAATAAAAGTTATGGTCCAAAAATATAGTCATGATTGACGGTCCATGTACTTATTTGTCTGATCCCACTTTATAACTACAACCATTTGTATGGAAATAAACCCCACAGAATGCTGACATAAGTTTGGTTCAGTAAGTCTTATGTTCACAACAAACTGAAACTTGAAGACCAGTGGCTTGGGCAAGAGGTCTATAATTTATATCTACTGTACAAGTGGCACTTATATTTCTGTGAAAATCAAATATAAAGTAAAACACAAACATAATGTAGGTAATTATTGATTGATATACATTCCTATTTCAACATGGTTCAGAACTTTAGAACTGCATAATGAATTACATTGCAATGGTCAGTATTTGTTGCATTCATTATTGTTTATTATATTTTTATATTGCATTGGAAATCGCCAACTTTAAATACAAATGGGGGAGCTATGAAATATGTCTGCTGCCACATCTGGTTAATATCAAATCAGATTTTATATCAATTTGTATTGATTCTCAGTGATAGGCCAGAAGAGCATGCAAACATAACCAATTGAAACTGTTAACTCTACAAAATTTACTATTCTTCTATAAGAACTTGCTCAGATGGAACAGCATTTAGTGTTTTAGTGCTGAAAGAACATGGTCTAACCCCAAATGGAATCTGCTTAAAATTTACACAGCTGTTAATTAGACTGGGAAATACAATTATATCATGCAGGAGCATAGGGCTGAATGTGTCAAAATAGGGATTCTGGCCAGACATAGCTTCAGCTGTACAGCAAAAGGATGTGAAAACCAAATGGTTAGAGAATGGATGACCTCATTAGGACTAGACATACCACTGTCTAAATTACTGCATTATCCTGTCCAGCTTGTCTCAATTTACTTACTAAATTACTAATACTGGCAACTGTTCAATAATGATAAATATAATTAAATGCAATAAAATACTAATAATAAATATTCTCTTAAATATTTTTGTGGCTAAAAGGAGTGAGATTGCTACATGAATACTCATTAGTATAGGGTTATTTTACAAAAACAAATGCACATCATAAAAAAAAGGAATAAAACTATGTTTGTTAACATATAAATTGTATGCAAGAAGTTAACATCAAGTTAGGCCTTGTTCTGTCGTTACTGTGATTGCCTGTGCTATTTCCTGAACAATGTCATGACGAAACAGTCTTCTTGTTTCAGGGTGCTGTTCTGTCAGGTGTTGTGTCTCTGCGCCAAGTTTCATGACTTACTGCACATAAAATATAACTGAAAGAATACTGTATAATCTCCTCCCTTTCGTAACTAATTGCTTCCTCATACAACACTTGATGGTGTATAACCTACGCAACTGAAACGTCGATAATTAGCCCAAGAATCATTCATACAACACATGTATATTACAAAACATCACAAAATACCATGTGTAATACGTCCATTGAAAGGACTTTCCATCAGTGTTGTAGTTATGTAATTTGTACTACCGCTTTGTATTCAGGAGGGACTGGGTTTGAATCTTGAAACTTGAGACTAACTATCTTGATTTTAAGTTCTTCGTTGTTTTCCTCAGTTCCATTAGACTCATGCAGCTACAGGACATTAAAACATGCCACAACCGCTTCCTTTCACATCATTTCCAATCCTTCATTCACTGTAAACTTACCATTTAACACTATAAACCTATCCGGTCAGAAAGCATAATTAAATAACCCAGGAATCAAGCAATCAACACTATTCTCCAACCTACAACTGAACAATAAACTAAGTAATATTCCAGGAGGAGAAAGGGGGAGAGATGCATGCAGCTGTGGTCACCGAGAAAACATCCATCGGCAGCAGGAACTTGGCGACACTGTCATCAGAGTCCTCAAATTGAAGCATAATATCACTCCTTCCATGGAAATGTCAATAAGATTCAACTTTGTTCTATGCCTCTTGCACCCATCTCAGTCTCATGAGAGGGTACAGATTCTGTAGATTTCACTCCAGCACTGGATGATGAACCACTTGTGGAGCTGGCAGGAATGCCTGGGGTGTCACAGTTGTCTGTTGTTTTGTCTGCAGGAATCCAGAATTATTCACATCAGAGGCAATGCAATATAAAATAAATGTCACGTGTACACTTCCTGTCTCCACACTTTTCTATCCTACCTGTCACACAGGTATGTAGGATGGGTGGAACACTGAATAACAGATAAGAAAAAAACCAGATCAGTAATTAATATGCAAGTAGACAGGTATGCGTGTATCTGTCAGTGAGTGATTATGGAATTTTGACTTGCTCATTCCAATACTCTTAACAGCTTTACCTCATTTTATCATTTCCATGCATACTAAAGTAAGCAATTATAACTTTTTTAACCCAAAGGGGTAATGTTCGTTCCTGTATCCACAAAATATTTATGCAACTAACTCTATGGAGCAGAATTCTTGTTCATAAGATCTACTCAACTAGTCAAAACATACGTCTTTTACAGAACATGAAAATTTGTTACTGTATGCAAAACAGCCTGCTGGCAGTTCCCAGCCCGCCACAAACGAATCCGGTCAGTACACTCACACTCTCCTTCTTAAAACACCATAGGGATTGCTGAGACTACAGTTCCCAATCTCATGTCTATTTTCCATTTTTTAGGCATTCCAGAAAACTCAGGCCCTGCGTAATGTTACATAACATGCAACATTCTATGGTAAGGTCTTTTTTTAGCTCCCAATTAACCCAAAAATTGGATAATCATTCCTTGTCAGTTGTATGTGACTGCTTACTTAACATACCCAAAGCAACCATTCATACTTGGAGGCCATCCCCTCCATCTGCAATCTGAGGAAACACCATGCTGCAGTGACAAGGGACAACATGAACATACTTCTGATTATACAGGACAATGCACCATCACAATCTATGACCACATAAAATTATAAAGAAGATGGCAATTAATCCCATTAAATTGCATGCCTACAGAGAAACAACAGCACTGTTGGTTGCTCTGATAAAAAATCATGCAACTAAACTCTTTTTAAGTAGTGACAGAGCAAAGAGAAGAGACTGATGATTTTAGACACTGCCATATTGACGAATGTGAAACTTTGCCAAAAAAAAATGCTGGTTACCCCTGGTTTAGGAGAAACATGAAACTCCTCAGTTTGGCCCACATATAAAATTGTCATTATAATTCTCAAATTTGATTCAAAAATAAAAGACAGTTTACTAAAATGCTCTCCCACAAAACTTAATCAACTCTATGCAATGACAGCCATGCTATCATGGAACACATACTGTGCACAATCATCTCATTAGCCCTTTTCTTTCTCCTTATTTTATAATCATGGAAAGTATGGTAAAAGCAAGTACTGCCCCTGGGTGTGCCTAGGACTTTTTAGACCCTTAGTAAAGGTTACCGATGGGCCCTATCGTACCCTTGAGGTACAAAGCCACTTTTTATAAAATTGTCACAGATCTGATTTTCAGGTACAGCTGTTTTTTTTTAAATATTGTTTCTCATAATTATATGTAGAATCAGCATTTCCAACCTACCAATGAACAACTGTGCTACCACATATTCAAAATCATGCTACTTGGCCCAAAATTATACCATGCTAAAGTTTTGGGTGTTTATTAATAAACTGATGGCACTTGGGCCGGAAAGTCATCGAATAACATAAGACCTCTACAAATTATGTGACAAAACACATTCTCATAAAGTAAGATATTAAATTTTCACGACCATAGCCAAACTTGGTATGTAATATTATTATGCTATGGTTGACAATGCCAAAGCATATTCACACAAAGAAGAGTTCTCACGAATACCCAGGAATTCACAGGAACAGTGGGTGGTGCTCAGTTAGTGTAAATGAAATAATTTGTTGTGATAGCCTCATGTACCCCTTGTATTTGTGGGCCCCTATGCTTCGTATTCTCTTGCTATATGGTAGCTACACAGCTGATGCTACCATTAACCCTAATGCTTTAATAGAAATTCAGAATGACTCATTTGACGTGCCATAGTAAGTCTTAAAGAAATATTAAAACAAAATTTCTGCAAAAACATGCTATAATATGAAAATAATATACAAAAAATGCAAGAACATAATTGTTGACATAGTTCATCACTAAAGATCCACCCTCTTCAAATGGGATTATGTATTCCTTCCCAGTCTCTTCAGAAGGTTCAACTCCTGGCTCATCACTACATCCCAGTTTCCTTTTTCTTTTTTGACACATTGTCACACGTCTTCCAGCACCTTCCACTATCTTGGAAATTCTGTGGTGTAACATTTTTCTTCTTGAAAATTCTAACTGGATGTAGAAGACAGCAAAAACAATCATTTGACCACTGCCATGCCTTGTTTGGCACACCTTCATAAATAGGCAGTATGACATATGAACACATTTCTTAGCTGTGTCAAACATCTCCTACATCCATGTCATTTACTTCGTGGCACAGCATGTTAATGCCCCAAATAAACACTTAAACAAAAAACCTACAGCTATGTGGGAGATAATAATCAACAAAACAGGAAATACCACACATATAAACAAAATTACTTGAAATTAAAGTAACACACAAGATCACAAAAGGCTTCATAAATACTGCTGCAGTACTTAATATTCTGATACTTAAAAACCATTCAAACAACAGTTCATCTATATAAAGTGCCTCATATTAACAATAAATTTGGAACCCACAAGATCATAAATTTGAAAATATATTGGTGTGATAAAATTTCAAACATGTAACTTAAATGCAATGGTTATACTGCACAATCATAGTAAATATACTAAAGTTTCATGTACCTGAGCAATATAAAATATTTATTTTGAAATAAACTCTTAACAAATTTTCACAGCATAAACCACATAAGGGAATACATACCATTAGTTGATAGTTTCTCAAGGCATTCAGGGAGACTGCTTGTGCTTGTGGCAGCATGTTCACCTCTGATGTCAGCCAGTGCATTTCGACGTCCTGTTCGGCCTGATGAGAGGAATGCCTCCACTGGGTCTTTACTTGAGTCCGGGGACTGCTCTGTCATCACGGCCAGCATTTTTGTCACTGTAATCATAATCACATCATGGCCACATCTCTCACTTTTACATCACATTCTACTGGACACTGAATCCATCAATTAAAAAAACCTTGAGACAGTATTAGATTCATTTACTGAACCATATCAGGTGATCATATTTCCACCTTCCTTATTTCATGACTGCTACCAGCTAAAACTGGTGCAAGTGCAAGTAACATTTCCGCCTCATAAACAATGATGCAGTCGCTCCCAAAACATTTTAATTCGCTTGCAGAAACTTTTAACATTGTCTTGTAGCAACAATTATGTAGCTTACATGTTTGGTATTTACAATTTCTCACAGATTATTCTATGAAGGTCTGACAATAGTTAATTTAGTATAGCAATATTACATTGGGCACGGTACATTGTCCAAAGTATATTAGATATGTGATTTTTTAGGTGCTCACAGTTGTGTTGATGACATATTTCTGTGTGTCAATTGGTAACTAATTACTGACACTTCACAGAAGGTAGTCGGTATAGTGATTTGGCTACAGGCTGGATGATCCAGGGTTCGAGTCCTGGCAAGAGTAAGAGATTTTTCTCTTCCCCAAAACGGCCAGATTGGCTGTGGGGTCCAACCAGCCTCTTATTCAATGGATACTGGGGGCTCTTTCCCCAGGGGCAAAGGGGCTGGGGCATGAGGCTGACTACTCATTTCCATCTAGTAGCAAGATTAAGAATGAGTGGAGCTATAACTCCACTCCTTCATATGCCTGAATGGCATGTACAGGGATAATTTACCTTCAGCTTTGCTGACTCCATCTTCAGGGTCTCTTTGTATGTGGTTCTACTCCTCTCTTCCATTAACTTACTGTCATTACAATGACACATTTTTTATTTTTTTTTTTTATTTTAAGATTAGTGATGATGGTTAGGTTGAAATCTGGGAGCTTTTAAATAATGGGCTCGTATGCCACCCTCTAGACCAATGAGATGGCACATGAATAACTTTTGTTGCTGTTCTTATGTCACCTATGTGGTTATTTCCTATCTCATAATAGAAGAAGAAATCACATTTTGGCTTAGTTGTCTGGTTATCTCTTTTACTGGCCATATAAATAGCATATTCTCCAGTTTCTTACTAATGCTATTTTGTTCTCTGAGTGCCCCCATTCAAAAATATATACTTCTACCCTCTTCAAAGCCCCCATAAACATCAATGGCCATGTTTCTTTCTCAACAATTAAATTACAGAATACACATCTGCATAGCACCATTCATTACCACATATTTGCACAAAACCTGATCATTAAGAGAACAAAGTATGCATAAGTTCATGCACTCACATATTCCTTTCATATTAATCAAAGCTAGAAACCAGAAATTTGGAAATTTAGGCTATTAAAACACTCATCTGGGAATTGCTCATATCATGGTACCCATATGCCATAAATTTCATCATCACATCTTGGTTTGTCATGCATGTATAATGTATGTATGTTATGTATATCCAAATAAAATCTGTTCATGGACAGCACAGCTAGCATGGACTCTCTATATGACATTCTAAAATAGTACACACAATGAATACCCACTATTTGCAGTAAACAATGGAGGAAAGAAGATAATCTGGAAACCATGCTTAATTATCAGAGGACAAAAAGTTCTGAAAATAGTCACATAAGCATAATAGTTTCAGTTGGATGACCTCATTAATGTAACATGGTTCTAATGCGAAATTTCAGGCTTCTGCCGCAGTGTACTTGAAATCTTCACTCTTCTGGGATGTTACACAGCAATGGTTGGTAGTATGTTAACCAACGTTTTGGGACAGTGTTATCAGTCCCACCTTTAAACATCAAATAGGCCCAGAAGAATGCCGCAGCAGGTGGATGCATAAATAAATAGGAGGAGTGCAGCCGGTGACTGGCTAACACGGAAGTATTATGGTGGACCAGTACGATCGTTGGGGCCCTGAAAAGGGCTGTTACTAAAGTCAGTTGTGGTGAGGTGAGGACAGCAGTATAAAATAGCCATCAGGGCAAGGGGAAAAAAGAGAACTGAAAGGAAGAAGGAAAGGAAAAATTAATGTTCCACACATTATAAATCTGCAAAAAGAGAAAACACTTCCAACCATTTCGACAAACAAGCTTTTTTTTTATGGACCATTATATAGCTTTCAAAAGTTAGGATGGCTAATAAGCATGTATGTGGTGACATTACAAGCAGTGCATTTACAGAAATAAGGAAGAGTCTGTAGATATTTGTGCCATTGCTACAAAGTCACAATCCAGATTAATACCACTACATTATGGCAGAGAATTGGGTCAAACTATCATTCATATTTTTGTTTCACAAGTGAAAACTCCTTGCTCCATGCTCACCAACTAACTTCATAATAAAGTCACTAAATTGCAACAAATGACACTGATAGCCCTTTTATTATGAAGTTTTGCCATGTACACAACTCAAGTTTTCAGTTAACAGTATTAGTGAACCCAGCAACATTGGCCCAATAAAAATACAAGCTATCTATATTAGTTTGTTACATCATGCAATGATTAAATTCACATTATTTTATTTCTTTAATATCACTGGCCTTACATAAACTCCTTGAAACCTCCTTAATGACATATTTCATAGACTTGGCACACACTGTAAATTCCAAAAATGTTAAACTATCCGGCAAAGGATGAGTCAGACTCCCAAGTAGTGCTTCATACCTTCACTGTACCCATGAGACATGTCTGGTATTAGTAACAAGGGGTCAACATAATGTAACTGCTTTTCAGCAAGGACTTATGCTGAAGTTTTACAGGGAAGCATATGAAGATCACATAAGAAAAAGAGGGGCATTATAAATGTAAAATTCACACACTTATACACACCTCAATGTACTGAGGGTTTCAACTTGCACGCATGAACAGGCACACACACTTGCTTGCACGCACGCATACACACACATTTCAGTGCTTATGGGTGAAGGACTGCAAAGAGTCTGTTATGAAACAGATATTGACAGCACGTTTTCTGCAGACAAGGTAGATAAAAACATTCCACTTGATGGAATGATGATCTGTGGCAATAACTTCACCTTCATATTATCACTCTGGTGCAAAAACTTCATTTTTGAAGGCGGCATTGGTCTAACTTTATAAGAATGGCACTGTAGGGTTCAAGAATGACAATAATACTGTAACTGAAGGCACAGCAGTGTTCCATAAATAAATATAAATAACACAACAGATGAGGTCTGTGATTACACTCTCACTGATTAATCATTCTTATAACAGAACTCTAGTTTCACCTGTCTGCATTATTCATCTGCAAGCTTCCCTTCTCCTCTGTTACCCTTCACCCTCTGCCTACACAGAGCTTCTCTATGCCATAAATCAAAGGAGTAAGAGAATAATTTTCACCTTCCCTCCTTTAGTTCATGCAGGGCATACTTCCCACTCTCTCCTTTAGCACATACAAGACATAAAGAGCCATCTTTAGTCTTGCCTCACGCTGCAGCAACCTGTCAGCAAATCTCAATGATCATAACATGCAAAGTTCATGTACTAGAAAGAGCATGAGTGTCTCCCTGCCCCCTGCAGCCTCATATCACTGTAAATTACACAGTAACAAACTTCTAGTTTGTGTTAGCCGTTTCGTGCGAGCAAACCCATGCAAATGTCTTCAAGATCTTAAAAGAATTTGCCTTGTGAAAGACATATGAAGGATCTGAAGGAAAGGAAGGTAGAAAATGGCAGACTGGTTATGGGGGCATATTATAATATGCATAATACAAAAACCACAATATCTGCACAAAAAATGGAAATGATTAAAAACTGGTATCTGAACTATGTTTGGTTAACATTTCATGTTTCAGCATATATAATTTTTCAGTTCACACTTTATAAAAGGAATTTAAAAAAAAGATAACAGCATGGCTCACATGAAAAGCATCATCTCAATGCACAATTCACCAAGTAACAGGTATGTGTACACTGTGTCATCATACAACCACAAGGGGGTAATGTGAGCATGTCATATAGCCATAAAATCGGTTTAAAGATGGCAGGCCTACTGGAAACATGGCCAAATGTCGAATAACACAGTGTGGTTTGGTTTTTGCATGTGACTGGTGTCACACCAGTGGAAATATATAGCCAGCTGGTGGATGTGTATGGAGCACATGTAATATCATCGAAACATGTGTGGATATTTTGCAGTGCTGTGCTTTTTGATAATGGCAAGATAGATGTTGATGACAAGCAGCAACCTGGATGCCCAAGCACGTCCATTATGCATAACAATGTGTGCCAAGCAGATGCCCTCATCAGAGACAACTGCATTAAGCTGACATTGCTCAAGAGCTAGACACATCATTGGAAAATGTGCATAGCATTGTCCATGACAAACTGGATTACAGAAAAGTGTGCGCATGCTGGGTGTCAGAGAACATCACAGACAATAATAAAAGTTCATCATGTGGGACTCACTCTAATGCATTTGACATGTTATGCCAATCAAGGAAAGCAGTTTCTGCAGTACAGTGTCAAAGGGGATGAAACATGGGTCAATCATGTGACTCCTGAAACCAAAAAGCATCCATGATGTGGAAACACCCATCTCCTCCCCCAGCAAAGAAATTCAAAGCAATGCCACTTGCAAGGAAGATCAAGGCAACTGTTTTTTGGACCATGCAACTGTACATGTTACAGATTTCCATGACTGTGTTCACACTGTATAACTGTTGAGTCTTAGTGTAGTAAACTTGAGAGGTTATAGCATGTCATTTGTTGCAAACAGCCTGGGATGCTGTACCAAGGAGTCATGAATTTGCATGGTAACGCCAGGCCCCACACTGCCAACCGGACTTGTGACTGGTTACAGCATTGTGGCTGGGAGGTTACAGGCAACCCTCCTCCCAACAGCCCCAGTCTCATGATTGGTGATTTCCATCTCTTTAAGAAGCACCTGGCTGGCGAGCAATTTGCAATAAATACTTATGTGAAGCAAGCTGTCACCTCCTGGCCACAGACACTTTACAACAATTTCTTCTACATTAGGACACAAAGTCATCTTGGTGTCAAGGTGGGAAAATGCTTCAATGTCAGTTGTCATTGTGTGAAATTCTGATGTCTACCACCTGCTACCCATGTGCCATGCATACATCAAAGTCAGAAAAAATTTCTCGACATCACAGCATTTTTTATCTTATTTTTTGAAATTCCTTTTACATTAAAGATGTCCAAACTATATTCATGCACATAAATGTGCAATGTTATAAAATTCTTAAAACTCTGATTGCAAATGTGACTTCAACTTCTACCACTTTTATTAGTACAACAACTGAAGTTCAATTGTCAGTTTACAATGCCATTATTGATAAAATAATTTATGATTTAAAGGGAAAATTGTGTCAACAAAGTTAATATTTTTATTGCATATCAGAGTATCAAAAACTACGTGCATGAGTTGTCTAAAATTGTGTACTTTTTTCATGTGGAGAATATAGGGGACTTGGAGCAGTACAATTTAAGAATCAGGACTTTGTGAAATTCTCAACAGACCTGTATCATAAAATGTATGGTAAACAAAGGGAAGCCTATAGGATGGAAATTATTCTGGAAAGGCTAGATAAACTGAAATGGGGTAAGGCAAACTCCCTACCTGATCTGCGAGTCAACCGCCTACCCCTTCGAGGGTGGGAGTGTTTAGGACCTCGTACAACACGGGGCACTGCACCCTCCCCTGCAGTTCTGGGGGTCACCTTCATTTTCTTAATGTAAAACTCTCTGCAAGGGACACATCACACAACATTCAATCTTCATCACTGGACCCATTAGATCAAAACAAACTGAAATTTGATTTTTCACTGTGGTAGAGAGTCAACCAGTCACACCCTCCATATACATATTTTCTCAGGCGAAAATTCAACAGTGCAGGTAGTTCAAAGGACTCACACTTTTAATTGTTTTGTAAAACGAAAATTGAAATTATTAAACACAAAATGTGGGTACAGAGTCACAACGGTATGCAATAATATATTCATAGTAAATCTTCATACAGTACATTAAAATTTGATAATAATTCTTTCTTTTGCTTTCTTTCTTTATTTATTTATTTCTCTCTCTGTACTCATACATATGCAATCACCTCAATTTCTTGTGTGCAGTGCACCTCAAAAGACAAACAGTGCCAAAAAAAATAAGCCTGTACCAAATAATTTAATTTCATGAGTAGATTTACCCAACTGTTCACATATACCCCTTCAGGGCACCCTCAAAATTAATCACAAGGCATAAGGTTCCACCAAAATACTAGTACCCATCTACCAAACTACATGGTATCACATCACAGAAGAACATAGTTTTCATACACACCACCATGAGAACCTCAGAGGTTAAGTACTAATTTCTGCATGGTTACAGCAACAAGAGACTTGCACTATAGAACACAGAAGAGAGTAAAATTAACTTCTGCTACTTTATTCAAATTCGTATGATTACACTCAAATTTCAGAATAACAGGCAAGAAATACAGAGTAATACTAAACATCTGCGGTCTTCTGGGATATTACGCGGTGTCGTGTGGTAATTGTTCACCGACGTTTCGTGACAACGTCGGTAAGCAATTACCACATGACGCCGCATAATATCCCAGAAGAACGCAGATCTCATCAATACCGCAGTAGAAGACTGAAATCGAGGTTAATACTAAACAGTTACCAAATGTCATTTTCGTGTTTATAGGTTAATTATAACCACTATTTTACAATAAGCCCAAATTTAATTTTGTAAAATAAATAAAAATAGCTCCTTATAAGAAATCAGTGTAAGACATAAAATGCAAATATCCTTCATATAGGCCTCTAAAGAATAACTTTAAAATATTTTGAGGTGTATATACATTAGTAAAATACAGGGGAAATAATATTTCTTAAGATCCTTTTTGCTTGTATTTCCATTATTCATTTCACACGACTGCTGGTTGTGGTTCATATTGTGAATGCTCTTATGTTATTTGAAAGACATGTGGAACTGGTTCTTACAGAATGTCATACTTACAGAAACATTATTATGAATCAACAGGCTGAAGTCTACTTAGGTTATGTTGGTGCACATAAACTGAAGAAAGACTAGGTCAACTAACTGTGTGGAAGAGAATAGTTTATAAGCAGATCAAGATATTACCTACCATTTAGGGAACCCCAAGATTCATATTTGGGAAGCTGTTGTTTTATAACTGAAGAGACATAAAAGGTTAAATTTCTGTTTTATCTATCTGTACTGTACCCTTCCGGCAAAACGTAACTAATTAGGTAACATTCACTTAGCTTTTCGGAGCTTCATAATCTCTACTCATCACCAAATATTATTATGGTGATCAAGTAAAATAGGATAAATGTGAAGCGCATTTAGTGCACATAAAGCAGATGCCAAATACATACAAAATTTTAGTCAGGAAACCGGAAAGGATGGAAACTACTACGTACAAGACAGGAAGATAACACAACACTTGATTTTCAAAAACGCAGGGTGTGGGGATGTAGGCTGGATTCATCTGGCTGAACAGAAGTTACACGGAGTTGATACAGTTCGTGACCGAGCTCTGCAGATCTCCTTCCCACTCATTTACTCAGTTTCTAGGGCTTCAAAGCTGAGTCCCAAACTATACATCACCAGAATCAAATATGTCTCCACACCCCTACCCCCCCCCCCCCCCCCCCACAAAAAAAAACTTTGGAGGTGTTGAGCACTGAAGATAATTTTTATAAATTTATTCAGCATTACATTTCTAACATTACATGCAAATAAATTGCGTGGGTGTGAATTTGCTCTAGATCAAGTCTGACAATTACTTTAGTATTGCCATGCCGATCTGTCTGGTTTAATTAACTAAACGTCAGTTAGTTACGTCATTATTGGGGAAAGCAGATATAAGCTTAAATGCTTTTATCAACTTAATGTAAATGTTGACTGATAACTGCACATTTTTTCATTAAAATAACTTTCTGCAGAATAACATGTAGCTCAGACATTGTTAACAGTACATGCTTTATTGTAATTATATCTGCATTATTATTTGGATATCCCATAATCCTCCAGTGGAATGTTCAGAATGTACCCCGCCAATCACTGTCCAGTATTTTCATTTTCATCAACCTCTTAATTATTATCCCAAAATAACAACATTCTATGTCCTTTAGACTGTATTTCTGAAATCTCTTTCATTGTAATGGAAAAGGTCAGGGGTCATAATGTCCTTCCAATCATGCAAATATCAACAGCAGCAACACAAAGGAATGCAAAAGCCCCTCTGACATATTAATTAAACACAAGTCACTGCACCATAATACTGTTTTATCATCCAGTGAAAACATTATTTCACACATTCTGAAAACTTATAAAAAGTTTTAAAAAATACCACACTCCTTGGGGATAAAGTAAGTGGAGCATGAAACTGACCACTCGGCTCCAGCTAGTGCACAGACAGGAATGTACACAGTTTTATTTCCAGAGTCTCTGTATGCCTTCAGAGCTTGATGCTTATGTACTTTTTATCTTCTATACACCCAATGGACTGTTTTCAAATATTTTGGAATATACATTTCTTTGAACCAATGCATATAAAAATAAAACTTTCCTAAGGGCACATCCACTCTTACACAGAATTTTCATGCATATGTCAAAATCAATCAACAGACATGTAAAAAAAACTGTTGAAGTACGCATTCAATGGAAGCATAACATAAATATGAAGATTGGAAAGGAAAGTAATAATATTAAATATGTCTATTAGCCAAACAGGTAACTAATTAATAAACTAGCCGACTCCTTAGCAACAGATCCAACATCAATACACCAAATATCCTCAGACAGTTTCAACCACCGCCCATTTTCTTCCTTAGTCATGCTTGCCAAAATATTTCCTCACCAAAATTCTGAATGCATTATTTTTCTCCTACATACCACTCCTTCTTATGTAATATACACCTGTTTCTGTTTACTTCATCCCTCTTAGGTCGTAATATTTTACTATACACTCTGATTTCAGACACTTGTAATTTAATCTTCTCTGAAGACAAAATAGACATCTACAGACAGTAGAAGTATCTGGTAAAATTACTGTTTTATGTACATATGAACTTCAAGAGTTTTTTAATCAAGTGACTCTCAGGAAACAGTAGCATAGCCCATTTTGAAAAGATTATGAAATTATGGATATTCAAAGTTAAAACAGAAAAAAGAAAAGTAATTTGAGAAAAGGTTACCATAAACTACAGTTAAATCAAGACATCCCAGAAGTCTGGAGGTATAGGCAATATATATATTATTATTATTATTTACTGCAATTGGGTTTTCACCCGGTGGCAGTAGTCCTTACACTAGTACACACAATACAAATGGACATATAAATATACATAAAATTAACAATACAAAACAAACTATACACAATTACAAAACAAAATACATACAGTAAATACAAGTACACACATTATAACACCGTACACACATTATAAAAACATCCACACCTTGCAAAAGCATCCACTCCTTACAAAAGCATCCACACCTTACAAAAACATCCATACCTTACAAATACATCCACACCTTACAAAAACACCCATACACATACAAAACAAAATACATACGGTAAATACAAGTTCACATATTAGAAAAACCCCGTTCACACCTTACAAAAACACCCATGCACATACAAAACAAAATACATACAGTAAATACAAGTACTCATATTAGAACACCGTACACACCTTACAAAAACACCCATACACATACAAAATTAAATACATACAGTAAATACAAGTACACACATTAGAACACCGTACACACATTACAAAAACATCTGCACCTTACAAAAGCATCCACTCCTTACAAAAGCATCCACACCTTACAAAAACATCCACACCTTACAAATACATCCATACCTTACAAAAACACCCATACACATACAAAACAAAATACATACAGTAAATACAAATACACATATTAGAAAACCGTACGCACCTTACTAAACCACCCTTACACATCCAAACCAAATACATACAGTAAACAAAATACATACAGTAAATACAAGTACACATATTAGAACACCGTACACACATTACAAAAACATCCACAACTTACAAATCATCCACACCTTACAAAAGCATCCACACCTTACAAAAACACCCATACACAGAATACAAAAAATTTTTTTTTTTGAACAAGCACAATACAAAAAACACCCACACATTAATTAATTTCAGTGCGTTAGAATATCCTCAGTATAAAGTCAGACCAAAGTACATGCTAATTATATCCCCCAAGAACTTAATTCACTTCACTTCACTTGAAACCAGAGCACTTCACTTCACATCACTTCACACCCCTTCACTTCACATCCCTTATTTTTATTTAATCTCCACTTAAAAGTCCTTAGCTTGTAATGACGTTCTTGACCCTTTTTTTAAAAGAGCTTAATTTACAGGGGAAAGTCGCTAGTACGCTTGGAGGTAATTGGTTCCAGCTTTTTATGGTCCTATTTACAAAGGAATATTTACCTACATCTGTTCTTTGTTTCCTAATCCTAATTTTCCGACTATGATCGTCCCTACCCAGGTAGCATGGTTTTAGCAGTCTATCCCCTATTGTTTTCCAAGCCCGTCCCCCGGTGTATGCTTTGAAAAGGGCGCATATTCGGGCTATCGCTCTACGCTGTGTCAATGTTTCCCAACCCGATTCATTTGTATTATTTGCAAATTTTGCCGCTCTCTTTTGCACGCGATTCAAAGCGCTTACCTGACCTTCTCTGTATGGGTCCCAACACACCGCTCCATACTCAAGTATCGGTCTCACAAGTGCCGTATAAGCTAAACTTTTCGTATTATTATTTGCCCTTTTGAGTATACGCATTACGAAATGAAGAGCCTTCCATGATTTTCTTAGTGTATAATTTACATGATCTGCCCAGCTTAGGTCGCTGCGTATAATTATTCCTAAATACTTAAAGCTATTTGCCTCTGGAATTAGTTGATCCCCAATACAATACCTCAGTTTACCTTTCACCCTAGCTCTATTGAAGCTTACTGCTTTACTCTTACCTGGATTTATCCTCATTTCATTTTCAACCGCCCATTCCCCTAATCTATTTAAGTCTGTCTGCAAATTTTCAATGTCATTACTATCGATTATTCTCCTGTATATTATACAATCATCAGCGAAAAGCCGTATATTTGACTCAATGTTTCTCCAAATATCATTAACATAAGCGAGGAAGAGCAACGGACCTAATACGCTCCCTTGCGGCACTCCCGACGTTACTCTGACTTCATCAGATAGTTGTCCGTCTACTCTAACTCTTTGCGAACGTCCTAACAGAAATTCCTTTATCCACACCACTACCCTCAAGTCCACACCGGTTTCCGCAATTTTTGAAAGCAGCCTATCATGTGGGACTAAATCAAAAGCCTTTGAAAAATCTATTATAATCGCGTCAGTCCTTACTCCCTCGTCCAATGAATCAGCAATATCTTGACAAACTGTGACTACTTGGCTTTCGCATGAGTACCCTGGTCTAAATCCATGCTGACCCTCATATAACCACTCACTCATTTCCCAGACTTGCCTTAGATACCCTGCTATAACGTGCTCCATTTGTTTGCAAACTACTGAGGTTAAACTGACCGGTCTATAGTTTCCCACTACCGATCGATCTCCCCCTTTATAAATAGGAACCACTATAGCTTTTTTCCAGTCCCCTGGGATAGAATTGTTGTTCATCGTTATATCTAGTAATCTCGCGAGGTATGGAATCATGGCTTCCCCACCTAACTTTAAAATTTCCCCAGGAATGCCATCTGGTCCGACGGATTTATTTCTCCCGATTGCTGATAGTCGTTTCCTTAAAATGTTGATACTAATGGTGAACGGTTTTCCTGAATCTGTCGATTGGATTTGCGGGGTGTTTCGTTCGCAACTGAATACAGACGCATAATAAGAGTTTAGGGAGTTGGCCTTTTCTATTGGTTCGGTGATGATATTTCCATTAATGCCCTTGATCGCAGGAATATTTTCTCTATTACCTTTACGTCTTTTAACATACTTATAAAACTCTGCCCAGCATTTACCTTCGTTTTGTAAGACCGAACTTAAGAATGTCTCCTGAGCCTTCTTTTTTGCTATCAGTAACTCTTTGGATAAACGTTTCAGCTCTGCTTGGTAATGCCCACCAAATTTTCGCTTATTGTAAACTTTCCTCACCTTTACCTTAAGTCGTTTTACTTCCTTCGTATAATATTCCGGATCCGGATTTTTACTTAGAATTTTATGTGGTACAAAACGTTCTATACCCTCAAAGACTATTTCCTTGTAGCTTTTCCATATCTCCTCCACGCTACTACCATTTCCAGCCCATAAGCTAAAATTTTCCCGAAGAAATGTTTGCAAACCTAATACATCTGTTTTGTGGTACACCGGGACTATCCTTTCAATTTTTTTCTCCCGACAATTTTCATCCCATTCTACTTCCAATAAAACCCCGCTATGATCGCTGATTCCGTGCACAATGTTACAAGAGTTAAGCGTATTATCAGGTCTGAGGAGGTAGATGTCCAACAGCGCGTCACCTCTCGTCGGGCCACTTACTACCTGAGTATAACCATTTTCCCATACTAATTTGTTTACGAAAGCCTGAAAACCGGTTGTCTTTCCTGCATCCCCATTCCAATTCGCTTGAGGTAAGTTCAAATCTCCTCCTATAATGCATCTCTTCGTTGAGTTTCGCGTAAGTAAGGTACGGGCTGCTAGTCTTTCAATCGCCAACATTTCCTCGTTAGGAGCTCTGTATATACCTATAATTTCCCACGAATATTTTGGATCCATTCCTTTCACTTCCACCGCGATCATCTCAAAATCCTCATCCACCCACAGCTCCGTACAGGCAATGTAATTTTTAACACATATAAAAACCCCACCACCACGGGCTGTCCTATCTCTTCTGAAAATTGTAAAATCTGCCCTAAAAACTTCAGCATTGCTAATGTCTTCTTTAAGCCATGACTCCGTACCTATAACAACATCAGGGTTGTATGTGTCAACTAAATTCCAGAAATCTAAGGCTTTATTATATATACTCCTACAGTTAACCTGTAGCACCACTAGCGACTTACCTTCAACCCTATATGCAGATGTTGTACTTATAGATTCAACCCCTGACCTAGCTTCAGTTTCCCTACTCACCCATTTATTCGTCTCTGTCCCCCTTTCTTCATGTAAAGTCTTCTGTTTTTCAATTGATGGTTGCCGCATTTCCCTGGTTGTCCTCGTTCTGCGAGTTCCATCCACCGAAGTATGTCATTCCTTCCTCCGTGAAGATCCTCCGCTATCAAGTCCACTAACCCTAGCGTACAGTTGTCCCAGTCGTTTCTTTCCTCTTCCGTTCAGATGCAGCCCATCTCCAGCAAAATCCCCATCCTGTATCCAGCTGTTCGGATCAACGAATGTAATTCCGAGGGCGTTTGCTATCCAGTCGAATCTATCATTAAGAGCACCAATACGCCGCCATGATACATCTCTACGTCGCAGCACTCCACTCAGGACAAGTCTGCAGTTCGGACATTTATCCTTAACCTTAGCCATAAGCGTATACACTTCTCCCATTACAAAATCCAGATTTCGCGTTGTTTTCAAGTCATTTGTACCTACGTGAATAATAACAGTTTCTGGACAACCTACATCCCTCTTATCTATCACTCTGCGTAGCTGTTCAGTTTGAATTCCCGGAAAACACTCCACCTTCATATCTGTATGTTCTGTTCCAACATTACGCACCATTGAATCGCCCACCACCACGCACTTTGCAGCCTTTTGCTCAGTCGGCACTATGTCCCTCTTCCCAGCTCCAGCCCGTAGTAACTTTTCTTCAAGATTCCTGTTCCTAGCCTTCAGTTCATCAATTTGTCGCAGAGCGTTATGCAATTCTTCCTCCAACATTCGAATCCTTTCAGTCCTACACTTATCACAGCTCCACTTCTCTCTCTCAGCCGCTTGAGCCTTCACATTACCACAACTATAGTGATACCAACGTTCACATAATTCACATTGGATTCCCGACCTTAGATTCCTGCAACAACCAGTACATAAAAGTTTCACAGTGTTACCTCCTTCCACAACAGGACCGGGATTTTGTTCCACTCCACCAATCACTAGTAAAACAGCTAAAACCATTGAACTCAGCATCGTCAATCCCAAGCAATGTCCAGTATCTCGGTTAGCGTCACCACGCGTAGGCACGCCACGCCACGTGCACCTCCCGGCCCAGGTACCCACTCTCGCCCGGTAATCTTCCAGGTAGCAACCCATAGTCTGTCCTTACTCAGGAGCTCACCTCAAACACGTCTGCCCACAACAACCTTCGCAACCCGACTGTGACAACCTTCGCAACCCGACTTCTTCTTCTTCTCTTTACTGCAGTTGTGAGTGATAACACTGAGAGAAGAAAAATACTCATATGTGAAAGTAATTCTTCTGCATGGAGGTTTCAGTCATGAAAAAGCTGCAGAAACATTCAACACACATCATCCAGAGGACAGCCCAATTACCACACCACTGTGGGAACGTTCAAACAGATGGGCTCAGTGTCGGAAACACAAACAGTAGGTCCTCACGACATGTCTCTGGTGATGTGACAACCACTGCAGTGCTTGAAATGTTTGCACGCAACCCACAGAAATGTCGGAAAGCAATCTCAATGCGCAGAGTAAACATCTGAAATAGCTTCAGCAAGATCATTATAGCCATCCAGTTAGAGAAATGTTGCATGAACACAGGAGTGGAAGGCAGAGATCAGTGAATGGCCAGAATAATCCCCTGATCTTACACACTTTGGCTTTTACCTACAGGGCCCTCATAAAGTATGCTGTACAGTCAAGCACCTTAAAAGTGAACTGTCACTGCATGCAGCGAGACCACATCACGTCACATAAAATTCAAGCTATTCTCCTGGACTGGGAAAAACGTCTGTACATTTGTGTCATCATAAACAACAGACATCCTGAGTATATTTTGTAACAGCTGACTCAAAATGACAATATTTCCTATGGTTTCAGATTTATGGGGCACTCAGTTCATTTTCACAGTTCTGGATGGAATAGTGGATAATCCAGTTGCAGACGAAAAAGGCACTATCCAGCTATGGAAGGTAGATGTAAACATACGGAATAACTCACCAACAGCTGATAAGTGGTTCTCCAAATCAAGTTTTTGCCTACTGTTGTCATTTATTATAAAAATATTCTGCATCACAGACTCAAAGGAAAAACCTCAGACCTAAATAGATCCAGATGACAATATATGGGCATTAAGTGGATGTATTGGTGGTTTGTAGTAAGTGAGAAAATATATGTAATGAAGACAGAATTGTAGAAACCAATATAAATGTGAAATGCTTTTAGCCTGAAAACATGAACAGAAATCACTTGAGAGACCTAGGCACAGAAAGGAAGATAATATTAAAATGGATCACACGGAGCTAGGGTTCAAACTGGGTCAGGTTAGAGGCCAGTGACAGGCTCATGTGAACACGGTGAAAACCCGTCTACCTACAATGCATGTAAGCGTTTTTCTGTGTTTTGTGTTATCCTACTTAAGTAGAGACCTATTCTCCGTCCAGGGAGTAATACCAAATACCTAAAAAAAAAAGGCACACTTTCGGAATTACTTTCTATTTGATTCATAACACAGCGCTGTCCGTAACAGATAATGATAAAGAACTACGGGACCTGCAATTCACGCGCTTATTCTGTACTGCAATGTCAGCAAACTATAAAAGACTCCGCAGGCGAATGTAAAGCTCTCGCACCGTGACCCAGCGTGTGACACGTCGCTCATCCGGTGATACTGGGCGAATTCTTTCTGCTCCCTTCAGCTTTAAAAGCGAATTGCTATATACACGAATTAAATTACCATAAGCGTCCAGCATTGGACGGGGTTTCATTCCTAAAACAAACTGAAGTAACGGAACTATTTACGAGTATTATAAAAATCTTATGAATATGTCCCCCTTTGACCAACATCGTGCTATTTACTGTCGTGGCGCCTCACAGGAACCCTTTATGAATTAAAAAGTTGCCATTCGACAACACAACGGTGAGCATAGATCACTTTTACACCATAAAACTGACTACACTTGCCTACCAATGGAACCAGCGGCAGGGAAAACCTGTGAACACGCACGTAATTGTTGTACATGAGTGTTCCATAAAAGTCTACCAAACTTCACGAGATTAATTGGGTTCTTTTGAAGAAAAAATATATATAATCATGGGTTCGATCATCAAACGTTACGGAACTAGGTCTACTGTCCAAAATTAAATGCAAAGAGAATCGCTGATTCAACAAATCCATTTTGTGATAATCTTATCATTGACAACTATTTTCTTTCATTTCATTATATCAGTTACCTAGGCCACTTGCAGCTCTAAATGACCTCCATTATCTACACCAGCCCCGCTTGCTTTACAGCCCGTTTGAGGCCCTGAGGATTCTTCCGAATGCGAGTTGAAGCATCCATGGTTCTCCACAGTTCCTCTCTCGTCTCAGATTCCTCTTCATAAACCAACTGCCTCATATGTCCCCAGAAGGATAAGTCCAAAAGAAGTGAGATCTGGTGAACGGGGAACCCAGGTCTGCAGTCTTCCACGACCAATCCAACGGTATGCAAAACAGCACTTCAGTTGTTCTGTTACTTGTCGACCGAAATGAGCTGGAGCGCCGTCGTGTTGTAACCACAAGACTAACCTGACCTCAAAAGAAACTTCTTTCAAACGAACCAGTAGCTCATTCTCTACGAAATTTACAGGAAATGTAGCAGTTTGCTGTCAAACCCTCAACAACAAACGGTCCAAAGAGTCGTGAATAACCTGGCCAATTTCCAACAATACTGCTAGGTAGCTGATAAGACAAATGGAGGAGACGTCCTCCAGATATGGAGGGTAGCAGCAAATATACTGAATAAGCAGTCACGGACAACAGACAAGGGATGGTCCTCCAAGAAACAGGATAGGAGGGTGTGGACTGATTGATCTGGCTCAGAATACGGACAAGTGGTTGGCTCTCGTGAACACGGTAATGAAACTTCGTTTTCCATAAAACGCGGGAAAACTCTCGACCAGCCGAAGAACTATTAGCTCCTCAAGAGGGACAATACTCCATTGAGTTATTTGTTTGATTAGTCAAAAAGGCTAATTTGCTTAGTCGTCGATTTTCTTCATGTTTCCTCAGTTTTCATCAATAACTCCGTAATATTTGAAAATCGGGTCCACCGTGACAAAATGTTCCTTCAAAATATGGAAATTACCCTCCTGAAGTTTGGCACACGTTTCGTAAGACATTATTATAAGATTACTAAAACACAAAATAAGACAAAAGCAAATAGTATCAGTAGCTGTATACCGAGCCAACACCCAGCACGTAAGGTGTCAAATCAGTGACGTATGAAGTCGTGTTGGGTCAGTGACTCCGTCCTGACACAATGTACGAGCGACACCCCCGCAGACGTGGCAGCCACTAAACAAATCGATCGGCTCTCACCCTGACAACAGTGACAATGTAAACACTCAACATGATAAACGTTACAGAGACCAAGAATTAAAAATAAGGTTATACGTGTTGAAGGTTCTGAATCAGTAATATGTGTCCATGAATTCCGCGTACGTTTTACTTTCAGCTTGCACGCTCATTTTAATACAAACAGATCCAGCTACGCCAGTGACTCTTAATTTCGTTGGGACTGTTACCCCATAAGCTTAACCCATGAACGAAAGATACTCCTCTCCTTGTTTAAATGGCAGTAGACGAAAAATTACGATAAATAATTTTATATTACAACAACCACTGACCCAACATGGTTTTGCCCAGGTGAAATAAATAAATAAATAAATAAATCTGGTGAAAATAAATATAAGGGATAACAATTGCCTAACGCTGAAAAATTTAAACAGACGCGGATAAACGCGAGTGGTTACTTAACCGCCATGGAAGCTGGCAGTATTAGCTACCCAAGCACTGTGTAAATGGTTGATGTCCACAAATGTATGTATTTTAAGCGATGGGTTGGCGTGGGTGGGGGGTTGTCCATAAGCGTCTGCCTTCACGTAACCCTATTTTTATCATATATATATATATATATATATATATATATATGAAGTCTGTGCAACGCGGTTTTGCCCTTATCAATTACCCCAACTCTCGCGTTGAACGAGGGATCACTGCATTCCGTTTTCTCGGATACCGTGTTGAATAAACTACGCACATCGCACTATAAACTTATTATGTATTAGGTTAGTTATTCAGGGTGTGAATACTGACACTGTCTGCTCGACTACCGTAGTGATACGTGTGTGAGGGTTTGTCACGCGGCTCACGCACACATCAAGCCATGACGAAGATCAGTAGCTACATTCCTAGCCTTACTTACAAGGTCGACCGCTATACAGAGCCGGTCTCACAAAGATACGTAGTTGCAAATGGGATTAGAATTTTAAGAGTTGTCAGAGGGACTTGTGCATTCTAAACCAGCTTTTCGCCAAAACATTTGTCAGCTTTCAATAGGTTATATTGTTTCATACCAAGGAACCCTGCAACTAGAACACTGAAGGGATTGCGACGAAACCCGATTCCGGCGTTCGACAATAAGTTTCTGCTCAAGATTCCTTCACATGGCAGTCGAATCGAACTTACATAGATATCGAAAAGCAAGACTGGAAAGGGTAAACTCCGTTATGTATAATACAATTACCAAGGGCGTTCTGTGAAGTTTGTTAAGCACACTCAAAAATCGAAAAGGACTAGATGGAAAATTAACGAAACTCCTCTACGCCGAACTTGTAGTATGTGGGGATTTTATGGGATAGACTTGCCAGATAAATTTCAAGTATTACGCAACCCAGGCTGCATTATGAAACAATATGGATGGAAATGAGAAAAGCCTCCTGTACCGAATTTCAGCAAAATCTGTACAATGTATTTGTGAGACACGTGGAAAAAGTCCATTTATCTATTT
Source organism: Reticulitermes speratus (assembly GCA_021186555.1). NCBI lineage: Eukaryota > Metazoa > Arthropoda > Insecta > Blattodea > Rhinotermitidae > Reticulitermes > Reticulitermes speratus. The sequence continues at coordinate 25,500,554 of JAJKFL010000004.1, forward strand.
GCTGGGAAAACATTTATATTAGCGATAAAGTATGCAAAATTGAATGTATCATACTTAATTTGAAATATGTTACAAGGACATTCACACAGGGAACATCCCATACAATACAGTCGATGAATGATGACTGACGAATACTAGGAACTGCGGATCAACATTCAGTTACAATCAATAGGTCCATTATGTGTAACACAGACTGCACAGAATAACCAGTCTGTTCTCCAGGCATTAACAAACAAGCTGTCACGTAACAATTCTGGCGCGATCATTTCCTTCCGTTTAATTATCTCTAACAATGCAAGAGTTACAGGAAAATTTGTACTGAATATAAAGTGAGTTTCGTCTTTCTCTACAACTTCTGTTGCCACCCAGACAAATATCTGGTGAGTTATGCTCGAAACGCGCGCAGATGAGCACGTCAGTCTTGTGGAAGGTGCTCTTTATCGTTTTACGTTTTAACAAAAACTGCAGACAAATTTTAGTATAGAACTCCCAGTACAATCTTCCATGAAAATGTGTTCAGCGGTTCTCCAGTTATTATATGCGGACAGACATACATGGCAAAGCTAATACGCGCAGTTTAGCTTACTTTCGCTGATTAAAATAGAAAAAAAAAGCAAGCTTGTGACCATCTCAATTTCTGAGCCGGCTGACAAATTTTCACAAAACTTGCTATGGCCTTTATGTAATTAGAGGCCACCCAAGGACGTGTATTTAACTTCCTCCAGTCAGTAACTATAACATGGTGGACGCGCGGACTGTCAAAGCCAGAGAGACACTAACGACACACGCTTCAAGGTTCTGAAAAGCACAACAAGAGACCTTGGAAACCTTGATTTCAGGCTTCCGCCGCGATGTTGATTAAATCTGTGGTCTTCTGGGTTATTACACGGCGTCGTGTAATAATCCAGAAGACCACAGATTTCATTAGACCTTGGAAAGGTCAACAATTACGAACTTGGAGACAATTTATAACTTTGAGGTTATGTTCGACAACTATAATGCATAGGAGATACGTACTTCAGTAGTATGACCTTCAAAGAATAAAATAAACAGCAATAATAATAATAATATCTTAGAAAGCTATGCATAGGAAACAGGCTTCATAAACTTCCCGCTGCAGTTTACAATAGTATCTGTAAGCTTGCTTACACATGTGTTAAAGAACGGAGTTTTAAATAGAAGTTGCGTAAACCTTAAGGTATGGAATTTCGCAATAAATACATAACAATTTCATGTATAAAATATACATTAATATATACACATCCCATTTGTTATTACGCATGACGAACATACTCTCCGACTCGCAGGTCTTCTTCAAGCGGCGCAAGTCAAATCTGCAGACTCGGAATTCCTTTCTTGGTACACACCAATCATTATAATCACTCTTGTTCTTCCGAGTTTCATTTCCTTAATTATCGTTGTTTCTTCTCATATTCCTGTACGCATGGATTAATGTGCATATTCAGTCACTTCGTTATTTTTTGTACAAAAAAAAAAAGCCAGCAAAGGTGCAACGTCTGTTCTCTTTCTACTTCACACTTGACGTTTGGAAGATTCGAAATGAGTGGAAACGTATAAACTGTTGTTCTAGGGCAGTAAAATTACAACTGTAAGGGATTTTCTATTTGGTGAGTGCGTGACTAACTTATAAAGCTATGCGTGTACTGATTTACAGTCATGAATTCCACTTTGAAGTACCTCAAAGGAATGACGGATAGAGGGATGGACCAACACTTCTGTGCCCTTCACAGTTTTTTAACCAATTTTGTTAAACTGAGTTCTAACAACAACAATAACAGGAGCAATAATAATATCAATAACAATAACGTAGCAGCTATACAAACTTTATTGAGGTGGACCTATCATTCCAGACGAAATTACTAATGCCTTATAAACCACACACAGTAGATCAATAGTGGTAGCCCGTAAGGACCAAATATGGCGAAGATATTACACTAAAATCAACGAGACGATTATTTTAAAAGCAAAACAAACATGAAAACTGGACTAAATAACCTGCGAAATCATAATGTTGACTTCAAATTAAGAAATGGGAGCACCAGAAGCTGGAATGGTAGATGCGTTTTCACCAACACAAAGACAATGTGACTGATAAACGCTACATTACAGGTAGAATTTTCCCCGAATAAATTCTAAGACACTGTATCTGCAACCTACTTTGCACCATGCGCCACCGATCGCATACAGCGTTCTCCGAGTTGCAGATGTAAGTAGGATATAGTCTCCACATACAGAGCAGTTGCAAATAACTGAACAAGCAGTTGCGGACAGCCTACATAGGAAGGTCCTACAGCCAATGCGTTGGGCGAGAGGCTAAGAACCCCTCAGCGTAAAATTTTCTGTACAGTGAAATTGTCATATAAAATTCGTATAAAATATTGATGAAGTAACGTCTTAGTAACGGGTTCTTAGAGCAGAGAAACGGTATCAGACCGAGGAAGTGACAGCACAATTATACGACACAAGTTACGGAAACAGGCTGTGAGTATGGGACGCTGATGGAAAGTGCTTAAAATCGAGCAGAATGGCTTAAGTAAGGGAATGCACAAATCCCCGGCCCCAGGTCGCCGTGGCGACCAAATTTTATATGGTGGCGCCTAATATTTATGGGTCCTTAGTATGGAACTTGCTTCATTATCACCCTTATGGTGCCTTAAATTTTGAGGCACCTACTAGAATTTCAGAAAATTTGTGCATACTTGCTTTAGTATCAGCGAACTTGCCCCCTGGGTTCCGCTACTGGAGTGTCAGTCAAAGCCATATCTTGTAGCACACAGTTGGAAAATGTGAACTTCATACTGGTAATGTTAAAAAAACTTCCCATAATTATTATTATACTGACATGACTGTGTAATTCTAAATGAAAGTAATAATACATTACTCAAAGATGATCAACATACTGAACAACACCAAAGCGTTACACAGAATACCACCCAATTTGTGTTTCGCTCCAAAAGTGTCTGGCCCTTTACTTCTTTCTTCCCTGTCTTATATTTACTAACACTACAGCCAAGGCAGTTACAGCGCATGTCACTGCACATTTTTTGTACGGAACATGTCACTATTTTATGCGCCCTTTTTAACATATTGACTTTATGTCATCATTTTGCATTTCGTCCTCATGTCCAGGAACACTCAAGTTACTGGATGTTCGATCAACTACCCACAGCCCAGCTCATCAGCTATAGGCACAAGAGCCTTGCGCAGCAACTTGCAGGCAATTCCGTCACTTTGATCGATATAATAGTGTCGACAAGTGAGCTGTTCACTATACTGAATCGTAAGCCTTGTCAAAACCACTTCTGCAAAATATATGAAACCAATAATGATTTCGTAAATTCCTCTTGGGATAAGACAGTGGAGAACACATTATTACTATTTTAAGTAATGGGTCACAGCGTCTTAGGGTTTGAAAACACATAAAAATATTCTTTGCCCTACTCTGACGGCACGTTAGTACGAAATACACATACCTGGCTGCAAAAGCTCCTTAAGCATTAAACAAATTATACAAAGAAAGTCTGTAATCTTGAAATAAAATACTGCCATAAATGTGTAATGCAGTGAAAATAATACAAAAAGAACTGCATCGTATCGAGAATAGAATATTCAAGATAAGTTCAGACAGCATGGTTCATTTTGAGAAATTTGAAAATGTTACCACCACTCACATCAGCCAGCCGTTGTGATGTGCATGTTACAGTGCCCATTAGTCACCAGCACAACTCACAGCCTCTCAGAGGATCTGAAACAGAATAAACACGTCTAGTCATACATTAATACTCATCCGCTATTCAGAATCAACCTGTATTTAACACAAGTTACGACCGCAGTATGAATAAGCTTCATAAGTTTATTTCTGGGATTGATACACGATTCCGTATAAGGTCACGTTAAGAAACCGTAACAGTTTCGCGAGCGAACATACCGAAACGTCTGTACAGTTTACTCCTGCTTAACGTTTCATTGTTTCAAATTTAATTTCGTGTTTGTTGCCAGTTTGTGAGCCTTCATCTAGTCAATGTTATCACTCCGCTAATCATAACTATTCTACGCATGACATTTTAGGATTATGTTACATGGGGCGAAACCCTTGTAAAGGCCTATCACACTAGCAGAAGTACCCGTTCTTCGGCCGGGATATCGTTGCTTTACTTAAAAAAAGTATCACAATTTGCGAGTATAGTACTAGAAATTGGAGGTACGACACCCAAACATTGCACTCAATTTTAAATAATATCTGGTCATCATATGTTCGGTCTCATAAAACGATTCAACATTTCCTATTTTTGGCACTGTGACTACAATGAATAATCTACTATCATGCGTTTAAATACGACACCAGAACAATCGACCAAAGCAATCTGCACCTTAATCCGTAACAGAAGGCGTAACAATCAGCTAATTCATACGGCCACGCAAATAAAAAAGATCGATATTGTATATCGATGAATATTACAGAAAAAAAATGCGATTTCTCAAGAAATACATATACCAAACTGTCACCCTTAAATCACAATGAAATTCATCAACAAGGGAAATTTTATAGTATGTAGCAAATTTCCTGTATGTATATTGCACCCACAAATTTCCTGCTGTACTGACGCAGATATCAGCGACCTAATCCCAACCATACGGATTTATTTTTCATAACAATATTAACAAAATAAAGATCAGAAGGTGCAGTATACGCGTACTTAAATGAAAGGGTTTGTCATCACAACAGAAAGGCTTAAAGATCAGAAGAAACTGAAGTGCACACTTTGATTAAAGGAGAAGCTTTTTTATCGCAGTTTTTACGCATGAAGATCAGAAGAAACCGAAGTTTACATTTCCCGATTAAAAAATGGCAACAAGAATTCCAACCGCATTCAGAGACTATAAAGTTGTCCTGCATTAACTTCAAAGCATCGTCTACCATACAAACAGGAAACATTACATAGTAAATTTATTAATAACTCTTGGTATTTTGTATATTGCCCGCAGTAGAAGGACACAACATTTTATACAAGATAAACAAAACGAAAATGATACAACATATGAACCCGGAGAGTTTATTTCTTTACATTTCGGTCATCCTGTTTCCCTCTCACAACCCCGCCACGAACCGGAAAACATTAGTTTATGTGAAAGCCTGGAAAGACAGTAAATCCACGTTGAAAAAAAAAAAGTTACAGCTTCCGTGCAGAAGAAATGAGAAATCACGATAAAAAGGGCGAAAACCGAGTGCACTACATATTCTAAAGCAGACAGATAACAGCAGGGCTACAATTATAAAAGAGAATAAGACATGGCTGTCGTGTCTTCCATGTTTTTTCTCCCTGCACTGTCCTAAAATGTGAACGTTTTCCTTCTGGTTCCAGAATACGTTACATATTACTGTACACAGATATCTTATGACAAAGCCTTATGAAACACGGTCATCAAAGTGGGACTCATCTCACTTGGAATGTATTTCATTCTAGACAATGGCTCACGGAGAAAACGTAACTCAGATAAGCAGGCCTACTCGTATCTATAAAAAAGGTAAAGCAATCCCATTACAGGCCCTTAGGGTTCCAGGAGGTTGAGGCTCCCAGATTTCTAGATAATCGGCACATGAAGGTGGTAAGGTTGTCAGCCCTACGCACCGGCCGCCTCTACCCCCAGGAAATATTCCTGGTACTCATTTCTGTTAGAGGCTGAGTCGACCCCAGGACCACAGTGCGGCCGAAAAGATTATGTCAATAAAAAATTGTAATGACACCATCGGGAATCGAACCCGCGACCTTCCGGCTTGTAGCGCAGTGCCTCAACCAACTGCGCCACCGCGTACCCCCACTCGTATCTATAGGGCTCTGAAGTAAACTGCTTCCTTGTCGAAGTACTACAGGCCTACGTCATGAACGCTGATGCCATGTAATTTAGAACCATTTAGCAAAATTACTTCACAGTTTTACTGGATATCAGAAGTTAAAAACTTTTAAGAGTAGTTTTTTTTTATTTTATTTGACTCCACTTTCCTGAAAATTGCTTCTATCAGTAAGGAGAGGCTAGTAGACACCATAAATTAACGACACAACTTTCTGACCAACTTCTATGCACATTTTTCACTAAAGTTGATTCCATCCACTGGGAAGTTGACCTTATATCTCAGAGCTTCTCACATCGCAAAACAATAATAAAGGTTCATTACCTTTCGAAGGCCAGTTATTACTCGAAATTACAACACTCTACATTAAGGGGCGCTAGTATCGATCCCACATCGTACGTTCACGCGGCTAATGTCTTGCTACTGTTATTGACGGTATAGGATTAAAAAGTAAACTGCACGTACGGAATGGCTTCCACTGGCACGATATTGCTGTTCGACTTACATTTCTAACTCTAACATACAGAAACGTTTCGTGTATATTTTTAGAACTCCAAAGAAAGAAACACCCGTACAATACACCACCCAAAGCAAAGCTCCATAAAAATAAACTCAATTCATTAGCCGGTCGCTCAGAGGCTCGCTGTATGATTCACATAAATGTTTACACTCACCACCAAGCTCCTTTAACTCGCCCGCTGGTCACACGTATGGAGCTCTGGCCAGCTCACTGTATGTTCCACACAAATGTTTACACTCACCACCAAGCTCCTTTAACTCGCCCGCTGGTCACACGTATGGAGCTCTGGCCAGCACACTGTATGTTCCACACAAATGTTTACACTCACCACCAAGCTCCTTTAACTCGCCCGCTGGTCACACGTATGGAGCTCTGGCCAGCACACTGTATGTTCCACACAAATGTTTACACTCACCACCAAGCTCCTTTAACTCGCCCGCTGGTCACACGTATGGAGCTCTGGCCAGCCCACTGTATGTTCCACACAAATGTTTACACTCACCACCAAGCTCCTTTAACTCGCCCGCTGGTCACACTTATGGAGCTCTGGCCAGCACACTGTATGTTCCACACAAATGTTTACACTCACCACCAAGCTCCTTTAACTCGCCCGCTGGTCACACTTATGGAGCTCTGGCCAGAACAAACTAATTTCGATGAATTTTCAGAACTTGTCAAATATTTACACTGCACAATCAATGTAATTTCTATTTCATATTTAAACTTGGCAAATTCTGTTCCAGAAAAGACGCACGTTATAAAGACACTACTTACGAATTCGTTTATTTTATTTCACACACACATTAATGCGCGCATTCCACATTCACACGCAGTTTCTTTTTTTTTAAAAAAAGTGCCGTTATACAGCATATTATTAATGTTACATTAACCACAGCACATGGAACGTTCTGCATACGATCTATAGCACAACTACTGAATTAATGTGATGGCGTGTCGATTGGTCCTCGTACATGTAAAGAACTTCGCCCATAACACTGTGAATTTGCGTGTGCCGTACTTTTAATTGGATCTGGCAGTGATACAAAACATATCAAATTGTAAGGAAAGCTTATAAACAAGTCACATGTGTGAAATGAATTTCAAAAACACCAACACCTCACCAAATATTACTAAAATGCCAAAATTAAGGCAAGATGGGGAAGATACGCAAATGCATGGTATAGATAAGAAATTCACACAAAATTCTAGTCAGAAAACCTGAATAGAAGAGTCCACCTGGGAGACACGGGCGTATATAAGGTGAAGAAAGCCGAGGAGACGGACGGATAATGGTTAGTAAGATGAAACTTGAGGAGGCAGATTGTGAAGATGTCAAGGGGATGAAACTGGATCAGGATCCTATACACTGCCATGACCTCACAAGTGATAAAACACTGGGTTTTGGCACCTCAGATTAAGTAGACCCTACATAGTTTCCTATAGACAACATTTTGGCAGAAGAATTGAAACGTGGACAAGTTTTTCTCTTACCGACATATTACCTTACTGTATAAATTATTTTCCTTCATTTCTTCATAATTTTACTAAGTACTGCATGTCTTTAGACGAAACAAGGGAAGTGATTTCACCAGACTGTGTGTAGTTGACAAGAGCTGAGCATTGCCCTCCAACCATACAAGAGTACGCATCTAATATTTGTTTTCCAATGGCTCAACAGCCCCTAGTAGGTCAGGGCCTCCTCTTTTATTGAGGCTTCACGATCACACTCAAGACACAGGACTCCTCTGGACGAGTGGTCAGCCCGACACAGAGACCTCTACCTGACAGCACACAACACTCAAAAGAGACAAGACATCCATGCCCCCGGCGGGATTCGAACCCACAATCCCAGCAAGCGAACGGCCGCAGACATACGCCTTAGACCGCGCGGCCACTTGGATCGGCACGCATCCAATATACCAAGTAATGTATTCGGAGCAGAGGCCTTTGTGGCAAGACACAGAAGCAAGAAATGGAAGCCATAAATATTTACGAAGACCCAAGGTTCACAATTAGAAACACCAGTAGATAGCTGCATCGCCATCACGGCTCAAAATGCGAAAAATAAACTTACGTCCAGGATAAAAATTAAAGAGTCATTAAGAAAAGCTAACGAAACAAACTAAAGCGACGGAAATGGTGTCGCCACTCAAACTGAAGTGTAAATACTGACTGTAAGAGGCCCTGAAATGATTATTCATTCGATCGGTTCACAAACTCTGACAGGGGCAAATAAGTCATAACATAATACAAAAGTACTATAATACACTTCTTCTGTTATACGAATGCTATTTTGTAACACTTTAAAATTGCTTTCTAAGGCCATAATGGTCTTCCTTGAACACGGCATACTATTTACTCCAGTAATGTAATAAATCTCGTCTTAAAAAAAAAACAAATGCTTTTAACGCTTTCACAGAATAGCACTTCTAAGCCACTTAAAACCAGTTAAACGCTTACAAAATCCATTTCTTTAACATTACCCTCCCATCTATGCCAAGGTCTCCCAACTGGTCTCTTTAATAGGTTTTAAATCACAATTTAATATAACAAATTAGATCAGCCGTTTCATGTGACGCTGCGTAGCAATCTACTTAGGAAAAACCGAATTAAGTTTTAACACTTGTGAATTTTTCTAGAGGAAAAAAAACAGATTCGTGTGCTGTATGTAATCTTTTTTCAAGACAAATATTCAAAATTCTCGTTTAAAAATATATGCAAATTAATTGTTTCGTGATCATCTCAGTAAGATATAGCCGTGATGTATTTATAAAGGAAATGTGGATTCTTCATTCAGGAAAAGAATCTGTATGACACGCACACTTTGTTCTCACTCGTTGTGTGTGTACCAGAGCGTAATACGAATGACGCGAAAGACTGGAACTGGCTTTATAAAGCTACACTGCACGTGAACTGTCAAGACACTGATACCCTAATCCAATTAAACTTCTAAAGGCCCGTGGTAACTATATGTACCACCTGATGCCACACTAAGAAACCTACACTTTGACCACAGCATACTAATGTGTTTCGCATCGATTCTCACAATAAACAGCAATTCTTTCCCTAAACGGCATTAAACAATTGGTCTTTCTAATGGAGATAAACTGTTTTGTGTGAGGTAGGAGCCGAAGTTCTATACAGAGTGTATCTAAAATCTAACACGTAATAACAAAGAAAAAAACCCATATAAACATACGGCCGGAAATGAGTAGTTTTTGAGTTTAATACAAAGATTAAATTCAACAATAAATACGTGAACTATGTAATACTTTATTACAACTGAAATAAGACATTTATGATACACGTTTACATTTAATAACTGTTGAATTATCATCGCTTATCAAGTCACTAGTCACAACAAATGCCCAAAATGTCCTCAACCTGAATCAATGCACGCAAGATCACGTCTGATCATGGACTGTCGCACACTTTCCAAGGTTCCGGGGCGATTGTGAATGGTTTGACAGGCACCAAAAATGCGTTGGTGAAGTGTCTCTTCATTTTCACATGGAGCTGAATAAACTAGGGATTTTAAATGTCCCAAAGATAAAACCCTAAAGGCTTGAGGTCCACACGTTGTTGGGCTGTACCTCGAAAACTAAGTGTTGGCGGACATATGCTGACATGAACTTTTTTTCCTTGCTTTGATGTGGAGAACTCACTCCAAAAATTTGTACAAACCCTTTAGATACACCTGTACATAATTTAGATAAACATCAGTATTCTTGCTATGTTGATCCCAGTGGCCGTGCGGTCTAAGGCGTGGGTCTGCGGCCGCTCGCTTACTAGGATTGTGGGTTCGAATCCCACCGGGGGCATGGATGTTTGTCTCATGCGAGTGTTGTGTGTTGTCAGGTAGAGGTCTCCGCGACAAGCTGGTCCCTCGTCCAGAGTCCTACCGAATGTGGCGTGTCTAAAAAGTGTGATCGTGAAGCCTTGAAAAAATGAGGCGGCCTAGGCCCCCAAGGGGTTGTCCAGCCATTGGCAAAATAAAAATCTTGCTATGTTAATATTAATTACTCTGCAACAGTGACTAAGTAACGATGGAAAATATTCCTTCTGACACCGTACTCCAGTTTCGACAACGCATCATCTGATAATGCCATGAAGAAAGGACATAGCACTTAATCCAGCTGTGAACGCGACGGTCCCACAGTGTAGCGATTAACACTCCTTTGTCACATTTAGGTGGTGCCGTTGTCCAGTTCCACCCAAGAGACAGGTTACCGCTAATCCCTCGTCATTTCCCTTAAGTCATTCTGGAAACTCCCAAGATAAGTTAAAATCGCCTCGTTTTACATCTCAGTTCGTCTTGCCATAAGATGCTGTTGCAGAAGCATTATCAACACAACAAATTTTAAGCATCAAAAACACAAGCACTGCTTGCTCCACGGGCAACGTTTGTGCAGAGACGGACAAAAGATCTAAAGACAGAACATTATTGAGACAAAATAAAAACAGCGTAACATCCCCGAAAACCTGAATGCTCAGCAATACTTCTGTGACAACCTCAAATTTCGCAAGGAAGGGCAACGTGCAGACAAGAATCAACCTACAGTCCTGCTGAGTGTACTAAGAATATATCTATGTCTTCAAAAACAATCTAAATAATAACTGTAATGTAAAAAAACTGTCTCCATTAATCTTCCAAAAGTCGGTGATGCGTGTTAAACACATTGGCACACATTACGTGGAAGATTTACAATTTTGCATCCCTTGACAATCAGACGGCCTGCAACCCCATCACGAAGGAGAATGGGGCAAAATTAAAGTAAAAATAGCTCAGTCAGCATAGTGTGTATAATATAGCCTGGACCGCAAAGGAAACATGCTTCGATTTCCAACACGGGCAAAGATTTTTCTCCTCTCCATAGCAACAAGCCCAGCTCTGGCGCCCACCTAAACTTCTCACCCAGTGGTCTTCAAATTCTTAATATATGTGGAAAAGTTGATTATTTCTGAATTTTCGTCGAACTCCTGTAAAATAAATGTGTTGTTTGGGTTCAAAATCAGATATTACTTCTTACACCATAAAACATTTAAAATAAAAAAAAATTTACGGGCGTTTATGAAAAACAAAATTTAATTACTAGTGATTTGCACTGAAAATAAACCCAATGCCGATTATGCAAAAAAAGATGGAGAGGTAAATAAGAACTGCAGTTCGAAATAATCAAAATTGTATTTACCAGTTTCATTATAAACGAAATGTTCTTGAGTAATCCCTGAAAGTCGCCTGCGGAACCCCAGGGTGTCGCAGAAGGCAGTTTGAGTACCACTTTCCTAACCAACGGGAATCGCAGGCTTCCTTCCCGGGGATAAAGCGACTGAGGCGTAAAGCTGACCACTCACTTCCAACTACTGCGGAAATTAAGAATGCGCGTGGAGGGGCTATATCTCCAATCCCCATGTCACCATGGCACCGTATTTAATTAAGAACAACTTTATATTTTACAAATTACTGTTCGTCAGAAGAAATAATTCATTTCGCATTTTCACATGTAACCCAACACACCTTTAGACATCCCACCAATATGCTGTCCCATACTTCCTAGAGAAAGGTTTACCTTTTTACAACACGTAACCGAACTCAATTTGCAATGACTGATGCTATAAAAACATCGAAATGCTTCTTAAGAGAACACAATACATTGCTTCAAAATGGAAATATTTTAGCCAATATGTGCATGGATTATATCGATTTTTAAATGTAGGGCTTATACTCAACCCCCCGCCCAACAGCCAAGCAAAGTCGACAACACGATTATGACAGAGGAAAAAAATATTATCATGAAATATACCATATGTGTTGTGAAATAACAGCAGTGTCTTACATCAGCCGTAATGATTTACGACAGATCAGGTTTATTTGTTCTCCCTAACGTAAGGCGCACTACGGCAACATTCTGTACCCACTACCTCCAAACACGTCAGTGCTTCAGCAGCTCAACTAGTCAAGAAATAATTGTGTTCTTTAGGGTTTCTGCATCGTGTAGTGGTTAAATGTTCCGGCGCTTCGGAGGAACGTAATGCCTCCATTTTCAGTGTGACTGGATTGGTTTGAGTGGACGTTGAAATGATGAAGAGGCAGATTTTCTGTCTGTTATATTGGACGATTTGAGGCACTTTGGCCAATCACAATAACTACTTCATATAATCCTATATAACCAACAGACATTTTCCCCTTTATCACTTCTGCATCTACCCAAACCTATTCAGTCACTCTGAAGATTAATGCAGTATATTCCTTCAAGACGTAGACCATTTAACCACTACACGGTGCAGAAACCAAAAAGACCATCACCTGATCAACAAAAGCTCTGAAAAAATAAAACTTAACACAGTCAAGGAAAACACCGCTTTCTAAATGTTACGTACCCCATTCACAAACGCCTGTCAATGGACCCCACCTAAACCACACCTTCACACTTCATTAGCCTACATTTAGTATTTTTAATATTACCCTCCTCTATACGTCATTATCTCCTAAGTGGTCTATTCCTTGTAGATTTCGACCAAAATTCGGTATGCACTTCTCGTCCTTGTCATGAACGCCCTGCCCAACTGATAAATCTTAGTAAAGATTGGTAACATTATTTACAGGCGTCAAAAAGTTACGGATTACGCAAGGGTTTTCAGTGTTGTCTCAAGCCACTTTCGAAGGTTCAGCAAACTAAGAGAACCGTGGCCTTGCAGCACAAAGCCCATACAGTTGGAAGACACCCCTCATCCAGTGACCAGCACACAACTGTACGCCTCGATCGTTTCGATTATACTTTACGCCATACAGTACTGTCGTAGAAGATGCCGTACCAGCACGGCGAACGTGATTTGCACAACAGCTCCAACAATAATTCGCAGTGGACAGTGATTTTTATAGCAAAGATGGTTCTTGACAGCACAGAAGGCGGAAAACAGATGTCAAGCACAGACAAGTGAAAAACATCAACACTGTTCTGTGCTATGAACTAACTTCGGGAAGGAACTAAAAAAGCACAGTTGTCATATATTTTTCTTATAGTAGCAAACGTGATCGTTCTTTGTCCTGGGATTTTTAAAGAATAAGCTGTACTTACATGTGTTATTTAAAGGCGCTGTCAGTTTCCACGGTTACAAAGCGTCAGTGATAGATGACTGAATGAGTATGACGCATTGGTGGACTAATACTACGGGGGAAAACCGAAACACTCGAAAGAAAACCTGTCCCAATGCCACTCTGTCCACCACAAATTCCACATGGACTGGCTTGGAACTGAACCCAAGCCTCGGCAGGGAGAGGCCGGCGACTAATCGCCTGAGCCACAGCCCGGACCCTGCACTCACATGATGTAACTGTCATGACAAGTCTTATTAAAATGCTTACGTTAACCATCGTTGCAAGTAACGGTAATTAATGCAGATAGATGACTATATGCATTACAGCAAAATCGGTTATGGTTGCCAACAGCCGGGGAAAAAACGGAAGAGACTGATGGAGTGTACATTTTATATGGCTCAGCTATAACAATACTAACACAGCAGAACGTATCTGCATGCATGTCGATACACTTGAATTGCAACACTAACTTTCATCCTTGTGACATTCAGCTACAAGAACAAAGGAAGAAGCAGGGTGAACCAAAGTCTTACTTGTTTGGGTCCTTTTGTAGCGCTTCTCAGGTTTGCTGTGAAGTCCAATGAAAAGGTGTTCCATAAAGAAATTTAGCTTTTACAGTACATATATTTGCTGTCAAATTCGATCTTCTCCTTAAATGCATTTAAAACCAGAGTATTCTTTCTTACACCTCATATTCTTTGCTCGATACACTTATAAAAGTGAAGTGCTATTTTTCCCCCCAGTGCCGAAAGGACTTTTCTGGCGTTGAAGCTTCTTTCTTCGCTTTCTGCTTTTCCATATCCCATGCATATGCACCATACACTGCGCTTCCAGGCGTCTCTTTGCAAAATTATAACACACACATAGCTAAAGAAAGAGCCTTCGAAAACGTGACAGAGTTAACATATCTGGGAACGACAACAGCGCATTAAAATCACATTCACGAAGGAAATAAAAGCAGACTAAATTCGGGGATAGGTTACTATGATGTACTCTAGAATTATTTTTCTTCCCGTCTCCTATCTGAAAAAGTTTAAAATATTCGCAACCTTTAGCTACTGCTTTATATGGGTGTTGGTCTCTCGCCTTAAGTGGGAAACATGGAATGACAATAAGGGAGTTTGAGCACAGGTTCCTGTGGAGAATGTCTTGGACCTAAGAAACAAAAGGAAGTGAAAGGATGAAGAAAATTGCACAACTAGCTTTAACCGGGATAAGCAGTAGGGAAAAGATGAGAAATACGTATAAAATGTTGGTTGAAAAATCAAAACGGAAGGGCTCACTAGAGAAACCTGTGCGTACATGTGATGATACTGAGATGGCACGTAAGGAAAGAGGACGTCAGGGTTCATTCTTCTGACTGCAAAAAAGAGCAGTGTCGGAAAATTGTAAACATGCTAATGAACAATAGGGTTACATACACACAGGCGAGGAATTTCTTGACTACATGAGAGACTACTAACTTCTCAACAACTACCTTGCTCCATGGAGTTCAAGATTTAGTTAGTACGACTTTGCTCTAAGGTTGTACGGAAACTAATCAACTACGATAACTCAAAAGTCGTCACTTACTTATAGAATGCATAATCAATCACAACTGTGTACAAGTTTCTTGTTTACCCTATCCATGCTACATGCACACACCATCGTATCTTCGTTGAATGAAATATATAACTTTAGAAAAAGGATATAAGAAATATAATCATACCATACTACATCAATGAAATGTGTAAATATGTAATTGTATCTCTTACTGTATTAGCAAATGCTCATATATGAACTCCACAATATATTTCACTACGCTTCTGTTCATAATTGACAAAGATTTTAAATTATACCAGACGGTTTATAATGTAAATTGCAGCTGAATCACACAAGATGCAAACACTGTTCAAAACTTCGCATGCGTTAAAAGGCATTTAGGATTGTAATAAAGACAAAGGGGCCCATATACTGACAGTTCCACTTTTGTAAAAGACTTGCACAAACTCGCACAAATTAGACATGCATAAAACCCGCAAGGAAATTGGTTATACTTGTCGACTGAATGAAATCATTAGGCTACTAACCACTACGGCTGCCGCAGTGTCAAAGATTTCGTCTACTATGCGTGACGTCTATGAGGAGACTCATCTACTTCATGTCCAAATTCGTACCTACTTATTCATGGCATTCTTCTTGGACTGCTTGACCCTTGAATCTGAGACCGATAGGTTGTCCCGAAACGTCGGTAACTACCAATCTACGATGCGTTAACATCCCAGGAAAACGAAGATCTCTTTTAGTCTACTATTATATAATCAACTCAGTTTCAACTACATGCAACACAGCCCTTCTTCAACAGCTGACAGTTACTCAACTCAACAATAAATTACCTGCCTTTTAGGGAATTCACGGACTTACTGCCGTTTTCACAAAGGCCGGTCGTTGATCGTCTCCCGAGTCACTTCAATTCGCGTCACACGATCTAACTCAACAGTATCCTCTCATTGACGTCCAGATCTCTCGTACTTTCAGGTTTTCCAGCTGAAACCTGTATGCATTTCTCAACTCCCCTATGCATGCTACATGTTTTTCCATCTCACCATTTTTGTCTTCATCGCCCTAATAACATATAGGGAACAGTACAAACCACAAGTCCCCTAGTTACGTAATCTTCTACATCGTCCAGCTACTCCCCTCCCTTTGTTTCAAACAGTCTTTCAACTTTCTTATTCATTTCCGTTGCCCTGATCAATAAATTTATAAGTTTTAGTAATGGAAATGCCACACAACATTTCAAACCCCAGCACCTTTAATATTGAACTTAACAAAGACTACTTTTTTATATTCTGATCAAATTATTTTAATTTAAAACAATAATTTAATACTAAGTGTAAAGGTAAAGGTCTCCCTAGAACAGGCCATGAAGGCCCAGAGGGGGATTAGAAGTATAGTTCTACTCTTTCTTTAACCCTGGCACTAGATGAGGGTGGGTGGTCAACTCCACGCCCCGGCCGCTTTATCCCCAGAAAGAGACCCGGTACCTATTTTATAGGAGGCTGGGTGGGCCCCAGGGCCGGTCTGGACGGCTGCGGAAAATCTCGCCCCCGCCGGGATTCGATCCCCGGACCGTGCAGCCCGTAGCGAGTCGCTACACCGACTACGCTAATAGTAAGTGTAGCTAATATAATGTAATGCATAGTTTTCTGTATTTAATTGTAAGCCCTGAAGATGGCTTCAAGTGAAGTCGAAACATGAAGGGATTGAAAAGTCAATGTTTATTTATCAATATTCTTCTCAGATGCATTAAACGAAATAAAACTTATACAACTTAATCTTCCTATGTCATTTCTTATGGTGAAAGACGGCGTTTTACAGCCGCTTAAAGCAATATTACCTTATTTTTCAATAACTACATGCACTGAATTACAATGATTCAGAAATTCATGTCGAATTTAGGACCGATCAGGTACTTGAGCTACATGAAGATAACGTCAATTAAACAGTAAGACACGTTACGCCCATACGCCAGTATTGCTCCGACTTAAATACGAACTACACAAACATACGCAAGTTTAAACGTACGTGCTACTTTGACTAGTATTCTGTGTCGCCAGCACTGACACAGCACCAAGCAGGCTCTATTCAAACATAACAAAACAGGTGAAACAACAAAGAACCAGGGGACACTCAAGAGCCTACCTCCCCAGTGACTCGCTCCGTCTCAACACGGATTATCTTATACCTCGTGCGCTCCACTTCTGTACGTCACTAGGTTCTTACGTCCAGATGTGATGGCCACAGGAAACATGAGGTATGCAGAACCTTCCTTTCCTAACATGTAACAGGCATGGAATGACCTCGAGATCAAAGGCACACGCGATTCTATACCTCTCTGACACTGGAATGGCGGGTTCAAATTCCGCTTGGGGCATGTATGAATAATTCAACGCAACATAGCACTGCTTTAGAAGTTATTTGTCTCTTTGCTAGTGGAAGAAACTCCCCGCCTTCTATACAACCAAAAGGTTCATTAACGTGCACACAACAAATCGCCACTGGACCCTGCCTAGTGCCAGATAAATCCAGTGCAAATCCTCAAAATCTATTTCTTTAAAGTAAAGTAAAGATCACCCTAGAACAGGCCATGAAGGCCCAGAGGGGGAGTAAAAGTATAGCTCTACTCTTTCTTTAACCTCGGCGCTAGATGGGGGTGGGTGGTCAACGCCACGCCCCGGCCGCTTTACCCCCGAGAATGACCCGGTACCCATTTGTAAAGGAGGTTGGGTAGGCCCCAGGGACGGTCTCGCCCCCGCTGGGATTCGATCCCCGGACCGTCCAGCTCGTAGCGAGTCGCTATACCGACTGAGCTATCCCGGCCCACCCTATATCTTTAAAACATACTTGAATATCATCCATCTGAGCCTAATATTCCAGGCGGTCTCTTCCATTTATGTCTTCCGATCAAAATAATGTTTGCCTATTTCATCTGGCCCACTTCGATCACCCTCATAATGTTTGGCGAAGACTACAAACTACGAAATTCATTACACAATGTTCTTCATCCTCCATCTATTCAGTTCAGCGATCATGCAACGGTTACCTCTCATTCACTCTCGATATAAACAAAGGGACGAGAAAACATGGTGGACAGCATGAAAGGTCATGCACTTAATAATGGGCTATGTCCACCTGCAACTGTACTTTCACTCGCGGCAACCGAGACCTATTTCACGGTGTTTTACCATTAGCACAATCCGTCTGAAAATGTTCCTCGACCAATAAACAAAGACGACCGTAATCGTCCTCATAAAAAAAACGCTAAAGCTGGAATTGTAGTTCACTACCCCTTCGAAATCTAGTGGTTATTTTATGTACCAACAGGTTTAACATTAAATAATTCTACGTTCTGCCCATACAGCGCAGTTATGTGTCTTGTATGAATCTCAGAACAAACAGTGAGTTTTCCCCCATACAACATTAATTTACTGGTTTTTATAACTGAGACGAATTCTATCTATTGTGCGATACGTACTGAACCTTTACATATAATTCAAATTAATCTTAGTTTCTAAATTGTTAAACTGTAATTTATTCAGATCATGAACTTGTGGCTGCATAACCAACCACTAAACAAATAACTACATAATGTTCAACACCGGTAACTAAAAATCCGCCACTGAACCCAGTAATGAGCCAAAATAATCCTGATCGCATCAACACAATTTATCGCTTTAGATTTTCCATCTCCGTCTTCCAAATACTCATCTCCCACACAAATTCTGTAACGAGTTTTTAATTCCCCATCCACAACACACATAAGGACTACGGAGACCTATTGATGTTATACGTTTCATTTTCTTAAATTCGCCTTTATTAAATCGAAATCCATAACTTAAGATTTTGTCCCCACAGGACAAGCACGGATTACCTGAATATGAACAGTGACGCAATTCACGCATCTTGATCCAACAACACAGCTGTATAACGCTACTATTTACCAACGCTGAATGAACACAGAATCAAACCCACACGCATTCACAGCAGTCGGCAGACAACTGAAGCCGGCAGCTACTTGACGAGTCGTCCTCCCGGGCAGTGGGTACAACCTACAGCCCACCCACCGGAGACGCGCGCTACTACTTCCTTCTTCGTCAGTACAAACACGGTCTAATAAAATGCAAATTTCTTATCTATGGGCTTAATTAAGCGCTATGTCATGATGACGTGAGTTCAGTGGAAGTACAGCTCCACCTGATCTTAACTTCGACACTAGATAGAGATGACTGATTAGCGCCACGCTCCGATCTCATTACCCCCGAGAAAAATGCACCGATACCCACCAGGCAGAGGGCTCGGTGGGCTCAACAGCCGGTCTCGATGCGGTGGCAAGGCGAAAACTCTCTCCGCTGCTGGGAATCGAACACTGGTGGTGCAGGACGAAGCTCAGTCACTACACTGAGCTACCTCGACTCCAAGTAACGTAGTTTAAAACTGTGACATGAACCTTACTGTTGCTCGCACTACTGAACAGAATGAAACCACGTGGACAGCAGCCCAGTGGCTTCAGCATTGTGATAAGACCAGTTTTGTGATCATCAGTGAAAAGACTAACGAAGACAAGGAAAACCATCCACTGCCTTACATCAGAGTTCATTAACAACACTTTCTTTTTAAGGCAGAAGATTTCTTGACCAGCTGCTCGACTGTCAACTTTCCAAGACCTCTTCTCCATGAATTTATGAAACCACTTCATAGAAGCTGGCGGGAGACCAACGCCGTCTGCTCCCAAATCGCGCGTCACAAATGCTGATGACGAAATCCACAAAATGTGAAGAGTTAATGATGTGAATCGTAGAAATCTCGAATAGTGGCAGAAACTGCACTCATGTCGCTACAAAACAAAATTCTGAACGGTGTACCTCACTCCACCTTACTTTCTTTCAGGCATTACAAAGAAAAAAATTGTTCCTGGTCTACAATAAAACAATACCTGTAAGGTACTGGTAATAAACAGGGCAGTTTCCCCTGAAAACCGCTCGTAACACTAGGTTTTGCACTCGGGTTGTGCTTGCTAATAAACAGCATGTCCCACAGCGAAAGTAACTCACAATCAGGAGGCCGTGCCATGGCTCAGGCGGTTAGTCGCTGGCCTCTCACCGCGGAGGCCCGGGTTCGATCCCGGGGTCGGTCCATGTGGGATTTGTGGTGGACAAGTGGCACTGGGACAGGTTTTTCTCCGAGTACTTCAGTTTTCCCCTGTCAATTTCATTCAACCGGTGCTACATTACAATGGACAAGCAGGAAAAACCTCTCGTCTTCCTCATAGAGTTGCACAATAAGCCTTCAAGGTTGCGGTTTGTCCGCAGCATCTGCTACGGGGCCCTTCAATAAAAAAAACTCACAATCAGTACACACGAAAAATGTAAAGAAATTAAGAATGAACATAGCCTGCTGTCTGATAATGTAACTGCGCATGAGCAGACGGATTTCTCAAAAGGGCAGCTGCGCCGAAATTTCTCACTGTGAAGATGTCTTCTGCGAGGTGACGCCGTATAATCTGGTAGTTCTTACTCTTTCTAATAAACGTGTTTTCTGATTTAGTGGTAAGCTATCAGACTATACGGCGTCACATTCAATAAGATTAATCTTCATAGTTACAACCATAAGAATCTCAAACCTAACATTTCTCACTGTGGTTTGGCAACATCTTTTCGTTACTGAGCTTGACAAAAAAAATTGTAACACTCGTATACTGTTGTTATACTTGTTTCATTTATCTTTCATTTAAATGTTGCAAAAGAAATTTAAAACACAACAGTTTTCATAAAACCAGCCACAAATTTTTACTTGTATGCCCCGCTTTTTGCGAGAATCTGCCACAGCGTACCCCGATGTAGCGCCACTGTTTGTTACCGCAATTTGTGGCGCTATATCGAGGGTGGCAGTAAATCGAAGTACTGTATAATAGGGAATTTGTTCACAGACTTTCATGGCCGTTAAGTGAGGGTGGCGAAGGACAGGGCGCGATATCGGGGTTTGTTTCTACATCCTTTACTTGACCCTGAGTGAGCATTAAGTCCTATATGGGTCAGGGTTAGGAAGAGTGAACCGCAAAGGATCCATTGCCGCTAATGAGTCTTGATTCAAATTGACAGCAAAATAAATATTGTATAAGTATGACAGGAAGCAGGAGGTGGATATATTTATTACTGACGTTGGTTCGTGGTTTATAAATCATCTCGACTGCTATGGTTACACGCATCTACCAACTCGTCAAACAAACGGAAACAAAAACCTAAATATTACACTTCACTTCACTTAACCACCCGAATTCTGGTGACGACATTTTCTGCACAACAGACGCAACAGTTACACCGCCATGGCTCCGTCTCACACACTAAGAGAAGAAAGACTGTGAATGTTTGAGAACAGGGTGCTGAGAACAACGTTTGGACCAAAGGGGAAGGAGATAACAGGAAGCTGAAGAAAATCGCGTATGAGGAGCTACATAATTTTTACTCATCACCACTTATTATTATGGTTATCTGAACAAGTATTTGATGCGTGGGTCACGTAGAAAGCGTGAGTCGAAATGCGTAAAAAATTTTAATCGGACAACCTGAAGGAAAGAGACCATCTGAAGACCTATAAATAGATCGGGGTATAATATTAATGTAAATATTGGCGAATAGGTCACGAGTATGTCGACCGAATTCATCTGGCTCGCAGTAGGGACCACATGGTAACAAAACGGGTTTCGTACCAGGTGAATTTATAGACCAGCTGAGTGATTTTTAACTCTGAAGAAGGTTCCAAGTTCCAGGGGGTTAGTTCATTTCCTCCACACAAGACATTGTTGTTAAATCGCGGCGACTTGTTTTAGGTCTTACGTTGTGGAATATCGTACGCATAAGACGTAATGGTTATATCGGCACGACTCGATCGTCAGAGCCTTGTTTATGTCACGAGAGTACACCGCCTGAAGGAGAGGTTGAAATTAAAAAGTTGTGAAACATCGCACTTTGTTTTCATAAATTTGGCGTGAAGGGCCTAGGATAAAGAAAAAAAGATCGATGGGGTCTCAGTTTTACGTTAACGCAGTCAGCAGAAAATTACATTCTTTCGTCCACAATGCCGCAGCAAGTTGGTACTGTAAGGGACAGAAATTTGTTGCGTCCCTGCAAGTGGCACGCAAGATGTAACCAACCAATAACAAACCGTTATTCAGCTTAAGGAACTGGAAGTCAACACTGACACCCGCATATTTTTATTTAATCTTAGACGAGGAAGCAGGTGTTCCAAAGGATATTTCGGACAGGCTAATCAGATATTCGGCTTCGAAACGGGGACCAAACATGTAAGTGCCACGTCGATACGAAGTTAAATTCCTGAGATTAAAACTTAATGAGAAGATACTCGGCATATCGACTCTGTTAACAATTACAGAACCGTTTCTATTCTTAGGAATTTTTCCAAATTATTTGCAATTGTTATGCATTACCACGTTTCACACTACTTAATGTTTAAATGATCAGCATCTCCTTCTTCTTTTCTCTAGCACTACAGCCCTCTAAGTTTGGCCTCGGCTTCCCTCGCGACACATGCCCATTCTCTTCTGTGCAAAGCTCTTGTTCTCCATCTTTTTACACCCATATTCTTCAAGTACAACTCAACATCCATCATCTATCCACCTTAATCTAGGTCTTTCTCTTTTTTTCTCCCTCCTGTTGGTTTGCCTTCCAGTAACTTCTTTACTGTCCTTTCACCATCCATTCTTACAACTTGCCCAAGCCATTCCAATCTACGTACTTTAGTTACGGTTACAATATCTGGAGATTTATATTTATTATAAATTTCTTCATTTTTTATTCTCCAGTAACCATTTTCATATGTCAGCCCATATATTTTTTCAAGATCTGGAGATTTAAATTTATTATAAATTTCTTCATTCATTTTTTATTCTCCAGTAACCATTTCCATACGTCAGCCCATATATTTTTTCAAGATATGGAGATTTAAATTTATTATAAATTTCTTCATTCATTTTTTATTCTCCAGTAACCATTTTCATGTCAGCCCATATATTTTTTCAAGATCTGGAGATTTAAATTTACTATAAATTTCTTCATTCATTTTTTATTCTCCAGTAACCATTTTCATATGTAGGCCCGCATATTTTTCTCCAAATTTTCCCTTCCCACGTCAGTAACGCTCTCTCCATTTTATTCGTTAGGGTCCCTGATTCGGCACCATAGGTCACAGTTCGTCTTATTATTGTTTTATAGAGACATACTCTTAATAAGTGTGTTATACATATATCTTTTCTTTACTATATGTCCTAGTGCATGGTGACATTTAGTATTAGCAATAATTCTCGCTTTTATCTCTGTTTCAACCTCATTTGTGTATGTTACCAAGGAGCCTAGGTATTTAAATATTTCTACATTTTCATATCTCTGTCCATCCCTTGCCAGCACGGTTTCACTAAACTCAGATCTACCATTACCAACTTGACAATTTATCTTTATTAGCTCTCAATGTCAAATTTATACCATATATTCTGACCTTTGCAGTGCTTTCGACATCATTACTCACATCCTGCTTCTTCATAACTTAATGGGGTCTTGGGCTCTCTGATGGTGACGTAGGCTCAGTTCATGTTTACTTAAAATAAAACACACAGTGCCACCTTAAAATTCAAAGAAAATGTCATTGCCTTTTGAAGTGTTCTTGGTGTTCCACAAGGACCTGTTCTGGGGCCTCTGCTTTACGACATATGCATAAATGACTTCTGCAATGTAATCAATTTTCGACTCTAGATAATTTCTTTTCGTTAATTACATTTCTTACTGATTGTCCTCTGCCACAACCTGATATTGATTCTATACACAATTGGTACACTGCTAATATCATTGTAATGCCGTACATTACGAGATTTGGCCAGTGACCACAGTTTACCCACCTACCCTAATCATTGCAGCAGTGTTTACGCCATTCCACTATTCAGCAGCTTATGTAGTTCCTAGTTGCAAGTAGATCAGACCAAGTTATGAAAGACCGATGTCAGCAGACTTCCAACGCAGCAGCCGGAACAAGTGTCACTACGACTAGAAAACAGAACTACGAGTGCAGCAAAATTATAACTTAAGAAACCATGGAAATGACAATTACGGAGGTCACAAAGCACTTGCTGGGAGAGGCTAGGCCGGCCAGACGTTAAGAAGTCGTGGTCATCATTTACTGTACTCTACGAACCTAAGCGACGACACCACGGAATGGTTTCTGCCATTATCATCTTGTTGGTCTGCAGTATGTCAGGTAAGACCTATCTCATTGTTGTAACCTGTTAAGTGTGTGAATTGGTGCTAACCGACCTTGTGGAGGATATGCTGTGTGAAGTCAGGTCAGAAAGGATCATGTATAGGGTTACTCCATTAAATATTATAATATAGTTTGTAGTAAGAAATCAAAGCTTACTTTTTCGGGAGAAAACGCACCCACTGCTCCCTCCCTCAAATTACTTCCCATAGTCTTACCCACGGTATAATGCTGGGCTACACTACCCAGCATTTAGTCATGAACCCAAAGGAACCGCGGACTAGTTGGAGCTAACAAGGTTTATTTCCACCATACGTTAGTTTATTAGGTAGTCAGTTGTGGACTATCGTGTTGGTCAGGCCACGTTGTTTTCTATGGAATCCCCTGCAGAATACCACCACAGCAATCATGAACTCTAACATTAGTAGCACTAATGTTATTTACTTCTCAAGAAAAACTGATGTTTGAATTTATTATAAACTCTGAGAATCCTACATATAACACGCGCCGAAATCTTTGAAACACCTGGCAGTATTTTCTCACTCGAAGTTTCATTTTCATCACCACGCTGATTACACAGTTCCTCAGGCTAAAAAGCTGCTGATGCTGATAGCAGCTCGCACTGTACCCTTTTCCTTTTCTTCCCTTGATTGCTTATCAGTAGTACATTTTACCTTACATTAAATGTCAGTATCCCTCTGCTGTTTTGAATTCAGTGATGCCAACTGAGGCCAACACGCTGGAAAGCATTCCGTGAAGTCTGCAGCTCTTTAACAATCATCTCTTTCCCCACACTCGTTATAAGCTGTGCAACGCATTAGAGTACTTAAAGTTGCATGTGCCTACTTCACGCGACAAGAGACTGATTTGTCATTCCACTGAATTGTATTGCTTTGTTTTTGTTTTATCTTATGCTTTTCTCTTGTGTGACCTTTACTTGTACGTATCGATGCATGTACAGACACTCTCCAATATATGCAGTAGTTACGTTACCGAAGGTCCGGCACAAGTCGAATTTTGCGCAAGTCGGAATTGAATATACGTATATGGTCAACTATATATGTGTATATACAGGGCAGTTCTGTTGAAATCAAAACTCCAAAGTACTGGAACCTGATTGGCCGCAGCATGGCCGTCCCGCTGCCTGTGTTATCGCCTAGCAAGAAAAAAAATCGAAGCGCATTTCACAAATGCATTTAATTTTTTATCCTTTTAAACCGTGTGTCTGAAAATGCGTAATTTCAAATTGTATTAAGTCTGGCAGTATGTGTATGTGGGTATGTGTGTATGTACGTGTGTGTGTATGTATGTATGTGTATATGTATGTATGTGCGTGTGTATGTATGCATAGATATGTATGTACGTATGCATGCATGTACGGATGTATGCGTACACGGATGCATGCAATGTATCCTGCACCATTCACTGACTTGGGTATCATAAGAAATGTGCTCGAATTCTGGAGTGAACTTTAATAATTAGCAAATTCACTGGCACGCATTCTAGAGTACTTAGATTCTGTTTATCTTTTCATTTTGAAATCCCATGAAGTTACGAATCCCACCTACCCGGCGACAAGGATGATAACACAATCTCATGAATTACAATCCTAATACAGTGCAGCAGACCTGTTTGTTTCAGACTGACTAAAAATATGCTTTAGCCTTATCGGACATTTCGTGTTCTAGCAGTTCGCATCCTAACTTCAGTATCCTATAACAATGGACTGTGATTATAAATTGTGGATATAGCATCAATATCAAAGTAACGAACAAGGAATTTCAAGCACAACTCATAAAGCATAATTCCCTAGTGCATCGATTGCTATTCCTGTATTATCTATTACTACGTACTACCGCTGTTATTTTATTTCACTTTTGTGAAGAACTTATTACCTCCATAGACACCACCTTAAATTCATGGTATACAGTTTCGTATCGTTACTACGCCTGTAAGTGCTCACTTGCACACAGTGTTTCATACAAAATGTGTTGCTATATTTATAATCTACCTCCGTAACAAATTTCACGCACCTAGCTCCAATGGTTCATTAGTTATTGCCATCAAACCGAAAGCTGAAAAAAAAACTACACGGTAACCATGTTGTTATAGATTCAATAAAAATAGCATACTTTTTCCAGTACATATTACCACACAACATTTCAGGATTCCCGCGTCACCAGTAAGCGCGCCTACCGCACTGTTATTACCGAGGAGTATAGCATATTAATAATTGCAACACTGAAGTGTCTTCCAAGATGCGCGAATATTTGTTACCTGGTTCAAAAGTTGAAATGGACAGACACAAACAGAAATCAGGGTGATTTCAAAGCCTATTTATTTTCCTTTGTAAGGCTAGACAGTGTTATGATCAAGGAAGTACAGCAATTCCTTTAAAAAGCAAATGAAAATACGTGGAGAGTCCAAAGCTTTGTATAAAATAAACGCAAGTGAAATTTACTGCGTAAGTTAACGAATGAACAATTCTCTTTACCTATCAGCTGTGAATGTAATTGCAGACACAAATTAAGCTGCAGCAACAGTCTTCCCATTTGGGGGATTAAACCCATCCTTAAAACAATAATGTTGATCCTTTTTTTTAATAGTGTAACAGCCCCTAGCAGGTCAGGGCCTCCTCATTATTGAGGCTTCACGATCACTCTCAGACACCCCACACTCGGTACGACTCCTCTGGAGACAAGTGATCAGCCCGACGCAGAGACCTCCACCTGACAACACACAACATTCACAAGAGACAGACGTCCATGCCCCGGCGTTTTTTTTTTTTTTTTTTTTTTTGGCCTGTCCGGGAGTTTTTCTCCTTTGATCCACTTTTGTACTGTTTAAATCCTTTCGTCCTTCATGTCACTTTACGTTCCATATACCGTCCTTACGAAAAACACAACACAAACATCCATGCCCCGGTGGATTTTTTTTTTTTTTTTTTTTTAATTCCTGGGTTTTCCCTTTGATCCATTTTTGTTCTGTGTTAATCCTTTTTCGTCCTTTCATGTCACTTACGGTCGACAACCGTCTTTTTACAACACAACACAAACATCCATGCCCCCGGTGGGATTCGAACCCACGATCCCAGTAAGCGAACGGCCGAAGTCCCACGCCTTAGACCGCACGGCCACTGGGATCGGCATAAAAATTTGAGTGTGTACCCCTGGTGGGACTTTTATGCCAACAGCACGTGGTGTTCCCAGGCGGTCACCCATCCAAGTACTAACCACGCCCAATGTTGCTTAACTGCGGTGATCGGACGAGAACTGGTGTTTTCAACGTGGTATGGCCGTTGGCTTTTTTTTTTTTTTTTTTTGCCTGTCCGGAGAGTTTTTCTCCTTTGATCCACTTTTGTACTGTTTAAATCCTTTCGTCCTTCATGTCACTTTACGTTCCATATTACCGTCCTTACGAAAAACACAACACAAACATCCATGCCCCCGGTGGGATTCGAACCCACGAGCCTAGTAAGCGAGCGGCCGCAGACCCACGCCTTAGACCGCGCGGCCACTGGGATCGGCTTGACCATCTTTAGTACCAACAAATAATCCTTTTCAGTTCATGGACATTTCTAATCGGCTATGATCTGGAGCTGACTGGCTTAAATCTGTGTTGTTTCCTTGCAACGCGCATTCAACGTCTTTATACTTCTTGATTTCGCTTCTCTGACGTTTGCAAAACAATGCGCTCAGGGCGGAGGAGGGTGAAAATGAGAAACTCATGGAAAAAGGTGTCCCTGTGCACGCCATGAAGGCATATGGAGAGTGGATGCATAGCTCCACCCTTAATCTCGGCACTAGATTGAGATGTGTGTTCGTATTCACGCCCCGGCCACTTTACCCTCGGATAAAGTGGCCCCGATATCCACCGAATAAAATCCTGAGTGGGCTTCAGAGACGGTATCGGCGTTTTGGAGAAGAGAAAATTCTACTGCCAGGTGGCAGGAGTCTAACCGTGACTCGTGGACTGTCCAGACCGTAGCGCAGTCACTATGCTAACTACGATATCCCTGCTCTCAAATGAGTAATTCTATCATACGAGAAGAAACTTCTTATTGTGCTTCACAAACGAACAGCCGGCTGTTCTTCGTATACACGTCTCTAAGGACGAATGTGTGCGTCAGTGACAGCAAAGCAGTTCTGGCGTCACCAAGAACGGATTCCTGATCTTCCCAGAATCACGCGCACCATTCAAACACCCTTGAACAATGCAAACAGCAGTCAAATTTCAGCAATGATGCTCTTTCAGCACCTAGAAACATACATCTGCTTGCTCCATTGTAACAGCGGTTGAGGCGGCGGCGATGGTGGTGGTATAGTAGTAGTAGTAGTAGTAAATTAATGTTTAAATTCATACTTGTGGTGCTAGGTGCCAGATGTACACAGCATGAAATGTACTCAGTATCATTTAATTTAGACCCCAAAAATAAAAGTCCAGGAATTGATTCTATGCTCTTCATAAAAATTATGCGTCATGACCGGGGCATTTAATTTGCGGATGGAGGAGTTGATTCTCTGTGCAACCAGGTTCAGCATCCAGTTGCCATAACAACCGGCAACTGGATACCTGGCTGCATATAGAAACAACTAGTTCACATTACTTCAGATATTAGTTTGTAAAAACCAACAGTTCAGATGCCAAAGAATCAACCAATCAGAGGGTAAAGGGAAAGGTACAACAGAATGGAACCATATGATTCTAGTCAAATGTTTCGGCAATCCCTAGTCAAACATTAATCTATACACAAAAAGTACTAAACAAACCTAACCAGAAGTCACGCACGGAACAGTAGGAGATCTGGGACCCTCACGGATGTGACTGTAACGTATACTGCCTCTTGGGATATAACGCCTTGTAGTTTTGTAGAAATTTACAAACGCTCTGGTCGAACCTGCTGCCTCCAGCTTTCAACTGTGGGTTATTTAACGATGCTTCTGGTATCAACGACTTTATAACAGTGATACGGTAACTGGAGAATGATGACTTTGAAAGAATTTGGAAGGAAGCGGTCGTGGCCTAATCGAGGTCCTATCCGGGCATTGACTGAGGAAATCCGCGAAAATACTGAGGACAGTCAGTTTCCCGGCCCAGATTCGAACCAGACACCCCCCCCATACACAAGACTACAGAACCCTGCTACACCAAACTGTTTGGTGCTCCCTCCTCAACACAAAACAAAGACATGAAGTAAAATTTCACTGAATTTTAGAAAGAATTTATGTCTACTACATATTCAACTTTTCTACCTACAAAGAGAAACTAGCAGTAATTAAAATTCATAATTATCCACAATGCTGTTGTGCACAACTTCCACCAGAGGTAATAATAAATTAGTTTTTATTTGGGATAAGAAAAGTTTTCCAATGACGCAGGTTTCCAATTTATCCAGGTTCTGTTATGGTCAGGTTACCTTGTGTTAGACCTCTGTGTGTAAATTAAAATTATCTCTCACTATACGTAAAACAATTTGCATGTTCTTACACACATAAGAAGTGAGTCACAATCACTCAACTGTGACAACCTGCGTCAGCAACACCTAGGGCAGGAAGAGCCTTAATCAGTACTCTGAGAAAACAATGTAACATCATCAATCTATTCTGTCCTCTCTACAAAAATACAACACATGACACTACAGCAACATTAGTCCTCAGGCATTCACAGCAGTGCAGTTGAGGTCCCCATTCATGAGGTGGTGGTCTCATGTGCAAGGGTCAATATGCCCAATGAAGAATCACTTCAATGGAAATGTTGACCCTTGAAGACCAACATGCCATCTTGAAACATCGGGCACCAATCACCCTATCACAAGGCACCATATCCCAGAAGAACAGAGACCTAAAACAATGTTGATAAACAGTACCACACCCTGCATGAACAATGTCTGTTTCACAAAGCTTAAGTGCTCAAGAAATTATCAAATGCTCGTAACACATCCCAATATAATTTTGGGATATAAGTGGTTCTACAAAATGTTACAGTGTGTCTCTTGTCACTCATATATCCATGAGCTGCAAAATGGAAAATGTGGCCTCCATAAATGGAAAGCAGAGGCATTGTCACGAAAAACTATCAAAGATGTAACTCTCCAGTATGGGATTAAGCTAGGAGTATACTTAATAATCACTTGCAGTGAACAAGGCACAAGTGAAACTTACGTATCTAACAACAACATGATGATGTATTAGTAAATATTTACCTAATGTATTTCTAGTTCAGAATGGGCAAAAATATTAGGTATTTTAGTTTTTCTCAGAATATCTCACAGCGAAGTCCAAGAAAATTACAATAGGTTATATGACTGATTGGCCTAAGCAAGCATTAATTCATGCTCGTAATATACCGGGTGACAACATAAATAAAATACCAAAAAGAGTAGGTATAATATAAAAATTCTTTTAGAAACAACTGAAAGAAGTCGCTGTATGTGTACATACAATACACACACAATTAAATATAAACTGACAAAAAGTCATTATGAACATGTGGTAATTCAAAATAAGTATGCTGCACACGAAACTTCAGGGAAGAAATCTTTCAGGAAATGTACACACAGACAAGAGAAGGTGAAGTTGTCCATCTGGTTAATTAATCACTACACCACTAAACAGAGGTGTAGATCAAAGCATTCTTAACCTCAGCACACTACATCGAGATAAATAGTCAGTTTCATGCCCCAGCCACTTTCTCCCAGAGAAAGAGCCCCTGTTGCCCACTGAATTCCAAGGCTAGGCAAGAAACTAAGCTACAACTATGTTCTGAAGAATGGCTGCTACATGGAGTTAGTTCTACAATACATATTCATTTGCATTCTGTTTATGTTAAGTTTTGTGTGCCATTACATATTATCACACTCGTATATATAAAATATTTTGACAATCAATCCCAAAATATTTTAAAAACGTTAAAATAAGAACAATGTGACATATTTCATGTTGTGAAAATATATGCAAGTTCTTTAACTCCCCATGCCCTTTGTGTGTATCAGTGGGTAAATTTACATTCAAATATTTCATTAACGCTATAGTTGAATTCTGTGAGATCTACTTACAGTCACACAGACAGGCTTTGAAATGCTAGAAATTCATTCCAAGAAAACTTCATCACATTCAGTCACAATGAGAACTTCATATCTCAAATACCATATGTTGTATGTGATGTAAAAATATGGATTTTACTTTCTAAAACAGCAGGGGAACATAGAATTTTCACCATTTTATCAAAAATAAACAGCTAATACCTGAATTAAAATTACAAATTATGTATTTACTATGTTGCACATAACAGCATTAATTGTTGTAGTTATTATTATTATTATTATTATTATCATCATCATCATCATCATCATCATCATCATCATCATCATTACCACCTTTATGCAGGGTATTTTGAATTATACACCTGAAACCATGTTTCTAACGTATGTATTGTTCCAGCTACTGTATTCTGTAGTTACAATTTATGCTACATGTAATGTTATTCCTTGTTGAATGTTTTGTACTTTTACATTAGTACTTTCTGAAGTATGTGTGCAGTGCCCAATATGGCTGCTTTCTTCTGTATCTCCCAGTATGTTGCTCATGCATTTTCTGAATGACTTTGAGATGGTTCCAGCTGCCCCTATCCCTTTTGTCTTTACATTTCACATGTGCTGTATTTCTACTGTAAGGTCTTTATACCTCAGAATCTTCCTGGCTTCTTTCTTGATCACATTTCTGTCTCCTGACATTGCAACATCTATTAACATACATGTTCCTTTTTCATTATCATGGATTATTATGTCCAGTTTATTGTTAGGGATGGTTCTGTCAGTTTGCACTTCCTGATTCCATAATATGGTTACCTTACCTCCATGACTTGTTTCTACTAAGTTCGGTACATATTCATACCAGTGTTCATTGTCTAATTTTACGATTTTCCTTGTATATGTTAATGTGCAGTTGAGCACACACTATAGCATGCCTCTTTATGTATCGTTCTTTTGCCAATACTGGGCATGCTGATATAATGAGGTCTACTGTCTTGTCAAATTGTTGACATTGTCTGCATTTGCTATCTGTTGTTGTTATTATTATTATCATCATCATTATCATCATCACCACCATATTATTATTATTATTATCATCATTTGTCATATTGTTTTTGTTTTGTGTATTTAGTGTTTTGTTTCTGTGTATTTGTACTGTTTTTGTGTTGTATTTGTGTTTTGTGCTAGCTTTGTAATTGGCACTTTTGTTGTTGTCATTGTTATTAATTGCCATATTGTTTTTGTTTTGTCTGTTTAGTGTTTCGTTTCTGTACATTTGTTTGGCACTTGTGCTTTTAAGCCTGCATGTAAATAAATACCTATTGAATTATTATTATTATTTAGTCCTGTATGTAGTTATGACTTGTTCTATATCCTAAAGGTTGTTTGAACCTGATTGGATTGATGGAAATAAAAATAAAGTAAGTAAGTAAGTAGGTATACTATAGGATGATGGCTACCCAGACTCACAATTAACACCACTCCATCTAAAATTATATTCATGAAACATCTTCAAAATAACATGATCATATAAGGGGCAATGTAATTTGTACTGTTCCCCATATATTATTATTGAGATCTGAACAAGGATTATATGGACATGTCACATAGCATGCATAGGAGTTATGAGGAATGTACGTCAATGTAAGTGTCTACAGGTAGGACTCGGTTTACGCCGCTTCAATTTACGCTCGCTTCACTTTTGCGCCTCTCACAGATCACTGGTACACGTCATATTTTTGCCCAGAGGTAAAGGAGTTCTGTACGAAAAGAGATTTCCTCACAAGGTTTGGCTGCTGCTGGACAATGCCCCTGGTCACCCTCCAGATTTGAGTGATTTGAATACCAATGGCCTAGAGGTTAAGATTGTCTTCCTTCCACCAAACACAACCTCACTGTTACAACCCATGGATCAAGGAGCAATATCCACATTCAAGGCTCATTACTTACGGATAACACTCAAGGAATTTCTGAGGCTATTCAAGTGCCCGATAATGTCACGTTGAGAGACTACTGGAAGTCATACAACATCATGAAAGGGATCTCCAACATTTCAGCGGCATGGAGTGAAGTGTCAAAATCATGTATGAATGGCATCTGGCGTAAGCTTTGGCCTGACTGCATTCCGGATTTGCAAGAGCATGACACTACCCTTGCGTCAATAACAGAGAATGTGAAAGAGGTAGCAAAGGAAATAGGACTAGATGATGTAGAAGTTGGTGACATAAATGAGCTCCTTGAGAGTCATGGTGAAGAGCTTTCAACGGAAGATTTAGAAGAGCTAGCTGAAAAACTGTCCAAAGAAGACAGAGAAAGTGAAGCTGACTCTGCAATGCCGGTTTGGACACTAACAGTGAAATCAATGCAAGAGGCTATTGCTCTTATTAATAAGGGGTGTGAGATCTTCTGTAGCAATGACCCCAACTGGGAGCGGAGCTCAACCGTTAAGAGAGGCATTGAGACAGTTGTACAGCCATACTATAACTTATTATCAGAAAAGAAGAAAACCAAACAGACATCTATTCTATCATTTTTTAGGCAGTAAATTTTCTTTCTTTTTCTTAAACATTATTATCTGAAACATGATATCATTTTCAATACGTAAATTTCATAAAATAAAACATTTTTCAGGTATTTTGTGTTGATTACTGAAAATTTTGGAATGGAACCTAATGTATTTACATAAGTTCCCATTATATTTTTGCTTCAATTTACGCCGCTTCATTTTACGCCGGAAATTTCAGGAACCTAACCCCGGTGTAAACCGAGTCCTACCTGTATTTAACTCTGCCACATTTTCAGAAGATTTATGTTGTGACTCTGTCCTACATCCTGGTGACAAAGCATGAACATATACTTAATTTTGTCTGAGTTTCCTTCTAAAACAACCTCCTTAGTAGCGACTAATAGTGTTTCTGGAACTTTTTGTAGGATTATGTTTTCACCCAGTACGTTAGCATAATTAACACGGATGTGGCCTACTAAATTTCTGTCCCTCCTGGTTTTCTTGACTCACCTAATGCCACATTCCAAAGCAAAGTTTAAAAACAAAGGCGATAAAGCACCTCTTCAATTCATACCATTCCGAATACAAAGCACACCTGACAAATGCATATTTATACAGATTTTAGTACAGGACTTATTTCAACACAGTTTAATTAGCCTAACCAAACTTCCCTCCTATGAATTATAGATTTTCTTGAAATCTATAAATAAACAATGTAATGCCTTTTATATTTCCACTTCCTTTCTTCAGTATCTGACAAACGCAGGAGATCTGATCAGAAGTTGATCCACTGCATTGAAATTCACAGTGATGATCCCACAAATTGCACCTACATGTGCAATTAACCTTGAGAGAAGGATGGTGGATAACCCTTTTATGTAGTTCAAAACAGTGACATGCCTCCATAATTACTACAATAAGTTTCAGCACCCTTTGTATACGTAGGTGTAATATTAAAAAAAGCAATCTCTTCTGAAAAGTTGGACATCAAGCCTCCAGTGACATCTTCTGTCAATCAAAATGTGACCAATCCATTTGTGTGTCTTCCCATTAGGAGAAGCAAAATGAATTTATGAATATTTTGACATAGGAACATTGTGCTCTTGAAAATTATATTTTTGGATGAGGCAAAATTTACTGTTCTTACACTATTGTCATTATTAGCTCCATGTACATTCTTATTCTAAGCTGTCAGTTTGAAAATATCTGCTCTTCATAATTATCCATTTGGCGAATACACATTAAGAACAGCAATATCACACCTGCAACCTCATCTCACTATTAAATTCTACGCCCTTAACTGCCGATGTGAAATACTGTCCCTACTTAATGATTTTGATTCCCATGATAAAGAGTCTTGCTAATTATTCTATCACAACTCAAAACTGACCTAAATGAAATATAAAACCCTTCCTACCCATTCTGTCGGCTAGACAACCGATATGCGGTCCCTAGCAAAAGTAAAAACTTCCCTCTTCACCTCCACGAATCTAATACTATTACCTGTACTTCTTCCCCCAACCCACATATGTTTCAGCAGAGTAATCCTTAACCCCAGCGCAACTGTAAATTCGACTGCAATCCCATACATTCCTTCCTTAACCTCTGACAACTGCATTACCTTCAGATCTTGTCAAAGCAAAATAACAAACTTCGTTTTCCAGTTGTTAAAATGTTCAGATAAAGTCAATTCAAAGCATTTAACTTACATCAATAAGCTGCAACTTCGTAACCATTTATAATCATTAATATCACTCCACCAACAATTAATTGAAACCATTCGATGTTACAACCCACCACATTTCACTACCAACGGCCCCATACTAGCGCACTTCTCCTAGTAGGCACGGATTATCTAGTAACTAGTAGGCATGGAATAGAGTTCCTAGTAAGTATGAAAACTGGATGTGCTATTGCCAAATTTGCCGAGGAGGGTATACAGTTCGGAGGAACGTTGGTGCCAACACTTTTTTGGAGGTATGGCCAACCAAGCCGATTCAGACTTCAACTATGCATTTCTTATTTTACCAAATATTTCTTGATCTCGGAATCCTGTTGGTTAGTGCCGCAGAATCTTCCCCTACATAAAACATGTAGTTGTAAATGAAACTAAATTAAACCAACTGATGCACAAATTGAGCCACCTTTACTGTAGCGTCCTTATTATGGCCCTACATATGTTTCGGACCTTGGTCCATCATCAGGAGGTCTTGTCCATAAAAGCTACTACCTCAATTATAGTTTTTATAAAACATATATCACTCTTATATCACTATTGTGATAAAATTGTTTTGATTGTAATACATTACAACTCGATTATATAAATTAAAAGATATTATTAAAATTTGTAAAATAGCTGTGTGAGGTTACAAATTTTAATAATATATTTTAATTTGTATAACTGAGTTCTAATGTATTACAATCAAAACAATTCTATCACAATAGTGATATAAGAGTGATATATGTTTTATAAGAACTATAATTGAGGTAGTAGCTTTTATGGACAAGACCCCCTGATGATGGACCAAGGTCCGAAACATATGTAGGGGCATAATAAGGACGCTACAATAAAGGTGGATCAATTTGTGCATCAGTTGGTTTAATTTAGTTTCATTTGATTCGTGAAGATGCACGGTGTTAATAATGTGAAATGTAGTTGTAACTTTATATTATATATACCTTGCATTTTTGATAATTAAGTTTATTTCAATCCAACAAATGCTCTACAATTCGATGTATGGAAGATTGTGAACTCTCGACGACCCCCCTGTGGATGGCACAGGATGTGCCGAAACATATGTAGGGGCAAGAAATCAGTGAAAGGAAGTGTAGTACATTTGTTATATTGAAATAAAATTAATTAATGTAGTTGTAAGTTTATGACCTACAAAACATACAGTGTCATACCAATAAAATTCAGGGAAGGTTTTTCTATATAGATTAACTGAAATAAAAGTTGCATTTGAAGCTGAAATGATTATGATTACATAAAGATTATATGAAAGCGAACTGGCAGTCACATCATTTTCCACATTAGTTCTGTATAAAGTTTTACTTGAGGTTGTCACAGCATTGTTGATGAAGTGTTCTTGGGTATGACGCAGTGTTTATTGGTAATGTTACCGACGTTTCGGAGGAGCTTGATGCTTCCATCTTCAGGGTAGTCCAAGAAATGTTAACGTAAGCTCATCCAAAATGTACGTAACAAATTCACAATGAACACCATCACATCCCAGAAGACTAGCATAGTTCTGCACACTTCACACGTGATTAATGATTTTTGCCAAATATTCATTCAGATATGATAGAAGTTCTGTACCAGACTATGTCCCTGATCTTGTGCATGTACAGTGGGGAATAAGGATTATAGAAAGATGTTCAATATTGTAACATCAAGTACCGTATTTACAACCAATTTACCACACCAAATGGCACCTGCCAAAGTACTCAAGCACATTTTTATCACAGTAATGTGAAAGTGTTATGTGGATGCTATTACCACCTGTCCTTGCTTCCCTCCTTGTAGTCCAGAAACAGTACAATCCTATACCATAGCTTCTGCACAATAAGCCTAAGGCTCCAGTGCATCTGATGGTTTTGCTGATGGGCCCTTTGGCAAGATAAGATACCACAGCTTAAAACATGTGCAAATGTCATCAAGATTAAACAATGCTTCTTTTAGCTTCATTATTTACCTCCCCATAGAGTAGCTGAAATCACAATGTATTGCAGAAAATAAGAAAGGTAAATTTTCCCTGTGCTTAATTGGCACCATGTCATAAAGAGACATATGGGGCCCTGAAAGTACAGCTCCTCACATTCTCAACCTGAGCTCCAAACTGAAATGAGTTTTCAGCTTCACATTCCACCACATTACACGCAAGGCCGATTACCAGTAAGCACAAGACAAGAGCCTGGGTTGGCACCAGAGCCAATATGAATGTGTTGGATAAGAGAATATTCTATGGCTGTCAGGAATCAAACAAGTCACCTAAACCATGGCCAGTTGCTGTATTACATTATCCTAGCTCATGATCATGCATTGTGAATTTAAATTCGATTTTAATCCATCAAAGATTTGTTCCGCAACTCTCAACATTATTTCATCATAAAGTTTTCACATTCCTAATTTAGAAGACTCCAAATAATTTCTTTCACCACAGAACCTGTTAATGTATTAAGACTATAATATATACTAATATAAGATCTCCATCATAAATTTAATATCTGAATACAGAATATGGGAAATTACAGTATGAAATACCCACCTATATATGAAATATGACACTCATGGATCACTTTAACCTTCCCACATTTCATTCTGCTACAGTTCTATACCAGTTTCTGTCTAGATATAGCCAAATGACTTTTGACTGATTTTTATAATGATGCACCAGATGAATATTTTGAAAAACTATTGAATGAGTTCTTTCTTCCAGAGGCTTAAGCATAACATGATATGTTTCACTTCAACATTATTTAAAAGCCTGTTCTATCTTTTTGTAATAAAATGAGGCACATGGCGAGACATTTAACCAGTTCTTTGTATTATAAGAAAATTTCAGTGGGTGACTATCATTTAGGTCAGTGGGTTAAAACACTTCCAGCATTTCTTGCTGCCCAGTTTGGTGGTCCACAATCTCCAGGATGATGATGTACAGACATTCTCAGATTTACAAAATTTCAAGTTATGCAATGTCAGAGTTATGCAATTAAAATAAAATGTAAAATAAAAATTCATATAGTAACATTTTTGAAGAACTTGCCAAATTTTTCCTTGTGGGAATGAAAGCGCAACAAGATGAAGGTGGTGGAAAAATACTACTGGGCGATAACACAGGTAGTGAGGTGGTCATGCTGCAGCCGGTTCCAGTGCGTTGGAGTTTGGATTTCAACTGGACTCCCTTGTATATACATATATGGGTATACTCAACTCTGGCTTGTGCAAAATTCAAACTGTGCCAGACCTTCCAGAACATAACTATTGCGTAATTCAGGGAGAGTCTGTATATCACTGATTCACACAGTAGACTCATGCTATATACAGTCAAACCAGAAAATCTGTCTTACAGATAGACAGGATCTTCTGGTAGGTCTTTCATTAAGGATATACAAAGTCAATAAGCTGTCAAATTACATAAATAACAAAGTATACAATTACATAAAATAATGCATATAAGAACTGCTTTGAGTTCATAAATATGTAAAAAATTTAATTCATTTTTTATTATGACTTTTAAAAGAACTCTCATTGTACAGAAATTCATAGATACACACATCCAGACAGGAGAAATAAAAACATATTATCCTAGTCTTAACATTACAAAGCTTTGTTTCAAGCCTTTAAACTTACAAGTCAAAATTTATTTTTCTCATTTAGCTGTAAAAGTTTTATACAGTATCGACGACATCTCTTACAGTATGTATGCAAGAACTACAAAATAATTTTTCTTCTCTTTCCTAAGCAAATACAAAGTTAATGTAATAAACCTACGGTATTATTATTAAATGGACAGTCAATTCATTGGTCATATGTAACACTAATAATATAATTCAACTAAAACATATCAGTAGACATTATAAAAAAGAATAATGTACCAGTACTGTTTAGCTGCTAATCCAGTAACAGTGCACAGCATATGCTAAGGAAAGGATACCATTCATTTTTCATGGAGGCTTTGGCAGTATGTAGTTGTTCAGTCTTCCTGTGCTGTATCCAGTTTAACAAAACTCCACCTTTAAGACTTAATTATTACTACCTGATAAACACTCTGACTAGTGGTACCATTGTTTATGGCAGGTTACAAAGTAATAATTATGCTTGTTAGGCTGCTCTAATCTTACTGTAATAAAGTTATCAAAATTATGCAGATTCATTACAAATAAACTCTATTATTAGGATAAAATTATCTAACTGAAAAGATCTTATTCTTAGGCACAGACTTCTGTTGTTCTTACTTCACACATGTTCCCTACCAAACAAAATGTTCTGGACTGCAATTATTCAACATTGTGCTTTAGATAGCAGACCTTGTGCGGGTTGACCATTCTTTGATAGTTCAAGAGTTAGTTCGGTGTAACTATTCTCACTTTGCCTAGATAACAGGGAAAGGCTAAATAGTAAAGACCGTCTTGTGTTTATGGCATGAAACTTCATTGACTTAGCATTGCACTATTTCAATCGTAAGCGCATAATCCACCTTGTAAAGTGTTATGTGTTCAATACTAATGTTACCCTGAAGTAAAAAATCTGGCCACCAGTCCTATAGTAATGGAGGACTTATAATCCCCATTTCTCCACACAGTAAATGTCGAGACTGATAAAACTATGACTCTTCAAAAATAGAATTCTACTCATAAAACTACTGAATGAGGTATGTACTGTTCTACTATTGTGGAAGTATTAAAATGATGCTTCTAGAACCAGCAAGAACGAAGACCACATGCAACAAAGCTCTTCCAACATTTCTGCAACCAGTAATCATAAGAACTTTTAAAAACAGCGGTCCCTCGGTAATCCGGATCCCCCAGTGGTACTGGCAATTTTGGGCCCAGCAATTCCCAATGAAATTATCATTACATTATTATTATTTGCTGTTCTTCTTCTCTAGTGCTACAGCCCATTGTGGACTTTGGCTTCCATTACAAC
The DNA here is from genome assembly GCA_021186555.1 of Reticulitermes speratus. Classification (NCBI taxonomy): domain Eukaryota; kingdom Metazoa; phylum Arthropoda; class Insecta; order Blattodea; family Rhinotermitidae; genus Reticulitermes; species Reticulitermes speratus. The sequence continues at coordinate 25,541,033 of JAJKFL010000004.1, forward strand.
CTTCCTCGATTCCTGATGGTCTCTGGCCCTCCTTTTTTTATTCCCATTATATTTATTCCCATTACATTTAAATCCTCTTCTACCTCATCTCTCCATCTTTTGCATGGTCTTTTTCTTTTTCAAGTCCAATTTCATTCATACCCCAGGTTTAAGAATCATTTGTACATTCCATGTTACAATTTGTATATTCATTTTCTTTTTCATAAATCTTTGCCCAAGTCATGAGTTATATACTGTTAGGTACAGTATTTCCACTTTTAAGGAGTTTTAGTTTAGCACTGAGTGGTGATTTTTTGTATGTGACCGATAACACAAAGTTTTCCCTCAGTGGTCCAGATTCCTGGGTGATCCAGACCACCCCTCCCCCCATATAGTCCAGATAACTGAGGGACTACTGTACCTACATTTTCCTTCACGATGTAACAGATTAACAACTGATATTTTGTCAACAATATAAGCATAATGACTGAGGACAAAACAATCACCTGTTATTCCCCCAGTGGAAATGCCCATAGTCTGACATTGCTGGTCTAGCAAGAAAGCATGTATTTTTGTTTCTACTAATCTAATCTGCATATCAGGTTTTTCAGTCTAATATAAAATGAAAAACTTTCAGAACTCCTCTGGTAAAAATATACACTCAATATTTAGTACAGTGAAACATGAATTACACGGAGCTTCTCTGTTGAGACAGAATATTTGTTAAAAAATTGTGTTTTTTGACTACTTCTTTGCTTTTATACTAAATTAGTCCTTCTTTTCTTTTTTAAATGTTTAAGTGTTTACAATCGTAAAAGCTGCTGTCACAATGAAACCTGCTTCTTCATGTCACTACCCCATAATTCTGAAACTGTACAACAGTAGGTAACTATTGTTATGACAGTACTTTGAACAAGGGAGACTGCGAAATGCATTGTCCTGTCTGAAATACATAAAACACACAATCACTTCAGAAGCTAACCTGTCCCTGTTGTCTGCTCAAAACATATTATTTTATACCTACAACCTTGTATTTATGGAAGTATATAATAAACTGAAATTGCTCGATAAGTAACTTTCACAGATTACAATTCTGTTTTGTGACTAGAAACCTTTTTAAATGTTTTGAACTGAGTACTCAAACCTACATACTGTCTATATTAGCATTCTTTTGCAATATAAACCAATTACTGTCATTCATTATTTAGCACATATATTCAGTAAAATGGTAAGCAGGTAAAGTTGTCTCTATACAAAGCATGAAGACATACACACGGAGTAGAAGTATAGCTCCATTCATTTTTAACCTCGACACTACATGGGGGCAAGTGGTCAGCCTCACGCCCTGGCCGCTTTTCCCCAAGGGAAAGCGACCCCAGTAATGGCAGGCTTGGTGGGCCCCAGAGCCAGTCTGGACATTTTGGAGAAGAGGTAAATCTCTTGCCCCTGTCAGTATATGTCTGGATGACAGCCAAAGTGGCAAAAGTAGCAGTTCTCATGGCAGTAACTATGAAGATAACTGCCTTCAGAATTGGGATATCCTGAAAGAGAGTAATCTTCAAAGGTGAAGGAGTTTCCAAAAACTTATTCACAAATGCCTGAATGTACATAGTTTAACCTATATCATTCACGTATAGGGGATTTTAAAATTCCTTGTACTAGTGGGCTGGAAACCAGCTTCCAATTCAGAGGTAATGGTACCATTAATGACAAAATGCAACACCCAACCATCTCTACCATGGGCACACTGGCATATAAAGTTTGAGAATATGACAAGAATAAAATTATTTTACAAATAACTAACACCTTACAAGCAAGGATGTGATGTGTAATTTGTATGGTGTTTAACCCTTTGGCAGTAATGCATTTGAATTTCCAGAATTATTTCTCAAAAACTATAGCACAGTATCAGCAGTTTCTTATATAACCCTGTTCTACTAGATACTGCTGATACAAGTAACACACTTCCTCTATTGAAGGAAGGACTACTGCATTCAAGAATGTTTAAGATTTATTTTAAATAAAAACCAAAGTTTGTGATGTAAAATTGTTACCAATGGCAAGTTTTATTACTTTTATGCTTTGTTACATGCCTTTCCTTACTAATGATTTAATTGTACTGCATATGAGTCTTACCACATCCTTTCACTCTAATTGTCTAATGTACTTAACAGCAAATGCTATGTTCAGTGATCAGTACTGTTCAAATTATTACTTCCTAAAATGGCCCAGCAGATGTGATTTCCTGTTATGTGACAATTTGTTAATTCACTTTTAGAATTACACAGACAAATTCCAAGAAGACTGCATCTTCCAATCATCCTACACCCTTACCTCAAATAAAGTACATGATTTTGCTTCTCATTTCTATCATGTGATCTGAAAACTACTACTTTCAACTGGTTTTAAAATACAGTATTACTTCCACATAATCAGTCACTAATAATATGCAATAATGAGGATCTCATGACCAGGACTTGACAAGTACACCGTGCCCTATGACACTGGTGATTAAATGTTTCTTGTACTACTTTTCCTTGCTTGTGATGTTTAATATATAGTATTTATATTTATTACAACATTTTTGTTTCCATATAGGAAGTTTCTGTTTCCTACCACAGTTTCTAATTTCTTTCAGCATTAGTCTGTTACTTAAAATTCTAAACTTCAAATACATTCTGTTGTCTGTTTCAACACTTTAATGCACGTAGCATTTAGCCACTAGATACATTAGGTCATCATGCGTGCCAGTAAGAAAATATGAAGTGAGTATCCCATTTCTGTTTACGTTTTCTTCAGTCCTAAGGAAATTCTACATTAAAGTTCCTTAAACTGTCCACACCTGCCTTGTAACATGTCTTACACAAGCAATATTTCTATCGGAACATTGTGTCCACAAACCCTCAGATATGAAATTGCCTGATTAGGTAGGTGAAGAAATGAACAGCGCTTACACCGATTTACAAAGGTCTCTTTAACATCTTCCACTTGTTCTGACTTTTACAAAGCCTTGGGCACAGATAATAGCCCACATGAAAGTGGAAACTCAATGAGTCTTTCAAGAAACAGTTGTTTTGAAAGGTACATGAAATGTGCTGCTTTGATTTGGGTATAAAATGCGGAATGGATAAACTAGATTAAGACAGAAAATACCAGTTTTACACTGGTCATTATCACCAATCAACAAACATTAAGGAAGCACTACATTGCCCAAAGCATGAAACAGGCAGGATACCTTTAACACAAATGTTACCTTCATAATGTCAGACCAATTTTTATACATCAGCCTCTGGCAACGAATGTGTTGATGTAACAGTGGACTAAACATCACTACCAAGACTCAATTTAATAAATTTCAGATCTGGAAAGCACAGATCGGTGATTCTTGAACATTTCAACGGCATCCCACCGGTCATTTTGTCAAAAACCCATAGCCCCACCACAGCATAAACAAGCTTCTCTTTTCCTGAGAAATTAATTTTTACAATTACATACATCTTAGTATCATATTAATTTTAAGAAGTTCCTATTTTTGGGACCTCATGTCTCCACCCAGCCACCATACAATTCTACCAGTGGGATGAATACCACCAGTTCAGAAATACTTGCACAGATTACACCACATTTAAATGTTTTGGATTCTGTCTTATTTGTGCCTAATGTAATGTATATATTTACTGGTGTACAGAATGCATATTTTCTTCATTCCAAATATTTGTCTCCAACACAAAGTATATGCAGTAAACAGTTTGTTCTCATCTCAAAAATGCCATCAATATATGGCATATGTCCCCTTCCTGTGCATTTTGATTTGAAAGACAGTATGTTTTATTTAATTATGATAACTGCCAAGATTATATGGTGTCAATTATACACAAGTGAGTACGAGTATGCAGCATTGGCACAATGATACTGACAGGAGAAGGCCGAAATACATGGAGAGAAACCTGTCTCAGTGCCACTTTGTCTGCCAGAAGTACCACATGAACTGGCCCAAGATCAAATATAATAAATGCTCACTTGTTCAAGTGATTAATGCTAAAATCATGTACAGTTGCAGGACATGGGAAGCCCAGTAAAACAATTTTAACAAAAATGTTATCAAAAACTTAGTCAATTTTCTTCTTAAAAAATGTATGCAACACACATGCAACTTCTTTGGAGAGCCATGTTTAAAGGCATAAAAAATGAAGTGCCATCATAAATATAAGATATATGCACATTATGTCACAACACAGCAAAGTAAACACATATATTAATTGTTATTTAATTACTTATGGCTTATTTAATTAGGCAGTCAGCAGCACAGATGACATAGCATTGGATGGTAGGACAATAAATGAACAATCAATAATGCAGATGAGGAAGCAAGCTGTTGTGGCCTAATCTGAGACGCTCTCCTAGGATTGGTCCAAAGGGACTAAGCAAACAAAACAAAAATACCATTCAACTTAAAGTCCCAGCTGAGATTTCAACAGAGCACTTTCCACATATAAGTAAGAAGCATTACCACTGTTGATTTTCACTTTAGAAAAACTGGAAGAGAAACACATGCCATTAATAACTTTCTATCTGAAATACAGATCTTGTTGTTACAGAGTTCATCCATGTATATAACTACATCTTTTTGCCCTCTGCAGTTTTTCTGCTTTTTGAACCTAATTATATCTGAAGTGGAGTGCCCTATTTTTTGTAACATTACAAACATTTTCATGATACAGAACTTCAATCATGCTGCTTAGTTTCCATATTTGTCAGCACACTCTCTTTTATTTCAGAATACACTGTAAATTCTATTCATTTTACCCACACAAACAAGTCACCTTTCCCCATAATTTCAGGCCTAAAGTGAAAAGTAACCACCAATTCTTTGGAAAATCGAAATTGCCAAGTCACACCTATCAAGCAATACAGTAATTAAAAAGAAGTTATGTTGTGAAGAGAAACAGAGACCTGAGATGTTACTCTGTGTTAAATAGTGAATACTGTACTCCCTCTTTACGAGTCAACACAGCATAACATCCCAAAACACCACCCTCTTGTTACTTCCTCTTAGGCCCAAATATCTTTCTCAACACCCTTTCTCAAACAGCCTTGGTCTATGTTCATGCTTAATATCAGAGACAAAGTTTCACACTGATACAGAACAACAGGTAAACTGAAGTTCTGCATACTTTAATCTTTACGTTTTTTGATAGCAAACATGAAGACAAAGATTCTGGACCAAATGGTAGTAGGAATTCCCTCCATTCAATCTGCTCTTAATTTCCTCATGAATGTAGTTGTCATTTGTTAGTGTCATTCCCAAATATTTTAACTTTGCCACATTTCCAAAGAATTTATTAACAATCATTACTTTGTGATTTTGTGCTACACTCTCTTGATGCAACATGAATATACACTTGCATTTCTCAGCATTTACTTCTAGACCAACATCCTTACAAGTAACAGACAAATTGCACTGGAAAGTCACTGCATATAAATATGGTAATGATAAAAACTAAGGTACATTGACACCCCTACATAAAACATGTATGATAATCAAGTAGAAATTTGTAGTTTTTGTTATCCAATAAAATGTTCCCATAGATCTTTATCATATTTTGTATAGAACAAAATAATGTGGCACTCTTATAAAAACAAATTTCTGCAGTTAACCACAAAGAACCTCAAATGAGGACAAATTTATAATCATCATATCATTAGTATATAATTTTTGTTGTGATTAGTTATGTGATGTGGAGTTAACTGGACAGTGCAGTGCATTACAGAGTTTCAGTTATGATCAGCAAGTCACACAGCTGCAACATAAAAACAGCAATGGGTAAGCCTGCTAAAAACATAGTATCCCAGTATTAACCTAATTATATATGATTCAAGAAGCTGAATATCTGCTTCCATTCAAGACACTATATTACAAGTCTAAAAAACAAACTCTTCTGAATTACTTAGTTTTAAATATACAGGATGAGGCATTGCAATGGCACAAGTAAGACCCCTGCGTACCATGTGGCACAGGGAGCCCCATGGGTCAGAGGGGCCACAAAATATAAGAACTACTAAAATTTGTTGTAAGTTCTTTCAGACTGTATTCCATTCTTCTGAAAAAACACAGTATTCAGGATCCCTGTTATGCCATCTGGGAGTAACTTCACCAACAATTGTAAGGGGGCATCTAACTGTCAAGTCACAGGAGGGGAGCCTGACTCATTATCTATGCCACTGCTGCCATGTACACTTCCCTATTTATACACAGTCTCAATTCTGAACATGGCACATGGCATTACATACATACAGTATATTTCATGTACACCTTCATACTGCCAAATTACTCCAGTTTTCCTGGCTTATATTCAGTTTTACACATTCTCAAGAAAGTAATGTATACTGAAACCCCATTCATCTATATTCTCATGTACACAGCACTAGTCATGTTATGTTCACACTTACACTCAAATCAAAAAGAGAGCAATTTACTATGGCTTTCTAAAGGAAGAGATCACAGAAAATTGTATTCAAGCTGAATTTGCTTTCAACACCCTATTTGCACAGGTTCACACGCTCAGCATATCAGCTTGATATGGCAAAAAAAAAAAATAAATAATAATAATAATAACAACAATAATATATATTTGTGGGTGATGGTAGCAGCAGCGGTTATTATTATAAACTGTACTTTCCATGCACACAAATCTTCCTATGCTTCTCTTGGACTTTATCTTCAGTCTTCATACAAAGACTTATATTTTCAACATAAACATCAGACTGTATCTTAAGCCAGGCACTTCCATTCCTAATAAGAAGTTTACTGCTGAAAACTGGTAAACATGTCATCACAAAGCAACCAGAGTTCTGGTAAACAGACATAGTAGACATACACCCCGATGACAATGCTGTGAATGGGAAAGCCCTAGCTTAGTTTGCACTCTGTTGGATGTATCTAAATTCTATCAGTGTTTCACAGTACAAAATAACACACCCAAGTCCCACAACACAATTATGTTTCCACTCTATTTACTATAACTTATTTTCTATTACATAACTTTTTATACAAATGGAGGAAAGCTAATCAAAAAGCTAGCAAGAATACTTTAAAACAACATAAAAGTCATTACAAGACATCAATGTCTTTAATTAAAATATGATTCAAGTTAATATAAATTACATAAATTATTAACATCATCAGGTATACTTGCTTTTGTTAGTGGAAAATGTGTAAATTAATAAAAGGGCTCTAAATAACTAGGTAGTGATTCACAGCGAGATGGAAGACTGGAAGAGGCACTGAACATTTCTACACAAAACAAAAATGTGGAAAGGACATGTACGCTGTACTACGACACATCCTTCATATTTATATGAATAGTTTATTCATCTATGCCATACATGACTGCAGTCATATGTAAGACAGCACAGTTGCCAAAGCAGCAACTTCAGATGGTAAATAACCAATGAAGAGGAAATAAAACTGTGACTACAGAAAAGTGTCGTTTGTTATGAATACAAGATGTTATCCTATGGTTGAGTATTCAGGTAACTTAAAACAAAATGAATGTTTATTTACAGTCTCAGTTTGGGCTCACATACATACTTTATATTATATGAATTAACCTGAAGTAAACAAGCAGAGAGAAAGAGAGACAGGATTTGGTTCTCTCAAATGTCACAGACAAAGTCCAAATAAGGAACCAGACATCACACTCTACAACATACACTTCCTATCTGCAAAACTTACCTGTTAATTTACTGTACAGCAAAAACCTGAAGCATAAGTTGAGACTAGAAAGAAACAGGCCATGTTACTACTACAACTGAAACATTCAGTTTAACAGCAACCTTTTCTACTGTGCTCTGCACGGACGTTACATCATGTACAGCCTTCAACACTGATACCAACGTTTCAGAGAAACACACTGTCACCCTTCATGGCCAATAATAAATTTGGCTACATGCAGCTAAATCAAACCAAATAAGATTTGCTAAATGTGCAGTGTCATGATACAAGCGATTCCTGCTAGTTAACAGACACTACAAAAGTAGGCAGTAAAATGAAGAACAACACAGTATTAACAAGTACAGGAAAGAAACATCACAAATTCACCGTTGCATATTTCTGGAATTCAACATGAACCTAATGTACTACCTCACCAGCAGTGACCTAAAAGACTGAAATCTGTAAGTATAGTATGTATCAACTTTACAATAAATCATAATTCACATAAACTGAAAATGAGACACTCTGCCTATGAAATTTTTCAGTGACTTTCTCGCCACGATATTCCTCATGACACTTATATTCTGCCTCTGCAGCAACAGTGAAGGCATGCTGCTTCAGCTCCAGAGAATTTCAAATACTTTAGAAACTTCTAAAATATGTCCACCAATTCACTAACAGAAATTTAATTATGCCACTAAAATTCAAAACATGTCACTTTTGTTGTCTTTTTCATTTCATTTATAGCCAACCAAACCAGTTCTTTTACTGACTGTACATGTTGAATTTCTGCCTCTATATAACATTTACAAAATGCATATTACATTATGGAAGGAAACACAATTTCCTCATCCTGTATCAACTTTCATCAGTTTACACAGTTTTGTTGTTTTTATTATTTTCACATCATTTTCTGTTAAAATGCCAAGATTGTTTCTGTTTTGCAACATGTCATGTGACATAATAAAAATTCCTATCTGGTTTTGAGTGATGCTGCCGACATTTAACATGGTATTCTCTCGTAAATTTGGGAGATACTGAAGAGGGGACATAAAGTGTGAAGGGAAAAAGAAGTCTTTTGTTGCAGAATAAAATTGTTTATAACTTCTGTCTGCATAGCAAACTTCCATAGTTCATGACTAGAACCAAGATGACAAACTTCTCTTTCTTGTAAGCTTCACAAAAACTTTTCATTCAGCTGCCCTTCTTATGTCTGAGTGAGAAGTTTATATTAAAATGCTGAAACAGTTTTCGATACCAAGATGTGACCATCAGCTGTCATATTTTCAACCTCCAATGTTTATAATTCTTTACACAACACAATAAGCAGATGAACTGACACAGCAGCAATTCATCTGTTTCCACAAACATACAGTTGGTTTTTGCTTTGTCAGTACATACAGTACTTCATTGTCAGGGACTCTGCTATAATGCAGGATTCAATATATTGCAGATTGAACTATTAGGCTGGTGCCTTTAAAAGGAACCAATAAAGTAAAATTCCAATTTACTTGAAACACAAATTCAAAAAGATATTCTGAATTGAAGTTACGTCCTTCACAGTATAGCTGCACTGTAGCTGTCCAAGTGTGAAACATCAACAAATATTTCAGACAATATCTCACACAAGTAACTAAGTAACTACCACATCTCATATACTTTTGTGTGGCATCTCAGAACAACATATTCCACGTTCCAACACTTCATGACCCAGGACTGGGCTTTTCAAGCCCGACAGATGCTACATGGCAAATTTTAAGTTGAGATGAAATATTTTCTGTACCATATATTTTAAATATAACATTTGGATCACAGAAGAGTTTTTTAATACTTTCAAACATGTTTAAAATCCTCAGAGTCAGTTTCAGTTCACAATTACTCATCACCAGCAGGCAAACAAAATACACTGGATGATGTCCTACATCCCACACCACCCAGTATCCTGCAACTCTGGATTTGGAAAGTATATTTTTCATACTTTCCTTTAGCAAAAGACTGATTTCAAGTTTTCAAAGCAGCAAAGATTCAAATTGCTGTCTTCTGTATTATGACACCATTGTACAATACAGACAGAATGCTACCCACTGAGAAACATACCCAGTAAGCCCACGACAAATTATGTGGCCCTAAAGCCATTGTGCAGGTACAGCATCCTACGCACGTGTGGTACAGTGTGTCAGACGGACCCAGATATTCCACTGAGACTAGTGTCAGAGTAACACAGCACATCTCCATCACACGGATAAATCAGCCATAGCAGGAAGCAGAATAAAATTGGGTAATCACATCTGGACACTAGCATCCTGACCATCACAACAGCTTGAATGAATCAGCAACACATCCCATAAGGCTCAAATTTTCACCTGATGCTTGTTGCACAGATGGTATCATGTTAATGTTTTAACCAACTTATGACTTTTCACAGTACTTGGTATGAACATCATGCCATTCAAGATCACCCCACCCAATGTTCCAGTCAAGTGGGTAGCTGTTAAGCAATGTTTTGTATTTGGGAGGTCCCGGATTTAAACATCAGCCCACAGAACATCTAACCTGACCAAGGTTGTCCTATTTTTCCTCAGTCCCTCCAAGCAAATGCCAAGACAGCACCTCAAATTAGGCCGTAACCAGTACCAACGAAATCCTGTCCAATTCAGTCTTCAGTAATCAATATGTACCTCCGTGCTACAATCTAAGCTACAGAAAGTGTTGTTAAAAACAAAGAATAAGACATAACCTTCACTCTTTTTTACAGTTCAGTTCCCTACGACCAATAACACCACAACAGACGCACGCAAACTTGTAAGGAGGGACTGACACTAGCATCACTAATAGTATACTCACACAGGACACTAAAACGTTGTGACGTAACAACCTTCACCCTTTTGTACAGTTCAGTATCTTACCATCAATAATACCACAACAGAGGCATGCAAACTTGCGAGGTGGGCCTGACACTAGCATCATTAATAGAATACTCACACAGGACACTAAAATGTTGCAACATAATCAATCTTCAAAAAATATGCAACTTCTGTTGCAACATTTTGTTTGTATGATATACAATAACAATATGACAGCTACGTGAAATCTGTACCTGGCTTGTGGTTTGACACCACTAGTAACTAATAAAATCCTGGAGTTAGGCAAATGACATTTTATACAAAAATAAATCATTAACATAAAAATTCTGTATAAAGCATTCTTTGATACCATATGTTAAAAGCTTTAAAAAAGAACTTAGTGACAGAGCAAAACTGAGATTATAATGGACATACTTGCAACAGCTGGAATCTCTACTAGCATAAATTATGCGCAGGAAGGGAAGCATATGTTGTTTTCTTCCCAAGACACCCTGTTTGTCCCTGACGCATGACATTTAACACACGCTTAGTCACAGACCTTGGCTACTGTTCAGTTCTCCTCAATACATTTAAAAGAACTATTCAATACCTACGGCCCCACAATTTTGCAACTATAATTTTCCTACTTCTTCATGAGCAATATTAGAATTAAGCAAAGACAATATGTATGCATACTGCTCTAGCATCTATCCCAACATTTGCTACCAAATACTGAATTTTTAGGTTTTCACAGTGGTGCAGCTGAAGTTTCCATTCTTCTTGGGATATGATGTCGCATCACCAGTTAGTCAATTCCTGGCATTCTGAGACAACATAGTGGTCTCATCTTCTAGGGTTGAGATGTCCAATAATGGTAATTGGTTCCCAACATTTCAAGACAATGTAGTGGACTCACCTACAAGGGTCAACATTTCCAAAAAGAATGGTAATCAGTTCCCCAACATGTTCAGACAACATATTGGTCTCATCTTCAAGAATCACAAAGTCCAAGACAGCAAAGTAGTCTCATCTTCAAGGACTGAAATGTCTAAGAAGAATGATAATTGGTTCCTGACATTTCCAGACCATTACATTGTATCAAAATATCAGGAACTGATTACCCAGTGACATGGCATCATATCCCAGAACAAAAACCTCAGAACTGCCACATTTATACTACCAAAATGAAAATACATATTAGTATGCGTATACAATTATATACATGTATGTAAAGTGCAGTTATTACTTGCTAGCTCTTGAGACTTTCCTCATTTAAAGTATACTACTGTTTATGCTGCCAGTCTCTGCCATCACTTCAAATGCTACTGATTGTTTGTCATTCTGTTATGTATCATGTCCATATTTGGATCTGTATGATGAATAGGTGGAATATAGTAACCCATGTTTCCCATGGGCAACCCTCCTGTCACATATGATGGCACATGATATGACCCCATTAACGGGTTAGCAGGCTGTGTGGTTCTATCGACCGAGTCTTGGCTATCCTGTTGATGTACCGTATGGAAAACATTGCCGATAGATGCCATCTTAACACCTGTATGATTTCCACTATGAAACATGTTCCCCATCTTACCACTGTTGTTACTGATATGCGTATTATAGATATTTACAGCTGCCATTTTGGCAACAGCTGAACTTATGTTTCCATGGTTCTGGCTGTATACATTAGGAATTGTGTTCTGCGTTGTGATGTTACTGACTGAGCTGCTGTTGCTGTTTTCACCAACACTATGATTACTACTCAGGTTGTACACATTGCCAACAATTGAGCCTACTGAAATCGAACTTGAAGTTGGAGTTGTTGAACCCAGCTTGCTTGGACTAACAACTGTAACCGCTGTGCCAGCTCCTATGTTATTTGCCTGCATTAAAACATACAATAATGTCAGTAAAAATATGAACACTTCAAATAAATTATTCGAATATTTGAATTTACTTGTCACAGTGAAAACAAAAGAAAAGAAATACCCACAAAGTAAAACAGTGGAAATTAAGTCATGTTTCCAGTAGGACCCTGTTACACTTTTGGGTGGATCTTGTTAACCACTCATCCAAGAGAAAATCTTTTCAATAAATGTTTTATGTACTATGCTGACTCCATACAGCAGAAACTTTCCTCAGAAGATAACAGTCACTCAGGTAGTAAAGAATTTACCTGATGTTTACAGCTAATTCAAACATACAGGACTAACTTTATTCTATTTTTGTCTATACAAGACTAAACTCTGCCTCTGTATGGACCATGCTCCAAATGTGTTGTGTCATGCTGATTCATGCATACAGAACTGTGTTCTGACAGTACTGTGCTGTGTAAATGTAATGTAGTTTGGTGGATGGCAGCTGCACAGTTTATTTCTAACTGATATGAAGCCTGTGAACACACTTTGTGGAAATCAATGTGCTGGCCAGAGAAAGCAAAACCTCTTTGACCAACGCCAGGACACCGTTGGTTCTCCACAGACCACTGTATCTCAATTCAAACATATGGGACAACACACCAACTGTACTGTGCTGTGTTGGATCATGGGCTTCAAAAATCACTCTTACACTAGTCCATGGTGACAGTCACGGCACAATCATTGTACAGTCCTGTATGTGTGAATAAAATAAAAAGGTAAAAATGTAAAGTTCATCATATAACATGCCATGAAGGCACAGAGGAAGAGTAGAGGTACAGCTCTACTCTTTCTTTAATCTCAGCGCTAGATGGGGGTGGGTGGTTGATGCCATGCCCTGGCTGCTTTACCTCTGGAAATGACCGGGTACCCATTGTATAGGAGGCTGGGTGGGCCCAGGGGCCGGTCTGGACAGGTGCACAGTCCATGCATAGTCACAGGCCACTCCTGTGCATATGAACTACCCTTTATGAAACCCAAAGGTTCATTATTGTGTTCACATTAGCCCAGCACTGGACCTTATCCTGAAGCAGATAAACTGTGCCTACACACTCATATCCTGTGTCCTGAAGGTGCAACTTAATATCACTCTCTCACCTGCACACAGAGCTCTTACAATCACAGTAACATTTAGTGAAGATACAAATTATGAACTTCCTCATCACGTAATTTTCTGCAGTATTGTAGGGAATTTTCTCCAGTATCTTCTTACTTCCTGTCTCTTAGGTCCACATATTCTCCTCTGCACCCTGTTCTCAAACACCCTCAATATGTATATGTTCTGCCCTCACTGTGAGAGACCAAGTTTCACGCCAATATAACAAACATGCAAGATTATAGTTTTGTATATTTAATCTTTAATAGTTTTGATAAGCAGTATATCACAAACAACAATAAAGCTCCATACCTGGTATGTGCGGTTTGAGTTTCTTACAGTGTTTATACTATTAGGATCACTGTCATTCCTATGACGTCGTTTCATATGCTTGTTGTAGTTGGCCCAATTTGTGAATTCTCTTCGACATTCAGCACAGCTGTAAGGACGCTCACCAGTGTGCTGCCTACGGTGAACCTGATGCAGAAAGAATAAAACTAATTACCGAACAACACAATATATTTTAATATTAGTAGGAAAGTGGAAGTGTGATTTTATTTAATATTAATACAAATCTAGATTCGCAAAATCCCCAGTGACTTAAGTCACCTCTATCACAGGTTAAAACCAATAACACAGTGTTGTAACATAAAAGGTAAACTGTCTCATTACATGCTGAATGTAACAATGCTGCTTTGCGCCATAACCAGCTCATGTTTACCAACATTATCCCTGTGTCATGCAAAATTGCATTGCTTCAATATTCAGCACTTTTCCACGAATAAAAGTCCTCACTGATCTCACGTGGACTTCACAGCTCCTTGTGTTACCTATACCTTCTAACAAACAATGCACCAGAGTTACAATAATTGTTGCTACATTGTAAAATATGATCCTCTGTCAAGTTTGCTCAGATCAGAATCTATAAGTTCATTTGAACCTTATGTTAAACTGAATACTACAGTAAATTAATAAGAATAAATTTATATGGGAAGCCCAAAGACTACCTTGAAGAAGGAAGAGTAAGCACCTCTGAAATATCAGTAATTACATACCCAGTGTACTTGCATATGGTGTCAAATCCCAGAAGACTTGAATCTTCAGTAACACTGATGTGAAAACCTCAAATCCCAAATGAAAAATATTTGTATACTCCTTACATTACTTAATTTCATTGGTGTTTGTGTCAAATTCAATTTCATATTGGCCTACAATGAACTGAAGAATTAGTACTCCTCAAGACTTTTGATAACAGAAGTTCTCCAATATCGGCAGGTGAATGAAAATACTGACATATTCCAAAAGTATCTGAATATATCAGCAAAGTGTCCGTGAAAGTAAGGAATACATTTAAACTAACATTTACTGCTATATTTTTGCTGAATTCATTAACTTCATATCACACTTCACCAGCATACGGTCCATTACGTGCTGTAAGCTTTAGAGACATTAGATGAAAGTCTGCTGCAGATTTAAGGAATGATAATCATTGCCTTGAAAAATAAAACCTGCTTCCAAATGGTTAATTAAATAATTAAAATAAAAAAAGTGCTTTCATTTGATATTAAACCTCCAAATGTTTATAAAGCATTGCAGTGGTAGTGTAGGTGCTGTTTGACTTTCAACATACATCCACAAAGTACATCAATAATCAACCAATCATGCCTATAGTAACAGCTGCAGTGGCTGCAGAGACATTTGACTAGGTGTTCTTACACAGCTGTTTTTTAAATCATGTTTATTAAACCATCAGAAACTTTCAGATCAGGGCATGACAAAATTTCATCAGGCTAGAAGCCAGCCCAAAAATTTAGAAGCCAGACAATTTTCTGTCATCACAGTACAAAGATGTTCTGCAAGAATTGGTGTGCACCTTCTAATCAACACAAAAGCCAAGATTCATGTTACCTAGCAGCACTGCCAGCAAAACACACAACCATTCACCACAAAATATGCAACTGGAAATGGCTGCTGAGGAAAGGTTTTGGTGCTCAAATATACTGTTATCAAATACAAATATTAACTCTTCTTCAATCATGTAATTCACAAACGAGTCATGAATTTTATGCATTTATGTGAAAATTAGTGCATTTATATTAATTAAATTCCACTCTACACTGAAAAAATTATGACATTCTCTTAATTATTCACCTGCTTGCTACAAAACTGACATTTATTTAATTTACATAAAAACTGAAGCACTGAGGCTGATAGTGAATATTACGAGATTATAATTTTTTTATTGTAGTAAGGAATTTAATTCTTGCTGTCAAATTTCTGCAGAACTTTAATATAAACTCACAGCTTTCAACACATTGCATGATTGAAATACTGTATTCTTTCCAGCCTATAAACCTAAAATTTAGTCATACAAAGTAAAAATTATATACTATACAAAGTAAACACTCACTGTAAGGATACCCTTGAACCTAAAGTTCTTGCCACAGAACTCACAAGTATATGGCATGGCACCGGTATGAATACGATTATGTTCTCTGAGAGCCCCACGTTCTCGAAACTGTTTCCCACATACATCACACTGATGTGGTTTGATTCCTGTATGAAGCGTAGCATGTTTGCCTAATAATCGAGCTGTTTTGAACCTAGAAACATGATTAAAAACACTTTATATTTTCATGACAAATCCTAAGAGAAAGTACAAGGCACACGGTACAACATTACAGTGACAAGTTTTATATTTGTACTCTTCATACAAAATTATTATGATTATCTACTCACAGAAAAGTAGAAGAGTGGTGCATGTAGCATACATAAGGTAGATGAGAAATTAATACAAAATTTAAGTCAGAGAACCTAACACAAAAAAGACCGCTCAAGATGTCTAAGTGTACACAGGTAATTAACATTAAGACAATTTTAAGGAGATTAAATTCCATAAAGCAAGTTGCTATTCCCCGTATGCACAATGTTATATTAAAGAGTGACACTCCCTGTGATCAAAAGTAACCAAACAAATTCAAAATCATCAGTTTTATTCCCTGAAATGAGACATACACAACTAGCAGAAACATATTAGATTTTCAGATATGTTATAAGAATATCTCACCACACAACAAACTTCCCTCCCCTGCAAACAACAACGGAAATATTTTTCTTGCCTTCGTCTTTTCGATTAGCTTAAATGATTCCACCGCATCCAAGTTCAGATTATGAGACTGGTGGTGGGTGTGAATTTCATTATAAAAGTTCATATGAGTCGAAATTTCATAACACAGATCTTTGTAAAGTGAGGACTGCACATGTAATAACAAAAATTAAAAATGTATATTTCTTATTTAAAGCATTCATTTGCTTACATTTTGGGCCACAAATGCCAGGGGAAAAAATTGCCCCAACAATTTTTCATAATACTGTAAAGAGATCCACAATATTTTTCCAGAATATTCCAATACTACTTTATTTTCTATGTCAGTTCCTTTAACGTGCTAAAAATCACTTCTGTAAATCAACTTTTATTTGAAAAATGCCACTGATAAAATGCATGAAACAATGTATTTGCAGAAACTAACAACTACAAAACTAAAGAAAACCCTTAAAGAAATACACCTTTAAAATCCTTTACATTTCTAACATTGACAATGATACATGCTGGTTTAAAAGAATAAGACCATGAAAAGGTTAAACTCTTCCATGCAACCTAAATAGGATAACTTACTTTGAAGTCTTTGACATAGTGAACAAATTTTCAGTTTCACGTGCAAGACTCAGAAATATTTTTTGAGACCTGACAATAAATATCAGTAGAAAAGCATGGAAGAAGAAACATAACTTGAAATAACCAAATGAATCAGAGCAAGAATAGTTTTTGCTCTTTATGAAGCATAGTTTTGAATAATGGAATAATCAAGAGTTGTGGAAGATATTATCATGCAACAAATTATATATTATGGAGATGGCCATACCAAAGATAAGAAAATAGTTTTGTGTAATGGCTAGTTCATACCAGTACTACAAAACAGAACTGAAATGCTGGATACAGACCAAGCGCGACATAAACTGCAAGCCAGAGAAACAAGATCCTGGAGAACCAATGCTGGAGTAACCATGGGAGAACAAATAAGATCAGTCAGCAACAGGTAAGACTGGAATAAGATTTCTAGAAAGTGTTGCATAAAACACGATCAGACTTGTATGTCTGTGTTACATAAATGGAAATGATGGACGGGATAACATAGAAATGACATTTGTACAATTTCTTGCTCTGCTGACACAAATAAAAGGATAGAGTAGTCTTAAATAGAACACATGCAAAATAAACAATCACATAAAATACCTACCAGTTAAAAGACCAACAGATATATAAATACATATTCGAGTAAAATATGAGCAAACAAGTTTACTCACCCCTTACCACAAACTGGGCAGTGATGGGGTTTTTCACCAGAATGGGTTAGGATATGATAGTCAAGACTACCTTTGGCAATAAAACTCTTCCCACACACATCACAGATGAAATTTCGTTCACCTGTGTGAATCTTCCGATGAGTTTCTAACGTATGCTTTGTAGCAAAGCTGCAAATGAATTAATATCAGAATTACAATAGTGTATTCCTTGTTACTTAAGATGTATTACCCTATGATACAAAAAAAATGTAATTACACATTAATTCTGATTACTGAAATGAAGTATGTAAGTCATGAATAATATACCTTTTGTTAGCTAAAGTATATAATTACTCACTCCTTATGGCAAATGTCACACGGGAACTTTGGCTTCACTTGGTCAGGCAGATGACACTTGCTGTGTAGGTACAATGAACTAAACTGTTTGAAAGCTTTCCCACACTGTGGGCACACATGAGGGCGGGCATCAGTGTGAACAGTACTATGAGACTGCAGAACTGTCTTTTGGGAAAAACATTTTCCACATTCTTCACACCTGAAACAGTAATCACTTTAATTACAGTACCAGTTTAATTAAAAAGCCTGGCTAAGAGAGTATGAACAAATGTAACCACAGTTAAAATGTGTGTAAAAGCGCAATTAAAAAAAAACCGATGGACGCAGTTGCCAATGTACACCACATAGACTTACAAATCTGTTCCAGTGTTTCTTCATTCATCAGATTCACTCTAGCATACATCCTTCACTGTTAAACACTTTCCATTTCCAAAACAGTTTGGGTAACTGGTCTTTTAAAGTTCAAATAAATAAGTGATTTATGTTTCTAATAACTTTTCTATAATGCAAAACAAGCTAAAAATAGCACAGCAAAACACAACTTAAGATTAAGCTTCGTTATTTCCCAATATCCAGTGATGTAAGTAACTTAAATAGTGTCTATATAAATATACGTGACACACAAAAACCCTCATAATTCATAGAAGAAACAGCCAGAAAACCCAGTTAAACAACGTTAATTAAGCACCTGTTCTAAGCTATTCTATTCATATGGTAAAGCTACATATTACAAAAATCAAAATAACATTGCAACATCCAACATGTTATATAATAAAATTTGAGGATGCTTATTGTACTGAATGTTAAGACTGTGGTTTTCTGGGATGTGATGCTACGTAGTGTGGTACTGCCACATCCATGAAAACCCAAGTCTTAATTCTACATCCATTTTACATACGACAAGCAAAAGTGCTCATTATTCACATGCCATTTGGTTGCTTTCCCTGTCAAAATCATAATACGTACCAGCAAAAACATTAAACAATGAATAACACTCAAAATAAGAAATGAAAGAAACCTTATGTAATTTCAAAAATGGGAATGAGCATGTAAACCACATAACAAAATTCTCCTGCAATACTTGACATCATTTTAACAGCTATGGCAACTGCACAGTGCCTGCCTTCCATGTGCTTCTCAATTCATAAATCAGTATTATGCCAGTGTTGAAAAATAAACACATAATTACAGTAAAACCCCGATTTAATGTTCCTGGATTTTGTGATGATTTTTTCATGTCCCGACAATAGCTCCATATAAACAATGTATTATTTTCCTGCATTTAGTGAATCCCAATTTAGAGAAAAACCTACACTTAGTGGAAAAATATTACGTGCTCATACTTCAATTGTTATTTGATGTTTCCCGCATTTAGTAAATTTTTTCATAAAAAAAAAAAAAAAAAAAAAAAATTACATATTGTACGTAAAAATTACGATATATGCTCGAAACATTGAGGCAATGGCCTGCCACGATGGAAACACCGGTTCCCGTTAGATCACCGAACATCGTTGGGCCGGGATAGCGCCTTGATGGGTAATCGTCCAGGAGTGCCTATGTCTAAGTGAGATAAAGTAGTGTGAAATATGCGTAAGCGCAATGGTAGGGGAAACTGTGACGTAATCACTTAGCCAGTCCATTACTCCGATCCTGATGATGTAATGCCTGTCCCCTCTCTGTCTACCTTATCTAGAAATTGTTTAAAGATTTATGTCAACTTTGAAAATACTTTTAAATTTTTGAAATTATTTTTTGTAATCATGATTCATTACAGAAAATTTCATTTTCAATAGCAATAAGGCTTGCTTGTCTCTGGAATTTGTTTCTAAATGTTTATTTTAAAAATATTAATATAAGTATTGTGCATACAACGTTGAAAAATGGATTTTTATTATAGAGACCATAATGGAACTAATAAACAAGCAAAAAAGATAAATTTAACTCATTTTAATTGAAAACCTCCAGTTGATGAAAACCTCAATTTAGTGAAATATATTCTAATCCCCCAGCAATTCATTAAATAGGGGTTTTACTGTATATACCTAATCTCTTAGCAGCACATAAACCTATTCTAAATCTACAGTACTGTACAGCACAAAAGCAGCCAGGAATCCTGCGGCAGTAGAACAGTACTTGTAAATAACACATGCAACTGGCAATGTGCCTGGCAACCTTGTTCCCTGCCACTCAGTGATGCTTTGAGGCAGACAGCAATTAACACTGATACAAGATATCACAAAATTGCAGTGGGACTGCAGGAAACTAACTACAGGTGAGTGTTTACTATCACGGAGATTTTTAAACCCCTGCACTTGAAACAGTGCAAGTAAACAGAGTAATAATTGATCAATCTGAACTGTAAAATGTACACAGCACATCATGCACGTGAAAAGTATAATAGTGTTTTTAGTTATAATCCAGGAACCAATTTCATTCTGAAGACAAGAAATAACAAATAATTTTACTTGAACTCAAGACTATTACATCTGTCTCTTACCTGAATTTCTTGGGGTTACGATGCAATTTTACATGTCTTGCAAAACTTCTATACCGGGTGTACACTTTAGCACACTGAATACACTTGAAATTAGGGGGCTGGTTATGTTCCATTTGATGGTGGGTTCTCAGTTCTTGTAATGTTGGTAACACCATAGTACAGTCAGTACACTGCCAGGAGTATCCTTCAAGGACAGCTTTCGGACGTGGGGGTTTGATAATCATTGGTTTCGGTTCCCGTTCCTTTTTTTTCCTACCTGGACGTTTTCGTTCAGATTTAACCATTGTTTCAACAGGCTTTTCCTTTTCCTCTTCTGGTTTTCCCTCCACTTCTTTTTCTGTTGCTTTCACTTTTTCCTTGTCTTCTTCTTTCCCTTTCTCTTTTTGTTTTTCTTTCTTTTCACTTTTAACCTTTAGCACACGTTCTTTACGTTGGGAAGTGTCTTTAATTTGCACTCGTTCCTTTAGAGGAAGTCGTTCCTTTGTAACCGGACGTTCTTTTGGAGGAGGGCGGTCTTTCAAGGGCTGGCATTCTTTCAAAGGCTGACGCTCTTTCATAGGTGGTCGCTCTTTCGGTACGACACGTTCCTTCACAGTCAATGTTCGTTTCACAGGAATACGCCGCTTCCGTCGAGATGATGCAGAAATTCCAATTTCTGGAATAGAATCAAATTAAATATTAAAAATTGAAAATGAACAGTAAATATAATGCTGTTCAATTTATTATAGTGAACCATGGACAGTGCAAGAAACTTATATTCCTACTGCATATTTCATCACATTTCACTTCTGATATCACCCTGCCTCTCTTCTTCCTGCAATATTTCTCGGTGCAAAAATTTACACTGTATTACAAGAAGTGGAATTTTGATTTCAGCAAATACAGAAGATATTATTTTAAATTTCTTATAAACTGTTAGGCTTGAACTAAAGAAAAAATTCACCTGTCCACTCATCTGAACAAGTGAGAAACTGTGGATGATAAGTAGAAAAATATTCCATATAATACATACAGTCTATTACTGACAGTAAAATATACAACATGACAGATATTTTATTCAAACAATCAACTAAACCAGTCTTTGTTGTTATCATTCCATGCTTCAGTTTATGATATTTGTTATTAACTGTACCTGTCAGCTTACCTCCTTTGTGTCTAAGAAAAAGTAACTGTTCTTTTAGCTTTAAACCAAAGCAGCAGTACCCACTAGAAACCAAGTGAGGGCAGTAATACATTTCCCAGTATATCACTGGATGTCATTACATGCCTACTGGGTAAAGCCAAAAGATACTTATACTCAATCTAAAAATACAAAGCTGCTAGGATTTAGTGACATATCTTTGCAAAAATGCAAATTTCAATAACGAAAACCTAAATACAAAGCTGCTGGGATTTAGTGACATACCTTTGCAAAAATGCAAATTTCAATAACGAAAACCTGTCAAACATAACCTGAAGACTTCTGACATATTTGCCAACAAAATGCGTCATACAAAATTTGTAAATATATTTATGGCCTTATATCATAAAACATTTCACATACCTAGGTGTAACAGATAATCAACTGTCTTTAACTGAAAAGCAAACATTTACTTTGCATGGCTGTGATGCTGACAGTTTACATTTAATGGTATAACACCCATGCTCCACATTTCTCAAAGACTTGCCATACAAAATTTTAGGCTTCTTAAAAGAGTCAACAGTGCTGATTTTTAAGATTCAAGTCTTCTGGAATATGATGCTGTGTTGATTAGTAAATAGTTACCAACATTTTGGAGGAGCTCACAGCCTCATCACTCTGAAGACGGAGGCAGCAAGCTCCTCTGAAACGTCAGTAACAATTTACACATCAGCATGGCATCATATATCAGACAACTTGAATCTTCATCAACACCAGTGTGAAAACCCCAAATCACACAGTACTAATTTTTCTCTGACTGCAGAAAATGGCTACAATTATTGTACAATTAATTGTGGTTAAATTTACACTCTAAAGGTAATAGCACATCTTCATTACATGATTCACAAAATTCATCAAAGTCTTTCAATGCATGATGGTCAGTCTGAAAATCACAAAAATCATCCTCTTTATTTACAAGTTATTAGTGGAAGCAACGAAACATATAAGACAGCTGCAGTAAGCAAGCTGACATAGGCAGCAATGATTCTGACTTGTATTCAAGAGGTGGCAGCTTCAAATCTTGGCCATGACACCAACTATTGTAACACAGGATTTTCTTTGGTTGGCTTTCTTCAGTCCCTCCACACAAATGCAGGAATAATGCCTTCAAATAGGTCATGAATGCTTCTTTCCACATCCTTCCCAATTCATTATTCACTCATCCTACCACGGTCTCAGATAATGACTGCTTCATTAAATAAGGCATAAATAAATTTACAAAACTCTGCCACTTGAGGGAACCAGCAAGATGAATTATTTTAGCATTGTTCAGTCTGTGCATTGTTCTGATCAATGCAGTCAATTTTATTGCACCAGCATTCATATGTGAATAGTAGTGTGCATTTAGTTGGTGCAATAAAATTGACTACAGCAAGATGAAGTTCATTTTAGACATTCTGTGATTCATGCGAGATTCCAGACTTCTGCTGCAGTGTAGCTGATGCCTTCACTCTTCTGGATGTTATGCAGCACAGGTTGGCTGCTAGTTTCTGACATCTTGGGACAGTCCATTGTTTCCATTTTCAAGAGTCAAGCAGGCCGATAGGCTGTCCCAAAACATTGGTAACTAGCTGCCAACCTACATCATGTAACATCCCAGAAGAGTGAAGACATTTTGCCATTCAATTCAAGAAAAAGCAGAAACGAAATATTCTGCTCCAGTGTGTTTTAAAACTGTCTGCAGCACCTATAGGACCAGTTAACATGTATGATCATGTTCTGAAGAAATTCTATATGCTTCTGAAGTAAAGAAATTCTGATTAGCCATTTTTAATTTATCTTTAGTAAGAATCTGTAATGTCAAATTTCACATGTATGAACATACGTACAACATACCACAGGAGAGAAGGTAAAGATAAAGCTGTCCATGTGTCAGAGCACCACATCATGAACACATATAGGGCATGTGGAGGTAAAGTTCCATGCATTCTTAATCTCAGCACTAGATGCAGTGAGCTCACTGGACAGAGGAATGAGAAGAAATACTCATACTTCTTGGAAATGTAAGAAAACAAGATAAAACATTAAATATTTTCATTATTTATTTATGCATACTGCATTCTTAACACAGACCAAGTCAGTTTCATCATGTTCACTAATAAACTGTGTTACTGCACTTTTAATATGGACCACTTGTTTCAACTTTCATTGCAATTCTAATGAGATGGGGCGAAAGGAAAGTTCTGTAGCAGCAGCAGCAGCAGCAGCAGTAGGCACAACAAAGAATGATGATGATGGTGGTGGTGGTGGTGATGTACAATTGTGGTGCATGCACGCGAGCGTGTATGCACGTGCTCTGGTGCATGTATGCATATGCAGGTCCAAGCACGCATACCAGTGGCACAGCTAGAATTTTTAGGCTCTTTGGCAAAACTTACCAGTGGGCCCTGTCATACCCATATGATACATGGCCACCTCATAAAATTGTCACAAACAGACTTGGCTTTCAAATTAAGTTGTTTATTCAAATCTTTTTTTTTTTGTTTGAATATTCATAAATACACAGGAATTTGCCTGAATAGTGGGTGGTGTTCAGTTAGCATAAAAACAATAATTTGTTGTGATGAGCTTGTGGCTGCTTTGCTTTACATACTCTTGCTCTATGGTACCTACACGCCTTAAATGTACATGGCAAGACACACATACACACATATATGTACATACAAATATACTTATAATCTGTTCACTTTCTGGTTTCATCAGTGGCCACCAAGAAAAAGTCACTGAGTAATGGCAAAAATGGCTTCTGAGAATCACAATCTAAAACTGTTTTCACACTCAGATATTTAGTGGCATTAAACCTCGATATACGTCCTCAAGTTTCATCACCCCAACACAAAAACTCCAACCCAGCTTGACACAATCTTGTGTCACTACAATCCACATATGATACATGTACAATATCACAGCCTATTTCCTGCATGTACATGTGCATACAGACACAAATGTAAATACACACACATGCAACTACTGTTTGTGTACGTTTATAAATATGTGCATGTGCATGAGTACATGTATGTATGAGCATGTGCACACACTCTTTCAATTGTTTTAGTTTGGCAGCAGGAATGACCAAAAACTAAATGCATTTGGTCTGTGACAGTCTACTAACATATAAAAATGTAGCTTTCCTATTGGTTTCCTCATTCCTACTGTGGATCTTACATACATCATACAACACCCATAAACAGTAAACACATTCACACCACCTTGTGCCAGCATATACATTAGCCATGGCTGTTAAAAGTGACACAAAAATATTGCAGTAGAGTTTGTAGATTCCATTTGAATCCTCTTTAAACTTTTAAAGCCCAGTGGTAACTGCATCCACCACTTGCTGTAACACTAAGCAACTCTACATTTTTCCACTTAGTATACTGATATATTTCCTGCAATTCTCACAACAAATACTGATTTTCATAAACACAATTTACTGGTTGGTCTTTATAATGGACATCGAATGCATTCTCTGAGGTAGAAACTGTATTTTTATATAATTTTACCTCAGTGGATTAATGACATGAATATACTTCCAATTTCTTATCACCATTATTTTTTTAAAGGTAAGGTACTTTATATTATGACATTGGCAAGGAAAACAACCATATCAGAGGCAAGTAACAGGTAAATCTGTTTGTCTGCATGAGGCATATACAACTGAAAACCATCTGTGGCACTGCTGTGGCAGTGTGGGTGATGCAATTAATTGACTCAGTAAACACACTGGCAGACACTTGAATACAACAGCACAGATGACTGGCTGAGTAGCTAGTATGGACTAACATTATAGCACAGCTTAAAAATAGTGAACCAGTTGGTGAATCCATCCAAACAGTACCAGACGGACATTGAGGGATGCCTGCTTCTGGAGTTAAAATCATGTAATGACAGAGTCAGTGCAAACCCTTACTGTCAAATGCTTCAAAAGCTGCTACCACAATCACGAACAAATGACAGGGTAAATTCAGTGGTAGCTTCATCCTGCTGCACAATAATGCTACCCCATTCAGCCCATAGAGTTCAGGACCAAACAAGTGCTGTGTGATGGGAGCAGCTCAAACATCATGCACACAGCCTGAACTTAATGTCATGTGATTTTTACATCTTTGGACTGTTAAAGAAAGCCCTCAGAGACTGTATACCAGGGTCAACCAAATTGTAGCTTGTGGGCACCATGTTGCCCGCGACACGGTGTTATGTTGCCAGCGGAGACATTTTAAATGAGAAAACGTTCTTTAAACCATTTCCCTGGCACAGCCAAGACAAAATGTCGAAGAAATTTTTAAAATGTATGAGCTGTTTATTTATGGAGACATATATTGCATTACTAATTAATTTTGTAAAAATGTGCTCAAATAGCGATACCCTAGCCTAGGCTGTGAACTGAAGTTCTTATAAATTTTTCCTGTTATTATCAGTGATTTTTATTACACTTGATGTACACAAAAATACAGTTAAATTACACATATAATTTACACATATTCATTTTTCATTCTGTGTACACAATTTTGTGTTCCCGAACACAGACCAAATTTTGTCCAATTTGCCTGCAGTAAGTAAAATGCTGAGCAGGCCTGCTATATATTCACATCAAATGATGATGTGCAGAAGGCTATGTTACAGTGCCAAACGAATTCTTTGCAAAGAGGATATGCTGACTTCTGCATCAATGGAACTTCTGTCTGAATGCCTGTGGTGATTTTTTCCAGCTGCTGTAATACCTTCACCCATGATCATCCTCAAACAGGTTTAAGTTTTACATGCCTCATAATAATAACGAGAAATACTGCCTGAATCAACACCATGTTTTATACTACAACAAAATAAACAAAGAGTTATTATGATTGCAGAGAAGAAAAACTACTTGCTGCATTAACAAGTGTCCTGACACTGAATAATTTCTGTTGTTAGAAAATAAAGTAACTTACTCTGAGGAGAGACATTTGCTTCTTTGTCTGATAACACACACTCTAAAAATTCAGGTGGCTCAGCATCTCCTTCAGTTGATTCATCCTACAACATGCAATAGAATAAGGCATAAAAACAAATCAACAATTAAACCAGAGAGAGTGGCCACTGTAAGCATTGTATCACCAAAGCAGAAATCACCAAAACACCTAATTTATGTGTTACTGATCTTGGTCATATCAAGTAGTCTGGACAAAGCACCAGTAAATGAACAAGCCTAAATATGGGAGTGAATGTGTTGATACAAGGAGGCCACTAGTGAGGAAAAGTGAATGGGGTTCAGCACTTCTAATGAGAGAACACATACAATGTGGACAGAATATTTAACTTCTTGAAATGATAAGCATACCTCATCTACAGCAGTACACTCAGGAGGCTGGTCACATTCATTATTATTGTCATCATCATCATCTTCATCATCTTCTTCTTCATCTTCATCATCATCATCATCATCATCATCATCATCATAATCTTCTTCTTCTCCTCCTCCTCCCCCTTCTACCTTTTCCTTGGGTGGACAACTTGGAAGTTCAAACTGTACTAGCCTAAGCTGACGTTCAGGCTCCAGCTCAGGTTCAGGTTCCTTCTTTACCTCTTTCTTGTTGGAGGCCACCAACTTTGGATCGAATAAGATTTGGAGCGATAACTGTGCACGAGAACTTGTTTCGAAGAAGTCAAAATACTGGTTCAATTTGGCACAGCAATCAATACACACAGTCTTTGGCAGGGGGTCTTCTGGATACAACTGGAAGACATCCGTTATCAATAGGTGAGTGACATGATGTTTTGCAGGGTACGCTGTGCAGAAATAATATTAGACTTACTCATATCAATCAGCTAAATTTAATTTATAATTAACGAATTAAACAAACAAACAGAATTAGCCTCAACTTTATTTTCAACGTATATACACAAGGGATTAAAATTTTCCTGTATGTGGCTTATACTATTCCAAGTAACATACATTACTTTACTACATACAAATCATTCTTACAATTCAGGTAATATGTAAAATTTGGTATTCCTTCGCCAACAGTTACGAAAATCAACCAGGTATCAGTCATACAACCCCTCTGATTGAATAAATTTAAGATTTTGACAACTGAGAGTTTTCTTAGTTAAATACACACCAACAGCAGAAAAGGTAGTAGTGATAAATGAACTAGGCACTCCCAGTGAAATTAACTGTCCACATTTATTACCTTATTCGAAATTAACTGTGTGGTTTTAAATAACACACACTTATAACACGTCTTACACTTACGGTACGTGGAGGTTATAATTTAAAATACCTGAATCAATGAAGGCCATTTCAGACCGAATTAATAGACGTTACATGTTTACGGTTAATACACTAAACCGGCTAGAACGTAATTTTGTACTACAGAATATGGATATTAGTTGTTACCTTACCCAGATCTGCAGACATTGAATGATCTTTGTCGCTAGGTTCAATTTCTGCCCCTCTTCTTCGTAAATTCTAACGAAACTATCCCTTTCCTGGGCACATAAACGGCATAGTTTATTGTTTCCCATGTCTCAGCATCTAATGATTGACAGTTTACGTCAGTACAAACAACATAACTTTGTTTATAAACAACTCCAAAACACACAATTCTCGCATTCCCGACCCAATTCACAAAAAAAAAGTTACGTGCAATTTACGAACGCTGATCACAGAGCGCAGCACTACGTATGAACGTGTTGAATGGATCGATAGTCCGTACGTCTGTGCATGATCTGTACGAACTTAGTACCTTACGCCATTTGCAGTCAACATTCCAAGCGCCTAATTTTAACCCGTTGTAGCCCAGTGGTAAATATATCCACACATGCTGTAACATTAAGAAAGTCTTTCTTTTATCACCGCATTCCCTTCGTGTGTTTCATATGATTCTCACAATAAGTATATATGTACCTTTCGAAAGTTTGTGTTTCTGCACCACATTTTAGAGTCTACATTTTTTGTCATATTGTTCAAATTGCTTTTTACTCAAAAATTTAAGTCCACTGGGAGGTTACGCTGTGTCGATTGGTAAATAGTTACCGATGTTTCGAAGAATTGTCGTTGCCTCATACTCAAGATCAAGCAGCCCAACAAGAGAGTTAAGGGAATTTTGATGGACCGTAGTGTCCTCATATTCAAGGTCAAATGATCCAAGAGGAGGGGTCATACAGTGTCTCTTCTTTAAACTGCTTGACCGTGGAAATAAAAGTAACACATTCCCTCCAATTGTCTTTAACTATTTACCAACTGACATGACATAACATCCATGAAAAATTTCATTTTCATCAATGCTACTCTGAGAACCTCAAATCTCGTATTGTCTACTCAGTTTCGTTCAACCAAGTAAATTATACATTTTTCACCAATTTATCTTATATGAGCTACAAACATAGTCCCGAATCTCGGCAGCGAAGATATTTCTTTGCAAACTGCTCTCAGGATAAACCCGCTAGCCTCCTATAGCTTTAAACTATCGAAATTAAGGCAATTCCTCCCAACAAATTGGCTTATTTTGACTTGGCTCTAAGTCCCCGCATTTTGGTCAGAAGACCACAAAAGAATCAAAGACGTGATAATTTCAACTCTCATGTTATGTCTCACTTTCTTTCTTTGCTTTACTCTTATATTTAGAACTGAACAACATATAAACGTGAATGTACAAAGCTCCAATTTGAAGGCAGTAACTTCCCTCAGCTTTTCGAAAAAATCACCTAGTTTTATAACTTCTAAGTCCACAGTAATGAAGGACATGATACAGTAAAGAATTTTAAAATAATTGTCTGTTGTAATAGTTGTACTGCTGGGCTATTTACACAAACAATTTTTGTGTCACTCGTATTTGTTTACTGGTTAATTGGGCTGTCATATTTCGGTACACTTATGATCAGTAACCAACATTTGCGGCGTTCATAAAGCAAAGACCTTTAATGTGCAATAACGCCGTCATTGTTGAACACGTTACAAACAAAATATACCTTATGTCCATTTTTTAGTGTTGCTAGAGCGTCGGATTGTGCCGAGGTTTCTTACAAACATTCCGACTCCATCTTCAGGGTCTACTTCGTCCCTGAGAATGAAGGCAGTATGTTTCCCTCCAAGCTTGACGATGTAGCCAACGTCCACACGAAGCCAAAATCAGAAAGCAGGATCACCATCAAGAACCGATCACTTTGAAAGCCAAAACGCAGTAAATTGAACGTATTAGCATGCCTTTTTTTGTGACGGTACGTAATGGTACGGCCTACCGACGACTTCACTGGCGGGACATTATAAATGAATATTATAAATTCAAAATTTGGGAAAAACAAATTGTATTTCTTGTTTCATTCCGACATTATCACAATACAAAACATCAACAAATAATTTTAATTATTTTTAATAAGAATACAAGGGGCGTTTTCAGCTTTGCCTGCTGTCAAAAAGTGTGTGAAGGCGTGCCTTTTTTACAAAAAAAGTACGGTATATGCCATTTTTATTAACAAATTCGTGTCTAAAAGTTTCACTATCGTATCGGAGTGTGCGTACAAGGGTCAGGTAACTGCTGCTATCTATGGCTGAACATCGAAAGTACATAAAGCTTTTTCCGCCGCCGCGCAGTTTTACGTAACAAACGAAGAAG
Source organism: Reticulitermes speratus (assembly GCA_021186555.1). Classification (NCBI taxonomy): domain Eukaryota; kingdom Metazoa; phylum Arthropoda; class Insecta; order Blattodea; family Rhinotermitidae; genus Reticulitermes; species Reticulitermes speratus. The sequence goes on from JAJKFL010000004.1 coordinate 25,571,553, forward strand.
TGCGAGAGTGAGTGATACGTTGAGTTAGTTCGCAGTTAGGCGTTGTGCGAAGCGTTTGTTTAGGTACCTGTTAGTGGCACATGGGATAAATTCCCTGCATAAAACAGAAAGGTACACACTCCAAAATTCATCATGGCAACATCTGAACAACTGCGAATTTCTCAAGTTGGTCTCGTTGCTCGCAGTCCAGAGGGCCATGCAGCCAAAGGAATGGCTATCAAAGGTCATGAAGATCTGTGGGTAGAAATCCAAGCGAATACATTTCGTAACTGGGTAAACGAACATCTGCGTACGGTAGGGACCGAAGTTCATGACTTGGTGGCAGACTTTTGTGATGGCACACGTTTATGTGCTCTAGTCGAAATTCTGCAAAAGAGACCTTTGAAACCTGCATGGATCCATAGACCTGCAAATCAACATCAGTATTTAGAAAATGTTGCTACTGCCCTTACAGCCATCGCCGCTGACGGTGTTAAACTTGTCAACATCGGTAAGTTACTAATTGTTATTTTTGTGAGCCTCAAATTACATAATTCAATGTAAGGTAGCAAAACACTTCCATCGGCAGTTCTTAAAAAATTGAAATGCTGCCTGGTAATTGTGCACTGTTTCTCCCTTCACTTCTTACATAATGCATTTTAATGTCTTTAGAGCATTTTGTATTACTCTAACAGTAACAGGTAGTGGCCATGCCACGGCTCAGGCGGTTACTCGCGGAGGCCCGGGTTCGATCTCGGGTCAGTCCATGTGGGATTTGTGGTAGACAAAGTGGTACTGGGACAGGTTTTTCTCCGAGTACTTTGGTTTTCCCCTGTCAGTTTCATTCCACCGGTGCTCTATTACACGGAAAACGGAAAAAACTACCCGTCTTCATCACAGGGTTGCAAATAAACCTGAAGGCTGCGGTGCGTCCGTAGCATCTGCTGCGGGGCCCGTCACCACAAAAAGAAAACGGTAACAGGTATAATAACTTCATCCGCATGTTGAAGAAATTCAGTTGTCGTTAAGGAAGATGGAGAAGCAGTTACAGCATTTGAGAAGTGTTTACACAATCTGCCCAGTACGTCTGTACGAGGAGGAAGATACTTCAGTAAAGCGATAAAGCCACAGCTATATTCTGCAAGGCATATCTCACCTCAAAGATGTGGCTAGGGTTCATTTTACAAAACACAGAATATGCTTCTGTCTGTTTCATTACAAAGATGGTGAACATATATCAGGGTAACCTTATGTTCTTACCATGAGTTACGATACCGTATTAGGCTACAAGAATCTACAAGAAGGGAAATTACAAAGGATATCCGCCCTCCTGAACTGCAATTATAGAGAAGTCAAGCATAGAGGGATGATGTCATTCTTATTTGAAACTGCCTTTAAATACTATGCAGATTGAATTGAGGTTGACACTTTTTGGCACAAAATATATTAACAAAATCACTGAAAATATCTTTCACGTAATACTGTGCTACAGGTTTTATAACATCACGTCAAATTCCTAAAACGTAAAATGACACGTTGAGTTAATAAAAAAGACCCAAGATATAACACTCTCAAAGAAACCTCAGAGTCCGTTAATACTCGTATATATAAGCATATAACTCTCGTTGATTTTGGTGAATATTTAGTTACTAGAATTAACACAGACCTTATATTCAAGCTCACTAATTAGCATATTGTCACTAACGTTCAACACCCAGGAATTTGTGTTTTTCGGCACTTATTATTTGGTAACTTCAACAACTATTTTAGTCAACAAGATTGTCATGTTTATAAGACAGTCATAACAAATAAGTCACTTTATTATTTCTGTACAATTTATTTTAAGAGACCCTAGTAAAGAAAGGGCATTTTGGCTAGATAAAAACAATTTGTCACTGGTTGAGAAAGCCCTTTCTGAGACACGACAAGTGTTTCCACACTTTATTTCCTTAACTCTTTACGGCGTATTCGTCAATAATGGATATAAAACTTCGTGAAGTATCTAGAAAATGCCGGCCACGGTTTAGTTAAAACTGGAGGCTATCTTAAATTCACGTTTAACCGCATATCATGTGGAACAGTATGCAGCGAATAGCACTTGTAACGACATTAAAACCCCTATAACAGCAGACCATGAATTGAAATTCACACATTTATGAATTTTACATACCTATGTATTTCAGCGAGCCTACTTTGTACCACATGTATGCTGTAATTCACATTTAAAGCCCTGCCTTTCTATTTCCAATTTTGGTCCCTACACTTCAGGCTGCTTGTCATATTAGGCACTGTGTTGCTAATATTTTACAAGGAGAAAGTAGAAATAGGCGTGTCGTTCGTGGCATTGTTATTGTTTATTAAGTATAACCAAACGTAGCTTGGTAACTTCAACGCAAGTGTAAGGAACGAACCTTATATCCTATACAATTAGATAAGGCTGTTCCTATGCAATTTTTCCTTGCTTCCGCTCAAAAATTCTGGCCAATTTTCCTCATCAGTACAGTTCTAAGTGTCTTCTTCAAAGCTTTATGAGGTTTTGCAATCAGATATTAGGCTTATCTAAGTGACTATTAATGCCACGAATAGCCTAGGCTACTCATTATCTAGAATCGAGAAATTTCTCAAGGCAGCTCGTTTCACTATTTCCAAAAGATCACTCTGGCCTATGTTTCCGCTGGTATCAACTGGATTTGACTAGGTATCCATCTTACGTTTTTTTAAAGGTAAAATTTAAGCCCGTAGTCAATGTTTTATATTTAGGAAAACGTACGGCTCTATCCTCTGAACTCGAGCCATGTTAATATGTAGCCTATTTTAACACTTTGTCGTTAGTCGATACTTTAGCCGACTATGCTACGGACTGGACAGCCCAGGAATCATATTTCGACAGCTGGCGAGGTCGAAAAATTGATCTGCTCTCCAAAGTGTACAGATCGACCCTGAGGCCCACCCAGTCGAGTGTGTAATGGGTACCAGGGACTCTTTCCCCGGGAATAAAGCGGTCGGAAAGTGAAGCTGACCACTCACCTCCATTCAATGCCGAGGTTACGAATATCTGGGGCCTATACCTCCACTACTTCTTATGCCTTAATGCAAGTACAGGGACAGCTTTACTTTCAATTTACTGACTAAAACAAAGTCGATTGTATCTTCAAAATCGCCACATGGGCATAAGATTTAAATTTCGCAATTCGCACATGATACTTGTACTCTGCCAGAATATTACAATGCAAATATTCTACCATTATAATACTGGCTCTACAGTATCAACCCTATGGAAAAGGGACATAGGCCGCCCAAGAAGAAGATGGAGAAAACAGGATCATCTGAAAGCGAATGAGTTACATAAAACAGGACTTACAGCCTTAAACCTACAACGTCCATGGGGATGATGATGATATTGTACCATTATAAACCCTACACGTTTCGGCATTATTATCCGTAAGGTTATAACAGGGCCGTAGATTTTTATACAATGAAGAATCTTAGTAATACGAGCGTCTTGTTTTTGAGATAGTACTACCGATATCACAAGTTCAAAACTTTGTGCCAGCCTCGTAGAACTACGAAAATGAAAATTCTTTACAACCAGACTATAAAGTTTTACCACAAATATTTAACCCCATAGTAGTGAAACATTTAAAACTTCTACTTCTGAAAGATCAAGGGTAATGGAGGGGTTAATCTGATGTTACTTTTCGATTCCCGACAAGAGCGTATACCGCCTCTGTAGTCAACACTGCCTGCTACGTATTTAGTGAGAACAGGAGGCTTTTCCCTGGGGAGCGGGGTTAAGAGGCTGAAACGTGAAGCTAATTTCTCACCCCAAGTAGTGTCAAGGTTAAGCATGAGAGGAGCTATAATTCCACGCCCCGATATCCCTACATGGCTTGCAAACGCAAATTTAAGTACAGATTCCATTCCTTGTATAAGCTAGGGGGATATTCGTCTTAACGTTCAACACACACGCCTGCGTGATGTTTCACGGAAATACTGTACACGTAGTGTGTGTGGGCTCCGCTGCGAAATAGTGTCAATGTTGCCGGTCGCCCACATTCCACGATGCGAATAGATACGAGTATACTGTCAGGTAACTGCTCACAAACATGACATCCAAAAATGGTCATCAGTAGAAAAACGTAATATCAGTGGCGGTTTGTGCTGGGGTAATATGAAAAGGAATAACTGGAAGTTTGAGAAATTACCTTATTGGGTTCAAATTTTTACTCATTACAAAGCATTGTCAGGTGGCCGGGATAGTGTAGCTAGTATAGCCACTCGTTAGGGCTTCTTAGTTCGGTGCTCGAAGCCCGGCGGGGACAAAAAATTTTCTGTTTTACATACCTGGGGCTCACTCAGCCTTCTCTACAATGGGTACTGGGACTCTTTTCCCCGGGGGTAAAGCAGCTGGGGCATGGCTTTGACCAACCACCTCCCTCAAGTGCCGAGGTTGAGAATGGGTAGAGCTATACCTCTACTCCCCCCCCCCCTCTTTGCCTTCGTAGACTTTTACCGTTACAAAGTGTTGCTAGTGTGATAAAGATCAAGTATTATAATACTTGACGGGGTTTGTAGAAGGCATTGAAATTTTCTGCCGAAATGCTGGATGGGAAGAGACAAATTTGAAAGACCAGGTATGGAAGAAAATGTTAAATAAGTAGAGCTTGAGTGTGCGGACAGAATTGAAGTGCCTGAGGATATAGTCCAGTGGCAAGTTATCGCGAACACGGTAATAAGCCTTCATTTTCCATAAAAGACCATAAATTACTTGACTAGATGAGTATTTACCAGGTTCTCAAGGACTCGTTTCCAGCGTGTTAGTGTTATTAAGAAATAAAACGCCTTTCCATTAAGTAAATATTTATGGACGTATTTGCAAATGTATGGTAGTTGTTGAAGTATTTTAATAATATATACTTTCAGTCTACCTCAAAATTAAATTTACCTTGCAGGTCTTAATAAGGACTCGGAAAAAATGTTATGAAATTCGGTTCGTCCAGAGCAGCAGCCTTGCTGTTGTTGAGGAAGTTACGGTCATACACAATTGTGAAACGACTCCTGTCATTCCACATGATTTTATAGATAAAGAATATCTTGTTTAACGACGCTGTTAATTTCTAAGGTCATATAGCTTTCGTTATAGACGAATAAAATGACCACGGAGCACTGTTGGAATGATACGGACAGGGGAATACTTAAATATTCGGAGATAGACTTGCCCAAGAGAGCGAAAAGGGCCCGAGACTAACCGCCTGAAACTTACACTGGCCATTTTTTATTTGATTAATTTTGTCGTTAGTAATTCTCTGTATATCTAGTATTTCACAGTCATACCAGTGGATATACGGGCATATTACTGTTTGCTTCCAAACTGGGAAAGAGTTTTCTTCGCTTATTTATTTTTAAAAACTAGTGCAAAATATACATTCTTTTAATTTGACGTTATCTTATCAAAGAGTTTAACCTTAAAGTTTTCCCTTTGTAGGCTATGAAGGCATATAGGGGAGTAGGAATATAGCTCCAATCATTCTTAACCTCGGCACTAGTTGGAGGTAAATGGTTAACCTCACGCGCCGGCCGCTTTGCCCCAGGAAAAGAAACCCGAATCCATTGAATAGGAAGTTATGTGGGCCCCAGGAACACTCTGGACGATTTTTGAGAAAAGATTTTTGCCCCTACGAGCATTCGAAGACCGCCCGTTCAGCCCATACCATAGTCGCTATACCGACTACGATGTCCCGGCTCCTGTAAAACATCTGAAGATGACGGAAAACTCACACATTGCCCATCGATATACCAAAGACATCAGGTCTTGCATGTATCGCTTCATAAAAAAATACAGCTTTAAGCTTTTGAATAATTATGTACTGAGTTCTGAAGCAGGTTTTTCTGACCTTATGGGATTCAAAATAGAACACAAATATTTGTAACAATTAACTGATTGTGATTTGTTGCATTAAATGCTGGCTTTCGCAAAATTCGTATACCGATAGTTTGAATCGTTCAGTTTTTAAACTGACACTAAATACAAGTTCATAAAATATTTAAATTAGTTTGGAAATTGTTTGTACCGTAACATAAACTCTACAGAACTTAAAGTTTTTGGGCTAAGATTCAGGATATATTTCAGGTTTAAAGACAAATTTTATACTATTCGTGAAACCTCTGCATCTTTAAATCCGTTTCTTTGTTCGGAAAAGTATCCGAAGCAATTAAAACACAGTAGCTTACATTTTTCCCCTCTGTCTGTATATAAATCTCAATGACACCGAAATAAGCCGTGTTACTACGTCTATAAGATTCGTGGTTTTGAAGACCTGATATATTTGAAAATCAGGAACAGCCTTTCCGAAACTCTTCTATTTCCATGCGGCAGATAATTACATTATGTAAACTTTTGCCAGTTTGCAGTGATATTGAAAAGATCTGTCGTTATAAAAGAGCTGTATAAGTTTTCCAGAACTCTAGGAGCCACCTCAAAATTCTGGGCATCCGAAGGTTGACATAAATCAACTTCCATGCTCGGAACACGTAAATATTAGGCGCTACTCTAAAATATCTAGTCGCCACAGCAACGTGGTCCCCGGGATTTGTGCACCCCTGGTTACAAACCAGTGCAGAGGTAGTTATGCTTCGGTCGGTATTGCAGTATCAGCCTTTGTCTTTGCCATTATTGCTGAATATTAGTACCACTTATTCTATCAAGCTCTCTTTCAAGAACTGCTCAAGATTATAGCGTGCATATTCAGTGAAAATATGATTTAAAGTATATTAGTGAATTAGTGGGTGTTCTGTGGAAAGCGTAGCTAAAGACAAAATGGCGTGTATACCTTTCATCGGGAAAGTGTGAAGGGTAATTTCGAGCGAAGGTGAGAATATCGTATAAAATGCGGGTTAAATCTTAAAGGAAGGGTACATGGACATAACGCTTAGGTTTATCTCTTTCAGAATACGATGCAGTGGCATTCTCTTGGGAATGCGGTAATGAACGACAGAGTTCCGTAGAAATGGGGGATTTCTTGAATAGCTGAGTAACTAGTATCTTCTCGAGAAGGATCCTGCTCCATAGAAATATTCAGGGCCGGATATGAACACTATGAAATATGCATTTAACAACTGATTTTTAGTCACATGTGCTACATTTTTCCATCTTAATTTTTCTCTTGTTAAATATTTTTACCAGATGATTCTAAAAAATTCACCCTAAAAGAAGTATTTGAAAAATAACTAAATTTCACATCTGGGCTGCAGTGACGTGATTACGGTGCACCACATAGGTGTCTTATGTAAGAACACGCAATCGATGGACAACAGTAGGCTAGGCATCATAACAACAGCCGCACCTGCCTCAAATTAAGTGACGGTTATCGATGCCGCTTTGGGCGGACGTGATACCTGTTTCCTTTTTTGACCTCCTTTTCCTGTTTCATACGCAGTTAAATGGAGGCGTAACAGATTGTTCTTTAACTGAGAAGCTACGATGAATTTGCATTTCATGAAGTTAGTTCTTAAATTTTTGTAATAGTGATGCTGTAAAATTACTTCCCTTACTCCCATTTCTTTTACAATGGCAAAAAAGCTCAGTTCTGGTTGGAATACTTAATTAAATTTAATGTGTCCAGTCTCGTAAACAAGCTTGAAAATCATGTAAAATTATGTACCACAATTTAAACTATTAGGCATTTTGGGCTCGTCGCCCCGCCTTAAGATGAATCTAATTTGACCATTTACTGCATCAGATATCTTCAACTGATATTAGCCAGCGCGACCCAAGTGTGTTTGCTTTTAAGGTGAATATCAGGTATTTGCTTTAACTATGTCTTTATGTACTTAATCTGAAAAACAAAGTAAACGTAAAGTTGTCCCAATGCGAGCCATGAAGAGAGAGCGGAGAACGTTTACAAATTCATAAAACACCGTGAAAAGAGGTGTTCACGAGTATATGTAGCCCTTGTTTTACGTCTGTTTGCTATAAAGCCCTTTGCCATTATACACCACTTCTTAATTTGCGCCCTCTTATTTTCGGTTTAACATTGTTTGGCTTGCTGCACTCTATTATGATAGCCGTTACTTAGTCCATTATTTATTATGGGAATAGCATTTTTAATTTACTTCTTTTTTATTTACTCCCACTTTTTCAGAAACACAAGTAGGGCGTAAAACAATGTCTTGGTGTGTAAGGTATATAGAATGCTTGATCCTTATTATCAGTTATAAAATTTTCAAGTGCACAAATATTAACGAGATCTGCACATGTTCATGAATTGTGGGTTGGTAAGGGTTTTGAAGGTGGGGCCCATGGCGTCTTGGAAGTATCTTCCAGAAATTCGCCGACGTAGGATTATTAGTGAAACTATTAAAACCTCAGCATAGCCACTTTCCTCCCGAACACTAGTTGTAGTGTTACCGTTAAGCCAACCTGCTCTGTGCATGTAGTGTAACACGTATTCCACTAACATAACCTTGAGACTGACCGGAACCAAGGGTAAACAAACACTGGAAACGGCAAACCTGACATGAGGACGGCCTATTAAAAGACAGTTACTCGTACATTACCAATTGCGAGCTTGTGTGTTTATTTAAGCCTAATTAATTTAATGTTAGTCTGCTTTGATGTCATCGTCCTCAAACATTTTACAATCTTGTATTACTTCAGAGCTGTTCTGTTATAATCTTGGCTCTTCCCTTATTTACACTTGCGACTTCCATCAGTTCTTTAACATAGGAGCCTTGAGGCCCTCACTCTTTCCCGTTGGTTGCTTGTCCATGAAACCTGTCTGCTTGCAGAGGTCCGTTTGAGCCTGTCATGTGAGAAGAATTATGATATGTTGAAAGAACCGCTACCGCTAAAGATTCAAGACAGAATTTAATGTCGTCTTTTGCGAATAGTTGCTAAGAACATGGTAGCGTCTTCACAACAGGTGCATTCTGAGTAGACTGCTTCAAGCTTCGCCCCTCTTGATTATATAAGGAAGGTTGTCTTTAGTCTATGATATATGATAACTTATTTTGCGCATGACAACCAGCAAGCTGGTGTTCTTTAAACTATGATTTGCGGAGGTTTAACAACCTCTCACATTAAGGAAACTACAGTATTAAGAAATGCTACACAGAGGACATTAGATTACAAACTGGATTCAGTTGGCTTAGGATAGGGTACAGTGGCGGACTATTACGAATATGGAAATAAACTTTCGTGTTCTATAAGATGTGAATGATTTCCTGACCATGAAAGAAGAGATTCTTCTTTCGTCTTTTCCTGTATTACCTGGCTGATCTTTTCTTTTGCCTGTTTTACTCTTTTGGCCTTGGTGGAGTTGTTTCTTCTCCAACCCTTTCTAGCAAGTACTTGAAGAAAATATTTCACTTTTCGCACTGTGTATTTTTCAAGGTAATTTATGCCGTCTGCCATGAAGACGTAAATACATATTTTTTAGTTTACCTCCGTGCGATGGTCATTATATTTTCATGGGGTAGGAATACCAGTCACTCATCTTCAGCAGTTCTAGCCCCTGCAGATTGATTAATGCGCGTAATATAAAAGGAAGATAGTCAAAGACCTTAAAAAGTATTACCATTTAACTGCATGCCCCCTGTAAGATAATCCCTTTCTGGCCAATTCCATTCTGCATTCCTTAATGAATGTTGGATTTTCAAAACTTGGTACATCGTCGTCACTTAGCCTGAAGCCTGAACTCCTTCTCATCCATGATGAGCAAGCTTCGAAGTTCTGATCCGAAACATCATAAAAATAGTCATGTTATGACTAACAGAAAATGAACAGACACTATCTTAGCAGAACCGAAATATTATTGCTGCTACAGCCAATCATCGGATATGACTCTCAGGCATTTCAGCAACCTCCATTCCTCACATCCTATGTCGATATTTTCCAAGAGGCTATCCAAATATTATTTTCTGAATACTACATTCTTCGTCTTCCCCTTGTAGGCACATGCCGAAAGAATCGTAACCTCCTCGATGTCGCTACCCTAGTGACATGTATAGACCATGAAGTTCTACACTGAGCCTGCATTATACGATCTGCCTTTTATGCTGTTCCTTCTTCGTCATACACTTCGCTGGCTTTTTTGTTCTTCTTAGGCGCGTTTGCAAAATTGTTAAAAACCACTATTAGCTTCGTCATTTTTGTCTATCCGTCTGTCCGTCCTTCCGTCCACATAGAACAACTGAGCTCCCACTGGACGGATTTTCATGAATTTTTACTTTTGATTGTTTTTCGAAAATCTGTCGAGAAAACTGAAGTTTTTTTAAAACCTGATAAGAATAAAGGGCACTTTACATGAAGACCTCTTTACACTTATGATATTATCTTGCTGAATTCTTTGTATAATGAGAAACGTTTTAAACAAAAATGCAGAGAAACTCAAAACACAAATTTTATATTCAATAACGCTTTTCCCGAAAATCGTGCCATTTATGAGAAAATGTAGAAAAATATGGTACAGCCAGACAGGACACAGATGGCAATATAATAGGGCGTATGGACTTTGCATGCTGGATAAGTAAGGCTACAGACACACACTCAGAATTTGTAATATTTATTGCTTTTTCACGGCAACAATGGTTAGAAGAACGCGCCTCAATATTACGTTATACGTATATTGGCTATTTTTTAAAACGATTTTGTGTTTCACAGTAGCTCAGTGAAGCCTAAGTTAGCTTCAGGAGGACATTTTATTGTCAATCCAATTATAATTCTTGTTATTACCTATGTAACACCTGACAAGTCAGATTATTAATGTAGATTGTTAACACCAGGTTTAAATGTTCCCAGACTTACGGTTCTTGTGTGCTGTCCATTTCCTTCCGACAAATGTCACAATCCACGACCTGTTGCATGTTACACGAGTACTTTCACTGCCCAAGGGAAGCAAGCACGTATACGAGTATAATGAGTCTACCGCTTAATCGACTCTAACAAACGCTCTTATCCATTCTCAAGACTTTCGTACTTTCTTACATTTCGTCCGTTAAGTATGCGGTTCGGAATGAAAACTGAAAAGGCTATTTAAAGGTAGCTGAACTTTGAAGCTCATTTTCGTATAATGCTCACGTTGCTGTTTCACATTATTAGTGGAAGATCTGTGAGAAGGAGCCCTGATTTGAAAGAGAAAGAGGCAGCAATGTCCCTGGACTTTATTTCCGGAGGTATTGTAAAATTCAGAAGTCGTTGATTACATTTTATTTTATAACTCACAGATCAGTTGCAGTGTTAACCTATACATTTCTTCCTTATTCAGGTACATTTTATAGCTAAAATTGTCTGGCAAGACACTTTCTTCATGTCCTCAATTTCACCGGAATAACCTCGATGTGCAATGAACAAACGATTCGATCGATTGGTGAGCATCTGCAAGCCGAAAGAAACAATTTCGAGCATTTTCATTAAGTGTTTCTTCTTTTATTTACACAATTATATAGGTGTTTCTGAGTTACCTATATTTTTCTGCCTCTAATGTACTTCATAGTCTTCTCTTCAGTTACTTGCTGCAGGTTTATCAGTTGCGGCCTTTCTGTATTTGTCCCATACGTGCTACATAATGCGCCCATGATATTCTTGATATCATTACTATATTAATATTCTTTAATGAAAAAGGAAACACGGAACTTAACTAATTTTATGCATAAAATGTGGTAAGTTTCTTGAATAAGTGGGTGACATTCAGCTTCTAATGACGGTCTATGTTCCGTATAGTTACAATTTACGCTCTAATATTTCAAGTGTTTGATCCGAAATTGGTTCAATTTTTTCAAGTGTCGTTTTCGTCTGGAAAGTTCGTAAGGTAACTGAGTTGGTATTGGTGACGGTAGGAATATAAAATTACAAGTCCTTAAGTTTTTTAAATTTCTGAGGAGATCCGATTGCAGACACGCGATTCTCATAAAAGAAGGACAGTAGGCTAAAAAGAATTTCACCGGACGGAGCAGCTGTCCTTATGATTCATAGAACTGACAGTATCTCACTGACACCGTGGAATTAGTCAACAGCTTTCTTCAAGTGTTCGTTCAGTGGCCAGTGTCTTCGTGGCTTTGGTTTCGCTGAACGGTACCGTGCACGAGACGACTTCCTTTAAACCGGTCCCCCTGCTCAAATGTTACATGTAATTAATCGCATCCTGTTCGTTTTGAGCTCGAGGTTAATGGCTCCAACTTAAGACATGAAAGTCTGGTTAAAAAATATTGTAATGTTTTAGTGGAACGTACAAGACTGTCCTCAGAAATATGTCTTGAATCACGACATCTTGATAAGCAGTTTTCGTTGCCCATTAAGATAATACGTCCAAAGTTAATGTAAAACTTGTTACGAAAATTGAATAAGTCGAAATTCGTTCCTTATAGTGAATGTGGGGTACAGACTGAAAGCTATTATAGTTATAGACTGGGAATATCAATGCAGCATTAGACACAGTAATAAAAATCGATCAAAATAATTACCAAAACCTTCATAAAAATGCATCAATACACATACCGAAACTGCTGTATCAATACGCCTATATTCAGAAAGGTAGAAGATAAAACTTACATTTATCATCCTGTAGTCTGTCTTACGAGAGGTCCACAGCCTCTTCCAATGTGAGGTCTACACAGGGTGCGATCTATTGCTTCCTCTTTCAATTTCCAGTATCTTCTCTTTTCCTTAAGGTCATCCAGTAGCTGCTTATGCCTTCTCCTCGTGTTCCCGTCATTTCTGTCCTTCCTTCTAACTTTCTTCAATCACGTGTTTTAGAAGGCAGTTTCTACGCAAGATGTGGCCAATCCAGTTAGCCTTTCTTCTTTTTATTTTACGAAGGATATTCCTCTTCTCCTTGACTCTGTGTAATACTTCTTCATTTCTAACACGATCGGTCCAACTGATCTTCTCCATTTTTCTCAAACACAACATTTCAAAGTTTTTCCAGGTATTTCTGATCTACTTTCCGAAGTATCCACGTTTCAGCACCATTCAAAGCAATGCTCCAAATGTAGCACTTTATTAGTTTATTCCTTAAATTTAATTCCAGTTTGCTGGTGAAAAGAATCTTCTTCTTGTTTAATGCTGCTTTTGCCACGGCAATTCTGGATTTAATTTTACGTGTACACCTTGCATCTTTTTTTATCATGCTACCCAAATAATTGAAATATTCCACATTCTCCAGTTGCAACGTATGTCCGACAGAAATCATGAAACCAATAGTTATAAGCTGCGTAAAGTAACCACTGCTTTAAAAGGTTTACGGTCTTCATGGCGCGAAGCCTTTTAGCAGTTGATAATCACGCAGATACTCTAGAAATTCTTGGCATTTTATGGAACACGGAGCTCATGAGAGTTGTCACTAGTCACTATCCTGGGCTAACCCAATTGATGTTATTCTATTCACTTTTAAGACTGGGTTTCCAACCTGGTAAGATTTAGGCCTAAATTCTTTTGTTGTATCAACATGATTAGACATGTAAACAAATCTAAATATGCCCGACAAAGAGACGAAGATAAAGATTCTAATCCGTAATGCTGATAACCTTAATGGTAAAATGTACGATTTTTCTTGTACATGCCTTGAAGTCACAAGGGGCGAGTGAAAGTAGAGCACCAGCTTTATCATCGGCTCTAGATGGGAGTGAGTTGTCAGCCTCACTACCCGGCCGTCTTAGCCCAGGGGAAAGAACCCCCAGTATTCATAGAAGCGGAGACAATGACCATAATACAATAGTCTGAAAAAGTGGGACTTGCACGAGATAATAATTCACAATTCCTTCATACATCCACTCTCGGCAATGTAAATATGTGGTTTTATTAAGGTGTTATCCATAAGAACGAATGATTAAGGTAGGCCTACTGTTTACGTAGATTCGTAGCTTTATCACAGTCGCCCTTTCCTGCTAAATTAAGCGGTCACTTTTATTTAAAAAAATCGTCCCTCTCACTCGTTCCTTGTCTGCCTACAAGTGACACAGACAAGACAGATGCCCTTTTACGATTAAAAGTATTTTAGTGGCATCTCCCACGGTCTCTTGCCGGACCGCGAAGACCACTTAACATCACAATATCCCCTTCAAATATTTCTTTTCTGTAACCCTATTCCGGCAAGACCACTTTAAAAACTGGGACTCGGAACATGATGAAACACACAGAACAGACACAAACGCCTATTCCCCCAAGTGGAATACGAATCCAAGAATGGTGTTTTTCAGTATCTTGGGCGCCTTAAACCGAGGAAAGTAGTAGTCGAAACCAATAATTTAAAAAGCTCGTCCTGTCCGCAGGTAGGGTAAATATCATTTCAACAGTTCCGTGGTGTAGCTAATATGCGGAAAGAGCACAACGATCTTCTGTTGAAGAAAATAATGTCCAGAGATAATAAAATAATAGAAAGTGACCTCGGTGCTTCAATTCAATTGCACGACTTAAAAACCATCACATTAACCAGGCAACACTGTAGCCTCATTTCACTCTTCAACAGGAAAGCCCATGTGTCCATATCGCCCACCACCCAAATGCTGAAGGTTACTTCAAATGTATTTTATACATGTTCGTAACCTAACTTCCGGTACAGTGTTCCGGTTGAAGCACCATGTTGTATGTTTCAGCCCAACAATGGATTGCGTAATAATATGAATGATTCTCATGTTGGTGACACTGCATCACAACCAAGGTCAGCCAGCTCTGTCTTATAATTACAACTAATCTTTTGTCAACAACAATGACTTTAAGTAAATATTTGCTTTTTTTCACAGGCTTATTTGTCCACAAATGCTCCCCACTTTCTCTCTTATAACTGCAATGCAGTTTGAAAACAATGACATTTATACGTAGGCTGCATGTATCGACCGCCACATAGGGTACTGCTTTTATTATATTTCTAAACTGCCATTTTCTTCTAAGATATTTAAAAAGAATTTGCACTTGCAGATAGAAAACTATGGCTTAGGACCCTGAAGATGTATGAAAAAGACGAAATATGTAAGGTGAAATAATAAAATAAGATATTATTTCATTAGCTAATATTGTGTTGTATTTTGTGATAGATGTGTTAAGACTACGTGAGTTAACAACAGTACAAGAGCAAGGAAATCTTGAATTGGAGAACAGCAGCTTCTTAATTTATCGACCTCATTCATGCCATCTCTTAGGACCAAATATTTTCCTCAGCTCCCCATTCTCGAAAACTCTCGGTCTATATACTTCCCCTAACGTAAGAGACCAATTTTTACAACCACATAAAACAATACCAAACATGACCATGGTCACAAAATGATGACATATAAAGGGAACAGAAATTAAAAAATACGTACAAAGCTGTAATTGGAAAGAGAAATCACTTGGGGGATCCAGGTGTGTATGGGAAGATGAAATTAAAAATTTTCTTTAAAATATAGGGTGCAAAGTTATGTATTGATGTCAGCTGGTTTAAGCGTAATGCGCACTGACGACTTGTGAACACGGAAAATAACCTTCGGTTTTTAAAAGGATTTTTAATACTGTCAACACATTTTTTTTAGATAATTACAGCAATTACGAGTATATTACTCTGTAATATGCTTCGACCGATCATGGTCATCTTCAGGCCTTCCATAATCATAAACAGTGGGAGTATACAATGTGTTAAATAATTAGATCTCAATTTTCCATTTGATATGCTACATGATGCTTATAATTTCCACCATAATTAGCAATTGTTTAAAATTTGACACAGTGTTTATAATATTAAAATGAATATTAGCGTAAAAATTCCAAGTTACATCTTCCTGGAGATATCCAACTCTTACACAGTGGACGCGTATCGGTATGGTATACATAATATATCCTTCCAATGTCTTTGTATATGTCGTGATATTACTCTTTAGAACGCAGTTTGACTACTTACACACCTTACGTTTCCTGTAATGGAGGGGAATTTCTTGACCATCTGATGGACTACCAGCTTGTGAAGAAAGAATGTGCTTCATTGGCGCACCCAAGGAGGTGGCTGCCTGGCTGCAACTTCCCCCCCCCCCCCCCCCTCCCCCCAAGCAAAATTAAAAAAACGCAGATTTTTTAAGCCCGATGATGTCAAAGATTTTACGTGATTTCTGCTTCAGCCTAAATCAGCTGATGACTAATACATTGAAGTACTGAAAAATATAATAAAAATTTACGAATATGTAGATTTTTTCTTTTTCAGTTAGTTTTAATTTTCCCTGTAACCTAACTAGATGTCGTGTCGGAGATTTTGACATGATTTTCAAACACAGTTTTTAAAATCGAACATAAATTATATATAGCCTCAGGGTCAGCCTCCCCCCCCCCCCCCCAAAGAAAAATTCTGGGTACGCCTATGATGTACTTTATGAATTTGTTTATAAAATTCGCGTAATCCACTGACCTCATTCCATCTGTCTTTGTGAGTGTGTGTTGCGTTGTCTGCGCCCTCTCCACGTGGGCTGGTGCTCGGCTGCCGCTTCGTCTGCCTATGTTTGGTTATGACCTTAGTGGCTCGCCTAAAGGCACGGAAGATCGGCAGCGACGTAAGACATTGCTGTCCATTGGCTGTTGTGGCTCGTACAGGAAGGAAGGGAAGACCCACCCTTTTTCTACCCACCTATTTCTAAGTCATGCAATGAGGTGACTTCCTAATAAATCTAGCAGACCTTGACTCTTGTTCACTGGGTTTGTCTAAGAGTTTTGTTTACTGCCTTCAACCTTATTATGGAATTCAACAGTGTTGATAGCCTAAATCATTGTACCTACGGATACTGCTGAGTTCAATCATGCGTAGAGTTATGCCCCCATTTCCCCAGACGTTTTAATGGAATGGTAGGCTACAACTATTTTACTTCTTGTACACGGAAGGACAAAATTGTATTCCAAACGCAAAGATCTCATACAGTTTGGATCAGTGCAGTTGCTGTGGAGCATTAACAAAATGCGACATGACGTAAACAGAAACAGATTCATTTTGTGGCTTTCCTGGTTTTGACACCGTATAGCTTGTAAATGGATACGAGCTTTGCGGAGGAAGTGAATATCCCCATCTTAATGACGGACAAGACTCTTTGTTCTAAGAGTTTAACTTATTAAAATTGATTTGGGTCTGGATATCTCAGTCGGTAAATGACAAATATGCGATGGATGGACGACCGAAATTCCACTTCCGGTAGAGGAAGGAACGTTTCACTTGGCCACCATATTCAACCCGTTTCTGGGACCTTCCTATCCAAGAGGGACCACGTGACTTTTATTGGAGGGAAGAGGATAAAATATCCGAAGCCTAAAGGTGGCCACTTACCTCCATATAATTCTGAAAACAAAAATATGTGGAGCTCTATCTTCACTCCCCTCTACTTATTCATGGAGTGACTCTTAAGCACAAGAACAACTATATCTTGCGCATTCGGGTTTATTGAAATGTAACATAATCATATAAAATAATATTTTAATGAGGTAGGCTACATATATTCAGACAATTCAAGTCTTCTGTTCACGCCTTGTCGACTGGCAAACGGTTACCGACGTTTCGAAGGGCCGTAGTGCTCTTATATTTAGCATTGATGTATGTTTTATGATAAAAGTATATACAAATGATCCTATTAGAAAATAATCATATGACGAAAGAAAAAGAGAAGTGTTTTATTTAACTTTGCTGTCAGTTGCTAAGATTATGTAGCAATGATGACGGATGAATGCAATATAAAAATGCAATAATGGTAGAAAGAAAATAAGGAAGGAAAACCGTAGTACTCAAGAAAAACCTTTCCCAGTACCAATTTTTCCACAAAAATCCCATATCGATTGACCTGAAATCGATACTGGGCTTTTAGTCCAGGCAGGTGCACGTGAGATTTGTCGTTTGGCATTAAGATGCTTACTTGTTCAGCACAATATTTTCTTTTTTCTGAAGCGTGCCACAATACGTCCTTGCTGAAATAACGTCTTCCCAATGTCATTCGTTAATGCAGGCCCATTCACTTCATTAACATGACAAGATAGATTGTTCTTGTCGCGATGTTGCACTAGGTTGGACATACTTTAAAGAAAAATATAAAGTAAACTTCTCCGTTTTATGAGAATTTCCCATGCCTAACATTCACGTAAATATTTTCTAGCAGATGAAAATTACATAACATAAAATTAAGATAAGCAATCAATCACAATCAAAATGTCTTGGTACAAATTCTATTTATTACTGTGCAAAGTAGAGAAATTCTATGCAAGATAAATAGGTTATAGTTTTGGTGATATTTGAAACTAAAATATTCAAGGGACATAAAGAAATTCTGTATAAAATTTAGTAATTCCTTCCAAATGTGTGTACTCTATGAAAATTGGTCGAAACAATTAGGAGTGAGATAGATAAAAATAAAGTTGCTATCCGTATAAGAATGTATACTTAATTTATGCATTTTTCATTTAATGGATGAATACTTACAGTGATAAATATGTTTCCGTACAACGTCTATGTATGTTACAGTGAATGCGGAATTCCGTTGAATGTACGTAGATACCGGTGATTTTGTGCATTTACTAAAATGGCCAGACAAATTTCATATTACTCTAAACTTACTTGAAGGAATGATTATCCACTTTTACCATTATGTGAGCATGTATTATATGCGATGTTAAAGAACGTGAAAAAAGTTTAAGCAAGTATTGCTAACATTAGGTTCTAGTGTACTTTTGAAAGTTTTATGCGTGGGAAAACCCCGCATTAAATGATTTCGAGGTATTTTTAAAGAAGAAATACAAAGACAAATTAATACTAATTAGTGTAGTTATGATAATGACTACTATTGAAACTGTAAAGAAGAAGGACACAGACTAATCAATACATTGTAATGTACACCATTATAATATATTGATTGTGGTGTGGGTTTTGTAGTACAGACGAATGTACGAGTGTCATTTCATTTAATGCTTTCTGTTTGTTATAAAGAAACAGACTAACATGGCACAAATCGCACAAAATGTTTACATTATTGCACCTGTATTTACGTCTATTTATTTATTCAAACTAAGTTATTTTACTCGTATTCTAACTCACAAAAGTTGCATGCAGTTGAATTTCGTAGAACAGCCGTGTGATTAGGCAGAATGATGAAATATGTCTACTTACGTGTACTATGTAATTATTGTAACACAATTTATAATGAAACTACTTTTGATATTTCCTTAAACTTCAACTAGAAGTAATTTCTGCCCCAAGTTGGAGGTATATTCTGTATTCCTCGAAAGCTTTTGAAGTTTCTTTCAGTTGTACACGTAACTGTTACAAATCCAAGATATTCTAAATTGTATACAAGTCACATAATTTAATATTATGCTCGATACAGTCAAGACGGAGTTTAAATGTCTAATTTAACATTATAAGAGTATGTACTCCCACCGGAATAATTTTAAATGGTTTACATCTTCGAACTACTTTTACGTTCTACATAGAACTAATATGTACATGTAATATAAAAATGTTTTCTTTTCTTTCTAAGAGAAGATAAAGAAAGTCGTATCGTGCACATCTCTTCTGGTAGGAGATGTTCCACGGGATGCCTTTCGGTTATCTGACGTACAAAAACCTTCGTAAATTGATTATTAATCCAAGAAACATTTGTCCTTCTTCAGAGGTTAGTAAACATTGTTCACGTAGTCAGGAAACTCTCCTCCTTTCATGGAATTGACGGTTCATTTTCTTATTCATAAGAGCCGTATTGCGTCCTATCCTGAGCCCACAAAAATTCAGTCTACATGACCTGCACACCTTCCGTCTTTAAGAGGAATTTTAACATTAACCTCTTGCATATGCCTAAGTCTCCAAGTTTTCTTCAGCTTATCCGAGAACGCTTCGTATTTCTTTACAATTCTTCCAATGCGTATTTTGTGTGGACTTTTTGTCTCATTTGACATAAGGAACTTAATATATGGTGAATATCAGGTTACTACAAATTACAAAGCTCCTCTTGTTATTTGTTTTCTGTTAGGTCTAATTACTCTTCTTAGTTTAATCTTAATTCACCGTGCATTTCTGTAATCAGCAATAAGTCATTAACAAATGCACAAAACCGTCAATGTAGGGTAATTAATAATGATAAAAGGTTAATTCATACCTTTATTGACGGTTTTATGCATTTGTTGGTGACTTAATGCTTGCTACTCTTCTTAATGTTCAGGATTTAAAATTGAGTACCCGAAAACAACTTCAGATTTAATATAATTTAAAGCACCTTGTTTTTATACATATTTGAAAAATGTCGCTCAAGGTAAATAATAGAATATTATGTGGTGTTTTCCAAATGATAGCAGGCCTTACTACATGAACTAATTTATAATTTATTTTCTTATATCCTTGTAATACAGAAACTATTTGCTGAGGAGAAATATATATAAAAATGTTGTTCCTGGTACTGTGTTATCTTCAAGCAAGCGAATCCCCTTCTCAATTCGTAGGTCATTGTAGTCTCATTTCCTGTCATGCTGCTGAAAGAAAAGTCCTATTGAACAAACGACAGTTATTACTATACACAGCAGTGAAGGTGTATTTCCAAGGTGCGTTACAGCAATAACATCGTGACACTTGCCGCAGTCACGTCTGCATTGCTACTGTCCTCGATGGACCCTTCTTTGTACTTCTTCAGATATTCGTAGGGTGATCAGGCGAAGAATGATCGGTGGGCGGGGTATTAAGACGCGTAGAACAAATTAGATATGAGTGTAAGTGGTAGACCTAGCCGTAAATAAGTGGATAACATTGAAATGGATCTTCTTAGTCACAAAAATTTGGTTGGTTATTGATGCCTATGAAAATATTCATTATTTAATCGAAGCCTCGAACAAAACTCAACTGTACAGTGTCTTTTACTTATCCTTAAAGATTTTGGCGTAAAGTGTTGTCACATCAGTATAAAGAAGTAACGAAATAAGTAAAGTTCACCTACACGACATCAGTAAGTTTTATCTCAGATAAGTGAAAAAGTAACTGTAATCAAATAGAAACTTGAGGTCTTCGCTCTTTTGCGCTGTTGCGTGACGTAGGTTATTAGTTAGTTACCGGCTTTTCGGTACAGTATGTCAGTCCCATTTCGTGGGTCAACCCATTCCATGAAGAATGTATCATCCGTGGATTGCTCTTGGACTACTTTACCGTTGAAAATGGGACCGATATGTTGTCCCGAAACGTCGGTAACAACTAACAACCTACGCCGCACAACATCCGAGAAGAACGAAGACATCATCTAGACTGCGGGGAGCCTGAAATCTCGCGAATTCAAAACATCCGATAGTGTGCGATCTGTGGGATATTACAAGAGGTACGTTGGACTGATTAGAGAAGATCTACAAATCTGGTGGCTCCAGCCCTATTCCTTTACCTTTTATCAAAAGCAGATCTAGTTAAGCAGATAAAGAAAACTCCTGGCCTCATACGATATATTTATGGGTATAAACTGGTTATTGTGTCTCACATGCGCGAGTAAGGTGCGCGCACGAGTACCGTGTAGTTTTATGGAATGTGCTTGTCTGTCTCTTCGTCCAAACGCAGCAGTTTTCAGTAACATATCCTAATTGGTCTCTAAACACAACCGGTTATCTTTCGCTGCTGACTAACAAGTTGTGTGATGTCTACAGCATTTACAATTTTATCTTTACCGAGACTCGTCTACTATTACAACGCTTTCCACAGTTTCAGGTGTCTGCTCTGCTTTTCGTAGGGACTGGTTCACGGATATGTTTTTTTTTTTCGTCACACAAAACCCTTACACTGTAGTACAAGTATGTTTAAGTGTCATGAGAATACATCACTTCCCTTCAAGCATGGAAAAGTAAGACTGTGGACTTCAGTTGTTTGTCATCTGCTACGCAGATATAAGAAAGAAATTGAGAAGAATTTGTTCACTAACACTGAAGCCCAGAATTTATGTGAATAGTATTTAAAATTCATTTCCTAACCCATGAAAACATATTGCATCTCCATTACAAAGATAAATCTGTCAACGCTGTTTCTGAATGTAACTGCTATTAGGAGGATCTTATAAGATCCAAAGGTACACTTTGCGAAAAATAAAGTTTTGTAATGGAAAAGCGGTCTGTGACCTAGAATGAGTTCGCATTGATGATATGATTGAACACACTGTCATTAAAAATGAACTCATATTTAAAAGTAAAACAATTAAAGAAACCATCAAATGTTTATCCTACTTCACTTTCCTGAAAGAAAACACGCGGATCTCAGCATAAATCGTCACGTCTGCTTTCGTGTTGCAGAGTTTTAGTTCTAGTAACGTTTCCTATTTATTTTTGTTTATTATTTCATTTGTACGAAGGACCCATTACGTACGTACAGAGTGTTGACACGTCAAATTTTTCAGATATGAATTCAAGGTTCACAAAATCTTTGCGCTTTACGTTTCTTATACAACATTAGCATATCTTATTTATTTATCTCCGTACAAACTTCACATGACTAGCACCAATGTTTCATTAGTCAAGGCAATCAGAGGGCGATATGAAAAATTTTCGCATGACCGCCATGTTGTTATTAACACTTTAAAAAATATTACCACAACAAGATTCGTATAATTGTTCAAGATTTAAGGACCCCATAGAAAGTGCGGCTCCTACTTCAAGGCCACGCCTCTACTATATTTTTGTTACGAAATTAAAAATTAGGGTTTATGGTGTTGGGGTATTTTCTAATTGTAGCTCATATGATGTTCATACAAAGTTTCCCAAAGATCAGTCAAAAGGTTTAAAAGTTGAATGGGGGACACAGGCACTCACACAAACAAGATGGCGGACGTGTGAAATTCTCAGGCGGGATCGACATTAGCGACACTTGCTCTTAGGTATTTAACACATGTATGGCAGTAGACCTTGGAAAACTTAGTAATAAAATATATATTTGCATAATGTAAAGTAACAACATGTTATCAGTGAGATTATTTACTTCAGTTTTCGGTTTTATGGCTATAACTGGTAGGGAGACACATAATAAATGCATAGTTTATTGTTGGGCGCGCGGTGGCGCAGTTGGTTGAGGCACTACGCTACAAACCGGAACGTCGCGGGTTCGATTCCCGATGGTGTCCCAATGCCATAATCGTTTCGGTCGCACTATGGCCCTGGGGTCGACTCAGCCTCTAACAGAAATGACTACCAGGAATATTTCCTGGGGGGTAAAGACGGCCGGTGCGTAGGGCTGACAACCTTACCACCTTCATGTGCCGATTGTCTAGAAATCTGGGAGCCTCAACCTCCTGGAACCCTAAGGGTCTGTCCAGGCCTGTAATGAGATTGCTAAAAAAGTGTATCGTTTTAAATGATCTGTTATAATCATGGAAGTGATTCATGATATAAGTTAAGTTAGAAATATAACGTCCATATAAGTTATCAGCATTTAACACATTCGTCAAAATAAAAATAACATATTGCAATAAAAACGTTGTCCCAGATTGATTCATGGGTATACTACGGACATAGGTCTACCTTACAGTGAAACGACTCGAAAACACTTTCAGAGTGTTGCAGGCATACGTTAAAATTTAATGTGCCGGTGAGCAAAGGGCAGGGAATCCACAGCTTATTATTCTTTCTTACAATATAACACTGACTGATGCAGCAGCCTATTATTAAAAGCATGATACCAGGAAATCAAATCCAATCTAAGATTTCTAATAAACTTAAAAAATTATTGCTAGGGCGCTATAACGACTATCTAACTAATTAACTAACTACATGGCGCAGATTCCTTCCCGAGATTGTAGTAGTTCCTCTGTTGATCAAGAAATTCCCTGCATTCTATGGAGCCCGAAGTTTGTCCTTTCAACACGAGCTCGCCATTTGCCCGTATCCTGAGCCACATAAATCCATTCTACGTCCCCACCCTGTTTCTTGAAGGTACATTTCAATATTATCCTCCCTATCCTGAGCCACATAATAAAGTCCACGACCCCACCCTATTTCTTGACAATACATTTTAATATTATCCTCCTTATCCTGAGCCACATTAATCCAGTCCACGGCCCCACCATATTTCTTGAAATTTAATTTTAATATTATTCTCCCACTTAGTCTATGTCTTCCAAGTTTATCTTTCCTTACGGTTTCAACGTCAAACCGCTTCTCTTCTCCGCATACGTGCCACATGCCCCTCCCATCTGAACATACTTGGTCACCCAAATAATATTTGGCGAGAATTACAAATTACAAAGCCCTCCAATATGCAGTCTCCTCCAGTCCCCTGTTAACTTATTCCTCTTAGGCCCAAATATCTTCCTCAGCATACTATTATCGACACATTCAGCCTATGTGCTTCCCTCAGTGTGAGAGACTAGTTTTCACACCACACAGAACAACAGGCAAAATTATATTTCAGTATATTTAAATCTTTATTTTGTAGGATATCAAATTGGAAGACAAAATATTCTGGACCGAAGGACAGCAGGCATTCTCCGAGTTCAATGTTTTCTTAGTTTCTTCATGAATGTAATTCTGATCTGTTAGGATTGTTCCCAATTATTTGGACTTTGCCACAATTTTAAACGATTTATTTTCTATCCTTATGTTGCTATTTTGTCCTGCATTCTATTCGCGACACGTGATCATATACTTAGTTTTTTTCAGCATTTACTTCTTGTGACTAATAAAGCTTTGTATTTTTCTTTATAGCTTTATGTTTTCGTAGAATAAACTAACACCATCAGCATCTACCAAAAGCTAGTGCGTTCCATTCAATTCGATCCCCCCACTGGTTTGCTTGAACATTTATAATTTCATAACGGTACTACTGCACAGTCTAAAAGCACCCAAAATAGCACTAACTTATAAGTCAGGAGGCACGTGGGCAAATATTATGTTGGATAGTCTTATTACGTCGAGCTTATGGTCACTGCCTTTAGAACAAGGAAAGCGTAGATGGAAGCGGTGCCAGTTTAAGGCAAACTGCTATCATAACTTCCGCTTTGATCCGTGACTTCTAATTAGCCCCTCTTAATAAACGTTTCCTGGTTTAGCAGACCTTACAGTTACCCGTTCCTTTCTCCGATGTCACGCCCTGAAAATAGGAAAATTATTCATATTGTCTCGAATTAGCGAGCGATGAATAAGACTAAGTAAGACATGCGAAATTTGAGGTATTTAAAGCTGTGGTGCTGAAGTTCAAGTTCCCTGGTATATTACGCTCTGTCGACTGGTATATAGCTACCAACGTTTTGAAGCGTTATAGCGGCTTTATCTTCACGGTCAGGTAGCCCAAGAAATGTGGGCAAGCAGTCCAAGAAAAGTTCTTGGTCCTGAACGTGAAGGCCGGCAAAACGATCTTTCGAAACGTCGGTAAATATTTACGAGCCTATACAACTTAAAACCGCAAATGACTGGAAACTTTAATTAAAACTTGCTGAGGCCATTTGATTTAACTTTGTGGTTATGTTCGAAATATACTTCTAACTCCACTGAAGGAAGCACTGTAGAAGCTGTTAGTCATTCAGATGGACTACAAATTCCCGGCCTTTTGTGCAACCCGAACGTTCACGTCGAATCTACAAAATCCCGTCATTTAATATTATACTACAACTGGCGACTAGTTCTCTTAAGTGAGTCATTCTCTTCAAGCCTTCTGACTGAAGTTTTTTAAGCATTTCTCCTCCTCATTGTGCATGTGTTACGGGCCCCTATTTTAATACACCTTGCTCTGTCATTCCAATGAGAGGGCCTATTTTGTGAAGAGTACCCTCCTCGTTTGAAATTTTTCCATCCTCCTGTTATTTGTTGTCCCTTAGGTCCAAATAATTTGAAATACATTAAATATATTTATGTGAAACGTGCCTTAAAATATGAAGTTTTGTACGAGCTATGCGATATTTAGACTATCTCATAGTTTCTGGCTTATTATGTTACACTGTATTAGAATTTAAGAATGTACCACAGCTTTCACTATTAAAACGTCATCTAAAATGCAACCTACAGCTGTTGTGGTGCCTGTTTTCTTATATATGGAAAGAACTGCGTAGAGCTTTTATCAGACGTAACAGCCAGATGTCAGAGCCTAGGAATTCCAAGTATATTAGACGTAATAGATGTCATATTTGTAGAATTTTTCACGGGTTTTCTGTGCTGGTCTTTTTATTTGTATGTATCAGCATCGAAGGACAGAAGAGACAAGAATTTCGGATGGAAGTATTTTATCTCAAATTGTATACACAAAAATGCACATTTTGATAGTGAGTTTGTGCTTCGTTTCGTGTACTGTTCTTCATACGTACTTCTAACATTAATTTTTACAAAATACCAAAGTTTTGGAACACCAACATGGCTGTATGGACACAGTAAACAGGTGAAACTATGCGCGGGTTTTGAATTCTTGAAAATAAACGTGTATGTCGAAAGCTCCTAAAACGGGCAACTTATAACATGTAATGGTATTGCATAGTGATAGTAATGGATTTGAGGTAAAACCATGGATATCACAAAAGTCCTCCTAACAAGGGTTACTTGTACAATTAACAGGTACTTATGTCTCCGATTCTTCTAAACAGACAGTGAGACGAAATGCATTGGAGTACAAAAGTAGTGATTAATTATATGAATCAGGTGCAAAGTACTACCGGCTGTGAAAGTGAAAGTACCGTAGTTTGTTCCTATGCAAGTGCGTTTGTGTTTAAGGAACATGTGCTCCGAAAGGACGCAGTGACACACGGGCACAAATTCATGTGAATAACGAAACAAACACTAGAAATACTTTTTTAAAATTTATCCTGTCAACGCCATGAAGGCATTCTTAATCTCGGCACTGCTATCAAGTGAGTGGCCAGCTTCACGCCACTGCCGCTTTGCCCTCGGGAAAGGGCTCCCAGTACCCACTGAATAAGAGGCTGAGTGGATCCCAGAGTAGGTACGGACGGACTGGAGAAGATAAAAACCCCTTTGCTCCTGGCGACTAGCGATCATATTTCTATACTGTTAGGCGATTATGCCATCTACTAACAAGTAATAAACATAAAATAAATATTTTAATCGTGATATGTGAGAAGAAATTTTGACTTTACAAGTATATATTTACAGATGTTCTTATATTTTTTTTTGTGGGGAGGGGGGGGGGGGCTGTTGGGGAGTAATAACATTTGCTTCTTTGAGCTGCATGATAATTAGCATTAAGAACGAATAGAATTTTATGAAGTTCTATGGTGTAAAAGACAATACAGTTAAGATACTTTTCTGCACAAAAAGGGACGTCTCATTAATTTATATAGCTACCTTGTATTTTAGAATAATAAATTGATGTCCTTGGAGGACACGGGTGAAGTGATCGATTATGCGTGATTACTTTCATTACTTGGATAGGGGAAGATTGTTTTTGTCAGAATATGTGATCTCCTAAATTCCTAATTTTTCAATAAAATTTGGTACTGCAGGCCCAAACCCTTAAAGAAACTTTGTCGCGGAATATTGATACACAAAATAGCCTACAGAGTGCAGTAATATCCACAGTTTGATTTACAGTCCTTTATGATGTAGTGTATTTTTAAAGGAAATATAATTAGTATGTTCTTTGCTCCAGCATCATGTTACGCTGTAAGTGGCTGTTAATAGCTTCGCAACAAACATATTTTTATTTGCAGCAATTAAACATTAAAATGAACAAAGTAAGAAATATTCGATGTAAATAATGTGGCTTATATTTACACAAGAAGAAGGACTAATTATATATGTATATATCAAAGTAAAAGGTAAAGGTCACCCCATGACGTACTTTTGCAGGCACAAAAGGGAGGCAAGCCGGCAATAGAAGGAGGTGGGTTTGTATCAAAATAGGCAACGTTTATTAAAATAGGCCTTTTTACTCTTTTATCGCTAAGTTAAAGAAGTTGAAATATGCCGTTTTTCCTCGAAGCCAGGTTTGCAACGAGATACATCTTTTTCTGTGTGGTAATATTAAGAAATACAGGCTGTAGTTCATCGTCTGCAGAGGTAGCGTCTCCCTTCATTGTAATTTAGAGTTCAGTTTTATGTTCGTAGCCACCCTGATTATAGGCTAGTGGGTGGCTGCTGGCTGGATGACCGGAGTTCGATTCCCGGGGAGAGTAGAAATTTTCCATCACGTCCAGATAGACTATGAGGCCCACCTAGCTTCCTATCCAATATGTATCGTGGCGTCTTTCCTTTTCCATTTTATTCTCCCTTCCGTGCCTAAGTCTACCAATCGGCCTCTTCCCTTCAGTGTTTCAACCCAAAATTCTGTATACTTTTCTTATCTCTTCGAAGCATGTTACATGTTACGTCCAAAAATTCATAACTTACTTTATTTATTGATCCTAATATTATTTTTGAAGGGTGCATATTATGAAACCTCTCATAGGCAGTTTTCTCCAGTCTCGTATCACTTTTTCCCTCCTAGGCCTAAGTTAGCATTACCCGATTTTAATCTCCTCTTAATTCTTTCGTAAAGGCAATTTTGATTTGTTAATGACGTTTCCAAACATTGGAGTTTATAAACTGTGGATGGGTTGATTATCTGTATGACATGATAAAAGAGCTGTACCACTATCATATTCACCTTATGGCTGCACATAGGCAGCTGAGCCCAGCTTCGCCTACATTTATTATGCTGACGTCAACATCATGATGTCATCAGCAGTGTTAGCAAAGGCCGGCACATCTCATAGAACGTGCCACCAAAACGTGGACTATCATAATATCTTTAAACGCAAAAGTGTACGTAGGAATACCGTAGTAGATGTATTTGGTTTCATTTTATTCGCATTACAGCTTAAAGCGTACCCACAACATCCTCTTTATTGCCGAATAGTGTAGGCCTCATTGCGCACGCGTGCGCACTTTTCATCTGGTTAAGCGACGATTAGCACTAATATAAGAAACACCATACACTTATTCAATGCAGTTTATAATTCTGTACACGCAACTGGCATAATTCGTTGAAGAGACGTATTTACTGTAAGTTCTGTGACCTCCGATAATTGCCAGTTAGGCTGATCAAAATGTATTAAAATGTGATTCTTGTTTAAGACTGAGTGCGTTGTACCATCTGCGTGCCCTTAATGAAATGTACTTTAAATTAACAATCTGGAGATCTCCTATTTCTTTTATAATAGTCCTACTTATCAAATCGCATATAGTCCTATGTTATTAGTCACACGTTAATAACTTCTTCCTAGTAGGGTGACGTAGTATCCCGTAAGGACAGCATTCTCAAAACCACTGTCTTCAGTCTCGTCGTACGTTTTTCATCATGCGTAAGGTTGTATGAAATTTAGCTTGTTAATATTTACTGTATCATTCTCGGACCCATGTGACTGGCTACAAATCTAACCAACTAATAATACAGCAACACCAGGAAAGGGTCCCTGTTTTCACGATTGATCATATGGGCAGCAGTATGGCCAGCGATTTGGCCTCAGTAACTTGTAGCCTTCAGAAATATTTTGCTGACTGGCCTTAGCACTGCAGTTTGATGTAGAGTAATGTGGTGGCTACAGACATTTTTTCCTTTCTTCCGCTCACCCACCTTGCCATAATTTTAGTACGGAGAGCTCAATGCTGGATTAGGAATCTTATCCGATCGCTAAATTCGTGGCAATATATGAAGTATCGATCTATTTCTTCATGTCTTCTCAATCCAGCTTGTTCTGATAAAAGTAAAAAAAAAAAAAAGTTCTCCCTAGAACAGGCCACGAAGGCCCAGAGGGGGAGTAGAGGTATAGCTCTACTCTTTCTTTAACCTCGGCGCTAGATGAGGGTGGGTGGTCAACTCCACGCCCCGGCCGCTTTACCCCCGGGAAAGAGACCCGGTACCCATTGTATAGGATGCTGGGTGGGCCCCAGGACCGGTCTGGACGACTGCGAAAAATCTCGCCCTCACCGGGATTCGATCCCCGGACCGTCCAGCCCGTAGCGAGTCGCTATGCTTGTTCTGATAGTGATTTAAAATTTCGACTTCGGCATGTTAGATAAAGATCACATTCTTCCTTATATTCCAGAAATTTCATTTAAAATTTCGAAAGTCTATTAGAGTTTACAATGTTCCTCACACAACAAAAATAATGTACTTAAATAATGTACTTAAAACAGAAATATAATCTTTATTTCCATTAAAATAAAGAAAAGCATCTGTCATGAAAATAAAGCAAGAAGTTACTCTACATTTACATTTCAAATTTGAATATGTAATGGTCTTGAAGAATTCTAGTTTTTCTGTTGTGATCCCTGATGATGTTATTTAGGCTGAACCGTGCCAGGTCGATATTAAATAAATGGAATATAGTGTAACCTGTTGGTTTAATTGCCAGATATACTGAAGTACACGGTATGGGTGTCTAATATAATTTATAGAATAAGACGCATTGTACCGATTGGCAAGAAAACTGTTATTTTCCCCGAATTATTTGTGGCTCTAAACGATCTGAGAATTTACAGATGTTCCCAAATGTAACTGCGCACATGAAATTTGAAATTTATATTTCCATACCTTTGTATTACTGACAGCTGGTATCTATAATTACCGTCAAATATAGCTTAATTATTTGATATTCTAAAATGTTACTTTGCTTTAAGGTTTAAGGACCTCAAATATTACGTTTTTAAGTAACGGTAAATATAGGTAGCGAAAACGGCTTGTAATAGGCCTATCTGTTATTTATGTAATCGATTTTTCGTCATTTTAGGTAACGTTGATATCGTCAATGGGAATCTGAAGTTGATCCTCGGTTTAATATGGTCATTAATTGTCCGTTACCAAATCGGACGATCAAAGTTTCCGCCAAAGAAACTTATGTTGGCATGGCTAAAGGTACGTATAATTATAATAATATTTTTAATTCTGGAAGTATGTGTAATTCGAGTTCTTACGCTGCCGTTATGAGTCACATAAAATACTGTGAAGACATCAAAATAAAGGTCTGATTATGAAGTGTCACATTTCATTGCCGCCAGGATATATTCAATACAAATAACAGTATATAAATATTTGATTTGTGACTTTTAGGCATTTATTATAAACTAGCTGTACCTACGTTAATGCTTTATGTTTATAATGTGTCCTTTTGTCCTCCTTCCTGAAGTTTAATGAACTTTGGAATGGGAAATACTTGTAAAAATAAAGATCCCTGTCTTCTGTGACTACACGCCTTGTGAAATGGTGTATATGTACGAGCGTTTCAGACACACTGCTTGTCTCCAGGTTCAGGGTAGCCATTCGCCCAAGAAAACTCTTCTTGGATTGTCTTAGACTACTCTGTTAAGGGGAAACCATCATACGTACCGCCCTACTATCACGTACCTCACATCTGTTCTATTTACAAAGACCTGAGTACTGATATGTCTAGGCAACAGAAAAGTATCGTGTGTAAATGAAACGCACCTTTGTTGTGCCACCTCAAGGTTACATTTGCACTTCCCTCTTAATATTTAGAAGTAAACAATGTCAATAAGAAGCTTGGTACTGCTTCTTTGACACCAAATTTGAGGATCTGCGCATTTGTAAATATTATTAAACTGTCCATCACGAAATCTGACAAAGGACTCCATTGGCGAGTGCAGTCCAGCATGTCACATACCTGAGGGTCATATTCACTTACCTCTGCACCAAAAATATGCATTGCTAAACACAAAGACTTTTTCAGTTGTGTTTTTGTGACTCAAGTATTATTCACAGATAGTCACGACTGTAAAATCAAGTTATAAAACGTCTGCATGGCGTAACACTTCTGGTGCTTTCGCTCTGTTAATATCCACATAAATTTTCCCCGTTTCTTGGTAACAAATTATGATCGACTGTTATGTTTTGATGGTCAGATGTCTGTTCGGCCTCAGATCGTATCTCGCAGAAAATACATGCTGTCTCAACTGTTAGTTTTAGATTGTCAAATTTTTTTTTCGGTCTTAGCTCGTACCTCACACAAAATACAATATGTTTATATTGTATATATATTATATGTACAGAGACAAATCACGTAAACTTACGTATATCATCATCTAAAGTGCCTCGTATTTGTGTTCGATTTTAACCAAAATTTAATTCCATTCACAGAGTTTAGTAAAATTCACCAATATAAAATTTCACGAAAATCCATCTATTGGGAGCCGAGTTGTTCTATGCAGACACGACGAAGTTCCTGTCCGATTTTTGAAACTTGTCGAATGCGTGTAAAAATTAATAGGAAACACAATTTTTCGTTGATATCTTTGTTGTTATCGTAATACGACTGCTATTATTGCTAATAATAATTATAATAGTAATAATGACAATAATAAATTATTTATTAATGTGTTAGCTTAACAGAAAAACGGCCAATTATAAAACCATCACAAATCACAAATTACATAAAGATACACAATCAAAAAACGTAAGATAAACAAAAAATATTTCGTTATAAGCTGACACAGCAGTTAAATTGAATAATATGGATATATGCTTAATAATGTGCTAACTAATCAGTATTTTTCAAACAAAACAATACTAAACAAAAGGTACAGCTACCAACAAAATACAGTACACATTACAAACTGAAGCCATAATTCGCATGATATATCAACATGCAAGCTGCTAACCTAAAATCTGCCTGAAAGTTCTAATTAGCTTTCTAAATATATCTACATCACTGAGTACCAAATTTGCAGTGGATGTTTGTATAGTGGAAGAGCGATTTTTGCATGAAACACAAAACAAAATGAAGTCCCTAGTAGTAGTAGTAGTAAGAAGAAGAAGAAGAAAAAGAAGAAGAAGAAGAAGAGGTGGTGGAGGCGGCGGTGGTGGTGATTATGAAGAATAAGAAGAAGCAGAAGAATTAATAGCAGCAGCAAAAAACAACTGCCACTGCAATACCAAATAATTTGGATCTATGCTAATTGATATCTGACAGGCATGAGTAGAAACTACAGAAGGGGCTATTAAGACTGTTCATACCACCACTCAGTCCTCTGAAGACAAATTATAGAATATAACAAGAGAGGCCATGGCTGATCTATTTTAAACCCCAATCTGTTTAACATTCGTGGCTTCTGCAATTCACTTCATGCAGTACACCTATTATTTTATAATTGTATTATGTTAAACTTCCGTAAAAGTCAGTTCTCTTAATTGCTGTCGTTATTGCTGTGGTTACCACAATCAGGACCTCCACCACCACCATCACCAACACCATCACCACCAACATCAGTATCATCTTTATCATAATCATCAGTGTTGTTACCATGCTGGACATAATAATTTTTACAATCATTATTTCCCCACCATTGTAATTACTTCAACTCCCTTCTGTTCAATATTTATGTCGTTATTTGTCTTCTGGTTTAATGTTTCACAATCTTATATTCAGACGTCTCCAATGGTTATAGCTGTCATCAGTAATACTAAAATTATGACCGACAAACAGCATTTACTCATTCTTTCGTATATTACAGTGTAAAGAATGGAGTAAGAGATGAATTTTGTAAGAGTAAAGATGTAACGAACAGATCTTATTTCATATGGGAGTTTAAGGACCAGTACCAATTTTACTAATAAGTGTTTGAAAATAGCAGGTTTTAAAACATCAGTTGCAGTGTCACCGTCAATAAGCACACATGTTCGTAACTGTATCGTGATAAATGAAGTTTAATTTCTTATATGCACCAACAAAGAACTACCAATTTGGTCTTGTAGATCATGTTATCCATACATTCTTACAACACACAACTAAGTGTAGCTGCTTTTTCACAGGCTGTACTTCCAGAATGTCGTGTAACCAATTTCACAACAGATTGGAATTCTGGTGTGTATCTGAGTGCTTTGTTGGACTACTGTCACCCTGGACTCTTCCCTCACTGGAAAAGCCTCAATCCAAAGGATGGGTGAGGAAATACATTGTCTAGTTTGGTGATGGACTTGATCATAAACACAGCCTAATGTGCTTCTACTGGCTTTATATCAAGAAACAATTAGTTATACTAATGTTACCCATTTTAGCCTATTAATTCATTAAAGTTTTAGTTCCCACCTCATTCTCTATCCTGACTTACGGTTTGATTGAAGACACAGTTTATTTTGCTACTGAAACAACTGCATTTTACGCTTCAGCTTTGATTTAGCAAGAGGGTGAGTACATTTAGTTTGTAAGTTTTCATACACTGATTGAAAAATTGTTTCTTCAGAAAAGTGTTACATACTTGAATTGCATTAGAATTTCCAGGTACAAGGGTTGTATACTAAATATACAGGCCACAAAGAAATATTTGAATCCTTGGTTCACTTTTATGAAATTTCCATAATTTATTTTCTGTAACATTACTTGAATTTGAGAACCTTAAAACTTCAATTTCATTCCAGTCTCCAGAAAAAAGGGACTTATCATTTAAGTTTTACAGCCATGATACACCTCTATCTACTCGCATTTATTTTGTAACAAACTCTTCTCACTTAGTCAGAAACTGAGGAGCCTAAATTTCTTAGGGTACTGGTGGTAAAACTGTATTACTGCCATTAATTCAAAACATGCTCTTTCCTCTCCAGTCGTCACTGATACACACCATTACCTTCCCAGTGTCAGCTTAAAAAAAAACAGTATTAATGTTTTCCTAAATTGCAATGAGAATATGGAAATTTTGCACATATATGAGCATTCATCTGTATGATTTTATGAATGAGTGAGAGGATGTTTGAAGATATAGCCTCCTATTTTGGCAGGTCTGATAACTACTGTGATGACAGGAAATAAACAAATGTGTGAAGTAAATTATCCAGTTCAATTACACCTTCTCTTCTTAAAGGCATTTCAACTAATACGTTTTTACATATATACATGTATAAATATATACATACATACATACATCCATGCATTCATAAATACATACATATGTGTATATATGATATACAGTAGTCCCCCCGTATCCGCGGGTGATACGTTCCAAGACCTACCGTGGATGCCCGAAACCGCGGATAGTAGCGAACCCTATATATAAAAGCGCAGAGTAAACTTTAGATCGACTAAAGTCAACGCTGGCAAATTAAAACATAAATACTTAAATCGACCATGGTCGACTTTGGCAGTGAATGTGTTAATATTTTCGATCCGCAGTAAAACCGCGGATACCGAATCCGCGGATACGGGGGTTCTACTGTGTATATATATATATATATGTTCATGTCTAGCTTCATCAGTATATTTATAAAAAAATTTCCTTTTGTGTTGCAGTGTTAACAACTGTCGCACAGCCATGGAAATTGCCAGAAGACAATTCCAGATCCCAATGGTATTGGAGCCTGAATATTTGGCTTCTCCATTCCTGGATGAACTCTCTGGAATGACGTACCTTTCTTATTTTATGAAAGAAGACAGTCCAGGGTTCCATGCAACTCTGCGTTGGGTCAATAATCAAATACCAAATACTCATGTCAGAAATTTCACTGTAAGTAATACAGTCAGTTTTAAGGAAAATTATAATTGCAGATGTTGAAAAGTTATGGCTTAGACTTTCGGCAATTTTATGACAACTTTTGAGGCTTCAACCAACATATTCCAATGGAATTTCCTCATTACTCTTAAGAACACAATGCACTCAATTTCTTATAGATGCAAGACCATTTCCTGAAGATATGATGACTACAAAAATTTGTGTAACAAAGGAAAAAGCCTGCCATTTTATCCTTCTTCATGAAAATTTATCTTTTTCACCTCATAACAGTTACTCTCCTCAAGATTAATTTTATATAGTCTTATAAACTGTAAAGTTAAATTGATTAATCACAAGGACCAGAGTTCTTCTTTAGAACTTTTAGCTAGTCAACTTTGGATCTAGAGATTGATTACAGTGTTCACAAAATCTTGCCACAGGCCCTATCCTGAGTCAAATAAATCCAGTTTTCACCACCTTTCACACTAGTACTTTAACATAAGTTTTAATGATATCCTCCCACATAGACCAAGGTCTTCCAAGTGATCTGTTCTATTCAAGGTTTCCAACTGAAACTTGCTTTTATTTGTCACCACTTGCATCCTTGCTACATGGTTCTCCCATCTCCTCCTCCTCCTTAGCAGCTGGTCTTCTTGCCTTCACTAAATCAGCTGCTTTTGCTAAATTGTTTTACTTATTTGATCATGCTAATTGTGTTTGTTAAAAGGAAAAATTATAAAGCTCATCATAACCAGATATCTCCACATTACTGCTACATAATCTCTCTTAGATTGAAATAATCTCCTCAACAATTTATTAAATTTCTTTTTCATTTTCGTGTTGAATTAGCATCACTACCATATTAAGTCAGGGGCCGGGATAGCGTAGTCGGTATAGCGACTTGCTACGGGCTGGACGGTCCGGGGATCGAATCCCGGTGGGGGCGAGATTTTTCGCATACGTCCAGACCGGCCCTGGGGCCTACCCAGCCTCCTATACAATGGGTACCGGGTCTTTCCCGGGGGTAAAGCGGCCGGGGCGTGGTGCTGACCACCCACCCCCAACTAGCGCCGGGGTCAAGAATGAGTAGAGCTATACCTCTACTCCCCCTTTGGGCCTTCATGGCCTGTTATAGGGAAAACTTTGCTTTACTTTACTTTACCATATTAAGTCAAATCTGTGAAAACTGAATGCATCTGCTGTGGATTTCTGAGGGTAAAATAAGACACAAAATATTTCAGTTTATACCTACACATCTCTCTTACCATGCACAGAAAATCATACTTCAAGAAAGTAGGGTTTGAGTGTGTAAGAAGCCGTAATTCATGTAGCCTGTCCATTATTTCAACATATGTAAGTGTTTTGACACAGTCATACAACTGGGATATTTGTAGTCCTTTAACATATGATTCATCTGATGTTATAGTTTTGACCAGAGGTGCACAAATCCCGGGTGCCAGATCGCCATAGCAATTAAATTTCTGTCAAAAGTAACTTGGGTTGAACTAATTGATTGGTTGTAAAATAAATCAACATAACAAGATGATGAAGTTTCTCTCTTGAGTTCATTATTTTCAGAGAGACTGGAATGACGGAACTGTGTTATGTAAATTAGCGCGTTCTTTGGGAGGACCCATACCAGGCTACGACCAGCTAACCACCGACCACTCCAGCTGGGAGACGAACCTAAACAAAGGTACTTGCACTACTAGATTACTTGGTAGTTATTAAAGTTAAATGAGGCACATCATCTCTTGTTACACTGTCATGATTTTAATGTTATGAGAGAAAACTTAAACATAGCAGCTCTAATAGCTACTGTTTTGGAGAAAATGTATGTGTAAACAATAAGGAAAGAAATTGAATTTCAGATGTTTGAAATCGACATTAAAAAACTGAAATTACATTCATGAAAAACGTAAGTGCACATTAACTTTGGGTAGTGCTTTGTACCACTCAGTTCAGAAACTCTTTTCCCACCTCCTGTGTCAAACATTACTATCATTATTTCCATGGTAGGTTGTTAATCTCTTTGACTTAGAAGAAACCTTGACATTTTGGTTCTATTTTTTATGTATGTTTTCTTCTTATTCTTTAAATCATTTAATGAAACATTATTTGTTGGGTTAAAACCTGTATGTGTGTTCTTTTCCTTATTTGTCTCATTAGAATTCTTCAATAAATTTATGTTAGAGATCTTCTGGAATATGACACTGAGTCATTGGTTGATTGGATGAATGATTTCTGACATTTTTAAGGAATGTGTTGCCTTCAAAACGTCAGGGACCATTCACCTCAAAATAAAATTATATTTCATGTTAAGATAAATCAGTACAACTAACAAATACAGTAAATCTTATTTGATTGTACATTGACAGTACAATTTCAACAAGCAAGTATGTGTTCCATGTGCATATTCAGAATAAGATATCTTTGGCTTAGAATATATGCTTCTGTTTATTGTACAACAGAACAGTTGACTTCAGATAATCAAACACTCGAAATACCCACTGTCACTCTAAGTAAATCACTGTCTGTCAGATGTCTTACACTTAACAGTGCTATTCTCTCTTATACAAGACAATTAGGCACGTGCCACACAAGTAGCATATTCAGTTTTGCAACTAATAACCCTCAATATTGTGACAGAAAAGAATATTTCTTGAGAAGCTAATTGGTGTTCCTCTTGTCAAGAAATTTCCTGCTGTTTGGACCTAAATTGTCATAAAATTTTTCACAAGAAACCACCACTGGACCCTACTCTGAGCCAGATAAATCCACACTCTTCACACTCCAGTGCAAAAAGTGCTATCTTATCAATGCAACTAGTAGCACTATGTATTACTAATATACTTTACTGGTGTTTTTATTAAACAGGAATTCATGGTGGTGAAAAGCTAGGAATAGAGCCCATTCTGAAGGCTAAGGACATGGCAGACAAGAATGTGGAGCATTTGGGAGTAATGGCATATGCTGCTCACTTCCAATGGGTAAAACCTCGCCAGAAACCTGGTGACAGATTGACTGTATCCTGCGATTCCCACACTGCAAAAGTCAAAAAGCCAGTAAGTGTCTGAGTCGTTACACAGCTGCATGACTAAAAGCTTACATATCCAGCAGAGGTACTTGAACAAAGAAACAATAGTGTGAGTCTAAAATGTTCTCAGATATTTAGAATATATACCTTAAAGAAGAAAGCATTTTGAATGCTAAAACTTACTCCTCCACACAGGTGCCTTTTAAACTGGATTACCTGTCTGGTGATGTGGACCCCAAAGAGGTGATGGCAGAAGTCATAGGGCCATCTGGAAAAGTGGAATGTCGTCTCCAATTGAGTAACAATGGTGGAAAAGGGTCTTTCATCCCCACTGAAATTGGAATGCATAAGGTATAATGAACAGTATGAATACATCTTTTGTACAGTGGATTGCAATGATTATCATTACATCAGTGTTGTTCACTCCACTTACACCATCTTTCATTAGTGATTTTAAACCTTTTTAAGGTCAAAATTAAGATTTTTTGTTGTTGTATTAAAAATTTTTTCACTGCCTGATAGGGCACATTGCAGTGAATATGTAGGGCTGAGGTTGTGCTGTTTGCTCTTTGTTGTTTCCAATATTACTACATGCATAAGACACTACTTTACACATACAGTGTTCTGCAACAAGGTGGCCAAAACTGAGGAGGGGTTTCTGGAAATCATTTGGGGCAAAGCATCCTATAAGCCATGGGTTGATTAAACATTGTTATCAAGTTAAATGCTATTATACTGTAGCCACCAATCGAGAATCAGTTGTAAATTAACCCTAATTAGTGTAAAATTAAATGTTTAAAAAGACAGATTTTGAAATGGCCATCTTGTAACTGCATATATTCATTAGATGAGTATTATAACAACAAAAGTAATAATTAGGTATCAGAACTCTCATACTTATAATCTCTTCAAGACTTCCCTCAGTGATCTATTAGGTTACTATATTTATTCAATGCTATATAATTTACTAGCATCATAATAATTCTGTAATTTAATTAATTAACATATTCTTTGTAGTATGCAAGTTTCCTTTAATTTTTATTTAATGATTACTTAACATGAGCAGATTCTTATTTACTTTAGTATTTAATGCTTCCACTATATATTTATTAAACTGTGATGTACCACTCGGACTCAGATAAATTTATCTGTTTATTCAGACATCCGACTCCTTTGGTCTTGTCACACTATTGCTCACCTGCCGACTTTGAGGTCTCTTGCATATGTGTATTGCATCCGCACTTGTGTATCATGTTGTGCTTGTCTGGGGCCCTCAATGGTCTGTAGTATATTTATGTGTTTTGTATTATTTTCTTGTATATTTATGCCTTATATTGTACTTTTCTGACATGTTCTACATCCAGTGGTTTTGTAACCCTTTGGATTTGTAGAATGAAAATAAAATACAATACAATACAATATTCTGACATACTTTGCTTCAGTGAATGTATTCCAGCAGTAAATAATACTATGTGCTGTACCAACTACTGCCTTATTTCTGGCACATCACTGTTGTAAACACTAGACTTCATGCAACTCCAGAAAAAGATTAAATAATGAGTTTATGTCAGGTGAACGAGATGGCCATGCCACCCACCACTTCCTATCTTGTAGTTGTATCTCCCCATTATGTAAAATATATCAAATACTGACAGATGGAAATTTGTGTTGGTGTTAGTGTTAGTGATTGGTGTATATCCTCAAATTTGCACACATCATTAATAATCACACGGGCAGTCTACACTGAAGTGATATACAAAAACATTACAAAAGGCTCCAGCATTACAGCTGGTACAGACTTGTATATCATAATACATGACACACTTTGAATATTTAGTGGATGTCTTCAGCTCTGTCAATAGCAGTACTTGACTGAGGACTGGTGTACTTCTGGAAGCTGGTCAATTCTTCTATGACACTACATACTTTAGTAACAAACTTTAAATCCTCACTGACAATGGGTTAGTTCAGTCACTATAGTACAGTAAATATAGCTTGCAAAATCATGGTAATCTATTTCATAGTTGCCAATCACATTATGTTTAAGACATACAGGGAATATCTTGGATCACATCATAGTTAATAAATTGAACAAAATGTATGGTAACATTCACAAACAAGCTTATCACAAAAATGTGTAATTTTGATTTCAGCTTGTAGTATATAACGAGGGTGAAGTCACCAAAGGTTGTCCAATAAACATCCGAGTGACTCCAGAGCTGACAAAGATTTCATTTCCTGGCATGGATCCTTGTGCCATTGGTTCTATTGTAGAAGTACTTGTAAGTGAAAGTCAGTAGTAATAGTATTACATTTATCAAATTTATAAAATCGACAAGGATTTCTGAGAAAAACTCACGAAGTTTATTTATATATTGTGTAGATTTCTACGGTTTGATGTCGATTACAGTTACCATGCTTATTTTATTTTATTTCTGTGAAGCATTTATTATTTATTCCCTGACTCTACCTACATTAAACTACCTTTTCTTTGTTTATATCATAAGAGTAGGTTTTTAATACAGTTTTCAATTAAGATCACATTTTCACTTTCAGATCAACTCAAATGGTGCCAGCACCAGAGAGATTGATGTATTAGCACGTTCACCTACAGGCCGTGGGTTGTCCTGCCCTGTACAAGAGACGGATGGTGTGTATACTGCTACATTCCAGCCTGATGAAGCTGGGGAGTGGTCAATTGCCGTAACACATGGCGGAGAACATATCCAAGGAGGCCCATTTACATGTTTTGTGTTTGACCCAAATGCTATAAAGGTAGGTTTAGGTACTCAGTTTTCACCACTTACACTACATGTAAGGTGAACATATCCGTCAAAATGAATTTATATTAAACATCTTTTCCTCTAATTAATAGACGAATATAATTTTATTTTCATTAACAAATAAATATCATGCTGTTATTATTCAGTTTACCAACAAATGTACACACATAAACTACTTTTATAGTTTTATTAGTATCGATGTATTCCCCTACACGTGTTTCGGTCCGTAGACATTTGTGCATTTGTTGGTATACTGAATAGTGAGTGAAAATGCACGGTGAAAGTAATATAAAAAATCATGCTGTTATATTATGAACTGCATTGTTAATTGTAATATTCTGAAGCTATACCGTGTAGTTAGAAATTATTTGTATTTTGAAAAAACACAATCATGTCACCATTAAATCATTCACTTATTTAAAAAATAACTGTAATATTAATTAACGCTTGTCATTTTAAAATACCGTTAAATAATTGGAGAGTGTAATTGAAAATACAAAGCACATTTTTCAGAAATGTAAAAGGGTCAAACCTGACATAAACAGAAACCCTGATTAATACTAAAATTAATATGGGTATAATAAGTGACTCTGTTCTTCAGCATGTGTGGTGAATAATATTTCAGAGAACAGAAACTGTGGTTTGGTCAAAGAAATCTGTATAGATGGGCAGTCTATTTTCTTTCTGCTGTTCACATTTATCCTTTCACAAATTGTATTCATTTCCGATTTCTTTTCTTCTAATTGCAGCTGAGAGGCATGGAGGGGGCCACACCAGGACAGCCTTTCAACTTCACAGTTGATGCCTCTGGTACAGGAGGTTTGGGGAATGTATGCCTGGACATTGTGTCAGGTGGACGTTCTGTTCCACACCGCATGGAGTCTCTTGGAGGATCCATGTATAGAGTATCACTTGTACCACAGCAAGCTGGAAAACACAGAGTCTATGTGTATTTCAATGGTAGTGACATTAAAGGTCAGCAGACGGGGCTTTGTACTTTGAGAATATTCAAGGTTTAATAATAAAATAAGGCATTTGAATGTAAAAATATACACCGTTTGATTTGACAAAAAATCTGAAAAATGAATATTATACTCACATTTCGGTGACTAAAGTGCAGACAAATGCTGGGACACAAATAAAAAATTCGTCAATAATCACACAGTTTATTGAAGTGAATTATATTAACATTTTTTTATCCTGCATTCCAGAAAAAATGTCATAATGTATTACATACATGAAATGCTTATTAATCCATACAATTAAAAATATAGGTACAATATCATTTAATGAAAGAAGTTCACTTTGATGTTATGAAGAATAAATAATTATTTTTATACTGCAAATTTAAAATTCTTCCTGAAATTATTGTACAATTATTTTGTCAGGATCTCCATTTCCTCTCCGTGTTGGAAGTCAGCGTTCAAGAGACAAATCAAATTCTCCACCGAACAGACGTACAAGTAGTAATCATCAGGATTCTTGGTACCAGGATCAAAGCACCCATCAAGGTACATTAGGTACCATCAGTATGCCAGAATTAAAGTAATAATAAATTTAACTAGCTTCAGAAACATTAAATGTTTTCATCAAAAATGTAATAGTACTTAAGTGGAAAATAACATATGAAAGACAAACTTTCTTGATTATTAGAAAAAGACTAAATATTTTGAATGGCTTCTAGCAGATTCTTAGCATGGCTTCATGGTCCTTCATTTCATTATTCACTGTCGTATTGGTGTGATAATCGTGACTTGCAGTTTATAAGAGTTTACCTTCATAATTTGGAGATGAACATCCTCTGAATTTGTAAATAAAGCAGCTCACAGTTGACAAACTTCTTATAACATCAAGCAGTAAACTGTTACAACCTAAAACTTACAGTATGTTTCCAAATTTCAAGCAAATCAAAATTAAAATTTAACTAATTGTACATATTTCTGTGTCTGTGTGCTTACTTTAATAACGTTTCTTTGTACATTATCTAAGGTAGAGACACTTAATATGCACTTGAAAGATATCTCAGTCAATACCGTATATTCTCGAATCTAATCCGCACCCTTTTTACAGTTTTAGAGGGCTAAAAAATCAGATGCGGATTAGATTCGCGTGCGGATTAGATTCGCGGTCTAGAGCTGGATTTTGGAAAAATGATTGAGCTGCTGTACGTGCCGTAAGAACAATACAATACAATAATCTATTATTTTACTATTTATTATTATAATAATATAATAATTGGGTCCAGTGAATTTCCTTCGTGACGCCTCACACCCGCTGATCGCTGCCTTGTGTTTCCGCCATACTCGAACGTTGCTTTCATCAACTCCAAAAATTGCAGCGGCTTTGCGGTTTCCATTCTCCTCTGTGCACCGAATAACTTCACGTTTGAACTTTGCCGTATATGAGAGTCGTTTAGATTTCAGGTGTCCCTCTTCCATAACTACGGTACACGACAAATTGGAACAAGCACCTCCCACGCTTCAACAACTAAAGATCAGCTGGCTTCAGACGAGATTGCGCACGTCTGTTGAGAAAGGCCCCGCCTCTATCGGAATGACTCATCGGCCACAGGCGTAGCGTCGGATTTTAACGCATTGGTAACATCCAATATTATTCAATCAGTCGCCCCGTGGGCAAGGGGTGGTCGAAGGAAAGGTGCGGATTAGAATCGCGAACTAACTTTTTTCGTTTAAGAAGTCGCCAAAAACTGGGT
The DNA here is from genome assembly GCA_021186555.1 of Reticulitermes speratus. Taxonomy (NCBI): domain Eukaryota; kingdom Metazoa; phylum Arthropoda; class Insecta; order Blattodea; family Rhinotermitidae; genus Reticulitermes; species Reticulitermes speratus. The sequence continues at coordinate 25,615,409 of JAJKFL010000004.1, forward strand.
GCGGATTAGATTCGGATGCGGATTAGATTCGAGAATATACGGTATATGCCACTCTGATGTCTAATATAACGTGATATGTTTTACTTACATATAACATTACTATTACACACACAATATCTTCAATTCATACCTAGAGGACTGTATGAAAACAATGAAAAAAATTTGATATTCTAATTAGTGCTCATCTCTTTCACAGATATTAATTTACTTTATGAATCTGCTATTATATATATCAGTAAATATATTTCTATGACAATATTTCAATAAGAATTGCCAAAAATTTCAGTTCTTTCTTTTGTGGTATTTTAGACATGACTCTCTGTAGCTGTTCTGATAAAAGACATTATATATGCTCAGACATGAAAAATGAATGGAACTGAGTGATTGGCTTGACTTCTCCAGTTAACCTTAATCTTGACTGAAAGAGACCCTGATATTCACTGAATGCATATAATAATGAAGATTGCTGTCTTCTGGAATGTGATGTCACATACTCATATTTTGATAGATAAGCACCAAAGTTTTGGAGGAACGTGCTGCCCCCATTGTCATTCATTTCTTCTAATTTGAAGATGGAGGCAGCATGTTACGTAACAATATACACAGCATCACATCCAAGGAAACAGAAATCATCAGTCACCACTGTGAGAATTGCAAACCTCATATGATATCAGTATAAGAAAACTCTTTGCTAGAATTTGCTATTAGTCCCAAGATAAGAAGCCAGTTTTGGTAAACTACTAACAAACTTACACGAGTATAATAATTTTTATGTGTGTGTAGATATAGAAGTTTTCATTGTACTGTAGATTGTGATGCCTTTCTGTAACACAACTTTACTAATTATGGAATGGGATGTAGGATTCAGTTGTATAACAGCCTTCACATCTGTATAAAACTGAAGTTCTTACTAAACTTCCCTCTGTATGCAGAATTTTGTGTATATTACTAATATAGTGTAGTGCCATATATTAACTAACTTTATAACCTAGTAGCTGGCAGTCGGTACACATCCAGTTTTGGGTCTCATCTAAGGCATCAGGTGGCTTCAGAAGATGCATACTGGAAGAGAAGAATGCCAGGGGTAACACTTCATGTAGTGTCAGGTATGCTACTAAACATAATTCTTCATCTTAAGGCTGAATTTTTTGACACAAATTCTCACATGATACCAATTATGATTGCTTATTAACCACTTTCTGTAAACATGTATAGAGATGCCTATGCACATCGTGTGACATACTGTCATGCTGCAATGAATGTTTATTGCTTGTTTTGTCTACAACCACCATTGACTCTGTTCTGACTGGCAATGCTATATGCACATATAATGAAATCCCAAGTTAATGATTCCGTGAGGAATGGTTGCTCTTACACTAAATCAAAATCTACACCCAAGGGATTTATGTAAAATTACTGTAAGAAAGTATTCATCTAATATGACTTGTTACAAACAATCATAAAATTAATTTATTTACATAAATTTTTAAAGACTGTCTCTGCACAAATAGATGTACCTTTATGACCAATAATATCAAACTGCTTTCTAAGTAAATAATTACATGGGTTACAGTTATTGAAAAGCTAATATTCAAAGTTAAGATATTCCCAGCATTCTGTGGAACCCAAATGTTCATTGCTGTTTACTCGAGCCTCACACTAGTCTTTATCACAAGCTAGACAAACACTCTCCAAACTACTCCTTGCTGTTTCTTTAAGATTCATTATTATATTACCCTCCAATCTATGACCAGGATTTCAAAGAGGTTTCTTTCCTTCAGGTTTTCCCATCAAAACCCTGTATACATTTCTGTCCTCCACCATGAACACTACAAGCCCCACCTAGTTAGTCCTTGATTTGATCAGCCTACCAGTATTTGGAGACAAAAGACCATAAAACTCCTCATTATGCACCTATTGCCAGCGCTTGTTACTTCCGCTTTGCTCTACATACTTTTCTCATCACCCTGTTTTTGAAGAGCACCAGTAAGTGTGACAGACCAAGTTTTACACCAACATAACAATAGGAAAAATTATGGTTTGTAGATTTTAGTCTTTGTTATTTTAAGTATTAAGTTGAAAGACAAAAAATTCTGGATTGAATGGTAGGCAGCATTCCCTCAATTAACTCTGCATTTGTTTCCTTTGTGTATGCATTTTGAATTTGTTAGTGTTGTTCCCAAACATTTCAAATTTGCCACACTGACAAAGGATTTCTTGACTATCTTTATATTGTGATTTGTCCTACATTTCATTAATGAGACATTAACAATGAAAGTATTATCTTTCTCACGTTTAATTCCATGCCCTCTAATAGTAACAATAATGACTTATAAAGCTACTGTGTTTTATTATAATGCTTATTTTTTCACCCAAGAAAATGATGTAAACAGTGTAGATCATAAGCTGGTGTATTCCATTCAAGGTCCGTCTGTCCTTTCTGGTTTTCTTGGACCTTCCTAATGACATATTTTAGAGCTAACATGCAAGGACAAACAAGCATCTCCTTATTTCAGATCATTTTGAATAGGACAGATATTTACTTATAGAAATTCATTACACATTTCATTTGAACACAGTAATTAACCTAATGCACCCATACTCAATGAGAACGTTATTCAGATCACGCCTCCTCACCAATCATAGGCTTTCTTGAAGTCTGTAAATAATTGTTGTACTGCCACATTGTATTCCTATTTCATCTCATGTGTCTGAGGAGTACAGAATACTGATCAATATTTGACATATTACATCAAAATAAGTGCTGACAGTCATTAATCATTTTGTGTACACATGGAGTTCCGTTTCAGAGAAGAAGGTTGTGTAAAATTTTGTATATTATTGATGACATTTATGTGCCTTAAATATTTGTGAGATGAGTTTTATCACTCTTTTCATTCCGTCATTCATTCATTTATTCATTTTTCCGTAAATCCTGCTGGGAGTACAATAACGGACAGTGCAATAATGTACTACATTTTTGTATGTTAGGTTTTGTGGGGTCTTCTGATTTTGCTGTGTTTTTCTACAACAGATAAAACCTATGGTTAATAAACAGAAAACTTTAAAAAAAGCTAAAGGATTATCTCAAGGTCAATATTATGCAAATCTGTTAGATGATGGATTTCGTTGTGTCTTGGAAACAGATTTGCATATGAAGACAGTATTGTAAATTATGGCTTGTTTCACGTTTCAGATGGAAGAGAGCGAAGTCACTCACCCCAAATTAGTTCAGCAGCACCATATGTCAAAGTGACACCACCCACACCTTCTCTTCGTCAAACTACCCACAATTATTTTGCTGAAGGTAAGTTTTAAACTCTCTAATTACCTATTTAGTTCCAAGTCATATACACTAACCAATTAGTCTGTATATTTGCTTAAAGGGTCTGCCTTTCACATTATTAAAAAAATTGTAGGTAGGTTAGAGTATTTTACAGGAAACAATCAAAATACATTGAGAGGAAATATAGTTAATGGTCCATTAATTTAATACCTAGTGGATCAAGAAACTGAAATTTTCAAATAATAGAGAAATGTCATTTTTTTCCTTTCTTAAATTCAAGACAAGGAGTTTAAGTAAATGTTTACATGAAAACTAGATATCGATAGGAGTTATACACAGGGAAGGTAATTTAATTACAAGCATCTAACAAACCCAATGTACATGCTTTAAATTGATGCGTTTATTTTTTATTTTTGTTGCTACAAACATTATTTCTCTTGTTAAATTCTGTTATTGAAGAAGCACACAGTATCTAGGAAACTGTAGCAATTTAATCCTTCATGTGCAGTGGTTTCAGTATGCATGACATGCTTTAACAATAAAAAAATCTGCTGTAAACATCAATATTATTTTATGGTTTTATTTTGTTTTGTATGCAATCATAAAAAATTTCAGATTTTTAAAGGAGACATATACTACAGTAATAACTGAAAAACATTATTTCAGAATGTAGGTTTCATATGGGTTGAAAAAAATTTTACTCAGGTTTGATATATTTATAAATTTTTACACCTTCTAGATGTAATATTTGTGCACAAAAGTAGTAAGGAATATTATGCAACTATAAATGAAGAGTAACGCTGAGATTAGCAAGTCTCTGTGAATTGACAATAAAAAGTAACTAAGCATGAGTATGAAATTCTGCAATCTATTTCTCCCGATATTTTATGTTTCATGGGATCCTAAATTTAATACTACTCTAAGAGTGTCAGAACGAGAAGTTTATATAGTAACAGTTCTTAAAAACTGTCTAGATATTTTTGAAATTCAAAGAACAAAACTTTTTATATTGCTATTCTTGTATGAAAAGTCCTTTTAGTTGGTATCCTTTGTCTCTTACTGTCCAATTGTGACGGGATCATGGCCAGTTTTTTTAAGCAAGAAGCAATCTATGTGTGCTGTTGTTCGACTACTACTGAATGCATATTTTTTAACTATCTGTGTTTACTAATGTTTTTTGCTTGACAACATTAATGTATCAACCACTGTGAGGTGTTACAGCAGTAACCTAAATGTAATATTGGGTAACGAGAATATTTCTTTATCATATTACCATAACACTTCAGCTATTTCACTACTTCAGTATATTTGACTAAGTGTTTTGTTGTTCACATGAATGTAGATCCAACTTCATTAATCAGTGTCTTATTTTAAGAAAACAGAAGAGATAATAACAACTCTTGCGACCTTATTTACACATAAAGAAGATTCGTTACCTAGATTGTTACAAGCTTCAAGTTTCTGTTTGGTTTCTTACAGAAAACAATCGCTCATCTATAGACCAACACCTCAGTCGCACGCACATCACAGAAGATCGAATTAGTTCTCCATCCTATGGTGTCACTAATGGTCGTGGACCCAGCCCTATCATCAGTAATAGCTCACCAAGTCCTGTTAATAGTCCACTGTATCGTGACAGTCCTGTTCACAGTAGCCCATTTAGTCCAATTTACAAACCAAATGCCAGTCCCACTTTCAGATTGCCATCAAGTCCATCCCAGAGCCCAACAGGATTTAAAACCAGTTCAAGCCCATTACTAAATAGTTCACATGCTTATAAATCTTCATCAAGTCCCGCTCACAGTCCACTGGTTTTTAAACATTCACCTAGCCCAGCAAGCAGTCCAACATTTCAGCACAATGGTGGGAGTCACTTTGAGAGCACAAGCAGACATTTTGAAAGTAGCAGAATAAGGAGAGGTTCAGTGGATGCTTTAGATGACAAGAAAGGTGCTGCAGTAGACACCACTTCAAATGTCAGAGGTAAGACATTAAAACATAGAAAATACGAAACATATATGAATACCACACACACACACACACACATACACAAACATTTTTCTGTTAATATTTTATCTGAAGGTAAAGCTGTTTCTTATGTTTGAAGGTCACCTTTTTTAGTTTCGTTTTTACTGAAATTTATTATCTTCTCTTCTATTCTAATATATTCGGTTCTATTCTGTGCAGTTCCATTCTAGTCTATGTGAATGGTAGCTGGCAATTGATGTGGAAATAATGTAATTATGTGAAGGAATTCAACATATAATGTACGAACAGGTTTATTAACTCAGTTTTTGCAGCATATGATGTCAAGGAAGCATTGTGGTATTGCATATAAACCAAACTTTTGAAAATGGCGCACAGTATGAAAAAAATGATAAAATAAAAACAGAACACCATAAAACTTTTATTCATTTTAATATCAATACCTAAATCAACAATTCCTATTGTAAAATCATGGAAAGTGTCATAATGACAGAACACTAAAAGAGTGCACATATTTTTTATGTAGGTCTTTGAAACATGCAGCAGTTGTCAATTCTGAGCACCTCACCCAAACATAATTATATCCAAAACATATTCATTGCATTATAAATCTTACTAGCATTAAAACGTTATTTCAAGATGGGCCTTGTTTTTTAAATACTAACACCTTGAATACTTTGGTTTCAATTCCAGTTTGCTATAGCTTAAATTGTTTAATGTTTAAACATATTTGGTGCATTTCTTTGATTAAAAATTTATATTTTAGTTACTTTCCATTCAAAATTTATGAACCGAATAGATTATAAGAATCAGTTACTCTCCCCACTTGTATTTATCCATTGTTTTCCTCTAATACTACACCTTATATAACTTATGTAAAAGTCACCCCATATATATGCTGTGTGATCTGAATACATGTTAGTAATTTCTGACAAAATAAGAGCAAAATGTTGAATTATAATCAGAAAAATATTATGTGAGCTTTTAGGGATGTCTTACAAGTGATCACATTGTCTTTCTTCAGACTTTGCACTGAGTGTTTTGTATTGCCTTAATACAGTACATCAGCATCTGAGTTTTGTATTATCTTACTTTAAGGTGAGTTTTATCAATAGGGTTAAAGGTCACAAAGCAAAAAACAGACAAGATTGTAATTGTTATGGCGGCACTGCAGTGTGAAAGAATAACTGATCCTGTATTACTGTTGTTCTGCAACTATGAAACCCTGAAATATGTATGTGCAGATACAGGCTGTAAGCACCACAGTCAGTGACTATGTTACTGCAGCCATAATAGAGAAAGGTTTAAATTAAAATAAAAGATATGCTTAATTTTGTTGTATTATATTTCACATAAGGTCTTTTATTCTTGCTTTGCATAAATCATTATTTACAGTCAACAAATGCCATCTAAAACATGACTTGTTGACCTTTCAACATATGTGTGTACATCAAACTTATTCTTATGCTTTTCTAGTTTCCTCAGTGCTAGGTGGGTCTAACCTAAGAGCTGATTCCTGGGATGCAATTGCCAAAACAAAGTCACTTCTCTCCTATGGAAGTCTGGAATCTTTAGCCAACCTTACACAAAAGTCAGAAACAAGAACAAATGGTGAGTTTAGCATAAGTATGATCCAGGAAAATTATTTAATTTTAATAAGAGCTCATCTGGAGGATGGACGAATAGTTACATTAGTCCTAAACTCACATCTACATAGCCCCATGTGCACAAATAAACAGACTCTATGGTGTGTCTATGTAAGGACCATCATTGCCTTGACACCATTAAATATGTCACTATATATATTTTGACATGTTTTCCAGTTTCTCTGGAGTTCCACAAGCTGGAACACTGTAATTATCTTTTCCCTTTATCTTCTAGTGAGTCTGTAAGATGCTGCTGCTCCCACCCTTTTTATGAAATTCCACAAAGACTGGTTCGAGTTGTAAGGTCTGAACTTTATGCTGGCCATTGTAGAGGAGCAGGTGACTTTGCTGATTAATAACTCAATCATTGGTATTAAAAATGTTAATTAATGTCTTACAGAGAGAGCAAGATGAGAGAAATTGCCATTGCTCAAACTTCACACAGTTTCCAGAATCCCTGCTTGAGTAAATTGCAGTGTGATCCACTTTCTCAAGATGTCCCAACACATGATGCCATTTACAGAAGAAAAAAAAAAAAAAACAAATAGAAGCCAAAGAAATTTCATTTGTAATTCCTGGTTACATCATAACATATATAATTGTGTTCCACTTCCACAATAAATATGGGCTGTCCTTAGCCCAGAATATCATATTTCATGGTTGGTAGCTCTTGTAAATGGTACATTCAACTGTAAACATAACATTTTCATGGAATTATTTGGGCAAAATGTTTGAAGCATTAATTCACATCATTTTCACCTCCTTTCCACCTTACTTAATTTGGTAACGTGCACTGAATGACATACTCTCAGCTGAAGAACCTTCTTCATCTGTTTTGTCGATCCAGTATATCGCGTTCCAGTGATCTTCTTACTGAAATGTTTTTGGTGACTCTTTAAGTAGTGCTGCTACACGAAATGGGTCCATTATTTCTGCAAAGAATTCTTCCATCGCTTTTTCTATCTGCCACATATCGTGTTTCAGACACAATGCAACAGTGCCACTGGGTGAAGAGTCATTCTCAAAGCATTCCCTAAATACTGCCCTGATATCATAAATGACTGAATCTGTAACAATTGTTTCAAACCTACCTGATAAAAACTACAGTGGTTAAGAGACTGTGTTCACCATACTTGCTAGTACTTCCTTAGCACTGTGCCATAATGAGAGAAGTTGTGCAGCATTTGGGATGGGGAAGTGAGTGAGGCAGGGACATACATAGCAAGGACTTGCTTGCTACACAGCTATTTGGCTCCCAAATTCTTGGCAGCGTATTTGCAAGTAGTATGTATGTCATCAGTCACAGCACAGTTCTGTGGCAACATTATGTCTCAGTCACTCTAACATTAGGCTACATTTCTTGATAATTCACAGTTAATAATAAATGAACAGTAAACTAAATAACTAATAGTTTCATGTGAAATATTGCCAAAAAATGTTAATTTCTTCCATGGTTTTATCTTATAATCAACTATACAGTATTCAAATTGCAAATTTATGACAGTCTTATTGATTTCTAATCCTTTTGACCAGGTTTCTATTACTTACAGTTGTGGAAATTCATAGTAATATCATTAATTCCCTAATAATGAAATAATAGTGACTATAGATCCCTTTTGTGTTATCAATTGGATATGATTACAAGTAAACAACAGAAACAGAGAAATGGATAAAAGCATACAGAACGATTATATACTTGTATATATAAGACTGCTTGGTTTCAGAATTGTTGCACCATCAATCAACAGTGCAACAACACAACAGTACCAAAACCACTACTACATCAGTTAATGAGGTTGATGCAACCCACTCTCGGTTCAGAGTAGCTCTCCATCACCAGATGTCAATCATGAGTACAGTAACATTATCAATCAGCGAAACAATGGAGGTCTACTCATGATAGGTATGCGCAAGTCTTAGTCAATAATTTTGCCCTTATCCCATTATTGATTTATTTAATTATTGTCAAGGCAAATTAATAACTCTTTTAAATTTCTTTGAGATTGAGCTTAGGGTGTTATTTGTATCACAGGATTGTGTTGTCCGTATTCAATTTCATCATTAAAAACGATTACAAAATAATGAAAGTGTTTACAAATATTTAAAACATGAGAATAAATACTAATGACATACCTTCTAAGTATTCAAATGTAGAAAAATTTGAAAAGAAAAATTTTAAATAGCATACTTTAAATGTAATTAGCTACCATGTATCAGTCGGCATGATGAGTGAACCCTTGATTGTATTGAAGACTTGATTATTCTTGGACAAATAATTCATACAGTGAATTATATGCAGGAAGGAAACTGGTAAAATCATAAGCACAGTTATAAAGCATAGTAGAATAATGCCTTACAAGATTCCAACAGAAGATGTACGATTACAGTGCATGAAATATCAATCTGGAATTTCTGCTTTTTATCTAACAATTCTTCTCCTCTTACCTGCAGAAGCAGAGACAATGACAAGGACTAATTTTGTATAATGGACCTCACAAAATATATATTTTTGTATTACATGAAGGCAGAAATAAAACATCTCTTTTATCTAGACACTAGACAGACTGAGTTTTGTTGCAATAACACTCCCTTATTTACCACATGCTGATCCACCGCAAAAATCAAATGTTGTCTTCTACCAACTTATTTCATGGGGTTGAATCTTTCTTAAGAAATTGATAATCTTATGCAATTTGTGAAGAAATGTCCTTCCTGTTATTATACCCAAATACCCAATACCTTGTGCACAAGAGCTTGCTGTTGGACCATATCCTGATCCAGATAAATCCAATCCACATTCGCACACTCTGTTTTCCAAAGATTTATTTGAATATTATTCTTCCATATATATATATATATATATATATATATGTCACTTTTATAGATTGGTGCTTACTTTTCACACTACAGGAAAATTATTACAGATTTTTATTTTTCCTTAACTTTTAGGAGAACGTTGGTTTCAAAAGCTAGGCAGAAGTTTGTAGCAGGTACAGAGAAACAAGTTTTGAACACACATTCTTGCAAAATTAGGAACTGCTTCACTGATATCTCTTGCTTGAACTCAACTGACTTCTCTCTTTCCTTGACAAGTAATGTTTAACCTCTTAGTGAAATAAATTACCAAAATCATAGATCATATATCTTCCCCACATATATATACTATAACAATATATATTAATCAAGAACCACATTTTAAATTCTTAGCAGCATCCTTACACTATCTATTGAGGACAATTCTGACATGCATTATCAATCAGAAAAATTTTGCATGTAAATATTAAAGTAGCATGTCTACATCTTCCATAGTTCTTACCTTATACTAATAATGATACCTCAACAGGGTCAAGAAACTCACCCACTGAGAATGGAACTGTAAACGTGGCAGGGACTGTGCCTGCAACAGTGACAGGAGATGCACTGAAGCTAGTGCCTATAAACCGCCAGGCCTCCATCAACATCGAGCTGCCGAATGCTGCTGACCTCAATGATGTTACAGTCACTGTGACAAGTGCGTACAGAAAAGTAATCCTCAAATACGAATTCAGCATTCATGATGTGACTTCAGTTTTTCTGTGCAAACTACACTGAAGTTGAGACCATAGAAAAGCTTTCAAATTACCCAGAGCACAATCAAGACTGGTGTAAAAACATCAGTTATAACTAAAAGAAATTTATTAATATTAACAATTCTGCAAGCAACCAGTGGTTACTGTAACCACGCAGACAGGAGGCAAGGAGGTCCTACCAACACATAACACACAGATAACTGAAATACACGCTGAAAATAGGACCACGCTGCCATTAATTAATAATTATACTATAGAGGGTAGTATAATATACTACTTGTTTTTATTGTAATTTTTAAAATTAATAACTTTTAGCAACTTAACAATACCACTAATTTTACAAAATTTTATACGATGTGATAACAAATACTGACTCACTGTTATGACTTAACCAAAGAATTGGTCTATGTAAAAACTCACTTAAAATACCCCCTGATGATGGCAGAATAACTGCCGAAATGCGTATTGGGGCATCCTTATAATAAAGAAAACAGTGAAAAAACTGTCTTAGTGTATTTGTTGGTACAAATAATTCAATTATAAAAAGATGCACGGTGAATATAAAATGCAGTTTCCTATTATTTACTACTGTGGTGCTACATAATAATTATAAAATAAAAACTTTCCAACCACTGAAACAGTGGTACAGAATCTTCTAAGGACAAGGAAAATCCCACTTTTTATGGTATCCAAATATTTTTTATTGTGTTCACAAAAGCCCACAACTGAAACCTCTCCTGATCCAGATGAATCCAGCCTACAACCTCACACCTTAGTTATGTAACAACCATTTTACTGTTAATCTCCAATTTTTGCTTAGGTTTTCCAAACAGATACTTAAAATCAAACTCACACAGTATGTTATTAAAGTTGAATCCTAATTTAATATTTTATAACATGTGATATTTCTCTAAACTCTATTTTCTGTCTTATTTTCAGCTCCATCACATCGAAATTTACCTGTTAAACTCTTTCGGAACAGAGTCTCTATTTCAGCTTATTTCACAGTCACTGAGATTGGTGAACATATTATTGATGTTAGAGTCAGTGACCAGAAAGTTGTTGGAGCACCATTCAGGTAAGAAATTTCTTCACCCACTCCATGCATATTCATAAATAAAAGAAAAGAACATGCTGTTAAATTGTAAACCAAGAAGGTCTACAAAAAGTCAAGCAGTACTGAGTATTATTTGCAGTATATTTTGCATGTAAATAATTCTTCAAATTGTATGGCTGTGTATTCACTCTGAATATCCTAAATATAAAAGGAGCTGGGACAACATAGAAGCTATAGTGAATGCCCTGTGGGCTTGATGATACAAGTGTCTGTTCCAGGAAGGGAAAACAGGTTTCTCTCTTCCCACAAGCAACCAGACTGGCTATGGGCCACCTAACCTCTTGTTCGGTGGGTACCAGGTGTTTTTTTTACAGGGGTACATGGTCGGGGTGTGAAACTGACCACTCACATCCATCTAGTGCCAAGGGTGAGAATGGGTGGAGCTATACATTTACCCTCCTATATGTTTCATGGCTTGTGCATGAACAACTTTATTTTTCTCTATTTTCATGTGAAATAGAACACCAATTCTCCCCACACTAACTGTTGCCCACTTACAAAGAATGAAATTAACTGAGATAGTTCACACAGTACATCTACTGACCAGGGTTTGATTCTGGGCAAGGGCAGGGATGCTTCTCTTTGCCATCTATCCAGACTAGATTAGGACTCAACCCAGCTTCCTATTCCAAAGACACCGGGGTCTCTTCCTTTGAGAAGAAAGTAACCCAAGCATGAAACTGGTAAGTTCCATAAATTAGTGCCAGGATTAGAAATGTATGTTGCTTTAACTCCACTCCCCCATATGCCTTCATGATGCTCATGCAAAATACAACTCTACTGTTTTTAAATATACAAAAAAAAAAAAAAGATTCCCAGTTAATTAGCTAAAATTTAATCATGATCTAGAATGCTGGAATTGTAGGTCAAGGATTATCTATTGAGAGCTAATTGGTTTCTGGACTTTGTCCATCGTCCAGAAATCTAAAATCACGACGTTTCGGAAGCTGGATCTGCTTCCGTCCTCAGATGAAGGGGGAGAGCTGAGGATGGAAGCAGATCCAGCTTTCAAAACGTCGTGATTTTAGATTTCCGGACGACGGGCAAAGACCAGAAACCAATTAGTTCTCAATGTTACAAACCATTGTCAGAACCTTTTACAAGGATTATCTAGTTCCTCTGACCTGTCAGTACATATCGTTCAAACCATACAGCATCACTTACCAGAAGAGTGTAATCTGTATTATTTTAGAGTGTACATTACAAATTTATGTTAATATTTCAGGACCCATGCTTACAATGCAAGGGCAATCAAAGTTGGACATATTCCCAATGGCATACTGGGACAGCCTGTGGAATTTGAAAGTAAGTTTTGAAGGATGCATATCTCATTTTTGTTTGTCTTTCTAAGAAGCAGTTGTTGTGTGAAGTTAGTGTTTCTTTTTTTTGTGTACTGTCATACTAGTGTCAATCTCAGTATTTAAATTTCATTCTGTCTGTCTCCTCTGACAGTTGATGGTTCTGGTGCTGGCTCTGGCAATTTAGAGATCCTTGTCAATGGAGGTCATGTAACAAGTTTTGTACGTAACCTTGGCAACCAGAGGTTCCTTGCCTCATTTGTTCCACATGAAGCTCTCAGCCATCTAGTGGAAATGAAATTCAATGGGGAAACTGTGCCTGGTAAGTGTAATATTTTTATTATATTTAAAGATCCTGGTTGGTGGAGGTCACATGACTGGTTTTGTACATATTCTTGGCAATCAGAAGTCCTGTGCTTCATTTTTCCCATGTGAAGCTCTCAGGCATTTGCTGGGAATACAATTTAACAGGAAAATTGTGGATGGTAAGTGTACATTTTGTAGAATATTTTCATTAAAAAAATAAGGGCAGATCTAATTTAAGGAAAACTTGGAACCATTCAGGCCTTTCTCATGTCTAAAGTCTAAATATTACACATTGTTGTGTATGGATTTGGAACTTAGTCTTCATAGATTGAGGAGGGCGCTGAAGAGAAAAGTTTGGCAAAAGACAGCATACAGTAACAGGAGGTTGCATAAATGTGCAGAATATGGAGCTTAATAATTTGTACTGTTCAGCAAATGTTGTGCTGGCACGACTGAAGGAAATTGACACTTGGGTGCACTAGACGTACATAGTAAGATAGTATAAGTACTGCCAATCTGAACATCTAAACACATGCTTTTCATAAGTAAGCATATATATATATATAATTGACTGATTCCACATCAAAAGGTTTTTTTTTTCTCCTTGTTAGGATTTATGGAATGTAAACAAATGTGAATGAATAAAATGAATAAAACAGCAAACACTTCGGTATTTGTAACAGCAACATGGTTGACATGGCCTTTACAGCACAGAATAATTCAGTGACAATGATTTCTAATAAATTTTTAACAACATTTATATTACAGTTCTGTCACTGTGAATGGCAAAACACACACAAACACACACACTTACAAATCATAAATTCATCAAACTACATTTAGTGGCATCCTAAATGCAAACAAATTGGGAATTCATAGAACTACTTTTTATACAGTATATGAAAACATTAAATGTTGGAAGAAACTGGTTCCTCTGTCCACTATGATAGTACCATATATTTATCTGGTGAAAGTTTGAAGACCATGTTTTTGTAGTTTTGTTATTAATAACTTTCCAAAGTGACATGTGTTCACAATAAACACCTTTTCTTTCCCCAAGGGTCTGGTAGATTGTTATAGTAAATGGTCTGCATGTCATGATTTCAGCTGCATTATGCATCATGTTGAGGGTTTCTTTATGAAATGTAATAAACATTCAAGGAATGAAATTAATGCTTTTCACTCCATAAACTTTTACTCCATCTGTCAGAGTCCTTACTGAGAAGCTAACTGTTCGTCAGCCAGTTAAGGTACTCCCTACATTTTGTGGAACCTGAAGGTTCATCACAGCATTGACAGGAGCCCGCCACCTGTCTCTGTCCTGAGACAGACCAATCCAGTCCATGCCCCCCCATCCCACTTTTTGAAGATCCATTTTAATATTTCCTTCCCATCTACACCTAGGTCTCCCAAGTGGTCTCTTTTACTGTTTAAAAATACGTAATGCAGCGCTGCATAATTGCATATGGTTGATTCAACTAATTGTAAGATAAATTAGCAGGATGGAACTTCTATGTGCTATGTAAACACAACGCATAAAATGAATGCATAATGAGGACGTTTAGGTCTGCCTGTTTCACCTTCAAACATTCTTAATGGATTTGATTAAATTCGTTACAAGTGCTTCATAACTACCTTTGTTATGTGTATCTAATTTGAATTTTTGCTGGTAAACTTTTTATTACCTGATAACAAATGAACTCTACTGTCTCCTGTATAGTTACATGTATAACAGCATACAAATTATGAAATTAAGAATTGAAATTTTATCGAAGAAGCTTAGGCCCAGTCATAACAAAGCTACGAGCATTACAGTGACAAAAGTGTTTTGTAACCAAAGAACTGATTCAACTATTTGAAACAGGAAACAGCCTCCAAATGAATAAGGCAAACAGAGTCAGTCAATTTTCCAAACCGAATGAATTCATCTTCTTTCTCTTTCAGTTATTCCGATTGTTACATGTTTTGCAACACTAAAACTAATACAATACTTTTTTAGGTGCGTTCGCAAAATTGCGAGAAGCGACTATTAGCTTCGTCATATCTGTCTGCCCGTCTGTCCTTCCGTTCGCATGCAACAACTCGGTTCCCACTAGACGGATTTTCATGAAATTTGATATTTGAGTATTTTGCGAAAGTCTGTCGAGAAAATTCAAGTTTCATTAAAATCTGATAAGCATAACGGGTACTTTACGTGTAGACCTATGTACATTTATGATATCTCGCTGAATTCTTCTTAGAATGAGAAATGTTTCTGACAAAGGTGTTGACAAAATCAAAACACACATTTTGTATTCAATAACTTTTATTTTAAATCGTGCATTTTATGAGATAATGTGGAAAAATATGGTAGAGCCGGACAGGCCACGGATGAAAATATAATACGGAGCATGCGCTTTGCATGCTGCATAACTAAGGCTACAGACACACACACAATCAGAATATGTAATACGTATTGCTTTTCCACGGCAAGAATGTTTACGCGAACACGCCTCAATGTTACTTTATACGTAGATTGCCTGCCGTGTTTTCCTCGGGTCTGCTTCTCAGTCTCCAGGGGAGCTAATCTGTTTTGTTTTTTCTGAGAGGGAATTTGTAAAATTTTCTCTGTCTTTAACTCCGATTTCCATTGTTCGGTCACCTTGTGTTGCTAATATGCATAGTCTAAACTGGTCTTACCGTAATCCGTACCGGTATTTTAAACCGATATAGCAAACCTGTTGTGGTAATGTTTTAAATTTTTCCCTGTCCACGTCATGAAGACATATACAGGAGTGCAGGCATAGCTCTACTCATTAACTTCCGCACTAGATGTAGGTGAGGGATTAACTTCATTATCCGGCCGCTTTACCCCCGGGAAACACCCCAGTACCCTTTGAATGCTGTGGAATAAAACATAAAATATAAAGTATGTATTTTATTGCGAGTTTTGAGATCTTCGCAGCGGTGTAATCGAGAACGGGGAGTTTCCTGGGATTTGTTGCTGCGTCGCTGGGTAGATATCTCCTGACGTTTCGAAAGAACGTTCGCAAACACTTCCCCAGCGATGCAGCGTCACAGTCCAGAAGATCGGAATCCTCTTAGTACGTACTTTATTCACTTTAGCGTCAAATTACTTGACTGAAAAAGAAAATGCAACCGTATAACAGACTAGCAAAGGGCAGATTGCACCGTGTGCCTGTCTAAAACTGTCAGCACTTACGTTGTATCCTGCATGATCAGACCTTGCAACAAACTGAGTTTTTCGTATTGTATAAATGGCTTTCCATGACTCATTGGATCTGTGAATGTCATTAATTTTCTCCATGTGGTCAGCAATTTCCATAACAACTTGTTCTACAACCACAGATAACTTTATGATTCAGGTAAATAAAGATAAAATTTATCCTGTGAACCCCATGAAGGCATATAGGGAGAGTAGATATATAGCTCCAGTCTTAACCTCGACACTACATGGATTTGTATGGTCAGCTTTACGCGCCGGAGAAACAAACCCGATTTTACCCATTGAGAAAAATACCTTGTCCCTTCCGATAATCGAGCCCCGTACATTGCAACTCATACCCTAGTCACTATATCGACTACGTTATCTCGGCTTCTATTATGACGTCGCCATATCTCCTGTATGGATATGATTTGCATGTGAAATATACGGTTCATTTACAAATCATATTTACTGAAGAGATATGGTGACCCGTGACTGTAAATATTAGGCCTACCAGTGGACCTTACACATTTACGCACTCTCCCGGTCATTGACTTCATATGTTCAAGAAACTGTCTTGACTGATGCTCACATTAGCCTACTAACCTCCTTACTACAAGGCCGGCTATAACAATGCGACCATCTTCCTAGAACGGCATATGTCAGAACCGTAAGAAGTGGTGTATAACACTGCTACTTTCCGTATTTATTCAAAAGTACCTGTTACTTAGTATAAACTTAGAGATGCAGCAAGTAACAGTCTGAACACGATGCATCAAACTTAACAGATTTTCCGTCGTTTTACTGCTAATTAAACTTTAGTTCTGTAATATACACGTGGCATTGAAAAGACCCCTTTTTTATTGTCACCCACAACCATCAATTCTGTGCATAGCCAGTGTTTGGAATACGTAGCATGAGTTGTGATTTTTTAACAAGGTGGTGGTTATTCTTATGCTGATAATCGGAAGTCTCTTCAGATAAAAGGATTGAAAAACGCTGCAATAATAACGCAAATTACTGTTCGCATTGTAATGAATTACGACTTCCCAAGGTGTGGCAGAAGCTTGGAATTTCGTTCTGTACAAAACAGTATTCTGAACGAGAATTTAGGAAGAGGATGACGGGAGATTTAAATGCCAGAACAAGACATACATTCACTGAGCCTTTCATTTTTTAATTATTGCGTATAATGATTTGAAGTTTACTGGGAAGTGAAGAGGATGGCCACTCCCTGCAATCTGATGTTTGTTTTCTTTTGTTTTACCTACACTAGACAGGAGGAAGTATTTGTTAATAAAGAAGTTAACGTACCATTTCTTATCAATTGGGGTCCTGTCCTTATCAACACACCACTGCAATTTATATTGACAACAATTTTCAAACAACAGGCACAAGGTAGTGTTTTGGAAAAGAATCGCGTTAATATAAAATCGATCGTAATGGCTGAAAGTTTCTCACCTGACTGTACCTGTCGCTGTTCTCTACCTACTTGCGGCCTCGATCACTAACACGCCATAGTTGCCGTATCTGCCAAACGTCTCGCACATTCTGCAGCTGGTTATGCTTGAAGCTACTGGAATGTGAAGTATCTGGCAACAATGCCCCGTGTGACGTCACGGACGTATTCTCAAGTTGTCGGAGAGTTCTCATTCTTGCGGTAAGGTGTGTGTTCGTGACATTCGGAGTGCAGACTATTTTCGGGTTTCGTCTAGTGAAGTATTTGTAAACATTTTGGGGATAGCCGAAGTTATAAACACAAACAGGTACAATTCTGAGAATTTCTTTTAAATAAAGGAGATACAACTGTCAATATGTGCGGAGGCATGTCACCGACCTAAGGCTATTTTAAAATTGAGCGCTGCTCCACGTAGAAGTATCAGGCACAGTATCGGTGGTATGTGAAGTTGTCTGTAGAGCTTCAGTATTTTAACACGCATCCGGAAAACAGGTAGGCACGCGGTATGTGCATACGTAGACTTGCACTGTAAGGTTCGCGCATATGGGGGTGTAACCACTGGGCAGGCTTTCCAAAAATGGTATTGTAACCGCAGCAAGTACGTATAAAGAAAGTGCTTCTTGGTAAACTGAAGACATTTTCAGTTGTCAGTAAATGTCATTTCGTTTATAATTTATCGTTGTGTGTGTAATTATGCCACTACATTGCAGGAAATTTTTAGCAATGTGAAAACTGACATTCTTAGAACATTTACCGACTATGTAATATAGATTCCATTGAGAGAAGTTATGATTATTACGAATGAGAGGGACATGGGACGGTCATTGCATATTTTATGACACGCTCGTGGTACTGGGTAGGACGGATTGAGTAAAATCGTCATAAATCTTACGTCATTCGAGTTTTGAAGTTGGTACCTCCGTATATGGGGCAAGTGTTTTAACTTTTATTACATGGTACATTCAAAAGTCAAAACAAACTGTAGTAGTGATTTTAATTACTTTATTCGTTGAAGAAGATTAAAATATTTCATTCATCTTTTGGTGACCTAGGCATCAGTTATATAATTGAACATTCATTACAGTACAAGATAAATTGACTATTCTCCCAACCCCACACAACACCCCCCTCCCCCCAAAAAAGGAATATCATAATTGGCCTATAAAGTATGGGTGTTGTGATTTTTAAAACTTTAGAGAGTGAAAATGGAGGTGACACACTTGAAATTTGCCACCATATGTGATAGAAGATGAGGACAAACTCTTTGTTAATACAAAATCTTTATAAATTCTTAGCTTTGTATTGCATCACAATGTCCTTGCTACAGTAATGCAGTGATTTTTTAAATTTAAATTTAATGTGTATGACTTTTGACACTGAACATTTTGGTCTTCTGGGACATCACACCATGCAGATTGGTATATAAGTACCAATATTTTGGGGAAGCTTGCCTCCTCCATCATCTGAGTAGTCCATGAAGAGGCTAAATTTTACACAAACTGTAATGACCTAAGTCTTACTGTCATGAAATATGATCATGTATTGTTTATCACTTCTTGCCTGAACTTGTTAAACTTGTAGAAAAATCAAAATAGGTGATTGGCATAACACTGGAAAATTACATCCAATAAGTGAAGAACTCATTTTTTGAGCAACAAGCCATGTCAATTCAAACTAACACTTTGGAGACCTCATCTGTTTGACCATTTCAGTTGCTGTTTGACTTGAGGGAAGAGCTAACTGTGCTTTTTTCTATTGCAGGTAGTCCGTGGCAGGTGGGAGTGATGACGGGCTCCAAGATGGCAGTGCTGGGTGAAACAGTCCGGTTAGTGGCAGCCGGAACCACTGCTGTGTTTGAGCTCAGTGCACTCGGATTTAGCCATGATGACATTGATGTTCAGATAATAAGTAAGATAGTTTAATGATTTCATATAGCTTACAGTTTTCTAAGGGATTATTTACTTCCAAGTTACACTTTTATCCCTTGCCTACATGCAACTTCGTTATTCTGTTAGTAAGCAATTGTTTATTTAACCACATTCATTACATTTAAATCTTGCTTCTGGGGAAGCATAGCCCAACAAGGCAATTTAAGATTAATTGCCTGATTTCATAAATATATAAACTGTAGGGCCTATACTTTATATCTCACTTCCCTGTAGTTTAGGCAAATGGAAGGTAAATAAAAAAGGTAAATTTATCCCTGTCCTTGCTGTGAAAGCATGTAGGGGGAGTACAGGTATAGCGGTACTCATTCTTAACATTAGCACTAGATGGAGGTGAGTGGTAAACTTCATGACCCAGCCACTTTACCTCTGGGAAAGAACCCCACTACTCATGGAATAGGAGGCTGGATGGGCCTGGAGCCAGTCTGGACAATTTTTAGAAGAGCAAAATCTCTTGCCCCTGCTGGGATTCAAGCCTCATATCATCCAACCTGTAGCCTAGTCACCATACCAACTACAATTGCCCAGCTCATGGCAAAAGGAATTTTTTAAGTACAGCGGTGAATTATGTAACACGTATGTGGATATTTGCAGTTTAATTACACTTTATGTAATAAACTGAATTATGTGTCATTCTCTTAATACATCTTCAAGATCTAAAGTATTTTAAAAGTGTTGTATTTGGAGAGGTAATGATGTTTTCATAATTGTTTGATTGGTGTTTATTTATCATTAAATATATCTCCTACAACACGGGAGAGAAGTATTTTGTAAAAGTCTCATTAAATTGAGCTTACCAATGAAGTTTGTACATTCTGTTTTAAATAAGGAAGAATTGTCTCAGAAATTGAATGGCTCTGTTATAGAAAAAAACAGTGACCTTACTTGTGGTTATTATTGAGGAATCTCAACCGTACCAACATCATAATTGTGCTCTCAATATTTAAATCCTTACATGGACAGAGGTATTGGGGATCATTGTCTAGTAGTAGGATAGTAGTGTACAACATTCTGACTGAATCTTTTACAACCATGAAACTAGTTAGACCAATTAAAATGTATTGTAATCCTTTGAAGCTGATTTAATTGAAGCATGTTTAAATGAAAGTCACATTAATATCTGTTTATATAAACATTTGTCAGATGCATTATTCAGATAATATTAATATCAATCTCAAGAGACTAGGTTGAGAAGGTATGGGGTGGATTCCTTCAGTGGCAGAAATTTCTTGTGAATATGGTAGTGAACATTTGGGTTCTCTAAAATGTGGGAAGCTTTGGATGAGCTTTCAGATTGAAAGTTCTGTTGATAATAGTCCTAAAATTACTGGCTATAGTAACTGTTTCACACTGAAAGTACTACTGAAATTTCTGCTGATGTCATCCATTTAAGATTGAAAGTACTGGGATGTGCTGGTTGTCACTTGTATGCAGAATACAAAACAGGTCACTAGATGATGGTGTCTAACTGTGTATAGTGTTGCATGATTTTTCTTTAAAATTGAAGTTTAATGTTGAGTTTTAAATTTTAGGTCCATCTAAACGTCCAGTAACAGCTCGTCTGGTGGAGGAAAAAGCTGGAGAATTTCGAGTGGAGTTTACACCAACAGAAGTTGGTAGTCACTTAGTGGAGGTATCAGTTGCTGGCCAGAAGCTTCCAGCTGGTCCGTTGGTAGCCAAAGTATACAACAGTGCTCTCATTCGAGTGACTGATGTTGGAAGTGGTGTGGTGGGGCAGCCATGCCAGTTTAGAGGTAATAGGACATAACCAAGGCCAAATTTGTAAGATATATAAGAAAAGCCTTCTCTTAATTATTTTAATTATTGGAGTTTGTTAATTTTCCAGTTCTGAGCGTGTCCATGGGAAGCTGGTTTCATAATAAGCATTTGTATATGCTGGATATTCTCATTAATGCTTATAAGCTTGTTCCTCTTCATGAAATGAATTTCAAGGTCTGTTGAGTCAGCTGTATGTCCTTCATATCTTTATGGTTTAAGATTATGGATTGAAAGTAGCTGCTTGTAATCATGTGTTAAGTTTCAGTGGATTGCTTTGGCTATTAAAACAGAAAATAAACTAAGTGTCTGTGGTGAAACAACATACTGTGAACATGTATGGGAAAGTATAGGAAAAGCTCTGTACATTCTCCCTCTCAGCACTATATGGAGGTGAATGATTAGGTGCAAGGTCTTGTCACTTTACTCCCACCCACATGGGGTATACACCTGGTTTATCAAATTAGCAGGTGCATGTTTCTATACAAATGGTCCTCAGCTTTTGGACATTTGAATTTAATACCTTATAAATTCTTACCCCTAATCTGTCTTTCATATGCCAAATTCAGACTTTTGTACACAGCTGACAAAGAAGCATGCAAAATTCAGCCTGAGGATCACTTAGTCATAGCTACCTTCAAGTGGTATTACATGAGAAGAGCAATCAACCAGACAATCAGGGCAACTGACAGGGAAGGTGGACCTAACCTGAAGGAATTCTGGAAAGAGTATAATATCTGCAATGCAGTGAACAATATCGGTGACTTCTAGGCTGAAATAAAGGAATCCACAATGCCTGGTTGCTGGAAGAGATTATGCCCAGATTTGGTGCAAGATTTTAAAGGTTTTGAAGAGAATCTGAAGATGCCACAAAGGAAGCTGTTCATCTTATGAAGTGAATGTGGGTGTCAGCATTGAAGATGTGGATGAATTAATTGCATCTTCTTCAGACCCAATGTTGAATGAAGATCTCATTGACATACAAAAGTAAAATAAGACACCACCTGAAGCCAAAAATGATGACTGTCAAAGTACTCAAACTAAGATTTTGACAGTGAAAGATATGAAAGAAACCTTTAATTACCTTGAGCAACTCTTAAGTATAATGGAAGAATGTGATCCAAATGCAGAGAGAAGTTTGCAAATATGTAATGCTTTTGAAAGCAGTACAGGTTGCTACAGACTCCTGTATCAAAAGAAGACGAAGGCTAGTGTTCAACTTTCTCTTTACCCTTTCTTCGAGAAAGCTGATAAGATGCCGTCAGCAAGTACTTCTTCTCAGCGCTAAAACCAGCTGTGTGTTCGCGATTTAGCTCTGGTGTGATGGCGAGAATATTAACCATTACATTTGGTTGAATTTGTGCATGAATGTACCATAATTGTTGGTACAACTGTTTTGTTTTTTGCTCATAAATAGGGATTTTTATGTACTTTTAAGCAATGGAAATGGAACCCCCATTATAACATATAAATCTATTACTTGACTTTCGTACACATTTTCTGGAACAAATTATGTATGAAAGTCAGGGACTGCCTGTATGACTAAAAATCCTACTTTATGAATTGTAATTGTGTAGTATATAAGTGTATTCCTTGTGTTGAACCTTGTTCTAGATATTATTATGTATTCTCATGTTATATTGATGTGACTTATTTATTTAATTTCAGTTGATGCAAGTCAGGCAGGGGAAGGGCAACTTGAGATTTCGATTAATGAAGGAGAGGTGCCAAATCACGTTCAGGTTGTAGGAGGTGGCAGATGTTTGGTCAGCTTTACACCTGAACAGACAAAACCTCACCTCATTGATATAAAGTTCAATGGAGAAACTGTTACAGGTCAGTTGTCATAATTTGATGAAGAAAGTTGAACTATTCTATTATTCGCTATATCAGTACCCTCACCAAATCTATGTACTCAATGTTGTTCAGCTTTAAACTTTGGAAGAAAAATTCAGTTATCACTGTGCTGCTATAAACCTAAAGTAATTATAATGTCACCAAATGGATGTTTATAAAAATTTTGTATTGGTAATAGGTAAAGGTAAAGTCCATCCTGTTGCATGCCAAGGAGACACAGAGGGGGGTAGAGGCATAGCTCTACCCATACTTGACCCTGGCACTAGAAGGTGGTGGGTAGTCTGTGTCACGCCCCAGCTTCTTTACCACTGGGAAAAAGCACCGTTACTCATAGTACAGGAGGTTGTGTGGGCCTCAGGGCCAGTCTGGATGGGTTCGAACCCCTGACCATGCAGCCTGTAGCAAATTGCTTTACTGATAACACTATCCTGGCCACCTTTGTATTGGTAATAATTTCCAAAATTTATTGACAGTTTGAATTCTAAAACATTTGTTCACATATTTACAAATACGTAGGAAACTAGTAATGGAACTTCTTAATAATACCTTTAACTTACTTTTGTAATTTCTAACCATTGAAAGTTCCCAAAATTTAATTTTGTTTTATTTTATGCTGTTTATTTGTAAATAAAAAGTGACCCACTAATCAAAGGAACATTTTTCTTATAGACTCCTAAATGTAGTAAGTTCTTATGAATGCAGCAGAAATAATGTAATGTATAAAGCTGAGTAATGCAATTTTATGTGTCTGTTTCAGGTTGTCCATTTGTGTGTTCTGTCTCTGACACAAGCCGAGTGTCTCTGACATTGAGGAACCTTGAGCTAATCCCTGTGAATGAAATAGCTCGCTTCCACATGGGTGTTGATGGGAGTGGTAGTGCTGAGCTTGCTGTCTCTGTTAGAGGTAAAGTTTCCATAAATGCCCTCAGTATTGCATTGTTAGGAATTAATTCAATAACTGTGTAGAGTAAAGCCTTGATGGGTAGGCAGTGTTCTACATAGTAACATAATTTGAACACATTTCTTCTGAAATATTCAATAAATCACATGTAGAATGAGATCCCAATCTACACTGATTAACATCCCAGAAGAACGAAAATCTCATTTACACTGTGGTGGAAGCCTGGAATCATGCACATGTAAAATGTTAGGTAAATCACATCTTTTCATGTTAAGCACTGGTGGGTACACAGTAATTTTCAAGAATTTTCTTACAGTCTTATACTTCTACAGGAGCTTGTTATGATAGAACATTCCACAAGCTCTGTATTATTTCTATTGTCATTCATAATCAAGTAATCAGTCCTTAATAAAGAACTCGGCAAAGGCGGGTGAAAACCTGATGTCTGTACCTGGTTTACTGATATGGATAGCATTATGCTGGCTGAGTGAAATTGTTTGACCATTAGAGCTGCACTCTTTTGTTTTTGCTGAGTAGGATGTGTGTATGTAAATACATATATACATACATTTGCATTCTGTGGATCCAAAAGGTAGTCAGAATGTTAATAGGATGAACTATAATTGCAGGAAAGTGACACATACAGGAATGATGGATAGAGATTTCACTGTAGTTGATACTTTTCTATTGAAACAAGTTACAGTTACTGAGAAGGCCGTAATAAATTTCCCTTTGAAAGGTCTGAATGCAAAGTGTGTGTTACTAATTTAAGTTTTTATTAGTTATTAATTTTAAGGCTATCTCTTTGTGTATTGTACTATAATAGTGGATAACATTAAGAGATACACTGCTGCTCAATTTGACAGCATGCCATTGACCATCCTGTGAAGTAACAGGTTGTTGCCACTGTGTAAATAAATGTAATTTTACAGATGATTCATATTTCGACAACTTGAAGTGAAACCTGGAAAGAGCTGAAATGTATGACACTTTTTTACTTCTTGTTCTGTCCATTCCCTTTTAATGTAACATGTTCAAAATACAGTTCTTGTATGAAAGTGTCAAGCCTAGTAGGGAAATATTCCGTATGGAGTTGTGGCAGTAAACGTGTTAAGATTTGTTTTTTAAATTCAGAATATGTACAATATATTGAATTATATAATTATTTCCCCCATATCAGGTCCTAACACAGAAGTTCCAGTCAAGGTGACAGGCAACATCCACAGTGGATTCACAGCTGAGTTCACACCACGAGATGTTGGAGCACACTCCATTACAGTCGAGTATAATGGGCACCCTGTCAGTGGCACACCATTCATAGCTAAAGCATATGATGCTAAGCGAGTGTTTGTAGGACCACTACCAAAGGGATCAGTTGGAAAAACTCTGCAGTTTATGGGTGAGAATTAGTCTGCATGTCTGTATAATACATACTCATATTCTATAGAAATGTGTAAGTCTATTTCAGAACTTAAAAAAAAAACAGTTTGTTACACATTTAAAGAGGAGGCAATTGTGACCCACAAAATGTACTACATTAATGAATTTACTGGTTGTTTAATTATGCCATACTGTGTTGTACATAACTGCGTCATTTTTGTTTCAGTTGATGCAAGCCAGGCTGGTGAAGGCAATCTAGAAATCACTATTAGTGCTCGAGGGCATAATATACCTACACAAGTACATCCACAGGGAAATGCCCGATTTGCTGTTAGTTTTATTCCTATTGAACCTACTGATCATGTTATTAGCATAAACTTCAACAAAGAGAGTGTGCCAGGTAAGGAAGAATTCATAAAGAAGCAGGAGAGACTAAAACAGTTTTAGCTTGAAGAATAATTCTCATGAAAATTAGTGAAAATGTGTAGAAAATCATGTCATTTATCTACTTGGTCACTCTGTGGAGCACAGCCCTCTTTGAACAGTTGACAGTTACTCAGATGTTCAGTAAATGTCCTGTCTTAGGGAACCAAAAGCTTAATGCCATGTTCTCAAAAGCCTGCCAGATTAATCCAGTCTGCAGCCTCACACCTCATTTTAAGACCTATTCTGATATTAGAAGACAGAAGCAGATACACTTAGAGGGGGCTGTGTGAATGCAGAAAGGTTATGGAAAAGTGATATGTAACGTGAGCTCTGTAAAGTATTCTACAATTCCTCAACTCAAGAAAAGTTTAAAACCCTTACTGTAGGTGAATTTAATATGAAACATTTTAATTGTATGTACAATCTATGAATGCAGGTTCTCCATTCCTGGCTCGTGTCCAGGGGGATTCCCCACATCAAATCCTAGTGAGTGGACCATCATTGTCATCAGCAGCAGTTGGCAAAACATCCTTTTTCACTGTCAGTAATGTGGCAGGAAGTGTTGAAGACATAGAAGTCAATGTGGAGGGTAAGTTATGATTCTAATTTATGCTTAACTGGGATTGCAGTTTTTCAACTAGATACACATCTGTAGTTACTGTCTCTCATTGAATTTAAATGGCTTTTCAAGTCATACATTTGTTTGTGTGTGTATGTGTCTTCTTTATTTCACTTTCAAAACCTTTCAAACATGGATTTAACCAAATATTGTTTTAACAGTGTGGTATAAAATACAGTAATAACCTCCTACCGTGAAATTTAGAGAATGTCAGTTTTAAAATTAGTTTATACAAGATTTCAAATATGGAGGCTATAATGTGAGCAGCTGTATTTTGTGTTATTTTGTGTTTTAGTCACAGAGGTTCTGAATTCTTTGAAATATCAGTAAAACATATCTTGAGATAATTTTTCTAATACAACATGTGTTGCTTTCCTGCTGCAGTTTTCCTTTTAAATTTATGGTAATTAATAGTAATAATAGTAATAATTCATTTCATTCTCTAGTCTGTCTTACGACAGGTCCGTAGCCTCTTCCAAAGCGAGATCTCCACAGGGTGCGATCTAGTGTTTCCTCTTTCAATTTCCAGTATCTTCTCTTTTCCTTAAGGTCATCCAGCAGCTGCTTACGTCTTCTCCCTCGTCTTCCCGTCATTTCTATCCTTCCTTCTAACTTTCCTTCAATCACGTGTTTCAGAAGGCAGTTTCTGCGCAAGATGTGACCAATCCAGTTAGCCTTTCTTCTTTTTATTATATGTAAGATATTCCTCTCCTCCTTGACTCTGTGTAATACTTCTTCATTTCTCACACGATCGGTCAAACTGATCTTCTCCATTCTTCTCCAGCACCACATTTCAAAACTTTCCAGATACTTCTGATCTATTTTCCGAAGTGTCCACGTTTCAGCACCATACAAAGCAATGCTCCAAATGTAGCACTTTACTAGTTTCTTCCTTAAATTTAAGTCCAGTTTGCTGGTGAAAAGATTCTTCTTCTTGTTGAATGCTGCTTTAGCCATGGCAATTCTGGATTTAATTTCATGTGTACACCTTGCATCGTTTGTTATCATGCTACCCAAATAATTGAAATATTCCACATTCTCCAATAATTAGTAACTTTTATTTGAAAGATTTTTAGTACATTATGTATATAGGGAAATACAAGAAATAAATAATTGGGTCTTTGTAGAGTGGCATATGATTATGATTGATTAGCTTTGTGAAAAGTATGTTTACTTCTGTAGTAAATGAATGTCAATTTTATTGAGATGCAAAGTCACAGTTAACATTTTTGGAAAACCTGTGAATTTGGAATACAGAGTTGAATTAGTGAGTATTAAAAATTAGTCTTCATATGGCAATTTTAAGTCTGTACACATATTTCTTCATGGTCTGCATTATTACTTTTTGGATTTTTGAAATTCTGGCCCTGGATTTTGGCTTGGGAGAAGACAATCTGGTCAGTGTTTAACTACAGTATTTTTAAGAAACTTTAACACTGTACATCCATGTTCTGACTCTTTAATGGTCATGAAGATGCACACATTTGGTAAGCCAAACATCTTGAATAGTCTGTGTATTAAATATGTTTAACATGGCTTATGGATTCCAAGAGGAGATATGAAGCATTAATATATGGAATATTTGTAATTTATCTTAAAGCTTTAGATTAACTGACTTTTATATTTGTTATATCTGGCCTGTTCTGTAGTTAGAAATGTTCACTTTTGTAGACGCTCATCACCATAGCTGTTTTTTATTATGTCTTTTCCACTTATATCTTCTTACATTGCTAGATTATTGGTATTATTTGTTTCACTCATACCTTTCTTTTAGAGTCTCTGTCAACTGAATTATTAAGCTCTTACGTATGTTGGGCTCTTATGTGAATAGAAATTATGTAATATTGTCTTGCTATAAGAATAAGTGTATAAATATTACTTCACAAGAAAGAAATTTGACACTTCACTGCTTATTGATCAGTCATTATAGATATGTTGTCAAATATCCCGTACCAAAGAATGGCATTTTGTTCCTTATTCAGTGACTAACAGAAAAGTGGCTAAGGGTAAAGTTTAAGGTCTTCATGTTGGTGAAGGGCTTTGTATTATGGTCATGGGGGCCATGAATGTGAAGTCCGGTAGTTAGGTACCAACATTTTGAATAGATGCTGCCTCCATCTGCATGGTCCTTAAAACATTGGTACCTATCTACCAAACTGTATGATATAATTGCCCAGAAGTTCATAATTAGAAGAGAGTTTGACTTACTATGCAGAGCTTGTCAGTCTTAGTTCTTTACTAAATGAACATAATACACTGATTTCTTTATGTGTTCTGTCATGTGTTTTCACATTTATTGTGTTTCCAGTATCCATTCTACAGTACACACACCCTCGCATTAATACGTTTTTTGCACAGTGCAGTTCTTCTAAAATTGTACCACTAGATATTTCAGTTGTTATGAATATTGGATTTTTATCAGCACTGAATAAATAAGAGAAAGTATACCTCCATTCCCCCCTATGCCTTCATGGTGTGTGAATGGATGCTTTTTTTTTACCTTTTATGAATCATGATTATAAACACTGGCTCAGTTGCAATGTTTTCCGTTGTATTAAACTGTGAAGGCTTTTGCAGTACCACTCTACAAACAATGGGAAGTTGATTTTGTTGGAAGACTAAGAATTGTATCACATATAGGGAATAATTTGTGGGCTTTGAAAAGTATAAATAATACAGGCAGTAGCTTGTTCCTGAACTCTTATACCATGTCTGTGTGTGTCTAAGTAATGCTGCCGGTTATTATTGATGCACACTAATTTTTGTAACATTTTGTGGTTTTATGTTAGTTTTGTTAAATCTGTTTATTTTTAGTTCAACAACCAATTTATGGTAGTCGTAAGAGGATAAATATGTAATGAAGGAATTCTGCAGATATTATATCAATGTGTATATGTTTTTAAAAATATAGGGTTCAGTCATCATTTGCCATTATTTGTCCTTTTGTCTCAGACTGAGAAGTGAAAAAGAAATGAACACTGCTTTTTCTCTTCTGCATTCTCTCTTGCATCTGTCCCTTATAAAGAGCACATGCATGATTGATGAGTAGTGACATCAGTGTTAAAGTTTTAATTTTATCCTTTGTTTTTATATTAGCTATCATTTAGACAAATGTCTTCTTCAGTGCACACACAATCTTTTATTAAATTATTTTAATTGTACTGCACAGTTCATATTCTTCATTTGAAATATGTCATACCTTGAAAGACAGCTTAAATATTAAAATTAAAATCTGTAGTTGATCAGACCCAGTATTTGTACAACTGTACATTCCATCACAGTGAACATGATTGGCATTAAAAGAGCTCCAAATTGTAATAAACCAGTTTGTCCCATTTTATTAAGCTGTGGTAGGCAAAGGTTGCAGCTCAACTTTAATGTGCAGGCATTAAAGAATAATTCAAGGTATGCAGTGTTTTAAATGACTTTAGTCTAAGAAGGTTTGTGTTCTCTTGTTGCAGGTTCGACTCCTTACCGACTTAGACATTACTGAAAATACTGACTTTTTATAGATGTTATGTTTACACTTTACACTTACAGAAGCTTCTAAACAGACTGACAGAAAGTTTTCTGTACTTGTATACATGATACAGGACAGTGTGAAAGCAGGCTGTTTTACAGCATAATTTTGTTGTAGGCATAACCATTTAACAGTTTTACTAAACTGTGCTAGTCTTAATGGACAGAGTAAATTATTTTTTAGTAGCTTGGTTTTGGTTGCTTTTTAACAGCTAACATAGAGAGCATTCCAGACTTTCTGTAATTTTGAACTGGTTTTGGTAAATGTAATTATGTTAACATAATATATATTATGTAATTATCTGGAATGCTCCATGCTCACTTGCAAGAACAGCGTAAGTTAAATTCTTCCGAGCCCCACCCAATAAATGTATTCTAACTGATGGGCTGGGAAGTAAGAAATACTTTTATGACAAGACTCTGAATAGACAGACAGTTGTGTAGAACAGAAATTAGCAATGATGACAGTAAATATGACAAAACTATTTACATGACATTTGGTTTGGGTGATGGAGCTATTGCAAACCACTTCCACCAAGCTTCAAATTTTATGCTTCTGCCATCCTTCAGGGTTCTCTTTGGTGTAAGTTTTCTATTTTCTATGGGTTTATTTTCTTCATATGGGTATCAAAAGTGCACTATTCTGTCTTTTTTTTTTTAATTTTGTCAACTGTAGACATAATTTAATTTATGTATTTAGAGTCACTTCATTCCATTATTCAGTGATGCATTAAGAATCTTTACATAACATGTGTTGACATAATTGTGTTATGTCATTGGTTTGAGAATAGTGCATAAACTTTAGCTGCAACTTACATCTTTGTGGGGTCAGTAACCAGAACAAAATTATAAATTCTTTACACTGACCTCTGCTAATCATTCATGTTCATATGTTGGCTTTATTCAACTATTGAGGGTTTGCTTTCTGTTTTCTGTATCTGTATGGGCACTTTAAAATAAAGTTGCATTTATAAGCTTTGTATGTTGTACTACTGATGTTAAAGTGACTGGGATGGAATGATAGTGATCACACATCATGGTTTCTATTTACAGCCCTGTTTTCATGTGCTTATTAATATTTACTTGTATTTATCATAGTTCTTGATATTGTTTCATAAAGCAGCACATTCCTTAGTTATTTTATAGTTTATATTTATGGAGATGCTTTTATGTGGTGATTTGTAATAACTGGAAGTAGTTAGAGGGACAGTTCTGATCAGTGATAACATCATTTCTGAGAGATGGACATACTCATAGCATCATGCATATATCCTGTCAGCCACTTTTAAATTGAATATTAAGTTGTTGTTACAAGCCTTTCTGTTGACACTGTAGTCACAGCTAGTGATAGCAGAATTAAATAAACCATAAATACATACAAGGATTGTTTGCTACAAAAAAGATTTAATATATAAAATTAGTATTGTGAATAAATAATTATCAGTTTGTACATCAGACATTTTTATTTCAGCTGTTTCATAACAAGACCAAATATTATGCCTCCAAATGTGTCCCATGTTTAATACAACTTGTAGCTTTGGACCAGAGGAAGACCGCATTACAAATAGTCATATTATTTGTCAGTGCACTACTTTATTGTCTGTAAAGTTGACAGCATGTTAATTTAATCTAGTGCAAGGCCGTAATGTAACCAGTGAATATGGTGTTATTTTGTATTGGTGAATTAAATTTCTGAATGTAAATCAAATTTAACTACATTAGCTTGAAAGTGTTCTTGTACCTTCGTGGAAATGTGTCTTCTACATTCTTTGTTGTTAGTAAGGACTTTTCATCAAGATATGTTTCTGCTTAAAGAAAGTAAATTCATGTTTCTGGAGTCAGGAGTCAGGAGCTTTAATGTCATTACTTCATTGATGTAATGGATTACAACCAAAAAATCTGCAGTTATTTATTATACTCCATAATAAAATAACATATATCTGATATTAATTCAACACTGGTTTAAAGAATTTGACTGACAACAAACTGCTTGTACGAAGGCAAGCACTAGGAAGGTGTAGAATTTATGGTATAGGAATTCTGTTGTGTAATATTAAAGAATGAGACTTTTAAAAAGTACATTTTCTAAATCATATGACATCATGATGGTATGAATGTGTCCTGTTTATGCTAATGGGACATTTTTCTTAGATTTGAATCCTAGAACTTGCGAAGATAGCACAATTCTGATTCAGCTTCATGGAGAACTGTCTAAACTGCCGTCAGTATAGTAGTTGAGAAGGGCTTTTGTAGATTTGTGTGCTTGCATGTAGTGGAATGAAGATCTTTAAATCAAATATACCTAACATTTTTCTTGTCAATATTTTCAGTCACATATTTTTTACAGAAAATATTCCTTAAATCACAGTATTTATTTAATGTACTTGCTGTCTAAATGCAATTAAAATCATTCAGACTTTTATTTTTAAGATTTTGAAACATATTATATACAAGCATAGCTCTAAGGAATGGATTTTCTAATTTTTACGGAGCTTAGCATGTTTGTTTCATTTACTGACTAATGCATTTTGAGAAGTTTGTATTCAAAGGTAACTATCAAGATTATACAGTTGGCTGAAGGTAGATATGAATTCAGATATAACTCAGTCACCAGGCATTTAATTTAAGTTTCCTATATACTCAGTTCTAGTACATTCAGCGTAGCGTGAGGTGTGTAATGGTACTGCATTCTGCTATGTTAGCTAGCTGTGGAAAACAAGTGCATAAACATTGTTTATTTTGGAAACAGACTTCTCATAGTAAGTGCCCTAATGATGTTGACAAAGAGCAGTGTACATGCTAGTGCTAGCTTATGCTAAAGAATTATGGATATCTTTTATGTATTTTTTTTCTATGCCTTATTGCAGCGGGCTGTGTGAAGTGATCTTGCAGTTCTCTCTCATTTGAACCAGAAATTGAAAATGTTGTGCTGAAATGACAACATGAATTACGTTTTTAAAACTGCAAGATTTCCAGAGGTTTTATGCATGTGTAAGAAGGAGCTGTGAATGAGAAACTATTGAAATTAGAAGTCTACATGAAAGAAACTTCAGCTAAATTATTATTTTTTGGTGCGTTCCTTGCTCAAAGTATTTAAAATGACCAGATGATAGAAATGTCATGTTTGACTCTTCACCTGTTCCCACATTTTGTCTTTTAAAAGATGTTTTCATGAAATTTGGTATTGGAGGTGTCCACCAAAATGTGGTTCTTTACTTGAAGCTTGTTGAGATCTTTTGTTTCCCAAAAGTAGCTCATCATGCAAAAATTAGTGACAGACATAAAATATACATTTTAGTACGATTTTAAAATCTTTTTTGTTACAGTGAATATTTAATCAAATAGAAGGCAAAATAATTTCTAAGTGTATGTAGTGTGAATAACTTTTTGTAGTAATAGTTGGTGTCTGCAGCCGAACATAACAGACCGGTCTTAATAAGGGACTGGTATTTGATTTTCATTTTGTTGTGTTAGAAGGAATTTTATGATATGGTGTGATTTATTCGTAGGAAATATGCAGTAATTGAGACTAATAATTGAAGTAAGCTTTACTGGCAATTAAGATGAATCAGTATGTGCTCACATAGACTTTTAACTGAAGATTTAAATATTAGATTATATGACTGTATATAAGACATTTAAAAAATATGGTAAATGAAGGAGATTTATACAGTACAAGAGTTTAACCTAATTCAGGGAGGTACCCTTGATCTAGTTTTTCTCAACAAGACTATGTGTTTAATAATATGAAGAAGAAAGAAATTTTAGTTTTTCTTTTATGAGATTTGTATGAGCAATAAACATTGAGGCCAATGAAGTATTTAAATTGCAAGGAGCGCATTTAAAAATAGTGTATTCCAAATTTTAGTACACCTTTCAACCCTTGTTTTTTATTGAGGGCATGGGAAAATAATTCATGAAAGTAGCCTATAAAAATGTTACCTTACATACACCACTAACAAACAAGTTTATGTCATAGTAAGACTCACAGAGATATTCATAAAGTTACCAAAAAGAGAAAGACATTGCACCTGCCACTGTAAAATGACCACTGCAGCAGCAACTACTGCCACTGTTACCCTCTGTTACGATTGACACTCACAGGCCCAAATGGACAATCAGTTCCCGCCCAAGTTAAAGATACGGGCTCGCAGACATTCCAAGTAGAGTTTTCACCTCGGGTTGCTGGTGAACACCGCATCGCAGTGGCTTACCGCAAGGTTGCCATAGCTGGGTCACCCTTCTCCTGTAAGGTGTATGATGTGAAAGCAATCAAAGTCAAGAATGTTACTGAAGGCATTGTGGCCAAACCAGTTACATTCCTTGGTAAGTAGAAATGAATCATTTGGTAGGCAGTTTGTTACATTTTCTTTAATAGCATTACAGTTTCTTTATAAGCATAAATGAACATTTAATATTTTACTATTGTCTTTAAAAAAAACAAACGAAAATATAAATGTATGTAATTGAAGTCATGTGAAGTTTTACTCAAGTTAAACTACTTACGAAATTAAAGGATCTTAAAGCATCTAGTTGTGCTGAAAATGCTTAACATAAAACAGTTTTGTATCTGGAATCTTGAAAGTTTAATTAACTTACAATATTAATTCATATATAATTAAGGCTGGTTGATATTTTAAGTTCATACATTTAAAAATTTCATTTTTAAATTATGACCAGGAACAAGCACATCATCCACATGCACTTGCATGTGTGACATACACGTGAATTTTATTATTTACAAAATTCTTTCAGTTTTGAATAGAAATATTGCTGTATTTGGTAGTAATTTTGTCTACATGGGAGTTATTTCCTACAGTTGAAACCAGTCAGGCAGGCCCAGGTAATTTAGAAGTGACTGTCAATGGTGGACGAGTGCCTACATCGGCCCAGGCTCAAGGCCCACACACATATGCAATCTCATTCACCCCAAGGGAAGCCATTGCACATACTGTAGATTTGCGCTTCAATGGTGAAGATGTTCCAGGTAAAGTATTGTATACCTGTCTGCTGTGCACACAATCTCAAGCTTGCATACCTGTTGGTGGTGCACTCTCAAGCTTGTATGCCTGTTGGTGGTGCACTCTCAAGCTTGTATGCCTGTCAGCAGTGCACACACTCTCAAGCTTGTATACCTGTCAGCAGCAAACACACACTGAAGCTTGTGTACCTGATGGCAGTGCACACATTCTCAAGCTTGTATACTTCTTAGCAGTGCACCACACACTCTCACGCTTGTACTTGCTGAAATATCAGCCTTCTAGTTGTTATAATTTTCAGCTTTTACAAAGCCAAATTAAAGTATCTCAAAGGTATGGCTTACAGAATATCTTCTTATGACATAAGGTGGCCTTTTTTTTTTTTTTACCAATACTGTATTAAGGAAATGTGTACATATATCAATGCTTGAATCAATAGTGTTTATTAAGGTTACAATCTTTTGGAATGTGATGCTATGTTGTCTGGTACCTACCTACATATTTACGCAATGTAAAATTCCAGAAGACTGTAATATTAATATTCAGTGTTTATGTACTTGTTCTATGTATGACTCACAAGCATTACTTTTAATGTCATGAGAGCCAATCCTCTAAACACAAGTATATGTTTCGAAACTACAGATGCCTATTTTTAAGTACCTAAAGTGAACATTCATACATTATTAAATTATCTGACAAGTGACAGGCATATGTTTCTCATTTCAGAAAACCTTTGGACAGATTTTGAATTGTGTGTAGGCAAAGATGTTAATTACCTGCAGAATCTACTTACATAACTCCTGTCTTTGAATTTATATACTGCTGGACTGTAAAATATAATTAGGAGGGAAAATGCGTGATTTTCATATGTAATTGATTTTGCCTGAAGTGAAACTAGAATAAATTTGTGTAAGAAATAATTGTCTACTGTTATCTTGATTTTTATGGAAACCATATGCAGCACAATTCTGTTTAATCTGATATTTCATAATTTGGAAATCTTGATGATCTTGCACTTAAGGAAAGTAGTCCCAAGACCAGAAGTTTTGCGTCTTACCAGAAAAAAAAAAAAAGCTTAATCAATGAAACAGGCAGATCTCAGGAATATGTTCAACAAGGCCTCCAAGTGTCTGCACATCAATCGTTGTGGTATCTCCAGACCCCTTTTCAACTTCTTCAGCTACAAAGACTCCAGAAAACACAGAACAGGATTCTGATAATTTTGAACCAGCAGATGATGGAGATATCCAAATGGAATACTCCTCTGATTAATTGTACAGCCCAAGTATAGGAGGTGTAACAAAAAATTACCTGTCAAAAATTAGGTCAGTTTAGGTACTTTCTGAAAATCCAGAATATTTGATAATTTGGCACCTGCAAGTCAGATTAATGGAATTTTGTTGTAATAAGAAGTGTGTAGTGTTCTTTTGGAGCCCTGTCACGTGTGCAGAGTCTAAAATTGTCATTTAGACACTCTTCAGTGTCATCATCATCATCATCTTTGCTGTTTTCATCATTGTCATTACCACTACTACCAACACCACTACTACTACTACCACTATTAACTATTATTATTTCTGATATTATAAACTAACAACATGTTCTCTTCTGATGTAGGGAGTCCTTTTACATGCCAAATATCAGAGGCAGCTCGAGTCGTGATCTCAGGCGATGGGTTGGAAAAGGTTGCAGTAAACAGAACAGCTATGTTCTGTGTGGAAGCTGATCCTTCCCTTGGCCGGCCTGATGTTCAGGTTTTGAGTCCATCTAGGCGACCGCTGACTGTTGATGTGGGGGTTCAGACAGCCGGTGGGTACACCGTGCACTTCACACCTACAGATGTTGGTGAGTGAATCTTTTCATAGAGTTTATGTCTCCTTCTGCATCAAGTTTGCTG
This sequence comes from Reticulitermes speratus, assembly GCA_021186555.1. Taxonomy (NCBI): domain Eukaryota; kingdom Metazoa; phylum Arthropoda; class Insecta; order Blattodea; family Rhinotermitidae; genus Reticulitermes; species Reticulitermes speratus. The sequence goes on from JAJKFL010000004.1 coordinate 25,652,581, forward strand.
CTTTTTTTCCTCTGCACATACTGGGTTTTATAAGGTACCAGTTGATGAGTATTTGTCGTACATTATTTCCATATTCCAATTTGATCAGCATGCAAGCTTAGTAGCCCATGTCTTTCAGGTTCATTCACAGCTGTCAAAAATTCCACCAGTATATTGACAGCCAGTCTCTTAAAGATGAATAGACCCAGATCATGTAACATTTACATCCAGTTTACCTCAAAAAGTACATAATGCCCAACATAATCTTAATATAGTAACTCAGCCATTGTCACAAATATATACAGAATGCTCATTTCTTATGACTAATTTATAACTAGTAAGAGTAATGGCCTTCAGTTTCATTGAACGTCTTTCAATCTAATCTTTTTATTTTTATTCTTTTCTATTAGCAGTAATATTTCACTGCAAGTATAAGCAATTATATGTGACCATTATGTGTATGCTATGTACTGACAATTGTGTAGTCTGATAGAGGAAAGAAAGCATAAACAATCAGCAAGCATGGATAATTCAAAACCCAAAGAGCACATCACTTCATGAATGACTAGTGACTGCAGTAGCAAACAGAATGTTGGGAAAGGCAAAGAAGTATCAGTCTTTACATTCATATCGCCCACCAGAAAGTTGCCACATAAGAGACTCACAGAAAGGTAATGTAAAGCAGAGTGTGGGGAGATAAAACCTTGGTTCAGTGTGCATTTTAATAAAATGGAGCAGAGTCCTTCATGAGAAGGTAGTAGTTTTTTTTATCAGACCAAGAAATTTCCTGACTTATTACCAAGTTCACAACAGCCTGTCACTGAACACTGTCTTCAGCTCGATGAATCCAGTCTACATACTATTTCTTTTACTTCTATTCAGTATTACCTTTCCATCTACTTCTAGGTCTCCTAAGTGGTATCTTCCTACTGGGTTTTCTGTCTAAAATCAATACATTCAGTAAGTAATGAAAAATTAAACATGAAATGTGTACGAGTAATTTGCAAACTGATTAATCTGCACAGAGATAGTGAGAGTATTTTGTTTATTAAACTGTATGGGCATAGAATTTGTTTGTAGTTGTAGATAAAGTTTAAACATTTGTACATTTTCAGGTGATCACAGTGTGGAAGTGAAACTGGCTGGTGTTCATGTTGAAGGCAGCCCATTCCTCATCAAGGCATATGACGCTGCTAAAGTGAAGGTCACAGACATTAATTCTGGAGTTGTTGGAAAACCAGTTTTCTTTAGTAGTATGTATAAATTACATTTCTGTTCATGTACAGATTCTTAAAAATATTTTGTAGGAGGTTCGTTTATCGTACTGGACTCATTATTTAACACATAAATTTATATGACCAGGCTAAACTCCTGAGAAGTGATACAAGATGTTTTAAAGGCAGCATAAAAAATATGTAAGAAATACTTATACTTTTTACTTAGTTTTGATACATTTTTAATATTCTGCAAGTTATTAAGTTTTTGCAGCAGGATATGTGAGGTCTCTGTTCTTCTGGGATGTGATGCCACATTGCTGGCTAATTGGCCCCTGATGTTTCAAGACACCATAGTAGTCTCAAAACATCAGAAACCAATTACCCCATGCGCAGCATCATATCCCAGAAGAATGGCTACCTTTTAATTGTTTGTCTGTGTGAAAGACTTCAAAATGTTCTTGCTCCAGTCTTTACATTCTGAGAGTGACTAACACAAAATGTTTCTGTGAATTGCTAATTGAAGATGCCAAATGCCTCTTTAACACCATGTGTCATTATGGAAATGTAAGCTATAAAGGCTGAAAAACAACTATTCTGTCTTGTTGACACTAATTTGACAGCAAGCTGGCTGTCAGGTACAGGAAATCTGAGTACTGCTAACTGCCTTATGAAGAAATTGTTCATGATCTTTGTAACATCAGATACTGCACCAGAAGTTTCTGGAATCTTAATTTGAGGGTCTGGGTTGGCAAAATGAAAAATTTTATTATGTACCATGCATGGTGAATGAAATTAAGGTAATTGGCATCATTAAAATTTATTTACATATAAACCTCTCATGCAGAAATGTTTATATTTTACTTGAATATTTGTGTTCAGTACATATCCCAATCAAAAGGCAGGTCCTTGTGGACAATCTAAACAAAGGTACACAGACTACACCTGTTAAGTAAATTTCTCTTACAGTACATGAATATTTTTCATACATGTGTGATAAGGATTACAGAAATCACTAGGAGCAGTTATTCCTTGTAATGTTCCAGACCAAAATAAAGGCAAATATGAACAGTTTTTATATGTCATTAATTTGTATTTCCTGTTGGACTAAAATCAATTAATTTCATTACCTTAAATTTTGTTCTGTAAAAGCATGGTGAAATGCTAAGAATTAGCAGTAAAATGTTGATTGGTTAATTTTAGTGCATCTTTGTTTCTTTTTTTACTTCCAATTTTACTAAAATTAGTTCACTTCAGTACTTTAAGTTCTTATTCTGTTTAGTTTTGGTAGAATGCCGAAAATTTAAATGTTGATTGGTTAATGTTTGTGTATCATTGTGTTTATAGTCAATGCCAGCCAGGCAGGTGCAGGGAACTTGGAGATCATTGTGTCAGTCAGTGGTCATAATGTGCCCAATTATGTACAGTCTGAAGGGAATGCAAAGTTCCGGGTAAATTTCAAACCCCAAGAAGCAGCACCACATAGTCTCAGTGTTCGTTTTAATGGAGAACCTGTACCAGGTATGTTCCAGTTGGCTTTTTCTTGGCTCTTTAACTATCAAATTACTCTCCTCTGGGGTGAAGTTGGTGTTGTAATTAAATGCATAGCTTTATAAAAATTGTACATAAAGGAACACAAACTTCATAACACTTCATATCTGTAGAACATGCTTGTCAAGTGTAATTTTCTAAGCATTTAATTTCGTTAGTCATAATAGCCGCTATCTCATAATGCTATTCATTTTTGACTTACAGCAGATTCTCTGCAAGGAATTAGCCTTTGTAACGAGATTGGTGACATTTTGAACAACTGAGAGTTATGTGATGTAGAGAATTGTTTCTTCACGCAGTATGCAGTAGAAGTTTGTTTATCTGGCATGATTCAGGAACAGGGTTTGCCTATAGGTACAGTGGTGACTTATGAAAAGCAATTTTAATGTGGGCTATGATGAAAAAAAAATAAAACATATAGTATATGAGTTTTTTTACAAATTACCAACCACTGCACATCAATTCATTTTACTCCTACATGTTTCGGCTAACCATCATAGCCATCATCAGGGAGTCACTTTTCACAGACCTGCGCAGCGTAGAGTATGTCAATGAATGGTAATATATACATTAATTATTTACAGCTATATAGTACCAACAATTTTATATATAGTTTAATTTATATGTATGATATTAAAATATAGTATGTTAATACATAAAATATAAAGTATATAAAATGTATAAAAGTGTATAAAAGTCTGTCTCCAAACATCTGTCTTGCAAAACACTTCTATTTGGTAGGGTGGAGACCCCCGGCTTTGGTATCCAATGTTTATTCCATGGGTAATATCATGCAGCACAATGCAGTTGTCAAGATCTAATGAGCCTGTAAAACCTACAGAGTGGGATATACAGGACACTAAATATCATTTGGCTTGAAGTTGTAGTAACTTACATCAGCAACTTGCAGATATGAAGAATAATTCTGTGTAATATTTGCTGACATACTGGTTTCTTTTGTAGGTTCTCCATTCGTGTGTAAGGTTTTAGATGCAAGTCAAGTATTAATATCTGGATCAGCTTTGAAAATGTCACCATTGGGTCACACTGCAGTTGTTATGGTGGATCCCCAGATGTCAGCAGGAGACCTGGGGTCTTGTGATGTCACTGTAACTTCACCATCAGGTCAAACCATTCCAGTCAGACTGACTAAGACAGACAAGTTTACAGCAGAGTTCATGCCAACTGAAGTGGGTGAGTTTTAGCTGAGAACATAGCAACTGCATACAAAAAGTATGTCAAATTCATAAAATAAACAGCATTTTAATCTAATTAAATCAGAGAGCATGCAGATTGCAGTTTTGTAACATATTTAATGCTGTCTTTAGAATAACACAAATTTACAATGTTTATTTTAATGAGTTTTAATTGACTGTATATTTCACAAACAATAAATTAATACAGGTGGCAGAGTGCACATATTTATTTATTGTATTTTCTGTACATATTTTGGCTTTAGAAGCCATCATCAGGCAAACGATTACATACAATAATAATCAACATACAGTGCCAATTGTCTTGCTGTGAATTAGGGATCCCAAATTTTTACACAAGTCATCTGCCTCAATTATTTAAATAGCTTAAGATGTAAAATACATTAACTATAAAAACCCCTACTGTCATTTAGTTATTCTTGATCAATGATCTGCAACAGTCATTAATGTTCATATTCTATATAATCAGAAATATAATAAATTCTGTGAAACACAACACTTCATTTCCCAGATGAGGTCAACTACATGTTTCAGCTAATATGTAGCCATAATCAGGCTAACTACAAAACTAGAAGAAATGTTAACAGCTGCATGGGTAGGATATTAATGTGGATGGATCTGATATGAGATCATGTCCGATGGTGAAATTTATTATTTGTGGTGTTAGGTGTTTATGTTTTACTACTGCAGTTTTATGTTAAATCACTGAGAGAATGAATCACTGAATGTATGACTAATGTGATGTACTTTCAGATTAGAGTGATGATGTTCTTACATGTGTTCTTTCCTTTAGGTCGACATAGTATTGCTGTTATTTTGGATGGTGAACCAGTTAAAGGCAGTCCATTTGCGTGCAATATTTATGATGTCAGTAAAATCAAAATCTCAGGACTTGGTCCTACTAAGGTATGTTGTTCTCTTATTCAGAAGCAGACTGCCTGTCCTTTGCTAAAATAAGAGGTGCTTTTAACATGTTCCATTTAGACACTGATAGTATAGACATGTGCGTGCAAACACACGGACACACACACACACACACTTCCGTAGGTGATGTAATGTTCTTTTAATGTCTATGACCTTTGTTTTTATCCTAATTAGTTATCAGAAATTCAGTGCCTATACTCTCTTCATAAATTTGTAATATCAGAGATCAGTCCTTCCTTCTGTTGTATACTTCATGAAAATGTGTTTAGATTGTATGTTATATTTTAGGTTGGAAAACCTGCAACATTTACAGTTGATGCTTCAGAAGCAGGTGAAGGTACACTGGAGCTCGTTGTGAGCACAGACAAATCAACGGTGAAAGCAGAAGTTGTTGCATGTTCCAGAGGTCTTTATGATGTTACCTTTGTTCCTCATGAACTAGTACCTCATTTTGTAAACATTTCTTTTAATGAGGAAGATGTTCCAGGTCAGTATAAGTAAATTCATCGGTTTGTGTTACAAAGTGTTTAGCTGTGTGTAAAAATTAGCCTTAGGTGAAAGTGGGAATCTGAAAAGTCTAAGGGGCCAAAATATGAGTACATTTTACAGTGCAGATGGGAGGATAATATTAAAATTGATTTAATAGAAATAGGGTATGAAGATGTGCAGTGAATTTCTGTTCCTCAGGCTAAAGTCTGTGGGAGTTTCGCAGCATTGCACTGAATGTTTGGGTTCACTAAACAGAAGGGAACTTTTGACTAACTGAATGACTATTACCTTCGTGTAATGCATTAAAAAAAAAAGGCTAGTGATGGTAATGTAAAGCAGGACTTATATTACAAGGTGCATTGCATGGACTTGGAATTTCACATATTATACATACCATGAATTTCATAAACTGTATTAATATTTCCAGACTAAGTATGGAAGGTATTACTCAATTTTTTGTATTACATAAGTATACATAAATTCTGTTGGTTATAAAAATTATATACAGACAAAGTGTATACTGTCCAGAAGCATGTGTTGAATATTCTTCAAATTCCTGTCTCCCCTCTGCACCATCCATAATTCTAAAAGATTAATGTATATTCAAAGTACTTATTTCATTACATGTTCCTAATTGTTTTCTGGGAGATTTTAAGTCCTGTATAATAAGGCTCAGCTGAATAGCTATATAAATGGTGGCTCATCTCTGCAGGTAGAATAAAAGAAAGTTTCTGAAATGCCAAAAAGAAAGGAACACATAATCATTTGATTCCAAGTTAATGATGTTGTATGTCAACAGAACCAAATAAGGTTAAATTTATGTATTAGGATCATACAATAACTTTATTATGAAGTGTGTTTATTATATGCATGTGAGAAGCCTGTAGAACTCGATTGTGAGTCCATGCTTTTGAAAAATATAATTGCAGTCTTAATATTTTGCTACAATTTCATTGTAGGCAGTCCATTTAAGTGTGAGGTTCTAGAACTGGGTGTAAAGGAGATGCGACATATGCATCGTAAGGAGTCCCGTATGGTTACAGTTCGTGGAGAAGGTTTGAAAGATGTGGTTGCAGGCTCCACAACTTATTTTGATGTGGATCCAAAGGGCATGGATGGTCGCATAGATATGGAAGTTGTAGGTAAGTGCAGATTTTGTCATTGACTTTGCATAATTGCATCATATTTTAATAGAGCAGCGAACAGTTTTCATTCATTAATATGTAAGAGTTTCTGTATGAGGTGTGATGTGTGTGTGTGTGAATGGTTTAGTAAAAATGTTTTCAAATTCCATTTGACTTTAAGTGCCTGAGGTACATTTAATACATTCTTTGAGAGACTGCTCAACTCCCATCTTCTAGTGATACTCATCATATCTGATATATTTTCTATTATTTTTATTTATAATGTTAGTGGCAGCAGCCAGAATTGAACCTGGAACCCTTTGAGTATTAATGTATATTGCTAGTTTTTATGTTTGTGTTGGGAGATGGACAGTCCCTCTGTGACAAATAATCATAGCAAAATATCTATTATGTAACAGCCATCTCTAGGAATTATGTGTTTAAATTGTTTCACGTTAACCTCCTCGTTTCCCAAATATACAAACACGGAAACCTATTCTGCTGTTCCCAAACACAATCCATACATTTTATGTCAGAAAACAGTTCAAGCAGGAGTTTTCTGAATACAACCTAAACCTTATTACTGAGCAGTTCCTTTCCACTTTGTGCAGCATAAAATGTTTGCAATAATGATTTTTTTGTGGTGAAATACTATAAAAGATACATGTCATTCTAAAACATCTGGTGTAGCCTGAAGTGGTTAAGTAGAGATAATGTTAATGAAAATAAGCAAACTAGTCAGTTACATCTCATCCATGTTAATAATATTGGGGAAAAGGACAAAAAGTATTTAAAAGAAAGGTATGTTATTTTGGAATGGAACACAGTTTTTACCACCTGTATGTGCTAGCCTGAAAGTAAGGAACCTTTATACAAGTGTGATATAAATTTCAAACTATGATATACATTATTGTTGATGTAAAGTCTGAAGTTTTTACTGTAAATGTAAATAACGATTAATATATATCATGGATTTTTAGGCCCTGGTGGTACCCATGTGCCATGCTATGTAAAGAAACTAGGGTCAGGTCTGTATCGAGCAGAGTACAGACCTCAGGAAGTTGGACTTCATAGCATTACAGTGTTTCATCAAGAACAGCCAATCAGCAAACAACCCTTCACTGTAGAAGTGTTTGATCCTCAGCAAGTCAAAATCATTGAAATGGAAGAAGCATTTTGTCATCGGGCTGCAAGTTTCAAAGGTCTGTTTATTTAATTGTGAGTATAAATAAACTGTGTATTATCAATGTTGGAAGCTGGCAGTACTGGAAAAATATGGGCACAAATTATTTATTATGAAAAATTATTTAATGGTTAATGAACACTGTCTACCATTTCCATATGTTCTTACAAATTACTGTGAAGGACTTTACATTTGTCAAGACATAATTTGAGTTCCAGATATACATGTGTTGGTGAACTAAAAATATTTTGAAGTTCCCCCTTGAGGAGTGGATTCCTCTAAACCAACAGCAAGACTTTTTTTTAACACTTTTGCACAAACTGTACTTATGGTTTGGCTTGTGGGCTACCATATAGTCTGACAGTACCCTTGCTGAGACCAGTTACAGTTCTGCACCTGATGTCTCATTTTGTGTATTGTCAGTGCTGATCAAATTTTAGCTAATACAAAATGCCCACCATGTATCATGCTCTCAACACTGACACAGTATCAGTAATAGACTACTTTTTTGCTGTTTTGGTTGACTTTGTGATTTATATGAGCTGGGATAAGCGTACTTGATACAGCGACTAGGCTTGGGACTGAACAATCTGGAGTTTGAATCCCAGCTGGGGCAAGATATTTTTTCTTCTCCATAACATCCAGACCAGCTCTAGGGGCCCAACCTTCTCCTTTTCAGTGGACACCAGGGTTCTTTGCCAAGGGTAGAGCAGCCAGGGCAAGAACTTAACCATTCACCTCCATCTAGTGCTGAGGTTAAAAATGAACGGAGATATACCTTTACTCCCTCTATATGCCTTCATGGCATAGACAGGAAAAACTTTGCTGTAGCTTTTTTATTTTCAAACCCTGCGATAAACAGATTTAACTAAATTCAGTACCGTGCACTGTCTTTTCTTAATTATTTTTGTCGAGTTAGTGCATTGTGATGTGTAGGTTCACTCTAGGAGACCCAGTTCAGGATTACTTTAACAAGTTAGTGATATGAATACACATTAGAATTTGTTGATTTGTAATTTGTGTACTTCACAATCCAAGTCCCTGATGATGATCCCAAAATAGGGATTCGAAACATGTTGGACCAGTTTTATGGTAAATTGTATTGTATAATAAAGAATAATAAGTGTGCATTGGTTGGTTAAAGAGATGTATGATAGACTAAAAATGCACGGTATGAATAATATAAAGATTAGAATTAGTATTTTCTGAATTTCAGAAATTTTTATTGCACTGGAGTTGCACTGTATTTTAGTGTGGAACTGGAATGAACAGTTGAATGTGAATGGGTGTTGTCACAATCTGTCTGCAGTGGATGCATCAGGAGCAGGACGTGGAGTGCTGTTGGCCAGTGTCCGAGCTGCTGGACAGGAAGTGAAACATACTGTACATGAGCTGGATGCAGGACAGTACCAAGTGGTCTACCATCCTAAGCTTGCTGTCCCACATAGAATTGACCTCAAATATAATGGCTTACATACTGCAGGTAATATAAATTTTCACCATTGAAACTGATTTGTTTTATACTGACACATATCAAGCTGGGTTGCTATTTCACTGAACTTGCCACAAGTCTCAGAAGCTTGTACCATCACCTTGTTGGTATGTTCATAATACAGTAACCCTTCACCAACATGGTATAGACCAGTGCAGTTTTGACTATACACCGTTTAAAATAAATATGTGAGACAAGGGATCACTGATGGGGATTGAAAAGTACTAGCTCAGGTGGTCTCCAGTAGAAAGTTACTTGGTTCAGAAATTATGACTAACAGATATGCATGTAAACTAAAAGAAACATAAGCTTCACTTTGGTTATGAAAAGAAAAAAGTAATTAAAACATAATGTAAAATGGGTCAAATTAAGCAGGCATTATTTTGTACAATGTCTATATAAAGAATCTGAATACAGAAATTTGTATGAATATGGGTACCCAAAATTTTACCAGAATTTTGTCTATTATCCATATGAAGCCAAGATGGCCCAGACAGTAGTATAGTGACTGCTGTCTGCTGGATGATGTGGGTTCAATTCCCGGCATGGTCAGGAATTTTTCTGTATAACATACCAAGACCAGATCTGGAGCTCACCCACTGTCCTATACACTGGGTAACAAAAGGGATATTTTCACATGCATAAATAACAACTGAAGCATGAAGCTTAACCACTCTCTACCATCTAATAGTGAGATTAAGAATACATGCAGCTATACCTTCAGTCCCTCTTACATCTTACAGTGAAGTGCTTAATTAAGCACACTGACATATTCTACACTTTATGAAAGTATTTAGTCTCACATTTTGTCTTTAAAGTAGATGATGACAAATTACTATACTCTGGATACCGTTGGTGTTGGAAAGCAAAGTAAGTTTAGTGAAACCTTTAAGACATAGTAAGTGGACCCATATATGTGCACTGTTGGGTGAACTCTTCAATTAACATACATCACTCGAATAATATACAAATACTTGCTGTCCAGGGTGTCCATTCGAAGTGTCTGTGAAGAATCCAGCAGTTGGACAAGATGTCATTGCAACAGGGCTTGGGCTGTACCAGTCACGGGCAGGGAAAGTAACAAGTTTTGTCATCGAGACATTGGGTCACCCAACAAAGGAGTTTGACGTCGTTATTACAGGTCCTCAGGGCTCTGCTGTGCCTGTGAGGTGCTATCAACAAAAAGATGGAAATCTGCTAGCTGAATTCACAGCTCATAGTGCAGGTACGTACTTCATTGTGTGAGTGGTATAATATATGTCATTATTCAGATATGGACTTAATGTTTTGAACTGTAAGGATATTGTGTTAAGTTAGGAGGAATAAACAATGAAATCAGAAGTACAAATGAGTTAGTTCTGCAGTCATGTGTCTGGCTTACATTCATTAGGTCCCTGAACTGAATCTAGGTTCTGAAGTCCTTTTTGGTTTTCTTGTAATATAATTTTGTTAATAAGCATAGTGCAAACGAAAATACACATACCAAGTGGTTGGAAAATTTTATATCTGTGGATACAAGGGTAATATGGATTACTTTATGTTTTAAAGTTCACAGACACAAGTTCCAGTCAGATCTTATGAGTCTTACATTATTGACAAGAATTTACTTTTTATTAATAAAGTTTACTGAAGACAGCCACTGTTATCTCTAACGAAAATCTGTCCCTAAAGTGAACTTGAAACAAACTGAACTGTTTACTCACTTACATAATTTACGAATATGTTTATTGTATTGCAAGGTCTTACAGTTTGTATGCTTTATATAGGAACGTACAAAATTGATGTGACGCAAGGTTCAAGGGCTGTTCGTGGTTCTCCATATTATTGCCAAGTTTTTGATGCATCCAAAGTGAAAATAGAAGATGTTGGGTCAAAATCAGTTGCTGTTAATGAGAAGATTGCCTTCAGGCGTAAGTACTTGAAAATGTAGAAGCTTGTATGAATTATAGTATAACAAGATTACCAGAACTATTTTTATAGAAACAAAAAGACTACCACAAACCTGCTACTTCTTTGCCTAGGCTTTTTTAAAATAAACTGTTGAAATAATGATGTTGCTCATTTATTATAAATCTTATAAATGTTAATTCCATTACAACAAGCTTCAATGTTCACTCCAACAGTGCTGCACAGTGATTTCTGTTGCACTATAAAACCAGTTACAGTTGCCTGCAAACCAGACAAGAGACCAAGAACAACGGATGAAAGGATTATTATAAACATATATGACTAGTGGAATCACATGTTCTTCACTCTGTATTTTCTCAAAGTAAACTGTACTGTCACCGATCCGAGTGGCTGTGCATTCCAAGGCGTAGGTCTGCAGCCACTTGATTGCTGGGATCGTGGTTTTGAATCCTGCCGAGGGCATTGACGTTTGTCTCATGCGTTTGTTGCGTGTTGTGTAGGTAGTAGTTTCTGTGATGGTCTGATCACTCGTTCAGAGGAATCCTACGGGGTGTGTGTAATCTAGAAACCTCAACAGTGAGGCAGCCTTGGCCTGATTTGGGCTATTGCACCACAAAAAAAAAACTGTACTGGATGTGATGTTATGAACATATTTATTGTTGACCAACTGTTTTGTTATTTATCGCCATGGCACTGCATTGTGATGCTAGCAGCTGCACAATGAAACACTGGCGAGTGTGGATAACTGTTTGTGTTGTAAGAACTGGCGATGGTCACATAGCAAACAGATGGAAACATGGGGAAAGAAATGCTGAAATGATTTTGCATATAACAGGGATCTCCCATGTAATTTTGTTTCAGTTCAGCGCAGAGAAGCCGGGTTTGCTGAATTGGATGTAACTGTCACCAGTCCTTTGGGTCAAGACTTACCACTTGAAGTGAAGAGCTATGGGAATGAGAGGGATTGTGACTTAATTGAGTTCTGTCCAAGTTTGCCTGGAAATTACCGCTTCAAAATGACATATGGAGGAGAAGAAATACCAGGTATATTATGAAACAGGTCATATCCTCTACCCTGGTAACGGAGGTGGCAGGTTCCCCAAACACATTGGTAACCACTTACAAAACTGTACAGTGTGATCACAGTGTCATATCGCAGAAGACTGTAATTTTCATCAACATTGCTGTGAAGACTTCAAATCACAGACTGATTGCCACTGGGATGTCTGTTGCATCCTTGGTAGTAAGCATATTGAAATGATGTATTTGGACTACATTCACTAACACTTCAGGTTTTTACCAATCATACAATGTTATTTTATTCTGTTGTATAGTAGTGAACATTTACTACAGGTGTCAAAAGTGCTTAACTACTTATGACTTACCCTGTATTTTGATTAGTACATCACATGTTGTAAATGCTGCATTTCTGTGTTCATGGATGTTGACTCTTAGTACAAGCAGAATCTATGTTTAGTAATGAAAAATCATTGAACTGATGGTGACCAAGTTTTATATAGTAGTTCAAACTGCATGGAACATTTTTCAAAGTGATAACTACATTTTAACATCACACTGTATGGGATGTAGCGAATATGTTCAAAATCTGGTGATGCACAATTACTAGATATCATACAGATGGCGGAAACAGTAACAGTGGTTTATATGTGTAATAGCCACATATATAAATTAAGGTCTTAGTGACTGATTAATCACATGGGTGTGTGTAATGTTTCGCAATATTCCTGAAACAGGTATTACACGGAAGGAAGTGTCCAATCTTCACGAGGTTGTCATTTAAATGATTGTTAACAAAAAATTACATCAACATATACATCATTTGTGATAGTTACAGTTACAGATGTTCAAATTTTAAAGTTCAGCTGGAATGCTTACTGTGCAGCTACTGTTAAATGTACAATAAACGCTAAATTAAATTTGTTACTTTATAAGTACACAGTATAATACCATCAGTAGTACAAAATCTTCACAGCTAGAATAATTTTGGATTTCAGCTACAGTAAATATTCAAACCATGTGGCTTCAATTTCAGTATATTTTTCAGAATGTGTCCAACTGTCACAAGCACCACCACTAACACTAAAACTCTCTCATTATAGTTTGAAAACAGTATATGCAGAAGTGAAATCACTTTAAAACCCTGACCTTGTCACCAACTGGAAATCTGCATTCTTCTACTAAAAGGATATGGTACTCTATGAGGACATCACTAATATGGCAATATTTATTATTCCACACAGGTTCACCTCTGACATTTACTGTTGAAGATTCAGGAGTAGCAAAAGCAAGTGGTGATGGATTATTGTGTGGCCAAGTAGGAAGTCCCGCTAGTTTCAAAGTTGTGGGACCTGGTTTACCAGGCAAGCCTAGTATTCATGTGGATGGACCTGACAGTGTGGCTACTTGCAGTATAGAAAGAGAGGCTGATGGAATATACGTAGTCACCTATACTCCTTTGGAAGTTGGTGTTTATGATGTCAGGGTAGACTGGAATGACAGCCCTGTACCAGGTAAGCATTGTTACTGAAAATTCTTCCATTAAGAACTTTAAGGATTTAAATTAAAGTAATTTATTTTGACAAAATTTAAATTTGTTCAAGGATCTCCATTCCATCCGAAGATTGTAGATCCACGTAAAGTACGGGTTATAGGAGGCTGGGAATCATTCACAGACTCAGAAGGTCGATTAGAGCTGGCAGTTCACAACACCAAAAAGATCAGCTTGGACACTGCAGAAGCTGGTCCAGGTAAAGTGTTACGTTGATACCTCGCATGTATTTACAGATTGACATGTTAAGATTTTCCACGTATGTAACTGTTCTAGCATACAACATACTGCAATATCACTTAATTGAAACACTTCAGTATTGCACAACTTAAGTACCTTAGATCTAAAATTCTAATTTGCATATAATCATTAACCTATTCTTCTGTTTTGATGAACTCTGGTGTTGCACATTTTTATAACTTTAAAATCTGATTATGTTATCTTCTCTTTGAAGTGTGTTATTTCATGATTCTTGTCAGTTGCCAAGATTATACAGTGTTGGTGATAGATAAATCAATGAGTATGGAGCACTGATGGAATGATATGGACAAGGCAAACTGACGTACTCTGAGAAAAACCTGTCCCAGTGCCTCTTTGTCCACTGCAAATCAACATGACTGGCCTGGGACTGAACTCTTGCCTCTGCGGTAAGAGGTTGGCAACTGACCACCTGAGCCACGGCACAGCCTGGTCATGTTGTCATTTAAATCTGAGCTGAAGAAAAAAGAAACTTTTTTCCTCATCAAAAATGTATTTATTGTTGTTGATGCAGTGGCACAAAAGTGCCATACTTGAGAAACATATACATCATAAAATTTGCCTGGCTACATGGTATATTGAATTACAAAGTGCTCCCAAAACTAGCAGATTAGTGCATCATCATACAGTCTTATTCTTCTTCTTCTTACGTGCTGCCAGCTGTCAGCTGATGGCACGATGTCTCCTATAAACTTGCTCCGCTGTTGTCCAGAATGTATTGTAATTTAATATTTTTTACATCAGTACTGATCCTGTGTATATCCTGGAATTGTACTGGGCAGTCCATTGTGTTCTAGAGTTTCCTCTTGTTGCTGACATAGTGTACATAGAGGGGAAGGATTGACTCTGAATTTATACAGATAGGATTGGGTCACTATGTGACCATGTCTTGCTCTTGCACTAAATGTTTGCAATGCTCTAGGTATATTTTTGTACACTGATGTGCTTGGATATTTTATATTTTGGTATTCACCTTGAAGTTGGTGGGAGGGCTTAAGCTTGACTTAAGCAAATAACAAGTGAACCAAGAGATATCCACAGAAGCTGCTAATATAACGATGCAACCCTCCTATAACAATCAGCACAATAATTTTTTTAGAATGAACACAAGCAATCTAAGCACCCAGATAGTTTGTGTATAAATCTTTGGATCATATAGTCAAAAAAACCATTTTCAAGTGCTGGTGTCAAAATACTAGGAAGCTGGAACACTTCATTAATACATTCCTCCCCCACAGTGTTCATTAAAAAATGATTCAGAGGCAAGTTCCCATCTACCTCAGCATTGATTTCTGTTGCCTTGTTTAAACACTGGAAAGACCACTAATTTTTACATTCGTTGAGCATAAATTCATTACTGCATCACATGTTTAGCAATTCCAAAAATGTTATAAGGGAAGATAGGAGCATTCCTTATAATCCCCATATTTATGTTAACTGGATGTGGATCTTCTTTTCTTTTACAGCTTCCTAATGCCACCAATAATTCATCTAATTCAGGCATTCTTATACTTGTGGCATTTGTTGCCATTTTTGTTCGAGTCTCTCTGTTCATAAATCTTCACAGAAATTATTCCCACTGTGAGAGATAAGTACTGTAAGATTTCTAGTTTCTTTTTCACAAGATTTGTAGGAGTTTGGCACAAAAAGAGAACCAAATAGAGCTAAGCAATATATTAGTTACTTAGTAATTTTCTACAATGAGTGTGACTATGAAAACTATGATGCATTATTCTGCTTGATTTGGAAGGATGTCAACTTGATTTTATTGTTTTGGAAAGTATCACAAAGGAACAAAATGACAGTTCAAAACAAATGAGAAATTTGGTGTAAAAATACAAGTAAGGAAAGCTAAACTGTGCTAAATAAAACTAATTACACATGTGGAATTATGTTTCTTCTGTCTAAGTAAAGGATATGGGAAGACAGTCAGAGGCAGTTGAATGTACCAGACAGATGTAAGCATGGGAGCTATCTGCCAGAATTTTGAAAGCTATGAATGATCAAATTAGTTACCGTATATTCTCGAATCTAATGCGCACCCTTTTTACAGTTTTAGAGGGCTAAAAATCAGATGCGCATTAGATTCGCGTGCGGATTAGATTCGCGGTCTAGAGCTGGATTTTGTAAAAATGATTGAGCTGCTGTACGTGCCGTAAGAACAATACAATACAATAATCTATTATTTTATTATTTATTATTATAATTTATTATTCATCAGACTCGCCGTCATCACTCATAACTGAATCATTATCCGTGCTCTCCACCCAGTCACTATCATCTTTATCTTCAACATCGTCCTCCCATACAATGTCATCGCTGCCTTGTGTTTCCGCCATAGTCGAACGTTGCTTTCATCAACTCCAAAAATTGCTGCGGCTTTGCGGTTTCCATTCTCCTCTGCGCACCGAATAACTGCACGTTTGAACTTCGCCGTATATGACAGTCGTTTAGATTTCAGGTGTCCCTCTTCCATAACTACGGTACACGACAAATTGGAACAAGCACCTCCCACGTTTCAACAACTAAAGCTCAGCTGGCTTCAGACGAGATTGCGCACGTCTGTTGAGAAAGGCCCCGCCTCTATCGGTATGACTTATCGGCCACAGGCATAGCGTCGGATTTTAACGCATTGGTAACATCCAATATTATTCAATCAGTCGCCCCGTGGGCAAGGGGTGGTCGAAGGAAAGGTGCGCATTAGAATCGCGAACTAACTTTTTTTCGTTTAAGAAGTCGCCAAAAACTGGGTGCGCATTAGATTCGAGAATATACGGTAATTCTTCTGTCTCCCCTGTATACAGGCCAGCTAACTGCAGAATGTCGTGGTCCTTCTGGAAACTCTGTGCCTATTGCTGTTGAGCCAACCTCGGGATCACGAGTGCGTCTGCTACTGACTCCACGTACCTCAGGCGAGCACCTGGTATACCTGCAGTATGGCGGCTTCCCTCTGCCTCGTTCTCCACTTCTTGGGATTGCTGATGGAGGGCCAGGGGCTTCCAGTGGTCCAGTACGAGTTGTGTTAACTGGACGAGGACTTGCAGGAGCGAGATGCCATGAGGAGGCAGAATTCACCATTGATGGGTCACAAGCTGGGCCAGGTACAATTCCTTGGAATGGTACCAGTGAATCCCTGGTGTCCCCATTTTGCTCATAAAACAGCGAATTTTTGTGTTATGAAACATTCCCATTGCCTTCAGACCATATACCTTGTGCCACACTGTTTTCAACTTCAATTTTCAAAATGTTTTCTGAACTCTGGGTGCCAATAATATTCATAATCATACAGCACTGCAGTACATTCCGTATGTCTAATACATTTGTATTTATTATTCGGTACGTATTTGCAATACAGCAGCTTCAATACTTCATTTAGAGAGTAGAATTAACAATATGCCATTTGAAATAACACAGCAATTCTAGTTACTTCGTGTGACAGTTGGCAGTTGCTATCAGTTTTCATGTGTGAAAACTGAGTCAGTAGCAACATTAAACACAAAACTGTTATTACCATTTCACTAATGAATAGTAACAGTCAGATGATAAGTTCAGTTGCAGCCCAAACTGATTAGGAAATAATGACTGTCTATACATGTACACTTAAAGTAGTTACAAAAATTAACACAGTATATACCGTAAACCCTTGTTAATTTGTTGACAGTTCAAGTACCATTCAGTGTCAGAGTGTGTTAATTTGTGACAGTATTACTTACAAGATTTGTTAAGCATTTCTGTCATTCAGAGGTTTCACTTTAATGAAGGCCCACAGTGATGCACTGTGATCACACTTTCCTACATAGAAAAATCAGGTTTATTTGTTGATTTAAATGCAGACATCAGAATGTTTTCTATAAGACTGAAGTCTAGGTAAATTTAAAGTTCTTTTTCTCTCAATTACAATCCACTGTTCCCTGCAATGGCATTTCTTCCAGGTTTGCCGGAAGTCACTCTGACAGGCATGAAAGCTGACATCAAAGTTCAGTTGCAGAACCTGGGCAACAGTGTATATCGAGCCACCTACACACCATCTGTACCAGGAGCATATTTACTGAATGTAATGTGGTCAGACAGGTGAGTGAACTGTAATGGAACAATAAACAAACCCTTGTTGCCCCATTCCAACTTATTTCAAGGTACTGTCAAGCCAAGGGACTTAAATATCTTTTAAATCACAAATACAGTAGAACCCTGTTAAGAAGTCTTTCAAGGGACCAGAGGATTAGGGACTCCTTAAGCGGGAAGACTTATTAAGAGGGAAGCTTATTAAAAGCAATAGGATTTCGGGACTTTAAAAATCAGGCTTCTTACAGGGGAAAACTTCTTATGCGGGGACTTCTTATCCGGGTTCTACTGTGCATAGAATTTCTACTAGGGATACTAGTCCATCAGCCAGTCAAGTTACTTATAACAGGGAGTTGGTTACCACCACCTGTAATGGTGTATCACAGGGAGGAAACTGAAAGGACACATTTCTGTATTGTGATAATACCCTTTTATAAACAGGACAAAAAATATTCAGTGCAGCTGGGAATATTTGTAATTTGGAATTCTCATATTCATATTCAGCCACATATCTCTCATAACCGAGCTGTTAAATAATGATTACATCATGTTGCTTTAACACAATGACAAAGTCTGACATTTTGTTATATGAGTATTCACTCACACAGAAGATCTAACATTTACACATTGCCGAATGTTCCTACTACAAAAGTGATGACCACTGTATATTTAAGTTTCATTTGGTAAAACTGTTCTCCTTGGTATTATCATCATCTTTGAAATGATTTATCCTCAACCATTCACTTTCTAACTTAGATGTGCCAGCTTCATGATGTTAAGATGTTTCTATTGCACTTTGTTTCATACCTATTCTTCTAATGTCCAGTGTGGAGATCATTCATTACTTCATTTCAGATTGCCAAGTAGTAATGCAAAATGTATTGTTCATCAGTACAGTAATGGACTGCTGACAGACACTGTATGTGGTACTGTCTCGTTTCTTTTAGATACAGTGAAAGAATGTGCATATAAAATATTTCTTGGCTACACTGTATTCTTCATCACTTTAAAACTGTGCACTGTATTTGCAGGCAAGTAAAGGGCTGCCCACTCAAAGTTGCAGTAACAGCAGTAGCTGATGCAGGCAGAGTTGTTTGCTCTGGGGATGGACTTCGTGTTGGTACAGTGGGCAAGGAAATACGAAGTTTCATTGATACAAGGCGTGCTGGACCAGGTATTTTAAGTCGGAGCCATTAGTAACCTCTGTTGTATGTCATGTAATCATTTAACTGTTTGTGTTGGAATGTCAAGAAATATGGCTCTATAAATGAAAGTAACGAAATAAATTGGGACTCTTTACCCTCCAGAAATTCCTATGCTTCTTAACCCCATGACTCTTCCCAGGAGGAATGGGAGAGGGTCTCCGAAAGAAATGATTTACATTTTACAACTGACTCAAAAAGAATAAGGTCACATCTAACTAAACATAACCCAAAACACAACTCAACTTCACTCCCCAAACACCCAGGATGATTGCAGGAAAATGAAATCAGAGAAATTAACTTGTAAATCAGCCAGCTAATACCAGTGACCTCCACATTGTGTGGTCCACAATGTGTCATGTCTGAGCATGCAAACTATGGAAAGGACAAGGGAAAAATATTGACTCCAGCTGCTCATTGACCACTGACTGGTCCCACTACTGCAACAGCACAATTCCATAACTTCATCATTTCATTGATATTTTGGTTCTTTGTTGACATGACAGTTCTTACTTTGTTCACATTCTGCAGAATGTTTGTATGGGTAAATCGAACCCTGGCAAACTCACTTCTGGGCTCCAAGTCATCGTCCACTTCACATAATATTCGTAAGTCTGTCAGTGCTGTAGGATAAACTTATCCATTCCCAATGCAAAGAGAACCTTGTGAGAACCACAACAAACTACAGAAACTTACAGACACACAATCCAGTAATTTCAGTAAGCGGTATCTTTACCCAGCTTGATCCCAAGCCACTTTTCTTTTTAGGTAGGATTGCTTTTATCTGACAGGACAGATGTGCAAAAACATTAACAGATACCGGAATACAAATAAATCAATGTGGTATACCAGAAGTTCCATTGAGCAGATTGGTTCAGAGAGTGGGAATGCTTCTAACCTGAATTTGGAAGGTGCTTGGTTCAAATCTTGGACAGGACATTGACTATTGTGATGAAGACTTCTGTTTCTCGTTAGTCCTTCCAGGCAAAAGCCAGGATTGTACCTTAAACTAGGCCACTACAACCTCCTCCCACATCTTTCCCAGTTAACTGTTTGCTAATCATCCTACCATTCAACATTACATGGTCACAAGTTACTGAAAACACCATTAAGCAAATAAGTACATTAAGTTTCATTCCATGATATAAAAATTGGTATTTGGTGTGCCTAAAGTACGAGGAGGATTATGGGCCGTATGTGCACAGAAGGGGTGTGCCATAGCACAACTACCAGTATCCTCCCTTGATTAAACATAGCGATTTATATTGACTGTGTTTTTGTGGTACCGTTGTGTTGGAGAAACAATGGTACATGATAAATAATAAAACTTCAAAGATCAAATATTAATACAGAAAAATGCTGGTCTCTCTTACGAGCACACAAAAGAATGTAAAATTATATAAAAGTAAAAACCACATTCTGTGGTAATACAATTCTGCATCCTGAACATTTATGTGCCTCCAGCCACCCATGTTTCTGCCACAATAACAGTAGAAAGAAAAGTAAAGGAACTGCAATATTCATGAGAAATTATCAAAAACAACACATACTTCCTTTCAGTGATGATTACTGATGAAGGTGCGTTTTTATGGGAGTTTCTTCCCTGTATGGTAATGCATGACATTACTTACAGATCCAAATATAGTATTGGGGTTAGTCAAATGAAACCTGCTTTGGGGATTGTTCTGGACAAAGGAGTGGTGGTCATAAAAAAAAATCCCCATAGGCACTGAAGCAGGCATGCCACTGACACATCAGCCACAACTAATGTATCTCCTCCACAAGAATCCGGTCTGATGTGGGAACCACTGCACCACTAGGGCCTTCATATCTTAACTGACATCTACAGTCCTTCAGTGTCTTAGTGTTCGAGGACCCTTAAATCACCATCCAGGCACAGCAGAACTCTTTTTAAGACCTCTGCACTGCTATCAAAATAAAGTTTTCTGATCTGCTCTGGAGGTGTGACATGCTGCATGACATCTTTCCCCATCTGGCCTGAAACATTCAGGACACATGGCATTCCAGCATTGGAAAGGTCTTCCATGTATCTCAAACCTTTCATCACGTGACTTCATGTGTCTGGACCCCTTCGAAAAGGCACTAATGGCAGTACATTAGAAATGGCTGCAGTGGTTCCAACAGGAAGTCGGGCAGTTCTATCAGAGGGAACCCATCGATTGGTGTATCGATGGTATGCCTGCCTTAGTGCCCATGGGTACCATTTCCAGTGGTATCTGCATTTTCACCAACAACAAACACCTCATGTGGAACTGAAGTGGAGATATTCCTGGATTTAGTTTATCACTTTATTTTATGACTTCTGCACAAATGCTACAATGGGTTTGTGACTGTCAGTTGCTATAAAACAGTTTCTTGGCTACATTATTTGTAAAAAATTATTTTTATGAAAATTTCTGTCTTTTAGGAGAGCTAACAGCACACTGTGTTGGGCCACACAAAGTAGCATACTGTGAACTGTACGACCATGGTGATGGCACTTTCACTCTCAATGTGAAGCCGCAGGAAGCAGGACGACATGCTCTTACAATCAAATATGGCGGTAAGTATCATCTCCGTCCAATTCAAAGTGTATGTGCACCATACTTCCCATAATGTACTTCATGTGTACAGTACTGTAAAATGTATGTACTTCCTCATGAAAATGCACATGCCATATGTTTTGTTTCCTTCAAAATATAAAGGTGAATTACAAATCGGTTTTTTAATCTAATATATAGTCATCTTAATGGAATGTGTTAAATTTGGTTCACATAATTTCTTTTATCATACAGCTTGCCCAAAGTTGAAAACCACATGCACATAACTGGACTGGACCCACCTTAGTTTTTCAAAATTAGAAACATGGACAGGAGAGTGTGGTCTATACTCACACCAGTACCATGCACTGCGGTTACAGCAAATATAGCACGTTTAAGTGGAATACAATACAGGAACAATTATCACAAGGAGAAAATCCAGTGTGAACATTTTGGATTATTTTAAGAAACTACTCTAATCCAACTGGCTTTGTCTTAGTTTTTGTACATGACTGATATATATATGTGGATCGTTATTCTTATAAGGGCCTCTATGCTTGCTTGTGTCTCCATTGGTTGTATCAGGTGACCATGTGCCAGGCAGTCCTTTCTCATTACGTGTTGCTGGGGCCCAGATCCAAGTAAAGTGCGAGTGTATGGACCAGGTATAGAACATGGAGTTCTGGCCACATTCCAGTCTCGCTTCATCTGTGATACTCGTGGTGCTGGAGCAGGACAGCTCACTGTCAGGATCAGGGGACCTAAAGGTTTGTAACATCAACACAAACCTGTACCTGTTGAGAGGAGAGTGGTTGTATTCCATACCCATTCAAGATGTGGTAACAGTAAAGAGATCAACCCATAATTTCAGCTGGGATTCAGACCACAGCTGTCCACCCCAATTGAGTAATTTGGTCCTATTGTTCTGTTTCATATGGTGGTTCAGTATCTGACATAGAGTTGAAGTTTGGAGTTCTGTATTCCCCACTAGCAATTCTGAGAAGCAAAGAAAATGTAGGCTATGGCATTTTCACATTTTTTCAGGCGCATTCAGAGTGGAGATGCAACGTGAAAGTCAAAAGGATCGCACCATACTTTGCAAGTTTGATCCCACTGAGCCAGGTGATTACCGAGTGGAGGTGAAGTGGGCTGGAGAACTGGTACCTGGATCACCATTCATTGTCATGATCTTTGATACCCAAGAAGAACTTAACAGGTTCCTGCAGGTGAGTAGCATTTTCACATGTAAATACAGCAGTGTAGCTCAATTTACTCACTGAATAAAACTTTAATCTTCTAGAAATGATGCAGTAAAACGAGTTTCAAAGCAGTGGTGGTTTTTAACCCCTTGGCATACCTAACCGTCTCCAAGGCGGCCTCATCACGTGCACAGCCGGTACCTTACCATCTCTGAGACGGCTCCGAGCAGATTTCTGTTATTATCGACATTATGGCGTGTTAGTCCATTATATGGTATTAGATGGCATGACATGCCTTCATTTAGCTTCAGAGTCCAAAGACGTTACACTTCAAGGCCTTGTTCGCATTTTGGCTTGTACAGTTCAAATGAATTTGGAGACCATATAGGCCGGAATCCTTAGTTTGCTAAAATCGCACATGGTAAAGGACTGAGTGATAAAGCAGTTCAAGATATTCTACTAAACTGTGATTCTGAGGAGGCAGTGGTAACGATAGTGAATTGAGTGAGAGTGAAAGTCAGTATGAACGTCAAAGTGATTTGGAAGCAGAAGAAAAACTCCCCACAGGTAGTGGTGATGCAACAACTGCGCGGAAGAAACAAAAGGTGGAAGGATGGCTGTAAAGTATCAAGACAAAAAACCTATTACCATTCTGACAACAATGCATGACAACATAGGCATGGTGGACATAGGACAGACAGGTAAGAAAGCAGGGTAACCAGTCAAGAAACCAAAGCCCTCTCATTCATCACTATCTGAAGGTGTATAAGAAGATCTTCTATCTCCTTGACACAACACTGCTCAATTCGTACATCCTGTACAAGAAGATCACTTCACAGAAATTGAAGTACAGCCAGTTCAGGCTAACTGTAGCACAGGAGTTACTGGATGGACTGATAATGCCGGAATATGAAAGACGAGGTCGTCCAGCTGCTGATATGACCATTAGGCTTCAGGCAGCCATTGGGCCCACTTTCCACAGTATATACACCCAAATCCTGTGAAGGCCAACCTATCAAGATAGTGTAGGATGTGTTCAAATAAGAAAATCAAGAGCACTAGCTGATCGGAATGTGAAGTTTGTAAAGTGGCCCTTCATGTGTTTCAAGATTTATCATATGAAAATGAAATTATTAGGTAAATTATTGCTATATAATATTCCTGAAGCGGTTGTATATTATGTGTGACATTTCAGTGAAATAAGCGCATTTCCATAAATAAAACACTATGTTATGCAAAGTGGGTTTTAAGGATGAGTGTGCAATAGGGATGGGGATTTAAAAATTAAATGGTACTTCACTGCAGTTACTGGGAAGTAAGAAGTGGTATGCAAAGGGGTCCACTGCCAGATCTGTGACATGGAAAATGAGTTCTGCCCATATTCAATCTTTCTGGCTTCAGTCAAGGTTGCAATATTCCTTATGGAAATGTCCAGAAATTTTTGTCAGTATGATATATAAGGAAGAACATGAAATTGCGAAGTAATGCATCTAATAACATGAAAAAATTAAACATACTTTCTCTTGCATTCTGATTGTCACCCTCACTTAGTTGCTTACAGACAAAACTTTGAAACTTTTTGCCAGATTCTTTTGAAGTCTTTCTATTAAAGTATGAGATAAAACCACTTCCATAATTTTAGAAAACACATTTTTCTTAGAGACCAAACCCAAAGTGGGTGTAGACTTCTGTTTTCTTGTGCATCCCATTTCTGATTGGGTTGTATATTGCATTTAATTTAGTATCTTCTGAACAGTAAAGTGTCCAGGTCTTTCTTTTGTTGTAGATTCTTTTTCTGAATTTGGTTGTAACTTACTTTTGTTGGCAAGATGTCTCATGAGAATTACCATCATGGAAAACTTATGAAATGTTTGAACAGATGGTCAATGGGTTGTGTGTGTCCACTCCAAACTAACACCATGTATGATACAGGAGCTATACGTTGGAGTAAACTATGTTCAAGTGAAGGATTCATGGAAACTTCTGTCCCTTTCTTTACCTATTTATGTAATATCATTAGATTTTTCAAAGAATTGTACATTCTGCTGAGGTGGCGTCATGTAGTGAGACAGAAAAACATAATCCTATATGGCATCAAGAGTTCTAAAGCTAGTGAAATGAAGTTTGGGACATTATTACAAGAGATAATAATTGACTTTTGTACACATTTCTGTTAATTTTGCATTTCTGATTCTCAGGTTCATACAACCCATCAAAATGAGCCATATTCTGATTTAACTTAAGTAACCAGAAGATCACGAAGACAAATTGTAAGACCAGCAATTACAGACAGTTTCTTGTCTTACAGGGCAGCCATTCCCCAGGATCTGAGCTGTATGGCAGTGTAGGATATTCCACAGGATATGCTCATATGAACTTCGGTGGGGCCCAACAGTCATGGAGAGGTTCACAACCTCAGCTGTAAACAATAACTTTATCTTAAAAATAAGTTTACACCCAACTAGCAGAGAAAGTATAGTACATAATCTTTGCAACAGTTTACAAAAATGATTCCAGATTAAATGGTTTTAATCCCCCCCCCCCCCCCCATTTATAACATATTCATACCATGGACCCATATAACAGCTAACAGAGAATGTTGTATTTATAATTTGAGAGTGTGAAGGAATACAAGATTTGATATATGCCAGCAGGATTCTGGCAATATCTGAAGGTACTGTACCCTAATACACTGAAAGTTTGTATGTGAAACCAGGGAATATGATTTATTCACAGAATGCCTACCATATGTTCTATAAGTGTATTCAATTATATCTTATCCCAAGTACAGGGTTACTGTGTTTGAAGTAGTTTTCACAGTCTATCAATAATCTGGCATTGGTTTGTCATATAATTCAAATTATAACAGCAAGTGACAAAACAGTTCACTATATTTTTTCTACAGGCTTTGACTATACACATAACAATCTCATACCCTGAGATGACATTTTAAATGCAGTACATTTTTGGTATACTACTCTGTAAAGTATTTCCACTCTACAAATTGCCATTGTTATGAAATAAAAATGGTGTTGGTTTTTATGTTTGTGTCTACTTACTCATACTGCCCCCACACTTCAATATAAAAACCCTCTACATGTTACTCCAGACAAGAAACTGATTTACCTACAAGATAACAAATTGTGTACTCTGCGATGTAGTACATACACTTCACCAAGGCACTCCTTTGAAGGGGGGATGCAGTATATGAGAGTTTGTATCCACACAATTTTCAGTACAGACATAATGAAAGACTACAGACTACTTCACACTTACTTTTCATTCATGGTTTATTGAACCTTTAAAGGACAAATGTTAGATGTATCTAACGCAGTCTGCACTACCCAGTGGCTGAATGTTAGAGATATCTAACCCATGCAGGCATGACCTTTTTCAGCCCTGGCAGTGTTTGCATTAGCAGAAAACCCAAACAAACCCATTGTGAGTCAGGGTCATATGTCAGTAATCTATGAATGAGAAATAACTGACAGCTGAGCAGTCTATCATGAACAAAACTGTGATTATGAAAAACAGAAAATGCAACAAATCAATTAATAGTCAGGATCTGAAAACAGCATGATGCAGTGGTTGCTAGATCATCTCTGGTATTAATAAAAATATTCAGTAATGAACAAATGACATAACTTAACCACATAAAGTCCAGGTAAAGCTTGATTTACATCAAGTTTAAAATGCTCACTTAACAGTAAATAAACAAACCTTCAAAGATCAAAGACTCCATATTCTGAGAATAATGTAGCATTGACACAAGAGTTGTCTTACGGCTGCATTACCTAGAACTTGTCCACAAGTTGTAAAATGTGCTGTTGTTCCATGTCTCTCCACTCTACATCTCCAGCATCTCCCAGATTGCCTGCATATTCTGTAAAACAATGACAATCGAGTACTGTCTTGAATAACATTCGTTTCTTTCATATCAATGAAGGCAGAAAAAAAAATTACATGGGAATGTGAACATCATACAGTAAATACACTGGCATGAATAAAGAGACTGGGTTTAGCAGAATGCAGAACCTAGAAATCTGGGAGATATATGCAAGAAAGGAAAAGTGCTAGAATTTTAGTAACAGTTTGCACTGACAAATTTTATAATAGTCTGCTGCAACAGGGTGCGACTGCTATATGTGAATACACTGAAAAATTCCAAGATTCTATTACAAATTATTTTAGTGAAACAGTGACATCTGTTGTGCGGATGGGATAGAGAAGAGATGTCAATTAAGCTCTTGTGTTATCCCATGCAGATCTGACTGGAAATTCACCGCACTACTCACTCGGCCAGTCCAGCCACAAAACACTTGTAACACGGATATTTCTGTAGGGTTAATTTTTTGTACGAATAAAGTGTTCTCTTTTTGTCATGAGCCACTTACTGGCAAACTACAAGGACAAATGCACCAGAACTTCTGACTGTGGAAGAAAGGTTACATTGTAAGTTTCTGACACATCCTTGAATGTGTACAAGGTTGTTTTATTGTGGCAAAATGTCATTACCAAGTTTGTTTGATTTATGAGCAGAAACCCCTTTCAATATTCCCTGATTCAAGAGTTCTTTCTCATTCACAGTCTCAGGTCAGGTTACTCAAACATTTCCTCCACTGAATCTTTTCCTTGCAAGATCTGGGGTTCAAAGTGTTGTTGCTAAAGATACAGGTCTTTGGGGACATTAGGCTGTTTCAATATGGTGTAACATCCCAGGAGACTAGGATCTTCAGTCTTTTCTCACTTTCTTTTCAGATGTACTGCTGTAAGACGAGCAAAATGGAGGGGTCACCTTATAATCGTACACAAAGTTAAACATGCTGTACAGGTATTTTCCTAAAAATGAAGACTGTCAATGAGGGCTGTCTTATATTTGGGTAAATACATACAATACTTCAGTGACATGACTAACTCCATGGGGTGAGACGTTCCTGTTTGAGAAGCTGGTCAAGAAATTCCTAACTCTTATGACACTGAAAGGTTCATTATTAATTACCATGTTCACAAAAGCCTGTCAATGGAACATACCACAGTCAGATTAATGCAATATATAAATCAGAAAGGTGGGGATAAAAGTTTACTGAGATATGAACACTCATGATAAAGGAAAACATCAAATACTTTTTGCCACACATGCTGTTATTTATCAGGGTTTCTTTGGTGAAGCAAGCACTCATTTCTTGTTTTCTTACCTAATTGGTATTGGTATTTATTTCAAAAAGTTTTTAATGTAAGAATGCAAAGTAAACTTTACCTCTCATGACATGTCGGATTGTTTTCAGTGAGCCACCTCTCAGGTTAAGAATCTGGGTAACACGTTGTTTTATACTGGATGGTCCTCCAGTACAAACTTCAAGAAGAATGTAGTCCACTAGCTGTAGTGTGAACAGCCCTCCTTCCAACCTACGCAAATAGTTCCGCTCTTCTTCTGCATCCTCATCTCCTTCATCCAGATCCTGCAGAATGACTTTTGAAGTAACTTCAAAACAGCGATGAGTATGAGTAAATAATGGGTCGGGCCCTTGCGGTCCCAATGCACGCAGGCCTTTGACAGGCCCTTTGTGCCCCTTAGCTAAAGTCCAAGTCATAAGAGCCCTGTCCTTTTAATAAAGTTCCAGATCACCCCCAGACTTAGTTCTCTGACATCCTCAAGGTCCAAAAAGAAGGAACCCAGATAAGTGTGTCGCCAAGGTTTCACACTCACACAGGACATGAGCTGAGGTCTCCTCCTCTGCCCCGCATTTCCTACACAAGGGACTGTCGCTCAGTCCCATAATGTGAAGGTGTCTTCCCAAGGTGTTATGTCTGGTAAGAAGGCCAATAACCACCCTGGATTGTGTCCTATTAAAGGTCAGCAGCCTGGTCTTAGCGGCAATATGAGGGCCCGAGATCAACTCTCGAGCCTGTCTCCGAGTGCCAGCAAGTCCCTGCCACAGTGTCATGTGCTGTTTATCCAACCAGCACTGAATTTTCTTCTTTATATTCTGCCTCGAGACTCCCAGGGCCGGCTCTGGTCCAACAAAATGGTGAATGAAACCCTCCCTTGCGAGCTCATCGGCAATTTCATTTCCACCAAAACAGCGATACAGTACACTTGTGTGTCCCTAACCCTGACAAAAAAGTCTGATTCCCCAAGTGATTCAACCTGCACTTCACCTGTTACCATAAAGAAACTTTGCCCTGCCTGACAGTACACATTTATGACTCTGATGGATTTGGTGACTCAAACCTGTTTATTCAAAATGAGTCACAGACTCAGTGTCACATAAGGTATCTCAGGTTCTACAACCTGTCTAAAACAATCTGAACTGCAGTGAAGATGTACTTTACATTCTCATGCAGCAAAAATGCATAACTTACCCTGCGATCACGGTCTATTTCAAGATCAACTTCCTCTACTTTCTCTAGGTATTTAAAGTGTAATTCCAACAGACGATCCACCTTTTCATGGTCATTTTCTGTAAATTTGCTAAGAAGACGTTGACGTTGTGGGCCTCGACAGTTGCGCAACATGCTCGCAATGATTGACACTACATGTTCTGTAGGACAAGTAAGTTTGACAAATTATATACTCACTAAGTTACATGGTGTTGCAGTTTCAGCTTCTGACATGGGGAAGTGAAGATGTAAGCAGTTGAGTGATAAAATGTACAAGCATCAATATGTGTATGCAAGCAATAACCATCATAAAGGTAAAGCAATCCCATTACAGGCCTGGACAGGCGCTTAGGGTTCCAGGAGGTTGAGGCTCCCACATTTCTAGACAATTGGCACATGGAGGTGGTAAGGTTCTTAGCCCTACGCACCGGTCGCCTTAACCCCCAGGAAATATTCTTGGTACTCATTTCTGCTACAGGCTGAGTCGACCCCATAGTGCGACCAAAAGAATTATGTCACTGAAAAATTCCAAAGACACCATCGGGAATGAAACCCGCAACCTTCTGGATTGTAGTGCAGTGCCTCAACCAACTGTGCCAACGCTTGCCCCCGCAATAACCATCATAACACAAATTATGTAAACCTGAATATGTGATTAATGTAATACATGTTTCAACACAAAGTTTATCATCAGGAGTTTCTCAAAACAAATGACAGGTTATCAGAAGTTTTCATTTATGTATTAATTCCCAGGGATTGAAGTCCATATGCAGAATACAGAAGATGCAGCAGTAGACTTCACAATGCTGCATACAGTACATGGGCCAATGGGCAAACCGAGACGCTTGACCTGCTGAATGATCCCTTTTCTTGCGGCAGAAGTTAGGAGTGGGATGTGAAGTGACAATTTGATTATGCAGTCTCTAGTGAATTATGCCAACTGAAGGCAGTATAAATTGTGAAAGAAACTGGAATACATGCCTTCAATGCAAGCCAAGGTTGGGCGTAGAAGAGTTTTAAATTAAACAATTTCTGTGTAGGACAATACACAAGCACTGCACAGTGGCTTCCTAATACACAAACATGAACTGTTAGTATTTCAAAAGCTGGACTGAGAAAAGAACATTCTTATAACCCTCCTCAAATCACAAATATTGCCTGAAACCCAGTGTACAGAAATACAGTAGAACCCTGTTAAGAAGTCTTTCAAGGGACCAGAGGATTAGGGACTCCTTAAGCGGAAAGGCTTATTAAGAGGGAAGCTTATTAAAAGCAATATGATTTCGGAAACTTTAAAAATCAGACTTCTTACAGGGGAAAACTTCTTATGCGGGGACTTCTTATCCGGGTTCTACTGTATTTCTTTATAACAAGCATGGATACAGGCAGCAAATAGTATCTCTAAGCTAAGTTTACCAACACTTATGTACAAATATTTTGTATATATAACACGCATGATTCACGGATATATCCAGCAGACTTTGCCTGTTTGCCCTTGTCTCACCCACAGCAGCCAGCCCCTTCAGCACTATGAGACCCATGATCCCTTGATTCCCCCCATCTCAAAGGTTTTTCTCCCCCAAGTTCACAAGCTCAACCTCAGATAGCCTTCGGATCACAGCACTACTGAAAAAAAATCTCGTCATCCAAACCATGAATTTCCACATGGAGGTTTGTTTGTCTCTCTCCCCCCCACCAACAAGGCCACTTTTACAACTACCAAGTAGAGGTGGAAAGGACATAGACTCAATTACCGCTAGTTTTGTGTTTTATTTCATTTTTTGCCATTCACAGATTGCAGGAAGGTAGCCTTTCTGTATCATTTATGATGCTTAAGGAAGCTGTCTGATAAGAATAAATCATTTCTTTTTGTTTCTATCCTCTGATTTCCAAGAAAATAGCAGGTCAAAAGAGCCATAGTGCAAATTCAAGTGGCAACTCCATGCACAGCAGCAGGCCATTTAAGTGGTAACAAATGGTAATATACTTTATCAGTGTCTGTCTTTAGTACTACTTTCTTTCAAATTATAATTTTCCTTAGAACTGATGTGAAAAACTGGGGGTGAGTTTTACTGTAGAGTGCATGATTTTTCACTAACATGGTACTTATTACTGGACCATCACCACACAACCAATACTGGTCAAAGACTTTACAGGTTACATACAACATTTGCCATTTTTTGTTATGGCTACATATGTAACCATTTTCATGAGGGCATCTTCAGGCCAGTCACATGTACTTTTTCTCAGACTGCCATTATTATACTTAATGTATTTTATACAAAAATCATATAAGTGAAGCTACTATACCTGTTGAGATTTACACACATACATTGTATATGTATATTACATGCTAAACAGTAAAATATACTGTATTAGATTTTAGCTTTTTAGTTTGTGTCAAATTAATAGTTCATTAAAATATATGTCAATTACCACTTGGACATATTTGCTTGAATAATTGTGAAAAGTAACTATGAACTTCATGTCTGTCTGTCCATCCATCCATCCATCCACATGGAAAAACTCTGCTGCTACTGGACAGATTTTCATTAAATTTTATATCAGTAGTTTTACTAAAATGTCAAGAACATTCAAATGTAGTTAAAATTGGACAAAAACTGCATGACGCTGTAAATACAGGCATGCATACATACATTTATGTCACTGGTCTTTATTGTGGCAACACTATGTTCTCTGTGAATTGATGCCAAAAACCGGCTGTTGATCCAAACATAACTGAGCTTGATTCACTCTAAATGTGCTGAGAAGAGCAGATTCAAGAAGAGCATTTGCTAAGGTAAGGAGAAAACTTACAGGGATACTAAGAGAGCAACTGTGTGCCAGAAGTGGTACATCCTTACTACATTTCCTAACTTGTTTATAATTAACACTGTGTGGGTTTTTTTTTTTGTTTCACTGTCATACACTATTTGTTACATAATATGGGACATGCTGAAACATTTTTGTTATTAAATTCTTAAAATATCATTATTTCTATGCAGCTTTCGTTATATTAAAATGTTGCTGTTTCATTTACTATACCTTCATGTTCTTCTGTTGTTAAAATACGTCGACGGTTCTTCTTTGGGGTTTTCATAAATAGTGGAAATATGGTCCGAAGGCCAAGAATATCTACAAATTTGTTACAGTTTTCCTTCCCATCTAGTCCAGACATAGCATGATCCAAAACTTTGAGAGATCCATTCCGTGACAACTTCTTCTCTCTGCAGGAATATGAACATCAGTTTGTATTCTAATTACTATGCAACAGATCTGACATCACATGATTCAGATTTTAATCACTATAAGCAAATGTGGCTAAAAATATTTCAGTGGGTGACCTGACAAAGGCACCAAAATTTTGACTGGAGTAAGAAATATGTCCTTATTTTCAATTCTGGCATTTGCACATATGTGCAGAATATGAAAGTGAAACTTAATAAAATTCACACATTGCTACATGGTGCAACATGAAAATAAATGCCACACATAACAAATCTATATACTAATATTCAATAATGTGAGTCCACCTCCCCATCCACGCAGTCCTGCATCACCTTAACAGAACACTTCAAAGGGAAGGTATGGAACATTCTTTTCAGTAAAGACATTTAGAAGTAATTTCATGAACTAAACCAACACTGTATTTTACGGATTTTATTTACTTTCCAGAAGTTCACTAAACTATGGGAGTCTTCAGAAGTAAGCATAACCAACATATCAATTGCAAACAAAAACTCCTTTTATCACAGGACTGTGCACTGCAAAACAGACACCACCACTGCTGACACCGCTCAATCTGCAGTGCTCCGTCCCACATTAAAACACTCTCTACTTGTAATGATCAACACATTAAATCTCAGTTATCATTTATGCAACTGAAATATTGTATATGGGCCACTGAATGTCACAGGCAGTTAGATAAATGCTTCTCAAAAGACAGGTCTGGAATCAATCCCAGTGACGTCCATGCAACGCCTGCGGTAGATGAAGTGGCACTGGATAAATACTTTTACAGTCTTCCTCTGCCAAACACCATTCTGCCAATGCTCCACACTCATCTGCCATCATCCCCATTATCAGGAGCTGACACAATAGACCCACTTGAGACAAGAATGGCAAGGGACTGTTTCACCCATCATGTCAGGAATTCTCACTTACAGTGACCAGAAGCCTAAAAGCACTTGCACATAATTCAAAGACCTAACGTACTACACTCCATACAAAAATCATCAGGTAGGCCTACTTTTATGCACAGATTTCTACTAATTTCCACTAAAATTGTGTTGTATTGGGAGAATCTAAGTCACATACCTAAGCATCAGATTCATGAGCTGTAGACCTTCTCCACGTAAGAAACGTTCTCTGTTAGGAGCATACATAAGACTGGAACACAAGCAGTTGAATAGATTTTCCATCATTTCATGTTCTTCATTGGATGTTGGATCATGTCGCTTGTAGAACTGCAATGAATGACATAAAAATCTGCTATCCTACAATATGACCCTACTTTACAATCAATTAATCTTAAATTAAAAAACAATGTGATTACTGATTATGTTTCTCTACTTCACTCCTTTCGATAATGAAAATGAAATTTATAGTTCAAAACATCAAATGTATTTACAAAATCCACACTCTCTGCATCTCAGACAACTAATGATTTGGGAATCACGTAACTACAGAAGCTATTCATATTAGGAAGAAAAACACAAGAATCATTAACACTGCTCTTACATGCATGGAAAACAAATTTCTCGAAGAAAACCCAAACTAGTGACACTGCAACAATATGGGGATAACCTAAACTACTGCTCCTCAAAATGCAGTGCAGATATTTCAGCAGTCACACTAATACAATATAACAAGAACAATGGAAAATCTGAAACCAATTTCTCTTACTTTGTGCACTAGTCCTTCTTGATATCATTACTCTTTTTTTTCTCAGAACAGCCATACAGTTTCATTACTATTCAACAGTGATTTCACGTTTCTCCAAGCATGAAATTTCATTCTACCCCTTAATATGGAGAACTTTTACAACTTTAGTGGTTCCCAATACAATTCTCAGTACTGCCGTGTTTCAGTAAAGCATAATGGTGCTAGTAAGTCAAACTTCAAATATGATACACATCCTAAATTTCAAAGCAAAATTGTTAAAAATCCTTGTGCCATTACTGGATAAATACAGCAAAAGTTTTAATGATGTTAACTACTGACTGTGGTCTGAAATACATACAGCCAATTGTTGCAGAATTACGTCAATGCCTTCCAAGTCACCAAGCATCTGTCGGTTATCAGGTGAATCCTGAAGAAGAATAGACAGGATCTCACTGGCATACAGCTTATTTCCGTCAAATGGCAGCTTCACCCGCAACCGTCGAAGCAGCCACTGTAGGAGACCTTGCTTTGCTGCATCTCCACATATATCAGGCCGGAATTCTGCCAGGTTCTCAAAGATTGCTATAAATTCAATGAAATGAATTCTTTATACAGCTGCAGCTAATAACATTCGTACAACACAATGAAGGTTCTATTCTCACATTTTAGAGCCAAGCTCTTAATATTGTGCATGAGATGAATCCTCATATTCATACACTTTTGGTCTGATTGATACAATCAACCTGACATGTGTGGTGCTGACATGTGCATTGCATAGCTGTTACTGGCACTGTCTTTGCCAGCAGCAGAATACAGCAACTCTTTTGCTGTTGGGTAGCCATTTGCAAAACTAGTGGCATCTAGGGGCAGCAGCATGTGACACCAGTTACCAAGTTCATTTGAAATAAAACTTTGAATGTTTGTCATCAAATGATGTAGATATAAAGTTCTAAGTACACCACATTTGTTTTCTGCATCATTTTGTAATTGTTATGTTCCTTTTTGACCACTCTCTATGTAAGTCTGGCCTGATTAACACAATAAACCTGACATGTATGGTGCTGACATCTTATTTAAAACACACACACTCTTTTAATAGTTTTGTGTAACTTCAGGAATACTGTTGTACCCACCAAGTGTGTTATGCACACCTTCAGCCTCTTCCTTAACAGCCTCATCTAGCCTCTCCAAGTTCTGAACAAGCAGTGCACAAATCTGCTGGCCGAGCAAGGCATCTATCAGGCTATCAGCTCCTTCTTCACTCTCATGCAGAATATCAACATCTGTCAACTCCTGTCACACAAATGATTTCAAACAATTAACAAATATGGTTGTGCCCTCTTTTACACACAGAGGGACCTAAGTCCATGAAGCTTGCACAATGCCTGTAGCCCAGCCATTTTTCACAACAAATACAAGTCAAATTGCACCCAAAATATATTATAGTTCTTGCTTTTGGGACATCATGTAAATTATAACACTATGGCTCCTGACATTAACATGTCCTCAGCCTCCCTTGAGGAACTCAGGAAAATCATGAGATCATCACTCAGGATAAGTGACCTCAAGGCTGAAAACCAAACCCTGAAAACTCCCAAACACAAGTCGAGTGCTACATCTTAACTTCCGAATTTTGATTTTAAAATGGATACACACATATGTACAGACACCTGAAGCAAAGCAACAGATACATACAGATACCTGAAGCAAGTCAACATCAAGAAACATATGTACAGATACCTGAAGCAAGTCAATATCAACAGATACATACATACAATAACTGGATCAAGTCAACATTAACAGATACATATGTACAGATACCTGACACAAGTCAACATCAATAGGCACATACATATGATACCTGGAGCAAGTCAACATCAACAGGCACATACATATGATACCTGGAGCAGGTCAACATCAATAGATACATAAACAGATACCTGAAGCAAGTCAACATCAATAGACACATACATAGGATACCTGGAGCAAGTCAACATCAATAGACACGTAAGATACCTGAAGCAAATCAACATCAAGACATATATGTACAGATACCTGAAGCAAGTCAACATCAATAGATACATAAACAGATACCTGAAGCAAGTCAACAACTGCTACAGCAATATCCGTATTTTCATGAGCAAGTATCTCTAGGAGAGAAGGCACTGCCTGAAGCTCCACCATAATGGGATAAAGGTCCGGCACTGTTGCCACAGCATGCATCTCCTGTATTGTTTCATGTAATTCCACCTCAGATTCCATAAACCTGCAGGAAAATGCAAATTTGGCCTTTAAAGTCAAGTGGTAACTGTATGTATCATGAGGTTCAAAAAAGTAAAGTGTAAATTTGTCCCTCGACATGCCATGAAGCGGGATTGGAGGTATAGCTCCACTCAGAACTACATGGAAGAGAGTGGTCAGCCTCATGCACCGGCCAGCTTACTCTTGGCGAAACATCCCCCAGTACACATTTGTACCACCAGGTTTATCATTCAAAAACTCTACATTCTGCCCACACAGTGTACAATATTTACATTTTGTACGGTTCTCACAATAAACAATAATTATTTCCCCATACAGTATTAGCCAATTGGTCTATGAAATGTAGAAGTAGTGTGTGGCAGGAAATGAACCTTTAAATATAGTTCAAAATGATTTTGGTCTTTGAAGAGGTAAGGGGTGAAACAAAAGTCTCATACATCACGAGTTATACTTTTTGAACAAACAAACAAACAAACTGATTAAAAAAAGAAGGAACAGGATTCAGGATAATATCATAAAATTATAAAAGTGAAACATACTTTTCTGGCATGTCAGGGAATTTAATTCTCATCTCCTGGTTTTTGAGTGCCCGCTTCTCAAACAACAGGATCAGACGTTTCAACGTGGAGTCATCA
This sequence comes from Reticulitermes speratus, assembly GCA_021186555.1. NCBI lineage: Eukaryota > Metazoa > Arthropoda > Insecta > Blattodea > Rhinotermitidae > Reticulitermes > Reticulitermes speratus. Next base: position 25,689,651 of record JAJKFL010000004.1, read on the forward strand.
AGAACCTCCCCCTGTAAACAAGAAACAATTTTATGCAAAATGCAACAACTTTACAAGAAAATGCTAACTAGCGAGCTAAAATGCAATGCCTTACACAAAGCTACACTGGGAACAACAAAATAATGCACAAAGTCTGACAATTAAATCATCAGACAGATGTTTAGGCAGCTAGTGGCATGGTGGATGTGACTTCACAGTTTTGTGTCAAACAGTTGTTGGCATTCAGTTTTCCACCAGTGCAGTCCATTTAAATAAACAAAAGAAACACTATAAAATGCAAAATAACAGCAAATATGTACTTCTACTTTTTACTGCATTATGTCTACTTGAATTTCTGTTTGTTTTGTGGTTAAAGTAAAATATTTTACTTGTTCCAGATTACATACCTCTGTCAAAAATATAGAGGACAAATTACTAGAACAGAGAATAATCACTAAAATGTCAGCGAAAGTAATGTCCTGCCAGTCCTCAGGGGGCAAAATCTTCTACCCTACTGTTTTACGTTACAATCAGTTGGTGACAATCAGTAGATATGATTTATAAGCGCTCATTGTTATTAGAAGTGTGGCACATTGTGCTACACATGAAAACAAAAAACAAACCCATTGAAATATACATAGTATTTGCCCAAATATAAGACTGGAATTTTTTCATAATTCATCATCTGAGAAATGGGGGTCACTTTATAATCACACATAAATTTTAACTCGTTCTACATATATACATGCATACATACACTCCTGAAAACTGAAGACTGTTAAGGTATTGTCTTATATCTGGGTCAATAGAGTATTCAACCCAATTACCAAAGCAGACAGATAATTTAAAGAGCCCATGGCACTCCAGAAACCCTATCAATACAACCTTTTAATGGATCTCAACCAACAACAAGCAACTGAAAAACCAGAATTCAAGGCATATCAATTGCATTACACAAGCCAAATGCTTTGCATACTGGAAAAGTTCTGATCATGTAAGACCAGAACTGACAGGAATGCAGTGAATGGTTACAAAACCTGGCTGAATGTTATGGCAGCTACCTGTTGCAGAAAAACAGCTGTGCTACTGATGCAACAGTCTAATAAAACTCTAGACACAGGAACCAAGACCTTGCAAAGAGAAGAAGGAAAGTTTGCAGATTATTCAATGCTGTGAAGAAGTAAGGGTATTGGACTGACTACAAAAGATCTTTAACTGAATATAACAAGGCACTCAGACAGGACAACAGAGAGACCTGGAGGAAACACTGTGAGGAGATTGAAAAGGCTCCTGAATGTACCAGACTCCAGAAGATTCTCTCAAAGGATGGGCAGAGTGTAGTTAGTTCTCTCCAGCTGGAAAACGGAGGAATTACTCAGAGTTCATTTCCCTGGTTCAAAAATACTTCTAGAACCTTCTGGTGGCTGGGACGGTCTTGATCTGGATTTTTCAAAATGGAGTGTGTCCAGGGGAGACTGGGCTGTTTCCAAAAGGGTTATAAGTTTCAACAAATTGAAATGGGCCATTTTCTCATTTCAACCTTATAAATCCCCAGGTATTGATGGAATTATGTATATCATGCTACAGCAGGGTTTTGAACTGCTGGTGGGTAAGTATTACTAAGAGCCAGTTTGGCCTTAGGTTATATCCCGAAGAGCTGGAGGCATATCAGGGTGGTGTTTAATCCTAAACCTGGGAAACCTTTGTCCCAGGCAAAGTCCCTGACACCCATCAGCCTGATGTCCTTTATACTCAAAATACTTGAGAAATTACTCGACAGACATATCACGGATGGTGTCTTAGTTGAAAAACCACTTCACCAAAACCAGTATGCCTACAGAGCAGGTATGTCTACAGAAACAGCACTCTTCCAGGTTGCACAAAGACTGGAAAAGTCTTTGAGTCATAAGGAGATTGCGTTGGGTGCCTTCTTGGATACTGAGGGGGCACTTGACAACACTTCCTTTAATGCAATTACTACAGCTGCCAGACAGCGTGGACTTGAGGAAAACTGTTGTAAGTGGGTCAGGTCTATGCTTGAAAGCAGACTGATACATACTTCCCTCACGGGCAGTAATTTAACTGCTCAAGTTGTAGGGGGATGTCCACAAGGAGGAGTCTTGTCTCCCCTTTTGTGGAATTTAGTTGTTGACAGGCTTCTGGTTGAAACCAATGACATAGGCTTTAGTACATTTGGCTATGTCGACATCGTCATCATAGTCCACGGTAAATATGCACACACTGTCAGGGAACTCAAGCAAGGCACCCTGGATGTGGTGGTTAAATGGGCTATTAAAGAGGGTCTAAATATTAGCCCTCACAAAACAACCATAGTATCCTTTACCAATAGAAGGAAAGTAGAGGACTTAGGATGTCTTACAATTCATGGTAAAGAACTCAAAATGTTGGGGGACATTAAGTATTTTGGAGTGATTTTAGACTCCAAACTTAACTGGAACCAACATTTGCAGAAAATAATCAGAAAAGTGGAAACCACCTTTGGAGTGGCTAGATACGTGCATGGTAAGAGATGGGGTCTCAGACCTACTATGGTGCACTGGCTCTATACTAGACTAATTAGACCTTCTACTTTCCATGCTGCCTTGGTTTGGGGGCCCAAGGTCAAGCAAAACACACTAAAATTCAGATACACAGGATTCAAAGAATGGCCTATCTAGCCATTACTGGGGCTATATAATTGATCCCCACTGCAGCAATGGAAGTGCTTCTGAATCTGACTCCGCTAGACCTGTTGATCATAGTGGAGACGAGGATGGCACTCTATAGGCTGCACATACTGAAGCAACCGAGTGTTCCTAAAACAGTGTCAAGGTTGCTAACCATCTGGAAAAATGTGGGTGACCATTTACTAGACATGCGGTCGGACTACATCATACCAGTTTATCGTCACACTAAAAACTTCATAGTCATAATAGACCAGGCACACTGGAAAAACAAAGACCCACTGTTTCCTGAGCATGCTCTAATCTGGTTTACTGACAGATCTAGGACTGACTCAGGGACAGGGGCTGGTATTTATGGCAAAAGACCAGACAGAAGCTAAAGTTTCCCTCTGGGCAAATATGCCACAGTTTTTCAAAATGAAATATATGCCATTCTTCAATGTGCATGTGAAAATATGAGAAAGGCTTATAAACATCAGTGGATCCTTATTTTTTCTAATAGCCAGGCCACACTTGAGGCGCTTAGCAGCTCGAAAGTGACGTCAGGACTGGTTGCTCTCTCTGCGCTGGCAGGCCGGAATGAGGTAACCCTCATGTAGGTGCCGGGGCATTCCTGGCAATGATAAAGCTGATAAACTTGCTAGACAAGAGGGAGCTATGCCGCTACTCAGCCCAGAGCCGGCTCTTGGAATACCTAGGTGTTCAGCAAGAGAAGGAATTAAGAACTAGATTGAGTGTCAACATTGCATTGCTTGGAAAATTTTACCAGGTCATAGACATGGCAAACATTTTATTAGTAGACCATGTAAGAAAAGAACTGAAGACCTGCTTAAATTAAGTAGGCATCAACTAAGAATGATATTTGCATTCCTCACGGGCCATGCTCCTGTGAGGAACCACCTGAATATTATGGGGCCTGTTTCATGGAGATTCTACCTGCAGATTTTGCAGGATGGAGATTGAAACAGTGTACCACATTATTTGTTACTGCGAGGCGTTGACTTGTCGGCACTATAATTTCTTTGGGAAGCTATTTGCTGAACTGAAAGATATAAGCACGGCTTCATTAAAAGACCTGTGTCTCTTTGTAAGAGGCACAGGATTAATGAACTTGTGCTGAATGAATTACTTCGGGCTGCACAAGAAGCCTAAGGCTTCGGTGCATCCAGAGCATCTGCCGATAGAAAAAAAAGAAGAGAAGAAGAACTCTAGACACAAGTGGATAAAAATAAAGGTTATCAAATACAGAAAGTGATGGTGAAAGTTCAGTGGATGATTATGCATTAACTGGTACTTGCGAATAAAGGATCTGCTGCTCCTGCCACAGATTGCACCCTGAAATGTCCAACCCACAGCCTAACCACTATATTGACTATGCTACCCTGGCTCCCAGCAGTAAATCAGAAGTACAGAAATCTGCTGAGACCACTAGGCACGATTCCTAAAGACACTCATCTTTTTATACTCTCTTTACTTTTATTTATTTTTGTTATTTATTTCTTTACTTAAGTGGCTGGTTATGAGACTTTGGCCTTCCAGTATCATCCAGAAACAAAATGTTGATTCCCCAGTGGAGAAATCGAGAATCAGACACGAGACGGTCGAATAGGACAAGGTGGAGGAGGAGGCAAGAAGCACATGTGTCACACTGCAAGTTTGAAGCCATTCCGATATCAAAGGAATTATTAAACATTACAAATGTATTCCCCCAAAGCTAACAACCAACCAAGCATTCCACTTTTAAGTTCAAAATGTTCATGGCAGGGCATTTGTTAATGTCCAAATATTTAACCGGACAAGTAGGTCTTGCAGCATCATAATGAGCCTTCCCACACAACACTCCGGGCAAATCAGTTTCTGAACAAGAAACAAATACCAGAGTCAGAACCCTCACCCTACTCACCTGGGTTGGTCCCACGTGACTTTCTCATATTCTCAAAACTAAAAGTTTCCATAAAATTTAGTATACAAACCTCAACTTCCTCATTTTCAACGAGTTTCAAAATCCTTTGTCTCTCCTCATCTGTTATTGGTTTTTCTGTCACAACTGCTTCTACTGGTTCTTTATATTGTGGCTTTTGAGGTCGGTGAACTACCTCTCCTTCCATGGCACGAGACTTTGCCAGTGCACGCATTTTACGTTGTCGTTTAAATTCATTTTCATGATCTTCTTCTTCATTGTCATCATCCTGGACCCTTTTGGGTGTATTTGGAGGCTGCAATAAAGTACAGAAATCTGAATGTTAATTTAATTGTACATGCTCAGTAGACTTGACTATGCCAAATGATTTTAAATTTATGCTATATTTCATACACTACATCACATTATCCAACATTATAAGAATGTGTTTTTTAATACAGACACAAAATCACACATTTGGATAACATCTGGAAGGAGCACAGAGTTACCGGTTAAGAAATCTTTTAACCTCAAAAAACTTTCTCAGACTATCATCTGCATCAGTGGTTGAACAGTGAATAAACCAATGTTCAACCATGTGACGCAGCTGCTATCCCAAGAGAGTTTCATTGAATTCATTCACCACAAAAACTTTAGATTACATTCTTTCAACCTCTTTTGACACTAATGCCTACAGAGATACTAGTGACAGTGGTGACATGAGCCAGATCCGGAATTCTGCATACACTACAAATGAAGGTGCCATTTTAAATATAAAGAAAGATACAGGAAAAGCTGCCCTGTGCTTAACTAAGCACCAAGCCATGAAAGTACATGGAGGAATGGAGTTATAACTGCATGCATTCTTGATCTTGGCACTAGACTGAGGTAATTTGTCAGCTTCATGCCGCAGTCAATTTGCCCCTGGAGAAATAGCCCCAAGTACCCACTTAATAGAAGGCTGAGTGAGTCCCAGAGCTCATCTCAACATTTTAGAGAGAAGAGTTAAATCTCCTGCCGCTGCCAGGTATCAGTATCAGATTCTAGGAAGAGACAAAACAAGAACTAAAGCCCTAACTACTATGTTCTCTGAAACGTAAATTCACACTGGTATATCTAAAGTGAAACCATGGAAAGAAGTCCCACAGATGGTATCAGATAACAGCACTTGAGGCTTCTCATTCTTCCTACTGTTGTATTGCTCTCCAGCTGGCCTATATAAACTGGCACTGTGCACTTATCACTAGCAAAATTATCATGTTATTAACTCTTAACAGCTTTCAAGCAAACATGGCTAGACAAAGGCATGCAAAGGGTGAAGCATAACATCTCAAAGGAGATGTGGTCCACTCTCTGTTAACATGGAAGAATACAGTCATGTTACATATGTTTTGTTTGTACATCATTTTGCAGTAGTTGTACTATGAAGCATAAAACTTCTGCAGTACTTATAGCATTATTTAAACAAATATTTCTACTAAATTCAAAATATAACAGGTTTTTCTCCATGTGCATCCCTCTGCTCGAATTTGATACTTTTTAATATCGATTTTGTTATTATATTTCATGTGACTGCAAGCCGCGACATTTCATCTTGTCCACCTTCCTTCTTCTCCCTTGCATCTTCTGGAATCTGACTTGTGTACAGACGGATCCAAACCGGATACTTAAGTTTCCCATACTTATTCTTGGTGAGGTTATTTTGAATTTACAATTTTTACGTCCGTGTCGGTTATTGTAGGCCCCAAATAAACTCATTTTTATGAAGATATTGGGGGCAGATAACGTCAAATGTAAGCCTACTGAACAGATACGATCATTTTCCATACTGTCAAGCTGTTACCTCGACATCTGAATGATTGCTGACCTTGTACCTTCAAACTCATTTTTAGGAACCAAATTACCTTCGCTACAAGTCTCAGAAGCCAATTCCAACGTCTACTATTTCACCCCATTCACGAAAATCGACACTCGGCCAGTAAATAATTTACGAAACATCAGCACAAATTCTGACTGTCTACTTCGGAGCGCACCTTTCGATAATAAACTAACCTAATATTAATACGTCAAAAGAGTGAAAGATTACATTTCGTCATGCATCTCGTAAAATGACGTAGGGCGTAACTCATCATTTCCAAACAATGTCACATTTCGTACAAACAGATAATTTAAACGTTCTCGTCATATATCAGCTGTACAAACCTTATAGGATAATAACTCGCCAATATCCATTTTGAGCGACGTCCCAGTTCAGCATGGCACGCACGGAGTACGAATGGATGCGCCCTGTGGATGCGCCTGACATCATGGATGAGAAGCGTGCCATGATGAGAGACATGGAGGTATTCTACCTTCGTATCTTATCCGTGCTCCCTATCATTCATAGCGATTCATAGCGGCTATATTTCTGTTCGCGGATGGCTATGTACACGTCATATGAGCACTTTAGAAATAATCACGTTAATAAGAGAAAATATAAATATAATTGTTGTCAATACAAAACCATAAGATAAATTCGCTTTAAAACATTACCTCTATTTCTGTCCACAAATTATTTGCTTGTTCTAATAAACATAATAAAATTCTACTACACGTCCTACCACAGCCTGACTTAAAGCAAATCAAAGTTTAAAGAAACTGAGTCAGTCAGATCAAAAGTTTTTCGTTATTATTTATTCCTCAAGGGTGTATATAAAAACAGCTTGGCCACTTGGAAAAGTGGTTTGATTTTGAGTCTTCACCTTTCGAAAACGTCAGCGTTCTGAGTTTGAAGGAAGATGCAGTAACATTTGATGGACTAATTAAAATCATGGAAGCAAATGAAATCGAAATTTATGGTGATATATAATAATGAATACGCTGTGTTTCGAAGTGTTGCTCAAGAGCTCATTAAGATGGACGTATCGACAGACCAGAAATGGGCACAGCTATTATACAAATCCAGCGCTTGGAGTTTGCTGAAAATTGTGAAATTTGTTCTGTTTATTCCAATAGTCAATGACACAGTGAAACGTTTGTTGCCAATAGTGACATATCTGCGGACAGATGAAATCTACTTCAAATTAAAAGAGTAGAATAGTGAACTTATAGTGAAATTAAACAAGATAATGTGCGAGGAATTTCACTTGAATTTATTTGCTTTCTGTGACTTCAAAACAGGTTAATACCTTGGATGTAGACCAAGTCAGGAAAATATTATATACAGAAGGGGCGAGGGGGGCTAGTTGGCTACTGTGGTAAGTTGGCAAAAGGGCCATAACTCCCAAAGACAGCGCAGAATAGCAGCACCTGCAATTTATACTGTTTAATGACTTCTCCTGAGAGCGGTCAGCAAGCGTCAGCGCTTTGTGAGCTATGACTGAAGCGTGGTCTGGTTTTTAATTTTTTCCACATCAGGAAGTAATTTTTTCATCGCTGTATAAAATGTTTTGTGTTTAAAGTTCGGTTACAGATGCATGTGACATTGTACCACCCATGAATAATAGGTACCTTCTTTTGGCTAACATTGGAGCTAGAGAGAATTGTAGACTTCCATAGTGTTCGAGTATGATACACACTAAAACTTATGAACGTGGCGACGGGACAGGTCGGCACACGCAACGTGGGGCATGTTGGCTCACTGTGTCAACTTGTCCCCACTTTCGATCAGAAACTTATTGGTTAATTGTTTAAGTGTGATTTTTTCTGTCCGGTTTAAGAAGCTAAATAATGCGTATTTGCAAGATGAGGTCATATAGGAGTCACACACGCCTTGAGCACTGCTGCAAGCTGTGAGAGCTGTGCGAAAACGTGGAAGGTCAACAAGGAAAGCGGTGAAGGATTTTCAGATTTCTTTCCGTATTTAGGCAAGATAACTGCAAAAGGGTAAGGGAGGGTAAGGTAAAAGCACCTCACCAACAATGTCATTGAACACACCGTCCATCTATCTGGGTAGATGACGAAGGGACATTTTGTAAGACATATAAAACATTTCGCGGCACATGCTAAGCCTTCTAAAGAGAGATCAGTAGTCCTGTTGCTAGACAACTATGATTTGCATTTGGCCATAAGGGCAATAGACTACTGCAAGCAGAATGGAGTGACTGTCCTCAACTTCCCTCCACACTGCAGCCGTAACTCCAGCCTCTTGACAGGTCTGTCAACTGATCGCTTACGACGTATGTGAACCGAGCTTATGATGCCTGCATAACTAACCATACAGGCACAACAGTGAAATACATGACAATCCTTGTGTCGTCAACACACCTTCGCACCTGACTTCTTTTTACTGCAAATACCAACGCAGATTTCCAGTTTTCTGGAATTTACCTGTTCAGCGGCGATATCTTTCAAAATGAGGAATTTATGGAAGATTACGTTGCAGATATAGCAGCCCCTCCTATGGAGGCAGCAGATTCCAGTTGCAACAGTGAGTTTCCTAAGATTTTGATGATTCTCCCAAATGATCATCGTCTGCTTCAAAAGTTGCACACATCCTGCTACTCCAGAGGACGTTCGAAACCTTCCCAAACTGTATGCAAAAAGCGCAAGAATGTAAACAAGAACAAGAGAATAATAACTGCCATTTAGGCCGATACCTCTGTCAAAAATGCGTTGACACCAGTATAACAGAAGGCTCGGAGCAAGTGAGCGAAGAACTGGGTATAAAATATAAGAACAAAAAGCGTGCCACGTATCTAAAGAGCAGAATGCAAAAATACGGAAATAATCCAAAAATGCAGGCGACACAGACGAAGAAGACTCTGAGGATACTTCCTACCTCGACTGTCTTGGCACATCCACAGATATGTGGATTCAGTGCACAGAATACAAGTTGCGATCACATGAATAATGTACTGATGGCTCTCCCAAGTGTTTGCTTAAATTGCCAGTCTCGTGGGATCGGGATACTTTATTTAAAATGAAAACATGTATTGCTGGTGGTAGGCTAGTGTCATACTGAGTTACTTTCCTTTTGATTTTCTTTTTCAATTTAAGTAAATGTATTGAATTTTGTGCCGGAATTCTATTGTTTCTCAACTGTTTTATTACCATAATAACACCTTGTTGTTGCGCACAACCTATATCTGACACCAGGTGCGCAACCAGAATTTTCATTTGTGGGGGGGGGGGGGGGGGGAGATGCTGACCCTGAGGATGTATATAATTCGTGTTTGATTTTAAAAATCACGTTACAAAAATCATGTCATCAGTATAACATAACACTGCCTGCAACTGCATTTATATACATACAAATATAACTACACGCTCCATGACTCAATCACAGTGTCCTATCTTATTGTTTTTTAATTTTATTAATTTATTATTCAAAATTCTAATGTACTAGTCATCAGCTGATTTCAGTGGCTGATTTTGGCTGCAGGGTAAATCACGTAAACCCCTTGATATCAGTGTATCTACCAAATCTGTGTTTCTTAAATTTCATTTTTGGGGGGTTTGGGGGGCTGCAGCCTGGATGCACCCCCGTCTGACACATTTGTTCCATAAAACATTATGCTAATAATTGTCTGTTACTTTTTGGCCTTTAAAAGTTGGCACCTTGATTTTCCACGTATTTTTACCATATGCCAACTTACCCTGCACGCGGGGCAGGTTGGCACACATGCAGAGGTAAGATTAAAAGGGCGTGAAGTGAATTTATCTAGTTACAGATAGGATTAGTGGCGTGCTGTGATGGTTTTGTAACACTTTGGATTTGTAGAATGAAAGTGAAATACAAATACACTAATAAATGTTCCGAGTTCAATACAACAAAAATTTCTTGAATAGTTACGGCACCATTAGATCATTTATAGGAAACCTGCTGTTTAAGAGGTGGTTCAGTGTTGAGTTCAATTTCAGCAGTAATCACAGTCCTCTGCCCGTTACACATTGTTACATTGTACTATAATTTGCATTTCTGTGAATCGTGGGTAGCTACACAGAAATGCTAACAGAAAAAAGTGGATTACTTTTCCAGATTACAGAGAAACAAAAGACTTTACATGAAGGTGGCAGGTGTGTAACACTCAAAGCAAGTGTCGGGCAGCCTGGCAAGTGATTCGAGTGAGAAATAAATTGGCATAAATTTGATTTGAGGCCTTCTCTATACTTAATGACTGCTGTACAATTTTAAATGCTACAAGTGAAATGTAAGCAAGTTACACTTGCAAATACGGAGGCTGGCGCTTCTACTTGGAAGAGTGTGTTAGGCAGTTAATAATATTTATTATAAAATGATCAACAAAATGCACAATATTGCAATATATAATTTCGCAATTAAAACATTAGAATTCTGTGGTCTTCTGGGTAATTCCAAGTAGGATACTTGGAATCTTGACCCGTGAAGATGGGACCGATACGTTGTCCCGAAACGTCGGTAAATAATTACCACACGACGCCGTGTAATTACCCAGAAGACCACAGATTTAATCAACATCGCGGCGGAAGCCTGAAATCAAAACATTAGAACTCTACCATGTTTCGATTCCCTAGGAATCATCTTCAGGGAAAAATATCAAACATATATAAAACATGATAAAATAATAGTGTACGATGTATGTGGATATCTTGAAGTCCAAGGTAGAAGCTGCAATGTGAAGAAATATTCCATATGAAGAGAATATAATAATTAGTGGTTTCGGATTACAATTGCTCAGTATCGTAAAAATATCGTGTAGATGGTAAATACGGTACAGGTACACACATTTGTACAATTTATTGCTATAAATAGATTGCATCAGTACTGCCAAGTAACTTTTAAAAAGTTAAAGATTAAGATTTCCGGGATATGACGGCTTCAGTTTTAATCAACGCCGCTCCAAAAAAATGAAAACCAATTTCACGTTGTGTTCACCGTGCATCTTGACATTAATTTTCAGTTTTTTAACCAACGAATTCACTTTTATTTTTGTATTTCTGTTCAATTAACCCTACACATGTTTCGGCCGCAACCCGGCCATCATCAGGGGTACACTGATAATTTCACTTCACTGCCAGGGGTACACTTATCAGTTTACCCCTGATGATGGCCGAGTCACGGCCGAAACATATGTAGGGTTAATTAAACAGAAATACGAAAATAAAAAGTGCATTCGTTGGTTAAAAAAACTGAAAATGAAAACCAATGTTTTTAACAGTTTTTGTTCTTTAAATTCTTGGTAACAGATGTCTTGACACATTTGCGATCTGAGAAGACAGTGCAGTTGTGGCTGGATACTGCTGGCGGGTTCACTCTTGGTTATTTGAAGACGCTGTGTCAACTACAATGCTTGTCCAGCCTTTACATTCTGCCTTACAGCTGTTCAGTCCAAATGTTGTATCTAATAAAGGAACCTGAGAAGAAAAGGATTATGGATTATTAATCGAAAAGTTTTGAGCATAATTTTGCTACTATAAAAGATATCTGTGCGTTACTTTGAATAGTATTTTATTAATAGTTTTTATTAATGTAATTTTAAGACTTGCCCTCGTAACATTCATAAAAATCTGCACAAACGTTTCGTTTTCTTTTACATTAGTATGTGGCAAACATTTATTCCAGTGATATGGTAAGAAGTAACACTAGCTGAGCAGATTTATATTGTTGTTACTTATAAAAAAACTCCATTAACGCCAAAAGACAAAATATAAATTTCCCTAAGTCATCTGTCCTACTACAATCGGTCTAGAATCCTTTATTTTGTAGCACACATTCTCCACCTTGTTTCAATTCTGACTGAACCATCATCAGATGGCAAGTATAGATCTTATGTAATTCACTGCCCTTGAAATTGTAATCTCCCTGATGATTGTTCAGTTACAAGAGAAACATGCTGGAGAATGATACAAAATAATAAGTGCCTACATTTACCTGATAAACGTATTTTGTTGGTCCTTACTGAATATCTGTACACAAATATCCAGAGTTTCAATGAATACGTCATGTTGCAGTACAGCTTGAAAAGTTGCCAATATACATATCAGTCCTGTCTCTAAGTAAAGTACGTCGTAAATGTAAGACAGCGGAGTTATTTTTACAGAAATTTATCCGTCAGGAATACCAGACTTTATCGACATATGAACCACGTGGTACACTTTGGTGTTAAATACTGTATAACAAACAATCCGGTTTAACAACTTCTAGTGTAACAAAATAAATAAACTGGTATACATCTTTCTTCGTTTCACCCCCTTGGCACGATGAGCCACAGGTTCAATGAGGGGGACCTGAAACAAAACAATCAAAACATATTAAGAGTACCTGAAAGAGAAAAATGTATTTAGTAAAAGAAATGAGGACAAGTATACTTTAATTGACTGTCAAAAATCTTTCAGGTCTGTCATTAAGTTAGTGTCCTCGTATTCTAATACAGGCTGCAGCTGATCCACTATTTCTTAACAAATGTCCTGGTACCCCCCACCCAGAAGTCCTATTAGTTTTTAAATGCTACAATTTAAGGGCCACGGAAGAGCTGCAACTTGTTCAGGCCAAAATGTTAAGAAAAAAAATTGCGTAGTACGAGAAATTTGTTCCTCTCTCAGCCATGATCTTGCTTCCGCGGAATGCAGGCGATGAATATCTGAAACAACAAAAAAAAAACATCTTATTAGAATGCTTGGAAAGAATAGTCCAAGTGATGACATTTGAGGACTTTCATAATGAACATTTCTCGATATTTTCAGAATGCCCTCACATTCTAATACAGGCTGCAGCTGATCCACTATTTCTTAACAAATGTCCTGGTACCCCCAACTCAGAAGTCCTATTAGTTTTTAAATGCCACAATTTAAGGGCCACGAAAGAGCTGCAGCTTGTTCAGGCCAAAATGTTAAGAAAAAAAATTGCGTAGTATGAGAAGTTTGTTCCTCTCCCAGCCATGATCTTGCTTCCGCGGAATGCAGGTGATGAATATCTGAAACAACAACCAAAAAAAATCTTATTAGAATGCTTGAAAAGAATAGTCCAAGTGATGACATTTGAGGTCTTTCATAATAAACATTCCTCGATATTTTCAGGATGTCCTCACATTCTAATACAGGCTGCAGCTGATCCACTATTTCTTAACAAATGTCCTGGTACCCCCCACTCAGAAGTCCTATTAGTTTTTAAATGCCACAATTTAAGGGCCACGAAAGAGCTGCAGCTTGTTCAGGCCAAAATGTTAAGAAAAAAAATTGCGTAGTATGAGAAGTTTGTTCCTCTCCCAGCCATGATCTTGCTTCCGCGGAATGCAGGTGATGAATATCTGAAACAACAACCAAAAAAAATCTTATTAGAATGCTTGAAAAGAATAGTCCAAGTGATGACATTTGAGGTCTTTCATAATAAACATTCCTCGATATTTTCAGAATGTCCTCACATTCTAATACAGGCTGCAGCTGATCCACTATTTCTTAACAAATGTCCTGGTACCCCCCACCCAGAAGTCCTATTAGTTTTTAAATGCTAAATTTAAGGGCCACGGAAGAGCTGCAGCTTGTTCAGGCCAAAATGTTAAGAAAAAAAAATTGCGTAGTATGAGAAATTTGTTCCTCTCCCAGCCATGATCTTGCTTCCGCGGAATGCAGGAGATGAATATCTGAAACAACAACCAAAAAAACATCTTATTAGAATGCTTGGAAAGAATAGTCCAAGTGATGACATTTGAGTTCTTTCATAATAAACATTTCTTGATATTTTCAGAAAGCCCTCATTCTGATACAGGCTGCAGCTGATCCATAATTACGTAACAGATGTTCCGGTACCCCCCCCCCCCCCACCCAGCAAACCTACAAATTTTTAAAGGTGATAAATAAGGATTGAAGGAAGAGCTGCAGCCTGTCGAGGCCGAAATCTTTTTTTAATCGAAGAGAATTGCGATATTTGCTCCTTTTCCAATCTTGGTCGTGCCTCCACTGAATACACGTAATGAAGATCTGTAACAATTCAGCAAAATTTATTAAAATGCCTGAAAAGGAAAGGCAGATTAGTAAAATAAAATTGTGGACTATTCTCATCATTTCTCGAGATTTTCAGAATGTCCTCATATTCTACTACAGGCTGCAGCTGATCCTGAATATCCTAACAAGTGGCCTCATTACCCCCTATCCCTACAGAAATGGGTTTATACAAAGCACAAGATAAATTTTAAAAATATGAAGGAAGAGGTGCAGCCTGTCATTCCAAATATATTTTGTAAATAACCATTCAGCATGGTTCAGTGTTAATATTCAAAACCAGTTTATTTGTAAGTAATAAAAAAAAATCTTCATTTTTATGCAAGGCTTTCTAAAGAAGCAAATGCATATTGGCATTGTTGGCTCACGTAGTGTCCTGTAACTTTTGGAGCAATTTCTGATCACGTTCTGACGACGCATTGTTTCCCCCCTCCCGAACGCAAACCTAATATGAACGAAAACAGAAATGACTTCAAAATGTTCACTGCACTCCGCTCGCCGCCTCCGGCTGCCAATGGAAACCGGTCGAGTTCTACAGCCCAGTGTGGTCAGTAGTAATCTGTGGTGGTCAGTGTCTTAGTGCTGTTATGGCTACTTGACGAGATGCTTACTTCTATGAATTTATGTATGTGTGAAAATGAGGAGGGGGCTGCTTCACTCTGGAATCTAACATAAGGGAAGAATTAAGTGCATACACCATTTATGACTGTAGATGCACTTTCCTTTGATGCACAAGAAATAATACACCTCAAAGAGAGACTTTTTTCTTCAAAGCTTATAAATTATTAAATACAATTTAAAAATTCCATCATATAATAAAGGTGATTTTGCATAACTTTGTCTCAGAAAGGCATCTACCTTAAAGTAAGCATAAGTAGATAGGAGTTAGTAATACGCCACTTCATCGCTTGAAGAACAGGCGACAAATTTCAGCTAGTAAACTAATCCCTGGTGTTTGCGAATCAATTCTGTGCGGGAGAGGCCACTTCTTACGCATTAGTCTAGCCTCGAAAATGCAGAGGCTCATAATTATTTAAAAGAATCGCGATAAAACTATTAACAGTGCGGCATCGTTATTAATTTCAATGGAAATTTTACTTAAACAGAGTATTAAAATGATTTATAAGACACAATGACAAATTTCTCATAGTTTATAAATGATACTCAAATTCTGAGCGAACAAAAGTATCATTGCAATAAGGTTGCCTGTAGATCGGCAGTTTGGTTATCGAAGAGTCATGTTTCATTCGACGGTCAATTTGATGCGTCTCTCTGCGACCTCTCCAAATGCTGCTTCCGTCCGCCACTGGCTGAATCAGGGGTGTCAAATTTCCTGCAGCCTGCCGGAGCACTACTCTACCAGTGCAACCCAGCACACTGGCACGGTACTATATCTAAAACAACTGCCTGCCTAACCTCAGAGAAACCTACAAAGAGACCTAACACCGTCTTTTGGGGGGGGGGGGGGATTACACAGAAACATAAACAATAAACACTTCTTAAATATGTAGTGACTCCTCTGAAATACAGGCTGCCAACTTGACGCTTGCATACTACAAAACCCTACGACTCTACATCAGTCCAATCACTGCCTGATACAGTGCGGTTTGTACACATCTAAATGATTCAGCCAGCGACCCTTAGACTGGAAAGCAACGGGGGATAAGAAAACACCACCTACTTTAACTGGAACCGCGACGCCGTGCATTTGGTGTTGATGTTGCATTTACAGATGCCGATGTTGAAGCTTGTAGTTCTGGTTCTTGAAGTTCACAAACAGCACTAATTTTCACAACACTAACAGATTTATGAAGATTATTTACAGCACTTTCTTCACTGATATACACTTACACCACCGAAATAAATTTGTATCCTGTATATTCCAACACACACACTGTCACATCCGTTTTTCCAGTATCTCTCACGCGTGCAGCTATTGCACGTTCACTTACCTATAATTTCACGGGTTCGCTCATTGCCTCTATAAGCTGTTGCTAACAAATCTATGACATACCCCCGTACTGGTTTCAAAGTAGAACCACCACCGACTGTTTGCCCACAACATCCAGTCCTAGCTAATGGGCGTTTTTATGACTAGTGCTAGGATTTCAAGGCTAGCACTAGCTTGCCCTAGGAAAAGATGGGTGTGCAAATAATCGTTTGTGTAGCTTTGCATTAATCACCCTACTAGACGTACACCTGTTCGATCCTCAACTAATCTGTTGATTACCATTCCGCGTCGCCACCCTTTTATTGGTTTCATACAAAGGTAGAACCACAACCGACTGTTTGCCCACAACATCCAGTCCTAACTAATGGGCGTTTTTATGACTAGTGCTAGGATTTCAAGGCTAGCACTAGCTTGCCCTAGGAAAAGATGGGTGTGCAAACAATCGATGGTATAGCTTTGCATGAATCACATAGTACACTGTACTTGTTAAATGCGGCTAGGGGTCATGGTTAGCTTGGGAGTCGTTTGCCCCAATAAATGGCAGTTTAAGAAACGAATCAATGAAGAATACTGAAACTACTTCCTAAGTTACAAAAGTGTTATTTTATTAGACAATAAACGCAGAAATTATATTATTTCTCGTTGGCCCCCTACTTCGTCATCTTACTTTCATTTTAGTGAAGACTCCGTATCGGTTTGAATAGGGAAGGCCCGGGCCTTACTTTTCATCACGTATGGAGACAGTTAAACAGGACAATTACTTTACCGATCAAGAGCTTTTATAGACGTTACCTAGTATATGTTTGTCAGACACAGCCTTTTTCTACAGCATCTACGAGTATTTTCCATGATTTCATTTGCTGCCATTGCTGTTCTTTTGTGAGGAAGCTACAATTCGCAAGTATTCTGAAGCAAATAATCAGCAAATGAATTTCCATAGAATTTAAGCTACTGGGAACGAATTCATTCGACACGTGACACTTTATAAACACTACTGAAATTTAGAATTTCATCATTTTAAATCGAGCTTTAACCTCATTCAACGATTTGGTTCTACCTTTTACAATCTTCATGTACGAAAATGTAAATGGATAAATTGACTTCCCCTAAACTATTAGAATTAAAACAACAGACTTCAAGCGTTTCAAAATCTAATTACAAGCGTCATTACGGTACCTACTACACTTACACTGCTGTCCGCACTTGACCACCACCCACACACTCTCATGTCACAGCACTGACTGACTGCAGGTAGAACACCACCAGCTAAGAACTCGAACGTGCCTCAAGCTCTTATTTCTGTCACGTGATTTGCTATTGGAGAATTTCTGTGCTATCGTTTGTTACAACTTAAAAAACTTTCATATATTTAAGGGTTTCGTCTTTTGATTTTTCACTTCAAATTTTATTGTGCGATTTTATTAGAATTAGGAACTTCTTTTATACATTTTAAGCTATACTATTTACTCTTTTGTGTAAATCCCTATTTTCGTTTGCGTAGGAACTAAATGCGCAATAAGTCCTACAGGGTAAGCAAAAAAGTATTACTCCATGTGGTCCTGGATATTTTTATGTACTTAAATGTTTTACTTACTTATTATATATTTAATTAATTTATTTACACACCGGTGCATTTGTACATCCATTTACCCATCAATATATCTATTTGCTTGCTTATTATTTATTTTTTCGTATAATGCACATAGAGATGGTTTAGCGACACTTTCAACGGATCAGACTGTAGGACAATTTTGAGGCTTATTTACTCGAGATGAGGGAAGACAAGATGGCCACAGAACATGTTAGGACTCTATCGTGGAACTTTGTGGAGACTACTCAATATTAGGAAGTATTTAATAAAATAATCAAGACAGTACACAAATACTACACATAAAAGAATACTGTGTGTATACATCTGTACACATTTCGGCCATCTTCAGAGGGAACATTCTGTACATCTAGGGATGTATTAAAGATCTTACCTTATCGATAATAATTCAACTAGAACTGATATGTAACTACTTGTATAGGTTCATGTGCAAAATGACGTTACCCATATTCTGGAGTGAGAACAGAATATTAAAATGTGTACAGCTATAAGAGTTACTTGGCATATATAATCATCATTTTAAATATTTTAACACAACTAGCAAAAAGAACGATTTTTAATATTTTAGCAAATTCGAGCCACACTGCAATATACCTCACATACTCGTATTTCGTTACTGGAATCGATAACGTGAAGTCCCCAGTACCTCCCTAGATATACACAGTGTTCCCTCTGAAAATGGCTGAAACCTGTAGGAGTAGGCCTATATAAATATAGCCTAATGTTTTCGATGTATTTGTATGTTGGCTATTTTAATAAATAAAAGAGAAATGCAGATCAAAATGTACCCCAAAATCGGGCAATATATTTTAAGAAAGCCGTTCTTTAAGCCGGGATTCGAAGTGTGTACTTTCAAAACTCGCAACATTTTGTGATAATTTTATTACGCACTGCGACCATGTTATTATTATTATATCATATTAATGAGATCTGAATTTAACTGATTATCATTATCATTTAACTTGTCTTTGGTGGAGTGACTGCCATTGAAATACGGCCACGGGCATTCAGTCTGTGATTACGTCATTGTAACTTCACATAACGGAATCCGTTTTGAGACGCCCAAAATTCGTTGCGTTTATAAAAATCTAAGGCTTAGATTAAATTTGACCATCTATACGATATCACTGTTTTTGTCGTAAACTAGTCGTTAACCGAATGGGCTTGCGTGCACTTGCTTAGCAAAGAGAGGGACACATAGGCTTCCAGCCGCTGCGGATTATGCCTGTCTGTGTAAGGTCAGAGTCCTTGCGTTTTAGTACCGCGTTTATACAGGGCATACACAAAAGAATGGTGCGATGTGGTGGTTATTTGTGTTAACCGCACCATTCTTTTGTGTATGCCCTGTATTTGTTGCTACGACAGTGTCCGTCTGCATTAATTTCAATTCTCTGTCCCGGACTATGACGTCAGACTAATTGCCGTTTATAGTTGTCTGTTGTAATTTGTTATGTCGAAAGAATTGGCTTCTCTAATACGCATTTAAGTCTGTCATGTACTCATACGACGTATTCTTTTCAGGTTATATTATTATTACTATTTATTAGTCTGTTTAACGACACTGAATTTCCCAGGGACGTCTGTAACATTTAAAAGTTTCCGGCTATGAACGCTTCTTGAGCATTTCACCGGTCAAAAACTAAAAGATAAAGTGCCCCTACATTTGATCGGTATTGCAGCCTCGACCTAAGCCGATAGAAAGTTTTCTCCATACAGACAATTTGTAGACTGCCCAGCTGTCTTTCAAAATATTTTCAAGTTGACGACATGCATATTCAATGAGATTTTACATCGCTGTGTCCCTCAAGATCTTTAGTGGAGAGTAGTTGATCAATGGATTTTGCTGTATGTGGAAATCACGGGTGGAGACGTGAATTGTTAATTTTCAGACGCGTTCGTACATCAGTTAATGAAAGCAATTATTATCGCTCGTCATGTCTGTCCGTCTGTCACGTTACTAGTGAACGACGCTCGACTGCACTAACCACCTCAACTTCAGCACAATACATACACGAGTGATGTAAGAGATGACGTAACATCAGGAAGAACAGCTGAACACTTTGCTGTTGCAGTGGAATACCAGCTATAGTGTACAAAATGAACGTTTCTGTGGGCTGTTTCAAATTCCAAAGTGCAATAAAATGAAGGAGCCGGGACAGCGTAGTCAGTACTGTGACTAGGCTACGCGCTGGACGATCCGGGGCTCGAATACCGGTATGGGTTACAGATTTTTCTCTTCTCCAAAACGTCCAGACCGTCTCTGGGATCCAAGCTCCTATTCCAGTGGGTACCGGGGGTCTTTCCCTGGGATGAAGCTGCCAGGTCATGAAGTTGACCACTCACATCCATGTAGTGCCAAGGTTAAAAACAAGTAAGCTATAATTCTACTCACTACACGGCTTCATGGCGTGAACAGGGAAAACTTTACCTTCTAATAGCAAAACAGACGTATCTTACGTGATGCTCAAAGAACACTAGGGACTATCATTTAGTAACTTTAATATCAATAAAAACGATACCTGTAATACGCAAGTCTCCTGATATACAAGGGTTCCATCAGGACGTATGTTAAATACAGGGATAAACAGAGGAATTTTAGTGGACCAATACTCTATGTAGTTTTTTGTACTCAGTAATTTATGAATGCTCACTTTATGTTCTCACCGCGAAAAGTAAAAAAAATCTCCCTGTCCAAGCCATGAAGGCGTATAAGGGGAATACAGGTATACTCCACTCATTATTAACCTCGGCATTAAATGAAGGTGAATGGTTAACTTCACGCCCTGACCGACTTACCAGGTACCCACTGAATAGTCGACTGAGTGGAACCCAGAGGCAGGCTGAACGTCTCGGACAAGAGTGAAATCTCTCGTCCCTACCGAGATTCGTATCCCGGTAGAGGCATAGACATGATATCCGAAACATTCAAGAGATAATGAAACTGGTATTATTACATGCTTAAAGTGTTACTTCGATAGTATAAAAGTACACATTTTTTAGCACGTACACACGGGAAATTAATCAGGATTTTGTATGAAATTAGTGCTTCAAGGAATAATATTTAAAATGCTTTTTGCTTTCCTCTACTCATTTGCGGCCTTATTGCCCTGTTTCTCTATGATTAACAATTTTGTATCGAATGTAACAAATGAAAAAAGCTCTCCCGTTACATGCCACGAAGGCACACAGGGGAGGCAGAGGTACAGCTGTGCCCATTCTCGACCTCGGTGCTAGAAGGAGGTGGGTGGTTATCGCCATGCCCCGGCCGCTTTACCCCCGGCAAATTAGACCCGGTACCCATTGTACAGGAGGCTGAAGGGGTCTCAGGGCCGGTCTGGACAGGTCCGAAAAATCTCGCCCAACGGGGGTTCGAATTCCGGACCTGCCAGCCCGCAGCTAGTTCTTATACCAACTACGCCATACCAGCCCCAATATGACAAGTAAACAACAGCAAATTTTTTGGTCCTGTTTCTGTCTTATAGCAAAACAGTTTCGTACTGTGACGACAGTATTCTGTATTTTGACACCATGCAGATTCGTAGGTTGACACCGACGTTTTGGAGCCTCCAGTGTCACGGCTGACGGGCTTGTGTTCGGGTAGACCCTGAAACGTTTAGGGGAAGTGGCTCGTTACAAACGAGGTAACACGTTCCTCCGAAACGTCAGTGTCAACCTATGATGCATCAAGGTGTCATAGGTGCACACCCAGAATTTTTCATTCGGGGGGTGGGCGGGGGAGCTGACCCTGAGGCTACATATAATTTATGTTCGATTTTAAAAATTGTTATAAAAATGTCATAAGTAACATACCACTGTTTGCAGCTGCATTTATATACATCCAAATATAACTATGCGTTCCGTGACTCAACCACAGTGCCCAATATTCTTGTTTGTTTTTTTAATTTATTCATTTGTTTTTCAAAATTCTGATGTACCAGTCATCAGCCGATTTCGGCTGAAGGGTAAATCACGTACAACTTTTGATATCATGTCTACAAAATCTGTGTTTTTTAAATTTTGGCTTTGGGAGGTTGGGGCTGCAGCCTCCCCCCCCCCCCCCCCCCCCCTTGGGTGCGCCCCTGAGGTGTCAAAACTCAGAAGACGATCAACGTACCAATATGGGCCGTGAAAGCCGGAAAACCTGTATTATTTTCCTATTAGCCTCAGTGGCGAATCCTGATACGGGGGTCAAGTCATGCGGAACGGTAGGACAGGAAAACTTCCATTCAGCCCTCCTCTCTCGAAGAAATTAAGAATCAATCATCCAGCATTGTCCAAGGAAGCAATAGTAACGATTACTACTAGTACTAATAATAAAATAATAATAATCCATTTCAAAATAATTCAGAAAATACCCAAGCAACATACCGGGAACGCACGAAATCAATGAACTGCAGAGAAAAGCCATATTGGGCACTGCACACGTACTTCGGAAAGCACTAAGTATAAAACATTCATCACGGGAAGTAATATTACATGTGCCATCAATTGTAACTATAGAAAAGCTGCAACAATATATACCCTACAGACATGGTTTGTTTCAGGTATACTTATAATCGTAAATACCCTGCATAAAGGTGATATCAGATAATAATAATAATAAGCAAATATGAAACTGTGAGATCAACCACAACTCTTTCATTATCCAGAAAAGGGAGAAATTTAAGTCTTACCTGATGTATTTTGGTAATTTAAAATGAAATTTCGCTCTCTCATTGCCGTTGTGTATACTCTTTAGGTTAGGTAAAGGGGACAGGGGCGTCTGTCCTTTATTATCTTTAGTTTTTCCAATGCACTGCTTGAGAATAGCATCTCTAATAAGCCCTGAATCACTCTTTTGTCAACTTTGCACACATCCATTCTTCTGAGAGACGGTTATTAAGGAGTAAAATAATTTAAAATTAGTTTTCTATATCATACTACTGCAATTTTATGAAACTTTACAACATAAAAAAATGCATATAGTCTGTACTTCAGCGATCACTTGGAAGAGAAGCAAGACTGTACACTATTTTCATGGCAAAAACCCTTCCATCAAGTACCAACCTGAAAACGACTGGCAACAGACATAAATGAATTCCACAAAAATGTAGAATTGCAGTACATAAAGGAACTGTCTCCCGAGTCAGGCGGCACTTGGACCACAAGACGGACGTCCTGCTGTGAGAACTGCCATATTCTTAGAATTGTTAGTACCAACATTTAATGCTGAACAATATTCCCATTTCCCTTTACTTTTTTGAAGTAATATCATTATGTATTCATGGAGACTGATGTTCAAATATTATGAAAACTTTTATAGTTTCATTCTTTCATTGACAATCAATCGACAAGACAACACAACCAAAAATATATTCTTAACAATAAGAAAACATTGGTTTGAGGTTTCCAGTGCATGACTGTAAGAGAAACCAGGTATTCTGGGTTGTTGCGCCATGTGGTTGGGTAATTTCTTCCTGTTGATTCCATGGAACATATGCCTTTATCTCATGGTCTTCAGTCAATTCATGGACTCATAACGCTGGAGATGAAGACGCACATTCCTTTGAAATGTTGAGAAGTAATTACCCTACCACATGGTGCAACAACCCAGAAAAACAAGTTTGCAACTAATAAAATCTTCCAGTGCTGTAGAATTTCCAGTGGGTAGTGCAGCAACTGTTCAGCCATACTAAACGTGTTGAACGTCCATATTTTCACTACCGTAATCTTTCTCTTACTCGCTTGTTGCACAAGCAGAGACACAAGGCTGTCTTATCGCAGCATTACTTAAGTAGGAGAGGGACGGAGCCGAGTTAACTGGACACGCTGAAAAGAAACTTTGCCTTGTCTTTCTCTATATCTCTCTTTCAAACACATACCGGGGGGGGGGGGGGGGAAGACAAGTTTACTCACTTTTCTTTCGTAGAGAAAGGAAGCCATCCCTTCCATTTCAGTGGTATGGAGTTGTAATACAAACCATACTAGAGAAACTGCTACCAATTAGCCTATGTCTACTATTTCTACAAAAGCAGGTGCTCTATGAGCAGAGTTACAAGGATTTCTCATGTCATGCTTTAAGGGTCAATTTCAAACCACATATGTGTAATTTTTGGACCACGCATATTGAGAACATGTCTAAATTAATGAATGAGATAAATTCAAATCTGTGCAAATCAAAACCACACAAACCAAGAACAGAGTTTATTTAATTAAAATGTAACAACATGCTGCTATACTTGTTATTTCATTAAAATTTAAACTTTCTATCTTTTGCAACAATTAAACAAAAGGGAATGAGGAGGCCACAGTATTCTGAAAAAGGTGAAACGTGTGAACAGTTTCCTAACTCGACACTGAAGCAACTACCTGAGATTTTTGTGCAAGTTTCCTAAAACTTACTACTCCAACCAATCTTCAGATAATAACCAAAGAACTC
The DNA here is from genome assembly GCA_021186555.1 of Reticulitermes speratus. Classification (NCBI taxonomy): domain Eukaryota; kingdom Metazoa; phylum Arthropoda; class Insecta; order Blattodea; family Rhinotermitidae; genus Reticulitermes; species Reticulitermes speratus. The sequence goes on from JAJKFL010000004.1 coordinate 25,714,089, forward strand.
ATCACATCACAGACAAATTCACAGATATGTGTGTGTGAATTCTCAAGGTGTTTATAGCATTATAGTACTTACTTTGGAGAAACTAAACTCATAAATCACTACTAAATTTGTGTATTATTGAGCATCACATCTTTTTTTTTTTTAATTTCCTTGCATCAACATCTTAATTTTTCTTATCTATTTGCAACAAAGAACAATTTGTTTTCACAAACTTACCCATACAGTTATATTAATTAAACAGTTCATAACATTAATTCAATAACGAAATCAACCAGAATTATCAGGTACATTTCATCACACTTCATCACCATATCTTGCAACATCACTGGTACAAAAAATTTTAAATGGCCTAATATTACATTCAGTCACAAGGAAAATATATGAAGATAATGCTGTTCCCACTTCATTTATCCAAGGCAGTGATGATCTACACAACTTATATTTCTTTTGTTACAAAACCTATTACATTACAAACTGTGCATCTAAGGGTAAACAAATAAGCAAGTTAGAACTTGCAATAAAAGACCAATATACTTCCATCAAACACAACATGTACTATTCAAATAATCAGCTACATGTTTCAGCTTGTAACAAAGCCATCATCAGGCTGCACATGTGAATGAAAAAGATAAAATTAACAGGTGTAATATATGCAAGTTAAAATCTCAACTTGTTACATCAATTAGAACTGTCTAATATGAATTTAAATTCTCTTATAATTTGATGGCTGCTGTAGCTGCCTGTGTAAGATAAAATATCTTAAAATATTTGTAGATGTGGGATGATGTATGAAAGCTAGTTGGGTCAGGCCAAAATAAGTTGTAATAAAGTGAATGATCAAGCTGATATAGCTGTAAGGTCGGATAATTATGACTAAGATTTTCTGACCTTACGTCTATATCAGCTTGACCAGTTACATTCATACAACTTATCTGTGTCTTGACCCAACTAAGCTTCCTTACAACACCCCACGTCTACAAACATTTTAAGATATTTTATCTTATACAGGCAGCTACATCAGCCATCAACTTAGATAAAAAATTAAAATTAATATTAGACAATTTTAATTGATGTAACACATTGAGATCTTAACTTGCATATATATTACTGTTGTTAATTTTAACTTTTTGATTCACATATGCAGCCTGATGATGGTTTTGTTACTAGCTGAAACATGTAGCTGATTATTTGAATAATATGAGTATATAGCTGTATTTGACAAAAGTGTATTTGTCTTTTATTGTCATTATATACAAAATGGGATAAATCACCTCAAAATTAAAAACCTTGCAATAATGCTGTAATACAGGAGTGAGCAGACGTCAGGACTCTATAAGAAACTGAGAGCTGACAGAATCACGTCATATGCAAATTATCTCCACTCTTCTGGTATTCAATATTGCTCTGAACTGCCTTGCTCATTGGGAAGTCCTCAATGTTACAGTAACAGAATACAATCAACTGTAACACCTGACTGAAGAAACTACACGGTGTTAATAACGTGAAATTTACAGAAGTCCCTGTTAACATAAAACAATTATGATAAATAGGCTGAGACCATCTAAGTTTGCAGCTTTCAGTTGCCACTTTCTGTATGTTGTAATGAGATCTAGAGGTGATGGTATAGACATCCTGTCAGACCAAATGTGCACACAAACTACACTGTGTCTATTAGTCTATTACATACAATAAGTAATAACCGACACTACTAATACATCCCTATCCATACACATTTTTTTACGACTGCCTACGCCACTACAGCTGCGACTACAATTCTGTTCTCTAGCATGGGTAAATTTTATGTGGAATACGACGTTGTGGTATAGTTTCCCACTTTAAGAAATGTATATTGCTGGCACCATGGAAAAAGCCATCAACTGATAATTTAGAAAAACTATATACAGTACCTCATTGAACTCTTATTTTTAACATAATGAATTTTTAATTACTAAAATGTATGAGTTTCTGCATACCAACTGACACATTAGCAAAACATAAAATTCTGTGTCTCACAACTTTCTTTTATGTAGTTAGTGACTTTTCCTTGAGCTCAATGATATACTTTGTGTTTTTTTATCACAAATAACACATTTTGTGTACAATTACTTGAGCACAACTCTACAATCTGTGCAAAACAGAATACAGCAGACTCTGAAATATCCATGATAGTGGTGGGCAAAATAGGCCCAGATAACTCGGAACAGTGGACGATCAAAACTACACAGCGACCCCTGGTCTGATATGGGGGTTGGGGGAGTGATCACAGCATGTTGGGAAAAACTGCACTGCATGAAGTTCTTATGGGAACAACAGGGTTATGTGAATGTGGATGTTTATGGAATCCCCTGTCCCATAAGCTTACAATTACAATTTTAAAAATTAAAAATTTACACAGTGCTAGGGTAGCAGATGCTGCCAGTTTCCACAGCATTTGAATGAGTTAACAGCCCAAATTTATCTGTGTGTATTTAAATTTTTCAGCATTCAGCAATTTTTTATATATATTTAGTTATTTTCAACCGCATATAATCAAAACCACCCTAGGCAAAACTGTTGGCCAGCGGCTTACTGTATGTAATTGTCGTCGGAGTTGTAAAATCTACTTACTTTCTTATAGTGGCTTTTTGAGACTGAAACATTAACTGGTCAGAAAGTGGCATATTTATTGTCCATAATAATTAAGTAATCTTTCGGTTGACATCAAGAGCCAATGAATGGCTGGCTGCATTGTCAGAATTGTTGTTTCAACTTACACTGTCTGGCCTCACTGGTCATATCTTATACCTGGTGACTGCATAATCAAGTTCAAACCACTGTTCACTGTTCTAAGTGTTGACGTTCTCACAACCATCTGGTTGCTGCAAGATGGCATCTGACCACAGAAATTGTTTCTGTATCAAAACCCAAGCATCTGTTTCTGTCACTTTCTGGAAATACCTTTTGCGAGCATCTGCTCACAACTTTATCATATCTCATGCCTTTGTTTGTCCTACAGGTTGCCAGGATGGCAGAGTCAGTACATTGACCATCCTACAGGCTGCACACCTATGGAATGATGGTTCAATTCCCAGAAGAACAAGAGAATTTTCTCTCCTCAAAATCATCCATACTAGCTCTAGGGCTCATACACTCTCCTCTTCGCCAAGTACCTGGCTCTTACCCAGGGATACAGTTGCCACAGCATGAAGCTGACCACTCATTTTCCATCTAGTGCTAAGGTTAAGAATGAGTGGAGCTATGCCTCTGACCCCACTATGTGTCTTCATGGTGTGCACAGGGACAATTTGACCTTTATAGGTTACTAATAGTGTAAAGTGCCTTCCAGAGAATATAAAGGTCATTACCCTCATCCATGTGATTCTGGAAAAGATCTGACAGAGGTTACAAAAGTCAGAACCTCTCAAGCATGGTAAAATATCAAATGTTTCAATGAAATACTGGTTATGCATAACACTCTGTAAGCAGTCAGTATGAACTGGTTCAAAAAGTAATCAAGAGGTCCTACATATAATCAATGAGATCAGATCATTCACATGCTATAACAGACAGCCTACTGTACTATATCAGGAATGACTCATAGCTGTAATTCGGTCAGAACAACAAAAGTTGCAAAATATAAATTATACTATAAACTCAGTGTATCAATAAAAATTCCACACTTGTTCAGTAAAATGCTAGAACCTACAAACTGAAAAATTCCTTCACCACAGTATTAGCTATTACTCTGACAGACTTCCTGAGGTATTTTGTAAAGAAGTTGCTTTGTAGATCACCAGATGATAAAAAATGTTGCATTCGGAATTTATTAGGATGATCAAATAATGGATGACAAGACAGGCTGGTCATGTGTCATGCAATGTAATGAGAAATGCATACAAAATTTCATTTAGACACCTAAGGAGAAGACACCCTTGGGAGCCCGAGGAACAGGTAGGAGAGATGTATTAAAATGGATCTTAAAAAATAAGTATAAGGTTTGGCCTTGATTCAACTGAATCAAGATAAAGTTCAGTGGCCGGCTCTTGTGAACAAAGTAATGACACTTTGGGCCCTATAAAGACAGGGAATTTGACTAGTTGAGTGACCATCAGCTTCTCATGAATGGTCCATGGATCTAGTCAGTCAGGTACACACAAACACTGCTGTACAGAAATGGAACTGAAATACATACTGTTACCAACAGAAGCAATGTAAATATCTTGAACAACCCTCTGAAGTGACTAACCATTAAAAACTGACAAAAATTGACTCAATACAGCACACTTAATACTTATTTAATTTGGGGAAAATCCCACATGTTGAAATCCAGTTTAATAATAACTCAATTCAATTTGTGTTTATTAACATGCTGGTTCAACAGCACAAGTGCCAATTATAAAGCCAGCACAATGATGATTATGATGATGTGATGATGGTGATGACAATGATGATAAGTGATCTTGCTCAAACTGCAACAGTACTCTTTCACTGTTCCCAGTTCTATCTTTCCTTGTCTTTCTTCACCTTATGTGGGCACTCATACTTGCACAGGACTGAAAACATATCTCCTCCAAGCCTTGTAGCTAGCCACCGATTTTTGATCACAGCTACTTTCAGACACTCACACGTGAATTTAGCTTCCAAATTTGTGTGAAGAGCACGGCCCATTCCTTCCAGAACAATCAGATCCACACCCTGGGATGACATCGCATTTGCCAAATCCAGATTCAAACGACTGAAATTACAAAAGTTTATTTAGCAAATATAATCAATTCCCCAGCTTACTGCTGACTCAAGAAATACAATGTGAAGGGGAAATAACTAAAAACTATAGAAACATGTTACATCAACAAAGCAACATCAAAGAAAATTTCACCTTTGACCCACCATTTTTTAATCCTTTCCAGTCACATTTTCAAGAATTTGTGCAGACATAAAATGACTCAATAAACAAAGACTTATGTTCTTAATTAATTCATCAAAAATTAATAAGAAATTATAGTGCGTTTCTTTTACTGCTGTTCTGAGCCAAAGGATGCCCTGGCAGGTGCAAGTTTTTTAATGAAATAAAGCTGCCATGTTCAGTGCCACAACAGGAAAACTATACCCTGCTGTCCTTCAGGAGACAAAGAGCATCCTGAAATTACAAGAGCATGGTACCATCCACAACAGTTGGTTCAGCAGAAATTTCAGGTTGGGTTAGTGACTTCTTACAACAATGCTTCCTTACTCCCATTCCTACTAGGATGTTCACAAATTCACTCACAACTTCTGAAAAATCTTCACTAAAACATATTACTGTTTTCTGATCCACACTGTGCTCTGAAGCAATAGACACAGGCTACAAATAAGTTTCCAAACACATCTACATCTTTTAATATTGTCAGTTATACATATTAGAGTGTGGCAAATGCTTATCAAAGCATCTTCACATACTTTACACATTGCACAGTAGTACAGCATTGACAACCACAAAACACAGAGACGGTAACGTGTAACAGTGTCAACATCTAACCACAGGCGTATAGTTCACATATCAATCTGGCACAACATGTGACTGAAAGGAATTAAATAATGATTTTGATGTTAGGCATCCTGTTGTACTACCAAACAGCACTTTACACCACCAACATGACTTTATTAATATTGACATTAACTTCTCATACTATTCTATGGCAACACGTTTCGACCATATTACTGTCATCCTCAGGCCAACCATTTTTATACTAATGGTCGGCCTAAGGATGACCATAATATGGTTGAAACATGTTACCATAGAATAATATGACAAATTAATATCAACACTCATAAAGTTATGCTGACAGATTAAATAATTTTGTACATAACTGACCTAATACCATCAATATTTGCAAAGCAGTACAACAGAGGAACACAATTTTTATACTTCTTGTCTCATATATTTTGTATGAGAAGATTTCTACAAAGTATTGTACATTTGTCCTGAAGCTTTCACAGTGACATAATTCAATAAAATCTTCTTGGGCAGACAGCTGCTACTGATCAGTAGCATCCTGAAGATGGGGACTGTCAGTCCCTAAAACACTGGAAAATTTTTACACCTTGATGTAGCTGTCTGCCCGAGAAGATTTTATTGTATTGTACATTTGCTCTTGTGAGCACCTGTCACATTTGGGTCCAACCACACTAACACATAGTACTGAACAATGTCAGTTCTTTGTTGATAATTTAGAGTTATGCATATTTTCAGCAAGACAATACACAAGAACACACTATAAAAATGCAATGTTGAATCAACAGACAGTTTTCAATGACCAAATTTTCAGAGAAAACATAACACAGCCACATATACTGCATATAAAATTGAAGTAGTGTTCTAAAACAGATGTTCAATAAGTGACATCTGACAGCATGTTATAATCACATTCATTATTTCGCAATATATGACGTCAAACAGATCAAAGAATTATGGATGAACTCTCTAATTCTTATAACCATGTGAGTGACTGGGAAATAAGTCCCATCAACATATTATCAGTTTCATTCCTGCAGTAAGGAAACCAAAGAATCATGTTTGAATCCACTGGTGCAACACTGCTTCCTTTACCTGCCACAGTGTTCTGCAATAGCGGTATACATTCACTGACATCAGATAGTCCAGGAAATAAAGTATAAAGCCCCATCCGTACACAAATGCCAACAACATCCCCACAGACTACTGGAAATGTCTTATCCATCCACCACTCAGATTGAAACTAGTATCTACCACTTTGTACTTCTATAAATCACTGAATAAGCACTTCTGATATAATGATTAAGTAAAACTTATGGTGAGCTGTGGGCACACACAGAGAGCCCTTACTTCTTCTATGTGAGAATCAAACACATGGTGACCACAGGATCAACTGTTTCAAATGGTCTTCCAGTTATTCAGAAATAAGCAGGGTCTGACCATTATTCATTGCTGTTTTGAATGTCTATGTCAAAGCACATAGTAAGTATCCTTGGACAGTACCTATTTAACAGCATACTCGTACATTCATTCACTTAACCTTTATCCTACTGGGGTAGGTACTTAAATTTTAGAACATGGTTTATGAAAAACATATTATTTGAACAGAAAAAGATAAAATTATGAAATAAATGACATTTTGTGGAAAATAAAACACAGATTATGCAGCATGTCTTAAAAATGCAATACATTTCCTTGTTGCCTAAATATATAAAATGAATTCTAGGGTGTTTCCTACTTGCATTCATGTATGCGCAAGTCTTTAAAATGTTAAAATAACTGTAGTATATCTAGCATACCTGAGATCAAGACAAGGTCCTGCTTGCGCTGTTTCCATTGGCATCAACCTCCCTGTATTCAGAGCTTCATGTATCACTTGACAAACTGCAGCAGCTTGCTTCAATATCATGACCAGTTCAGGATGGGTCACATCATTCAAGGCAGGTGCAGAGTTCGCACATAGAATCACCTATGACACAGCGTACTGTCATGTCTTACAGTACTTCTGATTGTTACAATTACTGTTACTAAGCGGTAACCATAACCCCAAGAAGAATTAGCAGCTTGCAAGATACCGCTGTCACAAAGTCAAACCTCAATCTTACTCATTTACTGTCGAGTATTAGTGTCCATCCTTACCCCTCCGTGATCTTGCTTTTGAAATTTCCTTAAATATGAGAATCAAGAGAAATCAAGTACAAACTGACTGAACACATACACACTTACATTTTACAATTAAGATGTTTGTAAGTATTTGTGGATGGCTCTGCTATGATCAGGTGGTATATATAATGTTGTGTATCCCACATGTTAGGCACAACAGTTTCTAAATGCTCCTACAGACTGCATACAAGTGCAGGAGAATGGTCAGACATGAAGTTCATCATGTTTATGACAGGTGAAAACACACACCCACTACATTTTAACACATCAGGTAGTGGCTATGGAAGACATATATGGGTGTAGTCAAATAATTTACAGATTATATCTTTGTTCCCTTCGAAGTACCTCCTTAGCAATCTGATGCACTGAACCCAACAACTATGTCATTGCTGGAAACATATGCAGAGGTCATGTGTTGTAAACTTGGCAAGAACAGCATAAGACCACTCCTGAATCAAAACGTCAATGTCCACTTTAGTTTCATCTCCTGTGTAACCTTTGAAAGGAACTGTGGACCTCTGATGTTTTTCCTGACACGTACTGATAGGATTCTGCTTTTGCTAATCAGTCGGAATGAATTCTGCAGCAACCCATTACATCAAATCTTGTGTCAAAGTGCTTTGACATGGCATTAACACCTAATCAGGCAAGTTGCAGATTGTGACACATCTGTTTTAACAAACACATTCTTCAAATCACATCACACTCTCATCAGCTTTGCTCATGGACAGATATCCAGAATGTGCAAGCACTGCTATCTGAAGTCATTCCACTTACAAACTTGAAAAAGCAATCAAATGGACAAGTTCTGCTCACTGTTTCTTCTCTGAAAGCAGGTTTTAAAATTCCCTATATTGCTGTAGCAGTTTTGCATATTCTGAGAACTTGATGGACATGCACTGTTCTATGAAATGTACAATTTTCTGATGGAATGCAAACTGCAAACTGCAAAGTGCACAAGATATATCCTCGCATCACAAAGTGTTATAGCTGAGTGTCAAACGACTCACCCGACTCTACTCTACCTCAACCTAGCAGACATGTCCTGTCCTAACTGCAGTAGCATCATCCTGCAGCCAGTCCAACTCATTTACATCATGGGCTTCTAAAGTTGCAAATGCACTGTATTGTAGATGCTCATAGCATTATGGGCTCAGAAGCATAAAGGTTAAAAATAATGCAATTAATATCTTTCACAAATTTTTTTGTTTGTGTCTGGTACAGTAGCGAACTCTCAATACTACACAGTAACAGGGAAGAGGCAGGACAGAGGAAATGCGAAACAATATATTATCAAAAATCTGAACATATCCATTAGAGATTTAACACACAGATAGCAAAAGAAACTGATAATCCAAAAATCTGAAAATACCTACTGGTGAAGTGGCACACAGGTAATGAAAAACAACATATGATCCAAAAATCTGAAAATATCCAATAGGAAAATAGCATAGAGTAATGCAAAACAACAGATAATCCAAAAATCTGAAAGTATCCACTATCTATGCCACTGAAGTGTTTATAACATTGTGTGATTAATCTTGAAGGGACTTGAAAATAAATCTGTTTACTTAAGTACAGTATGAAAACTAATGAACTATACATGAAGTTGAAACCTGTAAAGAACTGTTGTCTGCAGAGTGAGAAATGCAAGAACATGACAGAAGATAAAGCTAAAACAAGGCAAGAAGCAGCACAATCTGCCACATATCACTGTAAATCTTCACTGATATATATTACTGTGACAGAGTTTATGCTTCTGGCAGCAACATACTCCAAATAATAAATGTACATCTTGTGAGACACTGCATATCCTGTCATGTGTACCATTAAAACAATGTATTAAGTAGGACAATATCTGACACACAATTCTTGGTGTTTCGTTTTTTTTTTTTTTAAATACAAAGACACTAAGAGTCATCAGCTCAGCTAGCAGACAAATGTAAGACATTTTCCTGCTGAAAATGTGTCAGCTAAACAGAGTTCTGACACAGCACAGTACTGGTAATTTTTTTCATAGTGCTTGCCAAAATAGTTCACCAGAAATATGAGCACCTCTTAAATGTAAAGTTAAATCAATACAATTCACAAAGAAACTGGGCCAAAGGGAAGGTTATCATCACATAAAATTGCCTTTCTTCATTAGTCCAACAACCTCACATTCTGACAACAGATCAGTAATTCTTAGACTGCAGTGGTCATGTGAAATGTACAAAATGTATTTTTGAAGTACAAAAACACACAAACAAACAAACACAAACAAACAAACACAAACACACACCACTGTGCTTGAAATATATTAAACTAAATTTTGTACACTCCTCATAAGTGGGATAAAAATAAAACAAAAATAATATCAGATTCTGGAATATTCGGTATAGACTTTTGCAACCTTGAAACAATTGTTTACAATGACATTCCTCACAAAGCAAACTATTTGTCATAATTTTATAAAAGTAATTGTCACTCTGATGCAAAGCATTTCTGAACACAAAATTCTGAGACAAAAGAGTAAAAATTATATAAGTAGATGTTACAATTTACCTTTGTTCCTCTCTGCAGCAGTTCCCTGGCAAAGGGAAGAACTCCAAGAACAATGTCAATACCACTGTTGTCCACAAAGATGGCAGCACACTTGTGGGGTGGACCCGTGAGACGATCCAGCCACACATCTAAACCATCTACCAACCATGGTCGAGCTGTGGGCAAAATGTATAACTTCTATGTAAATTTTACACAAATATTACAGTTGAATATCTTTCACACAAAAGAAATAAATACCTTGTATCTTGCTACGTGCTTCATGGAAACCAAAGTCTGTATTCTCCATAAGATTGACAACTTCACGAGCCCCCCAGTCAAACATATTTCCCGCCAACAGAGATGTCACCAATGATTCTTGTCGAGGAAACCAGTCCAAATTATCCAGGTACTGCAGCCTTTTTCCTAACAAACTAAGGGCTTTATCATTTTCCATCTGTTTTTGCTATAAAATACAAGGAAACTATATTACTTAAAAATTATGCATGATGCATTAGAAGCTCTATCTTACATTATGAAATTATGCTATTCTATTTAACTTTACTTTGGCAACTTAGTGTATCATACTGAATTTAACCACTGCCACACAATATTAGACATATCCTATCAGCTCATTAGCTCCTGCTGACAACACAGCCAATTAAATTATACACCAACAGCCAAGTTCAGTAACTGCCATCTGGTAACAGACCAATTATTATTGATCTACTGTAGGTAACAGACCAATTATTATTGATCTACTGTATACTGTTCCTTGTTGAATAAAGGTTCTTATTGAAAATAATTTTAAGTACTTAAATGTGATCAGACACTCTCAAAACGAAAGGAAACATGCTAACAAGCGCAACCTTAAATTATGTACATGTTTGGACATCTACACACATGAACTACATAAAAAGATGACCATACATGTATAACTCATTAGTTTGAACAGCAGAGTTTTAATAACACTATCGGCATGGTTAACAAAATGAAAGTTACTTACCAAAAGATAAGGATCAGGAAAGTCAAATTCCTTCAAACAATGTTCAATTGTATCCAGCAAGCTTCTCACAGATAAATTACCATAGGCACTACAAAATAAACAGCAAAACAGTAAAATTTAACAAATCACAAAGAACAAGCTAACTAACAATACAACGGTGAAACAATCAAAAACATGAATTTGTGTGCGAAAATAGTAATACATGTGTGACATATGTAAACAAGCCACGCAGCTATGAAGCTGTCATATTGTAAGTTAAATTTTCATATCACAATAATGACTTACAATGGCTGATGTTTGAGATAATACAGCCTTGATATATACTTCTCCTTGAACTTGCAGGCTCTCTCTTTGGCAGTCTCACTGTGAGGCTGGCTGCAGATAGCTTGGGAAACAAATTTGTCCACAGATTCTTCAAAACACTGAAGCCAATATTCCCTGCAACAATAATAAGTATTTTTAGTACATTATTTTGAATACTGAACTATAACAGGTTCACAGGAGCAGTACAGTATTAATAAGAATGCAGTAAGTAATACATGATTATAGCAGTTATACTGGATACCATACTCTCAAATAAAATTTTACAATAAAAATAGTTTGGTAGACAAGTACTTGTACTTTTCAGGGATAGTAATGCCTTATTTCAGGTCAAAAAAGACAGACCATCGATCACAACTACAGTTAACTGACAAAGTTTATTTCCAAATTACATGGTACATATGTTGGCTTGAAAAAGCCATCAGGCACCCATTTATAAAAATATTTAAGAGAAAAAAATGCTTACGTTACCAAGTTGCTAGATGAAAGTAACTGAGGTATCAATTGTACAGTATATTAGATATTAAAATTTATATTCTCTATCTAATACACTGTACAATTGATATCTCAATTACTTTCATCTAACAACTTGGTAATGCAAGCATTTTTTTCTCTTAAATATTTTTATAAATGGGTGCCTGATGATGGCTTTCAGAAGGCGAACATGCTGCACGTAATTTGGCAATAAACTTTGTCAAATAACTATAGGTGTGACTGACGGTCTCTCCTGTGCTTACTTGGTATTATGTACCACAAACGAATGTACCTACCTAAATTAATTCCTTATTTTTTCTTCCCTACTTCTTACACCATTGCTTTATTTTATTCTATTTGCTCAACCTTATGAATTTACTTTATATTACTTTTACACATTTTATTTCTGTTCCTGTTCATTCTCTTTTATCTACTTTCCATCCTTCAACATAAAGTATAAGCATTTTTAGACTACCTGAGTGACTATTAGTTTCTCAAGTGACACTCTGCTTAATTCTTACATACATATATTTTTATAACAAAACTGAAAGGGATGGGTTTTCAGTTTTGAAAATGGAATATGCCAGTTGCTTAACTGTTATTTCTTCTGCTGTTGTTCACACTTTTATTTATTTACAGTCTATTCAACAATACCATCAGTAACACAGACCCTACAGGAAGAAAGGTACGATCAGCGAGGGGGCCCACAAATTTTACAAAAAAGTAATAACCACCTCAAAATTCTAGGCACCGAAGGATGACATGGATCAAGCTTCATACTGAGGACCCACAAATATTAGTTGTCACAATACAAAATTTAGTCACCTGGGTGACTAGGTGCCCAGGATTTTTGCACCCCTGGATTAGTGAATGAAGAATTTGAAAGGATGTGGAAGGAGCTATCATGGTGTAATTTGAAGCACTATCCTGGCATTTGCCTAGAAGGAGCCAGGAAAGACGAAGAAAGAGGGAGAAGAGAGGGGGAAAACTCAGAATCAGCAGTGTAATGGCCAGGATTTGAAGCAAGCAACCCTGGAAAGTACCACTTGTGCCAACTTACTTGATGCTTCTGCTGCTGCTGCTACCCATGGTGATGGCAGTGGCTCACAAGAGGCTGATGGCAGTGTCAGTGGTGGTACTTGTAAAGTAACAGTAGCAACAGTAGTGGAAGTGGTGGTGGCAGTAGAAGCAGCAACAGTGACAGTGGTGATGGTGGTTGTGGTGGTGTTAGTGGTAGTGGCAGCAGCAGCAGGAGTAGAGTAGTAGTAGTTAGGTGTTTTTCTACTAGACTGATAACGCTGGCCTGACATTCTGTAGTATTTTATTACACTTTCTAAAAATTATTTCATGTGCGATCATTTGTCTAAGTCTCTGTCATCGACTGTTAAACCTCCCAACATGCAGCCGTACGACGAACCAACACTGGCAGAAGAATTTGGCTGGGGCTTATCAGTCAAGCAGGGGAAGAAAAAAAAACTTGTAGTAGTAGTAGTAGTAGTAGTAGTAGTAGTAGTAGTAGTAGTAGTAGTAGTAGTAGTAGTAGAACTATGACAAAGACAACAATGATGATGGGATGCCCATACTTTTCAGACCACATTAACGTACGTATTTCTCTGCAGACTTAGAAGCAAATGCAACAGTGTTAAGATACAGAAAATTTAGTTCCATACCTGGCCTCAGTGTCTTGTGTGAGATCCACTGTGTCTGGTACATAATTAGCTGGATCATGCAGAAGAGGGCAATAAGTGACAGCAGATTCCCAACGATCAATTTCCAGCTGATCTACAGGTACACCCCGTGCCAACAGCACTTGTGTTGGAATGGGGCTGGGGAGGCCAGAGCTACCAGCATAATTCTCCAGCCAAGAATATTTATCTGCATCTGTAACACAACAGAACCTTCTGCCAGCCCATTACATCACTGAAAATTTGTGCACAAAATGTAGGGAAATTTGGATTTCATGTTTTTGAAGCAGCTATTGAAAAGGAATTTAAAACAAAGGAAACAAAAATGTAGGTAAGTATTAAAGTTAAATACACTACATTAACAGTCATAGTAATAACACACAAAAATAAATTCTCTGTCAGTTCGTTATGAGGCTTGAACCACTTATTAAATATACTGCAGGAGTTTGGGACTCAGCTTTTTGGCCCTAGAAGCTGAGGAAATGAACAGGAACAAAGCTGCAGAGCTGAGTTCTAAATGACAGTCTGCAATTGGCAGACTTCACTATTGTCATTTATAGGAAAATAAGCACACTAGGCAACTACACTGTGTAAACAGATGTCTCAACCAGGCCGAGTCATGTGCCAACTTCCTGGATGTGCCCAGACAGTTGCTTCCAGGTGCACGGTTCCACTCTTCTGGCACAGCCACGAAGTCATAGAATAGTATGCGTACATGAAGACAACTGCAAATCAAATTTTTCTCGTTTCCAATTGATGCAACACATTAAACAAAACCCAAAAAGTGGCTTCTAAAATTCTTTATACTCTTCTTTAGAGTAAGCTGGACAGTACTCTTTTTGACAGTTATCAAGGGACATAGTACATGCCACATATTCACACACACCTCAGCTAGATAGAGCTGAAACTTACGTATATGTCATAGTTTGTATTTGTATGGGATTTCAACATTTGCATGACACATCCAGTATAATTAAAAAACCACTCTGAAAGTGTTAATCTGGGTCAACAGTTGTAGAATGAATGTGTCCCTGACTGTTCACAGTGTCATGGCATACAATTCTGCAATGTTAATATACAAATTTAGTAAACTACACATGTTCTTAAAAAATGTAATTTTAATTTACTCATTAAATTTTCAGTTTCAGCTGTTGGCAACTTGTAAGAATGCCATCAGTGTCTTGGTATTGAAGCAGGCAGTACATATATTACACACTAGTTTCAACAATCTACAATCACATACAGAATTTCCTTCACCATTAGGTTCTAACAGACAAAAAACACTAAGTCTGAAAGATTACAAACCTGAAAAATAAATTCTTTAGTGATTTGCCAAAAGATATACAGAAAGAAGTCAATACTGCAAGTACCCCAGAAGCTGCCTGACTAACAATGGGAACGGACAATTTCCTGGTGACTCTAAAGAATTTCAGAAGTCAATGGGACAAATTACTGTGACAAATTACAAGTAAATATGCAACAATGGGTAGCAGATATTCCGGAAAATTATAAAATACACTATGATGTTCATGAGCTGATTATGAACCTAGGCACTCCAATGCAGTCAACATACAATTATCATCTGCTTCCTGACAAACCTGAACTAGAGAGGTTCTTTACACAGTGCAAGCACCATTTTAGTTTCCTGCAGCAACTCAGAGATATCACCAATGCGAAAACTACTTCCATTTAAACCCATAAACACGGACCGTAATGACTACTGTTAACACCAAAAATTTTCAAAAAACATTTTTATTGTCAGGAATACATAGTGTAGATTTCATATGTATATTTCTGCACAACTCACCATACTCTTCTGCTCCCTTTAGGAAGGCTCCTATGGCCCCCAAGTAACCCTCATGCCTCAGGAAGAGGGCCTGCACTTGTCCCCTGCTCCAGTAGTTGATTGAGAAAGATACTGTATGCATACTCAAAGGATGATTGCGGAGGAAATAGCCACCAAAATACACCTGGACAAATACACACCACAGAAATTAAGCAGCAGACATTATTTCCAGACAATTTATGGTTTATGCATATGCCATACTATATATACAATTAAACACGACAAGCAACATGTGTTAACGTATAATTTGAGAATCGGCACCAAATATGGGATGTCTTGAGGAAGAACAACCACATTTTAAAAACCTTTTGTGAAAATCAATCTCATATGCCAAACTTTATACTCAGTAAGCATGGATGTGCACACATGAATCTAAGCAATACTGCAACTGGGCAGCAAAAACAAAATCAGTTACAGATATTCCAAGGAAGTTCAGAACAACTTACAGTGAAACTAATACTCCTTGTTAACCATTCTGCCATGGTGAAACATTTCAATGGAAGACGCAGTATAAAGACACAAGCTGCAGACTGCTATCAATTCAACCAGTTGAAGTGAATGGCATGAAGCAGGCTTTTGTTTGGAGCCAAAGAAGGTCAGTGTGAAGAGCAAAGTGAAGAGTTCCACATCCCTTAATCTATGGTGCACGAAGTGCTGCACAAATACACGAGATTCCATGCATACACAATCCTATGTGTGAAATAACTTTCAGGTGAAGATTATATGGCACATCAAGAACCTCCTAGTCTCATGCTACACAATATGGATGAGGATAGGGATTATCTGAAGAGCAATACTTCATATAAATGAAAGCATGAACAGGTACAACTACTGTGTGTGGGGTTTTAGAAATCCTCACATTATTATGTAACATTACACAAAACTCAAAAGTGAATGTCTGGTGTTCCAAAGCACATGACAAGGTCACTGAACCTTATCCTTCTTCACAGAAAACACCTGTTACCCTGACATACTAGAACTACATACAGTACTTTAAATTAACGAAGTGACTCCACAAGTCATATCAGCTACACAGCACACCACCAAACTGTGGTTTAATTATCCAAATATTTTTGGCGAGTATCTTTAATAGAAGATGGATTGAGAACAGATGGGGCCATTGCATAGCCTCAAACATCTCTGGATTTAACCCCTCATAGATTCCTTTCTCTGCATGTACATACAGAACAAGGCATACTTCACAAAAGTCACTTCTAAAAAATGTTTGAAGAAAGAACAGCATGTACTGTGGATGGAAACCCACTGGACGTCACTGCATACCAAGCATTTGAATACTGGATGGACATGGCAAGGATATAAACACAGTCCAGGCTGAAGTTTAAGGTCAAAAAGCAGTCAGTGTTTCATATATGGTAACAAGTGCACTCTTTGGAAAGATGTGCAGTAAAAATGTTCTGAGAAATGGAATGCTGGAAACTGGTTTCTTGACCAGGTCCTATTCACTCCTCTTACGTACAGAAATTTCCGGTCATAAACTGCGTGAATGTTATCCGCAACCCTCCATACTCCACAAATCTTGCCCTATGTGATCCCCCCTCCCCCACAAAAAAAAATTGAAGCCAGTATTCAAAATGAAGAGATCTGATATAATTGTGATCAAAGATAAATAGCAAAACACACCTGCACAGTTCAAAGCATATTGACTCAATAGATGCTTGCATTATTAAAAAAATCACTGGACCTGACACGTCAGGTTGTGTGGGTACTACTGTATTTATCTGAATGCAAGATGAAGATGCATCATGAAATGTGTGTTTCAGCATGGGGTCATTTTGAAGTTTTGAGTATGAAGCACAGAACTGGACCATGCCAAGTCAAAAAAACAGGTGAAGAGTGAACAGAGACAAAACAGCATCCTGTGGTACTGTGGTTCATATTAGTGACTCATTAGACTGGGAAAATGGTACATCACATTTAAAAAGTGATGCATATCCAGTGCAGTGAATGGGTCTGATGGTGATATGTTGTGGTTGAAGTGAAACGGTTGGAAATGGTAGCAGTGAGTATGAGGAAGATGAAGGCACTGACTGTAAAGATGGACACACTCAAAATAGTGAAGATGGAAAGAATGACACTGATTGGTAAAGGTAGATGGAATCTGACATGCTTTGTATATTACCTACATTAAATTAGTGACAAAATATTTATTTTCAGCAGATATGTTTTATCATGAGGCTATCTTAGATTCAGGTAAATACATTTTCCCTTGGTAAATATGATACTTTGAAGGGGACAGCATAAAGAGATAAATACATAAAGTATAAAGAAGAATGGTCAATCTGGAAATGTTCTCACCAAACCTCACATCCAGATAGACAGAATATAAATGTCACTTCAGGTGTGAATGAAAATACATATTAATTCTCACACTTCATATTATTAGCCATGCAGTATGTATATGATGACACTAGAAAAATTTTAAGTGCATGCCATGTTTGTACATCCAGAAGTTTGTTCCTCTAGAATGGAAAATACAAATTCTGAATACTTTTCTTTTGAAAGGTTGTAACACAGTTTTGTATCACAGACACAGATGTGAACTATATCAAACAACTTGGACTTCCACAATTCCTGAAGTCTTATACATGAACAGGTATATTTATTTACATTACGAACCAAACTGTAAAATACTTCAGATCTACATTATAGAAGCCATAAAAAAAAACACACACAGCAAGTGTCTATGTTTTTGTTTTCATTTATCTTAATACAGTGTAGTTATTAACAGGCTGGCCTACCTTATTCAGCTTATGCATCATAGCATACAGACTAGCCACTTGTCCCACATCATTGCTAATGGTGAACAACAAACTGCGAGCAAGATCTGCTTCTGAAAACTGAGCATCTGTGAAGTAAGAGAAAATACAGCATATTCACATTAGGAACAGCTTGTTTCTGTCCACATCTTTTCCTAGAAGCAGAAAGAATCTGACAGCAACACAGATATATCCCAGGTGCTACAAGAAATGTAGTGTAAAACAAATTGTCTAAAAGTGAACTTTTTTTTTGCCATACACTCAACAATAAAAATGGGAATTGCTTTCCTCAACATATATTTTCCAGCAATAAACTTGGTGACTAGTCTTTGTTGGTATTTAGAAGTGAAGTAACATTGTAATTCAACAGAAAACATTAACACGTATAAATGTGGCATAACGTAACATTTATGTGATGCACTGCTACTGATGTATGCATGTCATGTAATCCTGCGCATGGAAGGTCAAGATATCTGACCTTCAAAATGTGTTATAGATGTGAGGCACACAAATGACTGTGTACATACAAGGAAGTTTAAAAAAATAAGATAACAAACACACTGATGCCAAGAACTTCATGCACACTTTGCTGTATACATGGTACATGGGTAGCAGATGGTACAGTCAGATCTCCACAGTCAGCACTGACATTTAAGCATATGTCCCACTGTGGTACCAAGGCATGTCTTGCAAGAAATTGGTGCCAAGTGTCTGTAGCCAGGGGGTGACAGTTTGCTTCACATCAGCACTTGCAGCAAACTCCTTGTTCGTCACATGCTTCTTAAGGGGATCAAAGGGATAGAAATCGCTGGACCCCATGCTGCCAACCAGACTTGAGACTGGTGACAGCACTACGTCTGGGAGGTTATGTCCCGCTCTTCCTACAGTCCCAATCTCAAGCATGAATGAATCCACCTATCACACTGCTGCCACCTGGTAGGTCATCAACTAATCTATCAATTCACTCACACTTCACAAACCAAATGCATTATATAAAGCAGATAACACATTCTGTGCATTCAAAACAATTTATTCTACTTATACAGAACAATTTGCCTGTTATTGCTGCAGTCATTCCTGTCACATACCAGTTCCAAATATGTACTTCCAGCATTTGTAGTTTTCCAGCTCTTGTGATACAGTATGGAAGGAACGGCAAAAAATAGTAAATAGGTAAGATGTTCTGTAAAATATTTTTTTATTCCCATACTAACACTGTACTGCATAAGAATATCAGTTTATCTAAAAAAATATGATTCTTCTACATGCTTGCAACTGCAGAATATCTCACCTGCATTGAAATTGCGATCATTGTGGCAATGCATAGCTTTCCCAAATGAGGATGCAATGAGGTCACCAGGCAGTCCCAGCATTTTGTAATCACCACCATATATGTCTCGCACCAACATATCAACATTGCGATGGTCACCCTTTTCTGCTAATTCCAATAACTCATCAAATCCCTGTAAAAAACAGGAAATCCATATTTTGTTTTAATTAATGAAGGCACAACCCTCTTCACGTGTACTGTATGTCTTACATGACTGATTAACGGTGAACGGCATACTTTCGATATTTCAATTGCAGTAAGAAAAATAAAAATTCCTTCAAACAGTATGATAATGATGGTAGTAAAATGCACAGCAGTGAGTGCATTTTCAAATACATCTAAACCTGCAGTTATTATAGCACCAGTATTCTGTGCATTTACTTTAGGCAGCCCTAACTAATCTGATGGCATAAATCTGGCTGTGGGAATGAAATGTTAGGAATGCTGTGAGAAAACTAATTATTCTGTTTTACATTACACTAGTTCAATAATGCCAACCTGAAGATTGCATCTCTTATACACTAAAGATTTCATAAATTACACACTACACTACATAAGCTTTGCTTATGTTAATCACATTACTGCATACAGAATACAGCCACCACAACCAGCCAGTGCAGTCAAGTCACAGCATTCCAGCTTTGTATTCAGGAGTTCTGCAGTTCAAATCTCAGTGTGGATACCGGCTACCTAGACTGAGGACTTTGGATGTTTCCCACATACCCTCCAGGTAAATGCCAGAATAGTATGGAGTGAGACAGAGATGTTCACCATTGCCGACACACTTTAACATATATATGGACAATATTGTAAGACAATGGCAAAATAAATTACAAAATCACTGCAGAATAAATCAGAATACTCTAGATTTGTTTTGTTGGTGATCAGACTGTAATTGCTAAAACAGAAGATGACCTTTGGCAGGCACTATAAATATTAAACATAATTTGTAACAAACATAACTTCAAAATTTTCTGCTGTTAAAACAAAAGTCATGGCATTTAAAGGAAATGAGCACATTACAGTAAAAGTAATTATTTCCAACAAAGTAAATAAACAAATAAAATAATTTAACTACTTGGGATGTAGTGTAACATATAAAAAAAATTACAGAGGATGTAATGTGTGTGTGTGTGTGTGTGTGCGTGTGTGTGTGTGTAACAACTTGATGCACATTTAAAACAAGGAATAAGGAAAAAGTGTTGAATTATATCAGACAATGGCAGTATAACCCTCCCATACAGGGCATGAGCATTGGGCTTTAACAGAAGAGCGTTAAAGAACTGAAACAGCAAAAACAGACAAAAAAAATTTTGAGGTCAGCAGCAGGAGTACCAGAAACCATCTCTAGACACAACTGACAGAAAAGTTTAATCTTTGTAACACATTCAGTACTAATCTTTATAATACACACAATACAATATTTATAACACATTCAATACTAATCTTTGTAACACATTCAATAACTAACCCTTACAACACATGCAATCTAATCTTTAGTGCATTTTCATACCTTCGCTTTTGTCAATAACGAGCCCAATCCCCAGAAAGTGCCCCCACCTGTCGCTGTGCCTCCAATCCTGTCATACGAATCCTCTGACTCAACCTACAATGAGCATGACAAATACAATTGTGTTTGCAAATAAACACATAATACACATAACACATACATACATACACACACCTTTTTTTTTTTGAAGGGTTCCGTAGCAGATGCTACAGATGCGCCGCAGCCTTGAAGGCTTACTGTGCAACCCTATGAGGAAGATGATGAAAGATGATGTTTTTTCTGCTTTTCCATTTTAATGGAACACCGGTGGAATGAAATTGACAGGGGAAAACCGAAGTACTCGGAGAAAAACCTGTCCCAGTGCCACTTTGTCCACCATGAATCCCACATGGACCGTACATACATACATCATTCAACAACAATTCCAAGGTGCTCAGAAAATATCCTTAAAGTTAGGTCGGCATGCCTTAAAGGAGAGATAACATTGTTTTGCAATTTCCAAATTAAATAAAAAAGCTTACTCCTCCATCTGATTTCTAAAGGAGACTATACACTTTCTAATATGTAGCTATGACATCCCCACAACAGAACAGAATATAAGTTTGGATATTCCTTGAAAGTAAAGTGGTTATGTTTTATATCTGTAAACATACAAGGACAGTGTTTTCCTTCTACAGAGAACAGTGCTGGTACTCAAATGTAACAGGGCCAAATTAGAAGACAATACTATAAATTAAACAAGTATGTATATTCCCTTTTATTAACTAACATGGGGCAGTGCCCTTCTTAAAAAGCTAACAGTTTCCCAGCATGTCAATAAATTTTGTAGCTGTTTTTGGAACCCAACGCATAGATCCAATCAAAACTGGTATTCCATAAACAATCATAAATTCATTTTGGGTTGAGATGGTTGCATCCAACAGTATATGGCATGACAAAAGGTTTACCCATGTTATTATGGTGACACTACTCTGAAGAAAACTGTGAAACAGTGTAAGAAGTGCAAAAATACAACAAGAATCTAGTAAAAATAACCTTCATAATGCTAACACCAGATCCAATGTTCACTAGTAAGTACGGGAAAATATTAGGGTCAGCATTCTGAAACTTGTACTCAGGAGTCCCATGCCGCTGGTACACAAATGCTTCATCTGAGATGTTCTTCAGCAAAAAATTGCACCCTTTGATGAGGCAGCTGATCTCATCCTCCTTGTCAACTCTGTGGAAATGAAGCAAACAACCATGCCAACAGTGCATTGGAGTACGTGTCACACTTTTCCTCTGCTACAGTAAAAGTAAATCCTGTAATTGTATTCCCCATTACACTACAGTCAATATCTACCACCTTACATTTCTTTTTGTATGTAGCTGTCCCTTACCAAAATCACTTATTCTATTCAAGAATAATACTTTCACATTCAATTTCAGTAATCCCTAGTCAATAACTAGAGTGTTTAATTTTCTCCATTTAACAATTCCCCACTTTAGACCTCAAATCTGGTGCTCCCCAGAGAAACCTTAACAAGAGGTTACACTCTACAGGGTACCTTCAAAACTTGGAATGAAGATGAATTGGAAAAGTGTCTCGTGTTTTAGAAAACAGATTTAAAAAAGGTTTCATTTCTTCTACCACTACAATCACCACAAAACACTGGGGGGGGGCCTCCCACTGAGTCCACAAATGTCTGGTAGATATAATATTTACTGGTTTGTGCAACTGCTCACTGAATAACAACAGGCTGTCATGGTGGCAATATCTAGTGGACATGACAACTGACCAACACAGGCAATTCATCACAAACATCCTTCTGAAAGAATTTGAATGTTAGTGAAATCAACATAGCTGTGAATCAATTTTATCTGAGAATTTAAATTTAAATTTAATACAAGGACACCAGTACAAGGACATGAATTCCACTTAGTTGCTGCCAGAAATCATGACACTGTCCTACATTTTAAAGATTTTTGCTACAATGCACTATCAGCAATCAGCAAATTCTTGCATTTTGCGAATAATTCAAATATACCTCCAAGATATAACACTGGCAAAACAAACAACTTTTAAGACATTCAATAATGAAATTCAAGTTACGAGTTCATAAAGCACACAAGAAAATTTCAGTTTTCATTAATTCTTTTCATAAAGGCAGTGTGCCAAATCTCATTAGTATAACAGAATGCCATTTTACAAAATATATGCCTTCCCCACCACCAGAAAACAGCATTCTACAAGGATTGCACAATTTATCAAAGTAAATATCACATTATCAGTCTAATTATATTTTGATAAACATAAAACTGCCATGTAACTAAACACATGTGCACACAAAAGAATACAAGCATAATTTTGTACCAAAGTACAAAGATAAGATAAGATAAAAACTGTCTGTCATTGCATATCAAAGAACTCAGTGAAAACAGTGAGATTATAAAACTAAAAAGTATTCCTTTCAATTATCACATAAGAATTCCTACACACTTACTGACCACAAACTTCTTCATTTCAAGTTCCTACCTAACACATGACCACAAACTGCAAGAATTTATCCTCCCTACTCTTCATGCCGGGGGCACGCGGTAGCGTAGTTGGTTGAGGCACTACGCTACAAACCAGAACATCGCGGGTTCGATTCCCGATGGTGTCATTGAAATTAATTCCTTGACATAATCGTTTCGGTCGCACTATGGCCCTGGGGTCGACTCAGCATCTAACAGAAATGAGTACCAGGAATATTTCCTGGGTGGTAAAGGCGGCCGGTGCGTAGGGCTGACAACCTTACCACCTTCATGTGCCGATTGTCTACAAATCTGGGAGCCTCAACCTCCTGGACCCCTCAGGGCCTGTCTAGGCCTGTAATGGGGTTACTTTACCTTTACTGTTCATGCCGGTAATGAATCTGTAATTTCACAGACATCTCAGATGGTGCCCTATTTTACCTTGCACTGTGGCTACAGCAAGCATACATAATTATCCATGCAGAAATAACTGATAATTTAACAGTGGTAATCCACATAAAAACACAGGGAATGCAGAACTTTTTAGCAAAATTTCTGAAAACTTTCTTTTAAATCCTTCATCATTCAGACATTAACAACACTGTTATAATTATACAGTTTGGCAGTTCTTATCTTCATGCTCAATGTCTGCTGAGGTAGCTTTCCTTTACTTTAATATTAAAGCAGTAAATCTGATCCTTGTAAGTCTTTGACTTACACTTTTTTTAACAGCTTTCAGGTACTAGTGACAGAAAGGTCTCTTACTTTACCTGCAGCAAATTCCCTCAGTACTCAAGACAATGACAACCGGATTCTCATGTCAAGACGAACATATTACAATCTAATTTAATATGGAGCTTACATACTTCACATTTTCAAATTTGTAATTCAGATAAAACTACAAGAGACTTGAGGTTCTGCAGGTGGTAAATATTAGACTATGGTTTTCTGGAATGTGATACCATGAAGCATGGTACATAGATAACAATGCTTTGAAAGAACCTGTTGCTTCCATCTTCAGAGTAGCTCACATATGGAGCCATGAGCCCTTCGCATTGGACATTATTACATTCCACACTCTCACCCCTACTTCCACTGCAAGGTGTACACAATGGGATGCATCTGAAGATGCTGACCACAATTTATGCCAAAACATAACTCCAACACACAACACAGTCACATCAGAAAGGGTGAAATTATACATCACTGTAAAAGGCAGTGGTCCACAAACTTTCCAAACATCTAGCAGCCACCTCCAAATTCTAGTTCCCTAGTGAGGCTGCACAGTTCTGGAGTGACTTGTGTACCTCACTGTTATCTAGCACTTCTGTTAGGTGCATATGTACTGACAGACACTTTTGTATGTAAGGAAAGAACTGCAATGATTACGCTGAAAACATTAGATGCTATTGTACAAAATTTAGTCATTTGGGTGACCAGGCACCTGGGATTTGTGCACCCCTAGTAAAGGGCACAGTAGTGATTCATATGTTGTTGATAAAGTTGTCCCAGACTTAAATCCCCCTAAATGAATCCCTCAGTACTATAAAATTATACCAGCTGAAATATTCAGCTGCATTTTCAAGTTTCTCCTTATGCTTTACCTGTCTGAACTGAAACAATAGAAAGTAATGTTATTTCTCTATTTTTAACTGCAGTGTTAATGTTTAAGTCACCTCACTCTCTGCTAACTTCACACACTTAGAGAACAATTAGCAACATATTGATAATATCCAGTATAATAATAAACTTCATGTTTGATTGCATCTAGTCCATTCATGAAGTAACATACAGTTGATATTCAAGGGATCAAACAGCTGAAAGAGTGAATTATTCACTATGAATGTAAAGCTTGATTTTAAACCCTCTATGTGGTATACTTCATAAAATGATTTAATCACAATACAGGCCTAATCAATGTCCAGACTGGGCTGCTTTCAGGTGGCTACTCATGTCAAAATAGTCACTGCATATAACTTACAGCAACACTAAGGTTGGAGATGCACCTACATTCCAACTCCCAAGTTAATTCAGATGTGCACCAAGATTATGTCTATTCTACCTGATAATCACTCCAACTGATGAGAAATTAAGCTTACGAGAGTCCAAGCTTCTGTTGCAGCAGTTCGGTGTATTTGTATGCTCCACCACCTGTTGCCTTGATACTCTTGCCTATCATCTTGTCTCGGGTGTTAACTAAATTCACTTGAACGAAGTCCAAACAACTCTCAATATACTTTGTTTCGAATTTGACGAAATGCAACCTTGCACCTTCTGAGACCTCATAAACACAATGGTCCTGCACAAGGAATAGAGACAGAGTTAAAAAGTTTCATCATATAACTTATGTGCTAGCACACTATACAAAACTAACAAGACTGAAAAGAGCTGGGTATCATACCCAAAACCTGAGTAATATCATGCTTCTTCACAAAACAAAATACATTTCAAAATATATTTCAATATATGCAGCAGAAATTTAACACAAAAACCGTGGGACTCCAAAGGCCTCCACTGTCTGGCACCTAGCCTGCAAAACTATGGTAATGATAAAGCTGTCCATCTAGTTAAGCACCAGTACATTAAGATGTATAGTGGAGTGGGTGAAAACCTCCATATATTCTTAGCATCAGCAATGGATGGGAAGAGTTGCTTTCACACTCCAGCAACATAACCTTCAGTGAAAAGAGCCACAGTATCCATGGGACAAAAGTCTGGTGGACCCTAGACGGGTTGGATATGCAGGCAAAGAGAAAATCCCTGTCCCTGCTGGGAATCAATCATCTATGTGCCAGCTATCGAAGTGCCTGGCAGCTTGCCTGTGCCACAGTAAACTCATGGCACATAACATACAAAACAGTAATGAAATTAACATACGTCATCAGCAGATTGTGAAGACTTTCCATCTTCTTTCTCAGCTTCATACAAAACTCGACGATGAGATACTGTTGAATTATATGCAATCTTCGTGAGGGATCCACCTGAAAGAAAATTAAGTGCATAATTTTGCTTATAAAGATAAAAAACCAGTTCAGGTAATTACAGCCTTAACATTAGGCCTCCACAATATCCCAGTTTCATTAACCCTTGAATTTTCTATTGCCTTCAAATCAATTATTGAGCTGGCTACCATGTATGTTACACACAACTAACCAATAAACTAAATAACAAACAAACACACATAATGGAGCACAGTCCCACATGAGAAGTTAGCAGCTGCTCAGCTAAGCAAGAAATTCACCACAATTTATGGAAAACAAATGTACGTTACTGTATAAACAGCAGGTCACTATCCTACGCCAGATAAAATGAGTCCATACCCTTCCATCCCATTTCTTCAGATACTTCTATGTATTAAATTACTGGGCCAACTGATGCAATAATATTCCATGAAGTACGTCTTATGGATAAGGATGAGGCAAAAGAAAAGGGAAAAAAGTGCAAATGAAGAGTCACGGAGGCATTTCATCCAACGATCTAAACCCACTGAGAAAAAAAATGCCAGAAGGAGAAAACACAGCCTGAAAACAAGCAGGGATATCTGGAGGAAAACTGCTGAAGAGGTCGGGGCCTGATATGGGCTTTGGCACCACAGAAGAAGAAGAAACGGTAATCAGGGATGTCAACACTGTGAAAACACTACCACGGTAGATTGTGATCATAAAAAGTGTTTCTTACGAGGAAGACTGAATTTACAACCCATTACATGATGATAGGTTATGTTAGGTTAAGTCAGCATAGCATATTTTAATCTAATCTACTTTCCATAAGCTTTAAATATTACCACACTCATATTAAGTGTGGCACAGCAAGAGGAAGCTGTAAAATAATCTGTATCACTATTATTTGATACAATTGAGTAACCATAAACAGAACCAAATTTCAGTGACAAAAAAGTGACTAAGAATAGTTGGCAGCCAAATTCTCTGTCCTTCATAAAAGCTATCACATCACTCCATCATTCTCACTTCAAATTTGTCATTATGCCTCATACATGATCACTAAAATGGAACTGTGAGACTTCTGGTTCTCACAGCAGTGACTATTAAGATCATAGTCATATAGAATGTGATATTGTTTACTTTGATAGATATGTACTAACATTTGGGAGTAACCTGCTACCTCCATTTCAGGGTAATTCTGCCCAGCAGGTCACAGCATCACATTCCAAATACCAAAATCTTAAATCAGATTCTACACTACATGTTATCACAATGAACAGACACAAGAAACGAAACATTTGTCTTCCAGTATCTCAATATTTCAATTCCACTTCCTTCAAATCAAAAATGTTTCCACCAATTTCCTTGTATTCTTTACACATAATCTACACAAGACCTTTACAATCATTATGCATTATGCTTGTATCCATTTGCTTGAGATGAAAAACAGAACGGAACACAGTGTATCTGCATTCCATAGATCCTTCATAGGATGTCAGAAGGATTCCTTTGACAAGATCTGAGGATTTTTTATGGGCCATAAGTTAACTAGGAATAATGCAGTGGATAAAACTACTCTGATAAAATATTCATCACCTATAAATGACAGGTTAAATCTTGTAAATATTGCCAGTGCAAGTGGTGATGCAAAACTTCCGCAAAGTAATATAAATATAGATTTTAAATTAAAAGCTGTACATAATAATGAAGGAGTAATTGGAAGTTTAGCAAACTCTGACAGTCACTCAAAAGGTTCATCCAAAAACCAGCCTCTCAAAATCTTACATCAAAA
The DNA here is from genome assembly GCA_021186555.1 of Reticulitermes speratus. NCBI lineage: Eukaryota > Metazoa > Arthropoda > Insecta > Blattodea > Rhinotermitidae > Reticulitermes > Reticulitermes speratus. The sequence goes on from JAJKFL010000004.1 coordinate 25,742,421, forward strand.
TATAAGAGGCTTAAAATACAAAATTAATGAATTTCTATGTCATTTACCCAATGATCCACCACATGTCCTTTGTTTCACTGAACACCATTTAAGAAAACAAGAACTATCTCATATCCAAATTGAAAATTATATTTTAGGTTCTAATTACTGCAGAAAATTAATGCATAAGGGAGGTGTCAGTATTTTCATTTTAAGGAAATTAACTTTCATACATTTAAACCTGGATGACTACTGTTCTGAATAGGATATTGAAGTGTGTGCTATTAAACTAAAACTTCCAAATAAGTATATATGTATTTTGACAATCTATAGAGCTCCAATTGGGAAATATAGAGTATTTTTGACACAACTAGATCAGATATTGCAGAAATTAAGCAAATTAAAAATCGATATCATCATTTGTGGAGATTTTAACATAAATTATCTCACTGATAACTCTAGTAGGAATCAACTTGATGCCTTATTAATGTCTTATAATCTTGTCAAAACTGTCACATTCCCAACTCGTTTTGATCAAAACTCATGCTCAGCCATAGATAACATTTTTATTGATACTAGTAAATTTGAGGATTACTTCATATATCCTTTAAGCAATGGTCTGTCAGATCATGACGCACAAATAATAACACTTCAAGTTACATATAATATGCTCAACTCTCATTCACCTGGTTACTCAAGGAAATTTACCAAGTCCACAATAGCTGAATTTCAATATCAGCTAAGTTTCGAATCATGGAACTCTGTCTTTGAAACTGAGGATGTAAATGACATGTTCAATACCTTTCTTAACTCTTTCTTAAGAATTTTTTACTCTAGTTTCCCCCTTATAAAAATCAATAAGAAATTAGGAGCCAATAACTCTTGGATGACTAAAGCCATAAGAACATCTTGCAAGCGTAAAAGGACACTGTATACATTGACTAGAAATTGCAATGATTCCTCTTTAATGAAATATTACAAAGATTATTGTAAAGTTTTATCCAAAGTTATTTTACAAGCTAAGAAAAGGCATTATGAGAATCAAATAAAAAATGCTCAAAATAAAAATAAAAAAACTTGGGAACTTATAAACAAAGAAATTACAAGGAAAACAAACTATGGTAACATACAGGCTGTTAAAATAGGAAATAATAATATACACGATAAGCAACATATTGCAGAGGCCTTCAACACCTATTATCTCTCTATAGTTGAAGATTTAATCAAAAACAAAATTCAACCTCACGTAGATAAGAATAATGTTCATAATAATTATACTAACAAAGACAGCTCAGCATATTATTTTTCACAATCAACACACAAGACATACGCAAGAATTAAATATACGCCTGTAACAACTATGGAAATAAAAAATATAATAAAATCCCTCAAATCTAAATGTTCATATGGGTATGATGAGATTTCTTCAAAGATTCTTAAATTAAGTTCTCCTTTCATAATATCACCCTTGAATTATATATTTAACAAAGTTCTTTCTAAAGGCGTTTTTCCAGACAGGCTTAAATATTCAATAATAAAACCTCTATATAAGAAAGGTAGCAGACAGGAATTATCAAATTATAGACCTATATCTTTACTTACATCCTTTTCAAAAATCATTGAAAAAATAATGCAATCCAGATTATTAAATCACTTAAATAAATTAAATATTTTAGCTAAGGAACAGTTTGGGTTTAGACCTAAACTTACCACTGATAATGCTATTTTTGCTCTTACTAATGAAATATTAAATGCATTAAATAACAAACTAATAGTGGGTGGTATATTCTGTGATATTGAAAAGGCTTTTGATAGTGTAAATTTTGAGATATTGTTGTCTAAACTCCAATACTACGGTATACAAGGTAGAGATAATGATTTATACAGATCTTACCTCCACAATCGTTATCAAAGAGTGTCAATATATGATACGGATACAAACAGTTTTTTTGCTTCAAATTGGGCTAGGATTAAGCATGGTGTTCCACAGGGCTCCATCCTTGGACCCCTGCTTTTTCTTATTTATATAAATGATTTTCCACAAGAAATAAGCAATAGTTCTAAACCCATTTTATTTGCTGATGATACAAGTATTCTATTAAGACATTCAGATTTTGGCACCTATAATGTTAATATCCAAACTGTTTTTGAGTCCCTTAATAACTGGTTTAAAAGAAATTTACTCTTTCTTAACCTTGAAAAATCACATTACATTAGGTTTGTTTCTAAGAATAACTCCTTGACCCACTTGCAAATTAGTGATATCAGTGGATCAATTTCAAACGTTACACACACAAAATTTTTAGGTTTATTGATTGACAGCTCTTTAAATTGGAAAACTCATATTGACCATCTTGTAAATAAACTGAGCACTGCTTGCTATGCAATAAGACAAATAAAACCATACATGTCTCAAACTACATTATTAACAATATATTATGCCCTTTTTCACTCAATAATGTCTTATGGAATTATTTTTTGGGGCAATTGCACACACAGTTCTAAGGTCTTTAAGATTCAGAAAAGGGCTGTAAGAATTATTATGGGAAGAGGAAGTCGAGACTCGTGTAGGAATTTGTTTAAGGAACTAAATATATTACCTTTGCAATCGCAATATATCTTATCTTTGCTGTTATTTGTAATTCACAATTTAGAAAATTTTATCACGAATCAAGAACTTCATAATCTAAATACTAGGCATAAAAGTGATTTCCATTTACCTCAGGCTTCTCTAGCCTGTTACCAAAAGGGGGTGTATTTCTCAGGAATAAAACTTTACAATAGTCTTCCTTCAAACATTAAATGTGCCTCTGGTAATATTGATAAGTTTAAAAATCTTTTAAAAACCTACTTGAAAACAAACTCCTTTTATAGTGTAGATGAATTCCTCAACAGATAATACTTGTGGTGGACATTTTAAATTCTGATTGTATATCAAGAAAGATCATAGTTCTGTATGATTATTGTTTTTATTTTATTTTATGTGTATTTAATAGATATAATATATTGCTGTATGATTGTTTCTTTATAAGTAATATGTTTTTTATGGTTCAATAATGTGATTAATTTAAGAATTATGATGTGTCGCAGTATTATTAGTTGTTCTTTATAAGAAATATACGCTATGTTTGGTTTTATGAATATTGTACAAGGTTTCATGTTCAGTAATGTAATATTTATACTAATTGTGTTTGTTTATTATGACAATGCTTGGTTTAAGCAATATTTTTTATTAAGCAAAATTTTATATACATAGTAGTATTGACTGTGTCCATATCCATATGGGTGATAGAACCTTGTAAGGATCTACAGAACAAATAAAATGAATGAATGAATGAATGAATGACTAAGCCAAGGATGTAAAATACGCCACAATCAAACACAAATATAAATAAAGACAATGTTGTCCCTATGCACACCATAAAGGCATAAGGGGAAGCAGAAGTATTAGTGCCACTCATTCTTAACCTTGGAACTATTGTGGTGGTGAGTGGTCAGTTTCATGTCCCAGCTGCTTTAAGCCCCAGAGTACCCTCTGTACAAAAGAATGGCTGGGCCCCAAACTAATCTGAATGTTTTGGAGGACAGAATAATCTGTTGTCCTTGTTGTGAATCAAACCACAATCCCTTGTTCATCCAGCCATAGCCTAGTCACTACACTGACTGTGCTATCCCAAACCCACAAATATAAATACACACTTAATTACCAATTTCCAGTGTTGCAGCAAGAAATAATTATATCATAGGACATGATTTTATAACAATTGGGTAGATTCTTCTGCAGATTAAAAGATAACAAACACTCTTTCAATGCTGGCTTAAATACTTAAATATTGTGATTTAAACTTTTGATGATAGGTGGCAGATTACTGAAAGACTTGACTGCAATACACTTTATTTTGAAATTCACTGAGGTCAGTGTTCAGCACTGTGATTTGAGTTTTTCAGGTGTTGCTGATAGAGATTACATTCTTCTGGAATATAATGTCATGTTTACTGGCACTTACTAACTTATGTTTTGGTGCAGATTGCTACCTCCAACTTCAGGATAGTCCAAGAAGAATCTTGGAGGCAGATGGAGGCAGCCAGCTCCTCCAAAATGTCAGTTACTGATACCAATCAACAGGGCATCACATCCCAGAGGGCTGTAATCTCCATATCTGAATTTGTCTGAAATGTTTCCATGTTGTCTACAACAAAAAACAACACTGAGAATATTGCTTGCAAGTGAAAGAAGAGTAAACTTCCTAAACACTCACCAGCATATATCTCCTTTTAGTGGATGCCATTCTTTCAGATATAAAACACCTTTTTGGTGTCTGATAAATTTCTCCAGAAAATTCTTCCTTATAGCATGACAGAATGCTAAATAAACTATTTCTGGGTTTTCTATTTCCATTGGTGATGTGACTGTGCTCACGAAAAAACATGAGAAACTTAAGTTGGTTTAGGGAAATATGTATGTCTTTCCATCAAAGTTACTGTCAATTTGCAGGGGGGGGGGGGGGGGGGGGGAACTGTTGTTAGTCTGAGTCAGATAGATACTGTTTAAAAATACCCACATTACATAAGTGAAGTACAACCTCACATACTGTGGTAGAGAACATTAAAGTGTGGCCAAATATTCCCTCATTATTTTACATGTGAATATTAATAACCTGCTGATGAGAGAGGGAAATGCCTCATGTAAATTGGAAACCTCATTATTTATATGGTGTACATAACAACACTGCCAGCTCAGATTATACAGCTTCAAATGACTGAATTAGTACATAATTAACTATGAAGGATGTAACTGTGTGGAGGGGCTAATAAAAACCACGAAAAACCTCACGGTAGTCTGTGCCCCAGCCACGAACCGGGCATCTCCTGAGTATGACTAACTACATGGAGCAGAGTCCTTTTTGAGAAGCTAGCAGGTCGTCAGCCCTGAGTATGACATTGCTACAAATTGACATATCGCTCCCGCAAATTATCCTTATTGATACCGTCATAATGATCTAAATACGAATAAAGTTAGACTTCTGTAGGTTAAGGTGCACATCTGTAAAATTATTTCAATGTTGTGTTCAATACCGTCTACAATCTACGGACCACAGTACAGCACTTTCAATCACCCTGTCAGAGTTCAGAATAAAGAACGTAAATGCACAAATTTCTTAAATCATTTCTTATATTTACATTTATACAATAATTTGGGATCTTACCTATGTCGATTGCGAATCTTTTCGCATTTTTCAAATTACCAAAAACCTCCACAGTATCCGGTAATTTGATGCTTTTGGGATGACTCTCTGTATCCATTCCTTTCTCTGTAGATCAATTATAGACGGAACAGACATAACTTATGCCGATTTCACGGCTGTGAAGGACACGAAGGCACGCTTTGCTGGTTTCAAATAAAAGACACAATAGTACCATAAATATCCTACTACACTAAAAACAAATACTCTTAACAACCCTCGCTCTCACCGCAGTTGATACATCCTTCCCTACACTTCTGTGCATTTTGTACTGTGGACTTCTGCTACGATTTGTATATCACCTGATTAAATCCATAGACCAATGAGAGGTTAGGCGATTTGAAATAGTGGCGCAAACGTCGTAACGTTCAAACTTAGTCTTCTTCTGACCTGTACTGATTACACGTGTGTAAACCTCTACGGCCTATTCCGAGTTTGTGTGCAGATGCAACCTCCTCCTTTCGGGTCATCCAGCATTACTTTATCGACAAGGTCTGCTATAGCATACCTCTCCAAGGCGGTGTATTATCCGCCACCTTATCCACACGGACTCACTTCTATGCTTAGTGTCCTCTTCCACTGATCATCTGCTAATACACTTTCCTAATTGTTTGATTGCACCTTCAATATCCAAAAATAACTGGCTATTGCAAGACTGTTCGTACATACAGTTGTCCTAAGCAATCTCACCTGCTCTGTCTCCAATCCTCTTGTCCCTACTTTACATACCCAAAGATAACAAGTCATGCTGTTATTTTACGAAGTCCCAATTGAACATACTTCGAAATTATTCTACCGAAAATTCGTTTAATTTATCCGTTTGTTTGATTAAAGGCATTTACTTTAATTACCAAGACAATATTTTAATAATTATTGGAGTGTGTATTTCCTTCATACTTTAATAATACCTTAACAGTTCAATTACCACAATTTTAGTCCATACTAATCACTGCCATTTATTTTATTTCGTATATCGGATTCAAAGTTATTAAACGTGCACAGACAAGGGTACAGGATGTGCCCAGGCACACCATGTCTCAAAAATAGGAAACATTTGGTACTCTGTCTCATTTTTTAAGTTTGTGTTTTTAAGCAGAGTTTAGTTAATTTAAAAAAAGTTAAGTTTTCGTTTCTTTAGTTTGTTTGGTGAATAAAAATAATGTCCTTTATGACTGCATAATCAATAAATGTTTGCCTTTAAAAAATGGAAAATAAAATTCCCTGGGTGCACATCCTAATGAAATGTGCTGGGCACACGTGTCTCAACATGCACTGCTTTTGGATTTAAAACTATATAAGTAACATTGCTATTACCATGCACAGGCCTTAAGCCACATATAACGAGACAAAAGCATCATACTGTTTTCATTAAAATATTCACATTAGAATAATATAAAATAAAAGGCAGTAAAAATGGACATATTTAATTTATAATTTGAAGTCATAACAACAGTTAATATCAGTTACCCATAGAGCAAGTGTGACAGCAACCAAGAGTTTACCTGAATAAAATTATTTTTGGGGCAACATCATACTGTCTATTTTCTTACTATTTTTGTTAAATGAAAAATCACTTCTGCTATTGTTTTGTTCATATCATGAACATTAAATGGTGTCAGACACAAACAAAACCTTAAGAATTATGGTGATTTTTGTCATATTGAAATCTGCGGTCTTCTGGGGTATTACGCGGCGTAGTGTGGCAACTGTTTACTGACGTTTTGGGACAACGTATCAGTCCCATCCTCACGGGTACAGCCACATTAACAAACACTGGGTATTTTTATAAGGTCTATTTAGTATACATAATTTCAGGACCTTAGATTAAGAGGTGCTAGTGTCACCCCTGCCTCACAATTTTATACATGTTCCATGCTGTTATTACCAAGCATACAGCATTAAAAAGCATGAGGCTGTTGTGGCCTTTAATGGCATAATGTCCATATAAAATTTCATGATATTATATCAAATGATTCATATGTTGAAATGGGGACATACCAGTACATATATATGGACAGACAGCATGGTGATATTACAAGCCAAGTTTCTTGCTGTGACAAGTGGAAGTAGGCTAGACAAGAGGTTTCAGCCATTATCTTATACAGGAAATAGCCCGAGCACATGAAACAGCACAGCTGGAAAAACTATAATCACTTAAGAACACAGAATGCTTCCAACAGTACCAGTTTTGGTCACATTTTATATTTGCCTGAACAGGCCTTGTGAGACACTTTAAATCTCCCAAATTAAAAACTTTCCTGGATAGGTTTTTTTTTTTTTGAAGCACTTGAAAACATTCAGAGGAATGCAATAACCATCCTAGAAAGAATGTATGAATAACTGCTGTTGGCATGCTAAACTATATGATGAAACAAGCTAGGAGCAGGAGTTTTTAGGCTTTCACAGCAGTGCAGTCAAGGTCTCCGTTCTTCAGGCATGTGGTGCCACATCACTGGGTGATTAGTGCCCCCAGTGCTAATGTCCTATACACTTGTCTACCAATGAATATAAATATTCAAGTATAGTACAATCTTCACTTTCATTTTGCCATGGAACCAACCCACACAGCTCATAAAATTCATTATTTTTCTTCACATCAGGCAGACATATTGATGTTTCTGCTCAATATATACCTAGCATAAATAACTGTAATTAATGAAAAGCACAGAAATGCCACATATAGACAAACACAAGGAAAATGTGAATGAGTATTACGACACCAACTGTATACTTGCATGCTTTCCAGTTCCAGACTTGGCAAGTTTTTAAGCACTTGATTTTTGTTGCACGCGAAGAACAATATCTGGCTTGTAAATATAATATACACTCGATACAAATGGCTCTGGAATCTACGAGTACAAACAATAAGGCCTGAAATTTGTTTGTAAATGTATTACACACATTTTACACACTGTAGGCCACACTATTAGTTGTCCCTGTGCATGCTATGAAGGCATACGGGAGAGTAGCAGTATAGCACTCACTCTTAACCTCAGCACTAGATGGAAGTGAATGGTCATCATCATGCCCTGGCCAATTTACCCCAGGGAAAGAGCCCCTCTTACCAACTGCACAGGAAGATGGCTGGACTTGACAGCCAGCCTGGATGCCTTGGACAAAAAAACCATCTTTCCGCTACCAGGACTGAAATCACGATTCCTCAGTTGTCCAGCCCATAGCTTAGGCTCTGTACTGACTGTGCTACTCTGGCTCACATATTGCAGACATTTGTTACTATTAATTCTGTTACATTAAATACCAACAACAAACAAAACTAAAACTTAATAAAATCCCAGTCTAAGATTTGTTAATATACGAGAATTATTCCAGTTCATAACCAAACAGGTGTTGTGCTGTACGAGTCATAAGTGTGAAGGGGAGGAAGGAGGAGGAGGGGACCATTAGGCTGTATATAATTCATGTCTAATTTTAAAAACTCTTATAAAAATCATGTCATACATCTAACTTTAATATAACAGTGTTTGCAATGCATTTATATATGTATACAGCAAAACCCTGATTTTATATTTTTGTGGAGACCATCTAAAATGGCGTAAAATCCGGAAAACATTATACTTATGGGCATTTTGCCAGGACCGTACAAAAAGCTTGTAAAATCGTGGAAAACACAAAATATGGAAATTTAACATCGGGGTTTTACTGTATATATAACTACATATTCCACAGCTCCCTCACCTAATTTAAATCACAAGGTCTAATCTTCTTAGCTTTTTAAGTTCATCTAAGACTTCCTAAGTTTTTTATATTATTTTTTAAAATTCTAATCTACTAGTTGTCAGTTGAATTCAGTAGCGCATTCCAGCTAGAGAGTATTTCACATAAAACGGTTTTTTATTTTGATTTGGGGAGGGAGGGAGGGAGCCAGGGCGGTAGCCCCCGACTTTGAGTGCGTGCCTGTGGTATGTTTTATGAAAAACTTGATGCCTTTATCATTTGTAACCAACTGACTATAACTTCATACTACAGCAATTCAGGATGTAGTCCTACTTAAAAGTATCTTCATATTTCGGTTGAATAATAATTCAAACTTTAATGCCCCACACCAATATAATAATACACCTAGAATTTGTATTTGGCACCCTCAGGGATCTAATTTAATGGGCTACATTTTGAATTTTTTTGTGCTGTCAATTAATTACTAACACAAAAGACTATGACCTGAATTAAATTGTTATGACATCTAGTTAATTTGGCTTCTTACACAGTTTAATTTAAACCTCTTTCGTTCTTATCCCCTACTAATGTACGTGTATAATATCATCTTTACTGGTCATATGCTACTGCTATACATAAATGGTGAATTTTAAATATTAGACACAAAACATTACTCAGTACAAAGTGACATGTTATGACGAGAACCCCATTACAGCCTCACCGTCACCCACAAATTTGCTAAACAAGAGAACATATACTCGGTGAACTACCTAGTTCATTGCGCATTAAATGTCCTCCTGCAACTCAATAACAAACTTTGTGGCAATGACAATGAATAATTTCATTCATACAAATAGCAACTTCACACTGCATTTATTTGGAACACAACTTACATACTTAACTGCAAAGCAGTCTTTGCACAAAATATAAATGCCAGTGAACAATAAACTTCTTTAATCAGTGTTGATGACAGCAAGTGGTTCCAACAAAATTACATTTAGTTCAGGGGTGCACACATTTTCCAGAAATCTAGTAGCCACCTCAAAATTCTAAATGCCAGAAGGGTGACATGATGCAAGTTCCATAATGAGGACCCACAGATATTAGGCACCACAATAAAAAAATTAGTCACATGGCAACTAGGCACCTGCAATTTGTGCACCCTTACTTAGTTTTATGTTACTGGGCCATATGGGGTAGACAGGTAAAAAACTTGAATTCTGTTCACATTAGGATGTTAATATCTTCCCTCAACCCCAGTTCCAAATTCACCATTCAATCTCTCTTGCCTTACTCTTGTTTCTCATATTTGTGTAATTAATTCGGATCTGAAACAAAAATACCTTATGCAGCTGTCTTTGTATTACAGTAAATCACATCTACAACAAAACATCAAGATGTTACTTCCTAAATTCAACTCTACATCCTATGCAGAAAAATTAACATTAAGAAAGAAACATGAAGCACTTAGCGATCACTCTCTCTCTCTCTCTCGTCCCAACACACATACGCACACATTTCTTGACTTATTTAATAGTCCATCTTGCAAATGTGATTTCTGCTGAATAAAAAATAAAAATTTAACATTACTTCTGCCAGTGAGACAAAAGATGCAATTAATTTTGCATGATTGTGTAGTGCACTCCCCCTCTCCCTCCCCCACACAACAAAGAAATAAAATTATTAGGAAGACCTTAAAAAAGGCTTGAAGGGTTCTGTTCCGAATACCAATAGCAAGCGAACTGTAGGACTAACACTTCAATGAGCAATGGTAATGTATGGTTCATTTTTGGCACAGTATTATTCAAGATTATCCAGAATCAAAATATGCAGAATGCAAACAACAATTCCTTCCCCATGACCTCTAAAATTTTAAGCAACAGGAAAATAAACTAATATTGCTGTCAATGAACTCACCTCACCTAACTTGTCGGTAACGGAACATCCTTCTTGCCCCACTTAAACCTGGTTGACTGAAGAAGATTATAAGGTGCATACGTGCAGAACTTGCTTGAAACACCTGGTATATAAAAAGCTCGGAAAAATTTGTGAGACCTGTAAAAATTATCAAATGGCATGTAGCAAACTGTGGTTTTTAATTCCTGACATATAGTATACATAACTGCCAGATTTACAAATCATAGATAAGTTGTTGGGCATCCTAGTATCATACAAAGTCAATAAAGTTTTAGTTTCCTTGTACAATTAAATAAATTCAATAATACGTTCAGAATGTAAATTCCTCTTATAAAAGTGAACATCTGAGAAACTCTTCCATAATTCTGTCTCTGATACCATTAGTATTCCTTCATTCTTTTTATTAACCCAATTCTCATTTTGACATGGTAAATTTAGCCATAACAACTTCTTGGTGCACAAGTAACATTTTTGACATACCAAAGTCCTAAAATGTTTTTTCGTATATCCACACTTCGTAATATAATGATAAATTTAACACAAAATGGAAGACATCACGTAACGAGAAACATCTGTATTCATTTTTATGGCACATTGTGACCATGTACACCAGTTTAATAACAATGTACACTATTTGAAAGACACTTATTTATTTATGATCTGACATGTTTCTGCCGATCACCATCCTCAAGAATTATAATGATACATACCGGAAGATCCCCAAACCATACATCTTAAAATTAGATTAAAAGATAACAGATAAAATACAAAACAAAATTGATAAAGGGTAATACAAATACAAAATATAAAATATTACGTACAAAATGATAAACTACGTGTCCATCAGTTTTAGTAACTGAGTAGAAGTCAGAATCTGACACACTGCATCATGAATTGTTAAATTTGTATATACCGTATATTCTCAAATCTAATCCGCATCCGAATCTAATCCGCACTCAGTTTTTGGCGACTTCTTAAACGAAAAAAGTTAGTTCGCGGTTCTAATCCGCACCTTTCCTTCAACCACCCCTTGCCCACGGGGCGACTGATTGAATAATATTGGATGTTACCAATGCATTAAAATACGACGCTATGCCTGGGGCCGATGAGTCATACCGATACCGTGAGGTAGGGCCTTTTTCAACAGACGTGCGCAATCTCGTCTGAAGCCAGCTCGCGCCTTAGTTGTTGAAACGTGGGAGGTGCTTGTTCCAATTTGTCGTGTACCGTAGTCACGGAAGAGGGACGCCTGAAATCTAAACGACTCTCATATACGGCAAAGTTCAAACGTGAAGTTATTCGGTGCGCAGAGAAGAATGGAAACCGCAAAGCCGCTGCAATTTTTGGAGTTGATGAAAGCAACGTTCGACTGTGGCGGAAACTGGGTGGAGAGCATGGCTAAAGATTCAGTTATGAGTGATGACGGCGAGTCTGATGAATAATAAATTATAATAATAAATAATAAAATAATAAATTATTGTATTGTATTGTTCTTACGGCACGTACAGCAGCTCTATCATTTTTCCAAAATCCAGCTCGACCGCGAATCTAATCCGCACGCAAATCTAATCCGCATCTGACTTTTTAGCCCTCTAAAACTGTAAAAAGGGTGCAGATTAGATTCGAGAATATACGGTATGTAGTATAATCTGTTGACAAATTATGATAATATGGAGAAAGGCTGTTCAGTAGACCTTATATATATATATATTATAATATATCACTCTCAGCCTGTATGTATTGATGCAGTATGTGATGTAATTCTATTGTATGAACCTCTTGAAAAATATGACTTTTAAACATAAAATAATAATAAATATTCTTGTTTTCATGTTTATGCACAGGAAAAAGAGGCAGCTATGACACTATGGCCATTGTAGAACAGCTGTAATAAAACTAACAAGTCACATAACAATGAAGTTCACTGGGCAAGAGTAAGAGCAGACCAGAGAAAGACACGGGAAAGAGAAAGTAAAGCACGTATGAAGGGCTTTGATATAAATGGACAAATAAAGCAGAAAATAATGTCAATAAATATTCAAAGTAAAACTACATAAACTTTCCAAATACAAAAAATCTTGTGTTTTGTATTAAATAGTGAATACAACAACAACCAATATGGCATAAGTCTTTATGAGCAGTGTCTTCTAACGTGAAGGCAATGCACTAAGTTAGCAGGCTCAGAACTTTCAGTGTTATGTTGAACTTAATTTCATATAAACTCACCTAGCTGTATCTAGGAATGGAATGGACTTGATTACAGTCCATCGGTCAGTCTGCTGGGCATAGTTGGGTTCAAGCTCTGTAGACACACCTAAATCCAGGTCTACTAGGAAATGACAGCGTTCTACATCAAACTACAGAAAAAAAAACTGGCTATAATTCCAACAGATCAATGATTATACTATAATTACTTTTGTAATTGCCTCACCTGTTTCATAAGAAGGAAATAAAAGATTATTTTGGGGCATATACGGATTCCACCTCAGTAGTAACACATAGTCCAGGTCTGCTTGGAAAAGGAATTGTTTCAAGGCAGACACCACTCTGTGTTGATATGAGGAATCATAAAATCACTGGAATGCAGTTAGTTACACTTCGGTCTTCCTTCCCCTTCACCTTCACCATTAAATAGACTGACTGCCAGCCACTCTCTGTAGTGGGATATGTAGCCAGGTATGCTAACCCTTTAAAAGGCAAGGGTGATTTCAAAATACTGGAAACCTGGTCAAAACAGCAAGTTCCTCAACTCCAACCTATTTCCACAGTCCAGTGAAGGGTTAACCTACAGTGTCTTCAAATGATATGCCAAAGAACTGTCATCATAAAAACATTATAAGAGGGAGGTAAAATACCGTTATTGTAGAAAAAATGTATAGTATGTTGCACAACTGTCAGTATTATTTAACCATATTTAACAAATGAACTGTAATATTAAAACTTATCCAATCTGAAACATGAATTCATACATCACAGGGGTGTATGACAAAATATCCTTCCAAGCACCACATCACATACAACAATTATGACACATATATGCCAAGGTCAGGAATGAGTGGAGCTCTAACTCTACTCCCCACATACCTTTACAGCATGCATAAGGCAACTTTACCTTTTACTATGTGATTTAAAAATGCATTCTGTTTCACTTTCTTACAGAATACTTTATCACAAACAATTTCAAAGTTACAAACATCATACTAACCTTATGTGTCAATTACTGACATTCCCTACAAATAAATCTAGCTTCCAGACCCACTTGCAAACATTTCAATATCTCTCAGGATTGTCCCCAGTCATGGGAAGGAAGGACTTTGCTACTTTTATGCTTTATCAAAAAATAAAAACATATCCTTGTGAATTTTATGTTATTAATACCATGCATATTCTTATAATTACTACATCAATCAACTTATGCACTAAATAAAGTACATTCAGAAGCAAGCATAAAACTCCTGCATGTTTTGGCACCAGGATGCCATCATCAAGGAGTTATTCAGAACAAGGGAGTATACCACCCCCACCCCCCCAACCCGACACGACACACTTCACATGCTCTATCAGGACGAGATGTCTTTGGATCATTTAAGATTGAGACAAATGTTTGTATACATGCAACATACAGAGTGTAAACAACTGGAAACTTCTACCTGGAATGGCTCACTTTAAAAATTTAAATTTACAACACTGTAATTTTATGATTGTTAACCTTGTATATTTTAGAATTTTAATATTTTATTCCTTTTAAGAAGGAAGACAATATGCAGATTTACTGTTGGCCTTGTACTCCTTTATTCTGAATAACTCCCTGATAATGGCACTCTGGTGCCAAAACATGTAGGAGTTTTATACTTGCTCCTGAATGTATCTTATTCAGTGCATAAGTTGGTTGATGTATTAATTAAATATCCTTGTGAACTACACCCATTATAATACAAATCAAACTCACGTATCTACTGGGTTCTTCCCTGTTTTGATTGTTCATATGTGGAGGTATAGCTGATGTTGCATGTGGCACAGAACTGTATGGTTGTGGCAACTGCCCATGAAACTCAGATTTCAAAAACTGCAACTGCCACCTGAAACACAATATAACTGGCATTTCAGATGCAATGCTAAATTAACAAGATAACAAAACGTTCACAATATGATAATGACTGTTTCCATGAAATCTATTAAAAACCCTGTAAAAGTACAATTCCAATATCCTGGGCAAGTTGTAATCACAGACTTTCAACATAAAAAACCAATTCAAGTGTTGGCATGACCAAAACTAAAATGGTTGATCACCTTCATTACAGTGAAGCACTCACTAGAGATGTTTAGTCTTGTTCATTTTGCTAATTAAAATTATGTGTTTCATTGGGACATCAAATTCTCTTATGCTGATTTCTAGTATAAGCAGTGATAACCCAGCATGGTAATCAGCAGTCACTGCTGACATGTCAGTAATCTCTTGTCTTCATACTGCACATTTGGGTCCTTGTAATGGTCTCTTACTTGCAAAAGAGTAACCCACAATGACATTACTCCAGCCTGGTAACCAGCAGTCACTGCTGACATGTCAGTAATTTATTCAGTTTGATACTGCACATTTGGGTCTTTGTAAGGGTCTCTTACTTGCAAAAGAATAACCCACAATGACACTGCATGTGTAAGGAGTTGGTAACCAAGCAACTTCTTTCATGCCAGTAAGTGCATATCACCAGTATGACTCATTTTAACATGGCTACTTTAATAGAACAGTGGTCTAATGGTCCTCACAGTCACTTCACTCTTAAATGTGAGAAATGTGTTGATATGTATATATCAGTCAAAGAAAGTAAATGAAAAAAATGTAATGAGCTGGCAGGGAGTGGTAAAATGGTGTGCTTAATTCCATAACTGAAGAGAGGGTAGGTTGATTTTGCAACAAATGGTAGATCAAAGATTACAAACATTTATGAATACAGAGTGCTAGTGATCAGCATCATTCTTGACACAAGGATAACTATAAGCATGATATACATTTTGCAAAGAACATTCACAAAAATTATCCACAAATTAGTTTCACAAACTGTGGGCATGTAGAGCAGTAAATAAGGACCACAGGACTCAATAAATGGCTTGTTCCATTTTATTTCTCCAATTAAGTGCTGCTAATGCTCATGCGCTTTGTTACAGAACATGAAACACAGGTTCATCACCACATACTTCAGGCGAATGGAGGCAACAACAAATGAGATGATGTAGTTTACCATTTTATTATGTGGTAATTTTATGTCAGACACTGATAACTATCTATGCACACAGCCCACTTTATTCTCTACCACCAGTGCAGTATCATCACATGGTCTGCAGTTACAGTTTGTCCAAATAAGGTTAACCCTTTGGCACTGGAATTAAGTGCCCAGTGGACTCTGCAAAAGACCTGCAATTTAAATGGCCACCATTACTTTGCACATTTTTGGCAATGACCACAGTTGATGTTTGGTTTCCTCAGCATCACACTGCATGTGGACCATTGTTGACTTCTGGCACTAAAGGGTTAGAATGACACCCTTCCTCAGTGCTCAGGCAGCAGTCAGAGAAGTTTTGTGCAAGAATAAATTACACTACAGCTACTCTACCCCAAATCAAGGCGGAAGATATGAAATCACTGCTTGAGTAATTATTCCAACCATGCACACATTCAATAAACCATTACTGTGTTAGTATTTGGCCTCCATATTTCTTATTTTTAGCATTTCTTCCACTAAGTAGGTGTATAATTCAGTAATACACACGTGTTACATGCAGTGATTAAGTGACTCACCGATCATCAGGCAGAAAGAAACTTGAGGGGAAACGGTGCCATTCCTTGCCAGTACATACATTGATGGTCTGTTCCGATGGCAATTCCTTCTCTGTACTTAAATTGTTCAGCTCCATAAATAGATCCAAGGGCGCATGATAGCCTGCAATAAATGTATATGGAATGACATCAAAATACTGCTGTATCTAAGCAAAATTAAGTTCACTTACACAGTTCATAAATTTACCAAAATACAAGTAATATCTGGAACTAGGATAGCATAGTTGGTACAGCAACTAGGCTATGGACTGGATGATCTGCAGCTCGAATCCCTACAGAGGGCAAGATGTCTTCTCTTCTCCAAAAAATACAAACTGGCTCTGGGGCCCAACCAGCCTCCTATTCCATGGGTACTGGGGGCTCTTTCCTGTGGGCAAAGTGGCTGGGGCATGAAGCTGACCACTCTCCATCTAATGCCGAGGTTAAGACTGAGTGGAGCTACCCTTATTCCCCCTGTATGCCTTCAAGGTGTGGACAGGGATAACCTTACCTTCACCTTTTACACTTACAATATCTATGGACCAAGCAAGTTAACACAAGCACTAATGATTCTGATGTGTATTCTGGAGATACCTGGTTGAAATCTTGGCACCGACTATCTGGACCAAGATTTTCATGGTTTTCCTCAGTCCATCCAGACAAATGCTGGGTCAGTAGCTTAAATCACGCTACAACTGCTTCCTTCCACATACTTTCAAAGTCATCATTCACAATCATCTAGTAGTCTGACACTATGTAGACTGACTGACAGCATTGTTAAAATGCAAACAATACAAATAATGCCTATAAACCCAAGCATTTGGATGATATATGCCATAGCAGATGGACAAATATGTGGTTAGATAAATTACGGATCATCATACATGGACACTTTAAACTGGGAAAATAAAAAAGGAAGCCTTTAAAAATGAAGCTGTACAGTTGGGAGGACTGACAATAAATCTTTAAAGAGGTACATATCTACATACATGCTCGAGTGGACAGACCTGTTTCTTCTTTTCTTCTCACTCTTGGAAGGGTAGGCTTAAATCAGTAATCCTTTTCTGGACCCATGATACCAAGCTCCTATTTCAGCCATATTTTAAAGGAACACAGAGCTAAGTACATATTATTGTAGTCAAGTCTGTTCATTTCTTCCCACCTTTATCTTCTGTATCAAGGAGTATGTCCGTAATAGTAAGTCCCATCTGGCCTTCATTTTCTTTGGCAACCAGAGTCTCTTTTCCCACATGTTTAAAGCTCACTGCTTGTCTAGCTGTGCTCCTATATAGCTGGCATTTCATATGATATTGACATTAGTTCTATTTTACACTTTTTTAAACAAAATAAGCTTCATTCTTTCCTGATGTCTTTATTAACTTGTGCCCAGTAACAGATCCAAGATGTATCAACAGATGACATGTCCTTAAGAGTGCAAAGTTTCGCAACCAGTTTAACATACTTCAAAGTGAAGAATTTATAACTTTTTATCTATGTCATGGGATCCCAAGTCACAGTAGTGTTACAATGATTAAAACATCACCACTGTTTAAACTTATTTTTTATGCAGCAGTATTTAGTCACTTAAGATGAGCTCTTTTACAACATGGACCCTTCTAAAGAATAAAATTTGTTTTATAACATAATTATGTGATCTTTGGCACTACATGTAACCAGTGAATTTAAAGTTATTTTATAGGTTTCTTCCAATTCCATGTCCCACCCTAATATTAATAAAATAGTCACATAATTTATTCTAAGAGAATTCACAAAATACATTTTACATACAGATTAAAATATTTATATCCATTCACCAACATTTTTCCACTACTGTAATGCACTTAACCACTAAAACTAATGCTGTAACATAAAAGCACTGTCATATTTGCAAGGATGTCCTTTACATTAAAATTTCAAACAGAAGATAAGCAAAAGGTAATGCAAAATTACAACCAAGAAACAATCTGACAACAAGTCCACATATTTTCAGTTTCTAATGTCATAATGCTTTCACTGACATCTTACATTAAAAACAGATGATAAATGCAACTTCAGGGTTGTCTGAATAAGAAACACAAGAAGAAAAAATATTTTCCTCCTTTACAAGTACAAGAACAATGCTGAAAAGTATGTGTTACATAACACCTATGAACACATCATAAAACTGTATTATAATTTCACTGACATTTTGCATACAACATCTAGCATCACATTAAATTATTGTGATGCTTATTCCAGTAACACTATCCATTATACACTATCCAGTCACTGGCTTTACACTTTACACACTAGGTCTGTATGGGTTGTGGGTGACCGGCACAAGAAACACTTGTCAGCCTTGTGATGTTGCTGTGTACTGTCACCTGAACGCAAAGCATCGAATTTGATGAATGCATCATATCCATATGCAATCATGGCAAAGTAGGCAAAAACTGAAGATATAAGGAAAGGATCATCTATTCTTCCAATATCAGCTGCTACTGAAGCAACAGTAGCACAAGCGATGGTCCATAAAAAACAATAAACAAACTCAACCTTCAGCCACGGAATTCTAGTGCATGTCATACAAGCACAAAAAACGTAGAACCCAAACAATAATCCAGTAATGAACAAACCTCCAACAGAAACCACCAGAAATGATATACCATGTGGTAATGTGACAATACTGGACAATGAAATGGTAATTGTGCTCATAAGATTCAGCAGAATTTGAACCACTTTCACAATCCCTGGCACAGTGTAAAGATAAACCGTATCAAAATGGTGATTATTTTGGCTAATCATGCTCAGTGATGACACCGTGCAGGTCCGTTATTGTTCAA
The DNA here is from genome assembly GCA_021186555.1 of Reticulitermes speratus. Taxonomy (NCBI): domain Eukaryota; kingdom Metazoa; phylum Arthropoda; class Insecta; order Blattodea; family Rhinotermitidae; genus Reticulitermes; species Reticulitermes speratus. Next base: position 25,761,869 of record JAJKFL010000004.1, read on the forward strand.
GATTATTACTTGAAATGCCTACAGCTCTTACACTGCACTTGTCTTGAAATATTTAACTGCAAAGATGGAAGGCAAAAGACGTGAACACATTCTACCCACAAACCAACAGGAAATGACATACTTTTCAGCACTTCCTGGAAGAATTAACTTCCTGTGGCAGGCCTATATCATGCATATCTAAAGTAATGCGATTATTCTAATTATACTGTCGTTAACATGTACTTATCAAACACTCAATAAATTAGTAAAGTGAACCAATCTACAAATATTTGTCATCATACCACTCCCAAAACAAAAGATTGAACAGAAAACTTAATGTATACTGGATGGCAGAAATTGGATGAAACGCATATTAAAGGAAGTACTGAAAGATAAAATGCAACAGAAAATGAAACCAGGCATTCTCCATATCATGAACTTTCCTAAGTAGAAGTTTCTAAATACAAGGACTCCATCTCTGAATGATCATGTAGGATAATGCATCTTACATTCAGAGGTTTTGGCAAGCGTGGTTGACCAGAGACTCTTTTGTATTCTTGCATTGGTACCTTCTAAAAAACCATAAATGCTTCCAAGCACATTCCTCCTGCTTCATCATTCAGTCTCACAATACACAACCTCAAAGTTGATATAGCATTGTTTAAGGCGAGTAATTAACCTGACTGAATGATGGTCCAAGTGAATCAACAAACTCGGTAATATATCTTCCTCAAACAGTTGGTGGTTATTAATGACACTAACTCCATCAAGCAAAATCCTTCCTGAAAGGTTAAATTTCCTCAGCTAGTCAAGAAATTCACTGACTTTTAAGGAGTCTGAACCTTCACAACAGCCAGCTCTTGGTCCCTGTTCTCAGCCAGATGAATCCAGTCCACATTCTCAAGCCCTATTTCTTTCTTTAAGTTCCACTTTAATATTATCATCCAATCTATGCCTGGTTTTCCAAGATGGTATTTTTACTTCACACTTCCCTCATTCATTCTGTAGTCTGTCTTACGACAGGTCCGTAGCCTCTTCCAAAGCGAGTTCTCCACAGGGTGCGATCTAGTGCTTCCTCTTTCAATTTCCAGTATCTCTTCTTTTCCTTAAGGTCATCCAGTAGCTGCTTACGTCTTCTCCCTCGTCGTCCCGTCATTTCTATCCTTCCTTCTAACTTTCCTTCAATCACGTGTTTCAGAAGGCAGTTTCTACGCAAGATGTGACCAATCCAGTTAGCCTTTCTTCTTTTTATTGTATGTAGGATATTCCTCTCCTCCTTGACTCTGTGTAATACTTCTTCATTTCTCACACGATCGGTCCAACTGATCTTCTCCATTCTTCTCCAGCACCACATTTCAAAACTTTCCAGATACTTCTGATCTGCTTTCCGAAGTGTCCACGTTTCAGCACCATACAAAGCTATGCTCCAAACGTAGCACTTTACTAGTTTCTTCCTTAAATTTAATTCCAGTTTGCTGGTGAAAAGATTTTTCTTCTTGTTGAATGCTGCTTTTGCCATGGCAATTCTCGATTTAATTTCACGTGTACACCTTGCATCACTTGTTATCATGCTACCCAAATAATTGAAATATTCCACATTCTCCAATTGTTTTTGATCTATCATAATTTTCATTGGGGATGGTTGCCTTGAGATTTTCATTACTTTAGTTTTTCCCACATTCATTTCCATTCCATAGCGTCTTCCAATTTCAATTAGTCTATCAATCATGCCCTGTAGCACCTTTTCTTCCCTAGCCAGTAGTACAAGGTCATCTGCATATTTCACAGTGCAAATTACTTGTCCTCCTATTTTGAAGTCTCCAAACCCTTCAAGAGCTTCCTTGGTAAGGTATTCGCTGTATAAGTTGAACAGAATCGGTGACAAGCAGCAACCTTGTCTAACTCCTCTTCCAATCTTCACACTTCTCGTCTCCCCTTGGTCCAGTCGTATTTTGACACTCTGTTCCATGTACAATTTGCTGATCAATCTTCTTTCGCGCCAGTCTATCCCAATTCCTTTTAGGATTTGCATTAATTTGGTCCAGTTGACACGGTCAAATGCCTTCTGCCAGTCTATGAAGCAAGCACACAATTCCTCATCTATGACCAACGTTCGTTCTGATATTATTCTCAGCATCCCAATTGCATCCCTAGTTCCTTTTCCTCTTCTAAATCCAAACTGATCTTCTCCAAGTGCATCTTCAATTTTCCTCTCAATCCTTCTTCTAAGTATCCTCGCTACTATCTTTGCTGCATGAGCGATGATGCTGATTGTGCGATGGTCGCTGCATTTTGTAGCTTTGGGCTTCTTCTTTAAGGCAATCATTGTAACTTCAATAAAATCTCTGGGCCATTCTCCAGTTACATACATGCTGTTGATCATCTGTGTCATTAGCCTTAGACCACCTTCTCCCAACAATTTGAGTACATCCCCAGGTACATCATCATCTCCTGTAGCCTTCTTATCCCTCATCTCCTTGATAGCTTTTTCCACTTCACTTTGCAAAATATGAGGGCCTTTCTCATCTTCATCTACTTCATCTTCAGGTTCGACGTCTAGATGTTCTGGTCGATTAGCTCGATCGTAGAGCTCTGTGATATAATTCTCCCAAATTTGCAGTACTCTTCTCTGATTTATTATTATATTGCCTTGAGAGTCTTCGATGCCAATGTTTTGAATCCCATGGTTTTCTTTCCAACCTAGTTCCTTTGTCTTCATGTACATTAAATCATAACGTCCTATTCTTTGAAATTCTATGATCTCGTCACATATGCTCTCCAGATATTCCTTCTTGGCGTTGTCCGTGGCTCTTTTCAATTCATTCCTCAGTCTTCTGTAGTTCTTCCGTCCTTCTTCATTGTTGACATTCTTCCATTTCCTTCGTTCATCCATTTTACTGATCATCTCCTGTGTAATCCATGGCTTTCTTGCTCTCCTCTCGACTTTTCCAACCAAACCACTCATAGTATCTAACACACATTTCTTGATATTGTTCCACTGCACTTCCACATTCCCACTTTCACATTTGATTGCACCAAGCTTTTCTTCTAGTCTATCGTGTACTACCTGTCGTTGAGCATATAGCTTCTCCAAATCCCATCTTGGTTTTTTCTTGTGGAACCTCATGATCTTCTTCAATCTGGTGCAGATCTTTGCAACCAGTCCCTGTTCTCAGCCAGATGAATCCAGTCCACATTCTCAAGCCCTATTTCTTTCTTTAAGTTCCACTTTAATATTATCATCCAATCTATGCCTGGTTTTCCAAGATGGTATTTTTACTTCACACTTCCCTACTATAAATTATTATGCATTTCTCACCTCTTCCATATAAGGCACATCCCCTTCACATCATGCTTCATATTGATATTAATTATGTGTTAGTCTTATTAATGGATATAAATTGACTAATATTTTAACCTTAGAGAGTAAACTTGACAACACAGCAAAACCTGACGCCTCAAAACTTCACATAATGTCATGCTTGATGGCTGTACACCTGTCACCACACAAACAGTATGTCAAAATGCAGAACAAACTACAACCTATTCTAAAAATACATATTTTGTTCCCAGATTATAAAATTTGTATTGTAAACTGATTGATATCTGTATCATAGAAAATAAATTAATAAAATCATAATATGTAATCGTTTCATGGCACAATCTCAACAATATAAGTTATTACACACTAATGAAAAAAACATATCTTGAAGGTCTGGCACATCTTAGATTCAAGTAACTATGGTATTTATCTAAGATTCACTTTAATGAACTATCTTATTATAACTAACAAAATGCACAATGTCAGTGTGTAATTTTATCATTAAAATATTACATCTCCAACATGTTTCGATCTTTCATAGATCATCATCAGCGAGACCATACATCAACAAGTATAAAGCATGAAATACAATAAAATTTCTAAAATTATACTAGTACACTGTAGTAAGTCTTAATATCTTGAACAGCATACTGAAGTATAAAATGTGGAATGTAGATGATCCCATACAAAGTAGATGTAACCACACAGTGACATGGAACTCTGATTATTCTGTAAATTAATATGTATGACCTCCCTGATGATGATCTACGAAAGATCAAAACATGTTGGAAATATAATATTTTAATGATAAAATTACACGCTGACACTTCACATTTAGTTGGTTATAATAAGACAGTTTATAAAGTAATGCACAGAATGAATAATAATAATAAATTAGTTTTAATATTATAACATGCCTACACCACCCTGATCATTGAAGTGGTCTCTTTGGAGTGGCTTTACAAACAAACTGTCACTTGCACATTCTGTTCCACCCCTTTTCAAAAACTTGAATCACACTGCATTACGCTATTCTTTAACTCTTATTAACATGGTTTCACAATTTCAAAAGAGATTTCCAAAGCAGCTGAAGGAGGAATGGAAGTTACCACTGCTAAATTGCTGGGCTTATGGCCTTCTGCAATGTCTTTGGTTGAAGATATATCAGACTGAAGAACAATTTAATAATCACATTTTTAATACAGTGTAAAAAAATAATTTTAACAAGAGAAGCTTCTCACCAACACACTGGACTGGGCTCATGAAGTCCAGGCACAAACGTTCCCAGAACAGCAGAGATTATGTAACAGCAAACTGAGTGGTACTGTTTAGCAAATGGAAGCTCTGAACTGCTGAGTCTCTATGAATAACATTGTTCTGTGACTCACACTCTCCTATAAAATGTACAAATCTTTTATAAAAACAGTGTGTGAACTTTCCCTGCTTTTCCTCAATATTTATATTATACACTTATGCATCATAAACCATCATCCTGTTGAGGTAGGATTAAACAAAGAACAATGGTCTCTGGAGCTCCATTGTAATAAGATTCTGCATGTGTCAGCAAGTAGTAGAAGTACCACATTTTTCGGCGTATACTCGTAAGACGTACTGGCGTATAGGACGCATTCCATTTTTTATGCAGATTTTTTGGAAAAAAAAATAATTTCAGTATAGTTTATCATGCATTTATTGAATAAAAAATACATTGATTTTTCAGGGAATTCGTACATAACAAATAATCTAATTAGCAAAAATATTTTAAGTTACATTAAAGATATTAATTTTCATCCTCAAATCCAAAAAATCCTCATCTTCAGAGCTAGATACACTTCAAAGTTCTTCTGAATCAGGAACTGAGTCATCACTGTCTTCAAACAATAAATTATCCTCTGTACCGTCAAGGGAATTACTAATGCCACACTTCTTAAAAGATTTAAAAACTATCTCAGTTTTCACTGCATCCCACAAATTCTTAACCCATTCACACACTTTTGAAATAGTAGGCTTCTGCCTTCTTCCTCCTGGCATCTCTTTAAAATCTTACGACTGCATCCAGCTGTTCCACTTCTCCTTCATGAATCCTTTAAATGGTTTATTAATTTATTAAAGGTGACAATTTTGTCCCATCAGCACAGCATGATAAAACAACAGTATAATGTGTTTTCTGGTGACCACAGATTTTAACAATAATACTTTTTGCACTTGTGAAATCCAATGTCTTGTTTGAGGGTACATCAAAGGTCAGACGGACTTCATCCATATTTGCTATCTGTGAAAGCTCAAATTTTTCCTGTTTCCTAGCATTAATGATGACTCTGTGAAACTCAATAATTTCATCTTCGTATTCAGCTGGCATCTTTTGTGATATTTTTGTTTTAGCTCACATACATAAATTATTTCTCTTCATAAATCTAAAGCACCATGATGGTGAACACGTAAAGTCCATGATATTTCTGTCCGTTGCCAATAATCTTGCTCGATGTATAATCATTCTTGTAGATACTGTAATACCAGATCTTCTTTGATCTAATATCCACGTTTTTAATTCTTCTTCTAAGTTCTGGCCAATTTGCAGTTCCTCTACGGAGATTGCGATTATTAGGATTTGCCTCTTTTAACTGCTGCTCTTGTTTTCTTCAAGTTCATATCATTTTTTCAGTTGGCAGCAGTCCAAATTGCCACTAAGCTGCCCTATTGCCATGTTCCTTCGTGTACACAATGATGGCACACTTGAATGCAATGGTATGGCAATGTCTGCATTTTGGGTGATTCATGGGTTAGTCTACTGCAAGACTGTGCAACTAGAAGAACTCTAACTGACATCACCAACACATAAGCATGTGCTGAACATGCATGTCTGACGGTTTACACGAACGTACCAATGAACGTAAATGAATAGAGTAGACTTTGACAGATGAAAATTTCCCAGAATTTTGCGGCGTATAAGACACACCGGCATATAGGACGCACTCCATTTTTCAGACAAATTTTTAGGTGAAAAAAGTGCATCTTATATGCCGAAAAATACGGTAGTTTAAAATAGCAAGGTCTTCTGAGAGCTCAGAGTTCAGAACAATTGGAACTTTAGGTGCAAAAAAATTCTACGAATTCTCTCCAGACACTTTACTCAAACACTTCATTCCTGTTCAGGAGATAAATATTATGACAGTGTATATGAACCTGACCCAATGTCACTCTGGGGCACCTTCATAATATTTCACTCTCCACTGTGTACGAAACCAAGACGCACACATTCCACACAATAAACAATGATGTCAAAGATGTTTCTTCCAATGTGTGACCATACAAACTTTGCATGTGATGTTACAACTATTGTTTAAAACACTTTGCAAGTTTGCCTTCAATTATTTGTTATTTTCCTAAAAAAAGTCTTCAAAATATCTATCCTCACACAAATTTAAAGACTATACTAATGTTTCTCCCACCTCACAACTTTACACACCTGCCAAACTGGTCTGTCAATGGTGAAGTTAAATAGAGTAGTTACCCGTAATAAATACTGCATTTTCTCACCACTGTAGAGGCAATAAATAATAAATTTTCTCACCATTGTAGAGAGCAAGTATCCTTGCAACACTCAGCAGAGAAGAGATGAGAATTGCCACAACCATAATGGGAGCAGTATGAGTCAGGTAATGAGTTCCTCTCTCCACATCTCGCACACAGAAACGGAACCACAGTTTCTGAATGGCATCCACCGTGATAGCACCACACAAGCAGATCAAAGGGTACACTGGGAACAGGAAACGTTCCTCCTATAAAGAGGATGAGGTTACAGTTTTAAGATTTCAATAATGTTTAATTTACATTTCACAAGTAATAACAACATATATTTAAAAATGTCTACACAAAATTAGGTTTTAATTTTGAAACCCAATTACAAATGCAGCTCATCTTAAATTTACCAAGCAATAACAATACAATCATAGAACTTACATGATGCTAAAAACATACCTTATGAGGCTGTGCAAAGAATACAATGCCCCAAAGGTACAGTGGCATGAGTGACAACCAAAATGGCAAACAAGCAGAGTTACGTGGTTTTGAAGGCACCAGCCATGTCACAATAATCTGCAACACATGATCAGTATTACCCAATTTTTACAGTGAGAATGATTCTTACATACACAAACACCAAGCCACTGTTAGCTGCTAATGAGTCCTTCATGCACTTACGTACCTACAAACAATGACCACATCACCATTCACCAATGCCGTGGAGAAGCTAGTCATTGCTCACAAAGTCAGCAAATCTCACACCTTTCATGGTCTACAACTTGTCCTTAACCTTTATCATTGTTCAAGACCATACACTGGTCTCTAAAATGTACTGGCAAATAGCCTAGCATGTCATATACTGGTCTCTGTGTGTTTACTTGGTAGCACTTTAAATGCCACAAAAACACAAGTCCTTACAGTATACAATGGCATTTAAATCCATCTCCTAAAGTTAAACTGATTCTCACGAACTCACTTCACACACTCCATGTTCCATTAATATATGGTTAAATATTGTTCTCCTGTCAAAGTGGTCTAAGCCCTTCTGATCTTCCATCCAAAGTCTGTGTGCATTTCCCACTTCTCCCATGCATGCTACATGCCCATGACATCTCATTCTACTTGACTCAATCACCCCATTAATATTTGGTGAAGACCAGACACGAAGAATTATGGAATTTTCTCCAGCTTTGTCACTTTCTTCTTGGCCCACATCCTGTCTTCAACACACTCTTCCCAAACATCCGCTATGTCCTTCAATGCTTTGCAGGCATACAAAACAACAGACATAACTATACTTTTGTGTACTTTTGTTTTTACATTTTTTGATAGGAGATGGCAAGATAAAACATTTTGAACTGAATGGTAAAAAGCACTGCCAGATTCATTCATACCTAGTCCCTTCAAGAATGAAGTAATAACTGCTACCTGTCATTCCTATATATATGTACAGCCACATTTTCAAAGAATTTTGTGAATTATATTTCTATATATTATTTTATCCTGTACTCTAACAATGAGACACAAACATGTAAGCCTACTGTGATTTTATGACCCCAATAATATTTTTTGCAGAGTACAAATTATGAACCTTCTCATTACACAGAACTCTGTATCCTGTTGTTCCTTTCTCAGTCTTAGGTCCAAGGATTCTCCTCAACACCCTGTTCTCAGACACTTTTAATCTACGTTCTTCCCTTATGATGATGATCAACATTCCACCCTCACATAAAATTACAGGAAAAATTATAATTCTGTACCCTTGAATATTTACGTTTTGAGATACTGAACATAAAGATGAAAGATTCTGAACTGCATGGTAAAGCAGTCAGAAAAAATAGTCTCATTTGAAAAAAAATCTAGAAAATACACTTTTTTGCAACACTCAGACCAACAAAATGCACAATATTGTTTCTTAGATATTTATATTAAAATATCACATAAAATATTTTTTACTTTCTTACACTTTAATAAAGGCAACAAATATTAAACACCATATTTAACCAAGTATATGAAGACCCACCCTTCCACAACCTTCAATTTGCAGGAAAATACTTATCAGAAAATGTTTAACTCTGTGCATGATTACAAGACAAATCCCACCACAATCTTCAGATAATGAATTAGGGAAAAAATCTGGTCTTATATTCAAGTAAATATTGCATAATGAGAATCCAGAAGAATAACAGAGACCAAAGAAGCTAATTCTCAACTCCAGAGTGAATACACATTAATTCAGACTGTTCACCAAATGCCAAACTAAAGATTATTTTCTTCCGAACTTGAATTGAAGGTACAGTAGAATTCCTTTAATCTAGCACCCACAGGACCAGACAGGTACCAGGATATCAAACATTCTGGATTATCAAAGAGTATCTACAGTGACCTAAGTTCTCACTTGTAATTTTTTTGTTACTGCTCCTATACTTGCGCTGAACAACTAATCAGAGGAGTATTCCATTCGGATATCACTTCACCTGCTGGTTCAGGGTCATCATGGTCCCTCTCTTTTGTTTCTTGAGTGACTTCAGTTTCTACCAGGGATTCTGAAGGATGAGGAAATTCTTCATAGCAGAAGAAGCTGACAATAGGAGATAAGGAGCCAGGAGATATCACAATTGTCGATGTAGAGACACTTCCGGACTTGGGACTATTTTCCTCTACTGATGAAGTATCAGGATCTCTGGAATATCAGCATCCAGATTAAAGGAATTCTACTGTATTTATTTTGCATCAAATTTAAAGCCTATTCCACTGCCATAAATATTAATGTACAAATTCATATTGCAGTTTTCTACGTTATGACACTGTATAAACAGGTAGGTGAACACCAACACTTTGATCCTCCAGAACGGTGACTATGAATCTTCACTGCTTCAAAAACTTCAGACCTTACACTCATTTATGAACATTATAAAACACGCTGTGTTATCAACATGACAACAGACTATGTGCAACACACTTACCAACATGACAGGTGTTTTAAAGCAGCAACAAACACCAAATTGAAATTAAGAAAAAGATTAACAAAGTAGAAATGGAATGGTTCAGTGCCATACAAATCTGGTCCATGAGATGTGAATACATTGTAATACACTATGTTGAATGGGGCAACCACCAAATGTCCAAAATACAAGGAGTCTATTTTCACCATGGGCAACTGCAAATCATAAAAAGAAACCAGTTAGTTCTCACACAGCATGAAAATACAATGTGTCCATAAACATATGGTGTGGTGCTCAAACTAAGCTATTTTGTAACAGTTACTGCTACAAACCAGGAACCAGTATAGTGTAGTCAGTGACTAGACTATGGGCTGGATGATGGGTTTCAAATCCTGGCAAGGGCAAGAGATTTTTTTTTCCTCCAAAATGGCCAGACTGGCTCTGGGGCCCACCCTGCCTACCCTGTTCAATGGGTACTAGAGGTCCTCCCCAAGGGATGAAGCAGACAGGGTGTGAAATTCACCACTCACCTGTATCTAGTGCCAAAGGTTAACAATAAGTGGAATTATACCTCTATTCCCCCTGTATGCCTTCATGTCATGGACAAGGATGACTTTTACTGCTGTAAAACATGAAGCGTGAAATCAAAGTGAAAGTTTATCTGTGGTCTTGTTGAAGCCCATTCCTGACTCTGCAAATGCCTCAGCTGTTTTGGTTAGTTCTGCTTTCAGTCATTGTTTTACTTAAAAATTCCAACAGCACAGTGATGTGTGCCAAAATAGATCATACCACGTCAACTCATGATCTGTAACCACAGCTGTATACAAATGAGAAGAAAAATATATCAATTCCTACCAACTGACTAAATTGAACCACATTAATGTAAGCTACTGACACATTTTGTCCACATACTTATTACACAGTTTAAAAAAAAAGGTACCTACACTGATGTTCTTTCTGTCTCTTACAATTAATTTGTTTTAGGACACACTCAGTGTACATATTCAAAACTTCCTTTCTCACCTGAAAGAAAGTTTTCGAATAGTGTAACAAGGTTATTTAAACTCAGATACAAGCATTATCACACAAGTATCATACTTCTGCAGAGAAGTCTGTTTGGTCTGATCATATTACAATCGCTCTACACATTACTATACATCCTGACCTACCTTCTTGTACAGCTGCTTCTATGAATGACTATGACAACCACATTTTTATGTGTAGAAAGAGTTGCCCATTTCTTAAAAGCCATTCAGAACAGGTAATTTTACACTTAAAATATTCCAGACTTGCTTGACAGAAGAAGCAATTAAAAAATTTTACAACACTCTGAAACACAATGGTAAAATAATATATCGCTCATGAAACAGCAATTTGTCATAACCCACACAATTCATCAAATTAAGATTCTCACATTACTAGACAGTTGGGTCAGAAACACACCTTCTGCCAAAATGTTGTAAAAAAAAATAAGCTAAATTAAAATGAATTAGTTATATAACATGCTTAAGTTCGTCTATTAAGACTCTGCCAAGTTTTTTTGTCTTTTGTAAAACTGTGTAGCAGTGGGTTACAATACATTGCCATTTCATAAGGGATATGGTACTTTTCAAATGGTTGAGGCCACATATTTCAAAGTAACGTCACAATGTCAAAATTCTCTAGCACAGATTTCCATATTGGTTAGTCACAGTAAATTTTGAAAGAACACACACAGGATACTTACTGCCCTCACTGACATATTATATGTGTTACCCATAAATCTGATAACAGATCCTGTACGCTTACTGACTCCACATTAGCCCTCTGATTCACCCTTCACACATTTTATGGCAGGACACAGGACTCTATGTATTCAATGAAGATACAATAATAAATGCTTATAAGGGCCAGCAGTTAACAGATAAAGCACACTTCAATAACTATAAGTCCTGGGAAGAAATATGGTAAATACCTCAAGTTAGAACTTCTCTACACTGTGTCCTTCACTGGGACCTTACTCCAAAAACTTTTATCGTTTGTTACAACATTCCACATTATGAGCTGTTTTTCAAAGAGACACAAATTTAATAACAAAGGAATACAAAATAAAACATACATGCAAACACCAAATGTACGTACACATGTTATACTTACAAGAATAGATACCACAGATATTACACTCCAATGGAAGAATTTCAAAATTTCCCTTCTTCGGAAAAGCATATCGACTGCTATGGGAACTCTGTAAAATAGTCCAGTGAATAAACTTTATTTTTGCATAATGCATACACTTTTCAGTATCCTCAGCAGAAGACTGTGATAAACAAGGCAAACAGAGAAATTCTATTGTGTCTAAATCTACCCCCTAAACATTACACTTGCCAGACCATTATCAATGTCCATATTGTGAATCTGAAAGAATGTAAATATGGTATGCCAAACAGAAACTTGCCTCACAAATAGTTACCACTACATTGGCCCACCAAGTCAGTTTGGTTGCATTACCCACATAATATGACCAGTGCAAAGTCTAGAGTTCCAAAGACATTAAATTTCATACTGAAACATATTACTTAGACATAATGATGGTATAAAAAACAACAAATTTGTCAAGCAACCACAATCCTAGAAAGTCCTGAAAGCTGAGAATTTACATAAAACTTGTGCAAACACGTAACATAATGGATTACACACTACAATATCATGACAACCAAAGTGTTGCCAATTCATCCCTTATACTCTCAACCCATTAGTGTTTGATTGGGATCATCATACAACAAGTATGCAAATGGCGTGCTCAATGATGTACTACACAGACCATATCAAGGCCTTCTTAATTTTCAAAATGCTACACAATTTCACTGTACATGCTTAAATGTAAATTTAATTTATGCCTACAAGGAATGAATGACCTTACCTCCACCAATTTTCACAGACTCACAAATGCTCAACACAGCATTACATACAGATATCTTACAGCAAATTTCACCCAAACAGCACAGAAACAAAGTATGGCTAGAAATCCATTTACACCTTTAAGAACAACGTGGCCTTCACTGCACCAATTTTCATGAAACTCATAGTAATTTAATTAACGTTTGTGGACATCTCCTCTACCAAATTTTTTCCAAATCAGATGAAAAATGTGTGACACACGAGCAGAATTTCATTTACACCCTTAAGTGAAGTACGACTTCGCTGCACTGACTTTCACAACACTCACATCTGCTCAATAGCATTATGTGGAGATCTTGGTCAAGAAATATGGGAAGTACAGTTAGAAATTCATTTAGGCCCTTAAATTAAATTTTGACTGTTAATGAGCCTGTTTTCACAAAAATTATCGTGAAAATCTGACAAACTGTTCAGTCACTGACACCAGGTCACAGACAGACCAATGAATGGTCTCCGTAACGTCATTCTACAATGTATACAAAACCGGGGAGGGGAAGAAAAAGTGTGTGTGTGTGCACGTGCCACGCACACATGGACACATGCATATGTGTGTATATGCATAATGTGCGAAAATATGAGAATTTAAGAAATAAGTATACGCATTCTAACAGCACCAGCTTTACGATTACCATGTTCACATAAAACAGAAACATGAATAATATTGTATGAATAAAGATAAATTATATTATGCATAACCTTTTTCTATGAACAGATATCCTTGAAACATTAGCTGTAGGTTAAAAAATTCCTACGTACTGACAGTTCACAACCTGAAAAACACATCCACCTACAAGACTAAAGAATTCATGATCTTTTCAATATTTATATCGTATTCACTTACAACAATTTTATCATGACAAATAAGAATGCATTATGCACAGAATTATCTGATTTTTGATAAATGTTAACATCAATGTCTACAAAGCAAAACTTTGACTTCTGCATCCTGCAGGAATTACATATATTGTAGTGTGCACAAATAATCATAGTGGATGCAGGAACATCAATGTAGAAGACAACTCAGTTAAAACAATAGTGAAAGGATGCAGAACAGCCATTATAACCCTATAAATTTCATACTCAATCTTTATTGTAGTGTAATTTGAAAGTTTGTAGGAACACATTCCAAAAAGTCTCCCCCTTCAATCTCAGTATGTGTTCTCCATATTAATGTTTGTAGTCAACAATATGAATCATTATAGGATTTATTCAGATTTACATAGCAATAACACTAGACAGAGTGCTGACCTTTATCAACCTTTCTCTAGGGTATCAATCTTCCAAAAAGGAACATTTTATATGGGCATCAGGATATTCAATAGTTTACCTTCTGAAATAAAAGATTTGATTTACGATATTAAACAATTCAAAAGAGTTTTAAAAAATTTTCTTTATTTGAATTCATTCTATACATTGGAGGAGTATTTTGGTTAAAATAAATGATAATGGATCTTGATTGTTACTTACAGTTTTATATTTAACAAGATATTCATTGTTAATTCTATTTTTACTTGTATTATTTTGTATATAATTTTAATCTTATACTTGACTTGTTCTGTATCCGGCGGGTTCTCTAACCCTTTTGGATTTACTGAATGTGAAATAAAATTAATGGAAATGAATGAACATTTCACCACATACAAACATAACAACAAGGCTGTGACAGTGGTGGCGACAAGGACAACAGTGATAAAAACAGAAAACAGAAAATATGAATCACTAAATAATAAATTTTCTTACCCTATCAATGCAGCAAAAGGCCAACTAAGAAATGTTGATAGTGCTGTGGTGAATATGGCAAGTTCATATTTTCTCTGATACCATGCCCCAAGGGACAACAAGCACATATACCTGCAAAAACATTACACAACTCACATCAACAAATTCACAATTTCAGTTACCACCATCCTCCATGAAATTAACCTAACAGGTCTCACCTCAAAATCTCTGTAACATATGCGAATGAGTTCATTTAAAATAACTACATGCAAGACAGCCACACAATCAGCAGATGATAAGGTTAAATACAATACAAAAGGAACAAAACACGAAATTACTCAATCCGTGACCACAACAAATTTATAACCTCTGTATCAATACCTGTGACAACATACTACTTCCTTCCAAGCACCATTATGCCACGTTTCTATCTTCATGCCTATAACGTGTTAAGTGAGAAGTTATGTAAAAGATTAAAATTACCAACATTAAGAAATAAATGCATGCCATAAAACATATTTCCCACTTCCCTTTGGGAAAAGTTCCACTTAATAATCATCAACAGCAAAACATCAGTCACTCCATGAAGCAGAGTTCTTGAGAAGCTAACAGTCACTCAGCTAGTCCCATCCTTTATGAAACCTGAAAATTCATTACTGCCAGCAGCTGGTCCTTCAGAATTGGGTGAATACTGCCCCACTCTTCTGCTCTATATCTTTATGCTAAATTGTAGTACCATAACCAATCTATACACAGGCCACATTTTTTTCATACATACAGTATATATTTTGCTGCCCACGCAGCAATTATAATGTGATTTGAGGTTGATGAAGATTCAGTTCTTCTGAGATGTTACACTGTGCTGACTGGTAAATAGTTACTCATGTTTCAAAGGTGCATAGTGCCATCATCTTCACAGGCTGGACTGCAATATACTCCTTAGCAGCATTTGTAACTACTAACCAGTCAAGATTGTGTAATGTCCCAGAAGGCTTGCATCTTCAAAAACCATGTTTCTTACATGGAAAATGTAGAAGGCAGGAAAGCTGTAGTGGAAATGAACATTCCAGCACTAAATACAAGAAATGCCAAAGCCAGGCGACCAACTTGAACTCCAAATTCACGGCAGATACTCCTAGAATAAAAAAAAAAAAAAAAGTTACACTTACAATTTTGTATAAGATGTAAACAGAATGACAGATGACATGAGAACAGTGCCAATAAAAATTAAGGATCTAGAATATTGAATTCACCCTAAAACTATACATATATTTAATAAAACTATAATAGGCATAAACATGGTCTCTAACCTTATGGAAAACTGTTACTTGAAAGTATTTAAGAACAGGCAACTGTGGAGAATATTTGGACCCATGACAGCAGAAATAAGAGCACAGAGAAACCTACATAATGAGAATCTACTTTATTTGTAGTCCTCATAAAATATTATTAGGGTGATGTCCTGCATTCTGTTCATGAGACATAAACATATACTTAGTTTTGTCAGAATTTACTTCTAGACCAATTTCCTTACTAGTGACTGTTAGAGCTCCTGTGTTTTGGTTTTAAATTCCAGTGCTTTTCTTGTTTCATTATATCTGACTACTTCCACAGAGTAGAGATCTAGTAACATTTTCATAAACGGTTACCTATATCACTCACTGGTCCCTATCCAGAGTCAGATAAATCCAATCATTGTCCCCCCACCCTTTCTCTTAAAGATCCATTTTAATACTATCCTCCAGTTCTGTGTCTACATATTCTGAGTCGTCTCTTCCCTTCAGTTTTCCAAACAAACCTTTGTGTTCACATTTAATACTGCCAGTACCATTTATTTTATTATTAAGTAGTGTTACTTGTGTAGAGGAAAATTCAAGATAGGAAGGTTAAGATTATATACTTACTTGTAGAAATAGACTTCACATAAAGCACATAGCAGGCCAAGTAGGCAACGTGAGAAATAGAAGATAAGAAGTCTGTTGGGCTGAAGAAGTCGATGATATAGCCTTGCAGGGACCACATGAAGCAAAAGATATGTGTATGAGCGAAGAGCATATTTTGGACTATACTCCCATGTTTGGAAGCCCTTACCAAACAGCAAATAATGAATCTGGAACAGTGTTTTGATAAAAAAAATTGAAAACAAACGCCATTTCATTACATTTCAGTTTGCAATAAAAAGCACTAAAAGGTATTGCACATTTTATTGTGACAGCACTAAAATTAATTGCCACGGAATGCTCATTCACAAATTCTTATTTCACTTACGCTGTTTCAAATTTTCTTCCCAACAAGGCCAGAGTGCCTGATGGTTTGATACAGGCAATGCCTAGACTACAGTTTGCACAAATACCCACATTAGCTAATCCAGCCCTGCTAATAGAGTTCTAACTGTTGGGTCTTGCAAGCCAAATTTTTTGTAACTTTTGGTTAACTGTAACTTATAATACCAACAAACAAAAAACAAATGTTATGATGTAACCTTACTGTTGAGTATAAGCTGGTACGAGGGATGTTCCAAAAGTAAGGTACAAACTGCCACTGCAACACTGCATGTAATAGTATGAATATATTTTAACATACATACAGAGACATGAACACTGGAACTTTTTGAAACGCTTGACTTACTCCACAGAAGTGAAACAATCAATGCTGCTGTAACACATTGGACAGACTAACAAAGCTGTTCAAAGGAAGAAGCCTGGATGGCACTACCTTGGTGTTGTCATCCTCCACGACAATGCAAGACTTCAATTTTTGGGCCTTTTCAAGTCTTCTTCTGTAGGAGTGATGAACTGACTCCATGCGTTTGGCATGGATGCCCATTTCTTTGCTAAAGGCTTTGATGCACTAGTTTTATGCTAAGAAAAACTCCTCAAGAAAGGTGGTGATGATGTAGAAAAGTAGTGTGCATGTCTGTGTACGTGTTACTAAACTTTGTTCATAGAACAGTGCAATGAATCTGGGAAAGATACAGACCAAGATCATCCACTCGCCATTTTACATCAGAATGTTAGAAGTATTAGAAACAAAAGCGAAGAATTAATAAATTCACTTAAAATAGATGGAATAGATCCACATATACTGCATTTTTCAGAACATCATATGGTTGAGCAAGACTTACTTCTTTTAAAATTAAATGGTTATACCCTAGGATCTAGTTATTCTCGCCAAACTTGTCAGAAGGGAGGAGTCTATTTTTATTAGAAATGATTTAAGCTATAATAAAATTGATGTTTCTTATTTTTGTGATGAAAAACATTTTGAAACTTGTGCTGTTCAAACAGAGATTAAAGGATTTCATATAATTATAATATGTATACACAGATCTCCTTCTGGGAAATTTGGTCAGTTTTTAAGAGTGTTGGATTCAACTTTAAAGTCTTTACATACGTCAAAAACAGAGTTTGTAATATGTGGGGATATAAATGTTAATTATATAACAGATAATAATTGGAAAGAACAACTATCCTTGTTGTTGAGTACTTATAATTTAGTTCATACAGTGGATTTCCCCACAAGAATAAACCATAACCTAGGTACAGCAATTGATAATATCTTTATAGGTAACTCTAGACTGAACTCTTTTAAGATAGCATCTATTGTTAATGGTCTATCAGACCATGATGCTCATACATACATACATACATACATTCCATGGATCCAAAAGTCTGTCGAAGTGACAACTGGATGTGGAATAAGTCATAATATACAAATATACAGCTATACAGACTAACAAATTTTACATATGAACACTATAAACTGAAACAATATAAACATGTTACATCCCTCACTATGAACCATCTTTATACATAAAAAATTCATCTACTAAGTAAAAGGAGTGTGTATTTAAGTATTTTCTTAATGCTACTTTAAATTTTGTCTTTTCATTCTTAAGACTTATGAGACTCAGTGGAAGTCTGTTGAAAATTCAATTCTGATACCAGCATAGAATGTACTTTTTGAAAACAAGATAGGTTGGCATTTGGTCTATGCAGGTGGTGCTTATTCCTGGTGTCTATACTGTGTACAGATGAATTTGTTTGAAAATGTTCTTGATTGTTTAAAATAAAGTTCATTAATGAAAATATATATTGACATGGAATAGGTAAAATCTCTAATTTTTTAAACAGATTTCTGCATGGAGTTCTTGGTTGTGCACTGACCATAATTCTGATGATTTGCTTTTGTAAGGTGAATATCTTCTTACTGTTGGAGGAATTACCACACAAAATTATTCTGTAGTTTATAATAGAATGAAAGTATGCAAAATAAATTGATTTAAGAGTGTTGATGTTGCTGATATGATACATTGATCTAACTGCATAACATGCTCCACTTAACTTAGAAACCATTTGATAAATATGATTCTTCCAAGTTAAGTGGTTATCAATTTGTAAACCAAGAAACTTTGTGTTTATTATCTGTTCTATATACTTTCCTCTATAATCAATACGTAATGCAGAGTGTGGTGAATTTTTTGTTATAAATTTCATAATATTTGTTTTATCAAGATTTAGTACTAACTTATTAGCAGTAAACCATTCAATCATACGAGTGAGAACTAAGTTTGCCACTGTACAGAAACCTTCTAAATTTCTGTTAGATATTATGACACTAGTGTCATCTGCAAAAATTTATTTTCCAAGGATGGTCGTTTATATATATTATGAACAATAAAGGCCCCAGAATTTATCCTTGGGGAACTCCATGTTTCAGTGTACCCCAATCAGAGAAAATGTTTTGAGTTGTATTACGTGATTTTACTTCTACTTTCTGTCTTCTATTAGTTAAATAGGATTTGAACCAATCTGCAGTTACTCCTTGAATGCCATAGAAATGTACCTAATTTAGCCAACAAAATTTCATGATTTACACAGTAAAAAGCCTTTGCCAAATCACAGACAATTCCTCCAACATACCTTTTTTGGTTAATAGATGTAAATACACTATCTGTTAGTCTGAAGGTAGCATTTTCAGTAGATATCCCTTTCCTAAAACCATGTTGTTCTGTGACCAGTATGTTGTTAGTATGTAGATGTTGGCTTAAATTACTGTGCATAGCTTTCTCAAATACTTTAGAAAAAATAGTTAATAAGGAAATAGGCCTATAATTTGTCATACTAGTTTTGTCTCCCTTCTTGTATAGTGGTTTTACTACCGCCATTTTAAGACGATCAGGGAAAACATCTGTATGTAGCGAGTGATAACAAATGTAGCTTAATGGGTGGCTAATGAGAGATGCACAAGCTTTTAAGATTTTACTTGTTATTTCATCAAAACCTGATGATTATTTTTGGTTTAAGAGAATGTATTATACTTTTAATTTCAGCCTTGGTGATTGGAATTGTTTTCATGCTAGGGAAGTTTCCTTGAAATGAATCTTCTACAAATGAGACAGCATCTCCTTTCTCTACTTGCTGTATGTTTAATTTTTCAGTAATTGTTAGAAAGAAGGTATTGAAGGTATTAGCCAGATTTTTTGGATCTGTTAATTCTTCATTGTTCATAAGCAAGGAGGGCACCTGTTCCATGGAATGTACTTTTCCTGTCTCTTTCTTATAATGTTCCAAGTTGTTTTTATTTTATTATTAGATTTTGCTATAAGTCTGTTGTAGTGTTGCTTCTTAGCTTCTTTTATAACTTTTTTTAGGATTCTACAATATGTAATGTAATGTGCTTTATATTTTGGGTCATTGTGTTTCTTAGTGAAGGTGTATAGACTCCTTTTATGTTTGCAGGATATTTTTATTCATTGTGAAATCCAGTCATTTTTTACGTTGTTTGTACTTTTGTATTTAACTGGAAAACTAGCTTGGAAAAGATTTAGGAAAGTACAAAGAAATGAATTAAACATACAGTTAGTATCTTTTAACTTTATAAACACATTCCCATGTTTCTTTTTTTAACAGTGTCTGAAAGTTTGTTATTGTTTCATTATTTATTAATCTGGTCTTTTGCTTGAAAGGAATTTTGTATCAATATCTTACACTAAAAAATGTGTGTATAAAGTCCAACATTACTCCTATGAAATACAGAACAAAACTGATAAATGATGATACAGTTAAAATTTTTCAACATTCAATAAAACATGAAGCTTGGGAACTTGTCTATTTGAACAAAGATATTAATGGCATGTTTAATACATTCTTGAATATATTTATAAATATCTTTGAAGCCAGTTTCCCTGTAAAATATAAAAAATTTGAATACTAATAAAAGGGATCGGATTACAAAGGGTATAAAAATGTCTTGTAGACATAAAAAGAGCTCATATATCCTTAGTAGAAGTTGTGATGACCCTACAATTAAAAAATACTATAAAACATACTGTCTGATTTTAAAAAAAAGTGATAAGAGAGGCCAAGAGACAATATTACAGTCAATTACTGGCTTTATCTCATAATAAGATGAAAATGGTATGAAATATAATAAAAAATGAGAAAAGTAGAGGGAGTACCTCAGAACAGATGCCCTCCAAATTTAGAATAATAGTACAACAGTAAACATGGAAGATGCAGCTGGCTTTTAATAAATACTTCGTAACCATAACTGACAGTTTCAGCATTCAGAGTCTAAAGCAAAATACTGCAATTTCACTCCTAAGAGATTCCTATCCAAATTGTGTAACAAAAATTACAACAATCCCAGTAACCGAAGCAGAGATAATAGGCGTAATTAAATCTCTTAAACCTACAAATTCTTCAGGATATGATGAGATATCAAGCAAAATTCTAAAATTATGTGGATCTCTAATTAGTAGACCACTTTGTTATATTTGTAATAAGTCGATTTCGATGGGAATTTTTCCAGACCGGCTTAAACATGCTACAGTAAAGCCATTATATAAGAAGGGAGCCAAGTCCAGCATGAATAATTATAGACCAATTTGTTTATTGACAGCAATTTCAAAGGTATTTGTGAAAATTATGTATAATAGACTGAATCATTATCTACAAAGTCATAAAATACTGGCAGTTGAACAGTATGGATTCAGAAAGGAGTTATCTATCCAACATGCTACTTACAGACTAACTTACATCGTATTGAATGCCTGGAACAGTAAAATGCATGTTGGTGGGATTTTTTGTGATTTGGCTAAAGCTTTCGACTGTGTGAATCATGAGATTTAATTAGCCAAATTACAACACTATGGTACTGAAGGAGTAAATGCTGATTGGATCAGATCATATTTATCTAACAGAAAGCAGAGGGTAGAAATAAAGACAAATACAACTCAGAGTTATCTTTCCAAATGGGACACAGTCAAACATGGGGTTCCCCAGGGATCAGTTTTGGGTCCTCTGTTGTTTGAGATATATACGAATCATTTATCTTTATAGATTAATGCAATTTCAGATCCCATACTGTTGCTTAAAAGTTTTTGGCGTCAATTTTTGGTGTGCAACCAACGTTTCGGGAACACTTGTTTGTCCCAGAAGAAGGGACAAACAAGTGTTCCCGAAACCTTGGTTGCACACCAAAAATTGACGCCGGGCTACAACCCAAAAACTTTTAAGCAACATGACAACCACAGCGGAAGCCTTCAATTACAGGTCCCATACTGTTTGCTGATGACACAAGTGTCCTAATCTCTAAAGATAACTGTGAGGATTTTCAACAAACAGCAAATCTTGTTCTGTCTGATATGAGTAAATAGTTTGAAGCAAACCAGTTAGTTTTAAACATGGAAAAGACTAATATGTTAAAATTTAAGACTAGTAATTTACCACATCAACCACTGACTATAGGGTATAAACAAAAATACATACAGGAAATAACAAACATAAAATTTCTAGGTATAAAAATTGATAGTTGTCTTACTTGGAAGAATCACATAGATCAAATGATACCTAAATTGAGTGCTGCATGTTATGCAGTCAGGATGATGTACCACATTATGAATATAGATGCACTTAGGATGATCTATTTTGGATGTTTTTACTCTGTGATGGAATATGGGGTGATTTTTGGGGGAAATTATGCTGGTGTAGATAAGGTATTTAAATTGCAGAAAAGGATAGTTAGAATTATGGCTGGTGTTAGATCTAGATGCTCATGTAGAGGTTTGTTTAAGAAAATGGACATCTTGCCTGTCCCATTTTCACTCATGATATTTGTTGTGGATAATCTGGGAAGTTTTCAAACAAATCTAACTGTGCATGGTCTTAATACAAGGAATAAGATGCAGCTTCATAGGCCTATTGCCAATCTAACATGTTTCCAAAAGGGTGTTTCATATGCTGCTGTAAAGATTTTTAATAGTTTGCCTTCAAGTATTTCAAATTTAAGAAATGATAAAAAAACAATTTAGGTCTGCTCTGCGGAGATATTTAATGCCTCATTGTTTTTATTCTATTAATGAATTTCAAAATATAAGCAAAGTAGCTATTAATGATAAATCTCAATTCTACTTATAACATACAATTCATATCTATTAAAATTTATAAAATTTGAGACTTATAAAAGTTTTTAAAATTATCTAAATTTGTTACATGATGATGTGACTATGTGGAAGTATTCTTCTACTGTTGTAATTGACTTGTATATTTGTGATTGTGATGTTTTTGTGTATAGTGTATTTGTGTTTTACTTTAAGATGACTTGTTTCATATCCGGCTGTCCTGTGACAGATTTGAGATCTAAGAAATGTATATGTATGTATTACATGCAATGTCACAATGGCAGGTTGTACATTACTTCCAGAACATCCCTTGTACAAGTGAACGGGAGTAGTGGCTTCAATCCTCTACAATGCATTGAGGCCATAAACACTAATTCGTGTGATCTCAAATTAACAAAACGTAATTGACTTACTGGTTCCCAATAATTAAATGTTTCATCACAATCAGAAATGTAATTCCATATTGCTGCACAAAATCGAGCTGACAGCAAGGCTTTGAAAGCTGTATCACCACTTGGATAAACAATTCCCATATCTGCTGGATTCGGATTTGAAGGAACTTCTTCATTCCTAACATAAATACATAAAACGAACAAATATGAGTAACATAACCTAACTTCCGTTGAAGGAACTCAAATTGAAAGGTACAATCACCATCCATTTGAAGCACACACCTGTAATGAAGTAAATATTAAGATAATAATTTACCTTCCTATTCCTGACGGTTTCCTTCCACTTAACTTTTTCTGTTCTCTTTTACCATTATACTGATTACGTTGCCGCATTCCCGGCGCCATCACGGAAGCTCGCACGCACTCGCGAGATTCTGACTAAGAATATGGGACTCCGATTTCTTTCCTGGCAACAGTCATTGCCAGTTACTTAGCAACACAGTAAACGGAATGGACGAGAAGTATAATTTTGTGTATGTTGAAGGTAAAAAATACAACGGGTTTCAAGACCCATCTATTCAAGACTTATTAATGAAATGGTAGGTTCATTTACATCAAATAACGGTTCCAATCCCAATATCAAAACTTGATAACGTCATTTTCGTTCACGATTAATTTCCACTGTCAGCACACGAATACACCGTGGCACAACACACACGAGCCACTGCGGCTCATGCAGAATCCAATGCCAACCACCCACCAATTCCGAGAATTTTCATGTGTACCAATTATGAAAGTGAAAGAGGCGCCAAGTAATGTAAGTTCTATAATTTTACGGAATTTTCACCACAATAAAGGATATAAGTACCTATGAAAGCCCTTGGAGAATAACTCTACTGTATTTACTGAATTCAACCAAGCCTGCAGAAAAGGAGCCATAAGCCATGCACCACAACCAACTCTTTTTCTTCAAAAAATGAAAACTAGACAATTTGTTTGTAGAAATCATGATATACCACAAATTACGTAGTTTAGTGACCAAACTTTTAATATTTATTTATGTTTGTAACGAAACTTCCTTTTTCCCTTCTCACATGTTAGTACTGGCATCTTTTTTGTATGCAGAGGAAACATAGACAATATTTAGTAATAATTAATGAACATGAACACTTGGTAAGTAAATGGATTGGAAAGCAGTTCCTGAACAAGTGTCATCAACATTGTCTATTGTCACTGTTGCAGGAAAATTTGTTACTGAAATACATGACCTACATTGTGCACATGTTTATTAACAATTCCGTTTCCCTCTAAATCCGTTTATTTGCTATATTTTTTCGTTTAAGTCCAGCCCAAAAAATTGTTTTGATCTTTCAGAGCCAGATTTATTTAAGAATTATATGTCACAAAGACATTTTGTACTCTCATATTAACAGAAAGATATGACATGAACATTTCCCTTTAAAGGAAAAGAATTTGTTACATAAGACTGTGCTACATGATAAACTAATAACAGTACATTAATTTAAATATTTAGGAAATTTGATAAGCCTACATGGCAAGATCTTGAAAATAAAGGCAGGCATTGCACAAATAAGTAGGGATAATTTACAGATGGACAAAATAATGGTCTGGAGTAGATGTCTGAAATTATACAAAATATTGATTAAACCAAAAAATAGAATGAGGAGGAGCTTCATGATTTCTACTCCTCACCAAATATTATTACAGTGACGAATTGAAGTAGGATTAGATGGGTGGGTCATGTGGCATGGATGGGTGGATAGAAATGCATACAGGGTTTGGTGGGAAAACCTGAAAGAATGAGACCGCTGGGAAGACATAGGCTTAGATTGATCTTAAACAAACAGAAACAGGATGGGTATTTGTGGTCTGGATTCATCTGGCTCAGGATAAGGACTAGTGGTGGGTTCTTGTGAACACTAATGAAATTTTGGTTTGCATAAAATGTGCATAATTTCTTGACTAAGGATCATTAGCTTCCAAGAAGAACTTTTCTGTATGGAATTATGTATAAATCTAATGGTACAATATGGAGTAATTAAAGAAGTCAATGTTCTATGTTCAATTTCAGGTCAATGAAAGGGAATTTGAAACTTCAAACTTATTGTTTCAACCAGCCTTTCCAACCATATAAAAAACAAGAACTTGCAAATGCTTTTTTCCGAGACCCTGTAATAGCATCCACACTACAGGGAATGTCACTGAACAATTCATGGGCCCCAGTAGGTAAGCTAATGACAATTATAGCATAGTGAGGCTTGAAGAGGTAGGTTCTAGTCAGCTGATAAATTATCTCACAAATTTTAAATATTTAGGCATGCTTACTGAGCTTTAACATAGACATAACCTTTCATAGAACTACTTTCATCATAAATGACAACACTTTGGTGAGCACGTAAATAACACTCTGTGTGTGCTTTATTAGAAGCTCTGGGACCTTTACAGGCCAACATTATAAATGCACGTGATGAGAAATAATAATTATTGTTACAGGTCTGTTTGTGTCATGCATGCTACCATGACAACTGTGTGAACTGAGAAGGTTCTTGCCATCTACAGTCTGAAAACTGTGTCTAGGAAACAAGGAGCTGGGTCAGATCCAAACCAGACTAATTACTATTTTTGAACTTTTTATGTTTGAAATCTCATACAAGATGTGCGTGTATTTAGTGCTTTGGAATTGCAACACTTGGTATCTTTCTCTTGTATTAGGTGTTAAGGCTGCATATGTAGATGTAGAAGATGTCCCCTGTTGTGCAACAACCATGGGTGTATTCAGTTGCTTGCAAGATCCATCAAATGGGATTGTGAGAGATGGTGGATGGCTTGTGCAGTGTCCATATGATGAAGTTGATAATTATCCTGTCACTGATGAACTAAGAAATGTAAGGACCAGATTTTCCTACAATATTAAAAATATTTTTATTGAAGAATTACATTTATATTTGTGTAGATAAAAAACATACACTGTGTTTAAGAGGACATTACTTATTAAGACACAATAATTTTTCTTTTTGTTATATAGAGGTTAACCACAGTGTCAATCTACCTGCCCCCTCTCCCCCATATCACTGCACAACATGTTGGTCTTGCAAAATATGTGTGGAAAGAAACATACCCATTGTCACATAATATGGAATTATGAAATTATGTACATTGGTAAGCTTTAAAAATATTAATCATAAGTGAGATCTGCACTCTTCAGGGATATTACATAGTGTCGAGTAGTAATTCTGTGCCGATGTTTCGGGACACTATATCGGTCCCATCTTCAAGGGTCAAGAAGTCCAGTAATCATAAGTGAAGAATAAATACTTGGGCTATACAGATGTGAGTTTTATTTTTAGCATTTAGCAACTAATGAATCAATGCAGGAAGGAAAAATCTGATACAGCAATAGATTTTGAACAGGATCACAAGTTCTGTGTAACATTTTTCGTGCAAGTCAAAAAATAATAATTCCTGAAGTTTGTTCTTCTGGACATGAATTAGTGGAGAACAGACAATAGGTTCAGCCTGATCCATAACTTTCTCTTTAATTATTACTGTTGTCTGTTGCATATTGTTTCAGATGTTACTGAACCATGAATGTCTAAACTACAAGCTAATTTTAGAGGCAGATCGTAAAGAGTTTCTGTTTCGACTCTTTAAACATTTGTGTCTTGGAGGACAGTGGTGCCAGTATGAAGACAACATAAAACCATACATTCACACAGCAAAAATACTGTATAAGGATATTATTAGGTAAATATGATATTCAAATATTGAGAGACAATATTGCTGAAGTACATTTGAGATGCGTGTTCATGGCATGTTGAAAGGGTGCGATTATTGTTCCTTCTTAGGCCAAGAAATTTGACATAATGAATCAGATTATCTTTAAGAAATTAATTTCTGGAAGAGATATCTTTTCATATTGAACCTGTAGAAGGCAGACGTATATGTCAGTTGTATCTTGTGACAGCCTGAATTTTTCGGCTTAGCATGCACATTTAAATTACTACCCAGTAAACACACAGAGACCAGCATATGGTCTTGTAGGACAATAAAGATTAAACAGCCTGTTGTCACAGACTGTGATTGATCTTCTTCCCTCCTGAGCGCATCTAGTTGCCCTTAGAAACACAGTTCTAAAATTTTAGGTGTTCTGCTGTTATCTTTATTTGTTTGTCACTGAATCAGAAATCTTTCAGGGGCTGCCTGTCTCTTCTCTCTATGTCTTAATTGTATTCATATTATACCTAGCAGCAGAATTATAAATTGTTCAGTAGATACCATCATGTCAGTGCATATAAAAAAAGAAAAAGAAATTACAACAGATTAGTTTAACAATATATTTCACATTACATTTTCCAACATGTTCCAATCATAAATTGATCATCTTCAAGGGAAACAAATATGGTCACATAAATAATTTGACTATAGAAGATTTTAACAATTCCCATTACATTGATACATTGACATTATTTAAAAAACTGAAATATGGGTACAAAAGATAAAAACAGAAAGTGAATTGCAGCATTATTCAAGTATAATGAATATCAGATTGAAAACTCTCCCATTATTAACAAACCTTTAAAAACTTATAAGCACCACATTTAAAGAACTTTTTTTGAGGTTTTGTACTTAGTGTGCTTTATATGCACTGCTACAATAACTGCTAAAATATGACACTATGTACAGAGGAAATGGGGAGGGTGAGAGAACAAAGCACAATGAAAAGAAAGAAAGAAAGAAGTGCTTAAATGTGTTGAATCCTGTTGAATTTTAATGTAACTATTAATTTAAATGTAGATCATATTCAGCTTGCATTTATCTCAGAATTGGCTGACTGTACAAAAATGGGTAAATACTGCAATGTAAAATTTCTTGTCATTTGATACTATTTCAATGTGATATACATTTAACAGAAAACAAGTAAACATAATTCATGACTCCATCCCATATGGTCATTATTTCCTTAGCTTTTCAATAGGAGATTTATTTCTGCAGCATGACTCTGAAGACTAATGAGGTACAAAAGAATTGCAGAACTTGTCTGGGGAACAAGTGTATTTAATGTTAGAGTACACTTTTCAACTCTTCCAATATTCTAAAGGATTCACAGGATCCTTTAGAACTCTGTCACAAAACAAAAAGTGACAGTTCATATCTTTTGTTCAAAATTTGTTTTCCAACACCTCACAAGCTTGCTATCACCTCCAACAAACAGTTTAAACAACTTTTGCAGAGATGTCAATATCAGTCCTTTGGAAAACTAAGAAGCACCTCTTTGTGTTTGTTTCACAGGGTGAAGAAGGAGCCATCAACAAAAGAACTGGTTATAGCTTCACTAGTATTAAAAGTTGTAGCAAGAGAAAATGATGGTATGGCATACTTTCCACGTAACACAGAAAATGAACAGAATTTTGCTTACCTCATTGTCGATCCCTTTAATCGAGAGATTACTACTGTAGTACATCATTATGGAGGAACATTTCAGTGCTAAGAATGGTACTGGATAAATTCGACACAAGAGACAGAAGTTTAAAATGTTCTTACTTACTTCAAGTAGTCTGCAGTAATCCATGAATAAGTCTCAAAACAGCAAGTTACAGAAACTGCACTTCTACTGGAAGAAGTAATAACAGTGAAAGAATTGCCATGACTTGAAATGAGTTGTGTGTGTGAGATACTTGAAAATGTATTGCTATTGAACATTTGTGTCCATGATATTCACCTTCATGAAGTAAAGCTTCAACTAATTACAGAATCTAGATATTGCAGGTGACTCTAGCTTGTTCTCAATATGAGAATATAGCAAAATGACAAGTTAAAGTAGCAAACTCAGTGTAGCAACTTGCATGTCTGTTTGAATCCTCTTGCTATGAGGCCACTGAAGCTTGGAACTGTCAGAATTACTTTCATGGAAAAGTGGCACGGTATAAACATTTTACAGATGGTCATAGAGGTAACAGAGATCTATAACGGGAAATGTTTTAACACCAGATCTGAAAGAGGAGACTCACATTAGATATACAGCAGACTTCCTTTAATCTGGAAGCTGATATTCTGGAAACTGTGGTACTTCAGCAATTGAGGGAAATTGAAGTCTGGAAGTTTTGGCATCGATAACAACCAGTAAGCATAGTGCTTCTGTGCTTTATCTTGTGCTATCTGGACTTTATTGAGCCCACTGAGGTATTAGAATGGCTTCCAAAGATCCCAAGATGAATAAACAAGGTGCTGCTGGCAAGAGGAAGCATGTAACATTAAGAAATCCTCAGAAACTTGAAAACACAGAAGGGGACCCTGATGCCCCAAACCAGCAGCTGAAGGAGATATCCAAATGGAATACTCCTCTCACTACTTATGCAGCCCATATATAGGAGCAGTAACAACATTTACCTGCAAGAATTTACATCTGTATAGGCATTGTTTGATAATCTGACACCTGTCCAGTCCTGTGGGTGCTGGATTGAAGGAAGTCTACTGCAGAAACAGTCTCCTTTTGATTTGCTTCATCATTACCAACTTTGGCATCACTTTTAAGTGTAAATGCCCACAGAGTGTTATGGTATTACATTTTAAAGTTGGGTGATAGTGACCACATTGTCAGTCATCAGATTGCCATCCTGCAAGTTACTTTTCTTTGCAGAACTACTTCAGATCATTCAGAAAGAAATGAGGTTTTCTGGAAATTTCTATCAGGTACAGTCACGCACAATTCTTTGTTACTGCCCACCATCATTGTTGAACACAAATTCTGTTGGGTCACTTTAGCTTTAGCACCCCATAGCCTTGTATGCAAGTAGAAGGAATGAAAATATTTACAATCACTAGTATGTGTGTGCATGCACGTAAGACTTGTCCCTGTCCATGCCATGAAGGCAGGTAGGAAGAGTAGAGGTATAGCTCCACTCATTCCCAACCTTGGTACTAGATGGATGTGAGTGGTCAGCTTCACGCCCTGGATGCTTTACCCTGGGTGAAATGAACCTGGTACCCATTGAGTAGGAGTCTGGATGGGCCCCAGAGCTGGTCTGCATGTTGTGGAGAACAAAAAAATCTCTTCGTGCCACCAGGAATCGAACCCCAGATCGTCCAGTCAATAGCTTAGTCACTATACTGACTATGCTATACTAGCTCTCTTTCTCTCAACACATACACACACATATATGCACACATTTCTAATATAAACGAGCTTATGCTCCTTGTATAGTGTATGCTGGTTTTCAAAATCCTTATGAAAGTTTAAATATGTACATGCTTCTATTGTTTATTTCAAACAGTATGAAGAACCCTCAATAATGTGTGTCTGTACTACTGTGAATAAATTAATTTATTAATGTTACAAATGAATGTTCTCTGGTTATAACAGCGAAAGAGACAAATAGTGGCATAAATTATCTCTACTTACTTGTATATCAAGATCAGTTTAATGCTGCTGAACATGTTTTATTATGTTTTTCATGCAAGTTGAAGGTACTTGTTGGCCTGTTACTGTCTTCTAGGGTTACTTATTTTGTAGATATAAAGGTCCAGGACATTAATTGAAATTACATTACTATTGCACAGCAGTTGTGCCATGCAACTGTGATGAACTGATAACAGGCTACTTACATGAAACTGGGAGTGGTAATGTGTTTCACCTGACATAACTGATTATTTGTTCAAGGAATTTATAGATTTTGTAAGACAATTCCAATCTGTAGACATAAGGTATGAGGATCTTATCATTATGGCAAACATATACAGATTATATTTAATAATACCAGTGGGTCTCCCTTATCTAATTCCTTGACATCTTGTTTCCCTGCATTTACATGGTCAAATTTCTGAGGGAAAAATAAGTAGAAATTCCCCACACTTAGAGATTACATCCACTGATCACAAATTTTCCAACAGAAAACAGTTGCCCTGTTCATGATTCAAGCCCTACAGTAGAATTTCAGAACACTATTTCACGGGGTGAATAATCATATCAGTTGGTGATGATGATGTTAGGTGTATCGGGTAAACTGATTTAATTATGAATTCCCCAAGCACTTTTTTTAATATGTTAAGTTTGTGAGTATTTCTTCTGTCTCCGTATGTAAATCCCATGCTTGTAAAGGATTAACTTAAATACTGCTCCTATGAGAAACGTGCATTCTCATACCCAATTCACCTGAGTACTTAGATAACTGAGAGTGTTGGCATGATGCAAAGATTAAATTATTCCAATTTTTTTTTATTGGGAGAGGGG
Source organism: Reticulitermes speratus (assembly GCA_021186555.1). Taxonomy (NCBI): domain Eukaryota; kingdom Metazoa; phylum Arthropoda; class Insecta; order Blattodea; family Rhinotermitidae; genus Reticulitermes; species Reticulitermes speratus. The sequence goes on from JAJKFL010000004.1 coordinate 25,793,337, forward strand.
GTTATTTTATGACACTTTCAGTATAGTAACTGAGACTACACATCAATGGTAGGATAACTGGGGTTATTAGAACAGATTCGGAAGGAAGCAGTTATGGCCTAAATGAGGTGCAATTCCTTCATCTACCTGTAGAAAACCATGACTAATCTGCCAGGACAGCTGTGTTCTGGCCAAGATTCAACCCTTCCAAATACAAATTCAGAAAAACACTATTACACCAACATACTCAGTTGCAAATGTTTCATATATGTTAATATGATGTAATATGAATCTGTAAGAAAATGTCGGGAAACACGTTAAATAACAGATGGAATATGTTACAAAACTTTATGAAGCCAATCACATAAACACAAGTTTCCTGTTAAGAACACAGCACCATAGAGCACACATTCAAAATTGCAGTTTCAACCTGGAATACAGGTCTAAAAAAATACATATTTCAATTAACACTATACTACATGAACTTCAGTTTACTGCAGATTGCAGTTCAGGCCAATCCAACTAATTAAGACTCTGAACCCATTCTTAATTATTATTTTACTTTAAGATTTGTTGCAGAATTATTTTTGGAATGGTAATAATTCCTGTACATAAATACTGATAATCACAGACATTATCAAGGTACACATTATGCACCATATGCAGCATAATGTCCACAGTGACATATTGGATTGGCCTGCTGCAATCATAATGAACAACTGCAAAAATCAGAAAATACTCTTGAGGATTGATCACAATTTGACCCAGCAAAAACACTGATTACAGTAAGAAACTGATACTTTGGCACATAAAATACACAAATACTTACATTATAAGGACAGAAAAACCCTGACAGGAATGTCAGTCAATAATAACTCATACACACACATAACAGAGTGTTGCTTACAATGGTGTGCTTGTTTATAACAAACTGCCTAGTGAAATTAAAAGTGTTAAGTCCATAATAGAATTCAAGAAGATACTTAGCAACTTCCTACTTGAAAGAGTTTTTATTTTGTGGAAGAATTTATGACAGTTGACTCCTAATTTGTAGGAACTGGGTTAAAGATGTATCTCCATATTGTAATTGCCTGTGCTTTCTTCTGTGTACTATGTTAATCAGTGTCTTGTGTGGTCCTGTAATTATATCAGATTTATGTGTTTGTTTGCTTTTACTGTAATTATTATACTTTTTACTGTAACTACTCTCTGGACGTGTCCAATATCATTCTGTAATGATGTCTAGGATGAAATACAAACTAAACTAAACACATATTATCCCTCACAGATAGAATCTTCTTGGGCTTAAAGCGCAGTATGGTTAACTTCTTATGTGTAAGTCTAATGTCTCAACTGAGAAGCATGAAAATACTGGGAACAAAAGTGTCACATGTTGTTGTATGTGAACACTGTTGACATATACTGTACAAAACTCAAATAATTCACAGAATGAATTTACACAGCTTCAAAAATTTCCTTGGAAATACAGCTTTAAATATAGAACTTATTCAAATGAAGTATGTGCACCTGAATATAATTCATAATTGCAAAGTGGCTTATAATTAACAGTATTAAATGCTGGAGTGCACAAATTTTCTAAAAATCTAGTACATAGCTCAAAATAATAGGTGCCAGAAGGGTGACACGAAGCAAGTTCCACATTCAGAACCCAAAAATATTAGATGCCACTGTACAAAATTTAGTTGCTATGGCAACCTGATGCCTGGGATTTGGGCAACCATGATTGAATGTAAGTTACATCCACACTTATATAAAATGCATCACAGTTGTTTCAACTTCATTTTGGTTTTATAAGAAGGATACTAAGAAGTTAAAAATATGGAACCATAAATCAAGAATAAAAGGCAATTTATATAAATCTTATTCTGACAAATGTACACAGTTTATGATATTTAACACAACTCTTTATTATTAAAAAGTGCCCAACATGTTTCAAACCAATTTTTTAGTTCATCTTCAGGGGCTTACTTGTTCAAATTACATCAGCTGTACATGTTTCATACTATTAAAACATGAGTTAAATGAATAAAATGTCGTTATTGTGTAGGATTTTGATCTCTGTATCTGTTGTTCACTATTGGTTTTCTAGTGGTTTACTAGAAAACTGTATCTGTTGTTCACTATTGGTTTTCTAGTGGTTTACTAGAAAACCAATAGTGAACAACAGATACAAAGATCAAAATCCTACACAATAACGACATTTTATTCATTTAACTTGTGTTTTAATAGTACCAAACATGTACAGCTGATGTAATTTGAACAAGTAAGCCCCTCAAGATGAACTAAAAAATTGGTTCGAAACATGTTGGGTACTTTTTAATAATAAAGAGTTGTGTTAAATAACATAAACTGTGTACATTTGTCAGAATAAGATTTATATAATCAAAGAGAATGTGCGGTGCAAGTAACGTAAAAAAAGGCAATTTGTTAACATAGAGTTCTAACTTTTACTTGTTCATTCAGGTTCTTGTCGGAAACAACAAATGTACACAAAATGTTGGTTGCTAAGCCTGAAAGTAAAAGACCACTTCAGAGCCAAGCTGTAGGTGGAAGGATAATAATAACCCTCTTAGTGCCAGGCTGTGCAGGTAGGTTATGCTAAAAATCAAAAATATGTTAAAGCAGAGAAATATCAAGATCTGTAGCAAGTAAAAAGTCATGCTATTCAGTGATGTGATACCCGCTGAAATCTTGTGAATGAGATCAAAGCTTAATACAATGGCCAACAGATGGCCTGATTGTGTAACAGGCAAGAGTATTAGTGGCCGACAAACGGCCACCTGGTGCTAGGAGGGTTAACACAGAAAGAAATAATATGTAATGGTGTGGACTGGATTCATATGCCTTAGGATAGGGTCGAGTGGTGGTAGGCTGTAGTGAACATGGTACAAACTTCACTGTAGTTATGAGTACATGCAATTTTTTGGTACTGGCAGTCCATGCCAAAATGTAATTATGCATCATGTCTGACAATGCACACTACTGCTACCAAACACAAAGGCCTGAATGTATCCATTATCTACCAGAACAAAAACTGTTTCATTCATTGATTCTAAAAATATACAACTGTTGAAATAATAAACTATGCAAGGAAATTTGCATCAACCAAAATGGTCAACCATAAGATGACTGAACCAGTGCATTTACCTTTTTTCCCCCCCCCCCCCCCCCCTCCAAAAAAAAAAAAAAAAAAAAAAAAAAAAAAAAAAAAAAAAAAAAAGGAGAGAAAGAAAGAGAGAGAGAGAGAGCGAGCGTTCCTTCTGTTCCCAGTTTTACCGATGTATACATTTAATGGCAACATCTATTTTGCATTTTCAATGATTGGTAACAAACTGTACACACAGAAGTACAGTATAATTCACATTAAGTCTTATGAGAAACTTGCTTCCTAAATTATTCTCTTGAACCGCTACCTGACAACATTAGGTTATATATCTGAAAGCTTTCAATTGAAAAGCTCAACAGTGCCTGGATAAAAATTTGTTATCTCTACACGTAAGAGCGAAATGAAATTACATGCAAAACACATGCACCATTTCAATGATAGTTTTGTATCATGAATATTAGATACTTTATAACATAATACACTCCATAAAGTTTTTGTAAGCAGATGTTTTATACACTTGTACATGATGGAATTCCTATACAAATTTCTTACACATAATTTGCATTCATTTCTGCTACTGACAGTTAACTATACTTGATAAAAATATTATACTCTTTGAAGTGTAATGGATTTATAATAAACACGAAGAAATGTGCTACCAATAACATTTCACACTTGTCAAGCACTGAGTTTTTCATGGTAAATTTACACTGTTCAAGAGGATTCACTTCTCCCAACACATAAGAAAACGTCACCAAAGATGATAATGCTGGCCTGTCAGGGCATTTTCATCTTACTGTTAGTTACTTCAATGGTACGGCAATCTCATTGAAAGCAAGAATTCTCAGCCCAATTCCCAGCCAAACTGATAAAACTTTTAACTGCGACTAGCAATAGTTACAGCTTTCCAATTACTAACACTAAAGTAAATGCACATAATGTGAAGGAAAAATCACATGAGTGCGATCATGAGGTAAAACACTGGCAAATCTAAATTTACAAGTAATTACATTTGTCATCACCAAATAACAGGGTAATAAAATCAAAGATGATGAGATACACTTAACCACTGCATACAAAAACATCAGAAGACCAACCTGTGTCTCAAACCCAGAAAGCAGTAGGAAAAATACCTTTCCCTGTCAAAGCTTAAATTAAGCACACCCAAAACTTTTATCCATACTCTGTTTTATACTTTGACAATACCATACCCAATACAGAGGATAGGTGGACAGGCAGTGAACCTACATTAACTCTATCTCTACATAGAACTTCCTATTTCATGTACACATAATCATCACAAATAAGACATGCCACTATTTATGACTTTTCTATGTATGCAACATAAAATATAAGTCCCATGGTTACTAAAGAAATGTGATTGCAAATTTTGTATCCTAAATCATTGCTTCCAAACTAATGGTCCATGGCTTAATTTATGCACATATGTAAAACATACTAAGCATACTCCCCCTCCCCCCCCCCCCCACAAAAAATTGAAAAAAAAAAAAGAATGAATAAAATATTATTCCACACCTAGAAACTTAATTTTTGTTTTGTTTTGAGAAATAAATAGTCTGCCACTTATCAAGACTTTTTTTGTGGCCCTCTCCACAGGTCTCGTTAGGTAAGTCACTCACGTTTATGATAAAAACTTCTCCGACTACCAGCGGAGTCAATTTGGAACACAAATCCATTTCAGACCTGCTGTTTCTATTAGAGATGATGACGGTGTCATACGCATGAATCCAAACCTTCAACTTATGACCCAAATTGATGCAGTCAATTGCCGGAGCTTTTACCACATTTCATTAACTGCAGGGCATTCATCTTACACAGATATGATAACACTTCTTTCTGTTACATACTAACCTGACAAAATGGAACATGTCTCAAATGTATTTTAAAAATCAGTCGTACACAACATATAATACAAGTAAGTGACATGTATGCTTGACTGGCTCCAATTATTGTGAGGTGACACATCCTGTTGTGTTATCAATTTTCAAATATGACTGATTTTTAAAACATATTTGAACGCTGGTAACACAACAGGGATGCGTCACCTCAAAATAACTGGAACATTTCTGTAAGTACTTATTTCATGTGTCTTGCATTAAGATTAAATTGCAAGAATTCAATATAGTTGTATTAAATTGCAAGAGTTCAATATAGTTGTTCCCTCATAACTTCAATGTGCGATGAAAAATGTTTGTTAGGTGTGACATGTGTCTGCAAGCTGAGGGAAAACATATCCAGCACCTACTTTAAATATAGCAAGTAAAAACCTAATATCAATTATAATACACAGAACTAAAATGCATGGCCCCACCTCATAGCAAATTGGACTTGCAGCCAGCGCTGCACTGCCTGCCATTATGCAAAATGGTCAGGGTGAAGAATGGATGCGAGTTGTTAAACACAATAATGTTCTTATATATAACAGAAAAAATTAGATTATTTGTGCTGCATGAGACAGATGAGGAACTTATCCCTGGGGGAAATCCACTGCTGCTTTACCAGTTTACATATCAAAAAAGGCGAAGAACCACTGCCCTGTATAACCGTAAACTAAATACAGAGTACTATATTGCCCATCTGTCAAAAAAATGCACGAGATTGTGTACATATGAAGGCTAACAAGCACGGTCAGATCATACACACATCTGTGCCTTGCCTTCTCATCCCTCATAAACCCAAATACTGATTAAGACAAAGACTAGCAATCTTACAGAACACTGCACTCTCTGTTCACACAGGATATACAGCATACATGAATTAACCATACACCTTGGAGACTGAACAAGTGCTACCATGCTGGTACACAGGACATTTCTTTCCTCATACTAACTGGTCTTTATTTCAAACTCTGCCTGGTCTGAGACGTTAATGGGGCCAGGTACTTAGATTTACAGGAACCACATGTTTTAAGGAGTGACTACACCATTATTTATGCCACATTATTTACAAGTATTGCGCCTTCCCATTTTATAAGCGCTATAACACACTTATAAAATGTGAACTATTAAAACACAATTCAAATTCTCTTTCTTTTCAGTTACAGACAAAAATCTAAGCTTGTACAGTCTGTTTCATTATGGTACAGAAGTGCTACTCAAGTGAGTTTATCTTTCCCCCTTTCTCACATGGTTTCCTTGGACTCTTTTCCAACATGACCTTTCAAACAGTCAAAATGCAACAGAACTCCTTCCACGTAGAGAATGTCCATAAAATAAGTTCACAATTTTCATATTAAACAGGCTATATTACCCTTTCTTAACCCAACATACCCCACTAGGGGACTATAACAATATACAGTACTTGAGTCATCCTATAAACCCCATGACAGCAAACATACAGACCATTCCACCACTGCACCCACTGTGTGCATTTGTGGCATCAAATATTTGGACCTACTAGCTGTAAATTTTGTGGCGGCCGACTCAACTGTGCATAAACATCATGCTGCTATCACCACAACATAAACAATGCTCGATGATTCTTGTACCACACTTTATCCTTCTGCAAATCTAGCAGTGATTGTTCTATTGAAAGGAAGAGTAATATGCAAATAGCATGTACCAAAAAAGCACAAGCAATTCAGTACCATGATATATGTAAATTGTATAACCTGAGATACCCGCAGATGCCCTTATCTGATTTACTGACGGATCAAGGGCTGACTCAGGGACAGGGTCTGGGATCCATGGCATAAGACCAGAGAGAAGCTGCAGTTTCTCTCTGGGTAAATTTGCCACGGTTTTTCAAACCGAAATATACGCCATCCTACAATGTGCACGTGAGAACATAAGAAGGGCTTATAGACATAAGCAGATCCTCATTTTTTCTGACAGCCAGGCGGCACTTAAGGTGCTTAGCAGCCCAAAAGTGACTTCGAGACTGGTTGTAGAATGTTTGGAAGCTCTCTCTGCGCTGGCAAGCCACAATGAGGTAACTCTCATGTGGGTGCCTGGGCATTGTGGCATCCATGGTAATGAAAAAGCTGATGAACTTGCGAGGCAAGGTGCAGCTAAGCCATTACTTGGTCCAGAGCCGGCTCTTGGAATACCTAGGTGTTCAGCAAGAGAAGCTACTAAGAACTGGATTGAGTGCCAACATTTTACTACCTGGAATAACTTACCAGGTCACAGACATGGTAAACTCTTTATTAGAGGACCATGTAAGAAAAAAGCTGATAGTCTGTTTAAACTGAGCAGGAATCAACTCAGATCAGTAATTGCATTTCTCACAGGACATGCTCCTGTGAGGAAGCACTTGAACATTATGGACCTTTTTGATGGAGATCCGACCTGCAGATTTTGTGGGTCGGAGCTGAAACTGTGCACCATATTATTTGTTGTTGCGAGGCGTTGGCTCGACAAAGATACAAGTTCTTTGAGAAGCTGTTTGCTGAACCAAGGGATATAAGCACAGCTTCACTGAAAGACCTGTGTCTCTTTGTTAGAGGCACAGGGCTAATGAACCAATGCTGATCGAAATGCTAAGGGTTAGCACAATAAGCCTAAGGCTGAAATGCATCCGGAGCTAATGCCGACGGACCCCTGGAAGGAAGAAGAAGAAGATAACCTGAGGTATGAAGGTATATTTAGGAAAAAGACACAAATTGCAAATGGCAACACACACGACTATGCGAAACTTCAAGGACTGGGGGTTGACAGTCCACCATGCATTCCATACATTGAACATGTATATGGACTTTTCCTCATCCCCTGACTTACACAATGATCGAATGACAAAGAAAAAAGACTGATGTGTCAGTTCCAGCCATAACTGGAAAGGCATGCCATGTGACTTTGGTCTTAAAAAACAAAATTGAAAAGAGGCAACATATGTACTAGGACTAGGGGGACCCTTAAGAGCCATGGTTTGTGAAGACAGTACCTTCTTCTTCTTCTATTCTTCTTCTGCTTCCAAAGCACCCATCAGCAAACGCTCTGGATGCACTGCAGCCCTAGGCTTATTGTGCAGCCCTAAGTATTTCATTCAGCACAAGTTCATTAATCCTGTGCCTCCAATGAAGAGACACAAGTCTTTTAAAGCAGCCATGCTTATATCTTTTGGTTCAGCAAACAGCTTCCCAAAGAACTTTAAAACGTTGACGAACCAACGCCTCGCAGCAACAAATAATATGGTACACAGTTTCAGTCTCCAACCTGCAAAATCTGCAGGTAGGATCTCCATCAAAGAGGCCCATAATATTCAGGTGCTTCCTCACAGGAGCATGGCCTGTGAGGAATGCAACTACCAATCTTAGTTGAAGCCTGCTCAGTTTAAGTAGGCCTTCAGCTCTTTTCTTACATGGTCCACTAATAAAAAGTTTACCATGTCAAGACAGTACCTTTACCCCGAGAAATATGCACCATCCACCAAAAGATGGGCACTACTGTGATGAACAATGACATGAAATAAAATATGGAACTGTTGCGGACTATGACATTAATATGGATTTTGATGATATGTCAAATTAAATGACAGATACTTTATAAATTACCACAGCTGGAAATGGGGAAGAAGAAAAAACCTTTAACCTCCTACACCTCACTATTTTGAACAGCTGGATAATACTCAAGTCTTGTGTAGGCAAGGAGGTGTCCCGTAGGAAATTCTGACTGCAACTCAGGGGGCAGCTGGGGGGGGGGGGGGGACGCTCCAGCCCAGCAGCCCCTACAAAATCAAAATTTAAAAAACACCGATTTTGTAGACATGATGGCATCAAACATTTTATGTGATTTACTCTTCAGCCGAAATCAGCTGATGACTAGTACATTAGAATTTTGAAAAATAAAATACAAAACTGAGGATGTGTTAGATGAAATAAAAAAATGATTAAACCTTGTTATTTAATTAAGCAAGTCATGGAACATGTAGTTACAATTGTATGTATACAAATGCAGTTGTAAACAGTGTTATGTTACAGTTATACTTATGACAAGACTTTTATAATGTAATTTTTTAAATCAAGCATAAATTACACATAGCCTCAGCGTCAGCAACCGCACCCCTCCCTGAATGAAAAATACAGGGTGCACACCTGCTGCCCTACTGGAACTTAGTGGAGGGAAGAATATTACAAAGCCAGACACAAAAGAATGACATCCCTGCTATAACAAAAAGCTTATTTGGCAGTGAACTGCAAACAGCACTGGCCCATGAAAGGAACTCATTTATGTCACATGTTCCAACTGGAACAAAAATGCACATACATCTCAACAATATGAAAAAGAATTTGACATGTGTATGATCCTATGCTTTAAAAATTATCACCTGAATTTAAATTTGTGAAAACACCACCAGCCTGTGGGAATACAACAGTCCTAGACAGTGACTATGGAAGTAAAACAGGTACGTGCAATTTTGTTTTCATCTTACAACAGGTTTATACCTACATTGCCTGGAAAAAATAAATTACACATGACATTTCTGCATATTTTCCTGTGCTGTCATTTGTCGGACTAGTTCCAACACAATTTAACCTTTAGTCGACTGGAGTGGGCATTTAAATTTTAGTGTATGGTTCATGAAAAATGTAATATGTGAAAAAAAAAAAGAAGATAAATTTATGAAATAAACGGCATTTTGTGGACAATAAAACAGAGATTAAGCAACATGTCTTAAAAATGCAGTAAATTTCCTTGTTGCCTAAATATATAAAATAAATTTCTAGGGGTATTTTCCCATGTGTGTTCAAGAATGCAAACACGTGTCTTTAAAAGGTTAATCATCAAACTTAGTGCAAATTTCTGTTGTAAAAATGTTCATCTGCCACGTGGCAGCTGAATGTATGAATTAGGCTGTCAGCTTTGACAAATCACTAAAGCTATTTTGTCTGCTACAATATACAACTTTCTCAACACTGACAGATGCTCCAGAGACAAAAACTGAGCTGGCTGGCTGGTATGCAACAGGAAAAAAAGTGGGTTAAGATACTTTCTGTTTTATATTTTTATCACTGGTAGTATTGACGAAATCAAGTTTTAAAAAAAGGGACAGAGCTTTAATAAAATGCCATTATTAAATGAGACCACGGACACTCAGGTGATGGATTTAAGTATGGTACAATGAAGATCAATGATAAAATGAATATATGTATTGTTATGAAAGTTAACATCAGATTTCAGGTGGCAAGCTGGATACACTGCCACATGCTGTGCAGGATGTTACATGATACACTGACTGGTCCATTAATTTTTTCAGGACCACAATAAATTGAAACATTTCATCAGATGTGTTACAAATTTACAATGAAACACATCCAAGTGACCTTCATTGTACAGTAATCCTCCAACACATTGCTACTCCACACTGGGCCACTGAGGTGCACAATTTTCTACATTACAAGTTTCCTGGAAGGTGGATTGACCAGGACGGACCAACAGTTTGGCATATCCCTTAAAGGTTATAATGTGCAACAGTCAAATAAGAACAGTATGACCAATTATTATAATGATAACAGCAATTTCCCATGATATTTCAATGCACCTTTGGGAAGTATGAAATCTACACATCCTGTGCCTATTGGTAATATAAATGAGACATGAACAAAAGAGCTGTGATCCATAAACTATCAACTTCAACCACAATAAATGATTAACAATAACTATAACAAATAATATTTCTCACTAATTACCAGTAAGATCATACTGACTAGATTTTTTGGGATACAATTATGGCACATGACATCAGATGACACTTGTAAAGCACACATATTCCTTTTTTTACCATCAAGCTTTGTGTAAATATCTGAAATAGTTGAAAGAACAACTTCATCCACCATTACTAGCAAAACAGTATATTCATACATTAGGCAAATTAATTTTTCTCATTCTGTGTACTGGTGCCAATATATGAAAAAACAACCCTGTTGCAAATAAACGTTTCAATGTATGATGTATGATGCAGATATCTAGTGCTGAAAATGGCTCACCTGTCAAAGTATTTTGTCTTACCTTGAATAAATGAAATCCAATTCCCATACAATCTTCACTGGTCATATTACAAGGTTCGAGAAATCAAAATATGCATAGATTATTTACAACGTATATACACTTAATACCAGTAATTCCAATTTAAACACTTGTCTTATTCTTGATAAATGGCTGCATGGCTTATATGCAGGTACATATCAACGAAGAAATGTATTAGAGAAATGTTAAACATTATGGTGTTAATAGGAATATGAAAACTGCATGACTGTGTAACTTGTACTGTTCACCAACCGTCATTAATGTAAAGATGAGACAGACTGAGCATGCAGGATGTACAGGAAGCAAACTCCTTGAAAGACCTACTTGTAGATGTAAAACAGATATAAAATAAGTATACAGTAATGGTGGGCTGGATTTATCAGTCTCATGATGGGATCCAATGGTGGGCTTTCACAAATATTGTAACAAATCTTCAGGTTCCATACAAGGCAGAGAATTCTTAACTGAGTGACTACCACCTTCACAAGAATGACCCCACTAGCTAGTTAACATCACTATTCTACTGAATGTCAAGTTGAAGCCAAAAGAATAAGACATATTGCCAATGATTTGAGATACTTCAGCTAACATGAGTAATCAGTCTTTCATCAATTCAGAAAGAGAACTTAACAAAGAGATGGGTATAATGAGATGATACCGTATATTCTCGAATCTAATGCGCACCCTTTTTACAGTTTTAGAGGGCTAAAAAATCAGATGCGTATTAGATTCGCGTGCGGATTAGATTTGCGGTCTAGAGCTGGATTTTGGAAAAATTATTGAGCTGCTGTACGTGCCGTAAGAACAATACAATAATCTATTATTTTATTATTTATTATTATAATAATATAATAATTGGGTCCAGCGAATTTCCTTCGTGACGCCTCACACCCACTGATCGCTGCCTTGTGTTTCCGCCATAGTCGAACGTTGCTTTCATTAACTCCAAAAATTGCAGCGGCTTTGCGGTTTCCATTCTCCTCTGCGCACCGAATAACTTCACGTTTGAACTTCGCCGTATATGAGAGTCGTTTAGATTTCAGGTGTCCCTCTTCCATAACTACGGTACACGACAAATTGGAACAAGCACCTCCCACGTTTCAACAACTAAAGCTCAGCTGGCTTCAGATGAGATTGCGCACGTCTGTTGAGAAAGGCCCCGCCTCTATCGGTATGACTCATCGGCCACAGGCGTAGCGTCGGATTTTAACGCATTGGTAACAACCAATATTATTCAATCAGTCGCCCCGTGGGCAAGGGGTGGTTGAAGGAAAGGTGCGCATTAGAATCGCGAACTAACTTTTTTTCGTTTAAGAAGTCGCCAAAAACTGGGTGCGCATTACATTCGGATGCGCATTAGATTCGAGAATATACGGTATATGCTGGACTAGCAGGTGAGGTCCATTCACCAGCAGCACCAGACAGACAGTCTTGCAACTACAATGTTAATATGTTACTTATCAGTTAAATAATAAAGAAACATCAGCCTTATGGACACTGTGAAATGTGTAACAAGAATGCATCCAACCACAATCAAAAAATTTTAGATCCTTATCAAATTCTTACAGCTTCCTTTCCACAAAATTAATGATACTAAAACAACACAAATTAGGTTACTTCGTGCTGTCCATTATCACAGTTAATTGTGATCACTTTTAATAACCTCATCTAGTTCCTAATTCCTTACTCCCATTAACATATTCAGTAGTTAACCATTCTTTATCACATATTACAGGTATTCCTACTCTTGTGGTGGCTCAGGTGGACGTGCTTTGCAAAAGCAGTAAGGACGTAAGTGATGCTGTGTGTGCTCTACACAATGTGCAGCTGATCCGTAACGGTTGATCCGGCTTATATCCGAGATCTGCAGGTTAAAACACACATGAATTTCATCAATCTTAACCGTTTAAATCCTAGTGTTTAGTACAGTTACCAACAGGTTTAACATTAAACAAAAAATTTTATGTTAGTCTCACCGTGTATTTTACGATTCAATGTTTAAAAAACCAACAGAATGTACTTCACTTTCACTTTAATATGTATTGATTAACCCCTACATATGTTTCGGTTTTTACGTAAAACCATTCTCATTGGGAACAAAACTACGTTATATCACATCCAATGTTAATACAATTTTAAATATTGTGCAATGTCTTGCATGTTATTACAATCACTGTAAAATCAGAGTTTAAAACATATAAAATGTTGTATAAAATCCTTAAAATTCGTTCACTTTTGCGTCGTAATAACAAATTGTAGTAGAATAGATCACTGAGTTATTCCACACCTCCGATTATTTTGGTTCTTGGTTTTGTATACTATGGTGGAGCCTTTAGTAAATATATCCTGCATTGTTCTGTCGAGTTTGTTTCTTGCTGCGTTGTGAACAATACACAACGCAGCATAAAACAAACTCAACAGAACAAAGCAGGATATATTTACTAAAGGCTCCACCATAGTATACAAAACCAAGAACCAAAATAATCAGAGGTGTCGAATAACTCAGTGATCTATTCTACTACAATTTGTTATTACGACGCAAAAGTCAACGAATTTTAAGGATTTTATACAACATTTTATATGTTTTAAACTCTGATTTTACAGTGATTGTAATAACATGCAAGACATTGCACAATATTTAAACTTGTATTAACATTGGATGTGATATAACGTAGTTTTGTTCCCAATGAGAATGGTTTTACGTAAGAACCGAAACATATGTAGGGGTTAATCAATACATATTAAAGTGAAAGTGAAGTGCATTCTGTTGGTTTTTAAACATTAAACAAAAAAACTCTGTTTTTCCCACATAGTGCATGTGCTCCCTATGACTCTCAGAATAAAAAAAAATTTTTCGCTATACAGCATTAACCAACCGGTCTTTCCAACAGAAGCACAAGGCATTCTCTGTGACGTATGAGCTCAATCTTCAGTTTTGTCTTCAAAGGATTAATTATGGAACTGACCCCATAACAACCAATATAATGTGATTTATTTTGAATCCCTACACTATATTATATACATAAATAAACACATGAAGTTCAATCACTGTGGTCAGAAACAGAGCTTCTGGCAGTGCTGTACATTGTGGTCACCACATGTATTCAAGTGTACCACAGTTAGACCAAGTGTGACATATTTCACAGTCAGTCAGTGCGACTCAGATCACACATCTGAATGTAAAGCCTTGACAGTACTTTAAACTACCAGTTCAAAATCTAAAAGAAACTAAATTAACATCAGGAAGGAAGAAACAGGACATGTAGCATGCATGGGACAGTGAGTAATGCAGAATAAGAAACCCTACAGGGAAGAAACCACAGGCGAGACCTTGGCACGGGTGGGAAGATATTAATTTTATCTTTAAAAAGAAGGACGTAGAATGGATTCAACTGGATGAGAATAGGATCCAGTGGTAGGCTCTTATGAACACAAGCAATGATTCTCTGAGTTCCATGAAGGATAGAGAATTCCTTGACCAGCTTGACTACTAGCTTCTCACACAAAATACTACCCTATCAAATCTGTTAGTAGAGTATCTTAAAGAAGGTACAATAAATTCATCCCCAAGAAAATAATGCTATAACAGATCATCATACTCCCTCATTTGAAATCACAGTTTCAGATCATGCAACTCACTTTTAAATAAATAAAAGAATAGAAGTGTGATTACTGTAAATGGGGTTTGTCTTACTCTGATGGTAAAGCTGCCAACTGTGACATCATACTTCATTGAAACTTCAAACAAGCCACCACCTGGCCTTGTTGAGACCTTCAGTTGGTATACTTCCTGTGTCACTACTGTATGTGCCGACAAGTCAGCCACAAATCCATCAATGTCAGCATTCTTGTGAAATCTGAGAAGTCCTTCATTGGGCACCAACTTTGCTGCCCACTGAATGCGTTCCAGTTGCAGTTCAGCACAAGTATTACGGTATGACTCTGTTAACCTGTCGAGACAGAACAAAACCCAATGAATATGGGCACAAGTTAGCATATGTCAGACATTGCTATGAAAATGAATCATCCTACATTCCAGACATAAGTGAATAGACACCAGATAAACAAGTTCACATACAGTTCACCCACAGTCCCTGTTGGTTAACTATATGAGCTAGTGACACCAATTCTCCAACAAAAATATGGCAGAATTCTTCAAATTAAACCATATTTCAGTCAACGGCACTGAGTACACTAGTAAGATAATAGTGAATACTGGAACACGAACCTACCTGGCACCTGGCATGACAATATAATATATCTGTAACACATTTTACCACAATTATATATGTTAGGTGTAATGGGCAGACTCTGAAATATGGAATGGCAACATCCACTACTACACTAGTATTGTGGCGCGTCTTTCACTTTGGGTAAACTGGCCAAGGCATGAAGCTAACCACTCATCTTCATTTAGTGCCGAGATTAACAATGAGTTAAACTCTACCTCCACGCCCCCATTCCCCTTATGGCATGCACAGGGATAACTTTACGGCTGTGACAACACATTGCAATCCACATATAGGCCCTGCATAAACATGCAGCTTTCCAGTGCTGTCTTTCTGTTTCCTATCACAGACCTACCAGTTTGCCTATAGATATCAAGGTATTACTCTGCATTCTGGGCAGGATGTGTGGTGGTGGAGACTCAGTGATCAGGGGTAGAGGTTCTGGTGGTTAAAATCTTAATTTCCAGTACCTTTTTTAATCTTTGTACTTTAATTTCTTCTCATCATTGTACGATAACCCAATGCTTAGTTTTTAAATCACATATATAAACTTCTCTTTCTGATCTGTACATTACGATAAGAAGACATTACCATCGGGATGACATTTTGTCACCATTATTTAGTACAGGAAGCATACACTTCATTGAGACACTGTTTCTTGTGCTGCCTTTCCCTCGTCCCATAACAGCATGAGTAAAGGTCAGAAGGTAAAGCTGTCCCTGTCCACACCATGAAGGTCTACAGGAGGAGCAGAGGTCTAGCTATACTTTTTCATAATTGTGGCACAAGAAGAGGTAAATGGTCAACTTCACGCTCTGGCTACTTTACCCCCCCCCCCCCCCCCCCCCCCCGGAAAAACCCCAGTACCCATTGAATAGGACGGTGGGTGGGCCCCAGCGCTGGTCTGAACATTTTAAAGGACAGAAAAATTTCCTGTTCCTGCTAGGATTCGAACCCCAGGTTGTCCAGCTTGTACCCTAGTCACAATTCCAAGTATGCTATCCTGCCCCTGGCCTTCCCCCCCCCCCCCCCCCCCAGAAGTACATGAGTGTATTAATTGTTAAGTGTTATAGACTACAATGCTGATGCATATGGTAATATTCTGTAAAACTGTCTGGTAAGACTAGTTAAGGTAACCCTGTGCCATACTTATGGAACTGTTTCATTACTTTACACTGTGATACTGACAAGAAGAGCAGTCAAACTGTGCAAAGAACAAAAACATCTACTACGTGTTTTATGAAGCAAAAAGCAGTGGCAGACATGGAATTACCTTTGCACTATAAAACGGCAGACTAACAACCACGCTAAAAATTTGGAAAAACTGATACCATTATATGAATGGATTTTGTAAGTAAGTCATAAAATCCCTACATAAACTACAGTTCTGAAAATTTTCATCCCCACGTTCAATGTCAAAAAGGGAAAAATGTCCAAGTAAATAGACATAAACATAACTGTTCTTTAAAATCTGCATCACACACAATCCAGTAACTTGAATTCTGAATTTGTGTAGATGTTCAGTACGTACAAAATCAACAGTTACATGAACACCTTCAGGGTAAAACAAAGGGCAATATGAAAATAATTCTTTTAAGAAATAATGTCAAGAGCTACAGTTCCATCACATTCAATATGTAGGCTAAAAGTAAACAACAACAACAACAGCAAGAGGAGGAGGAGGAAAAAGGGAAAGAGGAGGAAGAGAAATAAGAAGAAGGGGAGGAGGAGGAGAAGAAGACGAAGAAGAAGGTGGTGATGATGAAATGGTGGCAGTGGTGGTAACGACAACAACAACACAGTCATGTTATACACCTACATATCTATAATATAAGTTTCATTTATAAAACATAACAAATACAAATACAAATACAATATGGTAATTAAAAATTAACAGGCTTCTTACTTCACAGTTATACTTGTATTCATAATATATTTACTTGTTAATGAAGTCTACAAATGTGTCTGCAGCTCTGGCCACCAATCTGTCATGCAGATTGATTTCCTGCCAGTCAAGGCATGCACACCAAGTGGCTCAATATATGCATCTGCACATGTCCTCTCCACCGGCACCTGAAAAAGTATTTACACTGCATAACAACAAAGATGGGACTTGTGGTAGACCAAGTGGCAGTAGGACAGGTTTTTCTCCAAGTACTTCAGTTTTCCCTTATCAGTATCATTCCACAAATGCCCCCCATCAAATTTTGTGTTATTTTAAAACACAGTACAATCCTGTCACATGCATAGATGCATCCACTGTTCTAAGAATGACTATGCATTAGTCTGTGACTGTGTGCAGTTTACGGTTAATATTTGGGGTGAAAGCAGTAGCATGCCAACCTCAGATTTCAAAGGCACCAGCCTCACAATGAACTGGGGATGCGGCATAATGAGATTTCTTTCAAATGATTTCTTATTACAATCAACTTCATGTTCTTTTGTATAGTTACCACATATCCATCGCATTTATCAAACATAAAAAGGGGACAGATCAGTGAAAAATAGGTTAAAAAAGAAGACAAATAGTCACAGTTTTATTAAATAAAAGTACCTCTCAACATTTCTCTGCTAACAGTTCTTCAGATTTCATAGGTATGAAAGTCAGAGGGAGACATTCTTTAAGCATTATTTTGGTTTTATCCGACAAATGTACACTTTTATTTTCTATTATTCAATACATATATTTCACTGAAGATGGTCCAACATGTTTCGAACCTTATATGAGGTTCATCTTCAGGGACATCAGTTTTAAAAATTACACCAGCCTTTCTTCAAAGGTACACGTTAGGTTATACACTTTAAAATGTTGTCTTTGTTGTCTTGGTTACTATATATCAGGTTGTATGTTCGCTTGTGGATGGTTGAGACAATAATAAAAAAATGTATGGTATGAATAACATAAAATTCTTTAAGCACGTTTTTTTACTGAGCTCAAGTTGTTCAGAATTTCCGTGCCAAAGTTTTCTGAGTCATCCTGAAGCTCAACTGCTGAACTAATTTTTCTTTTTGACTCGGACATTGCTAATATAATACTGTTACGTATTTCTACAAATAACCCGTAGAAATTTTTTTTGCAATTTCAGTACCATTAAAACATGCAAAAGCTTTAAGAAACAACAAGCAGTAAAAAAACTGGACATTTTTACAAACTCAAAAAACCCACCTGGTTGGAAAGTTTTGGGTTGGCAAAAGAGGACATGTCCAGGGAAAAGAGAACATATGGTAGCCCTACTTGATAAAACTCTCTGCGGAAATTAAAACTCTGATAATCACACAGCTTTAAGAGATATGCATCTAAATAAACTTTCTTTTATTCTACCTTAGAAAGAAATAATGAGTACTATGTTACTGTAAATAACTGCTTGAGATAACTGACATGGTTCTAATTTGTATTCGTCTTTCTGTTGTCAGGAATAATGTAAGTACCTGATTGAAAAGGCTGATAGCTCTGTCCTTAACATTCCCCTTCCCTGAACCTTGGTAATGCAGTAAATTTTTGAGCGTAGGGTTTATATCAAATGGTGTAGCGAGACGCTGACTGTTGCGTCTCATGTTAGCAATAATATCAGGATAAGTACGCTGGAACCATGATGGGAACACAAAGCCAAACATAGGCAAACGCTCCTCTTGCTTTCCTTGTTGTGTGTTACGAATATCCGCAAAGCTGTAACAGGAACACACATTCAGCTTTGTAACATGGAATGGTCATGTGGTTAGAGAAAACTGATATGCTGTTTACACTTTTAGTTACAAATCCACTTTCATGCAGCCTATATATACAGAGTAGAATGTGTATAACAGCCAGTGAATAACTTTCAAAATAAAGATCTGAAGGTGTATGTTCCATAATCTTCTAGCCATCCTTCACACAATCCAGCTAAATACATGCAGCACAGTACTTCTTGAGAAGCTTACAGTCATTCAGTCAAGAAATTTCCTGCCTTTAATAACACCCAAAGGTTCATTACCATGCAGCCAGATGCCTACAACCTGATTCTATCTTATGCCAAATCAATCCAGTCTACACATTACTTGTTTAAGATCCACTTTAATACTTTCCTCTTATCTACATCTGGGTCACATTTTACATTATTCAGACTATCTTCAGTAATTAACTTGGATTTCTGAACTCAGCTAGCATAACTAATACATCAACCAATGTATGCACTTAATAAAATACAATTCAAGACAAGTTTGCTTTTGAAATGTAGTGTTTGTAAACTCAGTGACAATGGAAAAAGTTCAAATAAACATCAGTGATGTTTCACACATTACACCATGGTCAAAACATTATGGTGTACAGTTGAAAGCCGCAATATTCAGCACTAGACAATCCAAAAAGCTCTATTAACCAGAAATTCACTAAGAGGCCCATTACATATCACTACTCCAGCCACTGACAGCAGTGTTGTAAAGATAATGTAAAAAAGTGAAATACTGGTGTCTTGTTGGCTTTTTCAGATTATATACAGCAAAATTTCATTAATCTGATGTCTTATAATTCAGAAATCCTGATAATCCGGCACTTGAGGAGAGTAGTCCCATGTCCGGAAGTTTTGGTTACTACCAGGAAAAAGCTTCATCAAAGAAACAGCAGATCTCAGGGACATGTTCAAAAAGGCCCCCAAGAGTGTCTGCACATCAACCATTATACTATCTCCTAGTCCCTTGTCTCCTACTCCATCAACTTCCAGCTATGAAGACTCCAGAAAACACAGAAGAGGACCCTGACAACCCTGAACCAGATTAAGGAGATAACCAAATGGAATGCTCCTACGATTAGTTATACAGCCCACGCATGGGAGCAGTAACAAACAATTACCTGTAAAAACTTCGGTCAGTAGAGGTACCATCTGATAATCTGGAATTTTCAATAATTCGGGACCTGCCCAGCTTTGTGCAAGTTGGATTAACAGAATTTTGACGTGCATACAATGTTATGTAAAAGGTTATAAAAAGGGAACAAAATGTGCGGCATGGAAAACAACAGGACATTAAGTGACGAATTAATTGGTTAGGTCTGTCCACGGGATTGCTGGGTACACTAAGATACACACAGGGTGTAATGTTCTAATATCCAGAAAATTACAATATCCAGCAACCTTTTAGTCCCAGAGGGGACAAATATTGCAACTTTTACTGTATACTACAGTGCCAGCTTTAATCTATTAGGACATGGTTAATGTGACTGTGTGTTTTCCTACCAGACATAAGTTACAAATATATTTATAAATCCAGTGATGTGGTAGTATTGCACTCTTGAAAATTAATTGTTTTGATGTAGCACATTTCACTAAACTAAACCTACTATCATTACTAATTTCAGGAATATGATCATTTTCAATTGATGGTTTGAAACATCTTCCCTCCCTGCTCTTACTTGAAATCTCCTGTGAAAATTTTCATGACTGAATACACATTTCAGTTCCTTATTAATTTCTTCCTTTTGTATTGACACTTCACTCTCAGCTGAAACATGCACATTGGGAACTATGTCACATCATTCAGTACTCTCAAATCAGTAAGTATAGCCTACTAAGAAATAAAAGCTCTAAATAATCTAATACATGGAAAATTCTTTACCGTGGGCCATGATCACTCATGATGATTAATAATGTGTTATTAAGGTGCCCCTCTTCATTCAATGTTTGAAGCCATTCCAACATATCCAGATCAACAGCACCAACCAAGTTGTGTGAATCATGCGACAGTTCAGTATGGAAACTGAACATGAACTTAGGTTTCTCACGGTAGACTTTGAAAAAGTCATGAACATAATTCATTACAACCTTGAAAAAGCAGAACAGATAAAATTGCATAAAACACTCCACTTCACTTCTGACAGTACTCTGTATTGTTGACAAATAAGCCTAAAACCAATGATGAAAGTAAAACAGTAAGACACAACCCATACAAATCAAAAAACAGCGTCTATAAAACGTATGTTTGAGATGATCAGACTGAAATGGACCTAATCCGTTATGTTCACAATTGGTGATGCAAACTGTCAGTAAATGTTAATGACATGCCTAAATGTACTAAGAAGAGGGTTAAAGTAAAATGATTAATAAATGCATTTTCAGTCACTCAACAATTAAACCAACAAATGCACTTTATTTCTTAAGTATGTCCATTAACCCTACATATGTTTCAGCTGCAATAGATCCATCATCAGGGGTTCAAGGTCACATTCACTAATCCATTTGGTATCACCACTTATACACCACAATGTACGTCACATTTCTATTAACAGTTGATAACATTCACTGTTTTCGTTTATACAACCTTATCTTGTAAATGTCTGGCGCAATTGGTTTGTATACAAACCAATTGCCAGCAATTTTTAATGATTTTTAACAACTTTTAATAACATTGTATTATCATCTTTTACGTTTTTAACTCAAAGATGTAAACAACCTACACCAGACATTTAAAAGATAAGGTTGTATAAACAAAAACAGTGAGTGTTATCAACTGTTAACAGAAACTTGATGTACATTGTGGTGTATACGTGGTGATACCAAATGGATTAGTGAATGTTGAAGTGAATGTGACCTTGAACCCCTGATGATGGCTCTATTGCGGCCGAAACATATGTAGGGTTAATGGACATGCTTAAGAAATAAAGTGCATTTGTTGGTTTAATTATTGAGTGTTATCAAAATTCACGGTGAACACAACATAAAAAATGCATTTTCAGTCAATAAATTTACAATTTTTAAAAGCTCCAAATCCAACACATTTGACTACCCCGCCTTGTCCAACATCTAGGTTTTGAAATACACACCTCCCACTTTTCTTATTTTTCAATTTTCAGTTCCCTTTTGGTTAACACAATACTGCAGATGACAAACTCTAGCAGAAGCAGTTCAATATATGACAAGATGTCACTGTCACAATGCACCCAGCAGGTTTGTTCAGCATTGATAATTTACGTTTGGGAGATACTGAGTTCAAGATTTGATTGGAACACTGACTATCCTTATCAATGTGCACTGCAGCTTCTCTGAATAGTACTGTACCTTTAAGCAGGATACAAACACTTACTCTCAAAAACTTCCCAGTTTTCCATATGTAATCATCCTCTTGTCTCTTTTGATATCAGTAACCCTAGCAGTTGGAAAATATTAAACAAACTATCAACTAACCACTGTTGAATTGTTTGGCAGTATCAGCAATCTAACTAGACTCTGTAACCAAGCTTGACATATCACACTCGCACGTCATTCTTCATTTGTAAATTTGTCAATGTAATAAAATTGCAAGGATGTACAATACTCCTTGCATTTAATTTTGCAGGATTTCTTGGATGTATTACGCAATAGAAATAATAAGAAGGACAGTAAAACTTTGTAAGTATCAAAACATGAGTTTCTCACATAATAAACCCCTGTGGGCTTCATGTTTGACATGCCTTCTCTATATAAACAGATGACTACTGTCCCTTTGGTTTTGTGTGCAGGTTACTGTAACTACAGGCTTCAGGTATTCTGAAATCAGAACAAAGAGCTCACCTTATGGCGAGGTATAGAGCCCATGCAGTATTTCTTGTGATGACTATATTCTTGAGTAGCAGCAATGTAATAAGGCCGAGCATAATGATCTGTTGGCGGAGAGTCAAATCCCTTTAATCGGTACGTGAAGGTTCCAATATGAGGGCAATCCTCTAAGTATCCTGTAGACAAACGTTTATAAATGAGAAGGAACAGTGTGAATAGCGCCTTCAAACATATATGTCTGCCTGATGTTTCAGTCTGAATGTATAACTTCAGGGACTGTAAATATTACATTCGTATTTTCTTTTAACCATGCACATAACTATAGGTAAAATATCACCTATATCTTTACTATAAAGCTCCAATGAAAGTACTCACTGTAACTTGTTTGTACGTGTAACTAAAACAATAACACAGCACAAAATCACCTTTTTAGTTTACAATAAAAATTTGATACTTTATGTGCAAAAATTTCTCTTTACAACAAACCATGTGGAATGTTTACATCTCATATAGGAGTCCTACTTAAAGCACAACCTGCTCATAGAATCTACATTAAGAACCTAATTACATAATATAAGTCATCGCATATAAAAGTGCTTGTTGGAAATGACCTCCTTCAACTCTCAACACATGCCCGACACCTAGTGAACAAGTTATTAAAAACTGTTTGAAGTTCTTGCCTAGAAACTAATGACACTTGCACCTGATAATTTTTAAGTATGTCCTCTTTGTGTGAACTGCCTTCTTCTTCTTCTTCCTTCCAAGGGCCCGTCGGCATTAGCTCCGGATGCACTGCAGCCTAAGGCTTATTGTGCTGACCCTTAGTCTTTCATTCCACATTGGTTCATTAGCCCTGTGCCTCTAATAGAGACACAGGTCTTTCAGTGAAGCCATGCTTATATCCCTTGGTTCAGCAAACATCTTCCCAAAGAGCTTATAACGTTGTCAAGCCAATGCCTCGCAACTACAAATAATATGATGCACAGTTTCAGTCTCCGACCCACAAAATCTGCAGGTCGGATCTCCTTCAAAGAGGCCCATAGTGTTCAAGTGCTTCCTCACAGGTGCGTGTCCTGTGAGAAATGCAACCGCTGATCTAAGTTGATTCCTGCTCAGTTTAATCAGGCCGTCAGCTTTTTTCTTACATGGTTCATTAATAAAAAGTTTACCATGTTGTGAACTGCCTTTATATGCACTGTCTTTCAAACTTCCCCACAGATAATAATCACATGGCATCAAATAGGGTGGGTAAGCAAGCCAAAAAGGACAACCAATTATTTGATTGCCAAAATTATTAAGGCAGTAAGGATATCACTGCAATATTTGGCTGTGTGAGTGGTTGCAGCATCTTGCTGGAAGCAGAATGAGGATTCCTTCTCCTTAACATTTAAATTTTCTAAAACTGGTGGGAGAATTTGCCCAATGCAGCTTTCTAAATTGACTGTGTCAAAAAAATAAGGTGGTTATGATTGCCAACACACCATACTCAAAATTTAATGCCATGCACTGACACCTTGTGTATTTATGTGGCCACTGAACAACGCTTCATCTGTGTGTGTGTGTGTATATATATATAAAAGGTTAGCACTCATTCGACTTCACCACTACACACTGCCTCATATATCAGTTACACAACTGTACTCTTGCAACATAGTCTGCCTCTTGCAGTTCCTGCACAGCTGCGAATTTGTATGGTTTCAAACAAAACAATTTTGTGGCTGCATGTACAGATGACTTTGATACACTGATTTCTCCAGACAACCATCTAAAGATTTTTGTGGGAATGCTTCTAACCACACTCCAAAATTGTCTGATGTTTATTCTGAAAGACCATGTTGTGCTCACTCTCACATCTTCTTTAAACAGGACTTGTTTGCAATTTGTTAAACACTCAACATACTGTTGATTTTGAAGGAAATAAAACACAGGGAAACCAACTTCTAAATTTGGTACAATACTTTAACCCTTTATAGTACACAGTACTTCATATTGATGGACAATAAAATCCTGTGTTATGCTGTACTTCATATTCATGAACAAAAAACCCTTTTTCCTACACTGTACTTCATATTCTTTCTTTCTTCTTTCTTATTCTAACCTCTTTTTACCTACTCATTGCAGGTGTAGAGGGTTACTGATGTACCTGATCACACTCAATGACACACACACACACATTCAATAGGACTCTTCTGGATGAGAGATTGGCCCATCGCAGAAACCTCTACCTGACAACACACAACATTCAGAAGAGACAAACATCCATGTCCCCGGTGGGATTCGAACCCGCAATTCCGGCAAGCGAGCAGCCACAGACCTACGCCTTTGACCACGTGGCCACCAGGACCAGCATTATGTGTTGTTTTCTTGTTCTCTCCATATATATACGTACATATATAAAGAAAAATGACTGAACAAAACTTTCATACAACTTACTGACAAAATTAACTTATGACAATTGATTTTGTCATCAGATATTTAGGCTAGTACAATACACTAGAACTCCAGTTTTGAGTTAGAAAAGGTTTTCATGTCACAGCTACAGACTGGAGGAGAAAAAAAAGTTCAAAATATATTTAGAGACACCAAAAAACTCTTTTCTCCACATCTGCCACACATGTAAAAAACTTTATAAGAATTGGCTAGTAAGTACAACAGTCACCACAGTGAAGACAGACACGAAACACAATTGTACTACAAACCTGGCTTTCATTATACAATAAGGAAAATGTGTGTGTGAGAAAGAGATAGAGGGGGGGGGGGGGGGGGGGGGGGGATCACCTGTCACATATCCATTTTCCTGAAATTCCTTCCACACAAAAGGATAGACATTTACAAATGAAGCCTTATCTCCCATTCGTTTTCGTGTTTCTGGTAGTTCAAGCTCTGTCTTCCCTGAAAAATAAATCACACAGCAGTAATTGTACTAACAGGTAAATTTCCACATCCCAGGCTTAAAAATTCTGTGCAACATTATGTTCACAGCGTAACAGAATGAAATGCCATAACAATTAACTTAAGCAGATTTTGGAAAGGTACACTTCAAAATGTAACTGTTGAAAGGTAAAATTGTTAAAAACGATAAAACATTGTCAATTAAATTACCGTATATTCTCAAATCTAATCCGCACTCAGCTTTTGGTGATTTCTTAAACGAAAAAAGTTAGTTCGCGGTTCTGATCTGCACCTTTCCTTCAACCACCCCTTGCCCACGGGGCGACTGATTGAATAATATTGGATGTTACCAATGCGTTAAAATCCGACACTACGCCTGGGGCCGATGAGTCATACCGATATCGTGAGGCAGGCCTTTCTCAACAAACGTGCGCAATCTCGTCTGAAGCCAGCTCGCACCTTAGTTGTTGAAACATGGGAGGTGCTTGTTCCAATTTGTCGTGTACCATAGTTATGGAAGAGGGACGCCTGAAATCTAAACGACTCTCATATACGGCAAAGTTCAAACGTGAAGTTGTTCGGTGCGCAGAGGAGAATGGAAACCGCAAAGCCGTTGCAATTTTTGGAGTTGATGATATGACGATATGCCAAAAGCTCCCAAAAGATTTTGAACAGAAGTTGTTGAATTATCAACAATTATCATCCGAAGATGACATTATATGGGACGACGATGTTGAAGATAAAGATGATAGTGACTGGGTGGAGAGCACAGATAACGATTCAGTTATGAGTGATGACGGCGAGTCTGATGAATAATAAATTATAATAATAAATAATAAAATAATAAAGTATTGTATTGCTCTTACGGCACGTACAGCAGCTCTATCATTTTTCCAAAATCCAGCTGTCGACCGCGAATCTAATCCGCACGCGAATCTAATCTGCATCTGATTTTTTAGCCCTCTAAAACTGTAAAAAGGGTGCGGATTAGATTCGAGATTATACGGTAGCATGTATAAATAACATATTCCTATAAAGCCAAGATAATTTTATCTAGTTTGTCTCAAAAACTACAGACTGATTTTCTAATTAAAGCAAAACCTAAATCATGTACAACAGTAGCTACTTATTTTGAAAGCTTGATTATCACATAAATATTCCAGAAAATTCACAAATGTGGTTGGCAGTGGCCCCAACTGATATGTTCAAATTGCCACAATGTTGTTACTACTGATGGCAAGATATTAAAGAAGTCCCAAATGGCATTCTTACTCATACTGAGAAACACAGTAACTGATAAATCAATGTCTACACTACGAGCATCTGTACCTGAAGCAGGAAATGAACACACAAGACACAGGCAGCTTGTCAGTTGGGGTACAATTAAATATAAATCCTCCTTTGGAACTCTACATGCTTCAGTCTGGCTCAGTAAGTTTGTATTAAATCAAAACTAGCTGCATGTACTACAGTCAGTCACCTTACATAAAATGTCAAATCTGAATTCTGAATAACTGTCATCACATAAAGCAGGTTTTGACATCATCTTTTTTTTTTAAATAAACTCCAAGTCCTTTAAAACACATCTGCCAATGCAGGTTAGTAATTTCAGTCCAGAATTTTTATACTACTTCATTTAATATTCATCAAATCAAAAATCTTTTCAATTAGATGACAACTTTTCATATAATAAGCCAATCTTAAAAGATGGTAATTCGCATATAAAGGACTTCCCAGATCTTGCTAGCAGCAATAACAACAAAGAAATCTGATTTGAGATATGCACTGAAATCACACTTCTTCAGACTTTGGAAGTAGATGCTAATGAAACATCTGTATTTGGCTTGAAGTTCAAATCCAAAATTCAAAGCAATATATGAGTATGAAACTAAAAATATTACAATTCATACATCTTAATTTTTATTAAAAGGGATATCACATTAGAGTACATTCCAGGGGTGGCCAAAACGTGGCCTGCACACGTCACTGGTGTTTACATGCACAGGAGGCTGACCGTAAATGGACTTTTGAAATACTGTCCAAAGAAATGGGACTCATAGCTAACTGAAATTAACCTACTGTAGTTGGATGAACACAAACATAAAGACATCAAATAAGAAAAATTATTTTATTGACATTTATCATCCTAAGAGATCATATGCTGGTCACTAAACATACTGGTGAATGGCCTTGTGTGCCATATGCTGGTCTCTGTGTGTTTGTCTGGCAGCAATCTCAATGTCCGTGCTAAACCAGAAAAACGCTGTCAAGAGACACAATTGGCATTTAAATCCATTTCCTAAAAGTTAATGCATGGCTCTTGCATAACTTGCCTTTTAAAGTGAGGCTCATCTAGCTGGTCACCCCTGTGATATTCCAACTAAAATTACAAACTTCATAAGGGTGAAAATGACAAGTCACCTTTCTATTTTAATAAATTCTTACATATATTCCACTTTTTTGGGAGATAAGAAAATCAATAACCATGCAACCTAGACGCATTGTATTCGCCTTTCCATAGCTTGAGGCACACCTGTGAGGATTGGTATAAGAGCTTGCGGTGTTCCATCGCCAACAATATTGTAGCCATACAGGTCAATCATTTGTTGAGTCTCATGAAGGTAATGGTATGTGCGTGGTAAATGACGTTTAAACATGTTATGCGACAAAGAGTCAAAACCGAATATTAACACATTCAGTCGCAAAGCATCATGTGGGAGCTTATCAAAGCCTGTACGATCCAATACATCTTGATCATGGCGGATTCCTGCCAGTATGTTTCCCCATCTGAAAGAAATGTATGGTCTATTCAACATTCATTGCAATTATCCAATTTCAAATTTTAACTCACATTGTTAGTACATATACAAGCATAATGGTATCTGGAATAAAACATCTTTGGTGAAACTGGCATGAGGTTAGTTTTATACTGGCCACCAGTAGTAACCAGTCTACTGAAAGTATGTTAGTTAATTATGTACACAAAAAAAAAAAAGGTAGAAATTTTGCTCTACAGTACAAAATACGGTACTGTGCTGTAATAGTTTCAAAAGTATGAAATGGGGATACTTTCATTACCATTTTAATGAATGGTGATACACAGGAGCTCCAGAATAACATGATCCATGGATCAGGGGTCATAGCTGTCCATAGGGTATAAGGAATCAGGGTCAATTTTTTAAGCCCTTTCCTTTATGGAGTTCCATGTTTCTACATCCTGAAAAAGAAACTACGGCCTTTACTTCATGATTTTAATAACTCTGTGGTGAATAGAGAGGGCATAATTTGGAGTGTGTGTGGTTGTTTCAACAGCACCCACAATGCTTTAGCACAAAGCAGTCAGTTATCACAAACCCAAGGTCCCCTCTTTTATTTTAATTTACTTTATTATACTGTTCTTCGGTTCCATCAAGAACAATTTTCGAGTGGCAGTATTTATTATGTGATGTCCTCTTTTAAAAGCGGGCCTACACAAATTTTCGGCAACTCTCATAATTAAATACATTAAATACATCTCATCTATATAATTATGTTATAATGGCTCAGCAGAATATGCTTTGTTCTACACTCTGCATACTTACGGACAGCCCTGCATAGGGTCCACACTGTGAGATAATGTTACTATGCACAACAGCATTCAACAGAAAGGCCCTTTAGTGTAAAGTGGTAATTCATGACAGACATGCATTATGTGGAATCTATATTTACATGTAATACACCACAAATAAAAATATCTTTTGCTCATTTTATGCATTTCACTTGCATGTGAAGTAAGCTATAAGTGGATGCTGAATTATATGAGGAATGAAGCAGGAGACCTCGAACAAATACATGTTCTGGTCACAAAAATCATTCTTAAAAAATGGGGAAAGAAATTGATTTCAAGATCCCAGAAATACACAGCTGAAAAGACTATCACAGTTTCCACTGTCATAATTATGTTGTGCATTTAACATGTGCCAGTGGCCAATTTTTTGTGGTAATAAATTTTAATCACTTAATTTAATTTATGATTTGTCACTGTAGCTTAGGGATCATAAAATACATCCAGTTATGCCATATTAAAAAGAAAAAGCATGATATGTCTGTTAAAAAATGAGTTTACACATGTAAAAACCCACTACATCTCTCTAAAGCTTACAAAATACACGGTAGTTCAGTTAAAGAGTTATTGTACATACATCTCCCCTTTGCTTGTCTTGCACAAGACACGAACAAAGTCACTTTCTTCCAGGTTGTATTCAGTGTGGGTTTGGGTAGTGACTCCATCATGTGTGCTGTGGTCATTTACTCGAAGAATATCTGTTTCCAGATTTAAAAAATACTTAATTAGCAAAAGAGAATTGCAATTTAACTTACATACAGCAAGGAAAACTAGAAATAGACATGCAACAACATCACAGCCACTCAGCATGGAATAATTATCACATATTATTGCTCAGGTAATGGCAAGCACATCATCAGTAGTCACTCGACTACTGGCAATATACAGTACATGCTAGTAGCCAAAGTTTCCACAACAAAACAGAAGTTACATTCTTTACACAATAATGAAGTACATACAACTGAACACAAAGCAGTTTCAAAACATTATGGACTTTAAGCCTATGCATATTATATATTTGGGTTAAAAAGCACAACTTCACATCTATCTGTATCATACTGCCACACACAGCCCATCACTCTTAAAAGACATATACTGCACAAGCACTTAAGTTGTGGAGTACCATGCAGAAACAAAAGCTCATACTCACTGTTCTGATAATTACTTTCCATGCAGCATGTTTAGTTCCTCACATTACATTTGGATATCCTGATTCAACCATGATCTACCAAATGTAAAATCCAAAATTCTGCTCTGGATTTTAGTCGCACAAAAAGCATCCAACAGTGAAATAATTTCATGGAATTCCCAATTTAATGGCTTCTGCATTATATAACTATACTAGCATTACAAAGCACAGTCCTTATTGACATACTAGTAGTCATTCTGGGTGCCATACTACCAACCAGACTTGTGACTGGTTACAGTATTGCATCTGGGAAGTTATGATCCACCCTCCCTACTGTCCCAATGTTGCACCAAGCAATTTCCATCTCTTTGTATCTGTTGAGGACCTGGATAGCAAGCAACATGCAACAGATGCAAACATGAAATAAGCTGTCACTCCTGGCTACAGACACTTGGTAGTGATTTTTTCTAAACCAGGATACAAGCCTTGGTGTCATGGCAGGACAAATACATACACGTCAATGGTGGTTATGCAGAGGTCTGATGTGTACCACCTGCCATCCATGTGCTGTACATACAGCAAAATCAGAAGAAAATACTTGGCATCATAATGTTTGTTAACCTTATTTTTTGAAACTTCTTTGTATTCATGACAGTAATTTTCATTTGCTTCTGTTCTTCTAAAATATTTCAACTTGCCACATTTTGTAAATTTCTTAGCTACTTTTAAGTTAGAATGTTGTACTGCATTCTGTTGACAAGATAGGCAACATACGTATAAGGTAACATTGCGGTGTGTTTGTGTAAAGTTTATACCACCTTGGCCATCCTAACAGCCTGATACCCTGCCACTCAAACAGAGCACTTTTATGGCGACTTAATGTCACCAGCAACAATAAAATTAACTTAAGTCTTCATCTAAAGTGACAGATATTTTTGCCTGATTTTAGCCAAATTTGGAATTTCTCAACAGATTGTCATAAAAGTCCCCCAATATCAAATGCCACATAAATCCGTCCAGTGGGAGCTGCAGTGATATATGTGGGTGGTTGGACAGAGAGATGGACAGACAGAGAGACATGACAAAGGTAATGGGTGCTTCTGTGACTATGCAACTTCCTTATGCACATGACAGGTACATTTTAAAGATATCTCACATTTTAGTATGATTTCACTAGAATAGTATCACCAGTACTAAGTGCTATATGTGAGGCTGAACTTCTGACAGAGGATAAATGAGTGGGCACTGGACGCCTTTCAATTTCAGCTGACCTGTAAATGCACACTGGATGTCGCCGTGCCTTGCCCGTGCTTCATCTGTGATAAAGACAGTGCTCCCATTAACTCTCACCCAGTCTGCATTATCTCCACAATAAACAGGAGGGACTGACTTAATAAATTTCATTATTTCTGGATTGTGCACCTCCAGGTGAGGGTGTCGACATGCCTGGCCTCCAGCTCTGAATTAAATAATAATTATAATTAGTTAGCCTTATAAAAGAAACAAAAAAGATACATAAGTAGTATCAGGTAAAGTAAATGTTACTTCAAAAAATACAACTAATCTATATTTTTTTTTTTATATGGCTCGACAGCCCTATATGGGCCTGGGCCTCCTCGTTTCGTCGAGGTTTCATGATCACACACATTTGAGACACACCACAGTCGGAACTCCTCTGGACGAGGGACCAGCTCGTCGCAGAGACCTCTACCTGACATCACACAACACTCACAAGAGACAGACATCCATGCCCCCGGTGGGATTCGAACCCACGATCCTAGTAAGCAAGCGGCCAAAGACCCACGCCTTAGACTGCACGGCCACTGGGATCGGCACAACTAATCTATATATATATATATATATATACACACACACACACACATATATAAGTATTGCACAACCATAAACATACAGACAAAACCAATGGGTAAATCACAACATGGAAGATGATAGTTAACAAACATCTGTAAGCAAGTTAAAAAGTATTCAGAGACAAAACATTTTTCGCAAAGTTCCTTTTGTTCATGTTTAATTGTAAAATTGTGTTTCAAAACTTCTAACTTGTGAAAGATTATAAAAGTGAACCAATACATACAGTAAAACCACCACAGGAGTTCATGTATGCTTATACTTATATTCCATATACATATTCTGGCACTACAGAACTATAACAACTCTGAACGTAACTACTTGCGCTCTGAGCTGAACAGTATTGGAACACATTTGGAAACGGACAGGGTAGGTTATCCTTGTGATCTGCATTTGTTTCTGAAAAACTGGGTGTCATAAACAAGAAAGCTTTAAGGTACAGATATGCAGTAAGAACATAAAGTTAAAAACTGTAATTCTAAGCAAGATCTGATGTTTTCACAACACTGAATATAAAGACAACCCTATTCTGGAATGTGACACAGTGTTGTCTGCTACGTATATACTGATGTTTCAGAAGAATCTGTCCCACAAGCTGCTTGTTCATCCACTCTGATAATGCACGAAGCAGGTTCCTCTGAAATATTTGTACACATTTATGAGACTACATGGCAGCATATTCCAAAACACAGTCATCTTCATAACCATAATTCTGACCGCAAGTTGGATTGCACTTCAAGAAATTCCAGTAAAATGACATAATAAAAAGAAAAGCAAATAAGCCAGAGTGCCACAGTTAATCCACAAAGCGCATGATCTACCCTCAGATAACAGACAGCACAGTGTACAAGCTAAGGTTGACAAAAACTTCTATACAACAAAGTTCAAAAGTCTGTTACATAAATTTGTATTATATCTGTATACGATGTTACCAACTTCACTGTTTCATGCAGGTTTACTGCCACTAAGAAAGAAGTTAATCCAAAGATGCATCAGAACTCACGAGAGTTTTTTCCAGGTCTCCACTGATGAAGAGCGCAGCATCATGTTTATCTGCTTCCTGTCACAACCATAAAAAAATCAATGTTTTAATTCTCACACACACATGCACACACACATAAAAAGCAACTGCGGTATAAGTAAGTGAGTATGAAGATTCAAGTCTTCATGTCAGCTGGTAAACACATGTAGTTACCAATGTTCATGAGGACTGTAGTGCCTCATCTTCAAGGTCAAGCATGTTCCTGATGACTGAATAATTAGTAAATGACCATCTTCATCACATTTTTCACATGTGAATGTAATTCTTATTTCTGGGGTCACTAAGTACAGTAAGAACACAGAAATAATCCACACATTTTGGGGACTTTATAGGTCAAAATTCAGAATGCTATTCTAGAGATAATGGAATGTGATCTTCAGAGTGTCAAAATTTATTATATTAGAGGTAAATGAGTTCTGTTTGCTGGAGGACACCACTTTTATCAACCATTTTATACAGTAGCACAAAGAAGAAAATGTGACAGAATGGAGAAGACAGTCACCTTCCATCTGTCTTAACATAACACTACAAATTTGTCTGAATACTTCCAAGCTTGTTAGAAGCAGTCAATATAACTGAATTCCAAATACTAAGAATATATAACATGGACAATAACCAGGTAACCTCCTCAACAGCTGAGGGATAAATAATTTATGACAGATGTTATTTTATACATACGTTACAGTGTTTCCCCACATAAGAAGTCAGATTTTTGCAAATCCTGCCAAAATTTCCATGAATAGTGTTCATGTTTCCGCATATAAAATTTTCACGTGAAACTTTTTCCCACTTGATAGTTTGTTTTGCATTTTTACACACAACTTCCCCATTGAGTACTTTCACAAGGATTAGCAACCATTATTCATTTCTTGATGGTCAAACTGTACCACAGTCAATAACTGATTATGAACCACTTCATCATTTGCACACAACTTAGTGACCATTAATTTGTGATTTTGCAGTTTTTGTTATTCATCTTTTACTAACTGAAGCATATCATATAGATGTTGCAGCAAGGTCTAAACCTCAACTGTAGTTTTAACAATTTTTTTTTTATACATGATGTGTTGACTTGGCGAGCATTGAAGACCTGAGAAATTACGGCCCTGAGGCGGAGGACACAGTGAGGTAAATGAAGAAAGTGCACCTGTGCTAAAGCAAATGGCTTTGGGATTGCACTTTGTAGGTGGTCCATTGTGACTTGTATTTTACGAATTTTTCTTTAGCACTTAAGTTACCGTGTACTGAAGTCGCCCTGATAACATACATTTGTGATCTTTATAACTGAAATATTAAGAAATAATTGCTTTAGATTAAAATACAAAAGTGGATCAAAATAATAACCCTAATTTTTACACTTCTAAAATAAAAAGTTGATCCAAAAAATAACCTAATTTTTACACTTCCCTTTAAGTAGTTTTCCCCTCTACAATGTTATTTTTTACTGGTCTGTTGAAAAACTCCTTGTGCAGGAAACACTGTATTTTCATTTTATCATACTTTTGTCTAAGATTAATGCTCCTTTATATGCTGTCCTCACAGTTTTACAAACTATTTACAAATAATTCACCATCCTGTTATTAATCCACGCATTACAAATATATAAAAGTGTGCACAAATTCTGAAATCTGCAGACAAGTCTGGTGATTTTATCAATGTCTAGTCAAAGCGCCCATTCTTTGCCCATGTTTTTCTTAAATAAACTGTACTGAAAAAATGTAACTAGTTGTTTAATATTGCAATCTTATGAGTACAAATTCCCACTGACCAGTTTCCCATTCTTTACTATTGGAACTGATCAGTAATCCCATTATAAAATTAAATGAGTGCTAAGAAACAAAACAAAGGTGCAAGTACTTCACTTCTGGATTATGAAACCAAATTACACACATAAAAAAAAAAGGGGAACACTGTGCAAGCAAACAGGTGGCATACAGAGGTAAAATCTGCATAATTTGTGACCAAAAGACACTTTCAAATTCACAGTTACAAAACTCACTCATACTTCCTTCTACTCCTTTTATAACTTAAATAGTAGTGGCCAGTTCTTGCTTTCCTTCTCTTATACATACGCAAACTTACACCTATACTGTACTATAATATAACGCCTGTTCCTTACAGCCTGGATGTTCTATCCACATCATCAATGTAGCCACCACCCCGTTGCAGCCGAACAATTTGAAACATAATATACAGACATCCCAACAGCAGGAACCCATACACAAGTCGACGGATATGGAATGCAAATGTCATAGTTGGTACAAGTTTAGCACTTCCACAGGCCTGAAAGAAAGAAAAGTATTATTACAAAAAATAAAATCCTGAGTAAAATGCAAAGTAACATTATTGTGCATTTAGTTTTATTGCAAGAAATATCAAACTTATATTTAGGTGCTCAAAATCCCAGGTGCCAGGTCACCCAGCAACTAAATTTAGTATGGTGGTGCCTAATATTTGTGGGTACTGAGTTTGAACCTTGCTTCAGGCCACCCTTCTGCCACCTAGAAGTTTAAAAAATTTGTGGATCTCTGCTTACATTATTTACTTTTGTGCAAAAATTCTTCCCCCCTCCCCCATATTGGTAAGCAGATATGATTCAGAGGGTGATGACAACAGACAGTAGCTGTCTTCTGTATTAATCACTCATCCCAGTATTTAAGAAAATAAAACCACAACAACTAATCTGGATAAATTACATTAGAAGAAAACAAAATTTAGTAATGTACATTCCTAAAAATTTATATTAATAAAACAGAACACAGGTAAGTGAAACTAATCCAACCATGACTTTGCATGTTATATACATACATACATACATGTTACCTCCATTACTGGTCTAGAAACAAACACTGAAACATACAGATAATAAGCGTATAGTATACAATATTAATACCAACTAAATGCATAAATATTTATGAATAATCATCTGTTATTTCATAATTCTTCTCCTACATGTTTTGGCCCATGATTGCCATCTTCAGGGAGAGCTTAGTTGCAAAGGGATGTATTTTAATGTGAATGTTGTCAAACGTGCACAAATTACTGTACAGTGCCAAGTAATAAAAACATTGCTAAAATGCATAAAATATAACATTATTACAGATTAATTAATTATTTCATACCAACAAATGCACTACACTGTTTTAGTGTTGTCTGTCCCTACATATGTTTCGGCACTTCCTGTGCCATCATCAGGGGTGTCGTCGAGAGTTCACAATCCTCAATGCATCCAATTCACTTTCACAACATATCATTTTTATGTCACTATCACTGAATATCACTTATCTTCTTGTTTGTAGTGGTTATTTTATTTTCTTTGAAGTTATTAAAAATGAATCATTAAGATTTTGATTTGAAGATAGTTGTAGTATAAAATACTAAAAGTTATTAAAATTGTTTTTGACAACTGGCTATGTACATTAGTTGTGCGATCAATATTTGATCCTGTCCTTATGCTATGTTGTTGACCCCAGGACGGTCAACAACATAGCATAAGGACAGGATCAAATTATGATCGCACAACTAATATATACAGCCTGTTGTCAAAAACAATTTTAATAACGTTTAGTATATATATAGTATATTTAGTATATAGCTTGTTAATCCATACACTTTTGACCAAATCCACATCCTGTTTTGTCTTGTGACTGTATATTGGATTTATGGATTGTAAATAAATGGTGAATGAATGAATGAAGTATTTTATACTACAACTATCTTCAAATCAAAATCTTAATGATTCATTTTTAATAACTTCAAAGAAAATAAAATAACCACTACGAACAAGAAGATAAGTGATATTCAGTGATAGTGACATAAAAATTATATGTTGTGAAAGTGAATTGGATGCATTGAGGATTGTGAACTCTCGACGACACCCCTGATGATGGCACAGGAAGTGCCGAAACATATGTAGGGACAGAAAACACTAAAACAGTGTAGTGCATTTGTTGGTATGAAATAATTAATTAATTACTGAAATGCACGGTATATATAATATAAAGATTATTACAGATGTTTTACATTTCTTTACAAATTTATTCTAGAGTTCAAACATCTATCACTGTTGACTTCTTACGAAGAGAGTTACATACGTGAGTTACATGTTGTTGTATAACCCGTAGTGTGCCACCAAGTACTAAGCCTGTAGCTGTGTTGGTGGCTCACCAAATCATGTTGCCCTCACAATATCAGTATCTCATATTACAACACATTCATGTTGTGAGACAATCCCACAGATAACATAAACCAACAGACCTCCACCCTTACCACACTTGTAAAGCCTCAATCATTACACATGTGAACTGACTTTCGTTATTGCTTTAAAACTGACAAACGCCTTTCCAACATAAAAGATACCACAAAAGAATACTACCGCCATAACACGTCATCCGACAAACTGCAATCATGTGGAACTGCCTGTCATTAAACATTATGAACTGAACCCTAAACGATTAACCTGACACAAGTCTATTTAAAAAACTGGAGATTTTGCCTGTTCCATGCCAATATATATTTTCATTAATGAACTTCCTCGTTCATAATCAAGAAAACTTTCAAACAAATTCATCAATACACAGTATTAATACAAGGAATAAGCACCATCTTCATAGACAATTGCCAATCATGCTTTCAGAAAAGTACATTCTATTCTAGTATCAGGATCTTCAATAGCTTACCATGTAATATCAAAAATCTTAAGAATGAAAAGGCACAATTTAAAGCAGCACTAAGAAGATAGTTAAATGCACACTCCTTTTACTCTGTAGATGAATTTCTTATGAGTACTGTTAACCTATAATACTGACGTCTAAGACTGCACATAGAATGTTTAAAGCATTTTGTAATGTACATTTTGTATGATTTTGTATGTTATGACTTATTCCACATCCTCTTGTCTTGTGACAAAATTATGGATCCATGGAACGTATATATGTATGATTGTATGTATGTACAAAACCAGGTATAAACTTCGAACACAAGCTGATAGACGGTTTCGCACTGTCACGACCCCCTCTCTATTCACAGACATACAATCGAGCTGCCGCTTCCTCCTCGTACATATTACAGTAGAAAACTATGCAAATTAATTCTCAGTGCCGTTTGATGCCGACTCAACCACGTTCCGGCGCATAGCCAACACAGCTGACATCTTTGCTTGCACGTGAACCACATACATTTCCCTCTCAACAAAACTTCATACACTTTTAATGTATCCGGTGACAGTTGTAACTGGCACTCGTGACCCTGATACCAAGCAATTACCTCTTTCTCCTCCTAACCCCTCCGTGCCAAAACACCAGCTGGGTCGATGGTTAGTGTAGGAAAGCGACATGGATAGAATATTACGAGGAATCATGAAATACCGTCAAACGGATCGCAAAAAGATGGTTGAACAGTTTGAAGTAGTACGGAATCGTCCAGAGGTAAGTTTTAAGAAGCAACACAATTTAATCTAAAGCACTACAAATTACATTTTATAGTTTATGCACAACTCGGTCCCTCAGCAACGTGCAGCAATTCGATCTGCCACATTGCACATGCGCCACTGCACACTACACGCTCTGATCCATGCTAAAACTTTACATGCCGGCGAAATGAACATACATAAAATAGGATTCAGGTCTTGAGGGATCTGACGCTGTGGCGAGTGGGTCCAGACGAGACAGTTTCATATCCAAGACTTGAATCCTCAGAAACACACTCGTGAGAACCTCAAATCTCGTGGAGATAACTAATTTCATCCTTCAATAAGTATCATGTTTTAGCACACATTATGCTTTGTGTTCATTAAATTGTTCACATTGAGACTACACTGAAAGAAACTGTTATTTATTTAGTACAAGAGGTTAACGAAGTATAAAAAATTTCAAATACTTGAAAGTTCCGTATGTCCATTACCGAGCCCGCCACATGTCTCATGTTGTGTCAGGTGAATCCTGTACATTCCCTTCCACTGATTTCTTCAAGTGCCATTTCAATAATATCATCTCATCTACTTCTAGGTCTCCAAGTAGTTTTTTCCCAGCAGGTTTCATGACTAAAATTTTCATCTGTCTGGTGCATACTCTATGCTCCACTCATCTCATCCTTCTTTATTTGTTCATCCTAATAATATTTTGTGAAATGCACAACTATTTGGCATTAGATATTCTGACAAGATTTTCACATGTTTCCTCAATCATTCCAAATACCATGGCTTTATCTACAAATATACCACGACCAGTTCCTCAGTTCTTTCCATTGCACCTGTAATTCCATTCAACACATCTTAACCTTGCAGTTGATACTGTTCCATTAAACATCCCAAGGAAAAATAAATGATGATGATTATGATAATAATGATGTGGTGATGTGTAATTCACATTATGTAAAAGAAAATACTTGAAATTAATTCTAATTTCTTGCAGCCAAAAGCTTTGTTCTTCACTTGTATGGACAGTAGAATGATTCCTACTCGTTTCACAGAGACTAATGTTGGAGATATGTTTGTTGGTGAGTGTCTTCATTCTTTTTAGGTCTTTGAAGGAACAGAGTTCCTTCTTCAGAACCACTAGTGAACTGTTTGCCTGTCCCCTTATTCACCTATGAACACCAATATTGTAGGTATTCATTGACTATATTATGAAACTGTGTGTGAATATCATGCCAGTGGTGACCTTCTCATCTTCATACTTTGAATTTCTGGTATCAACAGTACCAACATAGCAGGTATGCGGACTCATAAGGTGGGAGCAATATTAATGCCATTATTTGCAGATCCTGAAGATGTGTATAGTCATAAATGTTTGAAAAGTACACAAGTTTTATTAAGGATTTTCTTTGAGAAAGTGGAAAAAAAATATTTTGGTTCATGGCAATAGGTGTAAGGCCGTGCCATGGCTCAGGCGGTTAGTCGCCGGCCTCTCACCGTGGAGGCCCGGGTTCGATCCCGGGTCAGTCCATGTGAGATTTGTGGTGGACAAAGTGGCACTGGGACAGGTTTTTCTCTGAGTTGTCGGTTTTCCCCTGTCAATTTCATTCCACTGGTGCTCCATTAATTGTACAACTTGGTCAAAAGCTGCTCATCTTCATCACAGGGGTTGCACAAGAAGCCTTAAAGGCTGCGGTGTGTCCGTAGCATCTGCTGCGGGGCCCTTCACCACGCCCAAAAAAAAAAAAAAAAAGTGTGAGTCACTGTAACCTGATGTGTGAAATTCATCTGGTGATACATAAATGTCTTACAACTTGCAAGATACTATCTTTCAGATGTGTAAAATGCACTGTATCAATGATAAATGCTTTTCATGCTTGTTTATAATACACTGTTATGAATAATAATGCATTGAAAATGTGTGTAATATAATTTTCTGTTACAGTTCGTAATGCCGGCAACGTGATTCCTCATTCACAGCACTTTCTAGATGAAGCAACTACAAATGAACCAGCAGCATTAGAGTTAGGATGTATTGTTAATGACATCAGACATGTAATAGTCTGTGGACACTCAGACTGTAAGGTAAATGCAGGTTACTGATGATTGGTTTGTGCATTGGTGTCTCATGCTATAAATATGCATAGGGCTGAGTGAGTTAGTCTGGCTACAACTATTTTCATTTCATTAACAGTCAGATATCTAAGACCTACTGTTACACACTTCCAGTCCGGTAGCGAAGTCATAGTTATAGGCTGTGTTTGTGTGTGTGTGGATGGCAGTGCAGTGGTATAGTACTGGCATCTCTCTTCTTAAGGAAGTAAAGTAGTCTGAAAATGGGTTTAAGGTAATAATTTTTCTTTGTGGATACCACCACTCTTTTCACCACAGTTACACCACTGGTCACATTTGATGGACAAGGTGACTGTTGACAGTGCAGTATCTGAAGAGGGCTTGGCAACTGGATGATGGCAACATAATTGTAGTAATGTCTCATTGCTAAGAGTATTTTAGTGCAGCATCCTGGCATCCATCAGACGGGACTAAGAAAATCCATAGTTGGGACATGCCATCTTTGTGATGTTGAATATGAATCTACCAGCTGTAACCTATTTATTATTTATGGTTTTTTTAATGGCACTATCAGTATCTCAGACTATGACAAGATGGTAAGTGAATAATGAATTGGAAAGGATACTGAAGGAAGTAGTAATGGCCTATTTATAGGTAATGTTCTAGAATTTGCCTTTGAGGCACTCAGAAAACCATGAAAAAGTTCAGCCAAAGTAGTCTGTTTCATGGTCAAGGTGCAAACCATGCATCTCTCAAATATAATACAGGAGTATTTCTGCTGCAGCTAACTTTCTTGGTGGTTGTAAATCAAATTATTGTGTGCCAGACTAAAATGGTGAATATTTAATAGTGAGATGTGATATGGATGTTAGATGTGAAATTCTGAGGACAATCTTGCATTAGGTATTACAAATAACAAGTGTCTTTGTTGTGTTTATCAAATTCAAGAGAGAGGTGAGGCGGGATTAGGGGCAGTCAATGTGAGTAGTAGACAACCGACAGCATTGTTAGTGCAGCTGTTGTACCTTGTGTACATAACACCTTACTCTGACTGCATTGCCTACATAATGCCGTAGAGTTTAATTAAAATGGTGAAGATTGCTGAGCAATTTTTAGCTTCTCAAGGACTGTGACTCATAGAGTCAGGTTAGTTTAATCTGGGAAGTTATAATTCTTATGACACAGAACAGAGTTCTGTTTTTAGCTTACTTTTAAACATCTTCAAATAAATGCAATCAGATGAGTTAACTACAATAAAAGTATTTGTTTTTCTCCTTCCTTCCAGGCTATGAATCTACTCTATTCTCTCCAGTGCCAGGAGTTTTCATCACAGGAAAATCGTCGTATTTCACCCTTACGAGCATGGCTGAGTGCTCATGCATCTTCTTCCTTGGCAAAATTTCAGCAGCTAGAAGTTTCAGGCTATCAGAAACCACTCA
Source organism: Reticulitermes speratus (assembly GCA_021186555.1). NCBI lineage: Eukaryota > Metazoa > Arthropoda > Insecta > Blattodea > Rhinotermitidae > Reticulitermes > Reticulitermes speratus. Next base: position 25,835,620 of record JAJKFL010000004.1, read on the forward strand.
TCTTTCAAGCAGAGACTCCAATGAGGAAATTTGTAGCCTATATAGATCCTGAGGATACGTTTTCTGTTGCAGATAAACTTTCACAGGTAAATTACGCTACAATCGTGCATATGTCAAGCAACCAATGGTATTCTTGTCCACAAGTAAGTATATAGATTACACAAGTAGAAGAAATGGTTCTGTCTGTAGAAAGGATGAGCAACAATGAAAGTTAGACAGAATCCTTGTAGTTGTATGGGCAACTTTAGCAAAATTTGGTCTGTACATGAAGTTCAATAGGTAAGATATGGAATGTGTAAGTAGGTATATGTATATTTGTATACATACTTTTATCTGTATATTTTTCTATGCATTATGTACAACAAACTAACTAATTCCATGGAGTAGAGTCCTTCTGGAAAAGTTGCCGTTCCTCAGCTACTCAAGAAATTCCCCACATTTTGTGGAAACTAAAGACTCATTACCATGTTTACAGGAGCTTGCCACTTGTCCCTCTTCTTAGCCAGATCAATTCAGTCCACGCCCCCCACCCATCCTACTTACTGAAATCCATTCTAGTATTAACCTCCCATCTACTGATAATAATATGAATAATTAATTTAAAAAGTGTCTTAATTCTCAACACCTGTGAATTTGTACCCGTGTGTTTCAGGTGAATTGTCTTCAGCAGCTCCAGAACATTGCTAGTTATGGATTCCTGAAGAGACGGCTTGAGACACATGACCTTCACATACATGCTCTGTGGTTTGACATCTACACTGGTGATATATACTATTTTAGCAGACAAAACAAACGATTTATTGATATCAATGAAGGTACATTTAGTATGTTAGAAAAAGAAGTTCTTAAATATTATTCATGACAATGATATCATAATATCAGAATGTTAATGTTGCAGTAGTAACCCACACTGCCCATTTCTTCTTAAAAGTATACCACTGCACATTGTCTGTGCATCTTTGCCATCCTGCTCATTTTCTGAGGAGACAGTTGTTAAGTACAACATTATTTTTCTTGCAATTACTAGGTTTCTGGACTGCATCCATTGTTTCCTATTTAAAAAGGAGACAACATTTTGGAAACTGAATTTGTTCCCATCCTCGGATAAAATGGTGAGGAGGCACCTACTTAGCTGGGTTTGACAGAAAGTGCCGCTCTCAGTCACAGGACCAGCAATTCAGTGGTCCAGTGCTTGAAAACAGCTCTTTCTGTTGCACTTGGATGACTATGGGCCTCCTCACCCTTTTAACTGAGGACAGGAAAAGATCCATCTAGTAGCTTTTTAATCCCAAATGCAAGACATACTATTATCAGGACCCTTTAGAGTTGACCTTATTTTTGTTCTTCATTTTCTTGGAAAACATATTCCGTAATATATTGAATTTACAGCATTATGTATCAACGTTGACTTCAGCTACTTCTCCTCAATTGAATAGCTTGCTGACGGCCAAATAAATAAGAGTATAAATTTTCTCGAAACACATTCCAAAATACTACTACTGCTACTATGACCACTACCACCACCACCACCACCAGTTACGGGATTGTAAACAGGTAAATCAGTGCCTCACACTGCGTGCTGCATATAATCATGCTGTTCTGTGGTGGCTTTATGGAAGAGTTTGTATTCAGAATCTGTCATTGTACCTTGAGACAGGAAACCTTCAACACATGTTCAATTTTCATAAACTTGAAGCTCATATACCACATTTACAATACTGTCAGGACCATTAAGTCTGTAATTTTTTAGAATGTATACTTTATTTTGGGCAGATAACATTTGTTTCCATCATCATCAAAGTGCCAACTACATTTTTTCCATGACGGTATATTTTCTTACATAAGATTTCCAGTGCCTCATTTTTGACTCAGAACTTGGTATTTATCAACATTTTGATATCTTTTAATAATTTGTAGATTTATACATTTTATCAGCCATTATTTTGAAATATCCTTAAGTGTAGAAGGAAGCAACTTGACAGAATACTATGTTGTGTCTAAGTAGTGAATCAGAAAGGGAGATAATACAGTCCTCTGTATGCCAAAACAAACTTGCCGATTTTAAAATGTGGCCACATTTCTGTATATGGAGATTTTTTTTTAATATAGAATGCGACTTTCTATCAACAAACTCAGATTTGTGAAGTTTCACTTCATTTGATTGCCTAACATCTAACATAGCTGTAAAAGAAATAATGAACTGTCATAACAGAAACAGTGATTTTTTTAATATTTACAATTTTTTACTGGGATACTTTGTTTCACATTTTTATTGCTTCACATAATACAGGGTGAAAATGTATTATTTCTTGGCTCTTTTGTCTTGCCTAGTAACTGGATAGGATTGCTGTTACTGTTTTTATGTCACTGACACTAATTGGAGTTTCATCTGAAGTAAATACTTTTACATTAAATTAGCATGCAAAAGGACCTGGTAATTCAACAGAATAGGTGTATGGGTGTAAATGAGATTACTGTAGAAATAAAGTTTATATTTTCAGTGACTGATATTTCCAGATCTGTCAAAATATATAATAAAATGACAAATATATTTTTATTATAAATGTATTTTTTGTACAAAATATTCATAAAAAAAATTTTACATTTGTTCTGAATAGGTTGAAATAAACTTTGTGTATTTAAAGTAACATATTTAGCAACAATAAAGTGGTATTTCCAGAAAAAATATTATTCTTGCACATTATTAACTTGAAAGTTCACATACTGTGAATGAAAATCTCTGCTATTCAGCTGATATGTTTATTTCTGTGGGCTAATTGAGAGAGGAAGTTGTTCTAGCATGGGTGTTTCAGGGAATACACACCAAATAAGACCAATGGTACCTTAATTCACAATTTTTAAGCATAAACTGTGTTTCTGAAGTCAATTTTTTTAGCTCTTCACCATCACTAGGGTCACTGGAGCACAGAAAAGAGGCCAATGAAGACTTTGTAATGTGCAGGTATGAAGAACATGTCTCCATATGCAGTATCTTCAAAGTAACAGAAAGAAACACAGTACACTTTTATGGACTTGCCAATTAAAAATATTAATATCATGCTGTGTTTTCACTACTGATCTTTTAACAAATAATGCAGTTATGAGAAAGCAGTTTGAGTGATCTGATTTGCAGTAATGTCACTTTGTGCCATGTGTATTCACAAGTAAATAAACAGTAATCTATTAATATGTTAGTAAAAGTGTTTGCTTTTTACTTGAACTTTTCTTAAATTAAACTTCACTGAAATAATTAACTCGTTTCATTATTATGACAGTCATGGACAGATATTTCCCCACTAACCAATTTTATTGTTTACCACCATAATATTACCTTTATTCTCTCAACAGCTGCAAAAAAAATGATACAGCTTTGGACCTGAATCCCTTTATAAGTAATTATAATCACCCAGCTACCAGACAACAGACAAGACTGAGAAAAATGGGGGGGCTGAGAGACTGTTTACTTCCATCTTAAAGGACTGGTACAGTATCAGAAACATTGGAAATACCATACTGACATGGTTGATCACTCAAGAAGATTTCATGAATGTAACAGTATTTTGTTTATCAATAAATGTGGTCTAATTTTGCTGGCTAATACAGTGTGAAGAGTAGTCTAGGCCCCTTTTGTTTCAGACCAACAGGCACTTCATTCTCACCTAGAAAATATCTGTGCCTGTCATAAGCAATTTTATGACAATCTTTCTAACCATGAATTTCAAACCCCCCAATTCTGCACACTATGTGGGGACACAGCTTGTACTCTCTTAACTCTGGCCCTGTGCAGACTTGGTACACCAACCATAACCATGTTGTGTTTTATATATAGATGTGTGTGTGTGTGCGTGCTCACGTGTCTCTGCGTGTGCCTGAATATCCTGTTTCAAACATGTATTCTATGTCTTGTGTACATTTAACGTCTGTTTTTGTCATCTTAAAATGTATAATTTTTGTAACATATGTAAAATGTGTAGTCTAAACAAATTTCTGAATCAAGAGTTGCTTCTGATAATGCTTGCATCTTTTCTCAGAAGTTATGATACTCAAACTACTACATATTTTAATGTGTTAATTCTCACTGCAGTCTCATTAAGATGCCATTTTGCAATCTCTCTGTGACAGACTACCCTTTTAGTGTATCAAATTATTTCTCTATTCAATAATATACAAAATGACTGGAGGAAGAACGTGAAGGGGAATTTTTTAATAGAACAGATTGATATGAACGAACATCTTTGTTGAAGCATATAAGATGAGGGAAAAATAATTACATTTCAGTAAAAGTTTAGATGCAAGAGTACACATTTCATTCTGTAATTTATTTTGATTTATTTATTAACTGAATGATCTTGGGCTGCAACTGGTAATAGGGCACTGAACCAATAAATTTGCCATTTAGTGTTCCCATCAAGTACCAGATTTCATCACACCCTATTCAGTAGTATCATAGACCCTCAAGGTGGTCACACAGACACAACCTCTCATTTCTGTACTTGGCTCAAAGATTTCATGACAACATAAACTAATTTATGAATTAGATTTGAGTTTCTTATGGTCTTCAGAGATGTGACATTTGTACCATTCTGACAAATGTCATGATGTCACAGCCCAGAACACCACAGTTTTAGTGCATATGTGTAGGCCGGTTATATGAAGAATTACAAACAACATAAAATATGCAACTGGTGGAGACAGAAAAAGCAGTCTGTCACAGACATATGCATAATTTTTACTATGTTTGTCAGAATTCAGTATTCTGTCATAAATCTTCCCTGTCCTAAAGGATGGGGGGAGGGGGGAAGGACCTATATCTCTAAAATAGTGTTCCAGTGTACAAAGTTATTCCTTTGTTTCTGTTTTAGGAAGTTCATATGTCTGTCAGTCTGTCCCCTGATTTGTCTACAGACTATGATAGCACAGACACTAATAATTTTATATCCTATGACTGAAAATCTCCCACCTTGGCACGTTTATTGGGCCCAGTGTCCATCCCCTAGTTGACATGTAAATGAATATGAAGCATTGATGGGATGAGAATACTGACAGGGGAAAACCAAAATACGTGGAGAACAACCTATCTCAGTGTCACTTTGTCTACCATAAATCCCACGTGGTCTGTCCTGTGACTGAATGCAGGTCTCCGCAACGAAAAGCCAGTGGCTCAGTGACTGCCCAAAATAACGACTGGCAACCTTTAACTAAGTAGATGACGCGTATAAGTCTTAGCATTTCTTGTCAAGTAATATTGTCCAATCTTCAGGTAGTCCTGGCCTGTCCACTGCAGAGGCCCAGGTTCGACCCAGGCCAATTCGTGTGGTATTTTTGGTGGACAAAGTGGCAATGGGACAGGTTTTTCTATGAGTACTTCTGTTTTTCCACGTCAGTATCTTTCCACAAGCGCTCCATATGCGTATTCCATTCATCTGCTATCAACACCACATGATCTTATCAATTTACAGTGTCCTTAAACAAAATACTTCTCCCTCTCTCTCTCCCTCCCTCTCTCTCTCTCTCTCACGTACTACTCCCCTCAGAGATGCAGAAGTTTTCCTCCAGTTATAATACTTGTTTCTTCACACAATCATGTAAAGAAGATAGACAGTGTCAAGAAACGTATCAGTATAACGTCCTGAATACATGCTGATAAAGTTAAACCTAAAATTTGAAAAGTCAAATACATGGTTGTTCACAGATTTTACAGCAAGTATACAGTTATTTGGTGCACTGCGACATATTAAACCACAAGATATGATCAACATCCTGCGTGAACTATACTGGCTAGACTACGGGCTGGACGACCGAGGGATCGTGGTTCGATTCCCGGTAGGGGCAAGAGATAATGCTGTTTGCTAAACGTCCACATCGAAAATGGGGCCCATCCAGCCTCCTACCCAGTGGACATTGCGGGCTCTTTCCCTGGGCGTAAAGCGGCCGGGGAATGAAGCTGTCACTTCTACCTAGTGCCAAGGACACAAATCTAAGGAGCTATACCTCCACTCTCCATACGCCTTCATGGTGTAGTACTTAATTAAGAGGCACAAGGACAAGCTTACCTTATATGTCACTATACCATGCCGTCTTTTCAAAGTAAATTATATCCCCTGGGACCTGACACAAAGAATCCAGATATTCTGCTATTGTTGGAAGCACCAATGGAAGTCATATGTAGCTAACTCAAGCGTAACCACTTTTAACACGATGACAAATTGCTTCCCTTTGAGTGTCTAACTTGGGTTTCAGATACATAAGAAATTCACGTGGGACTTGATGCGGGGAGGAAAGAGTGTGAAAAGCAGCATTCATACAGTTTTTGGTCACAAATTCCTACACAAGCGAAGTAGAGAGTTCCTTCCTGGCATAGTCGTAACTTGTCTAATAACAAGGGGGGGGGGGGGGGGAGGCAAAATCGACCATGGGTATTAAGCCGGGATTAGATGGCGCGTGGCTCGGTTCGTTTTACGTCATAACTGACGTCACTGACAAAGATTCGTATTCAAACGCGCCGTGTAACCGGCCTGGCGCGCGCGGAGTGTGATTGATGGAGCGAGGCTCGTGGGATCGCCTCAGAAGCGGTTTTCTCACGATCCTCAAAGGGACTCGGCGCGGGCAGCTGTTGCGGCTACACGGCGCTTGCAGTCTACGCGCCAAGCCAGTCTCGTCCAACCTGTATACACTTACGTCTGGTCTTTGTTTTCTGCTGTCGGGGTGCGCGAAGATTGAAAGTTTCTGTCCCACAATTGGTATTGGCTAGAATGGAGTGGTCAAACGAGGACATTTTTAAGTTCATAGAACAATACGACTTATTCCACAAGCCGAGCCGAACCTACCCGAGCAAGGCCGCTGGTCGATCATTTGCCGAGCTGCGCCGCGTCGTGTAGCCAGATTGTCTTTTCTGTTCCAATCTGTTGGCCAAGCAAGTGACGTCACGTCACTGGACGAGCCACGCGCCGTCTAATCCGGGCTTTAGGTACTTCAGTTTACGAATGAGTCACGTTAGAAAGAAGGGGAAGACTAGTTTGAACCTGTCCTTAATTCCTCAGCGTGGAGGTATTTAAATCCCTGTTCATACTGGGCCGTGGGATGATTTTCTGCAGGATATTTAATATACATACACCCCTTCCTCCCCCACTCTCACCCCAAATGCCTACATTCTTGACTGACTAAACTATTCTTAGATAAAAAAAATATATTGGAGGGGCATGTGCCCCCTTGCTCCCTCCCCCAGTTACGCCTATGCTTTCTGGTACAGACATCAATCTTCAGTGCGCCATTTCTTGGGTCGTTACTCTGCCCATCGTCCCATGGACGCTCGCTAAAACGAGGGCTGCGCAGGGACGCTGATTCAGAAAGCCTCTGCGGAATCACTCCTAATTTGCCAGTCCAATTGTGCGTATAAATGCAACAGATACTTCACATCAATTTCGACAACCATTCACACTGCGACTTCTGTTCACTTCCTCCGTTCCGGAAACAGCGTTCAAACATTTGTTTCCGTAGCAATTTTGCTTAATATGATGCAGAACTTGATTCACACATGCTGATCTTTAAAACTTGTTTTTTTTTTTTTTAAATCGCGGACCTTATTTTTCAGTGACATATCCTACGATTATGAAAATAACTGCAAATGATTCAGCTGAATGTACGAGTATGCTACTATCACTAAGCACAAGAGTAAAACGTCGCCCTAATTTAGGCCCGGAAAAGTTTCGATGACACGGTGTATATTTTAGCGTTATATTCTCTCTCTTAGGTCCAAATGTTCACCTAGCACCCTCTTCTGAAATGCTGTTGTATAATTTCTCATTCTCACTACAATGTTTGTAAGCAATTACCGAGTTATGCAAGAAGTGGCAGAGAGAAAGGAAGAGGTATTAACGGCTTTAGAGACACGTCACTGAATATCTCTTGGACCTGGTGGAAAGAGAGAGACCCTCCTCTTGAGAGCTGGGTTAAAAGATTTTGGTATCATCTTATCCTTGCACCTCCAAAAACATTTTTCTCTGTTGTCGTAAGTTGATGAATGTTAAGTATAGGGCACGATGCGAAATGATTGTAGTCGTATCACCCTAAAGCTACTGGATTATGACACTGTCCATGCGCAAATAAAGTAAGATACAAATAATGAATCACTTTGAGATACACTAATTCTAAAATATATCGCATTTTGAATTTTCAGCTGCTTCTAAGGAAAGTACATATTTGTACTTTAGAAGAGTGGAATGAGCAGTTTAGTGTATTACATACGGAGCAACTTCGGGATTTTAGTTCTGTATTTGAGTACAGTAATTAAATAGTTATGTTTATATTCTTCTTTTCCCCTACTGCGCGTAAAAATTTCATGATTATATTATAATCAACTGTGCGTCTAATTGTCGCTTTCTCTTTCTGTTAGAGGAACGCCGAGCCGTGATTGGTGGAGTGTAGAGTCACGTGCCTTTCCCGGCATGCTCTACTTCGCGCGCTCAATACTGCGTGCTGCTTCTGCTGGCGGAGGCGCGCATGCGTATACCGTACATAACTGACTGCCAGCCATGCAAAGCATGAAGGGAGCACAGTTATGACTTTATAGGGCATTGTTCTACTTTATACTGCAAAAAGACGGATTTAACTTCAAAAGAAAATGAATAGTACGAGCTACTTGTCCAAACAAGCAATTCGGGAAAATATGAACCCAAATCTAGGGAATTCTGTATTTGATATTTCTGTCACCTACAGTCTCAACATCCTGCACAGAGGAAGGTTTGGAAGGCCTCACGGTGTTTGTAACAGCAAGAAGTCGAAGTTAAATGTAAATGTTTACCAACATTATTATACACAGCAATAATAATAATAATAATAATAATAATATAATTCATTATTACTAATGCGCTGGTACAGCAGCCATAAGGCCAATTACAGAGACAGCATAGGAAACGTAAAAAGGAAATAACTCTGGCCTTGTTGACGTTGAGCTACATGAAGTTAGAAATGCACCATCCACGAACACTGAAGTAACAAATTGTCATGAGGGGACTTTATTTCACGAACAAGTTTTGGGTCAACAGCAAAGGGAATACAATTTGAATACCTGACCACACAACACAGGTCATTAATAAAATTGTTGAAAAGGAATGATCCAAGAACTGATCCTTGCGTATATTATTGCTTACTGGGCGTTCTTTGCGATGTAATCGATGTAATGAAAGCTACGCTTTACTTTAGGGAGTACATTAAATTTTGCACTAGCTCATACATTTTTCGCCCGATTTGGATAGAACTCCGTACTGGACATGTTTAAAAATAGTTTATTAAGTCATTGTAAATTTCCTGAAAAACGGCTCAGTCAAAGCCATGCTTTTACTTGATGCGCAAATGAGCTTCTATTTGTACTTTGAACATCCATTTTCCGATTTGTGTGAAATTCGGTATGAGTCATCTGCATATGATGCTATTAAGCATTTGTGAGTTTCGTGAAAATCGGCACAGGGAAGACCCTACATTTATTATGGACATAAGTGAAATTACATTTACACAGGTACCGTGAAACCGTACGAGATTCTGGAAGTAGAGAGCGCCTTGGTAAAATCTGTGCACCACGTTATAGAGTACACCTTTTGCAGTCTTGTCATGTGTAGTTTATTAAATGACGCTGTCAATAACTCAGACTTCATAAAGCATTAGATGACTGAATAATCGTGAATAATGAATTGGAAATGACGAGAAAGGAAACAGTCGCGATGTACCGCTGCATTTGCATGGAGGACGTATGGCAAAGTGCAAGTGCAAAACCTCAGAAATGATGGCCGGTGTACCGACCGGAATTCGATTTGGACACCTTCCGAATAGAAGTCAGAAGAGTTAAAACTTGAGCCAACTTGCTCGTTATTATTGTTTAATGCTAGCACATTACGCGGTGGCGCAGTTGGTTGGGGCACTCCGCTACAATCCGGAAGGTCGCGGGTTCGATTCACAAATGGTGTCGTTGGAACGTTTCATTGACTATGGCCCTGAGGTCGACTGAGCCTCTAACAGAAGTGATCACCAGGAATACTTCCTTGGGGATAAAGGCTGCCGGTGCGTAAGGGTGACAAACTTACCACCTTCATGTGTTGATTGTCTTGAAATCTGGGAGCCTCAAACTCCTGGAACCCTCAGGGCCTGTCCAGGCCTGTACAGGGATTGCTTTACCTTTTTTTTTTTTTTGCTAGCATATTATTATTATTATTTAATCAATTTAATGTTATAATCAAGGGTGCAAAAATATTCCAAAACTCTAGACGCCATCTCAAAATTCTAGGTACCAGAAATGTGACATGATGGAAATTCCACAATGAGGACCCACAAATATTTGGTGCCATCGTACAAAACTCAGTCGCCGTGGCGTCCTGGCGCCCAGGGTTTGTGCACCCTTAGTTATCATCATCATCATCATCATCATCACTATAATGTTCGAATTATTAATAATGTTTACTCAGCTCGATAGGTTAACAGATCTTTTGACTACAGAATTCTTCCCACAAACATCTCCGACAAGCCGTCACTTCGGAATAACCCCATCTGGCCACAATGAATAATAAAAGTCCGTTTTTTAAATACAGATAGGCTATCACATTGCGTATCTTCACAGAATATTTTTCCTTGTATTTCGTTAAATACTATACATTGTGTCGAAAAAGAATCTGAATATGTACTGATGTTACTGTTAGTGGGATCGGCAGATTATGTTATCTTTCAATCTGAAGAATGAGCTGCTTTTAGAAGGATAACTAAATTTCAGCTGCATTTCATGTAACGTAAAAGGCAAGCTGGGCCGATACAGACCCAAACTACATTCTCCCGCTCCTTTCACTGCATACAACTCCAATTTAAATTTCATCGAAATTTGTTGAGTAATTTCAGAGTGAAAGTACGCGTATAAACAGACGGACAGACAGACATGAGATCACCATTATGCTTTTAATTTTATATAATTTGTAACAGAATGCATAATAAACAATTAAGGGCCGGATAGTAGCTATAACAATAGGAAGAGCCTTCACAAAAAAATGCGTCCTTACCAAAGTGCGTCTTCGGCGACGTACTTTTTTTCTCATATTTATAAACCAGTGGTCTATCAATCTGGATACGTACAAGCAGCGTCGTCATAAAACTTAAAAAAAAAAGAGCTACTGGAAAATTATATTAGCATAGATTCAAACTTCGGCTGACGTATTTTTCAACAGCGGATATTCAGCTGTGAATTAACCACGGACTCATGAGAACTAGGTTGAGTTGACACGGCCTGTTTCTATTCTAACTTACCACGACGTTACTGGTAACAACCACAAAAGCCTTCTTGTGAATTTATGTTCTCTGGGATCAACCAGTGATCTCCAAAACCCTTGTAACATATGCTACTTACAAAGCCGACTCAATGGAATATTTGTTTCTAACCTACAGCACGTGGACCTATGTTTAAGAACACGAAGCAACAGGTAACCAGCAATTTAAACAAAGAGTACGGAATTATGGCCGTGCCATGGCTCAGATGGTTAGTCGCCGGCCTCCCACCGCGGAGACCCGGGTTCGATCCCGGAATTTGTGGTGGACAAAGTGGCACTGGGACAGGATTTTCCCCGAATATTTCGGTTTTCCCCTGTCAATTTCATTCCACCGGTGTTCCATTACTTGAAAAGGAAAAATTGACCATCTTTCTCTTCATCTTTATCACAAGAGTTGCATCTGCTGCGGGGCCCTTCTTAAAAAAAAAGTACGGGGTTCCAGATTACGTAATGCTTATTTTATACTTGGGGTGTTTCATTTATATTTCATGTTAAATTAGCGTAAAAATTTCCGGGATGTCTGTACTTTTAATGTAAAATGAAATTTCTTTGCATGCATGCCTTTGAAAACCACACAAAAGTATTCTACCATACAAATGGGCAAATTACTTGGACATTAGGAATTACATTACATATTCGCTTTTCTCATGAAGGTACAGGTACACAGGATTTTCCAGAAGGTGGGAGGAAGAACTGACATTTTAATAGCATCCACTAAGGAAATTTGCAACAACACAGCGTTTAAGAATCCACACAGACGGGAAAGAACTCCACGTATTAAATATGATTTGGTATGTATTAACAAAATTAATTAACACAAAATTTCAATTATGTCTTCTCAGGCGATTTTCTACGATTATTTAACTACAGGCAATCTCCGAAACGTCGGACTTTTATTTCCTATCGACGCAGCCATCGCCCTCAAATATATAACTGTATTTAGACACTATAAAAGTTTACAGATTCTTTAGAGCACAAGATTTAATTCCCCCCGACCTCCAGAATATAATAAAGCCCCAAAATCCTATTCTATAATTTTCTCTAATATTATTGATGCCTCGTTATTCGCGTACGTCTTAGACTTTCGAAGGTTTATTTCTGCAGTGCATTTGGACCTGTAGGCTGCAGAGACACTTACATTATTTTGGGATTTGTAATGGAGACGTGTGTTTTCCTGGGGGCTCTCTCGTTTCACGCGGTATCATTCAACTAATTTTACCATTATGGTTTATTCATTATCACAAAACATAAACAGTGGCAAACAACCTCAGTACTATCAGTGGATGTGAACCAAACAACTCAGTCATATTGGTCAGTCACGCATGTAAAGTACAAATAAAGTCAATAAATTGCTCTCGGGCTGTAGCCGCATCAATAATGGGCTAAAAGCCAAAGTTTCGGAGACCTGCTCTGTTTCCATCATCAGAGTCGACAAAATTTAGTGAATCAGTGCGCTGAGTAAGCTTCAAATATTATACAATACACGGAAAATGTAAGCAGCTTTCAAGCTACCAACGCTTGCACTATAGCGATCGCCTCCCAATGGGCGAAATGACGTGATGGTGACCTCCTTAAGGTCGTGTGTGACCCACATCTCTCCCTCAAGTCGTCACAGATTCCAGCACACACAATCTGTAGCACAAACACTTCCACCTTCCAGCAACCGAGACGCTCATTGCATTGCTGACGTCACGATGACCCTGCTAACACTGCATGCAGTAAATCCTTAAGGTCGCCTCCCGCCAACTCGACGGCAGCCACGGAAGATAAATACGCTAATAATGAGCATTCAACGAAACCATGTCAGTGCAGCCTTACCGGAAAGAATACATAAGAAAACCAATGAAGAATACTTGAGTCTTGCGAAAATAAGTCGAAAATGATACTCTAAACTGTTTTACACGACGTCTTAATAAGAAGGTTAGACTCCTTCCTTGTATTCAGGGGCTCCTGTTTTGAGTCTCGCGAGCGAGACAGGATATCCTGAACGAGGCTTTTAAAGGTGTATTCAGTTCCTCCTTTACACGTTCTGGTAACTGAAATAGGTCACCATTTTCTTCCGTATCATCTTCTATTTGTTCATAAATACCTCCTCATTATTATTTACGAGAAACAGGACTTCTGTAAAGGCAAATTTGTCCCTGTACACACCATGAAGGCATATACCACTGAACAGGACGCTAGGTGGCCCCCAGAACCGGTCTGAACGCTTTGTATGAGAAAAATATCCCTTGCCCCTGTTGGGAATCGAACCACGAACTTTTGGTTGTCCAGCCTGTGGCCTAGACACTATACCGACTGGGGTATCCCGGCTCACTTATATTGACAAACCAATAACCAAGCACTGCAGGACTCTATAGACCTTTACAACAGAGGCTTACTAGAGTTATATAAATAATAATTCCATACAGTAGCGTCCTTTTCAGCAGCGTATAGTCACTCAGATGGTCAATACATTCTGCACTCTCCATGAAAGCCGAACAAGTAGACAAGAAGTCACCAACGGATCCCACACTACTCCGAATTTCTATGCAAATATGGGGAGAAACTGCAGTTTTATGTGATCGTGGATGGATATTTTGAGGAGGTAATTGCAAGTAAGAAAAGGAGGGGAAAAAATTCGTAATGACGAGCTTCATGGTTTATGCTGTTCGCCAAATACTACTGCGGTTATCAGATGAAGGTGGATAAGATGAATGGACATGTAGCATAAGGAAGACAAAACTGAACGTAATGTTACCTACATGACTTCAGTCCGACATACTGAAGATAGGCCTAGATAACTTGGCAGATGACCTAAGGGTAGATTTAAGGAAGATATTATAAAGGAGTTCTGCTTATGATGCAAACCAGTGCTCCTGTGAATCTGAAAACGAACCTTCGGGTTCAGTTAGAGAAAAATTTCTCGATTATTTGTTAATAATATAATAAGTGTCCCAAGAAATTTTATTACTTCAGTGCAGTTTATTTAACAAAACACCTTCGAAAAACAGGTACTTTCCCTGATAAACACACACAGCAATTTCATTATTTCAGTAGCCACATTTCATTCTAGAAGACCGGGGCGAAGAATGGACGCTTCAGCTATTAAGTTTAACCCACTTGTCTCTTTATTCACAAATACGATCTAAAACAATTGCGATTTTTTTTAATGTGCCGCCGTAGAGTCTGATAGATGACCAATGTATCGGCAAAACAGGCTACCTTCAGCTTTAGGGTACAAGATGGCGGCAGCATTTCATTAAAACATTCCTGGACCAATTTGAACAGATACAACGAAAGAAAGAGCTTGTTCTGAATATCATTTTTCTTCGTATAAACATCCTATTTACAAGAGGAGTCAGCAAGAGGGCTCAGATAAGAATGGCTACGTGTCTATTAGTCTAGTTTGAAAAGGACTGTTTTGCCGACTTTACAATACGGCAAATTCAGCGAGCAAAAATGCCAAGGTATTATTCCAAGCACACATTTTTATGACACCAACTACCCAGGCAACATCAACAAAGAGCATACCTGTAGTATTCTATGTTGTAAAACTGCCAACAATTGTATTCAACAAAATTAAAATGCTTCACAAACTGCATCTCAGAAGATCGGTCAACGACTGAAACAGGAAATGTTTTGGGGCTCCAAGACGGCCGTAGCAAATTTATTTTTTATGTTCAGGTAAGGGAAGTGTTCTAACGTCAGTGCCCTCTATGTTGCCACAGCGTAATAAACCAAACAATGTTTTACCTGCTGGAGACCTCACAAATCGTAAATCATTTCAGATCAATCATATAAGAACGCAATATGTGGAGAGGCAGCCGGTCTCATTAACCTGAGACGCAGAGGTTTATGAGTGTGTTACTGGGACACTCACGCAGCGTCAAGTTCTCTGACAAGGGACCCTCTTCAGGCCGACTAGAACAAAAATAGTAGTTCGGTGCAGAACGCTGCAGTGTCGTTTAATGACAAGGTGACACCGTTATTGAAACACGCTAATTGTCAGATACGTGCCAGTGTGTTGCAGATGTCATTGTTACTGTTATCAACGCCCCTTATCCTGCTAATATGAGCGCTATTTATTGTACTTGAAAAGACCCAGTCAAATGACGGGGACAACAAAATATGCAGGCACTAATTCACCCCATCATTCATCAGGAGTTTATTCTTTCAAGATTACTGATGAAGTTATTAAGTTCTGGTCATTAAACTATTATTTTATTGTAAACATAGCTGAGAACTGGTCATTATTGACGTGTCCAAAGAGGAACACATCTCATGAAACAAAAATGCCACGTAACTGTAGTTGTTCTGTGACTCAAACCTTAACATTTTTACGATGCCTTCGTCATATCAAAATACAAAGTCGACTTGCATAAAATTGTGAAAAAGAATTCGGAAATACTGCAATGGTATGTTTTAAGTGGGGAGTTGTAGAATAAAGTGACAAATAAGCTGATTTCAACATTTTATATGACGAATTTTCAAACGGGCGATATATACCATTATCAACATTTTATGTATTGAACACAATAATCGATAGTCCATAATGACACCTCGTTAAAGAAACCCCCATATTTAACTTTAGCTATTCTACAACTCTTTCATTACAACAGCCTTACTCTTAGTAAATGTTCGATCATCTAAACAATTATGATACTGAACAATCAACAGGGCCAGGGCCTCCTCATTATCGAGGCTTCGCGATCACGCTCAGACACACCGCACTCGTTAGAATTCCTCTTCAAGAGTGATTAGTCCGATGCAGAGACCTCTACATGACAAAAAACAACACTCAGAAGAGACAGACTTCCATGCCCCGGCCGGATTTTTTTTTGTCTGTCCGGGGTTTTTCCCCTTTGATCCATTTTTGTACTGTTTAAATCCTTTTCGTCCTTCATGTCACTTTACGTTCCATGCTACCGTCCTTACGACAAACACAACACAAACATCCATGCTCCCGGTGGGATTCGAACCCACAATCACAGCAAGCGAGCGACCGCAGACCCACACCTTAGACCGCGCGGCTACTGGGATCGGCTTATTCTACCCTTAAGTAAAATAATTCCCTGAACTTCACTTTATGTAAAGTAACTGACAATTTCATCCGTTACAAAGTATCTAATTTACAGATGGTTATTCAGTTATCAGCTATTCAAACACCCACACTGTTATTAGCTTACCAATTACTAAAATCTCCAGAAATTTAGCAGCTTATTCCATCGTTGAGATATCTTAAGTTACTCGTCTTAACTGTAATTCAAGTTACCTGTGTTACTTCCTTATTCCGTCGTTCAACTCTCCGAGTTATCGGATTTTTGAGCCAATGATATTTCAGATTTACTTTTCAGCCACATAGTAACTGAACTGTCTTCAGTGCATTTAACTACGGCATCGTTTGCATCTCACATAGGCCCCACATTTAGTCACAGCACTTTAATCTGCAACTCGCAGTCGAAGTATTCGTTAGTATGTACCATGTCTTTTGAGAGAGAAAGAGAGAGAGAGAATTTGTGTGTGTGTGTATTTTCCCCTACATAGCTGCTGGTTGCTGAAATAATCTAAAAGCAACGCTATTTAAATCTGCATTCATAACACGATACACAGTCTTTAGACATTGATTAAGAAGTAAATGACTGTAATGTCATTGAAAACTTCATCAATTATACTCACAAACATTAGTCCCGTTTGACCATGACAACAAAATGGACGAGATTATATGTCATTATTCTAAAAGGTAAATTAGAATTATATTTTTTGTTTTACTGGTTTTGTTACAATTATATTATGATGATGACGTAAAGAACACGTCAATGAGTACCGGGATTCTTTCCTGGGGGTAAAGCGGCTGAGGCGTGAATTGCACTACTCATTTCCATCTGGTGCCGAGGTTAAGACTGACTGGAGCTATATGTCTGCTCCCCCTATATGCCTTTGTGGCTTGGACAGATATAGCTTTACCTTCACTTTGACGTAAAGAATACGTAGACAGTTATTGCGTTATGGTAAGAAACTAGGGCAGGAATCATAATTCATATTTATTGCCAGTAACATAAGTTATAATTTAATGACAGTTACAGGAGTTGGCACAGTCAAGAGTTCATTGGTGATTGACCACAGATTGGCGTATTGTACCAGGCCCTGGCAGTAAGGATGATGACTGATAAGTTTAGAACACTGTTGGAGCGATGAATATCACGAGAAGTCCGAAGTACCCAAACAAACTGCCCCAGCACCGCTTTGTGCACAGCAAATCCGCAAGAAGTTCAACGAGATTTTAACATAGTGCAATTTTCTTCATATGATTCGTGGGAGTCATTTAACACGTTACCCACGATAAGAAGTGTTACCTGCTATATAACACAAAATCATTCACTGTACATGGGAAAATATATGGAAACTGAAAATGATGAAGCGACTCGAAGGTATTTTGTACTCCCAAGCACACCGTGAATTTGAGTTACGGATTTTGGAAAACACAGCCCCCCCCCCCCCACCATCTTCTTCAGTGTTTCCCAAGTAGGGTTCCGCAAAAAATTGTGAAATACATAAATAAACATTCTGATATACCGCAAAAATGCTAAATATCCCTTGAAATATCGCGGGAATTTTGTCCGGTAATTGACAGTATCTCCTTGCGCTACCGACTGCCTCTTTGTTTGGTTTTCGTTTTCATAGGTTGGGGTTCCTCCATGGAAAAGAGGTTGGGAAACACAGGTCTACTTATTAAATTAAAATTTTCAGACCAACTGATGCACCATTAAAACCACCTTTTATTGTAGCTTTATTAAAATTGTTAAAATTATACACCTACACGTGTTTTAACAATTTTAATAAAGCTACAATAAAAAGTGGTTTTAATGGTGCATCAGTTGGTCTGAAAAATTTAATTTAATATGACGAAGATGCACGGTGTCAACAATGTGAAATTTACAGGTCTACTTAATTTAGCCCACTCTCCGTAATCTATCCTATGACTGTTTGTGCGAAGTCCGAACACGAGCTCGCCTTGGCACTCCAGTTTATATATTTCGTATGAAAGCTAATGTACCAAATATCAATGAAAACTATGTCATTCACTGCCGTCTTCAGTAACAAACCACTATGAAAACTAAGGTTCTACTTTCACATTTTAAGGTATCTGTGTGGTCATTTTCCAACCATACATCACCGCATAAATCCTTCAACAGGATTTTGTTGGGCTTGCAGCATTCAACTGTCACCTCCAGACTATACACACCAACACGTCCAACCTGCGGCAGGTAAATATTGTGCCAGCCACAGACCGAGACTTCTTTGTTACAGCCAGGAAGTTGAAATTCAGAATTGTGTAAAATTGTGAAAATGGCTATGAGACGACTTAAACTACCACAAATTAAGGCTAATCCAGTCGTGTTTACTAAAACAGAAGTAACTGCGAAATTCTTGGCCAACTGTCGTTTTAAAAATACGGAACTGTGTGATAACTAAGTGCAGAGAGCAGTTATTCTGGAAAGGCTAACATTTGTTCAGCTGATCAAGATATTTATAGTATATTATGGAAAAGTGTTCGCAAGAAACCTTCACTGGACCCTAGTCTGAACCAGTTCAATTCAGTCCACATTTTCACATCCTGTATCTTTATTTAAGATCCATTTGGATGTCACTTGTACCAGTTCCTAAGTACCATAAATGGTCTCCTCCCTTAAGGTTTCGCATGCATTTCTCATCGTTCCCATGCAAGCTACATACGCTATCCATCATAAACTCTTTGACTTCATCACCCCAGTAATACTTGATGAAGGATAACTTTTATGGAGCTCTTCATTACGCCATTTCCTCCATCCTCCTGTACCCTTAGGTCCAAATATTCTTCTCAGTACACCATTCTCAAATAGGCTACAAATAAATAAATAAATCCACACATACCTAATGTACATACTTGCTTACGTCTATAGGCCTACAACCACATACATTCAGAACAGCATTATAAAGGCAAAGAACTATATTTTAGCCTCTGTAATACTATAAAAGTCGATTCCGGTGACCGTGCGGTCTAGGCGTAGGACTGCGGCCTCTAGACTTCTGGGATCGCGGGTTCGAATCCCACTGAGGGCATGGATGTTCGTCTCTGGCTTTTTGTATGTGTTGTGTAGGTAGCGGCCTCTGCGACGGGATGATTACTCGTTAAAAGGATTCCTACAGGGTGTGTGTGTCTAAGTGTGTGTGATCTAGGAACCTTAAAAAGAGGTTGCCTAGGCCCAATTTGGGCTGTAGTGCCACAGAAAAGAAATACTAGAAAATGCACAGCGTTGTGTGCTTCTTCAGAGATCTCTTAAGTGGGGGGGGGGGGGGGCAGTTACCAAATATTATCCTGGACAGTATTCCAAATTACTCAATAAAGAAACATTATTCCTTTCTCAGGAACAATTTTAACTGTTCAAAAGCAAACGTTTTTAAGATAACTTCAATTCCGGCCTTTACAATTCTCGCCTTTCAACAGAAGCGTACATGTCGTCACATCAGAGAATCTAACGTTATGTTTAACCTAAGAGTGACATCGACCCTTATTTATCAGGTTACATCAAATAACACATTTTATTTGCACAATTAAGCTTACAATATTACACTGAACAGCGAAATAGTAACAACAAAATTATGTCTAGCCGTGTTTGTGAAAACCTGAGGACTAATTGCATCTTTCATATCTTCTTATAACTGTGCCTGTCGTGTGCAAAAGAAAATTGAGATGTTACTGGAAGAACTGTCCTCTTAGTAGACAGAAAAATTATTTTTCCCGTACAGCTTTTAATTCTATGTGTTGTCAGTTTCTATAATTTAGTAAACTGTTATTTGAGCTGGGGGCGACAGGTATACAAATTTTTCTTTCCTAATATATCGATAATTTCATGTTAAGTCTATCCTCATCAAAAGTGCAAATCTGTTCCCTAGTAACAGCAAAAGAAGAATATTTGTGAGCTAAAGATTGAAAACTCCGCTACGGTGCAAAATATGACTGTCTTTAGGCGCAGCAAATCAATAGTGGACAAACCTTATGCATCCAGGTATATCACTGAACTTAATGCTTTAGTATTAACAAGTGGGATACTTTTTTAAACAGCAGGTTCATTTTTCTTGCATGGATTTTGTATTAGACCATATACACCTTAACAATCCTTCATTTTTTGTTTATTACCTACATCTACCAGAAATGTTTTTAAAATACACGGTATATTTTCAATATATTAACACGGTTCAAATTAATGAAATATTCATATATTTTTTCCACGGCGCAACAGCCCCTAGTGGGACAGGGCCTGCTCATTGTTTGAGGCTTCACGATCACATTCAGACACACCACACTCGGTAGGACTCCTCTGGACGAGTGATCAGTCCGACGCAGAGACCTCTATCTGACAACACACAACACTCACAAGAGACAGACATTCATGCCCCCCGCGGGATTCGAACCCACAATCCCAGCAAGCGAGCGGCCGCAGACTCACGCCTCAGACCGCGCGGACACTGGGATCGGCGGAGTATTCATATCCTGTGACTAGAAAGAGGTATGTCGACTTATAAACCCGCAGTGTAATAATCATTACATACTGGTGTGCGAACTTGTTAATGCTGGAGCCTGCCCTGCTTTTGGCCTGCCCTCCATGCTTTCACTTGCTACTCAGACACGTAATTACTCGATTGTTCTTCAACATATCATCATTATCAGTAACATCCCGGGGGGCTAGATAAGGATCAGACACGTGATAATTGC
Organism: Reticulitermes speratus; assembly: GCA_021186555.1. Lineage (NCBI taxonomy): Eukaryota > Metazoa > Arthropoda > Insecta > Blattodea > Rhinotermitidae > Reticulitermes > Reticulitermes speratus. The sequence continues at coordinate 25,856,656 of JAJKFL010000004.1, forward strand.
AACTCTGATCCACAAATAATACCAGATAAAGGATTTTCACATACGCACTGAAAACAACGCAAGCGATGTGCATAGATTGGATCTAGATGCTCAGAAAGTAGAACGTCGCGGGATGCATTTTTATAACACGACGAACAATAATATTTACGTTTAGGTATTACTATTATTATTATTATTATTATTATAAAAGAATTTAATAACATAAGACAGAAAGCACAACCGTAAAAACAAATTTAGTTTACATAGAACGTAATTTTGGCAGCAGTGCAGAACACTGCGTGTCTACAAGCAGACGCCCCCGACTTACGACGGGGTTCCGTTCCGGCGAACGTCGTAAGTCAACGTTGTCGTAAGTGGGAAGTACGTTACACATACACATCGACTGGCCACTTTACAATAAAGGGAACATGTAAACATGAGTCACACTGTATAGAGCATTGTATTAAACTATCGGGGGGTGGGGTGGGGGGGGGGTAACACACTGAGATTCACAACAATGTAAAACACGAGGTAAAATTAAAATTCTATAGAGACCTCGTTTAGTTTTTAAGCTTTCAGGTAGGAGACGAGAACGTACAGTGTGCTGAAAGACATGTCCACTTAACGATGAAACGTTTGTTGTAATACAAAGTAACAGCGTTTAAGAAACTTGGAATATTTCGCTGAAGGAAGCTGTGTCTTGTCATCAGTATATGTAAAGAGGCTTAGCAAAAAAGCCTTAACTTTTCACCCACCTTCTTCTAGCAGCAGTTTCACGTAAGTTACTGCAGAATGAAAGACTGAGATAATCCGCATTCCAAATTTATTTAACACAAAAAATCAATTACCAGTTTTACAATTTCTTTTACCCCGTCTTATCCAGTCACCAACACTCTGTCCAGCGACGTGTCAAATTATAAACAGTTGCAATGTTACTGTTCATGCTGAACTACTCACCTTATCCACACTGTTCTAAAATTAATTCTAACAACGCCAATTTTGCCAGCAAACATCATATTATTATGAACCGTACAGCAAAACAAACGTTTCACTGTGTATCTGGTTTAGTGTTTGACCACTTCGCTTCCAGACAGCTGATACATGTAAGCATGACAGTGCAATCTATCATGCCTGATTCGCGAGTAAGCTATTAAATAACAGTACGATTTAAAAGGCTTAGCAGTTGGCTGCTTGTTAACTATACGGCTCATTGGAGTGGTAAGCGTGAACACAGAGTCCGCTACGCTTCGTGAACCCCGTACAAGAGCGGTAAGATAAATTCACGCGACAATGTATCCAGGTATGTGAGGCCGAACGGACAGGGATCATTTCGCAAGTAGCCTTATTGCAAAGTAGAAAAGAATAGGCCATTCTTCTTTTTGAGGTAATAAAGGCAAGACAATTACACTGATAATCCCTTGCCATGAATCGTATGTTTAAGTAATTGTGGTAAAAGCAAACAATTTGACTGATGGTAATACTATGGAACAGGCCTTCTTGAACAGCTGACAATCACTCAGCTGATCAACAAGCCTGATAAGGGACCCCAAACTTTATTGTTGTCTCTACTGAACCAGTTCCTGAGGTATGTAAATGTGGTTCACATTATCACAAATTATTTCCTCAAAACTCATCTTACTAACTCATCACACTCCAAACATACGCCTAGGATTCATTTTAACAAGAAAGGCAATGTACGTACTAGTATTACGTAATATTGTGGCGCGTTCGCGTAACATTTTGGAGCGAAAACACAACAATGCATTCTGTGTATGTTGTTGTTGAATTTCATGTCACAGTCAACTATATAAAAATATTGAGTGTTGCCGAACAATGCGTTTATGGTACATTTATGTCCCCGATAACAATACAAATTATAGTATCAGTTTTTGAGAGAAATTATATTCCAATTAATTTGCACTCTTTTCACACGTTACATACAAAAGTTGTATTAAAACAAAAGAATGTTTGATGAATGACCTTCTTTAGACCTATGATTTGGCTAAACAGATTGCAATGACATGTAAGTCGTTGCGCAGTTTCTCGGTTTTTATAAGTGTTGCCGTAAAACATTTTACGAAATCAGACGTTATTAATCAATTATGCATCAATACGTATTAAATATTATGAGTTTGTGTCTCTATTCTTCCCTTAGTAATCTGGCAGTAAATCGCATCTTTTCAGCGCCGTATTATATTGTTATCTGTGGCCTGTCTGGCTGTAAGATATTTTTCCACATTATCTCATAAACGGCGGGATTTTCGGAAAAAGGTTATTGAACATAAAATACATGTTTTGGTTTTTTCTACAACATTTGTCTGAAATACTTCTCATCCTAAGAAGAATTTAGCACGATATCATAAATGTACATAGGTCTTCAAGTAAAGTACCTGTTATTCTAGTAAGATTTTAATGAAATTTGAACTTTCTCAATAGATTTTCGAAAAATCCTGATATCAAATTTCATGAAAATCCGTTCAGTGGGAGCAGAGTTGTTCCATGCGGGCGGACGGACGGACAGACATGACGAAGCTAACGGTCGCTTCTAACAATTTTGCGAAGGCGCCTAAAAATCAGTCCAAGTCAGAAACATGTGTGACTGACCTATTTCATAACAGGTACAGTTTTTCGGGGAAGGGTGTTACCGAACGGACCTAAACCAAAATTTGGAAACACCCCTTGTCGGTGGCCGCAACTGCTCTATTCAGTTTATTTCCGGCTACACTCTATATACAGATGCCGTGACCTCCATTTGGAACCCAAGGACGCAACACATCTTGATGCCAAGCGACCACTTTAACAGGCAGTGGTTCTGTCTGTACTTATTTTAAAGCAACAAAGAATAAAGAAATGAGGGGGAGTGGTGTTAGAGCTCCAGAATTAGCAACCTCGGCTCTACATTAAGGTACATGTCAACATCATGCTCAGGCCGCTCTATCCCCGCGGTTAAAGCGCCATGAACACTAAGCAGGAGTGCAGGCGTCCCAGAACCGCCCCAGATGTTGCTATGAAATGAAAAATCCCTGTATCTATCGCGTATTAAAAACGACCCTGTGTGTAACTGACACTTCAAATTGCACATTACGAGACTCTTATGAAATATATTTTACTACTGGGCTAATAAGTAAGATTTGAGAAGAAATTAGGCCACGTTTAATCAAATCTTTTGGAATTCTTGGTGGTAGAAGAAAAATGTTTATACATCCTGAATAGTTAGCTCTTGTAGAATTTCAAGTGGAAATTTTTTACATGGATTTTTGTAAAATATTTCACACCCTTCGCCGGATATTATTAGTGCGATGAAATTAAGTATCATGCATGGAAGATGTGAAATGTATGCAAAATGTTAGTCCGAAAGCCTGAAGGGTAGCGACCACTTGAGAACGAGAAGTAGATGGGAGGATAATATTAAAATATATATAAAAATGTGTAATGCTATGGGCTGAATTCAACTGGCTCGGAATAGCGTCCAGTGGCGAACTGCTTTGAAAAAATTATAATAAATTTCGGGACTCACAGAAGGCGGAGACATTCTTGGCCAACTTTTCCATGCATGTTTATTACTTTTTGACTTCTTTCCACTCAGTACCCACGGCGTGAAAGCGAAATAATAAGACACAGGGCCTACGGATTTGTATATATTTAGGAAACTAAGTAGGCTGCCTGCCTGTCTGTCTGTCTGTCTTTGTATCTATGCGCCCGTGCTTCTGCCAGTTCAACGTTTGAACCAGTTAATCAATTTTTACAAAACTTAGAATAGAGAAGTCTGCTGTTGGAAAACACTCAACTAAAGAATTTAATTTCCGGCAATCTGTAATAGCAATATGGCGGGGAACAAATTTATGAGGTGAGAGAGGAAACAAGTGCATTGATTATATCGTGCTGATATGACGTATTCTAACTGATCTTCCAAAGTTATGCACTCTTGTTACAGTCAGAATCTGTAGGCTGCGAAATAACAATATTGTGGCCGGACGAGTAATTTGTTGGCGAAAACTAACGAATCATTTCAGTGAAGCTTCTGAAACTTGATACGAGAATAACTCAAAATATACCTGTAGTGTATCACTCAAGAAGAGAAGATGTACGAACACGAAATGTACCACAACCAAATAAAGATTTCGAAATAAATGTATACAAAACGCCGACAAATATGGGGAACAAGAGAAATAAAAGAAGAAATAAAAACGAGTTTCTTTTTAAAGAAAAAAGAAAAATATGATTGCCCTATGTATTATACTAGGTTTAGTCCTTCGAGGCATTTTTAGCCAAACGCTGTGCTGGTCTAAAGTGAGGTGTGATGCCCCCTCCACCGAGAGCGCTACATCTTTACGTCTGCACCCCACTTGAGATAACCTCAATTCGTGTAAGTTCCCATCATCGGCGGGTCGGTCCACCGCGGAAAACAGCGGTGCGGACAGTGGCCGGACAGGAGGGGGAGAGCGCTGACCGGAAGTAGGTCACCCAACCGGACACAGGAGACGAGTACCGGTCCTCGGAAAACAACACCACCTCCATGGATTTTCAAAAGAAGAACGACACATAGCCAAGCGTGTAAAAATCTCACTAAACAAAACGAAGTGTCACGCTTTGACTTGCTTTTATCGTTGACAAAACATATCATCATAAGGCAGCACTACTTTGGACCTCATAAATAATAAAGGTTCGAGTTCAAGAATATCATTCGACAGAATCTGTGAGAAATGGTGATCATAATCATCATCAGTAGTAGTAGTAGTGGTAGTAGTAGTACTGTTGGTGATGGTAACAATAACCTAACAACAAAAACAAGAAACAAAGAACGGCAATAAGGATCTGATAGAACACACAGAATTCGGAATCAACAGACCACGTTAAAGGAGGATAACCAGCAGTAGCTGCAAGTAGCAGAGCATGCAAGAGCACACGATAATGCAGCCAAGCACTCTCACGAGTAATCAGCACTAGAATACAAACTCTAAACGGAACATATTCAAAATCAAAAATACATTCACTTTCTAGTAACTGTCTTGGTAAATAAGTATGCAGCGGATTTGCTGAATAGATAAATAATCACTAATAAGAATTTCAATAATAATAATAAGCTACATTTAACCTAATAAATACTTAAATAATAAACCCACCCCTTGTTTTGCGCCCATTTCTTTACGTCTTTTTGCTTTAACGTCCCTTACCAATTTACACGTCTTAATCTGTGCTCTCTTATTTTTGGTTTAACGCCCTTCGGCTTGCTTCATTCTATTATGCTAACCCCTCATTTCTCATGCGACTATTTTTCACTTACGCCCACTTTTTCAGAAATGCAACTAGGGCGTACAACAAGGATTTAGTGTATTAAAACAAGCGTAACCCAACACAAATTCATGGCAACACTACGTAATAGGACAGAAGCCAATGCACCAATAAAAAAAAGCAGAAAGTAAAAATATAATTTGCCACTAACAGAATAAATGAAGCAAGTATTTGACCAATATTAGGTACACGTGCACAGTTGCAGTATGTTTGTCTTCCGCTAGACTAGCCGCACAGAAATTAAACAGAATTTGAAACTATGAGAGGACACGTACGTTAGCGTAGATCTCACAAAATAGGCACGTTCTTAGCATAGGGCGAGTTTTAATATTTAAATGGCCGTATCCAATTATACTGACGATGAGTAGGGATTCTTAACGACTACAGAAGAAATAACTGAAATCAGAAGACGCGAAGTTACTTCTTCCGCACTGAAACACCAACATAACTTTTATGCATGGCCTGTGGCTTAAAGCGAAACAAATGACGCACCACAAAATACAACAGCAATGTCAGCTTTCTCCTTATACCAACCTTTTTTATTCACTTCTTTATTGCATCACAATTTCAGTTAGTTGCTATACCCACAACAAATTGTTCAACGATGAATCATGCACCCACAAGAATAGGAAAAACATGCTAATGGTGAAGGAAAAAACCCTTATCATGTAACAAAACGTTGCTTCTTTATAATTTATTACTTCATTGAAAACTATAACATAATATATCGCCATGTATTACAATTTAACTTCATTAAAATTAGTGGAGATAGTTCAAAAGACTTATTCTACAAATCGAAGTACTGAACAGTGTATACTTGGCTCACAATTCCCGTCAATACAATATCACAATCTCTACCACAAAGAGAAAAGAAAGTAATATGATTAAACGACACTTCTTCGTTTCTGTGTGGGATAAAACAGTCACTTGTAGCAGTGTAATTGATCTGCAGCTTCATTGATAACTGTCCGCAAGCACCCGTTACTTACTGGCACTGAGGCATCAAAAAGCGAAATTTCAACAAAATTAATATAAAACTCACCAACGGAAACGACTCTGAGACTTTAAACTGGTTCACCTCTCCCAAATACTTAACAATCAATGTTCAATCAATACCCATCAAAGTAAAATGTCATTATACAACAATACCTGTTTTTACTCCTACATGTTTCGGTTGAGTACAAACCACCATCTGGGAGCCAGAGTCTATATATGTGCACAACAAGAAAAGAAAAGAAGAATTTGTACCTCTACAGATAAACAACCGACCAAGACTTCACAAAATACGTATTTTGCTAAGGAACAAGATAAAGCAATTATTACCCATCTATAAACTGAATAGCTTATCAAATACAACACGTAAAAGCGCTATAACTTTATTCTGTAAGCTAAGGCCCCCTGATGATGGTTTGCACTGAACTGAAACATGTAGGAGAACAAAACAGTTACTGCTGTACATACACATATTCTGATGGCAACTGATTGAATACTGAACCTGAATCTGTTCCGTTCGCCTCCGATACTCACAACCTGTCTCCCTCAGATCCATTTTAATATTATCTTTTTTGTTTTTCTTGGCCTTCTACGCGGAAATTCTCCAAGGTGCCTCCTTAACAAAATTCTACACACATTGCTCGTTTTAGTATTTTAGACACATGACCAGCCCTATATAGTCTCTCTGATTTAACAGACTGAATGACTGACTAACTAACTAATTGCTTGACTGACTGACTGCATGGAGCAGTGTCCTTCTTCTACAGCTACTGTTTTCTCAGCTAGTCAAAAAAATTCCCCGCATTTTATGGAGCCCGAAGGTTCATTACCGCGTTCACAACAGTCCGCCGCTCATCCTATTCCAAACCACATTACTTCAGTCCAAGCCACCCCCATCCTATTCCTTTAAGATCTACATTAATATTATCTTCCCATCTAGACCTAGATCTTCCACGTTGTCTCTTACCTCCAGGTTTTCCTTCCAAATCCATGTATGCATTTCTCTTGTCCCCCACACGTGCCACATTTCCCGCCATTTCTCTGGTTCTACTATACTAAACATTCTAGGTGACCTGTATAAATCACGACCCTCCTCACGTGTAATATCCAACATTGTCCATTTACTGCATATTTCTTAGGACCAAATATTTTCCTGTTTTTTCAAACTTTTGTAATAATGAGCACGTGACAAATAAACTGAGTAAATAAAAATAAAAATAAATAAATAAAGACAAAATTAAAGTTGTCCCAGGGATTGATAAAGCACTGTGCTCTTACGGACAGGACGCATTCTTAACCTAACAAAGGTTAAAATGAATGGTCAGCTTCGCGTTCCGGCTATTTTAACACTACGAGAAATCTCTCGATGCCCTTTGTGTAGGATGCTGTAGGGTCCCACAGCCAGTCGGACCTTGGTGACGTCAAGAAGCCCTGCCGCTATCGGGAGTGGAACCCACGCTTTCCAGTTCGTATAATAATAATAATAATAATAATAATAATATAATAATAATAAAGCTATTAAAACTTGTTTTATAATTATAAAGCCGTAAATAATTCATTATTGTTTACCTTGTTAAAGAGACAAACGCTTACAGAAATGAGACACTAACTGTAACATTCACACTGTGCTCTATGCTATGGTGACTTACTGTTTCAAACCCAGTGGTAACCGTGTGTACACTCTGCTGGAATATTAATCAGTTCTCCCCTTTGTCACAGAGAACATTTATGTGTTTGATTTTCACAAAAAATACCGATTACTTCCATAAACAACATTAACCAGTTGGTCTTGGTAATGCAGACTGTGTTCTCTGTGTGGTAGGATCTGCATTTTTTATGTATAATTTAGACAAAAGTCTTCACGGGTTTAAGAATAGGGTCTGTCACTTCAGAGTAAATAGGCCTACAGATAGAACTGAGAATACAAATTATTATACCACAGCTATACGTGCAAGATATGCCACATTTGCTATTGCATCTGCCCAGTTACGTCACATTTTATCCCTTCTACACGGGACTAGTCTGCGTGCAGCTTCACACCTTCTCGTCCTGAAATTCCGACGTCCTTCCAAGGCTGTAGCTCATCCGGCAGCCAGCGATGCGTCAAGACAGCGCCACGTACTGCCAGGCTCCGCGTAACACTTTTCATTACTTCCTCCTGCAGCCATCGTGTTTCGTATACCCATCATTTTTATTGTAAAAAAGATCGGTATCAAGACGGGATGGTGGCGTTGCGCATGTGTACCCCCCCCCCCCAACCCAACTTTATTGTAACGTGCTTTCAAGAAGCAGAATATCAGAACAACATGGCTCCAAATTGGGAGTCCCAAGTGCCCAGAAATTCCTGTCCGAGGAACATGAAAAACATCATATACAACGGCGTTTGCTTTCGCATACATTAATGATCTATTTCCTTATACGTACATATACAGTCTCTTTTCTTGTCTGTATATAATTCACGTATTTGCGTTTACACTAATTTTATAACACAGCATTCCATAGCACAGCATACAGAACACGCTGCACCGTAAAACATAGACATACACAACGGAAGATCACGCATTACCAGGCGGACAATGATAGCCAGTACTTCCGCATCCGTATACCTCACACAGCTATTTTACAAATTTTAATAATATCTTTTAATTTGCATAACTGGGTTTTAATGTATTACAATCAAAACAATTTTATCACAATAGTGATATAAGAGTGATATATGTTTTATAAAACTATAATTGAGGTAGTAGCTTTCATGGACAAGACCCCTTGATGATGGACCAAGGTCCGAAACATATGTAGGGGCATAATAAGGACGCTACAATAAAGGTGGCTCAATTTGTGCATCAATTGGTTTAATTTAGTTTCATTTGATTTATAAACTAGTGTTGTAATTGCCTTTATTAATTCTTTTGGGAACACAGTTCAATTGAACCCATCCAGCCCTCTCTCAAGCAAATTAAAACAACTGCCAAAGTACAGTAATTATCGTATTTATACCCTCTCCATTTTAAAGTTTTACAGTGCAGCTGCTGTTTCAGGGCTTTCTGAAATTCGAATTACGGTATTACACCCACGCACATCGCAAAGTTCACCACGACACTGTGTCACTCTATCTGTAAGAAAATGGGCAATTTTTACAAAATCACAACCAACTTCACCTTCTTTTTTAGTTCAAATTACAGGATATGTCAAAATACGTTACCACACAAAAGTCCATTTTTGATAGCTATTACGCAGGGATTGTTATTACTTAATGTACATCTTGACTAACAAAACTGATTTTTAAGCACTTTGTATGTTAAATCTGTGCGTTTTAGTCACGTTATCATCCCTCTTATATCATAGGCTTATCTTACGGACAAAATTCTTGAGTCAAGTGTCACCAGTTCTTCGTCCCTGGTTTGGTTATTGGGCGATTAAAATTAGTTTAGTATAAAAGAGGTCTATGTACATATTCGTTTCAAAGCATGATAACCTTTTCGTGAATAAAGCGATATCCATGTGCCGATAAATAATATAATATTGGTCAACGGGGTACTGAAATTTACTCCTAGAACTGCAAAAATAAATAATCACTATCGTTATTTCACTACAGTTTTTTTTAATAAAAATTAGGTTGAAGAACGGGCAACTTTCACTAATTTTCTTATAAAGTTATGATTTGAGCTAAGCAGCCCAGCCATCTGCTTGATTATTCCGCCATGAAATATCAGACAAATTATAATTTTCCATATCACTGTTCAATGGCTGATGACTAATGTGTTTGTGTAGAGTAAGCAGGTCTAATTACAGCATTTACCGCGGTCACAGCATATCGAAGAAAGTTACTTTTGATAGAGTAAGCCTGTTGTTGTTAATGACGATGGACACGTACCTCTTACTCACCCACGCGTGCCTTACTGCCATCCATGATATTCAGACTTCTAAAACGGTCTAGGTGCTTCGTTTGTGACACAGCGCAACCTTCCATTTAGAAGTGGCGAGCGCTAGGGACTCTGTTGAATTAAGAAGAAACGACAGCTTCTATTCCATCATTCTGTCAAAAGACTCTTCTGAATATTATTACTAGGGTTATCAAACCAAGAAGAATGAGAAGAGTGGGGTAAGAAGGAAAATGCATGCTGGGTTTTGGCGCGCAAACCTGAAAGAAAGAGTCCACTTCGAAGATGTAAGCGTAGATGAGACGACAATATTAAAATGGATTTTAAAGAAAGAGGAAGGTAAAGCGTGGGCTCGATTCATATATTTCATTACGAAAATAAGTTGACTGGCTGTTGTGAACGCGGTAATGAACCTTCGGTTTGCATAGTATTCCGGGAATTTCTTGAATATATGAACAATTATTAGCCTCTGAAGGACGACTCTATTCCATCGAGTTGACTAAAACGAAAAGGATAGGAAAATATGAAGAAATTTAAACTGAAAATAAGGCGGGGAATGTATCGGCTACTTGTGCTTGGCAAACTGTGATCCGTGACAGCACAGCGTCTCATGAACGACTTTATTCCATGGAGTTACGCTAGGCAGTAACATTATGGGAAAGGCACAGTCAGGACGTTTGAGAACAGGATGGTGACAAGAGTACGTCGATCCAAGAACAGGAAGTATGAAGAGGATGGAGAAAATTACATTAGAAGGGGCCTCAGAATTTGTACTGTTTCTCGGAACATGTTAGGGTAATTAAACAAACAAGACAGTAGGAACATGTAGCATGTATAGGGGACATGATGGCGTATGAAAGGGTAAAATAAGATGGGTCTAACAGAAACAAGATGCGGACTGCATTCAGTTGGCTCAGGGTAAGATCACGTGACACTGTGTTCAAGACACAGAACCTCTGGATTCCACGAAAGGTGGGGGGAGAGTTCTTTCTTGATATGAGTGACTATGGACGTACTGACTGGATAAGTTGGCCAGTTTCTGATGCAACACGAGGCAGAAACAGGTAATGACGTATTTTTAAAATTAGCATTCCTCACATGTGAACAAACAGACATCAAACTATATTCCAAACTTAGAGAATCAGATGGAAGTCTTTGAAGGGTCACTAATACGAATCGGCATTTTGCAACACATAAATTTGGACAGAAAATAAGTATTAAACGTAATAGCTCCACCAACTAACTTAACACGTGGACATCAACCCTTTAAAGCCCAGTAGCAACTATACGTATCACCTGCTTTAACATTAAGCAACTCTATTTTGAACACGTAGGATAATATTAAAACGAACTTCATCACTTAAAGCCCAGTAATACCTATATGTACCTACCGTAACACTAAGAAACTCTGCACTCTGTTCACACATTGTATACGTTCTATACGCAATATGTACGATCTCAAAATAAGCACTTTTTTTCCCCCTAAACCGTATTAACCAGCTGGTCTTTATAGTGGAGAAGCACTGTGTTTTCTGTGAGATAGGAGCTAAAATTCTATATATAATGTAGATAAATGTCAGTCCTCAAAATGTTAAACAAATAACTTTTGAGAATAATGCGTCGGCCAAAGCACGTAGTAGTTATGGACATGGAAGATTTCAGGCTTCTGCCGTGGTGCAGATGAGAATTTCGATCTTTTGTTTGACCCTTGAAGATGAAGCAGAGAGGCTGTCCCGAAACGTCGGTAAGCTCGGTAAACAACTAGTCCTGCACAGTCTATTGGCAGTGGACAGGACCTTTGGGGTTTGTAGAAGGCGAGTAATTTCTGGACAGGTTGAATGATTATTATTGATTCCATAAAGTTATTTAATTGAATCGGATGTAAACTGATTGAATTATTTTAATGGATTCATGATAGTGTATAAGTGAGTCAATTAAATGTTCATTCCGCAGAGACAATAAGGAAAACCCTACACAATAAATTTACAGCTCATACAAGATTCTCCTCAACTGCCTGAAATTTATGTAACCAGAAAATGTTATGACAAAGGTAACCTGCTGGGTCTGACGTATTTGTTAGCAGGATGATATATGCCGCAGATCTAGAAAGACCGGTACCTGTGCAAAAGTGTGGTTGAGACAAAAATCGTCCACAAAATGCGAAGCTGGTACAATAAATGTTAAGGGTATTGTGGAAGAGCCGCCAGGCAATGCAGAAAACGGTAATAAAGTGTGATAAAATCCATCTCACCCTGCTCGACAGGTAAAATATTGCAATACTCCTAAGAATTTCAGCAGACTGTGGACAGGTCGAAATTTTTTAAGCAATGTCAATGAACCCTACTTTCATGCTATAAAATGTGCAATTTTGGAAACAAAAACGAAGATACTCTTTTATCTTCCTGCCCATCCCAAAGAGTGATTTAAAGTTTTAGATGCAAGCGGTCTGTCCCGGAACGGTACCTAGGGTTTTATTTCTGGGGTGGGAATTCGACACAGTATATAGATAAAATCAAACTGCATTTATAATGTTTCAAGAACAACCCTACTGTAGCCGACTACATGGCCTCACATCCCAGGAAATAGTATCCTTCCTTGTCACCTAAGATCTCACAACATATATTTTGACTGCAAAATCTGTCCTAAATAAATTCGGTCCTAGACAAATGTTTCTAGGCTTAGAGGGTTAGGAATCAAAGTGTTCAGGAATATATTTTGAAGTAACAGGAGGTTGATGACAAATGTATAGTGAGGGGCTTCATAATTTGTACTGTATGATGGTGATTAGATAAAGGAGAATGTATGGTCAGGATATCTAAGATGCGTGAGGGAAATGAGGAATGCGTCCAAAATCTGAAGGGAAGAGACCACTTGGGAGCTCTGTGCGTAGCTAGGAGAATAACATTAAAGAGGATCTTAAAGACATGTAGAGTGAATTCATATGCATCATAATAGAGTCAAGGTCTCACTAAAATGGAAATAAATTTTTGGGATCCATAAAATTATAAATTTTTGATTATCTGGGAGAATGTTAGCTTATCTAGAAGGGCTCTTCCGTCGTGTCAATCACAGAATAAAGCAGATAACTGACATCCATCGCGTGCCGGGGGCTATGAATATGTAGAGCTTTAGTGCTATTGCTCTATAGCCTACGTCATTACAAAGCTGCGTTACTTTACCTTCAATTACGTTGATAATAATATAATGACAATAATGTAAGTATGGCTCATACCAGTGGCTGCGCGGTCTAAGGCGTGGGTTTGCGGCCGCTCGCTTGCCGGAATTACAGGTTCTAATCCCGCCGGGGGCATGGATGTCTGTCTCTTGTAAGTGTTGTGTGTTGTCAGGTAGAGGTCTCTGCGACGGGCCGATCACTCGTCCAGAGAAGTCCTACCGAGTGTGGTGTGTCTGAATGTAATCTCGAAACCTCGACAATGAGGAGGCCTAGGTCCAATAGGGCTGTCGATCCATGAAAAGAAATAATTATGATTTATAATTACTGACGAATTGTTGAAAGCTCATCAGTCGTCAGTCTCTCCTCTTAGAAGCCCCGATATTTAGCGACAGCTGGAGTAGTGTCAACGCTTATTAGTGTTATACGATGTCTGTATAGTAAAAAGAGATCAGGTTCATGGGTATGTGTACATGACTTGTCGTTCTACCATACAAGATATATTTTTTTTAAATTCTTATTCAATCCCACACTAGTCAGGAAGATTTTGTTGAAATCTGGTCGGATTATAGGGCAATATCTTTTACATGGAAACAGGAAAAGCGCGTCACGGAATAATAACTGAAAATAACTACTTTATCTCCTTCAAGAAAAACGTAGGGTTCAGCAGGTAGGAGAAATTGTCATAAAATTTACCTCCTCGTGTTGTGCCGCACACGGAAAAGGAACCAATATCACGTAACAATCCCTTTTACAACACAGACGGTCTGACGGGTTTTCACAGGTAAATTTCTGGGGTTAATGAACTTTGGGTTAAAAAGTACAAAAGCTCAAGTAACGTGTTAAAATATGGTATTCGAAAAATAGAACATCATTTTTATTCAAATGGAGAATCAATGTATAGTGGTGTAATTTAAAATAACTTCCAAGAATCCGTTACTAAACATCGTTCCTGTTAACTAAACTAACTCCATGGAAGACAGTCCCTCTAGAGCAGCTAATATTCCGTCAGTTATTCAAAAAATCCACGGCCTTGTTATGAAACACGGAAAGGTAAGTCTGCGTCCGCAAAGGTCTGCTACGCGTTCTCATCTTGGGAAGATGAATTCACTTGACGTACTCACACTTTGCTTCCTTAAACGTTAATCTTAATATTATCCATATTTATGCAGAATCTCACAAGTGGTCTCGTCCATTTAAGCGCATCGCCTGGAATTTTGTATGCACATCTTATTTCCCTCATGCGCGTCGCATCTCTCGACATCTCAAACACACAGATTTGATTAGCATAAAGACATTATGCAAATGTACAAATTATGTTACTCATTAGGAACTGTTTCTTCCATCCTACTGCTACTTGAAGTCTCCAGGATTCAAGTGAGTTACTCTCTTAAGCACCGTATTTTAAGATAACTTTAATCTACAATGTTATAAAGAAAGACTATCCACGTAAAATGGCTGAGCTTTGCTTGCTTAGCTGAAACAGTAAATTAATTCATGATTCAACGTATACCTCAAGTCAGTAGCATAGATAACCGCTCGGGGGCCTCCCGTGACTCGATAATTGGGGGCCATCCTATAATTATTAACGAAATGACTCTCAGATCTTACAACATGGATCCCGAATACTGGCTTCTGTTAGACGAACGGATCAGTCTTGGGAACTCCAAGAACATTTAGTAGTCTGTATGTTTGGGCCCGACTGACCTACACGGCCCCTGTGCCGCATGGCCTGCGGAGGCCCTCTCTACGCCACTGTCTCAATCACAATGTTGTAAATAAATATCATCCAAATCTTTATTTACAACATTGTGATCAAAGCTGACGGTGAATCATGAACAATATTAAAACCTGAATCAATGGATGCTCCTTCAACCAGTGCACTCTTTTATTAGAAAGGTAAAAGGCAAAGCTAAACTTGTGTTTAAGAACTGGGCTATGTAGGCATAAATCCAAGAATTCTCTGTCTCAGCACTGTACAAAGTGAGTGGTCAGGCTCACGATCCGGCCACTTTACCCTTTCTAAATAAGACGCCAACATATTGTGAATAAAGACTACGTGGAGCTGAGAACCAATCTGGACATGGTGGCTACAAGAAATACCAGTGCCTCTACCGAGAATCGAAACTAGGTACAAGAAGTGCAGTGAATCCCTAAATGTCCATCGAAAGAAAATTTTACGTTTCTATATTTAGTATCCGGCTCTTTATCCAAAACTGCTGATTTAGTTTGATTAGGATGAATTTACTGATCGAATCCGTCGGTCAGACTCCTTCAGAAGCCTGCAGTCGCCCAGTTTTTAAGAATTTCTTAACCTTCCATTTAAGTCAAAGAGTTAACACTGTAGGTCTATAACAAGAAACCACCCCTTGGCCTTATCGTGAACCATTTTAAACAAGTGTGCATACTCACACCCATTATTAAGTTCATTTTAACATATCTACCCATCTATTCCTAAATCCCCAGCTGCAGAATGAAAGCACAGAGAATCTTGGTCACAAGGAATCCCAAAAACAAGGAGAGAAAATATTCTGAGATAACGTATCAGATAAGAAAGGCTAAGGTACGGAAACGGAAAAATCCCAAGATGGAGACAAAAAAAATTAAGATTTCCCTGTTTCTATTGGAGTTACAAATCAATAAAGTAATTTAATAAAAGAGCGTTACTTTTACACTAGGCCGATTGGAAATTCGTAGTTCGTTGTGTCCACTTTGACCTTCAAAGCATGTGAGTTAGAACATAATCCATATACTGAAATAACGATAAGGGAGGCCACACGGAAGTATGAAAAACAACGTTCATGAATGAAATCGAAGTTTTACTAATAAGTTTACAAAATTATTATAAAGCAAACAAAAAGTAATTAAAGTCTAAGCCCCAATGAACTTGAACCCACATCGCTTCACATTTCCAGTTTATAATAATTACTAATAACCGGTTCCTATGACGTCGAATTAACTTCAGTGCCTGCTTAAAGCAACATCGGCGTAAATTGCTAACTTTCAAGATGTTCCTGATTCATGTAGCCCTGATAAAAACAGTATTGTTTCTTGATAATTACTTATGTTTACACTGAATAAATAATACAACGACATTAATTACAATTACAGGTGTCACTGTTACATTTGTTTTCCATGGCACAACAGTCCCTAGTGGGCCAGGGCCTCCTCATTCTCGAGGCTTCACGATCACACTCAGACATACTACACTCGGTACGACTCCTCTGGACGAGTGATCAGCCCGACGCAGAGACCTTTACCTGACAACTCACAACACTCACAACAGACAGACATCCATGCCCCCGGCGGGATTCGCACCAGCAAAACCAGTAAGCGAGCGGCCGCAGACCCACGCCTTAGACCGCCCGGCCACTGGGATCGGCCACTGTCACAGATATATGCTGGAAAACTTATGTAATAAACACATAGCGATACTGGGTTCAGAGTTCCGACCTCCCAAGAAATAGACTGACCAAATAACAAACTAACCTTCTCTGGGAACCACACAAGCGGTCACAACATCTTCCCATCTGTTATGGGGCACGAAGGTTCACTACGGTAGTCAAAGCGTCCTCCACTGCACCCAGTCCTCAGGTAGTTAGATCGGCTTCACACTTCTATATCATATTCCCTTAAAATTTCTTAATATAATTTTCCAACCCACGGCTGATAAATTTGTTCTCTTCTATTCACAGCCAACTCTTTCACATTGGACGTTTTAAAAACTGACAAGTTCTGTTACGGTAATTTTTGTTGAACTAGAATATAAGATGGTACGAATAGCATGTTTGATGAGGATATCCGATAACTGCCGAACCTTTTTATCTGAATTAATTAATTATTTCATTCCAGCAAATGCACTACACTGTTTTAGTGTTTTCTGTCCCTATTTGTTGGAATGAAAATAATTAATTAATTACTGAAATGCACAGTATATATAATATAAAGTTTTATAATACAAACTTTTTATCTGAGTTTATTAGGTTCCGTGTAGTCAGACAGCACAGCATGTGGTTGTAGGTTCTGAAGGCAACTTCTTACTAGGTGCGCTATAGCCGTGAGAAGAAAATGTCGACTCTGGTACAGAAACTACTTGTGGTTGTGACATGTAATTTGACGTAAGCAGACGAAGAACTGTATTTCAGAGACAGTTTCAAACTGAGTTTTTTTTAAGGAACCCACTTAAAATTCTCAATTTTCACAGGGTTTATAATTTCCGGTTTTCTGCGTAAAGACAAAAGTACAGAACGATCGCCTGCTGCGAAACAGACGGTCCTTAAAAGTACAAAATGCACGCGAATCAGCAAAACCAACTTCCTTACATGACGTTTTGGACGTTTGTAACTACATCTTTGAAGGGAGATGTATTGATGAAGCTTGATATTAATATTAGCGCCCCAGGTCTCCGAATTTAACTCGTACGATGCTTGCTTTGAGGGGACATGTGCTAAGGAGTCTGTGTGTACTCCGCCAATGCCTCAATATGTTGTTGAACTCAAAGACAGAATTCGAAGTAGACGTACCCGTACAACAGCTGACGTCTGAATGCTGCGTAGTCTGAGGTTCGAGATTCATCATCTGACCTGTGCAGTGACCAAGCATCCTCACGTTAAAATATTTAAATAACAACGAAATTTGGATATTGTTAAAGAGCCAAAAGTTACATTCTAGCATGTATTTTTGTGTTTCGCTAATTTCCAAAATAACGAAGATACATAATACCTCTGTATAAGTCAATTTGTGTGTGTGTGTGTACGTAAGGTATTTACTGTAATTAGATCTAAAATTTCCTGCACAGCTGAACAGGAGATTCGAGATCTAATTACAGTAAGTACCCTTTATCTTAAGTTTATACCCGTGGTGCCTTTTTTTTTTTTTGTAATTGCATTAGAAGCCTACTTATCGTTTCGACCTATCGAACTTATTCTTTGCAGAGTGGATTATTATTATTGTACTGCTGAATCGCCTTTGCATCACGGCCATGCTGTTCCCCTAAGCAGACCCACTTACATTTACACACAACCAATTTTAAACAGCCATAGAATTGTGCATAACTCATGAATCACGTCGACTGGCAACATTCATTTACTTGTACTTTGGAATGAACACTCATTGTTACTTTATGGAACTAAAACTATCTTTAGGGCAACGTAAAAGTAAAGAATAAGGGATATGCTTAATTAAGTACCACGTCACGACGACGTATGGGGGAGTGGAGGTATAACTAAACGCAATATTTAACTCGACACTAGATGGAAGTGTATATTTAGTTTTCATCTCCGGCCTCTTTTTCTCCGAAAAAGGAGCACTCATGTCTACGAGTAATTGGGTAGGAAGCTGAGTGAGCTCCGGCCTAAGGTTTGGACGTGCTATCCAAGAGAGAAATCTGTGCCCCTAAGGCGAACAGAAGTCGGGTCTTCCAACTACGAACTTTAGTTACTGAGCTACACTATTTAACCCATAACTTATGTTATTATAGGCCCTACTTTATGTTTGATGCGTTCTAATTTAATCTGGAATAGAGACTCATCTAACTTACAAACTCTTACCTCATATTGTGCAATCAGCATCGTTTCAACTAATTGCTTCTAATTCCAACTGCATTCGTCAGAACACAACTGCTGTATCTTTGTGTTAAGAAAATAATATTGATATTCCAAGGCTATGAACCTTGTCGTACAAAGGAGCATATGATTTTTGTAACTGCCTTCGCCATATTTTGCGTTTGTCTTAAAAAATGGCGCAAGCCAATTGACATAGCTCGCTTATGCACCAAAGTATCATTAAAACTACTAAGACACGAACCGGAGAAAGAACTTTCACCGCCGTAGGATAACGGAATTTTGTTCCCTGGCTTGTTGTTTAATCCGCCTCAGCAGATTCCATGCAACAAGGATCCACATCCACACGGTTCATACATTCCAATCCTATCAGACTAGCATGACAGTGCAGTTAGCGTCTCGTACGACTCTGGCAGTAAATGTGAGTTCTGATTGGCTTCATATTCTTTTGCCCATTTGAAATCACGGTGCATCCCGCAGCTGACAGTGGAAGTCAGGGACTGCAGATAATAAGGTGCTGAGTTAATACATATGTTGATTTCAAGCAGACAAAATGTGTGTCAAATATGATGTCGCATTTTATTTCGTTACTCCTATAGTTGTAGGTCAGTACCAGTTTTATTATTCCCATGAAATTTCATGTACTGAATGGTTATCACGTCACGATTCTATGGAATTTTAATTACTATTGCTTTTCTGGAACACTATGAAATGACGAATCACATTATTGGATTTGACGTATTTTGTACCTATATGAAATCGAATCGTAGCCACATGTCAATAGTACCATAGTTTAATAGCATATTTGTGTGTGCGTACGCGCATGTTTTTAAATACAAGGACATTCCCAACATAAATTCGCCGAATTACTAAAATTAGGGTAGAAACATGGGAAGATTCAACATCGCTCATGTCGAAAATCTCGCCAGTGGCTAGCATTCAGTGCCAGTACCAAACACCTCCGATCCTCATTACTCTCCTCCCTAAGATCATCTTACTCTTATCCTTATATCTTCTCGTTTCTGTCAATTAGTCTTATTCAAAGAATATCCAAATGGAATGTATGTACACATTTCCTGCGCAATAATCAGCCCACAGCAATTTCCCTGATGCACGTGAATGTAAGACTAAAGTAAAAAATATCAATCTATTCTGTTATGGTCCTCGTTAAACGAAGTTTATAGTTTTGTTGTTTTGAAAATTTACATTTCATGACGTAATATAGAACTTCACATCAAGTACCTTATACAGCACTTAATTTCATAGGGCCGAGACCTCCAAAAGCGGATACTGGATATGCTAGTCAAGAAATTCCCCGTTTTTATGAAAACCGAAGGTTCATTACCGTATTGAAAAGAACCTCCTTCTGGGCCTTATCCTGAATCAGATACAATCCATCCATATCCTCAGGCATGTTTCCTTAAGGTCCTTTTTAACATTATCACACAATCGCCGCTTATGTCTCCCAAAAGGTAACTGCTCTTCACAAACGTACAACTGATATACAAACCCATATATATACATATATAAATATATATATATATATATATATATACATTACACATACCGAAATACACGCAAGTACACTTCGATACCTTGCTTAAGGGAAATATTTGTCCTTTTCACGAGATTTTATTGGGGTGATGAAAACAAGGAAGCAGGTGTGCAGAACACGCGAGAAATGCGTAAAAGTTTTCGTCTAAACCCTCAAATGAAGAAAACATTTTTTAGACCTGTGTGTCAATGGCAGGCAAACGTTAAACTGTATCTTCAGAAAGAAAAAGGTGCCTATTTAACGACGTTGCCAAATACTAAGAGTAGGCCTACGGAGCTTCGACGGTAGATGAATTAAGTATGTATATACAGCATTGGTGGAATAATAATAGCGGGGTAAGACGGAAGTACTCGGAGAAATATTTGCTCCAGTGCCACTTTGCCCATATGTCCCACATGGACTAGCCGATGAGAAGCCATAGTTTCGACCACATACCAGCCCATATTCGATTAAATAAGCAGAATATGTTGTCTGAAATGAAGACACAGGTGGCAATACATTAAAATGGATCTTAAGGAAATAGGATGTGAGAGTGTGAATTGAATTCCAGTATTTCAGGATAAGGTCCAAAGCCGGTACTCGTAAACACGATAATGGAAATTCGGGTTTCAGAAAAGGCGCAAAACATCTTCACTAGCTTGATGACTATCAGCTTGCCAACCAGGACGTCGCTGTACGTAGCTAGCCTACTAAGCTGGAGTTTCATGGCTATAGAATAGACTTTTTCACTTGAGATTCTAATTCTGAATGCGCGTCATTGGTGTGGACGTGTCTGCAAGCAAACTTAGTCACCTGCTCTAGTTATATCGTAAAAGGCTGCATAATGAACACTTCTGATTCATTAATTAATTTTATTTCAATCCAAAAAATGCACTACACTTTCTTTCGATGATTTTTTGCCCCTACATATGTTTCGGCATAGCTTGTGCCATCTTCAGGGGGGTCGTCGAGAGTTCACAATCTTCAATACACCCAATTGTTTTTCACTCACTTTCACAACACATAATTATTGTAAGCCACCAGCACTAAATGTCACTTGCCTTACTGTTCATAGTAATTAGCTTATCTTTCTTCGTTGTTTTATATTAAAAGCGAATTATTAAATTTAGAATTGAGGATATTTGTAGTATAGAATATTAAAAAGATATTAAAAGTGTGTCTGACAGCTGGCTATGTATAGTACTTGTTCGAACACATTTTATCTTGTCCTTTTGTTGTGTTGTTAACCGTCCTACGATGTACTGTGTACTCGATGTATGGGCAAAAAATCATCGAAAGAAAAGTGTAGTGCATTTGTTGGAATGAAATAAATTAATTAATTATCAAAATGCACGGCATATATAATATAAACTTCTGATTCACTTTACAACACGCACTTAACTACGTAGTTTAAGAAAACGTAAGTAAATGATGAGTTGTGAAAAATGCACTGGAAAGCATGTGGATGGAAGAGGACGTGGCCTAATTAAAATATATTCCAGAAATTCGACTGCTTTTTTAGGCTTTTGAAATATTAATAGGAAACATATGAGCAAAAAAGGTCGTGACCTGATTTAAAATCCTAGTAGAGCGAGTGAGAAAAACTTTCGGGTCGAGTATGTACTTGGGGGCTTCAATATAATAAGCAGAAGTGCTACTCCTTCGACCACGTCTTATGGCATACAATGAATGGATTAACTGATTCCATGGAGCAGAGTCCTTTTGAAGAAGCTGTTATGTCACTCGACTGATCGACAACTTCGGCACCTTGCATGGAAACAGAACGTTCGTTTTACCTTGCTCACAACAGGCCAGTTGTCCTGTCATAGGCCAGAAGAAGCCAGTCCGCACTCTAAGGTCATCGACTAGGGCCGATCCCAGTGGTCGTGCGGTCTAAGGCGTGGGTCTGCGGCCGCTCGCTTACTAGGATTGTGGGTTCGAATCCCACCGGGGGCATGGATGTCTGTCTGTTGTGAGTGTTGTGTGTTGTCAGGTAGAGGTCTCTGCGACGAGCTGGTCCCTCGTCCAGAGGAGTCCTACCGAGTGTGGTGTGTCTAAAGTGTGATCGTGAAGCGCCAAAAAATGACGAGGCCTAGGCCCCCTAAGGGCTGTCGAGCCATATGAAAAAAAAAATGCAGCTGAGGAGTGAAGATAACCATTCACCTACATCTACGCCGTGGTTAGGATTGAGTGGAGCTATACCTCTACTCCCCATATATGTCTTCATGGCGCGGACAGAAAGAAGTTTACGTTTACCTTTCGTTAACGTTTGAAAAGCAATGTAGTTACAATACGTGGCAGCTGCTGTAACATTACAAGCTGCATTACGCGGTTCATGTGATTCAGCAGCAATATTTTTATAAAAATAATTCACCGGTTGCTGTCTGTGATTGTGATGCTCTATATTTTCTGTGAGGTACGGACCGAATTATTCAACGTTATTTAGATAAACTTTGGAATTCAAAGGATTTTTTTTTGTGGTGAAGGGACCCGCAGCAGACGCTACGGACGCACCGCAGCCTTAAGACTTATTGTGCAACCCTGTGATGAAGATAAAAGAGAAAGATGATCAGTTTTTTTTATTTTTCCGAGTAATGGAGCGCCGATGGAATGAAACTGACAGGGAAAAACCAAAGTACTCGGGTAAAACCTGTCCCAGTGCCACTTTGTCCACAACAAATCCCACATGGACTGACCCGGAATTGAACCCGGGCCTCCGCGGTGGGAGGCCGGCGACTAACCGCCTGAGCCATGGCACGGCCCCAATTCAAAGGATTAATATTACGCTAGATTCCCCCCTCCCCTCCCAGTGGTTTATTCTCTGCAGATCATTCGACTAAAATCTGATCTGTCTTTCTCACCTCCTCTATGCGTAGGAATAATAAAAACGATAAAAATAAACACGAGTCCTCTAAAGAATAATATGTGAAGATCGATGGGAGGGCGACACTGTGACAAGGACATGTTATTTCTTTAAATTCTGCACATCCAGTGGCTTCGTGTGTCTAAATACACGACAAACGTCCTCTTATAATACGTAAGTTGCCCGCATGGACCTAATACCTCACAGAGGAAAATGGAAGCATCGTGTTACTTTGCATCCAATAATTACCAAGCACACATTCTGCACAGTCTGGGGACCGTTATAAACGGGACACTACTGGCCTGCTTCACACCACCGCCGGACCGACCACAACACGCTTACCGTAGACCGCACCAGATTCCGAGGGGAATTTTCTGCCGTAATGATAGGAATACGTCTCACTGCTTTCACTCTTAGTACATACTTTGTTCTGGGTAAGAACTGCTGTAAGACACACGTGTAATTCCACCTGCCTAATCTAAGTCCGCAGAACGGAACGGAACAAAGACAAATATTATTCAGGTGTCCCATTGTTTTGAATATGGCGACTTTCAATCCAATTATATAGAATCAATTAACTAATTACTGTTAAAGATCACTCTATCCATCTACCGAAAAATTAGTCGATAAACAGAGGCGTATTTTTCATGACAAATACAGGGCAAGCGAAAAGACCCTGCGCACATGTGCAAGAAGGAGGCGCCACTGTCCTAAAGTGGGAAAGTTGCGTACATAAACCTTTTTTTAGGTGGCATACGTGACCTCTGTCACACGTCCGTGGGGGTCCCTTCCAACACTTACTGTAACTGTAAGTACTGCACATTCACTGCATAAGTAATTTGTGACGACAGCACAACCATCAAGCCATTCAACAACTGCGGCCCTTTTAGCAGAAACTATGTAACGTATTTTGTCCAGCTGGTCTACTGCATTTTCCTATTACTTGATTCAACGACAAAATATAAAATTAATTATCGTAGGATCATAAACATGAAAGGGAGGAACCTATTACACATCAGTACGATGGGTATAAGGAATAAACCTAACAGATTTAAATTGACAGAATTCCAGACAACAGTGAACAGCCAACGAAAATTCTACAGTGATACAGACTTATGTGAAAAATTGTTGAACAAGTGCAATGTTGGGTATACGTAAAAAGGTAGAAACATAAAGGTAATCGGAATAAAGGTGGAGAATAGCAACATATTAATGTAAACACTGGAGGTGTAACAACAGAGACAAGGATTAGAAATATGACAAGGGAACGTGATACACATAAAAGAGTGACATAGCAATTACACGCACCATTCTTAAAATTTTTCTTTCATTGTCATTATTCGAAAACTGTTACCATCTCCTCTACTTAACAAAACGCGAAGATCGGAATAAACAAAATAACAATTTTGCTGTTTGGTGTTGACGTGGATCGTTGTATCTCGCTTTGAGGGACAAACATAAGTCACACATGGGTTGTTGTACTCCGTTTGAGGGACAAATATGTCATACATGGATCTTTGTATCTCGCTTTGACGGACAAACGTGTCATACGTGAATCGTTGTATCTCGCTTTGAGGGAAAAACATAAGTCACACATGGATTGTTGTACTCCGTTTGAGGGACAAATATGTCATACATGGATCGCTGTATCTCACTTTGAGGGGCAAACGTGTCATACGTACCTGAAAATTACTTAGTAAAACATTTGAACGTACGAAGGGTAAAGTAAATGAGTAACTTCGTGTATTCCATAAGGGAGAAACGTCGTGATTTTTAGGGCATCTGCAATTATCTCAGGGACAATAAGGAGGCCGCAGTATGACGCACATACAGCTGGAATGTCCGAGACAAGGAATATAATACTCGTGGTCGAGAAATCTGTTGGAAAAGGGGAGCTGGAAGATGCAGAATGAAACGAGAGGATATGAACTTGAGACAGACTTTAGACAGATATTATTCTGAAGATCGGAGGTGCATGGAATCTCTGTCCGTTGGCAGACTTCGGTGTTGAACTTCGGGGTTTTGTTACACTAATATTACTGGTGGGTTGGTTAGTTAGTTAAATATATTTGAATTGTGCACTTGGTAATAAACTTTTCTAAAAATCTAAGTGTTGTTTTTTTTGGGGTGGGGGGGAAGGATAAATGGGAGGCTATTCAGTTCTTATGTTGCCTTTAGCATATCCGTGCCTCATACAATTATGTGAAACAGAGAGAGATGACCAGTCCGTCCACTTGCTACACAGTCACGTCAGCGCGATCTGACGTCACGTTCCACCGAACACCAGCAGCCCACTTACTACAGAACGTTCAGTTCCTAGAACCAAACACTGCGCGCAACTCCTCTTTCTATCGAAACGACCAATCGCGATAAGCATATATCCAATTAAAGAATAAACACGAATATTACAAGTGAAAGTAACAAATTAAAGGCACTTTCAGTTTACATCAAAAGTGACGCTGGTAACACTGGAAGAGATGCTGAATATAAATAATAATACGAGACTCACTCGTTTGCACGTCACTTTTATTTTTCATGTAGTGGCAGTACTGTGACATATGGCTGCTTCACTGAAAACGCCAATCAAAGTAATCCGATTTTTGTGGTCCTTGGGTGGGGAGGTATTAAAATGCGTGTTTAATTTGCCAGTGACTTCTGTCAGCTGTCTAGGTAATTACAGGGAATTACGGTAAATGGTAGCTTGAATAATCACAGTGTTTCTATATTTTAATTTCATTAAAACATTCAGGTTATTGAGCGGATGTGCCTCAACGTTCATTATGCCCCCTTAGTGATGAAATATTAAAATACGGCACTTAGAAAATATATTCATGGTGTAACAATTATGGATCGTTTGATCCACGTTGTTTAATTACGTCTACAATCGCAGGAAATGTTGTATTGGGCATACAAAGCCATATTTTATTTTATCCACAAATTGTATTGAAAACTTTTTGCGTTCCGGTAAAAATTTAGCGAGTTATGCCCGAGAAGTGCGCAGAAGCGCAAGCGAGTCTTGTAGTGTCCGTTATTAAAACAAATTTTACTTCACTTAATCGTGAATATTCCTTGAGAAAAAGATTTTTTGCACAACTACAGCTCAGCCAACACTACTGTCCTGGCAGCAAAGAGAAACAACTCTAGAAGAAGTGCATTAACGCGGCGGTATGAATTCCTATGGCCGGCGATAGTACAGGCAGACAGGCAGGTAGACAGACAGACAGAAAGGAGGCAGAGAGATGAGGTTGTTTTAATAGAAGCTCGGCAGGGATGCGAAAGATCCTACTTAGATAAAATCAAAGTAACACTTCGTAATATTCGTGCAATGTATGAACAGTATTTACGGCTTTATCCAAATTCGTCAAAGGATTAGAAACATAGGCCTGCGTAAGAAACTTCTACGACCGTAAAGAAAGTAGCCCTTAGATATGTAACTGCGAATAAAGCTAATAACAGCGATTTATTAAAGCCTGTTACGGAATCCAGAACATGTACATAAATTTTACGTTAGGCTCTTAAGAAAAGTGGCCTTCAAAACGGATGAAGGTCAAAGACATTATAACACTTGTCGTGTACTAGAAGTGCCATTATAGGCATAGACCTATATTCCTATACTGTATACAAACACACATACATACAAACACACAGCAATAACCTTTATTCTAAACACCCCGCTGTGATAATACATAAAGTGCAAAGAAATAAACCGTCAATCACAACAAAACATTTATTTTTTAAGATTTAGTGCATTTTACATGTTTCGGCTAACATGGTCATCTTCAGGTAATACAACTGTGTACCACGCATGTGGGAAAAATTATCAACCTAAAGTATAACAAAAATGAGATTTCACTTTTTACATAAAACAGTAGTCATA
This sequence comes from Reticulitermes speratus, assembly GCA_021186555.1. Taxonomy (NCBI): domain Eukaryota; kingdom Metazoa; phylum Arthropoda; class Insecta; order Blattodea; family Rhinotermitidae; genus Reticulitermes; species Reticulitermes speratus. The sequence goes on from JAJKFL010000004.1 coordinate 25,883,808, forward strand.
AGTGAGGTTATGTTATAGAAATAAAGCTTCAGCGGGAGGTATTGCAGCTGTATGGAGCTCTATCTTCGACAATTTTAGGTAAGAGCTCTATATTTTCCAATTTTAGGGATAGAACTCTCTACAGTACAAAATACGGTACTGTGCTGTAATAGTTTCAAAATTATGAAATGGGGATACTTTCGTTACCATTTTAATGAATGGTGATACATAGGAGCTCCAGAATAACATGATCCATGGATCAGGGGTCATAGCTGTCCATAGGGTATAAGGAATCAGGGTCAATTTTTTAAGCCCTTTCCTTTATGGAGTTCCATGTTTCTACATCCTTGAAAAAAACTACGGCCTTTACGTCATGATTTTAATAACTCCGTGGTGAATAGAGAGGACATAATTTGGAGTGTGTGTGGTTGTTTCAACAAGTGACTGTAAAGCACCCACAATGCTTTAGCACAAAGCAGTCAGTTATCACAAACACAAGGTCCCCTCTTTTATTTTAATTTACTTCATTATACTGTGCTTCAGTTCCATCAAGAACAGTTTTCAAGCGGCAGTATTTATTATGTGATGTCCTCTTTGAAAAGCGGGCCTACACAAATGTTCGGCAACTCTCATAATTGCCCTGTACATTAAATACATTTCATCTATATAAATATGTTATAATGGCTCAGCAGAATATGCTTTGTTCTACACTCTGCATACTTTCGGACAGCCCTGCATAGGTTCCACACTGTCAGATAACGTTTATACACACAACAGCATACTACAAGACAGGCAATGTAGGCGTAACGTAATATTGAGGGGCGTTCGCCTAACCATTGTTAAGGTGGAAAATACATATTACATATTACATATTCCGAGCGTGTCTGTAGCCTTAGTTATCCAGCACGCAAAGTGCATGCGCCGTGTTATATTATCATCCGTGGCCTGTTTGGCTCTACCATATTTTTCCACATTATCTTTGTGAAACGTAATTGAACATAAAATGTTTGTTTTGGTTTTCTCTACAACTCTTGTCTGAAACATTCCCATTCTAATAGCGAAATATTACCGTAAACGTATATAGGTATTCATGTAAAGTACCCGTTATTCTTATCAAATTTCAATGAAATTTTAATTTTCTCGACAGAGTTTCGAAAAGTGCTCAAACATCAAATTTCACGAAAATCCGTTTCAGTGGGAGCCGGGATGTTTCATGCGGACGGACGGACAAACAAACAGACAGGCAGACAGACAAACATACGAAACTAACAGTCGCTTCTCGCAATTTTGCGGACGCGCCTAAAATGAGTTAATAAAATTTACAGCACACCAAAAATAAGAATTTTGAGCAAAATCTGTCACGTAGGTCGATCGGTCTTATCTCCGACCTGACTCATATAAATTTAACATATGGTTTCTGACGTTTTCAGGCGTACCTGAAAATTGATGAAAAAGAATAATAGACAAAACAGGACTAAAAATTTTTTTCAGTTTTGGAGCGATAGCGAAAGCAAAGATACAGAGAACGACACTGTATAGTGATCAGCGCCCTTGCATCGTAAATGGGATGTCCGTAGTTTGACTCTTGGTTAGTCACAAAGATATCTGTGGTATTTCTCAGTCATTTCAAATAATTGCATGATGTTTTCGGGCATAAACACTTTTCTCCACACACTTTGCAGTTCATCATACATAATCATGCTGTCGTAAGTCACGCAGTTGAGAAATGATGGTTAAATGCATAAAGAAACCATATAATGTTGATAACATTTTAATGAATCCATCTGTGTTTCTTGACATTCATGTTTTGATATAGTTACGGCTATGCATGTTTCTATACAGTCACTGCGGATTCGATGTTCATACGTTTCTAAATTCAGGCTAAAGTCATACATGTGACAGATGGCATCCGACACATGTCTTAAGGAAAGGCAGCCAAACATCATAAGACATTCCTTTTTCTTGTTGTCTTTTTTTAGCAATGTAAATTTGTCATTGGAAAACTTGGCTAGTTATTATTTGCAGTGTTCCATATTACGGAGTTAATGTGTCCTCCTTGAAATTGCAACTAAGGCTGACGGGGGCCGTATTTATGGAGACTGTATCCTATGCAAACAAATAACTGAAGTGAAACTTGTAGTAGTTCCTTTAAACCACTGAAGATAAGAAAAAGTCTCATACAGAATAACTCCTGACAATTCATTAAGTACAGTAGGAGATTTTATTAATAATTCAACATCCTGATTTCAGGCTTCCGCCGCGATGTCGAATTGAGATCTGCGCTCTTCTGGGATATTACGCGGCGTCGTGTGGTAATTGTTTACCGACGTTTCGGGACGTCAAGAGTCCTGACCCGCGAAAATGGGACTGATACGTTGTCCCGAAACGTCGGTAAACAATTACCACACGACGCCGCGTAATATCCCAGAAGAGAGCAGATTTCAATTCGACATCAGTGTTCCAAAAGTCACAGATGAGAACCGCTTCGTTTTCGGGAGTTTCCAAATTTCTAGTCCGGATCGAAAACCGATTTTGTTGATAGGTTTGCCGTAGTATTCCTCCGTCCCTCCAGATAAATTCCGAAATAATACCCCAAAATAAAATACTAACACTTAGTTCTTTTTCTATTATAATTCACTATACTCGTCTAACCCCATCGTTCGTTGCTAGACAATGTGGGTTAGACAAAGCGTCGTTCAATAAGTAAATAGTTAAGACACCATGGTGCTTTACTATATAAAAAGTCCTAATTCGTGGACTAGCTTACTGTGTTCATACCAGACTGCCTCTTATCTAGTGCTCATTTAAACATTACAAGTCTACCCATTTATTGTGGTGTGTATAAACACCATTAATGTACATGCGTAACCAAGCTGTAATGAGGCTTTCTATGGATTCCACATACTACAGCAAGCAAGAGAAAGCGCAATGGGCACTTCGGCTAGGGGTCAACAGAAATACGGCAGCGAAGTAAAGTGGGTTTCCTAACTGACAGGCGCCAATAAACTTCAGTAGTCGATCTCGGAGATGAGGATATCGGAATATCTATCGATGAATGTTATTGTGTAATTGCAGTCGTATCTTGTGTACAGCAAATGAGGGTTATATGTTTTGTCTGTTACAGGCAAGGGAAAGAAACACACATAAAAATATCTGGTAAACCTGACGGGGAAATCAGCACGGGAAACCTAAGTATAGATAAAAGGAAAAGGTCACCCCATGACATGTCTAAGCAAACACAGGGGGGAGGTGGAGGTATAGCTTCAATCCACTCACAACTTCGGCGCTAGAAGGGGGTGGGTGGTCAGCACTACGCCCCAGCTGCCTTACCCCCAGGAAAGACCCAGTACCCAACATACAGGATGCTGGGTGGATCTCGGGGCCTGTCTGAACGGGCAAGGAAAATCTCGCTCCCTACCGAGATTCGATCCCCGGAACGTCCAGGCCATAGCGAGTCGCTATGCCAGTTACGATACATAAGTGTACAACATTAAAAGTTATTTTAAGGAAAAAGGGTGTGAGGGTGTGGCCTGTATTAATGAGGTTCAAGACAAGGTACAGTCGCGGAATTTTGTAAACAGTGCCATAAAGCTTCGGGATCCCCAAAAGGCGATGAATTTGTTAACCAAGTAAGCGACTACGAGCTTCTCATGGGGGCCTATGCTCCATGGAGAGAGCAAAATATTTTTTTCCTCATGCACATTGTGGTCCAAGCTACAGTTACCGAGAAAGCTGATTCAGTTTAAAAAGATAAATTCTAAGTATGCTATATTAAGAAAATGAGCTAATGAAAACAGCTATGGAACAATCTGATGTTCTATATTTATCTAGTGTTTATTTTAGAAGGGAACATGGTTAAATCCCAACCATACCACTAATGTAGATAATGGAAAATAATGCACATCAATTGCCTGAAATGGAGTCAGCCAATTGCCAAAATGTCGTGTATACTAAATAGACAACAAATGGGCTTATTCTTCAGGGTTATTCCCTGAGATGGAGGCAATATATTCTTCTGAAACGTTGGCGCCCACCTATAAACTTCCCGGTGCCAAAACCCAGACGGCAACATCTTTAATCTTCACCATCACGGGAACCTCAGACCTCACACTCTTTTACCTCGTTTGCCGATATTTTTCAATCTGAGGCCGGTCGCTCCTTCCGGGAATCGAAACCCAGCCAGTTACTGTACTTAATGATCTATTACTGTTTTTAATGAACTGTTAATGGAAATAAAACAATGAAAAGGGAGTTTTACGTTCAAAACTGGAGACAAAATGGTCAATGAGATGGCCGCGTTGCAGGACGACTTTTCGACTTACTGAACGCCGAGTACATCAGATGGATCGCAGCCAAGTGGACTGACATGTCGTTTATTTTAAACTTCTTAAAACCGGTTAATTTGAAATTTTCTCTTCAACTATTTGGCTATTCATCACAACTTAGAGGTGCGGTGTAAGATATGAAAAAAAACCCATTAATTTTCAATTGCATGACGGGAATTCTCTCTTCAAAGACAGGAATTTTATGTTACACCTCAGATAACAAGGCGACGTTTGTCTCTGTTGTTGAAGACTGGCATTCATCTAATTTTTTAAAAGTAAAATTTCATTTTCTGCTTCACAGAGATCACAGTCTGTGACCATTAGAAGTACCAAATGATTAAGGCTGTTTAGACAAACAATCGCTGTTTATTGTAAGAATCATACCGATCACAAAAATACACTGCGTGACAAAGTGCAGTTTCTTAGTTTTACAGCACATGGTACCTGCAAACCATACTGACACACTGGGCTTTAAACGGTTATGTATATCTCCATTAAGACACGGAAACTAGAGACGGATTACAGCGTCACATGGTTACTACGACTGTCAAAACAATAGCGTATTTTCCTACACAGCATTAACCTTCTGGTCTTATTAATGGAGACGGAGAGCGTTTATTTTGAGGCAGGAACTTAGTCCTTACTATGTGTTGTAAGATATACGAGCTTCAAAAGGATAACCATCACTCGCTATTGCCTTCACCTCACCATTTAGCCCCCTAGTGTTATTTAAGTATGCCAAGTTTACTTATCTGCCGTCGCGGTTTCTGACTTACTTTCTGCATTGGAATTAAAATTCCAAAGCGTGAAACATAAGCCCTCAAAATTTTCATACTGGAGAATAAGTACACTTAAAATGAAGTATATGAACTACTTTCTTACCATTCGTATTAAATCTGGTTTTAAATATCCACATCTGTAACATTAGTGCGAGACTTTAAACAGCACAACGGTACACTTTTTCGTCAATTATATGTGTATTTTGTGGAAAATTGATTACAGGAATTTTGCCAACCAGCCATGAAAAGTGGCTGGTTGTAAATCAAAATTTTCACAGTACAGTCGAACTCGGATATAAACGTCACGAAAGGGACTGAATATTTTGTGTCGTCATAAACGAGTGTCGTTATAACCGAGGAGTAAAATGTTATGGTTAACAGTGACGAATTAATTGGCACCACAGAATATCTGACTCTATAGGCGAGGTGTCTTATAAACCGATGTCGTTATAACCGGGTTCAACTGTATATATCAGCGCCAAGAGTTTCAACACATCTTGCTTCCTTGGACTGAGCGTGAGAACTGCGTGATAAAGACTGATAATGCCAGATAAATCGCATTATGCATTAAATTCCATGTTGTAGCCTAGCGGTAGAACAGTATGGACAGACTGCTTCATGCAGTAACCTGTACGTTATATGCCGTCTTAGAATCGAGAACAAAGAGAGAAGGCGGGAGGAAACCTAAGTTCAGAAAGATGTTAGTTCTATTTTATAGAACTGCAGTAAGTTACAGACAAGGTGATACACAAGAGTGAGTTCCAGAAATAGGTAATTGAATGAATTCCAGATATTACTTAACGCAGTCACAGAACGTCTTAGGGACAAGAATGTGCAACTACAAATTGTATAAAAATATATATTTATGGCTCAATTTACATATTTTATAAATTAGGACTAAGAAAATATTAGACTACAAAAAATCACTCGTTTGCCGTCATCATGGCTTTATTGATATTGTTGTTAATTGGTCATATTAATAAGGCAACATTTTTAAACCAATCCTGGTCATCTTCAGGCCATCCAGTATCATAAAAAGTGGAAATATTACAATTTAATTAAAATATGCGTTAAACAGAGATCTCAGTCTTAAAATTTTTGTAGTACACGTTGCTTGTCATTCTATTACTACTAACACTAAAACACTACTACTAAAATATAAGAATATATTAAATTTTGATTTCTGAGAACCAAACAGCCAGCGTGAGGCGCCTGTCCTATTTCCTTCCATGCGCTCAACTACATGTGAATTTCACTTACATCAACTTAATGTTACTAAGTTCCACTTCCACTTCCATCAGGCCCTATCTACAAACAAGACATTTACAAATTGCCGTAACACTGGTCACTATATCTCACCGTCGGCTGGATCCCTACTGAAGTCCTCAGACATAATAATTGTCATATCTTTGCTGAAAACTGTTAATATGTACGGAGCATACGTTCAAGTTAAAACACCTATGTAAAGGTAAAGTTCACCCTAGAACAGGCCATGAAGGCTCAGAGGGGGAGTAGTGGTATAGCTGTACTCTTATTTTAACCTCGGCACTAGATGGGGGTGGGTGGTTAACGCCGCCCCGGCCGCTTTACATCCGGAATGACCCGGTACCCATTGTACAGGAGGCTGGGTAGGCCCCAGGGCCGGTCTGGACGGCTGCCAAATATCTCGCCCCTACCGGGATTTTTTTTTCTAATTCCTGGGTTTTCCCCTTTGATCCTTTTTTGTTCTATATTAATCCTTTTTCGTCCTTTCATGTCACTTACGGTCCACAACCGTCTTTTTACAACACAACACAAACATCCATGCCCCCGGTGGGATTCGAACCCACGATCCTAGTGAGCGAGCGGCCGCAGACCCACGCCTTAGACCGCACGGCCACTGGGATCGGCACCGGGATTCGATCCCCGGACCGTCCAGGTCGTAGCGAGTCGCAATACCGACTACGCTATCCCGGCCCAGCAAGTTAGAACACCTAAGGTCACTAACGCATTAAAATCTCTCCTGACTTCCCTCATACCTGCTACTTTCTATAATTCCCGACGAGGAAATTCCCATGTCTAGGAAGCGTGAATGGGATTTTGTGGAATTTGGATCCCCAGAGAGGTAGACATTGAGGAAGATTAAAACTACATGGCGTAACAACCCACAACACTTGAATTTTTGGATTTGTGGTAACTACTCATGCTACTCGTCTTAAATAAGGTGGATTAATTGTACCTACTTAATACCGACTAATACGACTGATTCCCTTGTGTAAATAAGTTGCTATATGTAACCCTTTAACGACGAAAATTGACCTCAATTATATTAAACATACAATTCGTACCGCGCAGTAAACACCTGCCGTCACGTTTATAAAAACCAGTTAATATTGTATATGTAAATTGTAGCTGTTTCTTCTGAGATCCACATGAAACACAGATATACACTCTGTAGGCAGAATGTACAACTTTTTAAAAGTTAAAACTTGTGGTACATATAGTAACCACTAGGCCCTAAAGGGTTACACAAGAAGACTCGCTGCACGGCTCTGTCCACGACATATTAGAGCAACAGCAGCTTATGGGGATTGTTTCATTGTGGGAACTCACTCACTGCCTTAATCTCACGCACTGAATTCCGGATTTGCTCGTATCTCTGAGATATTCCGCAACATTGTACAGTGAATCACAGCCATGAAGCGGCAGTGTCAGTAACAGAACGCACTCATTCAGAACCGGCATTTTCCTGGTATCATCTACAAATGTGCAAAGGCAGGAATTTCTATGTCTTAACAATAAACCATCAATAGTTCAGGTCATCCTGGCGGCAAGATTCTAGTCTAGGTAGGTGACGGCATGCCCTCCTGTTTGACTATATGACACACACATGTAAGTTCATACGTTTAGTGACGCCGTTAAGTGAGCACGCATAGCAAAACAAGAAATACATATAAAATTTTGGTAAATTCTTGAGATACAAGGAGTGTATGGCTGGAAGAATAGTACAATAATCAGCCGTACAGAACTACCGAATATACTGAACAGGTTTAGAGCAATGTCAAATAATGATATTTGTGATCATGAGCCATAAGTTTTCCAAGAATCTAGTAGCCACTTAAAAATTCCTAGGTCCAGAACGATGACACGAAGCAAGGTCCATACTGAGGACCCACAAACATTAGACGCCACCGTACAAAATCTAGTCGCCACGGCGATGTGGCAACCCGGGATATGTGCGCCCCTGTTTGTGACCACAGTATTTTTTCCAGCAACCTCAATGGAGCAACTTGTATTTAGAAGTTTATACCAGTTCAACTGGTCAAGAAACTTTACGCATCTTACAAAGTTCATTATCTTGTTCAAAAAAACTCGCCAACAGACACCCAGCTCTTTGATTATTGGTGCCCAATAATCCATCCAACTCCGAGGTCCTGTGTAACGGTTTACAATATGCCACGTTTCTACACCGACGTGTCGTTAGGCCTAGTGCCCCATCACAGTCTAATCTGGAGGACCACACCTTGTTGACTGCGTATGCTTATTCAAAAGTCGCATTTGCCTTACAAATATGCAAGCCGTCTCATCCACACATCAAACCCTTCGTACTAAGATAGGCTTCGATCTTTGAACAGTTGTTCCCATGTCGCCATTACTTGTTTCAAATTATCTCGCCAACTTCATTGTCATTCTAGAACGAAGAGGCCACACAAATCCCCCGGTGGACAAGTATCGTTAATGCACTGAGAGGTATATTTGTCTTTTCAGTCTCCAAGCTCAAGAATTTAATTATGGTTTCTGTGTTGTCATCAGCACTAACGTATAGTTCTGCGTAACTTTCTGTACCGCGCTGCCATTGCAACGTCTCCAATAGCCATCCGCTTGGTGTAGCAGCCTACTTCTGGTCTGTCCACGACCAAACATGAGGCTCACTAGCCGGACAGAAATGTGTCTGTGTTGTCATCAGCACTAACGTATAGTTCTGCGTAACTTTCTGTACCGCGCTGCCATTGCAACGTCTCCAATAGCCAACCGCTTGGTGTAGCAGCCTACTTCTGGTCTGTCCACGACCAGACATGAGGCTCACTAGCCGGACAGAAATGTGTCTGTGTTGTCATCAGCACTAACGTATAGTTCTGCGTAACTTTCTGTACCGCGCTGCCATTGCAACGTCTCCAATAGCCATCCGCTTGGTGTAGCAGCCTACTTCTGGTCTGTCCACGACCAGACATGAGGCTCACTAGCCGGACAGAAATGTGTCTGTGTTGTCATCAGCACTAACGTATAGTTCTGCGTAACTTTCTGTACCGCGCTGCCATTGCAACGTCTCCAATAGCCAACCGCTTGGTATAGCAGCCTACTTCTGGTCTGTCCTCGACCAAACATGAGGCTCACTAGCCAGACAGAAATGTGTCTTCCGGCCCAGCACGTTAGCATAACACACCGTATAACATATATGTACACCACAACAATAACAACAGTAAAAACAATACTCACGCGCAGAATTGCGGAAAGCGGTTGTTCTGGGAACAGCAAACATTTTGGGGCACGTAGTGATGTAGCATTAAGTTCGAGTAAAGGTAAAAGGTAAAGTTCACCTTAGAACAGGCCATGAAGGCCCAGCTCTACTCTTTCTTTAACCTCGGTGCTAGATGGGGGTGGGTAGTCAACGCCGCGCCCAGGCCGCTTTACCCCCGGGAATGACCCGGTACCCATTGTACAGGAGGCTGGGTTTTTCTTTTTACTGTGAATATTTTTTATTTCATTTCGAATAAATAGTTTGTTTTATCTTTTGTTTGTCAGTGCGCCATTTTAAAGGGCCAACACACTACTCCATCTGTATATCTTTACCGCTTACAAGTGCTTCAATAGATACCGACATACGGGTGTGTATTTTACATACAATTTCAAACTACCATTCTTACAACATGTTCAACAATTTTCGAGTACAAAATTCAGCTATGTTTAATGTAAACGTTATCACTTGCCAACTAAATGATTACGTAACGTGGCAAAGTAACTGACCTGAACTTTGGAAGAAGAGAAACACGAAACGAGTGGAACAGGGCGCTGCGATATTTTAATTTTTAGTCCTCAAACCACATGGGCCGACGCGGTTTGAAATCAAATTTGATAGAAAACGTTCAGACCAGAGCCGTTCTATCGATTTGTTTATTGTCATTCACATTCTCCGATTGACTCCCACGCCTTTCTGATCTCACTCAGCGTGCTACATGCCCCGTCCATCTCACCTTCCTTATGCCGCAATCACACAGAACTAGTATTGGAAAAAATAGCCTGCTTCGTAGGAGAGTTCGTATAGTTGCGGAAAGAGCTTATCAGCTTCGTCATGTCCGTCCGTCTGCTGTCCGTATTAGCGCCACTCTCACTGGATGGATTTCCGTGGCATTTGATATTGGGGACTCTTATAAAAATCTGTCGAGAAATTTAAAATTTGGTTAAAATCTAACGAACATATCGGGCGTTTTATTGTTGCCGGCAAAATAAATTCGTCATAAAAGCATTTTTGTGCAACACTCAATCTTTTCATGTTGTTGACAGTGACATGTAGCTCCGTAATACACAGAAAACACATTGTTGCCTTTCCATTACAACAAGTTACGCGAACGCGCCGCAATGTTACGTTATACGTACATTGTCTATCTTGTTTACTGTAACAGAGGTGGTGGTGATAGTAGCAGTAGTAGTTGTATATCAGTGGTAGACCCTCTGTCCATTCCATTCAGAGTTCCAATAACTTCTTCTGACAGTCTACTCGAAGTAGGTTTGTTTTGGCATCCTGAAATCCAGCTTTCTAAAAGATGGTCCATTCAGTGTCTGCAGTACTGCTTTAAATCTTTATGTTTTTAGAGAACATACAGAGTGGCTAAATATTCAAAGTTAGTAGACCTTACAGAAACAAGAGGGGATGTACTACATGAGTGGTGAGCAACCTGTGGTAACTGCTGTTCACTCAGACACGAGTGGTTTGGCAAAGTGTCACAAAGGGCGTTGAAACCCTAATATTAATATGTTCAGTATATTAATATTGCGTGTTAATAAAGACTCTACGGGCCACTTAAAAAAGTCGAGGGTCACAGGATGCTCACCGCTGTACTAGGTTCATCTGGATCAGTAGAGAGTTTAGTGACGGAGTCGTGAAAATATAACGAAGCTTCAGTTTCCACAAACAAAAAAACATTAACAGCTTAGCGACTGCCACATTCTCAAGATCGACTGTGTTCCAAGAAACGCTGTCAGTTGCTAAGATTGTCCCTACTAGCGTTGATTGTATATTGATGGAATATGTGTATGGAGCACTGGCGGAATAATACTGACATGGAAAAACCTAAATACTCGGTGAACAACCTGTCCCAGCGTCATTTTGTCCACCAAAAATCCCACACGGAGTAGCCTCGACGATAACCCGGACCTCCGAAGTGAGTGGATGGCGACTAACCGCCTGACATATAGCACGGCTTAACTCTGATGCCAGGGGTTTATTAAGTTAGTTTCTGTCCGTTTAATTCCGCTGAAACTTTTGTGTTTCCCACGCCAAGCTACTGAATTAGGTCATGTTGGAAATCCTGTCAACACACCCCAAAAATTTATGAACAAAGCCACCACTTTAACTCAAGCACTTTATCTTGAATTTTGTCAGGTCAAGACATAACTTCCCTTTCTTACACTGTCTTCAAGTTCCGAACTGAAGGCTTCCCACAAAATAGCCATAAGAAGTGACCTCTCACATATGACGCAATAAAGTAAAAGAAAACGATTGTGGTGACCAAACTGTCAACAAGATGTCTTCTCCCACAATGCAACATCCTTGGGGGTGCAAGAAGAATTGTCTGTTTCTCTGTTTACTACCCTTTGGGGGATATTCAGTTTCCTTTTTTGCTCCATAGTGGCTAGCTGGAGGAAAATATGTAGGTCAACTGGTCAGTAGTAAGAAATGAGTCAATGGAGAACAGTTTGTAAATACTGTAGGTATATCTATAGTAAACGAATGAGTAAAGCAGAAAACAGAGACAAAAAATCATCGGCACTTGTATGTTTGGTGTAAACTGTTTTCTTTTTTATTGTACAACCGAAGGATTTGTTTCGCTCCAAAGGTTTTACAAACCTTAACAAATCGATCGCCCAAGTGACTGCCTGCAATTGTTTTCTCTGTAATATCACGAGTGGTGAAAAATCCTCCGTGACTTGGCAGTGTTAAAAATCTGAAACACTGGTGCCACTTCACGCCCTTTTCTCATAATCTTTTTGAATTCACAAAGAAATTCAGACCAGATTTAATTTGTAGCACGACTGTTACCATGCAGTTCCGAACATATCTACCGTCTCGCAACTAAAGCCCAAATTATAACTAACTTCATACAGCAGAGTCCTTTCTGAGCCGATCGTTATTCTCTGCAATTAATGGGACCCGAAGGTTCATCATCATGTTCACAACAGCCCGCCACTTGTCCATAACCTGAGCAACATCAATCCAGTCCACTCTTTCTCATTATTTTTCTTTAAGATCTATTTTAATATAACGCTCCCATCCACGCCCAGGTCTTCAAAGCTGTCTCCTTCCTTCAGGTTTCTCAACCGAAACCTCGTATTTTTCGCCCTCATCATTCTTGTTGATTCGACCACCCGAAAGACATCTGATGCGGAGTTTAAATCATGCAGCTCCACATCATGCAATTTACTCCGCTCCCCCGTAACTTCCTCCTTATTAGACCCAAATATCTTATTCAGCATCATCTTCTCGAACACTCTCGGCCTAGGTTCTTCCCTTAACACGAGAGACAAAGTTAGAAGAAGAAAAAAAATCATACTTCAAAACCCGATTATAAAGTTAGCAAGTGTCTTACGTGAGTGTGAAAATTGGTCTATAAAGCTAACAGACTGAGAAAGATTGGAGGTTTTAAAAGAAAAACTACGCAGACGGCTATCTTCCCCGAGTACTTCGGTTTTCCCCTGTCAATTTCATTCCAACGGTGCTTCATTACTCGGAAAAATGAAAAACTGCTCATCTTTCTCTTCATCTTCATCATAAGTGTTGCACAATAAGCCTTAAGGCTGCGGTGCGCCCATATCCTCTGCTGCGGGGCCCTTCTCAAAAAAAATTAACATATGTACATGTGCCTAGTGTTTAAGCGAAATGACTACGCGTAAAACTACTAGAGAATACGAATAATTATGATTAGAATTATTTGATATATGTTAGATGATTTAGGCCCACGCATTGACACATCCCACGTGATGCGTAATAAAGAGTAAAGTACATAGGAATACAGGCATATAGGGGGAGGGGAAGTACATCTCCACTCATTCTAAACATCGGCACTCAATTGTTAACTTCACGTCCTCGGCACTTAACTCCGTGGGGAAGAACTCCGGTACCAACTTAACAGGAAGCATAGTTGCATCTCAGCAACGATTGATGAAGCCTGACTGTGGTGCTAACGCTAGGAAGCAGAACGTCGCTTATTGTGTGCCGATCCCAGCGGCCGCGCGGTCTAAGGCGTGGGTCTGCGGCCATTCACTTGCTGGGATTGTGGGTTCGAATCCCGCCGGGGGCATGAATGTCTGTCTCTTGTGGGTGTTGTGTGTTGACAGGTAACGGTCTCTGCGTCGGGCTGATCACTCGTCCAGAGGAGTCCTACCGAGTGTGCTGTGTGTAACTGCATGTAATCGTGAAGCCTAGAAGCTGTTGCGCCACTGGAAAAAAGAAACTTATTGTGTGCGTGTAATAACAATGAAGTTTGAAGCTTCACAGTCATACCTCTCAACAACAATACATTAAGAGAAAAAAATACCTCTTTTTGTGCAGCTTCAATGTAATCAACACTTTCTTTTGTTTTAGTGGCCGTTATATTTGTCCGATTGTAACCTAAATTTATATAGCGCCATAATTTCTCGCAAAATCCCCAGTGTGGGTTTCATGAAGAGCGAATCGGTGGTTCTTGAGATGTTGCAGGTACAGAGGCAAACGGACGGACCGGACGATCATAATAGGCGCTCCGCTGGTACGCACATGTGCATAAAATGACAGGAAATGTCTTGACCACTGACAGACTATTATCCTTTTTTCTTCTGAAGGTCTCTTAGCTTAGTCATATAAAATATTATTATTCTCCAAGTACACCACGCTTGAAGCCCAGCGGCCATAAAACCGATAGAAAGAAAATGGGTTCCAACATCCATCTTTTCTTCAGAAGGACCATGACCTACTGAATCCTGCTATTCACTAAAGCAGTTATTGTTGTCTCAGTGGACGCCCTGTAATAGCAGGAAGTGCCATCGTCAGCCAATTGTCGCTCTTACGGTAGCTGCTTTTTGTCTGTAATGTGACTATGACCCAAAATCTGAACCCTTTTAAAATTTATTGATGAGCGTAAAAAATCTAATAACATACAAGGTATAATCCTTCAGACTATGTGAATGAGGACAGCTCAATCAGTATAGTGACTTGGCTACGGGAAGAATTATGGAAAGCATCGTGCTTCGATTCCCCGCAGAACCAAACATTTTTCTCTACCCTAAAGCATTCAAACTGGCTCTGGGCTCCATCCAGCCTCTTATTCAACGTATACGGGGGAATTTCCCCTTTTGATAAAGTGGCCGGGGTGTGAAGGTGATAACTCACCCCCATCTAATGCAGAGGTAAAGAATGCACGGAGTTACACCACAAATCCTCCATGTGCCTTCAAGGCACGGCGCTTTAAAAAGTTTACCTTTACCTTCAGAAAATAATTCTAACTAACTAACTAACTAACTCCATAGAGCAGAGTCCTTCTTGAGAAGCTAACAGGTCCTCAGATAGTCAAGAAATTCCCCGCATTTTATGGAAACCGCAGGTTCATTACCGTATTCACAAGAGCCCGCAACCTGTCCCTATCCTGAGCCATATCAATCCAGTCGATGCCCCCACTCTCACTTCTTGAAGAGAAAATAATTCTACACAACTTATTATTTTCTAAGCAATATGTTGGCATATTTTGTACCATGAGGTACTATAAGTAAATAGAAGCATACTAGAAGATTTGAACTGTCACGGCAATATACATAAAACAAAACCAAAAAATTACATTCTTAAGAAACCAGGAAGAGCAGGATTAGGAAATAGATCGCGGTGCGCTGTACTTTCAGAGAAAACAAACCACTACCCACAGTAACAAGTGAGAGAAGAGACAGAGAGCGTAACACGTCCAACTCCCGTCCCTTTCCTGAAATGTCAGCGACGCGACCCTCCGTGTATTTCTGCCGAGTAGGTTCCACCACTGTTTTACATTTCACAACAATTAATTTTGTACAATATAAAAAGACAAATGGAGAGGCAATATCATTGAAAATACGTTACGCCTGGGGTTGAAGGAAGTGAACAACATTTGGAATAATTAGCTGCACAAATTTTAAGGGTTCTCGCCCTTGTCTCCTAGTTCTGATTCGCCATTGCTTACCAACAGATATTGACACAAAGAAGTCGCAGCTATGGTTGCTATTCTAATAAACTGAATTGAGGTTATTCTTGAGAAATATTGGGCAACACACTCTTAAGCCTCTCCATGTCGAGCTGTTCAAGATCAAAGCCAAGGACTTCGTTTATACTTTCGGAAGTGGCGACTGCCGCTGCTGAAGAGCCGCAATTAATCACTTTGAAAGTACAAAAGGTGACAGGAAAGGTGCCACTTAACTCAGACTGTTACGTCATAAACACGGAGTTTATCTCGCTCTTAACGTTAAAGCGCTCAATAACCCACTGTGCTGCATGCATGTATGAATGGGGGATCGCAAAAGAAAAAAAAGTGATTGCCTTCTGTCATAACAATAACATTTAACCCAGTTATGTAATAAGAAACAATACATTTCACGGAGTAACTTTAAAGAACACCGCCCTTCTTGAGAAACTTGTAGTGGCACAGCTTATGAAAAACTTTTCAGCTTCTGTGGAGCCCTAACGTTCATTACAGTGTGTACAAAATCAACAACTGGACCAAGCCCTGGACAAGATAAACGTAATGATGTCGTCACACTCTACATCTTTCGGACCATTTTGATTTTATTATTTCGTCTGCTGCTGTTTTGCAAATGATCCTTTCCATTCAGGTTTTCCGACTAAAATTTTACATGCATTTAACACGTCACCCATTGCGCTAGTAATTTACAGAATATCTAGGTCACAAACAGATACGATAATTAAGTTAATTGTTTTATGTATGATGGTTTGAAATAATCGATTTAACACGTGGTGTGAAGTCTAAAGGCATTACTACGTCGCATAAAAAAGGTAAGTCTACACCTGTGCTTCATTATGCAACACGCCATAAAGACTAGGAAGACCTAAAGAGGTAAACGGTAAAACTGTCCGTGTCCACGCCATGAAGACATACAGGAGGAGCAAGAAGTATGACTTCATTCGTTCTTAAGTTCGGCGAAAGATGGAGTTCAGTGGTCGATATCAGGCTCCGGCGGCTTTACTTCCGGAACAAAATCCCCCATACTCACTGAACAGGAGGCCGGTCAGGCCCCAGAGCCGGTCACGACGTTTCGGATAACAGAAAAATCCCTTGCTCCTGCCGGGACTATGGGGGAGTGGAGACTTGACTGCACATATTCTTAACTTGGACAGACAGCAGATCAGTGGCCAACTTCTTACGCCTAACTGACGGATGCTTCCCTCGGCACCCACTGTATGGGAAGGTGGGTGGACCTCAGAGCATGGCTGGCCTCTGTGAGGAGGAAACAATCGCTGCTCTTAGCAGTAAATGAAGCCCGGTCGTCGTCCAACCAGAATGAGGACACTATACTAACTGAGCTATTATTACCTTACTAGTAAATGAAGCCCAGTCGTCTAAACATCATTGGGACACTATACAGACTGGCAGAATATATTTTACCTGTAAAATTGACTAAATTAACGCAGATCCTAAAGGGAACTGTTATGGATTAGCGCGAAAGAAAATTGGTCAGCAAATTGTACATCGATCGGAGTGTTAAACTAAAACTAGACCAAGAGGAGACAAGAAGTGTGAAAACTGGAAGAGGAGTTAGACAAGGATTCTGTTTGTCGCCGATTCTATTCAACTTGTACAGCAAATACCTTACCAAGGAAGCTCTTGAAAAGTTTGGAGACTTCAAAGCAGGAGGACAAGTAATTCGAAATGTGAAGTATGTAGATGACCTTGTGCTACTGGCTAATTAAGAAACGGTGCTAGAGGGCACGATTGATAGTCTAACTGAAATTGCAAGATGGTACGGAATGGAAATGATAGTGGAAAAAACGAAGGTGGTAAGAATCTCAAGGCAACCATCCCCAGTAAAGATTATGATGAATAAAAAACAACCCGAGAATGTGAAACATTTCAACTATTTAGGTAGCATGATGATAAACGATGCAAGCTATACACGTGAAATTAAATTCAGGATTGCCATGGCAAAACCAGCATTCAACAAGAAGAAGACTTTTCACCAGCAAAGTAAACTCAAATTTAAGGAAGAAATTAGTAAAGTGCTACATTTGGAACATAGTTTTGTAGGGTGCTGAAACTTGGACAATTCGGAAAGTAGATCAGAAATACCTGAAAAGTTTTGAAATGTGGTGATGGAGAAGGATGGAGAAGATCAGTTGGACCGATCGTGTGAGAAATGAAGAAGTATTACATAAGAGTCAAGGAGAGAATATCTTACATACAATAAAAAAAGAAAGGCTAACGGGATTGGACACATCTCGAGTAGTAAATGTCTTCTAAAACACGTTATTGAAGGAAAGATAGAGGGAAGGATAGAAGTGATGAAAGACAAGGAAGAAGCCATAAACAGCTACTGGACGACCCCAAGGAAAAGAAAGGATACGGGGAATTGAAAGAGGAACCACTAGACGGCAATTTATGGAGAACTCGCTTAGGAGAGGCTATGGACCTGTCGTAAGACAAACTACGAAATGAGTTATAAGCAACGCGATTACATCATCGTCTACAAATTTATTTCAACGCGGTATAGTACCTAGGCTATGGGATGGAAGACCAAGGAATATTGGTTCCATTCCCAGCAAGCTCGAAAGATTTTTCTCTTCTCCAAAGCATCTAGACTGGTCCTGTGGTCAACCCAGTCTCCTATGCACTGGGCTGACCTCTCAGCTACATCCACTGCGGAGGTTAAGAATACGTGGAATTATACTTCCACTTCACCATTCACTTTCATGTCGTGCAAGTGGGAAAGATTACCTTCGCGAGATTTGAGATTCGTACTACGGTGTTGCTGAAAAGTATTCTGGGATACTACGCCTTGTAGTTTGGTAACTATTTACCAGTCTACATGGTGTAACATACCGAAGGCTTGACCTTTCAACTTCACTTTCATCCCTCACCCCCTCACATGACCACGAAGAAAGATGTTTACCCTGATTTTGGTACACACAAAAGGAGTGCAATATTTGAGGCCCTGACATCGGTGATGGTAAAAATTCGACACGGCCTCACATCCAAAAAGACTATAGTCTTCAAAAGTAAGAAGTTGTAAACCAGTAGTAAGACCTGAGATGCCTACAAGAACAATACAAATGAAAAGGACAGAAATTTTATGGTCTTGGTCTACTCCGACCCTCGCGTAAAGGAAAGTGCTTTGAGGGCCAAGACCCCGCTATCGGTGTCGAGCGAAGAAAACCGTTTACAGCTTATAATAATGTTTAGCTCTGAGATGTGTGGAATTTGAAGCAAACTATGTTAGTTAAAAACGTGTAATATAAAATAAGTTATTTCAGAAACCCAAAAGATGTTAAGGCTGACATTTTACACTGAATAGCTCATGTGGAAAATTTCGACCTTATATTCGCAAAGTGTCAGCTTGAGCCTCGGCTGGGACACAGGCTACTACGACAAGACTTCATAACTAATTCCATGGAACAGAGTCATTCTTCAGACGCTTCTGTGTTCTCAGACACCTTCAATTTATGTCCTCCTTTAATAGCCTATGACAGGCTAAATCCACACATGTATAGCAGAAAGCAAGTTTATTTTATAATAATAATAATAATAATAATAACCCGAGTTTAGGCTTATACGTTTTCCAAGGACTACGAACCGATTAACACTGACTTATCACAGTAGTAGTCCCTTCTATATTAACTACTCGTGTTATCTCTACTGACATTCCTTTTCCTATACTTATCATTTACTTTTTACCTTGTAAGGTAAAGGTAAATCTATCCCTTTACGGGCGCGTACAAGCCCTTAGGGGTCATAGAGGTTGAGGCTCCCAGAATTTCTAGACAATCGGCACATGAAAGTGGCAAGGTTGTCAGCCGTATGCATCGGCCGTTTACCCCCAGGAGATACCCGTGGTACTCACTGTTAGAGGCTGAGTCGACCCCAGGGCCATAATGCGGCAGGAAGGATTAGGTCAATGAAAAATCCTCGTCGGGAATTGAACCCGCGTTCTTCCTGCTTGCAGCGCAGTATCTCAACCAATTGCGCCACCGCGCACCCCACCTTGTCTAAGTACCTATCTAAATTTTTAATACCTGCTTTATTTGTACACATTAATATTTCCCTATAGGTTATATTTTCATTCACGTCAAACCAGTTTTTATTCAGGAATTCAATTCTCCATTTGCTTGCCTCTGGACAGCTCTACGATGTATGATTGACATCCTCCTTACCTAAACGTAACGGACAACTTCCTTTATCTATTTTCCATGTGACTCCTCTCAGTTTCCAAACTCCTGCTCATAACCAAGCCATCCCGTTCCTTTCCTTCGTGGTACAACGTTCTACACATAACGTCTTGTTTCAGTTAACATTCATGCCTTGATACAGTGCTACTGAATTTTTATCTGTCGAATTTTAGTCACTATGTTCAGCCTTTCCACATTACATGTCTTTCTTATCAGTTTAAAAATGGGCAAACTTACAGTTTCGTACATTTTAATCTTTACACTTCCATATGTGAGATGGGAAGGTGCAAGACTCTGAATCGAATGACAGCAAGCATTCCCCCACTTTGTCCTGCTGTTTTCACGTTTCAGTCAAACCATCTTTGACGTGTCACATTTATTGCCCCAAATTCTAATTTTGCCACATTTTCGAGCGATTTTTTAACCATTTCTCCATTCATAACAAACAATATGAGACTAATTTAGGCGTGATTTAATTTAGGCCAGTGTTCTGACTTCCTGAAGTTAGACTGAATTGCACAAAGGCATTTCGACTGTAACTCATGACCCACATGGAAACGAGGTACTGGTGAGGGTAGACAAGTGACGGTGTGCCCGCCTGCTGTCCTACCGGGGTCATGGTGCTAATGGAGGTTATCAGCAGGCAGGGTTGTTATCAGGAACCCCCTGCAGGTACTAACCGGCACGCCATCTCTTGGCAAGTAACAACCCAGTTTTCAAACCTGGGGTCAACAACCTTAAGCAGCCACGTGGTCACTTGTAATTACGGCTGAATCCACACTCATTGAGACTAAGACTGAAGTTATGAAAGGTGCCGCAATTGAGTTAGCATCTCGAAATAAATAAGGCGTGCTTAGCTTAGCGGTTATGTCTCTTCAGTAGAATGCAGGACAAAACTGTAATATGATTGCTAATAAATCATTGGCAAAAGGGTAAATTTCAGATACTTTATAAATACACTAAAGAAGCGCAATTGGATTCATGAAGAAAGTACGGGCAGCTCATTAAATCAGGCCGTCTGTTGCCACTACGTTTAGAATTTTCAGACTTCCGTTCTCCTATCTTCAGATACAAATATTAAAACACACAAAATTTAATATCACCTTGTTGTTTTGTATGGGTCTCTCATATTACGGGAAGATCACAGACTGGCTGTGTTGAAGAACATGTTGTTGTGTTTATTTGGATCTAAGAGGTGGGAAGTAGCAGGAAGCTAGACAAAATTTGCACCATGAGGAAGGAGACTGGGCTCTTCGTCCACTGCTACTAAGCTGATCACATGACGCAGAATTAGACGGAAGGGGCATGTGGCTCGGATTGGACAGACGAGGAATGGACACAAAACTGTAGTTGAAAACCGGAAAGAGGAGACCTCTTAGATGTTACTGGCGCTTATAGGAGGATAATATTAAAATGAAATATAAAGAAGGGTGAATGGTGTGAACTACAGTCTTACTCAGTACCGAGTTAGTGGACGGTTGTTGTGAACACGGCATTGCAAATTCCGATTCCATAAAAGAATGGAAATTTCTTGGAGAATCGAGCGACTCAACAAGGACACGGTCATGTGAAGTTAGTTATGTCAGGGGTAAAGCAACAACACATCAAGATTTCAGGTTACCACAGCGGTGCTGCTGAACAGTCAAGTCTTCTGAAATGTGACGCTGTGTCTATGGGCGAGAAGTGCCGGACGTTTCGAGGATCTCTGAAGATGGAGGCACTACACGCCCATCGATCAACTCACGTTCCCAAAACAATGGCCGTCCCAGATCCCAGTGGCCGTGCGGTCTAACGCGTAGGTCTGAAGCCGCCTGATTGCTGGGATCGCTGGTTCTTATCCCGCTGAGGGCATGGATGTTCGTCTCTTGTGTTTGTTGTGTGTTGTGTAGGTAGCGACCTCTGCGACGAGCTGATCACTCGTTCAGAGGAGTCTTAAAGCGCGCGCGCGCGTGTGTCTAATTACGAATGATCTAGAAACCTCAACAATGAGGTGGCCTAGGCCCGAGTTGGGCTGTTGCGCCGCACAAAAATAAAGGTTAATCGATGGCATTTTACCGCAGAAACCCGGGTTCGATCGCAGGCCGGATGTCGGACGTGTATTGGACAAAGTCGCACTGGGATAGGGGTTTCTCGGAGGATTTAGGTTTTAAGTGTATGAATTCTAAGGCCGATCCCAGTGGCCGCGCGGTCTAAGGCGTGGGTCTACGGCCGCTCGCTTACTGAGATTGTGGGTTCGAATCCCGCCTAGGGCTTGGATGTCTGTCTCTTGTGAGTGTTGTGTGTTGTCAGGTAGAGGTCTGTGCGACGAGCTGGTTTCTCGTCCAGAGGAGTCCTACCGAGTGTGGTGTGTCTAAAAAGTGTGTGATCGTGAAACCTCGAAAAATGAGGCGGCCTAGGCCCCCAAGGGGCTGTCGAGCCATTGAAAAAAAATAATTCTAAGAGGAGGCGTTAGTAAAGAAGGCGGTCCAGAATTAATGCTTACGTGCCCTCCTACTTCGAAATTATCTAATATCTATAAGCGTTACAGTGTCTTTAAGCAACACACAAATAGAAAGGATCTGAGGTGCTTATGTCAGTGACCGTGAGGAAGGCTGTGATCCGAGATATGACGTTGCGTAGTTTAGTAGAAATTTACCGACATTTCGCCTGCGACTCGAAATAAGTAAGAGTGCTTGCGTACCTTTATTTACAGTAGCCATGCAAACATCAATGAAGGTTTTCGTGATGTGCACGCTGTAACTAGGTCCAAGTTGTTTCAATTTTAATGTACTGTAAAAATACTGACATAAAAATTAGTATGAACAAAGGGATGCAATAGTTGTAACACATTACAGACCACTAATTCGCTGAACTTGACAAACTTTAACCACTACCATGAGGGCACTACGTTCCTTCAAAACGTCGGGAATTACTCACCCTACGACACAGCGTCGCATCCTAGAAAACCTGAATCCTCAGCAACACAGCGTGAGAAACTCAAATCTCTCGCTAATTCAGATGGTTTGTTTGGAAACAAATGCAAGAGATGACATTTTTCTTGTGCTCAAGCAGCACACCATAAGGACGAAAACAGAAGTGGAAATAAGATTTTCTGCATTTTTAATATCGGTGTAGCTCTAGATAAGCAATCAGCCTTCAGTTCCGTCCTTTTACGTGGGAGAAAATATCCACTGTCTAGAAGGCTGGTGGACCCTAGTGCCAGTCTGGAAGTAAAGGTAAAGGTAACGTTCTCCCTAGAACGGTCCATGAAGGCCCATAGGCGGAGTAGAGGTATAGCTCTACTCTTTCTTTAACCCCGGAACTAGATGAAGGTGGATGGCCAACTCCACGCCCCGGCCGCTTTACCTCCGGAAAAGAGACCCGGTGCCCATTGTATAGGAGGCTGTGTGGGCTTCAGGGCCGGTCTGGACGGGTGTGGAAAATCTAACCCCCACCGGGATTCGATCCCCGGACCATCCAGCTCGTAGCCTGGATGTGATGGAAAACAGAAAAATCTGTGCCCCTACCGAAAACCAAGTCAGAATTTTCCAGTTCACAGGCAGTCACTTTACTAACTGAAATATTCCGGACATCTTTTTTTTTTTGCGGCAGTTCAAGAAAATAAAAAAATATTAATATTCATAATATTAAGCAGTTGATTCATTCTATATTATATAATGTGGCTCAAAGACGGAACCTCTGCAGCGTGCTGTTTTTATGGTGGGCAAGTAGGATTATGTCGTATGGAAGTAAATAACATCCGCTATGCCTGGTGTGGGGGTTCAACCATGGGCTACTGCAATGCTGGCAGAAACCGTCGAGGCAGTCAGCCTTGAGAGACGCCTCTTACGGTTCCTGGGAGAAAGTTTTAAACAAATTGTAAAGAAAGAGGAGATTACACTCTCTGGAAAGACATAGTCCAGATCTTTTATGACAGTCTTTCCTTTAAATAAAAAAAAAACATTAATTTTTAATTTAGCATCAGCACGCCAGTCAAGACTGTCCGGCACAAGGCGACCAAATCGACAGAGATAAATGTGCTTAACAATTATGGGAAATCAAGACTGATATTTCCATGATTTTTTCAGTTGTCAGGGGAATGTCAGGGCATAATTAAAAGAGGGTTAGGGTCAGCATTCCCCCTCTCCACTCAGTCCCGGAGGCCTTCAACCGAAGTGACACCCCCTGAGGTCGCAAAAGCCTTCAGCCTACGAGATCGAACCACTCTGGGTTCAAACCTCAGACATCTATCCCACCAAAATACTCCCCCCCCCCACCAAAACGGATATAATACTATTAGCAGAAGTCCTTAGTACGACCATGTTAAGGCCATCGTTAACGTAAGCACTATTCCAGTTACGGTTATAAGGTTTTTGTGATGTAGCCCATCGACATGCTGGAATGGCCAAACGGACCAAGGGACGTCGACCTGCAATTCGGACAAGTTTATTCCTTAGCTTTTTGATTTGTTTTGGCTGGTTGAATTTAGCAGATAACACACAGACGTCAGAGGACGTACGTACAAACAAGTGTACAGTGCATCCACAGCCAGATCATCTGAGTAGGCAAGAGTATTACAAACGTGCTTTGGTTATGGAGACCAAAAGAAACAATGCGAACGAACTTTTCTGTCCTCTGCTCCCCGACTTCCAAAAGAGCACTTCTTTGAGGATTCTGATCTTCTGGGATGTTACATTGTGTAGAGGGGTTAAGAGATCCCGACGTTTCGAGGCACTGATCTGTTAACATCGCCACATAGCGTAACAGCCCAGAAGACCAGAATCCTAAAAACAATGCTGTAGAAATAAGTCGAGCATAACTTTGTTCGAAGCTTCCCAGGCTTCGCCTGCTTCCCCTGTTCATGATAACAGAATTAAGATGGAGACGAGTACTGAGCATTTGCGTAACGACACTGAAACGTGAAAACCGATGTAGTCGGTCCCAGTTCCACTTTGTTCAACACAAGTCTCACATTAACGGGCCTGGGATCAAAACCGGGCCTGAGCGATGAGAGGTTGACGAATACCGCCTGAGCCATGACACGGTAATATAAAGACTAAATTAATCGACATTATATTCAAAGATTCAGGTCGTACCTCACAGAGAACATACAGTGCTTCCATTGGAAGAACCAAAAGGTGAAAGCTGTATGGGGAAATAAAGGTTCGTTATTGTAAATCGTGCGAATACATAAATACACTGTGCAGACAATGCAGAGTTGTTCCTGTTAACCTGATGGTACATATAGTTACCACTACGCTCTACAGAGTAAAACATTAAGCTACAAAGAAGCATATGGAAGTGGAAGTAAAGTGACACAGAATTCTTATACTTCTTAGGAGAGAGAGGTTGAGTGATCAGCCTCAGGTTCCGGCTGCTTTACTTTAAAGGATGAACACCATCCACGAATCTATGAAGAATGGGCCCCAGCGCAATTCTAGATGCGGTGGGAAAGAGAAATATCAGAACACTTTCCGGGCGATCCTCAGGGCTCCATGCCTGCAACTAACTGGTCACGTGGAAAAACAAACAGTTACTCACCGAATGTAAGTACTGTTTTTCACTGCATAAGGAGAAATTCCTGGTTAAAAACGAGAGGCAGGCGAAGTCAGCTTACACATGTATGTTGTGCAAACAGTGGATTCTGCTCAGCTCTGGATGGAAAGTGCAGACGACTCGAAATCGGTTTTCAAAGCAAACACCAACAGGACACGCCTCTCTTTACATTTTCCTATGTACTTAAAATTATTTCATGGCCAAGTTCGCAAACAATTAAGCGAACTTCATAAGCATAAGTCTGCCCTTGCACTGAAGAAGTGGTAGCTTTAGCTATCGCAGTGATGTGTTGGCCAGGTGCAAGAATTCGAGGTGAGTATACTGCATCGTTTGAATTATGATCAAGAGTGCAGAACGAGGTACTGAAAGGATAACCTACTGCCAGCGCAACTTTCTCTGCGACTTAGTCCACACCAAATACTTTGGGATTGAACCTTGACCTCTAAGATAGGAAGTCGAAGTTGTACATAAAAATATTTTACTCAGTATCAATGACCAAGTGCTGTACATTTTTACAGTCACGTAATTCCCATTAAATCTGAAGAAACGTCAGTCGGGTGATACAAACAAGGAGAATACATCTTTCGGGTCATGTAGCATGCATGCGAAGGATGAGAAAATGATACGAAACTTTATGGAGAAACCAGGAGGTAGGAGTTTACTTGGAGACCTCCGAGGAGATGGAAGGACATAACATATTACAATAAAACTTAAAAGAAATATGGTGTGATGGAAGTGGATTGGATTACACTGGCCCAGAACAGGATTCACATGCCGGCTTTTGTAAACGTGGATGAAATATAAGATTTTGATTTCCCATTTGCTGTTCTTATAAATTAATTCGCATTTGTTGGCTCTTTTTATGTCTGACAAATTCGTTCTATAAAACATACTGCACATTAAAAAAGACATGCTTTTAATACTATCTGAAATACAAAATAATGCTAACAATCAGAACTAACACCTGGAAAGGCCCATAACTACTGAAGTCTTTCCTGGTCCTCCTGTCTGTAAACAGCATTAATTTTGCAGCGCAACAGAAGCCTGTGAATCAGAACTACAGTAGCCGTATCCCATTCCAGGGACGCACAGCTGAGCCCCAATTATACCCGCCATCTTTAAAAGCTCACTGCCTCACTTCGAGCCCTAGCAGCTGATTCAATTGAGCAATCCCTACGCACGAGCGTGTTTCCCGGTTCAAGAAACGTCCTTGCTGACGTCATCAGCGTTGCTGTACTGCTGTTTCGACCGATCACACCGACATACTGAACAAACGCGCTGTTTTGTAATGTGGGTTACGTCTGCGGCACCTTAACTGGGCCATGAAAGTTATGGTTTTTCGGGATATGACGCCGTGTAATTTGCGAGATAGGCTCAAACGTCTGCTGTTTCCATCTGCAGGGCAGGACAGCAACATTATTTTTGTAATAATAGAGATTATAATTATTAATTTTAAGGCTTTGTTTTTTATTATTATTTTCTTTTCTGTTATGAATATGCTCTTGTCTTGATTTTTTGTAGTTGCATTCTTGTGCTTACGCTGTCTTTGTAACTGGCCACTAGGTTCTTGAACCAGCATGTAAATAAAAAAATAAATAAATAAATAAATAAATAATGTATCTGAATCACCATTTTTTCATTTTCTTCATTATGTAAACTTCAGTATTGCATTTTATTTCATAATTTAAAATGTCTTCGTAATAGAAAAGGCAAGGAGTTGAACAACTGATAACAAAAGGTCTTCAGTTATTCTGCACACGAAATTGCAGACTATATAAAAAGTGACTCATACATGCCTACACAGATTATTTCGTATAACGACACCTCCTCACATGTGAATAGCATCAAAACAGACGATTGTGAACGATGATATGAAAGAATGTGGAAGAAAACGGTTGTGGCTGGACGGGTTAAATAAAACTACAAAATAACTTGTGCCTTTTGTTTTTGGTGAAGGGTCCCGCAGCAGACGCTACGGACACACCACAGCCTTACGTCTTATTGTGCAACCCTGTGATGAAGATGCTTCGTTTTTTTCCGTTTTTCCAGGTCATGGAGCACTGGTGGAATGAAACTTACAGGGGAAAACCGAAGTACTCGGGGAAAACCTGTCCCAGTGCCACTTTGTCCACCACAAATCCCACATGGACCGAGCCGGGATCGAACCCGGGCCTCCGCGGTGAGAGGCCGGCGACTAGCCGCCCGAGCCATGGCACGGCCAACTTATTGCCTTACTAGCACGGTCAACAACAGAACCAGGAATAAAACGCTGGATCTCACGATCATGAAGCGAAACAGTTAACCGCTAATCTTCATACGAGACATCCCCATTTGAATATCAGATCACAAAATTATATTTATTCAATACCTTGTCACATACGAACAACAAACATTGAGCTTATTCTGAAGGAGACTAGTTTCGGCTCTGGCTTCGAGCCATCATCAGGCCTTAACCATTTATCACGGTGTTTCTTACGAGTATTACTAAAGACACGCGAAAGGCTTACGTACAGTGACGGCAAGTCACAAAAAACACTCCCCTTTATTCCTATCCTTAGCCAAATGAACACAATCGACAACTTGATTGCCTACTTCTTTGAGGTACGTTTTTACTCGCATATTATCTTCCACACGCCAAAGTCTCCGAAATGGTCTTTTCTTTAGTATTTCGGACTAAAGTTTTCTGGGTTTTCCTATCATAGTGCGCGCTACATGGCAAGCCAGCACACGTAACCTTCATTCCGGTGTGTTGGCACAAACTAGAACTACTAACGCACCTTATATTTGGTGAACAAGTAATAACAGACAATCAAAGAAAATTATACATGGTATTATGTCTCATTACAATATGTGTATGTTTTTTTTTTTGTATTATTTCATGGTCTGTGCACAATAATAAGAGAAAAACCAGAGGCGCTTTAACACTTTCGCTACCAGTCAGTGACCCGAGCTACGTCACGCTTTGTACGTGACGTCATCCTTGAGTGACCACGCGTTTGTTGTCCGAGCGCCGCTATGTATCACGAGCGCAAGCCTTCTGACGCTGAGTGACAATGCTTGTGGTGACACACTTTGCAAAATACAAGTAGCATGTGGCCATGACTATAGTTTTTATAATGCTAATGCACTGTGATGTTTACATTCGCTAAATTGACTTCATCAAAATGACAAGACGGTCAGTAAATAATTTGCTGTCTTGACAATTGTAAAGATGGGCATAAGAAGTATGTGGGCTACGGCAGCACAAAATGTCTTACATTGTTATAAGATCGTCTGAGACGTGCACGCAAGCTAAGCTACTGTTTGTCAAAATGAAACCTACTGAAGGACTCAATCTATTCGTGTCTCCAAGTCCATCTGTCCATCCATCGGGTCCCGCACAAAACGGCTAGACCTATTTAATGTAGGTCTATGTCGACATTTTAATTTAATGCCTCGTTATAGCGATGGTAATCACTCAATACGAAAAAAAAAAAAATTATGCTTCGTAGTGTGAAGTCCCACAGATTTGAAGCAGGGAAAGGTGGATGTTGCACACCATCGCAGCATATGTTCGCATTTCTTTTACTTCAGCTGCTAGGAATACTTTCATCTGTTTACCTATTGAACAGTAATTCTTAAAGCATATCGTATGTTTTTGTATTCACGACACTATCGCCTTTAGTAACGAAATTAAAACGACATGCACGAACCCCATGGGCCGGAATAGCGTAGTCGGTATAGCGACTCGCTACGGGCTGGACGGTCCGGGGATCGAATGCCGATCCCAGTGGCCGTGCGGTCTAAGGCGTGGGTCTTCGGCCGCTCGCTTACTAGGATTCGTAGGGTTCGAATCCCACCGGGGGCATGGATGTTTGTGTTGTGTTTGTTGAAAGGACGGTAGCATGGAACGTAAAAAGTGACATGAAGGACGAAAGGATTTAAACAGTACAAAAATGGATCAAAGGGGAAAAAACCCGGACAGCAAAAAAAAAAATCCCGCCGGGGGCATGGATGTTTGTGTTGTGTTTGTTGTATAAGGACTAGTATGGACCATAAGTGACATGAAGGACGGAAGGATTTAAAAGTACAAAATGGATCAAAGGGAAAAAACGGACAGGAAAAATTATCCCGGTAGGGGCGAGATTTTTTGCAGCCGTGCAGACCGGCCCTGGGGCCCACCCATTCTCCTGTACAATGGGTACCGGGTCATTCGCGGGGGTAATCGGCCGGGCGTGGAGTTGACCACCCACCCTCATCTAGCGCCGAGGTTAAAGAAAGAGTACAGCTATACCTCTACTCCCCCTCTGGGCCTTCGTGGCCTGTTCTAGGGAGAACTTTACCTTTTTTTACCTTTGCACAAACCCCATTAATTTTTCACTTAGAATTACAGTACACATAGGAAATTACCCGCAACAATTTCCTGTGGGACGATGCGTGGAGGTCCAATGAAGAAATGCGATAGCACAATTTTGATAATTTCTGTGGGGACTGAAATCACGTCTTGTTATACTATCTCTTTCAAATACAAACTGTATAAGTGTTAGTTACGAATACTTTATCAGTAACAGGTATCCCATAGGACGAAATCAAATTGGTTTAAATATGGTAAAAATGAGTGGGTAAATAAAAATCATTACGACAGGACTACTAGGAGTGAGAACTGGTCCAAAAGAAAACCTCTGCTTCCTCAAGACAACAAGTGTCAGCAAGACAACAAGATGGCAGAAATCCGACAGAGGAAATTAACGTTTGGTTGGTCCTAACAAATAAAGAAACGACAAATAAACGAGGCCGTGGAGCACAGCGTGAATATTATGGCAGCCCCTCCTACGACGGACACGTTGGTAGTGTCATAACACATTATTTCAGAAGTTTTTTTAAACGAAACCTCTACAAGGACAGGGCACTGTAGCTACTTAAATACACGGCCATACGCCAATGTAAGAGACGGAAACTCCCACCCGTAGTCAGTGTTTACTCCAAGACAACTTGAAAGTATGAGAAAGAGGTCAATTTATCACACAGCGCGAACAAAGTCCGCCAGTTAATTTACTGTCTGGTTTTTCAGACATCGTCTGGGAGTGTCTGTGTACAAATGTTCAGACACACGTCATCACCGTTGTGCGTAAAGTACTGAGCCGGAATCCCCAAAACAGGAACTGTTCCGCTATATCAACGACAAAAGGAAAGGAGGGAAGGATGAGTATTCTAACATATTCTTTGTTGTTATGATAAAGCTGAAAATCACCTAAAAACGACTTGTTTCCTGAAACGCGTGTGGTGTTAACGTATCTGATTTTTCCTGTGGCGCTTCGGCCCTTATTGGGGTCATGACCTCCCCTTACGAGGCCTTCGCGATCACACTTTTTTTAGACACACCACACTCGGGTAGGACTCCTCTGGACGAGTGATCATCCCGGCACAGAGACCTCTACCTGACAAAACACAACACTCACAAGAGACAGACATCCATGCCCCCGGTGGGATTCGAACCCACGATCCCAGCATGTGAGCGCCGCAGACCCAGGCCTTAGACCGCGCGGCCACTGGGATTGGTAAGGGTATCTGATACGCACATGTATCTGGAAGGTAAATTCTTCACTCAAATAAAACTGGCGAGTTTAGCGCTATATAGACAAGAATGGAAGACAACACGGTACAGGTAAAGGCACAGAGGGGGAGTAGAGGCACAGCTCTGTTCATTCTTAACTTCGGCGCTAGATGGGGTTGGACGGTCATCGCCACGCCCCGGCCGCTTTACCCCTGGGAAAGAGCCCTGGTACCCATTGTACAGGAGGCTGGGTGGGCTCCAGGGCCGGTCAGAAAGTATGTGGAGAACGAAAATCTCTTGCCACCACCGGGGTTCAAATCCCCTACCGTCCAGCTCGTACTGAGTCGCTATACCGACTACGCCACCCCGGCCTTGAAAGAAAGACAATCGAGACCAAACCCTAATTCAAAAAATACGTATTTTCCCTATCAAATCATTTAGTTCATGGGTTTTGTCTATCATCTCGTGTGAATAAAACAATAAAATTAACAGAAAATCACGTTTCGGAAAAAAAGACAGTTTTTGGAAACTTTTTATCAACTGCTACCCATCTCAGCATACGAGTACATTGGACATATATGTGGTGCCGATTTAAGTGACATCGGTTGGCCAGCGGTGGACAGCAGCTTTGCCTATCAGGCCCAACTAAGTAGATTTGGGCTGAGTTTTAGCCTCGTAAAAGGGGGGGGGGGGTGCGATCCTGTGTCCGAAACATAAAGTTTACTAACGTTTATTATTTTCTGACATGAGACGATATACAAAGTCCACGGCGTAAATGATTTCAGATGTAATAGATCATCGGTAGTGCCTGTTGTCTGGATTAAGATTCCATCCGCAACACAAAATGTAGGCCTAACTGTCGCTGCGCAAAAATCAGTACGCGGTTTCTTAAATAATACCGCGTAGTAGATATAAAGAAAATGACAGAATGGAGAATTCTCGGCAAACTGGCCAACAAATGCACAAGCAGCGGAGAAAGTGATGGCGAATATTCTAGACATTGTCAGCCTAGTATGACGGGTTCTACAGCTTTCGCCCAAACCATTCCGAACTGTAATTAGTTCATTTATTGGTCCTGGGTCTCGTACTACAATAACTAAATCAATGCAGACGCTAAGAAGCTTAAGTCAAGGAATACCTCGTCCTCCGTGGAACTCAAAATGTTCGTTACTATTTCCGCAGCCGCCTGTCACTGGAGTCTATCCTCAGTCACTTGAACCCCCCCCCCAAGAAACACCTCGCAGCCTTGCATCGTCAGTACCATCTAATATCAGTCTCCCGTCCACTTTTAGGCATTGAAACAACTCTCGTGTTTTCGTGTTTTCCAACCACATTTTTATTTGCTAGTAATATTTTTCTTTTCATAATTTTTACCAGCGCACATTTCTTGACTCCACCATAATTACTGCACTAACACACACACTTTTCATCACATATAGCATTAAATCGTGAAACTTTGTCTTTATTCCGCTCTATGCCAGTAGTGCTTAGACTCGGGGATGCCTTTAAGTCTGAGTAAAGAGAGATGATGTCCCTGTGCACGTCGTAAAGGCTCCACTTATTCTTAATCTTGGCACTAGATGGTGGTGAGTGGTCAGCTTTACGACCCGAGGAAAGGGCGCCCGATACCCATTAAACAGGAGGCTGGTTGGTCCGAGAGCCGGTCTGGATACTTTGAAGAAGAGAAAAATTTCTTGCCTCTGCTGAGAACCGAACCACGAATCTTCAGTTGTCAAGCCCGTACCCTATTCACTGTACTGAATGCAATATCCCGGTTCCTTGTAGCGGCCGACTGAAATTCTCTAATCGATCTGTATATCGATTGCTATACAAGCTCCCGCAACATAGTGCGTAGAGAAGGCCACGGTATCAACTGGTCTACAGTTCGGGTAGGGGGAGGGGCAGAAATACCGCCACTTTACCTCCCCCCCCCCCCCCGGTCAAAACACAGCAGCACCACTTTGAACTCCATCACAGTCAGCGTTCGGTGTTTGAAAAAAATCAAAGAGCCCACAAGTCAAACAAAGCCATAGCCAAAAGATAATTAGTATTTATTGTTACAAATATAATAACCAACAATACAGAACACTCTTCTTGAATTTATAATTTCAATCAGCCCGAAATGCCGATCCCAGTGTGGTCTAAGGCGTGGGTCTGCGGCCGCTCGCTTACTAGGATTGTGGGTTCGAATCCCACCGGGGGCATGGATGTTTGTGTTGTAAAAAGACGGTTGTGGACCGTAAGTGACATGAAAGGACGAAAAAGGATTAATACAGAACAAAAATGGATCAAAGGGAAAAAACCCAGGAATTAGTATAAAAAAAAATCCCGCCGGGGGCATGGATGTCTGTCCCTTGTGAGTGTTGTGTGTTGTCAGGTAGAGGTCTCTGCGACGAGCTGGTCCCTCTTCCAGAGGAGTCCTACCGAGTGTGGTGTGCCTAAAGTGTGTGATCGTGAAGCGTCGTAAAATGACGAGGCCTAGGCCCCCTAAGGGCTGTCGAGCCATAGAAAAAAACAATTCTTAGTTTCATGCGATTATTTAAACCCTGAAATTCTTCTAATGTTCTCCCGTGCGCACTCTTCATTAATCACGGCCTAATTTTCTCCACGGTACTGTTACCGTCTCTTTCTTAGGGCCACACATTCTCCTTAGAAATTTGTTCTGAAGTACCTTCAGTATATGTTCCTCCCTTCTGGTGAGACACCAAGATTCAGACTCATATAAAATAACAAGTAACAATGTACATATTTGACATTCGTTTCTAAGACACAACGTAACCGTACCCGACATCCAGGCCACTAAGTTCACTGACAGACAACTAGACGACATTTATATACCTATCTCAATATCTGCGTGATTACAAATTTAAGCAGATGCAGAATTATTGTTTATATTTCTGTTCACATACAAGAAAAAAAATTAGCAACAAATATTGATTTAAACGCTCAGGATGTTCATTACTCAGCGTTTATCGCTTGGAATAAGCAGTGCCGTTAGCTTGCTGCCCCAAACTTTAACACAGCCAAATGACTTTGCCATTGTCTTCAAACGGTTCGGAAAGCAATACTTCGTAAGGCAAATAAGCTGATTTTTTGCATCTAAACAAAGACATAAGCGGACTGTACAAGCTATAATCATTGTTTATGGATTTTCATTTCAAAAGTTCTTATATATTGTAAGGTCAAAAGGTCAGTCTGTAGCAAGAAGAAAGAATGCATTTGAAATGAAGCAGATTTTGCAAAAGAAAGGACTAGAACAGATGTTAAGGATGCTTCAGAAACGAATCCCAAAAGCCGCTTTATCAGTACATATGTATAACCTGACGGACATATTCGAGGGGTGTCCACCACAAAGGTGGAACAATTTTGTTTGAAAAAGAACAGACTGAAACTGATCTATGATGCTTTCGCGTTGATACTGAATTATTTTGTACGTACTTAACAAACGCGTTCTGCATCACAGTTTTACAGAAAATCAGTTTAAGAAATTGAAAGGAATTCTTTGTGTTACATACACGTGACTGCATGGTTCATTTACCAGTCAGGACCTAGGTTATGTAAGATTTAATGTTTTATAACGGTGAGGACACATAATGTGGTCTTCTGGATTACGATACCGTGTAGTCTGGTAGGTGGCTACCACACACTCTGAAGATGGAGGCAGCATATTCCTCCGAAGCATCGTACCCTATCTAGCAGACTACGCAGTGGTTCTGAAGAGAACCGTTCTGATTTCTTCTTCTTCTTGTTTATCATCTTTACTGTCCGGTGTTGGAAGGATTAGCCGTCTATTAATAGGCGTTTCCAGGGGACGCCGTCAATGGTACTTTCCAGATGGCATGATACTGTGACCGTGCCATCTGGAAAGTACCATTGACGGCGTCCCCTGGAAACGTCTATTAATAGACGGCTAATCCTTCCAACACCGGACAGTAAAGATGATAAACAAGAAGAAGAAGAAATCAGAACGGTTCTCTTCAGAACCAACCCTGACAATTGCAAGCATAGACATCGAGGGAATTATAAGAAATGCACCCTCGAGGATTTATGGCTTGCAAATAAAAAAGGATTTCACGTAGCCCAATACTGGGCAAAAAATCTTTAATTTAATGGTCCGGACACGATAAAGAAAGAAAGAAGTACGCAGTGCCATAACACAGGACACCACAAATGACCCAGTATCTCTTCGGCTGTTCTCCTTGATGGTCCTATAGAGACACTCTTCCATTTTTTTTACCTAGTTACAGTGCACGTATGTTGAATGGAGGTGGCGAGCGTGCAACTGGATGCTTGGGTGCTCACCTCTGAACAGTATGATCTGTCTTTTGTTTAGTTCCGTGGCTGGTACGAACGCAAGTCTTCCTGATTCTGCTTGCTGCGAGGAAGATACTGCTTTCTAGCATGCTAATCTTTGTGTATCATACCATTAAGTGCAGGAATGTCTACACAAACTGGAAGGAAGGATTTAATTTTTTTCCGGAACTCAAAAATCTGTATTGATGAGCCTTTTGTCGAAAATGTTAGTGCTACTTCACTATCGTGAGTTCTCTTATTTTACGATTCTTACCCAACTACTGAGGTTAAATAAACCCTAATATAGTTTTATGTGGTCAGTTAATGGCTGTGACGTAGGTACAACCAAACTAAGCTCTCTTCTTTTGACTAAAGAGGCAAGAACGAGAAAAAAGCTACTGCCGATGTCAAGAATGCATGAAGCGTTACCTCCACTCCCCCACGTGTCACAATGACCCTATTTATGGAAATAAGATAGGTTCTTAAACAAGTGCCATGTTTTGCTGATGTATATGTTGATGGAGGTATAACTCGATGCATGCTTAAATTCGTCATTAGTCGGTGAATGGACATTTGACGCAGAGCCTTTGGTACTGTGAGAGATTTGAGGTTCTCACAGCAGTGTTGCTGAAGATTCAATTCTTCTGGGATGTTACGCCGTGTCGATTGGTAAATGCGGACTTCCTAAGGATAATAGCGTCACCATCTCCAGCGTCAATTAATCTTTATACTTGGACTCCTTTACCCTGAAGTATCCCAGAAGAAGTGGATGTTCAGTCTTCCGTACCCATTGTATGGGAGGTTGGGGGCCCGTCTGGAAATGTTGACGACAGAGAAGAATCGCGGCCCCCAACCGGGAACCAAATCCCTGTCGACCACGCGATAGCCTAGTCACTACATTGACTATTACAGCAAATAAATAAGTAACAAAGCGTAACGCAGCCATAAAAACAAAATTTATACACCAAACTCATGATGAAACAAGGTATTCAAACATTTAAAACGAAGTTTATGGGAAGATATCCACACTGCATTATTAAATGCCAGTAGGGCAAAAAACCAGTAACGAGTGATGTAGATTTTTATAACATTAACTGAATGATGACAGGGGTTCATAAAGATATATTTACCTAATCGTTTCAAGCATTTTATCTCGTTTTTAAATATTTCAGAAACACGTGTACGGGTCTACGCCATTTCGTCCTAGCGCTTTAAAATCCATTTTAATATTATCCTGTCATCTACGCCTACATCTTCCAAACAGTCTCTTCGCTTCAGGTGTCTCCATAGAACGCTGTTATATGTTTCTCTTATCCTCATTCGTGTAACACGAACCACCAGGCTCATAATCCTTGATTTGGTCACCCAAATAATATTTGGCGAGGAGTACAAATCATGAAGCTCGTCACGATGCAGTTTTTCTAATCGAAATATGATCACAGATTTAAAAAGCATAAGAGATGCAAAGGAGGGCTATTTAAGGCACTATGCCGTGGTTTCCCAAAGTGAAAAAAGGATATTATGAAAATTTCGCAAACAGATATTTCGGTTCCGGCCAAATTTAAACCAAAGATATCACAAACACTAAGCAAGACTTCTTATTACAGCGTTCTTTTCGACTATTAATAACTTTCCAGAAAACCAAAGAAGTTCCTTCGTTCTCAAAAGACAAGAGTGCAGTCAAATGAATAAACAGTTAAGGAATACTTTGGATCAGATTACGCCTTGAAAAGCAGATATGCACCCAGATTTACAAGAAATTTCCTACAAGACATATTTTAATATTATTATCCCATCTCCTTCAGCCTAAATATTGATGACTTCCCAGGCCTAAATAGTTGGCTAAGCTTTAGAGTACAGACTTACGAAGACATGAAAAGCACTGTCTTATGTGATGTGGTCCCATATGGTATGGTAGAAATTTACCAGTCTTTCGCGGAACCTGTTAAGAGACAGCAGGCTTGTCCGAAATGTTGGTAAATTGATACCTGACGACATGGCATCACATTCAAAACACAGCAATTTTCATAATCATCGCCGGGAGTACCTCAAGTTATGTGCATCATACAAAACACAAACCGAACGTTCTTTGCTGGTGACATCCAAAAGTTGCGGCGTAGAGCAAAAGCGCCTCAAGTCTCCGAATGTAGGTTAATGTTCTACTAAGCCCCCACTCTACTGGCTGTCGGAGTACCTCCCCTCCACACTTCCCACCACTAAACATGCCAGCAACTCTGGGATATCCTTACCACAAGAGCCAACAACTATTCCATCCACTGAGAGTCCAATGTTCCCTCCGCAAAATTCCCTCCACCACTACCCCCCCCCCCCCCACAAAGGATTCGTCTTGTGTTGCATGAAGAAGCCTATATTTTGAGGATACTGTACCAAGGATTGCTGCGACCTGTTGTTGCTCTTCGTATTACTACCACCACCACTAACTACCACTTTTACAAAGCTTTCTTTTCCACCTCCTACGGTGAGATGGTGGCGGCAGCAGAGGAGAGGGAGGAAGCTTAGCTCAAGACACCAATATTCTTGGTCTGATGTCGAGGTTTAGTTGTGTGATTGACCCACTAGCGGGCAACAAGGGGGCAGTGGCCGCTTCTTGGTGAGAGTCTGTTATGTGCACCGGATGTGTAGGAGTGCTGCGTGTGGTCGAACATTTCTGGGGCGTAGCACGTATCATTGTGGACAACTGTGAAATCACCACCCCTTCTATCTAAGACGACGATCTGATAAAATTCAGAAATAACAGCTTGAACTTTTTCTGACATTTAAAAGACACAGTGAAGTGAACATCGTTTTACGTTTTCAGTGGACAGTGACTTACGTGTTCGCCTTGGATATAAACAATTTAGATTATTTTATACACTTCCACTTTGAGTAATTAATTAGGTGATTGCAAGAACACTGTTACCTTCTGCCTCCGCATGTGTCTAATGTGTGTTTAAATTACAGTGAATTCTGTGGAGCGTAGAAGAATTTTGAGTGACATACCATCCATCTTTCAAGAGAACTAATTTGAATGAATAGTGCCAACCATTAAGTGAATTTTAAAAGCGCAATTTTTGTCCAACTTTGATGTGAAAGAATCAAGCGTAGGGCTCAGTTGTGCTACAATTTTATAAGCTGAAAGGTGTTCAAATTTGTGGCCGAATGCAGCCGTTCTGCGAAATATCAGGAACTAAGTTACGAATCGTTTTGACATGCCTGATTCTAGTGAGTCACATAACAAGGTAACAGTGCAGCGAGACGAAAAGAACTACCTGACAAATAACTTGGTGATTCAGCGTCCTTGATTCGGGATATTTTGTTCATCTCCTTCGAAAGTGGTAACAAATATAGACACAGCTCCATACTTACACAAAAAAACAAAACTTCACATAAACAAAAACAAAAACAAGTTTGTTATCACGTCAAATATGTTGCGTGTGAAATAATGTTTTGTGTGATCTATTCTTCCTGAAGGTCAACTACTGGCCTATTATCTACTACAGCAGATGTTCAATTTCAAAATATAACATTAAAAAATTGTTATTGGGACCAAGGAATGTTGAACAATCTGCCCGTCTTTGCAATGTCCTGTAATGTGGTAGTTTGGTGACGATCCTGACGCATGGGAACTTAGTTCTGGCTGTTCTTCCACGTCTTCAGTGCTAATCGGTGCTTCAACAGGATCCAACACAGAATCAAAGGATTAACTGAAGAAAACGACTTCCCTCAAGAATATCAAGTACCGTGAGTTATTTCGAAAATGTCCCCCTTCCCCAAAACATAGCATCACAGAAATAAGGCAATTTCTACCTTTCCTTAAAACACTGTCATGGCTA
The DNA here is from genome assembly GCA_021186555.1 of Reticulitermes speratus. Classification (NCBI taxonomy): domain Eukaryota; kingdom Metazoa; phylum Arthropoda; class Insecta; order Blattodea; family Rhinotermitidae; genus Reticulitermes; species Reticulitermes speratus. The sequence goes on from JAJKFL010000004.1 coordinate 25,922,732, forward strand.
ATATCGATTTCCTTCTCAAACCAAATTCGGACCCTATTCATCACACTTCAGTTATTTACTTGTAAAAACAAAAGTCTTCCATATATTCGGATCGCGCAAATCCTAAAATAAACTTCAGATATGGGAGGGACGTTGAAGTGTACAGGTGCTACCAGTCGTCTTCAGTGGCAACCAGGTAAATAATCAACACGTGTTGTATATTTTACTCGCAGTGCGTGTTTTGTATGTGCCAGGTTCTGATATGTAAATGTTTCTGCATTTATTAATCATAAATATTGCCAGTGAACACTTACGTAAAATTTGTTGTTAATGTGCAGGACTACACATATAAATCTGAAGCAGCAAAATTTTTGTAATTAGTATTACAACATTACAAGGAAAACATTTAATGAAAGGCGATGCGCGTGCACAAAAATGCAATTAATTTTTAAACTTTCATTATTACAAACTTTGACGCGAACATGAACAGCAAAGTAGTAACTTTGTAAGCGTTCACATGAGTAGTGCTTTCATGACTGTTTCATTAGTATTGGCCTAAATCAACAAGTACCTAAGAATAAATATTAAAATGCGATAAATTGAAATTATCCTTTAAGGGCGAGGGTTTACGGTTGAAAGATAGAACATTTTAGAGGCAAATTGAAGCATTATTTGCCAGTCGCATTCTATTCAATTTAAAATTAAATTAAATTAAATTAATAAAGCAAAACATCCTACTTTCTAAGAAGAACGCAAGATCTCTCGTTAACTGAGTGTTCAGACCTTGAAATTTCACATACAAAACACGTATACGAATACAAACATCAAAAGCGTGGTCGGACTTCACCTTTCCTGTCAATTTAATCACACATTCTAATTTAATACCAGACTGTGTCTTCGAGAACCTTTACGCTGTGTTGGGGACTTCCGGTACTTTTACTGAAATCTGTTTAGATTGATTTTGTTAAATTGGTTCCAAAGGATCATTCTACCCAATCCGTACTACGTCTATAAATATTTACCATTCATTTCCTACATTACGACCTTGGGAAGAACTTATGGTAAAGTTTCAAACACGTACATATTGGAGAAATCTGATAAACATTAGGGCAAAGGAAATGCGATAGTCATGAGGGTTTTAAATTTGTAGATAAATAAAAGGTCAAGTCCCGAGGTCGTGTATCCTTATCCACTTTCAAAGTTATCACCTGTCTCTAAGCAAGCACATTTCCACCCTACTCTCTTTTTTCTTGACATGAATTTGTACGATCTTCATACATCCTTTAAGCATATTATATTCTGTGCTGCTAACTATAATCAACTATTGCAGGCTGTTATTACTGCATGTATTGCATAACATATCTCAAAAACATAAATGTTTTTTGTACAGCAATGGAAATTTCGTGATGTCAATTTTTGGCGTGTTCGTAATGCAAATTACAAAATGCTTCCCTTAGCTTCGCCAGGGTTTGTCCGCCTCTCCCTCTCAACAAGACCTCATGTAACAACTGGTGAAAAGCTAAAAAGTCCTCTGAAATCTGATTTTGACGATTTTTACTAAGTTTTCTCGAAATTTTCCAGTTCAGCTTAAAATTGAACAAAAATAGCGGCCATTAATTATGTGAACACTTACAGCCGTTTCTGGCACCCTTCGTGCGTAATTCAGTAACTAAATATTTGTTAGATAAAAATGTTTCGAAAACAGACTGTACAGACAAATGAAAAACAGTTTATGCCAGCACATGTTTCCCATATGTCTTACAGTTACAGGTATATTTAAAGACAAACAAGCGAACGCGCCAAAAGTTCCAATCCATGAGTACATTTCCTAACTTGTTAGCACACAGGTCTATTTGCTGGAGTACCATAGTCAGCCTGAGTGCTCTTAGAATAAAGTGTACTAAAACTGCTTATTTATTATACATTTTAACAATTTCATACTTAACACTTGTAACTCGTGCACACCAGACTGATCTACACGCATATTTATCAAATTCCCAAGACGTGTAAACACAATTGGACATTATCTTCTCTTAATTCACATATGTCTATTAGTTCGCTGCAGAGAACAGACGCTGAATCAGTAATATTTATCTTCAAATTCGCGTTATAAGGATAAAAGCATGTGACAACACACTATTTTGTTCTACAAATATATCGTAGCGCCCCAAAGATATAGGTCTTGGAGCTAACAAACGAGATCGCTTTATGCATTAAGGCGTATGCGGATGCCTAGCGACGAAAGGACTGTGGACACAGATCGCTGTATGCATTTATATGTACATTGTCTCTTCTCAACCATCAAATGGGCAAACGGAACTAGACAGGCAAAAAGATATTTTCATACGTGTAACAGCTTTATTTTTCCCCTTCCACATATTAACTCTTTAAAGACTATATTTAACCTTAATTATGTCGGCAGATCCAGTTCGTACTGCGAAAACACACTTCGTCTGGGTTATAAAAACCAATCGGCTAATGATGTATAGGCAAAATAATCGCCGTTTGTTCTGGAAACGCTACAAAACACATAAATATTCTCTGTGAGTAGAAAGCAGAATTTTTAAAATATTTATCTTCTTTTAGGTTCTTGTAATCACGGTATGTCATTATTTGGTTAAAACGTAGCTCATTCTCTCAGACGGATTAGACTGTTACGGCAATTACTTCAAAATATTATTATGAAAACTTGAGTGTCTGTACCTTGTAAACATAACGTTTCCTTCAGTAACTTCACTGTTGAAAATCCTACTACTATTTTCAAAGGTCCATTCTAAGCGTATGCGTATTTGAAATGTTCCTAATTATGGATTACGGATTTCTCAAAGGCGAAAAACAGCTAAATGAAATTTGTGGAAACATTTTTTGAAGTGTGAAAATGTGCTAGTTTTTGGAAACATATAGGAGACAAACAGCTAACAGAACGCAATCAACAAAGAAACTCAGAGATACAGTACAAATTGTGGGGTGTCGTCAGTGAGTATGTCAACACGTAATAAATAAAATGACTTGTGTCACTTAACACTCATATAAAATACCGTCGTGTTTTACTGTTGTATTTCCTAGAATTTAGTTTAAAAAATCTAAAATATTCTCTAAATTAATAAGGAAAATTAAAGATAATTTTAATCTTAATATGAGTTATGTACAGTGACAGCCACTCAAATATTTTCAATGAGGAGGATAGTTGTGATTTTATACATTTGTCAGTAGCAAATAAAGTAGATGAAGGGAACTGAATTATAAATCACTTCAAATAACAGGAATAAACGTAAGATCTGTAACTATAAACTGAACCATGTTACACTCACGTTACTGCAGAGTTTGCCCATCAGTCTGTTTCAAATGCCACCTGAAAGAGAGAACATATATTACTATCATTAATTTCCTCATTCTGCCTTATAATTTTTGCTTGCCTTCACACATTTCCACTATCAGAATGTCCATTAAACTTTTAACTTATTCTATACCGGGAGTAATAAGCTGAGTTAAAGACAGCTTAAGTTTGAAGCTGACTGTCCTTCACCATCTAGTACTGGGGTAGAAAAAGTCCAGTACTCAGCATGCTTTGCTCGTATAGAGCTTAGAATTAAGGTAACATAGTTTTTAACTTCTACGAGGAATGGGACAAACGGTCATGTACAACACTAAAATTTTTTTTGCCGCGTTCGCATAGTTTCGAAAAGCGTCTTTTAGCTTCGCCCCGTCTGCCCGTCCGCCAGCTCGCCTGTCTATCTGTCTGCTTGTATCGGCTTGGCTCTCACTGGACGGAGTTTTAAAAATTTTTTATTGAAGACTTTAATTAAACTGTAGTGAAAACGCACATTTGGTTAATATCGGACAGAAATATCGGGGGCACTTTACATGAAGACCTCATTACGTTTATGCTGTTGAAAGTCACATAAAATCGTCGGATGTAGGCTCAACAAAACGAAGGTAACTGAATGTTTCGTTTCCATGGCAAAAATTGTTACGCGAACGAGCCACAATATTGCGTTATACGTACATTACCCATCTTCTAAAGAATACTTCGCCAAGATGTTGTAACAGAATGGCCACTTGGAAGATTTGGGAATGGATGGAAGAACATTATTGAAATGTATCTTAAAGATGTAGGATGTGAGATTATAGAGTGTTTTGGAATGGCTGAGAACAGATTTGGCGACGGGCCCTGTGAATACTCCTCGACTGAAAGAAGTGTTATCAGCGTCTCAAAATCGACGGACTTAGGCAGTATAAGGAATTATATGGCTTGTAACGATTTCGGAATCTTTCAAGTTCAGAAACAATTGGGGACCCAATTTTCGAATTGTTGTCTACACTGGATGACTGTAGTTGTTTGGAGCACCAATCTTTGCTGGCGTGTGCCGCGAGAGTACATATGTAGGGCAGCGAGTCAGTCAAGCAAGCAACTAGCCCTGCAGTACGTGGCAAGAATCTTGACGTGTTTCACATTTTCTAGGAGACGTAGGTCTAGACGGGAGGATAATTTTAAAATGGATCTTAAGAAAGCATTTTATGATATGTGGATTGCATTCGTAAAGATTTTCCTCTCCTGTGCCAAGATCTTCCAACTGGCTTCTACCTTTCAGTTCTCTCAACTAAAATTTTGATATGCCCTTTCCAACTCCAATATACGCACTTCAAACCCCTCCCATCTCATCCTTCATGGTTTTACCAGCCCTCAAATATCAGGTGATTATAACAAATTGTAAAGTTTTCCCAGTTCTGGCTCTCTGTAATCAGGAGACGCTCAAATGAACAGTAATTGTGAATCACGTTTTAGGCTGATATATGGTTGTTTCGTAGCTCGATATCGCTGTGCCAACTGCTGAGGATATATAAATTTTAACACTTCAGATCTAGTTGGCTCACATCTCAATATGAACGAGCATTGCATGTAAGCCAACGTTCTTGTTCAAGGTCGAAATATATGGGAAAAACAACTAGCAGAGAGACTGCTTATCCATTGACGGAACTGCCAGTTCTGCTTATCACATAAGCGATTATTCATTTCCACATTATAAGTCTACAAAATTTGAAACCTGTTTGAGTTACATTTTTGGAAGGACGTGCTGAATGCTTATGAGATTCCTAATGTCACATTGCCTTATAAGAATATTCACTAAACGGTTGACGCTTCAGTTACGTATTCTTTATCAATTCAGAGCCGTTTTATTATTATCATTCCGCCTAAGCTTAGTTCTCTGAACTGGTCTCTCTCCTTCAGCTCCGCCGGATAAAAATTCTGCACATATTTTTTTTATCTTTCTAAGCGTATTATTCGTCCTGATGATTTTATCCCCTATTATTTGCAATCAAACTAATCCTTTATCTTTTATTGATTCTTTCTGCAGAAATTTTGTGGAAACGATCATATGTGTTAATCTATAAAACATGGAAAACCACAGTTAATGCTATTCGTGTTGAGCGAATCAACAAAATTACGCTCGCCCTCTTGGAAACGTAGAATTAGATGGGACATAAAATAGATGATTTGGAAAGGGACGCGCATAAGCATTATGGACCGTTTCAAGGCAGTATCCCAACATCCTTGTGAAAATGGAAACACACAAATAAAAATTTCAGTCCTTTAATTATAGCCTTACCTTAAGACTCGAAACTTGTATTTCTAAAACAGAAGTCAAAACGCCATTCTTTAATCCTGTCACGATTCATTCACATGTAGCCTACCATAACGTTACAACACAGCACAGTTCAAACAAAGGAACCTAAATAGCTCAGTGAGTACAGGGACTAAGCTAGGAACTGGATGACGGAAGAATCGTGATGTCCGGCAGAGAAGAGATTTTCCTGCCCTTCAAAGTGTGTAGACCGGTTGTGCGGTCCACCCAAACTCCTAATCAGTCTGCAATAGGAGCTCTTTCCTGGAGGGTAAAGCGGCCGTGTACTGCAACTGATCACTCGCTTCTATCTAGTGTCGAAGTTAAGAATGCACGCAGGTACGCGAGTACGATATGCTAAGTGGCGTTTTCGCCACGAAATGACATTTATCTAGCGACCACTGAAAAGTTGACAGACTTGTTGTTTGAGAGCTGTGTGAGCCACGTTGGTTTAGGAGCAGCGCGCTACGAACCTGTTCTACTTCCTTCGACCTACAAACCAAACACTACCGGATGATGTTCAGAGGCCTGGGAAGACAAGAATAATTACCATTGGCTAGTTAACCTGACAACACAGTGATTCATCAATGGTCTATAGTAGCCTATACTCATGTGACATTTTACTTACAAACGTCGTTAAATGAGTGATTACAGTACCTTAAAATGTTACAGATGGCTCATAGGCCTTTTAAGTACCTGTTTTGTATCTCTATGTATTTTGACACGTACAACACTCTTTTTAATATACTTTCATTTCTCAAAACGAAAGCATTAGGCGTATGAGATCACTGTGCTGTCCGTGAGCCTGCTACCACCTTTAACTTTCAAAGTAATTGCCTGACTGTCACGAAACTTTGTCAGTATTATATCATTAGAATCCACTTCAATTCCGTACTTTTAAGTTTCCTATCCCCAGTACTAAGAACATGGGGCACGCGCGAAATTGTGACGTATTATTAATGACACTTCTTTTTCTTTACGGGATGCAAAAACAGTAGGTGCAATAACATTCAACGTCAAAATACTCAACCAACAAAATGCACTCTTATTATTTTTTTAGATTTTATATATTACAATCTCTGTAAGCTAGTCCAACATGTTTCGATCTTTCCTGGGATCATCAATAGGGGCTCTTGTGAGAGTATGAATTACACAAAACTAACAATATAAGTACATGCAAAAAATATAAAATGTATAAAAGATCGTTAAATTGTAGGCGATCTTTCGTGGTGAATCTCTGATCTACTGTGTACAGGAAATTGCTTGTTTATATAGGATGGATAAGACAGATCGCCTACAATTTAACCATCTTTTATACATTTTATATATTTAGCATGCACTTGTATTGTTAGTTTTTTTGTGTAGTTCATAACCTCACAAGAGTCCCTAATGATGATCCCCGGAAGGGATCGAAACATGTTACACTAGGTTACAAATACTGTAATATTTAATATCTAAAAGAATAATAATGCATTTTTTGGTTGAGTATTGTGTGTTTGATTAGTGACAGTGCACGGTATGAATAATATAAAAATATTCAACTGCTGTTCAGAAAATATTTTGTAGAACGTAAAATAACAATATGGCGTCCACGTGAAATTTTTATTTTACTTTGTTTCATCGCGATGAGCAATGAAACACTGGACCAAGATGGTAAATTCGGCGTGGAGGCAGATCATAGATAAAAAAAAACATTATGTATGAAACACTGTAAGCAACACTTAGTAACATCGCAACAATGCGAATCATTAAGTTATATCCGAAAATTTTAACGTCCTGCAGAATCTGTACGTAAGTAAACAAACGTTCCACAAAACTAAAACAAAATAACAACACTAATAACAGAGCACAGGACCAGATGCACTACAAGCCTATGCAGCAGGAAAGTAGGTGATATTAGCTTTTTTTTTTTTTGTGGTGAAGGGCCCCGCAGCAGATACTACGGACGCATCGCAGCTAGAGGCTTATTGTGCAACCGTTGTCGTGAAGATGACTAATGTTGTTTCGTTTTTCCAAATAATGGAGCGCCGGTGGAATGAAAATGACGCGGGAAAACCGAAGTACTCGGGGAAAACCTGTCCCAGTGCCACTTTGTCCACCACAAGCCCCACATGGACTGACCCGGGATCGAACCCGGGCCTCCGCGGTGGGAGGCCGGCGACTAACCGCCTGAGCCATGGCACAGCCGATATGAGCTTTGCTCGAAACTTCTGTTTAATAATAAATATTAACTCTTAAACTGACAACTTTTTTTTTATTACAAGATGATAGAGATCAGGCAGTATTAAGGGTCAGAGTTGTCACTTCAAACTCTAGAGCTGAGCCCTCCTACAGAAGCTTACAGTCTCGCAGGTAGACAAAAAATTTCATTACTCCAAAATTTGTTTCTCGTGTTTATAAGAATAATCTACTACAGCCGAACCTCAGCTAGTGCAATACAGTTAACAAATTTGCATCATATTTTAATACTATCCACCTCTCTACGGGTAAGTTTCAAAAGTGTTATCTTGCGAGATTTTAAGCTTCCGCCGCGGTGTAGTTGAGGTCTTCGTTCTTCTAGAATGTTGCGTGGCGTAGGTTGATAGTTTGTTGCCAACAGACTATCAACTTCAAGTGACATCATAGTTCTAGTGTTTCAATAAACATTTGATAAGATGTCTTGATTTCGTTTAGGTGCTACACGTTAATCTATTCTTCAGGAATCATAAACATAATTCTGAATTATCGCAGTCGCTCGCAAATGTTTGAGTCGTGTCACACTTTCGAAGTATTTACGACTGTTAGTGTTCTGGTGACGAGTCACGAAAGTGTACATGTATTTAAGTTTCTCTGCGTTTACCGCTGGACCAACTTGCTTTGTAGCTTCTAATAGAGCCTGTCTTTTCCTTATCGTATTTATGGATTCACTCAATAAACTGGGATTTTAAACTCAGAAGGGAACTTCACATATCCCATAAAACCCCAGAGCGTCCTTATGCAATGTACTCTGTTTTTTAAATCCTTTATTGTAGCCTTGCAGTAAATACGGCTTGAACACAGGCTGTATCGGAGTAAAACTGGCTCATGTGACAGGGACGCAGATGGCACAAAAATTAAGAAGAAAATACACATCCAAGTACGAATGGAAGGCTAATCATCTTCTGATTTAATTCAACATTATATTCAATTAATAAAATTTCTTCTTTCTTAGTCTGCCTCTTTCTACCTACTCATCGTAGGTGTAAAAATTTATTGTTGCACTTAATTACACTTGACACACACACTCAGTAGGACTCCTCTGGACGAAGGATCGGCCCGTGGCAGAGACCTCTACCTGACAACACACAACATTCACAAGAGACAGACATCCATGTTCCCCGCGGGATTCGAACCCACAATCCCAGAAAGCGAGCGGTCGGAGGGTACAAATTAGATGACGCGGCCACCAGGATCAGCATTAATCAACTACCAACTCAAAATTCAAGAGCATTTCCCAGTCCAGTTCACTGTTATAGGCCTATGACCTATGGAGTTGAGGTAGCATTGTTAAGTAACCTAAGAATATGTCAATGTAAGTTGATACATGTAGCGAAACCACACGCAAAGTCATCATACTGTTACCAAGGTCGTTTTAATTAGTGTATCACAGAATTAAATTTTGGGCCGATAAATCAAGACACATTAGTTACCCAAATAACCTCAGACGAACCTGTGACATCCGAATAGAAATGAAGGAAAATGTGACCAAAGAAAACACATTAAATTCGTAAAAATAACAAAATATTTTGAGTAAAAAGACACTTGCAGTTTGTACAAGTAACTTGCATCGTTATTAACAAGGCCTGATGGATGCACTCCTGTTCTCTATCCATTGCACAAATAATGATATTTCATTGATCACAGTGAGCAGTAAATTGTAATGGTACAATCGGACACCAGCAATATGTCTTTCAGTTACATGTAATGTTCGTTATTTCATATACGGATCAATCAGATGAACTCATAGATTAGTAACAAATTTGAATTACTTAAAGCTGCTATGTTAATGTTGTAGGCATAATCTTGGCCGGTTCTATGGCACGACAAAATTTTCTACTCCGACACCACTACCATTTCTAACTTAATAAAATTCTCTTTTAGAACAGTCTTCTCTCTTCTCAGCACGGCATACATAGTAATCAAATTTCGGGTAGTTTCTGAGAAGGACTTAGCTCAAACGGAGATAAATTGTTAATTTCGAGTTAATATACAGCATGTGTTGCTAAACGGTACAATTATTACAACCTATTTATTTAAGATTTTAACACTTTAAAGACCAAAATTACACTGAATTATATTCAAGGATTCGGTTCGTACTGCGCAGTAAACGCACTCCGTCTCGGTTATAAAAACCAATTGGTTAATGCCAGATAGGGAAATAATCGTTGTTTCAAATGATCACCATAACCAACAATGCGCATGAAACGACTAAAAACATATATATATTTTAAAATTCCTACATATTTCAGGGCCGAGGCGCCATCTTTAGGGAATCCAAAATACAAAGGTGTGAAAGTACCAACACAACATTGTTGGCATTACAGTAATAAGTGTCAAAATGTTAGAATTATAAAATGACGAAACTTTTGATTACACAATTGACGTAAGATGAAGATGTAAACAAGAGTCCAATGTTTTATATACTTAAATGCCAAGTATGCATACAAACATCTGAATACTTCATGTATAATCCACAAGGATCTAGTCCACGTGGTGTGTGACGGTGTGTTTCTCATCGGGCGGTGTCGTTGTTTGTTCTGAGATCCACAAGAATGAAATACACTGTGTGGGCATAATGTAGAATTTCTGAGTACTATGCACGGTGGTACATAAAGTCATTAGGCCTTAAATGGTAAATAACGCATGTCCGCAGCAAATGTGCACTGAATTGTAATTAAAATTTATTATCCATTTTTACTATTAAATTCAGAGTTGCTGTCTCCGTAATAAAACTGTAATAAAATATTTGCAAATATTTAGACAAATAGGTAATGAGTGCAGCACTGCTAGTCTGACGTGATGGCTAAAATTAGACGTCTATTGTACTCCCAAGTTCTGTAGTTACCGGAGTTCCGTCCCCCACTACTTGCCAGCAAGGTGGATGGTCTACTTACTGGCAGCGAGCAGAGGGGAAGAGCGCCTTCCTGTTTCTTCCATCCGCAGTTATTTACATGCAGCGGAACAGTATCTGAATAAAACGAGTCACGTCCCGTTGTTTGCCCCGTGTCGTCACGCAACCCACTCAACCGGCTAACCTTTTGGTTGGCATCTTTCAGACAAATGTTCTTACTGGCGTAAACAGTTCGCTTACGGCGATCGCATTATGTACATGACCTAACCCTTTAAACAGCCGTGACAACTGTATGTACTACCTAGTTTAGCGCTAATGACTTTGCATTCTGTTCACACAGTGTATTTATGTCTCGAATAATTCTCAACATAAGCAGCCACTCTTTCCCTATGTATCATTAATCGATTTGTCTATATAATGTAGAAAAAGTAGGTTTTCTGTGAGGTAGTAATTTAATTTTTAAATGCTCTTTTTATTAATTCGAAGCTTCAAATATCTACGCTTCCCTTTCTTTATTTGGAAGCCACAGGAGAGTTATTCTTCAGGTACATAAACGCAAGTCGATTTGTAGCTGCGTATGATAATACAGATTGCAAGGTATACGGGGAAATGTTGAGTCGTCTGTATTTGAAAGAAAGCGGGTTTAAACGGGTGACATACTGCGCCTTTCACGCAAGTGACCAGTAAATGTAAGTATAAAATATATAACTGTTCCTGCGCCATGACATGAAAGCATATGATGGTGTAGCAGAAAAGCACCATGAATTCTAAACTTGTCATTATACAGAGGCAAACGTATGTTCCGGACTTCCCCATGCTGTCGTTGTGTCGGGTCTACAGAAATGTGGTGAAAGGAGAACTTACAAAATATATTCATAAAAATTCTATTAGAACCTACCGGTCACTGGCTGTCATGGTATGTGAAAACGAAACTTATATTATGTGCATTCAAAAATAAACTTCAAATTTTAAAATGATCGTAGAAGATGTTGAAACTAAAACGAGCGTTTGTACTACAACAATACAGTCAGTTCTGCGACTACGTGTGTTTCGTTAACGCGAATTAACTATAACACGACTGATGAATAGGTGAACTCTGTATAACGCGTTTGCTATTGCACGATTTAAGCGACCGATAAGGAGACATAAGGTTGGATGAAGAGCCAATATTTTTCTGATCTGGTCCTGCTTTTATTACAAGATTTTCTGTATCGCGAGGTCTCAACAAGAACGCAAATATAGCAGAAAGGACTGTAATTTTGTAATTGTAATAATGTAATTTTGAGAAAAACTGTATGTGCATTCCTTTAATATAATTACAATAAAAGCATTAATGTCTATAACAATATTTTGGAGCCTTATGGTCTAATCAGCTGTGAAGTATAACCTATCTTTCGTTCTTGTACTTAGTAATTTAATATTCATTTGACACTCTGTTAACGGGAATGAAATCTCGAAAAATCGTCAGCGGAATTCTTCACTTTGGAGACTGACTCTGCCACCATCATCAGGGACTGATGTGTTGAACGACACAACCTTGCCTATATGTGTACTTATATATGCACGTGATTCGAATCCCTGCTTTTGTTGCATAGGAAATGATAAACAGGAAAACAGAGGTCGATGTGGAGGCATTGATTTGTGTTGATCATGCAAACGAATTACGTATGTGCTTAGACAAACCAAATACATTATACACTCAGTTTTAACTAAATTAATACACAGCGCGGTACACTGAAAGATGGGCTACCGCTTATAGTCACGTCACATCCTTTTATTTCAGATTTGTCTTTTATGGAACGCGTGACCGCTTGATCGCGCCCAGTGTTCTTCTGTGCTCTACTTCCTAAAGGAAAACGATTGAGCTTAGAAGAATATATTATATAAAACAGCAAAACTTGGAATTATTCCGGTTAATTTTCATACACCGAAAGCTTTAATTCGGAATATAAGTATTGCAAAATGGTAGGTACGTGAATTATGGACAATACATACAGTGCAAAAGAAATGTGGTATGTGGATATTTAAGGACTCTGTAGCTATATTCACACAAAAAGAAAAGGAAAGAACAAACATTCCATTATAGCATTTACTTAATCTAGCATGCCATAAAGGTGCATGTTATTAAGCAGGCGCGCCCAACAGACAAAGAATGCAAAAACGTAATTACAGAAACTGGACACACCATTCCAAGGATTAAAACCAAAACATGATGATCGGCTGGAGATATTTAAAATAGCATGTGCACTATTTTGAGCCGATCTCAGTGGCCACGCGGTCTAAGGCATGAGTCTGCGTCCACACGCTTACTGGGATTGTGGATTCGAATCCCGCCGGGGCATGGATGTCTGTCTCTTGTGAGTGTTGTGTGTTGTCAGGTAGAGGTGTCTGCGACGAGCTGGTCACTCGTCCAGAGGAGTCCTACCGAGCGTGTTGTGTCTAAAGTATGTGATCGCGAAACCTCGAAAAATGAGGCGGCCTAGGCCCCCTAGGGGCTGTCGTGTCATGAAAAAAAGTGCAGTATTTTACAAATTAAGGTTGTCAAATAACAGGTAAATAGAAGCGAAATTAGCATTAATTCTTCATTCATAATACAGGTTATTATTCACCAGCCCTAAATAACTTACAAAACAATGTCAACAAACTGTGGAACGCATGATTACAAATTCTAAGAATAAAGATCATCGCTCATTATACCATATAATAGTTCCAGCACACAAAACTAATTTATTACCAATATCCGAAATACTTTTAAACGAATTAAAATGTAAATATTCCGTTAAGGTAATTACATCTATACTACGTGGCATAATTGTGCAAGCGTACGTCTTTATGGTGTAAGTTATGGTAGCCACGTAAAGTAGTGCAAATGGAAAATTAATGTGAAATTTTGATACGGTACATAAAGAAGTGAGACCTGAAACTAAAAATAAATTTTTTCGCTACGGTACATAAAGAAGTGAGACCTGAAACTAAAAATAAATTTTTTCGCAACATTTTGGGTTAAATATTACACAGCTCAGTCGTGTTCTATGTACCTGACGGTACAATAAAACATCAGCAGTAACTCGTGTTCATTCTCTCAACCTCGATACAAAATAGAACGTGCCGTTTACTAGTGTGACAGAGTAGAGATTTTTACAGAGATTAGTCAGCATAATCAGGTGACGGTTTGTCAACTTGATTGTTACGATGCTTTGCTCACTTAATAAACTTTTTTAGCCATTACCTGTCAAGCAGTAACTTCTAAATAAGTAGATCATTGGCTCCTTTCCCCGCAATTTTAAACCACAAGCAAAGGTAACAAGTGTATTACAAGAGCACGAAAAACGCGAAATTTGAAGCGGAAGTAGCAGTACATGGGGGAAAATTGTATAATAAGAAACATCATTAGGGTGACCATATCAAAAGGGAATAAGCCGTACGAAGCACGTATCATCTATGGGAGAAAGAAAAATGTACACAAAATTTCTGTCGATAAACCCGAACGAAAGAGGCAACAGATAGGCGCAGACAGAGCATAATATTAAGACGGATTCCACAGGAAAAGGCTGTGGACTCTTTTGTACTGACTATGGATAGGGTCTCAAGTTCGTCACTTGCGAACAGGGTAATGAATCTTCACTTGTGAACATGTAATAAACCTTCGTGTTCAGCAAAAGAACGCTCATTTCTTGACTTACCGACTGTTAGAATTTACAGGAAAATTATGTCCGTTGTAATTAGTTATTAGCCTTAGGCTATTCACTGGATTCTTTCATAGTTCTGAGACATTTGCAGTTCTCACATCGGTGGCTATGAAGATTACTGTCTTCAGGGATTTGACGCCACATAGTTTGTTGGTGACGTAACGAATGTGCTGAAGATGGACGCTGTTATAGAGAAAGGGTCACATCCCATGCTCCATGGCTTCCTAGCTCACATAACATTTCTGAGGCATTTCTGGGTTGACCCAGAGTACCTCATTTAGGACAGGTAACTACTTACTAGTTTCGAATAATGTTATGGATCTAACGCAAGTTGAAACGTACTGGATCACAGTGTAACATAACTTCTCAGCTGAAAAACACTAATGACCTTTGAAATGAAGATATTAAGGAAACTTTTCGGACCAGTGCTAGAAGATAATCAATGGCGAATAAGAGAAAACACGGAACTTGAAAAATTGTACAAGGACGTCAACACTGGTACCTTTATTAAACTCCAACGCCTTAGATGGATGTGACATCTACACCGGATGGAGGATGCAAGAAACACCAAGAAAACATACCACGCCAACTTACACCAAGACGACCTAAGAACAGACAGAAGGCTAGATGGAAAGATGATGAAAAAAAATGACATAGGAAAGATGGGAATTGTTAATTAGAGACAAGTAAGGCATGATAGGGATGGACGCAGGAGAGCAACTAGGAAGTGGAACCAGAGAATAATAATAATAATAATAATAATAATAATAATAATAAGTGGCATAACTTTCAAGAATATTGATTTCATCTCCGTTCAGCTTCCTGTTGTGTACAAAAGACCACAATGTTACAGAAATTGGTTCTCTTTCCGTTTTGAGCAACGGATGACACGAAAAACTTCCAACCCTGTTGGGCCTACACGGAGGTTTACTCTTGAACATTATGCACCGTCGATACCAGAGGAGTTTGAGAATCCTCTGTTCTAGCTAGAAACCATGCGACATCGAATGCTTTTATTTCTTCCCCTATAAGCAATGCGGCCAGAGCGTGTCAAGAATATCTCTCGCTTGTGTGGACATTTTGAAGAAAATTATAGACAGAACGCCAATGGTGTGATGCGTTGTCATAGTAGCTCTCTTTTATAGAGGCAGAGAAGTTATTATTTCTTTTATTTTCAACGACACGTTTCCATCATCATTAGGGGAATTCACAAAGTAGTCACACCAGAGGGTTTTCGTAATTTTGTTAGCACTAAATACACAAAACATTATTATGATATATAAAGTACGTTTATAAATAATCATAATGAACACGTTATTAAAATGATCTGTATATGTAGAGTAATTGCGAAAGTTACGATACAAAGACCACGTGTTATGTTATGTTATGTTATGTAAGATATACTAGCTGTAAATATAATATATATATATTATCATTAAAAATATTTAGAATGTTACACTGTAAGCACTACCCACATGAGTACAAATAAGCGTGTCAACGAGGAAGCACCCGTATTACATTTACACAAAGTACAGTACTATTCGGTCAAAGATAGGTAAGCATATCATCTGCATGCACGACTAGCAGTTTCGTTTACATTACAAACAGTATTAAATTCTGTAATTTCCTCCTGCACCATGTATGACATTTACGCAAATATAAACGTTCAACTGACATACATATGGGAGGATATGGCACCATCTAATGTAGCTGTCATGCTTTGCTGAAATCTCCTCTAGCAAGTGCTTCTTGTCGAAAGAGAACAAGGACCGACTGACAAGCACGTTGGAGAACAATGGAACAGGAAAGGTGTCAGCATGAAACTGTTGTGCGTGTAGATAACACTGAGTTATCTACCTCGAATGGGTTCTGAAAAACAAGTGCTCGAGTTACGTACGGCATAAATCAGTTTATATTTGAAGGTAGAATCTGAGTGATTGACAAAAGACACTCACAGATTCACAATTTCGGTGGTGAGAAAATGTCACATAGACAAAATGTGTCGCTTACTTTAGCAGTATTACAAAAGTAATATGAGAGAAGCCTCTAAAATAGGACCAGGCACCATTTTAACCAAACTCCATGATGCTTTGCCCCTCTTTAAAATCTGACATAATTCCAGCTGTTCAGTTATCCTCACTTTATAGAACACAAGATTTCACTACTATGTTCACAAAAGCCTGCCACCGGAGACTATTTCATTATAGTTTAATCCAGTCCATACTATTATGCCGGTACCAAAAAATAAAAAAAAGAACCTTATTCTATAAAGCTCGGTGGTCTTTCACGTACTTGAACGCATGAGTGCCCGTGTTCTTTCACTCCTGCTTCATTTAATTCCTAACAAATGTGACATGTCAGTAACTTATAACTGAAGAGCAAGTAATTTCATACCATTCTGTCTCAAATTTATACTGCATAAAAATTCGCGTTTCATTTCATGTTACATTCGGTTGCGAGGAGGGGGAGGTGAGGCGACTCAAACCTCCTTTGCTAAGCCGTCTATATTTGACATCACTGCGTTTAAAGGAAGTACCAGGGCGGTGCACGAAGCTAAAACAACGTAGGGGCACCTCCCTGGAACACTTGGGGTTGATAACAGTCCTGTGAAAAATATTCGTGACGATATGGTCATATGTGTTTTAGACCTAAAGCGACCTTCTTACAGAACAGAAGGATACGTCGACCGCGACATGTAACACATACAGGGAAATGAGAAATGAGCACGAAATTTTAGTTTGGAGGGCGGAGTGAAATTCTTCGATTAATGTACTCACCACACCAGCAACAGAGGACTATTGACACACATGCGTGCTATAACAACAGCCGGATTATTCTTGTAACTGCGGAACGGAGCTCTTCGAGTGGAATTCGTAGAATGTTAAATTTAAAAAACTGCTGTAATAAGAATTTCCCTTTGCTGAAACTATCTTTTATTCAGATCAGTTTTTTCCCTACAGTGACTCATTTGACTACATTGCTTTTATTTCAATTGGAGAATTTTAAATCATGTTATAAGGTGCAATGTTTTTGATGATGGTGATAGGCATCCTGTGTACAGTGCTTAATAATTTTCGACGAATCATTGAATTGTTTGCTTAGGTCGGTTATTACAGCTGTGTTAAATATTCACTTAATTTATTTTGGACCTGTCATCAGAAGCGATATTTGTACATACAAAATCTGAGTTTTATGCATTAAAACGTCACTTAATGCAAAAATGATTATATCTTGCATATTAACAATTGGACACAAAGAACAGAGCTCCTTTCTTACCAGAATGTGTAAGTACGAGATGTGCAAATAAGTCTAAAATAAACTATTTCCTTCTGCAGCTGAAGTTACATCAATGTTGACCGAAATGATTGTGGGTGGCAAATATGGAAGGAAAACCGGTTAGAAATTAGTCGTCTGAACTTTACAAATAATTAATTGTCCATATCGCCTATCTGCGAACATGTAACGTAACTAAGACTGTGTCATAAATTACCTCTGTGCTACTACTACTACTACTACTACTACTACTACTACTACTACTACTACTACTACTAGTACTACTACTACTACTACTACCACCACCACCACCACCACCACCACCACCACCACCACCACCACGGCCGCCGCAGCAAGCAGCAGCATATGTGCTCGTATTTCTTCTATTCTTGTGCATAGAAATAAATTCACCGTTCTTAATGCAGAGTTTACTTAAGCCCACTTTCGACAATAACGACAAAGGGGAAGTAATTTGAAATTATAAATACACATTAGGCCACGAGCTGGACAACAGAGGTCTTGTGATTCAATATCCGACAGGGGCAAGAGGTTTTTCTTTATTCAGAAGTGTCCAAACCGGCTCTAGGGTCCAACCAACCTCCTTCTACTCAGTGCGTAATCGGGAATCTTTCCCAAAATTTAAACCGAGGAATGACGCTGACAACCTCCTCCATCAAGTGCCGACGTTAATAAAGATTGGTGCTGTATCGCCAACCCACACGCCGTCATGTCCCGTACAGAGAGAACTTTACTTCTACCTCCAGCTGCTAGCACTTAGTTGCAGTAGATTATATGAAATTATTTGTTACTCCTTCAGGAATTTGTAGTTTACAAATTCTCTAGCCCTGCTACATAGTCACAACTGGGCAACAAACACTGTCAGTTTGATCATGCAGATGAACCACTGTATTACTCTCCAAAACTGAAATCCGTCTCTCATACCCATAGCCTCAAGACAAGCCACGTTGTATTGACAAGAAACATAACTCCACTTAAAAAAATGTTCTTTGAAAAGTCCCCTGTCGCTCAGCTGGTCAACAAATTCGCCGCCTTAAAGAAGCCAGAGCTTTATTACCACGACCACAAAACCAACCACTGGACTGTGACAGCAATTCAGTCTACACCGTAGTCACATCTCAGTCTCTGAAGAACATTTTGAAGCGATGATCCCGTCTACACAGTTTTCCCAAGTTGTAATGCCCCTTCAAATTTCCAGACCAAAATCTGTAAGTATTTTTTATCTCTTAACCTGCATCGCCTCTCACATCTTCCAGGATTCGATTCCCGTAACAATATTTGAAGAGTACAAATCACGAATTTCCTCAGCATGCAGTTTTCCCTACCACTTGTTACGTCATCACAAGGGGGGGGGGGGGGGGGGGGGGGGGGCAGATGGGGGGGGAAGAGAAATGTATCTCTAAAGGGTGTGCTGCTGCATGCGTAGGGTCACACAAATGTTTTATAATGTTCCAAAATTCGTTCACACTCCACGCTTCATCGAGGCAATTCAGTCAATACAACTGCGTGTTTGTGTACAATATTTTTAGGTCAATCGTGTGTTTATTGTTGTTTTTTGAGAACTGTTTGTTATTCATAACAGATAACAAAAGTTAACGTATACTTTGAGCCAGTAACACAAATTTTGGATAACAGCTTATACATATCAGGTGAAAGTATAAGGTGTGATACACTAGTATTATAGCTACTACGTTTACGAGCCTTTACAACTCGTGTGTCCGAGCATTTTTACACACCCTTTAGATAAAGTGTACTGTATAAACTAAACCCATAATGCGGAAACTGTAGCAACCTGTCCGAAAGCAATTTTTATATCTAAAACAGATTACCGGATTTTAATTAAATTTCGTATTGGTAATCTATACTAAAAGTTTTAATTATCATGTCATAAACCCATATGGGAGCATGGAGGTTTAGCTCCACACATTCTAAAGGTCGCAACTATATGAAGATGAGTGGAAAGTTTCAAGTTTCGGACGTTTTATTCCCGGAGAAGCAGCCTCCAGTACCCTTTCAATAGAAGGATGGCTGGGCCCCAGTGCCATATGCATGCCCTGAAGAAGAGAGTTTATTAACGCATGTGTATCGTTCGAGACATCTTTGATATGGTTCATGTTACTTAAGGAAGCGATGTCATGGAGCAGACATCTTCTTGAGTAGCTACAAATCGCTTAGCTATTCAAGGAATCACCCGCCACCTTTGGAACCCGAAAATTATCGTACCCACAAAATCCCGCCTCTGGACCTCATCATGAGCCAGACGAATTTAATCCGCACCCTCATGTAATACTAATTTAGCTGTAACAGTATGCACATATACTCCTATGAGGCTATGTTTAAGGAAACACGAGAAAGTACACTTTACGACAACTGTGCACTGTGTTTGTAGTGCGATTACTCTCTCAATAATAATTACCTCCAACAATTTAAAATTATGGTGCTGAAGTTAATACATTTGCAAATAATGAATTTGGAAGACACGTAGCTCCTCCTACGAGAGCGAATCTTTATAGCATGCGAATTACAACATATTTCTTACGGCTTGTGTACAGAAAGAACTCCCCAGCCTTAGAACTGAATATCTCATTTATTGTGGTACGTACAATTTCGTACGAGATATTCACCAACTCAACATCGTTTCCGGTCTTGTCTGCTGCTTACTGCCAATGACAGAACATGTGCCTAGTGCAATCAGGACGATGGCGTATATTCAGAGAGACAGACAGAAGTGTTTTATTTAAAGACTTCGCCAATTGCTAAAATTACAGAGCGTCTGTGGTAGATAGACGAAATATGAATACAGAGCACTGGTGAAATGATACAGGGAGAAACCGACACACTTGGAGAAAAACCTGCACTAGTCAATGCATTATACGGTTTGCCGAGTTTATTCTTATTGTAACTGTTCAACACAGTATCCGGCTTACATAAGAAAAGTACCTCAGGTGCCAAACTGACTCATCGTCGGTTTACGGAAACAGGAACCGTGTTGAAGCAAAAATCAGCGGGCTTTAGCAGATCATGTTCCATCACATAATAGCATGACTTACGACTGTCTAATATTACTTGGCATCAACACATCAGCAGCACTGTAGGCAAACGGAAAGGGGGATCGGTTTTGTGACATAACAATCCGTCACTCTTCCGTAATCACTAAACTTTCAAGGCACAAAATTAGCGCTACACGTAACTAAATATATGGCCAAGTGTCCTCTTTTAAGAAACAGATATCATCAGCCCGGATTTCATTGCCGTGTTCTCAACAGGCCGTCACTGGGCCATATTATGAGCCAGCAGTCAAATGTACACCGTCACAAATTATATATAAGATTCATCTCAACACTATTGTCTCATCTGCGCTTATTCTATTAGGTCTTCTGCTTTTCTTCGTTGTTACAATCTAAAATATTTTATGTACTTCTCATAAACCGCCCCGTTTATTTGTTCAGCCTAATAATATTTTGTAAGGAGTACAAACTACGAAGCTTCTCATCATGTAACTTTCCTCACTGTTCTGACATTTATTGTCTATTTGGTCCAAATATTCTCCTGAGCACTTTATTCTGAAAAGCCCTCAAACTATATCCTTGCCTTAGCAATACACACATATATATATATTTATTTATTTATATTTTTTTCATAAGACTCACAGAAAAAAGACGGGAGGGCAAAAAGTTTAAACAGAAAATCAGCGAACCGTTTCACACTGCAGTCTGCTCATAACATCTACATGATTACTTTGGTTTGTTACTATACGCAAATATATAACTCCTGATGTATTTTGGAAGGATTCATTAGTTATTTTTATCATATAGTGTTTTTGTCATGCCCTCTCGTGACTGTAAATAAACACAAGGGCTTAATAATTTTTCTATGCTTGTATTTCTATATCAGCCTTCTTAGTAGCTTCTAATGACGTTCCCGTCTTTCCTTTATAATTAACAATTAAGTTTTCGCCCAGTATATTGGCATCATAAAAATAACCTTCTTGAGTGCGGTTTGCGGCTCACAGATTGACGTATCTGACGGCCTTTTGATATGCGAGTCCACACTTTAAAACCACTGGTGTATGAAGCGACTAGTTGACTGGCCGAGAAACAGGTTTCTGAAAGTAAAAGAATCCGGAACTCGTGGCAGGGGAGAATAAATTGATGTTGCTGAAAAACATGTCACATTTTTCTATACTCTATTTGTAACCAACTTCAGATCAAACACTCGCACTTTTATGTAGATGTCTTACTGAGCAGAGAGAACACAGGTGAAGAGAAAGGAGACATTATTCAATATGGAACGCATCGCATGCAGGAGTACCATGAATGATTCTTTAATCTGTTATAACATATTTTCTTAAGGCTACATAATCCAGGAAAATACGGAGTGAACTGCCATCATTTTAAACAGATTCGCTTTCTACAATTGCAACGACAAATTAGGCAGTGATGGATATTACAATGGGCTGAAAACGTTACAAAAACCAGTTGATGGCTTTTAATGCAAATTAATTGACGACAGTGGATCAGCGCCGACACGTGCTATTTTTTCAGCGCAGATTTATCTGCTTCTTAGCTGAAATTACGTCGCGAAGGAGGAATAGTTGGTAGCAGAACGTTGTCAAAGCAATGTCAGTACTGACTTCTCTCCCTTGTCGCTCGTTCCCTCATATTAAACTGCATTAAACACATTATACCCGAAATGAGTACCAGGAATATTTCCTGTGGGGTAAAGGCGGCCGGTGTGTAGGGCTGCAACCTTACCACCTTCATGCAGCCTCGACCTCCTGGAACCCTAAGGGACTGTCCAGGCCTGTAATGGGATTGCTTTACCTTTTTACACACATTATACATATAGCAGTAGTGAGTTATACACATTTGTAGAGTGTTGCATTACGGTTCATCAAATTCCTCTTAACACCGACTTAAACGTTCAGTGTCACAACAACAAAAGTCTGTCTTGCTACATCATTCACCGTGTACTTAAGGTATGAGCGTACAATCACGGGCGACCAGAGCACACAAATAAATATGGATAAAACTAATTTTTCTTCCTACATGTTTTGGCCACATATGGCCATAATCAGGGAGATAGTATAGTTTTCGAGATTAGAGTTTACATCAGACAACACCCGCCCAAGACAGCTGATCTCATACAAGCAACTGAGTACAACCAGTCGATATTCACATACTAATTTGGCAATGGTAAACCATCCTTACATCACTGGTAATACACAAAGTACATCTGCATTTATTTGTGTTCTGTTTGGCTCGTTCCAGAGTTATAATTTTTAAAACTTCTAAATCTACAGCAACGACTTTTCGCCGGCTTTTCAGTGTTCCCCAAAAATCCTATCAAATATCGGGTTACGTGACAGTTCATTCATATCTCAGCATCTCTGCGGTGTTCGCTTTGTTCGTCTTTGCAGGCCGTGTAAAAAGACTTTTGAGGGAACAGCGCAAAACGTGAGAAAAAGAACATATCAAAAAGTGTTTGTGAAGTATGATTTCACCTTAGCTACTATTAAAGGAGAAGAATGACCGCAGTGTATTATACTGTGAAGTGCTAGCATATGAATCATTCAAGGTAAATAAATTAATATGACAGTGGAAAACAAAACACCGACCTCTGGTTGATCACGACGTACAATTTTCTAAAAGAGCTGAAATTATAAAGAGAACTAGATATGATATCTCTGGTTCCTGCCATTAAAATATACCGCTTTCGATGAAGCTTCGTACTCAATTACGAAAGGAATTGCAAACGCTGAAATACCGCACACAATGGCAGAAGAGTTGGTAACGTCCCTGCGCAAAAGGCATTGCGTGTCCTGATCAGAAGTGACTTCTTTCTGTAAAACGACACAAGCTAAGAATTCAAGATCAACTTCATGTCTCGGCTGCTTTAACCTCGGCGAAAGAGCACCGACGGAATAGGGGGTTAGATGGGCCCCAGAGCCTGTCTGGACGATGGTAAGAAAAGAAAGATCGCTGACCTTGCCGGCAATCGAACCCACATTTCCCGGTCGTTCCGTCCACAGCCCAGTCACTGTACAGACAGCTAACTCAGCTTCCATGAATACTGATCACACAAGAGTTTGTAAGAAGGCGACCCCGTGACATATTTGGAGGTACCAGCCTGTCATTTAGCCGATCCCGGTGGCCGCGCGGTCTAAGGCGTGGGTCTACAGCCGCTCGCTTGCTGGGATTATGGGTTCGAATCCCGCTGGAGGCATGGATGTCTGTCTCTTGTGAGTGTTGTGTGTTGTCAGGTAGAGGTCTCTGCGACGAGCTGGTCACTCGTCCAGAGGAGTCCTACCGAGTGTGGCGTGTCTAATGTGTGATCACGAAGCCTCGAAAAATAGGAAGCCTAGGCCCCCTAGGGGCTGTTGAGCAATAGGGGGGGGGAAGCCCGTCATTTGCCTCGAAGGACAATACCACGAAAAATGTGACAGGAAAGCGATTTATATGCAAGGTATACATGCAACAAATACAACCAATCTTTCAGTCAGGACAATTACGTTTTTATTAATATATATACATATATATGTAAATGTTTCGACCAGTTACGTTTATCTTCACGTAATGCTATTAACAACATAAAAAAATAAGTTTGTGTACTTTTTAAATCTGACAATTGAACTTGCATGAAGATGACCGGGAAATGTCGAAACTTGTAGTAACTTGTATTTTAATAAAAACATAGTTGTGCCGACTGCAAGAGTGGTTGCATTCACTGTATACACTTGTTACTGTAGCACAATGGTGTCACTTCCGACAATAGGAAGGCGTAAGTTAATAAACAATCATATCTCATATTTTGCTGCAATTATTTATTTGTGCCGTGAAGGATAAGCTGAATATATAACGCGCACTTGCAGTCTGTGAAGTTGTCAGGAAACGTGAAGGAACCCTCAAACCTGAATCAGTATGAAGAACTTTGATTTCAGCCTTCCGCCGCAATGTTGATGAGATCTGCGCTCTTCTGGGATATTACACGGCGTAGTGTGGTAATTGTTTACCGACGTTTCGGGACAACGTATCGGTCTCATCTTCATGGGTCAAGAGTGCGAGTCGGAAAGAAAGAAAACCAGCAACCCATAACGTTATGGGTTGCTGGCTTTCTTCCTTCCCGACTCGGACTCTTGACCCATGAAGATGGGACCGATACGTTGTCCCGAAACGTCGGTAAACAATTACCACACGGCGCCGCGTAATATCTCAGAAGAGCGCAGATCTCAGTATGATAAATTTCAGAGGCCCTTTATAAGCCTACTACTGCACAAGTGTGTATTTCGTCACCCTTAGCACAAAACTTCAATTTTCAAGTTGACGGATAAACTTGATAACCCATCTGGTTCAATAAGATAACTGTGATAACATAAGGTTCTGTATTTAAAGCCAGAGTGACTCACTCGTTCGTCATCACACAGCGTAACACACCTCAGAATGGTGTCCAATAGGAAAAAGCAGGATTCGTTACATGAAACTGGGCGTGACAGCACTGTGACTGTCGTCAGAATCAGCTGTTCACACAGGGTTATCCAAACCTCTATTAAAAATGACGGTTTACAGCAGATGTTTTCATAAATCACTCCATACACTACAGACTCCTGACAACCTGAAAATCGCTCAGCTGGATAAGAAATTATCTCACCTTCCCTCTATGAAACCCAAGCTTCATTACCGTATGATCTAGAAAAGGCCTGCACAACCATTTGTGTGGTGCGGGCAACTTCGACAAAATTTGGTCTGCACGCGGGCAAAATGAAATTCAATACACAGAATGAACAATGTATAATTATATGTACAATTATACGTTTACTTTTACCTGCATATTTGTCTGTACGTCATGTGCATAAAAATATACCAATAATAACATAAAAAATTACTTAGAAACGCAATTCACAACCTAGGCTATCGTGTCGCTATTTTTTGCACATTTTTACACAATAAATCAGTAATGTTATATATGTATCCATAAACAGCTTATAAGTTTTCAAAACTGCTTCCGCATTCTATCTCGGCTTTGCCAGGGAAAGGGTTAAAGAGAGTTTTCTCATTTCAAATGTCTCGGCGGGCAAGATAACTCTGTGTCACGGGCAACATGTTGCCCGCGAGCTACGGGTTGAGCTGGCCTGATCTAAAATGAATAATTTTCCAAGGCAGAAATGATTCGTGTTCTGAGCACCTACAATAGAATACACATTCACAATACTATCAGGATAAAGAAATAATTAGGCACATTTAGCGTTACGTTAAATTTCGCGGTAACTGCTTAATTACAAACACCATTGCTATAAATTTAGTCATTCTTTTATCAAATTAAACTAAAAATGTAATCTACTCGTACGGGCTCTTCCTTCAGCAGCTGGTTGTCAATGTGATAATCAAGATATGCATTTAGGTGTCCATAAACTCAAAACTGGACCAATTTTTTGTACAAAGATATTTATCATTTCTAAGAGCGATCTCAGAGGACACATACACTTCTTGAAATCCTAATACTTTTTATGTTGTTTTTTATTTAATGTATCTTCGAACATTACGGTAAATGCGCAGTAATTTATATTTAAGTGATCAAATCATGATAATGATAAGGCCAATGGCACACAACGGGAAAGAACGGAAACGCACACGAAGTTTTGGTACGAAAGTCTGGACGAATAAGACAACTTAGAAAACCAAGGCCTATATGTGAGAATAATAATAAATTTATGATACAAATTATGGTAAAAGGTATGGACTGCGTTTATTTGGCTTACGATACGAACCAGTGGCGGGATATTTGAACACAGAAATTCCATAAAATGCGGGTTAGCTCCTCAAGAGAATCTCTACTCCATAAAGTCAGTATTTCTGTTATCAAAGAATGACAGATTGTTAGCTTCATCTCTTATGAAACGGGAAAGACATTTTTTTCACTCATCTCTACAAACATAAAATCAATCCCTCTCAAAATGACCAGTGCACTTAAGCAAGTATCAACAGCGGAACACGGAAAGTGTTAAAAGCTCCTGCAGTATTTTTATAAATAATTTTGGTAATCAAAACAAGTAGCTGCCATATTTTTAAAACATTTAAAACCCCTCGAACTAGGTGAACACACTTCTTTGCCTCACTTTATTGCAACCGACACTAGTCAGCGAATTGTAAAAATGGAGAGCTGGCTTATTTTTAACCCTTGAAAGGCAATCAGTCGTGAACAAACAGTTAGCCCTACCAATTTGTTTCTTTTTCACTATTTTATGTGAAAAAGTTTCGTAACCGAACTAGAAAAAAAGCTGCTTGCTCCACTGACTGTCAGGTCGTCGTGGTTATGGCCGTACTGCAGAACAGCGCTGTGTGTGCAAAACAAGGCAACTCAATGCAACTTAAGGCATGTACGTGTAGCTGATCACGAACACCGTTCAATATGGCTTGTATTGTGGTGCTCGAGCGCATTACCGCTCGATAGGCTTCGTATTCAGTCATCTATCACAGATGCTATATAATACGGACAATTTACGGCGTTCTGAAGCAACAAACTTAAACGCGCTATTACAGACATGTTAAATTTAATCAAAATATCTTAAGTACTTTCGGAGACGAAACGTGTAAACTGACAGATATATTTCCTCCGTATCTTCAATTGGATATACTTCCAGGTAATTTTCACCGGACATTTCTGAATATGTCTGACGTCCTGAAGCTACAGTATAATTTGTGGTAAACGAGCTAGAAATACCTGAATTGTGTGTCTCTATAGTCCTAAATGTTACAAATAGCTAGGCAGGTAGTTAGAATGGAACAGAGGAGGATAACACAATATTTTGTAAGAAAACGTATTAAGAATTTTCCACCTGGTAAACCGAGGACATGAAAGGATAATATTCAGATGAATCTCAGGCAATCGTTTGTAAGGATTACATAGAACTGCATAGAACTGAATTACGAATATCAGAAGTCGCAAGCCTTGATGCTTAGGCCTACATTCTGAAATTTCGGATTCTGCTAACAATATTAGTAGGCATCTCTTTGTGGATTGTTAATATCGTTGGTTAAACAAACACGCTACATGTATTAACAGGGAAGCATAAGTTATTAACAAGGAAATCAAATGAGCTATGGGTTAAATTAATTCAAGAGACCTATGACGTCATATAAGATAAAAGGGTCTTTTTTAACGTAAAGAGGTGAGGAGAAATTAATTTTCCGACATATGAAATTACGGGAGAAAACAAATATACGATAGGGAGCATCCTACTTCATATACTGTGCTAGGTATTCACTTTTTATTTTTTTCATGGCTCAACAACACTAATGGGCCTTGGCCTCCTTGTCGAGGTTTCGAGATCACACTAAGACACACCACAGTCGTAGAACTCCTCTAGACGAGTGATCGGCCCGTTGCAGAAACCTCTACCTGACAACACACAACACTCACAAGAGACAGACATCCATGCCCCCAGCCGGATTCGAACCCGCAATCCTAAGAAGCGAGCGGCCGCAGACCCATACTTTAGACCGCGCGGCCACCGGGATCGGCACCAGGTATTTTAGGGTGGTTAAATAATGTCCAGATGGGTTCAAAATGCAGCAGGATTGGGAAGAAGGAAAGGCATTAAAATCACTGCCTATAAAATATCGACTACACGGGATTTCTACTGAGCCCGAGACGTAAATGATAAGATAATAACAAAATAAAACGAAAAAAATCACGCGGGTGGAACTGGTTCAATGTAAGGTCCAAAGACGAGTTTGAATGGTGGAGTGATGAACCTTTGATTTCATAAAACTAGAGGATAATTTAATATTCAATTGATGCATTCCGCTGTGCTTGATGCAAACGAGTAAATTTCAAACAAACTTCCACAGCTATTATATTAATAGGCACAATATCAATTTATCTTTATTAACTGACCTGCACAATGACTACACGTTTCGGCCAAAATTAGCCAATATCAAGTCGGTACCAGATATTTTATTAAGGCGACTTGCCCATTTGGCATCCCACTGTGTTTAGTTGATACAAACGAACAAACCTAAAATCCGATTTCCACTACAGGCTATTAATAGGTAAAAAATCGCGTTATCTTCTTTAACTGAGATGAATCATGACTACATGTTTCGGCTAAAATTAGCCATTATCAAGTCAGCTCAAGACACCATCCAAGTTTGATCAAAACGAGACAGCAATAACGGGCGCCTTGCGCGGAGACGGCTCATCTAGAGCGTAACACGCTGCACATTTACGGGAGGAAAATATTAAAAATCTGTAGAAAAAATGAAAAACGTTTTTTGCATAGTATGCAAAATAGTCGCAAGTCTTGCAGTTTTCGACATATTAAACAAAAGGGAGCATAAAAGGCCGAAAATTTTAGTAGATGCCTACAAATCCCAATTTGTTAAACTTAGAAGTAAACAGAAATGGGTAGTGTGCCTGAAGCTCCGAGAGGTTTAACGCCAGCGAAGGAGCCCGCGGTGCCCATAGAAAAGAGGCGGTATAAGCTTTATCTTAATGGAATCCGTCCACTAAGTTTCAACGTCTTGTTCATACATACCTAGAAGAAATCCTTCCATTCTTATGTAGTCCATTATGAGAAGTGCAACAGGGACAAATTTAAAGAGACAAGAGTGAGTTCATGCAATCACAACTTCCAAATCGGTAAATGTCTTCTTTAAAGTCTCCCAAATGGCCTGTAACCTTCGTGTTTTTCATTTAAAGAACGTGTTTCCCATCTCTCCCACGAGCGCCAAATTTTACACTGTATTTTTCATTTTATCAATCATAGTCGCTATGTAGTCCGAGACACTGAAAACGTCTTAACTCCCAACCACATTTTTTTATTTCTCACTCTTAGGGCCCTGGCATAAACGATTTTTGCATTAATTCTGAAGTAAATAATGCATAAGAAATTTACATAGGATTACTAGGACGAAAATAATGCCAGCAGGAACAGAAAAATGGCTTGTACATATTTATGCACAGAAAGTGATTTGAATCTGCAATTTCAGGTTTCGATTTTTCTGAGACCGTACACGCCTAAAAAGTGGCTGCCGCTCTAAGCATGTAATATGAATTAGCTCATTTTTTTATATTGAAGGGCCCCGCAGCAGACTCTACGGACACACCGCAGCCTTGAAGGAGTATTGTGCAACCCCATGAGGAAGACGATGAGGTTTTTTCTGTTTTTCCATTTTAATGGAGCCCCGGTGGAATGAAATTGACAGGGGAAAACCGAAGTACTCGGATAAAAACCTGTCCCAGTGCCACTTTGTCCACCACAAATCCCACACGGACCTACCCGGGCCTCCGCGGTGAGAGGCCGGCGATTAACCGCCTGAGCCATGGCACGGCCTAATTAACCCATTAACTTACTGTTCCTGCTGTTGCGTTTACCACTTGTATTAACACTAATGTTTCTAAATTTTACCCACAGATTATTTTATCGGTTTGGCAATATTCTCGTAACAAATAACAACCATTTCTCTAAACAGCATGGGGCACGCGGTGGCGCAGTTGGTTGAGGCACTGCTCTACAAGCCGGAAGGTCGCGGGTTCGATTCCCGATGGTGTCATTGGAATTTTTCATTGACATAATCCTTTCGGTCGCACTATGGCTCTGGGGTCGACTCAGCCTCTAACAGAAATGAGTGCCAGGAATATTTCCTGGGGGGTAAAGGCGGCCGGTGCGTAGGCTTGACAACCTTACCATCTTCGTGTGCCGATTGTCTAGAAATCTTGGAGCCTCAACCTCCAGGAACCCTAAGGACCTGTCCAGGCCTGTGATGGGATTGCTTAACCTTTACCTTTTTACCTCTAAACAGCATTAACTGATTAGCCTTCGTCGTGGCGAGGCATTATGTGTGACGTGAGACACAGTGCGTTTTTAAATATTATGTAGATAAACTTCATAATTCAAACGCTTAAAACGTAATGCAAACGATACTGTGTTACTTAACATATTGGAAACATCTGCAAGGTTTATCGAAGACAAGCCTGTCGTGTCGTGCTAATTACAATTTACGTTGGGCTATGGAGAAAAGAGACTGACCCACGCCAAAGCATGTTGAACTCACGAACGCCAAGTAGGCCTATATTATCGTCCTGACTGCAAGTCGGTCGTGCTATGACCTAGGAAAACTCACCGTGTACACCAGTTCGCAACTTGCGCAACCATTTCATTATTACAGTGCGACTGCATACGTACAAGGTGGATGTCAGACACACGAACGCAAGAGCAGTGTTGAATGGTGAATGGTGACGGCATGATTGATGTTTATACACTTTCGTTTTGCTTGGACACTCAGGCGACTTGGATTGTTAAATGACGTTGCTGACAAATAAGATTTTCTGTTTTACAAAATATAACTACAAAACAAAAAAACTGCAACGAATTAGCATCTATGGCAGAAGCATATTTGTAAACATGTCACAAAAAGTAGTTAATGCTAAGTTACATGCACACACAATCTATCAAATCGAGTTTATATACAGACACTCTCCAATATACGCAGTAGTTACGTTACCGAAGGTCCGGCACAAGTCGAATTTTGCGCAAGTCGGAATTGAATATACGTATGGTTAACTATATATGTATATAAAGGGCAGTCCAATTTAAATCCAAATTCAAACACACTGGAACCTAATCGGCCGCAGCTAGACTGCCCCGTCTCCTGTATTATCGCCCAGCAGGATTCTTCTACCACCTTCATCTCACTGCGCTTTCATTCCCACAAGGAAAAATTCGGTGTGCCTTTCATAAATGTTATTATTTCAATCTACAAGTATTTTTACCTTTTTAAGACTGCGTATGTCTGAAATTGGATAACTTGGAATTGCATAAGGCGGGGAGTGTATGTATGCAGTCTACTATGACCTTATTACGTGTACCCAAAATGTATTGCTTGTTCCTTAGAAATTCCTGCTGAGATTCACATAGTAACTATTCCAATCTAATGTCCCCCGACCCTGAAAAGCTGTAGATGACAATACGTTGAATGATTGTTAACGATAAAACAAGTTACAATAGTCCAGACACATGCAGCTTTAATTCTTACAAATTAATCTCTGACGCCCCTTCTTGCCTGTTTAGATAACGTTATTTTTATTCTTGCTGTTTCCTTGATCGCTCATGTCCAGCACTGGTGTACTTGGACATTTTCCAACATTTCTCTTCATGTTTGTGACTGATTTGCTTTGTCGTTCCTATACGGTTTATTTATGTTAAACTGTTCATTTGGTTGTGAACAAAATTCCTGTTTCTTACGTGTGCAAATATACCCCAAAAATATGCGCCGACTCGTTGAATTTTTTTCCGAATTCGAGTGACGACCAGTAGATTCAATAATCATAGAAGTAGATAAAACTGTAAATTTCTGTCTTCAATATGACAGCTTCCTCTGGAAATGAATACGTATCGATAATAACCCTTGCAACAAGGGTCGACGTCGACATTGACTTCTCCCGTCAATCTTCAGAGACAATTAAGTGTCCAGGTTGTTTCTAGTGTGCTTGTCGTTATTGGCCTACATAGTTGATTTATTGATATTACCGCTTGTAATTCGCCCCTCCCCCCCCGAGCAGATAATTTTGAAAAGCAACAAGTCATACCAAAATAATCTGTTTCCTACGACTGTTTAAACTGCTTCAGGCTTTTGTGTCTCACAAAGACCGTGTCGGAACACAAACCTTTCATAAAGTTGTCATAATAAGGGCCGACTACACAAGCATCAGGAATCCAACAGGAAGCCAGCAAACATACCATCTGAACTAAGTTTAGGAATTCGGACTGATTTCCAGAACTTGTAATTTCCAAACAATATTATTAGGATGAGCAAATGAAAGAGAAATGGAATGGTGGGGCATGTAGCACGCAAGATGGTGATGAGAAATGTACATTCGGACAATTAATTAATTAATTAATTAATTAATTGCGAGGCAAAAGCGTAGAAGGAACTACAAAAATAAAATAATGTCACAGAAATAGATTAGGCCCCATTGGCAATCTCTTGAGAGCACGGGAACGAGCACCAGAGTTTCATTAAAGATCAGGAATATCTGGAATTTCTGAGTGCCAATCAGCTTAAACAGTCTGCATCACGAATTTCCTTTAACTATAGCTACATGCGGTTTGATAATACGTGATGGTTTCAATCCTACAAGTATTAATCAGTTTTGTCAATTTAAAAGGTTTGGAGCTTCTTCTAAGTTAAGGAAAATCTGACACTATTGCTGCCACAAAGTTCTGCAGGAGCAGCCGTAAATATGGCTCTATTTTGGACGCCCTTTAAAGGGGAAGGATGAGAACTACGAGTGCCGTTACAGCGGGCGTGGGGGCAGCTAGCGGGCGGCGCTAGTCAGCCCGGACCGGGTTACCTACTTCTGTCTCAGATCCTTGTGGGAGTAGGTGACAAACAAGTTCAGGGACGCAAGCTCCACATTCGACCATATTAGTCTTTAATTTCATATTATTTAATGTCATCCTTTCGTTTCCATGCTAATGGAGTAGGCTGATGTTTCATACAAGAAGTCTTCGATTTATACATCCCATTGTGACACGTATATAAGGAAATAATGCATAAACCGTCGACCAACGGTTTGCGCATTACTGCCTTATCACACAAGAAAATGTACGAGATGTACTGAATTAATAATATATCCCACTAATCTTTATAATCTCACATGCTTGTTTGGACAGCCCAAGCGTTTATTTTCGTTTTGTTATGGGTCTATTGCAACTGATTCCGAGCATTCTATTACTGCATGCATTAATCGAGAGAGAGGTAATGGTTTAGGATATGACACTGCGTTACTGGGCAATTGGTTCCCGACGTTTCGAAAGAAAGCATTTCAAGGACCTCTCGAACTCCAGACCCTTGAAAATGAATGTACAACTTTCCTTCGAAACGTCGGGAAACGATTACTCAATTACACAGCGTCACATCCCAGAAGATCAGTAACTTCATCGACACCGCTGAGAAATTAAAACTCGCGGGCAAATGAGTTATTTAAGAGTTTCCAACTAAACAACTAACTTCATGGAGTAGTATCATTAAGAAGTTTATAGGACATTAGCTGGAAAATAAGTTCCTCATTTTTATATAATCCGAAAATGAATTACTGCGTTCACTACAGCTGGTGTCTGGGCTCTATCCTGGCCTCTTTGAGCCCCATTCATGTACTTATAACCTATTTCTTTGCAATATCATATAATGTTATGCTGTCATCTAAGCCTGGTTCTTCAACGTGGTTTGTCCACTAAGGGTTGGTGTTTAATATTTTAAATGCATTGCTCGTCGCCCTGATGCGCGCTACATGCAGCGCCCATCTCATCATCCTTGACTTGATCACCGTAGTAATATTCAGTGGAGTGTACGAATATAAAGCTAAGAACTATACAGCGCCTTATGTCAGTCTGTTAGATCCAGCACCACAATCTATGTTTGTACCATAGGGTAAGAAACCAACCCTGCAAATTTATCGAACCATCGTTTTTGTTCGATAGTCTGAAATAGTTCTGTTTTTATACCATTAGGCCAAAAGAATTGGAAAGTTTTATGACGAAAATAGTCGCTTAACAGACGGAAGCGGAAGACCTTAAGTCAATTTACGTTGCAGACATTCCGATCGCGTCCCCTGAAGATGGGCTACAATAAGAGTGGTGAGCAGATAAAAAAATTCTAATCCTTAATTTGTCCTAGTCATTACGTACCATCGGCTGCCGTGCTTTGTACAGTTGTATCAACAAAGGCGAAAATGAAATGAGTCAAGAATTTTGTGCCGGTACTTATTTTATTGTTCTGAAATGTAATGTGATTAGTGTACTACTACTACTACTACTACTACTACTACTACTGCTGCTGCTGCTGCTGCTGATACCACGGCACTGGAATTGACATTTGAAATTACATACTTCTTTCTTTATTTACTTGTCTTGGTTCCCTTTATTCAACGTGTTCATTGACTGATTTATTTGTCCCGCCAAACATTTATGGTAGATTAAATACCTTCCACCCGCGCACAGCACTGGTGGCGGTTCTTACATATACTCACCAATCTGGATTGCATTTATTTGTGCTTGTTGATAAAGATTACTTTCATATTGTGTCCCCAACTGAGTAGGCTTCTTTGCCCTGATTTACCAGATGATGTAATACCCTTAAAATGTTGCATTCTTTTTTCCCAATAGCTCAACAGTCCCTTGGGGCCTAGGCCGCCTCATTATCGAGGCTTCACGATCACACTTTACAGACACACCACACTCGGTAGGACTCCTCTGGACGAGGGACCAGCCCGTCGCAGAGACCTCTACCTGACAACACACAACACTCACAAGAGACAGACATCCATGCCCTAGGCGGGATTCGAACCCACAATACCAGCAAGCGAGCGGCCGCAGACCCACACTTTAGACCGCACGGCAACTGGGATCGGCTGTTGCATTCTTAGAATGTCTTAATACTAATACATTAGGATACTAAAGAAATTTAGATATCTTCGAACTTTCCTCGGTAACTCAGGGAACATAGAGAGTATGTTTATTGTGACTGTACTATTTTAAATAACAGAACACACACAACATATTCTTACTTTAACAAATACTATAACATCATGTACAGTTGTTGTAAAACTTTCTGGCCGATAAAAACCCCAGCAGACCTGGCGGACGGACCCATTCTGCGTACGTGAGATGGCAATGGTAGGGCATTTGTTGATTCGTCAGTCAATTTGATAAGGCCCACAATCCAGACCGTACTATCAGCAGTAACTAACAAGTCGACTAGTTTCAGGTGAGCAATCTGAGTTTTATGCCATTTCAGTTGTGTCTCCGTATCATTCCCCTGGAAAACAGGGAATACTGTTCCCAGTGTATATAATTTACTAAACACATAAGCGCAGGAGGCTAAAGCAGAAGTGCCCATATTACAGAAAATAATTGGTTGCATCGGCTTGCGGGGTTGGGTATCGTAAATGAATGACGATTTCCCTACGTTTCGGCAAACGTTGCAGTTGCCATCCTCAAGCTGAATGAGGGGCCCTGACGTAGCTCTGGGAGCTCTCCAACCCGGAAAGCCGACCCAACGCATTAGCCGCAAAACACCAAGATTTAGAATTACAGAAAACAAAAGGTGAAAATGCAGAAGAATGTGGAAGAGTCAACTAAAATATTTTCTTTGCGAGCAGAGTTTCAAAGAAAATAAAGTCGATCAGTGTTTTTAAAAGCGTAGACAAATTATGATACAATATTCTGAACTGGACTGTGCAACAGTGGAGGCGACTGAAAATAAATAACAACAGACAGTTCCATGAAGAGCAGTCGCAGCAGCACTGACAGAGAATCTAATGGAAGCTGGGATGGAATATCAAGGGTAGAACAAGTATAAGACGATTAATGTTGCGTGCATCTGAGTGCTACATAACAGCGGACTTTATTTTAAAACTTGTTTGTAAAAATTATTAACAGTTCGGTATAATACGGAAAGTACATATCATTTCAAGATTTATTTACACGGCCTGTACTTTCTCGAGGCACAAGATGAAACATTACGCTATCGTTGTGCAAGTGACTCGCTCATAACTTCCCGCTTGAAAATTTCACAGGCCAAAAAAAATTCTGAGACAATTGTAACAATACCTTTTGTAATTCTAAACTAAATGTGTCCGTCACGTTCAGTCCCTCTGTCACTGTTACTCTTCCCCTCACTCAGTCATTCAGTCACTCATTACTTCCATATCAACTTCATCTCAACCACATCCCTGCCAGTTACTGACAAACAGCAGGTTACTTGCTTATTCCACCGTTGAAGTCTCCAGTATATTGTCGGTCTATGCCCTCGCTCAGCGACACGATGGATAATGGAATCGACCTGCAGGTCGAATTGTAACAAATCTGCAAACGGTGTACATAGACTTTGCCAAGGCATTCCTTACTTTCTAACACAGGCTGCACGATACACGCTTAAATGTGATTCAATTTAAGCCCGTAAGAAAAGTACGACCTTCCCTCGCATATTGTCACGGAACTCACAAATGCTGAGCAGCATTACTTTCTGATCTCGTATACGGAACTTCATTAAAATCGGACAATAAATATAGAAAGTATGTATAGCAATTCATATAGGCCCCTGTGTACTGTATGATTTCCACTCCGCCAATTTTTAAAAAATCATCACTCAATAAATTGTTGTAGACAATTACTTTACTGAATTTTATCCAAATCGGATGTAAAATGTAGGAAAAAGGGAAACATTTCATTTATTCCCTTAAGTAAAACATGACTTTCAATGTACATATTTTATGAAATCTTAGATGCCAAATAGCATCAGATGGAGATCTAGACCGAAATGCATATAAATTGGTCATGACGTTACGGAAAGAAACTCATTGACGCTCTTCGGTAAAGTGTAACTGTCACTGGGGCGATTTCCACGAAACGCGGGATTTTTGACAACTTTCTGTTAAGAACTTGTATACCGAACTTCGACAAAAGTTTGGTCGCTGATATCACGGACAGACGGACGGACATGATCCACAGAGGCTTTATCTCTTACTTCGTAAAGAAGTAAAGTAAAGACAAACGGGCATTAGTCACCGGCTCACTATGTGTCAGAATATTATGTACAGCTCAGAAACGGTTGACGATGGCTTAACACAATTTGCTAAGGACTCTACAGTGTGTTCACTACAGCAGTGCACTAGATATCCTGTCATTAAGGGATAGAATTCTTAAGCAAAAATAACGACGGCGTCCCATAGATGTTTGGATACATATCAATCTTGACTTCTACAGCCATAAACATGAATATCTACGACTACTGAATATATCAAACTAGCTTTTAATAATTTTAACCTCCAGTTTTAATCATTAATATATTATATCCGCATATAGTTATAATATTAAAAAAATGTAAAAATAAAATATATCCGATGCCGCTACGTCTTGTATACAAAGAGACGCATATGTAATGCACTCTAATGTAACTATAACTTCATACATATATTCCCCTGTATTTTCCCTCCAGTGATGGCTTGATATGAAATGGGACATGTCGGGGATACTGTGATACAAAACAACAAGGTGTAACCTAATTAAGTTTATTCAGATGGATTTTAATATACACTTTAAATTCAGATTTACTTTATCTGCCAACTAAGTGTCTCCTATGATTGACTAACATTTTAGTGAATGTAAGCCAAGTTACATGTAATGTACGTTCATTCTGTTTTCTTCCGTCGTCTCTGTCTGGTGGCTGCTAAGAGATCGGATACGGTGTTATACAGAGATCTGCGGTATCTGAGCTTTATGTTTACTAGGCAGCCACTTACGGTTTAATGCATGAAACCGTTTATGTGATATTTACAGGACTCACTAACCATGCGGCATCACAGCAGTAAATAACAAGAAATATAATGTTGTCACGTCATATTTTACACAACTTGAATTTAATTATAAATCAGAATAGTTCTACATTTATTTCTTGCAGTGTACGAATTTTCGTTTATTATATAATAGGTTATTTCACAATAATATTGAGTGTTAGAATATGTGCCATATAAGAAGTAAATAATTACATAGTTTAAATGGAGGTTATATTAAGAAAAACGAGACAAAAGGCGAGGAGAAAACGAGGCGAAAAACGAGGGTTTCGACAGTCTTCCAACGAAACTTCCATGCATGTCCCTGTAAATTCTCATTTTATTTATTACTCTGTTGCTAGAAGAATAAGGAGTTACACGTAACATTTTAACCTAAAACAACTTTGTGCATAAAAATATGAAATTATTTGCCAATTACTGGAACATAACGTTCAATACTGGGCCGATGATAAAAGCTGTCACACTCACGTAGAAAAACTGTACGAAATAGGCCTACTACAGGCTTACTCAGAAGAAGAGCAACCCAAGTCTTGCTGAAATAAACTAGGCCTATAACGTTAATCATTGCCGAGTAGCGCAATAGACTAGCGTATTAATTCCTCGTATACGTTTCCATTAACTTTTGTCGCAGCAGACCGGTCCAGTCACTCGGCGACGCGAAACAGCACTTCTATTCCAAATTTTTTGAAAACGTAAGGGCGTTTCGTGAAAAAGTCAGAATTTTCCCTCCTCCATATTCTCTGTTCTGGCTATTTACGCAACCAATCAAGTGGAACCAAGCTGCATTGCTGAAGAAAACACGATCCAAAACATCAATTCCTTTCCAATAAACAAAGAGGCGATACACAGCGATAATAATGCAATGATTTTCCT
This sequence comes from Reticulitermes speratus, assembly GCA_021186555.1. Classification (NCBI taxonomy): domain Eukaryota; kingdom Metazoa; phylum Arthropoda; class Insecta; order Blattodea; family Rhinotermitidae; genus Reticulitermes; species Reticulitermes speratus. Next base: position 25,961,629 of record JAJKFL010000004.1, read on the forward strand.
TAGTCAAGTTTTTAACTTCTTGTTTTACATGAATACAAGGATTACGCCAAACGTTTTAACAATTCTGCGCATGCTTTAAGAAGACATACCGTTTGCGATACGCGCCTCCTCAGTCATGTTTTGGACTACTGCAATAACCGTCTGTTAACACCAAGTTTCCTTCGGGTAGCTGTGACGGGCGTAAAGTTCCTGTTTGTCACAAACGCTAACGAGTTACTAACGGCGAAAACTTGCTTTATTTCATACTGGCAAATCTGACTATTTGTCTCAAAATTCGGTTTGAACTTTCATGTTATGACCTTGAAGAATTATTTTTCGACTACAAATACAAGTTCACACAGGAAATATTTAATAGAGCTTCCTCAAGATCAAATTGGTATAAATGTTTTATGTTAGTGAATTTAAGAACCGGTGTTATGTATTCGGAAGTATACAGAGTTACTACTTGTGAGATTTTGTATGAAATACGTAGGGTTACCAACCTAAGAGAAATTAGCTAGTACATACAGGGTTGGACGAATTTTGAATCATCCTGTAGAATACAAAAGACTTCGATTTCAGTCCGTATTAGCGTACTTATACCTTCCCAGGTGCATGGGTAATGTGTGAAAGGAAAGCACTTAGGCCTGCTATTAACAGAAAATTGAGTTACTTTTGTAGAGTTCTCGAAAAACTAAGGGTCGCTCAGCGGGTCAAGAATCATTCCTCCTTTTATATAAACTGAATTTTTATTACTCTCTTCAGGATATTTCGTCACTGGAACATATCCTACGCTATCTGAATCCAGTCCACAACTTCTCATCACATTTCAGATCAATTTTAGTATTATCGTTCCAGTCACATCCTATCGCAATCTAATAAGTGGCTTGTTTCAAGATTTCTCATCGCTATTGACTTGGTCACCCTAACATTAGGTGAAGACTAGAAATCATGAAGATTTTCATTACGCGATTTCTATTCCCTTGTTACCGCTTATTACACATTTACCTGTTCCCTTACTCAGTCTTCTAAGACCCTTCGAGTCTTTTACGACAGGTGTCCATATATTACTTGTCTTTTACCTTAGTCCCTTCTCTGTTAGCACTTGTAAATCATTCATTACACCTTCAACCTGACCCCCCCCCCTCCATTTTATTGCACCTTGTGGTGTCGTTTCAAATATTTCCTTAGTCATTCTTTTTCGATCCTGTAACACTCGGATTTCTTTCTTTCTTTCTTTCTACGCCTCCCATTGAATCCACAATATTCTCAGACAGTCAGCAGCCATAGGTAGAGCCGATAAGAACCTATGCCTCTCCGACGGCCTGTACATAAAACAACTAGAGAACCGCTGAAAGGGGTTTAATGAAATTTGATACTGGAGAATTTTATAAAAATTTGTCGATCAATTTTAATCTTCATTGCTATGGGACAATATTTACTGCCACTTTACATGAAGATCTACATGCCTTTCTCGGCGCAGCAGCTTTCCATTCTCTGCGCATGCGCACATTCTATCACGCCTTAGACCGAGATGCAAGTTCGGAAAATGAAACCAGACTTTACCTTTTAAATTCCATGTGCCAAAAATGTAAATCTGGTGCTTGACATGTTTTGTGTTTTCTTCGTATCCTAGTAGCGTCGTATAAGCGAGGGTAAAAAAAAACTGCGCATCAATTGTAGCCCCGTTGCTAAGATTCTGGGAAACCACAAAATATATGTAGAAACAAATATGTAGTGAAGCTAACGCGCCATAATAGTTATGGTGTGCAGATATTTCCTAACTTTTCAGCCCACCATAATTTACCTTTTATTCCATCCTTGCTGTTACAGTCTTACCATTTCAGTTCGTCTTCCTGCACATAATTTTTAATCTAGCGCTATTTATTCCTTCCACTTACGTCTTACAATCCACATCAAGCTAATCATTTCTCCTACATCCTTGTTCATGACCAACTACCTCCTTTCTTCATAAGTGTTTTAACATCCACATTCTTATCATCACTGTTACTCATCTGCTCTTCTTCATCCTCCAGAAAGACGTTCTTACTTCCTCACCAAATCTTCTCACAGCCCCTCCTGTGTATTTTAATTTTCGACATATTTCTCGTCTTTTCTCCAAAATCCTTCAGTACTGTGACATTCTCTATAGATATTTTAATACTCACAAACGTTATCTCTAAACAAGAGTCTGCAACACTTAAGCTTCTCAAATCAATAATATGTGCTACTTGTTTTCATATACCATTATATGGTCAATTCGGCTTTTGGTAAAATAAACTAGAGACCGCCATGTTTCCGTGTATAGCTTCTCATGGGAAAAGTGTAAATTCCGGAAAATTACATTATTGCTGACATCAGAGAAGTCAATAGCCCTCAGCACACTGTCACTGGGAAGTTCTGTTAAAACTGCACCTTCCTATACTTCGCCTAAATAGCTCCTACTGATCAATCTTTGAACTTAGGTCTCGCATTATGACTGTTGGGTTAGGCCTGTGCCTAGGTGTTCTACGGTACATCATCAAACTCACCATAGAAGCAATCTATACTTATATCATCCCTTTCTTCAGTTGGTGAAAGAAGACACATTTATCCTTGCACTACTGAACGTCAATCTCACTCGTAAAATAGAGTCTTTCATTCACTGCCTCCAAGCTAATTACCCCCTGCTTTGCGTGATTTCAACCTTCCGACGCGGAGTAAATGAGATCTGCGCTCTTTTGGGATGTTACGCAGCGTAGATTGTTAGTTTGTTACCGACGTTTCGGGACAACCTATCGGTCCCATCTTCAAGGGTTAAGCAGTCAGAACACCCTTGAAGATGGGACAGATAGGTTGTCCCGAAAGCCCGGTAACAAACTACCAATCTTGGCTGCGTAAAATCCCAGAAGAGCGCAGATCCCACCTCCTGCTTATATTCATTATGATCGTCATGTTTCAAACGTATTTTACATCCTTCTGCCGTCAATTACAGTAAAATCCCCCACAGCCATTTTTCCACTCCTTTCCATTTTGTTTCTTGGACTGCTACAATAAAAATATTGTAGTTCCTCAATTTCAATTGTCTTAAAGCTCCTGTCTTGAATACATTGAACACCCCACCAAAGTAGCAAGATGTGGCTCAGGGATGCACAAATCCCGTGCGCCAGGTCGCCACGGCAAATAAATATTTTACGGGTACTCAGTATCGAACTTGCTTCATGTCGCTTCTTTGGCGCCTAGAAGTTTGACGTGGCTGCTATATTTTTTGGAAATTTATGCACTCCTGAAGCTCACTGTCTTGTAACACTTCTTTGCTTGTCTCTCTAAATTATCCGCACAGAATTGACCCTGGTATCTTAATACAAATTTTCTGAGACCACTTTGCCATGCTGACACCACACCCAATCCCTAACCTGGAAGGCCAGGAGCCATCTACCTCTCTACCAGCCTCCACACGTCGACCGATATATGGGCGACGTAGACGGAGCTTTCGCCCCCGTTAGCAAATCTCCCAGGTGATAAGACAAGCAAACCCACCGAACACGTTGGGTTGGTGGGAGAGAGGGGGGGGGGTGAGTGTGAGACTTCCTCTCTCTGAGCTCCAAATATTCTAATCTGCACCTCATTCTCATACAATCTCAAACTGTAAACTTGATTTTATGCATACCGTGCGGTTAAAGTACTTCAGAACTTTGTTTACCAACTCTCTGTATCTTTGTTCCATCTTAGTTCGTGTCGGGAGTTGGTAAACACAGTACATACTGATATAATTTCAATCTATCATGCAGAGTTCTCTACGAACACAGTTTCATAACCTGCCGTTTAACAACACTGAGAATATTTAACATGTATATAGTTCCTTTATACTTAAACGAATACTATAACTATTACAAAGCTGTGACATGCTGTGAATAATCCTGCCTGTGTCAATATGCGAGTAATACGTGTTGCTCTAGGGACCGGACGGTACGAGTAAGTAATTTACTTTCACTATTTTCCGTTCATTCTTCTATTTACAATTCTGTCACGTGTAAAAATTGTGGAGTGGATGCTGAAGTCAGCGCTAGAGACAATAAAAACAACCACTTACATCTCAACACACAGCAGGTGCAATTTTTTGGAGTGGAAGAAACGACTGGTGACAGATAACATGTCAAAAATTGTAAAAAAATTTCGGTTTTATAAATGTTTGATGCTGCTTATTTTTTATGTGAACTTCGAAGCTTAGAGGCCCTTCTTTTCTCCTCAGGCGATTAGTCGCTGGCCTCCCACCGTGGCGGCCTGGGTTCGATCCCGGGTCAGTCCATGTGGGATTTGTGGTGGACAAAGTGGCACTGGAACAGGTTTTTCCCCAAGTATTTCGGGTTTTCCTTGTCAATTTCATTCCACCGGTGCTCCATTACTTGGAAAAATGAAAAAAACTGATCATCTTTCTCTTCATCTTTATCACAGGGCTGCACAATAAGCCTTAAGGCTGCGGTGCGTCCGTAGCTTCTGCTGCGGGGCCCTTCTCCCCCCCCCCCCCAAAAAAAAAGTTCTCAGCTATATCTGACTTTGTTTGAGGATGGTCACATTCGTTATTAACAGAACCGTGGCTTACTGACTCAACGAAATAACTGAGATTAACTTCTGTGAAGAATATGGGATAAAGAAAAACAAGGGTGGAATAATCTCAACTTCCCTTACGCTGCTTGTCACAATAATAATAATAATAATAATAATAATAATAATAATAATATAATTATAATAAAACAATAATAAAAATTATTTTAAATACTTACAAACAAAGCGATAAGCTACCACGAGAAGAGGCTTCCCACTAAGAGGGCTCAAAAAATTAGGTTTATTTTATACTGGTCTTTTCCACAGTAATACAGAAAATTTCTATGAAATCATGTACAATATATCCTTTACAGCACTGCTAATTTTATTATTAGTAGACCGATTTGCATGCAATCGATACCTACACGTTTCGGCTTATGTGAGTCATCATCAGGTTAACTAAGGATGGATGTATAACATAAAGCCTAATTCTTTATAATACAATCAATTGTGCTATAAGGATATGCTATTACATGATTTCATAGTTTAGTCAACACAGGCTGAAACACATAAAGCATGAAATTTCTAGCCCAACGCAGGCTATGTTATATCAGAAATTATGAAACTAGGTCCACAAGTCCTTCTCACCGAAGTCCCTGAACTGAGTTCATCCAGTACACAAAGCAATTCTGCCAGTACAGTTACTGGCCATGGACTGAACGGCTGAATAATCTGGGTTCGATATCTGGCTGATGCAACAGACCTTCGTCTTCTCCAAAGCATTCAGACCGGTAAATTAAACTCAAAGGCGTTGATACCCGAGACAAAATTGTTCTAGAATTTCATTAATTTTACACACTACGATTAATGTACATAATGCAAAAATTTCCAACTCAAAAGCAAAAATAAACACATGGAGATGAAAAGGTCATATTAGAACAAAATTGTCCCAGATAACAGAAACACTTAGACAAGTGTCAAATTTCGTTTATTTTGCGTACGGCATAACATAGTAAAAGTAAAATGCAAATTTATCCTTGTGAAAGCCATTAAAAATAAGGGGGAGTGGAGTTATCGTTCCACGCGTTCCTAACCTCGGCACTAAATGGTCAGTGGCACTAAGTGGTCAGCTTGACGCCTCGTCGGCTTTGCCCGCCGGTAAAAAAGGGCCAATTATCCATTCAGAGTCTCGATGGTCATAAAGCTTTGTATAACAGTCCGCATACGACTGCTACAGAAAATAAAAAGAAGTCAATAATTTTGATGTAAACCAAAACAGGTCTCAGGAGTTCTGTTGAACTGTAAAATGCGCATTGTTACATAAATGCCAGGAAGAACATTAATAAAATTCTATAGAGCAAGGCCGTTCTCATACTTCTGTTTGGAACTGAATGTTGTGCTTTAATAGAAGAAATAAATAAATAAATAAAAAGTCGAGATATGTGAAATGTTTTTCCCTCAGAGTAGCCACATGGTACGGAATAATTACAGTAGTGAACTAGTTACAATAAACATCACTACAACAGGGTCAGGCCGAGACTGAGTGAGTTATGCTGATGAAGTCAATTAGAATACCAGTACACTTTCTTCATTAGGTCTGTTACCTACCAAAGACCCTCTTGCACTGACAATACCTGCTCTTCAGGTGTACTATCAGCGCACCGCGTGTTGCTTCTCTTGTTTTGTTGTGTTTTGGACTGGTGGCACCAACCAGAGTCCGGTCTAGTCCGGTCCCAGACTCTTAACTGGGGCGACCTACATTTCTCATTCTCAGACTCCCTCTCCAAGCTTTGTCCCCCACGCTATCTTCTGACACCTTTAAAAAATATAAATCCTTTTGCTAGCCGCTCTTCTGATAATTATACGTCCCATTGCAGTTCTTCTGCTGCTACCGCCGTATGAAGTTATACAGCACTTTTTAGGCGCGTTTGCATAGTCACGAAAGCGCCTATTAACTTCGCCATATCCGTCCGTCCGCATAGAAAAACGCAGCTCCCACTGACAGGATTACCGTGAGATTTGATATTTGGGACTTTACTGAAAATCTGTCGAGGAAATCCAAATTCGGTTACAATCGGACAAGAATATCGGGCACTTTATATGAAGACCTGAGTGCCTTTCACATTGTTGGCTGTGATAATGCAGCGCAACAATAAAGGTAACGCATTGCTGCCTTTACATGGTAACGTTTTCAATATTTATTCCATTACTGGCAGCGACAAATGTACCTCAACAATACAAGAAAAACGCATTGTTGCGTCTCCATAGCAACAATGGTTACCCGAAAGCGCCACAATGATAGTTCGTTATACGTACTTTCTCTGTCTTGTTTACTAGTGTCATTTGATTGAAAGAAATCAATTCCGAAGAAACGAAGGTAGTCTGTGTATTTCTTACATCTACTTAGGTATCCTTACCATTTCGCAGTTTCAAGAGCTGCTCAAAACGAAACAGTATCACAAGCCTTCTAACTGCGCACAAGTTACAACAGAACGAAAACATTCGAATATGGTTTCTTAACTTTGCCACATGTTATCTTCTACCTAACTAATGGCAAATCCATATACTGCTGACTAACTTATGCAGCAGAACGCTTCTTAACGAAGTTAACAGTCGGATGGTCAAAACATTGTCCGTTTTTAAAAACATCCTATGGTAAACACTGCATTTGCATAATTGCATTTCGTCTATGTAGTTATGTAGGCTTTTCTCTACAATTGATACGACTCACTGAACATGGCTCTTTGAAAGCCGAAACATGTCGGAGTTTTGATATAATATAGATTTTCCCCGCTTACAGTGTATTTGATAGTCTATTTTATTAAAGTATTGACATTTAAATCATGTGGTTCATTACTGTGTTCACAAGAGCCAGTCATTGGCCCTTCTCCTGAGTCAGCTGAATTCACTCAACCCATAGGCGTAACTTGGCTAATAACATTTGGGGGGGGGGAGCAAAATCGACCATGAGTATTAGGAACTTTAATTTACGAAGAAGTCAAGTTAGAAAGAGGGGGAAAATTGGTTTTAACAAGCTTTAATATACATACACTTCTTTCCCCCACTCTGACCCCATTTTGTATTTGCCCCTCCTCTACTCAGTAACCAAACTAAAACTATTCTTAGGTAGAAAAAATATTACGGGCCCCCAAGTTACGCCTATGACTCAACCTAAAACCAGATCTTTAAAATTCATTTTAATATTATCCTCACATCTACGCATAGTTGCACCATAAAGTTTCCTCCGTCAAGGTTGTCGAACTAAAACTTTGTCATCTCTCCAAACGTCCTACATGTCTGTTCTGTTTACTGCGAACAGAAAACTGTTACAGACATCTGATCTAGTGACTCCACAGGCCGACGAGTCCTTGGTTTCCGCCAGCACACCGACAGCTGAGACAATATTATTCTGTAGGCCAATCTTTTCGCACACATGGGAATATTTAAAGATAAAATTTTTCAAAGCATAGTGGTTACTATATGTACCACCAGGGTTAACAGTCTTCAAAGGATTAAACTGAAAATCAACCATTAAGCGAGACTGTATTGCTAGCTTGTAAACCAAGTTGAGTTACGTTCTGGTGGAGGTTCTAGTCACGGAATTGCAGTCTTCTGGAGCAGACCATCCGGCATGTCACAGCGTACTCTGCCAAGCACAGCAAGACTCAGGCAAGGTTCCACACACACACACACACACACACACACACACACACACACACTGTCCTGTTATACATTTAAATCGCCTCAGTTTAACTAGAGAGTTTTGCCACCATTTCCCTTTCGGTTGCATGTAACCGCAGCAGTTACACTGCTCAGGCCCGAGTTCGGTCCCTGGTCGATCCACGTGGTATTTGTGGTGGGCAAATTGGCACTGGGACAGGTTTTTCTCCGAGTACTTCGGGGTTTCCCTGTCAATTTCATTACACCGGTGCTTCATTACTTCGAAAAAGTGAAAAAAATGATCATCTTTCTCTTCTTCATCACAGGGTTGCACAATAAGCTTCAAGGCTGTGGTGCGTCCGTAGCTTCTGCTGCGGGACCCTTCTCCAAAAAAAAAAAAACACAGCAGTCAACTAACTAGATACAGCTATCCTAGCTAAGTATTCTAAAACAGAAGTTTATAACTAATGCAGAGCTTTCTGTGTAATAATTTTACATACTATATTTTTCAGACTTTCCTCGATATCAAATGTTTTAGGCAAATCTTTATCTAGGCCTATATGGAATTTATTATGCTCCGTTAACATAACCTGAATTCCGCGAACCAGTTTTGAGAGGGTAACAAACTCGTCTAAAACGCTGAGATATACTTCTCTCCACATTCGCAAGTTTTTCTTTGGTATATAAATAGCTACTGTACAGACCTTTTACCCCCCTCTGTTCCCACCGCACACAATCACTTTACTTTAACTATCAAATCCAATTCAATGCGCAGGAATACACAAGTTTCGCTGGTGTAATATAGAATGCTTCTTCAAAATCATACTCTTCCTTCTTTTACCAGAACGCTTTCAGTCTACTTAAGGTGTGTAAGCGACATTTCTTCGTGCTCTATAACACACTTCTTCACTTCATCTGTCACTTTCACAGCTGAAGAGATGAAAAATTGACTATGTATTAATCTCACTGTTTTCGCTGTTTTATAGGTGGCCTCGTCGAGTGTTCGTGCAACATGGCGGCTGGTACCTTTATGAAAACGCCAGGAATAATTGAATCTGATTTACTCATTATACGCAAAGCGCCATGATGAAGTGGACAGGAAGAGGCCCCGGTTCCTGTCATCCAAAAATTCCAAGACAGGGAAAGTCATAACACAAAATTTGAAAGAAAGAAAGAAAGAAAGTTCTACAGGACACGATTCTTAGATTTCTTATTGTTTTCTTTCAGCGGTGACGGTTCACTTACCTTCTTTCTCTCATTTCTAAAAAGTGTAAATACTTTTGGTTTGGCGGTTATGCGTGAATACTGTCTTTCTTCGTTCTGTCTATGTTTATGAGTGTTGGCAAAATAATCCCATTATTAGCCACAGGCCAAAGTGTCAAATCTCATCCAATACTGGACGCAGCAAGTGAGTGTTCTGTCGCTACAAATAAATCCACAACTATTTATCGAACAGCCACATCGTTCTCTGTACTGACTACACGAGTTGTTCCATCTGCACGGCTATTACCTGGACTCGTAACATTTCCTCCCTGGATCCTCCGTGGCTTTGCCCCGACCGGGCCACCGCCTCTCCGCCAAAAAGCAGTCATCCCCAGACGAAATCATCATCCACGATCCCCCAGCTGCAGCAGTCTGATCCGGGCACTACCACCTCAAGCACATCACCCAATATTATGAAGTTCTCGGGGGTGGCGACTCCGAGATACTGTGCGGTGGAGGACCGGTGGACACATTGCTGCTCACTTCATGTTGGGGTGGCGCTGGCGGTGGCAGCGGGACGGAACACTTCCTCATGGATGCACCAGCCCACAAACTAGTCATGGATTCCTGTTCGACGACAGATGAAGATTCGGCTACCAAAGCTACAATGGATGCTTTGGACAGCTTACTGCTCACATCGTCTCAGAATTCTCCTCCGGGTTCGAATTCAAATTTTGCAGAACTAAAGCCCTTACCACCATTCACTGGATACACCGGGCATCTTAGTATTAATGGAATTCCCGGACATCACTTCCACGCAATTGCAGCTCCACAATCGCCGCAAAGTCCTCACAACCCTGTGTCGTCATTGGTGGAGACAAACAATAATAATGCTCATACCACCAATCACAATACAAACAATAATTTAATATTTAAAGCTGGGAATAACAACGGTGGCACTACCGTATATTACACGGTCAGTACAACAGCGGATCAGCCTGTGGTATCGTCATCAACAGTTGATGGTGTTTCAGGTGTAATTAAACCAGAGTTTGTGGACTACAGCCTTCTGCCGCCGGAAATAGAAGATATAGCAGCTATTATAGGCTCAGCTATAGCAGACACAACGGTGCCGAATGTCGACGGTTTGGTAGGACCGGGTGAGGATCCAGCGGCTTCTAGGGATAGTTGGATGGATTTGGATGCGTGGATAGATACTGCATGTGGTGAAAATAATGTGCAGAATGGTGGGAGCACTGGCAAAGCAATAATTTCTGCTGAATCGCTACAGGAATTCGTTGCCAACTCCCAGTTTGTTGTGAGCGTAAGTCCCGAGGAGTCTGGTACAACTGGGACGTCCTCGACGTTGCAGAGTCTCCTGACTCAAGGTATCCAGCAGCAACACCAAGCCTTTACTCAACAGGCGGCCCTGCTTCTTAAAAGAGAACCGTCAACGACAACCACAACAAATTACCAACAACATCACCACATGCCCCTTCTTCAAAGTCGGCTTCAAAATGGACCTCCCTCCTTATCAAACGGCGCCATTAAGCCTGAATCCACGTCAACGTACTTGTCTGAATGTCCTTCCCCGTCGTCTTCAACATCGTACCTGAGTAACAAAGAAATGATACTTCCGCACACAACAACAGGCAGTCCTCCGGGTCATGTGGTCAGTACCACTGACAACACACTCCTAATGAATGGGGGACGGTACCAAGGCGTGCACCAGAACAGAAGTCGACCAGGGTATAGCCACATTCGCGGCCTGAAAACTGGAGGAGTTCCGTCACCCGATTTATTGGTGAACGGTGGTTCACTTGACAGTTTGGTCACCGGCAGTGGTTTGGTACATGGCAACTATCCACACACGACAGCCGCAACTACGACCACACCATCTCCAAGCAAGAGCAAGAGCAGGAGTAGATCAGGCAGGAAACAGCATAGTGGCGGTGGAGGTGGCGGTGGGGGTGGGGCAAGTGTCATTTACACGGCGGATGGTAGTAGCGGGATGATGGGTAAGGAAAAACCTGTTCATCGGTGCACCATCTGCAACCGTGGTTTTCTGAACAAGTCGAACATTAAAGTGCATCTACGTACTCACACAGGAGAGAAGCCATTCAGGTGTGAAGTGTGTGGCAAAGCCTTCCGCCAAAAGGCGCATCTCATTAAACACCAACAAATACATAAACGGGTTGGCAGAGACTGACAGAAAAAAGAACAATGTCAAGACGCATAAACATGTTTGTGATACAAATGTGCGATTTATTCCGCCCCAAGACCTGATGTTGTCTTTGAAATTAAAAGTTAAGGTAGAAATGGTTACAGTAAAAGAGGGATACAATTTAAAAAAATCTGGTGTGTAAGATTACCTTTAAGTGTCATCTATTCGAGTAGAAGCTGTATTTGCCGTTTTATTTCGTGTGAAAAGAATGAAATTATGGTTTAGACCCTAACATGCCCCTATTAAGCTTTCATCTAAGGCTGTCTTTTGGAATTAAAGTTGTTATCACTATAAAGTAAAAACATTAAATTTAAGAATCAATTACACGCATTAAACTGAATGTAATATAACATTAGTACGACAGTTTCACTAATTGCAGTAAACTCATGTGCACAAAGTGGATGATACTCGTATATATTCTGTTGAAGTTCGTAACTTTAATTCTAAACACATAATCATTTGTAAAACACCGAAAAACATAAAGACTGCCTAGAGCGTGGAAAAAAATTATACCAACCCATTATATGCTAAGATATCACAGTTACCACAGAGGTGCACAACTTTTTTCAAGCCCCAGAAGGGTGACAAAAAGCAAGTTACTTACTCAAGACCCACAAATAGTAGGCGCCACCTTACAAAATTTAGTCGCCCGGGAGACCTGGCGCCCGAGATTTGTGTACCCCTGAGTTACAGAATACAGCTGTGCTCAACAGGGAAACGGCTAATTCCACGTCGTCATCAAGATGCTTTTTTATATAATGCAACTAAGAAATATTTAAAAAATTATTGGAACCTAATTTACTTTCTTGAAATTCCAACGTTGACAAAATTTCCGAATACTGATCTGCTCTTCACATCGGAAAGGTGAACTTCATAACCAATTTTTGTAGATATTTCGTGTCAATTATTTTCTTTCAAAAGTTAGATTCATGACTTGAACAGCAATGTGTTTCGGGGTTTTACGATATCCTTTTCTTTGCCCATCGCAGACCACTGCATCAACTTGCAGCGACAGGCAGCAAATAAGAGAAGTGTGGAAGGCTTTTTTTTTTCTGCGTGAAGTAGAAGTCTGAATGATTGCGCTGCAGATTTACACAGAATTGACAAATACAACGACACAGGTATTAAGCGGCTAACAAAGTTTCAAAATTTTCTTTACAGAATTTATCTGTTCGCCAATAAATATAGTACATCGGCCTAGACCAGAAACTGACATACCCATTCGTTCTCTATCTCTCGCTTTCTTGGACCTGTCTAATGGAACATACTACAGAAAAGTTGAAAAGCAAAGCCGATAAAGCGTTTCCACACGTCAGACTCCTCTGAATAGGAAATGTTGACCTATCCGGACTTTATTATAAGTTCCATTTTAAAACACATTTTAAATTAACTGTACTGCAAAAATATGTCCGGTGCATTCTTTGTTCAGAATGGTTCCAAGAAAGGATAAAGGTTATCGCCATAATTCTTTAAGTCTGCTTTAGCATATACTGTTCGGAAAATCCAAGAAAACAAAGGAAGGAAGAAGATGAATAGGACACAGCATATTAATTTATTGGACAAAAACGTAAATACGTAAAACACCGACGCCTTACTATTCGCACCTAAGGAATCCTGTCTGGAAGTAAATGAAGAGAAAATTTAGTATAGGTTCATATCTCGTCAATACAACGCTGGAAAAAACCAAAACATAAAGTTCTTTGACACTTGTGTCAAAGTTCAAGTACTTAGGAATGGCACTAACAAATCAAAATTGAATTCACATAAAAATTAAGATTAGAAGAAATTTGGAGAATGTTTCCTTCATTTGATTCAGAATCTTTCAAGTCTCCCTCTAAAACACAATGATTAAAACATATAGAAGTATAAGAAAAACCCTATGAAAATTAAGGCAGTGGTGGTTAATCGCCTTTCACCGCAAACTACTTCAGCTACACACTCTTTTCACTGTTTATGCCAATGCCGGAAGCATTCTGACTTCATTTCTTGTATTCCCAACAGCCGCTCCAATACATAATATTCAATAGTTCACATCGTCAGTATATTTCCTGTCAAGGTTCCTGTAAATATAGTGAACTGGAGACAGAGAAACGCCGTTTGGTGATAACGAAGTTTGTTTCGCATATAGAATGCCGTGTTTAGTTAAAATTTCCCGAATATACTATGTTTCGTGGGCCTGTGTCTCGTCATGTTAGACTTGCCACTTGTCACAGTCCCGCTCTTCGATGGTTTGTGAAGCGTTTTTTTTTAACCTGTGTAACACAATCAAAGCGCAAAACTCCCTCGTAATCAACAATAATGGCATTAATATGATTTTGCTATGCATTTAACTGTTTTTACTTTTGTGACTAGAAAAGAGATTTCCATTGTGAAAGTTTCTGCTAACTATTCACACCATAAAATATATATTACAAACGATCTGTTTAGATAACACAGCTGGCTGCATCGATCGAGCATCAAGTATAATAGCACAAATGCATATCATCGCTACGGCGACGTATCTTAAAATTCTCTGTGTGCTAAAGGAATGAATTTTGATAGACAGCACCGTAATTAAATACACTCATTTTATTAATCACAAAATTCATAATGTGTATAAAAGCTCTTATAGATACATAGGCCTATATCAAAAACATCTACGTATCCAAATAAATACCCAAAGAGGTAATATCGTTGCTTTTTCCAGCCTTACATAATTTAGTACTAACTTTTTTGTACTTGAAAGTAAATCAAACGTCGAACATAGTAAGAATTCTGTGTAAGTGTTGTGACGCAAACGGGTAACAAAACTAATGACATGTCACACGCGTGCACAACACTGTTCAGTCTTCCAAAGTACTGAACAAACGTATTAATGAACCCCTAAACTAAGACTATAAAACATTGAGTGTTTTGTAGTAAAGCTATAGCAGGGTGGATAATCCAGAATATAATACGCTAACACCATACCATAAGACAATGATTTACTCACGTAAATCGTTACTTTCAAGAATTATCTTAATACCTGTACGGGGATAATGCACACGTTGTACCTCAGTAAATACTGAAACAGATCTCTAATAATTCAGACTTATTTCTATTCACAGACGACACTTCACTCCTATTGTCACGACTGTTGGCTAGGAGTGAAATCTTGTCTGTGAATACAGTTCGATATGTTAAATATATGACAAAGAATACATGTTTTTTGTGTAAGATTTGATGTTCCCATGGCGGTGACTATGAATATGCTGTTTTCTGGAATGTGACGCTGTGTTTTCTGGCAGAAATTTACTGACGTTTTGGAGAAAGCAACTGCCAGTTCTTCAATGTAGTAAATGAAGGAGATGAGTTCTAACGTCGTAAATCCCATCTCCACTGTAGAAGATAAAAGAACTCCTCTAATATGAAGACGGAGGGAACAGGTTCGTATAAACTCTCGGTAAATTTCTAGCAGATAACACGGTGACACCCCCCAGACGATAGTATTTTTCATGTTTTGTTTTATTCTTTGTGTAATGAACTAAAAATTTAGAAGAGTGAAATTTACATCATTGTTTTTATTTCCTTTTATAAATTACTGCATAAATTGTTCCACAATCAGAGAAAATTTCATAAATCTGTACTACGCATTACAAGAAAAAACTAATTGAGTCGGTATTACAAAATATCGGCTGTCCAAAGCATTTAAATTTGGTATGCCGTCTCCACGTCTACAGAAATGTTATCTTTCTCTTGGCAGACAATAATGCGCGTTTTACACAATGTCAGGTTAACCAAAGATAAATGCCTGCAATGCCGACTACAGCTACATTATTCATAAAACAAAGTGCCTTACAAAACCAGTAATATATATATGAACTCTTTATGTAAGGATAACGGAAATGTGAACAGTAATGTAACAAACTCCTTATAATTCGCTGTCGTGGTTTTGTTTCATGTTCTTTACATAGCATAGAACTTCCGTCTCATATTTCTGCTTTACATACATTCTACAACGTTACATAAAATATGTAAATCTAAACACAGATCCATATCCCGTACACGCAAGGCGACAACGATGGAAATAAGTTGCGTATGATTTTTAATATAACTCACGTGTGCTGAGTTTAATATTATCCAAACAACGTAGCATTATAATAAATAAAATTGCTTTCGTTATGCTTGACAATACACGAAATCATAACTACTAAATGCTGGTACGTAATACTCATTATCATCTTAATAAAGATAAGGCTAAAATCGAAATCGCAATTTCTACTTTGAAACGCACCTAAACGTGCAGGTAGGATAAGCCTTTGCACTATTCTCTGTCGGTCCTAAATGGGGAATACAACGTAGCTAATAAAATACTGTTTGGATGTTATAAATTTCCTTGTTAATCGTTGTAAGAGTACCTCAGACATCCTGTCACTAATATTATCGGCCTCTACCAACGTACAACAGCGGTGTAAGGCAGACAGAAAAGAGAATTTAAAATCATACATACACTGGCGATAAGAAATTCCCTTAGAAGATCTAAAGCTAGTCTAAAGCCCTTTCGTAAAAAGAACATTCCTTGATATGAGATCACTGCTGGGCAAAGCAAGTAAAGGAAAGTTATTAATGTTCGCATTATATTCTCTAACACAAAAGTAAAAAATAATAAATCCGTTCCTATGTGAAATTACTTGTACTAGAGCGTACATATAATCATTGTTTCTTCGGTATTAAATTGAAAACCACGACAACGGATAAACAAAGCATCAGTTACTTCCACCAGCAACAAAACACGAACAAATTAAAATTCATAAAATTTATACACTGCTTTATTGTTACTATATTAATTTATGATTGTTGTATAGTTGTCACCTAATTATACCTTAGTTTTTAAATATTTTTATTAGCCTTAAGATGATCGCATACAGCAGGGCTTATGTGTTTTGTCAAAAAGACGAAACAAATAGGCCTCCAACGAATTTCAATTTAACCGTAAATCACACTTTTTGTAAAAATATATGTAACATAAGTACCAAAAGTAGCAAGTGTTGTTAATTATGTAAATTCTTAAATCCATATGCCTTCTTTAAATAACGCGAATTATTTCGCGATTGAAATACTTCAATTTCAAGTATGGTCACTGTAGTGTATATGACCGTGTTAATGAGCCTTGCTGAGAATACGTGCATCCCTATTTTGTATGCTTCCATAATGCGATTTTCAGTTGCAGTTGATATGTAATAATTACGTGATATGATCTAAATGTAGCTGGATATAAATCTAACGCAACTGCACTCACTCAAAAGAAATTACTCTATACTGGTACAGCCAATGATCAACAGACTGTGAATATCGTAAGTCATTTTCGTATGTCCTTCTTACTCAAGTTTGAGTTTTTACACATATTCTCTAAATTTAACTGACACGCGTATGGTGTCTTTCGATGGAGTGATAAACCACCTTTCACCTTTTCTGGATATTTTTAGACATTAAAAACAAGTTAATGTCATTATAAATTTAAAAACAAAGATTCTTATTCTTTATTGCCTCTGAATTCGTACAAAATTTAAATATCTTTAAAAAATAATATAGTTGACAAAATGGATGTTTAATATATAACAGGAAGTATGCCATAGAAATAAAGCTCCGGTATTCAGGCAACATTTGCATAGTTTAACAGTACCTTTTTCCCCCTAAAAAAGGGAATTCTTACTTATTTTACTTATAATCTGTAAGTTAAAACAAATTTCCTAAATCTGGCGCAAGAAATATTAAGATGCAAGTCAATAGAATAGAAATTATCAACTGAATCACAAGTGAAAAGAGATGGATGTATATACGGATATATAAACTTTATACATCCACGCAGATACAAATTTGTTCATATTTTTAAAAAACAAATTATAACATTCAGTGATAATCTGAAGTAAGCACATAATTCTTACTACTTACATTTGCAGTAACTGTATTATTCTATGCAGATTTAAGGAAACTTTAAAATACAAAATTTTACACATAAAGCACACGAAATTAAAAATAAAATAACATTTCGCTTTCAATGTCGTTTAGGTTATAAGGATTGTGAATAGTTTAAATTAGAAATATATATGTAATTCTGGAACCGTATTTCGTATATTGTAAAAATTAATTAAGTGGGTAATTCTCATTTAGCAGGACCTGAGAAGTGGTAGTAACAGGTGAGGCTTGAAATAATTTTGCTCGGTAGTGAAGTATCCTTACAGTCCGAAGTGACACCCGAAAGTGACTTACACATTTATTATTTAAAACATCTCAGCCATACGTATGCTCACTAACTTTTAATCCGATCAGTTTATTTAATTTCATTATATTTCATGTAATTATTGCGTACAAGTGTAATTTTTATAAACTGACAAAAAATGTGTCACTGTTACAAAGTTATGTTGTCTGTCTTGTATTAGTTTGTAGTTGTTCTTTGTAAATTTTAATTAGATACACAATATTTGAGTACAAAATTTGCTGTGTTCTATGAGCATATCCCTTGTTCATTTCTTCCTGTATGACATTTTTTAAAATAAGACACAATTCTGGACTAACTGATTTAGGCTTGTAAGAAGAGATAAAATAACTTTCGTGAAATCATGAAAATCTGCATGATTAAACACGAAGGTGATAAGGAACAGCCACTACGCCGAGATGCTTCATAATACTCGCAATTTTAACTGTGAACGTGTGTTACTAACACAAATAGTGCAACAACCTACTAAGTAAACACGTCTTAGTGCCCTGCATCGAAGGATACAAGTAACTAATTGAGTGACATCTCGAAAATTAGATTCCTTGCACATAAATGACACTCAAAAGGAAACAAATTTAATTAAAAATTCTAAGCATTTCACTTGTAACTTTCTTGAAAACTGAATATATGGAACGTTTTAATTCTAAATTGGAACTGTAATTCAGAATGACGGAATGAATAAAGGCTTAGCTTCCTCTGTTGAATTTGTCACCTTACGCACGCTACATCGAAAGGTGAGCGAAAGAGCATATTTCGGTTTTCCTCTATAGAAGCAAAATGAAATAAAAAAAACTACACGACACACTCATTTTCGGAGGAAGTGATGGTAAATCCAAAATCTTTGCATCCACAAAATAAGTTCTTGTTCTTTCCGAAAAATTTAGTCACTAAATTCCCCCATAAAGCAAGAGACAGATTAGACAAATCACTTCATCACTTGTAAAAGCTGTTAACACCTTCCTATAGAGTGTAATTATGTATTTCACTTCTTCGAATATTCCTTCTAGTTGGATATTAGTTTGGATTTCTTGGAAGGAGATCGATCTACACAGGCTCTATCCATGACCGCAATCCTGCTACTCGGGTGGTTCAAAAGCGAATGGCACTCTGACCGTGGAGACTGACATCACACAGTTCCTGTCTGGAAAGTGCCACCCATTTAACGCAGTCTGAAGGAGATAAGGGCATTCCGCCAGTACAGCTGGAAGCATAGGAGGAACTGAAAATTGGTAGCGGGATCAAGTTGGTTAAAAGTAATAATAAGTACTAATACTCTTAACACATAAACAAATATAAAGAGGCAAGTCAGAATATGGTAATTTGGCGGCTGCCTGGAAGCCCACCGTTCGGGGGGGGGGGGGGGTTGTTTAAATTTCTTATCAAGGAAATTTTATATGTAAATTCCTGAGTTCCAGTATTTGCATCTTCAGTTCAGGAATACGCGTCGGTAGGGCCACCAAATTTACGTTTGCATTGGGCCCAGAAGAACCTTAAACCGACCCTGTTATTTGGTGTCTGCCTGTAGATCTTTTCTTCTACGACAACGCTTTTAATTATAAAAACTAGATTCATTGAACAGGGAATAAATGGATGTAACTGCACCGTCTATTGAAAGTTATATTTGAACAGAAGTATTATTTATGCCAATTAAATTAATTCCATAGAAGTTTTCAAATTTTTTACCTTTATTCAGTAAACTTATTAAATTTGAGATCTTAGAACATACAATTATTCATTCGGTCTTCATATAATTAATATTTTCGTATTTTAAATTTACATACTTTTTTAATAATAAAATAGAGCAGCTCGCCATGAACGCATAAACAACAAAAACCACACCACGGTGTTCTTCGAATGACACTTTCGTGGTTTCTACCCATTCCCCATTTCTCAGACGCTAAATTTCCTTGCCATAACTGCACTTAATATTCCGTGTAAAAAGCGGATAAATTATTGCTTTGTGTGAAAGCAGGTGGAGTGTAGCTAGATATTCAAGCCATGTTATTAGAGGACACAACCAACGCTGAAGAAGTGTCTTGGTTTTGGGAGTGCCGACAAATGATTTTAGAACTGGAGTAAAAACTGAACACACTGAATCAAGACCAGTTAATTTTACAGGAAGGCTGTGTTCAGAAGAAATTGGGAAACATTTTGCTTTTAATCTAAAGATGGGGGTGTGTACTGCATGCGCCTGGTTCAAAGTGACAGCCAGTCGGGAGGTCTTCTGGATACAATTATAAATTTTCAGATTTCATAACACGCCAGAAATTTCTTGATGATCTGAGATTCTATAATCTCAATAAGTGTCCCGATCCATGTTTTAGATGTTTATGAAACAACTAGTCGCTGAAATAAATATTTTCATGCAATGAATTTGTCTCTTTAAATGGTTCAACTTAAATAAAATTGGTTTAAATTACTGAAGGAACAACACGTAATTATGTATTAAAGTTCAGCGAAGTATTTTTTAATTTAATTAAAAAACGCTGTAGACGTTCTTCAGGTGCCCTATACAAATATTATTTTATTTTAACACGGAGTCTTGACCTTATAATTTAATAAAACGGAAAGCATAAATCTTGTGTACATTTCTAGGGAATAGTTGGTTGTGTCCTAAATCACAGAGTGCGTTTAGGTGAACTAATTTTAGAGAAAGATCCGGTCCCACTATCAAACTACACTCTCTCCCAATTTAATAATGTTATAAGAAACGAGAAAGTATTAATCTGATATTAAGATACACGATAATAAGAGGGAACGTAACATCAACTGAAGACACGTATATGCATATAAATATCAGACAATATACAAAATATCACATAACAGTAAATTATTGAACAACCAGGAGTACAATAAGGCGAAAAGTAGAGGACAACAAAGGGGCCCGGCACAAGGAGATGAAAAAAAAAAAGATTATACTCTTTGCATCGGAACATCATTCGTCATGTTGATATATAATAACAGTAAATCGTGTACGTTTCGTACAATTAAATGTTTATAATTGTTCACGAAATGTTGCTGTCTTATAATTTTAAGTTTCACGCTTATTTGCATAGGTGACACTGAATCCTGATTACAATCGATATGTCTGGCGCAGCCTAGGCTGTACAAGGAAGAAAGCATGTACACCTAAAGAATTCATTCTGTAGATATATAAAAGACATTTGTCAATACTTCTGTCACAGTTGTCCCATTTCTTCACAACATCTGGCCTGCATTACAGAAACGTCAAAATATAATTGTGGCTGAATTTTACTGCGCTCGTGATTTGCAGTACTGCAAAGTAGGTTAAGAGGCAGATGGCTATCAAGTTGAGTGGGCATGGGGTTTGGTGGTGGTAGACGATGAGCTCAACTAGTCATGAGTGAACACGGATATAGCGAACTGTCAGCGAAACAAAGAACACGCCATTATAGAATGTTTACGAACAAACAGCGCCACTGAACATTCAATATCAAGATCTGTATGCAATAAAGCTAATGCAGGATAATATTCAAAGGTAAATGCAAAGCCGATTAAATGAGCATTTCCAGTGTTTGTTTTACCTACATTTTCATTGTGGAAGAAAGTGTCACTCAATCTGCGTAGGAATTCACATGACCCACTTAACGATTCCCCGAAAAACTAGTTAGCGCTTGTTTCGAAATGCTTTACAGTTAGACGACAAAAACACTTTGTTTTTATTTATTGTCTCTGTGAATGCTAAATTAAGATGACAAAACAAGAAAGAGCTGAAAATAAAATAATATTCTAAGTAGTTGTCTATCCGTATTTAAATTTGCCGAATAAATATGCAAGAAAACATCGTTTCATAACGTTTAATACACAGTAAAATTATGATTATTGTTACTATGTTGTTGCTTACTCCAAGCCAAATCAGATATGAGAACAAAATTATTGATTAGAGTAAATTCATTGTGAAATTTGTTCACTTATAAACAAAGTTAAATAAACGTGGAGGACGAGCGGGCAGGCCAAAGGAAGAATTCACGTAATGTCTTCTATAAATCCACATTTACGCTCTTATATAAATTAGTATTTGTACTGACTCAAAATTACGAAATCTGAGATCCGTCGAAAAAATATGTGTAACGACTTCCAACATAAAATTTGATCAAGATCAGTTCGCGTTACTAAGTTACAAGGCATAACATTCCCTTTTATCTTGAAAATCTTTAAGACTTACCACACAATGATTCGAACATAAGTGTTCGTTTCGTCTTTGTTTACAAGGTTTTTTTAGAATATTTTTCTCTTCAATAAACACATTTATGCCCGACAAAGAGTGCAGAAATGAATGCAGTCGTAGGTCTTCGTGTGGTGTCCGCAACTGCCATGACCGAAACTGGAATCTGTCGCCAAATTTTACTAAAACACACCAATATTAAATTTTCGAGTAGTGGAACAAGCTAAAAATTGAGAGAATGAACTCTGACTATAAACAGCGATCGGAAGGTTGTAAATTAATGGTTCTTTGAAGGCCGAGGCTCCGGAAGACATCAGGATGGCAGAAAATTGAAACCTGGTCCTGGACTTTCAGACCAAGATACAGGTACAAACTTTCATAAAAGCTACCAGGGATCTTAGTAAATTAGCAAGTCCAAGTCTACAGCATTATTAACATCAGGTAAGCTTGTGTATACTTGACTATGGAACATCCTATAGTCAGTAATACGGTGAGACAGAGAGAGAGACTAGAAGAGAGCTGGAAGTGGCACACTGATCTACATAACCAAGTCACATCGACTTCCACAAGTAGTTGCATGTAGTTAGCAGTGGCAACAACCCGCAGCAGTGCCGACTCTCAGACCTACATTTCAAACCTACTGGAACAGCAGACATGAAACGTCTCTGCAGTTGTCTGTCCTGTGTAACGTTGATCAACTCTAGTAACAAACTGTCGTTACTTCTCAAAATAATGCAGTCATATTTTTTAAAATTAGATCCCTATTATTTTGTTTTGTTGGCTAGGGCCTTGCATTTAATATCACAATAGTGTACGTGAAATTCATTTATGGCAGTTTCAATAATTGCTTTATGACTTAAATTGGGAACCTGAGATACCAACATTTCACAGTATATGACCTACAGTCAGCAGTTGATGGTAACCGGCCTGATAAACTCCAAATTTTACAACACCTCGTTGAAACGTTTTTCTTATGGGAATATAATTTTTGATTTACGCCTTTTTTATTTACGCCCACTTTTTCAGGAAGGCAATTAGAGCGTAAAACAAGGCTTTGGTATATATATATATATATATTCATAATATAACAATTCTATCTTTTACAAGATAATTTTCTTTCAATGCACTGTTAGCGATAGAAATACCTGTGTTTCGAAGATATCAGTCTTTTCGAATATCAAGCCCTGTGGATTACTGTACAGTTACAAAATTTTCGGAGGAGCTCTTTACTTTCATTCTCAGGGTGGTCCAAGACTGGGCTGGAATCTCCATCACCATCGCTGTGAGAACCTCAGATCCTACACAATTTACATTTTACACGTTATTTACGCGGCTCTTTACTTATAGGGACTTAAGTCTCCTAGTTATGAAAGTCAAATTTTGACCATGTCTATTACTTGCATCAAAATTTTAACAATATGTAATGACATAAGAAGATCAGCCACACACACGGACCAATCGTTTACCTGGGAACTACGTGTATAGTTCCTCATATGTGATATGGAAATTTATATTGACAAAAAGGGTTGTGTTTCACATTTCAATAGAAACATAGTTCAAGGAATGTGGTCCAAAGAAATCAATTCGTTCAACCTTTGCCGTCCCATAAGTTAAAAATATACCCACTTTTCAGTTTGTTTCTATGCGGTTTCATTATAGGCACAAAACATCACTGCTTTGTGGTATTAATAACTTCAGGTGTGCTGTATTTCTGTTTTATTTTGATACAAATAAATTTAGAATATATTTTACAGGCTACAGAAAGCAAAGCTGAAAACCATTAACATACTGTAATTATTTTTGCAAGCATGAGATCTCACTCCAGGAAAAGAACATTTAACACTACTTAATAACCTTCTTTTACAAATTTTTATACCAAAAAGCCTGATGATGGCCCATTAGGTCGATAAACGTAGCTTACTGAAAAACAGAACAAAATTGTTTTTCTAATATATTTAGGTATGTTAGAGGGTGTCTTATAATTTGTTCATATCTCAAGAAACACAATGGGATGTTACACGCGAAGTTACCATAAAGTTCTTTACTACACAAGTAACCTGATATTTTTAGGGTGCTGAAATGTAGGAAGCTAATATGATACTGGTAAGTGGTTAGGATGGGGAGAAAGAAAAGGCTTACAGAATTTTGGTGAAGAAACCTCTTAGAAAACATCCACTTGGAAGACCGAGAAAGAGAACAGAAGATAGAAAGGGGAGAAGGGTGCGGTTGAGAATTAGATGTGGAGGAAACTATTTCAGAATCTTGTCGGGTTAGGCGTTGTTCTTTCGATTTCTGCTACAGTTCTGTTAATTCAGTTACGTACAGTATATGACAGTGATCCGTATATCAGGACTCTGGTACAAATTATTTGAACACGTTTATTTAATTTTATTTAGTTTTAAATTAGGTGCGTATAACGTTTCTAAATACGCTTTCGCAATGAAAAGATATTTGATGTGTCGCAAATTGTTCAATGTCAAAACGTCTCCAGCTCAATGCAGGAGGTGAACTTCAGCGAGATGCAAGAAAAGAAACTAGAGGAGCTCACGTGTGTCGACAAGAGGAGATGAAAACAGCAGGCAGAGAGGGGTCCGACACAGTGCGGAGGCAAAACTGCGTTGGGTTCAATAGTAAGAAGAAAACTTTCGCTACTCCACTGGCATGACGGCAAATTGTGGCAGTAAACAGTCAGACAGACCTACAGTACGACCTGATTGATTTACTATACCACGCGCATTAGGAAGCATTCCTCGCGTTGCTCCTTCGTGAGGCGTGGAGAGCATTCAAAACATTCAGTGGCGTCCAAGACTGTTTGCTAGCATCAGCAAAAGGAACACACAAGTCTACCATAAATAGTTCTGACAATAATGTACGAATTACATTTAGGATTGTTTCATTTCTGGACTGTCAGTGATGACACAATTAAATTCCCATTGCTTCTCAGTGAGCAACTTCAGAACGCCTTTTTGAAAATGACTACACAGTGTATTAAAATGATTAAATGGCTGTTTAATTCATCAGCCTGACAAATTAACGACTACCTCCACTGTAGAGTAAAAACGTTACAGGCCGTGTTCATATATCGTCACTACAATGACGGAAACAAATAATAATTTTAATATAGCTCACAAAACCTTCCAAAACCTACAGATGTACAAACGTCTGTATGTAAAATTAACAGATCAAAATTGCACTCGTTAACGGACTATACCGAATTGATCCCAGGAGAATCGACTCAGGCGAAAAATGTGCACAAACTATTGAACGTACATTATAGTTAGGCCCTATTAAAAGCATGCTACCTAACATTTAAAAAAAAAAAAGCGTAGAAGGTGTCTAAAATCCGAATTAAGTAGGCAAATATACTACATTATACTTAGTATTTTAATTTAATTTTACAGTCTTGGATATTTAATAACATCAACGTAGATATCAAAGCTAATTGATCCACCACAAATCACTTAAAAAGAGGGGGGAGGACATGAACAACTTTACCAGATGTTACATAGACGCTGTTTGAAGGAACCTCCTATGTGAAAAACGATAGACAGTTGTAATTTACCATTTGTCAGTTTCTATTGCAAGTAGCTACCTGAGAGAGATTAAGATTATAAATATAAAATACAAAATATATGAAAAAAGACGGCTGAAGTATGAAAGGAAAGATGCCATGGCGAATGGGAAAGTACTGGTGTAGAATTAAGTACATGAGACAGGATCAGCTTGTTACGAAGATCATGCCTAAAATCTGAAATTTGGAAGTTGGGGGGGGGGGGGGAGAAACTTAAGGAAAAAGTTGGACAAAATTGGTTTGGGGCACAAATGCCAACATACACAGGAGAGGAATATGACGATAGTATGCCAAACTATTAAACTACAGTGCAACGACATACAAAGACGAACTTAGTGAGTAGAAGAAAAAAAGATGTATTTCGTTGCATGTTGTGAAATAAAAAATGGGTGGAGAAAGAAAAAATATATACACTACCGTAATATGAAGGAGAGCGTGGTTTAGAGTAAGAATTTGAAAACTGATGGAATGAGTAGGGGAGTGAAAAGTGATATATGTTCCCTATTTAGAGGGGAAGAGAATCATTCATATAATATTGCAATGTATGGAAAGGCAAAGCTTGAGAGAAATAGTTCTGAACTGTAAGGGGTTGAATATAAACGAGGATATATGTTTTAAGAAAGTAACTAATTGCACTAAGACCACAAAACTGAGAAACCTAGAAAAATTATTGTACAAGATATGTGAGTGAGAAAGCCAAACGAAGAAAATAGCAGTAAGGTTTGAGGAAGAAAAAGAAGTACTGTACAGGGAGGTGATGGATTTAAAAAAAACACACACTGTATATGATACTGAGAGACTTAAGGTATGCAATAGATACAGCAAGAAAAAATGATGTGAGCAATATCGTAGCCCTGTAAGATGGATATGTATTTGAGACTCATCAAATAAACACTCTTATTATATGAAAAATATCTCCCATCCAAGTTACGTTTTTATTCTGTCTATGCCATCCTAGCTAAATATCCGGTCCGTAATATCCACCTAGATTTCATAACAATACTACAGTTGACCTACACGAATTACAAAATTACCTAACACCTAAAACAGCCGGAGTAGCGTAGTCTCTATAGGGACTTGGCTACTGACTGGACGGTCCGTGATTCAAACCCGGCAGTGGCAAGATAATTTTCTCTTCTCCTAAACGTCGAGACCTGTTGTGGGGCCAACCCAGCCTCCTATTCAGTGGTTTATGGGGGTTCTTTCCCGGAGCGTAAAATTAACCACTCACCTCCACCTAGTGCCGAGGTCAAGAATGAGTGGAGCTATACTATTCTCCCATAACCCTTCATGGCGTGGACAGGGAATACTTTACCTAACATCTGAAATCCTTCACTTACTACTGTCAGATGTTTTTCTAAGACATTTCCCTCATAAACCCATAAATTTCCCCTCAAGCAACCCACACTTCACAACCACACAAACGCACTCACTGTTATTATTTTGTACATCCTCATGTTCAGAGTTTCGGAAAGTAGATGGGAAGGTTCACATTGACACAACGAAGTCAAAACATCCATTATATCCATCACGATCTGTTCTGTGGTAGGTGAAATTTGAGGCGTTCACCGCGGTAATCATGGAGGCTGATCTGTTCTGCAATGTTCCACAGTGTAGTGTGGTTGAAGTTTTTACATCCTGAATATGCAGGCAGTAGTGTCTACCAAACTACAGAGTGCACATAAGAGGACAGCAATATTCGTATTCCGTGTTCCTTTCTTGCTGTCGCCGAAGTACCGGTCAGGATATTTCAGGCACGCTGAAAGCCCATTCAATACTGGATCAACAAACTCTAATGCGTAACATTATCATAGTAGCGTAGCATGATTCGAGCATGCTATTACTTCCAAAGAAGAATGGCTGACCTCGATAGCCATAAGCAAAAGTGGACAGAAGATTGGCAGCCTATATCAAAGATGTCTCTGTGTGTAAATAAAGGTAAAGCAATCCCATTACAGGCCTGGACAGGCCCTTAGGGTTCCAGGAGGTTGAGGCTCCCAGATTTCTAGACAATCGGCAAATGAAGATGGTAAGGTTGTCAGCACTACGCACCGGCCGCCCTTATCCCCGCAGCAAATACTCCTGATACTCATGTATGTTAGAGGCTGAGTCGACACCAGACCATAGTGCGACCGAAAGGATTATGTCAATGAAAAATTCCAGTGACACCATCGGGAATCGAACCTTCCGTCTTGGCTTGTAGCGCAGTGCCTCAACAAACTGCGCCACCGCGTATCCCCTCGGTGTGTAAATACCTTCCAGATATTGAAAGTATATGGGCTAACAATGTGGGCCCGATATGTGTGTTCTAGCAGTACATTTAAAATAAATCCTCAAGTCTTGAATGTATAGAGATGATTCAGTTTCTCCCGCGTGTCAAAAAAGTTATATATTTTAAAATAACGGACACGTGTACAGACATTATAATCATCCTCGTATTTTACTACCAATGAATGACCTGTCTTCTGAAAAATGTCTAGAATTGATAATTCGAACTTATACATGACAGATTAACACTGTAGTGGAAGGCCTATTAAATGCAATAAACGTGTGTACGTAGCGCCTGAGAGATAATGTAACAGAAGATTTGCGTAAAATGTATAATGATGAGCTTCATATTTATATTCTTCGCCAAATCAAGATGGATTATATGTGGCGAGATGTGGCCTGCATGCAGTAGATGTGGCCTGCATGCAGTAGATGTGGTCTGCATGCATAGATGTGGCCTGCACGCGGGAGATGTGGTCTGCATGCAGTAGATGTGGTCTGCATGCAGTAGATGTGGTCTGCATGCATAGATGTGGCCTGCACGCGGGAGATGTGGTCTGCATGCAGTAGATGTGGTCTGCATGCAGTAGATGTGGTCTGCATGCATAGATGTGGCCTGCACGCGGGAGATGTGGTCTGCATGCAGTAGATGTGGTCTGCATGCAGTAGATGTGGTCTGCATGCATAGATGTGGCCTGCACGCGGGAGATGTGGTCTGCATGCAGTAGATGTGGTCTGCATGCATAGATGTGGCCTGCACGCGGGAGATGTGGACTGCATGCAGTAGATGTGGTCTGCATGCATAGATGTGGCCTGCACGCGGGAGATGTGGTCTGCATGCAGTAGATGTGGTCTGCATGCATAGATGTGGCCTGCACGCGGGAGATGTGGTCTGCATGCAGTAGATGTGGTCTGCATGCAGTAGATGTGGTCTGCATGCAGTAGATGTGGTCCGCATGAAGAAGATATGGCCTACACGCGAAAGATGTTGCCTGCATGCATGACACGTGGACTGCATGCATGACATGTGGACTACATGCATGACATGTTGCCTGCATGCATGACATGTGGTCTAAATGCAGGATATATGGCCCCCATGCGGGAGATATAGCGTGTATGCGGGAGGTAGGGAATTTATTCAAAATCTTAGTACCGAGATATTAATGTAAGATACTACTAAATACCAAAGCGAAGATGAAAGAGTAATATTACAGTTGGTTTTAAAAGGTACGATATGTGCGTGTGAACTGGATTTAACTGGCTGAGAACAGGTCGGTAGTGTAATCCTGTGAAGTAGAAAATTATCTGGGGTTCATAAAAGTCGACGAATTTACTGACCATCGAAGCTACTATCAGTATTTACAAATGGAATCTGCTACATGAAGTTACAGTATCAAATACAGTTTAGTACTGTACAAAGTGTTTGTACAGCATTAAGCCACTCTCTCAGTTTCCTTAAACTACTTCAGAAGACCTCATTCATAATACTTGCAAGTCAAAATGAGGCATACTGTGCCATAAATCGTGCTGAAAAACTTAACGAATTGTGACATTCTGTGCAACAGTCATCAGTCAACGCAAACGGCTCCAAGTTTATACATAATATATATATATATATATATCAACAACAGTCGTATATCTTAGCACTCAAATGATCGCATAATGTAGTGTAACAGATTGGGAGAGAAAGATATTACGAACATTTAAAATCTTTGTCCACTTACACTTGCCATTACTTTCCCTTCACAGCTGTTAGAACGCCAGTTCAATGCCTTCAGTAGCATTAATCCGTGTCTTTCTGTGAGTCATCTGCTTAATTTCTAACGTTTCATGCTCATTACGAAAACAGCTGCTGAAAGATGCATATATTTCTGCATCAACCTTCTGTAACTATTTGTACTTCAGTCTTTCATTGAAAATCCTCGAGGACTTAAACAGTCTAAAAATACGCATTAAAACCAAACAACCCAATAGTAAGTCAAACCAAAAACTGAGAAAATTTTACTTTTTTTACAAATTTCTTGTTACTCTTATTTCACTCTTTAATATCCTTTTTAATATTAACTCCACATTCAAGTGTTAAACAAAGGGGCTATAATTTCAAAAATCTACAGTCCGCAAGCAAAAAGGACCACGCAGGGTGTTGGTGGTAAAACTTGAAAGAAAAAGACTGCTTCGAAGAATTGGGGAACAATAAAATTGATCTTAAAAATAGTATTGGAGGGCTTGAAGTGGATTGTTCTGGCTCAGAACAGGAACAGGTGGCGACAGCCTGTCAAAACGGAAATTAATATTCTTGTTCCATAAAATGCGGGGACTAGTCGAGGGCATATAAACCTTTTTAAGAGGGACTCCAGTTACCCAGGTCCACATGCAACTTCTACCACTTGTAGCAGGTCAGCGTACTGTACTCCATACGAAATACATGATTATAATCGCGATCAGAGATCGGCTACAGTGATTGAGGGAGCCTATATCGTGGTTTCTTCAACCATTCTAAGCAAATGTTTCCCAAAATGGGTTTCCGCGGGGCGAAAGAAGAGTTCTACTAGTAAAATAATGTTCCTTTACACTACAAAAATGACAAGTTCAGGATCATTAATACAAAGAACAAATATTCCAACGGACATAACTTTGTTGCATGGGACTTATATATTACAAAGAATTCATGTCTCGAGCGAAACATGAAATTGGTTAATCTGTTCGTGCCATTATGAAGTTGTGTCCAATGGACTATTTCTCCTTTCTATTAGTAACTAGTACAACGGAATACGATACATTAAAGCTGCCATTATTATTACTGTTATTATTATAGCATTAGCTTCACTTATACATGTAGGCAAAAACGTGATTTCTGTTTCTAAATATGTGCAATAGAATAACCGTTAAAATGTCCTTTAAGATTTATTTATAATTAATAACTTTTGTTATTTTTTATCTATGTTTTCAGCTTCACTTATAAAGGCTTTATTAGGGGTTCTGCAAAAAATTTGTTTCGTGACCAAATTAAACTGAGAAACACTATCCTAAGCAATTACTCGAGTTTCATCTCAAAATAAGTCACAGAAGTTTCCCACATATCCACCGCGGTTCACCTATCACAATCACCCTACAGCATCTCTTTTAACTGTCACATGTAGCTTCGTACAATCAATAAATAAACAAACGATACGTTCTCGATATAAACCTGGGAGACCATGAACTGCTTGAGAGTTATCTTTTGTTATCAGACACTAGGTATCGCTCAGTGAGCCTCTCTTCGGTGGAACGACATTGGAATTCACTGTTCTTTACATCCATCTGTCAAAATCCTGTATTCACATAGTACTTATAACAAAAGCATACATTTAAAACAAAAACAAATATAATCTACTTCTAACACAGTATGTTGGTAAAATAATTCAAGTTACATAAACAACTATTCCTACAGTAACCATAACATTTATGGTTGTTTTGCCTTTCATGCTTTATATTACCATGACACTAAAATATTTAAAAGATAATGGTCATAATAATATGGAAGTTAAGCTTTTGATAAGTGTAACAAAAATGACGACATGGATGCAATCTAGCGTAAAAAATCCGTTCAGGTCTCTGTTTTTTAAATAAAAAATTATATTTCCATTCTCTTAAAGCATAAAAATTTGTAGTATAGAAGCTATACAGCGTGTTATTTCGTGCTGGGCCTGTGAATATCTTATAGAGCAAGTACGGTGCAGGAACATTTAGTTGTTCCTTACATTCCTAGCCCTTAAGAACTGCAGTGTACAATCCCCGTGTCTCCTCTTTCCTTCCATCCTCTCTCATCTGGTGATTTCCAGAAGACAATGTACTGTTTAAGCATAATACGACGTATTTGGTATTTACAAGACTTTTCGCCACATGGCGCCGCAATGGCAAATAAAAGAACATGATGTCATGTCGCAACATTTTCAAAACCCAGATTTAATGACAAGAATAATTCTGTCTTTCCTTCCTAACTTTATTTAATACTGACCTAATTACGAATATAATAATAATAATTACTATTATTATAATCTACCTGTATTACTGATATGAAATAAGTTATTTTCACTTGTTACTCGTATTTCGAAAGTCAGAGATCGAACTCCAATTTGAAAAAGACTTCGTGACTCAAGTCCTTTCAGGCAAAATTCTATCTAGTTTACTCAAAATATGCCAAGACCGCATTTGACCAACTACTTTTCAATTTTTTTTCCTATGGCTCAACAGCCCCTTTTCGGGTGCCTAGGCCTCCTCATTTCGAGGTTTCATGATCACACACATTAGACACACCACACTCGGTAGGACTCCTCTGGACGAGGGACCAGCTCGACGCAGAGACCTCTACCTGACAACACACAACACTCACAAGAGACAGACATCCATGCCCCCGGTGGGATTCGAACCCACGATCCTAGTAAGCGAGCGGTCGCAGACCCACGCCTTAGACCGCACGGCCACTGGGATCGGCACTTTTCAATTGCTCATTAATAATTATTCGACGCTACGTAACAATAATAGCTGATCCAGTTTCATAAGTAACAAACAATATTAACGCTTTACTGTGTGCCTGTATGTATCATGTTCAGCATGGACTACGGGTTCACAGTCAACACTGATAAATCACAAATTTTGCAGCGGTGTAAAAAAAGATCAGTGGCCGTTTTCACAGGGGCAGAAGCTGGTGAATGACAAATGATATTTCGGTATTTCAAGAATTTCAAAACTTTTGCTATATTTCAACTGTACACGGATACTGGAAAAAGAAACAAAACAAACATTTTTAGATCGAAAGAATTTTGTTTTAAGGATTTAAAACAAATCATGTACACAAACAGCGCTTTCGTTCTTGATCATGTAGTTAAACACAACACAAAAAAGTATTATCAATATATGCGACACAAATACCAGGGTATAAAGAAACAATTTGTACACCCATTTAGCATACAATAATTAAATCGTCGTTCTTGTTTACACTGACTTCTGACACACGAATTTCTGCTTGTCATACATATACCGACTAACGCTTGTGGTTACTTAGCCTGAGAGGACGACTTAGACCCTGGCTAGTAAACAGAATATTGACGCTGCAAAACAAGACTTTTGTCTAATAATATTTCCATTTCGCGTCATATAACCAGCCAGCTTATTTGGGATGTTCAATTTCTTTATTGAGATAAAATTAAGATTAAATTATGGGTAGAAAACTGACTTGGGTATTACTGGAAAGTACAATGTGATTAGGCAGTTTGAGAAGAGTCTTTCGTTCGCTTCGCTTCTTCATCCTGCTACTGACCTTGTTTGTTGACCCACTTCTCGCGCCAAGGCCGTTAACTCTGAGGCAGCAGTGATTTCTAGGTCGACCACCTGGCGACTACTTCACTCGCTCACTATCAATCTACATCTGCTGCAAACTGAAGTCGAACCCAAGACACACGAATAGACCGTTGAACAATTTCCATTCTGCACAATATGCCCTACCTTTAGAGCAACGAGCTTTATACGCAGCCTGTATCGAATATATTGCTGGCATTTTCGGGAGACAAGCTGAAAAAGGAAGAATTATTAGTCGGGGGGGGGGGGGGGGCGGAGGGTGCTGACAATATTTATTTAAATCAGCATATACCTAGACCGAGCTGCTCACAGTTGCCGCGCCTTCCAAGACATGTACAGTAGATCCTCCATTTAACGGACCACCGTTTAGCTGATTTTGGATATACCGGACAATATTTTGGGAACCCACTTTTTCGCAAGCACCGGACCAGTCCGGTAGAGAGCCAAAAAGTCCGGTAAACACTTGCTGACTGTCAGAAAATTCTGAACTTTACCCTACTTGTTTTCATAAAATTTGTTGACAACAATTTCAAAAGGAAAGATCTTTCCATACCGATGAATCATATCTGTCACCTTTGAGGAGACAGGATGAGATGCTGTTCTTCACGACGCCACCTTACTCCCTGTCTTCACAGTGACCAGACCTATCAGCAGAATGTATGCAATAAAATCCATTTTTAATTTTTTTTTTTTTAGTTTAAGTTAATAAGTATGGGGCCCACGAAAGGCGAGAAGAAATCCCAATAACAATGAAGTGTAAAGTAAAAGCCAGAGTTAACCGAAAGCTAGAATATGGTGTAAACTTAACAGCTGTACGGAAGGAGTATACGGTGAAAAGCAAACGGTGTCTCATATTAGAAAAACGAAGTCATTTCTTCATAAATATTCATTACCTTCTGATACAGCAGGTACTGGCCTTTATGCAAAAGGTGGCCCAAGGAAAGAAACGAAGCCAGCAAAACTAGAGCGCTTAAAACAAACTGTGATATCCTAACATTCGTGCGGTGTGAATTTCGGGGGCGTAAAAATAAAACCTGCTTCCGATAAGATACGAGAGCATACGAAAATTCAGTTTACAGCAAGTGATGGTTGGCTTTGGCGGCTTAAAAAGAGGCATAGCTTGGTAAGTAGGCGCACATTCGGTGAGGCTCTCAGCGTGCCTATCGAAGAGACGGAGCCCTTCAGAATAAAGCTGTCTAGAGTGGGGCCAAGGGGCAGCGCCCATGTGGGTTTTAGGGTAATACTACGCTTTCCTATAATAAATTAAACAATGCAAATTTATAAGCACATTTTATTGCGTTTCTTGTAAAAATTACATTTGACATTTAAAGAACTTTTTAATATGGGAGAATTTTTATGGGACTTAAATGTACTTTCGCTGGTAGCCAACATTTTAGTTTAACGGACACCCCCTCCCTCTTATTAGGCCGTTAAGTCGAGGGTGTACTGTACTCTCTTCTACCACTTATGCACTTGGGTCGTGGGTATGAATCCCTCTCCGTGTATGGATGTATATCCTGCAGGACGAGATCCCATTCAGGGAGTCCTAACAGATGTCTATAAACTATTAAGAAGGGTAACGTTTTCCCTGTCCACGCCATGAAGGCACATAAGGGGAGCAGAGGTATTATTCCATTCATTCTTAACTTTTAACCTCGGCAGTAGGTGAGAGGAGTGCTTAACTTCACGTCCCGGCCCGTTTATCCCCGGAAAAGAATCCACGTACAATCACCGAACTAACTCTTAGTGATTTCACACTGTTGACACCGTGCATCTTCGTCATATTAAATTAAGTTATAGACCAACTGATGCACACTAAAACCACTTATTATGTAGCTTTATTATTAAAATTATACCCCAACACGTGTTTCGATCCTAGGATCATCCTAGAATCCTAGGATCGAAACACGTGTTGGGATATAATTTTAACAATTTTAATAATAAAGCTACATAATAAGTGGTTTTAGTGTGCATCAGTTGGTCTATAACTTAATTTAACTCTTAGTGTTTGAGACAATCTCAAGGATCTTACAGCGGTGTGTCCATCGAATCTACTAGTTGATGTAAAAGTATATGTTTATTCTGCTCATAATTTCATACACTACTTATGACAGCACTTACAGTTTCTGACCGCTCAATCTTCAATCATAAATCGAACTGCTTCCTAACCTGGGGTCAGTTCACTATCCACCCTCTTAAAGTTTTTTCCTTTTTATGAGTGAGTGTTGTCGCCTTCCCTTTGATTCTGTGAATGCCAAGAAGATGAGGGTGTCCCTTTCTATCCTTCTTGCAATGGTTTTATGACACTAAACCTTGCCAAACCAACTTAACCCAGCTGCGAGAGCTAGTCCAGATAATGATATTCAGCATCACAGTCTCAAGTCTCGAACTTGTAAACAGTAGGGCCATGTTCCCTGCTGATAGCTCTGATTTTTTAAATCACTGCTTTCCCTCTCCACAGGGTTTCCGTCCTTTTGTGCAGTGCGGTGAGGGACTCGAACCCTTCGCCACACACGTTATTCTTTTCGAAGAGTTTCCTAGGCTGGACTCGAACCACGCTCCACAAGGGAAGTCCGGTTCTCATACCGGATTTCGAAACCCGGACCGTACAGCTCGTAGCATAGTAGCAGTACCGACTACGCTAGCCCGGCTCCTCTACAAACTGTGAACTAATTATTATGTTTTACGATATAAAAACTCAATAGCAGTGCAATATATGCCCTTAATAAAATTCGTAAGACACAAGTTTGTGACAAAAACAATTAAGGTGCTTGTAAATAATTATTATGTTTACGATATAAAAGTTCAACAGCAGCACAATATATGCCCTTAATAAAAATCATAAGAAAAAACATGTGGGACAAAGACAATTAAAGTGATTGTAACATTTAATTTGTATAGTTTATGCAACAATAAAAGCTACAAACACATTAGCAAGCGAGGAAATGTAAGGCCTTATGATGCACTGGCATGTATGCACCGCTGAAGGGGTGGGGATCGGGAGAAAAA
The DNA here is from genome assembly GCA_021186555.1 of Reticulitermes speratus. Classification (NCBI taxonomy): domain Eukaryota; kingdom Metazoa; phylum Arthropoda; class Insecta; order Blattodea; family Rhinotermitidae; genus Reticulitermes; species Reticulitermes speratus. The sequence continues at coordinate 25,997,825 of JAJKFL010000004.1, forward strand.
TAAGATATCTGCATTGAAGTAATAACGATTTAAATTAATAGGTTTCGTATGAGAAGTATCTTATTTTCATTTTTATACATGTCTATGGGGTTCTGCAATTCATTTCCTGTTCCGATTCTTTGGCACGACACCATTGTTGCAACCTGGATTTATTCGCTTCTGGTTTATTTAATAAATCTGATACAATTTATTGAAAAGCAAATATATATCTACACGGGAGACGATAACGTTCATTTTACTACTCAGGCTATTGGCCATATTGTCTGACCTTCAAAATGATCATTTCTTTGTTACTTTATTTAAAATAATTTGGAACTACAAATTTTTATGAATAAAATATTAGCAGTCCACACAAACACTATGATGAGACAACTGCACACATGCAAATATTAATTTATCTATGATTATAGACCTGTCGTATAGTAGATAGGTACCGACGTTTCGGAGGTACGCACTATGTCCTTGAAGATGGAGGCAGCATATTTATCCAACAGTGTGTATGTGTCTATCATACTACACGACGTCACATCCCAGAACATCGTAACTTTACGCTGGCCTCATTATGAAACTCGTACCTTATTCGTTAATATACCAACGCACTAGATACGAAGCCCCTGCATGCCAAGCAATTCTTCGCCTATTTTGGTACCCGAACGTTCATTTCATTGCTCTCACAGACAGCTTCTCAAGACTAAACTGAACCAGTTGAATCCAGCCCACGCGCTCACTATATTAACATTAGTGATTACTGTCTTCTGAGATGTGATGCCGTACAGTATGGTAGAAGTGTGTCGACATCTCGGAGGAATATCCTACACCCATAATCAGTGTAGAAAATTATTCATTTCTGACTTCATCGCGTTACAGTCCAGAAGGGAATGAACTTATAGCCATTGAAGTGAGAACCTCAAATACCAATTTTAATATTATCCTCCCATCCACGCCTAGTCCTCCCAAGGAGATGAGATATTTAAACAACATTTACCCTACAAGCTATAGTTTTACAAACGCGAATGTACATTTAATAATAAATAGTACTAATAATAACGGAGGTAAGTACTAACGTATTCACCTCTCTGTTTAAGTGCCATGCCATGAAGATGCATGAGGCAGTAGAGGTAAGCTCCACGCAGTCTTAATCTCAGCACTAGAAAAAGATGACTATCAGATTCACGCACTGGTCTCTTTACTCCAGTAAAAGGGCCCCTACTTTACACTAAATGGAAGACTGTGTGGGCTTTAGTGACGGCATAGACGATTAAAAGAAAGAAAGACAATCTACACCTGCCAGGAATCGGACCCTGGTCATCAAATCCATAGCCAGTTAATTTGCCGACTGAGTTTTCCCAGCTAATGATACTAACACCACCACCACTACAAATAATAAAAAAATAATAATATTTTATTATAAGCAGCCCTAATGTTCTCAAACTAAGGAATTATATATATATATATATATATATATATATATATATAACACATACACAGTCTACTTTCTTAACCCCAAAAAGCGTAGTGGTTACTTTATCTATCACCAAATTTAACAGAGTGCAATGATGTGTCTCGTATGGATCTCAGAATAAACAGCGATTATTTACCCATACAATATTAACTGATAGAATTTTATAACCGGTACGGAGAGTGTTTACTGCACGGTACAAGCTGCATGGTTATGTACAATTCAGGATAACTTTAATCTTTAAAGGGTTAAGTAGCCATGCCGAAGCAGTTCTTCATACCAAAGCTGCATGTTACTGTAGTGGAGTGACGAGTGAGGCCCAAGGAATTTAAAATGGCGAATGCTGAAGAGAAAGCTGTGTGTGCGACCAGTTACGTTTTTACGCGTTATTTAGTTTGCGCTTCCCAAACATTTTGCACCTACATGTATGTCCCTTGCCTTAAGTTAGCACCCTACAATTTAGAACGATTGCGTCGTCTCTGGTCTGTCCTCCACAAACACTAATACTGAAGTTCTCAGTACGTTCTCTGTCCAAACAGTTTATCACAATCTGCACCTTCATTCCCGCAAGGAAAAATTCGGCACGCATTTCTAAAATGTTATTATTGCAATTTCTTTTACTTTATAAAAATTACTCAGTCTGAATTGCCCAACTTTAAATTACGTAAGTCGGGGAGTGTGTGTGTGTGTGTGTCTGTATGTCCCTCCATTTCAACTGTTGAACAAATCTGGTACAAACATCACGTCGTGGGAGCACAACTCAAAGTCTCCTTTTGAATTTCCTAGTATCAATATTAATAACATGGCGGATGTGCGAAAATACAAAGGGAAGGCGAAATTAGCGCCACTTGCTTAAGCACTTTGAAATGATCAGCAATATGTGTTTATGTAATATTCTTGTGCAAATGCAAAACAACAACATTGTGGCCACGAAAACGCGTTCTTTGGCTTTCGTTTGATGGCGAAAACTAATTAACGGTCACGTGAAAGTTGGTACGAGGACAGTTCACAAACACAAGTATCGCGCAGGAAACACTGTATGTAAGTCAACAATCGTAATTATGGCGACGATCCGCACCTTGGAGGCTATTTACGATAAAAACAATCTTGTAAGTTGACTCTTACAGGAACAACATATGCCGGCATTACAAAGGACAAAACATACTTAATAACAAAGCCAGATTTTAAAATAAATATAGTATAATCCGGCCAATTAAACACCATGATTAAGAATAAGTAAATACGAAAACAGAAGAAAAGAAGAAAACCATACCTGGAAATTAACTAGACACTTTATGTCATTTAATTTCTCCACCCCCCCCCCCCCAGTAGAGCAAAAGCCCCTAATGGACCAGGGCCTCCTCATTATCGAGGCTTCACGATCACTCACTTTAGACACACCACACTCGGTAGGACTCCTCTGGACGAGGGATCAGCCCGTCGCAGAGACCTCTACCTGACAACACACAACACTCACAAGAGACAGACATCCATGCCCCCGGCGAGATTCGAACCTGTAATTCCGCCAAGCGAACAGTCGCAGGCCCATGCCTCAGACCGCGCGGCCACTGGGCTCGGCTATGCAACTTAATACTAAATATAAATTTAGATATTATTATCATCAGTACCATGAAGTAATAAACTTATGAAATATTTATTGCAAGGTCAACGTATCTTCCTTCCAAAATATAAATACATAAGTCCGAACGGAAAATGGAATAAAGAAGAAGAAGAGAAGGAAGAAGGACTTACAATGTAACATACAACATACTGAGTGAAGAAAGGATTTCATAAGTTTTTAGAACAAGTCTACAAGTTAATATTTTAACACCACCTTTAAATATAGCGAAATTTTACAGTCATAAAAAGGGCGTCAGATTTTACAAACCAATAAACACAATTTTAAGTATCATTGTTATAACATTTCAATCTACAGCACGATAAAATTCAGTACAATTAATAAAACTGTAATGTGTGTGTAAGGATGAGATCTGTCTGCGGAATGACAACTGTAACGATATACAACTAGCATCCATCTACGCAGTTTTACATGCCGTATGATCACCCGATCGGGTCGAAACATGCAGCAATTTACATAAGAAAAAAAATTTACTGTTTTATAATAAAATAGTTGCGTTGGTCTGCATTCTGTACTGTAATGATAACTGAGGTGTACAAGATATGTACGTGCGTAGTACTTGTAAATTCTTCGCATAAATAAAATAACAGTAATAAAGCAATCGATTCGTAGCACCATGCAGGCAACAAGAGTTCTACTTACACCTCATTGTTAATTACGTTACACAGCTCAACGTGTTGGCAGGAAATAACCTACGAGTCTAAAATAATTTATTACCTCCTTTAAACAAACTGAACGGTTGATAAAATTTTAAAGAATCAGACTTTTTAATCCTTAAACAACAGTCTACCTATTCTTCCGTGTCATTACATAAATGTGTAATATATTTACTGACAATAATCTCTTATTGACCCCCTCTGTGACTAAATAAGAATTTATAACTTTGAGATTAAAAACATCAAATAGCAACAGAACGCAAAAACCGATATCTCTCTTTCGTTACTGCATTAACGTCAAGATTAGATCATCCATGAGATGTTACGTGGAAGAAAGTTGCTGGAAACATCCCACTCGTCTATTGCTTTTCTTCGTATTACAGCTGCAGATATTGTAGGTCGCTGCAGCCCGTCATGGACACCTTCGGGTTCAGCAGCTCTCGTACTACTACAGAAGACCTTCCTGACCTAGCGTTAATAGCGGATTTAGCTGGTGAAAGTTAGTTCACGCGGTGGTCAGAGGTCAGTAACTACCTACCGCTATACTTGCATTACTAAGTAACCTACTGCTTGGGGATCAGCAGTCAACCTACTGACGCTTTTATCTGGATGGCCAAACGCCAGATCCAGGTCTCGTGCCTGCAGTGGACTTTTCAACCAGCTCGACCACTGGATCAAAGTGTCGACTCCGGTGCACAGAGCGTCTTGGCAAACACAGAATCGATCAGTTGGTCAAGACATTTCTCGTTCTGTTTTGGAACTCAAAACGTTAACACCCATGTTCACAGGAGCCTGCCACTAGGCTCCGTCCTGCGCCACATATACCTAGTCCACACCATGACGTAATGTCTTTTAAAATAGTTTCTAATATTATCCTCCCTGCAAAGCACGTCTTCAAGTTATCTCTAAGTAGATAAAATACGAGCAAGTATTTATGGTACAATGGTCTTCATACTATAAAACCATCACTCTAAACTCCATCACTGTCATATTATTTCAGTTTCAAGGGATTAAGAATATAAAATGAAAGATTTATGAGTCCGTTTCTAATCAGCATTGGAAAAGTAATTTTATATCTGTTCATGTGCAATGAGAGTCTACTTAAATACGTATATATATATATATATATATATATATATATATATATGCTGATGATATTTGTGTGAAACGTTAAAGGAAAAAGAATTAAACTAAAAATTTCTCTACTTCTAATTGTTCGCAACTCCATTTAATGTTGAGGTTAAGAATGAGTGTAGCTACACCTCTACTCCCCTCCCCCCCCCCACCATATGCGTTCATGGCGTGGACAGGGAAAACTTTAACATTAATTCCTGTTTATTCTTGTCACTTTGGATACATTTGTTTTTTCCAGCAACTGTCAACACGACGTTTAAACAGCGACGAAACTATTTATCACTCGGAGGAAACACATTTCCGCTAGCCCATGTTTTTGTTACGGTACAACAACCAGTTCTATAAAGCACAGGTATGACTGACAGTCTATTCACATATTTAATACTCTGTTTACTTACACAGAAAACTGTGAAGAACTAAGAGAAGTGTTTTTCTCGGGGGTCAAGTGGCCGGGGCGTGGCTTGGACCACCCATCCCATCTAGCGCCGAGGTTAAAGAAAGAGAATAGCTATACCCTCTGGGTCTTCACGGCCTGTTCTAGGGTGAACTGAACTAACGTAAAGTGGTTTACTTTACGTAAGGTATTTGGTGTACGGGCCTGATGGTTTCGTATGACAGCGAAACATGTAGCAAAGGATGCTATGTAATGTAGTGTAAGTAACATACCATTTCAAAAACCCCATTTTGAAAGCAAATTTTAAAAACGCTTTGTGCTGTTTAATTCACGACAAGATACCGCGAAATATGACTTGCTAACAATGTTGCCTTGCATTCATTTCTATACAAAAATTCAGCGCAAAAAGATAAAAGAAAATAAAGCAAATAATTTATTCTTAACTGTAATAAACAAACATCAAGGCAAAAAAGGAAAGCAAATTTTTAAATGGTGCATTAATAGTGAGCTTTGTCATTCTTATATTTACTTATTCCCTTGATCATACACAGGTATGTAATAATAATAATAATAATAATATAATAATAACCATGGCTCGACAGCCCTATATGGGATTGGGCCTCCTCTTTCCGAGGTTACGAGGTCTTTTGTGCATTTGCAGCAGAGGGACCGGCTCACTGGCCGCGCTTTTCAACTCGATCCTGATGTGACTGCCAGAGCCATCTGGCATTAAGTCAGGAGACTTGGGTGAGAAATGGCCTCTTAATTTTGCTTACAAGCACTACTAGTTCTATTCATGGTTCTTTTACATGCCGTAAATCTACGACATGGGACTGACGGTTTTACGTCTCCTCCGAAGGAAGTGGTGCTCCGGATTTTTATCACCACACAGGTATGTACAATGCAAAATATCGAAGAGAGTTAATTTTTGAAATAATCTTCTTCTTTGGATTATTTTCAGTCCCTGGGCCAGTGACTGAGAATAGCCCTGTCAAAGACGTCCATCAGATTAGGTGCTTTCCTTGCCTGAAGATGTAAGAAGAACCGGCTTCCGAAACGTCGTGCTTCAGTAAAGATTTTATAATGGACAAAGTCCAAAAAAAGAAGATTATGTCAGTGAGTCACACACCATCGTCAGAGCCCTAGAGGGTAGAGTTAATTTGTGATTTTATCAAAGTACGAAACTTGACAGAAAAAAAAAGTATGCTAGGAGATGACATAGGCTTAACTCAGATCGCAGTTCGTGCAACATGGCATAACACAATCTGTGATTATACGTTTCTACCTCAACAGCTAATTACTGTTCGGCAAACAAAGCAGAGCAGTAAATAAGTAAGGCTTTGTGGGCGTCACGCTCTCATTGCTGTGGTCAGGAATAGGGTACTCCACTCTTTGGTTCGGCTGCCACTTCCTCAGTTATGAGCTTCCCTGCTTTGTTACCTACTCCCTTCACGCAGTTCTACTTTTCATCAAATACGACTCCTAACTGCTTCTAGCTTTTTTCCAATTGCAAAGCACTGAAGGAAAATCAGCCATGTATCATGTCAGCATTTATGCTATTACTGGGAAATTTTCTTAGACATGACACTTGGCAATCATCACCGTCATTAATATCATCCGAAATCGTCATCCCATTATGTTGCAGCTACAAGGATATAGGCGTTCGTGACATCTTCCACCCTTCGGAATTTGTCACGACACTATTCTGAAAAGTTCTGGTGATTTACTTTGATATTTTATTTCGTTGTTATAATTATCAATGTCTATTAGATAAATTGTGAACCTGAGGAAGACCTGAGATAGGTCAAAACATGTAGTTCTATATAATAAATAGAATCTAATTGTGTTTGGACAGATATTGATTGAATTTTTATCCCATTTTTTCCAGTTGTTTCATTACATTTGTTATCCATCAGTCTAAATCCTGCAAACCCTCGGAAGAAATGTATTTCTGCAGCTAAATTTTTTGTCTTTTGTGGTTTCTTTAACGCCTATTGTTCACTTCCATATACAAACAAAGGCATGACTACTAGTCTACAGAAATGCAGCAAGCTTTTCTTTTGACATTTCCTAGTAACAGGCCTTCACACTGCCAGAGACGTGTCGACATATAGTAAGATGTAATGTCACTCGCTCCCCCTCATAGAATATAGTACACCGTAAATAATCATAATTCTTCTTGCTCATAAGTTACATTTTATTAAAGCAGGCAGGTACAGCAATTCCTGTACAGACCTGGACAAGCCCTGAGGGTTCCAGGAGGTTGAGGCTCCCAGATTTCCAGAACATCGGCACACGATGGTGGTAAGGTTGTCAGCCCTAAGCACCGGCCGCCTTGACTCCCAGGAAATATTCCTGGTACTCATTTCTGTTACAGGTTGCGTCGCCCCAAAGGTCATAGTGCGGCCGGAATCGTTAACTCAATGAAAAATTCCAATGATACCATCAGGAATCGAACCTGCGACCTTCGGGCTTGTAGCGCAGTGCCTCAACCAACTGCGCCATATATTTTATTACCTAAAACAATTTATAACCTTACATGTCCTTTTTTCTCTATTCACTGTACGGATAAAAATTGTGTAGGACGTTTCGAAGGATAAATGTGATTCCGTCTTCAGACAGAAGGAAAGGTACCTACTCTGTGGAACCCGTTACAAATTCTTCCTACCTCCATCCGAAGACAGTAGCAACATCCAGAGGAGTTGTATATGTTTTTACCCACACACTGGACTGCATTAAAATAAAACTCTTTCATAATGACAATCCATTTAGGCACTCTTTCCACTCTTTTCCTTACCCTAACAAGAACTCAGCCTTTAGCACGAAGGAGAAAGTAAAATATTGTGTCAAACATGCAGACGGATTGTGTCTGTTAGCACTTATGTGGAAACCACTAACAACAATACAGAAATATGAAGTGCTCGTTGGGCAGTGGGCACTGGAGAGCTCGGTGCGTTCACAGCGGAGTATACATGCTGCGTTAATGGCACAATGAGGCGACTTTCCTAGTGTTAACATCGGAAATTTATTGTCCAATGGTGACCTCTCACAGGTCAACCAATCCCAGGGCTTCTACGGGTAAAGACACTACTTGAGGATATTCTGACATATGGCCTTTTGCCCATCTTTAGTTCCAGTCGCGTGGTAATTGAGAAAAGAACTTCTTCTGAGTGGGCGGCCGGTATACCTCAGTCGGTATAGCGACTCGCCACGGGCTGGACGGTCCGGGTATCGAACCCCGGTGGGGTTGAGATTTTCTGCACCCTTCCAAACCGTCTCTGGGGCCCATCCGGCCTTCTGTACAATGGGTACCGGTTTTTTTCCCAGGGGTAAAGCGGCCAGGGCGTGTCTTTAACTATTGTCTCCGATGTAGTGCCGAGGTAAAAGCAAGAGTAGAGTTATATCCCTACTCCCTCTCTGGGCCTTCATGGCCTGTTATATATAGGAAGAATTTTACCTTTCTTACCTTTCATTTATTTCGAGTATTTTGACTGAAGTATTAGTTATAAAGGTAAAAAGGTAAATTTCACCCTACAACATGCCATTAAGGCACAGAGGAGGAGTACAGCCCTACCCTTTCTTTAACCTCGGCGCTAGATGGGGTGGGTGGTTAACGCCACGCCCCGGCCGCTTCACCCCCGCGAAAGAGTTCCGATACCCATTGTACAGGATGCATGGTGGGCCCCAGGGCCGGTCTGGACGGCTGCGGAAAATCTCGTCCCCACAGGGATTCGATCCCCGGACCGCCCATATCGTAGCGAATCGCTATACCGAGTACGCTATCCCAGCCAAACAGTACCTGCTATGAAAGAAATAACTGTATTTAAAAAATAAACCGCTTGCAGTATTTCTATTCACATATGGAACGCACTGTCCTAGGGAACTGACAAACAGAAACATTAATTTCTACACAAATGCTTGTATATGGATCCGAAGGCTGGATGTTAAGGAAAGAAGTGAGTAGAACGGAGATGTCAGGGTAGTCCAACAGAACGACGGAAGAAGTAGTTTGATTCCGTTTCGCCGGAACAGCCCACGAGTTTAATGCGCGATATTCTTCATGCTGTTGATGACAATTTCTTCTTTCGAAAAAAGGTACATAATTAGACAATAAACGTTCATATCATCAATAAGTTTGTTCAAAGACGCGATACCTCGCTCATTAGACTAACGTCACTGGTTGCGGGTTTAGATCCCGGCAAGGGCAAGGATTTGTCTTCGTCACCTTGTCTAGGCCGATTCTGAGGCCGTACCAGCCTTCTACCGCAATTGCAAGGAGGACTGCGGTGCGATTTTTGTATATACGAACAGTAACTTACCAACAAACTGACAAACTAACTCTATGAGCAGACAGCAGAGTTGTTCTTGAAAAGCTAACAGGACAGATCCTCGGCTAGTCAAGAAATTCCTTGAATTTTACGGAAACCGACGGTTCATTACCGTGTCCTCCAAGAGCCAACCAGATCAATCACACGAATATTCTTGCGAAAAGCAGTCATACAAGATAAACTTTGGGTAGGTTATGTTTACGCTTTGCAGGATGTGAAATTTCTGTGTCACGTAAAAAAGTACACCAATAACATCAGTATGACCCATTTATCATCCCCAGCAGCCATGTTTAAAACAGGCGAAATAATTTTATTGTGGGAAACAGACATAGTCTCAGATGATCTTACAAAACAATAACAGACCTTCTACCATGCGTGATCTGCGAATTTTAAATCCTGTGTCCGAGATGTTGGACCATTCTGTCCTATCGAATGGGTACCGGAGGTGAAGAGATCGGAGGGTGAAGCTAACCACTAGAATCCATAAAGTGTCAGGGTTAAGGATGGGTAGACCTTTAACTTCACCTACGCATAGGTATTCATGGTAGGGTACTTTATCTAGCACAGGAACGGCGTTATAAACTTACCTTAATAAAGACGCAGTTTATTCAATATCCGAGAGCCAACAGACACAGGGGCATATGCTCCGTACGTCGACGAACTAATAAGCTAGGAAGCCAGATTTGTATTAAACTTGGCATTAATATGTAAATGGCGATAACTGCGGTAGTATGATTTAAGGTTCTAGACAGCCAGCAGAATGGGGTCGCTGCGTTTGAATGTTGCCCGGATTATTGGTGCTCCTTAACGGGGGGGGGGGGGGGGATGTGGCCATGAATGAACTGAATAAGCAGTAATGGACAGTCGACAAATGATGGAAGAGAGATGGCGGGGAGGGGGACATCAATTCCTCACAATACAACCCATCGTGTTATGAAATATTGGAATTGGACATAGTTTTTGGAAAGGAGCGTAAGCAGAAGGAGAATGGAGAAATGGCTAACGAGGAGCTTCATAATTTCTGATGTACATAAAAGATTATTAGATTAATTTAATAGTGGAGAATACTGGAGATTGAAAGAGGAAGCACTAGATCGCACTCTGTGGAGACCTCGCTTTGGAATAGGCTATGGACCTGTCGTAAGACGGACAATAGAATGAATGAATGAATGAATGAGATGGATTAGGCATTTATCACGGATACGAAACATAAGAAATGCACACAAAATTTGGCCTGAAGACCTGAAGGGAAGTGACCGCTTGTGACAGCCACACGGTATTTGGAGGATATAAAATGGACGTGTGAAACTGGAATTATTTGTAGGTAAAGCTATCCCATTACAGGCCTGGACAGGCCCTCAGGGCTCCTGGAGGTTGAATCTACCAGAATTTCTAGACAATCGGCGCATTAAGGTGACAAGGTTGTCAGCCCTACGCATCGTCCACCTTTATCCTCCAGAAGATACCCCAGGTAATCATTTCTATTAGGGCCAGAAGGATGAAATCAATAGCCCCATCTGGAATCGAACCCGTAACCTTCCAGCTTGCAGCACAGTGCCTCAACCAACTGCGCCACCGCGAACTTCCACCTCCCCCCCCCCCGGGGAATTATTTAACTCAGAATATTGTGAAATTAGCGGGGGAGGGGGTAGGTTTCCATAAGAGCAAACAATATCTTCACGAACTACGAGTAAGTAACTCAACTTTCCGAGGCACCGTGCAACATGTAGGTTTTGTTCTCGTTTTATTATTATTATTACCATTGGAGCCGGGATAACGTAGTCAGTATAGTGACTAGGTTACGGGCTATACGGTCCGGGGTTGGAAACCCGGTAGGGAATCTGGGGGTCAACCCAGCCTCCTGTTCAATGGGTATCGGGTTTCTGTCTCCGGGGGGCAAAGCGGCCGGGGTGTGAAGTTAACAATTCACCTCTATCTACTGCCGAAGCTCAGAATGAGTGGAGTTATGTCTCTGCTGTCCATCTATAACGTCAAAGCGTGCACATGGACAATTTTTCTTCTTCTTCTTCTTCTTATTATTATTATTATTACTATTCGATAATGTTAGTGCATCAGGTAGTAGAACGGACTGACGACAACGCTACCTAGAATATGCGAACCTATCAAGGTAATAAATTGAAAGAACAAACACTAACAGACATTTCTGTAAATATTACAATCTTCTTGTGCCTCGATAAAACTCTTGTACTGCAATGGCACGCTTATATGCGGCTAAAACCCGCTGCTCTAGAACGTCATGTGTGGTTGGTTACGTGCAAGTACGTGCGCTAGTGTGAGGCATACCAATTGTAATGAATGTTCTTGTAGTGAAACTTCGTTCTGGATGCATGACGAAGGGCGGAGGGATTCTTTGAAAAGCCATCCGCACGTGACACGAGTCTCAATTAGAAACTGGAATGTCTGTAAAACTCTTAGTGTATCAGCCTTACTCGAACACATTTGTCGCTATCTTTAAGAATGAATAATATTATGAAATTACATTAAAAAAAATCAGCCCCTTCTTCACACAGATTATTGTGCCTTTTCATTTGAAAAATCATTCGGTGAATGATGAAGCTATATGGAAATAATCGCTATGTGTTTTGACATATGCATACACTCAATGGCAAAAATACGCCGTTCTTTAATGTTACACATGGTGGTACATATAGTACCACTGACCTTTAAAGGATTAACCTAAATTTCATTACAGATTTCATTTGAATTTCTAAGTATATTAGTTGGCTTCTGTTATTAATACTGTAGAGCTTAATAATTATAATTACCCAATTAGCAATACAATTTGGAAGTCATCTTGGCCTTCATGTTGCAAGTTTATTCAAACAATCCGTATGTAGGAGATGAAATTAATTATAATAAAAATCTTACGAATACAAACCATAGGGTAGCTGGAGTAAAACTGAGGAGACTCAACGATTTGATATTTAGAAAAATGCTATGCTATTATCCTTAAAGAAAATTATAAGTATTGTTCAATAATACAACGTATTGTAATTGAGTTCATTCAGAGTTATGATTTTGCCACGTAGGCCTAACATATAAGTTCCTCATAACAGTGAGACTAAACATGTTTATTGTGTATTAAGCTACAATATCTCCCACCGAGGAGGCCCGGGTTCGATCCCGGGTCAGTCCATGTGGGATTTGTGGTGGACAAAGTGGCACTGGGACAGGTTTTTCCCCGAGTACTTCGGTTTTCGCCTGTCAGTTTCATTCCACCGGTGTTCCATTACAAGGAAAAACGAATAATCTTCATCACAGGGTTGCACAATAAGCCTTAAGGCTGAGGTGCGTCCGTAGCTTCCGCTGCGGGGCCCTTCACCACAAAAAAAAAACTACAATATATTTTATACAAACTGAACTTCAGAAAAAACGTATGCGTTCCCCACACTCTCCCACATTTACATTTCGCTCGACACTGCACAAACTTTCGTTACTCAAACACCAGCTGATGAGCTTTTGTTCGCAAAGATTGTTCCTTAAATAAACAGCATTCAGATAATGAAACTGTTTATGTACGACACCAGTAATTCAAATATACTCGTATTTAGCCGGTGAAAAACTTTTCATTATCTGCCACCGTGGCGGAGGATACGATCCCTTTGTGAATAAAATAGTTAACAGACAAAGAAACAGCAACGCACGTAGATCGCTTTTGCAGCGTTCATGTATTTATAGTCGCCTAGCAATCAGACCAGAGAAGGAGATTGTTACAGTAAATTTTATGTAATATTTAAGAGACATTATCAGAGAAAAGTGGCTTTTAGAAATTACTTTGTTAGGATTATGGTGGGCGTTGATTACAGCTTTTCCTGTCGTTTCTCTTTCGTAGGGCCCACCTAGAAATTCAAGACAGGATACCCCAAACTTTCATCTTCTTATCACCCAGAGAATCCTGTCTCAGCTGCGGTAATCTGACCAGTCACAAGGAGACAATTTCCGAAACGTCGGAGTTTTATTCCGATCATCACCCACTGCACAACATCTAACAGGGTCCTTCCTAAGAATGCGATATTTGATGAGCTAGTTAAGAAATTCGTTGCCGTGTAAGCAACCGGAAGGATCATTACAATGTTCATAACAACTGGCCACTGGGCGCAATCCTAAGACATCTGGATCCACTGCACACCCACACACCCTATAAAAGTTAAAGGTAACATTGTCCCTGTCCACGCCACGAAGGCAGATAGCAGAAGCAGAGGTAAGCTTTCAGCTTCACTCGTTCTTAACCTCGGCAATAGTTGAAGGTTAGTGGTCAACTATACGCGCCGACAACTTTACTCCCAGTAAAGAACAACGGTACTTTCTGAATATGAGGTTGGGTGGGCCCCCAAAGCCGGCTGGACGATTTGGAGAAGAAGAAACTTTCTTTCACTGCCGGGAATATAACCCCAGATCGTCCAGTCCGTAACCTGGTCACTATTACTGACTACGCCATCCCGGCTCCAACTTTAGTCTACTCTGATCCATCATCATCTGCGTCAAGATGGGCTTTAAGGCCTGTTCAGTCACACAGCAATCCTTCTAAGAAGTCCTTCCATCTTTGATTTCAGGTTCCGCCGCGTTGTTGATCTTGACCTTTGACGATAGGACCGATACGTTGTCCCGAAACGTCGTAAAGGATTACCACCCGACGCTGCGTAATATCGCAGAGCGCAGATCTCCTCCCATCTTCTTCTTGGACGTGCAACGTCTTAGCGTTTCACCTGTTTGTCATAGCATGTTGAGCTGCACAGCATGGGTTCATTCTTGCAAAGCGCCCTTGTCAATTTTCTCCGTTCTGCAATACTCTCCCCTAAGATGAATATGAGCGTGTAGCTCGTTTCGATTAGTACACACAGTTCCTTAATTCATCTCACAAATGTTCTTATTTGAAATCCTCTCTAGCGGTTTCCTTCCGTCAATTCCTAGCAAATAGTAACTGTTAATTTTATCTGGGACTACCAACTTGTAACAGAATACCTAACTTGCAAAGCCAAAAACTAAAATTTCTGGTTGTTCATATTCTAGTGTATTTGTCCTCTGTACGACTATGGAGCATCCTGTCAGTATTATGATTCACTTTAATATATTTTTAAAAATCAAGCCTCGATATTCCAGGTGGCTTTCAACACATTCAGTTGTATTAACTTCAGGTTTGGCCGTGCCACGGCTCAGGCGGTTAGTCGCCGGCCTCCCACTGCGGAGGCCCTGGTTCAATCCCGGGTCAGTCCACGTGGGATTTGTGGTGGACAAAGTGGCACTGTAACAGGTTTTTCTCCTAGTACTTCGGTTTTCCTCTGTCAATTTCATTCCACCGGTGCTCCATTACTTGGAAAAATGAAAAAAAAAACTGATCTCTTCATCTTCATCACAAGGGTTGCACAATAAGCCTTAAGGCTGCGGTGCGTTTGTAGCATCTGCTGCGGGGCCCTTCTCCACACAAAAAAACTTCAGGTTTCATATATATTTATTTTAAAGGTAACTGTGACGTTACGTATTGGATCTCACATTTCAATCACGTGAGTCGTGACAGTTGAGTTAATGCTGTCGCCGGGCAGTGTCCTGTGTCCTTTCACATGGTCATGGCCAACGGAAGCCTGAAGCAACCTCAGGAAAAATACATAAACATATGACCCTTGTCTAACTGGTACAAGAATAGTCAGACGTCAACTGTCAACAGTCAACGAAACGTACTAACAAAACATGTTATTTAAGAAAACTAAAAATTCTAAAAATATGTAACAAGCTCCTTCTACAGTTACGTCAAAACTGTGGCAATTCTAAGCACCAATTCGAAATGCATAGTTCTCGGCAGGGCAAATTTCTTCTCCAGAAAAAGGCAGATTATCAGCTGGCCAAGAAATTGAACGCTAATTTTAAAACCAGAAAGTTCATTACTGTGCTCATAATAGCCCGCAACTGGTCTCTATCCTGAGCCAGCTGAACCCAATCCACACAATCGTACTCTTTATTTATTTCAGATTCATTTCATTACTATCCTCCACTCCATCCCTACACTTCTTAGTAGCCTCTTCCTTTCATATTTTTCGACTAATTTTTATATCCTTTTACACGGCCATGTGCGTGCTGTATGTCTGTTCGTCCCATGTTCCTTGATTTTATAGCCCTAATAATATTTGGTGAAAAATAAAAATTATAAAACTGACGAAAAGGGTTCGATCCCAGCTTGGTCAATGTAAAATTTGTGTTGCAAAAAACAATCAAACTAGCAGCCTACACTAACAGCAACAATGAGCGGTTCTTGACTTGAGGATTGTATAGCATCTTAATGACGGCGCGTGACTGTGGCAATGACTGTTGGGCGGATTTGAATGTCTGTGTTGGGCTGTACTTACTGAAAGGTAGGGCAGTTCAGTGCGTCAGCCGAGGTTAGTGTAAAACACTGTTTTACTCAAAATAATATTCTTGCATTTTAAATTTCAGAAAATGTGTACATTTGAGTGAACCACATTAGTAACACCGTTAAGGGACAGACAGTAGCACTTTAGAAATAGCTTAAAGTAAGGAAAAAGAAACAACGACGCACCCTACTGACATCACGACACTCCTAGATTTATGTCAACAGAGGATCGAAGTAGTGAGTGTAAAATGTTCCATCAGTGGTGTGATATGATTAATACAGCAAGATTAATAAGCCAACCTAAACCCTCCTGTAACTTTTAAGGCAACGCTGAAAGTGAGAGTGTAATACAACTCTTCTGAGGGCGCTATTTTACATTAGAGCTAACACAGCTTTGAGATAGAAATTAGCACGGCCTTGGGACTGTAACTTTGTTCTAGCCTATCAAAATGACTTTTGTGCATCAGATTTCGTGTATGAAGTGACATACTGCTCTCCAGAGGCCAGTTCGTTGAGTTCTTGCCTTAGTTCTTATCCGTGCTTGCTGCAACCATCATGGATTTACCAGTAACTAATTTCGACTTTCTACAGACTCAGATATTTCGGTTTCTTACAGTCCTTTACACTGACAAACCTTCAAGGAATACATATATTTGTCTTCTACCACTTACCCCCATACCCCCATTACATCAAGAATAAATGTAAACTGTCTTTTTTTTTTTTTTTTTTACTCCAACAAATATGGTAGCTTTGGTCATGTTCAATGCGTCACTGTTAATTATAACTTTTAAAGAAATTTGGAAATATACACCTTATGACATATAACATTGCACAATTGTTTGGGTGTGTAGCTTGTTTACCGTATCATCTACAATACTCGTATAAATTCTGTTTCTCTTTCCTTGAACAGACTTCTCCCTCTGCTGGTACATACCGCCTAAATCGACCTAGGTCACCTCTTTCCTTTCTAGGTAAAAGGTAAAGCAGTCCCATACAGGCCTTGGCAGGCCCTTAGGGCTCCAGGAGGTCGAGGCTCCTAGGTTTTTAGACAATCGGCACATAAAGGCGGTAAGGTTGTCAGCCCTACGCACCGGCCGCCTTTACCCCCCAGGAAAGATTCCTGGTACTCATTTCTGTTAGAGGCTGAGTCGACCGAAACGATTATGTTAGTGAAAAATTCCAGTGACACCATCGGGAATCGAACCCGCGACTTTCCGGTTTGTAGCGCAGTGCCTCAACCAACTGCGCTACCGCATGCCCCCTTTCCTTTCTAGACAACCATATACCTGCATAAACAGAAAGCGGTTTATTTGCCTATTACAGGATCTACCATCACACGACGCCTCGTAGTCAAATATCCGAAACAGTGTGACGTCCCTGTCCACGCCATGAAGGCATATAGGGGACCAAAAGTATAGCTCCACTCATTCTTAACCTGGCACCAGATGGAGGTCAGTGGTGAACTTCAAGCGCCGGCCGCATTGCCTCCGGGACAGAACCCCGATACCCACTGAATAGGAGGCTGTGTGAGCCGCAGAGTCTGTCTGGATTATTTGCAGAAGATAAAATATCTTGCCCGTGCCGGGATTCCAACCCCGACCGGTCCAGCCCGTAGCTACTCGCTATACCGCCTAGGCTATCACAGCTCCTTGTGTGATGTCACATCCATGTGTTCTTAGAAACCTAATATAATACACAAACATACTGGCTCCCTCACCACTCTGTGAACTACCTTTCAAGTCTTCCTACTGTACATCTTCCGTGTAACAGACATGTTGGTAACAAACCTTATTTATGTACCTTTCAAGTGCCAGTTAAGAAGCAGACGTTCCATGTTCTTCATTACGTTGTTTATTATTTTATTTTAAGAATGACCCGGACGAAGAACGGCTACTCCACGTGGTTCACTATACAAGTAAGAGCCATGGCGACCTTGCATGCTCTCTCCATTATTAATTCTACATATCAAGACTGAGTGTGGTGTTTATGTTCCACAAAATGTAAACCAAGTCATGTGGAGTGTAGTAATAATAGTGTCAATGGAAAGTGAAACACAGTAACTGTACTTAAAAATAAAGACAGTTGTACAAGAACCGACAAATCCCGTTACGCCGTTGGCCTATATAGAACGACTGAAGGAAAAACTACGTAACTCAGAGCAAGAGTGACCTAAAAGAATTTCAATTTAAAGAACGAGCTGCCTATACCAAAGGTGCCCTGCCTGATCACTGCAACTACAAAAGTGATTTTCCAGTTTGCTGTAACAGACCCCACTTGAACATTTAAATTTTTATTCTAAAAGAAGGAGAGACTACACACACACACACACACACACACACATATACACACACACATACACGCTAGCGCGCGTGTACGCATTACAGAGAATTAAAAAGCACGCATTTACTGTATCGGAACAACAAACGTCATAAAAGGGCAATAATTAGGCCTTCATCAACAGTAAATCCACTTCTGCTGAACAGCAGACAATACAGCTCTAATGCTATGGTTGTACAGAAAGGAATACAACACATACATTTGGAGAAACAAACAACTGCATGGCAAAGACCCGTATTAGATTTCTCTCGCTCTAATACATATACTGAAAAGCATTACGTCCACTACCACTACCACCACTACTACTACTACTACTACTACTACTACTACACTACTACTAATAATAATAATAAATACGAATAATAACATCATGGTACAAACATCAATCAGCCAACAAATTCCCCCTAATTTATGTAACCTGCAGTTTCATTACCGTATTCACAACAGCCACCCGCTGGTCCTTGCCCTCAGTTCGTATCCTACCATCCTATTTTTTAAAGACTAATTTTAATAATTGCCTTCCGATCCTCGTCAAGGTCGTCCAAATGTCCTCGTTCCTTCATGGTTTCCCACCAAAACCTTTAAATATTTTTCATCTCTCCCATGCGTGCCAAACGTATAGCCCATCCCATCCTCTTTGACTTCATCAACCTAATTATGCCTGGTGAGAAGTGCAAATCACGAAGCTCCTCATTACACAACTTATTTCATTCTCCGGTTACTTCTACCCTCTTAGGCCCAAATAACTTCCTCAGCATCTGTTCTTGAACACACCCAGCCTGTATGCTTTCCTTAATATCAGTTACCAAGTTTCACGATGGTATAAAATAACACCCTGAATTGTAATCTGTACAGGCTACTTCGGTCTCTAAGGTTTTAATCAGCAAACGGGTAGACAAACTATTTTGAACTGAACAGTAACAAGCATTCTTAGAATTCAAAATTCTCTTAATTTATTTGAGAATGTAATTTGATGTCGTTATTTCAGTATCAAGCATTCGAACTGTGCCACATTTTCAAAGGATTTATTAGGTACTTTTATATTGTGACACTGACCCTTATTCCGCTGACAAGACATAAAGACATAGTTTTATCAGCATTTATTTCTAGACAAACCTACTTACTACCGATTAATGCAGCTTCAGTGTTATTCATTATAGTATTTAAGTTTTTGCCCGATAAATTAAGTTAATGAGGGCAGAATCGGATGTGTTCCATTCGTTTCATTTCCTCGTGGTTTTCTTGGACATTCAAAGAGACATATTCTGAAGAAAAGATGCAAAGAAATACGAAATAGCATCAGTTTTTTTTCAAATAATTCTCAATAGGAAAGCATCAAATGTTCGCCTTTACACACTTAAGTACAGCTTCCATTTAAATACATCTTAAGTAGCGTATGTAGACTCCTCGTTATAGGAAACTCAATGAGAATAGTGTACAACACTTTTTTCAAACCAGAATCGCACACTTCTTGAAGACTATAAATGGGTAATGTACGAGTACTTCCCCAATGCATTCCCCCTTTTTTCATCAGTGTCTGACGAATGCGAAATATCTGATCTGTAGGCGGTTACAATTTAATTGTAGGGACTTACATTAGTTCTGAGCAACAGCAGAACGTCAATGTGAAGCTTTTCCTGTTCATTTTCCACTGATGTTTTGAACATACACAGGCTATTCCATTCCATAAAATTATGACAGAACTGAATCTTTCTTACTTCTTCCACTGTAAAATTTCCAACCTACGATGTCTGCCCGCGCAAGACGTACGAATTCCGTTACACCTTGAACGTTGTTTACCAAATAACTATGCGTGCAAAGTTCACCAAACCACTAAAAATGTTATTCTTCATTCTGATGGGGGTAACATACGTTAAATGTGATCGAAAACTTCACGCGGGTCGCAGACAACATAACTACATCGGGCCGCGAGTTGCGCATATTCACTGCTGATTTTGCGCGCTCGTAAAGTTGTCCCTGTGCACGTGATGCAGACATACAGGGAAAGTACAGGTATAGGCCTAACTCGTTGCTTAGTCTCAGTACTTCATGGAGGTGAGTGGTTAGCTTAACTGCCTGGCCGCTTTACCCCCGGGGAGAAAACCCCCGGTACCCATCGAATATGAGGTTGGAATTAAGTCTCTTGCCCCTGCCAGTAATCGAACCCCATATCGTAGAGCCCGTAGATTAGCCACTATATAACGGCTACGTTATCTCAGCTGTCGATGCCCGCTCGTTCTTCTTCTGACCGCAATTTATTTCTGAACAGAGGGAATACACGTTTCAAAGATTCGTGAACATTGACAGATGCGTTTCCGATAAAGTCAGTTTAATGCTAGGACCTTATATTTCATCTCTTGGGAGACAAACTGGAGGCCAGACTACATTTGCCATCTGGCAAACACAGTATAAACTACGTGTGCATTCGAACTTCTCCTCTCAAACGCTAGTGGTATCTAGCGGCAGGTTCTATAATTACGCGCAAACAAGTAACGAAGGCTCGGCGTCAGACGTACGCTACAGGTTAGACTTTTGCATAGCTTAATTGTCGGCTTCCTTGTCCATTACTTTACTTAACGACGCTTTTTATATTGAATATGCTGTACCTCCATCCCATACAGATATAAAAAATGGCTGGAACTTAATCTCCACTTACTACGTATCTTCGTGATGTAATGCTTTGGCACAATAACATTTACTAATAGCTCAGTCGGTACAGCGACTCGCTGAGGGCTGGACGGTCCAAGAAACGAATCCCAGTGGGAGCCAGAATTTACGCACCCGTCCAGACCGTCCCTGGGGCCCACCCAGGCATTAACTATCCACTCCATCTAGTGCCGAGGTTAAGAAAAAGTAGAGCTAGGCCTAAACCTCTACTAACTTTTACAGCTCTCATCTCAAAGTCCTCTTACGAGGCTACTGAAGAAGATTAAAGATTCAATTACTCTGGCATGTTGCGCCATGTTGATTGGTAAACTGATACAGGCGTTTCGAAAAGACATAGTTGTCGACGTATCGGAGACACTACGCTTCTCCGAAACTTCGGTAACCATTTCCCATCTGACGTGGTGTAAAATCTTAGAAGAATTAAATCTTCATAAAGACTACTGTAAGAACCACAAATCTCACAGTGATACAACTGTATATCGAAGTGCAGATAGATTAAATTTCATCAAGTTACTCCCTACTCTTTGTTATTTACATCTGTTATAGTATCAACATGGGGGCACGCGGTGGCGCAGTTGGTTGAGGTACTGCGCTACAAACCGGAACGTCGCGGGTTCGATTCCCGACGGTGTCAATGAAATTTTTCATTGACACCGTCGGGAATCGAACCCGCGACGTTCCGGTTTGTAGCGCAGTACCTCAACCAACTGCGCCACCGCGTGCCCCCATGTTGATACTATAACAGATGTAAATAACAAAGAGTAGGGAGTAACTTGATGAAATTTAATCTATCTGCACTTCGATAAACAGTTGTATTACTGTGAGATTTTTCATTGACATAATCGTTTCGGTCGCACTATGGCCCTGGAATCTTTCCTGGTGGGTAGGCGGCCGGTGCGTAGGGCTGACAACCTTACCACCTTCATGTGCCGATTGTCTAAAAACCTGGGAGCCCCAACCTCCTGGAGCCCTAAGGGCCTGCTTGGGATTACTTTACCCTATAGTATAAACATGAAATCCCTTACTACAGTTCTTATTAGTAAAAAATCTAACTCCTTGAGTACACTGGGCAAAACTAGTATTCGCTAATAGAATTAATACTACTGCAGCTGCTGGTAAAATTCTGAATCGACGTTGGAAGAAACGGCAGTATATGCATTACGGTTTTTTTTACTACAACATATGTACCACAGCTCAGACCGTCGGGCAGTTACGTCCTATATTTTATTCATTCGACATACTTCGTCGATAATACTGTCTACATTTTCAAGCGTTCATCGACGCATTTCCTTATCTACTTCAGTTAAAACAAAGAGTTCTTTAATCGTACATGTTACACGATCATTAGTCACTTAAAACAACTGAACTTATTGTGAACAACTGCAGCTATTAATAGGACATTGGTTCAGTCACATTTGTTATCCTTTACTTCTACTATGCCCTTTCGTTTTAGTATACAAAATAAGTCCTCCTTAACGAATGCTATAAAATAGCACGGATGTACAAATAGGAAATATGAAGATGAATAAATCACGTAGAAGCAACATAACCTCAAAAAAATCTAAGGCACTACTACGCGTCTGCTAATTTGTATCGATGTTTACAATAATCGGGTAAAGTTTGAACATTATTTTTTCCCCAAAATTAATTCATATATCCAGATTATTTAAGCGTGAATTGTCGTTTGTTCTTGCTCACACACCGTAAAATACATTTTACACCCCAAAGTAAAAATTAATTTGCAAGCTCCACAAGTATATCCCAATGCATACAGAATTTTTATAACAACGGAATATAATGCAAGAATGTTGAATAAATTAATCTAGTTTAGAACATGTTCCAATGGCGTGCGCCTGTAAACACGTTAACCGATTTTCGGATTACAAAACATGATACATTTCTTGATTTACTTTTTAGGAATGAATCTGTTTAATATATATCTTTTTACGTGTCATATGCGACTTAAGAAGATACATTTAAAATATTTATTGTGTCTAAGCATACCATAAAAATACAAAAGTGATGACGTGGAGAAGTTTCACAGTGTTCGAAGGATGGCACATTTCCCCAAGAAAGAGACCTTGGAACTCGTTGTTTAGGATGTTATAAAAATCTCTGACCCCTCTGGGAGAGGTAAAGAAAAGAAAACTACTAACATGTTTGCTTGAAATCGAATTCCAATCGTCCAGACCGCAGCCAGTCGCTTTATTACCTTGAATTATTACGTTTCCGGTTTACGAAGTAATTACTGGGTGAAACTGCGGACAGCTTGTAACAAGGTGCGAACAAAGAGGGCACAACGCATACCACTGTTAACAGGTGATCAGCTCAGCTCTTGATCGTATGGCTTATCATGCAAAAGGGTATATCAAGTTACTTATGCGATATTACCTGGAAAGTGTGGGTGTGTGTGTGTGTCCCTCACTTCCTAGAATTTCCTTGTTCAAATTTAAATCTCTATAAGAAGACAGGAACACGCCCTTTCAGCATTTAGCCCATTAAGCTAGTGTTTCGCAATCAGGGTTCCGCAAAACACCGTTAGGCATTCCGCGAGAAATAGTGGACGAAATATATAAAAAATTTTGAAATACCGCGAAAAATTCCAAATATCCCAAGAATATCGCGGGAAATTTTGTCGGGCGATTGGCAATATACTGGATTAATCTCCGTGCGCTACTAACTGGCTCTTTGTTTTATGGTCCGTAAACGTTATCATAGGTGGGTGGTGTCCCTCGGGATATGAAAAAGTATATTAGGGATTCCCCCACGGAAGATAGGTTTGGAAACACTGTATTAAGGTCTGCGGCACAGATAATCCTCCAGGGATGGCACATGGAGCAATTAATTGTTTTCTTATAATTTTAATTAGCATCATACATCCAAAATCCAAGGGACAAATGCACAATGAACGTGTCTACGAACAGCGTGCTGACGGGCAAATCCAGATCTAAAGAAGGCAGCAGAATAATATCAGGAGGGCCTTCGTATTATGTACTCGTTTTCAAATTTCATCTGCGTTCTAAATCCAGGAGGATGAGAAGGTCCAGGCATGGGTCTTATACGTACAGTAGAGAAGAGAACTGCATAAAAATTTTAACGGAAAACCCAAGGGAAAGCGGCGGCTTAGGAGACTCGGGTATATGGATATGACAACAATATTAAAATGCAAGTAGAGTCTGAGGGTGCGGACTACATTTACCAGGCTCAGTAGAGGGTCTACACCTAGATTCGTGCAAAATCGTTCATGAACCTTTAACAGATAAGCGAGTGTAAGCTTCTCAGGAGGCCTTTGCTGTGTGGATTTAGTTAGCAGGCTTCTATATTCGTAACTATAAAGAAAACAGGAATTTGTGATTTCAGGCTTCCGCAGCAATTTTGATGAGATCTGCGCTCTTCTGGGTTATTATGCAGCGTCGAGTGGTAATCCTTTACCGACGTTTCAGTAAAGGATTACCATTCGACGCTGCGTAATACCTCAGAAGAGCGCAGATCTCAGACAGAAATTCTATGTGTTTTATAAATAAGACACGTGTTTTAAAAAATATATTTCGGAACCTGAAACAAAGTACATAATAAGACTTATTTTACACAAGCGTAACTACTGATAATGTTGTTGGAACCTGTGCAGAGCCTGAATGTTCGCAAGCTGCGAAACAGGGGTGCAGGGGGTTATGCCAGTCAACAACCTGATACACGTATCTGGGTCAGACACGCGACAGAATCCAAACACGATGTCACAGCTCGAAGGGGAGATTAGTTCAGTTAAGTAGAATACTTACCATGTTTATGGACTTCAGAATGAGACATTTATTTAAACACAGTATCTTTTATGAACCTAATTATAAAATCCCTTTGCCTCCATCAAATATGCAGTCTTTTAACTGATTCTTACCTTATTTATTTGGTTAATACTGCAGAGTGGAGAGTATTTTTCTGAAAAGTCCATTCACTTCTTCTGTATTGTCAGACCTTTATACAAAGTAAAAGGGGCACGCGGTGGCGCAATTGGTTGAGGCACTGCGCTACAAGCCGGAACGTCGCGGGTTCGATTCCCGATGGTGTCACTGGAATTTTTCATTGACATAATCGTTTCGGTCGCACTATGGCCCTGGGGTCGACTCAGCCTCTAACAGAAATGAGTAACAGGAATCTCAGGCGGCCGATGCGTAGGGCTGACAACCTTACCACCTTCATGTGTCGATTGTCTAGAAATCTGGGAGCCTCAACCTACTGGAACCCTAAGGGCCTGTCCAGGCCTGTAGTGGGATTCCTTAACCTTTACCTTATACAAAGTAAAAAAACACGTCTTACGTCTGTCTGTGACCTAGTACCAGCGCCTAAATTTTGGGCGTATATTTTTTTTAAAGTTCGATACAGAAGACTTTCACTAAAGTTGTCAGACAATTCCAGTTTCTTTTAAAGTTTCTTTTAAATTAAAAATAACAGACACTTTACATGAAGACCTGCGTGTGTTTCTGGGCACATCTCTGGTGTAAGTGGCGAAAAATGTTTGGAACAAAACTTGCACAGAACAATGAAGTACACACTGTGCCCTGTGCACTTTTTCAGCAAACTTTGTGGCTTTCGAAATAATTTAACAAGCGGAATCCTTTTGCTGTGTCGAGAATGAATTAATAACATTTCATTACAACTCATTTATAATTGAGCCCTCTTGGAACAGGAAGAGTGACTCATTAAAACCACAACACTAAACTGTTATGTCTACTGCTGCTATATGTAATTACAGCAGAGCTGCACGAATCCCAGGTGCCAAACCGCTACGGCTACTACATTTTGTAGGTGGCACATAATATTTGGAGATTCTCAGTGTGGAATTTGCTTCATGTCACCCGTCTGGCGCCTGGAATTTTGAGTTGGCTCCTAGGCATTTGGAAAGCTTTTGGAAAATTTGTGCACCCTTCAGTTACACAATGTGTGTGTGTGTGTTATTCAAATATCGTTCAAAAGTAGCACTGTTTCTATACCTTTATTTTGTCTTGCTCTTTCGTGTATCCCAAGCAAGGGCCCTTCCTCTGTGAAGCTGTGCAGTTGGACTGCTTGCTGACAAAGTATTTTATTTTTCATCAAAGTGCTAACAGGCTAGCGTCTATTCTTTGTTAAAGTATACGAGGTAACACCCGACATCAAAGAAACGCGTCACTTCAAACGATTAATATAATTACCATTTTATTCATATTTTATATTACATATAAACGGCAGGGACAATTCTGAACGGCTGTGGCTCCCACTCAGCCTCCTACTCAATGGGCACTGCCGTCCTTTCCCTGCAGTTAAAGCGGCTGTGACGTAGCATTCACCACCTACCCCCATCTAGCGCCCAGGTTAAGAATGAACGGAGCTATACCTGTACTCCCCCTATATAACTTCCGCGTAAGCCGGCCCCCGGACGGTTGCTCCCGGCCGCCGGTCGCGCCGCAAGGCGCGCTCTGGTGCGAGTCGAGGGCAGCGGCCGCCCAGGGTGTATGACACATTAATGCGGCTTCAGAAATCGGATCCCATATTCAGTACAGGGGAACGATATTATGAGGCCAGCACATAATTTTGAACCCTAGTACAGGGTAACTATGTTGACTAGAGAAGAGTGGACCAAGGGACCTGGGTCTCCACCTGTGGTTAAAGGGCTCTTCTGGTACACAGATGGGTCCAGGACGAAGGGGGGGGGGGGTGGCTGGGGCCGGAGTCTATGGGCAATCCTTGGGTACGACGTTTAGTATCTCCCTAGGAAAATAAGCAACAACATTCCAGGCAGAGATATATGCTATCTTGGCGTGTGTTTATGAAATTCAAACCAATGTTATATCAGAGAAATACATCAGTATCTGCTCTGATAGTCAAGCAGCTCTGAAAGCTCTTCAGGCTGCTAAAACAACGTCCCCATTGGTACGGCCGTGCCAGGGCGTTGAATGATATCTCCACCTATCACTCTGTGGGACTCTTTTGCTTCCCCGGACATTCTGGAATACGTGGAAATGAAATTGCCGATGAGCTCGCAAGGGAGGTTTCCGTTCACCATTTTGTTGGACCAGAGCCCGTCCTGGGAGTCTCGAGGCAGAGTATAAACAAGAAAATTCAGTGCTGGTTGGACAAACAGCACACGACACTGTGGCAGGGTCTTGCTGGCACTCAGAAACAGGCTCGAGAATTGATCTCGGGCACTTGTACTGCTGCTAAGACTCGGCTACTGTCCTTTAGTAGGATGCAATCCAGGGTAGTTACTGGCCTTCTTACCGGACATAACACCCTGAGAAGACACCTTCACATGATGGGACTGTCAGACAGTCCCTTGCATCGGGACCGAAAGGGCTCGACCCATCACTTATTCTATTCTATTTATTCTATTCTATTCCCCCTTTATATCTTCAGGGTCTGTAGAGGGACAACTTTATTTTTAGTATTCTTTGACCTACTATACTGTAAAATATGAGATCTGCGCTCTTCTGGGATATTACGCGGCGTCGTGTGGTAATTGTTTACCGACGTTTCGGGACAACGTATCGGTCCCATCTTCAAGGGTCAAGAGTCCGAGCAGAAAAGAAAGCCGGCACCGTGACGTAGATTCTATACCACACGATGTCGCATATCCCAGGAGAGCGCAGATCTCGTCAACATCGCGGCGGAAGACTAAAATCAAGACTGTAAAATATGGCTCTCGCTTTATTGACTGTCGCAGTCAAACCCGACTTTTAAATACCGCTAATAACAGTCATCCATTCGACTCAATCATTTTTCTTTCCTCGAAGAGACCATGTTTACACCCACACGTCTGGTAAAATTACTGTTTTGGGTATTTTAATTTTAATTTCTCAAACTGAATAACAAAAAGCCACATACAAAATTATCAGTATCTTAACTTCATCACGAATCCCTTTATACTTATTCTCGTTGCCTTTCCAGAAACTTCAACTCTGAAACATTATCAGAAACAAAAATTATCACCTTTTTAAACTACACACGAATACAATTGTAATTATTTACATTTTATTTCCAATTTCGGTTGCAAGTCATATTAATTACTTCTCTTACAGTTATTTTAATTCATTGCTGCCTAGGGTGCCGAGGAACAAATGAATGACCTATAATTAATACCGGTGCGTGATTTGTTAATGGGTTTATTCAATTGGTATACGATGCAAATAACAAGCACGTGGATAGCAACTGTAAATGAATTTAAGCTTATAATTTCCAATAAAGCGTGAAACAGAACAATTTTGTCTTGCTGTTGACAGGACAAATTTTCATGTGTTTATATACCGGAACATATGGTGCTGACAGAAACAGGAGTGTGCTTGTTATCTTTACTTTCCATTCAATACAGTTTACATACGAATATAAACACCGCCTATAAACTGGTGGTTATTTTCAGTCTTTTATGCGAAATAATCAGCACGTTTATTTTTTGCAATACAGTATACATTTATAAGGGATAAGAAGGCTACAGGAGATGATGATGTATCTGGGGATGTACTCAAATTGTTGGGAGAAGGTGGTCTAAGGCTAATGACACAGATGATCAACAGCATGTATGTAACTGGAGAATGGCCCAGAGATTTTATTGAAGTTACAATGATTGCCTTAAAGAAGAAGCCCAAAGCTACAAAATGCAGCGACCATCGCACAATTAGCATCATCGCTCATGCAGCAAAGATAGTAGCGAGGATACTTAGAAGAAGGATTGAGAGGAAAATTGAAGATGCACTTGGAGAAGATCAGTTTGGATTTAGAAGAGGAAAAGGAACTAGGGATGCAATTGGGATGCTGAGAATAATATCAGAACGAACCTTGGTCATAGATGAGGAATTGTGTGCTTGCTTCATAGACTGGCAGAAGGCATTTGACCGTGTCAACTGGACCAAATTAATGCAGATGCTAAAGGGAATTGGGATAGACTGGCGCGAAAGATTGATCAGCAAACTGTACATGGAACAGAGTGTCAAAATAAGACTGGACCAAGGGGAGACGAGAAGTGTGAAGACTGGAAGAGGAGTTAGACAAGGTTGCTGCTTGTCACGATTCTATTCAACTTATACAGCGAGTACCTTACCAAGGAAGCTCTTGAAGGGTTTGGAGACTTCAAAATAGGAGGACAAGTAATTTGCACTGTGAAATATGCAGATGACCTTGTGCTACTGGCTAGGGAAGAAAAGGTGCTACAGGGCATGATTGATAGACTAATTGAAATTGGAAGACGCTATGGAATGGAAATGAATGTGGGAAAAACTAAAGTAATGAAAATCTCAAGGCAACCGTCCCCAATGAAAATTATGATAGATCAAAAACAATTGGAGAATGCGGAATATTTCAATTATTTGGGTAGCATGATAACAAGTGATGCAAGGTGTACACGTGAAATTAAATACAGAATTGCCATGGCAAAAGCAGCATTCAACAACAAGAAAAATCTTTTCACCAGCAAACTGGAATTAAATTTAAGGAAGAAACTAGTAAAGTGCTACATTTGGAGCATAGCTTTTTATGGTGCTGAAACGTGGACACTTCGGAAAGTAGATATAATAAATTAAGTCTGTCTTTTTTTTTTCGCTCTACCAGCTCTGTGTTTTTATGTGTTTGATCCATCGCTCCATAAGCTACCTGAGTCCACCACGATAACATGTTTTTCGGTGCGCCGTAAGTCATTCTTGCACCGCTTCTTTTACTTTGTAGTGACCATTTCAGATGTC
The DNA here is from genome assembly GCA_021186555.1 of Reticulitermes speratus. Lineage (NCBI taxonomy): Eukaryota > Metazoa > Arthropoda > Insecta > Blattodea > Rhinotermitidae > Reticulitermes > Reticulitermes speratus. Next base: position 26,027,502 of record JAJKFL010000004.1, read on the forward strand.
ACTTAACCAGCGCCAATTCTCTGGTTGGCTTTGCTGCACTGATCAGTCACTGCTTAATTTCGCAGTCGCCTAGTACACGCACCATCAACAGCCTTTCTCTCTTTTTGTATAACTTGACTTCCTATATTGAAGCTTTCTTAACCGATTTAAATGGATAGCGTAGTCGGTACAGCAACTCGGTACGGGCTGGACGGTCTGGGGATCGAATCCCGGTGAGAGCGAGGTTTTCCGTACCCGTCCAGACCTGCCCCTAGGTCCACCCAGCCTCCTGTAAATGAATTCTGGATACTTCCCGGAGGTAAAGCGGCCGGTCAGTGGTACTGACCACCCCTTCTAGCGCCCAGGTTGCGAATGGGATGGAGCTATACCTCCGCGTCCCCTCTGTGCCTACATGGGCATGTCATAGGGTTACCTTTACTTATGTCTTTAACCCGCTGAATTAGGGTGGGATAGTAACAATGGTTTCATTTAGTTCAAGATAGAGACAGTGGCAGGCTTTTGTGAGCACAGCAATGAAACTTCAGGTTCCACACTAGGCCGAATATTTCTTGATTACTTAGACAGCTTATCTGCTCGATACGCCACTTAACTCGTTGAAGTAAGGTGCTTTGTTTATTTCCGTAAACTGCATTTACAAAATATGTGAGGTAAACATAATTTCTCCGAACGTTCAAAGTGTATGTTTAAAACTAACTTCAGCTGCCATGTGGTATTCAAGACTTCACCAAATATTATTCGGATGATCAAATCAAGAAGAATGAAATGGGCAGGGCATATGGTAAGTATAGCGGATAGGAGAGGTGCATACAGTGCTTTGGTGGGGAAACATGCGGGCTAAAAAACATGGAAGACCTAGCCGTAGATGGGAAATTCTTTTCCCAGCTAAGCTACTATTATCTTCCTATGGCACATAATCCATGAACTTAGTAAAGATCCATTTTAGATATTTCATCGAATAAAATTCTTACTTCAAAGTGTGCGAAGGAGGAATATTTAAACCAGTATGAGAAGAAAAACATCACCATAATAATTTGCAGATTTTTAAAACTGGGCATTTATGTAGTTTTAAATATCCTGCCTTTGCTCATTCAATACGCATTCATAGTGCCATAATTCTGTCTCTTTAAGATGTCACTGAGATTAATCGTGCTTCGAGCTACACTCAACATACCAGTTCTTTTTTACCCCTGAACCGAATTAGACATGTGTATCCAACACTGCAACGTCTACAGCAGGTTTATGAAGCTAAGATATCGAGAGTTCGGGCAACTCACTTCACTCAACTGTAGAATGTGTTGCGTACTCCCAGCGGAGCAAAGCAGGGGGCCAGACATACGTTCTGTATTCCCCCAGCTTCCGCTAGCAGAGGAAAGATTGATTTTCACGCTACCGTTTCATGGAGACGTAGGAGAAAGGGGTAAAAGAGAAACATCTCCATCTCTTTTCTGAATTATTATTCTATTTTGTTATGAATGCAATCCACTCATTAAACCCCCTAATCTCTATTAAGTAGAATTTCAAGTTTATGGACTTACAGCCTCTTCTTGTTCATTGTGTATTCTGCTCATTTTCGATTATGTTACGTTTGTTCATCGCTCTCCGTACTTCAGGAAGTCAATATAACTGTTACTATGGCAGAGCGAAACCTGGGAATCTTCTGACAAAGTGATGTTCTTCGTCCCCCTCAAATTAAAACATCTCTCACTTTCCCCCTGTCTTTCCCCTTCTTCTGCTCTTCTACCATACATAATGACTTTAGCCTTCTTGCAGAACCCGGATTCGATCCCCTACCGGTTCCTCTCAGATATAGGGTAGCCAACGTAGGTCTGAGGGAGACTCTTCTTCGGATAGTTCGTTAGTTTTTAAAGGCTGATCTTCTGTATGAAAATGTTATTAAAAATAATTAGATTTTTAACGTCGCTTTCAAATGCTTGAACTTCGGTAGCAGTTCATAAACTCGTACGTGCACACGTATATGGTTAAGAAGGATGGGTAAGCAATTTGTATTGTGGACTGCGATGTGCTGAGAACAATCATAACAGCGAACATTTTAGGCCTACCGATTGAAGCACGAAATGTCCTTAAATTTTGGACGACCTTGTTTTGGTGTAATCTATTTCAGCGGAGTCTTAGTGCTACAGTAAGTCTGAGGTTTTAAATAACACTGGATAATGCCACTATATGCAATTCTTCCGAAACGTCGGTAATTATTTACCAATCGACATGGCCCTGTATCTTAGCAGACTTCAAACTTCAAGCTTCTTAAATTTCTTTAAAAGGCGGTGATTTAGTTTTTCACCAAATGATCGAATTTACCTATTCAAAACGGTCCCAAAAATAGAGTTTCTAAAAAGTTTCATAGTCTACGCAAATGTATGTAAGATTTTAGTTTCTGACATTTTGTTTAAAAATGTGTAAACTGTATTATCTGATATATTGCTTAGGCACATCACTTTCAGTGTTAAGACCTAAGCAGCAGTGAGAATGGTAATGAGGGACATTTTATGGACACAGAGCTGCGGTTGTCGGTTTAAAACAGTCTTAAAATGCCGCAAAATCCAAGCTTCAATATGGTTACTATATAGGGGTATCCTTTTACAAGCGTAAAGTTCCAAAATTAGTTCTGGCACACTGCCATATCCGCACATATTTCAGACTGTGTAATTCGCTATTATTCAGTCCGGTCATTTTACCTGCCACTACTGACTCTCTTAAATTTACATTTTCTGGTCGCCTGCAGAGCAAGCGCCCGCTAGTGAAAATGAACTGGTGAACTTTATTTTATTTATGTCAAAATTGATAGTCTTGATAGTCTGACAGGCCGTGTCATGACTCAGGTGTTTAGTAACCGGCCACTCATCGTAAAGGTCAGGATTCTATCCCAGATCAATCCATGTGCGATTTAGCACGGAGTTTCAAGTGAAATTCTTGTAGTCATGCAAGCGTAACTGAGGAAATCATTGTTCAACCTCTATTGTAAGATGCCAAAAGACGTTAAATACGGACGGTGGGAGGCTGAAAATATGGAGAGAGCTCTTGAAGCCGTTCGAAATTATCCTAACGTATACATAATAATACAGGCCTACTTTACAATTAAACGCAAAACAGTTATTCATACTGTTATGTATTTGATTACAATATTGTGTTTTTGACAGCCATTTCAGCTGCTAAACGATATAATTTTACAAAACAAACATTACTGCATGTATAAACGTTTATTTCCCTGTACTCTATTTATGATCCATTGATGGGAACAGTGTGCTCCATTCATGGACCATATTGCCATGAATGGACACATTATAAGGTTAAACAAAACATGTTTCTCGAACAGTTACCAATGAGTTACATTTGCGAAATTTAGTTTAAGGAAACAGAGTAAGGTATTTATATGCGCAATACGTTCCTTTATTGTTGTCGATAATCATTACCGGGTCCATTGAAGGCAACTTTACACTAAATCTTGCTGTACTGCTAACTCAATGGCGACCACCCCGCCGTAAAATTGCGTTGCTATAATACAAGTTATGCTGGGTGACTATACAAGCCTGAAATAGCAGACGAGGAACTGAATTCAACTGCTTGCTCTCTTACGTGTCAGTACACCATAGACAAGCCGCTCGTGCGCGATGCAACTTAATATATTCAGTGAGACAACACAAATGCCTGCTAACCATTCAGGTTCCACTAAAACTTTCGTATGGAACAGATCCTAATGTAATTAAGGGCGACTTCTGCAACCGTGTTTCAGCAATTATAAGGGACCGACAGGTAGTAGAGAATTGGAGAGAAGCAAGCTGTAGAACGTTCGAGTGTAATCACGAAGCGCAAGTTATGGAAAATAAACCCTACTGAAAAGCTTATAGTCTCTCAGTTAGTTAAGGAAATCCCTGCCTGCTACGAAAGCTGGAACTTCATTAATGCGTCTGTACGAAACAAAAGGAATTTGGACATCACAGTCAATCTGCACTAAACGAATCTCCTTCCTTTAGTGTTTTCCGACCAAAATGTTGTATGCTTTCCTCATCCACCATACGTGTTTTGTGTCTAGCCCGGCCCATGCATTTGCAAGGTGAACGGTAATTAAAAAAACAGTCGTAACCTCACATGAAGTTTGAGTCTTGTGCAACAGAAATACAATTTTTAATATCTTCAACTTTCATCCACACCGACGATTAACCCTTTGAAAACTAAAAACAACCTAAACTAGACATAAAGATACACTTCGTACCTCACAGAATTCTTCAAACAGAAAGACCAAACGGTGAATGCTGTATGGGAAAATAATTGTTTATTTTGAGAATCACACGGAACACACAAATACACTTTGTGGGTAAAATTTAGTGTTCAACTTGGCGGTGCACATAAGAACTAAGCCTAGGCACATACACCGAGATATTGATCACATTAAGTAAGTTCACATTATTTTAACCGAAATAAATGCCCCGTCCCACACTTTATACTTCGGTCAGGAGGCTTAGGCTTCGTGTCGAATTCTTTTCAAATCTGGACCCGCATTCCGACTATTCTAATCACAATTATTTGTGTCTACCTTAAAATAGGCAACGACTACTTTCCTTCACATCGTGTCATAGTACTGAATCCTACCACCTGACGTTACATAACAACCTCATGGAGAGGGTTCTATTGAGATGTTAATAATCGCTTATTCATGAAATTTCAGTATTTAACGTAAGACAAAAATTCATTTTCGTATTCGTAAGGGCCTCCACTGGTTCCTGTCCTGAGCCAGACGAATGCAGTCTACACCATCACACTATAACTTGGTGATCCATCTTAATATTATCCTCTGATCTATGCGTAGTTATTCTAAGCGCCCTCTCCTCTTCAGGTTTGCATTTATTTTCTCTCCCGAGTTTCCTACACGACCCGTCTATCCCGTCCTTTTTCATTTTATCAAGTGCACAATTGGCGACAAATATAAATTATGACGGTCTTCACCATGCAGTTTTCTCCAGACCCTCTTACTTCCTTCAGACTATGTTCACACTTTATCCTCAGCAAGCGGTTCTCAAACACCTAAAATCGACATTCTTCCCCTAGGCTGACGGACCCACTGTTAAACAAACCAAAATCAAATCGATGTTCGATATCAGAAATGGAGTCTCTAAATCCCACCAATCCTCTTGAATTCACGTGTTGGAGGTGTCATAGAGATAGGCCGCTTTTCAGTAACACCTCAATCACGAAAGCTTCTTCAACTATCAGTTCCATATAATCTATTATTTCCAGTTCCTCTTTTCCGATAGTACTCAATTTCCTCCCACTATACTCTCCACACAGTTTTCTAAAAACAGCACTCTGGTGTCCCATCTGGTATTTGATTACTGAAAACGATGTATCCTGAAGGTTTACATAATCTTCAGAATCATCGAGTTGTTAATGATTTCTATGCTCTCTTGCACACCGTGTCCCGCATTTCTGAACACGTATGTAAATATTACTGAAATTTAAGCTGATCAGGACCGAGTATAAATCTGTCAGATTATGGAATACTGCCAGGAAGAAATTAGTGGGAAAGCAGCGAATATTGGAAACTCTGTGCGAGAAATTCAAATCACGCCGGTGATAACTTATTGAACTCAGAGTTATCCTCGGTGAACGCCACAAGAAGGAAGCCAATTTGAATTGTGACAAACTGTTCAGGTCTTTCTTGTTTCGCATTTGGGAGGCGCCTGTTTCCTGTTTCTAATCCAGGTTTAATTAGGTGCTTTCGTGACTCAGCCCCTTTAATTCTACACTACTTCTTCTAAATATAAGTGAAGAACACAGACTTAGGGTGATAGGATAATATTTATACTCAGCTAAACTTACACTACCCCTAAAATGAATTAACTGTATAAAGTAATGTTTTTCTACTGTATGGTCTAAAAACAGTTCCTCCTATAAATTCCCCAGAATGAGTCAGATACACATGCATCTACAACAGCCAAATGGCTTTTTCAGAGTCACATTTATTCGTCCTTGTTAATAAAACTTCTTCCATGGACGCCAACACGTTTGAGTGGAAATACACTTTTGAAAAAACGGTCCGAGCCAGCGTTTAGTTTACGTCATGCCCGTAACTATGGTAACAGCGGACCCCATGCATGTAACTCTGTGCTGCATAGTATTCTCAGCTAAGTGATCAAAGGAAAAGGAATCTATGGCCTCGGATCCAAAGGTATAACCATGCTGTATAGTTGCATTAAGTTTACAGCTGAAATGTAGAATAACTACCGGATTAGAAAACACAGCTAAATGTAGAGATTTAGTACAGCACTCCTTCCCATTTGTACCCAGAAAAGTAGAGATAAAGACACTACAGACTTACAAGCTTAGGGTCATTCTATACGGGTGTGAAGCTTCGCTTTTCGCCTGAAGGGAAAAACATCTTGAGAGTGTTTGAAACGAAACGGCTGGACGCCTTATTTGGGCTCAGGATGGAGGAAGCAACAAGACGGAAGAAAATTACGTAATGAGAGGCCTCATAATTTGTACCCCAACAAATATCGTTACGATAATCAAATCAAGGAAGGGGAGTGGGCGGGACTTGTAGAACGCACAGGAGCGATGTAAACTGTGTACAAAACTTACGTCGGAAAACCGAAAGGGAAGAGAACGCTTGAGAGTCGTAGACGCAGATGACAGGAAAATATTAAATTATATCTTAGACAAATAAGACGTGAGTGTGTGGAGGATTAAAGTGACTAGAAGTAAGGTTCAGTGGCGGATTCTTGTGAGCAACATGAAAATAAACCTTCGGATCCTAAAAAAAAGAACGGGGATTTTCTACTATTTCAGTCAATTCCAGCACGGTGGCAAGCAATAAATAACACGCACATAAACAGAGTGAACAACATTTTATGTCAGTTGGTCGGCTATTTTATGACATCCGATCAACTTCTGATTCTTATTATATTGGAGTATAGGTAATTTAGTATTTGGCAAACAGCCGACAGAACTGCGCCTCAGACGTCTGAATAAATAATACAGATCCGTGAAGTATGTTGTAAGATGCTCTGATTATGTAATGGCATATCATAATCCGACCTTACCTACAGTTGTTGTTATAATGGGGATGAGAAGGCTGTTGTATCTCAATTAACAAACACAAAATTTGTTGACCGGGTGCACGGCTGCTAGCTTCCTAAGAAAAGTTGCTGCTTCATAAAGTTTGTTAGGTGCCCAGTTCGGTATTTCCTTATCTGATTCGTCAGTATGTTATGATAAATTATCCTAAAATGTTTTACAAAATCTGAGGAAATCTTCCTGCTTGTTAGTTGGTCGCAAGTCGAAAGGGTCATGTTCCATTGCATGCAGTAAGGTACGTAGTTTACTTGTAGAAAATATTCTTCTCTGTGAACTAACTTCATGCTCAAGGGGTTGTCCTTTGATAACCATAATCCGCAATGATAATTTCGGTAGAATTCTCGATTACATAACATGTAGGTCACACATATCCTCCTGCGTACAGACGGTACAAACGCACGCACGTAAAGTCTTTGATCATTAAATAGGAAACTAACACAGCCCACTGAGCGTGCTTCTGTGAGCACTCCAGCCTGTGGGCTTCACCGTCTAGATATTACCACGTCGTTCACTTTATCTAATTTCTCCATTAAATCCCATTAAACAATTTATTATACACACAGACACTACGTTTGCACGTTTCTAGTTTTATACGAACCTAAGAGAAAATAAGTAGCAGAAGGATGGACATAATTACGTAACGAGGAGATATAATTAATACCCATCAGCAAACAATAGACGATCATATCGACGGGGATGAGATGGACTGGATATGTAGCCAGAGTAAGGGCGCTGAGAAATTAATATGGATATTGTGTCGGGGAAAATGAAGGACGAGACCGCTTGTGACATAGGCGCAGGTGGATACAAAAATGAAGATTACTGTCTTCTGAGAAGTAACGTCGTAGAATCTGTTACCTAGTCATCGACGTTTAGGGAAAATATACTGCATCCGTTTTCTTTTTAGAAGAGTAAACCGTGCGGGAAAGCAAGGTACAGACAATAGGAAAGGAGGAAAGCACGCAAGTCTTCTGTAACAAGCCGATAATCTCTCAGCCGGTCAAAAATTCCCCATCTTTTAGGGAACCCAAAGATTCATTACTGTGTTCACAAGAACCTTTCATTGAACTCTATCCTCAGCCAGATGAATCCACTCACTGGACTATCTTCAGCCAGATGAATCCACCCACTGGACTCTATCCTCAGCCAGATGAATCCAGTCACTGGGCTCCGTCCTAAGCCAGACAAATCCAGTCACTGGGCTCAATCCTCAGACAGATGAAACCAGTCACTGGACTCCGTCCTAAGCCAGACAAATCCAGTCACTGGGCTCCGTCCTAAGCGAGACAAATCCAGTCACTGGGCTCAATCCTCAGACAGATGAATCCAGTCACTAGACTCCGTCCTAAGCCAGACAAATCCAGTCACTGGGCTCCGTCCTAAGCCAGACAAATCCAGTCACTGGACTCCGTCCTAAGCCAGACAAATCCAGTTACTGGGCTCAATCCTCAGACAGATGAATCCAGTCCTTGTAATTGGGATTATCTGTTTGTAAGATCCGCTTTTATATTAACCTCCATCTAAACTTATGCCTAACAACTACCTCCTACGTTCTGGTTTTCTGATTAAAATATTGTAGGCCTTTACGTTTCCATAATTCATATGCGTGTTACATACCCCTTAGGTTCACGGCACCCTGTCCTCATGCACCCTCCAGTGGAAAACGATAAAAATAACGATAATTATTATGTTGCACCACACTCATTTAGGAATACGTTAAACCATGTGCTAAGGTACAATTTGAACTTGAAATACGAGTACGTTGTCGCAAATATTAACTTGTCTTGTGAACAGAACACGTAACAGCTACGTGTAACACATCAAAAGGGACGAGGTCTTCAGGCGCTGACATATGATTTATGTCATCTGTTGGCTCTTTCTAAAACGCTTACTTTACACAACAGTAAAATGTGAACATATCTGTGACCTCTGTTACACATTATTCATCGACTGAAATAAATAATTCAGTAACCGAATTAAACACGTTCTTAGGGTTTCGTTAGATGTAATTCTTCTTCAGGGGCTGAATTTAAGGACGTCTGAAATTGTATTACCGTTAAACCGATATTACGATGGGCATTATTCATGCCCGAAGTATATTTGGTACAAACATAGTTTTGGAAGGTGACTGTTCCCCAATTTTTAGGTGCTTGGTAGTCATGATCACTGGCATATCTATTATTATTATTATTATTATTATTATTGGTCCTCGGGCTGTTGAGTCCGCACGTAAATAAACTTTATTGAATTGAATTTTAAAGATTAACAGTGGCAATCGGGCTCGACGTCGGAATCTTTTAAATATTAGGCCAGTAAACTACGGCGATATATATATATATATACATATTCGCCAGGATAACGACAAAGATTATGTGATACCAGGAGTAGACGCAAGTCCCGAAGGGTGTATATTTAAAGTACTTCATAATATCTACAACATAAATAATGTTAGTGTAGTCACACACATTTAGATTAGTATTATTAACATAAACTTATATTACGGGATACCTTTATTATATAAAGTGCATTGCGGAGCACGGCAACCTCACTTTATCATATACACAGAACGCAATTTCTGTTACTGACTGAAGCTTTAGCAAACCGACACAACCAGAATCTAAGATAATATTACAATACTGCAGTATACAGCCCCAGCTTTCAACAATAGTAATGTGAATCGAGTCACTGGGCACGCTGCTGCACAAGCTCAATCCATCTCCGATCCCCTAAACCTATCTCCCTAAGATCCATCTTAATATTATCTTCGTGTTTCCTTCTCGGTTGTGTAACAGGAGCTTCACAAGAAGTTCCCCCACCAAAATTCTGTACTACAAAGTTACTCGTCCCTCCTGTGCTAGCTTCATCCCCAGACTATTATAGCCTCCTAGGATTCAGTTAACTGTTATAGATTACCTGTACAGCTCTATATATAACTTAGAGAAATTATAAATTCATTCCGGTCTGTAATACGAGCATACTGCCATAAAATTACGAAAAAATGTCTCTGACCTGTACTTACAGTACATGAGAATGCTTTGAAATTACGTTTTTGAAGCTTAAATAATTCTGCAGACTATGGGATTGAATTCTCAGAATTTATCAAGAAGCAACGACAAAACATGTCAACTCACGGGTCAATATCATGAATAATTTCATAGCAATTCGAATTTGAGCCAGGCACCTCCAAAACGCGGAGAGTATAGGAGTTTTATAGACGCACCAAATGACCAGTTGATCAATAAACATTCAAGGTATGATCAATAAACATTCAAGTTATGATCCGCACCCGTCACGTCAGTTGACAGGACTTAATTTAATGAACATCAAAGTTAATATTCACAGTTAATAACTCGTGGAGCAACGAACAGATAAATTAACTAAATTGGTAATACCTAACTTTTTGGATAAACTTAGTTATATAACCTATTAGTCTGAACAGTTGGACTTGTACATTTTCACGTGAAAGTTGTGTCTCATTTTGTCAACAGAAAACTTCATCTTTCTTTCCCGCAGATGGTACCTGACCAACTAAACAATTCAGATTATTCTACTCCAATGCGTTACACTTCTTTCACTACGTCGATGATACGTTCCGCCCTTTAGCATTAACATTCCACTAAGCACACCTTACTGATCCTCGAGATCTCGTCTTTTAAAGCTGAGCTAAATTATACATTCTGGTGTTTGTAATCACACCCAACAAAACGGCAACCACGATATAAAATCTTGTAAATGCAAGGAAAGATTGAGATAGGCCTATATACGAGTATACTATATATCCTACATATATATGTGTATATATAAAAACTATTTATTTCCCGGTGGCCGTGCAGTATAACGCGTAGGTCTGAAGCCGCTTGACTGCTGGGATCAGGGGTTCGAATCACGCTGAGGGCATGGATGTTCGTCTCTTGTGTTTGTTGTGTGTTGTGTAGGTAGCGGCCTCTGCGACGGGCTGATCACTCGTTCAGAGGAGTCCTACCGAGTGTGTGTGTGTCTGTGTCTAATTGTGTGTGATCTAGAAACCTCAACAATGAGGCGGCCTAGGCCCGATTTGGGCTGTTGCGCCACAGAAAAAAACAAGATAGGTAATGTACGTATAACGTAACGTTGTGGCGCTTTCGCGTAACCATTGTTGCTGTCGAAACACAACAATGAATTTTGTATTTTTCTCCACATTATCTCACACACGGTACGATTTTCGGCAAAACTTTATTGAAGATTAAATGTGTGTTTTGATTTCCTCTACAACTTTTTTTTCTGAAACATCTCTCATTCTAAGAAGAATTCGGAAAGATATTATCATAAATGTAGATAAGTCTTCATGTGAAGTACTCGTAGGCCTAATTCTTGTCATATTTTTAATGAAACTTGAATTTTCTCGACGGATTTTCGAATGATTCTCAAATATCAAATTTCACGAAAATCCGTCCAGTGGGAGCCAAGTTGTTCACTGCGGACGGACTGACATGACGAAGCTAATAGTCGCTTTTCACAGTGTTGCGAACGCGCCTGCAAATTACTTCTACACCGACTTCTTTATAGACATGCATCAGCAATTCATTTTTATAACTCGCAGCATTGCTATTCTTCGCCAACACAACAATATCATCACCAACAACAACACCCTAACTTGGGACACTGGCCACTGCAATTAATTCCGACTTTGCACGAAACCAGTGCCAATGGAAGAAAATACACAACCCTGGTTATACATAATAAGCTAGCAAATTCACAGTTTGGTAATGGTGCGTTCCTTACTTTTCTTCAAGATTTAAATCATGCAATTGCACCAGCTGACTTGCGTGACAGAGGAGCACTTAATTCAACACGCTACCTCGGCCTTCGCCTGTCCGCTGCGTGAATTTCATTTTACAAAATTAAAGAGTTTATTTTTTAACAACAGAATTTTTTTCTCGCAGTAGTAAATTTCACGAAAAGTCGCATGTCAACCAAACAACTAAGCGCAATCGAAACTATTACAAACATGGACATGAAATAAGAGTAGGTTCATGATATGCATTTACGTTTCTAGTTTCATTCATGCTCTAAAATTGTATTTAGGAGGTCCCCGGATCGAATCTTGACTGGAATGCCTCATATCCCAACTGAGATTTTATATGGCTTTCCCCACTTGCTCCACAGAACTGCCGGGATAGTATCTGAATTAGGCAACGACCACTTCCTTCTGAATGTGTTCTTATTAGTCGTTCATAAATCGTCCTAGCATTCGATGACATACGGCCTCCGATACTGACAGCCTCGTAAAATAAACCACAGACAGACACTTTACGGTAATGATGGAAGTGCAAGACCACAGCGACAAGAAGCGAAGTAGAACTACAAACAAGATAGGCAATGTACTACAAGGTCACATTGTGACGCTTTCACGTAATGTTTATAGCTCTTATCCTAACAGCATGATACCATGCCACTCGAAGAGAGCGCTTTTATGTCGATTTAATGTTGTCGGCAAAAATAAAACGAACTTAGGACTGCAAGTAACGTGCCAGACAGTTTTGTCCAATTTTAACTAAATCTGGAATCTCTTGACAGATGTTAAAAAAAAGCCCCAGTGTCAAAGTTCACGTAAATCTGTCCGGTAGGAGCCGCGCTGATACGTGCGGATGGACGGACATGCCAAAAGTAATAGGTGCTTTTCACGACTATTCGAACGGGCCCAAAAAGGGAGAACTAGGAAGCATCTAGAATTGCCACATGCATCCGTTCTGTCTATTTCCAAGAACCACCACTTTTCCAAAAACGCAAACACACAGTGAAATTACTGGAGCTTAATAATTTTTGTCATTGATAAAATACTGTTCAGGTAACAAAATCAAAGAAGTCGAAATACGCTGGATATACAGTACGTACGGGAAGATGAGAAATAAATGCAAACTTATAGGTACAAAATCGGAACAAAAGATATCACTTGGAAGAGCTAGATGCAATTGGGGGGGAGGGGTAAAATGAAGACTGACTTTAAAAAATTAGGTATAATGGTGGACTGGATTCAAATGATCTTAGATTAATAGGGTATAAGGCTGGGCTTTTGAGAAAAGGAACTGAAAGCTCAGAGTCCGTAGAAGGAGAGCAATTTATTGCCAACTGAACCATTATCAGCTTCTGAAATGGAACCATGCTCCACGGAGCCAGTTCACTCCGCACATTCATGGTAATTCCGAGTGCGTTCCACTTCTGAATTCCAAATTTGCTCTTCAACTCTGTAACATTCTTGCTCTGTGAACGTGGGATGAATAAAAGTCACATTTAAGTCTAGTTTCTTACTCAGGTAGAGTACATAACTTTCGCCGTTCTGACGTGTCACAGAATCATCAATTTGATCACTCAGATGTGCCACACGTAAATGGCCACAATTTGCACTTATTCGTCGTATATACGGGGTCATTCCCATATGTGTTTCAGTTAACCTATAGGAGACGAGTTTTTCTGGTCTAATGTGGACATTTAGATTTCTACCAAGTAAACAAATACAGACCAGCATACGGCATGCTAGGCCATTCGCCAGTACATTTTAGAGACCAGCGTATAGACTGGTAGGACGATAAAGACTAAGAGGATGTAAAATACAATGAAACCTATCTTAAACTGACCTTGGGTAGAACGGAATAATGTCTACAACGAAAAGCTTTCACAGTCCGGAGAATATTTTATTTAACTTCAAGTACCTGCACTAAACAGAACCTGTCTGCAACGGGAAAAAGTCCGATCCCTTGCGGTTCCGTTTTGGCAGGTTTCACTTTATATCGAAGTCAATGGCACGCAATTACCATGTCCCTCTTTTTATTGTGTGAATCAATCGAGTAAAATTTTCCCTGATAAGGTCACAGTCGCTCATACGTTCAAGAAATTCCCCGCATTATGTAGCACCCGAGAAGGTTCATGTACTATAAGTTCGCGCGAACTCTAGGCTGAGATACCACACAAAAATTTGTTCACAATGCTGAAGTACTTGTTCTGTGATTATCAAAGCTATTATATTATATAAGAAAAGTGCATGTTTATACACAATTCCTGATTAAGATGAGCTAATATTAGGTCTCACCAATGAGCATAATACACTGTTCACATTTGAACTACATACAGACCGACTGTACACCTTACAGATAGGTGTATAACCGTTTTAACACCACATAGGGAGCTCCTTGCATGCAACGTCAACTCCTGTATCTTCTGTGAATATGAATGCATTAGAAACACGAATATGTGGCAGTTACTGCGTTCTACATGGCAATAAATAATTCAAGTGCTTCCTTGTCTCTGTTATAAATTAATAAAACAGTGGCACCTTGTGTTTTCTTGAGTAATAATACGATGAACTGACCGTGACGTAGTTTCGTAGTGGCAGAGAAGATCCTAGGGTTACTTCGATGAAACAAAATCAGCTCTGTATTTTTTATGACGCTACAATTGAAATAAGGCATTTAGAATAAGGGATAATACAGTAGAACCCGGTTATAACGACCGGTTTATGCGACACCTTGTATACTGTGACAGGTATCCTGTGGTACCAATTAATTCGTCGCTATTAAACATAACATTATGCTTCTCGGTTATAACAACACTCGTTTATAACGACACAAAATATTCAGTTCCTTTCATGATGTTATAACCGAGTTCGACTGTATTTAGACCTGTAACAGCTGATGTATTTCACTAAAAGTATATTGTTAACTGGTACTGTCCTCAATACAATTTCAAACTGCATGCTTAAATACGGTCTACTAGCCTGAAACATGAAACAAAGCTATAGTTTATCTGCGATATTATTACTGAATAACGTGCTCTCTAAAAATACAGGTAAAGGTAAAGCAACCCATTACAGGCCTAGACAGGCCCTGAGGGGTCCAGGAGGTTGAGGCTCCCAGATTTGTAGACAATCGGCACATGAAGGTGGTAAGGTTGTCAGCCCTACGCACCGGCCGCCTTTACCCCCCAGGAAATATTTCTGGTACTCATTTCTGTTAGAGGCTGAGTCGACCCCAGGGCCATAGTGCGACCGAAACGATTATGTCAAGGAATTAATTCCAATGACACCATCGGGAATCGAACCCGCGACGTTCCGGTTTGTAGCGCAGTGCCTCAACCAACTACGCCACCGCGCAAAAAAATATAGGTACACGGATTAAAATGCTGTACTATAAAAAGCAACCCCATTACAGGCCTAGACAGGCCCTGAGGGATCCAGGAGGTTGTGGCTCCCAGATTTGTAGACAATCGGCACATGAAGGTGGTAAGGTTGTCAGCCCTACGCACCGGCCGCCTTTACCCCCCAGGGAATATTCCTGGTACTCATTTCTGTTAGAGGCTGAGTCGACCCCAGGGCCATAAAATGCTGTACTATACCTGTAGCAAAGTCCCTACAGGCAGACTTGTGATTTATATTCAGAAAAGTCAGAAACAAGACTTTTGTAGTTCTTCCTTTTCAGTTTTACCTTGAATATGCGAGTATGAAAATCAAGTTAAATTGGAGATGCCTAAATTAACTGTAAAATATAAATATTTGTATTATTTCGATTATATTAATCTATTAAGAGAAAACGGAAATTGACAGAAAGAACACTGACACCATTTGAGGCGTTAGTAAGGATTTCGGTCTAGAAATGAATAAAAAAAAAGACTGCATTTTAAATTTTATATCCATATTTTGTCATTAAAATCAAGAAAAAATTACGACACCAATCCAACTAATATATCGTTTAAATGACAGTCAACATAATAAAACTGCATTCATTAAATTTGTAAGAGAAGATGAGATTTGAAGAAAGATTTAGTTCGTGATATTTTTTATTTCCGTCAGCTATCTCAAAATAAAACCACAAATTTGCATGTTGATTTTATAGTGTAAGTGTGTAAAATTTAATCTCCGACCCTAAGGAATGAATACAGAAAGAGGGTGTTCGAGAACAAAGTTATGCGGAGAATATTTGGAGGAAAAACGCAAAATGGAGTAACAGGATTATGGACAAACCTGTAAATCTCCTTTCATAGTGCAATTTTAGAAGCAGCATGCATTATAATAATGATTATAATAATTCTAATCACATTTAACAGTAATAAGTATTACAATTAATAACAATAATAACAAAAATCTTGACTCCTTTCATGCATCTCGACGACGTCTACCGGCACAGAAAGGCCACGAGAAGTCTTACTACTGACAGCCAGTCATAGAATTCAAAATAACGACTTTCAACATGTGACAACTTGTTACTGTTCTGAGTGCTTGTTAGTCACATCTTCTGTGTTTCTTCAAGGTTTGATCTATCAAATTTCTACACATTATATACTTCATCAGGTAGATTATGCATCAATATGAAATTAAAGTACGTGGAACTATTGCCTAAACTTAGAACTGCCAAAATAATATTCATGTAGTTCGACACTTTTACAAAACACATTAAATTTCGATGATAATTCTTAGTGTTCCACACTTTTAGTATACAAAGCTGAACTGTCCTTTTTATAAATGCGATTATTTTCATACTTTGTTTTGCATTAATTTTATATCAAACACGTACATACAGACGAAGCTTTCCTATTGTCATTACGTCACCCAATTCATAAGCTAAATCCCACACTTAACACGCTTTTGATAAGTACATTATATATAAAAAAGTAAACAAATTAGATTTTAAGCTTCGACTTCTTAGTTACAATTGAAATGCCCTTAAACCTGCATACTGTTTTCCTCCTTCAAACACTTGAACTATCGTAAAGGAAAACCGCCAGATCCACAAAGATACTCGAGATGAATAGAAACAGCCAGGAACACAAGTCACAAACAACCTCTTCGCACAGTATCCGCCTTTAGCAATAGATAATTCACTTTGGGAAATAAACACTGAAACTCAGTGCAACAACGAAACATGTGATGACTAGGGCAGGGTTTCTTTACGTGATCTGTGCTTGGACTTAGATCGGCACACAGCAAATATATACATATTTATACGAAAATGACGCGGTGTAAAAATCTGTAATCCTTCTGTAACTAAATTTAAGAAATTATTTGAGAACATTCGAAAGAGAGAACTAGTCGAGATACGATTCGTAAAGAAATTAGGGAAAGAATAAGTTCTGGAAATAATTAACATTAAATTAAGAAACTTCTATCATCCCGTCTGATTTAAAAAACGCTGCAGTTGATTACTTACAAAAAGTTAACCTTGCTTTTGCATGAGTGTAAAACGTGGCTTTTATTGTCAGGGATGAACAAAGACTGCAAAATGATCAAATAAATACCTGACCTAAGAAGAAAACAGAGAACAATAGGCCGTGCCATGGCTCAGGCGGTTAGTCGCCGGCCTCTCACCGCGGAGGCCCGGGTTCGATCAGGATTTGTGGTGGACAAAGTGGCACTGGGAGAGGTTTCTCCCCGAGTACTTCGGTTTTCCCGTCAATTTCATTCCACCGGTGCTCAATTATACGGAAAAACAAAAAGACTAATCACCTTTATCACAGGGTTGCACAATAAGCCTCAAGGCTGCGGTGCGTCCGTAGCATCTGCTGCGGGGCCATTCACTACAAAAAAAAAAAGCACTGAACAATTTAGAATATAACATAACGACCTTCGCAACGTATTTAGCTTCCCTAATAATGCTTTATTGTGAAATAAAGGCCGCTACAATTGGTTGGTCATGTAAACAGTACTGGCCACAATAAGTATGCTTCCATAATTTCGTGTGATAACCTATTGCAAAACATCCCTTGGAACTGCAGGAAAATACCAACCGTCAAAAGCACAGTGATATTACAAGTACCACTTGCTTTAGCAGTAAAGACCCCTTTACATTACCCGATGTGTAGATTTATGTATTTCGTATGATTCTGAGATTATACAGCAACAAAATAAATTAACAATTGGTTTTTTGCGGTTGGAAATGTGTGTTTTCTGTGACGAATGAACATAGTTTAATGTCATGAACTTCATCTTAACGCTTCGAGTTTATGTTACGAGGTTTCATTTAACCTGATATAACTAAAACTGCGAAGTGCTAATTTTGCCGCGACAAAGTTGGTTGTGACTGCACTGAGTAGGAGAGAAACAGATATCACTATATTGTGACATTTCGTTTCTATTGATTCATCGTGACTATAGCATCTACTGTTCACACACTGTAAAAATGTGAAACGCTCTTCGTATATTTCAAAGGTATTCCGACTGTGTCGTACATTCAATTTTCCGATATGCCATCAGAAATAGCAGAATACGGCTTTGGTGTTTGTATAGCCTGCACGCATCACACTGTAGACAGAGAAGCTGCTGCATAAGCAAGGCGATTTTGTGGAAAATATTCTACAGCATGTTTATCAAGCTATAGTACGCGTACCACAGCTGGAACGCCAACCATTGTTTACAGATACGCTGCCTTAATAAAAAATCAAAACATAAAAAAGATAAAAATTTCGAAAAATAAATAAAACACAAGCCAACATATATTTGCCAACACGCAGCACTGCTGACAATATTATACAAATCATCCACTCAGTCAGCTAGAATTTCCAATTTCATTTTTTCTATTGAAATACAAAAACTATTGTCGGTAAACTGTACGCCGGCGAAAGTCTGAGGACCCCTGTTCTAGAGCCCTGACGACTCAGAACAGTAACGGAATATCGGCTAGACAACCGTGGCTCGATACCGGCAGACGGGAGATTTCTCTCTTCGCTACAGTCTCGAACCCTCCTATCCAGTGCCTACAAGGGATATACAATTGAGATCAAAGTGGCCGGAATATGAACCTTAACACTCACCTCCACAAACTGCCGGGGTGAAGTGTGTGTGTGTGTGTGTGTGTGTGTGTGTGTGGACAGTCCCTCATACATCTTCACAGCGCGGTAATCGAACACACAGACAATTTTACATACCATTAATTGTTCTTCCTTACTTCATTTTCCTTCTCATGTTTCTTTCAATTCATAAAACGTGCCTACCAGATATCTCTTTTACAACTTACCCCAACCTGCATTGTCTATTTATTTCATCTTATTTATTCACTGGGGCTAACATTTGCCCGTAAACGGCTGAGCATTTATAAACTCCCTCACTTTCTGTTGTTTGTGGACATAAAATATGTCGATAAGCCTACATTTACATCCCTGTGTACAAAAACGCACCCTCAAGAAACCTTCTACAAGCCGGAATGTGCAAGTTACATGACGACTAAATCAATTTATTCAGTTAATTTCCTTACTTTATGAGGCCGTACGTCCTGCTGAAAATATCTTGAGAAACACGGGAACTGAATATGGGTAAAAGGCAGTCTTTTATATAGAACTTTGAGATAAAACATGGTTATGTGACTAACAAGTGCAAAGTATAATCATAACATTTAGTTGTACTTTCAGTTCATACCTCATTCTTTACTTATTTTCTCATAAATAATATACCCATCCTTCTTTCGAAGGGGTTACGCGGTGGCGCAGTTGGTTGAGGCACTGCGTTACAAGCCGGAAGGTCGCGTGTTCGATTGCCGATGGGGTCATGAGATTTTTCATTTTCTTTTCCTTACGGCCGCACTATGACCCTGGGGTCGACTCAGCCTGTAACAGATATGACTACCAGGAATATCTCCTGGGGGGTAAAGGCGGTGCGTAGGGCTGACAACCTTCATGTGTCGATTGTCTAGAAATTCTGGGAGCTTCAACCTCCATGAGCTCTAATGGCCTGTTCAGGCCTGTAAATGGATAGCTTTCCCTTCTTTCAAAGTTTCCCTGTCTTTTCGACATAGTGATTCTCAAGCAAGAACTTTCCGTGGCCTCATTCGAAAATATATTCTGCTGCAATATACACAAACGCACAACGTTCTACACGTGAAATAAATTATGTAAAGAAAATTGTAAAATTGTAAAATAAATTTGTAAAAAATGTTAAAAAGTAGAGTAAAGTTTTCCCTATACATGTCATGAAGGCATACAGGGAAAACAGAGGTATAGCTCCACTTATTCTTAACCTCGGCACTAGATGAGTTGAGCGGTTAGCCCCACGCCCCAGCCGCTTTACTCCCAGGAAAAGAAGAAATTTATGGTTACCTTAATTTACAGCAAGTTAATGCAGAACGCTTACTGGACGTACCGACACAGCTTAATGGAAGTTCTCCCACATTTAACTGCAGACCAAAACAATATTACACACGTGCAAACTCAGGTGCAAATGCATATTTTGTAGCAAACGTTTGCAGCTGTGTTGCACAGACCCACAACACCCGAATAAAAGAGTTGGTGAATTTACAGAACATATGAAGAAAATAATCCTGAAGGCTTGCGAAAGGTTTCCAACCACACAGCTTGTTTTCTGCAAGATTTTACGCTTTCGCAGCCGTGCTGCTCAAGTCTCCGTTCTCCTGGGATGTGGCGCCACGTCACAATCCAGGAAAACGGAGACTTCAAGATACTTTTTGTCATAGGTGTAACGGATAGAGGCAAAACAATCTGCCAGTGAACGTAATTTGAAATTTTTTACTTTAGACCGCAGATTTATCACTTGAACTGCGACAGCTCCATCTGCAAATTAGCAACTCTGGGAAAGCTGACTTAATTACTAAATGTTTAGCGTAAGTATGTGTTCAGAAAATACTCGAAAATATTCCACGCTGACTCTTTCCTTCAACTTCCTTTCCCGTAAACCTTTCCACTTCTTTCAATATACTGTTTCTTAACAATTTTCGTTAAGCAAGTTAAAATTAATATGTACGTGGAATCAAATGTAGTAAGTCTGTCATCATATATATTCCAACAACCACACTACAATTAGATAAATAATATACAAACATGTGGTAAACCTTCCACATGTTTCGGCCTTCTTCGGCCATCCCCAGGGAGGCACTCAACAAAGAAAGACACAAAAACGGCTAGCTATGTCACAAACGTGCAATAATAAAGTTAAAATACAAATTATTATTGTACACATGGGACATAGCTAGCCATTTTTGTGTCTTTCTTTGTTGAATGCCTCCCTGGGGATGGCCGAAGAAGGCCGAAATATGTGGAAGGTTTACCACATGTTTGTATATTATCGTACCTAATTATAGTGCAGTTGTGGAATATATATGGTGACTTTTGTTTTAATAATAGAGCTTTATTTCCATTGAGATACTCATATAACAGGCAGACGGGTAACAAGTTGTTCCGTTTACCAACTTACATATGGACACTAAATCGAAAAAAACAGCAATGTAGAAGTATATGTATCATGGACAGCAGTGAAAAATCTTGAAAAAACAGTACCACAACATGGTGACTTGTCTCACTGCACGGAACATGGATAATTTGACATTTGTAGTAAGTCTGGTTGTGGGATGTGATCTGCATTTTTACGGGGTTTCTTATTCGTCCTCCCTGAGGTAGTTCCCTTCCCTTCAATCTCTTTCCAACAATAACGCATTAAATACACTTATTACAAGTACAAACAGTCTGAAACACTTTACCACTACACAAAATACGGTACCAGGTTAAATAATGCAATTACGCATCAAGCGCCGACACATTGATTTCAGGCGCCATTCGACCTTCGAAGCAGCTCATGCGTCTTACTGGAACCGCTGTTATCTGCGTCACAGGTACAAATTAATTAAGTAATGAGGAGAGTTGTATTTAGTCTACGGACAATGATGACCGAAGCCTTCCCGTGAAACGGGGAGCGGCCGGATTGTTACTGAAAGCGTTGTGTACAGAAATGTCGCCAGGTCTGCTGAAGGACATAAATAAAATAACATCGATAGATGCAGTGGAGGAGAGCTCTATAAATTCTACCCCAAAGCAGAAGTAAAATGGTACGTACTTAGAAAGAATCGGAACTGTGTCCTGATCTGTTTTCCTTAAGACAAATTGTACTCAAATAATGTTAAATCGATTCATACCGTTGTGATAATAATAATAATAATAAATAATAATAATACAAAATTCCGTTCATCACAACTAAGAATGTTATATATATATATATATATATATATATATATATACACACACACATAAAAGAAACGTTTGCTTACAACATGTTTCGGCCGAAGAAGGCCATCGTCAGGCAATACATAATATCAAAATATACTAAGAAGAATTAATGCACTATAAGTTGTTTATATTTAATGAGCTTTCTCATTTTACAATTAACCATTTTATACTGAAGGGTGATTCAAGGTATATGTATATACATATCGGCTATATTGTAGTCTTTGATGGAAATTAGTAAGGTTCTTCTCTGAGCAAACTGTAGATTTTTGAGTGCTGTAATCAAGGTAAACGCACTCTTAATCTATTTGCGCTTACCTTAATTACAACGGTCCAAAATCTACAGATTGCCAACAGAAAAATGCCCTTAACTGCTTTCCATCAAAGACTACAATATAACCACTATATAAAGCCTACACCCTAAATCACTCTTAAATGTAAATCAATCCCATTACAGGCCTGGACAGGCCCTTACGGCTCCAGGAGGTTGAGGCTCCCAGAATTTCTAGACAATCGGCGCATGAGGGTGGGAAGGTTTTCAGCCCTAAGCACAGGCCTCCTTTACTCCCCAGGAGATATCCCTGATACTCATTTCTGTTAGAGGCTGAGTCTACTCCAGAGCCATAGTGCTGCTGGAAGGATTAAGTCAAAGAAAAATCCCAATAACCCCATTGGAATTGAACCTGCGACCTACCGGCTTGTAGCGCAGTGCTTTAAGGAACTGCGCCACCGCGTACCCCCTCCCTTCAATATAAAACTGTTAACTGTAAAGTGAGATCTCATTAAATACAAACAACTTACAGTGCAGTGATTCTTCTTAGTATATTGTGGTATTATGTATTACATGACGATGACCCATCTACGCTGAAACATGTTGTAAGCAAAAGTTTCTCTCATATATGTATATATATATATATATAACATTCTTAGTTGTGATCGACAGTTTTTTCTCTGTTATTATGTACTGAAATAATTCCGTATTTGGTTTGAGGTTCTCACAGCGGTGTTGTTAAGGTTACAGTCACCGACGTTTCGGAAAAGCTTAATGTCTTCAGAACAGTTTGAACCTAAAGAGGAAGACAATACGCTCCTCCGAAACGTTGGTAATTATTTACCAGCAGGCACGGCGAAATAGTCCCTGTGCTTAGTTAAGTACTAGGTCATGAAGGCATATGGGTCAGATGGGGCAAAGATCCACCCTTTCTTAACCTCAGAAGTAGATTAAGGTGATTGGTCAGCTTCACGCGTAGGCCGCTTCATCCCCGGCTTACCAAATTTCAAACCCAAAATTCCTTAAAACAGTGTCGAATTACATCAACTTAAGTTGGCCGTCTGGACATTTAAACTGTTCCCGAACATTTTAAAGATGCGTTAGAAAGAACTCGCTCAAAAATGCGTGAGCCCGACAGAACAATGTTCATTTAAATGGGGAAGGCAAATCCCCTAGCTTACCCGGCAACTTCTCTGACTCAACAGAGTGGCGTGTAGACTAAACTACTTTTTGCTAGGCGCCACTGAATACTCATTTTCAAATCTCCGTGGGAGAGAGAACAGCAGGTCTTACCCACAAGCATCTGAATTTTCAGAATACTGGAGGAGCACAGATAAGGTTGCTTATGTCACCGTAATTTAGTGTAAAAATCAAACAATGCAACCAAGGAGGTAGGCCTACACTTTATACTAACACCAAAACTATTTATTTAAACTTTCCAACATGTTTCGGCCTATCGGCCACCTTCAGGGATAACATTAAATACTATGAGAAGGTCCTCAAGACCATTACATACCCTGCAGATAAAATTAGTGTAAGAAAGTTTCGTAAACTAAACCACGCAGTAATATACGTGCCGTTTTTAATTTTCGTATTCCGGAAGATAAAATGATACTAAAACAAAGTCGCGATTTGCCATGTTAAGGAAGTTTCGGCTATAAGCAAAGGATTCAAATCAACAGAATTAGGGTTACAATAGTGTCTGAATGTGATACGTGACTGAGTAAGTATGATATACAACAGACAAATGTTCCTTTAGATTACGCATTACTTAAGAAAGTTTACCTTAATACGACTCTTCCTGTTCTCACTGAAAATCGGTAACAAATTCATGATATTTTATGCAAGGCCATGTTTGCACTTTATAATTCCCTACGGCCCAAAATAAATATACGGATATCCCGCTAATTTAACTCGGATATGATGTCCAGTTTTTAACAGTGGCGAATCTTAGAAAACACGCTAATTTAAGCATGCGATGAAACAATAATTCATAACATGCCGTCTACAAAGAGTAGAATCATTATATGTGAACTGACAGTTCCTTAATTAGAAAGAAATCTCTCGCCTTTGACGCAACCCGAAAGTTCATTAACCGTTAGAAAAGCTCATAAATAGAGTTTCAATTAAGTCACTTTAATCCAACCCACTTCCATTTCTTTCATACCCACTTTCATATTATCTTCCCAACTACGACCAGATACTCCAAATACCTTCTTTTCGCTCAGATTTTCCGACAGAGTTGTAGGCATTTCTAATATTTCTCGTACGTGCCACATGGCGTGCATAGACAAGGATATATGTACTAAAGGAAAATTTGTATAAACTATGTTACAGCCAATCACTCATTTAGCAATTATTAACCGTTTTAAGTCCAGTGTAACTCTATGTACCACCTTCTGTCACGCTCACGAATTATGCACTGTTCCCACAATATATTTGTGTATTTTGTGATCCTAAAAATAAAATATAATTAATGTCTTTAAACAGAACTAAGTGACTGGCTTTTATTATGAAGAGAGTATTTGCTCTCTGCGAGGTGGGAACTCGGATGAGTGTTTGTCTGAAAAGGGTTAATGAGAAACACAGCGAGGGCTGTTATCTTCGGACTCCAAACGTTCCTTGTAGAACTCCTACCTTTAGGGACAGCAATATATTTGTAACCCAGAAGTCTGGCACACGGATATGATTGAGAACATTTACGTGACAAACGCCTGGCGAAAACACTGAACTGCAAATGTGAGTACTATTTACCCACTGTATAATGCACATAACAGCTGCAATAAAAAAAACTGAAACTTGAATTTTCTTGTAAGGAAGGAGGGAAAATTTCTAGGTTATGTGATTGAAGCAGAGATGGTACAGAATAGAGCATACGAAAAAAAGGACTTGGAATGCAATGTAAGGAAACTACTTTTGTAAAAGCAAAATGTCTGCAAGAAGAAAAATGGGTCCGAGAATATGTGGACGTCGAGATGCGGAAACGGGAAATCGTTACTATGGATTAATTCTCAACTAGAGGGTAGGATACTTAACCATACGTAAATGTATATTTAAAACAGGTTTTAAATATACATTTACCTATGGTTTTAAGATTTTACCAGACTATTTTACATATTGTGTATTTGTTTTGATATGTGAGTAATTGGTAGCACATGGCAAACCCCTGAGGATGGAACTATAAGGTTCTGAAACACGTGTAGGGTGAGGGGACATAGGCCATAATAAAAGTGGTCAAAATAGTGCATTCGTTGGTTTTATTAATTGAAGTACTCGCATATTCACACATTTCTCAGGCAGTAACTGTGCAAGTCCATGCTTCGATTCTTGAGTGTACGTTCTCTTTTCTACGACTGCCTCAATTCTGCAGTTAGTACGACAGCCAGCCGGCTGCAGTGGCTGCAGACTTCGCATGGACTGGCAATTTACGTTTCCAGTAAGATGTAGGCTACACGTGCCTGAGCCAACTGCATAAGAGGCTTAGGTAAACATTTGCACCTACAACAGGTAAAATAAGAGGGGAATGGAGAAAACTCAGCAAAGAGGAGCTTCATATCTCGTACTCTTTATCAAATAATATAGGGGTCATCAAATCAATGATGATGAGATGGTAGGGGCACATAACCTGCTGGAATGAAGGAAGAATTCAAAGAAAATTTTTGCCGGTAAATCGGAAACGAAAAGACCACTTGGAAGGCCTAGACGTAAATGAGAAATTAATATTAAAATATTTCCAAGAAAGCGTGTTACTGTGTGAACTGTATTCAGCTGGCTCAATACAGGGTATAGGGCTAGGGGTGAACATGCAAATTCCATAAATCTCACGGATTTTCTTAACAAAATAAATTACTATCAAACCTCCAAGGAGACCTCGTCTGTGTGGAGTTAGTCGTATGTCACAACAAGGAAGCAAGTATAAGTTTGAAGGCTTGCAATGGCTACATTCGTGTACATTTTACTTGTCTGTTTCAAGCGCTTCAGAAAAAAAACTATTTTTGTACATAAATTCGCAGGTGACTTTATTTCCCTGTACAAAATTAAAAACGTTCGCGTTGTCTGCATTTGCTTTCACGTTCACACGCTGTTTGTATTTCTCATAGGAATATCTTATCTACCGCAATAAACCTGTGAAAGGCATGTGTATATCTGGATTATGTGAGTCAGTCCTATTTTTGATCACAAAGCCGATAATACAACCAACCGCTTTTTGAAGGTTTGACGACATAACCTAAAAACTTGACACTGCCGCCATGTTCGTAATTTTTCATACACCATTTATCAGCACGTTTATATTCTATCTACATACTAAGTTTCACGTGTATTTCGGTGTTCTGTTTGTTACTAACACTGTCAGTTACCAATACAATATGGCGTAAAAGGTTGATGGATGAATGTGATTAAGGGAAACTGGGGAAAAGAGGATGTCAGGTGGCGACAGGCGTAACCGAACAAAAACCTAAGTGCCACTTTGTACACTCTAAACCTCATATGGACTGCCTTGGGATCGAACCTGGACCCCTGCAGTGATAACCAGACGTGTAACCGCCACAGCTAATTTATAACTGTTTGTCACTTAGTACTATGAAATAAAAGGCGCGGTCAAAACCTTATTCTTTAAGAAATCTGCGGTCTTCTGGGTAATTACACCGCATCGTGTGGTAATTATTTACCGACGTTTCGGGACAACGTGTCGGTCCCATTTTCACGGGTCAAGATTCCGAGTAGGCTACTCGGAATCTTGACCCGTGAAGATGGGACCGATACGTTGTCCCGAAACGTCGGTAAATAATTACCACACGACGCCGTGTAATTACCCAGAAGACCACAGATTTCATCAACATCGCGGCGGAAGCCTGAAATCAAGCTTATTCTTTAAATTATACCGAATTATAAACTCCGCAGATGTTGCATGTTTACCGAAGATAAGAATATAGCCTGTAGCGTACCAGACAGAACTTCAAGGCCCGTCCATATTCAGTGACGTCAGCGTCATTCGCATCCCGCAAGTCCCTACCTCCATGTTTATACTAATCCTAATATGCAATGTAAAAGTACAAAGAAAATGGAGTTCCCTAGGATCATGAAGACCTACCAAATTTCATTATCTCATAAATTTATTAAAATATTTTTGTGTGATTAGACACATGGACATGAACAAATATACCTAATACCATTAGCATGTCTTTCCTTATAAAATATGCTAAAAACACAGAACTTTAGTTGCGTAATATTGCGTCACCAATCGTCATTACACGTAGATCAGCAGTTAGTGTTTTGTACATAAGTCCCCACTCTGAACGGCCGCGAGATATAATATGACATGGGTCTTATGCCTTTTGGACTTACATCTGATCTGGTAAATTAATTAACTCCTTTCAAAAGAGTCCTTCTCGCACAGTGAACAGCAGCTCAGCTGATCAAGCAATCCCATGGATTTTATGGACCCCGATAATTCGTGAACGTGCTGACACGACTGGACACTATCTTCAGTCACATTGGCCATACATCCAACCCACATATACATTTAAAAGTCTGACTACATGGAGCAGAGTCCTTCTTGAGAAGTCAGTTGTTCGTCAGCAAGTCAAGAATTTCCCGGCATTTTATGGAACCCGAAGGTTCATTACCGTGTTCATAAGAGCCAACCACTTGTCCGTGTCCTGAGCTAGATCAATCCAGTCCAACTCCTCACATCCCATTTCTTTAATATCTATTTTAAACTACACATCTAAAGTCCATTTAATATTATTCTCTGATCCACGTC
Source organism: Reticulitermes speratus (assembly GCA_021186555.1). Classification (NCBI taxonomy): domain Eukaryota; kingdom Metazoa; phylum Arthropoda; class Insecta; order Blattodea; family Rhinotermitidae; genus Reticulitermes; species Reticulitermes speratus. The sequence continues at coordinate 26,055,593 of JAJKFL010000004.1, forward strand.
TAGGTCTCCAAAGTGGTTTTTCCCAAGATAAAAAAATTTTGATTAATCTGCCCTCGAGGTTAGGCACGAGGCTAAACCTTTAAACACTTCATATGATTTCGACATGATATAAAAACCTCGAACCACGAGCTCAAATACGGAAACCAACAAGAAAGAACCCACAGATGGATCAAAAGTAAATATTTGAACAGGAAGCATTGAAAGGGCAAAATAAGAACTGCTTATTGTAGACAATTTATTGCCTTGGAAGGATAACATCATTAATAGATGCACACACCTACAGAGACAAGTATGCCCTGTGATGTGTAATTTTCGAAAAACATTCCAAAATTACAAGTGTAACAACATTAAATCAGCCTAATAACTCTCCAGGAAATGATTGCAACATCGTTTTTCATAAGTTAAAATTCGTGCTAATAAGCTCTCACACTCTAAACTGCGCAACTGTGTATGTGGGTAGTGTGATTTTTGATGGAGTCACTCGTAGGTGGTTCCTCGTAGCAGACAGTTACAATAGCAAAAGTGTAGAGGGTGGCAAGGTGTGGGAGGGTGGAACACGTGACCTAATATCGATTAAACCTTTCATGAAACGGAGACTGTTACAGACCCGTACACCGTACAGGAACTAAAGAAACGTATTACAGTGTTCACAATCCGAGAAGGAATCCCATCTCTTGCTATATTAAAGTTACAGCCATGTTCTCTCATACAGAAATTCTTTGGGATGAAGTTCAAGGGCTGGCAAAAAGGGAAAGGAACACACGTATAAATCGTTTGATGTCTACAGTCAAAAGCCCCTGAAATTTATGTTAGTTACATTGAACATGAACTTGCAATTGAAGTTTCCCAGTTTTGTCTTCCACAGTTTTTAAACCAGTAAGGTATGTTTTTATACTGCTGCCGAAGTTTATCTTCGAATTGTGAACATCGATCTCGATCAAGTAAGAATTTTAATACTAAAATATTCCACCTGCCTTTATGCCATACGGCTGTTGTGCCAATACATTGACTTGAATTGAATTACTGTTATTACGCTTACTGTTTTCACGTAGACCCAAATATGTTTACAAGAAATTATTATTGTTGTTTTCATAATAATATTATTATATATTATTATATTATTATATATTTTCATAATAATATTATTTTCATGAACAAATCAAGAAGAATTAGGTGGGGCATGTGGTACGTATGGGGGCAGGAGAGGCGCAAATAGGGTTTGGTGGCGTAGACCTCATGGAAAGAGACCAGTTGGAAGACCTAGACGTAGCTTGGAGAATAATATTGAAATGGATCTTCAAGAAGTGGGTTGTGGGGCATAGACCAGGTTGATCTGACTCGGGATAGGGACAGATGGCGGGAGCTTGTTCAGGAATTATTAAACCTTCGGGTTCCATAAAATGCGGGGAATTTCTTGACTAGGTGAGGATCTGTTAGCTTCTCAGGAAGGACTCTTCTCCATGGAGTTAATTACTTATTATTGTTTTCATGAAAACCAAAGTATGTGTATAAGGAATTATTATCATTATTATAAAGAACAGTAATTTAATGTTTTATACATTAAAACAGTATGACAATGGCATTTTTCATATTATATGTTTACGGAATTAAGATCTCAACACGATTTTATACCATAATATCATAGTGACATTCATCTGTATATATAATATATATATATATGTAAAATATATATATATATATATTTCACAATTAGCCAGATAATGACTTCTGTTCGAGCCGAAACAAAGTCGTGTTGATCCTTTTCGTGGTATGTAAATACAAGGGGATGTCTCACATGAAGATGATATCTTGCTATTTTAAATCACGCTTTGTTTGTCCATGTTAGGGCATTAGAAAAACGTTTACAGTTGAAATACTCGTACAACAGTGTACAGGTGAAGCCCAAGCCGCTTTTGGACTCGGGTCGCGGGTTCGAATACACTTCGATGAACGGATCCATATCTGGAATTTTCTGTATTCTACTGTCCTCCTAAGTACAGGCCTCGCAAGTGGTCGTCCCCCCCTAAAAGAAGTCCTGCCAACTGTTTACGGATTCACAGTTTCAGAATAAGTCTAAGTAAAGTAGGCCAAGAATTGGATCTAATAATAATCCTTTTTCAGTATCAATAATAATGTAGGGATTTCTCACTGTGTTGTATCTGAGAAAGTCTGGCTTCCCTGCCTAATGTGCGTGGAATGTGAGTTTGACGAAGAACACCCTGGTGACAACCAAAGCGCCTTCTGTCTATCGATCCTGTCGTGTCTGTAACACAGAACTTCTTCGCGTAAGGTCACAGTAAGTACAGCAAAATTAGGGGTCAGTAAATTTGACATGACAGCTGAATAACTCACAAGTTCAATGCCAAACTTTCCTTAAAAGTTAGTCCTGCCTTCTAATTTATATAACACACTGTTCAAGGTCGTTTTATTTCTTCACCTAACATTCAAAGACAATTTTCAAAGTCCACGTCGCACACAACTGCAGCTAATGTAAGGCGTAACACATTTCAGACGACTAACGGAAACACACCGAGTATTTCTGTTTTATCATAATGTGCTGACCTGCAAATTAAACCAACTCTGACATTCAGTAAAGGTAAAGGTAAAGCAACCCCATTACAGGCCTAGACAGGCCCTGAGGGGTCCAGGAGGTTGAAGCTCCCAGATTTGTAGAGAATCGGCACATGAAGGTGGTAAGGTTGTCAGCCCTACGCACTGGCCGCCTTTACCCCCCAGGAAATATTCCTGGTACTCATTTCTGTTAAGAGGCTGAGTCGACCCCAGGGCCATAGTGCGACCGAAACGATTATGTCAAGGAATTAATTCCAATGACACCATCGGGAATCGAACCGGCGACGTTCCGGTTTGTAGCGTAGTGCCTCAACCAATTACGCCACCGCGCGCCCCTCTGACATTCAGTACATAACCTATATACTCGTATCGTATGTGACTACAATCACAGAAATACGTGGAATTTATCACTTAACTTTCCTATCATGCAATGTGAGCAGATTAACAATTTGAAGAGGCCGTGCCATGGCTCAGGCCATTAGTCGCCGGTCTCTCACCGCGGAGGCCCGGGTTCAATCCCGGGTCAGTCCATGTGGGATTTGTGGTGGACAAAATGGTACTGGGACAGGGTTTTCCCCGAGTACGTCAGTTCTCCCCTGTCAGTTTCATTCCACCGGTGCTCTGCTATACGGAAAAACGAAAAAAAAATAATCATCTTCATTACAGATTTGCACAATAAGCCTCAAGGCTGCGGTGCGTCCGTAGCATCTGCTGCGGGATCCTTCACCACAAAAAAAATTGGAAACTAAAGGCATTGCCACGTTTAACACTTCAAATTCTACATTTTTCCACATAGTGAATTAGTGCGTTTAGTATGGCTCTTAACAATAAACAGCCATTATTTTCATATACAACATTCATCGACTGGTATTCTAATTACCGCACAATGTGTCCTCTTCCAGGCATAAATTGAATCTTTATACATAATGCAGTTTAATTTTAGGCTTCAAAGTGTTAACTTCGTCTATACGATCCTAAGATGTTTTCGCGACGTAACCTAATGTTTTCCAGGATAATGTTAATCCTCACTGAGGCTCCTGTTACCGCTTTCCTCAGTTCTTACAGGTAATTAATTTGATATTATCCTGAAATGGGCTCTGGCCGCTTCCACATCCAGCCCTACCACTTCATGACACACACAAACACCCTCCCGTCTTCTATATATGTTATGCAGACAAATGTACACAGTATTATGTTATTTAACACAATTTTATTAAATGTTGCCCAACATGTTTCTAGCCTATATAAGGCTCATCTTCAGGGACTCTTTTGTTGACATTACAACAGCTATATTATTGGTATATAACATTCTTAAAAAGCCGTTAGATGTATTTGGTTATTGGTATCTGTACCGGTCATGCTGCTTTCACTATAGATTAGTTAGAGGCCTACTAACTAATCTATAGTGAAAGCAGCATAACCGGTACAGATACCAATAACCAAATACATCTAACGGCTTTTTAAGAATGTTATATACCAATAATATAGCTGTTGTAATCTCAACAAAAGAGACCCTGAAGATGAGCCTTATATAGGCTAGAAACATGTTGGGCAACATTTAATAAAATTGTGTTAAATAACATAATACTGTGTACATTTGTCTGCATAACATATATATAATTAAAAATGTAGGGTACAAGTAACGTAAAGTTTACCCTCCCGTCTCTTTCGACACTAAATAAATTAAGCTGTTGCACACATTAGACATACAAGTGTAAAGTTTATTACGACAGTTATGCCAGAAAAATTGTAGCTCGGTAATGCAGCAGTATATGTTCAAAACGGAGCTTGGATTAGAGAGACGCCTGATTTTATCACACAAAATATATGAAAGAAAATGGTGCTCAATTGGATGTAAAAGTTTTAGCCAATATAAAAAATGTTTAACTTTCGGGGGTATAACTGCTATAGTGAATTAAACGTAAATCTGCCTGAATATCAAGTCTTCTATATTTTTTGAAATTATTAATTCCGTGCATTTTGCTTAATATTCATTTATAAATGTATGTCTTCTACACGTTCTAATTCTTTTTCTTACCAGTACGGTGTTTGCTGCACCTTGTCTGAGAACAAATGTTGCTAATTTCCGCTAATAACGAAAAGCAATAAAGCTCGGGTGTCGGAAAAAAATATGTGATCAGTTTAATGGAATACTTTAATATCAGAGAAATACAGAAAGAGGAATTAAAAGCGAAACGTAGGCGAGAAAATTAAAATGCAAAAAGAAACACGCAAAAGTAGAGTAAAGGCAAATGTATACGAGTAAATCGATCAAACGTTATATAAAGACTTTTTTTCCGACCAGCCATGTTTTATGCATTTGAAGGACTCTTGTGTTTCTGCTATCTGCACGCTATGCAACTGTCGTTGTTAGATAAGGGCTGGTCGATACAAAACTCACTGTTGTAAATTCAGCATGGAGAATACAACTGATCAACAGTATTCAATTCTCAATACGGGCTGGCATTGACGACGTAAGTGCCACCCCTTCTGCTTTTCACTGACACCGCTCATGAATTCAAAAAGTAACAAAACACTTCCAACAGCAGTGGACTGCTATAAGGGGCTGCAGGTTGAGAGGAAAGAAACAGTACTAGAGACTCAAAACGTACATCCACTGCGATTTATTGCCGTAACATGGACGGAGGTAATTACTTACTCCGTGACAAACAGTGCTTGGCATGCTTTACGATAGAAGGATACTCTTCTCTATTACTGCCCATTTGCCTCCATCGCTTTATTGTCGTCTCTCGTAGACCATTCTCTACACCTTCCAGTACAATATTCTCTACACCTTCCAGTACAATATTCTCTACATCTTCCAGTACAATATTCTCTACACCTTCCAGTACAATGTTCTCTACACCTTCCAGTACAATGTTCTCTACACCTTCCAGTACACCATTCTCTACATCTTCCAGTACACCATTCTCTACACCTTCCAGTACACCATTCTCTACACCTTCCAGTACACCATTCTCTACACCTTCCAGCACAATATTCTCTACATCTTCCAGTACACCATTCTCTACACCTTCCAGTACAATATTCTCTACATCTTCCAGTACACCATTCTCTACACCTTCCAGTACAATATTCTCTACATCTTCCAGTACACCATTCTCTACACCTTTCAGTACACCATTCTCTACATCTTCCAGTACACTATTCTCTACACTTTCCAGTACACCATTCTCTACACCTTCCAGTACGTCATTCTCTAAACCTTCCAGTACACCATTCTCTACATCTTCCAGTAGATCATTCTCTACAAATTCCACTCATTTTTTCTGGGCCCTTCTTCAACTTTCCTTCTACCATCTAGCTTGCGTTCAGAGATTTTCTTAGTCATCCTTAATTCTAACTACTTGCCCCAGCCGCTTCAACGTTTTGTCTGCAGCATAAGATACAAATCCCTCAGTTGGATACAGATACTCGGCATATTACTCAAGCTTCGGAATAAACCTGTGTAAGACGGAACCCAGGTTACCTGCTTTCTGCACGAACACCTTGCCGCTTCACATAGCATAATCTCTGGTGAGCTGGAATTATCCCTTTGACTATTGACTGTAAAGTGCCAATAGTTAATTAAATCGTCTGGACGTGTGTGGATATGTACAGCCGGAGGTGTGCCTTTCTATAGTCATTTCGAAGTGTTATGAAACTGCCTTTAGTGAAGAATTTTATCATCACGACCTACCGTTCCACCGGGGTAATCTACTTCCCATTACAGCTTCTTACCATAAACTAAGAATATCAACTAACTACAGAAAACATATTGTCTCGAAATTGGTGTATTGGAGAGAGAAATACTGCCGTCTGTCTGAGAAAGTTCTGTATACGTAACTCAAGCCTTTGCACGGAAACCCGAATACCATGGGATCAGACTCTAGCAGAGATACCCCAATAGTACAACTTAACAGGAAGTCTAATAAATTACAATTTAAACTATAAATTTATAGTCTCCCTTCTTACATGTTCAAGTGCCGGTCAGAGCTGAATTCCTAGCAAGAACCAACTTCGTGAACACGGCCCTGGCTGCACATTCCTACGGCACACTTCAGCGAATGTAACGTATGGGTGTGCAAGAAGTACTCTTATGATTCTGAGGAAAAGTAAAGATACTTGAATAAAACATGGCTCCAGTGGCAGTTTTCGCGCCTTAAGTCCAACATGGAAAACCCTGGGACTGAAACCGAGCCTTCGTGTCAAGAAGCCGTTTTCCTATCACTGACACGTTAAGTTACTTCAACGAGAAAAGTCACAACCAAAACACAACGCATGGTAAACTAAAGGTGATTCTGGTTACTCAGGAGCATGACTTCGACCTTGGTTGTGGATTCGCTCAGGAAAGTCGGACCATTAAATGTTTGTGACCAGTGCCCGATTTATTCCATTTAGAAATACAACGGACTGAAGCGCAGTCGTGTCTTGTGAGGAGGGGGTAATTATATTATGCGAGACAGAATTCTCTGTTGCGTTCTATCCGGCTAGAGCTGTGCATAAATTTAACTCTAGGCTTGTTATATACTCAACACTTAATAAATGGCGACCAGCAGACAGTGACAATGACAATGGGTTTTGTCAGGATCTATATGATTTCTCTGCAAGCTCTGCCTGGAGGTAAGGAACCCCACCCACGCTGTCAAGGACAAAGCTTTATTCCTGAGTAACGATCACTACTTATTCAGGTACTGTACACTGTGTGCCCCAGTGGAGACTTTACTCGACTTTCAAACAATTACGTCATGCCATATTTGATTTTAAACCAGCTAGTCTACAGCTACACAACCAAAAGAGTCGGCCGATGACTGACCACACAAGAGTATTGCAACGGCTCGTGCATTTGCTCTGAGTAACTCCTTTCAGCAACTTGTCTATTCTGACACCGTCCAACTGGTCACGGTACTGCGCTGAGCACGGTGTTGAACAAAACAAAGAACGGCGTTCACTGCTTTTAATCTGTTCTGTATTTGGTGGGATGGGATATGTTTCAGCCAAAAGTCCTGCAGTTCCACACTGTCGTGAGCATACGAACAGGGACCGATAAGCAACCTGAATGGTGGTGCTATGTGACAACAGAAAAGAGAGGCATAAATGTTAAATGATCAGCTTGTTACATTTATCTCTCACTATTTCACTTCACTTGCGGCTTGGATGGGCGAGAAAACTTACGATGTAACTGAAAATAAATGTAACAGGATGCTTATGTATAGCGGTATGACAGCTGAAAACATGATCACCTCTTAAAGTGGAATGCAATTCGAAGAACATATGTTTATAACCATGAAATCAGATGCCTCACACAAAAGCTTGTTCTGAAAATTTATAATAACCGAGACCCCTCACACCCCACTCCGTAAAATAATTAATTATGAGAAGAAAATACACCCTCCAAATGTTTACCCTATTTAAGACATCTACTTGTTATTGTTCATGCACAAATATTCACGCGATATTTAAAAACTAATGTTCCCACTAAAATGAAAGAAAGCAACGCAACAGTACAACTGGCATCTTTACCTTCTTTGATAGTTTTTGTTGAACAAGATTGCAAATGCTTTACTCCAGGTCTTATTATACAAACTTCACAATGGCGTTCTTTGCTTTCAAAATATCGTACGGTTTCAAAGTACATGCGTAAATGTAATTTCATTTATGCCAATAAAAGAATGATCCTTTCTTCGCCGAGATTCACGAGACTCATAAATGCTGAACACCAAATGTAAGGATCTCTTATACTGAATTTCACCCGAATCAGAAAATTAATGTGGAAAGTACGGATACGGATTCATTCAAGCCCCTAAGAAATGTATGTATTTCACTGCGCTGATCTTCACAAATCTCACAATTACTCAGGAAATTTCTGTGGACAGCTTCGATACCTAGTTGTATCCAAAACGAAAAAAAAAGTAAAAAAAGAACAGGTAAATTTCTTTTACGTCCTTATGTAAAGTACGGCTTTCATTACACTGTTCCTCATGAAACTCATAACTGGTCAATGGCATTAAGTTACACTATTTTTTCTCATGCCTCGACAGTCCTAGTAGGCCTAGGCCTCCTCGACGACGTTCCTCCATCACACTCAGAGATACCACACTCAGTAGGACTCCTCTGGACGAGTGATCGGCCCGTCGCAGAGACCTCTCCCTGACACCACACAACACTCACAAGAGAGAGACATCCATGCCTCCGACGGAATTCGAACCCGCAATCCCAGCAAGCGAGCGGCCGTAGACCCAGCCTTAGACCGCGTGGCCATTGATATCGGCTATACTAAATTATACTGTACCAAGTAATATCAAAATTGGACAAAAATGTAAAAAATACGGGCAAAATTTCACGTTTACAGCCCTAAGTAAGTATGCCTTTCACTGCACCAATTTCCACTAAACTCACAATTAGTCAACAGCATTATGTGGAGATCTTCTATACCAGGATCCACAGTACATGCTCACAAAGTGAACAAAACTCTCAGCATCCACAGTATGTGCCCACAAACCTTATCGACACAATTCACGCTACATATTCTCTGCAAAAAACGTTGATTAGCCTAAAGTAGTAATGTAGTTTTTTTAAAAAATCAGACCTAGATGTGATGCCGATGAGATGCTTGGAACATCAGTTCGGGCTCGACTCTAAAAATAAATCCCCATAAAAAATGTAATAAATTTCCGTTCAGATCACGCGCACACAGATACAGAGAGGCAGATATCTTTATGACATGCGTCACAACTCATACCGCTGGCAACACACTGTTTGTTCCGGCACAGATACTTGCACCTCCTACCCGACGAAAGTATTTTCTAATAAATCTATCGTTATAGTGCAATGTGTTCCTTTACCTTACAACTTTATCATGAATATGTATGTACATGGAACTGTGTTGATATTACAGTCTAATGAAGCAACTGCGAATACAGTGTATGATAAAGCCAAACGAACATGACAGTCGGTGGATCACAATAAATGTCGACATTTGATGATAAAGTGGGAGTGAGTGGCGTATATACCGGAAAATGTGCGCCGTGTTGGATACGGCTTGAGAAGGCTGACATGAGGTTTGACAGTTTCTAACTGATGATTCACTGCCTTTGTCTGATTGTTGTGTGTGTCAACCACCATCAACAGGCATTTTAGCACAGAGATACCGCTGAAGTAATAATAGAAACGGCTGGGTCAGATACCACGTTGTACGTCGCTCCAATCTGGAGGAATAATCCCACAGAGAACATTAAAATAATGAAGACTGAACAGAAAAATGTACCCTATAGGCCTACTGCATAAAATCTTTTCGCCCCTGTTCTACTTTTTTCCATCTCTTGTTTGCGTGTTGCATGACCATTCTGCAAATTCGATCTACGCTCACCTTACTTATTCCTTGGTTCTAAGGATCTCTGACAGCCTTGGCCCTCTTATTTACAGACGCCACTTTGCAAATTTACTGCCTTCTGCCGCCATCTTTTCACCCTCATCTCCCGAAAATCCCTTTCAACATCTTCCAACCATCTTAGTCTTGGACTTCCCATTCTTCTACTTCCCTCCGGTTTACTCTCAGACATCTCCTTAACTAACCTCCCACGGTCAATTTGTACTACACAGTAGACCCTCGATTTAAAGGACCCCGATTTAACGAGCTTCGAATTTAACGGACAAAAAATTTGTCCTAAAGGAAATATTACAAATTTTTTTTTATTCGCGAATAGAGCACGCTAAGTGGAAACACTACGTTAGTTACATTGTATAGTTGTTGACGTGTTTAATTTAAATAAAGTTCGGTTCCTGTCGTAAATTTATTTTTATATTTTTAACAAATGTTTTAGTGGCGTGTATAAATTACTCAATGTACATTACAATAATATTTTATTCTTACATATATATTATAATAACATTTTAATACATCCTGTACATTGTAAGTTCGTTATTAACATATAGTTTTAAAATACATTCGATTTGGCGGACTTTCGGCAATAGCGGACACCCCTTCCCCCAATTTGTCCTCTAAATCGAGGGCCTATTGTATGTCCTATTCATTCCAATATTTCCTTTTTAATTATTTTTTTTTATTTCTATGGCTCAACAGCCCCTTGGGGGCCTAGGCCGCCTCATTTTTCGAGGCTTCACGATCACACTTTAGACACACCACACTCGGTAGGACTCCTCTGGACGAGGGACCAGCTCGTCGCAGAGACCTCTACCTGACAACACACAACACTCACAAGAGACAGACATCCATGCCCCCGGTGGGATTCGAACCCACAATCCTAGTAAGCGAGCGGCCGCAGACCCATGCCTTAGACCGCACGGCCACTGGGATCGGCATTTCCTTTTTAATACCTACTACAATATCCAAATCTTCATACAGTTCCTGCCATTCCTAATTACACCTTATTCTCCATACTCCTTGTTCTAATATAGGTCCATACATACTTCTTACAATTTTCCTCTCTGACGTATTCGATGATTTACGTCCACCGCCGTTTCGTTATACAGTCATTATTATGCGACAAAATGGTGACAAATAATAGAACGATGGTCAACCAGTGGCTTATATAAATTAGTTCGAGTGCCATAGTAAGACTTTTTATTTAGATACAGTTTACTTTACAACGAATCAGGGAGAGAAACTGGACTTTCGCTAGTCCACTAATATTCACAAAGTTTAAAGATAACTACAACCAGTTTGAATACCTGAAGGCTGTCAGTCACAATTTCAATTGTTGTCTTCCATCGCAGTGTCTAACGTTATTATTCTAACAGTCATTGATTGGTTGCTTGAATTAGGAAAGAGGTTATTTTCACTAATTCTTATCGTCAAATCGCAAAGCTACTGAGAGCCTAAGTGTACAGGCATGGCTGATTTAAGACATTTCTATGTACAACGCAAAAATAAAAATTTGGGGGGGGGGCTATCTAAGCGTAGTCCTAAAATGAAATGCAGATACAGCAACGTAAAATTACGTACAAAGTACGTTTGACAGGAATCTGCAACCGAGAGGGCCCTATGACGCCCTCCCCTGGCCAAAGCTTCTTAACTTGCTGTATTCGTGGAATAAAGGAAGCTAATTTTCTTTGTGTGTTTAAAATTTTTACTATAATTTTATTAACGTATAAAGTAAAAGCCGGTACAATAAAATCAGTGCGACTTTCTATCGTCTTACCTACACTGAATTAGTTAACAACAAGCACATTTTTAATCTTCCTATCTACACGTAATTCATTCTGAATATTTTGTTGTGAATGAACAGAACTCAGTAATTAAATTTTGTTTCTGGCTGCATATAAGCCACAGTTGCGAGGAGAGAGAATAGTTGGTTAAATTGCGTCGTACGAGATTTGCACACTATGAAGAAATGACAAACTCCAAGCAGTTAACTTCTACAACGCGAGTTCGAACAAACCAACACAAAGTAGTAAGTAAATTAACACTGCAAACAGAATTCTGGTTTCCTATAAATATTCATTATGAATACGTTACAAAAAAAAGCCAACACCGTACACACCAGTTGTTAAACTAACATTCATCACAACTGCATGTTTCGATCCATTTTACATGGTCATTTTCAGAGAGGGTTGTTTCGAAAATATTCCGTCAAATACCGAGGATTACATTAATAATTATATTGACGACTGGACTTACTGATGCAAACCATACAGTAGAGAGGGCGTGAACATTCCTTTATAATATCTGAAGAGTCCTTTCTGCTTTCTTTCCTTTAAGAATTCTCGAATTTGTGTCACACATGTGTTAAAAATGTATTACCTTGTAAATATCACTACTAACTAATACTGAGGAGAATATTTGTTCCTAAGAAAGGAAATTAACAGGAAGAAGAAAGAAGTGTTATAACAAGAAACTTCGTAATTTTTACGTCTAACGAAATATCGTAAGTGTGACAATATTAAGGAGAAAGGAGGGTGAATAAGTTAAGCAAAGGGGAGTTAAGAAATAAAAAAACTTTAGTCGCAAAACATTAAGGAAAGGAAGCACTTGAGAGACCTAGAAGCAGATGGGCTATATAAATGGAATATCCGACAATGATGGGGTCCAATCGATGGCCCTTGAGAAGACAATGGAACTTCGGGTTCCATAAAATGCGAAGAATTTCTTAATAAATTCGGTGGCTGTAGGTTCCTCATGAAACACTCTGCTCCGTAGAATTACTAAGTCTATATTGTCACTACAGTGTCAGTATAGCAATTTAGGAAACACGAAGTTAACTCAGTTGTCTGTGTCACCAGTACTGCTTCTCAATAACTAACACAGTAACAGAGTTGCAGTGAAGTACAAATATTTTGTTTTGCTCCTGCAAACAGTTTTAACGTATGAATTGCTTTCCATACTGAACTCTGCAGTTAAGTCTGTAAGCCCACGAACGACAGGAGGGTGTCTCATTATTTATTTAGCGACACTCTGTCATCTGTCAGCACCGCGTGAATCTGGATGAGTAATACCCACAGAATATACGTCCGTCTCACACTTGCATAATTAACACGTGAGTCAACGACACAGAACTACGTCGTTTGTCTGCACGTAGAATGTATAAATGACTTTCACTGTTATAGCAGCTAGTAGTAAGCAGAGCCTGCAACTACTGAATACTTGGTATATACCACAAAAATATGAAGTTTTCATACGCTTTCTTAGGTGGATCCATTTTGATGTTTATATTGCATTTCGGGAAAATAATATTTATACCACTACGTAACACATGCAATTCTGTATACTTTTTTATCTACCAAGTATTTAAGCAGGCCTACACTATGGCCCAATATAACAGAACTCGCAATATAAAACAGTAAAATTAAACTTAATATTTCCAAGTGTCTGAGCACTAAAGTACTATGTATTGTATTCCTATAAAGCGACACTAAATAATTTAGTGCCTCGGTCAATCAGTTTACTCCACAAACCGATATTTATAGGATACGCTCCAGATGAGCGCCATCAGGATAACGTACATTTCAAATCGTTGGTTAGCTAAGGCCTACGTAAATAAATCCACAGGGAAGTGTTCTGGAGAATCAAATATTTATTCAGCCAGTGTAGACATTCCGTGCATTTTATGAAACCCGAAGATTCACTACCCTGTTCACAACATCCTGCCACTATTCCCTATTCTCAGCCACATCATCCCGTCATCTAATTCTAGGTCTTCCAAGTGGTTTCTTCCTTTCGGGTTTCCATACCGAAAGCCTATACATATTTCTCTTCTCTCCCATGTGTGCCACGTGTTCCTCCAATCTCATCTTCCTTGATTTGATCTCCCGAGTATTTGATTAAGTGGTACAAATCATGACACTTCTTACTGTGCAGTTTTCTTTAGCCTTCTGTTCTTTCTTTTCCCTTGGGCGAAAATATCTTCCTGAGCATCCTATTCTCGAACACCCTCAGACTGTGACAGATCAAGTTTCACACCCACAGAAAACAAATTATAGCTCTGTAAACTAGTATTTTAACCTTTGTGTTTTAGGTAGCAAACGGGAAGAGAAACGATTCTGGGCCAAATAGTAGCAGACGTTCCCAAAGTTAATCTGATCTTCATTTATTCATGCATTCAATTTTCATTTTTTAATGTCCGTCACAAATAACTGAACTTTGCTATATTTTCAATAGCCTGCAGGCCGCAGGTGGTCCGCCTGAATTCTTTTGGCAAACCGCAGAACTTTTTAAAACAAACTGTAAATAATAACCAAATATTTCCCCCCCCCCCTATGGCTCGACAGCCCTTAGGGGGCCTAGGCTTCGTCATTTTACGACGCTTCACGATCACACTGATAGACAACACGTTCGGTAGGACTCCTCTGGACGAGGGACCAGCTCGTCGCAGAGACCTCTACCTGACAACACACAACACTCACAAGAGACAGACATCCATGCCCCCGGTGGGATTTTTTTTTTTGTCTGTCTGTCCGGGGCTTTTCCCTTTGATCCATTTTTGTACTGTTTAAATCCTTTTCGTCCTTCATGTCACTTTTACGTTCCATGCTACCGTCCTTATACAACAAACACAACACAAACATCCGTGCCCCCGGTGGGATTTTTTTTTTTTTTTTTGGTATTCCTGGGTTTTCCCCTTTGATCCATTTGTACTGTTGAAGTCCTTTTTGTCCTGCATGTCACCTTATGTTTCATGCTATCGTCCATACATCTAACACAACACAAACATCCATGCCCCCGGTGGGATTCGAACCCACGATCCTAGTAAGCGAGCGGCCGCAGACCCACGCCTTAGACCGCACGGCCACTGGGATCGGCAATAACCAAAAATTACAATTTACAAATAGAAACATTCGTTTGGATAAAATCGTAAAATAAATTATCAAACTGGAGAAACAAATATTTCTATTCAGAAAATCAAACTGACAATGCGTGCCTGATCTGTCAAAATACAGAAGCTGTGAAAAAGTATACTGGTAAATGTCCTTATGAAACAAACCACAAGGAAAAACATAGCATATTTACAGTAACACATGAAAGTAATGAATTGTGCTAATTAGTGCTAATTAAAATAAACTTTCGAAAACTAACAAGAATTTTTCTACGACATTAATAAATCAAATGATTTAAATGTAACAGCAAGTTTTTATATTGGCCAATTTAATTGGCGAAAACCTAAAACCTTTGACAGAGGTATAATATTTTCTAATTTGTTTTATTAAAACACCTGATATGGGCAAGAAAAATTACGAGGGCTGAAAAACATACGCCTCAGTAGAAAGACCGTGGCTGAATGGATAAACAGCATGAAAAATGGTTTCAGGGAACAATTAAAGTCGACTAGCAAATTTTTTTTAAGCCAACTCGATAGCCGCGGATGAAAACACAGATGTCAAACATAGTGCTCAGCTTGCAGTGTTTATTCTCAGTTGTAACTCAAATTAAGATAAAACTGAGGGACCTTTTGAATTAATTCCCATGCACGAAATAATTACGGAAAAATACACTTTCAGCGAGGAAAGAAATTTACTAATACATTATGAGCTTCCACTTAACAAACTTCCGTGAATTGTGACTGACCGACCTGCCCGTATGACGGGTACTAAAAACGGCATGTGGAGAAATAAATAAAAATATCGTCAATACATTTCACAGTTACCAATGTATGGTATTACGCCAGACAGTCTTGTGTGGCAAAATAATTACACTGCAACACATTTGAAAACGAGCTGCTTCAAGCGTTAACTTATACCTGTCCCGGGATTATATCGTGGACAGTTTGCTTCTTTTCTTCTGACTACCGATAGCGATTATGAGGATTTACGACACTGCACACTAAAATTCGCTGTTTATCATGCTACAAAGTGTTTAAAGCATTTTATGATTTCATAAGTTAAATTTATACGTTTGTGGAAATGAAAAAACAATACGGTAGCGACTTTAAAATATTAAATCGTAACGAGAAATGTAATTTTTAGTTCATATTGCAGGGTACATAGATGAGTTAAATGTGGAGCTACAGGAAAAGAATTTAATAATGTAATCACGTGAAAACATTATGCCTTTCAGATAAAACTCGGCTCTGGAAAATACAAAGAGAAATGAAAATTGGTATATTTTGAAACACGCAATTTTCGTGAGTACAATCCACGAATCAACTGGTACCCAGAAATACTGGATTGCTGAGAGTCAAATATGAAAGTCTGTTTTATGATTTTAAGGTTCGTGAAATGATATCTGCCATGTCCACTACACGAAATACTTTTGACGCTGATAACGCGGAAAAAGATTTACAAATGGAACCGCAAGAATTGTAATGCGATTTAGTTCTAAAATAAAAATTCAGTGAAGATGGGGTGTCCAGTTTTTGTATCTAGTTACCTGTACATCGATTACTCTTAAAAGTATTCAATTTTATCGCCAAACATGTGCGACATACGATGGCACATATTCGTGTGAACGATTATTTTCAAGACTAAAGATACATATTTATCATCAATAAAGAAAGTAACATCGCAAAATTTTAAACCTATCATGATTAAGCTAAGCGTAAAAACAAGATTCTAAACTTCTGAATAAATCTTCTGATTAGAGGTGAGATATTAGAAAAGTACCAGATTGGATAATCTTAGACTTTTTATATTTAGATTTGGAATTAAAAAGGGCTTCTTTTATTTGCGACGTTTATTATGTCGTGCTATTTTTATAGTATTACGTATATTTTTATTCATTTCTAAAATTTTGCCGCCCAATACCACATCTCTTATATTAGCCGACTGTTGCCCGCAAGCACCAACGTGTATGACATACCTACCTACATCAACACCCCTACTTCTTACTGTACATAAACTAACCTCTGCAGTTGCGACAGGGTAGACTTACAAACAGAACGTTTACATTTAACTTCGAACCAAGTGTTGTGAAGCCGACGAATTTTTTCTCACTACCAGCATGATAGGAATCTAAAAATAAATTATAATTTTAATATTTACCTTTTAAATTGTCACTTCTAGGCCTATAACTAAAAGCTTTCACCGTCGATCCTCTATGCAAAAACTGGACTGTGTAAAGTAAACAATAAACACAAATGTAGTCGTAAACTGTCATATGACATCACCAATTCTAACTCAGGTGTGAAGCCTGTCTTTTAATTATGTCACTGGAAGGGATTGCAAAAAAAAAAAAAGATTCTGCGTTAAAGTCTCCGTCCCTGTATGTTGTAAGTTACTTCTAATCAACAAGCACTGCCAAAACATTATCCTGATATAGAAGACACTTGAATTGCTTTCCATACGCCACAAATTAAAACAGCGCTTCTCTTATTGTGTGCCCGCAAAATGTGTCGGATTACAAAAATATTAGCAGATACTTGGACTGAGTAATTCCAAAAAGCATAATTCTTTTTAAGGAGTGACAATCGCTTTGCTGGTGAAAAAACACATTACCTTGTTCACAGAATTTCGCCACTGAAACCCTATCACAGACAGATGAACCCAGTCCACACCCTCATAACCCACTTCTTTAAGATTCATTTTAATACTATTTTCGCCCTACGCCCAGGTATCTTAGAGCTGTTTTTCCCTTCAAGTAGTTCCGGCTACAATTTGGTAAAAAATATCTTATGTCTCTCATGCTCGGTATATATCCCATCACCTTCATCCCCATTGAATTAAATGCCCTAAGACTATCTTGTGAATACAAATTTTTTGTGCTTATCATTCGTATAACAAGTGCTGTACCTCATCCATCTCAGCAGCCTTGAATTGATCACCTTAACAATATTTGAACTATTCTGACTTGATGCTAAATATTTGTGGTCACTTCTTAGTGCGCGTAATCGCCTGATTATTAGAGCTGCTTGGAATAAGTTACTTGTGTCGAGTACCTACTTGTGTACGTACATTAAGCAAATAAATTGTTACTGGATTCGTATATCGTATAATTCAATTAATGTCTTTCTGAGCTAAGAATTCAGACTTATAATTATTATTGTTGCTATTATTTATAAGCATTTGAAGAAAGTTTAAAGTGTTGTGAAATATAGCATCGAGACTCTAAATTCCGAAACCGGTCCACGAGGAACATCCTCACAGTTATTTCAGTCGTTCATAATTTACAACATAAATTATATAATTATCCGTACTGAATGTCCAATCTCCACAACTAGTTTCTTTTCTATGGAGTAACAACCGAATTCGGGCCTAGGTAGCCTCATTGTTGTGGTTTATAGATTACACGCAATTAGACACACACATCCGGTAAAACTCCTCTGAACGAGTGATCAACCCGTCGCAGTGGCCACTACCTACACAACGCACAACAAACACCACAGACGAAACCCGTGCCCTCCAGAAACGTATCTTCTTTTTCAAGTCTTACGGTCAGCAATAATAACATGGCGGGCTCATAAAATCCTGAAGTAAGAGCGACACCAACGCCATTTCACGAAAGCTCCTGAAATCATGTACAGTGACAGATCTTTGAAAAATGTAGAACTTATGGCAAATTTTCTTTGCTGTAAGATTTAAATTTAACTTTAAGATGTCAACAGTACATAAATAACAAACCACTGGAGCAGAGAATGAGACAAAGGGCTATTATATGAATATATCTACAAATTATGTATGAATGTGTCTTATACTTTAACAATCACAAAAATGACAAAAATGTGAATCTTTGGGATAAAATCAAACAAATTTGCATATCTGTATTCAAGTAAAAAATAATTCCCAAAAAGATAACATAATTGTTGTTGTTTTGCTGCTGCTGCTGGAGTTGGTGGTAGTGATAATGATTATGATGATGATACATTTACAACTGAAAGCAGTAAAAGACATTTTGATCCCAGCAGGATTCCATCCCATGACCTCAACCCACAAGCTCAGCATATTAAGTCCTGAGATACATATACACTGCAATTTATTACCTTATGCACTAACGTTATTACACAGCCTCTGTAAGGACTGGAAGTCTACACAGTCGAAAAAGTAGGCTTTATGAATTTTCCCACAATCGTTTTTTATTTGAATGGACATGTTAACAACCCAAATGCAGGACTGAGATCTCACACCCCAGTTGTCAACCTGATGCACCAACAGAAAATTACAGCCTAGTAAAAGTGTGACGTGCTTGTTTGATAAGCTTGCTTGTCGAGAATTTCTATACAAGTCCATCTATTTTGCTCTCCGCATAGAAATAAACTCCACACTGAGAAAAGTTTTGAATAGTCTATACATGTAAATCAAATGCCTCAACAGCATTTGCAGCACAGCCTAAGGACAAGGAGGACGTGAGGCCAACCACCCCTCTACCCCAACACTACTATACGGAATTAATTATTTTTACTAGTCAAGATTTCCTTAACAGTCTAGGTCCACATTTTTATTACATACAAAATTCAGCAACGTTTAGGGAAGTTATGTAAGAGCATTAGAGTTGTTGGGGAGGGAAGGGCGTGTGGTGTTGCCGACCCGGGAGGCAGAGTCAAAGTGGCGGCAAAATCCGTAATTTCTGTTTTTGGCGGACATCGTGATTATTCGCCACGGGCGCCCAAAGACTTTACCAGCGTCACTCTGAAAAGTGTTAGGTACAAACACGCATACGGACATGAAGGTGGCTGTCTCCATCTAACGGGGACAGACCGCGAAGCTGGTATTTCGGCGTTTGCAGTGCAATGACGCTATACAGTACAGTCTCAGTTACTAACATCATCATTGAATAACGCAAAAGCAACATACGACATGCGTCACAAAGTTCGTTACATTCACCTTTAACACTTTCAACTTACCATTGAGTTGTTTGCTGTTACTAACATCGAAGGATAGGATATCTGCAGTAACTAAAGTAACTAGACACCACCTTCACAATCAAAAATCACTTAATAAGCATGTGAAACGATTTGAAGCTCTTCCCTAACCTAATCACGCTACCTTCTAACCTATACGTCGATCTGTGTATCATTCGATTTGTGGCTATCGATTTAGCAGAGCCTGAGCGATCATGTGTTTATAGTGACATCTGGACGATATAATTAGAACTTGTGGAATATCGAATAAGGACGATGACATGCCATTGGACAGAGAATGGTTCGTAGATACACGCAGTTAAAGGCTACGTCAACGTTTGCCTTATGTGAGCAAACCTGAATACCGTTGTACACGTTTGTACACGTTTAGCCATGAACCATATTCTTAGAAATGTTATGCAATAAGTATGGCTCCAATTTGGACCTTGCAGTATTGGTCATGAAGCTGCTGGGAAAAATGTCAAAGATCAGTCTTCGGCAAAATCTGTTTTCCACAAACCCGAGCTCCGTAACCGCGGATTAAGTGTACAATGTAACGAACTTAATTGAAGACATCCCGTTGTATTTTTTCTAAGTTGACGCGTGTAATAGAAACAAGGATACGTACAGCGAAAAAGTTTTAAAAGTATAGAGGTGCACATGAAAAACAAAACGTGAACATAAGTAAACAAGTCGATCCCAATAAAATGCAACCAGGAAAACAACTCACATACAAGATGTTTAACATAAGTCGAAATCGGATACGAATAAATCCCATAGCAGCAATGTAAACAACGGAATTACGGCGCATCCTTCATGCGTCTACACACGTATAGGCAACAAAGAAAAAAAAAGAAAACTCGCAACGACTTCTTAATTTAATCAGTGCTGTAATGAAACACCATTTTAATTTCTAATATTTAATTTTCAATTACGCCATCACTTATCTACATGAATAAAAATTTAAGAATAGTTAATAGGAATTTGAAATACCTACAGTAAAAAGGACTCAGTTCAGTAATTCTGCACAACACAAATGCAAAACAATAAACTACCAACAAAGGCATCTTTTATATAATTGTTGGCTGTAAAAAGTACAACTCCAAGATGTAATATCTCACATTGAAGTACATAGGATTTCGTAATTTGTTTTCTTGCTTGTACAAATTTCTTCATACTTGGCCTGATGATGGTCTTTTAAGATTGAAACAAACATACAGTTGTTTTGAAGGCATTTTTATTGAGTACTTATGTTGACTGCAAGTATTGTTACTGCTGAAGGGCCGCAGACTAGGATGTACAATAATACAGGCATATGGGTTCCCCCGCAGCACTGATGAAACATACCTGTAATCCAACCTCTTCTAGAAGGGTGGGGGGGGGGGGGCTCAATACGCCACTGGCTGAAGACGGTTCGGCAATGGATTCACGAAAAGAATGTTACCTTGCGTTCCGTAATTTGCACATTTTTAAAATGCTTATACCTTCTTCTACCTGCAAACATACAACAGTCCTCAGAAAAGAACGTTAGGTCATCTTACTGACACTTGTATGATAGGAGGTTCTCACGGTGTGGATTAGGAAAATTAAGTCTTCTTGGATGTGACGCCGTGTACTTTATATGTACTGACGTTTCGGAGGAAACTGCTGCGTTCGCCTTCAGTGTAGAAGAATGAAAAAGAGATGCAAGTTGTTCATATCACACTACAGCATCCCACATTGTTCCTTTATTTCATTCTTAATCATTCAAAGTACATAAATATGATGCTATGTATCTTAAAGGGTGCAAAGTATCAACTTTTAACAGATGTTATCTATACATAAGTAGTGAAATTGTTAATTACATTATGAATATCTCATTTTAAAGTACATGTGTATCCACAGTCGAGGTAATGGAATGGCAAGATTTAAATTTAGCCTACTTACACATTTTGCTTTTGTGACACACTATATAAAAATGTACATAGGTTGTAAGAAATAATATATCATGTATATATACATAGACCAATATATATAACGTTTCTTTTAAACATAACAGACAACAGAACAATAAAATATGTCACCTCATGTATTACAATGAGTTGAAACATTAGTTACAATTACATAAACTAAAAGACAGTTTGTGAGATATGTTTTAAAGTCGGCGACAGTGAAGAATGCAGTCTTCTGGGATGTCACACAGTGTACTGGAACAGAAAGTTACAGAGTGTTCGGAGAAACCTTCCGTCCGTTTCTCTGATCCATTGGTAAATTTTTACCGGACTATTTGGGGTCACATCCGAAAGACAGCATTCTTCTAGAGAGTATGCGCTCATATCCTTGTGTAATAATGAACTCTCCATTACTGCTTGTTTATTACCGAGATAATTAAAACGATAAGTATTGCCGTTCGAAATTTTAGCACAATGTAATTTTGAAAAGTGTTACAAAATAGGCTGTTTATATTTATTTCTTCATTCCTTCAAAGCATACAATTTTAAGACCGGTCCTTTTGCAGGGTTAAGAGTTCTAAAAATACTGTGACACAGAGATATTTCATTTCTAAATTACAGTTTTTTTCATGTTTATAATTGCATTTCTTTCTTTCTCTCATGACACCGGTTATCCAAAACTTAATGTTCTGTATATTTTTATATACACAAATAATGATGCCAGCTGTTTCATTTGAGGACTAAATCATATCACTCAAACAATCTGCACTCTAAAGGGAATACATACAGTAATCAATGCCAAATGAAGAGAGTGGCGTTTATAAAGAT
Source organism: Reticulitermes speratus (assembly GCA_021186555.1). NCBI lineage: Eukaryota > Metazoa > Arthropoda > Insecta > Blattodea > Rhinotermitidae > Reticulitermes > Reticulitermes speratus. The sequence continues at coordinate 26,078,148 of JAJKFL010000004.1, forward strand.
TCATTTCGTGGTTCATGTTTAAAATTATTACTAATGAATATAAAATGATTTTGTATTTTTTATTTCTAGAAAAACTTGATGAACATTTTTATAGAGAAGGTACAGCATAATGTGAGTGAAACTCATGGAATTTAGAAAACTGTGTGTTTTAGCAGCAAATTCTACGTTTGTTCTGTTTTACCAGAAGCGAACACGTTTTATGAGCATTTATTGACACATACAGCGAATTTCATGTTTGTCAGCTAAAAAGGGAACTTTATGCTGTTAAGCCTCAGCCATGAATGTTGGTTGAATCAAAGCAATTCATGTCATTCTCAGTGATATTAATAACAAAACATCCAGAACATTCAAGGTCTGACAGTAAAAAAAAATAAATTGTTGTTTTGAATAACAACTGATAACACTTGTGATAGGAATTTATGTCACACTGTCGTTAGGTGTCAGTTTGACTTTGGCTGCAGTAAGATTATTATTGGTACACAGTATGTATTTGTGTTTTACACTGTCATGCTGCCAATAACTCAGAATATCTAATATTTTTAATAAAATACTATTTGGTGTGATATTTGCATATTTGCACAGGGAGTTTTTGCAAGGTGGTGCACATTACCAATATGTAAAGTGACCAGATTTTGTAATGATCAATAATAATGTATTTGTCATTTAATTAAAATCCTTAATTAATCCATAGACTAAAACTGGAGGAACTGTAAAAAATTTTGTTCCATTTTTGTAAATTGTTTCCCAAGGTGGTGCAAAATCACCCCTTCCACCTGACTGTTCATGCCTCTGTATATATGTCACATTATTGCAATAAATGCAACATCCTTTTAACATTCTTCATGTGGAATGACTGCTAGATATTTTAGTGGCACTCATAAGGATGTAGATTTCATATTACTGAAACAAGGTAAGCAGTGCTAAGGGAAACGTTACACTTTTACACCATTCTGGTAAATGTCTGCAAATGGGTGATGGTAACTGTATTATTATCCTGTATATGCTATTTTATTAATGATACATTTAAGTTTTACAACTCATTCAAGGTGGACTATATTTAAAATGAGATTCTAATTTTAACTTTACCTTCTTTTTCCCAAGTAATGTCATGGAAATCCTGAAACTGAGAAGTGAACTACATGTCAAGAAAACTAAATTATCTTATACTGTATTTGTGATTGTGTTCATATGACAACACAGAGCAGAAGATAGTAATCACTTACTTGGTAACAGAGCTGTATTACAATAACAAGGAAATAATTTAGTCACATGGATAATACATACACTGTTTCCTGACTAACAGTACATGAGTCTTTGGCTGTGATGCTATGTGGTAATCTGAAGTTAAATCTGGCAAAGAAGAAATATTAAAACACATATGTAACAAATTGTATTTTGATTCCATTCCCAGTACACTCTGTACAGAAATAGTGGTGACAAGAATACTACAACATACTGTTACTAATCGATAGTACTACAGATTATTAATTGATATGTAATCTTACTTACTATTCTAAAGTAAGTTTGGGAAAACTTGGGCATCTTCATCAAAATATCGCAAGCTGTCACAGGGGCAGATAAATATGGGAAACTTTCAAGGCTACAAAATTATTATTTACATTTCAGAACAACTACCTAAGTTTATTATTTATTTTATTTATTTATTTTAGAATATCATGTCATTAATCACCTACAATAAACTTATGAGCCAAAGTTTTCCCATACCTATCTGAAAGCTTATATTCATTATCCAGTGCGTCTTAAATACGATGACATCACAATCTAAACCCGTTCTTTTCTTCTTTCAAACACTTGCCAAATAAAATTTTTAAAGTGCCATAATAACTGGAATTAAAAACCACAAGAACAGTGCAGAACTTTGAATGCTTCCATAAATAATTTGTAATAATATTGACAATTATGACCACAAGAACTTCTGAAAATAAACACCTCTCAACTGGTATCTGAATTACTACAATGTTGGTAACAAAAATGTAGAATTACAAAACAAATTAATATTGAATGCATATGTGTACCTTTAACAAGACTTTAACAAACAGTGACCATAAACATAAAAATGACCACCAGATTCTCATGGGAACCAATAAGTGTTATGTTCCTTTGAAACCAGTTATTGGTGATGGCATTCTCGGACTATAAAGACAGGATTCTAGACACAGTATCAGATATCTTTGGCTGAAATATAAGGGTCTTGGTACTCCAAACTAAGTCACAGCATACCAATATATTCATACTGTGTGAAATCCACTGAAGAATCTAAGGAAATTAAACACATTATATACATATTATGAAACCTGATAAGGTCACAGTACATGCACATGACTTAAAAAGGAAGGCAAAATGTGAGCTATAAACTACATTCCCACCAAAATATGTGGAAAAATATTAGGACCAGTACAATCATGACAGTTCCCTAGATAAGGATCAAATGATGTCACACCTGCAGACACTGTGAACTACGACTGTTCCCCCTAACAAATGTCTTCATCAGTTGATGCTGGGGCACATCTGTCTCTTTCATGTCAGCTGAGATGATGCCTTCTCCCAGTTCTTTCACTCCTGCGTCCGTAAGTTCTGCATAGCCACTTTCATCACTTTCTTCTTCCTCCTCATGTTCCCCTGGGGTTTCTGTCATATCATCCTCTTCTGACAGTGAGTCAAGCTCAGAAATCTCACCTGACAACAGACAAAACTCTAAAACAGGCTACATACATAATAAGTTAAATGCGCATACAGGAAGATTATTCATGCAATCCAGGACAGCTCAAATACACATCTGACTCAAGCGCAATGTCACTTGCTGTGGACACTGAATCACCTGCATATTCTCAACATCAAAACTGAACAATTTCACATAACTAATTAGAGTATGCCTTATGAATACTGACATGTACATCAAATTTACCAAACTCTCTGAAAGATATAAAGTGTTTCCACCAACTGAATGCAATGAAGTATTTTTGAGCAGTCAGCCGTTTTGCTACAATGTGTATATCCGAAGTTTTGGAGGCAGTTTATTTCTTCCCCACTATAGACAAAGCGATCAGTAACACAAAATGGTCCATGTTTATACACAGACTATCAAGAGCCCAGTTTTTGTAGTGCTGGAAGTGTCCAACAGGAGGGCAGTGGATGGAGTCAAGCACCCATCCATCTCAACCAGCTATACTTATCAGTGCTTAACTGGGATGTACATAGCTGCAACAGACAATAAATGGTCACCCATCCTGCAGAGTGCTACCTTCTTAACTTAATCGTAGAATAGCTACTGTTTTCTGAAGCATTTTAGAAAATGGGTCCAAAAATTTGCTTAAAAATCAACCTCCTGCTGGTGGCTTTCTGTAAATACAGAGTGGGCTCTGAAACGTCTGCATGTGTGTGTCACATATACACAGCTACCTATGTACGTCAATCATTATGTGAGTCCCTTGTGATGGTGGAAGAGACTGTCTGTCCGATGTCAGATTTTTACTGTTTACTGATATGACTTGAGAAAATTGCACTGCACAAACCAATTTGCTTAAAATGGTCATTGAAACTGAAAAATAGCATTATGATTGTGCATTGAGGCTAAAAAATTCATATTTCACTACAGAAAACATCAACCTAGTATTGAAAATATATATATGTACAGTATAGAATAAATATTTGGTATTTCTAATGGATAAAAATATTTGTTGTTTTCTCTGCACCATTTCTACTTAAAGCAGTTTCAGGGCTTTTTTTGGAATTAATAGCACAAAAATTATGAATTTGTTGAGGGGAACCATTCAAGATTGTTGTCATGATTGTTACCAGCAATTTGGCATGTTTTTTTATAGCAATACAAGACTATACTGCAGACAATTGTCCATTTCTATAGAATTTAATCAGTGCATTTCCTGTTATTACTGTTTTATGTAAATTACACTTCTTACATTTTGTCAGGTATTCATTTTAACCATTTGTGCACTAAGCAGAGAGAGAAAATTCGAAAGACAAATTGGGCTAACAACTTGATGAGTTTCCTGAACGAGTGTTATCCAGGACCTGAGGGTGTTCATGACACACGTATTAGCTGTTTCATGGCCAGTGGTATTCACATATGTCACCTGCTTCACAGTTGAAGAACTCGGTATTTTGCGAGAGATCATCATTTCTTTACCCAGAATAAAGATAAATTTCCTGGGCGTCCATAAACCAAATACACTCCATAATTGATAAACTGTGTGTTTTCTACGAGCTAGAACAGTGCTTTTCAACCGGTGGTATGAGTACCACTGGTGGTTGGCGAAGTTAATTGGGAATTACAACTTTTTACACAATTCAATTTTAAAAACGTTAATCCCATTACTAAAATTATTTAATATATTTACATGAAAAGAAAAACACTCATTAAGTATTCATAAAGTTAATAAAGTTATTAAAATTTTCGGTACCTGGTAGTACGCGTGGACGGTTTGTTCGTGATAGTCGTACGCATAGGCGTAACTTGGGGAGGGGGCGAATCCACCCCCACCCCCAGTATTTTTTCTACCTAAGAATACTTTTCTTTTGGCTACTGAGTTGAAGAGGGGCAAATAAAAAAAATTGGGGTGAGAGTGTGGGAAAGGGTTGTATGTATATTAAGGACTGGTTCAAACCAGTCTTCCCCCTCTTTATAACTTGACTACTTCGTAAATTAAAGTTCCTAATACCCACGGCCGATTTTGTCCCCCCCCCCCCCCAGTGTTATTAGCCAAGTTACGTCTGTGGTGGTACGCGAGGAAAGGAATGTTAAAAAGCAGTGAACTAGAAAATAAACTATTATACACATACAGTAAAACCCCTATTTAATGAATTGCTGGGGGATTAGAATATATTTCACTAAATCGATGTTTTCATTAAATGGAGGTGTATTTGTTTATATGGAGCTACTGTCGGGACATGAAAAAATCATCATTAAATCCGGGATTTCACTAAGTGCGGGAACATTAAATCGGGGTTTTTCTGTATTACTGAGATCAGCTCCGCCATTTAATGAGTTATTTCATGTTTGGATCTACTCATAAGCTTCATGCACCATTGTGAGGCACATGTCTTCCACTGACAGAAGTGGTGACTCGAGACAAGGAGCTAACATGACTTCCATCCCGTGTCAGGTAGCTCACAGCCGTCAGAATATCTTACGTCACTCACACAGAAGGCCGCTTTGTAGCCATGAACGTAGGCTAAACTGACTAATATTTGTACATCAGACGAGCCATCAAATGAATAGGCATGAAATTAGAGGCACCAGCTGACAGTAGTCGAGCTGATTAAACGTTTCACTGTTGTTTAGATTCTGAAATTCGATCATGTTAATCACAACATTCCGCAACCAGAAGCTATCCTGAGGCAGTTGAAACCAATTTACCGAAATACAGGAATTAAATTTCCGACTATTATTCAGCACGTGCTCCTTTCGAATTCTGGGCGGAACACCGTCTACACTGACTGGGGTTTGTCGTCCCTCCAGACAAATGCTGATACAACACCTTAAACCATGCAACGATCGCTTTATTTCGCTCCCTTTAGAATTCACTTCAGTATCACCCAATTTTAAATGGACTCCAAAAGTATTTGGATAAAGGGGCAAAAATTTCCCTGTCACCTTAGCTGCTGTAATAAATGCGGTGAAGAAAATACCATGCAGCACAGCTCAATGTGAACAAGGGTTTAGTGTTATGAATATTATCATTACTAAGATAAAAAAACGAAGCTTTTGATATCCAATGTTTAGGCTGCGATGTTCATCAAACTCAACGGACCATGTCTAGCCATGTGGAATGTTACACCATTCACTGAATCGTGGTTTATACATGTAGTACATCTCACATCAGCAGGATAAATCAGTCGCGACATGCAGCAGAGGGTAGAGATGACAAGAGGAGAGAAACATGGAAACTGTTTGAAAAGGCAACATTTTATAATTACAAACTACGAGGATCTGTGCACACAGCGTATGCTGTCACAAATATTCTCACAAGGAGCTGGGTAAACGGCTTATAGCGTACGAAATAAAATCTTACTATTATTTACTGTTTCAGCCCAGCGAACTCCGAGGAAACTAAAAATTAAAGGCATGGGAATTAGAACACATAGTACATTTAGTATTAATCACTGAAACAAATTGTAATGTTAATGTTGGATTTCTTTATTGTTTAAATGCCACTGAAATACGAAGATTTTGCTCCCTTTATTTTCATAATATTAACAATATATTATTAAACACGTTTCTGTTATCTCACTGTTTATACCACGCATGTGTAAATGTAGCAATAAAGAGTTCAAGATTCTATTGTAATATACAGCTCTTAGATATTTCCTTTTGGAGTCCTGCCACTATTTTGTGGGACTACAGCCCTGTATATTGTTATAAGTATTTCGTGTAGGAACCCTGTACTTATGTTCCCTAGTCTTACCTCTGTTAGCACAACCAACTGCCGAAGGTGGAGGGAAAGTTGCTGATCGCCTCAGCTGAGTCGACAGATGATCCAAATCGACAGAGACAGGTTCTCTTCTGGTGAAAGGTCCATGTGTTGGATGCAGATTGACTTCCACCCCATCTTCAGGAGTCTCAATGTCTATGTCTTCATACGCACAAGGGGCAAATCGCTTGAGACTGGAAGCGAAACGACAGGAGGTGTCGGAACTGGAACTTGTACTACTGGAAATACTTTGTAAGCTGTTGGACCCTTCATCACTCTCACATTCCTTCTGACTGTTCACAACTTCTTCACCTGCACCCACCCCCACCCGATGACGGGATGCATTGTCGGACGTCATCATCTCTACACGAACCAGTAACCAACAATCTCTCAGTGTGATAATTACTGACATTTCTATCCCAACTATCAACATTTTCATTGGCACTCGCAGTCTCTAACTTCCAACCCACCCTTCTCTTGAACTCGGTTTCTGATCCTCTGAACCTGAGCAAAGCATGACTGGCAGCCATTTCCCTACCAAGAACGTTTTCTTGATTCTTATCGAACCTGTATACTGATGAGCCATTTGATTCTAAATTGCCCAACTCATTATCACCCGATGTAACACTAGCCACTTGGCTACCTTCACGTAGTGAAGTACAATGCCTCTCTTCGTAGGCTACATCCCTGTCTCCTTGTAACCTCAATATCCCTCGAGATCTCGGACAATCACTTCGCTCTCCTTCATCATTGTTATCATGGCACCACTGAGATACACCCTCAGCTACACTCGGATACTCCAGACACTTCTCTTCACCAGATATTTCTTCTAACCTACTGAAAATACTGGCGTCTCTCTGCGATCTATTAGTATGATCTCTCGATAGATCTAAATATTCTTCTTCTCCTTCTTCGAGACTCTCCTCAATCACCATAAGTTTAGGAGCTGATTTTGATCTTTCAAGTGGGGGCCTATAGTTATGAGAGCCTGTTGACAGGAGAATCTTCCTCCGTGGTAAGGAAGGGTTATCATAAACAGAATTTACAAGTGACAATCTAGCATTCTGTCGACAAACTTTGTCACGTTTGAACTCTGAAAGTGACTGTGCTAGTTTGGCTTTTAGCTGAGATTCCATACGTCTAGCTACAGCCTCTTTGGAGCACAACACAGCATGACATCGAAGTTCTTGTTTGAGCTTCCGTCCCTCGTGGCGATACACCCAGCAAAAGATTCGTGGGAAGGAGGCCGGTGCTGCACAGTACGTGATGCGATGACTCCAGTACTCCGTAAGACCGTGCTCCTTTGTGACGGCCTTGAGGCCCGCCTGTGTCACGGTCACCTTCATTGGCACGTCCGGCTTGGAACTCCCTGTGTAGTTCTTCCACAGAGTAGACAATGGCTTCTCCACACAGCCCTCACCTACAACCAGACCATTCAGCATTTGTTAGCAATTACAAATATTTTAGAATCATACTTCTGTCAAGTCTGTCTCCACAGAACTCTTACTTTGAGGAAACAATGATTTAAACCCAGGATAAACTGACATTTATTTATGTTAGATCTACTTATTATTCATGTGCAAAGTGTAGACAAACACAGAAAACAGTCTCTAAGAATGCTAGATTTGACGTTCTCACAGCAGTGGTGATAAAGATTCAAGTCTTCTAAGACACTATGCCATATCGCCTGGTAAATAGTTACCGACGTTTCGGACTATTGTGCTGCCTCCATTTTCAAAATCCAGCAGTATGCTAGAAGACTTGAACCTCAATCCCTGCGCAGCGAAGTACTATGTATGTAAACCACTAAGACCAAAGCTTCATGAATTCCTTTTGCTATTTACTCATAGTTCTTTCAATACTAAACACTTATTACTGTTTCATGAATACCCATACCATCATAGTTCCTATTATAAAATGTCATACGGTATTTTATTTCAAATTTTTTACAATAAAAAAATTACGAAAATCTACTAAGTAAATGTTCAATTACATTCTGGACATTCGGGGTTCGGTTCTTAACAGGGTTATGGATTTCTTTGTTCTCCAACCCGTCCAGAGAGGTTCCACTACCAAAAAACCATCTACCAAATAAGAACCGGGGGCTCTTTCCCTCGGTCTAAAGCGACCGAAGCGCAGAGTCTTACTTCCACCCTCTCACACGTTGTTAATATAGGCAGAGGGACGGAAATCTTTTAATATTACTTCTTTATCCTACAACGTGGAAATATGTTTAACAGAAAGAATTATTAACTTTTCACATTTCTGACGACAAAAGCTGCAAGCAACTGTGACACTTTCTTCCTTTCGTAGTGCAGTATACTGAAGGGCTTACTTTACTGCAGTTCTGACTACGAAATAATTTGCAGATCAGATTCGTCGACGTACGAAACCTTTAAATTCTCTCTTCCGCGTCCCTCTCCTTCTTTCCTAATATAAATGTCGTTTGTGTAAATCATGTCTGCATGACATTTAACTGGTGTGCATTACGTATTCAGGAAGTTTACTGGTAGGGCTCAGTAAGTAACGACACTCAAGAGATGACCTCACAGCCTGTCTTCCGCCTGTCAGATATTACTTCTGTTAAGAGCTCCTACAGATATGTTTGTGTAAGTCGTGTCCCATGGCAAAGACCGGTTTCGGACTGTATTTACAACCCTAATACGAAATACCTCTCGCCGTCAGCTACACAGGAAGATGCAAACAGCGATACTGATGTTTATTATTTAATGAAGCTGTGAAGGTGCTGTGGACACAGCATGTTCCTCCGAAACGATGGTAAACATCTGCTAAACTGAACGGTGATATAACCCAGAAGACCCACAATATAGATGTGTTCCTCCTTATACGTACGTATACATGTGTTAAAGAGTCCATGTATGCAAAGAGCACCTTTTTGTATCCAAGCAATCGTCTTTAGAATCATTTCCCTCATTTACATTCCTACATGATACCCCATGGTTGGCATGCCATAAACAAGTACCGATCGTGAGATGTTTGCCACTGTCTTTCTTGTTGCGTACAAAATATATCACAAACTGCATTCAATTTTCTTTTGACATGATTTCCTCTCAATACGCTATCTGCTACACGAGTATACGCAAAACTCAGACACACTCGTAACTGTGGCGATATATATTCAAAATTATATCTTCACAATGTATGTATTTTACAGGTTGTTTAAAAACATGTTGCTGAGAAGAATATTTGAAACTAAGGGGAAGGAGGTAACTTGGAGACAAAGCAAATAACACACTGATGTACTTCACAATGTGTAGGCCTATTTTTCAGCAATAATTACAGGGATGATTCTTATGATCATATTACGGAGGGTGAGATGGTAGTAACATGACGAGAATTAGACATGCATTCAAGAAATTACTCGGGAAATCAGAATGAAAGTGAACAACTGGTAGATGTAAGCGTGGTTGGAAGGAAAATTTTAACACAGAGCTCACAAAGTGGAATGCGACGGTGTGGACTGGACTAAGCTGGATCAGTGCAGAGTCTGTTTGTGAGAGCCAGTAAACACGGCAGTAAATATTTGGGTTCCGTAAAAGGCAGGGGATTTATTGGACAGCCAAGAATCTTAATTACGACTCTATTCTATGGAGCAGTTTACACAAATTTCCGAAAATTTAAGTTTTCAAGCACTTATTTTCACCGAAATTCCTAAAACGCTAGAAAGACTAAAAAACATGAATGACTTCGGCTTGCAGAGATTTCCTCACATTACACCTAAATAATCATGCAGAATTCCCACAAGAATGAGTTTCAGAATTTTTTCAATGCATTTGGCTCATTACAGTCTAATAAGGTAAGGGCCAAATGCCGGAAGTTCTATTTTCCCAACCGCGTAACGACTTCGTGATAAGCAGGCCTACTAGTAACTAACACTTATCATGGATACTGCAGTAAACCCAGCAGTATATACCTAATCGCATTCATTATCAGACAATGCCACTCAACATGTGGGTGACATTGCGAAGCACTTATCACACTCCTGTGCTAACTAAAATAATTACGAAATACTGTACCTGAAACTCTTGTCATTTTCTCCTTCGTTACCAAGCCAAGTTTACGTCACTAAGGAGCCTCCTAGGTACTGGGTTCCGAAAACTTCGCCGGGCATAACGGCGGAAGGAGTGTAAGGTTACCAAAGATCAAAGAACACTTAAACTTTTATAAAGCTGTCTTTCGGAAAGCCTAGCAAACAGGTTGAGCGCCCCAGATCGCGTGACCAACGGTAAAGACTTTTCATCATTCACTGGTGTAACAAGTATTCTCTTCACGTAGTAGGAAACAGTTTTATTTACTGTTTTGTGTGGCTGTTATTAGGTCGAGATGTGCAGCTACTGCTAATGCACGTGGAATTTGGTATGGAAATATAAATAAACACGTTTACAAACTTAATTTCAAAATCACCAGTATGTTGATGAAGCGAAACTTGGGAGTTTAGAAGGGTTTGAGGTTTCCTCCCACGTTCCGCAAGATTCATTACGTGGTTTTGTAGGTTACGACGCCGTATATTCTGGTAGATGGTTCCAACATTTTGGAGTAACTTTAAGCCTCCACATTAGAGACTTCTTCCTGACGATGGTGGGAGTTTGTTCCTCCGAACATTCCAGAACATAAGATGTCATAACACAGAACACTTCGAAGTTGTGTTTAAATTATTTAAGTAATAAAGGTACAATTTTTCACTACAGCAAGATGGATCATCAACAGGCCTCATACGCAGCGTTCATAGAATATGTTACTCTGGCTCAGGACAGTGTCCTGTGTCAGCTGTTATAAATACGTTTTAAAGACTTCGGAGTTTCGTAAAAATCCTGGAAATTTTCAACAAGCAAGGGCCTAACAGCTTTTCAAGCAGGACGAGTCCCGTCCGTACAATTAAAGAAGTGAATGAGGTCTGTTTAAAAAATTAGAGATTTTACCTATTCCATGTCAATATATATTTTCATTAATGAACTTTATTTTAAACAATCAAGAACATTTTCAAACAAATTCATCTATACACAGTACAGACACCAGGAATAAGCACCACCTGCATAGACCAAATGCCAACCTATCTTGTTTTCAAAAAAGTACATTCTATGCAGGTATCAAAATTTTCAACAGACTCCCACTGATTCTCATAAGTCTTAAGAATGAAAAGACAAAATTTAAAGTAGCATTAAGAAAATACTTAAATACACACTCCTTTTACTCAGTAGATGAATTTTTTATGTAGTGAGGTATGTAACAGGTTTATATTGTTTTAGTTTATAGTGTTCAAATATAAAATTCTATAGTTGTATAACTGTATATTTGTATATTATACTTATTCCACATCCAGTTGTCACTTCGACAGACTTATGGATCCATGGAATGTATGTATGTATGTATGAAAATGCATAATAGATAGCCGGAGTTAGAAAAACCATATTTTGTTAACAACTTATGTGGGGTACGCGGTGGCGCAGTTGGTTGAGGCACTGCGCTACAAGCCGGAAGGTCGCGGGTTCGATTTTCTATGGCCCTGGGGTCGACTCAGCCTCTAACAGAAATGAATACCACGAATATTTTCTGGGGAATATTTCCTGGGGGGTAAAGGTGGCCGGTGCGTAGGGCTGACAACCTTACCATCTTCATGTGCCAATTGTCTAGAAATCTGGGATCCTCAACCTCCTGGAAACTTGAGGGCCTGTCCAGGCCTGTAATGGGATTGCTTTACCTTTACGTTTAGCAACTTTTGTTCTCGGTCCTAGCCCTGTGAGATACCGGTGATAACCACTGCATTCTTTGAGAAAGCCTATAAACTCTCTCTCTCTCTGAAAAGTTTGTAACATGGCGATATCAAAATTCAAATACATTAAATGTAGCAAAAGAATTTAGTTTGGACTGATTTGTATTCAGAAGGAAAGAAGCTAGAATTACGTTTTTCGTGGTCTTTCTTAGCCATTCTAGAACTGATTACAAACGTCTGCTCATCAATCACTTCATATTTAACCTCTCCGTCAGAACACTACGTGTCATTTTGTGGACGGACGAGACGGCTTCCAGAAGTGAAGCGGAGCTGCTAACTATAATGCAAGCACAGACCCGACGGCCAATAAAGAAAACTTTCCAATTTGAGGGTTAGAAGTAGGGTTAACATGCTACCACAATAAAATAATCTGTGTTAAGAAACTTGAACAAATGTCTCTAATTAATACGATCTTTTGGAGGACTACGATGGCGTTCTGTCGTGGACTTCATACTAGCATTGATGACCTTTGAGCTATGTCAGAAAAGTATTAGATTCCCTGTAACGTAATTTAATGTTACGTCTAAACCACAGACAACATCAAACAAGTTAAGAAAGGTGTTCGCTCTGTTACTCTTTCCACGCATCTTAGTAAAAGATTTAGACTCGATCATACTCGACTGTTACGTTCATATGTTCGGTCTCCGCTTGAGTCGTACAGAGAACACCGTCTGTCTCCACTATTAAGTTCCATCACATAAATTCCCGTAAGTCTTCATGTGGAGTGTCTGTATTTTGTCCGATTTTAGCCAAATTCGGAATGCGTCACCAAATGGTAGTAAATATGCTGAATATACCATTTCACAACAATTCGTCGAGTTGAAACAGCTCTGTTACTTACGAACAGATATGACTACCAAACTGTTTTGCAGAGCGCGCCACAAAATCAAACACTACTTTAAAAATACTGATAAAATCAACTACACCCATCTACATGTTTTGACTTCAATGATGTCATCATCAGTAGGATTCTCCCCATGAATAAATAACACACAGTCAAATAAGAAAAAGTTTGTGTCAATATACCGATAACTGTGTAAATTAGGACAATTAAATATATAGCACAACATTACGGATAACTAATACGTTAATATATCCCAGTGGCCGTGCGGTCTAAGGCGTGGGTCTTCGGCCGCTCGCTTGCTAGGATCGTGGGTTCGAATCCCACTGGGGGCATGGATGTTTGTGTTGTGTTGTAAGGACGATAATATGGAACGTAAAGTGACATGAAGGACGAAAGGATTTAAAAACAAAGTACAAAAATGGATCAAAGGGGAAAAAAAAGAAAACCCCCCGGACAGGAAAAAAAAAAATCCCACCGGGGGCATGGATGTTTAAAAAATAAAAAAAAAAAAAAAAAAAAAAATCCCGCCTAGGGCATGAATGTCTGTCTCTTGTGAGTGTTGTGTGTTGTCAGGTAGAGGTCTCTGCGACGAGCTGGTCCCTTGTCCAGAGGAGTCCTACCGAGTGTGGTGTGTCTAAAAAAAGTGTGTGCTCGTGAAGCCTCGAAAAATGAGGCGGCCTAGGCCCCCAAGGGGCTGTCGAGCCATTGAAAGAAAATCCGTTAATATATCGAAGTACGTACTTATGTTCAAACTACTGGTGTACCGTATGTCACTGTTACGCGTTAGGAAAATCCTCCACATGATGACCTTAACAAGCAAACAAACAAACTAACTAACTCCATGGAGCAGAGTCCTTCTTGAGAAGCTAACAGGTCGTCAGCTAGTCAAGAAATTCCCCGCATTTTATGGAACCCAAAGGTTCATTACCGCATTCACAAGAGCCCGCCACCTGTCCCTATCCTGAGCCATATCAATCCAGTCCATGTCCCCCATCCCACTTCTTGAAGATCCATTTTAGTATTATCCTCCCATCTACGCCTGGGTCTTTCAAGTGGTCTCCTTCCCTCAGGTCTCCCCACCAAAATCCTCTATGCACCCCTCCCCTCACCCATACATGCTACATGCCCCGCCTCCTCATTCTTCTTGATTTGATCACCCGAATCATATTTGGTGATGAGTACAGATGACGACCTCAGTGACATCATAACATGTACTGACTTTACTGGTGTCAATGTAAGTATTCTAAGTTGTATTTTGATGGTTCTTAATGCTATCCATGTTTTAGTTCTTAACACAACAGTGCACGAATGGATACTAATGTGAATGTTACGTTATTTATTTATGGCTTATCTATCAGCAAATCAGCCTTCTAGCCTCCCATTGTGTGTAGATTAATGAAAAAGGAATTGGAAAGGATACGGCAGGAACGGTGCACACGGTGGCACAGTTGGTTGAGGCATTGCTCTACAATCCGGAAGGTCGCGGGTTCGATTCCCGATGGTGTCAATGGAATTTTTCATTGACATAATCCTTTCGGTCGAACTATGGCCCTGGGGTTGACTTAGCCTCTAACAGAAATGAGTACCAGGAGTATTTCCTGGGGGATAAAGGCGGCCGATGCGTAGGGCTGACAACCTTACCATCTTCATGTGCAGATTGTCTAGAAATCTGGGAGCCTCAACCTCCTGGAACCCTAAGGGCCTGTCCAGGCCTGTAATGGGATTGCTTTTTGCTTTATGGCAGGAACAATTCCTGGCACAATTTTCTTTACTATCCAGGCTTTCGTCTGGATGACCTGAGGACAACTACGAAGTACACAACTCATGATATCCAGCCTACGGACCGATATTCGAAACTGGGCCTCCCGCATGCACAGTAGGGATTCTTCGCACTCCACAGTGACGTCCTACAATTTCACATTAAATAAAATTATTCGCTACAGAATTATTAAACAGTGTACGAAGGAACAACGGTTACACTGATCCATCCACATGTTTCAAATTTCATTCACACAGCTGTACGTCCCCCGGGCACAGATGTTTTACAAAAGTAACGACATAGCTTCACTGTGGAATTCTATTATTTGAAAGAAACGCGCTTGACAACAAGAAATAAATCACACATTATTGATCCTCGCTTGTCACGCAGATGCTGCACACGTAGTCAGAACAAAAAGAACAAAAGAAGCCCCAAATCTAGGATCAGAACAAATAGAATTTACGAATGTGCTTGTAAGAAATAAGCCAACCAACTAAAATCATTGCAAAACTGCCTCCATGCACGCCATAAAGGCACATGGGGGAGTGGGGGTATAACACCACTCATTCTTAACCACGGCACTATAAGAACGTAATAGGTCAGCTTCACGTCCAGGCCGCTTTACACCCGGTCCCCATTAATCAGGAGACTGGCTGGACACCAGAGCCGATCTGGGCGTTTCAGAGAAGAGAAAAATCTCTTGCCCCAACCGAGAACAGAACCACGTTCCCTCTGTTGCTAATCCGTAGCCTACTGTGTATTCCGACTGCGCTAGCCAGACTTTGTACAGGGAAATGAACAAGTAGAACAAAAGGAATCATAAGAATTGATCCCGTTACGACGAAGTAGTAAGGCCACAAAAGTTTCGAAAATTGAGTTTATATGGCCCATAAAACGATAGAGATTGCAATAATGTTGGATATAATGGAAAATTTTCGCTGCTCCGAACACACAGAGGCACCTTAAAACGTGGGAGTAAAGCGCATTCTAGAAAACAAATGTTCACTGCAGAAGCGAATGGAAAATATCGACCACCATTTTCTTTATACTAACCTAACAGAGGCCACATACATATTCCACTTCCACGCTGTAGCTGGTTTCGTTTCTTCTGTTCAAGAAAGAGAGAACAGAATTAAAGCTTCTGGATGTCTATTTGCTAAATCTAAGGTAGAACACAGATTAAGAACGCTTGAGAGGAAAATGGTGACAGGAATATCTGGACGTAAGAAGGAGACAGTAATTGGAGGATGGATAAAATTACATATGAGAAACTTCACGGCATATACCTTTCACTCAGTACTTTCAGGGTGATGAATTGAGGAGGACGAGATGGGGGGGGGGGGGCGACGTAGATTACGCAGACGGGGAATGTGAAATGCTACAATCTCATTCAAAATCATGAAGGGATAATGCAACTTCAGAGACCAAGATATATATATGCAAGAATAATATTAAAATTGATCTAAAAATAGAAAATTTGGGGATGTGGACTGATTCATCTGCTGAGGGTCCAGTGGCGGAAACTTGTAACACGACGCCAATGAAGCTTAAGGTGTCAGAGAAGGCGAGAAAAATCCACGGACTAGCAAAGAAAAAGATGTTCCCGTCCACGCCATGAAGGCATATACGGATGGTAGACGTACAGCTCCACTCATTCTTACCCTCGGCACTAGTGGAGGTGAGAGGTCAACTTCATGGCCCGGTCGCTTTACCGCATGGAGAGAACCCCGATATGAGAGGCTGGGTGGGCCCCAAAGCCGATTTCGACAGTTTTGGAAAAGAGAAAATCTCTTGCACCTGCCGGGATTCGAACTCCGGACTATACAGCCCATAGGTAGTCGCTATCCCGGGTCCTATCCACTGATTAGCTGAAGGGTTATTGTCCTTTTAACGATGAATCTCATCCATGAAGTTCGTAAATTTCGCACTGTATCACATTACTTAACACAGCATATCAAAAACCAGTTTCTATTTTGTTGTTATAAAATTTTATTTACTGTAAGTAAATTCCGAGCCACTTCCTACATGAATTTCAAGTTTTATCGCTCTACATATCTCAAGGAAACCCTCGCTCACTATCAATTTCCCATAAACAATCATTCGCAGTACAACTTGCGTAGTTGGTTCATGGCGACACGTTATCCAAATGAGTACGCTTCCTAATCGTCGCCTAACACATTAAACTTTTAATGCCTTGAATATATTAAAATTACAGGTTTCGTTATCTGCTTGTTTAATGCTCTTGCCTTCCGTTTATAACGCGAAAATAAATATTCTGAAATACCAAACCACAAAAGGGATATCCTATCAGAATCTAAATCCTTTCAAGAGTGATATGAATCTGCGTGAATTCAGACTTCCGGCGCGGGTAAATGAGATCTTCGCTCTTTTGGGATGTTATGCAGCGTAGATTGGTAGTTAGTTACCGACGTTTCGGGACAATATATCGGTCCCATCTTCAAGAGTCAAGCAATCCAAGATTCTTCTTGGATTTCCCGACCCATGAAGATGGGACCGATATATTGTCCCGAAACGTCGGTAACTAACTACCAATCTACGCTGCGTAACATCGCAGAAAGGCAGTGCCATGGCTCAGGCGGTTAGTCGCCGGCCTCTCACCGCGGAGGCCCGGGTTCGATCCCGGGTCAGTTCATGTGGGATTTGTGGTGGACAAAGTGGTAATGGAACAGGTTTTTCCCCGAGTACGTCGGTTTTCCCCTGTCAATTTCATTCCACCGGTGTTCCATTACAAGGAAAAACGAAAAAACTAGTCATCTTCATCATGGGGTTGCACAATAAGCATCAAGGCTGCGGTGCGTCCTTAGCATCTGCTTTGGGGCCCTTCAGAAAAAAAAACCTTCCAGAAGAGCGAAGATCTGATATGAATCTACAACACACACAGAGTCCAAGTACTGGTGAGCGGACGGCGCCTTCTCTCGCTATGCAGCAACTGATACTCACTATGCTCTTCCATTCCAGTTTTTTGCAATACGGACCTCATGCCCCACTCCTGATGACCCTAAAGTGTTTACAGTTACAGATACAATCATGCAGTTATTGTTGACAGAATTATGCAGTTTGTGCATACTACAGCATATTCTAAACAATCAGACGAGCGGATTTAAGAGACTGATGTATAGGATTTATTAAGTTGTGCATCTGCTTTACAGCACGTGGAGTCATCACAGTGAGACAGAATTAGCAAAACAGGATATGCAAATAATCAGTTCCTGTAAGGATTTGCTACAGACAGACTTATGTTTAGATTAATGTTTCCTGTAAACTTCAGTGACGATTACAGTTGCATACTGTAGTTGTATGCTCAAGCAATTTTCGCATAAATTGAACCCATAGCGGCGAAGTCGTTTTTGGCAGTCTGCTTCATCTAAGAAATTTCAAAACTGTTTGAGTTTGGACGAATTTCTTTACTTCGATGCCTAAAACATTTTAAAACTACTTGTTCTCATTTAATTTTAATTTATATCTCACACTAAATGAAGCTAATTTTTTCAACTTTGTAGAATCTCACAAATAGTGATTATTATGTACACTAAAATTTGTGTACGTCACAAAATAGAGATACAAGTAATGCCCACAAATCTGATTTGATGTACATTTCAGACAAAGAGTACTTGAAACAGATTATGGGAAACCAATTTTTATGCCAAATAAGCGTTGATATACGTAGATCATACACATCAAACCTGATAGATTTACATCACTAATGCCATTCATAATCTCACCAGGTTTTATACGTTTATCCACGTTATTCGCCATTATTCACTTGACAGTCGCTATTATTCACTTGACACCCAGTTCAAGAATGACACAGTAAGGGTTGCCGTCTGGGTGCTAAAACAAGTTTATATCCCGAATAAACAGACTTCACGGTCAATTACGCACGCAACGTCAAAGCGAAAATAATACGAGATTACGGTATGTACAATTTGGCCGCCGTCAGCACCTGACTTCCCCATTAATTTCGTTCATGAACTATCCAGGTTTTATGTCAACTATATTTATTGTGATTTCTGTCATCCCATTGGGAAATCAGATTTTTTAACAACACGTTTCTACCTTAAACTGAATTGACAAGAGACCACTGCAGTATGTAAAATGCAACAGCACATATTTGAAAAATATGTGCTGCTGTTTACTTTAAAGAATTCTGACGATAGTAGCCTATATGGTCACGGTTGTGCGTTCTCCCGTTTCTCCTGAAGACGGAGACAGATCAATCCCACAAAAGTTGTGTTTTCAGCCTGAGGCGATGGTCAATTGCAGTCACAAATATTACACTCTGTGTTCCTTAAGAAAATAAACGACACTACAGAAACAAAAATGTGTAACTCTTCTGAGGATAGTTAACGATATCTGTACGTAGGTTGTGTGTGGCAGTGGTCAAGGCCAAGCACTTTGGTTCGCTCAGCTACATGGAAACCCTGCGGAACTCTATGATTCAGCCTTCTGTTAGTTAGCTGAACTTTATTCAAGTACTTAGAGGACATTCCATACTTAATCATAAGACACCAGTAAAGCTCACTTAAGTTGCATTCACCAATGTTAATGAATATAAAATAAGTTATAAAGCCATTATAAGTATTACAATTAAACTAATTACTATGAAATCCTGCAGTTTCAATGATCAGACCTTCTGATATTTTCCAATTCTCAGTATTAATTCTGATGTCTGCAGTTCAGAAGCCATGCTCCCAAAGAACAGTTGTGTTCAGCGCGCTAGGCCGAGGTGTTTCGACATGGCAATGAGCAACTGGCAGAGAAATTAAATGGACGCAATTTTCTCATTATGTATACGTATCCGTATCGCAAATTCTCTTACGCAGTGTGTGCAGGTTAAAGCGACACTCGCTCGGAGCTGCATTGCTTTAAACGACAGTTGACGCCGTCCGCTCTACACAGTTCCGCGTACGTAAAATAACTAACTAACTCCATGGAGCAGAGTCCTTCTTGAGAAGCTAACAGGTCGTCAGCTTGTCAAGAAATTCCCCGCGTTTTATGGAACCCGAAGGTTCATTACCGCACTCACAAGAGCCCGCCATAAATAAATAAGCAAGTACTGCAGATAAGCAGTCCGTCCGACTGTGTCCAAGAAATAATATGACTTATTTTCCACTAGTGATATTGTTCCTTCTTCCAAGGACGGCGTGACGAATCAATTCTTAAAGGTGTTCAGCAGACAACACCATGACGTTCAGGAATTCCGCAAATTGAAAAGTTTCGGGACCACTGTTTTTGACATAAGGCAAGAATTGTCGGACGATGATGCATTATAAGAATGGGTGGTTTCAGGCTTCCACAGCGACGTAGAAGAGATCTGCGCTATTCTGAGATATTATGCAGCGTAGAGTGGTAATTCTGTACCGAAGTTTCGAGACAATATATCGGTTCCATCTTCAAGGATCAAGACGTCTTGGACTTGGACTTCTTGATCCTTGAAGATGGGACCGATTAATTGTCCCGAAACTTCGGTACAGAACTACCACTCAAAGCTGCGTAATATCCCAGAAGAGCGCAGACCTCACCTACATCGCGGCAGAAGCCTGAAATCACGCACAGTCTAAAATTCACTACTGCAGCTATGATTGTTAGTCCCTTGGGACACCAGCAGACCCAGTCTAAACTTCACTACTGCAGCTATGATTGTTAGTCCCTTGGGACAACAGCAGGCCCAGTTTAAACTTTACTACTGCAGCTATGACTGTTAGTCCCTTGGGACACCAGCAGACCCAGTCTAAACTCCACTACTGCAGCTATGACTGTTAGTCCCTTGGGACACCAGCAGACACAGTCTAAACTCCACTACTGCAGCTATGACTGTTAGTCCCTTGGGACACCAGCGACCCAGTCTAAACTTCACTACTGCATCTATGACTGTTAGTCCCTTGGGACACCAGCAGACCCAGTCTAAACTTCACTACTTCAGCTATGACTGTTAGTCCCTTGGGACAACAGCAGGCCCAGTTTAAACTTCACTACTGCAGCTATGACTGTTAGTCCCTTGGGACACCAGCAGACCCAGTCTAAACTCCACTACTGCAGCTATGACTGTTAGTCCCTTGGGAAATCAGCAGAGCCAGTCACAAAACTTCGAACACCCTAGTGTACAACAACAACACATTATAGACATCTGATTATCTTGCAAATAGAAGTACACAATTCAAGTACGTACTACCCTAATTACGTTTCTATTTCTTTACTGTGTGATGCAATACACGCTTACAATGCAACTGTTAGGCATAATTCAAGTCTGCCCTTCATGCGTTTATGTTCGCCCTATGTCACTACCTGATCTCAAGTGATTGCGTCAAATTTCGCCTTCACCTTGGCCTTATAATCGCTTACATGGGCCACGCATCCATCGTGTTTTTATGCGCTCTTGTAAAGAAGAAACTGCGGGAATTCCGTGAGACATGTTTGCGCAAAATGGTATTATTTCATCACTCTTATTTCATTTTTTTTTCATTCTTATGCACTGTAACCTGACGTGGGTCAGGGTCTTCTCTTCTGCAAAAAAGATTCTAAATGTCTTTAAAAAATTAGGACTCCGAAAATGGAAGCAGGATGTAAACGTAATATGGACAAAATTACCATATGAAATGGACAGCTTCAAAATATTTACTCTTCAAGATTTACGAGGGTTGTTAGTTTCTCAAATAAAGACTATTAGATGGACTGGGCACGTAATACGAGTGAAAATAAGAAACTCACACAAAAGTGTGTGCCAAATATTCTTCTCATCACGATTTTCAAACATCCTTAATCTACGCCTTTTCCTTAGAGTGCCATATTAGAAGTCACAATAAAATAAAAGCAGGTAGAATTGTGTTCTTCTCTATCTAAATATTTATGATTCCTATAAACAAGAAAGCGAAGACAATACTAAATTAAACTAGTTATGGAACATACGTTTCCTTTTTGAAGCTGACAGTCATCCAACTGGTCAGGATGTGTCCCATCTTTTATCCGACAGTTGGCTACCGCATTCACAACAGCCCGTCCCTTTATCCAATCCAGAGTCAGTGACATTCTTTATCAGATTCGTTTTAATATTATACAGTATTTTCATAAACGCTTACGTTTGTCAAATGATCTCTTTTCTTTAAACGTTTCGAAAGTTTTAGATGAATTTCTCATATCTCCAAGTCAAGCTTATTCTATGCTGCTTGATTTGGCATTAGACGATGCATACAAAATAGTTTCTTTGTTATATTTTGATATATTTAATGTTGATTTTGATATTGTTTGTATTGTTCTTCTTCGTTCGTTATGTTCTTTTCATCGCCTCCTGTTACTCATCCTGAGGTCCAATTTCTCTTCTTCTAACTGCGTTTTAGACACCCTCAATCCATAACAATAAACAGTACTCTAACACCTTCAACACCTCTTTTAGTATTGACAAAAATACTTGTAAATTACATTACCAACATGTTTCGACTTTGATTCGTCATCTTCAGGCCAACCTAATATCCATCAGATTAGCCTGAATATAAAGAATCAAAGTCTAAACATGTTGCTAATGTACTGTTTATTATTATAGATAACACAACGGGACACCAAACACCAAATTATCCTTAATCTATTTCATATTAGTATCACCGTGCATCTTTATGAATTAATAAATTTATAACCAACTGATACACAATTGAACCACTTTTATTGTAGCATCTATATTATTATACGCCCCTACATATGTTTCGGACCTCAGTCCATCCTCAGGGGGTCTCGTTCGTAAAAGCCATTGGATTTGATTGGAGAGCCATTTATTTAAATGTTTAGCTATTTTATATGAAGGAGCTTGGATGTTGGCTTTTACGAACGAGACCCCCTGAGGATGGACTGAGGTCCGAAACATATGTAGGGGCGTATAATAATATAGACGCTACAATAAAAGTGGTTCAATTGTGTATCAGTTGGTTATAAATTTATTAATATTATCCTTAATCTATGTTTATCCCTTAAGGTGAGAGTTCGTGCTTCACCCCCATATAAAGCAGGCGTATAATTGTAGTCTCCACCATACTACGATTTAAATGTATATAAAATTACACGTATTGGGGTGGCATACAATGGCACAACCTTCGTAACACACTCCGTAAAAGAAACCGCAACATGGTGATCTCATGAGTCTATTGATCTATATGAAAAGAAAACAAGCTAAAAATTCGGAGCAGTTGTAGCTTCTATCCCCACAGGTTTTAGAATGCATTACGACATTCTTACAGGCTACATGTTGTGCAAGTGGTTTTTTTGGCTTGTAAACAAGGCGATGATAATTATTACGTGCCCAGGTATTTTATCGTAATTTGTATGGCCTTGAATTCCTGCACAAAAATGAGGAGAGGTTTTGTTCAGTGGTTTACGTAACGAGAAGCACAGATGAATCTTGGAAGTTTCCTCTAACTCATGTTCACAACTATACAGTACTTATTACTTGAGTTAGCATTAGATCAATACATGAACCAAAATAGGTCAGTAAAGTGAGTGGCTGCTGACCGGCACGGGCAGTGTCCAGATGGAGCCGGGATAGCTCAGTCGATGAAGTGACTAGGCTACGGGTTGGATGCTTGACAAATCGTGGCTTAATTCCCGACAGGGATAAGAAATTTGTCTTTTCCCCAAAGCGCTCAGATCGCCTTTGGGTTCCTCCCAGCCTCTTATTCAACGGGCACCGGGGGCTCTTTCACCGAGAGTAAAGTGGTCGGCGCATGAAGCTGACCACTTAATCCTCAATCTAGTTCCAAGGTTAAGAACACGTGGAGATAAACATCTGCTCCCCCACATGCCTTCTTGGCGTGCAAAGGAAAAACATTACCACAGTCTCCAGGCTAGCCCTGAACCCACCAAGCCTCTTATCCGGTAAGTGCTGGAGACAATTTCAAAAGGTTTCAAGCGTCCAATGTGTACAGCTGATCACTCACCTTCATACAGTGCCTATGTTAAATTTGCCACCGCTCCCCTCAAAATCTTCTTGGTGCCGTTTACATTTTTTAATCATAGTGCAGTCTGTAGAGTTAATAACTAGACCGATTAATTTAAACGTGGACTTCTGTTCAATCAAGACCATAAGCACGTCTCTTTTACATGACTATAATAGGACATAATAGAACACAACAAGTTATACAGAGTGTCAGTAAATCATAATCACAAACACAACTTAGTCCCAAGTTAAAGCAACCAGGAAAAATTTCATGCTTTTCACGGCTTCAGAGTTGAGGAATTGAAATACGTAAGACATCAAGGCCAGGCTTCGTCACAACAAAGCTACCTGCTTACAACTGCTGTATTTGTGACATGTACTTTTGTGTTCGACACATTTGTTTTGTACTTCAGGAGAAGGTTTTCTTTTCAGACAGTAAACCTTAAGTCGACTCACACAATCATCACATTCATAGTCGAAGACGAGAAACTTCTGTCGAATAAGGTAATCATTTGGAATTAAGCCAACATATAATAAGAGACGAAAGAAAATTCCTCAATAAAAGCCGTAAAATCGGAATCGTAACAAATAATATTCACGCGCAATCAAGGTGGATCAGACCGGAGACATACAGTACACACAGCACACACAGCACACCCTACGCTCGAGAAAGCGAGAAATATATACAAAATTGTGGTCGACAAATCTCTAGCAAAGACACCACTTCATAACATTAAAACGGACCAGAAGTATGTTAACATGTCACATTTTCCCAGTGTTTTATTCATTTATTTATTCATTTATTTACGATTCACTTGACAGCAGCCAGATTATGACAGGAATTCAGGAGAGAATTTTTAATTATTATTCATCACATACAGTCAAACCCGGTTATAACGACATCGGTTTATGCGACACCTCTTCTACAGCGTCAGATATATCTGTGGTGCCAATTAATTCCTTACTGTTAACCATAACATTACACTCCTCGGTTATAACAACGCTCGTTTATAACGACACAAAATATTTAGTCCCTTTCATGACGTTATAACCGAGTTCGACTGTATTTTCCCGAATGCAGTAACTTATCTGATAAACATTAAGGAAAGGCAAGGAGGTGGTTAAGTATCTGACCCCGTAACTCATAAATACAAACCTCTTTAAAGGTACAGGTACTGTACAGGGAATAGTATATTTAAGATTAAATTCGAAATATTGTAGGAGTCTGTGTAAAGGTACATTTGTCCCTGGACGCGCCATTAGGGCCTATGGGTGAGAAGAGTTATAGCTTTATTCATTCTTAACCTCGGGGCTAGAGGGAGGTGAGTAGTCAACTTCACGACCCGGCCACATTACTGTAATTGAATATAGGACATGCAAGAAGAACGAATTTAATTTTAAATGCTTATTACAACAAATCTTTTGAGAAGCTGCCAGATCCCGTGACCAAAAATACCACGTCAGTCGAAAAGCCAGTTTCCGTGACCGAAAATACCACAACGTCAGTCGAAAAGCCAGTTTCCGTGACCGAAAATTCCATAATCTCAGTCGGAAAGACAGATGCCGTGACTGAAGAAAAATACCATAATCTCAGTTGGAAATTCACATTCTGTGACCGAAAATACCAAAATTACAGTCGGTTAGACCCCGTGACCAAAAATACCTCAACGTCAGTCGAAAAGCCAGTTTCCGTGACCGAAAATGCCACAACATCAATCGAAAAGTCAGTTTCCGTGATCGAAAATACCACAACGTCAATCGAAAAGCCAGTTTCCGTGACCGAAAATACCACAATCTGTCAGAAAGCCACATTCAATGTCAGAAAATAACATCATTTCAGTCGGAGAGTCTAATTGCGTGACTGAAAATTCGAACCGGCTGACGCGCAATAGTGGCGAGCACTGCATTGCGAAGACCGATAACACAAGCAATACAATAACCATTTACAGCTTCTTCTAGGGTGCTATGATTTCAAGGAATTCCGGCGTCCTACTCAGGGTACATCTGTAAGCAGCACGAGTAAGCAAACTCGTGCGAGTTCAGCTACACATTTTCCGTCAATGAACACCAACTGTTGCTTACACAACTTTGTTTGTGACAGGCAGAAAAGAACCAGTTCTGCAGTTTCATGGCTGACAACACAATTCCTACACTAATGATCCAGCGCACAACAACTTATAAGTCTGTTACGTAATCTTACTATTGCACGACCTGACAGAAAACACCAGCCAGCTCTTCACGTCTGCAGGCATACAATCAGCTTTACAGTAGAACCTACGAGTTATTTCCTCGAGATCGCCTGCTTGTTTCAAGTGCAATGCTACATTAACAGCACTTTTCCACACTTTAACTGTCATACTGAATGAGAAAATTGCTGAACTTTTACGCTCCTCCCAATTCTGTATTATTGTTATTGTAATTGTTATTGTAGTTATGATAATCAGCATCCAACGCCAATTACATGGGAATGTACATACGAGTATAACGCCTTCTGATGACAAAAATTGCAGGGAAAGTTTTAGGAGCGAAGCCTGAATGATAAACAGTGCTTGTAAGAAATAAGTATAGATGAGGAGATAATATTAAAATGGAGATATTCCTGAGATAACAGTAGTTCAGATAACCACATCTTCGCGATAAATAAATTAATAAATTACAGCCTCCGACACAGATAACAATAATTGGGGAATTCCGTTGGAGTCAGTTGTAACACCACAGGTATATTTTAGAAACAGGGTTGGCAACAACAAGTCCAGAACGTTCGGCTGAGCAAGTATCGTCATTTTTTAATCATAATATCGATGTTCATGTAACATACATTTTTCAGTTTTGCATTTTTATAAAAATATACTGTAATTGGTCCCGCCATGTGACGGGATATAAATGTGTCGTCATCACCTATTAAGTAATTTTATGACTTTTTCTGTTTAAGCCCTGTTTATCCACCGTAATCTTCAATCATTAAAATGTTAATCCTCCCTCTATACGGCCTTACTTAAACAATTACAATGACAATCAAACCACGAACAGATGTGCAGCGTTATACTTCCGTTTAATCCCGGTTTAAAAATATTGATATTCCCTTCAAGATAGGGACAGGTGGCGGACTCTTGTGAATACGGTAATGAACCTTCGGGCTCCATAAGATGCGGGGAATTGCTTGACTAGCTGAGGACCTCTAAGCTTCTCAAGAAGGACTCTGCTCCATGGAGTTAGTTAGATAGATATTCCCTTCGTATGCGTTTACTTAAACGACTACGCAGCTTACATGTACACACAATATTGCCCTAATGTTGTGTTTCGGCCTTTGATTTATGCTTTCAATCAGTCTGATCACGGAGGAAAATATTTTCATGCCGAATCCATTTACGGATTAATGCCATGTATTGTGCACAGGGAGTATCAATGTTCATATAAAGGCCATTTTACTATTATTTCCACTTATCGGACACTGCTCAAGGTAAGCCGGGTATGAGTCAGTCACTCAATCACAAACCAAGTGCATTACATACAAACATATAAATAATTTACATATTTAAATTTGTGTTTAACATTATGGCATTATGGAAATTGAAAGAGGAAGCACTAGATCGCACCCTGTGGAGAGCTCGCTTTGGAAGAGGCTACGGACCTGTCGTAAGACAGACTACAGAATGAATTATGGCATCAATAAGGAAAAACATTGGCGGCGAAAATGTGGAGAATTTTAACTAAAATAGGATTTAATCTACGTTAAGTGTTCTTTTGTTTACTGCTAAATATTTTAAATTTTAGATTTTAGGCTATATAATGAACTGAATTTGCCATACCATTCATTTACTATATACGTAATGGAAAGCCAATGTTATGTCCAAAGGTCCAAGAAAGCATCTCCAAATTATACGTAATGCATGGGAAAGTATTATCACGACATTTCAGATAACAATGAGTTGTGCAGGAAAGTATTAACGTCGCCATGCAAGGACTGCCTGTATATGTTAATGGAATAAGGTGAGAATGTGGAATGCACAAAACTGAATGAGCACGGTCCAGGGGCGGCTTTTCTGAACACAGTAGATGATCCTTCGGTTTGCAGAAAAGAAGGGGAATTTCTTCACCAGCTGAGCTCCAATCATCTTCTCAGACAGGCCTGTGCTCCATGAAAATAATTAATTGTTTACCTTGTTTCTACACTGTTTTTGTTGAAGTTGCGAAACTGGTTCCAAAAACGATTGCGAACAGACGTCATTACAAAAAAAAGAAGATCAAATCTGCAGGTAGAATGTCACTTTTTTATGAAACGAATTGAAAGACAACCAGTAAATAATTATATTACGTAAGCTGCTCACAGCCAGATAGCCTACAGCAGGGGTGTCGAACCCGCGGCCCGCTGCCATATTAGTAGATTATATACATATATATATATTTATACAACAAAGCTGCACAATAATTTAGGCGGTTTGGTGTACCCCTTATTGTAAATTTAAACGTGCGGCCTGCGAATCAGCCCACAATAGCACAGCAGACACGTCGACTCCACGCAGACGCTCTTCATGACGGAAGTGTCAACATGTTCGATACAGTACACTATTACAGAATATCTGGTATGTCGTTAGAAATTTTGACTTTCTTTACTTCTCATTCAGAAGACATGATATCCGTGTCATTTGTTATAATTTACCGTGATGCTGCATGTTTTACAAATACAGCAAATACAGTCAACCCCCGATATAG
Organism: Reticulitermes speratus; assembly: GCA_021186555.1. NCBI lineage: Eukaryota > Metazoa > Arthropoda > Insecta > Blattodea > Rhinotermitidae > Reticulitermes > Reticulitermes speratus. The sequence goes on from JAJKFL010000004.1 coordinate 26,106,642, forward strand.
CCCCCACAATTTGCCCACCGCGGTTTGTGGCATTATATCGAGGGTGGCAGTAGACTGAAATAATGGAATATTTTAAAACTAGAAAAATTACTTACAATGAAAGATGTTAATTACGAAATAAGAACATATTAGAATATGTAATACAGTATTTGTGTAGGGTACTCGCAAATGATCTTCGCCTTTCAATAATAACCTCATCTGCTGCTGTACCATTTTTAACGTTTAACTGTCCTATTCTCATTGATAACGCTTTCTCCAGTTTGTCATGTTTTGCACGTTTCAACTTTTCTACGTTAGCACTTGCTAGATTTTCGGACTCTTTTCAATGAGTATATTATCAGTACAGTGTTGACGGGTGGCTTTTTTCAATAATAAAGACAAATGGTTGGCTATATTCTGATGAGAAGTTACAAGAAATAGTTCTTTCTTTTCACTGACACTCAACACTGCCCCTTTCCGCATACTTCACTTGTCAAATAAAGAGATAGGATAACTAATATCTGTACTGTATTGTTACGTTCGCATGACGGTCACTTAACAGCGCGTTATCGTGTCACTGGGCCCTATCACTTTAAAATTCTCCCTACCGTCGTCTATAACTGTCCAGGACTGAAAAATTGAAACTTCCGGGGGCGAGGAAGTGGGGCGAAGAGGAGGCAGGAGGAAGCCGGTGTTACGAGAACAGTACCTGTTTGAATACACAGCGAGTCAATGAAAAGCACAACTCCCAAATACATTGGCCGCTAGGACAGATGAAAATAGGCTTTTGTAGTTAGCAGACGATAAACGTTTTGGCACAGGCAATAGTCGCTGAGAGATGCTGTCTTGCCAGGCACAAATCCTAACCCACACCATCAGCATTCCTGAAATACCTTCCAACATGGCGCTATATGTGACATTATTTAATGCTCATGGGTGAATTTGTTTCACCAAAGACTTTGGCGGATGGTGGCTAGCGGGGTGACGCTATATCGAAGGTTCAGAATGTTAAAAGAATGGGGGATTTCTGTCCACAGACTCATAGGTGCTATGTGAGGGTGGCGCTATGTCAGGGGTTGACTGTACATTTGTAACAGTGTTGATGGTTATCAGACTATTACGTGCACAAATTATTTTTCGTGATTTATCTTTGAAATTTTATTGGCAAGTGTGTGCCTAAATTAACATCCTTTTTTCGAGAGTCCTGGGAAAAGTAAGTATCAAAATGTACCTAAAAACCAACTTTAAATACGTCTATGGCAGACACGCATAACATGAATTTAATATTTGCGACTGTTCACTAGAACAATTATTTGAATTTAACTATTTGAAATTAATTGAAATTAATTAATGTGTGGGTGTTTATGTAATGTGCGTGTGTTTTTTTTCTTGTATTGTGTATGGGTGTTTTTGTAAGGTGTGGATGTTTTTGTTAGGTGTGGATGTTTCTGTAAGGTGTGGATGTTTTTGTAAAGTGCGGATGCTTTTGTAAGGTGTGGATGTTTTTGTAAGGTGTGGATGTTTTTGTAAGGTGTGGATGCTTTTTTAAGGTGTGGATGCTGTTGTACGGTGTGGATGTTTTTGTAATGTGTGTATGGTGTTCTAATTGTGTACTTGTATTTACTGTATTATTTTGTTTTGTAATTGTGTATAGTTTGTTTCGTATTGTTATTTTTATGTATATTATATGTCAATTTGTATTGTGTGTACTAGTGTAAAGACTACTGCCACCGGGTGAAAACCCAATGCAGTAAATAATAATAATAATAATAATAATAAAATACACCTATAAATTTTATATGAATGGAAGAGTCCCCCCCCCTTAAGACATCTGCTTAATTCCTTTTCCGTGCTTATTAACTGGAATAGTTATTTGATTTCACAGTGACATGGATGCTTCATTTCTTGCTACCTACAGAGTAAACACCAGGTCGCATATCATTCTATTATCAGCTCTTTCTATCTTGAACCACAATTAAAACGTACACAGCCAGTGACAAATCCATACCCTGAATGAAACCATCGAACATCATATTCGAGAGGCACACGTTCATATTTCAGCCCGAAAACAGCGTAACCTAAGCGTTTACTAATTTATGGCTCTGCACGAGGTAATAAATTCAGGCCATCATCGCTTCCTTCCGTATCCTTTCCTATTCGTTACTTACTACTCATTCTCTGATATGGCGTTATAATCTTAAAAATTAGAACCGTGCTCGCATAAACCAAGAAAGATAAATAAAACCGACTTGGGCAGAAGCGGTTGGGTTAATGTCTACCTGTAGGAGTGCTTCATGATGCCTGCTACTAACAGCGGTCCAGTTACTTCTCTGCCAGCTTTCTCGTTTCCTGGTATGTACGAACTGGAGCATACGGTTCAATGCACATACGACAAAAGCAGCAAACTGCTGCAGCCACGATGGAATCAGTGAGAGAAAAACTCACTTCTAAATTGCCAGTACAAATGACATCGAGTCCTGAAGACCTCATAGTGGTGTATTTAAATAATTCATTCTTCTGTGTAAGCGGTTCTCGACGTTTCGAAGGAAAGTAGTACACTGAGCTTTCTTTAATATTCAGGAGGCCTGTGTTCATAAGTCATTTTTTACTTTATTTTAGTATAGAGTTACCTTCTGCTGGTTTGGCCTGCATTTTTCTTTCATCCTGTATAATACACATTTCCTTGATGTTTCTATATCTATAAATAATAAAGGAACATAAACAGACACTCATGTACTTTAAGCTATGTTCCTTCGGTTTGAGAGGTTTAATAAAGTTAAATTTTATATTCATACAAGTAAATGTAACAAGTAACAAAGCAGCATCAATAAAATCGCCCCAAAACCGTAACATTACGCATTCATTTAATGAATTTCATAAAAAATGCAAACACTTCGAAAATATGTCCTTAAACGTAAAATTAAAATTGATTCTCACATTCACAAACTGTCAGCGAACCGAACTTTACAAGATCATGATGTAAGACGGATTTTTCAGAATGACTCCACTACAACAGAGAAGTGACGCTGTTAAACAACAGAAAGTGATTGTTGACATGACACCATTTCCAAGTGGCTGAAGTAATATCCAACTTTCTCTTCGGCGCATGATAACCAAACATCCGCTATGTGTGGGAAACTTCTTGCGGGAAAACAGCCATCTTCTGCATAAATTATACAGCGAAGGACGATCGATATACAAGTACAAAGACTGCTGGAGTAACTGAGACAAACATGGAAGATTTAGGAAGATACATAGGATTGTGTTGTAATTGTCTACAGTCTAATATACGCCTACATTTAACACGCACGACGTTTCGTTTCATCCCCTTTTCTGCTGCATGCTTGTCGATATACTGACATATTTGATTACACTTTCTGTTTTAAGCTGTTATGATTAATAGGTCAAACCTGACACCTCTCGAGTACCAGGCTAGTAGGCTAACGGCTAAACCAGGAATGGTTCTTGCTCCTAAGTGTACCAAATTTTACAGCTACGTGACCTATAACTGTACGTGTTATTTTGTATGGTTGTGTAACTGTGTCTCAGCCTAAGGAAAGACAAGGGTTGACAGACTTTATCGTGTTATCCTGCTATACAAACTTCGTAAATTAGGTTCATGTTGCTTACACGTTTCAGCAATTAAACTTCATCTTAACACTACATTTACGGTGGGTACAAAAAGATATGAAAGGGCTTAACTGTGTAAACTGGAGTAAAAATTTTCCTTAGAGACCCAGCTGTGTCCTGGAACTTTCAAGTCTGTTAAGAACAGCTTACTGGGTAGATATCTGGACACAAGGGAAAGGACGTAACAGGAGGATTGGGAAAATTGCATTATGAGCTTTATGATTTGCATTTTCAGCGTATATTACAGCCATATTACATGATAAATCAAGGATATAATGATCGGGAAATGTAGCACGCATGCAAGAGATGAGAAATGCATGTAAACATTTTATTCGGAAATCGTAAAGTTAATACTGGCATTAAATATAAAAAATAATACTCAACCGCATATTAAGGAAAATCTGCAAGCGTGCACCGAATTCACCCCTCAGGGTGGGGTCTAGAAAAGGACTTTCTTAAACACGGTAATGAACATTTGGTTTCAGAAAAAATGAAAAACCTTTATGGCAATATGAGCAAATACCTGCCTGCTAATAAGAATCTATTCCACGGAGTTTGCTAGATTCCTAGGCTATTATGATTTTTAATTCGATACCTTAAATTTACAAAAGTGTGGGTGACGATTACTTACAATTTTTTAAACATAATCCTCAATTTATGTCATTCACTTCGACTGCATTTGAAATAAAACTGGTTGTCACTGCAGCAGCTGAGCGACAGACTGCTGATGACTGTGTCAATGACTCATATTATCTAACGCCGTATGATAACAATAAACTCAAACAAACTAAATGAGCTGTGACGAATCGGAGACGGAAGCGTCTACAACACATTTCCCGTTGCTAAACCTATCACACTGTCGCTTCGTTTTCGTGACAATGCAAAGTGAATTACGTAACGATCATAGTCACTGCTGTCACCAGGATACTACGTGATCCATCCTAAATACCGTAAAACTAGCAACAGAAAACCATTACAGATTTTTGTATAACCTAATCAGATTAAACCGCTTCGGTTATATTGTAGGCTAGTTCTTGCTGAGAACGCCACACAACAAATAAACGGCACACAGAATTAAATCTTACATCATTGCATTAGTTTCCCGGAGCGGAAAAATTATACATATTAGTGACACAGGCGGAATTAAACTTAATTTCTTCCCGTAATTTAAAGTAGCTAGAGAATTATATAAGTCGTGTCCATGATGTCTGCTGTGCATACGAGAATTAGTTCCACGCTGGAACGGATTGTAAATGTGTGTAATTTCCTAAGCTTCTCAGTAAGAATAGAAAATACTGCACGCTCATTTCAGTTCGCTAAACAAACTGGCCACTCAACGTACTTCGGGCAAAAATACAGGATACATAAAAAACCCACATCCCACTGTAGTTACGTCTACACTTGAAGTAACGCACAAATTATCAGTTGGAAAATAAATTAGGCGTGAACACCCACAAACTCAGTTCCCTAGTACAAGACGTCGTAATGTTAAGACTGACACAGTTTCTTCTGCGTTAAATGTCAGCCCACACTTTATCTATCCCCTATCTCCACCAGTTATGTAGGCCTTTACAAGTTCAACCAGTTACATTCTTCACCTTCTATGGAATACAAAATGGCGTGGATTTTTCTCTTCGCCACCATTTCCACACGGGCTCCCAGTCGAAACAATGATTACGCTACGGGCTGGATGATCCGTAGTTTGTATCCCGGAAGGGGCAAGACATATTTCTCTTCTCCAAATCATCCACACAGGCTCTGGGGCACACTTTTTTTTGTGTGGTGAAGGGCCTCGCAGCAGATGCTACGGACGCACCCCAGCCTTGAGGCTTATTGTGCAACCCTGTGATGAAGATGATAGTTTTTTACGTTTTTCCTTGTAATGGAGCACCGGTGGAATAAAATTGACAGGGGAAAACCGAAGTACTCGGGGAAAAACCTGTCTCAGTGCCACTTTGTCCACCAAAAATCCCACATGGACCTGCCCGGCATCGAACCCGGGCCTCCGCGGTGAGAGGCCGGCAACTAACCGCCTGAGCCATGGCACGGCCCTGGGGCACACTTAGCCTACTATTCAATGTGTACCAGGTGTCTTTTCCGGGGGTAAAGCGGCCGAAGCGTGAAGTTGACCAATCACAACCATCTAGTGGCGAGGTTAAGAAAGAGTGGAGCTATACTTCTACTCTCTGTATATGCCGTCGTGGCGTGCACAGTACAAATTTGCCTTGTTACCTTTATCTCCCAGCGGACCTAATCTCCTCTAATCTAATCTTCCTCTGGGGATAAACCTGTCAAGGTGTTAGCTGAATAATCTCGTTCATCTAGTGCCTAAGTTAAGAATTCGTGGACCTTCAATCCTCGATACGTGTATATGGTTTAGTGCTTAAATAAAACCATCCCTGTACAGGCCTGGACAGGCCCTTAGGGCTCCAGGAGACTGAGGCTCCCAGAATTTCTAGAAAATCGGTTGTCAGCCCTAAGCACCGGCCGCGTTTACCTCCGAGGGGATACCCCTGGTACTCATTTCTGTTAGAGGCTGAATCGACCCAAGGGCCATAGGGCGACCGGAAGGATTATGTAGTAAGTCAATGAAAAATTCCAATGACCCTATCGGGAATCCTGCTTGTAGCCCAGTGCCTCAACCAACTGCGCCACCGCGTACCCCAACTATGCACAAGGCTTAATTTAAATATGTTATTTATAGTCTCAAATATCCTAAAAATAATGTCCCTACATTTTATGATTTCTAAGAATATGCCCTATTTTTTTCAAAGTTAATTTCGTTTTAACTGATCCGAAAAGTTTGCTCAAATGTAAAATTTCTCAATTTTTATTATTATAAGGAGGATGCGGGTACAAGACTTTCTATCAAGATCTTCTATTTGTACCTTCTTCCGTTGAGACCGGGTATTTTTCCGGACGAAACGACCGTTCCGCTTCATCATAGTCCCTGGATATACTTCATATACTTCTTACATTCGCCCACAGCCTTTGCTTTTTCTCCACAGCTTACCGTAAAGGAATGATAACGCCTCTATTCTTCTCTTTCTTACAGGAATTCAGGACGTCACTCTTTTTTGCCTTGAATTCGTATTTCTAATGCGATTTCTCCGGCATCTCACTTCTCTTTGGTCACCTTGTAACAGCAACATCAGTGTAAAATTGTAAGGACTTTTTTGTGAACAGACGAACTTCTGTATACGTCCTATCGGCTTGAATCCCAACACACCAGGAAAGAGATTCAGGAGATTTTCATTGCCAGTTCTATGTCAGACGGGATATACACGCACATTTTTCATTTTATTCATGGCGTGGAAGAGTCTATGTCCCTTGGAACTGTGTCCTCTGTGAAAGGCACATTATTTATCTCCGGATGACAGACAAATGAATATGAATCTTGGGTGCGATGAGAAATCACAAAGGAAAAACAAAGTATTCGCAGAAGACCCTGTTCCCGTGCCACAAAGTCCAAAACAGACACGATGTGGATGGCATTGGGAGCGAACCCGAGACTCCGCAGTGAGAAACCGGCAACTATCCATCACTCATGCTGATGTCTGTACTTAGGATCTTTAGAAATGTGAGCCCTGAAAGCAATAAATTATGCACATGGTAACAGCACAGTTGTGTAGGGGAACTGCGGTACTTGAAGCTACTAGAACTGTCAAAGCAAAGAACTGTAAAGAAATGCGCATTGGAACGAGATCCATTAGGCCCACGTATTACGATCCTCAAGTTAATTACAGGAAGTGAAACTTTCCCACTGTGATACTCGTATAATGAGGTGCCTTGTATCAGGTTTCATGAGAATATGTAAAATGACAAGCCTGTTTAAATATGTTCGTTCGGAGCCGCAAGTGAAATGGTTATTAAAATGAACCAAACAAAATCAACACTACAGTCGTTTGTTAGAGTTTAGTGCAAAAGTCTAACAAAATTAACATAAACAATAAAAATTATTACACCTTCTACTGAATGCAGATTACCGTGTGCCACCACGAAAGTAAGCAATTTCCTGTAAATATAGGCCGTATACAGCATTTGAATTTGATAACATTATTAAGTGAATATCTAAGAAATCCTACTTCATGACCAAGATTAGAAGAAAGAAATATCTAACAATTTTTCGTGTCATTAACAGCTGAATGTGGGAACGCGAGAAGGCTGCGTGGTTTAACAAGAAATATGTCACGTTATGGACAAGAAAACAATTACATTTTTCACGGTTCGTAAAACGATAAACGAGAAGACAGATACAACAAAAACGACCACGGCATTGAATTAAGTGGTCAGCTCACGTACCGGCCGCTTTACCCCCGTGGAAACAGCCCCCTTTACCTACTGAACAGAATACTGGGTGGGCACCAAAGCCGGTCTGGATACCTTCTGAGGATATGAATATAAAATATTTCGCAAAACGTAACATTAAGGGTGACGGATACCACACTGCTCTTTGAGGACGATGTCTGTACATTGCACACTCTGTTCTCTCTCTTTGACCCGGAAAGCTACGAGAATCTTCAGAAAGAGAACCGGTGAAGGAATTTTGCGGTTAACCTGCTTCGTCAAAGAATAACAATCTTTCTCTGGTTTACTCTTGTAATGGATTCGTTTCACTCAAACAATAAAAGAAGAAAATCATGCCTGATGTTTAAAGTTCAAGCAACCATGACATTGCAGAATTATCACGTTCACTTTGTGATTCTAGCTGTCTGACACTGTTTTTCTTCAGTATCATTACTGACATTATGTCAGCTAACGCACCTTTGTTACCAGTACCGTACCAACACTTCTCAACACTTCCCCAAGCTGTACACTATTCTGCAGTGCTGGCAATTTGTAAAGATACTCTTCAGAGGAGTTAGAAAACTGGTTCATAAGGCTCATCAGTTTAATCGTCTTGCCTCTTTTAGCATACCTGGTTTCAAAGTGCCAGCTGGGTTTCACTTCATGTTACATGTTAATCCCCTAGTGATGGAACTTTTTCACACGTCAGACGTTTCTTTAGGGTTTTTTAGACGGACAATTGGTACTACTCTTACGGATCTTAACATAATGTTTCTTATAAATACATTATAATTTCCATTAATATGAAATTAGTGCCACAGATGCAACTTTTTGGGTTATTAATCAACTCCTCCCCACTCGTTTGTTACGTTCTTTTATGACGCTGTACGAACTGTAGACGTTTATGTGCCTTTGAATGAGAAGTCATTATGATAATGGAGACTGTGTGAGAAGTTAAGCAGATGGGAACTGCTATGACCAGTGTTACCTATTGTCACACGTAGACCTGAGTAACTACAGAAAACCTCCAGAGAATTCGACGTGACTCAAGCATACAGCGGCAGTTATTGTTGCTATAAAATATATCCGTACGTGGAAGATAATATTAAAGTGTGCCTTCAAGAAATGAGATATAAGAGTGCAGATGTGACCTCAGTGGCTCATGGCAACGTCAAGTTGTTGGTTTTTTTAATATGAAAACAACATTTCGGTGTCCATAGAAAAAGGACACTTCTTTATTTATCTGACAATCTATCGTCTTCTCAAGGACACTCTATTCCAGGCGAAGATGGAAGAAAGATATTATACATGTAAACGTAAAGTCGTCCTTATGCCGTAATAAATACCACCTTATATAGTTTAATGGTGGACAGAAGGTAGAGTGTAAAGCGTCTCGCACTTTATCCTCGGCACTAAATGGAGGTAAAAAAAAAGTGTATCCTAGTTTACCCTGGCCCAGGAAAATACTCAGAGGAACTTTTGTAAATATTGTAATAAAATGTCTCTTTCCATAAAATTTCTTAACCAATTGACTGTCTTTAAATTTATCAAAAAAGACTCTGCTGCATAGTTACTTTATTGTAGATATTATTAATAATATTTTAATTATTATCATTATCATCACCATCGTCATTCATGGGATATTTTTTCTTTCGTTAGTAAAAATTTGGTGTATGGGTGTATGTATATATACAGGGTGTTTCAGGAGCAATCTGCCATACATCGGATAACGTTCCATACGTTAAATTACATAGATTTAACCAAAACACATATACTCGAAGTTGAACCTTTACGGACATAATGGCGAGATCAGTTCTAAAAAAGAGAAATATTATACATTTAATGATTACCAAATACATATTAAAAGGAGGAGGATTTGTAGCTACTGTAATATTAACACCTATACTTAACATCTAACATCAGAGTGACATGCAGACATTAATTAAGCAAGAAAATTTCACAATAGTTTCAGAAAACCCTCCCTTAGATTTTCAAACACTTTGCATAGCACGCTTGCCTCCGTATGTCTTGGCTTGGTGGTCGGTTCAAGGACGTACCCATGCAGTGTACGGAAAACGCATTATGTTAAACAGGTACATTACGTGGAAACGCAAGATCAAATTTTTGTCGCGTTATTATCTCCGTAATCGTTCAACTTCGAATATAGTTATGTTTCGTTATATATACGTAAATTAACCCAAGGAATTTTCTCCCGAAGGACGGCAGATTCTTTTGAAACACTCTGTATATATACATACACTAAACGGGAGATAGGGGCAAGATTGAATTTTCTTAATTAAAGTCGTGTATGTGGCTTATGTAAGCTGACCTGCTTACATTAGTGCCAATGAACGAAGTCCCGTTATATTTTCCGAAAAATCAATGGAGTTGTCGCCCTCTGGTCCTATTCATTTCTTGGCAACAGTTGAATGATAACACTCACTAATTTATGAGCTTCCTCAATATTAACGTTATGTTTATAGACAAAATTCGGCGTATGCTACAACTAGCAACTATATACAAGTTACAGACTGGTAGACTTGTTCGAAGAGTTTGGCAAACCGCACGTAGAACTCCAGACGCATAAAAACACTGCCTTTTTCCGTTACAATAAAATTGGCATAGACATCAGAACGTAGTTGCAGCCACGTTTCGCAGTAATATTCTCCGCCAGAAACAGAACGGGTTGATAAACTCATACCTCATTCTCCTCTAAACTTCCACACAGCATACCTTCTCATGTCCTTTGACCATCCGTCAGAATTTAACATTCTAGAATCCTCGTGCTTTGTAAATACCTGTCCCACATAGTAGTCGTATATAGCTGTTCATAAGAGGAAAATTGAACGGGTACGACAAATTCGAGATTCGATGTTCTCACAGCAGTGTTTTCTTTATCAACATGAACAGCCTTCTCAGTTAACTGCAGGAGGTGGATCATTTCATATTCACCAGTATACACGTTGTAAGAACCCAGAAGCCTTAGACCTTCAGGTAAGAAGACTTTTAACTCCTTGAACACATGCGGCCCTCTTGTATTTACTGCGACTGAAGCTGACCTTCCCAACACAAACACACACACACACAGAATGCATAAATCATTGCACTCTTTATCGTGACGTAACTTGAAACAGCTCTGCGTCAAAGAACACAAAAACGTATCACAAAACACAATAAAAGATTATTTGGCGTGTGCTTACTAAGCAAAGCCACTTCTAGTGGCCTGTTACGCAGCAGCCTCATCTATAACCTGTGACGCAACGAAATTCAGATGTATTATTTAAGCATTACAGGCCATTCTTGGATATGTACAAGGCACTACACAGAGACCTGCGCAGCGAAATAAATTATGTGCTATATAGTAACAGGAAAACCCAACTAATTCGATTGCACGTCAGATAAAGTGATTATATTCGGGATCTGCGCTCTTCTGGGATATTACGCAGCGTCGAGTGGTATTCCTTTACCGCAGTTTCGGGACAACGTATCGGTACCATCTTTAAGTCTCAAGAAGTCCAAGTCTTCTTGGACTTGACCTTTGAAGATGATACCGATACGTTGTCCCGAAACGGAGGTAAAGGAATACCACACGACGCTGCGTAATATCCCAGAAGAGCGCAGATTTCATCAACATCGCGGCGTAAGCTTGAAACAATTGAAATTATATTCGGGACTTCCTTAAACGAAGGCCTTGTCCAACCGCATCTCATTTATTACTTGGTTCCCGTCTTGACCAAATTCTAAATTAAATTTTCGCAACCGCAATTTTTCAGATTGTATATATTCAAAATTTATTTCTTTGGCATAACTGAAACATTCCAGATCCAAATTCATTTCCTTTTTTTTTTTAATTCTTTGTTAGGTACAACTTGGAAGCATAACATAGAATACACTTACGACTCTGCATAAGCATCGTACCAAGTAGGTTTATGCAGGCCGTGGAGGTAAATTCCAAGTGCTCTCGACCGCGATTCCAAACGGAAGGGGCAGCAAAAACAACCATCATATAAAATTATTTGATACAAAGATAATTATAATTAATTGTAAGACACACAGGAATTCGAAGCAGTGAAAACTGAAATAAATGTTATCAGACGATGAGAATATTGTGCATTTAGATCAGAAAGGCATACAGGAATACTAACTGAAGCGTTGCAAACTTTACTGCTAGGCCAACAATGTTCACTCTTTACAGGCTGGCTCATTCTCGGCACACTGATTACTGCCGGGCATCTAAAAGATGATAGGCCAAAATTGGAGTATTTATTTTTACACTTCTTACTTTCATGGATAGTTTGAAGACGTGAATTAGTCATATGGCTCAGGGGTATTAGCGTTATTAAATTTAGGGCAATGAAACAAGCGGGGCATGTAGCATGCATAGTCGATATGAAAATAAAAGATTTGGTCGAACACCTGAAGGGAAGAGAACATTTCTAAGATGTTGATGTATATCGTGACGATATTAAAACCGATATTTCCAATACACCGATCGTGTGAGAAATGAAGAAGTATTACACAGAATCAAGGAGGAGAGGAATATCCTGCATACAATAAAAAGAAGAAAGGCTAACTGGATTGGTCACATCTTGCGTAGGAACTGCCTTCTAAAACACGTCATTTTAGGAAAGATAGAGGGAAGGATAGAAGTGACGGGAAGGCGAGAAAGGAGGCGTAAGCAGCTACTGGATGACGTTAAGGAAAAGAGAAGGTACTGGAAATTGAAAGAGGAAGCACTAGATCGCACCCTATGGAGAACTCGCTTTGGAAGAGGCTACGGACCTGTCGTAAGACAGACTACAGAATGAATGAATTTAGAATACAGGTGAGATCATACTGCCTGCATCATCTGGCTCAGAACAGGAACATTGTCATGGACCTTCAGATTTCATAATAGCCTACGAGTTTCTTGATTAGGTGAACGACTATTAGCTGCTTCATGGAGTTAGGTAAGTGGTTTGAGCGCTCAACTGACAAGCAGTGCCGGCCTTAGCAAAGGCGGGGCCCGATTGCGATCCTTGTGGCTGGCCCCTAAAAGTTATTGCGCAGAGCAAAAAAAAAAAAAAAGACAAACGTTTTGGTATATTAAGGTAAGTCGGGATGGAAAATTAAAGTGGTCCACTTTTTATCATGTTGAAAAATTACCAATGCGCGAATCCCCATGAGGGCGGGGCCCGATTGCGTCAAATCGGTCCAGTCGGCCTAATTACAGCCCTGCTGACAAGATAAGCAAAAGGAAGGAAACGGTTTGGAGACCTCCAAATACACAGATAATGTTCTTGATTTTCCTTAAAAAGCCAATTGGGAATTCATGTTGTAACCTTCTGGATTGTAACACCATGCAGCCTAGCAGGTTTTCACCAAAGTTGCATCCACCTTCAGGTTTTTATCCTGAAAAAGAAGCCATTATATGCCTTCAAAACACTTGTAACCAGCTACCAGGCTACACGGTGTGATTATCCAGAATATTACCTTACGAGTCTTCACTTCTGTTAAAACCTCAGACCTCATAGCCAACTGGAAAGACTGTTTATGCTAACAAACAAATTTACCTGTTGGCACTGCACTTCATCTAGCCCACAGGAAAAGCAATCAGAACAGCTGACAGTCGTGTAGAAGGATTCGCCTTGCTTACATTCGCACGTTATACGGTATGACCCTGCAGCTGTAAGAGGCGACACGTATTACGCATACTAATTGCACGGTATTTCCATCGACATATAGACAATGGTACCTGTCTGAGTGTGACCAACAGGTGGACTCCTCGCCGTAACAGTGCCAGCAGTAGCAACAATACAATAATACAACGAGCAGAGCTGCGTTATCAGAACCCAAAGGACCAATATCAGTAACACCTCAGTAACAATGTTACTGGATTCAGCCCTCTAAGCCAGTTCCAGCCACGTTACGTACTCACAATTTCTCCCCCTAAGATCCACTAAAATATTATAAGTACTTCCATCTACATTTCAAATCTACAAGTGACTTTTGCAAAGACAGTCTCCAAAAAAATTCTGTATGCATTAATTTTCTTCCAACTACTGACATTTCGAGCCCATTGTGGCTTTCTAGATATCATTATTCTAAACACATTGAGTTACACGTATCAAGCATCATGTTTCTTGTTACGTTATAGGTCTCTACTAAATTGGCAGGCTGTGTCCTTACAACGTAAAAATATTTATCTCAGGAGTAACACTAGCACCTGGCCATGCCATGGCTCAGGTAGTCGCCGGCCTCTCACCGCGGAGGCCCGGGTTCGATCCCCGGTCGGTCCATGTGGAATTTGTGGTGGACAAAGTGGCACTGGGACAGGTTTTTCTCCGAGTACTTCTGTTTTCCCCTGTCAATTTCATTCCACCGGTGCTCCATTAAAATGGAAAAGCAGAAAAAACCTCATCATCTTCATCACAGGGTTGTTCAATAAGACTTCAAGGCTGCGGTGCTTCCGTAGCATCTGCTGCGGGCCCTTCAATAACAAAAACACTAACACTTGTCATTATGTTCGTCCTTCAAATCAAGTGACTACATTCGGCAACTTCACTCTTTACAAAATCAAGATGTTAAGCGTTTTGACAAGCAGGCGATATAATAAGTTTTTGTATTTGTATTAATAGTAGGTCTAGTAGTAGTAGTAGTAGTGCAGTAGCAGTAGTAGTAGTAGTAGTAGTAGTAGTAGTAGTAGTAGTAGTAGTAGTAGTAGTAGTAGTAGTAGTAGTAGTAGTAGTAGTAGTAGTAGTAGTAGTAGTATCAGCAGCAAAATAAATAGACCACACGTCAACAGATATGATCATGTATTCTGCTGACAGTTAATCACCGGGTCATGAATTTCTCTTTTTATAAGATTCGAATATTCATTTCCGCTCTAAAGAAGCAAACAATTGGGTCCTACTCTGAGTTACATTAACATTTTAAAACTCTGTGATTATTTTATGTATCACCGGGGTTTAACATTCAAAAATTCTTCGTTCTACTCCACAGAATGCATTTTTATGTTTTGTAAGCTTCTTAGAACAAAGATCATCATTCCCCTACACAGCATTAACCGAGTGGTTTTATAACTGACAGTGAGAGAGAGAGAGAGATCGTTTACTGTGCGGTAGGAACTGAAGCTTCAAATATAATTCAGGTTAAAAGTTAGTCTTTAAAAGGTCACTGCACTCCACTACTTGTTTCACTACGTCTTTACGGTGCTCGTTAATATCACTCTCCCACTTAAGTCTTGCAAGTGGTCATGTGTGAAACCCTTCTGATGTTGCTGAATAACGGAATGTCGATCCATGGCTTCGGGATACAGAACTAAGAATTTCTTGCAAGTGCGGACAGAAGAATAAATTCAACGTGACTTTGATTTCAACCTTTGTTTTAGCAAAGACTCAGAAGTAGCTACAAGACAGCTATGGAGTTCCGACAAACACGCACAAAAACTGCCTACATAACATGAACCTGCTACGTATAAGGGAAGTAGCAAGCCAACGTGACAGGCATATGTATGGCTTTGTCTCAATTAATGCATTGTTATCCTTTCGTGGGTCATGAAACATTTGGTGTCTGTAACATTCCATAGGGCTTTCCATTACGCATGCAACACGATGTACAAAATCAATGTGTCAAAATTATAATGAGTTTCGATCCTGATTTGCAAGGACAGTTCATACGTGATTCAGCATTACTAACTGCGGCATGTATGCTCTTAAATCTGCTTTCTAAAATCTTTCAAAATGCAGAATTCCAAGCGTATTTACGTAATTAAAACAATAAAAAATATCAAACTTCTTTTGCTAGTATAATTAAAAGTAATTTCTTGAATGAATATTTAAGAAACAAACCAAAGAACCACAGGCATTTATTGACTAATATAAGGCTACACGCTGACATGGCAAATTAAAAATTGCCTGAAATAATCACAACTACATTTAAACACACACAATTATAGCAGACAAAACTCTATTGGGTGTATTGTTCATAAATAAGGAGTCATTGTAATCAATCACTTCTATGGTATTCATTTTTCAAAACTGACACATATGTTCATTCTTAATTTTGTCTAGGATATGTGGAAGATATGTGAAAAGGATATAATTGGATCAGACTGAATTCACTTGGCTCAGAACAGCATCTATTGGCAGGCTGTATATGACAGGAATTTCAATGAGCAATTGAACATCTATTAACTTCTAAATCAAGACTCTGCTCCCTTGAGTAATGTCATATACGAGTAACTAGGGATCAATTTTATTTCGTACTCCCGTCATCAAAGTCTCCAAGTTACAAATTCTGTATTCATTTTTTGCTTCTTCACATGAGCTACTTCCAGTCAGTCACAGTTTTGACTTACCTGCCATATAAAAAACAAAACAAGAGTGTAAACCGCGAAACTTCACTCTATGCAGTTACCTCTATCTCCCTAACTGGCCGATCTCCCTTACTTTGCTTTCAAATATTTTCTTCGGCACTTCATTTTCCAGCACTGGCAATTTATATTAGTTCCTTATAGTAGGACAAAAATTTTTGCAGTATAAATAAATTAGCAAAATAAAAGTTTCATGAATCTCCATCTTCAGTATTATGAATATTAAAGAGGATTTCAATACTGTACTCTTAACCGACAATAACAGTTATTTATCTATTTATGTACTCTCTTAATTTCATTCGGAAACTCCGTTTCAGCCTGTTCCCTTGTATGACGTCTGTGTGTGGTTCCTTCTCAACTTGTGAATCAACATAATGATAATCACGAAATTTGATGATGAAGTTACACCACTGAAGGCCATTCCAACCTCGAAGAGTCAGTAACAAAACACAGTAGACACACGAACTTTAGAGGTGGAAGCGACATTGTGGCAATAAATACATCGTTCAGAAATGATGTATGACATAGTGGAAGCCGAAACAGTACGCGGCTTTGTTAAGAACTTCATTTCGCACAACGTACGAGTAAAACGCAAGGGAGTAATGTCAAAGGTTTCTTTGGTGCAACCTAGGCCGGTGTTTTTCAGGCTGTCAGTACACTACTGTAAACCGACACGTGCTCGTTAGATGTATCTGTTACAGGACAGGGTTTCTAATGCGGGGGGGGGGGGAGACCCGGTAGTGTTGTTTAAGGTTTTCAATGACCCATCAATTAATAATGCAATAATAAAAGTTACTAAAGAGTTATATATATATATATATATATTTATATACACACAGACACTGACACAGAATTATTTCCTGATTGCTGCAATTACAGGCAGGGTACAGACAGTAGTGTCTTTTGGGATGTGACACTGTGTAGTCTTGTGGGTAAGTATCGACGTTTTGGAGGAGTCTGCTGCATGCCTCTTCAGGGTTTTTCGTTCCTCTACCCTGAGTTGGAGGCAGCAGGTTCCTCCGAAACCTTGGCACAGCTACCTCACTACACGACACTACACTCACAATCATCTGTGCGAGAACCTCACGACTCACATACAGGCAGATACATGTACGAAGCAAGGAACAATACATATACAATTTCCTGACAATGATTATTTATTGCTGTACAAAATCGGGTATCAGTTCCATTTCCGACGACGCCAACGACCGAAAGAACAAGGTAAAATTTAACAGAGTCACTTTCTCGGAACAATGAAGCCGACAGCAAGACAGCACGAACTGTGTGGCCACAAGGATGGAACCAAACTACAGTGCAGGGGGCATCGACCCTAGCAGTCAGCACAGGAAATCTCTCGGGAACTTTCTTGGCTCTGACCACGCAACCTGAATGAAAGCCTCTCGCCTGACGTAGGTATAAGATTTGTTTCGTGCATTCATTCAGACTGCAGTCAAACAGGACCCTGTGTACACTACCTACAGATGCAATGACGTGTGTTTATCTACGGGGAACTGAAACGAAGTATCAATCTTGTCGGTAGTAAGTTTATTGTAGACATCTCTTTGTGATATTACTGAGAAAAGTATTCACTGGTTTAGTTCTATATCATATTATTTACACATACGTTTCGGCCGCAAGGGGCCATCAGGTTATCACCAATAAAAATATTTACAGAAAAATTTGTTGACAGTAGATGATAAAATTACTGTGCGATGTATAAACTAGAAGTAAAGCAATCCATTTACATGCTTGGACATGCCCTTAGGGCTGCAGGAGATTGAGGTTCCCAGAATTTGTAGATAATCGGTACATGAAGGCGGTCAGGTTGTCAGCCCTACGCACCAGCCGCCTTCATCCCCCAAGAGATACCCCTGGTACTCATTTCTGTTAGAGACTGAGTCGACCCCAGGGTCACAGTGCGGCCGAAAGGATTGCCCCATCGGGAATCGAACCCACGACCCTCCGGCTTGTAGCGCAGTGCCTTAACCAACTGCACCACTGCGTACCCCCATAAACTAGGGGTGCTGGGTGGAAATGTCCTGAGTTGAAAATAATTCGCATATATATATATATATATATATCCGAAAACCGAAATAGGCACACTCATAAAATCGTACTCCTCATCCGTACACAATAAAAACATGAGAAATTTAAAGGAAGACAAATTGGTGGCACGTATCCATTTCATAATTTTTCAACATACTGCCATGCCATATTCTAATTTGAGAACAATATGAATATACCAATTTAGTATAAAACCTAATGAAACGTAAACGTAAGTTTTGAAGAGGAGATTTTAGTAAAGAGCATCTTAAAGAATAAAATACAGAATGGTCAGCCCTGTGTGACAAGGAGTCTTTCCTACTTGTTCTCTCATTTGAAACACCGTTCGATGGTTTCATTCCTGTACTCACGCAGGGGGTAATTCCGGTGATTACACCGAAATGTTTTACCTGAATTACAAACGGGATATACCGTCCATTCAGTGCAAGATGAACCGTGACCGGTCCACGTCCAGGAGAAATATATGACCTCGGTCTTATCTTCATTGATCTTCATGTTCCAGAGCTCACACCACGACTCCACTGACGTGAGACCCCGTTGCAGCTTATAAAAGTACTGTCCTATCGAACGATCCTCCATTTCCGCAAGAGCATTCGTTTTTTAAGGTTCCCTGCCTTCACACGTTTGTCCTCCTGGTTAAAAGCAGCATGTAAATGAAGATGAGTACCGAGCATTGGTGGAATGATACTAACAGAGGAAACCGAAAAGCTCAGGGTAAAACCTGTCTCAATGACATTTTGTCTATCATAAATCTCACATACACTGGTCTGGTATGAAACCCGGGTCTCAGAGGCGAGAGGTCGGCAATTAAATGGCCTAAGCCATGGCAAGGCCTGCGTTGCAGTTTTTGAATCTAAATTAGAATCACCCCGTCTCTGTTAAAAACCAGTCAGTAAAGGGAAATTGTCGTCGTTTGTTCTGAGATCCATAAAAAACACATAAATGCACTGCGCGGGTAGAAAGCAGAATTTTTAACTTTAAAACTTGTGGTCCATAAAGTAACCACTAGGCTTCAAAGGGTATGAATTCCATAAACAATACAAATAACAACATTTCTCTTCGAAGTTAGTGCACTGCAAGACGATGTTAGTGCACTGCAAGACGAAGTTGGTGCACTGCAAGACGAAGTTGGTGCACTACAAGACGAAGTTAGTGCACTGCAAGACGATGTTAGTGCACTGCAAGACGATGTTAGTGTACTGCAAGACGATGTTAGTGTACTGCAAGAAACAGACGCTACACTATTCTTGCTTATCATCAAATTAAAGTTGTAAACAGGAGAGGTGACAGTACACATCTTTTGTTATTTACAGTCTTGTCGCCGTCTGACAAAGACTAGTCTAAATACGAAACACATCATTTCGTGCATGCAACCGTTTATAGTATCCTAGGGACAGTACCACGTGTATAGTGTATAAATCGCTGTATGCATTATGCATTACATACTGTATATGGTATCCTAGCAACAAAACCAGGCAGACAGGACGGAAGGAGAGACTAGGAAGACAGCAGTTATGTGTAGGCTATATTGCAGAATATGTGTTCTTTAATACGTAAATATATCTGGCTAGGTCTTAAATAATCCAGTCAATGTGCCTTTAAAAATAACTAAACAGACTTATCTAAGCACACTTTTCATTCATTACAGATTATTGGATACAACTGACATGTATTTGTAAAACACAAACCTCCAACATCCAAGGTGTATAAAATCTGTGCTTTCTCAACCTGTTACTTAGTATGTTTACATCTTATTATCACTAGCCATTAGCACATTTCTTCTTCATTAAGGATATGCGAAACAAAAATTGTTAAAAAAATAATACAACAGAAAACTAAACAATGCACTTTCAATAAGTCGTTGACACCACATTGCCACATAGACTCTTTGTACACCGTAAGTAGTCTGTATAACCCTACCACTCTGGAAGAGCAGTTATAAAGCCTGCTTTATGTTCGGCATGACATGGGTTAGGCCGATCCCAGTGGCCGTGCGGTCTAAGGCGTGGGTCTTCGGCCGCTCGCTTACTAGGATCGTGGGTTCGAATCCCACCCGGGGCATGGATGTTTGTGTTGTGTTGTAAAAAGACGGTTGTGGACCGTAAGTGACATCAAAAAGGACGAAAAAGGATTAATACAGAACAAAAATGGATCAAAGGGGAAACCCAGGGATTAGTAAAAAAAAAAAAAAAAAAATCCCACCGAGGGCATTGATGTCTGTCTCTTGTGAGTGTTGTGTGTTGTCAGGTAGAGGTCTCTGCGACGAGCTGGTCCCTCGTCCAGAGGAGTCCTACCAACCGTGGTGTGTTTCAAATGTGTGTGATCGTGAAGCGTCGACGAAACGAGGAGGCCCAGGCCCATATAGGGCTGTCGAGCCATAGGAAAAAAAATGACATGGGTTAGACTCTTGGCTCTGTGATTTGATGAGAGCCGCGAAAGGCCTGAAGAAGAGTAACGAAAGATAAAAGAATGCATAAAATGAGTAAAATAATAAAAGAATGCAGAATTACGAAAAATAAGTGAATGAATAAACTTAATGAAAGAATGGATGATTGAACGAATGAAGAATGACGAAAAATAAGTGAATGAATAAAATGAATGAAAGAATGAATTATTGAACGAATGAAGAATGGCGAAAAATAAGTGAATGAATAAAATGAATGAAAGAATGAATGACTGAATAAATGAAGAATGACGAAAAATAATTGAATGAATAAAATTAATGAAAGAATGAATGATAAAACGAATGAAGAATGACGAAAAGGAAGAATTAAATAAGAAATAATTATGCTTTTCAGCACGAAGTTACTGATCACTGAATGTAGCTGAGTATAAAGGAGTGTGCGGATTACGTAGGCGGTGACGTATGACAAAATTCCAGTAATACCAACCAAAGGCATCTAACTGCCTTCCTTCAACTCTAAAAAAGTACTTTTCTCTCCAATGCCCCGGATTTCCGAAAGAGCATTGCATTTTGGAAGGCTCCAAGCATTCACCCCTTTGTCCTTCCGGTAAGAGCAACGAGTAGTAGATGAAGATGTGTATGTTGCATTTGTAGGATTCTTTTGACAGAGGAAAGCCGAAGTACTTTCAGAAAAACCCGTTCCAGTGCCATTTCGTCCATTTCAAATCTCACATGAATTCATCTGGGATCGGACCCGGGATTCCGCGATGTCAGGCCGGCGGCAAACAACCTGAGCCATGGCGCGGCCGCATAAGACTAAGATTAACCGCATTATATTTAAACGTTTAGTGCGTACCGCGCAGTAAACGCTTTTCTTCCCGGTTATAAAAACGAATCGAATAATGTTGTATGGGGAAATAACTGCTGTGTGTTCCGAGATCCATAAATATATAAATGCACTGTGTGGGCAGGATAGACAATTTCTGGAAGTTAAACCTGGTGGTTCATGCAGTAACCACTGGGCTTTATGGAGTTAATTGACTCATCCGTGCTTAACTTTATGGCTCGTCTTATTAAACTTGCGGTCGGGCCTTGTGGATCACGTGGAGTGGGACTGTCGTCACGAGTTATGTTTTGACAGTGACGCGACGACTCTCCGTGAATAACGGCTGCGACTTTTGACAGACGTGCGTGAAACCTAGCCCAAGACGCGCTTTCCATCCACATTAAGCAATGAGCCACTTAAATACAAAGTGTATTAAACACTACTAGTGAAGTATACGAATAAGAAAACACTTTTTATAATTAAACTGGTTGCAAATACTAAATTGGAACTCACTCTTTAACTCAGGAATTTGAAATTACAAGAATTAATCACTGAACATGATGGTGCAAACTATGAATTTCTGTTTTCTTGTGTAAAAATGTCCCGAATTCGAAATCACATTTTAACTAAGAGACACACAGGATACCAAAATGATTGTAAGGAACTAATTGAAAAGGAAATGACACAAGTCTCTGGACCACTATCGCACTTGTTAACAGCCAATCGTTAATTAATTATTTCATTCCAACAAATGCACTACACTGTTTTAGTGTTTTCTATCCCTACATATGTTTCGGCACTTCCTGTGCCATCATCAGGGGTGTCGTCGAGAGTTCACAATCCTCAATGCATCCAATCATAAAACTAATGCATCCATATGGTTTAAAAAATTGGATGCATTGAGGATTGTGACTCTCGACGACACCCCTGATGATGGCACAGGAAGTGCCGAAACATATGTAGGGACAGAAAACACTAAAACATTGTAGTGCATTTGTTGGAATGAAATAATTAATTAATTACTGAAATGCACGGCATATATAATATAAAGTTAGCCAATCGTTAGTTACAGACATGACAACGACAGAGCTCTATCAACTGAAATCAGCCTTAAGTAGCACAGACAACTGTAACAAGGCGCCAACCATCACGTTTAGTCACTGGCAACCGACACACACAGACACTTTCTTAGTCAAATTTAAATACAGAGCAAGAATAACAGTTTCATTTAGGTTTCCTTAGGTTGGCAATTATAATGATGTGACGTAATAAATGTATTGTGCCTGCACTACCTAACAAACACAGAAGATAAAACAGAAACCAATCAAATTTCACACTGTTGAAGTAATATTATTATTTTGAGGTCTGTCTGTCCCTGTAAGAGACAGAAACGCTTCGCCGAAAAGCTGTCTCAGTATTTATTGCCTGAAACAAGGCACTCCAAGGCAACACTCAAGTGGTTTAGATTGACGTGGGTTGCCAGAGTACAGACACTGCACAAGATATACACTATTACACACTAAACTCCATACAACTGAGAAGAAATGTCATTATAACCGGCAATCTTCAGACAAAGTTAGTTACAGCTGGTAAAAGTTCTTCGTTTCCACTCCAGGACTCTTCTCATACAGAGATATGGCAAAACTGGCACACTGTTACATCACGTTATTTGGGTGGAAATTTGATAAATGCAATAAAAATACGATAAGTTGCAGCCAGTTCGTTGAACAGTAACTTCAGTCAGAAATACGAGGGGGAAAAGACATTTGCAACACCAAGATGAAGATAGGATAACATTAAACACGAACCTTAAGGAATAAATCGTGGAGTATGAAAATGATTAACTGATTAAGAACAGGGTCCAATGGTAACCTCTTGTGCAGGCCGTCATAAATTTCTGGGGTTACATAAACGCACAATGCAATTTATCGAATGTGAAACAGCACGTACGGAAGTACATGACTGCTGAAATGTATATGGTTCAAAGGTAAACTAAAAGCTAAAACTCAAACATAGAAGAAACAAAGCCAAAGTGGCGTCGCCAGTCTAAAACATTTATAAGGTGGGATAAAAGACAACTGACAGGGGAAGACAACACCTGTGACTTCACTGTCACCGTGTCTGATAATTTTACTAAAAAGTGAAAGTACTTTTCTTTCCAGTGCTCCCCGATTCCCGAAAGAGCACTGATTTTTGGACAGCTCCCAAGTTTCACCCCTTTGACCTTCTAGTGACAGCAACATATAGATGCAAACGAGTATGGAGCACTGTCCGTGTTCGACCCCAGGCCAGTCCATGTGAGATTTGTGGTGGACAAAGTGGCAGGCACCAGTTACTTAATTAAACACTCCAGGACCCTACCCGTACTAGTCACTGTGTGCCCAGAAATTGATAGTGGCTACTAGCCATTGAAACGTACGCAAGGGATCCAGGGCTATATGGTAATTCAGATGGTAGCCAGTGAAATTTAGCCAGCGATCCTGTCCCTGCGATTTCAAGTATCAAGTAATCGCCAGTCATACATATTTGTAAATTAGATACGAACACGTACATAAAAGTCTACTTTACGTACCATTATTAACAACATTCATATGAACCATTTCGTTACGTTGTGGCATAGCTAGAACTGGAGGCAAATACGGAGGAGGTCAAGGAAATACCAATTCTTTATACACGGAATGGATAGCAAAAAGAAACATTAGAACAGGCATCATTCCCTCAAACATTGTCATCAGATAGTCCTGATGGGCACTGTCGAATAATTTGTACTACCAATGCAAAATCATCCGGATCCCTAGTCTATTTCTTATTAGGGTTGGTACTGTTTGCTATTACGACTTTTATTCGAATGACGGAAACTGACCGAAAATATTCGGAAAGCAGTACTGATTGAAGAACTTGGATAAGAGCAATCAAATAAAACTGTTCGATTGAAGGCAACCGAAAACGTATCACAAACAGAACACGCTAGTATTAAATTAATCCTTTCACGTGGTACTCAATACAATTGTACTAATGTGGCTTCAAAACCTCTGTATGGATTTTAGAAAAAAAGACGTTTCGTTTTACCGTAGGGGGATTTTGTTTACTGCCTGTACCTTGGTTAATTTTAACGCTGTTTTCATAGCCACAGAATCTGAAGTGGCTTATTCCACACACATCATGCGGCAGTTATGACGTGCAGTATTAATCTGGCCCACCGCCTGCACTGTTAACACTGCCTGCATACGCGCTGATATGTTGTCTCAACAGATAAACCTGTATACTCTCACGATGGCACAGCGTAGCGCCGAAACGTGCATGTAGTCGCAAAATACGTAGCTTTAAGTGCAAGGCCGTGGACCAGAGTAGCACCGCACATTTGAAGTTGTGACTGATATGTCACTCAGCAGTTATAAAACAAAAGACCTGCCCCTGTCCACGCAATAAAAGCATATAGAGGGAGTAGATGTATACCTCCACTCATTCTTGACCTCGGTACAAGATGGAATTAAGTGGTCGATCTTAGGCCCCGGCCGCTTTACCCCCGGGGAAAGAAAACCGGTCCCCACTGAATAGAAGGCTGGATGGGCCCCGGAGTCTGTCTAAACGTTTTGGAGAAAATAATATTTTGTCCCTGCTGCGATTCAAACCCCGGATCGTTCAACCTGTAGCCTGGTCGCTATACCGACTGATCCATATTCAAAACTGATGGCAGACAATTAAGTATGAAGTACGTAACTCCCAGTGTAAAGACTTATACCCCCCAGCACGTGAGGAGTGCATGTTCTGTTAGAAAGTCTGTCTCCTGAACACGAACGACTGATATATTTTAAACTTTTTTAAACTTATTATTTTATGTGATTTGTTGTGCAGTGATGGTCAAATTATAGCGACTATGCTACGGGCTGGAGGGTCGCGGGTTCGAATCCCGATAGAGGCACGAGATTTTTCTCTGCTCCAAACCGTCCAGACCGACTCTGGGGTCTACCTAGCCTCCTATTCCTATTCCCGGGGGCAAAGCGGCCGGGGCGTGAAGTTAACCACTAATCTCCATCTAGTGACGAGGTTAAGAATGAGTGGTGCTGCACCTTTACACCCCCTACACGCCTTCATGGCGTGCGACAGGGAAAAGTTTACCTTTATGTGCAAACTTCCCTAACTTTATTAAACAGGTACACTTCAGGGTTGTAACCTTTTCAACGTGACTACTATCAGTTTGTATAAGGTGTGACACTGTTGCTTTTACTTCTTACATATGAATTGCAGAGTAGCTCAGTCAGAACAGTGAGGGGAAACGGGGTGCGAGGCCAGGGTTCAGTAACAAGAGGTGGGCCCGCACAGCTGTGTCAGTACAGTGACATGATACAGCCTGAAGAGCCCGGGTTTGGTTATAAGAGGTGGGCCGGAATATCTCAGGCTGGGCGTGATTACACGAAGTGGGCCGGGATAGCTCAGTCGGTATAGTGATAGACGACGGCTTGGACGGCCCGAGTTCCATAAGAGGTGGGCCGGGATAGCTCAGTCGGTATAGTGACAGACGACGGCTTGGACGGCCCGAGTTCGATAAGAGGTGGGCCGGGATAGCTCAGTAAATACAGTGACTGTCTATGAGCTGGACGGCCGGGTTTAGATTATAAAAAGCTGGAAGTAAGATGTACGACTACAAATACAACAAACATACAAATAAGCTATTTAAAGTAGTCCACATTAAAAATCACGACTGTCGCAAAAGTTAAAGTGCGCCTTAGGGAAGCATTTGGGAAGAGTACTGTAGAGGTGTGATGAAAGACGTGGAAATACTTTAGACACAGTCTAGATGTGAATTACTGGACACTGTTACAGGAAGACGAAACTCGGAGTACTCGTACATTCTGAGACACGATTTATTTCCTACAGATATGTTACATAATTTAGAGGCGTTTATTAAAAAATGGAACCTAGGCGAAGTTACGTTAGAACAGTATTTTTTTTAATTTTTATTGAAGGGCCCCGTAGCAGATGCTGCGGACAAACCGCAACCTTGAAGGCTTACTGTGCAACTCTATGAGGAAGACGATGAAGATGACAATGAGGCTTTTTTCTGCTTGTCCATTTTAATGGAGCACCGGTGGAATAAAATTGACAGGGGAAAACCGAAGTACACGGAGAAAAACCTGTCCCAGTGCCACTTTGTCCACCACAAATCCCACGTGGACCGGGCCTCCGCGTTTAAAGGCCGGAGACTAACCGCCTGAGCCATAGCACGGACACAGAACTGTATTACAAGCATCCGACTAACCGCCTGAGCCATGGCACGGACACAGAACTGTATTACAAGCACCCGACTAACCGCCTGAGCCATGGCACGGACATAGAACTGTATTACAAGCACCTGACTAACCGCCTGAGCCATGTCACGGACACAGAACTGTATTACAAGCACCTGACTAACCGCCTGAGCCACGGCACGGACACAGAACTGTATTACAAGCACCTGACTAACCGCCTGAGCCACGGCACGGACACAGAACTGTATTACAAGCACCTGACTAACCGCCTGAGCCACGGCACGGACACAGAACTGTATTACAAGCACCTGACTAGCCGCCTGAGCCATGGCACGGACACAGAACTGTATTACAAGCACCCGACTAACCGCCTGAGCCATGGCACGGACACAGAACTGTATTACAAGCACCCGACTAACCGCCTGAGCCATGGCACGGACACAGAACTCTATTACAAGCACCTGACTAACCGCCTGAGCCATGGCACGGACACAGAACTGTATTACAAGCACCTGACTAACCGCCTGAGCCACGGCACGGACACAGAACTGTATTACAAGCACCTGACTAACCGCCTGAGCCACGGCACGGACACAGAACTTTATTACAAGCACCTGACTAACCGCCTGAGCCACGGCACGGACACAGAACTGTATTACAAGCACCTGACTAACCGCCTGAGCCACGGCACGGACACAGAACTTTATTACAAGCACCTGACTAACCGCCTGAGCCACGGCACGGACACAGAACTGTATTACAAGCACCTGACTAGCCGCCTGAGCCATGGCACGGACACAGAACTGTATTACAAGCACCTGACTAACCGCCTGAGCCATGGCACGGACACAGAACTGTATTACAAGCACCTGACTAGCCGCCTGAGCCACGGCACGGACACAGAACTGTATTACAAGCACCTGACTAACCGCCTGAGCCACGGCACGGATACAGAACTGTATTACAAGCACCTGACTAACCGCCTGAGCCACGGCACGGACACAGAACTGTATTACAAGCACCTGACTAACCGCCTGAGCCACGGCACGGACACAGAACTTTATTACAAGCACCTGACTAACCGCCTGAGCCACGGCACGGACACAGAACTGTATTACAAGCACCTGACTAACCGCCTGAGCCACGGCACGGATACAGAACTGTATTACAAGCACCTGACTAACCGCCTGAGCCACGGCACGGACACAGAACTGTATTACAAGCACCTGACTAACCGCCTGAGCCACGGCACGGACACAGAACTTTATTACAAGCACCTGACTAACCGCCTGAGCCACGGCACGGACACAGAACTGTATTACAAGCACCTGACTAACCGCCTGAGCCACGGCACGGACACAGAACTTTATTACAAGCACCTGACTAACCGCCTGAGCCATGGCACGGACACAGAACTGTATTACAAGCACCTGACTAACCGCCTGAGCCATGGCACGGACACAGAACTGTATTAAACCACCCGAGTCTCCCGATTGTTAGTGTTCTTTCATTAAAACCTTTCAAGGATTCCTCTCCTCGAAATAGCGTTAAGAGTGTTTGTCCTTTAAGGAACTTGTTCATAATTTAAACACACATATGCAAATCTGTAATTAGTCACGGGAAAAACGTAAGACTGATTTGAACAGCAGTCCTTGTGACATAGCGCAAACGTCACCCCTCAGCAGTCAGCCGGAAGTTCCTCTGACCGTCTCTTAATTGCTCTTCCAATTGACCCCAGTCAGATGCAACTTGACCCGGCCCGGTCAGTGGTTCCAACCTACAGTGATGAAGTGTCATAATGAATTCTGAAATTCCAAATATTGTCGGAAATGTGCATGATACAAGAAAAGCGACTGTCTCTATTCCTGGAATGCCAATGAAGTTAAAAAAGTACATATGAGGTATAATTTCTCATACTGGCCCAGAGAAGACGTTGAATGAAGACGCTTAAACATTTATTTTGTTCATGTGAAAAACTTGCGGAAAATTAAATTTACAAATCCTTTGATAACCAAAACAAGGTTTGATAGGCTGCGCAAGTAGCTAGGACGTGGAAGAAGAAGCAACGCGTACAGCAATGCTGACAGGATACATGTCGGAAACCCATACCTGAGAGACTACAATTGAAACTGGGAGATATCTTATATGGAAAATTAATAATATATCTGACATAATCAAAATCAGAGGATGAGAAAGGAGCTTGAGAACAATAATAAGACTTTTTTTAGAATATTTCCAGCAACGATAATACGACCAGTGGATTCGCAAGGTGTTTCCGCATGAGCTGCAGTTTGCTACGAAGACGTAATACCGCAGCTATTCGCTGAATTCTTCCTGTCTCCCCAAGCAGACACATTGCTCTACCATTTAACTATGCATAATTTCTTCCATTAAAAGAGTAGACGGAATAAGATTAGAGGGGAATACAAGAGGACGAAATAATGAGGCAACCACATTGACCTTAAACCGACCGGAGGGAAAAGCAGTGGCGTATAGGTTAGGAGGAAATTAAATACGGGAGCAGCTCTGCAGGCTTGGCAGTGGTTCAATGTCACAATATTCCCCGCATAGACGAATGGATTGCCACAAATTTAGATGCATCATTACAGAACAGGGGTGAGACTAAAACGCTGAGACAGGGGAATAATTTACACGTTTTCATTTGGTCCCGTTTTAGACTAGACTTAAGAAAAGAGTAAACAACTGTAAAACACAAACCATGTTCCCCTAATAAACAATTGCGAAATTATTATTTCAGAGCTGCACCCTACAGTTTAAATTAAAAGATACAATCGCCGTGAGGCTGAGTATAACGCCTTAAAAGCGGGTACTGGTGTAAACTCGAAGAAGCTTTCCGTTCGACACTAGGTAGGAGTGAGTGATCAGCTACATGTTACGGCAATTAAGGTCCAGAAAAAGTCCTCATCTATCCTTCGAACAGGAGGTGAAGTGAATCCCAGAGTTAGCTTGAATGTGCAACCATACGGAAGAGGAAAGTTTCTTCCCCTGCCGGAAACCAACCATCTAGTTTTCAGTACATAGCCAGTCATTTTAATGCCTAAGTTATCTTGAATTTACATAGGAAGGAAAATAAATCTCTCTTCTCTACTTTTATGATTCAATTCGCTTTCGTGTGTGCACCACTTATTTAGTGAGAGGAAAAAAAAGTGATCTGAAGTGCACGAAATCCGGTCCTTCAGAACAGGCCTAAGGTTCACATCAACAACCACATTGCACCTCGTATGAAATATCACCAGCCTCAGACACGAGTTCATGTTTCGTACAACTTAACAAAGCACTCCTACGGTAAGGGCAAAGCAGAAGAACTAAAATAACACAAATATATACGGTCTGCCACGCTCTCCAATCCGTTCTTCTGTTGTTAAACTACCGTACTAATAAGTAAAAATTATAAACGATGGGTATGCAAACTGAGTCGCGTATTAAGATATCCTATTCAAACTGTCACAGGCTATCCCTGTCTCCTCCGTGTGAAAGTGTTTAGATGTGATAATGGCCCCTTAATGGGATCTGACGGGTCGAATTGTATTCATAAATCAAATAACAAGAACGGGCAAAATCATTCATCATTAACACTAAAGTGCGAGTCCAGTTCACGAAAGACGTCGCCCTGCTCTATGTCCATAAGCAGTCCGTTACGAATTGAATGAACAGGGCGATATCAGGTGTTAGGACAATGCTGTCTTTGGACAACACATAAGAAGTTGCATTGCCTTATTAGTAACATTCCTGAAACCAATTAATTTGTACAAACGTTTCGGAAGAAGGTACTTACTTTTTGAAAATATTACAATTGTATTCCAGCATTTTTTCTCATGTGGATACATAGCTAGGTACGGTCAAAGATACGTCTAAACCCTTACAGAAAACTGGCCTTAAAAATATAATTTAAAGAAACGAGGAACCAGCAACTACTTGCCCCGGGTCATGTACTAACGAGCGGCATACACAAATTGTTATGCAAATCTGCTAAAGGGCTCAACAGACATGCGAAAATTTACTTCGGCAGAATAATATTCACGTGTCTTATAGAACGTTATATAAAAACCTGTCAAGATTCAACATGCGTGTAAACATCCAACTAAGGCTTTAAGTAGCGTAACTCCTTAAAATGAACCAAAGAGAACAAAATGTTAGCAATGTATTCTACGTGGTAATATTCACATAACGTACCTGTAACTTACACGCCTATAAATCTTTATCAAAATCTGGCGATTCAGAAAAAAATAAAAATTGTATTTGTCTTATAATTTAAGTGGCCTGCATAATGATACAGTCTAACACAAAATACAACTGACTCAAGCGAAGTTTGTTAAGCCTCAGCATGTGCGAAACTTCATGGCTTCACATATTCACAGCCACAGCCGTGAGAAAACCCGAAAACTCTTAGGAATAAGAACTTGATGAAAAGCGATCAAAATCAATAATGACCTTCAGGCAGTGTTACACGCGAAAGAACAGACGCACTGGTATAAACACATGAACACATGAACACACCTCTCAAACGGCACTGATAAAGCAGGCAGATAGATACCCACAAAATATCCTTAAATCAAGAGATGCTCAACACCTTCTTCCAATCTCGGAGAAGTGGGAACGTTTTCTTTTATAATACTGATCAGCTGGCGCGACTGAAATTGATAACAATTATAAATCGGTTTTAGAAAGAAGGGAGCCAAGACTCCATAGTATAGAGTTGCTGGGATGAAAATTTGTTGGTGTTATTAACGATAATTGAAATCATTCAATAGTTCTTGTTATTCGGTTTGGAATTTACTTCGATACCCTTCAATGACGGCAGCAGAATCCCGGTGGAGGCGAGATTTTCCGCATCCGTCCAGACCGGCCCTAGGGCCCACCCAGCCTCCTGTATAATGGGTACCGGGTCTCCTTCCCGGGGGTAAAGCGGCCAGGGCGTAGCATTCATAACCCACCCCAATCTAACGCCGATGTTAAAGAAAGAGTAAAGCTATTTCTCTACTCCATCTCTGGGCCTTCAAGACCTGTTCTATGATGACCTTTACCTTTACCTTTACTATTCAACGATACTACTTACATATGGGAAGGGTAGCCTCACTACGAACTCAGATCCTGCAGAAAATTTATAAACGCTCAATCACGGATAAATTTATGATGTTAATATCTGATGTCACGTTGTCTGTTGGGCGAAGGAAGTGTCGTCAGATAATTGATACTTGATATCACATTGACTGTAAAGCGATTACGTGTCGTACTGTAATTCATCACACTGACATTTCGAGAAAATCGAGGATGGCAGCAGTGAAGCCTGACAGCCTTAAACGTTACCAGACAGGCAAACTAGTACAAAAATACATTTTATGGAGTATTTATGACGCTGACTGGCAACGATATGGCAAATTTTTTTTTTTCGGATTTTCTCGCACTTGGAAGACGCATGCAGACAGCAACACGTACGCGCTCCCACACGAATGTTCTGCACACGCAGAATCAAATTATTTAATACAAACAGTTAAACAGTAAAAAAAAAAGATCACATGGTACTTATTCAGCCATTTAAGACTGACGTTGGTCTAAGTTACAGGTTACATAGAAGTCTCAGTTCCTTCTGACGGAGAACGCGTTCTGTGTCAGTTTAAAGACCAATCAGTTTAAAGACCAATCAGTTAGCGTCGTTTATTGCAAGAATCACAGGAAACATATAAACATAATGACGGGCAAAATGCATAGTTCCTTATTGTTACAGCACGTAGTACACCAGTAGGCTTCGGAGGGTTAGCAGAGATTGTGAACACATTAATAATAATAATAATAATAATAATAATAATAATACCTACAACAAAATATAAACTTTATGCCTAACCAAAAGAAAAAAACCCGGCATCATAATCAAGTCTACGTAATTCTAGTACGGCTGTCTTCCATTTACATCACCCCCATAGAAACTCTATTGCGACATTAAACGTTTTTTTGTCCAATGGCGCAACAGCCCCAAGTGGGCCAGGGCCTCCTCATTATCGAGGCTTCGCGATCACACTCAGACACACCACACTGGGTATGACTCCCCTGGGCGAGTGATCAGTCCGACGCAGAACCTCTACCAAACAACACACAACAATCGCATGAGAGAGACATCCATGCCCCCGGCGGGAATCGAACCCACAATCCCATCAAGCGAACGGCCGCAGACTCACACCTTAAACCGCGCGGCCACTGGGATCGGCGACATTAAACATCTAGGCCTATCAAACAGCATCACACAGCTTCAAAAATTGGTGACAGGGCCTAACATCTGCCGCATGGTCCACAAATTGTATAAAGGCAATGCTCCATTAAAACGAATAACCAACTCAGAATGTTTACTACACAATTATCTATATATAAATTTGCATGTAATAATTCAATTCAATTCTTTACAATTGATGCGCTGGCACAAAAGCCATAAGGACAAATGTGGAGACAGCACTGAAAAAATAACCACAACCTAAAACATATAAAATACAGATAATAAGAACAAAACATATTAGCAACAGACAGCATATTTGTTAAAGCAGAAAAGAACACGTAGTTAAGAGAGATAATTTGTTCCTGAATATTAGGTGATGGTGGTGGTGGTGGTGATGGTGATGATGACGACGACAACGATATAAGGAAACATTTCAGGTACTATACTTGAATTTTACTCCTTACAAAGATATTACTTGAGAGATCAATTCATCTGTTTACTTTACTTAATTATTAAGAAATTTTACGCCGAATGTTTTTTTTTTCGCCAAATTGTTACATTTTTTCGGAACACACTTTGCCTAGTTCGAGGGTTCGTGAATGCCATGCGCAGCCACAAGCCTTCCTGGCAACGCAGCAATAAAAGTTTCCCTCCCACACTGGACGGGCAATGATTGCTTCGGCCTGTGGTCTGTTACATACAGCTGAAGGGCACAGTTGGAAACGTTGAAAACAGCACATTACACAGCTCTCCCTATTGTACAGTTCATCAGCGATTTTATTTACTAAAACTGGAAACAAGAGAGAATTTAATATCAGACTTGATACTTTAACCGGCGACTGAAAGCGGCGATACAACCATCTCGGGCTATCAGCCTTGTAAATCCAGAGAAGAAAGCAACGTTTCGGAGACTCAGATTCCCTGACAGGCTCCCGACGGACACAAAATAGCGGATTATGAAAAGTAATGTAGATACTTGGTAAAAAAAATATATATAAATAAAATCAAAGGTGAAAGAGGTAAAGTTTTCCCCGTCCACGCCATGAAGGGATGTACAGCAGATGTACAGCTCCACACATTCTGATCCTCGGCACTAAATGGAGATGAGTGGTTAACTTCACGCTCCGTCTACTTTACCCCGGGAAAAAGACCCCGATACCAATTGAGTAGGAAGCTGGGTGGGCCCCAGAGCCGGTTTGGCGTTTCGGAGGACGGGAAAATCTCTTTCCCCTACACGGATTCGAACCCATAGGGGCTTAGTCTCTATACCGACTATACTACCCCGGCTCCTATAAATACAACTAACTATCAATTAGCCAATTCCAGTGGCCGCGCGGTCTAAGGCGTGGGTCTGCGGCCGCTCGCTTACTAGGATTGTGGGTTCGAATCCCACCGGAGGCATGGATGTCTGTCTCTTGTGAGTGTTGTGTGTTGTTGTCAGGTAGAGGTCTCTGCGACGAGCTGGTTCCTCGTCCAGAGGAGTCCTACCGACTGTGGTGTGTCTAAAAGTGTGATCGTGAAGCCTCGAACAATGAGGCGGCCTAGGCCCCCAAGGGGCTGTCGAGCCATTGGGAACAAAAAATATCAATTAAATGACTAATAATGTTTAGAAATGTGGCCTGAAAACGAATCATCAACTTGCTGCATTAATACAAGCCTATTACGAAGAAATAAAATCGCAGGAACATATGCCAAAGACAAGGAAGAATATTTTTAATCACAGCAACTGAAGCCGGCTAACAGCTTAATCCGTAACGACGATAATGACAGTACTCTCAATTAATTAGAAAGGGATGGGTGTATTAAAAACCTGAGAAGCAATTTCGTGGATTCTTATGGTCCAGGGATTAGCCACACATAGTGCATTTTATCAGAAATGTGAACTCCTGGGTTCCAGGAATACTCTTCTAGGTCACTTACGGCAGGAAGACTGGGAGGGCCTTCCCATGGAAAAGAGAAGTGATAACATAAGCGAAAACGGCTTTTTTTTTTGTTACACACAACTGCGAAAATTAACTTCCAGCAACTAAACCAGTACTTGTCAACCGCACTCTCTTAGGCTTAAGTTACGTAACGTGCAAAACAAACCTGCTGTAAATGATCATGATGACCTTAGAAATATAACACGTCATTAAAAAATAAGGAAATAATATATTACAATTAATAAATCGTGATTACGAAAGATTATCAGATTACACCGCGAGAATGCTTGCTATTATTTTGGGTTTGGATGTCTTACCATGGTATATCCTATAAAGGTAAAGTTGCCCCTTTCCACAACATGAAGGTATACAGGGCGAGTAGAGGTACAGCTACGCTCATTCCTGACTTCGGAAATAGATGGGGGTGAGTGGTCAGCCTCAGGAACCAGCCGCTTTGTCCCCGGAAAGAACCCCGATAACAACTGAATAAGAGGCTGGGTGGGCCCCAGAAACGGTCTGGACGTTTTGGAAGGAAATCTCTTGCTCCTGCCAGGATTCGAAATCGGAATCATCTAGTCCGTCGCCTAGTCGCTATATCGTGTACGGTATACCGACTCCCGTTTATCCTACATACAAATGTAAATATTATAATGTATGAAACTGTGCTCCGTGATCATGTAGCCTACTAATTATACGATGTGTGTATTCTAGTCATATAGCAAGTTTTCACAAAAATCAATATAAAGACCACAGAAATAGAATTTGGTACATTGACGTAGGTAGTAATAGTTACAGATACAATACTACACAAAGGAAAAAGTAAGAAATATTTTAATAATTAAGTTACATATTTAAGTACACGAGGTTTTCAACGTTAACAGCCATGTGTTTATGCCTCATGGCAGAACTGAAGGACACACTGTTTACTTTGTTTAAAATGCCTGGCTTTGTATGCTTTGTGCACCTTCTTCATTATTTTATACGAACTACCTGAGGATGGCTGTATACAACTGTCGAAACATGCTGCTGCAGTGAAGAAAGGAAAATAAATGGAACTGTTGCGTAAAATACAAGAGTCATTTATTGTGTTAACACAGCCACTCATTCATATTTGAATGTCTGCTGGTTCGAAACCCACGCACGCCGCATTCAACAGCAAGGCGCGTGTGGTTTTCGCTTTGCATTTCCTTCTCCAAAATTATTTTACAATTAATGTATAATGAATTTACCGCGCTATGGTTGAAGCTGTTACTCGCCAGTCACCCCGCGGAACCCCGGGTTTAATACCAAGGCATTCCATATGGTATTTTTTGTGGACAAGGTGGCAACTGTTTGGGCTATTCTGCGACCTTCGGTTTTCCCTTGTTCGTTACAATCGATAGAATACGTCCATAAATATGTAACATTGATGGAATGTTAATTACATTCCACGAATGTTCCATTATGCATTCATATATCATCCGGTAAGCAAACAATAGGTCCATTAGAGGCCGGAGTTCCACAGACAGAGCGTCGCACCTCATCACGAATATTTAAACAAGATAGGAAATACAGTAGGCCTATAATGTAACATGAAGGCGCGTTCGGACTTTCGCATCCTACATTTTCTCGGATGGTCATACTATTAAATCCTCTGGGGTTCTTGTATTACCTTGAAGAACTAATTACTTACGTCTACGATTATTTTGTCTATGTTAAATTTATCGGTTATTCATAACTTCAGAGTTTCAGTCTGTCGAAATATTTTGTAATTTCTGACTTACAAAAATTATTTAGTACACAAATTTTAGGGACATCCATACTGTACCTACATATCAGATTTCATAATCCCAAGTATAAGAAATAAATATTAAATACCGTGATTTCACTTTTTTATTTTCCTTTATTATGCAGTATGTAAATCGCATGAAGAGAAAAAGAATTTAATCAAAAATTTACTTCAGAGGTATAATGCGGCTAAACAGATCGTAATGAACAATAAATAGTTGCGTATTATCTTGGGTTTTGTATGTCCGACGGCAAAGTATTTTACCTTATCGGGCGGAATTAAAAAAGGATAAAGAAATGACTACTACGTAGTGTGACTACATATTTTTCCTTAATTGCCCCGCATGAAAATCGAATCTTTATTGCTCTATTATATGTTAAATCAACTACGGCCTGACTGGCTCTGCTGTATGTCTTATAATTACCTTATAAACGGTAAGATTTTCGAGAAAAAAAATGTATTTGACAAGCAATGTGTGTTTTGAGTTTCTACACAATATTAACCGAAACCTTTCTCATTCCAGGAAGTATTCAGTGAGTTATTGTAAGAAACGTATAGAGGTCTGCATGCAAAGTGTCTGCTATTTTGTCAAATTGTAAATAAATTTGAATTTTCTTGACGGATCTTTGCGAAAATCCCTAAACTAAAATTTCACGAAAATACGTCCACCGGCAGGCGAATTTTTCCAATGCGGAGAGACGAACGAACAGAAAAGCGGACAGACAGGCATGGCGCAACTGATAGTAGCTCTTCGCAATTTTGCGAAAGCGC
Organism: Reticulitermes speratus; assembly: GCA_021186555.1. NCBI lineage: Eukaryota > Metazoa > Arthropoda > Insecta > Blattodea > Rhinotermitidae > Reticulitermes > Reticulitermes speratus. Next base: position 26,144,121 of record JAJKFL010000004.1, read on the forward strand.
CTAAAATACGTACTAGGAAAGGAAATTCATTGGCAAGACGTTAACTGTTATAATCTTTCAATTCGGGTGATAAATCATATTTATGCAATCCAGATGGCAGTATCTGCGACAACAAAGAACATTAACTTACTGCAGGGTGTTTCAAGCAGTCCTATCTGTAATTACTCCTAAGGAACTACAGTACGACACAAGAATCTCTCTCCAGTGTACTGCTTGAAGTTACAAAGTTCGTTTTTCCAGAACGGTCTGTTCTTATGGCGTAGACAACTGAAATTGACTGAACAGCGTCTCAAAACACGCTGCAATACGTAGGCTTAATTACATGTCTGTAAAGAGCACGCATGCAGTAAGAACAGCGAAGACTCATGTCGAATAACCTTCACAAAAAGTAACAACTGCGCTTTTGAATTCGCCTAGGTTTCGCTGACTTTACATTGCCTAATACGAGGTGAAGTTGTCCGTGTTTACGGCATGAAGGCACAAAAAGGAGGTATAGTTCCACACATTTTTTACCTCAGCAGTAGATATAAGCAATCTGCTTCACGCCCCGGTGCACAATAAACTAAGTCTAATAAATTTACATGTTGTCTGTATAGCGTGGAATGTTCCTAAATAAGTATTTCTGACTCCTTTAGTTTGGTTGAAGTAACAATCGTACCGTGTTGATAATTATTCAGCAAGGTCACTTACGTAACTTTCATAAAAAAAGTATGGCGCAGGTTTTCTTATTTGAATATTTACGAAATCCCTAGAATTTGCTTCGCATTATGTAAGACACAAACAACTGTGTTCTTACAAACCCTCAGCTTATCCAACAACTGGAAGTAACACGCATATCATTAGGTACAATAATACTTGCTGTACAGCAATTATTTGCCGGATTTAAAAACAAATTAACTCTAGCATTTCGAAAATCAGTGGACTCTGACAGGTTGAGATTATATAAGACGGAGGAAAAAAAAAATACCCGACCTTGATTGGGAATCAAACCCGTAACAATGACGTTTGATCGCTGTGAACTGCTCTGCCAAAGAGATAGACTACATTATAATTACAATACAGATACTCTTAAAAACATCCGGTAATAAGATATTCGTGCGAATTGTAAATATCAAAGGGAAACACGGCCTTTGAAGAGTTACTTGCAATAAATGTAGGTATTATTCGTTTAATTAGACTGTGACCTAGATTTTCTTTTAGTTAATCCGTACCTCCATCAGACCTGATAAGCCTTCAAATAACTGCTCTGTTTATAAATCTGTACTTTTGCTCTGTGCAATATTTATGACTTGGGATTATAATACGTATACAATGTGAATATGGAATGGGTTTAATGATACGGGCCAAGACTTCGTTATTTTAAATCAGTTATGTGTGGGCCTGGTCCTTATGAGGATAGTTGTACGAAAAGAGGAAGACAAATACATTTTGTGCTTATTTAAAATTTATATATTTGTAAGAGTTATACCCTTCTTTTGGAATCGACTGTTTTATTTTTCAAACGTGTACAAAGTTTAATTATAAAACCAGATGGAAGAAACCATTTGGGACACTTTGACATGGATTGGAATAAAATATTAAACTGGATGTTCAAAATAATTCAACCAGCTCCTAACAGTGTACAGTGACTGGCTCTTGTGAACAAAGTAATGCCACTTCGGCTTTCACAAAACGCAGGGAATTTCTTGAACAGCTCGGCGACTGTAAGCTTCTTAAGGAATGTGCTCAATGGAATGAGTTAGTTCGATCTATATTTTACTTTACTGCAGCTTCCACATAAGCAAAAGTAATGCTGCTGGCTACAAATTAAATATTTATAATATTCTTTTCAAACAAAACGTGTCATTGCAAAATCTTTTGCTAATGACTCCAGCAAAACAGCAATAAACTACTGTATTTACACATCGGTGTTATGAAATACAACGGGTGCACTTGCAATATTACACACGCAACCTTAACACTTGCAAAACAAGATTCTCCACGCGTCATCCCAAAGCAACTTCCTGACTTCAGTACTCTTACTCAACGAAGAGATGCATTATAGGAGGAGATCTGAACTTACCTCAAGCGAATTGGAATGGGGATGCAGGAAAGACAACCGGTTTTCAGGCTTTCGTAAACAAATTAGTATGGGAAAATGGTTATACTCAGGTAGTAAGTGGCCCGACGAGAGGTGACGCGCTGTTGGACATCTACCTCCTCAGACCTGATAATACGCTTAACTCTTGTAACATTGTGCACGGAATCAGCGATCATAGCGGGGTTTTATTGGAAGTAGAATGGGATGAAAATTGTCGGGAGAAAAAAATTGAAAGGATAGTCCCGGTGTACCACAAAACAGATGTATTAGGTTTGCAAACATTTCTTCGGGAAAATTTTAGCTTATGGGCTGGAAATGGTAGTAGCGTGGAGGAGATATGGAAAAGCTACAAGGAAATAGTCTTTGAGGGTATAGAACGTTTTGTACCACATAAAATTCTAAGTAAAAATCCGGATCCGGAATATTATACGAAGGAAGTAAAACGACTTAAGGTAAAGGTGAGGAAAGTTTACAATAAGCGAAAATTTGGTGGGTATTACCAAGCAGAGCTGAAACGTTTATCCAAAGAGTTACTGATAGCAAAAAAGAAGGCTCAGGAGACATTCTTAAGTTCGGTCTTACAAAACGAAGGTAAATGCTGGGCAGAGTTTTATAAGTATGTTAAAAGACGTAAAGGTAATAGAGAAAATATTCCTGCGATCAAGGGCATTAATGGAAATATCATCACCGAACCAATAGAAAAGGCCAACTCCCTAAACTCTTATTATGCGTCTGTATTCAGTTGCGAACGAAACACCCCGCAAATCCAATCGACAGATTCAGGAAAACCGTTCACCATTAGTATCAACATTTTAAGGAAACGACTATCAGCAATCGGGAGAAATAAATCCGTCGGACCAGATGGCATTCCTGGGGAAATTTTAAAGTTAGGTGGGGAAGCCATGATTCCATACCTCGCGAGATTACTAGATATAACGATGAACAACAATTCTATCCCAGGGGACTGGAAAAAAGCTATAGTGGTTCCTATTTATAAAGGGGGAGATCGATCGGTAGTGGGAAACTATAGACCGGTCAGTTTAACCTCAGTAGTTTGCAAACAAATGGAGCACGTTATAGCAGGGTATCTAAGGCAAGTCTGGGAAATGAGTGAGTGGTTATATGAGGGTCAGCATGGATTTAGACCAGGGTACTCATGCGAAAGCCAAGTAGTCACAGTTTGTCAAGATATTGCTGATTCATTGGACGAGGGAGTCAGGACTGACGCGATTATAATAGATTTTTCAAAGGCTTTTGATTTAGTCCCACATGATAGGCTGCTTTCAAAAATTGCGGAAACCGGTGTGGACTTGAGGGTAGTGGTGTGGATAAAGGAATTTCTGTTAGGACGTTCGCAAAGAGTTAGAGTAGACGGACAACTATCTCATGAAGTCAGAGTAACGTCGGGAGTGCCGCAAGGGAGCGTATTAGGTCCGTTGCTCTTCCTCGCTTATGTTAATGATATTTGGAGAAACATTGAGTCAAATATACGGCTTTTCGCTGATGATTGTATAATATACAGGAGAATAATCGATAGTAATGACATTGAAAATTTGCAGACAGACTTAAATAGATTAGGGGAATGGGCGGTTGAAAATGAAATGAGGATAAATCCAGGTAAGAGTAAAGCAGTAAGCTTCAATAGAGCTAGGGTGAAAGGTAAACTGAGGTATTGTATTGGGGATCAACTAATTCCAGAGGCAAATAGCTTTAAGTATTTAGGAATAATTATACGCAGCGACCTAAGCTGGGCAGATCATGTAAATTATACACTAAGAAAATCATGGAGGGCTCTTCATTTCGTAATGCGTATACTCAAAAGGGCAAATAATAATACGAAAAGTTTAGCTTATACGGCACTTGTGAGACCGATACTTGAGTATGGAGCGGTGTGTTGGGACCCATACAGAGAAGGTCAGGTAAGCGCTTTGAATCGCGTGCAAAAGAGAGCGGCAAAATTTGCAAATAATACAAATGAATCGGGTTGGGAAACATTGACACAGCGTAGAGCGATAGCCCGAATATGCGCCCTTTTCAAAGCATACACCGGGGGACGGGCTTGGAAAACAATAGGGGATAGACTGCTAAAACCATGCTACCTGGGTAGGGACGATCATAGTCGGAAAATTAGGATTAGGAAACAAAGAACAGATGTAGGTAAATATTCCTTTGTAAATAGGACCATAAAAAGCTGGAACCAATTACCTCCAAGCGTACTAGCGACTTTCCCCTGTAAATTAAGCTCTTTTAAAAAAAGGGTCAAGAACGTCATTACAAGCTAAGGATTTTTAAGTGGAGATTAAATAAAAATAAGGGATGTGAAGTGAAGGGGTGTGAAGTGATGTGAAGTGAAGTGCTCTGGTTTCGAAGTGAAGTGAAGTGAATTAAGTTCTTGGGGGATATAATTAGCATGTACTTTGGTCTGACTTTATACTGAGGATATTCTAACGCACTGAAATTAATTAATGTGTGGGTGTTTTTTGTATTGTGCTTGTTTAAAAAATTTTTTTTTTTTTTATTCTGTGTATGGGTGTTTTTGTAAGGTGTGGATGCTTTTGTAAGGTGTGGATGATTTGTAAGTTGTGGATGTTTTTGTAATGTGTGTACGGTGTTTCTAATATGTGTACTTGTATTTACTGTATGTATTTTGTTTACTGTATGTATTTTGTTTTGTATGTGTAAGGGTGTTTTAGTAAGGTGCGTACGGTTTTCTAATATGTGTATTTGTATTTACTGTATGTATTTTGTTTTGTATGTGTATGGGTGTTTTTGTAAGGTATGGATGTATTTGTAAGGTGTGGATGTTTTTGTAAGGTGTGGATGCTTTTGTAAGGAGTGGATGCTTTTGTAAGGTGCAGATGTTTTTGTAATGTGTGTACGGTGTTCTAATGTGTGTACTTGTATTTACTGTATGTATTTAATTTTGTATGTGTATGGGTGTTTTTGTAAGGTGTGTACGGTGTTCTAATATGAGTACTTGTATTTACTGTATGTATTTTGTTTTGTATGTGCATGGGTGTTTTTGTAAGGTATGAACGGGGTTTTTCTAATATGTGTACTTGTATTTACTGTATGTATTTTGTTTTGTATGTGTATGGGTGTTTTTGTAAGGTGTGGATGTATTTGTAAGGTATGGATGTTTTTGTAAGGTGTGGATGCTTTTGTAAGGAGTGGATGCTTTTGCAAGGTGTGGATGTTTTTATAATGTGTGTACGGTGTTATAATGTGTGTACTTGTATTTACTGTATGTATTTTGTTTTGTAATTGTGTATAGTTTGTTTTGTATTGTTAATTTTATGTATATTTATATGTCCATTTGTATTGTGTGTACTAGTGTAAGGACTACTGCCACCGGGTGAAAACATTTGTATTGTGTGTACTAGTGTAAGGACTACTGCCACCGGGTGAAAACATTTGTATTGTGTGTACTAGTGTAAGGACTACTGCCACCGGGTGAAAACCCAATTGCAGTAAATAATAATAATAATAATAATAAAAAAAAAAATAATAATATACACAGGCGATTCATGTATGTACAACAAAAATGAAATATATTTGGAACGTTCAGGTTTATAAATTAGTAAGTTTACGAATTGCAGGCGTGTGACACAGGAGAAAGAATCACGTAGGACTAATGGACCTGCAGTCCTTTCTTAAATATTTCGGAATTTTGAATGTGATTTAAATTTCGCAAATATTATATAATTTATGTGGAAATGAACTATCTCCTCGCAGCAAATTTCTCCTTCAGAAGATAGCAGTCGAACAGTTAAGTCAATAAATGTGACGCTTTTCATGGACCTCGAAGTTTTGTGACCGCGTGCAGCCAACCCAGTCAAGAGCCAATCGAAAGCCCTGCACACCCTCAAGTAGCTTTACACTATCTTCATTTCTTAAGAAAAGAGTACAGTAACGAGATCACTATGTCGTGCGTGTCTGTATCTGTGTGTCCGCCCCCCCCCCTCCCCCCAAATTTCAGGTTCCCAATCAGCTGAGCTATTTTAAATAAAATCTGTGTAACACTGAAGAAGTATACAGATCGTCAATCACAACTGCGTTTATAGTACTTTATTCTTGCTACATGTTTCGGCTTTTCTGGAAAGCTATCATCAGGCAATTAAAAATAGACAAAAAGACATTTTCAATAAAATCCACCCAATGATACTCCTTCAATTGTCTTTCTTTGTGTATTTTTTAATTTCCTGATGATGGCTTTCCAGAAAAGCCGAAACATGTAAAGATTAAAATAATATAAACTCAGTTGTGACTGACGATCTATACTTCTTCACTGTTGTTCATATATCACAACGGGATATCATACGTGAAGAATATTGGTATGTACCTTATACCATTAGAGGCACATCTCTCTCCTGAGCTGCACGAACCCAGACTACACCCTTTCACTAAAATTATAACCCACTTTAATATTATCTTACCACGTACGTTTACTTTTTCTAAGTGGACTCTTTCCTTTAGGGTTTCCCTCTAAACGTTTATAAGCACGTATTTTCTATGCGTGCTACATGCCCCGCCAACAAATGTACAACTTGCAATAATAACATGGCGTGTATATCTAAACTTGTGAGGATCGAAATGTACTAGCAAAACTTAATACACTGTCATGAAATGATATATAGTACCACATTTCGCAAAATAAGCAACTTTCCAACAGGCAAAATTCCGTGAAGCGTGAAAAGACAAAAGGTTGGCGGCGTGATAGGCACACTTTGTTATCACTTTCATGATGATAAAAGGCGAACCCTGGGCTGGACATTTGAAATATGGTACGAAGATAAATCCTTAAAACTAATACAATTACACATATGCCCACGGTGCAAAATCACGGGAGGCAAATTTCTGTACGGGAACTCTGTTAGCGAAATATATACTGTGGACTACATTTTCATTTTAATACTTTCTCACGATCAGTTTTTTGTTTGTTACACCGCGAGCCTGTCAAGATACGAGCGGGGGGACAATTCAGCTGTTTCGTCGGTGAGTGTTCCATCTCCCCATCAATGTGACACAGGATTTTACCAGAAGGTGGTCACTCAATAACAAAACATGCACACTTGCACTGAGACTATTTCTACTGTAGGTACAAACATATAATCCGTATTGACACAGACCTATACAGGAAGTGTAAATATGCATTCATATCATGATACCAGAATAAAAAAAATGAATCAGAGATATCCTCGTTCCACATATGGTGACATTATGAGTATTTATTACCCATAAATTATCACCAGCTATGTTTTCTTCAAAGTGTGTGGGGTGCAAAAGTTTGAACTTCAAAGTAAACTAAACTAAACTAAACCACTTTAAGTAGAACTTTAGTTTCCTTTTCTTTTTATTCTTCTTCAAGTCAGTACGTCCACAACCACACCCCTTCCGGCAATCCATAGGTATCATTCGGGACTACAGGAGAAAAGTTAAATTTTCATGTTAGAATCCGACGGAAGAAGACTTGTTTTTTCCACATCACAATATTGAGGATAATCTGACAAACAGAGCGGTGTATAAACTGTTCTTAGTTTACAGATCGCATTTCTGTCACAGACATTATTTTTGCGTGAATTGGTTATGTTCCTTTCCTCTTACATGACGACAGCTCACCTATGTTGCAGAACTTACTACTTACAGGAACACCGCCAGCTCTAGCAAATGCTGACATGACAGGAAAGGAGAAATGTACGACACCATACCAATGCGGATCAAACCAATGTCCCAAACGAAATCAGCGTCTTGTTATACCCTACTGGGTTCAGACGCACAGTACAGACTGCAGATTGTTTCCAGTCAGTGAACGCACATAATTCTTTGTTCTCTGACTTCAGAGCGACTTAGACAATAGCGAGCCGTGTGCTTAAGCGAAATGTCATGAAGGCTTCTGAGAAGCGGAAATATAGGCAACGCATTTTTAACCTCGACACTAGTTGGAGACGAGTGATTAGCTTCATGCTTCGAGTGCTTTACTCCCGGGATGACAACCCTCCTGGTACGTGACGACAAAGAGAAAATTCCCTTCCCATGTTAAAAACCGAACCCCCATACTTTAGCCCATAGTCAGACACTATATTGACTGAGCTACAACAGCACACACAGAAACAAATAATCCAAAAAACGAATATTACAAATACATTACTGTCAAGTATGTGCTATACTTACAATTCAGAAGTTCTGCAAGAGGGATGAGAATTATGATTTAGGGGAAGAGGCATATCGGCTAGTTTATTACAAAATGAAGGAGGAAATTTACATTTCATTCATTTTGATTATCTTGCCCTTCACAAATTATTTTATTTTAAGAGACAAGAGTGAAGATTGTTTTAGAAAGCCTCAGAAATAACAATTAACTTACCTTTGGCCCATCCTGTCAGCACGTTTCCGAGGTACGCCACCTTGTATGTTGGATCATACTCGGTGATCGTGACAGACCTTCGCTTCCACAGCTTCCCCAGGGATAATTTCAGGGATCGAAGTGTGCGTTCTCGAAAATCTTTTCCACATATGCTGGTGGATCCTGTTGAGCCTGCCACAACACCATCTTGAGACAACGTCAGTGGCTGCGGTTGCTGAGTCATTTTGCATATCCACAAGCCACTCGCACTTCTGAATTTATTTCACTTTAAATCTATGCTGTCATCATATTGTGCATGAAGTGTTGATAGTAAGTCTTTCGCACTGGAGATTACTTTATCCATTTTTATTAGATTTATGGTGAGAAAATATCATTTCGTCCATTCACTGTACATCAGATCACATTACATCAAGAAATAATGAACGAGACTGTATGCCAGTGGTATTCTGATACGATAAATTATTTCGCTCAACTTCAGAATTTAAAAAAGCATTAAGGTTAATAGACCGAAATGTGGCACTGTCATCTCTACACACGCATTTCAATAGCACAATTTAATAGAATACATTAATTACTTTTAGAATTATTACTCTTGACAACTTTGTAGTTGCGCAAGTACTTGCTTCTACACCCCCAAGCAGGTAATTTATTTTAATTGGCACTTTCTGACGCGGCTGTTTCTGAATCTTCTAATGTAATTCTTCTAACACTTCCTTCAGATAGCGTTTCAAAGCAAGTTGTCACTCACTGCAGCTTTCATTATGCCTGATGCAATTCAACTGGTTCGATAGTGACTAGGTTTATTTAAAAAACCAACACGTGTGAGTCTGTTATTTTCCAGCCATCTTGTTTTGCCTCGCAATGGGAAGCTGTAATGTTCAAAGGAGGAAAACAAAAAATGAAAACGAACAGACTGGTCACTTGTAACAGCAAGAAGGAAGTGGTTACTGAGATGGAAATACGACGTCACTTCCGTCTCCTGTGTCTTCAAAGTAGCCAGACATGTGTTCTCGTCTTTTGCTCCGTCTCTCAGAGCACAACATACGCTAGATCTAGACTTATCATCCTTTGAAGAGCTTTTACTCTGTAGACCACAAGTTCCTTAGCCTTCTATTTTAGCCAAAGAGGAGGAATTTCCACTGTGGCTGCTCCATGAACACAGGAAGCAACTTAGCAGCTTGCATTTTTTATAGTTTATTCCGCTTAACCCAAATTTTATTTGATCATGTTACGTAGCACACCAAGTAGTAAAACTGTATTTATGGGTTCTTGAACTAATCAGCAAATAGCATTCCTACGGTTTTGTAGTTTGACTGCAAGAATAAACGGACTCTCTTCATATCTACTGCAACGGATAACATTTCTCAATGATTCTATGTCCTTAATAACATTCGAACTCCATTCCGACGACTCCCGCAGTTTCTTGGACGAGACAGACGGCGTAATTCATCTGTAAATATAAAACAAAGCACGTTAATAACTCTAAAATATTAGAAAGCGCCGTGTTGTAAAGGTTTACACTCCTATTTCGTACCGTATAGCTGAAAAATGCCGAGACAGTACCTTAAAATTTCGCCACATTTTCATTTCATTCACTACCATCAATCATCAAGAAATTTTCCATTGACGTAACGTAGCAGCCAATACGACTGACAGTTGATAAGGCGGTAAGGAAACATATACCATGTCTTACGTGTCTTCTGCGGTTTGTTTTCATTATTAGAAATAAACCCGACTTATATTTTTACAGCCATGGCGCCCTACAGTGATCGTTTTGTGAATTAGACTGTTACAAGCAACGAAGGAAATAATGGGCATTGACTGCCCTTACGCTATAAAGCCTGTTATGATGACCAAGTGATCGGACACGAGGCGGAGAAAAACTGGTAGAGAACGGTCAGCTTTGTACGAAAATGGTTTTACGTACAACGCGAAGGCTTGCATACTATCTACGGTAATAGGAGGGAGACTGTAAAATTTGGGAATATGAAGCAATTTGTGGCTGTGAAATATGTAAATAATGGCCAATCTGAAGACGAATCTCTCACATATGTTAAAGAGGTGAGTTGAGAGAACCGCTGACGTACGCTCTTTCGACAAGGGCAATCCAAGAGTTTAGGTAGAAAAAGGATAGCGCTCTATTAAGGAACAGAGTTTTTATTTCCAAGGCCTGAAACGAGATTGGAAAAGTAATAGCTACATTGTACGGTTTGGTACAGTCGTCGCAAAGAACAGTTCCATACTTTTAGTTGATGTCTTTTATTCTTACGTGCTTTTGTGTTCATTTAAGTTCAAACCATCTTAGCTAAGCTTTGTGAGTGTTAAAACGACTGTGGTTTATCTAACTGCAGATTTCCAAAGAGTCCTTTTACTGCCAATAGCGACGTCTTGTCAGGCATGTAATCCCAGAGGTTGGCGATGGACTGCTGCAATATAATCCCTATACGGTACGAGCAAAACTTCTTCATTTAAGCATATAAACATATATATTATTTGCTAATTCAGTTTCCTCACTTAACGATGTATGTATGAACCTAGATTAGAAAAACTGAGTTTTCTAGACAGCGTTTCCGTGATGTGAAATTACAGTCACGGGTCGGTCCGACTCAACGGTAAGAGACACCGACTCTTTCGCCTGAGTCACAAACCATATGACAATATTACAGCCAGTCAAAAATGCATTTCCTTTCGTTTTCACAAATTTCAACTAACACTTTCCAATAATACGTAATGTTATTAAAGGGGGTTGATGAATAAAGCACAGAATTACTACCCATAAAGTGAGATTTGAAATTATGCGTGACACGGCTTCCTTTCAGCAGAAGCAACAACTGGTATTTGAATAACGTTTCTGAAGCATATATTTGAAGTTCAGGAGGAAATGAATGCCCCTAAAATACTTGGGCTCGTACGTAAGTCTAACTCTGCGTATTTCAATGGTGGAATATTATTACACAAAGAGCTGTGACGTCTTTGAGTTTCTTAATATTCTACAAATCAGTGGAGAGATATCAGCATTCGTATTACGGTCAAGGAATTTATTTTAATCACGAAACACAAGCACGTTCTTCAGTTGGCCATTGTCTCTCAGCCCAGCCGTTGTTTTCTTGCTGCTGTGACTAACAAAATATTACCATGTATTCGACGTTCCTTTGAATTGCTTCGAAGAAAAGCGGTAGATCTGACTACATACGAGGCCATAGCATCGAAAGTTTCTGAATTTCATGCGATGAAAAGTGCCACGAAAAATTATCAATGTGCAGATTTCGTCCCTTGAATTCTTACAACTATAGACCAAAGCCATATTTGAATATAGACATTGCTGTAACCGGTTTCTTAAGCACATATTACAAAATTACAGATTCAGAATGGTGCACTGCTACAAAGTCTGATCCACATTTATTCATGAGAACTGGGTCGTCGTAAATATCATACGGCATTTAAGTGCTCTTTGGCCTAGAAATAAACACAGCACACAAAGCACGCCTAGATGCTCATTGTAATCTTCAATAAATAATTTAAAAAAACACTGGGGGCACGCGGTGGCGCAATTGGTTGAGGCACTGCGCTACAATCTGGAAGGTCGCGGGTTCGATTCCCGATGTTGTCATTGGAATTTTCCTTTCGGTCGCACTATGGCCCTGGGGTTGACTCAGCCTCTAACAGAAATGAGTACTAGGAACGTCTCCGGGGGGTAAAGGCGGCCGCCGGTGAGTAGGGCTGACAACCTTACCACCTTCATGTGCCAACTGTCTAGAAATTCTGGGAGCCTCAAGCTCCTGGAGCCCTAAGGGCCTGTCCAGGCCTGTAATGGGATAGCTTTACCTTAGAGCTTTGTGCATCTACCTCTGAATTCATAATGTCCTTATATCAGTTTGGACGTCATCAAACCATCTTAATGCAAGTCCGCCAATTTTTCAGTTTTTATCCAGTTTGGCATTCAAAATCTTCTCTGACGACCTAAAATCCTCCATTCTAACCACGTGGCCCAGCCCTTCCAATCTTAGTTTTGATATCCGATATAACGAAATTTTTACGTAGTCTGACTTATCTATCTAGCGGGCACTCATAGCTACATGTCGTAACAGGCAAATCTTCACGCATCCCTAACATTAGCACTAAAACGATAACACCGCAGCCGCTGCACTTTGAGCGAAACCTCTGCTACTGACTGCACAGGAGACAACAACGGTCAACACTTATACAATCACATGTCATATACACGTTCCGGCTTGTACAGCAGTTGTTGATCACTCACAGACACACAAAAAATTCCAACGCCCGAAGACGGAGGCAGAACGTCCCTCGGAAACATCGGTGTCTACCTACAGTCTACACGGTGTCGGAATCCAGAGGACTGTAATTTACTTACGGTACATGCAGTTAATTTATCACAGCGATTTACGTTCTTTAACTGATAACATTCATATCACAGGAAGTCCTTATAGACAAAGTGCTTTAGCGCCCACAGTTCGGTAGGCCATTGTTATTTGTGACCTTTATTTCACTAAGTTACCTACCGATATGCATCCACCATTTTCTTTCTGTTTGCATAGCTATATGTGAGTCTATTAAACAGAGTGGCTCAAAAATATTTAACCATTTATTTTGTGTCCTAAAATTATAACCAGGCAACGCAACTTCAAATATTTTGCTTGATTTCCTAAAGAAACACTTCAAATCTTGGTGAATTTTCAGCTCGCCATATTTGTGGGCTGGTGCTGTAACCACACAGTACAGACACTAAGTCCTTCCATTTATTTTTTCGGGTTTTCCTGAAGGAAAAACAAAGAAAAATCTGACATTTATTTTTCGAAAATCGGACCTCTCTTCTTCCTCAGTTAAAAAAAATGGGGCATAAACTACTCAGCTAAGCCGTTTAGATAGCGCTATCAATCTCTGGGCCCAAGGATGGAGTTCTTCTAAAAGCGAACATGTTCTAACTTTTACGAAGCCCATGCATATGGAATGCAAATAGCTCTAGTCGTACATGAACAAGACGGCCCTCGAATGAAACAGAACACAAATATTGCACTTTTAAGCTATTACTACATGTAAGAATAAGGGGTTTTTGAAAAAACATTCACGTTTTTTACAAAAAACAATTCAGCTAATTTGCCATAAAATAAATTGTCAAGCAGGATACAAATAAATTCATTTACACAGGGCTCATCTTAGTTCGATGAGGCCCCTTGCCTGTAGTTTGCGGAACTCTTCACACCAGGTCAACTTCTGATTGTACTGGACTATACGTACTCTTTTAGTATGTGTTACAGATGACGTCAGCCACACACACAATGTGAGAAATATGAAACAATAAGAACAAGAGAAAGCACTAATCAGAAAAGGACAAGGGAAAGGGATCTAAACGAATCTAATGAATGTGTGTCACCTTCGTTTCGGACCCTTCTTGAAGAAGAGACAGAAACGAAGCAGACATTCTGCAAATATCACCCTGGAATTCTCACACTAAAAGGGTTAATAGTTAAGTAAGAACGCTTACATTTTCCGCTTAAGAACCCGAGACTTCTAACGCACAGGCTGTACTCATTCTAACAAGACATTATTAGTAAATGCCTACCAGTTTTAAAAAATTTCCTAGCTTCAAAAAAAGTTTAAAAGATGACGCACATATCCATCTAATTATTTGTTATGTTTTGTCATCATCCTTCTGACTAGGGCAGCCGGGATAGCGCAGTTGGTATAGCGACTCGCTACGGCATGGACGGTTCGGGGTTCGAACCCCAGTTGGGACTAGATTTTCAGTGCCGGTCCAGACCGGCCCGGAGGCCCATCCAGTCTCCTGTAGTATGAGTACCGGTTTTTTCGTGGGGGTAAAGCGGCAGGGGCCCTGGTGCTTCTAACGCCGAGGTTGCGAAAGGGTTGGAGCTATACCTTCATCTCCCCTCTGTGTCTGCACATGCATGTAATGAGGTGACCTTTGCCTTTACCTCCGTCTGATTGGAAGATTAAAGGTGTACCGTCAATTCAAGAGAAACAATGTAACATCATGTGTTAAAAGAAACAAGATAGTTCTAGCGTCTATTAATAATAATAATAATAATAACCATGGCTCAACAGCCCTATATGGGCTCGGGCCTCCTCTTGCCTCCTCTTTCCGAGGTTACTAAGTCGTGTTCTATCGATCCTGATGTGTCCGCCAGAGCCATCTGGCAGGCAATCAGGAGACTTGGATGAGAAATGGAGGCTTTGAATTTCTATTCATGCCCGTAAGGTTCTTTTACATGCCGTAAATCTACGACATGGGACCGACGGCTTTACTTCCCCTCCGAAGGAAGTGGTGCTCCGGATTTTTATCACCCTTAAAAATCCATCGACCTCGGTCGGGATCGAACCCGCGAACCTTGGGTCCAGTGGCGAGCACGCTAACCACTAGTCCACCGAGGTCGACTCTAGCGTCTATTAAGATACTTAAAAGCGAAATATATTGAATCACAGAGTATGGAACCTGGCAAAAAGGTAAAGTTGTTCCTGTGCACGCCATGATAGCATAAGTGGAGGTACAGCTCCAATCGTTCTTAACCTCGGGACTAGATGGAGATGAGTGGTTAGCCACACGCCCCAGCCGCTTTACCCCCAGGGAAAAAGTCACTGGTACCTATTGATTAGGAGGTTGGGCGTGCCCTAGAGCCCTCTTTACGTTTTCGTGAAGGGATAAATCTATTTCCCCTCTCAGGATCCGAACCCCGGATCATCCACCCCGTAGCCTAGTTAGAATACTGACTACGCTGTCCCGGTTCTTAAGGAATGTGATACAAATTGCAAACGAACCGAAGGATGTACTGAATATTCAGAACAACAGAAGCACCCGTGGTGCTCTGACATACTTTCCGTCGGAGCAGTTAAGGTTTCTCTTGGGCAGCAAACCTATCATAAAAATCACAATAAGCACAATGAATGTGCATGACAGTAAAGCAGAAATAGGCAACATGAATTTCACCCAGACAGTAAAAAGTTCTTCCCACTGAACACAAATGATGATTAAATCAAATTGGATGGATAAGTGGACGTGTACCACGTATGGAAGTTATAAGCAAGACAAAAAAAAATAGTTACAAAATATGAGAACAAGAAAATACTTGGAAGACGTCGCCGACATGTGACGACGAAACAGCAAGGTAAATGAAAACCTCCTCTCTTATTAATGGGGAAGTCCAGCTTTAAGCCTCTTGAAACTTGTATGAGTTAACGTAAGGCCTTGTTCTTCATTCGGGTACTCCTGTTCTCATTTCGAAAAATTTCGTAAATTCGGTAAGTAATGAAGAAATTTACAACCTAATTTAATACACATTTTACTAACCGATGAACTGACGTTTTGGCCACTCTATATTACAACAGATCTTGAAGGAATATCATGAGATATCGTGGACAGCATTCAAGTGACTCAGGACAGGGTCCAGTGGTGGGATCATGTGGCCATGGTAATGAACCTTGCAGTTCCATAAAAGGCGAGAAATTTCTTGAAATGATGACTGATTCTATTTCTCAAGGACTCTGTTCTATGGAATTAGTGACAAGAAGCGAAGTAAGGTAGAGCTCTGCATACCTCGTGGGTATATTCAGACAGCTTTACCACCAAGACCAGTAGATTTCAATTCTTCAAAATCTAGTGGTTACTTTATGCAGCACCAAGTTGATAATCCAGAAGTTCTGCATTCAGTCCACAAAGTAAATTTATGTGTTTTGCATGGCCTTCAGAACAAATGGCGATTATTTAATTATACAGTATTAAATGACTGCTTTTTATAACCGAGATGGAGAGTGTTTACTGAGCGATATGACAAATCTTTAAATACAGTTCGGGTTATCTTAGACTTCATAGAAAGGTGAAACCTGGCAACATTCCAAAAAACAATGCTGTTTTCGAAGGGGACCATTGCATAGAAAAAAAGTAACTTCCTTTACATTTTATAGGCTATTTACAGCATACAAAAACTTGTAACGATATAAACGTAGCCTCTATCAGTCCAGGCCTTGTCAAGGAGATAATGCATTATCTTAACTTAAAAGACAAAGGTAAAGTTTAGCCTAGAACAGTCCATGAAGGCCCAATGGGGGAGTAGAGGTATAGCTCTACTCTTTAACCTCGGCGCTAGATTGGGGGCGGGTAGTCAACGTCACGACACGGCCGCTTTACCCCCGGAAAAGAGACCCGGTACCAATTTTAAAGGAGGCTGGTTGGGCCCCAGGGCCGGTCTGAACGGGTGTTGAAAATCTCGCCTCCACCGGCATTCGATCCCTGGACCGTCCAGCCCGCAGCAAGTCGCTATACCGACTGCGGTATCCCAGCCCACATTATCTTAACGCAGCTTTTGCTACAGCTGCAGTCATACATTTGACCCGTCTTAAGCTTGACAGCCGTCACGTTTAAGCTTCACATTTCCTGGGTTGGGCTTTGCCTTGTCCAATGCTGCGAAAATATTCATTCCCTTCTTTTGACTTCTGCTTTCTGCCTACATGAGGGTTAATGCACATTAGGCCTACAGAACACGGTACACGACATACGCATTTCGGTGCTTAAATTAGCGTTATTATGAGTGTCGTCAGTGCTAATGCACTTCACACGTGTTTGACAAAATATATAATTTTCATCCGCCTATTCTGCTTAAACGCGTTGCTGCTTGTGATTACCATAGTACTTAACATTTTCAAACTTCCTGAGTTAAAAATAGCTCTGAAATTGCCATTAATACAAATATTTTCTTTCTATTATAAAACTAAATTTAAACCTTTTAAAAACATCCGTGATTTCTGGCTTCCGCCGCAATGTTGATGAGATCTGCGCGCTTCTGGCATATTACGCAGCGTCGAGTGGTAATCCTTTACCGACGTTTCAGGACAACGTATCTGTCCCATCTTCAAGGGTCAAGACGTCTTCTTGGACTTTTTTACCCTTGAAAATGGGACCGATACATTGTCCTGAAACGTCGGTAAAGGATTACCAGTCGACGCTGCGCAATATCCCAGAAGGGTGCAGGTCTCTTTTAAAAATAGTTTATATATCCTGTCTTATTTTTAAACGGTTCTAATATGTTGTTAAAATAGAAAATAGTTGTGTCACTCATAACGTAAGAGCTAGTTTTAACCACAGAATGTTTAAATTTTAAGTACTGCACTAATGATGAGCAACAACACGTTTTAGTATAACACATACTATAACAATAAATTTTGCCAAATGTATGTAAATTGCATTAGCACAGACGCATTTATGATGAGGACAACGTGCATGCCTAGTGTGCGACATAATGTGCATTAAAGGCTGCTGTACATTATAATAAAGTTGTTTGAAGAAGGGAAGTGCCTGTGTAGGCTGCCAGGCTGTTTACGATATTCGATGTAGAACCACTTGAAGGTTGACATTCATCCAAACTTTATATAATCATTCAGTCCCTAACTCACAGAGAACACAGTTCGTGTCCATTGCAAAAACCAATCAGTTAATGATCTGTATGGAAATAACTGTCATATGTTATGAGCATCATACGAAGCGGATAAACACAGTGCCTAACAAATGCAAGGTTTCTTGATGTTACAGCAGGTGCTACATACGTAGTTACCACTGAACTAAACTGTTATCTTAATCTACTTTCTCAAGTGAACTTATTTTATACAAATAAGAAGCGTCTTATTAAACATAGACTGCTATAATTCCTAGCTTCAACAATGGTAGTGTTTTTTTTAATACGGAGATTTTTCTCCAATTTTTTCACTCCGCTTACGAAGCCAGTTAAAATGTATACCAAGAAGGAATGGTAGATGGATTATGTTTGAAGACATTTGGTGTTAGGGACGAATGTAATACTGTATGTGAGTAACGTTGTTGTATTTACCTAGCATGTAAACAAATAAAGTTTAAAAAAAAAAAGAAGAAGCGTCTTGATACGCAGAACTATGTGTCCCTACATTTTACGAGTCGTTCAAACACAAATTAACTCAATGTTCCTAAGTAATTTATTCTGTCAGCCACGTGTGTCAAATTTCATTACCGAAGGAAAAAATATTTCAAATTTTCTCCTTCTGATTTACGACACCTTGTAGCTTTGCAGGTGGTTATAAATGTTCCGAATAAACCGTCTGCTTCCATATTCAGGGCAGAAGACCTGTTCTAAAATTTGACGCCACAGGTCCCGCCGAAACACGGGTAATCACATAACAGGGGGTTTCGTAGCCCAGATGACCAAAGTCTACATGTTCACCTTATGTCTCATTAACCGGAATCGAGATAATAAAGATGTCAATATTTAACAACATCCAAGACTGAAGGTTAATTAAATAAGCACAGGGGCCTTGCGGACAAGGTCTCAAATTTATTGGCCCACTGGATCTGCGAGGTGGCGGATCAAAATCCCTGGCCACGGACGCCTGTATACAAATTTCTAATTTGTTCTGCGTGTGTGCACAAATCGAAAGTAAGTTGTCCCCACTTAAGGTGTCTTACCGCCTGACTGCTTCTTCTTCTCCATTACTTTCTTCTCCATTGGCTCTACGGTCCATGCAGGACCTTGGCCTCCTATCAGGATCAATTTCCAGGCTTCTCCACCGCTAGATATTTTTCTCCAGCCTCTAACATCCATTTTCTTCAGACCAGTTTCAACATCGTACAAACATTTCTTTCTTGGCTTTCCAATGGACCTTTTTCCTTCTGGAATATTCGTAAACACTTTCTTCACAGTTCTTTCTTATGGCATTCTTTCCACATGTCCCAACCACCGTAATCTTCCTTTTCTAATTTCTGAGACAATATCTAGTTCTTTATACAAATCCACCAACTCTTGATTGGTGCGGATCCTCCATATGCCATTTTTCTTTACAGGGCCAAATGTTCTTCTTAATATTTTCCTTCCCATATGTTAAGTTGTTTTCATCGCTTTTACTCAGTGTCCAGACTTCCGACCCATACATTACTACCGATCTAATTACTGTCCCGACAAACATTTTGCCTTTCGTGACACCGCAATAACCGCGTGACTACATTGCTGCACATTTTTTGCCGTAACCTTTGACCTTAACACACTTCATCATCAGCCCATGCAAACTCTTGCCCCCCCCCCCTAAAAAACAGAATATTAACGTTACGGCTAGGAAAGTTACTTTCACAGGATCACAAGTTTCCAAAATCATTTACCCTGTAACTTGTCATTACTGTTGATTCTTAAAAACGCAGAACCCAGAAGTTACAATTTACAAGTCTTTAGGTTTAATGGGTTATGTTTTACTAATAATTAGTACCTTCACGTTAAAAATACCTGTTTGACCCTTAGATGTTTCTTGCAAACTAAGTTGGACCCTTCACTGTCCCCATAAAGTCCTTCTTGAGACGTTTATACTCAGTGAGCCAAGAAATTCCAAGCCTGTATCTCCCAGTGGGCTTTTCCCTTCGGATTATAAGACTAGTACGCGTTTGTGATATCACCCATCGATTCTGCATACCCCTTACATGCTTCATTTGATAACCCTGTGCTTGATGAAATTTAGGGATTGTGAGAAAAGAACGTAACTGGAATTTATAAACTATCAAATTCAGAGAGAAGACAAATCACGCTATGACACCGGTTGCATTTTTATTAATTACAAAATTCGACTATCTCTCAGAGCTTAAAATTTACTGTTTAGCAGCGTTTAACTCACCCGCTGTGAAGCACAACTGAGTAAAATTAGAAGAACGAAAACCATGTTAAGTATTTTATATTGTATATACCGTGCATTCTGTTATAAGACATAGTCAAACCAACAAATGTACTACAATTACTAACAAAGTATATCTTGCATCGTAGTTGGATGCCTTGAATAACTGTGATTCTTTGGTCTGCCCCCTGAAGATGGCAAATTAGGTACCGAAACATATGTAGGGGCTGCAAGATATACTTTGTTAGTAATTGTAGTGCATTTGTTGGTTTGACTATACCATGTAAGTACGTTTAGACCAAAACGGCACAAGTCCAACTACATTAACAGGTCTACAATTACAGATACTGACTGCGTGAATTATTACATAACAGTTGCAAGTCATGTCAACTTTACGTAACGCGAGTTCGAAACCAAGAAATAAATACAGTGCTAATTAAGCTTGCTCAGGCTACTCAATCTCCGCAACGCAAATGAACGTGTGCTGGTGTTGCGTATTTCTTTTAAATTGCCGTATTCAAAGGTTGCATGCACTTGCGCAACACACCACGCCATATTACGTGTCACTTTAATTGTGGAAATATCCGGTTATGTCCGTGATAGGAAGCGGCTACTTTGAAGGGTACGTCTTGCCACATCCGCTCCAGTTTATTGCCAACACCGACCCCACGAAGTTCTGACCTTCAAACGTTGTTAAAAGTTCATCTTGCCAAAATAATTTGTGTCTTCTACGGGGCTCTAAGTTTATTAAAAGTTTCCGTAATTGCAACAACAATTTTAATATTAGGTTCTTTGTGGTGAAGAGCCCCGCAGCAGATGCTACGGACGCACCGCAGCCTAGAGGCTTATTGTGCAACCCTATGAGGAAGATGATGAGGTTTGTTCTGCTTTTTCATTTTAATGGAGCACCGGTGGAATGAAATTTACAGGGGAAAACCGAAGTACTCGGGGAAAAACCTGTCCCGATGCCACTTTGACCACCACAAATCCCACACGGACTGACTCGGGATTGAACTCGGGCCTCCGCGGTGGGAGACCGGCAACTAACGACCTGAGCCATGGCACGGTCATAATATTAGGCTCTTACTTACACCTATGCCTCCACAGTGGTTTCTTCATGGCTCTCCAATTACTCGTACAATTTTGTATGCTTTTCTTATGACCCTAATGTGTGCTGTATCTCCCGCCAACATCGTCCTCTGTGATTTCATTGCTCTAATTTTGTCAAGAGTACAAATTATGATCCTCATCTTTGATCTTTCTCAAACCTGTCTTTTCCTCTGTCTTAGGACCAAAATTTCCCTCGTACTCTGTTCTTTAAGGAAAATACGGGTTCTTCCATTACATTGAAAAATCACACTCACATAAAAAGAGTAAAATTACGGTGCTGTACATTTTAACCTGTGTGTTTTTAATACACTACCAGAGATGTGGTTTGGTTAATAATGTGTTTGAAAATAACGTGGAAAGAACTGTAGATGCAACTTTAAAAACACCACCAGACATATCCTGAACTTAAACACCTGCACAGAAATGACTGGTTAAGCTGCTGCTGGTATTCTCAAAACACTTACTCATATTATCACCAATGGCGGAGACGTAATATTCAGACGTAATCAACAACTTCCAGAAAGGCATAACGTTGGGTACAAGTACAGTACGTTAGGCGCCACAGATAAAGCGAGCATTGTTCTAGCCACTTATACGGAAGAGAGCAGATAAATAAATACAGGAGCCGGAAATTGTAGATAATGAAAGGAACACAATTTGAATACCTTTAGTTCGTAAGATAAATAATGTGTTAAGAAATGCTTACCAAACTGTAAGACAAAACAATGATTCACGTTAGAGTCTAGGCATTAGATCTGACAAAATGTCTGCGTAACCAATTCATCACGTGTACCATAAACATACTTCATATAAGAGTTTAAAAAAAGTGTCACTAATATACAGTAATTAACGAGTTCCAGACAGAACTTAAAAATTTTACTTTTCTCCCGTTGAAGCTCAGTCTAAAACTCTTCTGTTTCACATGCTACATTTAGATGACGTCAGTTTATATTCGAACACAGCACAATTTTGCTCACGGGTTAGTGTAGTGAGCCGATGAACAGACGGAGAGTGAAATGAGTCAGTGTTATATTGATTACAACTGCAGATAGATTACATGCAGAGTAGTAGTACTAGTAATATTAGTAGTAGTAGTATAGTAGTAGTAGTAGTAGTAGTTAGTAGTAGTAGTAGTAGTAGTAGTAGTAGTAGTAGTAGTAGTAGTAGTAGTAGTAGTAGTAGTAGTAGTAGTAGTAGTAGTAGTAGTAGTAGTAGTAGTACCACTGTCGCATATAATGCGACATCAGATTCTATCTTGTGTGCATCGTGATAAAATACGACGGACACTGTATCAGCTTATCCCACTATACTAGATGCTATATAAATACCGGTACTTCTAAAGAGTCCTTACACAGAAGCCGACAACAGCTTAGTTAGTCAATGTATTCCCAAATATTCTTTACCGAGTTAGCAGTGTTCCGCCACTACACAATTTTCTGAGTCAAACAAATCCACGGAAAATTTACAAGCGTTCTGAAAATATAAATAACCCATTATTAGGACAAATATGCTAAATTGACGAAGAATAATCTACGCCCTCTTGTGTTTCTGTATCATGTGTAGACTATATATCCCAGTCTGTTCGTCCACATGTTTTATCTTGGAAAATACCAAACCGATTGATAAAATGTTTATGATGCTTACGCAAAGCTGCCCAAAAACATTGTATATGTCATATAATGAGAATTTTATAAAACACGGAACTCAGTACTGCGGAGCGGGGTCGTCATCGGTCGCTGTGCAACAACTAATGTCGTCCGCTCTACAGCAAGCAGCCCCGCCTTATCGCGGCTCTGAGTACTGCAGAGCTGGCGGCGTCATCGGTCGCTATACAGTAACGCAGCTACCAGAAGGTTCCAAGTTCAGCTTGACACCTGTACAACTGCTGTCTTACAAGAAATCCACAATTGCATTTAAAAAATTCTTCCAAACAGAAACATTTGCAAAAGAGTACTGCATATCTTAAAGAACAGATCTCAAAACGTTAACAACTCTCATTTGAAATACGTCTCGACATTGGGAACACATATCGAAATACGGGGAGAATAATTTGTTGTAAAGGCTTCTGGCTTATGACGTAGCTTTGTAATCCGGCAGGCGGATATCGACGTTTCGAAGATACGTAACGTTGAAGCCACTTCAACTAGTAAGACGGAGACAGAACGTTTCTCCGCAATGTTTGTACCCATCTACTATCCTAAAATATTACGCCATAATTCAAAGTTCACATTACGTATCTTGAATACCACGAAGGCCTCAAATCCTACAGAACAATTCACCATACATTTATACAGGCACGATACGCGGAGTAAATAAAATTCAAGGTCAACAAGGTAAATTAAATACCACAAAAGCATTTAAAAATGTTTAAACTCCGCTGTAACACAGTTACTTTAATATACACGAGAATATGAAGAAAAAGAAGAACAACAATAACAACAACAACAAAACTATGCTCTGAAAAACTGGTATTTACAGTGTTGCCTATATGAACAGCAAGGCTGTCCTAAACGCAGAGAAATAACTTTCGCCTGACTGGTGAAGGACCTTCGAACACTTAAGTTCAAATCCAACTCGACTGATGGAGGTAGTTTATATGCACAATTTTATGAGTTTTATAGTCCTGTGTCCGTACAGGCTTTGAGACGGGTCGATGTCCATCGAAGAAACAGCATTAAGTAAATCCAACGGGGAGAAGTGAATAGTGGCCCAGATAATGAATTCCCCGCCTTTTATGGCATCCAGCATTTCATAACCCGGTTAAAAATGCGCCGTTGCAGAACCCAATGAAAATTCAACTGAACCCAATCCACAGTATCACAACCTTACTCCCTTAAGGGTAATTTTAACCTTGTGACTTACGGAGGAAGGAGAAGGACTGGAAGACAATACCAAGCCGACGACTTGGTTACGAGCAAGAAATCAACCAAGGACCTGTACAGTTCTCACTGGTCTGGGTGTTCACCGAGATTTTCTGTTATTACACATTAGGTAGTAAAGATTTGGGAATATACGTAGCAGAAAAAGCCTCTATTCCTGCAAGCAGTGACTTGATACAAGCTAACAGCCGCGAAATTTTGATATAATGACGCATTGCATAATATGAATACATAGTTTGGTGGTATTCACAGTTAAGGGTTTTATTTTGATTGGTTTAATTGGGGAGTGCTGCAGGAGAAGCATGTAGCAGCAAATTGAAGCTTACGAACTAACTCAGTCTTGGGCTGAAGATAGAAAAATCCCAACGAACCTGTATCGTGATGGCCTGAAGCAGACTTAACACAGTGAATCTCCTTTAACAAACAAACCGATTAATGTTGTATAACGAAATAATCGCTGTTTATTGTGAGGTAAAATACACCCTATAACAGGCCATTAAGGCCCAGTGGGAATTAGAGGTATAGTTCTACGATTTCCTTAACCTGGCCGCTTTACCCTGGGAAACAGACCCAGTACCCATATTGCATGAGGCTGGGTGGGCCCTAGTGCTGGTCTGACCGGGTGCGGGAAATCTCACCCCCCACCGGGATTCGATCACCGGACCGTCCAGCCCGTAGCGAGTCGCTATACCGACTGAGCTATCCCGGCCCACGTTTATTATGAGAATCCTACAAAATACAAAAAACACTGTGTAGGCAAAACAACGTTTTTAATGTTAAAACGGTTGGTACATATAGTTACCACTGTGACTGAAATGGTCACTATACCCATATTATTATTTTTGCACATGGACTGTACCCTCCAGCGTGATCCGATTCAGAGTTTTTGAAACCACTAGATATACGGTAGGACGTGAAGGGTGGGGGGTCGGTCCGTCATCGGTTGGCTAACTTGGACAATGGGAAATGTGGGCAAAAGTCCAGGCTGTGACTGGAATTCGAACTACGGTCCCAGTGTTCAAGTGATCCAAATCGTAAATTTACTATATCTGGCAATGTAATGTTTATTCTAATTTCCTTCCATTAAAGAAATACAGGCTTATAAGATCATCCTGCTCTGTGTGTGTGTGTGTGTGTGTTTAGCAACGTCGATTTCGACTTTTGAACCAGATGACCAATCTTCATGAAACTTGGTATTGCACCACGAAGGATGTGCAAAATTATAAGGAAAGGAGCGACACTAGCGCCATTTACTTTAGGCCCCTAAAATGCACGATAATAGATCTCGGAAGTGTGTTAAAGTTTGTTAAGATAATATTTTTTGCAGAATGTATAACAAAAAGATGGCGGGCACATGCAAATATTTTTTGGCAACAGCCCATATTGGGCCAGGGCCTCATCATTATCGAGGATTCACGATCACATTCAGACAAACCACAATCCGTAGGTCTCCTCTGGACGAGTGATCAGCCCGACGCAGAGAGCTCTGCCTGACAACACACAACACTCACAATAGAGAGACATCCATGCCCCAGGCGGAATTCAAAACCGCAATCCCAGCAAGCGAGTGGCTGTAGACCGACGCCTCAGACCACGCGGCCACTGGGGTCGGCTCCCTTGTCTAGGTACAGAGTCAACATCAACATACTGCTCACCGCTAGCTGTAAATAAGCTAACAGTTCAATATTGTAGGAATCAGGTCAAAGTAGAAAGTTTGTGTTTAATTTTGTGATACTCTGTGCTACAATAAGGGAGGCGGAATAGCGCAGTCGGTAAGGCGACTCGCTACGGGCCGGACGGGGCGAAATTTTCCGCGCCCGTCCGGAACGGCCCCGAGGCCCACCCAGCATCCTGTAAAATGGCTACCGGGTCTCTTTCCCGGCGCGTAAACGGCCGGGGCGTGGCTTTGACTCACCACCCCCATCTAACGGCGAGGTTAAGACAGAGTAGAGCCATACTTCTACTCCTAGGGTGAACTTTACTTTTACCTGTGCTACGTTAGTGAAAGATATAAAACCGTTTATGGGACATCTCTTTTCAGATTCTAAACTAATGCTGTTAGAGTTAATTGATTCTTTCTTAGTTTATTAGAGTTTGTTAACTCTACTTTTGATTATATAGTGTCAACTGGTAAGAAGAGTCTGAGTGACGAATTACAAATTACATGGAAATGAAAAATCGTGACCAATCTTAGGACAATGTATCAGCTTTAACTAGATTCGAGAGGACTTATAAAAATCGCGAAAAACCTCAGTTACGACAGCCACGCTCAGGGCTGGGAATTGGGACTTTCATGGATAACACGCAGCAGGACTACCCTCTCACCAATATACTGCGTCGGATTTTATGGGCAAGCTACGTGGAACTGGATGAGAATTCTACAAGTAACCACATGCTTCTAGCTCCGGCAGCATTGTGGACTGTTATCCATCACATCCCAATACAGAACAATCACCAACTTACGCAATAGTCACGTTCCGGAAGGTCCGGGGCAATGGGAATTTTGCGCATTTTGCTATAGAGTATGCATATGGTCAACCATATTTGTATACACAAGGCAGTCCAGTTGAAATCCAAATTCCAACACACTGCAACTCCATCAGACGCAGCATGACCGGCCCGTCTCCTGTGTTATCGCCCAGCAGTATTCCTCTGCCACCTTACTCTTATACAGCTTTCATTCCCGCAGGGAGAATTTCGGCTCGCGTTTCGAAAGTGTGATTTCATTTTTTATTCCGCCTTTTTTAAATCGCGCAGTTCTTAAACTGCCTAACTTAAATTTGCGCAGGTCGGGGAGTGTCTATACTAAAAACAATCCCTGTGACGCAGTTTAGGTTTCCGTACGATTAGGCCGTTTCGTTTTAATAACACTTATCCTACCAGCAGATATTCCTAGAGGACGCATATGACAGAACATGTTAAATGACTCACCAGTTATAGGCATTATAAAATATTTCGCTCCGTCACAATCCCATTTTTTATTTTCTAAAATATTATTTCAATAAAATACTTATTCTTTTCAAGTACCACCACTCAAGTTTCAAGATCTGAGATTAAATTATCATAGTGGTTTTTATAAAATAAATTTCGCATGACAGCCATATTGACACTGTTGATAACAGGGAGTTTGAAAGTATCCGGACGCGGAGGTCTCTAGCGGCATAACCACTCAGACTTTACGGCAATCAATCAATGCCTATAATAGAATTTGTAGCAAACGATTAGGGCACATCCAAACACGCAGACAAAGGTCGATTGGAGCCTTAAAGAACTAATGTTTATTTACCTTCTAAGGCACACCAGTATATAGACGTATGCTTTAGCTTCCAGTAGCACTACACTCTGTCAACAGATTCTATATTTGTGTTTTGTATGGCCCTTAAAATTAACAGCAATTATTGCTCTAAACAACATTGACCAGCGGGTCCTTGTGGTAGGAACTGCCTTTTTAAATATTACTTCCATAAACATCATGCTTAAGATGGTTAAAAGTACTGTCTATTAAACCACGCTAATGAATTCCGACTTAAGAATTTGCTTTAATTCCGTCACGGAAGTAATTCATTTGACACAAACAGATGTTTGGCATGTTTGAAGTAAATTCATGTACAGTTGTACAGAGTGGCTTGGCTAAGTTTTTTGTCGTGCGGAACGAGTAATCACAAAGACGGCCCCTAACAAAAATTATGATCTTTAAAAATTCAAAGTTATTTATTGAATTTCCTGTTATTTGTCTCAATAATTTAAAAAAATGTTTAGCGCACAGAATTAATTTTTTTCATATAAAGTGTTCATTTTGCTCCCCATTGGACTCTGCCGCCCAGGCGGTCGCACCACTCTTCCTCCCAACCCAGCTACGCCCCCGGTTGCATATACGAGTGCTGGAATACATTTATAGTCAAAATATCGGGGTAAAATAGAATCGCGTGAAAAGTAAAATTAACTACCCTATCAAAGTGTTAAAATGGCTTGTAACCAGGTAAATAAAAATATCAGCCGTCGCTCATAACAAACCTGCTGAATGATGCTAATTCGCACTTTGCTGACAAAGATGACTCTACTACACCCCTCCCCTCACATGGTGACATCGCGGTCAGGACACCCACGCGCGTTTATTAATATCGCTGCAGAAATAACGACTAAGTCAACACCTTTCATCGCATGTGGCATTTCACACATCAAACATCATCGTAAAGAGGTGTTTCTTTTATGACACACCACAACACGGCAGCTTCATCGCACAGAAAGCCTGAATCGGCTGTGATACCATGCGACAGCAGCCGTACTCAGGTCAGCGATAAAAGATACGCTCTGTAGGAGAGTCCTACGGTCAACATGGCTAATACGAAAGACCGATATTGGATTGGATCCCGAATTACTTCCATCTATCATGCTTTCTCAAAAAATTTCTCTCTTGGGTCAATCTTCATCTTCACCTCACATCGACTTCCTTCCCGACAATACGATCCGTATAGTGCAGAGTATTCGGCGTGGAGATGGAAGAGACTTCAGACAGCTGTCTCACGATGAACATAGGAGTAAGGAAATTCCTCTGACAGTTTAAGGCGTTTATAATGCAGAAGGCATTAACATTAGGTAAGAATTCTGTTTAGGGTCGTATTTCCTATTTGGCAACTGGGACCCACTCAGCCTCCTACACAATATGTACCGCGTCATTCCCAGGGGTAAAGCGGCCGGGGCGTGGCGTTAACCACCTACCCACATCTAGCGACAAGGTTGAAGAAAGAGGAGCTATACCTCTACTCCCCCTCTGTACCTTCATCGCAAGTTACAGGGTGAACTTTACCTTTTTACTTTCCACCTTCACGGTATATTTTAATCGCTTGTCGCTTCGGACTTTACGGATTTTGCAACAGGCACAAGACTATCGTAAGTAGTTAATCTATTCCTTCGTCTTCCCCCTTGTCCCAACCACTTCTTCTTCCTTATCTGATCATCGAAACATTATTCTGTCATGTTCCATCAAATGTTAACTATACAGAAAAATGTTTTAGACAAACTTTTTGGTTTTAGTAACAAAAGATTGTGTTCTTATAACGCTGCACAACAAGTTAGGAAATTTTTCGCAGGGCGTAGGGCTTTAGGCGCTTTCGCCGTACTATTACCGCTAGACTTGAAATGCGTGAATTCCGTTTTTACTCGCATTTTATGGCATTCTACTGCAACAATACGACTGAACTTCATTTCGTCAATGCAAAATACGTATATCTGTATACCGTGTTTGATCCCTTGACCACGAGTGCACAAATTTTGCAAAAATCTAGGAGCCATTTCAAACTTCTACGCTTCAGAAGGGTGATATAAGGCAGTTCCATACTGACGGCCCACAAAAATTAGGCGCCACCGTACGTAATTCTGTCGCACGTGAGACATGTCGCCCGAAATTTGTGCCGTCCTGCCCTTGACACTTTGAATCTTCTTGCCACAGACACACATAGCTGGCAACCACGCCGTTGTTTATGGCATTATAAAGCAATTGTTACAACAGACGTAACAACGCAAACACGATTAAATATTCTGTGGACTTTGCAACAGGCGCAGGTGCCACGAAGCGTGCTGCGCAATACAAGTACGACACTTCCATACAAAAAGATATACAGGGGCTTATCCCTAACAATTGTGTAGTAATTTTGTCTTCTTGAGAGATTTTTGGATAGTGCTTGCACGCCTTACTCGACCTGCGTTGTTACTGTTTCGCAAATAATAGAGCTGTCCCTCTGCACGCCACGATAGCATGTGGGGAGTGAAGCTACAGCTACATCCATACATAGGAGGGAGTTACCGGTCAGCTTCACGACTAACTAACTAACTAACTAACTAACTAACTTCATGGAACAGAGTCCTTCTTGATAAGCTAACAGGTCCTCTGCTAGTCAAGAAATTCACCGCGTTTTATGGAACCCGAAGGTTCATTACCGCATTCACAAGAGCCCGCCACCTGTCCATATCCTGAGCCATATCAATCCAGTCCATGCCCCCCATCCCACTTCGTGAAGATCCATTTTAATATTATCCTCCCATCTACGCCTGGGTCTTCCAAGTGGTCTCCTTCCATCAGGTCTCCCCACCAAAATCCTCTATGCACCTCTCCCCTCACCCATACGTGCTACATGCCCAGCCCACCTCATTCTTCTTGATTTGATCACCCGAATAATATTGGTGATGAGTACAGATCATTAAGTTCCTCGTTATGTAGTCTTCTCCACTCCCCTGTTACCCCGTCCCTCTTAGGCCCAAATATCCTCCTCAGCACCCTATTCTCGAACACCCTCAGCTTATGTTCTTCCCTCAGTGTGTGAGACCAAGTTTCACACCCATACAAAACAACAGGGAAAATTATAGACCTGTCTATCTTAATCTTTGTATTTTTGGATAGCAAACTGGAAGAGAGAAGACCCTGCACCAAATGATAACACAGTTTCACGACCCGGCCGCTTTACCCCCCGGGAAATAAGCCTTCTTAGCCCACTGCATGGGAGGCTTGGCGGGCCCCACACCCAATCAGGTCGCTTTGGAAGGAATAAAAATTTCTCACCCCTATCGGGAATCAAACCACGATCCCTAGGTTGCCCAGCCCGTGGCCTAGTCACTATAGTTATATACAATAAACTACTTTCGTCCTTAATACGTCAGAATTTACTTCACAACAGGAAAATGGTGAAAGGAAATACAGAAGCTCCCCCCACCCCCTGAAAAAGTCAATTAATCGAAAAGCATTCTCTCGTATTAAGGGAAATGTTCGGGTTTAAGCCTGTTAAAACACTGGTATAAGACAACCACACCCCTGTTTCTAGTTTATTTGCTCTAGCTCCACGCAGGTACCTGCAAATTAAGCGGCAAGGTCAGTAAATAATAAAGAAATTTACAATGTAATTTAGTGTACACTTGGTTTATTAACTTTTGGGTCAGTCTGTTTACTATATTTATGACATCATAAAAATTAAACAACTTCATTAGTTCGGTACAGCTTGTTTGGAAGAAATGACAAGAATATCTGGCGCTTTCCCTTGACAGGCATTATGGTGTAAACCCTGTAAAATCAAGACCCAAAAGCAATCCACAGACCTAAGAGTATATGTTTAAGGCGGCCGATATGTCAGTATTACGCAAGAATGTCAGTATGTATAAGTTGGCAGGATACTACACAAAATATCTCTAAAATATGCTTGATGTTGGTGGGGTGACAGGTTTTCGAAGTTGCTAGTGTTATCAGACAGACACTGAAATTTGCTGCCAACTAGTTAGGCCTGTTATTCCTGTGGAAAATCAGAACACAGCTGCTGCGTAAAGCCGTGACATAGCTCAGCCTGCGGTTTCTTTCCGCGTATTGTACATAATCAGGTCACACGCACAAATGCGTGTGCCAAAAAATGCCACACTACTACCTTCAAGGTTACGTTGATTATAGTAATTCAGTACAGTTCCGCTGCTTTTAAACACAAGATATGTCTTATGGAATGAGGAATCAAAAAGTGGTTATGTTATTGAATAAGTAGTCAGAAAAGCGCTAACAAAATAAGCAATTTGTATTTCTCCGTAACGCTATCAATATACGTTTAAAATAACGCGATACCCTCTGTCAAACATTTGGTACACATCTGCTTCCTTGGTCAACTCTAACGTAAGCAATGAGAGAGAAATATAAATTATTTTCTAGCCAGCAGATCGTACATATATTTTATCTTAGACATTCCGTTGTGATATTACTGAGGTAGGTATTATATATACATATATATATACACACAACATATTTCGGCCACAGGGGCCATTATCAGGTATCACCATAAAAATAAACAGAGAAGTTAATTTGATATTGTATAAGTAAACAATATGTTGCATACACAAATTATAACGTACAGAACTAAACAAGTGTGTTTTGATGGACGGCTATACAATACCTTGATGGTACATATGGTTAGCTGTTATATCACATGGAAATATCTACGGCTTCTGCCCACTGATTCAGATATTTATCTGGTGTACACTAATTGCTTACCCAGTATCCTAACGTGTCGCACAGCGATTCGCAAAGCACCAGTCTTCAGGCGACGCAGTACTGTGGCTCTCCGACGACACCGTGTCGGTTTATGAAGTCATTTTACAGTCATTTGTTTTCAGCGTCCTCGATCTAAAGTTTTATTTTTTACTTCGATTAAAAAGCAAATTTTATTGTCACAGTAACGAAACTTGAAACCAAATGTACTTTTCTCGTTCATTTAATTACGCATTCTCGAACATTCTCATCGAACAAGCACGGACACAGTGAATATGTGGTGTTGAACACTGACAGTTCATTCACTGCCATAATATCAACATGTTTGTTTACACTTTCGTGAGTTTTAACAGGGTCAAGTGCTATGCAATCCGTTATTTTCTAACGTTTTCGTTATTCGCAATACGATATTTCATCGGCCAGAACTGCTGAGCAGTTATTTTAATTACTAAAAAATGAATATGGTCTTAAATCCTTTATTAATTACTTGACACTATAAACAAACATTAAATAAGCTGTCCTCTATGTTGGTTAGTAATAGAATAAACTAATATAACACGTGGGACATATCAAAACACTGACAGTTTGCAAATGCAAATTTCGTGTTTTCGAGTCTGCAGCGCGTATGGAGAGGCATCCAAAGCTTACTCTACACCACTACACTTCGCACCCGACTACCGACTGGCCTGCGAGTTGAGTGCGGGTTAGGGCCCGTTGCTTGCTTCTGCGTACTAGGTACTCCAGTCTGCCGGCCGGTCCGGTCCAGCGAATGTCAACGTCGCGCCAGCGCAGAGGCAACCTCGATAGAGACAGTCTTGCCAACCAGTATCTACTATTTCCCACCACATACATGCCGAAAACCCATCACAATAAAAACACGCTGGAAAAACACGTCTCTATTGTTGATAAAAATTAGTTACCTACACTTTTGTATTAAATCGCAGTTTTAGGTTTCCCATTTCCCGTAACTGAAACACGAAATGGCAAAAATTAGGGGCAGTTCTTGAAAATAGTAGACGTACATTATACGTGTTCAATATTGTAGCCAAGAAAAATCTTTTAAAATGAAGTGCTTACCTAAAAGCCGAGAGGAAGACCAAGCATTCCTGAATCATCGATGTCTTCTACGGTTTTCTAGATAACATGGCAAGAAGTAGAAGGTGCACCATTTCAAGAACTGTACACAGCAGTTGTTCCAATTGTTTTAAGGACATGTGTAGGAAATTCGTTATTTAGAGAGTACTGTTTCTTTCCCCACACGAATTCTTGAAGTGAATTCATCATTCCCGATATCTTGCAGTTCCTCGTTTTATTTTTTACATTGTTCAGTTGGCTGAAATTTCTTACCGCTGCTTTTGACCACAGAAGGACCAACCGAGGCATTTCAAGAAGTGATAATAATCTACATAGATTTGAGCCACAGGAATTACTATATTATTTTAAACTTCGCACCAGAAACGTCCAGAATCATTGACATTCTGCTACTTAAATACCAAATTTCGCCACCGAAAGTCAACTTTTTTGGTTGTGTCAGAATCCAAGTTAGATGCTTCAAGCGTGGGTATCATACTCTTTCACAGCAGTAGGGGGCATTTGCAAAGGAGAGAAGCGAAATTTTTCGTAACATTTCATTTTTTTTTTTCGGTAAGTCTGTGCTGTAGATGCTTGACTAGAACCCACACGAATCGAATGCACCTTTCTCTGGGAATATTTCCTTGTTCCTTACCAAAAGGCGCCTTTCTCGGCTCTTCCACATCTTTAGCTCGAACGCATATCCTAGGTGTACTGTGGGATCCAAATTTCTTTCAGAATCCGAGTTTAGAACATTTCTTTCAACAGAGTATGTAGAAAGAAAAGTCTTTTTCATGAGGAAATAAATGAGCATCAAAAGGTCGCTGAGAAACTTAGAAGGATGTGCAGTGTTAGATTCAAAATTCTTATCCACTTTCTGAACCTCATGATGGATTTCACGAAGAGTAACGCAAAATTTGATTGATCAGACAACACTGCAAACAGCATTTCAGCAATTTAACGTGCCACATTGCCGCGGCATTATTAAATACAAATGAATGTTGCAATCAGTCAACAAAACACTATATTCAGTAACAAGAAGGCTACATGTTTCGGCTAGAAATGATTTACCATCATCAGGCATAATTACAAGAATACAAAAGGGGATATATTTTACAACCGTATTTCAGATTTGTGATCTCAGCCTTTACAAATTACAATATACATATAGTGTAAAAGATACAGAATGCCTGAAGTGTATAATTTGAAGTTTATGGAACGTTAAAAATTTTAAATAGAATAACACGACGTAGGCAATTATGTATAAAAGTCTTGGAAGCGACGTGTGTAAGTTGCAGTCGGATCACCGTACTTTTTCTACACTTCGATGATCCGACACCATGCACCATTACACTTATTGAGTATAATGTTGTGTTGACTGACTGCAACATTCATTAGCATTTCAGTGGTAATTTTGTATCTCTTTATCTTTCAGACGAACAATATCAAATTGCGTTTTAAGTCCCTTATATTGGTCAACTATTCTCGCCACTGCAGGCCCTATGGGCAACCATCTTGTATCACAAGCACGAGGAATTCTCAGTGGCTCCTCATAAGCATTTAATGTTCTGAAAATTTTATGGTAAAAAGCATGGGTTGCTGAAGACCGTGAAAACCAATTCTAAGTTTCACTGACGAGAAAATCCAGAGTTCTTGGTAGACACTCTGCAGTCGCAGCAGACGTAATCAGTTTAACTGAATAGCAAACGCACTTTATAAGAATAAGATACAGTCCCTCCCTTTTTAAGATTTGATAGACACCGTTATTGATTCGCATCATTACACTTGCCTTGTCAGCACCTATTCCTTTCACGTTATCTAAGTCTAAATTGAAATCTGTGAGTGACGACTTTATGGCCATCGCAGAACCGTCAGCAGTGCACTGCTGTAATTCAACAAGTTTTAGGAAAGTCAAACAGTGCTGCCGCTTGTTCCACTGTGATATATAACGGCTATTGCTAGGAGTTGTTTAATGCTAATGTCGGTGGATTCTTATACCAGAATGCTGTACATTACGTCACCAATACCTTTCCGCAGATCTTTTGTAAGATGAAGCTAAGTACATTTCTGATTATAGCATTGTATTTTGTATGACGCCGATCCCAGTAGCCGCGCGGTCTAAGGCGTGGGTCTACGGCCGCTCGCTTGCTGCGATTGTGGGTTCGAATCCTGGCGGAGGCATGGATGTCTGTCTCTTGTGAGTGTTGTGTAGGTATCGGTCTCTGCGACGGACCGATCACTCGTCCAGAGGAACGTCATAGAGGGGGCTTAGGCCGACTAGGTCTGTCGAGCCATGAGAGAAAAAAAAACTGTATGACGCATTTTTATTTATTGGGCAGTCGTACTGCCTTTAAAATATGTTTTACACATATCACTCAAGTAATAGCGTGGCAGTATTGGGCAATGAACTGAAACAAAAGAAGCGACCCTTCCGCATTATTCACTTCCATCTATTCAGCAACAGGCTTAAAATCCAGATTTGTTTGCTGTAGACTTGAAAATGGAGCAGCCGCAGATTCATGATTCTTTGTTTCGCATTGGCTCACTAAGCCCTCGTAAACCAGCGGTAAATTCTCCGGTATGGCTAGTATTGCGCCGCCATACCACTGAAATGAAAGAAGTTGCTTTCTTACCCTATTATAAAAAAGAGAAAAACTTGTAACGTTTTCTGTCCGAAAATCATTACTTGTGTATTTTACACAACTTGTATACGGCATTTGCTAAAAGGCTAGGGATGCCTAGAATGTCCTGCCACGCCTTGTCGCTTGAAGTGGTGTCTGAGAGAAAAGAGGCCATGTGGTTTTTTCTCAGCAGCGTTTTCTGTCAACAAAAATCCATCTCTATCCTACAAGTAATGCGGAGATAATACAGCCATACTTCTTCGTCTCTTGTGTAACAAGCAAGAAAGAGAGGGCAGACGAGAAAGAAGACACGGCTTTTCCGTAGCCTATTTACGCGGGACACTCACGCACACCATGGAAAGGCACAAAGCAACCATCCGCTATGAATAATTGATTTGTGCGAAGTCGATGAAGTGTGATTCAGGACTTATAGAGATGCCATCCTCCAGAATGATGCAGCGGGTATACTTAATACAATAAAGGACGGAAGACCAGTCCCACTTTACCTTACTTAAGAGCAGCCTATGCACAAGGACAAATGGAGCGAATTTCACTTTAAATGACCGAATATTTAGGTGAGAATTTTAGATTATCTCTTTTGCGGATAATGAAAGAGCTGTGCCTTATCATTTTATATTTTCGTTATCATTATTATTTTACTATTGCTACACTGGACAATGGTGATTATTTCTGGGGGGGGGGGGTGATGGGTAACTGGAAGGTGCTGTGTACCCTCCTCACGACCTGACCTCGGACCAGGGTTTGCCACTGCTAGCTAGCAGGCAACAGCGACAGAACTTGCAAAATGCCCTAGCATCATCACCATCAATTCTTGCCAACCATTCAGCATAGTCTAACTGCGTTACCATTAATCGCAGAATTTTGTACATAAATGTGTTTTTACTTTACCCGTAAATAAGTACTTTGATCTCAAATTTACATCAAACAATTAAAACACTCCTAACCGCACCTGTAAGACATCATTTAACAGTACAAGGCCCGATATCTTCGCTCTTCTGGGAGTCACGCACCGTAGATTGGTGGTTAGTTACCGACGTTTAGGGACATCCTATGGGTCCCATCGTTAAGGGTCAAGCAGTCCAAGAAGAATTACCGACTGCTTGAACCTGGAAGATGGGACCGATAGGTTGTCCCGAAACGTCGGCAACTAACTACCCATCTATGCTGGGTCACATTCCAGAAGAACGGAGATTCATTTGCACCGTGGCGGAAACGTGAAATCACGCATAGCACAAGGCCTCTCAGCCATCCATCCACAGCCAAACCGTTGATGGAAGTGCATAGCATAGGCGACTCTTCCCAGGGATTCCCAGACACCGATCACGTGATTTGAAAGTGCGAGGAGGAAATACCAAACTGCGTCATGTGTGATAACAAGCTAGTGCAGAATAAGGAAATAATGAATTTATGCAAACACCAACAGATTTTTACTATAAAATATTTTAAACCCACCAGATTTCCCACTAACCACTAGAGACGAAACTAGACGAGTATCCAAACCCACCAGACTTGGTGCGAAAACCACTAAATTGGCAGTACTGTGGACAGATAATGCCGCTAAGGCGTGGTAGAGCAAAACGTGCAGTGAGGTAGATGAGATATAACAAATAAATTGGGAGGGGACTTAAGAACTGTCAGAGGGTTACTAAAAATTTTGATCCTGATATTTGCATGTAATGCTATGATGAATGTGATAATCTCCACATTGGTTCATCGTTGGATTTTTGTTGTTCTTCGTAACGAATCGAAGTGGCACTGAGAATTTTCTCTAGCTAGGCTTCCTGCATTTCACCGCTATCGGTCACCATTGCACCGACTCCACACTGCTTCTAGTAAGAAAAAACAGGCCAGACAGGCCGGAACACACAAAAAACTCAGTTCACGTCTGACCAGAGACTTTGCTGGACTCACAATTCAGAAATTTACTTCAGTTAGTGTTTTCTCTAGTAAAAAATATGGCCAAAAGCAGCATCTTGAAGAATTGCAGAGGACACACACATTCAGATCTGAACACTGGAATTCAGTGTGAGGTTAACTCCAAGCCCCAACCATATTTATCCAGTATCCAGTACAAAGGAAGTCATGTGGACTTCAGGATCCTTCAGGTAGAGAAAGTAACAGGCACTGCACATATTCTTGCGCCAATGTAACTACATTAGGCTTAATCCTGCAGGACCCATCAACCAGTCACTGTTCGTGTCCGTCCGTCGGTTTGTCCGAAAACATTAAAGGCACCTCGGTTAAATGTGATATTTTGAGTGTATACTAAAAGTTGTAGAGCGACTTCCAGTTTAGATTGTTTGGATCCTATTTAACCCCAACATTATATGTACTTTACAACCCTGAGGAGGACCTGTCGGTCTGTAACATACAACTAACAGTTAAGAACCTCTAAATGCATTTTCATAAAATTTTATACTTAAAAATTTTACGTGCAATTTCAGTGTGGATCGAAAAATTTTAAGACAGTCTTATGTATCTGCGTTTCTTTACGCTCGTGTGTTCACATCCTTGTTTTGGGAGTGCGCTAATCTCATCCATTCTCAAGACAGTCCCTGTACCTTAGCAATAGTGCTGTAAATGATGCGCAACTTCCATCACACTTAATTTTATCACTGTTATTAAGATCTAGGAAAGTCCCAAACTATCTCAAGCACCACATCTGTAGAGGAGGTAACAAGCTATAATAATTACGTAGGCCTGTAATTATTAACGTCTTTTTCTCAGAAACTGCTCACTGTAAAGTACATACGCAACGTAGTATACAGCTCTAATTACGTTCTAGCTTTGTTCCAACATTTTTATAGAATGAGAATATTTAAATAAATAGAGAGAAAGATAAATTCTGTCTATATGCAATTCAGGTTACAAATATGAAGGCCAATACGAACGCAGAAGCACATGGAGTATTATCTTAAGGATGGCCGTATTCGAAGCTGGACTAAACCTTTCACTCATTACACGTCTCTTGGAATGCAGATGCTTTCTTAAAACTTTCTATCGCCATAACCTAAAATCACTGGACTAATTTTACTGACCGTAAAGGAGCGAGCCGGTCCGTACTATTATATTTCTTGTCTCAGTTTATAAACTCTCATACTTTTAAAAATATGAGTCTCATTTCGGGCTCTAACACAAACAAGTACATACTATGCACAAAATCCCTTTTTAAACATCATTACCATAATTTACGAAAAACAGAGCCTAGGCACATGAATCGACTGGACTGTGGTCTCATGAAATATAAAGCTGTGCAGGCTAGAAGGCCCTTAACGACTTTCCAGACGAACCTGCTACCTCCATCTTCAGGCTATTCTCATAATCAAAAGAGAGCAATCACGTTTCATGCCCGTGAGAATCACAAATCTCTTACCCAATATAACATTTATGGATAGTGCATGCCATGCAGAAGGTCTATTTATTGGTAAATGTTCTGTTTCCGCAGCATATTAAAGCGCAATTATTGACTGATATTTCGTATCTTACAGTTACTACGCATTTTCACATTTATCGACCAGCTGTATTTAACACAAATATAGCCATATGGAGAGCTGACCTTGTATTATAAGCCTAGGGTCAATACGGCGCATACAAAATCACTACACTGAACGCAAGCACCACAGAGCAGTCCTTATTGAGAAACTAATATATCCTCAGCTAGTGAGGAAATTCCCCTCGTTTTATGGAACACGAAGTTTCATTACCGTGTTCACAACATCCTGCCACTTCTCCCTGTTCTGAGCCAGATGAATCCGGTCCCCAACCACCCACCTTATTTTTTGGGATCTATTTTTATTACCCTCCCATCTAAGGCCGTGTCTTGCAAAAGGTGTCTTTTCATCACATTTCATTATTAAACCCCTGTATGCTTTTCTCTTATATTTCATGCGTGCCACAAGTACGGTCAATCCTAACCTCCTTTTTTGCGATCACCTCAATAATATTTGGTGAAGGATGCAAATTGTAAAGTTCCTCATTACGCAGTTTTCTCAAACCTCCTGTTACTCCTAAATCTTCGGCCCAAATGTCTTCTTCAGTACCACGTTCTCGAGCACCCTCAGTCTAAGGTTTTCGATTAGCGTGAGAAGAAGTTTTAGGCCTACAGATGGCAACAGGCAAAATTATAGTTGCGTACATTTGAGTCTTTATAACTATAGATGTGAAGACAAAAGATTCTGAGCCGCTGGTAGGAAGGATTCCCAAATCGAATTTGCGATGGACACTATTCTGACAAAGCTCAGTTGATTCCACTTTCCGCAACGGAAGTTAACTCGATTGAGCACAGCCCTTAAGAAGCCTGTATTTGTTCAGCTGGTGAAAAACGTATGTTGAAAATACCTTGACCCGAAATTCAGACGTTCTTCACTGGACCCTAGGCTGACCCCGATAATTCTGATCCATACCCTCCCACCTTGTTTTATCACGATCCATATTAGTATTATGATTCCAACTGCGCTTAAGTGGCCCACAGTAAAACTGCCCTTCTAGTTTCTGGACCAAAATGTTATGCATTACTGGACTCTGCCATTCGTGCTATATTCCTCGCTTAGCTCATTTTACAGACACCTACAACCTATACCAAAAATTTAATTGCAAGAACTGATATAAATTGCAATACTTCAGATATCTCAGACATATATTTTGTCGCTTTCTGGGAGGTTTAGCATGAATATTATGTGTAGGCACTTAAAACACTTCTGCTATTTACATAAGTGCGACTTCTTTGATGTAATTATCACAAAAAGGCCAGAAACACACTACCGAAAAAAATTTACATTACCCGTTTTCATTTCACACACTGGTCTAAACTGAGGAAGTTCAAAACGTTCGTTTTCACCAAATACAGTTTCGAGAGTCAATTCAGTTAGACGAATACGGACAGGGCATAGAACGAGAACAGAGTAAACGTGCAATTTATAAGATTCTTGTTGGAAAAACTGAATGAAAGAGACCACTAGGGAGACCTTGTGGTAGATGTGATAATAATGTTTATTTGTGGTTTATTTCAGGATAGCACAATTTGTTTCTAAAACTCTAGCAGCCACCTCAATATTCTAGGTGCAAGCAGGGTGACATAAAGCTCGTTCCATACTTAGGATCCACAAATATTTGGCGCCACCGTAAAAAATTCAGTCGCACGGACGACTTGGCTTCCGGGATTTGTGCACTCCTAATTTATTTAATGACGCTGTCAGTAGATTAAATATATCGCGCCAAATAGTAGAATGATTATTGAATAATTAATTGGAAAGTTTATGAAGGAATGCGACCGTGGCCTATACTTGAGGTTTATTGGCATTTGCGTGGGCGTTCTGAAGAAAATAATTGATTCCATCATTTGGCGGAGGATAATGTTAAATAAAATGGATCTTAAATGAAGGTAGTGAATATGTGAATTATATTTGTCTGGCTTAGGGTAGGGTTAGTTTCGAGCGTATTGAATTTCTAAAAAAGCTGGAAACTTCATAGCCAGTTGAGCGATGTGCGCATAACACTCAGTATTCTCCCTGCAGTTTAACATCAAATGCTTGCCTTTTGGGTTAATTGTTTATAATAAGAACTCCCACTTCAGCACCCCACAAAGAACAAAATTATTACGTCATATAGCT
Source organism: Reticulitermes speratus (assembly GCA_021186555.1). NCBI lineage: Eukaryota > Metazoa > Arthropoda > Insecta > Blattodea > Rhinotermitidae > Reticulitermes > Reticulitermes speratus. The sequence goes on from JAJKFL010000004.1 coordinate 26,185,536, forward strand.
GGAGAAGTATTGGAACCAACAACTTAGCTAATAATTAAAGGGGGCTGGCCAGCGAGCTGTCATTGTTGGCAGAGACAACTTAACTAATGAGTAATACGGAGGGGGGGGGGGGGCTGGCGACCGGGCTTTCATTGCTGACAGAAACAAGAGACAACTTAGCTAATAAGTTAAGGGGGGCTGGCGACCGGGCTTTCATTTCTGACATTTATTTCGACACATTTTCCACACGCAATAAAATTTCCTCCCAGTCTTCTACGCAATTGGTACCAGAGATAAAATGTCCTTAGCGTGACGCTGGCTTTTTATCTTCATCTAGTGTCAATGTTGAAAATGCGGGGACATTCACTTCTACTCCCTCCACATATCTTCACACTTGTTTGAGTGTCTAAGCGCAATTTCAACCTCTCCGTTTTATCTTGAGTGTTAATGCTTTGTTAAACAGTAAAACAATTACAAGTTTCTGACTGGAATTTTAAAGATATCCTTTTTAAATTTATTCCATTTAAGTTCCAGCATTAATTTTTAGGCGCGTTCGCAAAATTGCAGATAGCGACTATTAGGTTCTTCATGTCAGTTCTTCTGTCTATCCTTTCATCCGCATCGAACAACTGGGCTCCCACTGGACGGATTTTAATTAAATTTGATATTTGCGTATTTTTCGGAAATCTGTCGAGAAAATTCTATTTTGATTAAAATCTGACAAGAATAACTGGTACTTTACATGGAGACCTGTGTACGTGTTATGATTGTATGTCGTTGAATTATTTTTATAATGAGAAATGTTTCAGACAAAATTTGTAGAGAAAATCAAAACACACTTTACGTTCAATAACTTTTTTTCGGAAAATCATGCCGTTTTTTAGATAATGTGGAAAAATATGGTAGCATGAGGTAACGTGGAAAAATATGGTAGAGCCGGATAGGCCACAGAAGACAATACGGCGCATGCGCTTTGCATGCTAGATAATTTAAGGCTACAAACACAAACACACACACACAGAATATGTAATTCTTATTGCTTTTCCACGGCAACAGTGGTTACGTGAACGCGCCTCAATGTTACGTTATACGTACATTACTTGTCTTGTTACATTTAACGAATACGGCCTAGTAATATTTCCGTTTGCACGGCAGTGTATATGAACAACTCTCAGTTCCGATTATAGCAGCAGTAAGCTATCGGGCCTTGCAGTCAGCATATTAACGCGAAGCACTGAACTTGGCGAAACGTGAGACGATGCCAGATTAACAACATTTCGGAGGGAGACGGATCCCTTCGTCATTTGAAAGCAACTGGAAGTTACAAAGCTACGGATACCTTGTATTATTAAGTGCATTTTGATGGACCAGAAACGGTGTAGCCGGGGCCGGGATAGCGTAGTCGGTATAGCGACTCGCTACGGGCTGGACGGTCCGGGGATCGAATCCCGGTGGGGGCGAGATTTTTCGCATACGTCCAGACCGGCCCTGGGGCCTACCCAGCCTCCTATACAATGTGTACCGGGTCTTTCCCGGGGGTAAAGCGGCCGGGGCGTGGTGCTAACCACCCACCCCAACTAGCGCCGGGGTCAAGAATGAGTAGAGCTATACCTCTACTCCCCCTTTGGGCCTTCATGGCCTGTTATAGGGAGAACTTTAGAAACGGTGTAGCCAATAAAATGGCTGGAGTTTGTTTTTCGAGAAGGCAGTATGGAGTTAGGACTATCTGCAACACCAACATGTTTAGGTTTGCTGCGAGCATAACTGATGGTCAGGGGGATAGTATATCCGGCGGCTGAAAGAGCTTTTAACACGCAGCATACGGACCGTGTTAAAACAGTGGCAAGGACAAAAATGGACCGATGAAGCTTTTCGTTCACCCCACATAAAAGTCACACGTTTCTAACAAGACAGGCAGTGTACGTATAACGTAATATTGCGGCGCGTTCGCATCACCAGTGTTGCCGTGGAGAAGCAGTAAGTAGTACATATTGAGAGAGAGAGAGAGAGATAAGAGTGTGTGTGTGTGTGTGTGTGGCCTTAGTTATCCAGCACGCAAAGCGCATGCGCCCTATTATATTGCTACTGTGTCTGGCTGGCTGTACTACATTTTTCCACAATACCTCATAAAATGCACGATTTTCGAAAAAAAAAAAAAAAGTTACTGAACATAACACGTGTGCTTGATTTTCCCTACAACTTTAGTCTAAAACATTTCTCATTCTAAGAATAATTCAGCGAGATACTATCATAATCGTACATAGGTCTTCACATAAAGTACCCGTCATTCTTGTCACATTTTAACCAAACTTGAATATCCTAGACAGATTTTCGAAAAATCCACAAACACCAAATTTAATGAAAGTCCATCCAGTGGGAACCCAGTTTTTTCATGCGGACAGACTGACAGGCAGACGGACTGACATGAAGAGGCTAATAGTCGCTTTTCGCAATTTTGAGGGAACGCCTTAAAAAAAAAGAAGCGCGGGCCTTGTATTTGGACTTATATATTAATACTTTATGCTGAGAAAACTAAGTACATGGTCATGTCTCGAGATCAGAATGCAGGACAAAATCGTAACATAAAGAGAAGATAATAAATCCTTTGAAAGGGTGGAACAGTTCAAATATTTGGGAACAACCCTAACAAATCGAAATTCCATTCAGGAAGAAATTAAGAGCAGATTGAAGTCGAGGAATGCTTGTTATCATTCGGTGCAGGGTCTTCTGTGTTCCAGTTTGCTATCCAAAAAAATACAAAGATTAAGATATACAGAACTATAATTTTGCCTGTTGTTTTGAATGGGTGTGAAACTTGGTCTCTTACTCTGAGGGAAAAACATAGGTTGAGGGTGTTCGAGAATAGGGTGCTGAGGAGGATATTTGGGCCTAAGAGGTACGAGTTAACAGGGGAGTGGAGAAGACTACATAACGAGGAACTTAATGATCTGTACTCATCACCAAATATTATTCGGGTGATCAAATCAAGAAGAATGAGGTGGGCGGGGCATGTAGCTCGTATGGGTGAGGGGAGAGGTGCATAGAGGATTTTGGTGGGGAGACCTGAGGGAAGGAGACCACTTGGAAGACCCAGGCGTAGAAGAGAGGATAATATTAAAATGGATCTTCAAGAAGTGGGATGGGGGCATGGACTGGATTGATATGGCTCAGGATAGGACAGGTGGCGGGCTCTTGAGAATGCGATAATGAACCTTCGGGTTCCATAAAACGCGGGGAATTTCTTGACTAGCTGAGGACCTGTTAACTTCTCAAGAAGGACTCTGCTATATGGAGATAGTTAGTTATATTAATACTTTAAGAAAAAGTAAGAAGTTGCTGAAGCAGCAGGTCTTAGTCGTGCATCAGACGACACGTTCCAGTTGGCATGCTAGTGTGGGTGTGATTGTTCCACTGCCGCTCGCACTGCTCAGGAATGCGAGTACAAAAAACTCCTTGACGAACTGAGAATTTACCGTTTGGACGGTTCTTTGCTGTGCCATTAGACACGAATAAAACCCTTCAGAGGAAGAATTTAGAAAGAAAAACCTTTGCAACTCTATCACATCACAAAAAGCATGTTCTTCAGTCATGTGCAATTTGTGTACTGAATGCCATATTTTTTGTGTGTCTTAAAAGTGTCAGCGATTTTAAAATATGTAATTACTATTTAAGAGTCTGAAGTTTCAGTATTTGTTCCTTTGAGAATACAAAAATAGTTTTCAAGTAACTTGGATAACACACAAGGCTTATTTAAGGCAGCATGTTTCTCCGAAACGTCACAATAAACCCATTACAATACACAGTGTAAGAAACCCAGAATACCCTAATCTGAGGAACATCCATCTTAGAAACCTGAAAACTTGTATTATTTAACCCTTAAAACTTAGTGCTGAATATATACACCCTTTGGTTTCAAAACAAGAACTCGGCATTTTGCCCACAGAGTGTATTTGTTTATTCCGTATGATTGTTACATTAAACAGCGATTACTTTCGTATACAATATTAATAGACTAATCTTTCTAATTGAAGTACATTGTGTCCTCTGCGAGGTACAACTCAATCTTTATATATAAAGTAGATTAATTTCAGGTTTCAAAGAATTAAGATACTTTCTTGGCCAAAGCAAAGTATTTAAAGGACTTATCATGCTGACTGGTGTATCTGTAAAGCTTTAATATTTTGCTCACTAAGTACCCCTACTGTTCTAATGTTTTCTCATTTGTTACGTACTTTATGGTTCTAAAGTGTACTTGATAGGTACCCGCTTCGACAGAGCCAAAAGCGAACATTAATAAGTTTTTTTGCTCTTCCTCAGTTACCACACCTTACAGGAACCTAAATTAAATGACGCTGATATATTCCCCAACTCACTGACGCCTACTGATTACCTCTGTTACGTAGTTACTGAAGGATTCAGGTCTTCTGAGATTTAATGCTGCTTCGCTGGATTACGAGTTTCACGACGTTTCAGTGGAACCTAATTCCATTATTTTCATCATTGGGCTGTACTTCTTAGACCTCTCAACCCTGAAGAGGAAGACACAATTTTCCTTCGAAAAGTTGTGAAACATTAACCGAACCACACAGCCCTACATCCCAGGAGACCTAAAGCCTCGGCAGAACTACCACAGGAATACAAAATCTCTCGTCGAGTCAGATCCTTTATTCATGTACGTGTCATGCACAGAATGAGCGTAAATGCTCATTAGCATTTTGCATATTAATTATGAAGCAGTTAGGTAAGATATAACATCTGAATATTCATGCATAAAACTGCAAATGTCAGAGTTTAAAACATTGTAACTTCAGCCTAACACAAGTTACCACATTTGCAGGTACTTATATTCCATTTTCGCCCGTTACACCCGCTGACTGCCACAGACTTGCTGGACTCCCCGAATGGAGCAATAGTGTTAAAATTGTCATGATAATATCACTATTGTCGTTCCTTAAAACACAATGAGAACCAACTATACGCAGAAGTGGAAACATCCGTATGGCTCACACCCGTCACCTCTCACAGTCCTGCGAATATCGCTTCTTATAACACGTCTTTTTAAATAAACTGATATTGAAATTTTTTGCTATTACTACATAAGAAAGGGCACGCGGTGGCGCAGTTGGTTGAGGCACTGCACTCCAAGCCGGAACGTCGCGGGTTCGATTCCCGATGGTGTCACTGGAATTTTTTATTGACATAATCGTTCCGGTCGCACTATGGCCCTGGGGTTGACTAGCCTCTAACAGAAATGAGTACCAGGAATCTTTCTTGGGGGGTAAAGGCGGCCGGTGCGTAGGGCTGACAACCTTACCACCTTCATGTGCCGATTGTCTAGAAATCTGGGAGCCTCAACCTCCTGGAACCCTAAGGGCCTGTCGAGGCCTGTATTGGGATTGCTTTACCTTTACCTTTTTACTATACAAGAAAACTGCATGTGATATGCAAATGAGAAACAATAAATCCATTCAAAATCTTTGTTGGGAAACGTAAAAGTAATCGACCACTTAAAGGAGACCTACAATCGATTGATTACAAGATAATATTAAAGTTTATTTTAAAGAAGTATCATGTAACATGCAGAACTGGCGGTCTTCGTGGTTTAAGTCCAATAAAAGGAAATACCTTGTCTTATCAAATACCAATCGATATGTGAAGTGAAGGTCCCGTAATAATTCCTTATACCTGAAATTAGAACACACAGTAATATCAGTACAGTCACACGACTTTCACAAATACCGTTGGAACACTTGCAGGCATTTGCTTCAGATCAACAATGCAAATGGCTGTTGTTCCAACATTTCGTTCGCTAACAGTTAAAAAAGATCTTAACGTAGATACAGGAACAATTGGACATGTTTTAGATAAGAGGAGGCAATATTGGCTTTGGATAGCGCGTTAAATTTCTACCGACAATAGAAAAAATTGCTTAAAAACCTTATCGTATATCTTAGGTTCGCAATCCGTTTTGCTAGTGAGTGGAGCTAATTTGTGGCAAGGGTCTCCACTGAATGACGTTACACCAGGAAAAAAAATGAAAGTGGAATAGTCTGCGATATCGCCTACTTGTACAAAGACCGAACATTTCATCGAACTGTAGGGAGTCTTAAACTGAGCTGTAAATGTATCATATCCCCACGACTGTATTTCTCTCTATTGGTTCATCGACACCTGCAGCTGCTCAGGTAGGTGGAATAAAGAACGTTGCGAAACTGTGTAGAAGTGTTGATGGACATATTTAGAGCCGTATATTTCACCGTTATGCCTAAGGAAAACGGAAGAAATTACTTGAACCAGATAATTTTACACTATTCCTAAGAGCCCGACCCTTGAAGATGCGACCGATATGTTTTACTGAAACGTCTGTGAATACATAGCAGTCTACGCTGTGTAACATCCTAGAAAGAGCGAAGATCTCAAGGCTGTAACATATTCAAAAAGAACTTCGAGATTACATGGCTTTGCATTCCTGGACTAGCTATGGGCTGGACGGTCCGGGGATGGAATCCCGGTAAGAATGAATTTTCCGCACCCGTGAAGAGCGGCCCTGGGGTCCACCACAATAGTAAAAGCCAATATTAGGGGTAAATGCTCCGTTCTTACATAATTTAATCGCTAATCTCTACATTTTCATTCATCGAATATAATTTTTCCAGGCCAATGTCGGGGTGTTTTGAAATGCTGACATGTGATATAATTCTGTATTCTTCGATATTACCACAACATTAAAAACGTTAACTTGCAGGGTTTATATTACTGCAAGTAATTTTTCTTCTGACTTGGTTGAGCATAGCCCTGTATGAAAATAAGATAGTATTTCAGATGGTTAAACCCCGCCTTTATTGTAACTTTAATTTACTGCCGTGTTTACAACAGTCGCCACTGTGCCCTCTCCTGAGTCAGATGAATCCATTCCATATTGTCACGTACTGTTTCTTTAAGATTCACTTTATTATTGTTCTCCCGTCTATGTTAGATCTCCTGAATGATCTACTTCCTTCAGGTCTTATTACAAAAATTTTGTTTGCATTTGTCTTCACTCAGTCCTCACGAAAGTGGCTTGGACTAAAAGGTTACATGTATTAGAATGTGTCAAACTATAAATAAGAACAAATACGATATTGTGCACTGAATGTTTGTACCTTAAGGCGAATAAGTTAGAATAAATATATACCTGTTATTTTCAAAGTATGCGATTCCACAAGCTGTGGAATTTCTGCCAATAGCGTTTCCGCATGGCTTTATAATTGGAGCTGCATATAACGGAACAAAACACCGTCAGTTCGAGAACGTTCACTGTATTACTAGGTACAGTACATACAGTCTGGATAATAACAATTTTAGATATCTTCGTAAATAAAAAACAGAGTGTTACTACAATAGGTAACAAAATCAGTTTTCTTCATCGTTTACGGTAATGCCTGTAATTCATGTTCCATTTCCTGGTTTTCGTTTTATATTTCCCGGTCAGTACTTTTTATCGTCGAATAGACAGTTGTAATTTCATGTTTGTAGAAATCTAACGGAACACGGAATGCATAACAGAAGGTAATAACCAAACACAGTAATAGTACTAATATTAATAATAATAATAATAATAATAATGACGATGTGCATGGTGTCTGTCACGCTTTCTAAACATTCGGCAAGTAATTTATTCATTAGGCATCGAACCCGGATTTCTAACACAATGAAACAGTCTTGTGTTGGAAGGAACAAGCAGAGATCACATACACTTCCTACTTAGCAGTGAACTTTCTCTGTTCAAGCTGTAGTATTTTCCAAAAGACGGGTATTTGAAATTTAAACAAATTTCCTTTTCACATATTATCTTCATGACTTTTGTATATATCTTAAAATTTTAATTCCGCCAAGAGATTATTTTCTGTAAATGGCCCTAAAGGAACAACCTAGAAGCGTCCCTCTTTTGGGTATTTTATTGCTACCATACACTGAAAACGGCGAACTTTAGGCCAAACTGGAATAACCTCGGACATATTATGACACAATCGAAGGTACGATGTATTGCATGCAGAAATTCCATCGACGATGTTATCTGCGACTTAAAGTTTTTAGTAGAGAAGGAATATTTTCATATAACCTGCTTGGTAGATCATACTTTCTGATGTAACTGCATGGTTCAAGTGCTTTATTCATGATCAAGGATTAAACTTACGTCACATGCATGACGCATACCGAAAGACAGCAATTGAGATAAATCTAGTTGCACTTTCTGGGACACGTCCCTTTATAATGAGTATAACCATTTAACGGTGGAGAAAGTCAAAACATTTTTTATCCTATGCTAATCGATAACCGAACGATCGTTGGTTTTTGAAGGTTCCAGGGTTCGTCCTTGTTCTTCTAGAAAGAGTGTTGTTGAGACGAGATGATTATGGAGCATTTGTGGAATGATCCGGTCAGGGGAAAGCAGAAGTAATCAGAGAAAAGCCTGTCCCTGTGACACTTTGTCCACCACAATTCTCACATGAATTGACCCCGGATCGAAAAGGGGCACCTGCGTTTAGAGACCGGTAACTAACCGCCTGAGCCATGGTACGGCCTGAAATACGACAAGTAACTCGAATCGTACGGCTGTGCTATGGCTCAGGCGGTTAGTCGCCGGCCTTTCACCGCGGAGGCCCGGGTTCAATCCTGGGTCAGTCCATGTGGGATTTGTGGTGGACAAAGTGGCACTGGGACAGGTTTTTACCCGCGTACGTCGGTTTTCTCCTGTCACTATCATTCCACCGGTGCTCCATTAGAAGGAAAAACGGGGAAAAAATTAATCATCTTCATCACAGGGTTGCACAATAAGCCTCAAGGCTGCGGTGCGTCCGTAGCATCTGCTGCGGGGCCCTTCACAAAAAAAAATCGAAATTTATTTAAAGATTATTTTGTACAACAGAATGAACGCACTCCTCTTCGGGTATACAATCCAATATATGATGTATAGGGAAATGATAGCCGTTTGTTCTGAGATCCATACAAAACACATACATATGCTGCGTGGGCAGAACGCAGAAATTTTAGTGTTAAAACCTAGTGGTACATCTATACTTGAAAGGCAATCGAAATTCTTGAGCGCTTATTTCGCTTATTTGTTCATTTGCTTAGATGCTTAAAGATTTTTTGGTTATTCTATGTTTTAAAAAATTATATTAGCTGCAGATATTATGGAAGTATGAAAAGAGGCGTGGCATAATTATTTTGAATGATGAATCGAAGGTGATTTTAAAGGAACCGGTCATGACACACTGAAAATCCTACCAGGATTTAGTTGCAGGGAAACCACAAACATATCCCAGTCTGGTGGTCGAGTATCGGTTGGGATTTTAATCGATTACTTTTAAAAAAAACAGCATCCTGTCAATTAATTTTATCCTCAGTCAAATGAATCCAGTCCACGCTTTTACAAGCTCCACATTTAACAACCACTTTAACAATGTCTTACCAACTTTATCTAAGACTCCAAAATGCTTTAAACCTTCTTAGATATTCATTAAAATTCTGTAGGCATTTTTAACTTTCTCGTGCATGCTACAAGCTTCGTCCATTATAAATTTCGTTGATTTAATCCGATCCGACTGTTTTTTTAAAATATGAACTGCGAAGTGAGAGGATCTCGAGATATCCACAGTGTTTCCAAATTCAAATAACTGTGTTTACGTGTATTCTATTTAACATGCGCTCCCTCTGGAATGACAAAGGCCTAGAAATTTCTTGCGATTTAACAATGTATTTCTGTACATTTCGGTGAGAATCCTGGCCAAGGAAGTTCACTAAGACAGGTGTCTTTTTAAAGACTTCCGTTACAGGTGGTGAAAACGTCTGAGAAGCACAACACGGCGCGTTTCCGTGGTGAAAGTGTGTTGCTGGAAATTGTATCACAAGTGCATGAGTGTTCTACGTACGTTTCTTTCTTGTATTCAGTCATAAAATTCTCATTGCAAGGTTATTGCTCTAGTATGAATGAAGTATGTATTCTGTTAGGATTAAAGCAAGACAGACACTTCGAAATATTAACCTGTAACATATGTCTTGAAGCAAAAACTGCAATACTTAATGTCTTCAAACTGCTAGAGATTTAAAAGGCAAAGGTAAATGTATTCATATGCCATGGGTGGGAATGGAGGCATAAATAAATGTAAGCACTCTTATCTCTGAAATAGTGAATGACTTCAAGAGGCCGGCAGCGTAATGATGTAAGTAATTTGTACACATATTGGAAAGTGAAGTACAGGCCGCAATAAAAGTTGAAAAAAAAAGATTCTTAGTGTAAGGATGTACTGTAACATACTTTTGAATAAGTTGTGTACTACAGGAAACGAGTACCTTCTATGTTTCAACCCGGAATTCTCAGAAACACAGACCAATGATAAGATCAAATTGGGTGGAAAATATAGGCCCATAAAACTAAGTTGTACTTGTGCATAAACACCACACCTGGTAGACGTACGGCAGGCAGTGGAGGTTAAAACCCAGCGATACCTAACAATGTCACAAGATACGGACTAGTGGCCAACCAGACACTCCAGGTATGCACTCTCCAGTTGAAAGAGCCCGAGGTGCCCCTTATACAGAAAACTGGATCGGCCCCAGAACTTGTGTGACGTGATTTGGCTGCCCTAATAGGGTCTAATTTTAGTGAAGAACAAGTTATGAAGCTCTTCAGTGTGTAACTTTATCCGCCTTCATTGCTTATCTGTAGGTAATAACAGAATCTAGCCATAAGCAACATGTTCGTACGGCACCTTGTTCCAAAGACTTCCGCCCGAATATGGATCGTCACTCCTAGTAATAAATAACATAATAACATAGACACGGATGGCTGTTCCTTCCAAGGTTGTGAACTGCTTCATTCTCATTGCAAAGGCCGGTGACCTTACGTCCTCACACCCACCAGCTCGGATAAACCGACCCTTCGTGTAATGGCGTCTTAAACTAATTGGCACGCTATGAGCATGTCCCTCAGAACTGCCTGGCTTACGGATTTATCACTCAGTTCACTTTACAGTGTACGTTTGAATATGAAACCGGTTTCGAAATACCTCAGTATATAGTATTACTTGTCTCAAGTAGGTGGAACGATCCTGTTTTGCATATCATAATTGGCAGAATGATGTTATCATCACTAATAGAAACCTACGTTCTTCATTCAGCCTTCGCATAAAAATGAAAGTTTTAAAATGTTTTATTGTTTCGACTTACTCTCGATTTATTTAACGTCATTTTTGCACCTAAATAAATCAGAAAATGTCTAATATTACTCCGATTTTCTTAATAATAAATTCGCAGCGACGTGGAAGGAAGCGATGTTTGTCGCTGGGAAATATTTTCTCAGTATTTACCTACAAGCTATAACAAAAATCATCAAAGGCCTCATGGGCAAAAATTCGAAACTGGAACACCCGAATACAAATTAACATGTACTACGTGTGAACGTTCGTATGTGGGACAAACTGGCAGTAATCTAAAACAAAGGTATAAGGAACATATTAGATACATCCAGAACAATGACCCACAATCAGCTTACGCAACACATATTATCAATAACCTGCACGAATACGGAGATATCAATGACAATATGTCCATGCTAAAACAAATAAATAAAGGACCATATATGAATATATTAGAACAATTCTACATCCAACTATTTGCATACAATAACAAACTGATACCAGAATAAAATACAAGAGACTATAACCCAATATTCCGACTTATTTACGACATCCAAAAACGTCACTCCCCCACGTGACCGTGACCATACCAGATACACCACTCGATAGCCAGTACTGTTCTCACCACCTAATAGTCAGCCAACTCCGATAAACAGGTATGTACAAAGTTGACTACTTCAACTTGCGTTCTACCTACGAAAATTCACATTAACTTAAATACAACTATCAATTTTATCTTAGATATTGTATGTTTCAGGATATCAAAACAACATAGATTATTCAACTTTTATTCAACTTTTAACATTTTAACCAATGTAAGACTTGAAACAACCAATAACTACATTTTTCACCTTTTATTTATTTTAACCAGTGTATAAACACTATTGTAAAGAATTCATGTTATTCAGTTTTTACTACGTAAACAATTGTACCAATTAATGTAAAAGTTTGTAATTTGAGATGATGAGTCCCTGAGGATGAACCGGAATTAAGGGTTCGAAACATGTAGGACAGTATTACACAATTAATGTGATTAAATTTTATACTTGTCGGACTATAAATATAGAGATAAAGTGTGCGGAATGAATAATATTAAGTTTACAAATAAATTATTTCTTTAGCAGTAATGAATCTTCATATTTAGTAATATCAACCTCTGATGTAGGTAAAATTCTTGGATAATATGCTTAACTCCATTGTTTGTGAACAAGAATGAATTCTCGAATAATATGTCTTATTTCACCTATGGGAACTCTCATAAAAAATTGATTACGTCTGGCTTCTGGTCTTTTACGTTAGGAAGAGCATGGCTGATTGGTTGGCAACATTGCGAAGAAGCCTGCTGCCTCCATTTTGACGATTGCAGGAGAAAGTTCACCGAAACTTTGGTACCACATACAAGAATACATGATGTCATAACCCAGAAGACGGCACCGAAACCTTCACCTCCGTAAACCCTAAAACTTCCTACAGATTATATTTTGTAAAAATAAGAGGAATGTAAACATTAATGAAAGTTTAAAAAGAACAGATAATCTAGTGCTCCATTTTCGTATGTGAAAGATCCTGATTTGACGTTCAAAGTTCAATCAGCTATGCTGATTGAACTTTGAATGGTTTACATCAGTTTCTACATGCAAAGTCGAACACATTCACATAAAATATAAATGCTTGCTTCCAGGTCCTGCTCCTTCGTCGTTCATTTTCGTTTCATCCACTGCTGCATCATCCATGCTGTTGGTAAATAATTGTTAAGACACAACAAACAAACCAGAAAGGCCCAATGCTACGGAATGTTGTGGTTGCTGATTATAGAATACTGTTAATGAGTGCTGTCATGTTTCCCTGTAAAGGCGTGTGTTACTATTTGTAAAGGTATGTTCCCCGTAGTATGCCCGTAGGCAGAGGTGGGGAATAGATGTATAGCTCTACTCATTCTCAACCTCGGTGCTAAATGGCAGGGGGGGGGGGGTGGTTGTTATGACTCGTCCTGGCCATTTATCGCCGGAAAGAGCCCGGAACCCATTTTACAGGAGGCTGGGTGGGCCTCACGGCCGCTATGAGCAGGTGGGAAGAAGTAGAAATCTCTTGCCATCAGGGGTGATCGAACCCCGAACCTTCCAGCTCGTAGCGATTTGCTATACCGACTATGCTGTTCCGGCTCCCCATATCATCATTTGTAACAGCTATAAGAACAAAGGATCCGCGAGAGCTCAGTTTGTATCGTAATAGCCCTCAGTCCGGACGTCGGGGGAATCGTGGTTTGATTGCCAGTGGAGACATGATTTGGTTCTTCTCCAGTGTTCAGCCTGGCTCTTGGACCTATCTACCCTCACATTAAGTGGATACTGAGGGAGATCTTTCTTCGAGAGTAAAGCGGTCGGAACGTGAAACAGACCGTTCACCCCATCTCGTACCTAGTTCAAGAATGAGAAGAGCAAGAGCTTAACTCCCACATATGCCTTCGTGCCTTTCACAGAGACAAATGTACCTCTACTTTGCTATCAAAGTGAAAATAATTTAAAAAGTAATTAATTAAATTTACATAAAGTTTTTTAAACATCATGATATCCGTGGGAAATAATTTTATTGCAACAATCGCATATTCTTCTGGGATTAACATATCGCGTCAGTGGATAAATATTTACTGACTTTTCGGTAAGACGCTGAATACCAAGACAACACGCTCCTCAGAAACCTCGATAACCATTTACATTTCAACAAGGTCACATCTCAGAAGACTTGAATTTTGATGTAAGTCATTTGCAGCATGAAATAATAGCTTTCAAGGCGAAAATATTATTCATCCACATGCTCTGTGTCCTTTGAAAATGATCACGCCCATGAAGTCGTATGTCAGACAAGCCCCCAGCAACCCAGACGACCAAATCCACGTAGTACTAACCATCTATCATGTTGAGGTTAAGTACAAACGTTTATGACAATAAAACTCAAGTCACTGCTAAGTTTGATATAGTAGAGTAATATATCGTAGTTCATAACATTTCTATGTATTTTGTACGAAAATATTCTTGTTTCAAATTATCTGCATGGCAACATCCGAACGTAAATATCAGCAATCAGGAAACCGAAAGGTAAGTTCCTTTATGGACAAAACTAATTTTAATAATATCGAATACTAGTACGTGCAGCTTTCTCGAAAACATGTTATCAAGGAGATCAAATAAAGAAATTAAAAACGTTTATGCCTGTAAGTGAGTGCATTCTATATTTGAAAGTGTAATAGCGCAACTTCTCAGAATATGACTGTTAATTAACGCTTAACTATTTATTCTTATTTTATTTAACTATGAAGCCATTAGCTCAGCTTATAAAGCATCGAATAATAGGATGAGTAGTGTATAGAGAAAAGTGTGGAAGGGAGATATTCTGTCTAATTTGAGGTACTATCCCGGCACTTGCTCGAAGAGAAAGAGAAAAATTAAGAAATATCTCAGTAAGGGGTTAGTCGACCACTGGGCTCGAACCCGCGACCCTTCGAATAAAACCGCGACTCGTATATTACACTATAATGTAAAACATTATAATTATGTTTTTCTAACGTGACAACTAAGTAAATGATGAGTGCATAAATTAACTTTTAACGGATTCCGTGAAGCAGAGACCATGAGAAGCTGATAGTCTCTTAGCTAGGTAACAAATATTCTGCTTTTTGTGGATTCAAATGTGCTTTATTTTGTTCACAAGAGAGCTTGCATTGGATTCCGTACTGAATTGACTCCAGTCCACAAAATCCCTTTCTTGTTTCTTTAGGGTATATTTTAATATTATCCTCACATTTTACACCTATGTCCCCTACGTGGTCTCACCTTTCAGTTGTTCTAATTCAAATACTGTGTGCTGTTGTCAATTTCTCATGCGTGCCACAAGACCCGTTTAACATTATCCTTAATTTAAGCATCCTAATACGTAAAATATTAATAATATGCTAAGATAAACGGAAAGTATCACTCACCTCAGTACAGATTACTTGGTGACTACATTTGCTGTTGAAGCATTTTTGTAAGAAAACTTCACTGTTCCTGGGCATACGATGGTAGAAGAAACTGTTAGTTGTAGCCACGCTGATGAATGCACCCAGAATATCTAAACAGTTATTAATGAAACAAAAACTGCACAAATTTACACGCACAATAAACCTATATTACGCACGACTGGTTGTATTTAAATAAAACTAAACTTCACTTCCGATCTTGTATTCATCACTTGTGTGCATTATCTTAGTATTAGAGATTTCACAGAAGAAATAATTTGAACGGTGTTATCTTTGTAACACAGACCACTTCCATTAAATGTAAAGAAATTCTGTGTACCACTGGTTATTTTTCACTGTTAACAATGAATCACTTCTCTCCTTAACAAATCAGAGCACGCCAGTAGAACTCCACACTTGTTGTAAGAAAATAAACTTGAGATTGTATTTCAAGTTACATACGAATCACACGACATGCTCGTTTTGTGAGATTCACATAGACCATGATGTTAGAAGTAAAGCATTGAACAAAATTATTTTAGCGTCTAAAAGCTGCTGTTTATGGTCTTTGCCTCTCAGGTAGAGGGAGACGATTACACGTAGGAGGACCTCTGGTTCACTCAAGAGTTTCTGCAACAACAATTGCTTATAAACGAGGCTTGTACACTTCTGCACTTCTCACACAGCGGGGATGAAGATAACTACATTACCTTCATCGAAATAGTCAACTTTATCCACTAATGTTCGAGTTAACAGTTCACAAAGATGCATGTATTCTGAGAGTGTACTATTGTTTGTACGTTTATGGTCACACTGTACAGCAACAACCTGCCATTGCGCTCAGTAAAACCTAAGCCTTAAAGAACGAGCACTTTTATTTGTCGAAGAAATGAAAGGGACTTTTCTATTGGTCGCAGGCAGCATTACGTTATGGATGAAGAACGCCTTTCGCTCCCTCTACAGAACAGGTAGAATCCCATGCATAACCTCACCTGTCGTGTTCACTAAACCGATACACCTGTACTACCCGTTGTGCATAAGTTTACTGTCCAACTATTTTGACTTTATGGCAAGGAGTTTGAAGAGACGATAAAAGAATGAAGACTGAGAAATTCGTTTGGACAAATGTTAGGAAAACAAATTCCTTACATTAACAAACGTAACAACATAGCAGCGAATATCGTGCGGAACTCAAACCCTCAGTTCTAACATGGGGTGTTTCAATTGTACAGATATAGATTTAGGTAGATATTACGTTTTTAAACAGAAAATGTATAATTTCTGTGCAAGTCATCCTTTAATACAGCTTGGGTCATTAGTCGCCTGCTTGCCACCGGGCACGCCAGTGTTCATCTTCACGGTGCTCCATGTGGTTGGTAAAGTGGCACTAAGACAAGCTTCTTTCTCCCATCACTTCCGGTTACCCCTGTCAATTATAATTCCACGAGTGTTGCTTATTTATCCGTATATCAACAGAGGGCTAGACAATGGGTCCATCAGAGACTGCAGTTACAAGAAAAATAGGCACCCCACCTCAAGAATAGAGAGAACTAACCTCAGCTTTTGGCCAGAATTACTCATTATGTAGCAGTATTTAACACTAACAGAAACAGTCGTTATTCTTCCGAGATATGGTTGTGTTTCTTGTCAGTATGACAACATATAGACTTAGAAGCTAAACTTTCAAAAAGCTTTCCCAAAACGTCAGGCGCCAATCACCCATGGATAATAATACAAATTAGTACATTGAAATGTGTCCGTGTAATAAAAGAGGCAGGTAATGATGATCCCAGTTGCATCAAAATGGCAGTAGCCTTCTCTGTTCCACAGAGATATTGTCTCGTCCCACAACAATAATAAAACAAAAGAATAAAACTGTATATTACTAAGCTACGGGCTGGAAGATATGGGGTTCGAAT
Source organism: Reticulitermes speratus (assembly GCA_021186555.1). NCBI lineage: Eukaryota > Metazoa > Arthropoda > Insecta > Blattodea > Rhinotermitidae > Reticulitermes > Reticulitermes speratus. The sequence continues at coordinate 26,202,608 of JAJKFL010000004.1, forward strand.
CTCGGCACATACTACTGTGATGGATTGAAAACCCCAAAGCCTCTTGCCAAGTATCGAAATCTGCAAGTAAATTGTATATTTGTGATGAGTTAATTTTATCCGTTTCTCGATAAAATGATAAGTTTAGCCAGAAGGAAAGCGTTCCGGTAACCACTGAATATCAGACTGGGTGGGCCTGAGAGCTGGTCGGGACGTTTTGGACAGAACAAAAACCTCTTGGCCCTGCCGGTGGTTTAACTCCGGATCTTCCAGCCAATAGCTTCGGCACTATAAACGCTACGGTTTACCTCTTCCTCATAAAGTAAATCGTGTTAACTAATTAAGTTACAATTTTCGTGTTTTAAACCCGAGAATACCGGAGTCTATCTTAACGTTCGAAGCATGATAGGACTACACATTTAACAGTATTGTAAATGTGTCAGACCTCCAAGAAAACATGCATCTTGGAGATAGAAGTGTTGATTGTTGTTTAAGACAATAATCAAATTATATTCTGAGAACCAAAAAACGTCGATAGTGAACAAAGTAGTAATTACTCGATAGTTAAAGCAGGAGGTGTAATTAATCATATGCGTGGTGGCAGAACTTAAATAATATGAGATTTCGAAAACCAGCGAAAATGAAAATGTAGCTAGTTGCTCTATTCTCTAGACCCAGCCATTGGTCACAAAGTAAACAAATGCTTTTCATAAGATTATAAATCTCCACAGAAAGGAAAACTGTTGGAAATGTGAGCTTAAAATTATCACCTCTCTTTAAAAAGAAATTAACGGACTGAGATCTTGTGATCCGTTAAAAAAAGTAGAAAAACAATCACGCTTTAAAAATTAAGTTACTAACCCCATAGAGCAGATCCCCTTGAGACAGATTAATTCCACACATCCCACTCTTGCACCCTATTTCTTCAAACTGCAGTTTAATATCAATCCCTATTCTAATCCTAGGTCTCCCAATTTACTTCTTTCCTTGACATCTATTCCAGACACTATAATGACTACAGTTATACGGTGGTAATGTATTCCCTTAGATTAACGATGCCCAAAATCTGATAGCCTCTCACGGAAAGGCCATGTTCAGTAAAGCACGATACAGGTCTATGTAGTTAGAACTGGTAGTACATCCCATACCGGCCGGTCACTAAGCCAAGTAACGGCAGAATGCTAGAATTATTAAAACGCAATGAGAGATTCACATAATTCAAAGTAGAGTAAGGGTTTTGGTCCAGTCCCTGTGGGATTTGTGGTGGACATAGTGGCACTGGGACAGGTTTTTCCCCGAGTACTTCAATTTTCCCCTGTCAGTTTCATTCCACCGGTGCTCCATTACAAGTAAAAATGGAAAAAACTAATCATCTTCATCATCTTCATCACAGGATTACACAATAAGCCTCAAGGCTGTGGTGCGTCCGTAGCATCTGCTGCTGGGCCCTTCACCACATAAAAAAAAGTTTTGGTCGGACCAAGGGACTGTTTTACTTCCGCTATATCCCAATTAGGACTTGGGATACATTTTGTAGAAATTGTCTGCTACGTTACATATATAAACAGAAATAAATCTAACACTTTGGCCTACGAAACTGTGCAGCACTGGCACACTCTCTCTTGTTATATTTTTATTTTTTATGACTCGACAGCTCTAGTGGGCGTAGGCCTCCTCATTGTCGAGGTTTCGAGATCACGCTCAGACACACCATACTCGGTAGGACTCCTCTGGACGAGGGATCGGCCCCACTCAGGAACCTCTACCTGAAAACACACAACACTCAAAAGAGATGGACAGCCATGCCGCCGGCGGGATTCGAAAGCGCAATCCCAGCAAGCGAAGGGCCGCAGACCCATGCCTTAGACCACGCGGCCAATGGGATCGGCCCCTCTTTTTATACTGTCTAACAACATGTTATTTTGTAGACTACACTATTTTAAAGCTGAAGAGAAAATTTTGTCAATTAGCACGTAATACTTTTTTAATATTTAGGGCACATTTTGTGGTTGAAATTACATTACCCAACTTTCTTAATAGCTAAGACTCGGTTTTTCCTTTTACATGCGAATTGTTTTAGTAGGGAATTTACTAACACAATAACTGCATATAGCGGAGACTGTCTCGAGAAACTGGTAGTCCTTCAGGTGGTTAAGAACATTTCAACATTTTATGGAGTCCAAATTTACATTGCTCCAATTCCTTTCGACCCTATTATGTATCTAGTCCACATGAATGTTATGTTACATATTTCACAGAGCCGCCGTTTCGGGAGCTGGCTCTGCTCCCTTCTGTAGGTAAGTGTTCGTCATTTTACTGACAGGTATGTTATTTTTGGTTTTAATATTGGTAGCGGGGGACTGGATTGAACTTGGCACCTTCAACTTCTACGTTAATACACTTACCACTAGAAGATCTGAAATAATCTTGAAGTAAAATCTGTCAGTGCAACAGCAAACATTTACCCAAAGAAGAGAGGAGAAATAAATCCGGACAGGTAGTGAAAATCAGATGCTTTACCGGCAGTTTTCGGGTTACGCAAGTGCGACTTACGTAACAAATTCTTATTAATTAATATTATTATAATATTAATATTATTAATTATTAGTACTGTTATTATTATACGTATTTTACTCTGTGTGGTTCATATAACAAAACTGATCGACATAACACTTTAAACCTGTACGCTGACATTGTAAAAACGCATACATAACCGATAAGGTGTGATAAGCCGGAAACTGTACACCGTGCAATCCGAGACAGCTTGCTGTGCAGCCAGACAGGTGAAGTAGCACACTAGAAGAAGAATGGAATGGAAGACACTTAGACGAAGTTAAGTGGCAGATGAAAAGCCTGGGAAGTAAGAAGAGAGTCGTGCATTCTTTCCTCCTGAAAAACTCGGCTTTTTGCTACAACGAAACAATGACTGCCACAAACCTTCATAAAATCCCTCACACCCATTTTCTTTAAGATGAATTTTAACGTTGTCCTCAGCGGTCTCGTACCTTCAGGTTTTCTGACTGTAATTCTGTAAGTATTGCTTACCGCACCAATGCATGGCTACGTGTCCCGCCCATCTCAACCTTGGTATTGTGTGTCTTCAAGTAATGACGCTCTTCATTGTATAATCTACGTTTTTGGTTCTTTTCTGTCTTTCTCTTTTAGATCCAAATGTTGACATAAATATACACTTCTGTATATGAACTGAGAACCGCTCAAATGCAGATCGGGAACAATTCTCGATTTTGGGAGAAGACTAAACTTGTCAGGCTCAGAAACCTTAACAAGATGGGCAATGTACGTGTAACGTCACAACGTGGTGCGTTCGCATGCTGTTCATACGTCCTTGGCTATCCTAAGCCTCATACTAATTCACTCGCAGAGAGTTCTCTTATGGCGATCTAATGTCTCCGGCATCAATAAAACGTACTTAGGTCTTCATGCACAGTGCCAGATATTTTTGCCCGATTTCAACTAAATTTGAATTTTCTCGACAGATTTTCAAAGAAGTCGATCCAGGGTTCGTTTCCCAGCAGGCAAGAGTTTTCTTTCCCCCCCCCCCCCCCCCAAATTCCCAGGCGGTCTCTGGGGCCCATTCAGCCTCCTATTCAAGGGGTACCGGGGTTCTTTTCCCGGGGGTAAAGTAGCTGGGGCATGAACTTCACCACCTACCTCCACCTAGAGCCGAGGTTAAGAATAAGTGGAGCTGTACCTTTATTCCCCTTATATGCCTTCATGATGCGAACAGGGACAGTGGTTTCTTTTTAGAATTAATGTTACGGTTATGTTAATTGCATAAAGACATGGGCCCACTCACAAGTATTTTGTGACTCCGTCTATAATGCAGTAGCTCTAAATCCAAATATGGCCTGCATGAATAACAATGTACGTGGAGGAAGAGAATATTTTGGTTCAGATACTGGATGTACGTATCTGTGCCTAAGGGATCCATAGCAGTAGGTGCCTCCCAACCTTCTTACGTGAGCACGGAAGCAGATGTAGTTTCCGAAACACTCTTTATAAGAAGAAAAAAGTCTTCTGCGATGTGACGTGGTGCAGGTGGACGAGTATTTTCCGACGTTTCGACGGCTCGTAATGCCTTGCTTTCTGGTAACACTAGATGTGAAAATTTGCCCTTTCCACGCCTTGAAGGCAGATTGGGTAGCAGAGGAATAGCCGTATTCTTTCTTAAGCTCGGAATGAAATTGAAGTGAGTCGTTACCTTCACGCCCCGGCCGCTTTACCCACTAGAAATAACCCCAGAACCAATTGAATAGCAGGCTGGGTGGCACCAGAGCAGATCTGGACGATTTTGGAGAAGAGAAAGTCTCTTTCCCCTGGTGGAATTCGAAACCCGAACCATTCACCCGTAGCTAGTCGATATACCAACTACGCCATCCCGGCTCGGGAACATTAGACGGTCGGTGTTGAAAATCAAAGTAGTTCTAGATTCACATACCTATATATTTTACTATATCGTCAAAAGTTTGATTTAAGTGGGTTGTAAACTAATAATATGCATGCGAAATTTAGACGTCATGGTGCTTGATACTTTTGTTTGCTTTTCCTGCTCACTGATTCTGAAAAGCTTTCCAGGAATTCACGTTTCTGCAGCTTTCTTTGCATAACTTTGGGCTTATTCAGTTCCGGCTCCCTTTGTTGTCTTTTAATACATCCGACACTTGTGAGGAACGTTCTGTGCTGCGATTCCACTCCAGCCAACCATTTTGTGTAAGAAATGAAAATCTAATCGGTCGACATTACAAAAAACAATGTTTTCGAATTTAGGAACAGCAAAAATTTTACGTCTTGCGACTCAATTAAATTTTTATGGACAGATTCCTTCGTCCCCCACCACCACCATCAGACGGCACTTCCTCTCTGCTAGCCATGCAAACACGACTGTTATCATGCAGAAAGAGCTTTGGGTCCATAGCTAACATTACATCTACATTCTCCAAATACCTCATTTTCGAAAGTGTATTTAACGTAGTGGTTCTCAAGCGGTGTGCAGCATGTCTTTACTTTTTAAGACTGATTATAAAAAATTACAATTTTTAGCTTCAAAAACTGATATAGGCTGTCATCACACACGTGCACAAGCATAAGGTGAAGAAAACTGGAGGGACCTTGAAGATGTTTTGGCGTAAATGCTGCATTTACTTAAGATTATATACATTGATAATTATATCAAAATTTCATAACATTTCTGCTTTACGACGGTTTGTATACAATAAATGACACTTTAAGCATTGGCTTACTCTTTTTAAAAAATTTAAGTTTCTCACCCAAGGTTTGTCGCTCAAATGATGAAAACTCCACGTGTGCAGTGAAGACCTCTGACGTGCCCACTGCTGGTTATCAGTGAGACTTCGGACACTCATGTGAGTGTACTCGGTTTGTACTTCGGTGAGTGCGCCTGCTTTACCGACTGAGGTCTTTCCTGCATTCTCCTCAGTCTTCCAGTTGAATATCATATCTCTAACTACAGCACCACCATTTCTTTTCTAAATCTTTACCAGCTCATTGTCCATAATCATTTTTCCAAATTTATTCGACACATTGCAAATTATTTAATTAAAATGCTTTGTTAAATAGCCTTCGGATCCATTCAGTCATCGATGTTGTTTCTACACTACGCTCCTTTGCTTTGTCTGGGTTTTAAATTCAACTAATGGACTCACGCACTTTGAATCTTTGTATTTATTTATATAAACTGATATTAGCTGATCCCGGTGGCTGCGCGGTCTAAGGCGTGTGTCTGCAGCCGCTCGCTTGCTGGAAATGCGAGTTCGAATCCTGCCGGGGCATGGATGTCTGTCCCTTGTGAGTGTTGTGTTGTCAAGTAGAGACCTCTGCGACGGGTCGATCCCTCGTACAGGAGAGTCGTATCGAGTGGTGTGTGTGTGTCACTGAGTGTGATCAAATGTAACAATAACCCTCTGCACCTACAATCATTAGGCAGAAGGGATCCGACTAAAAAAAACTGATAATGCTTTGGGAATCATGACTTGACAAATTCACAAGCTCGTTTATAAAATGGAGAATTTGTGGAAGGAACTGAGTATTTCAAGTCAGTGGAACATGTCCGCAGTGAAGAAACAGCACGTTTTGAATCCACTGTGCTTGTGTTATGTTGGGTAAATGCGGACGTAAACTTCCGCACAGGCACGTCCAATTTCATGTGACGAAAGCTAAAACGTAAAAAGAAACTCACGTATCAATAAACTCACTTAGAACGCAGAACATCTTTTGGTGACCGGGAGATATTAATCTCGACTTTCAACAGGCATCTCCTTTATCCTGACGGGTGTTATAGGCGTTTTATTGTTTACGGCAATAATACGTAAACTGCGGCCCGCGTGCCGCATGCGGCCCTTCTACCTTTGCAAAGCGGAGAGATATATAACTTCAGAAACACGAAAAAAATATATGAAATTCGAAGAATAATTATTTTATTAGCGGTTGCCCGAAAATAATATTCATAATTACGTTCATTATTCGTAATACACTATACGGTTCATACCAAAATATAAGTTAATCGCACATAAAAGTAGCTATCGCGCTATTTCGCTTCGTTACTTCGAGGTGGAGGAACCGAAAATTTAAGTGGCCAGTGGCCGCTCGGTCTAAGGCGTGGGTCTGAGGCCGCTCGCTTACTGGGATTCGGTTTCGAATCCCGCCGGGGGCATGGATGTCTGTCTTTTGTAAGTGTTCTGTGTTGTCAGGTAGAGGTCTCTTCGACGGGCCGATCCCTCGTCCAGAGGAGACCTGCCGAGTGTTTATGTGTCCTTGAGTGTGATCAGGTGAAATGATAACCCTCTACACTTACAAGAGTAAGTAGAAGTAACACTAAGAAAGGGAATTGGTGGGTAAACGTAAGTACTTGACAACACATCATGTGTCTCGAAGTGTTATTGTTTTCTCAGTCATAGTCTGTGATTGAATGGGAAAGGTCAGTGGCAATAGAGACAAAATTAAGAGCTTGTTAGGTAAGGTTAACTTCAAACTTTGTACGATTATTTAAATTTTTTAAAGATTAATTTCAAATAATTATACCGCCCAATATTGGCACTGCCTATGACAGGGTATCATCGTTAACGATGCACAACTAAAATTTACTTATTATTTATGTGGCCCGCAAACAGTTCTTTAAACACTTTTCGCAAAATTGGGAAAAGCGACTATTAGCTCTGTCCGTCCGTCTATACGCATGGAACAACTCGGCTCCCACCGGACGAATATTCATGCAAGTTGACATTTGAATATTTTTCGAAAATCTGCCCAGAAAGTTCAAGTTTCATTAAAATCTGACAAGAATAACGGGTACTTTACATGAACACCTATGTGCATTTATGATAATATCTCGTCGAGTTCTTTTTAGAATGAGAAATGTTGCACAATGTTGTAGAAAAAATCAAACCACATATTTTATGTGCAATAAAATTTTTCCAAAATTCGTGCCGTTTATGAGATAGTGTGGAAAATTACGGTAGAGCCACACAGGCCACAGATGACAATATAATACGGCGCATGCGCATTGCATGCTGGATAAATAAGGCTACAGACACACACTCAGAATATGCTATACTTATTGAATTTCCGCGGCATCAATGGTTACTTGAACGTGCCTGTGTGTTACGTTCATACGTAAATTGTCTGTCCTCTTTTCTCTTGATTTGGCCCTCGTGCCCAAAACGTTGCTCACCACTTTGTACATTCTGAGATATCACCTCGAATTCGGCCACGGTAACATTTTTCTGTCATTTATCCGAATTCATCAATTAAAATTATCCACACATTCCAACCGCAGCAAACAGCCGACACAGCAGGAATGCGCCAAACTTGCAACCTGTTTTGAAATCATGCAATTTAAATCTCAGTAAGACCACAAGCATTTCTGCGTTATTCGTGGTCTTATTTAGTCTTTCCCAGCAGACGTAATGCTTACCCTGTTATTACGAGTGCAAACTGCTGTTCCATCTCAAGCAGTAGCTGTCAACTTCTTATCACACAGACCCAGGTTCATTCTTAGGACAGTCTGTGTGGAGTTTCTGGCAGACAATTTGGCACACGGCTTGTCCTCTCCTTACTCCTGTTAAACACAATCACACCACTTACCGTCGTCATTATCAGGGACTGGCACACAGCATATCAGTTGACACTACAGTACCATGGGACCTGGTCTCAGCCCACTCCTACATATGTCCTTCAGCATACCTAATATTGCAAGAGCATAAGGTAGCACAACAGGAATCACAGGAGACAGATGCTTCACTGGGTACAGCATGATTTATCAGGGCTTTAAAACTAATATTATTTTATACTGTAACACCTTCTATAAATTCAAATGAGTGTTAATATTTTCAGTAATCTTTACTTCACTTCAACAGCATACATTATGTCATAACTGCAAACTGTATAATCATTATTTCATATTTAGAAACTAATGGTAATTGCTAACTCCACAGAGCAATCTTCTTCTTGAGTGCATGACAGTCACTGAACTGGTCAAGAAATTCCTTACCTTTTAAGAAACATAAAAAAAGAGTGACTACCATGTATGTAGCAGCCTGGCACTGGACACTGTCCTGAGCCAGATGAATTCAGTCCACACCCTCAAACCCTACAGAAGTTCAAGGTACTGTCTCCCAAATTAAAACATCTAACAGCAGTAGCATAGCTAGGATTTTCTGGCACCCAGTTTGTGTAATTACTCTGACTGCTCCTAAAACATATTAATTAAATTTAAAAAATCGAAATAATGTGTCAAATTTCCGTTTACTTGGCTCAATAATTTAACAATTTGTTGAGCACATAAAATAAATTTCTTTTATTTAATATTCATTTTTTGCCCATTTTGTCACCCCTTGTGCTCTGCCGCCCAGAGGGCGCCACACTTCTCCCCCCCTCCCCCCCAGCTATGCCCCTATCTAACAGTTCCATTATGTCAGGGCACTTTTCACATTTCATGTCTTATGTACAAAATTACACGAGGTCTGTCTCTTACGAAGCAGAACTTCATCTCTTAACACAGGCGCGCACCACACACACACACACAAAGGTAATCAAAGGTAATTAAATGCATGGACATGATGAGTGTATATACAAACTTTATTTTTATTGATACTGTACACGTCACACATCCACACACGCTTGCAGACACATTTTGTACTTCATCACAGTCATCATGAATCACCATGCAAAAAAATAGTTTTGATCTTGGTTCATAACAGCGCACACTGGATATTTAAATAATTACAAATAAAAGTAAAATCGGATGTCTGAAACTCACAGGCTCCGCTTAGTTGAAAATCACACGTGATTGACTTACCTTTGATTTTGTAAGTACATAACTTTCCTACATTACAGTCCATTAAACTGGCCGTCTGACTTTGTCTTTGATGGCAGTTCATGCCAAAAATTTTGTCGCACATTCTGTACGCCTATTACACAAACATGTAGCACATCACCATTAAACGTGACCCATGACTATAGGTCCACATTTCTGCACATCCAGTTTCCAATTCAAACAACCAAACATCAGAAAACTGTTACATATTGTCATAGAAAACTTTTAGTGACAGAACTCTGCAATAACCGTTATTGTAACTGGGGCTACCATGATAATGATTACATGCAGCTACCTAACATGGAAAATTTGCGGTTCTCACAGCAGTGCTGCTGACGTTTCAAGCCTTCTGTGATGTGATGCTGTGTTGTTGCTGAGCAAGTAGTTCCTGATGTTTCAAAGCACTGTAGTGCCTTCATCTTCAGGGTCAAAATAAACAACAGCAACTACTCGCCCAAAACAGAGCATCACATTCCAGAAGACTTGAACCTTCATCTACCTTACACATCACAGTACCATAAAATTTCTTAGATCACAGAAAATATGCCAATGAACAGCTCTGACACCTTGTCATATTCACATGCAGGACTTTCAATGAACTTAGATGCAGGACTTTCAATGAACTTACAAGTTGCTGTAGTAGTTTGGCTAACTAATTTGCAGTAGTGTCTACTACAAGACCCACACACAGCTTCAATTTACACTGACCTACAATAATTTTAGGTCTTTATTTTACATTATTGAAATGTTGAAACACATGTCAGGTCATGCAGAAATGCCACCACATAACCTGGCAGTATTAAACACCACATTTTCTCTCTCATCTGCCAATAAATGTCTATAAGAAAAATTTTTGGACCATCACTGGAGTGGCAAATCTACCCACATCCCTGGCCTGACACGTTTGAAAAAACCGGAATGCTACCATGTATAAGCTACACAATGCATACAGCTAAGTGCAAGCAAAACATGACAGCACTTACTGCATGAAAAAGAGAAAATATTTGTGTCCCAGTGGCGAAGTAGCATGGAACACAATATATAATAGAATACGCACACTTAAAAAACTCTGTAACTTCTGAGAGCAGCTGCAAAATGTGAGATACCTACAGCACCCAATTACAATGATGGCATGCATGACAGTTTGTGCCACGAATGCAGTGACCTGTCTTGGTGCAACATATAAGTATGAATCTCAAGTGGACCTTCAAACATATTCTGCATTCACTGAACTCATAACTTCATAACCCATGTCAGTGACTGGTTCTTTATGTCACTTCTACCTCAGAGGAAGAGTAAAACACTACTCTCACACCTTATCCTTCTCTGCTAACAAGAAACGAAACCAATTTATATTTATGAGAACTGTGTTACATCATCTTATGATTACATCATCGGTTTGCATAGTCTTAGCTTCCAGCATCCCATTCTCTGTTGATATTACATTCTATGGCCAAAAGATACTATACAATGACCCGATCAACAAAATAGGATGTTCTGATGTACCAAATACAACTCAAAATTATGACATGAATCCCAAATATTTCTTAATTAACATTAGTGTAACTGGCCTGGGATAGTGTAGTTGGTATAGTGCCTCCCTACAAGCTAGACAGCTTGGGGTTTGAACCCTGGTGGAGACGAGATTTTCCGCACCCATGCAGACCGGTCAAAGGGGGCCCACCCAGCCTCATGTACAATGGGTACCAGGTCTTTCCCACAGGTAAAGCAGCTGGGGTGTGTCATTGAACACCCACCCCCACCTACCGCTGAGGTTAAAGAAAGAGTAGCACTATACTGCTACTCGCTGCCTGTGCCTTTATAGAATGTTATAGGGTGAACTTGAACTTCACCTTTACATTACTGTACATTTATTTCATAAGGAACTTCTAGAAGGTTGTGGTGTCGATATGAAAGTTTCTTATACTGAATTTTCATTCAGCCTGGTGCAGTTATCCAAGAAAATTTTGTTTTAAGATCAGGAACTTGTAGTTATATATGAACTGTTTACTGCCAATATGCACACAGTTCATTTTTGTAGACTGTGGTGGATTACGAACTTGGCACTATCATTCTTCCATAAGATAATACCACAGCAAACCACCATAAAACTGAAATATGATCAACTCAAAAGACAAATGTTTGCATGATTATTAATTGGTATAGCATCAAATGCAACAACATGTGCCTTCATGACACCTTTTCATGTTTCCTGAATTGAGAAAGCATAAAGCTTTACTGGTCATGCATTGCATTCTTTCAGTACTAATACCACCAACCCAGAGTTAAAATACAGTTGCCAGTCCTGTAGAACCAGATTTAAAAACCCTATTCCCAGGCAATAAATAAGCTGTTGCCTCTAAATTAAAACATGATTGCCAACATTGTTTTACCAGAACATTTAAAATCCCCATTTCCAAACAATGATGGCTAATGTGCAGTTTTCAGCATCATAAATCTGAAATACCATCTACATATTCAGAAATTAAATATTCTGAAAATATTTAATAATGCCATGGGGGAAGTTAAGCAGGGACTTTCCAAAAATAAAAATAAAAGCCGTTACTGTGGTACTAATTAAACCAACAGCTTGTTGTATGAGTTACAACAGGCTGTCACTTGGAGTAACAGGATTCACATTCAAGTGAAGCTTTAATCTTGCTTCATTTGCATCACTGAAATCTGGCACAATTTTATATATTCCTGGAGCATAAATATCAGCAATGAATTATGAAGCAGTTCACTCAGAGAGGATGAAATTTTGTGCACCAGCAAGTAGGCACAGCAACTTGAGGAAAACCCCAAACACAGTAACAGTACAAAATACGTCACTAAGTACAACATAACGAGTTACATGCTAATGGACATTCTAACCCCCCTCCAAAAAAAAAACTGAAAACTCACTAGAATGGTTGAAGGTCACAGCACATGATGTAAATACAATATAAATTAAATTATGTAAATGTGAGACTGTAATCAGTGAAATAAATCCCTTATATTGTAATAGTTCAGGATGCTTCACACAAAGACCACATACAAAAGTAGATATAAATGGACTTAGGTACTGTTCCATGACAGTTCAAATGGAAGGACTTGTATGCAAATAAAAATCCGTACATACCACGCTCATGTATGAGGTATCGTATCAAAATCAACTCTGTGGCACTTACAAAAATTAATTTCCCTTTTATGATCTTCTGCTGGTATTCATATATTTTAGTAATAATCAAATATTATTAATGTATCTTCTATTCACCTATTTCTAATAATATTCAAATACTATTAAATTTATGAATACCAAGCAGAGGATCCAAGAAATTAACTGGTGCAGATATCATGCACTGTGCTTTATTTCACTGTGACAGTAATGCTACATCTTAAAGATCTAAACTTCCCACACAAATTACAAGTCTTTGCTCAAGACTTCACAAATGTTGCAGGGTCTTCACAGTGATCTGACACTGAATTCCTTTATCATGCTCTAATCTTGTATGGCCCTACTAACATCAGAAAATAACTATAAAGTTCCACCCAGGTCACAATCTTTGGGCCATGAATGACAGACACAGCAATATAGCAACTAATTACCAGCAACATAGTCATATTGCTATTAAAGCTCTCAAAATTCAATGCTGACTGGTCTGTGTGGGATGGCAAAGGTCTGAGTTCTATCTCATCCTCAGTTGAAATGGAACTTGAATTGAAAGGGACTACCATGGAAGTGATGTTGAAATGGGTTAAAGCCTTGATTTCCTTGTGTTTCAGGGTCCAATGGATCTTCACCATTATCATATTTGTCACGTTTCTCTGCAAAAAATACATATTTGCATATTTCAATGCATGAAACTAATGTTTATAGTACTTCACACTACAGAAAAGTAAAGTGAGAGCTAATTATCCAGCTCCTTACTCCATGATATGCTGCATCCATAACTTTGTCTTACACTGAAAACTGATTACTGAAGACCATGAATGAAGAAAATGAAGCTGAAGAATTACATGCAACATTAGGCAGCACTGAGGTGAGAAAACGAACTAATGTAGTAATACCTTGATACTTGACACATATAAAATGTCATTATAATAAACTCCAGGTTACATTAATTTCCTTTTTAATTTATCATACATGTAGTATAGAGAAAATCTTGTAACTGTAAAGAATCAATCATAAGATTTTCATGGTCAAGTATAAACATAAAAATAAGTTAATAGCAGATTAAGTCTGGCAAATGTTTTGACACCATTCAGGTCCAAATCTTTGACCTTCCCCTATTAAATACCATGTAAAGACTAAAATATGCAAAACTATAATTCCACCTGTTAATTTGTAGGGGTCCAGCCTAAGGGAAGACAATGTACTCACAATTTTAAGAATAAAGTGCTCAGGAGATGATATTCTACATTCTGTTAATTGTATGTAGTGTTATAACACTGAAGCATTGCACATATATTTGTGTTACTAAACTAAAATATAAAATAAGGTTTACCTTGATCTGTTAATACTTCTTTGGCTGCTGCTATATCTATGAATTTCTTTTCTGCTATTTTCTTTTCATCACCTTGAAAATTATCTGGATGCCATTTTTGGGCAGCTTTCCTAGAATTAAATTTAATTAAATAAACAAGGAAAAAACAGCGAACATGAATGGGCACTGATACTCATAGTGGCTGGGTGTATAATGATACTCAACTTGCACAGAAGACATTACAACATTACCTGTATAATGAGACCATCAAACATATTAGTAACACAGAACATAACATTGTAATTAACGTACATTTAAAATTATTCTTTTCAAACCCCTTAAGACTTTTCAATGCAAACAATGTTCAATATATGAACCTATTATTGACTTCATAGTACATGGCCAGTGTTTTACTGGCAACTGTTGCTAGTCACCTCCTGTCAGCTTGCTTAACTTATAAGATGTCGCAGAATTTCTATGTGCAGTGAATAAAATATCTGTTAGATATGAGGCTGTATGATGAGTAAGAACATAATATTAACTGTGACATGTTGAACTAGAATGCACAGAACCCCACTTACAGCAAATTGGAATAACGGCCAGCACAAAATGATCTGGGTGAAGAGTAGATGCAAGTTGTCATATAAAATAATGTCCCTGTGTGTTCAATGTCATTAATCTTACCTGTAAGCTTTAATAATATCTTTTTTGTTGGCATTTCTGCTGACACCTAGTATTTTGTAATAGTCCCGTCGCTCTGCCCGTTTTTGCAGCTTCTGGGCATGCTGCATGCCTTCTTTCGCTCGGCTATAGTGCTCATCCAACTGTAAAGCCATCTGATAGTCATGTATAGCTAGCAAAAGATGAAAAGTAACATTACCAACCTCAGACTTTGGTAAATTATCATCAATTTCTGTATACATATAAATGCTAGGAACTACAGTATACTACACACAGCCCTTGTTTTATGCCCCACTTGTTTTACATCTTTTTGCTTTAATGCCCTTACCAATATACACCAGTTCTTACTTCACATCCTCTCATTTTCAGTTTCACGCCCTTTGGCTGGCTGTGCTCTATTATGTCAACCCCTACCCATTTCATTATTTCTTATATAAATATAATTTTTGAGTTACACCTCTTTGATTTACAGCCACTCTTTTTTGGGAACACAATTAGGGCCTAAAACAAGGGCTTAGTGTAATTAAATTTCAATTTTAAAACAGTAAGAATGTAGCAGTTAGGACACTGAAAAGTGTAATATGGGAACATCAGGGTCAATAAATAAGTGCAGAACATAACTAAGAAGACAGCACTCATAAATTGCAGCCTAGAAGCATATTTATACATTTTCACATAAACAGCACACTTCTCCTACTGCATGAAAGAGTAAAGGTCTGCATGACAGTGACAGATTTACCTTTGACTGAGCGGAAAGGTTGTGAAGGAGGCTAGAAATGATAGTGCTGACATGTGCTCAATTAAAATAATTACATTTTATCTTTTAGAGTTACAATGGGCAACACGTTATGCAATGATCAGAGAGGATAATTACATAACGTGAATCTGTGCTAACAACCTTGCATTATGAGAACAAGTGGATGGGCTGGTCATACAGATCTGACAGGTGAAACAGACGTTACTTTACTCAGGAAACAGCTAGATACATACCATCATCATACATTTCACTATTTATGTAGGCCTCTGCTCTGTCACAATATATTCTGGGCTTCTTACTGATCTCAAGAGCTTCTCGACAGCTCTGCAAACTTAATGACAGCTGGTCAGTATGCAGGTAACAATGGCACAATTGCTCTTTTGCCAAGAAGATTATCATTTTTACTGATGTCTCCAATTTCAGCACCTGTAACACAACAACATTCTTCACGTGTCTCTTTTACTACAGTAATGATCACTGTGACATTTTACTGCATTTGCAGTTCTCTTTGGCACCAAGTATTAGCTGAAAGGTTATTTATGTAAGTTTTTAGATTATCACATAACTGCTAATTATTTGATGATCAGAACACATGTACCACATGGCATAGAAATCATAAAGAAGACCACCAACTAACAAAAGTTTAATCTAGGATAAATAGGAAATTCAGTCAAATACAACCAATATATATTGGCTGTGTTTGCCTGAATTTCTTATATATCCCAGATTATTTCACAAACATAACGGAGATGAATTGCCTAAAAAAATAATAAAAGGCTATTTAACTGCATATCAACTATATACATTACTAATCACTGACATCCTGTTTCTGTTAAACTTCTCAGTGTTATAAATGTTGGTATTTCTAACAAGACACTGTCATCAGGGTTAGGAGCTAGCAGATGCATCTGATTAGGCTGTTTGACAGTAACTATTATATATAACACAGATTCATAGCACATATGCTTTACCAATTATTCAGATGATAAATGAGAGTGGATAAAATGGGCAGGTAATGTAGCATGTATATGACAAATGTGCAATTCAAGCCATATTGTGGTCAAAAACAAAAAAGCAAAAAAATTACTTGGGAAGACCTAGACACAGATGGGAAAATAATACATTAACATAGAAACATAAAAAAAAGGTGTGCAGATGTGGACTGGATACATCTGACAGAGGGCAGTGTCCAGCATGAACCTTCATGTTCCATTAAATTAGAAAAACATAAAAATCACCCTCACCTTGTTAGCACTATCAATACAGTCTTGATACTTTCTATTGTTTACATCCTCCTGAGCATCAATGATAAGCTTATCCACCTTCTTTACAATCTTGTAATGAGGGAAACAATCCTTGTGCTCTGGATCCAGCCTCAGGCACTCACGAACCTCCCTAGAAATGTGAAATGCTACTTCATAACCAGTCATCTTGTAGACTAGAATTGTATAATTCGACCACAGCTGAACAATGAAATGCCTCATTTTCTTCATGCACTGCTGGTGGACTGTACTGCTTCAACATAGTAGGTGGCATGCCTACAGGAATTTGGATATTAATATGGAAGGAATATGAATTGCAAGATGTTCTAAAAGTAATTAAAATTCACAAGATGGCCCAACATCACACTCTGCTGTCAGTACAAACGACACGTATAAATAGGAAGAAACAAATAGTGATGATACCTCAATGACCAAACTGATTTAGGGGAAGAGCTCCTTAAAACTCCACGTCTCACACAAAATATTCCTCAATTACTTCAACAAATAACAGGTTAAACACCTTACTGATAGCATGATAATTGAAAATTTCCATTAAGTGACCCAAATTTGTACCGTGTGATTAAAAAAACAGTGGTGTGCAGGGGCACTGGCAGCAAGGTGCAAGGTGGTGCACTTGCACCATATGGGTATTTTGACATAATTAACTTCATTATGTTTAATAATTTATTAAATCAAATAAAAAAAACTCTGCAAAAAACAAAACTAAATTTTGTACAGTTTCTACAGTTTTAGTCTAAGGAACATAGTTGCTAACTTTAAATAAAACTCTCGTCACTTTACACCACGTTGCAAAAAAATCCTGCCGACACTGATGGTGGTATGGAATACTGAGGGGTAAGTACAGAAAACAATACAGGGTTTGAGAGGGTGCTGTACTAAGGGAACTCACTGAGCTGACAGCTACTGTAGAGGTGCCTTTTGTGATGTCAGAGACCAGTTCACATATGCCCCCTTGACCAGATGGGTTTGGCAGGTACAGCATGGGGGCATTACACATCTTCAGACTGTCCAGTATAGCTGAAGACAGCAGAAGGGACCTACATTCTTTGCTGTTCATTCAGTCAGGAATCGTACCGTATCTACACTGCGTACATACATCATCTTTCGCAGCCCTCCAGACCAGCCCTGGGGCCCACCCAGCCTCCTACACAATGGGTACCCGGTCCCTTTTCCGGGGGTAAAGCGGCCGGGGCATGCAGTTGACCACCCACCCCCATCTAGTGCTGAGGTTAAAGGAAGAGTACAGCTATATCTCTACTCCTCCTCTGGGCCTTCATGGCCTGTTCTAGGGAGAACTTTACATTTATCTTTTACATACATCATCTTACAAATGTACCAACTACTTTTATATCAAAGTACATTATAAAGAAATCCAACCATAAGTAAATCCAATTCAGCACCACAAGGAAAGTCAATTCTAGCATAAAACACAGCCCAGAGATTGAACACTGTAACAGAGTTTTTGTGGTCTTCCTCATTTGTTTCAATCAGATGCTAGGATAATACTGTAAAATAAACCATAACAGCTTCATTTTACATTGTTTCCGATTTAATATACACACACAACCTCATTAATCAATGTAAGGGTAAAGATCACCCCATGACAAGCCTATGCAGGCACACAGAGGAAGCAGAGGTATAGCTCCATCCCATTTACAACCTTGGTGCTAGATAGGGGTGGGTGGTCAGCACCATGCCCCAGCTGCTTTAGCCCCACAGAAGACCCAGTACCCATTGCACAGGAGGCTGGGCGGGCCTCAGTGCTGGTCTGGATGGCACTGAAAATCTTGCCCCAACTGGAATTTGATCCTGAGCCATCCAGCCCATAGCCAGTCACTATACTGATTATACTATCGCAGCCACCCACTATTCAATGTGGTATAACAAATTCAGTTGAAGATGTGTCGTTAAATGAACAAGGACCAAATAGTTACTTATTTGAGACCACTGTATATATCTGAATTAACAATAAATGATCATATGGTGTGATGATGACTTGACGATTAGTCGTCTGGTAAGTGATGCTGTGTAGTTCAATGGAACCTGCTGCCTCCATCCTCAAGGTAGATAAGGCAGCAGGTTCCTACTTACCGAACTACATAAAAGCACCACATCCAAGGATATCATACTTTTCACATTCACTGCTGTGAGACCCTCACTTCTTATACAGTGACTTACTTCAGTGATTCACTGGGTTCTCCAAGCTGATAGTACAGCACAGCAAGCTTAAAAAAACCTGCTGTATTATCTGACTGCAGTTTGGTTGTAGACCTTATATCAGAGATTGCAGACCTTGTATCTCCAAGAGCTACGTGACAGTCTGCACGTAATTCACGAAGATCAGATGACCAGGGACATACCTAATAGCATCAGAAAGAACAACACTATTATAAGAGTTGTAGGAAGTACTGGGAATTTCTTATTCTTCACCCTCTAGCCTGCCATGAAGGCACAGAGGGGGAGCAGAGGTATAGCTCTACTCTTTCGTTAACCTCAGTGCTAGATGGCAATGGGTGGTTAACACCACACCCCAGCTGCTTTACCCCAGGAATGACCTGGTACCCATTGTATAGGAGGCTGGGTGGGCCCCAGGGCCGGCCAGGACAGGTGCAGAAAATCTAGCCCCCACCAGGATTCGATCCCTGGACCACCCAGCCCACAGTAAGTTGCTGTACTGAATATGTTATCCCACTCCACATCATATTATTTAATTTTACTTCAAATATCCCGTAACACCGATTTAGATAGGAAGGTATATTACAATAAAAGGACAAAGCACAGTATAAACCAGGGGTGCACATATCTCAGGTGACAGGTCACCATGGCAACTTAATTTTGTATGATGGCACTTAATATGAGGGTTATCCAGAAAGTAAAAATACAAAAACAATAAAATTTTTTAAAAATATTTATTAACAAAATCGAGTGAAAAAACTCTTAACACATACCTTTAGCTATTTTTCAACATAATCACCACCTTTGTCAAGGCATTTGTTTAGCCTGGGTACGAGTTTTTGTATTCCGATGTCATAGAACTCCGCCGCCCGTGCACGCAACCACGTAGTGACTTCGTTTTTTCACCTCTTTGTCTTTGTGAAACTTCTGGCCAGCCAGATGTTTCTTTAAATGCAAAAACAAATGGAAATCGCTGGGAGCGAGGTCTGGTCTATGAGGGGGATGGCCGGCCAGAAGATTCACGAAGACGAAGAAGTGAAAAATGAAGTCACTGCGTGGTTGCGTGCACAGGCGGCAGAGTTCTATGACATCCGAATACAAAACCTCGTACCCAGGCTAAACAAATGCCTTGACAAAGGTGGTGAGTATGTTGAAAATAGCTAAAGGTATGTGTTAAGAGTTTTTTCACTCAATTTTGTTAATAACTATTTTTAAAAATTTTTATTGTGTTTGTATCTTTACTTTCTGGACGTCCTACGTATTTGTGGGTCTTCAGTATGGAACTTACATCATGTCACCTTTCTGGCACCTAGAATTTTGTAGTGGCTCCTAGATTTTCGGAAAACATATGCACCCCTGGTATAAACTTTGTTGCTATTTTTGGCATCACTATTACGACAGCTCTGCTCAGAATGTATGATACTTTGTTGTCTTTAAATTCACATCAAAAGTTGACTAGATGCAAAATCAGATTTTACATAGGATAAATCCAACTTAATGTGCCATGACTATGGAGTTATATATAGTATAATTCATTATAACCATAATAGAATGAGTATGGCTTACAGTTGTCAGTTCATTATAGAGCTAAAAACACCATCAACACCTCGGCTTCTTAACATTACATATGTGAAAAAATCCCACATAAAATGAGGGTTGTTTTCTGGCAATTTTGTCACTACAAGCCATACCTAACTAGCAGCAACGTTTTGCTGAGATGGGGCTTGTGGTTTTCCTTTCCAACTTATTTATAGCAGACAGTCCTTTAAGGTTATCATTCTGCACACCTTGAACCTCTACCTTATCTAGAGGAAGGAAATTCACATTCCTGAATCTGAGTACAAGTTGGGTGAAGATGGTAATATAAATGAGGAAGTAAAATAAAAATTAACAATAAATCAAACTGCCCAATTAACTGCGTAAATTCAGATACACAAAAGAACTCCAAACATCCTATACCAACAGGTACAATTAAACTCAGCTTACATGGAAATCTAGAGGCCATGGGCCTGTAGATAAGGAATTTAGTTTGTTTGTACACTTTGCATGTGTATGTGTGATCTGTGTGAATGTGCAACATGCATACTCATGCAAATGACAGACTTACTCAGGTGTTGCTTCATTTATTTTCTATTACTGACCTCAATAATCTTTGTGATTAGTTCAATAGCGCCTTTGTAATCATTTCCTCGGACCAAAGCTTTGGCTCGAGAAATGTCTTCTCTTGCTGGTTCCACTTTGCTAAGACCAAGCTGCGCATCTTCATTATATGGATCTTCTTCCAACTTAAAGATAATTACAAAATAGTTATAATTGTCCCTTTCTATGTAACAGTACTTCAACACCATATAACAAGCACTCATCATCTGTTTAGAATCTGTATAATACACACAGCAGAAATTGTGACAAATGGCACTGGATGTTCCAGAAAGCTCTATTAACTGGAAATCGACTATGGGGCCCATTACACTTCCCTGTACCATCAACCGGCAGCATCCAACACTGATTCCAAGGGTTTGGCCATTAATTATTGGTGCCATGTTTTTTTTTTACATTATATATACATACCATGTTATGTAAGTAGTGATGGCAAGCAAACAGAGAGTTTGGTAAGGAAAACAGAACGCGATATAAGGTGACAAACTAAATAGTGAGGTGTGTCCATGAAGTTGCTAGGTACACTAACATGCGCATTAGGTATAACATTCTAATGCATATGAACATATTCATGATTTACCATGTGCTAAATTTTAATTTAAATACAAACTATACCATTATAACACAACACATCATTCTCAATGCTCTACTTCAGACTACCTTCAGCGCACAGATTATTACTATACACGTAGTCCTTTAAGAAGCCCCACAACTAAAATACCTCACAAGGATTATTGGGTCCATTTTTTTGAGACCACAAATACACACTGATGTGTTGTGTATATTATGACACCACTTGGGCTGGGATGGTTATGATTTTTAATTAAATTCTATGCCTTGTTTACACAGTGATTTTGGTGACAAAATAATAAGTATGGGATTGAAATCTGTGGTCTTCTGGGTTATTACACGGCATCGTGTGGTAATTATTTACATTTAAATATAAACATCGAAATGAAAATTGAAAAGAAAATAAACATCATAACTAAGAAGTATAAAAATAAATGAAATGAACAATAAAAAATGAAATAAAATAAAAACAAATTATGGAATTAAACCAAAATAAGAGTGTAACAATAAAGACATAGAAGATAAAAACAAATGTAAAATGTTTAAAAACAAATCAATAGATGGAAAAAACAAAGGCTTTCTTTCCTACTCGGAATCTTGACCTGTGAGGATGGGACTGATACGTTGTCCCAAAATGTCAGTAAATAATTACCACACGACACCGTGTAATAACCCAGAAGACCACAGATTTCATCAACATTGCGGTGGATGCCTGAAATCAAGGTAAGTATGGGATTGTAGCCTTCTCAGTCATCAGATTTGAACCTCTGTGATTTTTATGTGTGCAACACATTAAACAAAGTGTATAGTAACGGTCCTTGCACTGAAGATGATATGGAAGAAGGCACTCAAGAGTATAGTGCTTTCAGTTTCATCAGCAGTACGCCGAGGTGCAATGAACAACAGGTTTGTAAGATTATGACGTGTGTGTGTGTGAGCCAACGGAAAACATTTCCAGCACCTTCCTTAAGTATGGTAAGCACCTTATGTTAAGTGCAATACACTGAACTAAACCACAGGACACCAACTCATGGCAAACTGGAAGAGCAGCTATAACTGAATTGTGGTGCCTGGTGTAATGTGAAATGGACTGAGTAAAGAGTGATGTGGTTTGTCAGATAATATAATGTCCCTGCATTATATATATACATACATATATAGGCACACAACACACACATATCTTAAATAGAAGATTACTGTTTTCTTGCAAATGGCAAAGAACAAGTCTTACCACTTTCTTATAATCCTCCTTTGCCTCATTCAGTTGTGCTTGCTTCAGGTGAACATTCCCCCTTTGTAATCTTGCCTGAAAATAAAACACTTGAAGCAATAAAACTTGATCGAACATTTTGCCAATTGCCAAGAATCAGTTTTAAAGACACAAACTCTTTGCTATTAGTAACTGTTCAAATGTATTAATGTATTAAATTTTATTCTGTAAAGATTGAAATAGTGATTACAATGTGATACAAAGGGATATGATTATATATATATATATATATATATATATATATATAAAAAAAAACCCCTCTATGTTCATACATCACTGCTTAGTAGTTATGACTTCGTATTCCTTACATGCTACTAGAACAGGACATTTCTTTTATCACTGTCTACAAAAGCTGAATCAAAGATACAAGAAAGACTAACAACATTTTCTCTGTTGTATTCATATTATCCATAATGCTCTTCTCCACTACTACACAGTGTATATCTGAATGCTGACTGCATTATCATAATCCCAATCATCACACACACAAAGAAAAAGTATTAACTTTCACTCCTCTGTCAAGTTCTCTGTTATTCAAAATACTCACTGATGTGAAGTCAGGTTTCAATTGCAGAACTTTGTCTAGATCCATCAGAGCAAACTTGGATTTACCTAATGCCAGATAAACAGTTCCTCGTTTGAAGTAAGTGAGATAGTTATTTGGATCACCCTCTAGAAAATAAGGGCAAATAATGAAATAAAGACATGAATTCTGAACTAATATATAATGTGGCCACATACCAAATAATTTCAAGCATAACTGGAATATATGACCATGCAATTAGTGACAAGCATGTGTGTAGATGTAGGTAAGATTTTTTTTCTCTCTCTTTAGTGTAGAATACAACGGTATTTTGCAAAAGTTGTATAAATTAAAATAACTTCCTAGAAACACCAGAATTAAAATATTTAACAACACAAAGTTAAAGAATACGTGGCAAAGAGCAGGAATGGTTATAGGTCAAGTCAGTCACAAACACACATCACCTCACAGCATGAGGATTCAAGTCACCTTGGATATAATGTTGTGTTGACTGCTATTTACCAATCAACAAGGCATCATATCCCTGAAGACCTGAATCCTCATTAACATAACAGTCAGAACCTCAAATCTTGCAACCAACAAAATGACTTTACAATTAATTTATAAAGTAGGCTAATCATTTTCAACCAATATCATATGACAGCTGGAAGAATGTTCTGAGTGACTGTAAAACTCTTGGAACTAGAGCAGAGGTTATTAAAAGCACCCACCTTTGATGTGGTGCATTCAATGAGGTCTGAAAGACTAGACATTGTAGGATTCAAATTAAATTAAAACTGCTAACAGAAGTACTTGTAACATATTACGCAAATGTTACATGTCAAGTTACAATTATCCATCAGTTACCAACATATTAAAATATTCCACACCATCAATATTATTGTTTTATATACCAAAACTGTATCTTAATAAAGGCTGGATATTTTTAAAAACTCTACCGCAGTCTCTATACTACATATCTGACAAAATCACTATTTTATTTCCCTTTTCTGTTAAAGATGTTTATTTATCAAACATGTCTAACCACAAAAGGTTGGAACCCCAGGGCAAAATGTGTTGGTTCTACTACAAAATTTGCAAAACTGCAATACTGAACATTTTGATGGTGGAAAATCATAAAAGCATTTGAGGTGGCTTCAGTCAGTTTTATGAAACTTGACTGATGGTATACACACAACCTGCACCCTTCCAACACTATACCGCATGCACTCACTCCACACATGTATAATAAACCCAGAAGTAGTGTGAGATATTCAAAACCAGCTGAAAGCACAGCAAATACTTTCCTTTAAATCACTCTACTTTCAGTTCCACACAGCATGCAAATAGAGCTAGTAAGATTGTAGTCTCATAAATTACAATCTTGTACATATCTATAAATGTGTTCTTCTATTCATTAGAATAGAATCAAGTTATTCACTTTCCATAAATCAAAAATGGTACAACTGTAAAGGCTGTGGAACTTATCATATTACAAATGCATTACAATACCAATACAATCACACATGTACCATAAACATACATTTTTGCAAAATTATTATATTACAGTTTTAAAAACATCTTAAAATAACGTAATTTATTTAAAAAATATGTACATCTCTTATAAACCATCAAATGAATTCCTTGACTGACCAGGGGTGAGCCTGAAGATAACTCTTTAAGTGGTGACTTGGAAGCCCTTTATACCATGTATACACATCTTAATGATCAGTGGCAGAGCAGTAAACAACTTAATTGCTGTATAATACACACCTTTTTGGTAACTAGTGAAGTTAGAATTTGGTACATGGAGGGCATGTTCTCTTCTAGTATTTCCGAATTTGTTTAAAATATCCCCACATTGTCAATAACAAAAAACAGTAATGACAGTATATATATTCGCTGTCAAGTGAAGTATATTAAACCTCTTAAATAATTCTCTAAAATATTTTATTTTCTTTGCACTTGCAATTACTCTCATACCCTCTCTTTTGGGCGTGACACTGTTTACTAACAACATCAGACTCACCCACAGCTGCGTGGTAGTGTGACAATGCATCCTGTAACTGCCCTTGCCCCAGTAAATCTCTCCCCATCTCTAAATGTTTGTTTACTTCACTTTGGGATGTGCTGTCACTAACTGCAAAAAACAAAGAAAACGCGGAATTTACCATACCGAAGGTGCACTGCTACATTAATGTAGACTGCCTTAGTCGCTCCAGAAACTTGTATAAGCGAATAAAAATAAAATTAACCCAAATCTAATGCAGCAAAGAAGTCTTCACTGCCGCTCATTTGACATATTATCTAACAATTTACACACATGTGCCTTAAAATTATAATTCAAAATAACTGTCAAACCTTTCCCACATACTTTAACGTAAAGAATAGCTTTAACTGACCAGCTATGCCACATGAAGGTTAAAATCAATCATACCATCAAATATTAAATCCAAAACTAAAAGAAACGCCCAAGCTGAACAAATTCGCCATGAAGATGATTGCCTGCAGTCCATTTTACACTCAAAACTATTGAAAGGAGAAACCTATATTACAATATCCTACTAGCACAATGTTAACACTATCTCCACATCATATGCCGACTGTTTACAACACTTCCATGGTTCCATGATATTCGTGGTCTTTTCTGATTGGCCAGTGGATGATGGGGCACTATCGATTGATTCGAATGTCGAATTCATATTCGATAGTACACCATAACAAAGCCGTAAGTTATAACGTATAGCGATGTCCGTGCCATCTGTGAAGAAAATGAGATTACAGAGGGTTACCTCCTGGCATGTTCTGCCATCTGTACGTACAGTTAGAATTGAATCAAGCTGCGCGAAGTACGAGTCATTTCACAGTCCCATAATATAGTTATCAGCTCGTGTAATAAATATGCTGAATTTATTTGTCTGTTTTCATTATATTGTACGAAAATAATACACCCATATATTTAAACGTCTCTGAGTTTAGCAGACGTCTCCTGTCAAACGAGATATGTTATTTTCGTCGCTATTTTCTTACTGTTGGACAGAATATCACCCAACTTTTGTCTGTTTACCAGTTATTATACAACAATTACAGTCCTGCAACAAAACTTTTCTGATTTATCAATTCTGCTAAAACCACCATGCCAGAACAGTTCTTCTGATCTGTTTGTAAGATATGATGTCTCATTTACCAACATTTCCTTCTTTTCTGTAAGTTCCTTGAAATCATTAATGTGCTATGATTAACATAATTGTAAGCCTTAGCTAAACTTAGAGAATTTCCGATACATAATTTTCATTATTGAACGTCTGTTTTACTTCTTGTGCAAGTTTGTAGGCCTATGTGGTTTTCTTAGTGGAAAGGTCTTTCCTGAATTTGAAATATCCAATTTAACAATAAGCAGTTGGCACTTGTATGTTACTATTTGCACACAACTTTGTCAAACACAAAAGCAAATAGTAGTGAGAAGAGACATAGGTCTATAATGTGATCTATGTGTTTAAATTTTCGTAGATTATAAACTGAATCATTTTGTTGTGGGGTTTGTTTCTGTAGGACAATACGACTATAAATATAAAACGTAATTTGCTGTTAAGACTATTATTTATTTACATTGGTAAATGTTACTTTGACACTCAGCACAATTACAACGGCAGAATTGTCAGCTATATGTGCCAGCCATGCTTTACCCTTCAGGAAATCCCTTGGTACTAATTTCTATTCGAGGCTGAGTGGACCCCAGGGCTACTGAATGTGGACAGAAGTAACGGGTCACTTGAAAGGAGCACTACATGTATGAAATGTTAATATGAGATTTGGAGATTGTGTCATCTATAGTCTGTATAGAATACAATAAGTCTTACTCAAATAGCCATTTACATGGAGTCCCACACTAGTTACTACTTGTTCCAAATTTTTGGGGCTTTACTAATTTTGATTTAATTGTCCTGTGCTGTAATGAGAGCAATAATAAAGTCCAGTTCTATATATTGAATCTATATTAATTGGGCCCTTTTTATTCTCAGGTTGTGGATAGTAAACTGTTTTACAAAAACCTCGTAATTAGACAGAACTTTTCTTTTTGATGTCAGATAAGCGACAGAAAAGTAACATAAATTGTGCATAGTGAAAGGTGGCAAGTTCACAACTAGATTTGCTAGAGAACTGGTAGAGTTTTCTTTGTGTGGACTAGAATTTAGGTGACATAAGATATCATATTATGCCAGCTAACAATATAATTTTTTTCTTTTTCTGAGATTTTAATTATCTTTTGTAGTGGCAGACCTGTTTCATAAGTAATAATGTAAGTATACTTATGCTTATATAATAACAGTAATTCTGTCTGTAAATGCTCTGGGGCTCGTGGTTTTGTATTATTTATGTAGATGCCTCATGCCGCAGCAGGTAATAAAAGTGTAATGTAGAATACCAGTTATGTGGAAAGACAATCATTTGTCTGTGTATCAAATTAAAAGTCTGTTTGGGTAACTGAAGTAAGAAAAAAATAACATTTTAAAGCAAAGAGTTAAAATATGAGGTCATATGGAATTAATGCTGATAGCTGGGGTTGGATACGAAAGTTTTTAAGATGAAAATAACTGATCCTTAATAGCACATAATTCCCATACTACTATGTACATACCATGTACGTCACTGAAATTTGGCCTATTAGAAGAACTGGAATAGTACAGTTACAAAAGATTATGATATAGAAGATTTAATGCAAAATATAAATTATGTAAAAGCTAAAAAATATTGAATGACATAAGGAATTCAGTGAAGTAAGAAACTTAATTCTTTAAATCCTGTGTGAGTTACAGAGTGATGAGAAAGGACATTTAGAAAAGTAGGTGAAGAAGAAAAGTCTTGGAAGATGTAGGAGACTCCTGATTTGGAATGAGAGAAAGAGCAAGGCATCACTTTTTAGAAAGTCCCCAGGTTTTGCCCAATCTTCCATTTTCATAAGGACAGTTTGAAAATGAAGAAATTAAGAGTGGTGGGAAGTAGTATGGGAGACTGATGCCAAGGGTAGCTCAATTTTGATGTTGTGGTTAATTGGGAAATCCCTGATTTGGAAAGCTAATTTACTGGCCTCCACAGCAAAGGGTTTTAGTTTATGAATTCAGGTTGGGAGTAATGAATTTCACAAGAAGCATAAAGTAGCAAATTGGAACTTGGGAACTATACATACATACATACATACATACATATACACAAACATTCAACGATCCAACATCCACTCAAGCAGGATTGGATATGGAATTCATTAAGAACAGAGTAGATTGCAGTATGCAATTAAGTCAAAACACTGAGATACTAATGAGATACAAGTTACATAAAATTAGTAAAACACTGTAAATAACAAGAGAATTCATACTCACTCACTAAGACAAAGTAAATATATGGATTACAATAAATAGTAACAAGTCAACATTTGAAATTTAAGTAGAATAAAGGACATACACAGAATACACATATATGTTGCTAATAATAATGAACTACGAAAGGAGTGCAACAGCACTTGAAGAATTATTTGTTGTTGGTTAACTATTACAGTCTTTAGAAATAAATTCGTCAATAGAATAAAAAGCATTCTTAACAAGATAATTCCTTAACATAGTCTTAAAAATATGTATATTGTTATGAAGTTTTGAAATATTTTGCAGAAGGTAATTAAATATTTTAACAGATGAATAATATACACCTCTCTGTATTGTGGAAGATCTCACAGAAGTTACGAAGTACATGCAGTTTATTTTGTTGACTAGTATTCCTGCCATGAACTGAGATGTTGGTTTAATAGTTTAGGATTTTTAACTACAAACAACATCAAAACATAGATATATATACAAGGAACTGTAAGAATATCCAATTTCTTGAAACCTTCTCTACAAGAACTCCTTGGACCCAGCCTCAGCATAATCCTACTTGCTCTCTTTTGAATTATGAAAACATTTCTCATTGATAAAGATGAACCCCAGAAAATTATACCATAATTGACTTGTGAATGGACATGTGCAAAATAAGCCATTTGTAGCATTATTACATTTAAAATACATGATAATTTTCTCAAGAGAAAACAGATAGAACTCAGTTTTTTAATTAAATTGTCTAGATGCAAATTCCATGTAAGATGACAATCTAGATACACGCCTAAAAATTTAATATTTTCAGCGACAGTAAGAGCTTGATTGTTGTATGATACATGTAATGGATAAGTAGAAGATTTTGAGGAAATAAATTTGATCAATTGCGTTTTATTTAAATTAAGTACCAACTGATTGTTTTGAAACCATTCCGAAATGCAACAAAATACCTTATTTAATTTAGTATTTAGTTCAGTATGATCATTGGATGAAACAAGAATATTAGTGTCATCAGCAAAAAGAATGTTGTGAGAAACTTTACCTATGATGCTTGGAAAATCATTAATATAAACATTAAATAGTAAAGGACCCAACACAGATCCCTGAGGAACACTATCTCAGAACATTCTTGAAAAGTGGGTAAACCAGAGAAACCTGCGTCAAGATGGCTGGGTCTGGATCCTTTCAGACACACAGTTTTCTAGCCAGCTGTGCAGCCAACACAGGAATACAAAAGAACCCCTATACTTGAAAAAAACAAAAAAAAAAAAAAACAAATTAAAAGTACCGTTCTGGCCAATGCTCCCCATTGCCCAAAATGAAATTGGTTGGTTGAAGGTTTCAAGGCTTTGGCTGCTTGTCCTGATAATAGCACTTTTAAGATGAAGATAAGTACGGAACAATGGTGGAATGAAACTGACTAGCAGAAAATTCTGTCCTAGTGCAAATCTGTTCACCACAAATCTCACATGGGCTAACCGAGTTTTCAGCCTAGGCCTCCATGTGACATGCGAGCATGATTTGTCTAAATAGTACTAAAAATTCAGTTTTATCCTCTCAGAAAACACAGCATTTTCATTACAAAGGCCAAATGGCTAATACTACTCAGATGTCTAACCATCCTTCATTCTGAGAATCATACCAAACCTATCAATGCACTCTGTTCATTCATTCATTTATTTCACGTTCAGAAATCCAAGTTAGGCAATCCAGCCTTAGGATATGGAACAAGTCAACATGTGGGCAACATGCAGACTTTTTAATGAAAGCAGGTGGTACATCCAGTAACCACAGTAACCATCCTGCTTTAAAGTTTGAACGGAAAATTTGAGAAGGGGATGAGTAATGAAGTGGTGGAATAGTTGCACAGAGATGCTGCAGTGTATGTTGGATACCAATTACTGTATGTAGACTTATACAGACAACACAAAACATTACATCAATATTATTTTCCAACAAACAAATATACAAATTCACTTGGGGGAAGCAGTACAAGAATGAAAGTTAATTGTAATGTCCAAACAATATAGACACATGATAAAAATGTAAGAGTATACTAACAATCTCATTGTAAGAGAGATCATGTTATGCTGCTTGATAAATTTGGAATTACTTGAAGATTATGGAGAGTCAAATATGGATCCACATGAATAATAATGATAATGACTGCACTGTTATGTTTTGTGTCAGTAGTCACTTCATAAAATATGTTTTGTTATTCCTACAGGATACATTTCAGCGATAAAGTTTTTAGGAATCGCTGATGGAGAATTACATCAGAATCAGCATAGTCTGAAAGAAAGTGTTTGGTGTGCGAAGTTGGACAGACTGAAAGAAATGGTACCTGATCATGTCATCAAATCATGAACCTTTGGAGAGCCTAGCAGGTAACTTTTATCCCTGAAAATAAGGTTTCTTGGCATAACCTGGTCTGTGGGAGTGCAGAAAGACTCTGAAAGCGCGGTATCCACATTCACTGATAGTCTGGTGTTTTTCTCGTGCCTAGTGTGTGATAACTGTTATCTACGTCCAGTTGTTTGTACCATACGACAATTCACTGCAATACCGCAGTTTGATAACAATCACCATTCGACTGGAGGGAGGTAGCCCATAACCAGTTGACGTACATGATAAGTGCAGACTAAGCACAAACAAATAAACAGTTGGAGATAACACTTCATCTCCACGAATGTTTTACCAAGTGCTTGCTTGTGGATACAAGCAATATGGATTCAAGGCTCTTATCGAAACCCCTTCCTATTGTGCTCATCTCATACAAACACTTACCTAAAACTACCTTTGGAAGTGTTTACTGCATTACGCTCGCCCTCATAGCTGAAAATATTAGTTTTACCACAAATCAAATTCGGATCCGGGATAGTGTAGTCGGTATAGTGTATAGCCTACGGATTGGACAATCCGCGGTTCGAATATTTCGGGAAAAGGAGTGTTTTCTATTCTTTAAAACGTCCGACCTGCCCTTGGGCCCACCCAGCCTCCTGTTCTATGGGTATCGGTGTTCTTTCCAGGGGATAAAGCGTGAAATTGACAAGTCACTTCCATCTACTGCTGCGGTTAAGAGTGAATGGAACTACTCACCCTACACGCATTCATGGCTTGGACAGGGACTTTACTTTTTTTACTTGCTCACTGTTAAGGGACGTTAATTATGACAATAATATGTACGTACTTTTATACCGTTATGTTACATTGTTAAGAGCCCCATTATGAATCCTAATACAATATCCATACCCCGGAAATTTTAAATCCATTATAAGGGTTGCACGCCTGGTGCTGCCCTCTGTACGACCTTTCATTGCTGTCGACATCGGTACGTGTCTTCGAAATGAACATCGGGATTAGTGCGTAAGTTTTGGTAATTGGGGAAATGTTGTGTTGAACTATTGTCTACCCTACCGGTTATTGACAGATGACGAATGACGTAGCGAAAGCGCGGATTTTGATCAGCTGTGAAAACAATAAAGAAGGTTACGAGTGCAGTTTCTGGAAAGTGTAATGCGTTTTAATTGAACATAATCAAAGTCAGGCACCTGAAACTCGGACACAGAATGAAGTGCACGTAAATTAACTAAAATATTGAGATTTTGTTAATAGTTATGGTAGTGTAAAACATGATATAAAATCACGTAGATCCTAACCCTATTATAGATGTAGGAATGTGAACGTTTTGATAGCGACAATTGTGTGTGTTTATTTCAACTCGCGAGCCAGGAATGGGACTTCTTTTGTAGTAAGTGCCATAATATAAATTGTGCAGTGGCATTTCAGGTGGCTACAATGACTGTAAAGAAAATACAAAGCTGGCACATGGTCTGAAATACTTAAAAATGGTGGTGAACTGACATCTCTCCTAATGATGGAGGCAGTACTCTGAGAGGCCAGCACACTTCTACCAGACCACACGTTATAACAACCCAGAAAACAACACTCTTCACTGGTCACCGTATGTTTTCTGCAAGGTATGAATTACCTTTTTAAATTTTATTTAAATGAGTTTCAGGCCTCAAAGGGACAGTTGTGGAGAAGGTACAAGAGAGAGATGCAAGATGTCGACCTTCGATTTTCCCCCCCTCTTTTCTTCCGAAACGAGTTGAGCATTTTAAAACTGAAATCTATTATTTTATTATTATTATTATTTACTGCAATTGGGTTTTCACCCGGTGGCAGTAGTCCTTACACTAGTACACACAATACAAATGGAAATATAATATACATAAAAGTAACAATACAAAACAAACTATACAGAATTACAAAACAATACATACAGTAAATACAAGTACACACATTAGAACACCAACCACACATTACAAAAACATCCACACCTTAACAAAAACATCCACTCCTTAACAAAAACATCCACACCTTACAAAAACACCCACACACAATACAAACAAAACACACGCACATTACAAAAAACTCCACACATTAAATAATACAAAAACAACAAAACACACATACTGCAAAAAGAAAGAGTTGTTAAGCCTAACCTAAAACCCAACGTAAATGAATCAGAGTTAAAAGTAATTTCGTATACCAAGCAATGAGTCAAACACACTATACAAAAATAAAATTCCATGTTTTCAAAAAATGATACACACACATTTCAACAGGACCATCACTTCACTTCACTATTTAATCTAATTTAATCTATTTAAAATTTCTGTAATTTCCTGGATTTGTATGTCAGATGTTCTGTTCTGCAGTTTAGATGGAATATTATGTTTAGTGGCTACATTTTTATTTATATATTTGTGTTTATCACTTCAGTACTGTAATAATAGAATTTTGTTTTTATTGCACAGTTTTGTTGGACAGCTTTTGACGCACATAGAATGTATTACCTAATTAAGGGTTATTGTTTATTAAACTCTTCTAAACGCTGCAGATGCGGGCTTACAAAATAATAATTTGTTCTAGCTTTGGAACCTAATCTCTTACTTTACGCGAAGAAAGTAAATTACGAGAGTACTACTTTTAGAATTGTGAATGTAAAGAGCTTAAGTTTTTATATGAACTAAGTTGGGGAAGCAATAAATTGATACAGATTTTGGGTGGTGAAACGTCTTGGTAAACGCCCATTTGGAAGAAGCATAAGGCAACAAGAGGACAAAATTAAGCTGGATTTTAGGCAGACAGGTTGTGAGGACGGGAGACAGGCGGAACTGTTTTAGGGGATTTGGTTTTTGAACATTCGGCTTCTGATACCACTCCAGCATTGTTGTGTCCACTAATCGACTGGTTAGCTTGCCAGATTAGTATTTAAGGGTCCCAGGTCAGATTCCGCCCCTGCCTCCAGAAAAATAAAACTGCTGTGATGACAACAGAACGGTCATCGACCTATTTAATTGTCGTGTATTAACTGCTAAGAGGAGTGGAGGAAAACACATTGTAAGCACATAAGTAGGCAAACGAATGATCTCCAAAATGCGGAATTTAGGCTCAAGTCACGAGTTCTGACGGTGCAGTATGACATAACTAAGTAAATTACGTTTGCTGCTGTTGTAAAGCCGTCTTTAGATAAACATAAATAACCCATTCATCTTGCTGAGGAATATTCTCGGCCATAGATATGGCTTGTCATTGCATGACGCAACATTGCGTAGTATGAGGATCTGCTTCAAAATGTTCTGATTTTATAGTAGATCTCGACGGTTTCATTCATGAGCCTTCACGACGATTACAAAACATTGCTACAGCCAGATTAGGATTTTCCGCGGAATGCAAATATAATCTGGTGAACAGGATACTTCGTACTTTGCATGCGCTAATGAAATTTATAAATAAGAAACGACCTCTTCAATTTTTAAATCTACACTTCTTTTTAGTTGTTGGAATAGGATGTGACGGAGTCCCTTGGTACTGTAGCAACAGATGGGCGTATTGCATCAGCCCCTGTTGACAGATGAATATGAAAGATTGATGGAATGATAATTGGTAGGGGAGCAGGCAACTGCTCGGGGAGAAATTTTCACCAGTGCTACTTTGTCCATCACAATCTCATGTGGATTGCCTGCAAATGCACCCGGGCCTTCGTGACAAGAAACTGATGATCAACCACCTGCACCGTGGCATGGCCTTATGCTTAGAAAAGTACTGTTGCGACAAACTTATGGCTTCATGAAGGGCAGCTCTTGGGGAGCTGAGCTTTATGGGTATTTCAGCTGCTTCTACAAATATTTCGTTTCTTGTGGAATGTGTGCAGTTACTACATACGATATTATATGGATCCAAAATTTATTCAAAGTGACAACGTGTGCAGAAGTCATAAAACGGAAAATATTAATTGCAAAATATTATAAGTATTTTGCATGCAGTACTCGGATGTTACACCAAATTCATTACATGGAATTAATAGTAAGATTAGGGGCCATTTTTACACGGTAGACATTCATCAATAGAATAAAGGAGTGGGCATTGAAATATCTTCTCAATACTGCTTTAAATTGAGCCACGTCCTTCTTCAGGCTTCGAGTCTGCGTAGTAAACTATTGAATACTTTGATGCCAGGATATTGTTTACTTTTCAGGAACAATGATAGATTGGCAGCTGGTCTGTAAAGATGGTATTTATTCCTTTATGATTACTACACACTGCTGAATTTGTTTAGATTGTTCTTTGTTTGTTAAAATCAAGTTCCTTAATGAAAATACATATTCACATGGAAGAGGTAAAACCTGTAATTTCTTAAACAGACCTGTAGGTGAATTAATAGATTTCGAAACAACCATATTTCTAATAATTTTTCTTTTGTAAAATAAAGTAAAACCCCGATTTAATGTTCCCGCATTTAGTGAAATCCCGGGTTTAGTGATGATTTTTTTTCATGTCCCGACAATAGCTCAAAACCTAGACAAAACCTCCATTTAATGAAAACCTCGATTTAGTGAAATATATTCTAATCCCACAGCAATTCATTAAGTAGGGGTTTTACTGTATGTTTTACCTGTGAGAGGAAATACTCCCCCTCCCCATAATTATTCCTTATTTCATTATAGAGTGAAAACAGACAAAAATAAATTGTTTTAAGAGCGTCAGTTTTGTTGATATAAAACTTAGATATAACTACACAGCATGCTTCACAAATCTAGGAATCATTTGATCAGTATTATTCTTCTAGTTCAGACGGTTATCAATTTATCAACGAAGGAATTTTGCACCTACATACTCTTGTACATATTTTTGTCATAGCCAACACTTAGTGTGTACTATGGAGAATTATTTGTTATACATTTTATTATATTCGTTTTATCTAGACTTAGGTTCGACTTATTGGCAGTAAACAATTTACTGATATGATAATATAAAACTACGTTTCTCACTGAATAGAATAATCAACATTTTTACTAGAAATTGACATTAGTGTCATAAGCAAATATTATTGGTTCTGATAAGGAATGTATTCTCAGGAGAAGGTAATATATATATATAATAAACAATAGAAGCTGTAGAACTGACACTTGGGGAACTCCATATTTTAATGTATCCCAGTCACAGAAAAATTCTGAGTTGCATTAGTTGATCTTATTTCAAATTTCTGTTTGCTCTTTTTTATATAGGACCTAAACAAATTTGCACATACTCTATGAATGCCACACAAATGTAATTTAGCTTACAAAATTTCATGGTTTACACATTCAAGAGCCTTTGCCAAATCACAGAAAATTCTTCTAACATGCATTTTTTATTAATAGATTTGAGTACACTACCTGTTGGTTTTAAGGCAGCACTTTCAGTAGGTATTAGTGATAGGTAGTAGGTAGTAGTGGCCGATCCCAGTGGCCGTGCGGTCTAAGGCGTGAGTCTGCGGCCGCTCGCTTACTAGGATCGCGGGTTCGAATCCACCGGGGGCATGGATGTCTGTCTGTTGTGAGTGTTGTGTGTTGTCAGGTAGAGATATCTGCGACGAGCCGGTCCCTCGTCCAGAGGAGTCCTGCCGACTGTGGTGTGTCTCAAATGTGTGTGACCGTGAAACCTCGACGAAACGAGGAGGCCCAGGCCCATATAAGGCTGTCGAGCCATACAAAAAAAAAGTAGGTAGTATTGATAATATTTTTACAGGTTTATCGTAATTGCTTCATTTATACGACACAATATAGGCTAACCAAAGATGAACAGCGACCTGTGATAGATAAAGCAGTCGTTCTGTCTGAAAACTGGAGGAAATTAGGGACAATGACGATTTAATTCTGTGATGGGCATATGAGCCAGAAAGAGTATACGAATATATGAAATGATACAAAAAAGGACGGAGATGGGTGTTGCTGATGTTACTTCTGGGCTGCCGTGAATTGTAACACTGCTCGAGTTAACGAGCATCATTGCCAGTTACGAAACAACCAGAGGATCAATGTTATGAAGCTGCATCCTTCGTTGAAGAAGTTGTAAAAGAAGATCCAACCGAACACTTTTTGTTCTAAAGGGACCAGATATCTATGGATGCCTGAACAGCATGCATTAATAGGAGTTAAATTAAACCGGGTTCAGAACCCACAGGCCGGGTATCATGACTAGGGGCGTTCATTGTCCATTCAGTCCATGCAGGCAAATCCCGGGATAGTAGCTCGAATTAGTCAAAGATATGTTCCTCCCTGTGTAAGTAAGTTGAAGTCTGCGAGTGTGTGTGTTATTTAAGGATGTTGTCAGCTTTTAGACTACATAGCGTGGGTAACAGTTTTATGAACGAGTATGGAGTGTTGGAGGAATGATATTGACAGGGGAAAACCGAAGTAT
The DNA here is from genome assembly GCA_021186555.1 of Reticulitermes speratus. Taxonomy (NCBI): domain Eukaryota; kingdom Metazoa; phylum Arthropoda; class Insecta; order Blattodea; family Rhinotermitidae; genus Reticulitermes; species Reticulitermes speratus. Next base: position 26,239,935 of record JAJKFL010000004.1, read on the forward strand.
AAAGAGAAAAACCTGTCCCAGCGCCACTTTGCCGAAACAAATCCCATATGAACTAATCTGGGACTGGACCCCGGCCTTCAGGGTGAGAGTCCGGCGACTTTCCACCTGAGGGTTCCTTATACAACCTTTGAAATTCATTATTCAACTATCAATCGACAATTTGACGCTGTTTGTTCTGAGATATTGATGACGTAACAAAACAAAAAACATAAAATAAAATAAAAGGTTCAGAAAATTCTGTCGTTTCACTTCTTGAAATACAACTGTCTACGGGCCACGGCAAAGCCAACAGAAGCAACAAGTATCGCAATCAATATACGTTGGACACGGATCCATCTTTGACACTTTGTTACTAATCACGTGATAGCGTGTTGATGCCACCTTTCTCATCATATTATTCGGTTGCTTTTTATTGTCTTATTGTTTTGTTAATGTCAGCACCTAAACCCATAGTACCCGAGGAAAGAACTATATTTTTTAGACCATTATAAGCATTCCTGCCTATTGTGTTAATGGTAGTTACGAGACATGTAATGATAGACTGTGGAAACCCATTCTAAATCAATCGCCTGAACTATCTGACTTTTACGTAGTCACCATCTTCTGAACAGTTCTCCGCGTGTATGTGCTTTAACCGTTTAAAGATCAGCGCTGCTGCTGCTGCTGTAACATTAAGAACCTCTGCACGTGACCACACAATGTCTTGTGTGTATCAAGTGGTTCCTAAAAACAAACACTGATTATTTCCCTGAACAGCATCAAACGACTTATATCTATAATTGACAAGGATTGTGCTCTCTGTGAGGCGAAACTGAACTTCGTGTGTAATTCAGATGAATGTCAGTCTTCACAGGGTTTGTACGTCTGGCCATTGAGCCTTGTATTTGCCTTCCGGCCCATTTAATACTTTCATAGAAATGGAATTTAAGAATATGGGAATCAACTTCTTGAAACAAGAGTCAGTCATCCAGTAAAGATATTCGCCCCCTTATCCATGGAATTCAGTAGTCATTACTATGTTCACAGGAGTCCATTCATGAACCCTATATTGTGCCAGATAAGTTTAGATCCATTTTAATATTTTTCTTTCATTTATGCTTAGGTCTTGCGTGTGGCCTCTTCTTTCAATATTATGCGACGAAAATTTTATATTAAATTTTATATCCTCTGCCAGTGCTATATGTCCTTCCCATCTCAGACTGTTAATACGTAACTTTTGGTGGAAAGAAGACATAAATTATAAAATTCAGCGTTAGACTTACGTATTTCTTCATTTTCCTATTATTTCTCAGTTATGATCCAAATATTCTCCTTAGCCCTTTGTTCTCAAAGAACTTCAGCCTGTGTCCTTTCTTATGTCAGAAAATAAATTTCCTACCCCCTAAAATGAAGCGAAGTTTTATCTATAAATTTACAGAAGGAAAGGGAAATAATGTCCCATTAAATTAAACAATGATATGTGATGTGTAAGCCGTTTTTGCTATAAAGGTCTAGAAAACTTTATTCGCAATAACTAAAATCTCGTCCGACTCTCAACCACGTCAAATGTGAGTTTAAAGGTAATAAATATTTCGGATACCCATTTTTCTCCATTAATGTGATCGACTCATTTCTGGTGATGAAGACACATCAGGTCTTCGAAACACTGGCATTTGCTCAACTTAGACGCCGCTGGGAAATTTTATATATATTTATTCGCCTTGAAAGTTTCAAGACTTTATTCACACTTCCAGTAAAGGTTATTTACATACTTCTCAGACACCACAAGACATAGTTATTATTTGCTATTTGTAATTTTTATGTTATTCCCTCGCAGTTGACGTATATAGGTCTACGTTAGGCGAGTTTTGCTGTACTGCAAAGGGAGTGCGAGTAATAATTAGTGTGTCTATATTACAAGTCAACTTATGAAAAATTGATAAAGGATAACAATGATTAGCATAAAACAAAAAACTGATGATGAATAAAAGATGAAGGCTACTGATGTATTCTGGCAGACAGGCTTAATACAAATAAAGTGACACGCACGCGCAATAAGACATTTGGCACTAACATTCCACTTGCTATTGTGAACGGCGTGCTACTGAAATTCACCTTGCAGTGAAATTTTGGGAGCCCCTGATAACAAATAATAAGAAGGAAGAGGCGCACTTCCTTTTGGGGTTATTTTAGGAATTCTAAGGTTCGGAATGTGTCTGCAAAATCGCATGGTACTTTGACCTGTTTCATCTTCTTACACATGTCGGAAGAAGTCACTGTGAGCTACCTGCTGGCAGGCCTGTTGTATATTCTGGAGGTTGAAGATTCAATCTTGACCCGCCTCATCTGATCGTTTCTGTGGCTTTCTTCAGTGTCTACAGGAACATGTCAGGGTTGTACTATAAAATAAAACAATACCACTTTATTTCTGTTTCATTGCCGCTCATAATACACAGAACTTCTTACCACTCGATGCTATGTAATTTAGGCAGTTGAAATACAGTCGTTAAATCTATCAATACGTCACTGTGTTCGGCCCTCTTGTATAAACATGACTGAGAAGTATAAAACCACAGCGGGTTTCCATTATTGTTTGGAAAATATAATTTCAATAAATTGCCTAGATGAGGTCCTGCAAAACAGGCGGTGTCGGTTCCAGTGTGTCAGGGGACCCCTAAGCTAGAGGACAGTAAAACGTATTGGTTCATTCGGACTGGATTCCATTCTTCTGACAGAGGACAATATTCTTGATTCCTATTTTTAAATCTGGGCGTAACTTCGCTAATATTAAACGGGGAACTCCGGATATTGATTTGAGCAGGAGAGGGGACCGTTTTTTACGCCGTTGATTTCAATGCAAATATGAAAATATCGGGGAAGAGTCCTTGGTTATTAGGTGGGTTAAATGAGCTTTAAAATTTAAATCATTTAAGTAATTAACTACAAGTATTTACAGGGGATTGTAATGCCTACGATTACTGATACACATATTGCACTGACATTTATTGCTATTTTATTATTATTATTATTAAGCCAGTACGGAAGGACTGTGTTTATTGTTGAATCTAGAGGCCTAAAATTGTAGGGTTGGATCCAAATCCATCCAGTAGTTTATAATTTGAAATATATAAAAAATATTTTTCTGCGCTATTTGCTTATGGTAAGGGACTACCACTATGGTTCATAGAATAGCAGAAGTAATTTCCAGTAGTTGTCTCGTAGAAATGATGTTATAGGTTAAGTGTACCTTACCAAATACTATACGTTTGAGGGCCTTTGTTTTTAATTCTTTTACTCCATCTTCTATCCAGAAATAAAAATTTATTTTTAGCCTTTTGTTTTCAAATTATTGAAATGTTGAAAAGTCTCTTTAAAATTACAAATACATATTTTCGAATCTCGCAGATTTTAACATAGTCCCTACTATAGGCTTCAACAAATCGATTACACATCGGATGGGTCTCGGTAAATTCAGCTTCAAATTAGGTTGCTTCTGCTCACGAATCTTCAAGATTTTTCTTAATGCCAATTCCAGTAAGTGCAACGAGACATATTTTCATTTTGTGAGTGTTTACACTGTATTTCAGCAATAAAAAATACTAATGCTATCAGGTGGGTACAGGGAATGAGGCAGAAATATGTTTCGGATTACATTATCAGTGAATCTACTCGTATCTGCTTGATCGCAGTCTAACTTTACACAAGATGCATTAACGTAATGGTCCATTTCATACTTTCTAATTGCGTTTGTGTAACGCAGGTGATAAATCTCTTGTCACAGTGTTAGGCCTAATGAATCCTGCTAGTAAATGGCTTTTTTGTGGTCTAATGTGCCTCATTATTGTAGGTATTTGATTGAATTTTCAAGTACTCTTGTACTATTTTATTTATAAATTCAAATATGCGTTTATTATCATTATTATTATTAGTATTAGTATTATTTTATGTCCTGGAACTAGGTCGAAAATATTTTCAATTTTAAAATTTGTACCATCTGATCAGACCTGTGATGAAATTATTTGAGTGGCCTACTTTCTACAAGGAGAAGACAGTGAAACCATAATGAGGAGATCGTGCATGTCTGTAGTGCTCTGCACTTTTCACATCCGAAACTACTAAGTGTATTTTCAATATATATTACGTTGTGAACCTATCGATATTACAGGCGACCGATTCAATTTAATTTTGATTTTTACTGCTACCGAAATTTTTCTCTACTTCCTCCACATTTTTAGATTAAATACCATTATCGACATCTATACGAAACAACCATAGAAGGTAACGAAAGTTTAAAATTTTATTTACGAGAGTATAATAGAGTAGAACGCACATTATTACAAAATGGAACATAAAAGGTGTTTACATCATGGAGTCCACGTTAAAATCCAAATATGTAGCAAATTATGGTAATATAAAAATTATATTTTTATCTTGATTTCAATCCCAATATTGGAGCAATGTCTTAAAAATTGTAGACTGAAGTTTCTTTGTGTTTGTGTCAGAGTAAGTAAATGAAATAAGGTTGTTATTTGGAAATTTAATGTATTTATTTCCTTAATATTGGTTCCTTCATCAATATGTACACGGCTAAATATGCAACATTTTAAGAAAGATTTCAGCAGTAACACATTATCAACCACACCAAATCTGTTAGAACTTCGTGGCTACTTAGCGGAACTCGTTAGCAGTTACACAAGTCAGCCACATCGAAACTGCTATTGTTTAGCTCCTGCGCATAATAATTCAACCAGTAGGACTTCAGTAAGTCTCTGGCGTTCAAAACCGCTCTAGACTACTTGCATTCGCCTTACCACCTTGTTCTGAACAGCCAATAAGCTGTTATAATACGGGTGCTGATAAATCTCATTATAAGGGGATAAAAGGACAGGACGTCGGAATTCACTACTCAGCCTTCTCTAGTGCCACTGTAGGTAATGGGCATACACCTTCAGGGGAAAATTTACATTTGAAGAATACTGTCCTTAGGATGTGATATGTAATTATCTGCCTTCAAGACCTCACACCCAGAAGACAGTCATCACCTCAATCAATAATTATTTTCCAGTTGAAACAGTGATTTGAAACCAATATTTTAGTTGCATAGTGAATAGGCCTAAACATGCTACAGCATCTTTAACACCACTGTTAGACTAAAAACACCTACATGCCATTACTTTTCCTTCTTCTTTTAAGGGAATATTTGTAGACATTGTGAATATAATAGAGAGACTACCATGCCGTATTCTGGATCGCTGACAAGTTGGGGCGCGATATGCAGGTGTTTTGCCATGTTGCTACACTTAACCGTGCTTAGCGGGTGATAGGAAGTATTCCACATCAGCTGACAAGGCAACATTGTTTTATCCAATTGTTGATCTGATCCATGATGGTTTAAAAGAGTGTTTCTCAACAGGGTTCAGCAGAACATTGTTAGGGGTTCCGCAAGAAATAGTTGAATATATACAAAAATTTTTGAATACCACAAATAATTCTACATATCCCTCGAAATATCGCGGGAAATTTTATCCGGAAATTGGCAATACTGGAGTAATTTCCGAGCGCTAGGAACTGCTTCTTTCTTTTCTGGCCTGTAAACGTTTTTATAGTTAGGGGTTCCTCGGGATGTAAAGAATTATTTTAGAAGTTCGTGCATCTGAGAAAGGCTGGGAATCACTGGTTTAAACCGTGATCTTCATCTTCAGTTCCTTTGAGTTTTCCAGAACACTTTCCTGCAGGTATGAATCATCGCCGGTGTGAAACGCCTACTTTTCAGAGCTTCACAAATTTCGTAATGGTTTTCCGCAAAAAACTGTAATTCATACGTTTGCTATACTTGTATATCTATAACAAGAATGTCAGACATTGTTTAACTTGCAGAGCCTTAACCAACAAAGTGACAGGCACTTTTGAACTGAACATGCATGGGGTGTATGGTGACAGTTTTAACTCACAGATAAAAATATTTGCCTTCACCGTGCCGATACGGGTTCGGTGCCACTACGTGTATCCCAAAGGCGAATAGTTACACTTTGTTCTCTGATTTTAACACGTGGCTTCTTCGAGTGGCAGAGAGCTGACCCTCGATTCTCTCTGGAGCGCATTAAATTATTTCACCTTTCATTGAATTTATAAAGTCGAAAGAACTGTAGTCTTGGAGTGTGATGGCAAGTGAGAGAAGTCTAAAATATGAAATTTGGAAAAAGCGCGTCCCCTTGCGCCTCTGTAGAGGCAAGATTTTTTTTATCCAGTGGCGACAGGCTGGTATGTTTTTAGTGAAACTGTTTAACTATTTACCTTTTGTTCTGATGACGTAATATCGGTTTCTTTGTACATGATTCTAGTTAGCTTTCTTCGGAAACACAGTCGAATGAAATCAAGTAACTTTTAACTCTGTCATAATGTGAGAGAAGTGGCAAAAACGGGATAAGGTGCCGATAATCTCTTACGACTATTTACTTTCCGAATTGCTCGTAAGTGGCATTTACAAACGTTCCGTTCTTGAATCTGTAGTGTTTGCGTTCCTGTGCTAAATGGCACTCTGTTAATAAAGTGGCACTTTGAAATTCTAATAATCTCCTATTCAGGCAATATTTAACCTCCAACACGGAAGAAGAAATCATGGAAAACTTGGAGCTCTCAAATAGAAAACATTACGTTTGTCTGTCCCTTATCTCTACGTACTTTTAAATTGTTTTTTTCTCCACCGGCTTCCATGAAATTTTCTGCTCATAATTTCTCTACTCTGCTGTCTCCATTCTATGGGCAAACAAGGCTTCTCAAAGAGAATTCATAAGGTTTATTTTTCTACTGCACAGGCTCAAACTTCTACACATATTGTACGGTGAGTGCTATATGCCTAATTGTATTTAGGTAAAGTAATTTTATAATACAAAAATAAAGTGCAATTGGATTCATGAACTTTCTAAATTTGTGAGCTTCTGGGTTCTAATCGTGTTAGAGCACGATTCGTTCTATTTCTTTCAAATTGCAACGTGAGTATACTGCAGAATATTGTAATGGATATTATCATATTTGTTTTTCTACTCCTTGCATTAATTATCAGAATTTTCAGTCAAAGTGTGGTATGTGTTTATGGTAGATCCTACTCACATTAGAATACACAGCCTACCCGCTACAGTTTTGAACACCAAAGTGCTAAACTCATGCACGGCATTACACACACGATCGAGGCTACACAGCCCTTATTCTATGACAAAGTAATACAAATAGCAGAAAATAAAAGTAAAATTATATACGAGTAAAATGTAAAATCTATTTATTCTTCTTAATAAATTCTCATTAAAAGTGATACAACATAGAGTTATGACGTCGTACTATAACATTCTTTTTTTTTTTCTATGGCTCGACAGCCCTATATGGGCCTGGGCCTCCTCGTTTCGTCGAGGTTTCATGGTCACACACATTTGAGACACACCACAGTCGGTAGGACTCCTCTGGACGAGGGACCAGCTCGTCGCAGAGACCTCTACCTGACAACACACAACACTCACAAGAGACAGACATCCATGCCCCCGGTGGGATTCGAACCCACGATCCTAGTAAGCGAGCGGCCGAAGACCCACGCCTTAGACGCACGGCCACTGGGATCGGCCGTACTATAACATTAACTAGGGTTAATTCTGCCCTGAGCCAGACAAATCCACTTCACTTTCTTTCACTCTATTTGTTGGATATAACCTCAGACAAAGTGACATAATAGCCCACATTTTATATTTTCTTTGACTTTTTATGTTGCTATTGAAATGTGCAGGCCTACGTTTTACCATCTGAAAGATATCGATGAACGAATGTATTAGCAGTGAATCTATATGAACTTGAGTAATATCAAAGAAAGAAAAACACTGTGTTTTTTAACGGTTGTTTAATTATAACGTATAGATTTTTGACAATGGTTTTACATGAGTAATGTCATGCAAAACCATTTTCAAAAATCTCTACCTTACAATTATAGGAACTTGTTTTGACCAAAAGGCCGAGTGCGTAACGGTGCAGGAGGTAGGGCTGTACATAGTCCCAAGACAATTGGAAAGCTACTTCCATTAAGTATAAACATGCTTTCGGTCTAAACTACAAAGAACAACAGCAATACGAAAGTAGAACGACAAGACGACGTAATTAAATTCGCAGTATGACGCCTTGTAAAAGGACCAATTTCACTTTCTTCTCCAGCACTGAATAAAATCCTATTTATAATGGTATCCTTAGTACAAAATTGTAAAGCACGTTTCACTCTTACTAGTCTCTTTTCGCACAAGCAGGAAACGCCGCTAATGACCTTATGACTTGGCAATGTCACGTGAGCTATCCGTTCGTTCGCACGTAATGTGCATGTATACGATATCTCGATGAGCAGTTGCGTTTAGAATCCTTTCTAAAGTCTATCAGTCAAATTTAATTTTATTCAAGTTGTACAATGCCGCGTATCAACTTACATATTTGAAAGGATTAACAAATTTGAAATATATCCACCTGAATATTATAAACTAATTGATACTCTAATAAAGATAATAGAACTTTCTATACAAGAAAATAAGCCACTCGATACCATATTAAGTCAGTTTCATCCACCTTTCGATCATAACAACGTACCTAAGACAATATTCTCACATCTCCTTCTCGGTCTGCCACGTGGACATTTTCCTGGAGTTGTCCTTGCAAGCAAAGTGCATGCATTTCTGTAGGGTAAATGTTGCGTAACTGGCGAGAACGTATCCGCTGGAACCTGTATCCATTAAAAATGCACTTCCTGTTTTGAACACATTTGTTTATTGGTTTCAAAACAATGATTATCAAATACTAAAAGTGAAATTCTTGAACATATGTGTGCGCAGTATTAGCCCGTATGTACTGTCTTTAGTCTGAAGGTCTGCTCGGCGCAGTCGGCCCGTCTGTCACGTGTATCACCACCAGAACAATTTCTTGCATTTCTGTGAAACGTTATGTGGCAGTCACTCAGTATCGATTAGTGATAACACATGAGTTTAGCCGGTGTCAGCCAATTAAGTAAGACGAAATTTTATTTGCTGGTTTATACGCCCAAATTTCGATATGGGGAACAATGAATTTAACAATTATTGAATCTAAGAAGTTATTGTGTTATAATATATGCCTTATGGAACTAGTGCATGTTTCAGAATCCCATACATTTTTATCACCTTACTCTATGAAAGACAGTCCGTTTTGGGAAGCTGATAGTCCCTTAGCTGGTTACGACATTACTCGCGTTTTGCGAGATCCATATTTCTAGCTTTACCATATTAAAAGCAGCCTATAACTGGACCCCACACTGAAATAATAGAATCGAATCAATACTGTCACGTCACATTTAAGACTCATTTTAATACTGTTCTCCTATCTAACTTGTTGACACTCATGCGGTCTCTACCCATTCAGGCTTTCGGAATAAAATTTGGACGGCTGTGTTTATGCACATCTCTCTTATGTACAAGACAAGGCCCTGCCATTGCCCCTTCTTTAATTTGAGCAACTTAATAATAATAATAATAATAATATGCAGTAAAGCGTACAAGTCATGAAGGTTTTAAATTTGTACTTGTTCGAGCACACCAATCATAATGCAAAAAAAAAAAGGGAAGCCTATTATTTACGTAACTTCAAGTCTATTTTTCATGAATCGTTATTGCTAGACGAATAAACGTTGACTTGACGAACGTTAGTATGCGTGCCTATTAGCGTGTGGCTTATGAGGACGATGTTAGTTGATTGGCAGAAGTATAGTTAAATAACGGAAAGCAGGGCTGAGGATGTACGTTGTGCGAGGATAACGAGGTTGGTTTAGAAGTGACCGGAGTTAAAACTGAGTAATGCCTTCTGTAAGTTTTTGTTTCTCGGCAGCAACAGAATTCACGGTATAATCCTAACATGAAGATAGTGAAAAAATCTTTCGAAAATTTAACAAAGCTAAAATATTTCGAAGCAATTGCAAGAAGTAAAAATTACATTCATAAAGCATTTCAGAGCCGATTAAATTCGGGCGTTACTTGCAACCGTTCTTTTAGAGTATTTTATCTTTCTGGGTTCTGCCTAAAGATTGAAACTGAAAATTTTGTTTTTAACTGTAGTTTAATGTGGTGTGAAACTTTATCTCCCATCCGAAGGGAAGGGCAGTTGAGGAAACCAATTGTACCAAAACTAGGTAAATTAGCAGGAGGATGGCTAATGCATAATAAGTAGTTCAATATTCATGTCCGTATTATAGTGGGGAGCTCTCTGTCTGAAGAAGCTGAAGGATAGAAAGAGATCGCATGTGCGGATAATATTAAAATGGATCGCCAAGAAACAACATATGAAGTATTCACGTGGTTCAGAGTAGAGTTCAGTGAAGGGCTCTTGTAGGTATGGTAATGGACCTTCTGGGTTCCATGAAAGACATATATTACCTGGGTAGCTGAAGTAATGTCAGTTTCTCTACGTATTCAGTGTAAATGTGTGTAGATTACATAGTAATAATTTGTGCTTGTGTGCAGAACGGTACGAACACGGCGATTGCTCAAATTTATACACAGGTTGCCCTTTGAAATATAACATCAGTTTGCAGGTTTGTCACACGGATTATCACGAAATCACCCAGACAGTAACATACCTCATTAAGGCCTACTTTCAATTCAGGTAGTAAGACGGATCCCTGTCTTCATTTACGATCCGTTTAAGTAGAATTACCAACCGAGGAAGTGTAGATGGATTGTAATGACTTGTGGCACACAAGCAGGGTCTGCCACGTGTACAAAAACTGACGTGATAAAGGCTGGTGTGGACCTTGACATAGATTGTTAGCAGCAGTGCTAATTAGGATCGGGAGGAGGGCTTATGGTGTCACAAGTGTGCTGTGGATATCACATGCTCCACGTGGGTCTGATAGACGACACCGTTTTTGATCTGTGTATTTTAAACTTCCTGACAATAATCATTCTACTTTAATCTCGGATCCAATGTTTGCTCTATTTACTCTTCGTATCTTGTTTTCAACGCTACTTGGTATTCTGAAGGTAATTTAACTCATACTAGCGGCATCTTCTTTCCGTGTGATTGCTGTTGAGTTTCGGATGTACGTTCGCACAATAATTACCACCAACTAATGAAGTTGGTCTTCACTAAGCCGGAAACGACCTACAGACATCTAACTGTATTCTAATTAAAGCTAAGAACTTAATTTAAAATATAGCGTTTAGGAAACTATAAATTTATGTCCTTTAAGTGGGGGTGAAATTTGGGATTTTACACTAGAGGAGGAGCGTGGCTTGAGCGAATTTAACGCTACCTTTAAGAATAAGATTTATAATTTGTGGATGAATTAATACTAGGGTTACATTGGAGAATAATACTAAAATGGATGTTAAAGTAGTGAATGTGAGGTTATTGAAATGGATTCGCGTTCGTGCAGGATATGGTATAGCCGCGGGCTCCTATAAACTCAGTTCGCATTGCATAAAGTACGGAAACACATTTTTGACCAGCTGAGAAACTGTTGGTTGCTAAGGACTTTCTGTGCCCCGTGAATCTATTCACGTCCGATATTGCTACCGTTACAGTACTTGTAATACCTTCCTTGTGCCTTCGAACGATTGTGAGCCAAGTTCTGTCACATTGTTTTCCTGTTGCAGTGGAAGTTGAACAGGGGGCTTATCAATTCTTACTGCACGTGAAACACAAAAAAATACTGTTTCTCAAATAACAGTTCAAATTTAGCCGCACGGGCACGCTAGACTTTAAGAAAAAGCAAGAAAGATAGCAAATTATAAAAAACTGTTAAGACATTATTCCATAAATCCACATTCTAAAGTCTAAATCGCCATAAAACAACGCCTGTACAAACACCGTTATCTTCAACTGCAAAGTCGGCCTTTTCACGTTTCAAAGAAGTGAAACATGACTCATGCCGGATGATTTCGCTTTGCACTTGGAAGGTGATATTAGGTTAGGTTTCCTCTTTTCTCTTTGAAAAAATCCTGGACCATCAACCTTTTATAGAAAGTATTGTGTGTCTGTGGTTTTTCACGACGTGGCAGTCTGCAATCTGGTAAATGGTTACCAATATTTCGCGGGAAATTGCTGCCTCCAGCTTCAGATTAGAAGTGAGAATATACTCGTATATTTATAAGATTAATTTTAAGAACCATTTTTCCGGAAAAAAAACTTTAGCTAAGAGTGGGTTCTTTTTCTAGTAAGGAAATATATTTGAAAATTCAGAGTACTATCGAATCAAATTTAAGTTTTTTGTTGAATCGTGAAAATTATGCGTAACAGGCTAATATATTTATTGCATATTCAGTGCCAGAGCTCCCTTTCACATTGTATCTTTCACTTAATTACAGTTTCATGAAACCAAATTCTAAATTTATTAAATAATTTATGTAAGTATAATTCTCCACCAAAACTCTCTGTGAGTACATGGAGCATTCTGGGAAAAGAAAGAAGTAAGTAAATATATAAAATCAAAATAAGGATACGTAAAGAAAAAAGTAGGACCTGGCGAATAGTTTCAAAACAAAATGACAATTTTATTAAACATTTTAAGACTAGTAGTCAGAATAAATATTTGAGTAGAAGCACACTTTTTCTTGACGATGGAAAACTTCACACAGCTGACGTAAAGCATTTTGAAGGCACGTGCAATGAAGCTCAGTCCTCTGTTCATAAACAACCGTAACTTAACTTCCTTGATACCTTCGTAAGCTGCTAACAAATAAATTCTCTCAATACGTCGGTTCAACTACAATTTTAACAACAAGTAATTTGTATGTAGTCTGCAACAAATAGAGCAGAGAAGCCTTAGAAATATACCCAGTCATATTTCGTTTGGATACGTGCGCCTTTTCGGGAGTTTAATGACGCCTATTATAGAATTTTACGTCAGTGAAAATTTGGATTGTGATTTTGCGTGTTGCGACGCTGCGTAATTTTGCAGGTGGCTACTACCCTTTCTGTGGAATCTGTCTTGATTATTTACCTTGCCAAGATAGAGGCATCAGATTATCCCGAAAATGAGGTATCTACCTACATGATTGGCTACATAGTATTATCAAAGAAAACGGACAAAATCTAAACCTCAGTCAACTGTTCCGAATTTCAAGACACTTGAAAAATAATTTGCACAGTGCATTACTAAGTTTTTGCGTTGGTAGAAAATTTTATATTCAGCAGAAATTGTGAAGTAATTAATGTATGGCACACCTGAGGTTTCTAACAAATATTTGTCGTTTACGCTGTAATTAATTAAAATGTTTTCAAGTGGAAAGTAAAAAGATTTGCGGGCGAGCAAGTCGGCTGAAGAGGTAAACGTTTATAACTGTGTTTTTTCGTCGGTTTCTCTTTCCCTTCAGGCAAATTTGGGGATATTACTTCGAATTAGGCTACGACCGCATCCTTCTACATTCTTTCCCATTCATTATTTACGATTATCCTACCATTCGACGCCATATATTGTGAGATACTGATAAATGTTAATGAAATCACGTACACTGAATACTATAAAATGAATACACTGCACTGCACTTGAAAGTTAGGAAAGAAGGCGAAGACAGGAAAGGTTTCAAGTAAATAGAAAAAGCTGATAAAGTAATTGAAACTGTAAAATAAAACGTGAGTGATAATTTAAAGCAATTCGTGAAGAAAGTTAGTGGGTTGTTTATGAACGTACGCTAATAAGCCGTGACGAAAACTATGCATTAGACAGCGTGCAAATATTAAAACTTCCCGAGGGATACAGGTAGGCAAATGAAAAGTAGATTAAAAAAAAGAAGGAAAATCGGTTCTGCGAAGATGAAAACTGCGACTTAATTCTGTTATTGGGAGGACAATATTAAATAAATCATTACATTGAAGATAAACGGAAATATTGTAATTACTGTCATTATTTTTAAACACAAATACAGGCATACACAAAAGAATGGTGCGGTTTTAATAATGTTCACTATTAAAACCGCACCATTCTTTTGTGTATGCCCTGTACTATGAATATTCTCATATCGTACTCGTAGGCAACGGGTCAACGATACTGAGTCAGTTGTATCCACCTTAATATTATCTCCTGTCGCCTTCTCAGTTTTCCAAGCGGTAACATTCCAAGATGCTTCCCCACAAGTATTCTGTGTTATGGCTATGGTAGATAACTACATGGGACAAATTCGTTCATGGAAAGCTGGTAAAAAATTTGCTTTAGAAGCACACGATAATATTACGGATATAGGCAACTAGCAACAGTGATCGCTTTGTGCATTAAGCGATTGTCAGACAACGAAACAACGATGGTATATATCGATTAGCACTAAATCCGATTATGGACCACTACAAAAGGAGAAACCGATGAAGGGACTTTATGCAGGGCTGGTAATCTAGGTAAAGGGAAGACGTAAATATCTCTTGCGATTAAACCTTTAAATTTTAATGACCACTTCTTTGCACCACCATGATTAATATTCAAAATTCATACATTTTGCCGACAGAGTGCATTTATGTGTTTTGTACGGATCTCAGAACAAACAGCGATTTTCAAACTACACTACATTAACTGACTGCTTTTAATAATCGTGAAGCAGTGTGTTTACTGCGCGGTGTAAACTGAATCTTTAAATAAGATTCAGGTTCAATTTTCGTCTTTGGTCCGTGCCCTGGCTCAGGAGGTTATTCGCCGACCTGTCACTACGGATTACCAGATTCGAGCCTGGGTCAGTCCGTGAGAGATTTGTAGTGAACAAAGTGACACTGGGATGGGTTTTCTCCGAGTACTTCGGTTTCTTCCTGTCAGTATAATCCAACCCATGCGTCATACTCATCTTCGTCAAAATGTTGCTCTTACCAGAAGGACAAACGGGAGAATCCGGTAAAGCTTCCAAAAAGTAATGCTCTTCCGGAAATCGGGAAGCGTTGGCTATGCAAGTAATTTCACTATTTTTTGTCTCTAAAGGTTTAAAGCAGCATAATTCTACACACCACCCAGTTCACATTCTAAACAGTATAGGAAGAAAATATCAGGAGAATATTAATAGAAAAACGCTTGTTAACTCCATTTTCCTCTCCTTCCAAAGAAATGCAGTGCACAACCTTCCGACGTCAGGTCTGTCATGTGAGAATAGTCTAAAAAGGAATCAGCAATAAAGTATGGAAGTATTTCTATGATTATATTATTACAGGCAATGATAATCACTTTAATTTTATTAAGTAAAAGCCATATCTTGTGATAAAACTGTTAATAGAGTGTATTCGTTTGTTAATGAATAACTGATGTTTTCCCCCTTCCCATTATCATGACGCTAGATGGCATACGAAGTAAATAATATTTACTGCCTTACTTATCTCTTCATTTCACGTACAA
The DNA here is from genome assembly GCA_021186555.1 of Reticulitermes speratus. Taxonomy (NCBI): domain Eukaryota; kingdom Metazoa; phylum Arthropoda; class Insecta; order Blattodea; family Rhinotermitidae; genus Reticulitermes; species Reticulitermes speratus. The sequence goes on from JAJKFL010000004.1 coordinate 26,255,266, forward strand.
GGCGTGTTTCTTGTTGACGCACAAGATAACTTAGCACTTCTCTAACGTCCAATACGATTCTTCGTTCTAATAAATTAACCAATGAAGCTCAACCTTACAGATCGCACCCAGTCGCGTGACGTGTAGCGTGACGTGAGCATATAAACATGACGTCATTTCAATGTTAAAGGTCAATGTTGGGTAAGTGCCATATTCTTGTGACCTCCGATCATAAATGTTGAGCATAAAACATTAGAATTTAGGTTTTGTTTATCTTTCGTTTCGTTTTTTTCCACACAGCACACTGTACACAGCCAACGTCACGTGGAGATAAGAACGGAGGTTTATCTCACTTAAGGATAGTGGTTATCGAGGGCCAGACAGTGTAGAATCGCGACAACTCTTTCATAACTGTGATGGAAATAAATTAGAAGACCTACTGTCCTTTAAATCGACTCAGCCTCTAACAGAAATGAGTACCAGGAATATTTCCTGGGGGGTAAAGGCGGCCGGTGCGTAGGGCTGACAACCTTACCACCTTCATGTGCCGATTGTCTAGAAATCTGGGAGCCTCAACCTCCTGGAACCCTAAGGGCCTGTCGAGGCCTGTAATGGGATTCCTTTACCTCTACTGTCCTTTAAGTATTTCATTCTTTACAGTGGTATTTATAAATTTGCTAACCTGGTTACATACATTAATTATGCCAGCATAACTTCCCTCAACATTACGATACTAGATATAATCTTCAAGTTTCGCATTTTCGACATAACATTCTTTCGTACAAAATTTGTAGGCGTTTTCATGATATACCCCCACAAAAATGTTCATCTGATTAGCTACGTTGATTCATTATTTATCGGCATGAACCTAAAGTTTAGTTGTGATTTCGAACGGCCGATCTGTTCTATATTCTACACAAACCAGATTAATATAACTTGCATAATTTCAGTAAATAGTGACAAACACTATTCCAAAGGCCTACTTAAATAGAGTTAGCATCATTAAGGCTTAGAAAGTTCATATGGCTGTATCGTTGACGGGAGAACAGCAAAAGCGGAACCATTCCGAAGCAAAACTAAATGCATGAGTTACTGTCTTATTGAATAGATTTATAGTTCCGCATATCTACTAGCATTATTGTTTTCTTTAATTTTTTTGAAGATCTTTTCTACTTTAGCACAGATTCTGTACACGTTAAATTTGTCGGATAGAACCTCACAGTTTTGTATCGCCGCCATTTTTTGAAATTGTTCATGATTTCTTACATAGTGTGTTGGTACTCTTATGATATATAGTAAATTTACGTACCAAATTTTACATGCGTAACCTCAGTTATTTATTAGTTATCATCATACCGAAAACTGAAGACAAACTTCGCATGGCCTCCATATTTATATTTTACATTAGCCACGTACCCGTCCTATGACCGGCTGTCATGTGAAAGTACTTTTTTTTTTTTACGCTCCTTTGATACCCGGGAGAGTTTTCCTTTTTTTTTTACAGTTCCCAAGCTTCGGCAATTTTTCCTTCTGATAAGGGTGGTATTAAGATGAAGAACAAAATTGTATGTTGAATGAGAAGTTTCATTACATATAAACACCTTCTGTGCTTTAAAGCTTCTTCTTCTCTTCTTCTTTTCTTCTTATTCTCCTTGTATGGCATTAAAAGCCAGTGCGATCCAGAGAGAGGTCGTAGACATTTGGCAGGACTCCTTGGAAGAGAGTGACCTGTCGTTTGGCCTCTATCTACACAGGGTAACTCAAACGCAGAAAGAATCCATAGATCAGTGTTCCGAGTAAAATTCGAAACCACGACCCCCGTGTTCGAGACGGTACATACCTTTGACAGTGCAGCCGTGTTAAATTTTATTATGGCTGTTATATCAGAAGGATGGGATAAGCATGGCATGTGAGAGACAGGAATACATACATATTAATCGGAATATCTGAAGGGAAGAAACCATTTGGGAGACGTAAACATAGAAGGAAAGACAATATTAAATTGGATTTTAAGGAACTAAGATGTGAAGGTGTGGGATGGCTTAATCTGATTCAGGATAAGAAGCAGTGGAGGAAACTTGTGAACATGGTAATGAATTTTCGGTTTTGTATAAAGCAGCGAGGAATTTCTCGAATGACGACTATCAAATTCTCAAGAAGAAATCTATTATGTGGAGTCAGTTGATTGGTGGATTAATATATCTGAAAATTAGTGTCCAAAAATATGTTCATCCTTTACTGCTGCTGTTTATAAGCTCTACAAAAAAATACGCACCAAGTGGCCATGACATGCAAACTTGGGCCATCTCGATATAAACCTGGCGGAGCATATTCATAATGGAAAGTTTCCATGGCAACAAAACATCACCCAACAAAACCTTCCGAAAGGATGATGCCAAGGTCATATGAAAAACATGACTGTGTTACTGTATGGACAGTGTATCACACGACAATCATACTTCTTGCTAGAATTTTGAACAATTTTTTGTTGCATTCTATATTTTATATTAAATAAATTCTAGATTTTCGTACTTAGGTTGTGGAGTTACGGTATAACTGTAGAGCTATCGCATGAATTTGAATTGCCTGAAGGTTGAAACACGGATGATGTTTTTCTAAAATGACAAAAACAATGATTATGGGTAAGATTTTTCTTAATATTTTTCAACATTTGTTCAGTTCTTGGATAGAAAAAATTCTTTTGTTTCAATGCACCATCGGACACTTTACATGAAGTACGTTTTATTGTTGCCGGCGACATAAATTGGCCATAAAAGCATTGTTGTGCAACCTCAATATTTGTATATAGTTGACAGCGACGTGTAGCTCAACAACACACAGAGGACGCATTGTTGTTTTTCCAATGCAACAATGGTTACGCGAACGTGCCACAATATTACGTTATACGTACGTTGCCTATTTTGTTGTCGTTGCTGGAACATCTAAACGGGACACTGTAATTCTGGTTTTGTTACTGCGTGTGTAGCCGTTCATTGACGCTGGTGTTTAATTCCAAATGCTGGCCGGATGAAGGGATTTTAAATTTATAACCTTCAATACATTCTCGACCATACTGTGCACCGAGGATGGCGGCGTGTAAAGTATTAAAGGTCCGTACAGTGCAGAGAGGACGGCAGTGAATTATTAAGTCGTGATAGGTAGGCCCAGTTCAGTAAACTTACTGTGTCTGTTCCAATAATACAAAACGACAGATGAATCGTAGATTGTTACAGAACGCTATATCAGCTGTAGAGGTTATTTGGATTTGAATAATATGTAATGACGATAGCGTTTAGGGAACAAGAAACGACTGGGGAAGAAGAGGTCGTGACGTATTTCAATGTAATGTCCAGATATTTTGCTAGAGAGGCTTTCAGAATTGTTTACTGGGATGAAGAGAAATGGTTGTGTACATACAGCCCGCACATTTCTAAACTTTACAATAAAATTAAGCTGCCGGAAAGTAACGACAGCCAAGTTACTTGGGAATCAGTTCGGGAGTCACCTTTTGTTACTCCGATTTAAGACCGCGATTTGTAAGGGGAGGCTGACCAAAGGGAATTGGGGATGTGAGGGTAGGAGACGAACGGTGATACAGTAGATAGAGATCGTAGCCAGTAGCAGGTTTTTCTATTAGCTGTGTAGAAATAACGGGTTCTTCTACCATAGCGTTAGTTACGGGAATGAAATAAAATACCGTAAAACCCGGTTATATCGACATCGGTTTATACGACACCTCGCCTGTAGAGTCAGATATTCTGTGGTACGAATTAATTCCTTACACTTAACCATAATATTATAACCCTCAGTTATAAAGACACTCGTTTGTAACGACACAAAATATTCAGTCCCTTTGATGACGTTATAACCGAGTTCGACTGTATTTCGTTTTTAAGAGTAAGATACGCGAGTAAGCCAATGTCTGCAAACAAATAACTTTACCAACAGAATTCTTCTATTAAATGAAGCCGGACCACAGTAACTTTCCACTTTAAGAATCCGAACCGATCATTCCTTTTATGAAGTTTAAGTATTTCCTTTATTTCTTTCTGTTCTTCCAAATGTACAATTCAATTTTCCTTCATTTATCTTCGAACAGAATTACACAAAATTACCATTTCACTTTCGCAGCGAATTATATTTACATTTTCCTGCCGCAGTAGTCATTACTTAAACCGATTACCAGCTACTGAAAAAAGTTTCTGTTTTTGTATTTAATTTACTCATAAAGTACAGTAAGTGAATAAAAAATACCAATGATCTGTTACTTATATATCGATTACCCGTCGGTCGACAGATAGTAAACAAACACCGAGGCCATACAGAGATGAGTCAGGTCCTGTGAACACAAGTTCCTGTAGTCAACAATTACGTTATGTGGTGATTTTCCTACACCTGTAAATAACATAAAGTCCTATAACAGTGCAGTGTGTATCAACCAATTGTACCGTGATATTCTTCAATGATAAATGCAGGTGATACGTCAGGGACGAACTGCTCTAAGCTTACTGTAGTGTTTCTCGAAAAAGTGCCAACAAACAGCCGAATTGCCAACCTTCTTTGGCCGACGGGCAACTAGAAGACGCTTATTGTTGTACTTGGCGCAGTATGAAGCTCACGGGAAGGGACATGCGAATTGAAATAATGAGATCAAGAATACTCGTATGTCTGCACCTTACGTTCTCAGATAAGACAGTTTCTAGAATTACAAGCATTTTCTAAAATTATTTGATACATTCTAAATCATAAAAAGTTTCTTACAAATAATAAGCAATTTTCTTAAAAATTCATCATTGTAGTACACTTGGTAAAAGGTAAACTTAACCCTAGAACAGGCCAAGAAGGCCCAGACGCGGAAGTAGAGGTATAGCTTTACTCTTTCTTCAACCTCGGCGCTAGATGAGGTGGGTGGACTCGGTACCCATCGTACAAGAGGCCGGGTGGGCCCCTTGGCCGGTCTGGAGAGGTAGGAAAAATCTCGCCCACATCGGGATTCGATCCCCGGACCGTCCATCACGTAGCGGGTCGCTATACCAACTGCGCTAACCCGGCCCACTAGTACATCTGGGCCCCTCATTAATGTGACACTTGAACATGCTTTAAATATTCATAATTTCCGACACCGGACAGATATTCATTTTGTAGAGCCTAAAACAGCTTGCGTTATGGTCATAAAGAAGCAAATTAGAGACAAGTAAAATACGCAATCCTCGTGGGAACCCGAAAGTGTTTTGACACCAAAATGGCTGTGAGGATATGGTTTGCGATTCTTGGTATACACAGATGGCGAACGTTTATGGTAGTCGACAATTTGACTGATTACAATGCCTACTGTACATATGATCTTTTATATATAGTCCATAATCCGTCCCATAGACTGTATTCAAATTTGATAGTGTGCATTGTTATGTTTTTATTAAAGGATGAGTTATTCTAATTTTATCTAAAATATCTCGTGTCTTTTGCTAAAACAGGTTACAAATAAGTTTTACAAAATGCAAACACTGCCCTTGGTACTTCTGTGTATACAATACGGAGTACACCCCTTCATTCTTGTTTATTTCTATTGTCAGTAGTGTTGGTGTTTGTGTGTGTTTTAAGGTGTGTCAAATTTGTAGCTATTTGCTACTGAATAAAATTCCAGTTAAAATGCCTTCTACTGATCCCGGATTATAATTAAGCAGAATGTCATGTAAGCTATAACAGACAATAAAACAGGCTGATAGATGTGGCTGCAACTGCGAAATTAAATAAAGAAGGATGATTTCTGAAAGAGATTAAAGCAGGCACAATGAGCTACAAAGCCTACACAACACTTCTCCTTTTATTCCATTATGTCTCACTGGAACATGTTTCGGCCATTACATGTGGCCGTAATCAGGCAGCTCATATGTATTTTTTTTTCAATGGCTCGACAGCCCCTTGGGGCGTAGGCCGCCCCATTTTTCGAGGTTTCACGATCACACTTTTTAGACACACCACACTCGGTAGGACTCCTCTGGACGAGGGACCAGCTCGTCGCAGAGACCTCTATCTGACAACACACAACACTCACAAGAGACAGACATCCATGCCCTAGGCGGGATTCGAACCCACAATCCCAGCAAGCTAGCGGCCGTAGACCCACGCCTTAGACCGCGCGGCCACTGGGATCGGCCATATGTAATTATAATAAAATTAAATAAATATAACGTTCTGACATATTAATTGCCGGATCCCAGACTCTTTAATTACTTATATAAAATCGCATAAGTTTAAAAATTAGTTTATAGGGTCGTCCTCGCAGCGTTCTAATTATCGGTAAACAGATGTAATTATTTTTATATTTATTGCGATTGTTTCATTCTATTCCCGTGGCCCTGTGGCGTAATTCAAATGTAATTATACGAGAATTATGTGTTAACGGATATTTACAGGAATCAGCAAGCGTGGTGTCTTATTTTCTATCCTGTAGTGTGTGTATATTGCACTCGTGTTTCTTAGTTCCCTGGAACGATTATTATAATAATCGATAATAATCGACCCGGCGTGTGAGTCAGGTTACTCCCAAGGGTATCATACAGTATAGTGAACTGGAATAACAAACGTAAACTTTACTTCTTCCCTGTACGTTCGCTGAGTAGCCTCATTCAAAAAAAATCACAGATTTCTATATCAGGTACGTATCATTTTGACGATAACGTTTTCATAATGGTCAATGCGTGTATGGGTGGGTGGAGGGGATGGGAGAAACATCCCTTAACTCCTATCGTCGACAAAGTAAGCGTATCAGCGAGCGTTGTCGAACTGCATGATCCCGTTGTATTACAATGTCGTGAGGAAAACTTTCTTGGTGTGGTGTTCTGTTCTGATGGTCTGTGTTCTCAGAAGACAGTGTTTTATTTGAGGCAGTGTATAACATCACATCATTAAGCACAAGGTACATAACACGGGAAGTAAACCGAGCCACAAAGTTCTTTAAGTCTTGCTTGAAGAATCAGGTGCGTTAGATGTTCACCTTATTTCGATGGGAATTATTCCTGGTAAGAAACATTATTATTTTATTCCGGTTGTTTAGTTCCTGAACACTGTCTAAATGCGTAATTGATAACGATGACAAGGTTACGCACAAAAAATTATAATCTAAGACTTGTAAGGAAGACAAACCTTATGAAATCTAAGGTTTACTCCCACTGTTTTGTTTTTGTTTCGTATAATATTTGTATAGCCGCAGAAGGAAAGAATTCTAAGAGAAAAAAAAATTAAATGGATTTCCGCTCATTATAATATTTCTAGCAGTTCATGGAGTGATGAAGTAGAACCCACTAAATTTTACCATAAAAACAAATTATGTTCGGACCAGTCATTTATAAACTTTCTCCTGACAAGAACTGCTACCTAGAATATCATTTGTGTCTTCCTACATGAATAACGTTGTGCGCACGCTCCCGCGCGTGTTTGTGTGCGTGTGTGTGTATCTGTGTGTGCGCGCGTGCGTGCCTTCTGCGTGCTTGTATGTGAGTGAAGGGGAATGTTGCGCTTTGCAAAATTAACATTAAAAATCTCTTAGATTCAAACGCTTGTTTACTTACTTATTTAGTTAATATTGCGTGCGTGCGTGTGTGTGTGTCAGTTTCAGTGTCAGTGTCATGGACACTCTTGACCTTTACAGAACTGACATTAAGAATCCATCGTGCTGAAATTTTTAACTGATTTACTTTTTTGTTTCTGTGTGCAGTTATAGAAGCGGATTTTGTTGCAAAATATTGTTATTGTATTAGCAAACGGCTCTCCAAGAGTTTCTTTATTAAGCTAAAGCTCGACATCACATTATCGAAAACGTTTTATTTATACAGAGTGGCGCAGAAATCACTTGACACGGTCTTAGTGTTGTTAAACATCGAGTGTCAAGTGACTCTTGCTCCACCATGTATACGGTTTATCGGTATTTACTACACCATCCACATGTCTGGCCTTCGCACGAGAAGGTATCGAATCTCTTCTTGCGCACACCTTCGTCGGATAACAGACCTCCACTTGAGAGGTTTGAACCCTGTACCTTCCACGTACACAACACGAATGTTAACCATTGAGCCGAGACTGTCGGCCTGTAGGCCTCTGAGGCCTACGTTACAAGATACAGTGAGATGGACAAGAGATGCAGCATGCGTGGGAGAGATGAGAAGTTCGTGCAGTATGTCCGTCTGACAACCTGAAGAGAAGACGTGTATGAGAGAGTGATATTAAAACAGATCATGAATAAATAGGACCTGGCTGGATTTATCTGGCCCTGAACAGGGTTCAGTGGCGTGTAACAAACCTTCGGCATACAGAAAAGGTGGGGAATTCATTGCCTTTGAAGTAGGACTATGTTCCATGGTGACAGGTAATCGTTGCAATTATCCGATCACAGTGGCCCTATAATCAATGCGACAAGTGATTCATCAGAGAAGAAGTCCTGTAAAATGTGTAAGCATACTTGGTTTCTGAAATAATGCTAAGAACAGGTGTCTAAGTCGTAAAAACACGACAACTACGACAGTAATAATAATAATAATTATTATTATTATTGTTACTATTATAAAGAGACACGATAAAGTGTGTGTTCAGCTACACTTTATCATATGCAAGGAAGTTGGCGTAAAATTTGTAGAAACAAGTAATTAAAGTAATATAATGGAATCAACAAGTGCAAACCGACAGAACCATCCCTAACAATAAACTGGACATCATAATCCGTGATAATGGAAAAGGGACACGTATGTTAATATATGTTGCAATCTCAGGAGACAGAAATTTGGTACAGAAAGAAGCAGAGAAGTTTCTAAGATATAAAGAACTTAACAGTAGAAATACAGCACATGTGGAAAGAAAAACACAAAAGTGATACCAGTAATAACAGGGGCAACTGGAACCATCTCAGACTCATTCAGAAACTTCACGTTGTTCATTCCGTGCCTTATAATCAGTAAGCTACAATAATCAACCTACAAATTGCACACAATTTGTAATTTATAACAGATTCCACACTTAAGTTCAATATACAAATTGCACACAATTTGTCATTTATAACAGATTCCACACTTAAGTTCAACATTTAAACAGTATTGCTCAAACAATTGGTTATATAAGGCAATAGCATAACCGGTACCAAGTGTAATCAAATTAATTGCAAATAAATAAACAAATTTAAAACCACAATTCACACGAAACGTCAGTGACCGAACTACAGTGTAAAATATGTTTAAGAGTTCTGATTTACTCAGTAAAAATATCTGCCTCCAAAAAATCTTTAATCAAAAGAGACTTACCACTGAATATACGTACCACTATCTCTACTGATGGCATTAGCCGCCGAAGCGCATCTAGCGGAAGGATAATTGTGACATTTATGGTCAACGTTACACACAGTAAAATCTCTGAGATTTCTATTTGACACACGAAGATCGATAGTTTACAAAAGGGCAGGGCAAGGCTTTGAATCATTGTAGGCCTAATAATACTAATAATACAAATACTACTACTGCTAATAATAATAATAATAGACCACCTATAATAATTAAAACAAAAAAGAAAAAACATGCATACTGACAGATGTGCCAATACCAGCGGACAGAAATATCACGCAAAAGGAAGCAGAAAAGGAACTAAAATACAAGAGTTTATGTATAGAGATACAACGAATGTGGAACATGAAATGTGTGATTATACCGGTAATAAATGGAGCAACATGAATATTAATAAGAGGTTTAAAGAAAAATTTGGACGCCGTACCAGGAAAACATTCAAAAGATTCACTGCATAAGACAGCTACACTTGGAACATCACACATAATACGGAAAGTACTGCAGCCTGAAACCTGAAGCCTGAGCGGTGGGGATCGCCGTTGGTTTAAGAGCAGTACCAGGATGAAAAGGCCTGGGATAAGAGACAGCAACATAATAATAATAATAATAATAATAATAATGGAAATGACGATTTGAGGTCATCATAATCAAAGTTATTACCAGAAATTTCCCTGCATTCGACTAGATAGCTGTACAAGTTCTTATAGTGGATGTTAGATGGTGTTAGCGTTGCGTTCTCGTGTAGTGATCGATTTTGTGGTATGAATGAACGGGGGCGCACTGCTAAGCGACCCGTATAACTGGTCAAAAGTTACACACAAATTTCGTAACATTACGCAATCCTGAAATCATTCCAGTCTCTTAGTACTACTTACAACTGATATAGCTCAGGTGTTCTCCCAGTTAAACACAGGAATATATTAGCTCTGAATGTGCACCAAATAAAGCAAAGAATACGGGGACGAGTTTGTTGATGCTAACTTGTCGAATTGGTGGGTCACGATTAGCGAGTCTTCCATGTATTCAGTTCTCGGTGTGACAATGGTACTGACATGCACAGAAAACGGTAAGACTTTGGTACTGACATGCGCAGAAAACGGTGAGACAATGGTACTGACATGCACAGAAAACGGTGAGAAAATGGTACTGACATGCACAGAAAACGGTGAGACATTGGTACTGACATGTACAGAAAACGGTGGGTCAATGGTACTGACATGCACAGAAAACGGTGAGACAGTGTGGTACTGACATGCACAGAAAACGGTGAGACAATGGTGCTGACATGCACAGAAAACGGTGAAGCAATGGTACTGACATGCACAGAAAACGGTAAGACATTTGTACTGACATGCACAGAAAACGGTGAGACATTGGTACTGACATGCACAGAAAACGGCGAGACAATGATACTGACATGCACAGAAAACTGTGAGACAATGGTACTGCCATGTACAGAAAACGGTGAGACATTGGTACTGACATGCACAGAAAACGGTGAGACAATGGTACTGACATGCACAGAAAACGGTGAGACATTGGTACTGACATGCACAGAAAACGGTGAGACAATGGTACTGACATGCACAGAAAACGGTGAGACATTGGTACTGACATGCACAGAAAACGGTGAGACAATGATACTGACATGCACAGAAAACGGTGAGACAATGATACTGACATGCACAGAAAACGGTGAGACAATGATACTGACATGCACAGAAAACGCCTTGTGTCTTAAAACAAGTACAGGGACTATGTCCGTACCTTCTGTGCACCCCCTCCCCCTGCCCCCAAGGAGATAGGCATGAATGGAAGCTTCTAACGTGCCGTAAAGAACATCGACGTGTCGTGGGATCGTCCACGTAATTCTCTGCGGCGTGCATATGTAGGGGATTGATTATGGCATTATTGACGCTTTTCATTCAGTTGCATAGGCCTGTGAATGAAGAAGTGGTGAGGATGTGGAAGGAAGCGATCACAGTTCCCGTATAAGGCATTGTGCCACCATCTGTCTGAAGGAACTGATGAAAACGACGTCTAACGTCACAATCAGTCAAGGAAGTCGGTATTCAGAGTGGTGCTGGAACCCGGAAACAGTCGGGAATTGTATTCACTCAACAGGAAAGCTCGTTATATGTGTAGTTGACACTTATTGAAACAAGGCTGAGACATTTTGGAGACCTGAGTGCGAAGGATGAGAACCAGTGAATTAGTGGCTATTAACCAGGACTGTGGTGACAAAATCCGCGAAGTCCAGAGCTTTTAGTTCCACAGCGCGCCATTTGGCACTAATATGAACTAGTTCTTCGACATCCCCCCTCCCCCAACCCCACAATCTGTCATCCTAAGAACTGTTTAAATGACCGTCACATTCCACCTGTCTAAGCTCTGCTTAAATGTGCGCCACAATCTACCTTCTTAAGAGCCATTTAAAGGACCGTCAAAATGTCTCCGTTTCAGATCCTCTCAGCTCATTCCTTCACTATAACAGTTTCCAGAATGTTTACCAACTAAACTGTATATGCGTTTCTTCAGTGGCCTCATTACCAGTCTAACGTATCATTGTAGATTTCAGTAGCTGAAAGTTCTAAACTAACTCCATGTCTCTTTTTGTGGTGAAGGGCCCCACAGCAGACACTACAGAAGCACCGCAGCCTTGAGGCTTATTGTGCAACCCTGTGATGAAGATGATTAGTTTTTTCCATTTTGCAAGTACGAGTAATGGAGCACAGGAGGAATATAACTGACAGGGAATAACCGAAGTACTCGGGGGGAAAACCTGTTCCAGTGTCACTCTGTCTACCACAAATCCCACATGGACTGACCCGGGATCGAACCTGGGCCTCCGCGGTGAGGGGCCGAGCCTAACCGTCTGAGCCATGGCACGGCCAAACTCCACGTCAAGTATGCTAATATTGTAACGTATTCGCTTACGTTTCCTATTTAAACCTAATTATTTAAATAATTTATTTTAGGCGACTGTAATTGTGTTCTTATCTAAACACAAGAAACCATATTTATGCTATAGCCAATTTCTTCTCTGAATGTCAGTCACGTTCAGTACACGGAAGCCCACCTAAAATGTAGAGGCGCATTTTCAATTTTTATATACCGAAGCTGTAGAGACACACAGATAGGTCTTCAATTACAGCTGTTTTTGTATACAATATCTTGTATTGCCCAAAACGTGCAACATGTTTCGTCTCTTTCATAAAGCCATCATCAGGCACAGGCACAAAAATATTAGAGAAAGCAAGCACTTTATATATCTGTTTATTTGTCTAGTCACTCATCATAATGGAATGTCTCACCCTAAGGAAGCTGTAGAATTTCTGGTTGGAGAATCTGCCCTTTTCAAGGCGTATGCTATCACAACACACGGATACGCTAAAGTAACTGCAATTGGTAACGCCCCTGGCTTAGTACGAACACGCCCTTCAAACCTGCACAGCCGCCAGGATCGGATGTTTTATTAGTGGTGAATGATAGACAGTATAGTAACACACGATAGGCATATATAATGTGATATTCAAATGGGTTCCAATTTTGTCTATTCAATAGTATGAAAATGACTATGCAGGTATAGTTGTACGAGGTATATTATTTTGTTTTCTTTCTATTTGCCCACAGGGCTATAGAGAGCCCCAGAAATACAATTAAAACACCCGCAGTCTCATAATAACATTCACCTTAGCATGGTTGTGCACTTTGCTTCCTAGCAGTGCTGTTACATCAAAGACCAGTCTCAACACAATTAGCAGCTGACGTATTTAAATACCAGATGGGCCGTGCCATGGCTCAGGCGGAGGCCCGGGTTCGATCCCGGGTCAGTCCATGTAGGATTTGTGGTGGACAAAGTGGCACTGGGACAGGTTTTTCCTCCGAGTACTTCGGTTTTCCCCTGTCAATATCATTCCACCGTGCTCCATTACACGAAAAAACTAATCATCTTCATCATACGGTTGCACAATAAGCCTCAAGGCTGCGGTGCTTCCGTAGCATCTGCTGCGGGGTTTCTCACAAAAAAATACCAGACTTATAAAAACTTCAACATGGAGCTTACAAAATTGTCTTCTGTTCATTTTTTCGACATCTCGTATATACTTCTCTCATGTTCATCGTGCTTGCTACATGTACTTCTCATCTTGTGCTAATAGATTAATGTGTTGTGAAAAATAATACGGCATGGATTTGGCAGAAGCAATAGTTGAGGTAAAGGAATTTGATCAAAGAAAGCACGGTGTTTTTTTCAGAAAGATGGACGTATCTCATTCCGTGTAACAAAAATGCTCCGAAAACAATCCTTAGAGCGTCACTCTTTAATACATGTGATCTTGTTCGTTAGATGTACGTAATATAGATCACTAGTCAGCGTAGGTACAGGAATGCTGCCTACACCAGCGCATTGCTGTCTCAGCAACACGATCACGAATAATCGAAATTCTAATACCCTGCATAACAATGACATTATACGCACAATTGCTACTGGTCTTGCACAACATCAAACACAGAACTGAATTTAGGGCACAAGACAAATCGTGGCACAGCAAGTCGATTATGATTTCATTTCTTGTATATAGGCCTACATGTATATGTGAAATTTAGGAGAGAAAGTTGTATCTCTGACATACTGTTGGTATCCTACTGACAAAATATATTTGCACCCACAACATAGAAGTCAGCATTATTTCAATATGGGTGTATAACTGCAGGATAAGAAATTATAACTTTATATTTCGGCAATAAAACTCGAGTTTGAACGTTTGTAGGTGGATATGCACAGATATATCAATGACATGCTAACTCAATGGAGAAGATGTCTTTTAAAAAAGTTAAGTGACAAAAACTACCTCTCGATTTTGATGAAAAGAAATGTTTATGTTGTTTTTTTAAAGAGCCTACCACTGGACGTTTTCTTAGACAAATCTATTGGACGTTGGAAATTCCGCCCTTGAAGACGAAACAAATATGCTGTCTCGAAACGTCGGGCACCAATCACTCATTAACGCTGTGCCACATCCCAGTGAAACGGAAGCTTCAAACGCACCGCTGCAAAAGCCGAAAACCTTGCATAGACGAACACAATCCAAGTTCTTACATCCTTTATTTAAGATACTCTTTGAATGCCGACGGGAGCGGGGGGTAAACCAGTAAAAATTACCGAAGCCCGGCGGTCCGGAAAGGGGCCCGGAGCCCGACTATGTTGCGTATGTTTTTGCCTTTCTCAGTAGTACCATTATCTGTCGATTGTACAAATTAACCCTTTTAGACCAAGTCCAAACCTCTCTGCAACTGAGAGTCAGTCTTTCAGATTTTGTATAAAGATTTTTAGACCGTCCGCCCTTGTTGGGGCGACCCGAAAAAAATTTTTTACCGGGACCCGAACCTGCTGTCGGCGGCTCCTGTGCTCTTTAATAACATACACGCATGTACGCCTAGGTTTGTAATTGGTGTCTTTCTGTCAGGGTTTCGATTGAAAGTCTGAAAAAGATGCCATTTATTTAACGTGGCGCGATGTCAAAATTGAAGTAAAATACATCTGCTTTGGTGATCATCATCTTCATCGAAAGTGGGTCAACCTGCTGCAGAAAGCTGGCGTCTAGATAAATGAATGCGTATTATGTTTTGACAACTCAAATGTTTTGTTTGGCTGTTTTCGTATTGTCAGCTCTAAAAATTTCCCGACGTTGCCTAATTCTTGTTATTAAATTGGCATATTCTGATCTGATAGGTTACGTACGAATAAAGGAATGTGTACACTGGAAGTCATTCAGCATAGCCGACCTCAATAGGCAAGGTGCCATATATCAAGGGTCCACCTTGGCCTACCGGTCATAATTTTGAGGGAATTTTGTTATTGCTACTTTTAGGACATTAGAAATCACCATACAAATATTGTGAAGAGCTGCATTGGTGTCATAAGTATAAACGTTCTGAGGAAATGTTACTTAATACAAGTTGTTAAGTGAAATGGTGCACAGGGGCGAGATAACACAAGTCTGTTTTTCCTTACGCAGAAACGCAGCCGCTTAACTGATAAAATCGAGCAATAATATTCCATAGCGGGAGATGCTTACGGAGCCGCGGAAACTAGGCCGATAACAAAGTTGATCGAATAGTTTTAATCCTATAAGGCCACATTGAATTACGAATAGACAACCTAAAGAAAGAGTAACTAACAGATATTAAAACTCATTAGTACGCGTAATTATTTATGAAATGGCTAAAGTATATTTTTGTAATTGTTTACGTTAGTGGGCTTCAAAATTTTGTTCACATCAAAGGAGCTTCAGACTAAAGGAGTTTGAGAACTACTAGTGAAAAACTAGACCGAAGAAGTCCTGTTCCTTCCGTCATTATTACCTTGGTTCAATCCTGTCACAGGTGTTGCTTTATCCCCTAATGTTTTCCTGACCTCTTGCTACTGAGTCTGTCTCAGTTTCCCGGAAAGCAATTTTATGGTGTAGTGATATTGTCGATGCTGCTGCTGATGATGATGATGACAAGAAGGAGGGGAAGGGGGGGGGGTGTTTATAGTAGTGACAGAATTTCAAGTCTACAAGGAATTGTTCTTTCCAGATGACCGCTATACACAGTTTAGTTCTACTGTGGAATAATTTAGGTTAATTTAAATTTAAACGCAACGCAGGGTAACATGCATATGAAGGTGCTGTCTGAGAGGTAGGAACTGAGGCTTAGAAACGTTTAACTATTTAAATACGTCTCTCTTCTTAAGAGATAGGATATTTGCCCTTTACGAGGGAAGTTCAGAAAACACAGTATCTAGTCGTTTGGGAGAGAAATACAAGACCTAAGGTACATCAGTGCTACAGACAAATACGAGTACAAGCGAAAGAAGGAGACACTTTTAAGGATCTTATTAGCATAATATATCCCACGCGAAAAGTAAAGTAGTAACGTTGTTAGGAGTCGTGCCATGGCTCAGGCGGTAAGTCGTCGGCCTCCCACCGCGGAGGCCCGGGTTCGATCCCGGGTCATTTCATGTGGGATTTGTGGCGGACAAAGTGGCACTGGGACAGGTTTTTCCCCGCGTACTCCGGTTTTCCCCTGATCACACTCAAGAGCATATACACTCGATAGGACTCCTCTAAATGAGGGATCGGCCCGTCGCAGAGACATTATTCACGAATTAATAAAGAAAACAACAGAAGTAATATGCCAGAAGGGCTGCATTTCCCAGACTTTTCATGATCTATCCCGCATTTCCCTGCGGCGGCTACTGACGAAGGGAATGGAAGACTGACAGGATAGTCAGGCTTAAGGCTAAGATGCAAACTCGGGGCTTTTAGAATGCGGATGGAGACTGTTAATTACTTGACCGTGACGTACGGTGTCTTAAATACTATTACCAATAACTGGTCAATCCACAGTGGAAAGAGCATGGCCGAGTATATAAATAAAAGATATGCTTAGTTTACGAATGTGAAAATTAAGAGGCTATGGGGCCTACTTTATGACAGCTGGGGAAGCAGAGGAATCTATATTACGTTCACAAGCGCTAACTAGACTAGATGTATTTAAAATCAAAATTCTTACTTGAAAAACCGAATTATGAAGATTATTGTATAAAAATAAATAAATAAATGTATCAATGCATTATGAGAGTTTTTGATTTGTTTAACAACGCTTTCTCAACTGCATATTTTACGTAGTGTCGTCGTTGTGAATGATGACTTGGATAGAAAGCTTGTGGGAATGGTCATGGCCTGTTTTAAGGTACAATCCGAGCTTTTATATACAGCGCCGAGGAAAGCCACGGAAAGACTCAGTTAGTATAGTCGGTCTTCAATCTGAGATTCAAAACGGCGAATTTCAAAACACGACAGAAATATTACCTACTCGACTACGACTCTAGGTGTGACGAATTACATACTTCCATGCATTATCAAGTGTTTATCTGTTAGTGTGGTAAGTGCGTCAAATGCAAGAATTCACCCACGTTTGTAGAATATGTTATTTGTTTAAATATTTTAAAAGGTTTGCAATCGGACGACTGGACAACAACAAAATTGTTCCTACAGAATTAAACTAGTATTACTGCTGTATATTTGAGCAATTTATTTTAAACATACGTTACTTCCCTAACCACAATAAGGCACCTTCGTCTTAGTCTTAGACTACAGTGGCACTCCATTTTAGACAAACGTATGTGATAAAGTTTAGACACATGTCGTTATTCAGCAAAATTCATTATTAAGCAGAAACTCTTAGGCCCATTTGTGTCAGTGTTATTACGTGTCTCAAAAACACACATAGTGAGAAATATACATGACGCAGCACGAATTATTAAATGATAGGTATAAAAACCATTAATAAGGAATGTGTTAATGATACAAGAACAGCTTCGCACGTTATTAGAAGTAATCAGATGTCACTCAAGCAACTGATAAGTGAGAGTCATTACCTCGTTTGATTGTAATTTGAAGTAGTAATTATAACAAAATATGGTTCGCCTGAAACCTTCTATGCAACAAAAGCTGTGATAGGAATATAGCGTAGGTCTATGCAGAATTCATATCATGACGTGCAGTTTGAGATCGAGTCGTCCGTGGTCCCTCTAAATCTCCTGTTAAACACTAAGGCTTGCTGTCCTCTGCAGAATTAGTCTTAAAATACTTCTAGTGTCCGCTCTTCGGTTGGGGTTTTCGTAAAATAAACTGTGCTGAATTACGGAAGTTGTTCAGGTATTATGGGAATTTTAGGAATATATATTTACTTTGAAAAATAGGTATACTGACAGTGCGAAAGGACATGACATCACACATATTTTCCGCTATTTACAGCCGTGGTACTACTTATTCTTTATGCATTAAACTGTTTATAACTAACGAAACAGCTGCAGGCTGCGCTAAATTTCCGTCACGATTAACAAAACAGGGGACGAGGCTTAAGGGTTTTATTTCAATTTTTTTTACAGTGTTGGCATTTTCCCATCAAACTCTGTTCATAGCACACAAAATGTCACACAATGGAACGTTATCAAATATGTACTGAACAAAGTTTCATACCTTATGAAAATGTGTCTCTTTATATCAAAGCTGTACAAGAAAAGGGGAAAGAAGATTTTACTAGGCTTGACTTGTTTACAGTTGATACTCAAGCGGTAAATGAAAATAAAGTGTCCAATTTTAAGAAATTTATGTTGCTGGTTCACAGTTACCGGACGACTGCTCTCAAATAATTGACTTTATTTGTTCATTTCAGTTTTGTAAATTACGAAATGAGTCTTTTTTCTCGGAAGAAACACAACAAACACACCAAGTACTGCGGTACATAATGAGGTTAAAAAGAATTAAATAACGACTGGAATTTGTAGATCCTTAATTTTTAAAGGTGTTTTGAGGCGCCGTGCTCACCAAACATATTCACAATAGATGCAGTTCCTTAACTTCCAAGGCAAAACGGGAATTGTAGGAAAACGTTACGGCGTTGTTTTTTTTAAAGTGCTTATATCAGTTTTAGGAAGTAAGCATGACTTACAAATTAATAACTTTGAGATCTAGTGATCCACTTATGTTCAGTAGGCACTACTGATCTCAAATACGGTCATTTTTTATTCGATATAAACTCAAAATTTCATGTTGTCACCATATGATAAACTTTTAACATAAAAAGCAAATTAATGGTAGCTATATTACATACGTGGGGTCGCGGTGGCGCAGTTGGTTGAGGCACTGCGCTACAAACCGGAACGTCGCGGGTTCGATTCCCGATGGTGTAACTGGAATTTTTTACTGACATAATCGTTTCGGTGGAACTATGGCCCTGGGGTCGACTCAGCCTCTAACAGAAATGAGTACCAGGAATCTTTCCTGGGGGGTAAAGGCGGCCGGGGCGTAGGGCTGACAACCTTACCACCTTCATGTGCCGATTGTCTAAAAACCTGGGAGCCTCGACCTCCTAGAGCCCTAAGGGCCTTCCTAGGCCTGTATGGGACTGCTTTACCTTTATATTACATGCGTTCATAAGCACATCAAAGTTCTTAACCTGCCTCCAGCAGGCCATTAATGATTGCCATGGAACCAAAAGTTAATACAGATTTCAAAATGATTCCGTGCTGGTTTTATGCATTGTATAATTATACTTAATTATTGAAAGTACTAAATAAAAATACAAAACTGGGGTTGCCTCCTGTCATGGTATCTACATCGAGATTCGCGAAACTCATGCATCTGTTCACATGTTGCTCTACATGGCCGTCACTTAAACTTATAACTTTCATGTAAAGCCGTGTTATTGAAAAAGGGATTGTATCTACTGTTAGGACCGAAGAAGTTTCTGAAACTGAAGGGCTTCTGAATTGTATTCGGGAAGTTCCCATTTTAAGTCTCGGCCGGAACACTAATTATCTTTATAGGTTCTCAGTGTTTTCCTCAGTCAGTCCAGACGAATGTCTCAAGCTTCCCTTTGGTTACATGAATGTCTATTTACATTCCTTATTTTATATCCTATCTTATCTTGGCTATAATACAAGAGTTCAGTGTGCCTTATAGTAGTAAACGACCGATTAATATACAATAACGAATATAAGTTCACAAAGAAAAGGAGTCAGGTACTTGGTTCCGAAAATTGTCACGTGAAAGATGAAGAGTTCATATTCATTAATGCTTCTTGTTATCAAATATGTCAGCCAGTAATAGTGTATCCTAAATTTTCGAAAAGAAGTGGTACAAATAACATATTTCCTGATACCATCCCTGTAATCTGCAATTAAAATAAAAATATGTAGGCCTATAACACGCATTGTATCTTAATCATATTTTTATAACTGCAGAATAAAAGTAGTTGTACTGTAGAAATACGTTCACTTAAGCTTTGGGCCATGTGCCAGGGGATTTCAGCGAAATTTGTCCTCGTTGTCCAAATACAATTGATTGTAATTTGAAAATTTATCATTTGCTCACATTTGCACAAATTACAGAGATTGTTATATTTAAAGTAAATTTATCCCTGTTATTAAACATATTGATGATAAAACTGTTCGCATCTTAAGCACAACATTACGTATAGTTTAGTGACCATTTTCACCATCTGGCCTTTTCACCCCAGCAAAAGGATCCGGAAGTTCTCATTGGATAAGGGACTGGGTAAGACCCAGAGCTAGGATTGACGCAGTAGTGAAGATAAAAATCTCTGATTCTGCGGTAAATAAAACATAATCCTTTGGAGTATTCATTCCGGATGCTGTTGAGCTAGCAAGATGCCACTTTGAACACCCTAATTCTGTCTCTCTGAATTGTGATAGGAATGAGGAAGAATGATGAGAAAATCATGTGGAAATAATTCGGAAACCTGATGTGCAGAGGCCACTTGAGCGATGTAAGATTAGACGGGAGAAATATATTGAAATGGATGTTAAAGAGCAGCGCATGAGGATGTGACAGGACACGTCTGGCTAAGGACAGGGACCAGAGGCGTGCTTATGTGAACACGGGAATAAACATTCGGGTTCAGAGATCAAGCACGATTTCTGTACTACCTGCGTGACCATCATCTTATCAAGATATACTCTGCTCCATGTCGATAGGTAAAAAGTTCCCCCTAGAACAGGCCACGAAGGCCCAGTGGGGGAGTAGAGATATAGCTCTACTCTTTCATTAACCCTGGCACTAGATGAGGATGGGTGGTCAACTCCACGCCCCGGCCGCTTTACCCCCGGGAAAGAGACTCGGTGACATCCATAATTTGGGTTCCCGACATTGTCTTTCCAAAAGTTGCTTTTCTGGAAATCGGCCAGTTTGAACAGAGTTCGCGCCAGTATGTTCAGTAATGACAAGGCAAGTAGGCAGTTTGATGACACAGCGTTTCATGAATGAAGTTTTGCGGCACGTGAAGCTTTGTTTGCAGGAAGTGAGATGTTGCTGAGACCGGAACTTGCAAATCGCGTTCATTTGTTTGCACGTGCTGGAAGTTGATTAATAGTGTTGAATGGCGCTTTGAAATCCAGGGAGAGGAAAGGGGAAATCCACCGGTTGTGGTAATGTGATAGTGGGCAAAAAACCACAAGGAACTGAACTCTTCATTCAGGACTGTTCAGTGCAATATTAGAATTCAATGAATAGTTTGAATACGCTTGCATAGAGCGGCGAACCTGGAACGTTTCATATTTTCAGACCTGCCTTCACTAATTGGTTAATGTTAAGGCACTTAGAAACATGGCCCTATATATATCAGTAGCTGTAACCTTCAGTGATTCGTCGTTTTGTCTAAAAATATATTTATAGGTTTCGCTTGGCTTATGTTCTATGGATACGTGTACGAAAATATTAGGCGCTTATAATCAATTGACTTAAGGCTTATGCAGACAACTATGCTAAGCAAAATTTTTCTTGAGAAGTTAATTGAACACAAGTGAGCACAATGTGGCTTGCGTGTGGCATGCGGCTCGCGTTGGCTGTGTTCTCTGAGGCAATGAGATTCTGTTTGAACTGCTTGACCCTTGAAGATGGGACCGATATGTTGTCCCGAAAAGTCGGTAAGGAACTATCATTCTACGCTGCGTGAAATCCCACAAGGGCGCAGATCCCTTTACATCGCGGCGGAAGCCTGAAATCACGAATGAGCGGTGTGCTAACGTACATTTGACTTGATGCATTAAGGCATGACTGTTGCCTAAGTTGCCTCTTAACGTGCGGCTCTCGAAGCTCTCGTATAACTGCCCAACCCTGCAATAGGCAGTACAACTCTCTTTAAATTACCCACTATGTATGAAAACCGAAGTCCTTTCTGTATTCATAACAGCCCGCCATAAGTTTCCTGTTCCGACTCGCTCAGTCTGGTGTACAATAACACCATTTTTCCGGACGATCCATTTAATGTTATACTCAAATATGTGTTTAAGTATCAAAAGTAATCTCCTTTCTTCAGGGTTTCCGACTGTAATTTTTTATGCGTTCTCTTCTCTTCTCTTCCGCCCGCACTACAACACCAGTCATCCCAATCCTTCCTAATTCTATCACTTATGCTTTTTGAACAGCACAATTTAAGAAATTCTGGTTATATAATTTTCATCTTTTTCTTGTTGGTTCCTTTCTGAGAAGTGTTCACTAACTTACAAACACGCAAAAAGTGCCGCCAACTACTCTATACGTACCGTTGCGATCCAACTGTTTCTAAAGCATTCGTTGTTTAATTTTAACCATAAGCTTAGTGGTTACCATATACAGCAACAGGTTTGGCTCTTAAAACACACATTCTATTTCATACGATTCTTAAAACCAAGTGATTTTTCCTTATACATTATTAACAGACTGGTCATTTTAATGAGAACACTGTGCCCTCTTTGATGTAGGAATGACATTTATACTTAAATTTAGTTCTTACGTCAGAGAGGTACATTATATAATATGTTATATAATTTTAGTGTTTAAAGTGTTATGATTAAAGGCAACCCTAATTTTGTTATTGAATGAACGTTCTGAATTCTCACTTTCTGCATGTGACACGCCCTTCTGCTTATAGAATCTCGGTTCTACAAACTGAGCAAATCGTCTTTATACAATATGGAAATTCGGAAAGTAAATGCAACTTCAGCTTGGCTCAGAAGTAATGTGATGTTACTGAAAATGATGGCGCTATAAACAATATTAAATTTTCAAGATTTTTACATAATTTGATGTTATTGTTTTTGATAGTTATTTGACACGTTTAATTTAACTGCTCCAGTGGTACATTGGGTCAAAGTAGAGAGGACATCTGTGATTTGACTTTGAAGTCGGAGGGCATGAGCAATAGAATTAAGTGCGGACGAAGGGCAGTTCACTCTGGCGATAACTGCATGAAGCAGAGGAAGCCAGGAAATATTCAGATGAAGGCGGAGAAGTATGAACTTGTCTGAGTGGCTATCTTCTGTAACATATGTTGAGATTATGGTTAGGAAAAAAGTGTAAGACTCTACGCAAAACACTTTGAGCTTATAGACTGAGGATACCTGTGTACCTTAGAAAAAGCTTTGAAATAAAGCGACTATGTAAGCAAACATGTATAAGGCAGATGTTGCAACTTATAATGTAACTATTTTGTTAGAGCTTAAAACAAAACTTCTTATAGTTTTTGACTTGTCTTAGTAAAATTAAGTAGTTGAGGCAATAAGGTTTGCAGACATTAAAGCGTACGTATCCTTCTGCTCAGACAGTACAGAAATCGAGCTACAAGATTAAGTTTTAAAATAGCGTTATCATTTTCCGCGTATAAAATCCGCTGGGCGTAGACTTTGTTATGTTTGATAAACCATAATTTTCCATTACGCTAGTATCTTAGCTTTCCAAGGTCAATAATATAGCACATACTGACCTGCAAAATATTTAGACGTATGTAAAGAAAAAATGTACTTCAATATCTTTTGCACGTTTTAAGCATATGATTATTAAAGTTGCTTGTTTGTTGCAGAAAACTGTGCAGTGTTTTATTTGTTACACATAGGATTCTCCAACTCCGTTGTATATCTAATCATATGTGGGTATATGCAATTTTCAAAAGATTTTCTTTGGTGATCCTGATTACGTCATTTGTTTTGACGTCCATTTATTGAGTTTATTATTATTATTATTATTATTATTATTATTATTATTATTATCATACGTATTACGCAAATCGAAAAACATTTAAATTATTAGTTGTAGATATAAATGAAATGTCAGTCTCCTTACATATGTTGTACGATGGCAACAGAAACGTCCCATTACAAAGTCGCTTATGCATTTCATATAAATAATATGGGAAAGGTTTATTACAATAGAGTATACGTAGAGCTAATTCCGAATGCTTTCTTAAAATATTCGTATCTTTCTTTAAAACTTAATCATTTTAGGTGTAGAACAATTTCTTTCTTTTGTATCATCCAGCTTGTGCTAAAACCTAGTTACAGAAATGAGCGCTAAGAACTCGTAATGCAGCACCGTGTATGTATATATGTATGTATGTATGTATATGTGTGTGTGCGTGTAACCAACTACATGGATCAGAGTCCTTCTTGAGAAGCTAATGGTCCTTCAGCTAGTCAAGAAATCCTCGGAATGTTACGGAACACGACAGTCAGTTACCTTTTTACGGAACACGACAGTCAGTTACCTTTCTCAAAGGATTTCGCCGCTTCTCCCTATAATCCTGTCCACGCCCTCCCATCCTACTTCTTGAAAATCCATCTTAATATTATTCTTCCATCTACACCTACGTCTTAGCAGTAACCTCTTTGCTTCACGTTTTCCCACCAAAAGCCTCTACATATTTCTCTTCTCTGGCATACAGCCACATGATCCGCTCATTCATTGACCTTGGTTTGATCATCCGAATAGTGTTTGGTGAGGAACACAAATCCTCAATAAGCAGTTTCCTCAGGTATCCTGTTCCTTTCTCCTTCTTAAGCCTAAATGTCTTCCTTAGCATCTTATTCTCGAACCTAAGCCCTTTCGTTAACACGGCAGACCAAGTTTCACACCCACATAAGAGAACAGGCAAAATAATTGTTCCGTATATGTTCATATTCATATTCTTAAGCAGCATATGGGAAGAAAAAGTGTTTGTGTGTTTTGTTGTTGTATTAACGTCTGTATGGAGCCGCATGTGTACGAAATAAATTCCAGATTTTTATAAAATTACACATAAATGCGTGGTATACAATTAAAGAAAACCTTATAATTTTGAATGCGTTTAATTCCATATTTAAACAAGTAAATTGTAGCACTTAGAAAGATCAGGAGTTTTACAGCCGCAAATACAAAAGCCTGAAACTGAACACCGTCCTGAATACTTACTTATATCCGCCTTTCTTCCTCACAACCCACCCACTCTAATGTTGTTATATATTTTCGGTTTCTACTTTCCATGTACATATTATTCAAGAGGCTTCCACACAAAAATTCTGTTTGCATTCCTTGTGTCCCCATTACAGTCATATTTTCATGTCTTAGCCTCCTATATTTAACTTTTTAATTATTCTAAGCGCCTATTTCCAAACACGTAATTTATGCTTTCCTCAGAATAAAGGACAAAGGGTTTGCGCCCGTACAAAAATGAATTGTTTTATACAGTTTTATCTTCATCCTTTTGGAAAGAAGACGGAATGATAAAATTCTTTTTATTTCGTACCCCAAATAAATAATTTACAGTTTAGTGACTTCTCATGTTTATTTTCACAGATAAGAAATCAAAATTTATAATCCATGATTATAGGATAAATATTTTATTTATGTAGTTATTCATTAAACATCCAGTATCAAGGCCGTGATGAAAAAAAATTATTTCGAATTCTTGTGGATTATATCCCCAGAAAAGCAATTTTTCAGAGGCCAACCATATGTAGTAACATCAGATTCTTCTGATAAGTCACTAAACTCTTCCTGATACAACCTTTCCACTTTCAAAATCCGAAACAATTCAGTTACTACGCACTTTTTACGTAATAATCTAGTTTTTAACGGCGAATGGAGGAGGACAGAATGTACCAATTGTGTTACTTCATTTTTTCTAACACAAGCTTTTTTTCTGTGAGAAGGGATCCGAATGTCAGTGTTTAGAAAGTATCATACAAAGAGAACGTAAACGTCGATTGAAGACGAAATTGACTGATTTTTGCTAAGTTGGACTGGCTGGTAACGAACTATCCAGATAAGAAGGATTTACGCCCGTAATTAGGTAAAGGAAATCGTATTACCGTAATGTTGCTTAAATTACATAAAATCGTGATCCGACAAATGTACACTCCTTATTATTTGCTACTTAATACAGTCTATATTAAAAATAGACCAACATGTTTCGAACTATGTTACAGTTCATCTTCAGGGACTCAGTTGTTTATTACACCAGCTATACACGTAAGGTACTCATTACAATATATAAGTTAGGTAGATAAAATGTCGTTAACTGTGTTGAGTTTGCGGACACTGAAAACAATATTATAATTATTACGTAATTATGTAATCAAGAAAGATGTACGGTAAAAATAATATAAAGTTGCTTAAATTATATTCAAGAATTATTTAAAGAGACTCTTAGTACATTCTAAATGCTTTTATCTTGAATGTTGTCAAGGAGGAACAGATAGACCTAAATGTTAAGAAGAGGAGAATCTTAAGCAAATGTATTTTTGGTGATAACTTAGAGATATGTAGGCCTATATCTCGGTCTCCAACAAGTTTATATCGAAACTGTTTTACCCGTACTGTGAAGATATATCAGGCACTCTATGTGAGATCTGAAGTTTCCACAGGGCTGATGTTGGGAATTTTGCTCTTCTGCGATGTTACGCTGTGTAGAGTTTACGATAAAATTTCCAGACGTTTCGAAGGACGGTAGCGCCTTCACCTTTTTCTTTTCCTAGGATCCTCCTGCCGTTTAGAAACTCAAATCTTCATTACAGTGCTACAAGCGCCCCCCGCCATCACCTATTCAAAATCACACAAACCCAGTCCACATGACCACATTGCGTTTCTCTAAGACCAGCTGACCTTCTAAGTGGCCCCTTCCCTTCCGACCACAATGATGTACGTTTGTCGTGTTTGCATTGCTTACTACACGCCCCGCCAATCTCACCACCTTGACTTGATCATCCAAATAATAACTGGTGAAAAGTACGAAGTATAAAATTCTTCATACGGTATTCTCTGTATTGCCTCTACACCTTTAGACTTAGCTACATGATATTTTCCTCAGCATCCTGTTTGTACTCCTATGTGCTTTTCTTAGAGTGAGAGACAAAGTTTTACATCCATACAAAACAAGAAGTAAAATTATCTTCAAGTTTACGTTTGTAGCATGAAAAGATGAAGATTTCTCTATTTTATTCAGTTGTATACCCTGTTTTGTTATAATGTTTCTACTTTTTTATGACCATGGCGCAACAGCCCCTAGTGGGCCAGGTCCTCCTCATTATGGAGGCTTCACCATCACACTCAGACACACACCACACTTGGTAAGACTCCTCTGGACGAGTGCTCAGCCCGACGCAGAGACCTCTACCAAACAACACACAACACTCACAAGAGACAGACATCCATGCCCTCGGCGGTATTCGAACCCCGCAATACCAGCAAGCGAGCGGCCGCAGACCTACGTCCTTAAACCGCGTGGGCACTGGGATCGGCATTTTGTTATAATGGGAGGATTAAAACGCATAATGACTCTTGACTGTATAATATTTAACAGCCTTTATCAGTGGCGGGGAAAAAAATGCGATTTTGTTTTTATTTGACTCTGTCAGTAACTCAGACTATATACAGTCGAATGGTAGGATGCTTGATAATTTGGAAAGGATTTGGAAAGATGCAGCATTTTCCAACTGAAGTACTATACCATATTTCCCTGAAGGGGCTGAGAAACCAAGAAAAACTTCAGGATGTCTGATAACCGGCCTAGATTGAAAGTAGACTTATCCCGAATACACGTTTAGAGCTTCACCGTTACAACAAAACAGTTTGTTTCCCGTGTAATATAAATTCGGATATGAAATCATGCTACTTTCTTGATGAATTTGCCCGGTATATCCAAAGTTTATATTCGGTACGACTTGTCACAACAGTGAATGGTACTATATAACAAATGTTTCATTTTGTATTAGCGTCTTGTAATGACAAAATTGTGGGTTCATCTTATATTTTGTTTGCAGAAAAGAAATACATCTGATAACAAACACGCTGTTTAACGTCATCCATCCTTTAATTGCTCATTCCTTCTTTTCCCCAGAGAGAGCCTCGCCTTTTGTCAGTCCCCACCTACAAATTAATTAATGTGTTGGTTTATAGGCGTCTCGCTTTTAAAATAATGTTACGACACTAAGATATACAACATGGTCGTAAATAATACGAGGCTGTAAACGTTTCCTTTGACAAGAATGGAACTTCATGACAATCCTTGATAACAGCTCCTCTGGTTCGTCTACAGACGTTAGAATCGTTTAAAAAAATGGTCATGGCGAGGTATTGAGTGATGGGGTCGGGGTTAGGGAGTATGTGAATTCGGGCGTGCAATATTAGACATTGGACAGGCTCAGCGATAACCCGAGCGTGTCACAATGTCGTCTTCGTAGTTATTGCCTTGACAGTCTAAGATCTCCCATTTTTGTTTATAGTTTTTTACGTATGAATATATAAATTTCGCATTCTTTCTGTTCAGATACTTTGATAAAAAGGTAAAGTTCACCCTAGAACAGGCCATGAAGACTCAGAGGGGGGGTTAAGGTATAGCTCTACTCTTTCTTTAACCTTAATGCTAGATGGGTTGTGTGGTTAACGCGACGCCCCAGCCTCTTTATCCCGGTACCCATTTTACAAGAGGCTGGGTGGGCCCCAGAGCCGGTCTGGATGGGTGAGCAAAATCTCGCCCCCACCGGGATACGAGACCCGGACCGTCCATCCCATAGCGAGTCGCTATACCGACTACGCTACCCCTTCCCGGTACTTCAATCGTAACTGCAAATTAAATTCCCTTCACTGCCTGTATTGCATTCCACAACGAACAGAGCTCACCTCCATCTAGCGCCGAGGCTGAGAAAGAGTGGGTCCATACACTCTCCTCCCCATATGCCTTCATGATGTGCACAGGCACAGTTTTACCTGGTTGATAATTTTCCGCATTGAAGGGACTTTTCACGGGAAGAGTACTGTCACTGCGTATAAAATTATGCGCTGTGCGTGGCAGAGTACGGCGTAATTTTGTCCGGACGCACGGTTAATAACTTACTGCTGTGCTGTCCCATTCCCTTTAATGTCTGTGTGCATCGTGGCTTGGTCCGCAGTCAGCTGAGTGGGGCAGCTTGTGTGCATCCGGCTTTTTATTATAGCATTAAGTATGACGTAGGTCAGCACTCATTAAGTGCATCAATTGGAGTTCATCCTGCTATCGCTTAAACACGGGTGCAAGGATCGCAGCTCAAACTTGTCATAGGTCAAGATGTAGGTCATTCCATCACTCCACCCGGTCAGATGTCATAACAAGAGTAATCTCACACATCAAATACAGTATGGTTTTTGAAAGAACGCAGGTCTGTATCGCTGTACTCGGCTATGCTAGGCTATATACTGGTCAACCTAAAAACATTTAGTTCTTGCATAGGCAGTACGTCGAAGGTGGATCTTTTTCCGTGCCAGGTGGGCTGTAACAAGACGATCCGCGCCTGCGCAATGCCCTTCAGCCCTTGAGTTTCAGAAACTCCCGTAATCACATCTGTCACCGTCTTTCTTATCGTAGCCATATTGCCGTCTCCACGCCGAACACGTAGAGATGAATGCTGCGTCTCCGGAAGAAATTTCAGAACACGCTTCCTCTTCTAATTGGTATAGTTCACAGTGAAAAAGTAAAGCAATCCCTATTCAGGCCTGGACAGGCCCTGAGGGTTCCAGGAGGTTGAGGCTCCCAGTTTTCAAGACAATCGGCACATGAAGGTGGTAAGGTAGTCAGCCATACGCACCGGCCGCCTTTATCCCCCAACAAATATTCCTGGTACTTATTTCTGTTAGAGGCTGAGTCGACCGCAGGACCATAGTGCGGCCGGAAGGATTATGTGAAAGAAAAATTCCAATGACAATCGGGAATTGAACCCGCGACCCTCCGGCGCCCGTAGGTCACAGTACTAACAATAAAAACGTTTACTCCTCAGCTAGCAGTGCTGTGCGACCACGGTGTTATCGCACCGACTCTCGCAACAAACGTTTTCCAACAGTATTCCACACCATGTCCACTCGTTCCCGTGTTCCGCAAATCCTCCCACACATTCTTCCTCCCCTCTCCACTTTTCCCCAGCGTCTGTGGCCGCATAGCTGAGTTCCGAACTGTACTCGTATCTGCCTGTTTGGAAGTTACGTTTATTTCAAGGTAGAGCACTGGTAGACGTATGTGCAAACTGCAGGTTATCTACGGAGGACAGGCAATCTCTCCTTCCACCCTGTCCTTCATTAACCGCATTAGGTCTTCTATAGAGCAGGGAAACAAAGACTGTACGATGTCATCGTACTGGAATGTCGGGAACGGATATGGTACTGCAGGACAGGGATAACCAGACTTTAAGTGAGAGAGACCCTGAACACTGCAAGGCATACCTGCCATGAAATAGCATTACAAATGGTCGCGCCGCAGCAGTGGAAAAAGTCCGTAGGGTTAGCCCTGGAATGACACGTGGGAGGAATCTGACCAGCAACTACAATAGATTCTGTGCGACTGGATTTACGAGTGCCATGGTATTTCATGAGAGGTGTACATGTCCAAGATATATCAAACTATTTTGTTTCTGTGTGTTCTAGCGAAACAGGAAACATATATATATATATATATATATATATATAGGCCAACATATAGCCGATTATATAACGCATTCCACGAAACGGCTATATGTATTTCATGAAGTTTCTTTTTCAGTCAGTTGTAAAGTGGCTGGTTGTATTATCAAAAGGGTATTTTAGAAGCAGTACATTATTTTTAACGTGTATTGACTTTTCTTTCAAATTAATCTTTTTATTTCTCTTTACAATTGATTTTTGAGGCCGATAGCAGTTTGCATTTTGTGTACCATGAATGAAATGAACTAACAGGACAGTGTCAATTTCCATCATCAGCAAAAATGTTGTGTCGGTGGCCCTACGATAAAAAAGGACAGGCAATGTACGTATAAACGTAACATTGAGGCGCGTTCGCTTAACCATTGTTGCCCTGGAAAAGCAATAAGTATTACTTATTCTCAGTGTCTGTTTGTAGCCTTATTTGTCCAGCATGCAATGTGCATGCGCCGTATTATATTGTCACACGTGGCCTGTCTGGATCTACTATCCTATTCCACATTATATCATAAATAACATGTTTTCGGAAAAATTTATTGAACAGAAAATGTGTGTTTTCATTTTCTCTACAAGTCTAGTCTGAAACATTTATCATTCTAAGAAGTATTCAGCGAGATATTATCATAAATGTACATAGGTCTTCATGTAAAGTACCCGTTATTCTTGTCAGATTTTAATGAAACTTGAATTTTCTCGACAGAGTTTCGAAAAATACTCAAATATAAAATTTCATGAAAATCCGTCCAGTAGGAGCCGAGATTTTTCATGCAGACTGACGGCAGGACGGACAGATATGACGAAGCTAATAGCCGCTTTTCGCAATTTTGTGAAGGCGCCTAAAAAATAGAAAATAAAACATATTCGACAAGTTATTAACACGAAGTAGGTCTATTAGGATTCCCCCCCCCCTCCCGCAAGAACTAAAACATCACCATAGAGGAAGAAGACAGGAAGATCCCTAAGAGGGTACACAGGGTATTCGTAGGAATATTCTGGTGTGTAATTATATTAACAAGCCAAGTAGGCAAAACACCGTGATTGGTGACTCCGGCGATGACTCATGTGGTTGTGATGACACTTTCAAACTTTATCTGACTTCTTTTAAAAATTACCAGACGTACTCTAGTTGAGGTTTCCAGGGCAAGTTTGAGGTAATGAAACGTGACATCTAAAGAACGGAAGTAAGTATGGGCTGTTCATGGTGCAATGCAATGTAGAAGTGATGTAGACTGATGCCGGGGGGCCTAGTGGTGGCACTGCAGTGAAAATACGTAGCAGGAACTGTAGTTCTGTGAATGCAAATCAACTCGTAATTCCAAAATTCTGCTTACCGATGCCATCACATTTTGACATACTTTTCATCCATCGACAGTACAGTTGAGCTTAGGTACTGCTGCAACTGGTAACAGTTATTTGTGAACGTGTGTGAACAGCGAATTTTGCGCTGCTGATGAATATCATTCGTGCAGCACAAATAATAACATTCCCTGATCAGATAAATGCTAATTACACTTGTGTTTATAAAGTTAATATCTTAGGTAATGAAAATTATATCTTTTCGGCTTTTAATAACATATTATGGTAGGCATTTTTCTGTGTATAAACAATGGCAGCAATAAATATAGCAATACTTTACAAGTGACCATTCTAGTCCTCTAAAACACTGTGTTTATTACATAAATTCGCAAGACGCAAGAATAAATTTCCCTCTTTACACTCTCATTCTTTTAGCTTGCTGCTTTCATACACGTATAAAAATAGTTTTCAGCCAGTATTCAAATATGAGGTGTATATGCCGTCCGGTCATTACGTAGGGGCCAATCTCAGTCAGACAAGAACCCACTTCATTATACTCGACCACAGCAGCGAAGCGTGTTCCTGGATATGATAAGAATGCCTTGGCTACTGCCAGGACTGCATTACAGGCGACAGCTGCAAGCAAGATAATGGGGTAACCACTGAAGTGGCACAAACTGCGAAATGTGTCACTTAATGAGTTGATTGTATGAAAATGCTGAGAATAATATTTGGACCCAAGACAACTGCAGCAACGGGAAGATGGTCTAAGGCAGAGGAGCACAAATCCCGGGCGCCAGGTCACCGTGGTGACTAAATTTTGTACGGTCGCGCCTAATATTTTTGGGCCCTCTGTATGTAACTTGCTTCATGTCACCATTCGGACGCCTAAAATTTTGAGGTGGCTGCTAGATTTCTGGGAAACTTGTGCACTCATGTTCTAATGTTACCTAACCAATAACTTCGTGCTTTTTATTCTTCAGGGTGATGAAACCAAGAAGTGAGATGGGCGGGTCTTGTAGCACGAAATACAGCATTTGACAATGCACACAGAATTTTATAAAAACACGAAAGAAACAGGCTAGTTGGAAGGATAATAATTTTCTTATTAAAATGTTCCTTACAGTAATGGCCTGAGGATGTGTACTGGATTCAATTGGTTCAGGACTGGGTTCAAGGGCGGGCTTTGTTTGAACACAGGAATGAACTTTGTGGTCCGATAAAAGGGGTGTAATTACTTTATCAGCTGAATTATTATCAGTTCGCCATGAAGGCCTGTGATCCCTGTAGGGACAGTTACATAGTTTATTGATACTGAACGAGAGTCAGAGATAACGCGTTTAGTGTCAGTGTTAAGGAAGCCAGCAAGAAACGTGAGTGGTTGGTTGTGGAAGAATAAACAACCGATTTTGCCAGAACTCTGTACAAACGTTGTAACCCTGTCACTCTCAATGCCCGGCGTTTAACGTAACATTCATACGTAGATAAGTGCAGGCAAGGTTAAGCTTCAGCTACGCATTATCAGACTTAAATTTGGGACATGCATATGTAATCTAAAAACGTAGACGACAAAAAGAATGTGTTATCTTTAAATGCATAAATTGTCAAAATGCGTGTTTAGAATATAATTCTTTTTTTTTTTTTTTCAGAATCTTGAGTATTTTATACGAAATGAGTAGCAGGTTTCCTTGTGTCTGTTAGGCAACTGACATCACTTTGACGAACGCAGCAACAAGCACCATTAATTATGTGACAGGTATGAATATTGATGTTTACCACAACTAATAATAATTAGAAGTTCGTGATGCCGTAAAGTAACATCCTCACGTGCAATTTAATTTTTATTACGTATTTGTTTTGTAACATATTCCAGCCCTGTCCTGATCTATGGCATGCCTGCTACCACTTGCTGGTCTCAGTGTTGCGAATTGCTCAACTACCCTTTAGACCTGCAATGCCGTTTCGATATGAAGCCCACTATCGAGAAGTGGAAGAGGGGTTACATCAGGTGATCATGGTGGCTATAATTGGGCCACCACAATCGTACATTTTGGCAGATTTGTACACATATTACTCGACAAGGGTTAAGCGAGCAAATATGCGTTATTACGGCTAATGTGTGCGTATCAGCGTGGGGTTTACATTCGTAATTTTAATAAAAATATTATAATATGTGAAGATTATAATTATTCTTATATGTTCACAGAAGCGTGTAGGACCTCAGAGGAACATTTTTGGGATCCTACTGTTAACCTGTGAGATCCGCGAGGATTGCAGCAAAATTGTCGTCCTCACACACAACTGACTTGTAAGAAAGAGAAAAATGCGTATCGCTGCCAACAGAATTAGCAAGCATTCAGTAAAACAGTACGCAGTAAATTTATTAAAACTGTGAAAAATGTATTAATGCATATACATATGAAGTATATATGATAGCAAATAATAAATACTGCGTCTGGAATTTTGCTTGGTAATCGCACGCAGGTATGGATTCCCGATATAAATGTTATAAAATCCACATTTGCAAGGTCGTGCTGATTGGTCTCTCTGTTACATGTCTGAAACTAAACATTGTTCATAAACCCAAGATTTAGCAGTATCACTCGACTTCAGACATATTAAGGACATAGATAAGAGCCTGAAAGATACGTGTCATCGCGGTTGTTTCCGTTGTAGCTTATGACGTATGTTAATAGATAACTTGAGAAACTGCGCGTTAGAGAAATGGTAAAGAAACCAGTATATATATATATACATATATATATATATATATATATATATTAGGAGAGGTTAATGGTTTGGAAACTGTGTTGCCAATACAATTAAGAGAAGGAAATACCCGTTTTAATTCGTTAACAGAGAAGCCAAGTCTGGGATCATTGCACGAAATTTAATGAAGTTCAAAAACGTTCGCATAAGAAATTCAACAAATAACAAATGCCATGGTTCGCAGTCATTGAGTAGCTGGTAGTTGCTGACCTAGTTAAGAAATTCTTCACCATTTTCGAAATTCGAAAACTCATTACTGTTAATAACACTTAGTTAGACTCTCAAATGCAACTTATAATAAGTTTACTGCCGAATTATTTAGTTATCCATACTGCATCTTTTTCGAGGCAGGTTAGATGTCTTCTGACAATATCGTATTTCTTCCAAACCTTACTAAATTATATTTGCGTTTTTTTAGGCGCCTTTCCAAAATCGCGAAAAGCGACTAGCAGCTTCGTCATGTCTGTCTGTCTGTCTGTCTGTGTGTCTGTCCGTCCGCATAGAACAACTCGGCTCCCACTGGACGTATTTTCATGAAATTTGATATGTGGGTATTTTTCGAAAGTCTGTCAAGAAAATTGAAGTTTCATTAAAGTCTTACAAGAATAACGAGTACTTTATATGAAGGACTAAGTACATTTATGACAATGTCTCGATAAATTTTTTCATAGAATGAGAAATGTTTCAAAGAAAATCAAAACACACATTTTATGTTCGACAACTTTTCCCGAAAATCGTGCCGTTTGTGAGATAATGTGGAAAAATACTGCACAGACGGAGGGGCCCCAGATAACAATGTAATACAGCGCATGCGCTTTGTATGCTCGATAACTAAGGCTAGAAACATACACACTGAATATGTACTAAGTATTGCTTTTCCATGGCGACAATGGTTGCATGAAGGCGCCTCAATATTACATTAATCGCACATTGTCCCTCTTTTTAAATTGTCGCGTTTTCGAAGAATCTCTTTATGTAGGCACTCAACCACAACCTTAGAATAAGAATCCCTGACGTGGGAATGCTGTACTAGACAGACAAATCAGTAAATCGGATGGTTGTTTTAAGCGCATTACGATAAAAACGACATTAATAATGTGTGATAATATAGATGAAAATGAAACGATGAACTGTTTACCTGAGTTTTTTACTGCAAAGATAACGCCAAAACAACACGTCTTAACCTTGGCTTCTTGGTCTCTTGGGAACAGTTTATCATGCCGGGTCAGTAGACGTCGTTGAGTGGTCACTGATCCCATTCGTCTCTTTGTCGGTCGGTTATCTCCGTATCTGCTGTAAGGAGTGGTTCATCAGTCACAAGGGCTTATCATCACCTGCCTCCTAATAACAAAGCTCTCGAGTCGAATCTTGCTGCATTGATTGATTTTGTTTAATCAGGTCTGAATTTTAACCGTAGTTTGAGTTCTGGAAAAAAAAAAGTTTTCCACTCTGGCCCTAGATCTGAGTTTCTTCATAATTTATCTGACTTTACCTCATAAAGTATACATAAGCACATTATTTAACTTATCATTTGAGCCTGCTTTCTTTTCTCAAATATAAAATTAGTCATGCATTGTGTATGTGTGTGTTCGTTTTCATACAAAATTTGATCCCGTGAATCAATTTTCAGCAAAGATCATATGAACGCTACACCAAAGGAAGACACCCCCACAGCCGTACTATTTAATTCCGTACGATCCGTAACAACATAATGGAGGATGCATTAGCATGATTTGCATTAAGGCAATAATTTTTACAATGTAAAATAGTTAGGTGAAGATCGTACAGAAATTGTGTTTGGCTTTCAGTATGACGGCAAATAAACTAATGAAAACAAGCAGTAGACATGCGAAATTTGACTTGAAAATAGAGCATA
The DNA here is from genome assembly GCA_021186555.1 of Reticulitermes speratus. Lineage (NCBI taxonomy): Eukaryota > Metazoa > Arthropoda > Insecta > Blattodea > Rhinotermitidae > Reticulitermes > Reticulitermes speratus. The sequence continues at coordinate 26,291,799 of JAJKFL010000004.1, forward strand.
AAAATACCCACGCGTTATATATGACATGAGAATGATTTAAGGCAGTAATTACAAAGGTAGCCACTATGCGTAACTCTGAGGTTACATCTGACGAATTTAAGGGAAGACATACAAAACCTGCAATAACAACAATAGTAACACTAATTGATACTTTATACGGGACTATATTTCTATGCATTAGGAAAGTAGGCTTCATGAGTTCTACGCTGAGCCCCCTGTTGCTTCTTATCATGTCCACTTGTACGCTGATGCTCTAGCGTGTTACTTATCAGGTTATGTGAAGAGACAAATATGTGTCACATAATTACAGTAAAAAACGCTCCTAAAGTCTTACTTACTTACTTACTTAGTATTCATGACGTTTCGGAAGTTGGCTCTAATCGCGTTTCTTGTGGCCGGTTATCATTAATTGAGATAACCTTTTCTTTTATTTTAAAATTGGTGACGATGTCTGGAATCGAGCCTGAGCGTGTGATGCAAACGGAAGGGTAGGATACGACGTTGTCTCATTTAAAGATAGCTCGAACTGACCGAACATCGAATTAGGTGAGTTATGAAGGCCCAAAACCAAGAATAATGTAACATAGTTTAAGATTTGGTCTTTCAAGTTTAAGATGAAGTGATGAATCATAAACTATTAGATTCGTCATGTCCGTCAGTCTGTCTGTCTGTCTGTATGTCTGTATGTATGTATCAGAGCGGCCCCCACTGGACGGAATTTCGTGAAATTTGATATTTGGTACTTTTAAGAAAATTTTGTTGAGATTCACCAAATTTGGTTAAAATCAGACAAAAATCTCGGTACACCACACGAAGACCCAAGCACTTTTGTATTGCTGAGAGCAGTACGGAATATTATGTGGTTCGAAAAAAATGTAAAGGTAAAGGTAAAGTTCTCTCTAGAACAGGCCATGAAGGCCCAGAGGGGGAGTACAGGTATAGCTATACTCTTTCTTTAACCTCGGCGCTAGATGGGGGTGGATGAAAAGAATGTAAAGGGAAATAATATTTTTGCATTTCCATGGCAAGACTGAACATTTTTATTGTTGACAGCTACATGTAAGTCAACAACAACGAAAAGGGAAAGTATTTTTGTGTGTCCATAGCAATAATTTTTAATCGAATGCATCACAACGTTACGTTATACCTACATTGTGTATCTTGTATCATTGTCCATTATGATGTGAACGCCAGTGACGCACAAATAACAGGAACAAATTACGTGGGGCTTTTTTGCGGCCCTAATATTTCGTGTGTGTCTAAATTCATGCAGTAGAGTTCTTGAGAACCTGATCGTTATTTAGCTAGTCAAGAAATTCTACATCATTTGTGATGCACAGTGTTCATTACTTTGTCAATTAAAGCCCGCCACATGACCCTATTTTGAAGCACTTACTTTTGAGTCCATACACCGACATCCTATTTCTTTATTACATATTATTCGAACGTTATTCTGGCGTCTATTCTTAGGTCTCCGATGTGGTCTGCTGTATTCAGAATTAAAATGTGTTCAAATTATGTATTTTCTACCACGTATTACGATTGAGACTCTACACTAAAGCGACACAAAACTGCCTTGTAATTGTTGCAGTAGCACCGTGTTCCAAAACTTTTCCAGTTCGAGGATCACTTGGACGTTACCGTGTTGCCTACGGAATAACGTGAAAATTTGATTTTTGTGCCGTCATTAGAAATAGAAACAATATTACTAGAGGGAAATAAGGTATAACAATGTTACTGATCCCAGTGGCCGTGTGGTCTAAGGCGTGGGTCTTCGGCCGCTCGCTTACTAGGATCGTGGGTTCGAATCCCACCGGGGGCATGGATGTTTGTGTTGTGTTGTATAAGTACAGTAATATGAAGGACAAAAATAGGATTACACAGTACAAAAAATGGATCAAAGGGGAATACCCCAGGAATAAAAAAAAAAAAAAAAAAAAAAAAAAAAAAAAAAAAAAAAAAATCCCACCGGGGGCATGGATGTTTGTGTTGTGTTTGTTGTAAGGACGGTAGCATGGAAAGTAAAGTGACATGAAGGACGAAAGGATTTAAAGAGTACAAAAATGGATCAAAGGGGGAAAAACCCGGACAGGCAAAAAAAAAAAAAAAAAAAAAAAAAAACCCCGCCGGGGGCATGGATGTTTGTGTTTGTTGTAAGGACGGTAATATGGAACGTAAAGTGACATGAAGGACGAAAGGATTTAAACAGTACAAAAATGGATCAAAGGGGGAAAACCCCGGACAGGCAAAAAAAATAAAATCCCTCTGAGGGCATGGATGTCTGTCTCTTGTGAGTGTTGTGTGTTGTAAGGTAGAGGTCTATGCGACGGGCTGGTCACTCGTCCAGAGGAGTCCTACCGAGTGTGGTGTGTCTGAAAAAGTGAGATCGTGAAGCCTCGAAAAATGAGGATGCCGAGGCCCCCTAGGGTCTGTCGAGCCATAGGAAAAAAAATGTTACTGACTCCGCTGGCCAGACGGATTTTATAACAATGATTGCGAGAAGTAAGCAAAATTGAGATCAAATTTCATTGTCCCCGCGAAAGAAGAAAAAAAAAACCTCCATCACTCGGTTTCAGTTGAGGAACATCTCTGTCTAGCTAGACTTCAGTGTGAACATAGTTTGACCAGAGAATTAGCAGATGCCATTATGCATCTAGCACCGTTACGTTCATAGTAGGCATTTTTGCTGCACTATGTTCGTAAGATGGTCATCACACATGACCTCTTTTCTTTCTTGTTTTGTTCTTCAGTGATTATTATAGATAATTGGCGTTAATTCTCAGTTGTTACCACGACAGTACTATTTTAAGGCCCATTAGTGTCTCAGATGCACTCTCATCAGAGCGTACTAATGAATCTCGGAATAGTCCTGTGTTATAAATATGGTTATTTTGCATTTAAAAATTTCCAACTGAAGTTTGCGTGCTGCAAAGAAAATTCCATTGACATCCCTGCCAAAGGACGTGGTTGCATCTGGCCGCAAAATCATACATTTGTTTCGGTAATTTTTTTTCACTTTCGATAAAGCTGTCATATTTCAGCTGCCGTACCTTTTCTGTGCCGCATGGTGGTCAGAGGCAGTCTTGTGGCTGAATCCAGACCTAGATGGTATATACAAATGGAGCTAAATAACCCGACCCTTGTGACAGCACCAATGATGTAGGAAAATAAAACAACGGTAGAATCATGTTTCACTTCCCATTTAATGAATAAAGTAGGCCAAGGTCAGATGATCACCATTCTTTTTATTGTGTTATTTACAAGCGTCGAAAGATTGGGTGACAGTGAAAATTAATTGCACATGATATGAAAGGTAGGGTTCGTGACCTGTTTTAAGGTAATATTATTATTCTGGTATTTTCTTGGAAAAACTGAAGAAAACTACGAAGTATCTGCGTGGATTGTCGCAGTAGAGATTCGAACCAGAATCTCCTGAGTAAAAATCAGAAACCTTTCTTCTTATGGAAACTTTTTCGATTATTTTACTATCTCAAAACTTCAGAATTCTCTAAAGAAAGAGAATATGTTATCTAGTTTTCTTGGGACTCTAGATACTGTATAAACCCACATACCCTGTAGTACGAGTGTTAAAATCGTATTATACCGTTTACATAACACGCCTGTTGGATAGTAGGCCTATACTCTGCAGCTTGCTGTGCTCTCAGAAAGTACGGTCCACGAGAAACCTAGCTTCATTCTTTCGTCATAGGATTCGTTGAAGTAGTGTTAAAATTTGCTTATTATTCATTTATACACAGAACTTGGGAAATAGATGTAATTTGCAAATTTTGAGGTTTTCGCAGCGGTGTCGCTGATTATTTCGTGATTCTTGTATATAATGCTGCTTCACTGGGTAATCGTATCGCGACGTTTCCAGGCAACGTAGTGTCATCATAAGGGTTGAAACGTCCAGAAAGAAGAATCTTCTTGGATGTATTTTCTTGAATGTTTTGATCCTTGAAGATGAGGATATTACTTTGCCTCAAAAAATATCGAAAATTTTTCTTGGATATTTCCACGCTTAAAGATGAGGACATTACTTTGCATCGAAACGTCGGGACTCAAGTATCCAGTGACGCATATTCATATCCCGGAATAACGGGATCCTTCAATGTAAGTTGTATGTCAGGAGGTAAAGTCTTTCAAAGAAAGTGCTGAACATTAGAATTTTACGTTTGTCTTTGATGAACTAATAATTTCATTGGTCAGAATTCTGAGAAGGTAAAAGTTGCCAGCTAACAAAGAAATTCCTTTCTGGTATGGAAACCAAAGTTTCTCTTCTACAGCAGCCTGCTACACATTGAAGCTTGACCCAAAGGGATTCAGTCCACGCCGTACCCCTCTACACTTTTTCGTTGGGTTCTCTTACATTCAAGCCTTCCCTTCGGTTATTCCGTTTAAAATATTGTCAAGATTGCATAGCTCAGTCAGAGAAGTGACTAGGCTAGGAGCTGAAGGAGTCGTGCTTCGATTTCCAGAGGTGTAAGGAATTGTTCTCTTCGTCATTGTCTCCAGACCGAATATGGTGCCCACCAAGTCTCATAAGAAGGATACTGGAAACTCCTTCCTCGGTCGTAAAGTGGCCGGAGCGTGAAACTGAACTCACCCTTCCTGCCGAGATTAAGCGTGCATAGAGATGTACCTCAGTTTCCCCATATATCTTAAAGGTATATACTTGATTGTGCTGACTTTACTGTCTTGTGTGTCTCACAAGATACATGCTCAGTTCATCTCGTTCTCCTTGATTTAATCACACTGATAACAATGGTTGAAGTTTACAAATTATGATGTTCCTTATTATGCAGTTTTCGGCGTCGTTTTACCACTTCCTGTCTCTTATGTCCAAATATGCCCCTAAGTAGGTTGTCCTGAAACACAATGTTCGTTGTTCGCTTACCTACGCTATGTCCTTTGGCCTCAAGAACATTCGCTTCTGTTAATACAAAAACCAAAGTTTATTGTGTACTAGGATGATTACTGAAGGAGAGTAGCTTTACTCTCGAGAAACAAAGATTTTTATGCACCTTCAGCCGGATGTTGAGTTATCATGCGGAAACCTCGGGATGACTGCTTCGCAAGCTCACTTCATAGCATACACCTTGAAACTAAAGTCCGTCTACATTGTGTTCTATTATTAGGCATATTGTTATTGTCATCAGCATGCTGACGAAAATAAGTATTTGGGCCTAAGAAGGAAACGGTAAAAAAAGACAGTGCAGAAAAGTGCATGCTGAGGAGCTTCGTAAATTTTACTGTGTATCAACTATCATTAGGAAAAACAAATGAAGGGAACAAGTTGTAAGAGGGGAGATGATAAATACATAAAATTTGCAGTCGGACGTTCCGAAAGTATGTCACTACTTGGAATAAATCTTAAAGAAACAGAGTGAGTGAATGTAGTGTACTTATTTATTTCTGGATAGGGATCATGGCGGGATATTTTGAAGAAGGTAATGAACCTTCGGCTTTCATAAACAATGGTTAATTTGTGTGAATATCAGCTTATCGAGAAAGACTGTGCTCCACGAGGTTGTTTCTTTTGAAGGCATATTCCGATCAAGAAAACTTTTATTTAAGTATGACTAGTAGAATTCACTTCATAAATAAAAGGTATTTCAGCTTATAAGTTCTATTTATTTCGAGATTCGACCTTCTCTCTTTGAAGAATATAAGCCTACAACCTGTACTATATATCAACATATTTTGAGACCTTAGCACAGTACCTCAACACTGTAAGTAAATTAATTTGCATGCTGACACGAGATGTATCTATTCTTAAACAGGCTTATGGGATTTGCACCAGATATATGAAAATATTTTTGCAGCAAGGAAATCGATTTGTTTATAGAGAGACATGATCCAAAAATACACATATAATTGCATTATTACTTTGTCTGTGCTAATCGCTTTACGGTATTTACAGATCAATTTACAGATTGCCTTACATAACACAACAACACATTTGTCGGTCGAAAATCACACTAGCTGGACTCTGAGCAGTATGTACTTCCGTCAATATGCATATTTACAGATATTTACGCTGAAAATTTACTGTGATCATACCTATCTATAACCAGTCTTTTACTAACATTTCACAAGATCTCATTTCTTTATATATTTTATTTTACAAAAAATTCTCTGAATTTCCTGGAAGTAAAATGACAGACTCACTCAACTTCTGTGTTTACCATCCTGAAGGCCGTAAGAAGAAAAAGGACTCACGACAAGGAATACGTGGTTTATAAAGCTTTTTATTAACAGTTAATTACATAATGAATATATTTTAGCACAGAAAATACAAACGTCTAATACATAACGTTGTTTACTGGATGTAATGAAGATGGAGGTTCCACTCTTGTACTGAATTTAAAGCGCGAATCTGAAAATGTGTTTTACATGGAAGGGTTAAGAGCTGTGTACAATATTGCTGTCGGAGGAATTGAAAGGACTACACATCTGGGGATACGTAAACGCATGGGTAGATTGTAGGATAATACTAAGACAGACCTGAAAGGTACACACTGTGAGTGTGTGTACTTGAATTGTCTGGCTCAGGATGAAGTCCAATTGCAAACACACCAAGGCCTTGTTTTACGCCCATTTATTTTATACCTTTTTTTCTTTAACGCACTGTACCAATTTCCAACACTTCCTAATTTACGCCCTCTCATTTTCGGTTTCACGCTCTTAGGCTGATTTATTTCCACTTATTTGATTCGCTTTTCTTATGGGAATAACATTTTCAGGAACAAAACTAGAGCGTAAAACAGGGCCTTGATGTGTGGTAAAGAAATTTCAGGTTTGATAAAAAGCAGCTGGATCACTATTTGCATCTGAAGAAGGAAATGCTTAAAAATTTTGTGTAACTGCATTTCATGAAGTTATTTCTGTAGCCTTAATTTTCATAAGCCGATCTGTGAATTCAGTCAGCTGGAAATAACCCCGTAAACTCATCGTAGTTTCCTTGGGCAGTGTTATGGTTCCTATAGTGTGTGCCGTCACTGTCTTTGATAAGTGGTGACACAGGCAGAGCACGACGCCACCACTTTTCGTCGATCGTGGCGGAAGAATTCATAAAGATTTCGCTAAATCGATAGTCATGATAATATCCATACTAGATGCCTTGACCTACTGCATGCCTACAGTGTAGGTGGTTCTTATCCCGCTCGGGATCTGATTGTTTGTACAATATGACGTTTCTTACATAGAAAAGCTAAAAACATGATTCGTGTTTTATATTCTGATGTGGAAAGATATGGAAATTTGACGGTATGATAGCAGTGAATGTAATACTTTATTCCGTTTTTAGTTCTTTATTTACGTGATGACTAGTGGCCAGTTAAAACGACATCAAAAGTGTAAGGTGACGAAAACAACAACAACAACAACAACAAAAATAAATCAAGAAATGGGCGAAAACAAGGTAAAAGACAAAGCATTGCAAATTAATTATCATTCAAACTTTAAAATAAAAGAAGAAATATTATGCGTGATTATAATGAAGGTATCGTAACCCATGATAAGGTTAATGGACAATATATTACCACAGTACCATAAAAGGTGATTGATTGAAAAACATATTATTCTCTAAATGTATCACTAATAACAATAATGAAAATAATAGTAAAATTTAAAGTTAAGATAAAAGGTAAATTTCACCCTATAACCTCCCATGAAGACGCAGAGGAGGAGTAGAAGTATAGTTCGTCTCTTTCTTTAACATCGGTGCTAAATGGGGGTGGGTGGTTAATGCCAAGCCCCGGCCGTTTTACCCCCGAAAAGAGGTTTGATACCTATTTTACAAGAGGCTGGGTGGACACCAGGAACTTTCTGGACGGGTGCAGAAAATCTCGCCTCCACCGGGATCCGATCCCCAGTCCCTGCATCCCGTACCGAGTCGCTATACCGACTGCGCTATTCCGGCCCCCAATGACGATAATAGTAATAAAGATAACGATAATAGTGCTTTGATACTGGTTACTGTTATTATTTCAAGAATTTTTCTCCTAATTTTATTACAAATTTCACCCCCAACTTATTGTGCCATAGAACCAGAAACCGCGAAATGGGCGTTGTGCTCTAGCTTACACGATGTGTACATTGTCACACATACACAGCGTCATTTATGTAAGGTATAGCAACACCTATGTTTTTCAACATTTGTTGACATGCTGTAACTATGGCCTTCATAAAGAGCAAAAAGTAGCCCATGTTTCAAAGCACGATACACGTAAGGTACACGAAATAAATGCAAAACCACTCATGCATACGCCCGTCACCACCCTTTACACGAAACGAGTTATTTTACAGATAATTTTTACATTGAAATCAGGAACATGGGCTATCTCTAATTATTTCATTTGTAAAAGAAATCACGTAGTATAAAGCCATCCCTGTACCTATTAATTTTAACTGCAGACGAAACACACCAATTCCAGTGATCTGATTACCTTCAGTGCAGTTGCCGTGTATTGGCTGCTTTCAGTCTGTGAGCATGGGTTCGAATCCTGCTTGGAGCATGAATGTGTGTTCGTGTTTCCTGTGTGTTTCAGTGACGGTAGGGGGTTTTCCATGAAATGATGCACAGTTCAAAGAGTTTTACTGCTTATCCGAATAAAAATATGGAAAATTTCTTATATTATTATTTAACAAGGCTTTGGTAACAGAAAATAGAAATGGCATGTTCGACTGACTCTTTTAAGTAAATTCTAAACCTGAACTTGGAATTTTCCCAGCGCGTCACAATTTTGAGAAAAATGTAACGAGTATTTTACGTACACCGTTACGTGGATGTTAATTTGATAAAATGGCTAAAGAGAAAGAAGAGGATTTGTCATTCGCTGTCCCCGTAAACCGAAAACGTGTTCTGGAGGGTTTTTGTTTCTGAAAATGTTGGGTGTTTTCGTGGAATTGTTTAATGATTTGAAATTGGTAGTAAAAAAACAACGTGTTGCAGCGTCTTGGGTAATTTTCCGCAGTGCAATCCATGAGAATTAAGCTGGAATTGGGCTGTTGTGTGTGTGTGTGTGGGGGGGGGGGGGAGATTTATATTTTATTCTGTAGGCCAGAGAAACGCGTTTGCATAACACTAGCAAAAGAAACACCCTTGAAGCTCTACCAGCAGTCGGCCAGCAATTCTAAACCATACTCACGATCCAAACGTTTTGTTGTTCTCGGGTGCAATTGAATATATATTGCAGAGATGCCCTAACACGTGTCTACCAGGGCTTATCGCTTATCAGTTTAGTCAGTAAATTCCAAAGTATGAAATAAAAATCACGTGCTGAAGATTGTATGTGTTTAAATGCACAAACACACGCGTGCAAGGATACACTTCTCTCAGCAGATTTCGATCTACATGAATTCTAACAGAGTCTAAAGTTTTAAATAACAAGAGACAAAAAGCGTTGAAAACTTCTGGCAAATAATCCGTCCTTATTATAATTTCACCTTTAAGATCAGAAATACTTTGTTATCAATGATAGCTACTTAGCGCTTTAAACAAAATATCGTAATTGAGCATGTGAAGTACCTAATGTTCCAATCCGCATTTAAATGGATTTTCATGCTGGCTACATTAGTAGAGAAAGTTAATGTTTTTTTTGTAACGAAGACAAATCTGATAATGCTATGGGAAGAATATGTTCTTATACGGTAGTTCTCAGCATTTCTTTGCAACAATCAACGTAAATAAATTTGGAGTTCCGGGAAATAAAGTGAATCTTTGGTTAGCCGATATATTCGGGGGGGGGGGGGGGATTTGTTTCGGGAAAAGCCGATAAGTTAGCTGCTTGAGAACAGCTTCCTGGTTTATAGCCTAGCCTATAGATGTGAATTTCGGTAGTCAAATGAGAGAATATCTATAGTGTTTTAGCGCGACACACGCAGATATGTACTGTAGTTTTATATAGTATGAGAAAATAAGTCCTACACATATTTTAAGACCTTAAAGATGTGTCGGAATCTTCCGCCACCCAACAAAGTTTGACCTGTGTTGTTTAGACCTACCTAGGCCTAGGCTAGACCAAGTGTCGTCACTTTGTAAATATAGTTCTATGGGCTGTGTTATGGCCCACACATAAATGCAATGTAATATGTTACTTAGAACTAAATTCAATTTTTTACACGCACTTAATTTGGAAACGCTCTTCAATAACATTTTATAGGGTTTTGAAATTGCGGTTTCCTTATGGGAAAGTAGAATGATTGAAAGTCTTAACTGTGTTCTTTAAGCCTTCTTACCTACTGCGCATGCGTCCGTTTCTACGAATCTGATGTTGTCACGGCTTTATAATCCGACAATATAATTTAAGTTTCCTGATGAGTTAGCCCGCAGAATTTGTGAGCAGATTAGTCATGGAGGGAATCTTAAAGCACATAAAAGTCGACGGATTTTTGTGTGAGCAGTTTAAATCCTGCTGTAAAAGTAAAGGCTAAATAAATATTTTATACAACCTTCTCGATGAGGACTATTTACAGCGTCCCATTCCGGAAGCGCTGTGAGAATCTGAAATCTCGCCACTGCAGTGTGTTATATTTAACTGTTTTCTGAGGAAGGATTGACCTGATTCCTAAGATATTCTTTTGGGACCTGTCGCCCATCCCGGTTTTTTAAACCACTACGGTTAGGAACCTGGTCCCATTACCTTCATCAAATAAAGAACTCGTCCAGGATCTTGCGTCCTCCCGTATGCTATCAATAATGTAAAGATAAACTAAACGCGGTCTCTCACATTAAGGCAAAGACATACTTGTAGGCTGAGGATATTCGAGATTAGGGTGCTGAGGAATACATTGGAGCCTAAGAAGGCGAAATAACAAGAAACTCGAGAAACTTGGCGTGATTTGTAAATCTTATAAAATATTAGTTGGAGGGACGCGGTGGCGTAGTTTGTTGAAGCACTGCGCTACAAGCCAGAAGGTCGCGGGGTCTTTCATTAGCTTAATCCTTCCGGCGGCACTATGGTCCTCGGTTCGACTCAGCCTCTAAAAGAAATGAGTACCAGTGTTATCTCCTAGAGGGTAAAGGTGGCTGGTGCTTAGGGCTGACAAATTTACCACCTTCATGTGCCGATTGTCTAGATATCTGGGAGCCTCAACCTCCTGGAACCTTAAGAGCCTATCCAGGCCTGTAGAGTGATAGCTTTTGTAAAATATTATTTGGCTGATGAAATGAAGGAGGGTGAGATGTAGAAGGCATGTGCCTCGTATGAGGAAAGCAATAGACAAAGCAAAAATAAATAGTCTTCATATACTTTGCTATATGCTGTTGTTTTATATTCCATGAAAAGAGGCCGTTTAAAAAGAAGCTGAATGTTCTTCAAAGGCCTATTAAAATACTGCACAAAATTTTGGAAGCATATATTTAATTGGCGCTAGTGTCACTCCCTCCTCACGAGTTTGTCCCGTCTGCGGGTTATTATTCCTGATCGTAAGAAATTACGAAATACCAGATATAGATGGCCGCTGATGGCGTTACATTTATATAAATTTTCGTAATGATCGGTAACTTTCTTCAGTAGTTGACAGAGTATAAAGACACGCAGAGAGCATGCTGATCTTCTAAACCTACTCTATTTCTTCTTATGATAGGAAATACGTTTAAAATTAATTTTATGGACCTATAACCTTATGGAAACCTTTGAATTGCGTAGCAGGAAAGGATCTTCTATTAAAAGAAACACACATTCAAGGCACTTAATATTCTTTCATAGAATTTTCATTGAGACCCTATGTCTATGTAATATTAATTTTATATATTTATCTTTCATAGTTTTTTCTTTAGAATGTCCTCTCTTTTTATTCCTATAAAATTACGTACTTCGCTTTTCAGACAATATATAAGTATATCATTTCCAGAGTACATAATTTCCAGACTTCTGAAAATTGTTCAGTGTCTTTTGAGCAAATCAAATATCAATAACATTTAATATCATCTCATCCGGAACATTACCAGGAGTTAGTTTAAGTGTACCGCCGTGTAAGAGCGCTGTGCTTTAATGATGTTATTTTTGGATGTGGCAGAGTTAAATTATCTCACATGATTATCGCTGTTACATATATAATTTATCTTTTTTGTAATCGTTTTAAAAATATTCTGCGGTAAAGCTGTTGCAACAAAATCTCCTGTGTACCGATTTTAGTAATATATATATATATATATTTTGTGCAGTACAAATTATATTTCCTAATATTAGTTTAAAGATAGTTATTCACGTTTATAAATGTCTTAAATTTAATACTTTGAGGTCTTAATTTTTTATACACGGAGGTTTACTAGTGACTGCACCTGTTGCTCGTAAAAACTTCGTGTGTGTACCCAATATTATATTATATATATATATATATATATATATATAATGTGTTGCACCTCCGCCCTACCAGTTTTGACATTCTAGCTGAAAGCAATAATTTTTAGGCGTACTTTACGAAGTAAACAAAAGCGTTATGTCGAGGTATCATCTTTCCGTCTCTATCAGCGACTATCAGTTTATCGGTTTTTTGTGAAATTTGATATAGGGTCACTTTGAAATAATTTGTCGAGTAAGCGCGAGTTTTGTGAAAATAAGCTCAATGACAGTCAAAATTTAACTTAAGGACGTAAATAAATTTCTAATTGTACTTTCCATATTTATTGTCCTGTTTGGGTGAAATTTATTATTCGGGATCTGCACGTTATGCAGTGATGCCGTTATGAGTTTGTGAAAGCCGATGCAGCGAAAGTCATACATTAGTTAAAGGGGTGGATGGAAATTTTCTCCATATTTTCTACCTGTGTCCCCCGACTTAAATAAAATTCGGTGCACAGTATAATCACAAAAAATAGAGTGGTTGTGAGTTTTGTAAAAATCGCCGCAATATATTTCTCTCTGTACATTCCACTTTTATTGCCTGATTTGTTTCAAATTCGGTGTAAGAAATCTGCACGTGGTGTTGTTTATCATTTATGAGGTTTGTGAGTATCGACATAGAGAAGGCCGTGCATTTCTTATGGACACATATGGCAGTGCATTTACGTGTACCGTAAAAACGTATGGCACATTGAAAGTAAAGAACGCCGTGGTAAAATTTGTGCAAAGTCACGGAATACATGTTTAAAAATCTGATTGTTTTTATTGTCCACGTGTTCCAGCAGCACTACTGCATACTCGTACTGCAAAGGTGAATGTCAGAGATCTCACTGTGTTTAACTAGGCCACGTGTTGTCAGAAAAAGATTTCCTATGAGCTTAGATTCTATGAGATGTGCATCTCTTTTCATTTTCTCTCGGCCAAGCGGATACATATTACCCAAATCTGATGTCATTCACAATCATCCCTTAGAAGGGGAGGGGGTAAAGTGTGAAGGGAATTATGTGGGTGTTTTTACGTGTGGTTAGGTGCTTTCGATAGAAACACAATTGTAACCTGCCTTAATCAAAGTAACATGAAGAATAATGCATTAAGGAAAGCTTTCCATACAAATTCCACGTTTGTATTAGCAGTTGGTAAAGGATGACAGAAATTTTGTTCCAGTGATTGATTCAACTCTAGCCTTCACATTCATTTGGCGTCCTGTTGCAAATTATTTCAGTCCTTTAGCTAGCATTACAGCCTTGAAAGGCAATTTAAGGAACATAGTAAGCTATTGAATTAAAAATGAAGCAATGTAGCAGTAGCAATTATGTGACTTGTGATCGTGAAGTTACATGTAACCTGCAAGGTTAATTTTTCCATATCTGTAACACAGAGAACTTATGCTTGTAGAAGACTGGAATACAGAAGCGTATGAAGTCACCGGAATTCAGAGCCTTTATTTGTTGCTCCCTGTTAGAAAAGGAATTACGTTACAGAGCCCTATACCAACACACTATTGGCGAACTTGTCTGTGTTCTTAACTAAGCTGCACTTCATAAACACACTGACAAATGGAGACATAAGCCCATGCTTTATTAACCTAGACACTTCAGTTGAATGGTCAACTTCACGCACTGATAATTTGATAAGGAGGTAATGTGGGTCCTGGAACCTATCTGTACCCGACGTCGAAGAGAAAATGCCTGGCTTTTGATGGAATCTCACACCGATCGTCCAGCCCATAATCAATCACTTTATTGAACTAAGCTTGATAAACAATTTAAAAAAACTTTTAAAAATATCAAGTAATGACACGTTGTAATTTGGGCATGGAACGGCCATGAACCTACAGTGCTCCACATGGCAAAAAACATGTGTCACATGACTTGGTTATATATACATATATGTATGTCTGCGTGCTCGCGCTTCTTATGACCTCGTGCCAGCGCTGAAGCCTAGCTGTTGTGTTCAGTGCAGAGGGTCAGAAGTGTTGTTATTCTACACTTCAGAGAAGAGTGTGTGGAGACTAAGCGGCTAACATAACACAGCGAACCCATCAGCCTGTTACTCATGAAAACAAATATGTTGGAACTTCTTTATATTTTAAGTATCATTCAAAATTTATAATTGTTCCAGTAAGAAATACAAGTGTGTAATCATGTTAATTAGCACTATACTGTACTACGTTATACACAATTCTTTATTTATCCAATAATTTCGGTTTTATTATTTATTTACTTTAAAATAATTAAAGTCTATCTTTACTGTAAACGTTTCTACAGCCAACTTTGCAACGTTGCAACTTCTCCAAAATCGCCCCATTTATAGGCTGACCATAATTCCTTGAGACAAAAACGGGACGGGAGGGGGTGGATGTTCATAAAGAATAGGACATTAAAATGTTTTATTACATAAAAATATTAAACTTAGAATAATACTTCACAGAACCGCGCAAGTGTTGCCAACACGTATTTCTTCTTTTCTCTGAATAATTCATTGACTTTGAAGTTACACTATTCATTCAATGGGCAATTGTCGATCTCGATCAACGCGCCTCTACCGATGGTTACACGAATGACTGGTACCTACAATAGCAGCCATTGATGCAAACTTGATTATAGGTTATGATTGACCAACATTTAAGCATATTTTAAAGTTTTTATAAAAAACGGGACAAAATGGCATTTTTGCTAAAACGACGGGGCGGCCGGGACATAGCAAAAAACGGTACTGTCCCGTTCAAAATGGGACGTCTGGTCAGCCTACCCATTTATTTACTCTTCTGGTAGATATCTTTATGGTAATTGAACTTCTGGAATGTCATTTTCATGGTAAGAGACTTTATTGACATGGAACTGAGTACTGCAGACCTGGGGCCGTCCTGTTTCGCTGTGCAGTAATTGATGTTGTCCCCTCTACAACGCGTAGTCCAGCGTTAAAGCGGGTCTGAGTTCTGCAGCAAGGGCGGCTTCATCGGTCGCTATGCAGCACTGCTGGTGTGAGTGCGTTCCGCTTTCGGCTGGACACGATTTAGTATCGTACGTAATAGATTGGGAAATATAGCTCTATAACACTGTTCTCAGCGCAACCGATTACTGACAAATTTTAAGGTTGTAGTCCAGGGGATTTGAGAACACGGAGTTGAGGAGATGGCTTGGAGCTAAGAGATGAGTAGACTAACAGAGGGATCTAAGAAGCGACAGGATTATGCGAAAACTTACATGTGGTAAAGCTTAACCAAATGCTATGTAAAACGTTGAAATGTAGAATTTTGATGCAGGCAAAATGTGTAGCAAGCATAAAATTGTCGGATATTCCACAAGGAAGGATCATTTGGGAAAGCTGGCCGTAGGTTGGAGAATAAAATTTAGTTTCATGTTAATAAGTAGGATGTGATATTATGAGCTGGGCATAACTGGCTCTGGATAAAGTCTGTTGTTATGCTCTTGTGTACTGTAAATTGCTTACAGGTCCTAAAATGGGCAAAAATTTCTCGACTAGCTGAGAGAAAATTGACTTCATAGTAGCGAATTCTTTTTTCCATAGATTTCATGTACTAGACATGAGGACTGTAGGATTTGAACGTAATTTATTATTAATAAAATAAACTATTACAAAAAAGTCTGGCAATCAAAGTGATGTTTGAAGGGTGGAGCTCGATGCTAAGAAGTAAATGTTACGAAATTACGTCACTAGCAGAATTTTATAACAGCAACAAATAATTTAGAAGCTTCAGGGACTAAGCCGCTCGTAAGCTACTGGCTGCATTAATTCGGCCACGGGTCTTCATCCATTAGACCTAAGTACATATAATTCATTTTTATTGGCCAATTTTTACATATTTTATATCTCGTAATATTACCGAGTCACTTTGTTGATTGAATTTCAAGTTGAATTATGCATTATATCACTCTTCACATTTTACTGCCACGTAGGCTCCTGAACTGTAATTTCATTTAATCAACGTTTGTGTAAGACCGCTCGCAGCTGATGATATATTGGCCACTCTCCGCTCGGTCACCTACTTTTCGTGTCCAGCTGCCGCACCACAGGTCTTGCCGCGGGCTGCTTGTAACATTCCTAGCCCCGCCCGCACCCAGCCAATGTGTACTCGTATATGGAATGCCAACGGTTGTAGTGACACCATGTCTTGCCGGGTGGGGCTGCAACCTGCAGGACGTGGAACTACGAGTGTAATTTTTACAAGTGAGATTACGATATTGATTATACAGAAGGGGTAAAAACTAGACACAGCAAACGATAAGAAATGTAAGGAAACATTAGGATGGCACTGCTTAGAACAATAACAATAGCAACACTATTATTGTTAGTAATAATAACAACAATGTAATACTAACGGGAAGGAAGTAAGGCATAGAAAAATATCAACTTAGTTTGATTTTTTACAAATGACATAAAATATAAGGAAAGATGATAATGATGACGATGATTGACATCACTGCTTACAACAGACAATAATACGTAGTATAATTCAGTTATTGAATTATTTACATGCTGATTGAAAAAGGTAATGGCCCATTACAAAAAAGCAGACAAGAGTGCGAGAAAAACAAACAAGAACAAGGTACGAAAGAAGCAATAAAATCTATTTCAATTAAGAATCAAAGTACAAAGTAAGAATTACGTAATTATAAGGGAATAATTAAAATCCTCGGTAAGGATATTTTAGTAGAAAATAAAGTACCATAGTCAAGGTAAATTTTGATTAATAGAAACACTTATTTTCTAAATGTAACAACGTCTGTACAGAAAACATGAACGTCTTGTTCACACCTAGGATAATTCTTGCATGAGCAGCAGACATTGAGCATAGTACAGGGTTACAAATAAGGTAAGTATTGGTAAAGTGAAACAAGAAGATACAACCTATCGGTTAAGGTATGCAATTTTAAATAGCCTAATGCATTAGCGTAGATGTAATGGACATGGAAAAAAAATGATCATAACAATGATTTGTAAACTTCCGCTGGATACGTTCCAGCCTGTTGGCATCAGGAAACATAGTAGAATTAAAAATAAGAGGCTTGATCTTAGATATAATGAAGGAAAAACATGACACGGACAAGAACCAAAGGAAATAAAAAGTCACAGTTCGATATCAATAGATATAGACAGTGTGTAATCAATATTTTGATGAAAATGTGGTTTCGAATCAGTACATACTCCCAGGTCTTTAATAGGATCATTACGAATTTTACAGGATTTACGAAGTTTAAAGTCGTAAATAATTGGGTTAAATCCTCTGGTCTGGAAAGATAATTAACTTTAGTTCAGTTTATGAAATTAATGATGGTGATAATGGTGATGATAATGACAGTGAAGAAGAAGAAGGAATGGAAATAAAAGCAAGAGAACTGAGGTTTATTTTTACATATGCAAAGATATGTAAGTAGACGATGTTTAAATTTAGTTATTAATTTATTTACGTGATAAATCAACAGCCCAGTGGGTGGATAAAAAGCCAGAGCTGTTAAAAAGACAGCAAATAAATCAATGTGAATTTTTACTGTTTAAATTAAACCAAAGTTTTTTAAAACGTGTATCGACTTAACAAACTTCATTAGCAGCAGAAGTACACCTTACAGGACAGTAACTGTAGGACCAACCAAACGCGAAACATTTAATGTATGTTTCGAGTGGAACATTTAATGTATGTTTCGAGCGGAACATGAATGTCAATTGTTTCTAGAACAGAGAAAAAAGTAACAGATGATTTGATGAGGAAACTATCTTAAGTGGCGACGCCTGCTTTGTAATTTTTGAAGATTTATTTGTTGCATTACGTTGCTGAAACTAATGACAAAATGTCTTATAGCAAAAGACTGCACACTTTGGTTGGAAGGCTTCAAGTTCACTTGAAGGCCGCGTAACAACACATCAAAGGGCGGTGGAACGACTACACAACAAAGAACATAAGAGTGACTGATGACGACTATATACTTCTGGATTTCCTCGCTTTTTCCTATTCTTTAGCTAACATTTTGCTTCAGAACGGCCGCTTTGTGTAACCAAACTTTTTATTGCCTTCTTCACTGCCAAGAAAATGCAGACCCTTCATGTCCTTCTATAATTGAGGTATTTTAATTCAAACAACAAGCAAAAAGGAAAAAGAATTTTACATTCGACTTATGCAACCTTTAAATTTGTTTCCTGTATTATGGGTAAACCCTTTAATATAAACTTTTTCTTTATTAGTTTTAAAAGGAAGGATTCTGCGAAGGCGTTTCATGTATCTAAACCAGGTACAAAAGAGGGGGAAAATTTACGCAGTAAATACTGGTATTTCCCACTCTTAGTAGAGGAAGACTGAATTTTGCAGCTTCAAAAATTTGCATTCTTATTGTAAGTTACTCCATCTTACAGCAGTTCTGACGTAAATATTCTTTTTCTGACTCCTTATTTCTGACTTGTTATATCTGCATTCACACATTCTCACTGTGTGATGTTTATTACGAAATGTTATACGGAGGCTTTTATTTAAACTGATTCTTTGAAACACCAAAACAAAGGAAAATGTACACAAATTTTGAATTTGTATCATAAGGAAGGATGTTCATTGGAAGATCTAGTAAGGATATGACGGACGGCCGTGTCATGGCTCAGGCACTTAGTCGCCAGCCTCTAATCGCGGAGGCCTGGTTTCGATCCCGGGCCAGTCCATGTGGGATTTGTGGTGGACGAAGTGGAATTGGGACAAGTTTTCCCCGAGTACTTCGGTTTTCCCCTGTCAACTGCATTCCACCGGTGCTCCATTACATGGAAAAATAAAAAAAACTAATCATCTTCATAACAAGCGTCAAGGCTGCGGCGCGTCCGTAAAATCTGCTGCGGGGCCCTACACCACAAGGATAAGATGGTGTGGTTTGGATTAATCAGAAGCAGGATGATGTAAAATATTAATGAAATTTAAAATTTTGTAAAAGGCAGTCCAGATGAGCAACTAGAGATTGCCATGAGTTTTGTTAGTTAGTAGGATATTTAGTCTTACACAAGGACCCGAAAAAGTGTATATAAAGTTTTGTTTTGGAAAACATAATTGAAGAAGTACAATTAGGAGGCCAAAACTGATGAGGGTATATAACTTTGAAATACAAAATTTATAAGGTTTCGATGTGCTATGATGTGTTAAGTTGGATCGAAGTGTTACCATTATTTAAACATGTTTATTGATCGTTCATATATTTTTATTTCCTATGTACTTTCACTTAAATAGTAGTTTGCGGCTGAAACGAATTAGGAGTCCATATCACAGTCTGAATCTACGAGAGAGATAATATTTGCAGACAGGCCCATTGATTTAGATACGAAAAGAAAATCGCTTTCTTACGTAGACGCCTATAAGAAGAAACGCTATATGTGGCACACGGCCAGATGCTTGTGGTGGACTTGGCCTGTTTTGGTCCGTACCGTACAGCGCCAGTATCTCTCCACGTGGTGGTCAGATGTGGCCTCAGGCACACGGGCAGAAACAGAAAGTGAAACTACGTGTATATATATAGCGGACACCATCTATCCTCCACCTCTTCTTACTCACGACCTCAATTTTCGCTCTTCAAAATTTCCGTGTAAAGTACATACAAGTACAGTTACTGACTCATAAATGTAGACACTTTACCATAGATGATTACTACACATTAAGATGAAGTGGTTATTAATTGCGGTACGTAATATCACGTTTTCTGCTTTTGCCGTGACAGTTTAAGCATAAATGGATGCGTTACTGGACTGCAAATTTCTTAATTTTATATAAGTATAGCCGCAGAAAATACAGTCGAACCCGGTTATAACGACATCGGTTTATAAAACACCTCGTCTATAGCGTCAGATATTCTGTGGTACCAATTAATTTGTCACTGATAATTATAACATTGTACTCCTCGGTTATAACGACACTCATTTATAACGACACAAAATATTCAGTCCCTTTCATGATGTTATAACCGAGTTCGACTCTATTAGAAGATATGGGGGAAATTACACGAGGACAAGCATTTTGTTGCAGTAAGTTATTCAGCAACTTTTACATTTATAGCAAGACAGGAGAGGAATTTATTATTATTATTATTATTATTAATTCTTATGTTCTTCCTAAAGTGTTAAAATAATTCATCTAAGTTGTAATTATCGGGGTTACCAAAGTAATTTTAAATGATATCAGTTTGCTTTAAATGGGGAGCAGTTTTCATAGAATGTTGCTTGTTCCAAGAACTGCTACTCTTTGGCTTTTGCCGTCTTTCACGTTTAGAATTTTCGCATTCTTGTATGAGTTCTTCAATAACACACCAGTGGCTGAGAGGCTGTTAATAGATTGTCACCAATCCCATTTTTACTGTCAATATCATTATACGGCTCTCTGCCATGGAAACTAATTATGCTAGGAGAAATATGTAAATAAAAAGATTGTGCGTAAACTACGGGTGGATTTACAACTATTTCAACAAGCACTACTATTATCACTGATGTTTCCACTACTACTACTACTACTACTACTACCACTATAATAGTTATAATATTTAGGCTTGCATAAGGAGAGAGCGCGATGCATACCAAGAGGTCCTTTGGTATTGTTAATATAGTGAAACATAAAGAGCTAGTTGGGTTGGAAATATGAATAAAATGAAAAAGAGAATAAAGGCACACAGAATCATTAAGGGGAAGTTAGATGTAATTCAGTTAAATTTAAGAAAAAAGTTTTCGGTCCTTAAAGACGTCAGTTGTTATTTCTGCGTCTAATAAGCAGATCCTTCTATACACTGACAGCCTCCTTGAATATGTTTGGCAGTTTTAGCGGCTACAATGATGTTAAGTGTGTGGGAACTTGAATAAACTTATCAACGAACTAGGATGCGAGAGAGTTTCGATTTAATTTTTAAGCTGATAATATTTTGCCCTCAGGACGACTTCACCCCTTCCAAAGACCCTTACAGCGTCAGCGCGGTTCCATGAACAAGAGGAATAAACATAAACATTATAATAATAAAATTTCTCAGCGCCATATTTTGTAAGACTTCAGTTTTGAATGTTTATCAAAAATTTTTATAGATGTTACAGCTTTATACTATTCATAACGTGCATTGTCATTTGAATACACAACACTTGACCAACAGATGTCTGTTTACATGTGGGAGGCTAAGACAGTAGCCTCCCACATGTAAACAGACAATTTCCGAAACAAAGTGGATCAAGGACCCAACAGAGAGATAGCTTACAGCTTTAACCTTTATATATCTTGTACTTTTAATGTGTACCTATATTGTTAGTTTGTAATGTGTAATTTATAATTAAAAAAGTCCCTGATGATGGTCCCAACAAGGGATCGAAACATGTCGGACTAGTTCACAGCGACTGTATTGTAAATACAACAACGTATAATAAGAGTGCATCTGTTAGTCAAGTGTTACATGTTACAGCTTATATAAAAGAGTTTCACAACTTGAAGTTTTCTTCCAGGATACTGCAAAAACCATGTGCTGAGATATTACAAATTTTGGAAACATGTACCTCTTAAAAGTCCCTTTTTCATAGAAACAGGACGTAACAGAGGAAAGAAGTATGTCATGTAGAGTTTCACACAGTATTATTACTGCCACCGGGTGAAAACCCAATTGCAGTAAATAATAATAATAATAATAACAAGAAGGTGAAATGGGAGGCACAAGTAGCATGCACAGAGAAGATAAATTCTTACATTTTAGTCGGAAAACCTACAAGAAGGGGAATACTAGAGAAATAAAGACGTAGATGAAATGATAATAATAACACCAATTTTATATAAATCTCATATTATGTGTGGACTGGATTTAATTAGCTTATGGTGGAGCCCAGTATTGGACTGTTTGGAACATGATAATGAATCCCCAGGTTGTACAAAAGTCTAGTAATATGTTGACCCCTTGCGCTGCTATTAACTATTGAAGGAGGCTTTGCTCCATCGAGATTGTTAGATTGTTGTTAGATTGTTGCATAATCAGTAAGCCCATCCATACGTATTGTAAAACATATTGACTTCGAGAAACTGACTTATATAATTTACTGCTGCGCATCGCAGAAAACGTTGTCAACATTTCTACCATCTGCCTAATATTTGATTGATTCACATATAATTCCCCACATATCTGAACAAGAGATAAGTGTCACGCGTAAAGAAATATGCTTCCCAATCATGCATTACTAATCCTATTTTTAAGCATGGAATAATAACTCTCAGGAATCTGAAATATGAATCAATGTAAAAGTTTTATTCTCACAATCTTAATACAACTCCTTTGCTACAACACACAGCAGAGTGGAGTATTCTAAACAATTCATAAAAATAGATTTGCATTGAGACTGAGGGAATAGGTCTTTGGAATTGATTTATAAAACACATGAAACAAAAATATTCAGTTATAAAAGTGAAATCCAATGTATACAGAGCCTCGTAATGCGTGGAGTTTTAAACATGAAATTTTTTTTTGTCTATGGCTTTACATTCCATGTCGGGCCTAGGCCGTATCTCGTTTCGATGTTACTAGATTACACTGAATTAGACACACAGACAACAGTTAGGACTCCTCTGAACGAGTGATCAGCTTGTCGCTGAGGCCACTACCTCCACATCACATAAAAACCACAATAGACTAATACCCATGACCTCAGTCGCATTCGAACCCCAGTCCCAGCAATCGAGCCGTCGCAGACTTACGCCTTAAATCGTACGGCCACCGGGATCGGCCGCCTGCTTCACTAACGTTCTTATTCGTACGGATGTAGTAATTACTAAAATCGTGGCGCAGACACAGAAACATGCGGTAGTTTGCATTCGGGTTCATAGCGGATAGAACATGAATCCCGAAAAAGAATTGTTAAATGACGTCAGGGAATTCCGTTGTGGTTGTGAGAACTGCAGTCAGTTTTACTTTCAGTTCCTTTGACAGTGAGAGTGATATTACACACAACACAGTCTCGAGAATGAAAGTGAGCCTTGTTGACATTGCTTGTACTGGTAGCATACCACACAGGAGCACTTCAGAAGAACTGGGCAAGTGGTTGAATGAAGATATCTGTCTTCTGTGGCGAGATGACTTATAGTCTGATAGAAATTTACCGTCACTGAGGTAAAATCTTTAAAGAGGTTCCTTCGAAACGTCGGAAAATTTCTACCAAACTACACGGTGTCACAACCAATACGACGTCCACTTTCGTAGTCATTGCTGTGAGTACACCAAATCCAGCATAAAAGTTTCTGGATGACGAAGCACAAATTCGGCACGCTCTGCCCGTCGAATGTAGACTGATAAAGTGGATAATTTTCTCTTTTCATGAAGTGAAAAATTCTGGGGGAAATAGAATGGAGCAGATACTGTACATGACAGTAAGATAGAGGGAGTAGTTATTATTAGAACGCAGGAGGCTGCATAGCGAGGAGATTTAGTTATTTAGTCCCTATGTCGCTCCAATCGCGGAGCATTGGGGGCCTCTTTTCGGAGGTTTCTATGGTCATGTGCGTTGATGTAGCGGGTGACCAGCCCACTGACCGCACAAGTTCCACTCAATCCTGATGTGACTGCCAGAGCCATCTGGCAAGCAGTCAGGAGACTTGGGTGAGAAATGGCCTCTGAATTTTGCCGACGGGCATTACTAGTTCTATTCATGCCCGGTAGGGTTCTTTTACATGCCGTAAATCTACGACATGGGACCGACGGCTTTACTTCCCCTCCGAAGGAAGTGGTGCTCCGGATTTTTATCACCCTTAAAAATCCATCGCCCTCGGTCGGATCGAGCACGCTAATCACTAGTCCACCGAGGGCGACAAGGAGCTTTACTCTTTCCTAATTATTATTTGGGCGTTCATATCGAGGAAGGTATAACGGCCGGAACAAGTAACATACACAAACGTAGGTAAAGTTGTGCCTGTATACACCATGAAGGCGTATAAGAGGAGTAAAATTGGAGCTCCACTCATTCTTGAGCTCGGCGCTAGAAGGTGAGTGGTCAACATGAGGCCACAGCCGCTTTACCCTCGGGAAACGACCGCGGCATCCATTGAATAGGAGGCTGGGTGTGCCCCAGAGCCGGTCTAGTCGTTCTGGAGAAGAAAAATCTCCTACGCATGCCGGAATTCGAACCCCGAAACTTCCAGCCCGTAGTCTAGTGTCTATACCGACTACGCTATAACATGCATAAGGAGTATGATAAATACAGGGTGTAAAAGTTTTTGACGGAAAAAGATCAAGGATCCAGTCCTGAGAATTGGACATCATCTTAAGAATAATATTAAAATAGATCGTAAGAAAATGGGGCGTAAGGGCGTGGAGTGTATTCTTCTAGCGTAGGATAGAGTCGAGTAGCTGACTGTAGTAAACACGGTAATGAATATTCGGGTTCCACCAAACGCCTTAAACTTTTATACCAGCGTACTGCCATTTTCTGTGCTAACAACTCCTCACCGTAAAACATTACCATGTTACGAAACACCATACAGAGCCTCGGACCTGGAAGTGGGATGGGAGGGAGGGGCATGGACTGGATTGATATGGCTCAGGATAGGGACAGGTAGCGGGCTCTAGTGAGTGCGGTAATGAACCATCGGGTTCCATAAAACGCGGGGAATTTCTTGACTAGCTGACGACCTGTTAGCTTCTCAAGAAGGACTCTGCTCCAAGGAGTTAGTTAGTTAGTTAGTAGTTATTTAGTACTGCCATTTTCTAAAGCAGAACGTCCCTCCATGGAGTCAGTATTATAAAACCGAACCGAAAGGCATGTGATGAGATCGAATAAATTCTATAAAACATAAGCCTCCAACCTTTTTATGGCAAAGGGTCACACCCATTATTGTGGCTGGTTCGCTGGCCGCACGTGGAAAAATAACAATAAGTGGTATACATAACCGCTTAAATTATTGTGTAATTTTATAGTATATACACAATTTAAAATTTGATCGCGGGCGACATAATACAACCTGGCGGGCCGCTTGTGGCCTGCGGCTTGTATACCCATGCCACAAAATTTCAGGGACTGTATAGCTTATCCCTAACAGATGCACATGCTTGGTGTCCGCTTAAAGCGAAACTGGTAGGCGCTGTGCACACCGTCGTTGTGTGTGTTTCGTCATCGGGTAGTGACGTGGAACGTTGCGTCATAATTAGAAAGTTACTAGACTGTTTTCATCATACTTCCGGTATTCAAATGCCGGTGGGAAATTCAAATATGTTGGGTTCATATTAAATTATTTTGCCTAAGATTGTATTTGACATGATATGGTGTAACATTACACAATGTAAAGGATAGCAGCCAAGAACCTCCGATTATTGACATAAAAGAAGGACATGATAAAAATGATTAGAGTTATAACATGACAATATTGCATCTGTAAACTTTACAGAATAAAAAATTTCATGGTATGATTTCAAGATCTCCAAAATTGGCGATTCACAGACTCATTCAGTATCTAAATGTATGAGCGAGTAGTGACAGCAAGCAAATACACATTGAATTAATTTTTTTTTAATTTTTTTTTCGGCAGCCCTAATGGGCCTAAGCCTCTCATTGTTGAGGTTTCGAGATCACACTCAGACACATCACACTCGGTAGGACTCCACTGGACGAGTGATCGACCCCTCAGAGAAACCTCTACGTGACAACACATAACACTCACAAGAGACAGACATCCATGCCCCCGGCGGAATTCGAACACGCAATTCCAGCAAGCGATCGACCTCAGACCCGCGCCTTAGACCGCACTGGCCACCGATGTCGGCTAGAATTAAAATTTTGCGACGAGAGATTCGTCCAAAACTATCCTACAACTTTAAATTGTTCATTTTAATCCGTGCCCTGCTTAACCTGTAATTTTGATGTACCATCTCAGCACATATTGCTATAAATAATTTATTTTACATAATATGATTTACAACTTTTAGTGCGTTCCGTATGTTATAGTATGAGTCATTCTCTGATTATTGTCATAAAACACCGAAACATGTAAGATAGTTGTGTAAAACAAATCATTTAGGCAGACGTGTGTTCAGATGCTAAGTGTATATTAAACATATATATATATATAATATAAATATTTTTCGTCTTAGCAATTTTAAGACATTTTAATTTTATATTACGACATAAACTTAAGGAGTAGATTGCCATTTGCTATTTTGTGTAAAACGTCCCCCAATTATGGCAAAATAATTTGCCGAAACATGTATCAAGACCGATAGTTTATTGTGGTGAATGCAAAAGACAGACTTTTATTATACTGCAAAAAAATAAAACACAGGCATGCTGGGTAAATACGTACATACGTTAGTAAAAGCTTTTCGTGGTAGAACTAACCTGCTTCCTGATTCCTCTGACGCATCAGTCGAACAGCTGGAAGGGACTGGCCATGTTACTGTAATGTTAACAGCACAGGAGCGAACTGTGTTTTGAGAATTCAAGAAAAATAGCACATACTTTTTTATTTCATCCATGATTACTCATAACAGAAGTACTTTTATGTTTTTTCTTTGTATGGCAGTGTCTGACATTATTTACGGATGTACGAGTATAAGCATTTTATTGATTTCTTGAGGTTAATTAAAGTTGCTAGATTTGAGGCTCTCACAGTGGTGTAGCCTAAGATGCCAGTTTTGGGAGACTTGACTGTCTGTCTTTGGGCCAGTAGTTCCAAAGTCGCTCAAATTACAGTGTTGCAATGAAGTTGTGAGATATTAAGATGGTTAGCTGTATCACCATAGGGAGATCTCGTTAAACATACAGGACTTTCCTTTGGTATGGTTGCCGACCTACAGCATGACATTCCCTCAAATGTGGTTTAACCATAGGCTGCCTAACTTAATATGTAAGTGTATTTTTAGCAGTTCTTTCCCTTGTGAGACCGTATGGGATTTGTGGAGTCGAGTCTTCTGGCTTCTGACTGCCAGATTCACACATTCGTTTTACGTTGTTCACTTGAAATATCGGTATTATTGACTTTACTAACCTCAACTACTTCTAATAGGGTCATAAATACACTGACAACTTGACTGACTGACTGACTAACACAGTGACTGCATAATACCAAGAAATTACGCCGCTAATGCCGAAGCCCGCCAGTGAGCACGACAGTTTTCTGAACACAGTAACAGAATATTTTAAGCTAAAGTAATGTTAACCTACGCCATACTCCCCGTCTATGGAATCCATTTACTTGCCAGATGTTCGCGACTACTTATTCAGCTTGTTCGCAGCTACTCCCCGTATGTGGGGGCCGTCTCCTCCATTAGAAACCTGAGGTCGTGTCATAACGTACTGACTAAGAACCAGCTTAACATGTGAAAGCTATGAACACGAATGACATTTATGACGAATGTGTTCAGTTTAACTTTGGAATTATCTTTTCAGACGCGCTGCTGTATCATACGTCCAATACAGGGCGACGAGTTTCCTTTTCAAGCATCAAAGAAATCCAGGAAACCTGCTGGGTCTGACAAAAGCAAATCTCTTTCTGACGTCAGGGTGTTTGCGTCTTGAGACTTCGAATGCCTTTAGTTTTTATCCGGATCGGGCAACGACACACGCGCGCCCGCCATCACACTGTATTTCTTCCTCAAAAGGAAAATAGGTCTTGAATTTATCATTTGACGTCACGTTTAACATTTTTATTTAGAAATACTGTTGCATTTATCTACATATATCAATACGACAAACTCGCTGCGTGATATGCGGCACACCGTCTTTTCTTTGTGGCCACTCAAGCGATTCCTTGACCATTGCCAGTACAAATCTCGTTACAGACTGCATTCTGCATCATTCCAATCCCACTGATACTCGTTAATGATTTGTCTGTGTGCTGTTTGCAGTTGGCTTCTAAAGCGGGCACGTAACGGGGACACGCATTGGCCGTCTGGCAACCTGCAACTTGTTTCATATCCTAAACCGCTTCATGTTGATGTATGGGTTTACATTAATAGTTGTCAGATACAATATTAATTTTGATTCATAGTAATAGTTTTCATTGAAACTATACATGTTACGTAATACAGCCTATAGTTTAATTTCTGTATATTTGTTCTCGTTAGCATGTAGACTAGCTAGCAAACACAGTGCCAGAAGAATCTAAAGTTTCTGTACCCCTCATAGCAATGCCCACCATTGGCACAATCCTAAGACATTTTCATAGTAGTTCATTGAAACTATTCATTTACGTAAGAGCCTAAGTTAATTTCTGTTACTTTTTCTTGTAGCATTTAGACTAGCTAGCAAGCACAGTATATAAGAATCTAAAGTTTCTGTACCCCTCATAGCAATGCCCATCATTGGCACAATCCTAAGACATTTTCATAGTAGTTCATTGAAACTATTCATTTACGTAAGAGCCTAAGTTAATTTCTGTTACATTTTCTGGTAGCATTTAGACTAGCTAGCAAGCACAGTAATATAAGAATCTAAAGTTTCTGTACCCCTCATAGCAATGCCCATCATTGGCACAATCCTAAGACATTTTCACCCATCTACCAACGTCGCAGTTTATCTTCCTAAGTTCCGTCCGAATGTTATCCTCCAATATTTTTTCCGTGTTCTAAAAGTAAAGAAGAAAGAAGTATTTTTATATTACTAACTTTGTCTTAGATACTAGTCTATTAAAATGGATTTTCGGAAAACAGGATGGGGTTCTGCGATGCGTGGAACGGATTGATCTGGTGAGTTCTTGTAAACAAGGTAATGAGCCTTCGGGTTTCGTGAAATGTGGGAGATTTCTTGAGTACCTGCAAAACTATTAGCTCCTCAAAGGTCCCTTCTCCATGGAGTTAGTTAGTTAATTAGTTAGTTAGATAACCAATTTTGTTTTAGTAATTTCGAGAAGAGAGCAGCCGTTTCTTTCCAACCCAGTATCTCCTAACAGATTCAGTGAAACGAATGTTGTTGCATAAGATACGCATTCTATTTAATACAGTCTTAGAATGAGTGCACATTTCTAGTCGTGTAATAATCATTTTCCTCAGATCTGTGTCTCGAATTTAGATTTTCCTACAAATGTTGCGTGTTGTTTGGGTTCCATCCACAAGTCTTCTAAGCCCACTAAATCTCTAAGGCCTTGATTATTGTAAAAGGTGGAGAATAGATGTGAGTTTCTCATTATTGAATCATACCTATCCATTACAAGTAACTTAATAGCTACAGAATATTCACTCTAAATATAGGGACGGATTTAGGTCTAATCTTAGAGTATCATAATGAAATAGCTTATGCAAGTAAAACCAAAGAAGGAGAAGGTAAAGAACCCGAACACTAAATAAAATATTATAAGAGTGACAAAGATGTGCTTAAAATTAAGAAAGGAGTTTCAATTCGAAATTTGTATCGGGTAACGCCCAGACCTGAAGCAAGAATGATAAATATCCGACTTCGGCAGTGAAAAAAAAAATTATTGTTTGTTGCATGTAATAAGCATTTAATAAAGTAAAATTCGTAATAGGCCTGTTTCTGTTTGTGGCTACTTAACCTCTAATCACGTGAAAAAGTAATTCGTGCTGTGTTTACGTCGCCGACGTTAAATGTTGAGTTCACGCATGGCCCCATTCATTAACAACCTCGGCACTAGATGGCAGTCAGGTTGAACTTCACATCTTGGCGGTGTATCCCGAGTAAAGAGGCTCTGTACCCATTGGTTAGCGGCATCGTTGAGCCTCACAGCCGGTTTGGACTCTTTGGAGGCACGAAACATCTTTTTCCCCGTCGGAAATTGAGCTGTAAGTTTTCGGTTGTCCAGCCCGTAGTCTAGACTCTCTAGGCCAGTGGTATTCAACCTGGGGTACGTGTACCCCAGGGGGTACGCGAAGACATCTTAGGGGGTACGTAAATTAAAAAAATATATATATTATTTCGTGATAAGCACTGAATAATCAGGGCCAGATTTAGGTTTAGCCACAAGAGATCCGACGTAAGGACATGCGATTTGGGAGCGCCATTTTTTCTCTCTCTCTCCTTAATGCGATTCTTATTGGGCGGCTAGTTTCATTTTATTCCACATAGTGCATATAATATATTTGTTATTTAATAGCTTGACTCTCCTTTTTCTCATTTAAAACTTATTATTTGATACATTATTTTGGATGTAATTTATTTAACTTATTTTAGATGTAGATTATAGACTATGTATAACTTGAATTATGCACCAACAACTTTGGGGGTACAAAGTTGAAGAGAAATTATATCTGGGGTACGCGAACAAAAAAGGTTGAATACCACTGCTCTAGGCTACTGACCACGCTATCCCGGCTCCTTTTGTACGTGGTGGTGTTCGTTATAGCCCATTACAGATATCTGCAGTCTCGGTGAAGCTCGAGATATTGTTTTAAGATAGTGTAGTAAGCGAAGTCGTGTACATTACGTGTTTCCAAGTGTACACTTACGTTTCGGCCTTCGTGCAGTGAAAATATGGTGAATATTGTACACTTGAGTATGTGATAGTTCTGATAGGACAACACCGTACTCATTCCATACATGCTATTGTTCTCTCTGACTGGTTACATTGTGGCGTGCAAGGACGGTTTGTTTACACTCGTAGTTCCTGTTTCTGTCATAGCTCACACAGTTTGATAGCTAAGAGTTTAATACAAACTCTAAGACGCTAGCAAGGACTTTGGTATAGAAATAAACACAGACAAAACGAAGTGAGTAAAGTCTCTTCACCAGAATGCCGCACAAAATTATAATAAGAAAATAGCTGATGAACTTTCGTAAACGTGACGACGTTCACAAATTTGGAAGACAGTAACGGTTCAAAATCATATTGATAAATAAGGAGAGAGGAATGTATAGGTAGAGAAAAGCGTACTGCCCTTGCTATCGTCTGAACATTCGAAATGAAAGGGCTCTCAAACAGATTTGTTGGTATTCATTGTAGAATTGTAGCTCTTATATCTCCTCAGCTTTCAGCACGTCATGTCGACTTACTTATTTTTGCATAATTTAGCGACTTCTTCCCAAACTAATGGACCATATAGCGTTGAATGGTTGGGTGATCATTGATTGTAATCTTAAGGTGGTTCATCCCCGTTGTTTTTTTTTTTTTGGTGGAGAAGGGCCCCGCAGCAGAAGCTACAGACGCACCGCAGCCTTAAGGCTTATTGTGCAATCCTTGTGATGAAGATGAAGAGAAAGATGATCAGTTTTTTTTTTCATTTCTCCAAGTAATAGAGCACCGGCGGAATGAAAATAACAGGGGAAAACCGAAGTATTCGGGGTAAAATCTGTCCGTTGCCAATTTGTCCACCACAAATCCCACATGGACTGACTCGGGATCGAACCCGGACCTACACGGTGGGAAGCCGGCGACTAACCGCCTGAACCATGGCACGGCCCCGTTGTGTTATTAATAAATATGTACTTTGTAACAGTACAGTTACACACATCACCGAACTATAATGACAGGCGATAAGTTTCGGCTTATTCGAAGCCCTCAACAGGCCTTATGTCTTCAAGAGCTGTCAATAAAAACTTTGACTGCAACAAGGCATGAGATCTCATTATTTTACAAAAATCGTCATGTAATATTAAGAAGAATTTTATTAAGACATTATATTGTGATGTATATGTATATTATATATATATAATATATATTACATCATCAGATTAACTAATGGATGTAATATGAATGTAACCTTGACCCCCTGAAGATGGTTCAACTGGAACCGAAACATATGTAGGGGATATTGAACAATACTTGATAATATAGTGCATTTGTTGGTTTTTTAAAATTGTGAAGTATTATCAAAATGCACGGTGGATATAACGTGAAATTGAAAAAGATTTGTTTGTTCTCGTGGCTTTAATTTCACTCTGACTCTTCTTTTTCCTCGTGTCCTAATTTGGTTAGGACTCTTGACTGTTAAGGCATTCATGCTTTATACTGTGGTAAAGTTCCGTGAGATTTCATGTTGCTGAAAGGGAAAGTAGATGAATTGTTTCTATCACATAATTCTTGGGAAAATGTATACTGCCTTGTGATATTATTAACAGGCTGTCACACCATTCTGCAACAATGGGTTTATAAATTTCCAGCAAACAGGAAGCTATGTATACATTCACAAGGGAATTACCTTAGAAAGGGCCGCCGTATATTCTGATTACGTCTTGGGCGAAACAATGAATTTCTTGCTTTCGCTCACTCATCTTTAGGTAATCCCACTGTTTTAAGAGATTAGCTGGTAATTTTATGTATTATATAAAAGAAGGTAAGGGGAGTTAATAGAACA
Source organism: Reticulitermes speratus (assembly GCA_021186555.1). Classification (NCBI taxonomy): domain Eukaryota; kingdom Metazoa; phylum Arthropoda; class Insecta; order Blattodea; family Rhinotermitidae; genus Reticulitermes; species Reticulitermes speratus. The sequence continues at coordinate 26,324,371 of JAJKFL010000004.1, forward strand.
TAATAGTCCCTTAATAATGTATAACACTGATGGATATACTTCTTCATGGAGCAGGCTACTTCCTTAGAAGCTAATAACCTTCGGCTTCGCAAGAAATTCCTCAACTAAAGTGGAATTCGAAGGTCTACACTGTGTTTAACTATACTCCATCAAAGATATCTTCTACATGTGTGACAATACCTGCTTATTCGTTCTGCTGCACATTCCGGTTATTGGTTTAACCATGGTCAGGAAGGTATACAAGTCTGCAAAGAATCACATTCGCTTTGTATGGCCTGACACATTATATAGTATACAGGTTAAAAGTACACGTCTGTTCCGGTAACAATATTATTTTGTAGCGTCTCTTGGTTATATATTTGTCCTTAGGAGTTACAGTTCTCTGACTTTTTCAGGTATTCTACTGTTGTTATTAAATTAGTGAATTCTATTGTATATGATGCCAAGTTATGCAAAATGTGCCGTGTAAAAATCAAACCAGTACTGACAAACATTTACTTTTTCGTATTTTTCCTTTTTAAAAATATCAAGAATGTGATTATCTATGATAAACATAATACATACTTAATGATAGCAAATTCTTGAAACGTTCCCTACATTCTTGAAGGCAAACATTCAACCTTTTCACAGCGTTTCTTGCAACGTTTCGAAAAACACACTGTTCAATATTAGCTTCAAAATCTTCCAGAATTCTTGGGTTATTTGCTGTAGACTCCTTCTTTAAGAAATCCCACAGAAAGAGGTCAGGTGTCATGAAGTCTGGGGATGGTGATGAAAAAACTCCAAGCCCAACAATGCGATTACCGAAGTCTTGCAAGAAAGGTGTTCTTTTCTCAGCAAGGGTGGTCGCCCCATCTTGCTGAAACCAGCTATCCGGTTTATTCTCTTCAAGCTGAGCAATTAATCAAGTCACAGATTTTGATAATATTCCGCAGTAATTGTCTCTTCAAAGAACAATGGTCCCAAAATGCGTCTTCGAGGCACCGCACACCAAACCCCAGTCGTTGACAAATGCAGAGGATTTTTATGCAGCCCATGTGGGTTTTCAGCACTCCATATTCTACGCTTTTGACCATTAATACTCGTATATCATCTCAAGCGGAACAATTCTTTGTCCGTAAAAAACAATCTGTTCTTCACATAAACTCCTTCGCGCGCAAACCGACGAAATCAATGACAATGCTGTATCACGGGCTTGAAGCTCATGCACTGATTAGAACGGCCGAAATTTTAGCTGTTTTGTTGCTTGATAACAACTGACAATGTTCTCGAAGATTTTCCTGGCTATCGGCTTAGCCCTTCTTCAACAGTGCTTACGGTATTGTGCGTTAAAACTGTCACAGGCCTAACATGTTACCTGTTGCAAACACTCCCTGTTTGCCTACATTTTTTCACTAGGCTGAATATTGCTGTCTTATTTGGAACTTCTTTATTAGGATGCATATGGCGAAGTGCTTCATGAACCACAGCTAAATATTTAGTTGGGAAATAATGTGCAAGAATGAACACACGTTCTTCTTGTGAAAAAAAAGCCATATTATCGATTACAGAATTACCGCGCAACTAGTAGCTAACAAATCTGAAGCAAAACAGCGGGCGAACTTGTGCTGAATGACTCAGCAAATGTTGGAAAGGTTTATTACTGGGGGATGGAGTAGGGGGGGGGGGAGCCAGCGTCTTATGTGCTTTGTTTCATTATTCCTACATGTCTGCTGTTAGTGCTGCGTCTTATACTGGACACTCTGTACTTGTCGGATATAGTCCAACAATTTTACGTGATCATCAGTTTGTAATTGTCTAATTACAAACAGCATTTCTTTCATCATATACACGTAGGTTTGTCTATTTCCATATTAAACTTCACATGTGTAACTCCAGTAGTTCTACAAAGGTATCATCTTACCAAAATTAATTCTGTTAACATATAAGTAGTGTCACTCACGCCTCTCTTGCGCGTCTGACTGTAGAAAATTAAAGATATATGCAGTGTTTGGCACTTGGGTGTCTACCAGGTGCATATTGGTCGTGAAAAGGGGACTAGTGGCTCTAAAATAAAAAGCGGAAGTCGACACACACAAAGCATGCTGATCTGAAAAGTCTAGTTTTCCACGTTTAGGAATGACACCGGGTTAAGAATAGTGATAAAGCTGGCTGTAATAATACTTATCGAGGCCTAAGTCAGTTATAAACTGCATACGAAATATTTATCCAGCATTCTGCCTTCAAGGTTTACCCCATATATAGATGAAGTCATTGAGATCACTAGTGTAAACACAAAGTAATATATCACACGCCGATCTCGGTGGCCGCGCGGTCCAAGGCGTGGGTTTGCGGGCGCGCACTTCCTGAGATCGTGGTTTCGAATGCCGCCGAGGGCATGGAGATTTGTCTTTTACGAGTGTTGTGTGTTGTCAGGTAGAGGTCTCTGCGTCCAGCTGATCACTCGTCCAGAGGAGGCCTACCGAATGTGGTGTGTCTGAGTGTAATCGTTAAGCCTCGGTAATGAGGAGGCCCGGGCCTACTAGGGGCTATTGCGCTATGGGGGGAGAAATACCACACAATTTTTCCAGTGTTCACCTTGTGGTTGTGCATCAAGATGTTTGAATTTATTTATTTGTTTATTATGGTTTACTTATCTAAGCTGTCAAAATTTGTTTGGAATGTATAGCGTTAAATGGAAGGATAAGTCGTGAATATAGAATTGAAACGGATGTGGATGTATGAAGCCTGGCCTAATTTCAGGAACTATCGCGGTATTTGTCTAGCAGAACTGAGTTAAATCACTACAAATGGAAGTCAGTGTATCCAGCTTCGGGGCCAGTATTTGAATTCTGATCCTCCGGAATATGTATCAGGAGAGTTAACTACTTTTAGGCGCATTTGAAAAATTGCAGAAAGCGACTATTAGCTTAGTCATGTCTGTCTGTCTGTCTGTCAGTCCGTCCGCATGAAACAACTCGGCTCCCTCTGGACGGAGTTGCAATAATTTGATATTTGTGTATTCTTCGAAAATCTGTCGAGAATATTCAAGTTTTATTAAAATCTGACAACAATAACGGGTACTTTACATGAAGACGTATTTACATTTATGGTAATATCTCGCTGAATTCTTCTTAGAATGAGAAATGTTTCAGGCAAAAGTTGTAGAAAAAATCGAAACAAACTTTTATGTTCAAGAACTTTTTTTCGAACAACGTGACATTTATGGGATAATGTGGAAATATATTGTAGAGCCAGACAGGCCACAGATGACAATATAATACGGCGCATGCGCTTTTCATGCTGGATAATTAAGGCTATAGACACACACTCAGAATATGTAATATTTATTGCTTGGCCACGGCAACACTGGTTATGCGAACGCGGCTGAATGTTACGTTTATACTACATTGCCTGTCTTGTTATATTAAAAAACACCTTTTGTTTGATCACAGACATTTACACAACACTTGTATCGTGTGTTGTACAGCACGTTGAACTACTCTACTGAGAATTTCCGTGGTGAACTTGAAGATAGGCTTAAGAGTTTATCGTTTAGGCAGATAAACACTTCTTGAGGTGAGTGTACAGAGCAATTTCATGGTGTCATGCGGAAATATCAGCCTGTTGGCTACTGCAGTGACCTTGACCTTCGCTCAGCTTCCTTCACAATGTCTGAACTTGGCACTCGCACATTGGCTACCGTAAATAATGCAATTAAAAAAGGAACTCTACTTACTGGTACCACACTTCCGCAGTCCTCGCTGCTACACAACGACGGGCAATACCTGAGGCGTATGAAGCATAAACGGCGATACCTGCTTTTCAATTATCTCGTTACCCCTAAGAACATAATTTAATTTGTTTCAATATCTGAAAAGTTAATTTGCCTACGTTAAGGTATTATATAGGCCGTGTCATGGCCCAGGCGTTTAGTCGCCGGCCTCTCACCGCGGAGGCACGGGTTCGATCCCGGGTCAGTCCATGTGGGATTTGTGGTGGACAAAGTGGCACTGGGACAGGTTTTTCTCCGAGTACTTCGGTTATACCCTGTCAATTTCATTCTACCGGTGCTCCATTAAAATAGAAAAAACAGTAAAAAAACCTCATCATCTTCCTCACAGGGTAGCACAATAAGGCTTCAGGCTGCAGTGCGTCCGTAGCATCTGCTGCGGGGCCCTTCAATAAAATTAGTATTATTATTATTATAATTATTATTAAACTGGAATATCTTAGCGCTAAATATTTTATGCGCCGTATAAATACACCTACATCTAAAGTAAGCGAATGCTACACCTGCAATTAGCATTCCCTCACATTACCTAAATTTTTCCACATACAAAAGCAATGTAAATACAAAACACATGAAACTCGGTAACACGCTAATGGGAAGCTCCTTAAATGTTATTAAAGTAATATACTATATAACTGTATAATTTAAAAATATCCTGCTGCTTCTTCCAATTAGAAATGTAGCCAATTACCTTTCATTGCCGACTCCATAGCCTTGTTGTAATACGTAACAAGGAATTATCTAAACATAGTTTCCGGAAGAATTTCAAATTAACAAATGCTTTGTTATGATACACTGCAAAGCCAGGAAAGCTGAGATAGTAAATTCGCTTATCACGTACAAAAATACCAGGTTTCGACTTCCGGTGGGGGGAGGGGATTTTCTATATGACACCGAAACGAAATGTTAGTGGGACCCTCCTAGCCTTCTGCCAAGAAGTAAATCGCCAGAACCGCGAATCTGCCATGTAATGTAGTTCAAGTTTAAGAGGTTTTACGCATTTACTTGGATGAGTCCTACAATGATAATGAGTCCCTGAAGATGAACCCAAATTAAGGGTTCGAAAGATGTAGGACAGTGGAATTTCACAATTTATGTGATTAAATTGTACATTTGTCGGACTTTAAATATAGTGCTGAACTGTTACCACTCTACGCACTATACTAAACATAGTCTAGCAACTACCAGGCAGAGTGGATGGAAGGAAAGAGGGAAGCAGAAGGATTTTATATATTACAGTAGATGTAAAAAGCTCTTAAATAAATCCATGGAGAAGAAAGCTTATTTCACAGTGTCTTATGGAACTCGAAAGGCCATTGCCGTGCTCAGCAGTGTAAGCTACAGGCCCTTATGCTGAGCCAGACCAAATCAATTCATATCTACACATAGACACTCCCGACTTACGCAACTTTAAGTTAGGAATTTCAAATGTAAGCAATTTTTAAACAAGGAAAAGTAAAATAATAACTTTTTTTAAAAAATCGCCGAATTTTTCATTGCGGGAATGAAATTTCAACGAGACGAAAGTGGTTGGAGAATACTGCTGGGCGATAACAAGCGGTGGAGTTCTCATGCAACGGCCAATCACGTTCCAGTATGCCAGAGTTTAGATTTTAGTTGGACTTCTCTGTATAAATACATATGTAGTTGAACATATGTACAATCAACTCGGATATGCGCAAAATTCGACTTGCGACGAACTTCTAGAACGTAACTACTGCGTAAGTCGGGAAGTGCCTCTACCTTGCTTCTTAAAGGTAAGCTACATTTTAATATCGCCCTCCCATATATTTTATGTTCACATACCTTCATTCCCATGCGTGTTGCGTGACAACTCAGTTCACATTTCTTGAATTGATCACCCTAATAGCATTTAGTGAAGGTATGAATTATGAACTTCTAACTACGTAATTTTCTCCATCCTCCTGCTACTTCCTCCCACTTGGGTTAAAACATTCTACTGAGCAAGGACTTACCTTGGTTTCACAAAGCAGAATAATTTTACTGACAATGGAACTATATTGCAAAGTAATAAATAAACACGCAAGAAAATCGGGGTATGGTTCTATGGATCTAGTTTCGTAATTATCTCATAGTAAGCAGCTGTAGAGCCAACAACTACCCACCGAGTGTCACTTTAGTGTCCACCCATTTAACACAGGTGCGTGATCAGAATGAATAGCTATTGTGGTGCCGACAATTAATTGTGTAGAAGAAGTTGTTGAATTCAATGTATAGTTCCAGCAAGAAAGACTAAGAAACAAGCAGTGGGCGCTTTGATTTGCCGTTTTATTTAAATTATATCCTGCACGTGCGTTGGTGCAGCTTCAGCAGCATACAAAGAACAAGCTGGCTCAGACCGTGTCAGTAGGTGTATCTATAGTATATCTACGTATGTCCTGGATATCATATTCATAGGTTAGGTTCTCCATATGGAATAAACTTCTCTTTTAGACAGTTCTTCTGAGTCATTGTCTCCCAAACTCACAAGGAATTATTGGAAACCTTCTCTAATAACGAGTTTTAAATATACGAAGTTCTTGAATAAATTATATTAAGTCGTTGAGAAATGTAGGAATTTATTTCAACTGTGAATTGTGACTCGCTAGTAAACTGGAATTAGAAACCCCCCCTCTAAAATAATGTTTCAAGGAGGAGAATCCAAAAAAAGAAATGATTAGAAAATTAAGTTTGGTAAACCCAACAAGAAATGGTCTACACCTGATACCAAATGACATTCTAGAATAAAATTCATTTAAAGAATCAATTTCTATTACTTTAACCTTCAGTGTTTTGGGTTAAATTTACTTTAATTTTGGGTTAATATAAACGTGATCCATCACGTAACTTTTATTTCTTTCATAGGTTTGTGGATCCGTCAGTTTATTTTCTATTAAAAAATTTATCCACTGCCAAAACGAAACTTTGAGAACACTGCTCTATATCATTACTAGAATGGAGGCAAATAATTCTGTCAATCAATAGCGTATTTGGAAGGGAGTTTACGGGTTAAACTCCTCTACTCTCTACGAAATACGTTGGAGAAAGAAAACTATTTTTTATGACGAGGTTTGGAAGAACTAATTTTTAGGAACAGCCGTTAATGCCAAGACACGATTGGTTTGTGAATCTATGTAACGAAACCTACAGATAGGAGCACATCTGTCTGTCGGCTTGACCGCCAAGCCATGAAGACGCATGAAGGAGTAGCTTTAGAGCTCCACACACAATCTTAACACTTGCACTAGACAGAAGTAAGTTGCCAATTAATTATTCGGCTTCGTTATGGATGAGGAAAAATTCTCCGGTTACCTTTGTTTAGGAGGATGGGTGGTTCCCAGAAACGCCTGGGACATTGAGACGACAAAATATTCCTGTCAAGCTCCGAATTCCGCTCATGCAAACAGAATACAGTCAGTCACTTTACTGACTGTGCTATCCAGACTCACGAAACGTAGTCTTTTTTTTTTCATTGATATTTTCTGGCCCCAAAAAGGAAATATTAAAGTGTTAGGCTGATTATGTTGATAATAACCAGTGTTAAAAAATCACATTGAACTGGGAGTTGGGAGAATTTGAGGTAATGCAGTAACACTGTACTCTACTCTATCAAAAATTTCCTCAACATCCTGATATGCACTACTCATAAAATGGGAAATAACTATCAATTTTATTAGTGTCTTCCTAATCATGCCTACACACATCAGGTATCTATTCCCCTTAAACTTTTCTGTCCTAAGTTTTGTGTGCATTTCCAGTGTACCACATACGTCCTACATGCCCCACCCATCTCATATATGATTTTTACCATCCTAATAATGTTTCAAGGATACTACAATTGCGAAACCCCTCATTATGTGATTGCGTCCGTCCATCTGTCACTTCCTCTCTCCTAGGTTCAACAACCTTTATGACTTTTTACAGAGATTTATTATGAGTATGAGTCTTAAAATATTATTAATTAACTCTATGGGGCAGAATTCCTCTCATCAAGCTAATAGGTCTTCAGCCAAAAAATTCACCGCGTTTTTTGGGACTCGAAGTTTAATTATGTGTTTCAAGAGCCCTCCCTTTTCCCTATCCTGAGGAACATTAATCCAGTCCACGCTCTCTCATCCTATTTATTTAACATCTATTTGAATATTATCATCCCACACATGTCTATTCTTCCATATAATTCCTTCCCTTTAGGTTTCTTAACCACAGCCCTCTATGTAGTTCTTCATCTCCCATGCTTGTCATTAAACTCTCATTATCACATTTAATGCCATTATTTCTCCAAGCTGACTGTGATTCTTGCTGTGATTATCTGCAGAACTGGAATGTCTATTCACACTGTGTAATTTTTCGAGTCGCTTTGTCAACTAAAACATGCAGCATTAAATGTCCCGGAACTGCTCATCACAAATGGAAAGCTGTTCAATTCCTCTGCTCATTCGCGAAATACGTATATTTCTGTACTATGTTCTGTAATTCTGTGATAATATTTTATCGTGTTATGAATTTCTGCTAAGAAATCAATGTGTTTATTTGCACTTTGTACACCTGTTCGTAGCAGGCACTTAATGGAAAGAAAATGATAACTTTTCACTTGGAAATAGAAATGCAGGAAACTTATTTTAGTGAACTTTGTTCCCCTCACATTACGTGTCTGGGGATTATTGAGTTAAGATAACAGTAAGACGTTATCTTTAGTTCTACACATTGACACTTGACAGTATCCTGTAGATAATCCTGACATGTATATTTTGGGTTTTATTGTATTTTTTAAAGTTTTCTGTCGTTTGTGTTACTTTGTTTCCATTTATTCTTATAATCACTTACAATTTGCCTAACTCTTAGGATATTTATTCTCTTTACTAGGATGTGGTACAGAATCCTAAAGAATTGACAGCTATAAAACATTTTTAAATGTGGTAAAATTCAAATATTTGGTAACGTTTGTAATATACCAGAACTGCATTTACAAGAATGTTAACAATAAATAAAATCTGGGGCTTCGATGATACCCTACTATTCATTTCAGAATATATTATTATCCCTTCTCTCATCTAGGGATCTAAATGTTAATGCATATGCAAAATTATAAGTTTTTTTTTAGTCTTGCACTTTGTGTGTCACCCTGAGGGAAAGCATACACTGAGGTTGTTATGCAACAAAACTATTAGTTGACACTGGAGTGTCATTTGGTCTGTCACCGTGAGGGAAAATATACTCGTAGATTGAGAATATAATAGAGCAAAATTCCAAGAAAATTATTTGGTCTTAGTGGAGTAAGAGGAGACAAGTATAGGCAGTTATATAATGGAGAACTTAACAATTCTGTACGCGTTATCATGTTTTCAGGTTAAATACTCGTAAAGAAATAAGGGAAAATTTGGCAGATAGAAGGCAAGAGGTAGCTGAGGGATTAAAGTTGTCTGAATTCATTTGGCTCATGACAGAGTGCACTGAATGTAATGGACTTTCGGATTCAGTAAAAGCAGCAGAAATTTACGACCTTCCAAACGACTATCTACACCTTAAGGAGAACTTTCTTCCGTAGCAATAGCTAATTACTTTTCAGGCGGCTTCGCACACACTAAAGCGCCTACTAGCTTTGTCATGTGAGTCTCTCTATCAAACCGCATATATCAACTCTGTTCCCACAGGGTGGATTATCGTGAAACTTGATATTGAGATATTATTTTAAATCTGTCGAGAAGACACAAATTTTATTAAAATCTGACAAAAATATCAAGAACTTTATCTGAAGACCTAAGTTAAGTTTTATATGGTTGACAGCGACATATGTAGGTCAACAGAAATACAAGAGATAAATCATTGTGGCCCTTCAATGATAACAATTTTAATACTGTGTATTACTAGACAAAGGGCACTAAATTTCTTCCATGTCAACAATGTTTACGCTAACGCTCCACAGTGTTACGTTATAGTTAGGTATTTTGCCTATCTTGTTAGGCGAGTTCGCATAAGTCGCGCAAGATCTTATCAGCTTCGTCATGTCTGCCCGTCTCTCCATCCGCACTATCAGCTCGGCTCCCGCTGGACGGACTGTCGTAAAATTTAATATTGAATTTTATGAAAATCCAAATTTCTAAACAATACTACAGTGAACGCTTTGTTGTTTTTCATGCAACGCCTTCTATATGTGTATTGTTGACAGTGTCATATGTATATCAACAATGCAAAGGGAATATATTTTTGAGTTTCCAAGGCAATAATGTTTAAATAAATACGAAGTCCTCACTGTTTCCGGCAACAATACTGTAAAGTTTATTTTATATTTTTGACAGTGACAGTTAAAGTGCGCAGAAAACCCATTGTTGCCTTTCCGTGGCAAAAATGATTGTGTGAACGCACCACCATGTTACGTGGTAAGTACATTTCCTATCCTGTTTGCTTTTATCAAGAGTTCTTCTGCTGGATTCATCTGGTGTAAAGTGAGCAGCAAAGAGGTGACTACAGCTATATGCGCAGTTAAATGGTAGTCGTTGCCTCTTTGAGGTGAGACAAGTCGCGAATAATCAAGCAGATGTCAAGTATGAAGTACATATTTTAAAATTGCACAAGCCGCACACACTGGAGTCAATGATCGATATGGCGGAATAAATATATCTCGAATAAAATTCTGCCCGGTTGAGCAAATACAACTTTCAAGTTACGGTTGCAAACTTTGATGGAAAATTACACCAGCGCCCAGTAAATAGACTCCTATGATTTCGGGATGGCAAGTCAGTGCCAAGAAGCGGTGTACAGAAAAGTATGTTAACACTCTTTGGGCCATAGCCATTCTTGACAATCTTCTCAGGAAATTTTTCTCTTTTCTGCAACTATAATATCCATTGCCAGAAGGAATAAGCAGTTAATCCTATCCTGAACATTTTAATCCAGTCCTCACTTTCACATCCTATTTATTTAAGATACTTGAAATACTAATGTTATCTAATTTCTCACTTAGCAGCTCTTAGGATATGTAAAGTCTACATATACTTGGAGACTCGTTACGGGTTGGAGGGTCCGGGGATCGAATCCCGGTGGGGGCTAGATTTTCTGCACCCGTCCAGACCGGCCCTGGGGCCCACCCACCCTTCTGTACAATAGGTACCGTGTCTCTTTCCCGAGGGTAAAGCGGCCGGGGCGTGGCGTTGACCACCCACCCCATCTAGCGCAGAGGTTAAAGAAAGAGTATAGCTATACCTTTGCTCCCCCTCTGGGCCTTCATGGCCAGTTCTAGGGTGAACTTTACTTACATATACTTGGAACTGAAAGAAATTAAACTTTTGTTGCTTCAAGTCAGAGCAGTAAGCACTAAGCAGCTACTGACTTCAGTTCCATTCTACGCCACGCTCTGTATGACGCGGGCTTTCAGGTAGCTGTGTGCAGAAGAGAGTTTGGGGGCCAGAATATGGGCGTGGCAAGAACAACTGACAACTTTATCAGATCACACAAGCTACTTTTGATTTTAAAAGTTGCATAGTAATTTGTTTCGTTGACTTTCATTGCTTTACGTATCGCGTTATATGATACGTAACTAGCCGTTAATAAAGCCTTCTTGACTCGGCAAGTTTTATGGTGCTTTGAGGCTATTAGCATTGATGAGAAAATATGAATTATGAAGAGGGTGATGAAAGATGACACTGATATTTCAACCATTTGTTTATTTTTTATGTCGCCGACTTTCGAGAGAGTCTACTAGGCTGAAGCACAATAATGCGATGTGCCTGCCTGTCACTTACCTCAAAGGTCACGAATTCGATTCTAGAAAACTAATTACTTCACTATTCGCAGTGAAGATACGTTTATTTCCTGTTTACACGATGCAGTCCAAAACCAAACCGTTTAAATCTCATTGGCTTTTACATTCGGGAGCTGGTACGTACTTATGTTATATGTATGTTTATGTATGTGTATGTATGTACGTTGTATGTCGCAACCTAGAGAAAATATGTAGCTTGCTCGCGGAGTGTGCTTATGTGTTTCGATAATTCTCGCAGTAAACACCGCTTCCCTATGCAGCATTAACGGGTTTCTATTTATGACGGAGACTATGATTGTTTACAAAGAGGTAGGAATTGGATTTATATACGTCAATTATATAAATGTCAGTCCTACGTTAGAGAGAGACCTAGGATGAAATAGAAGAATATATGAAGGGGAAAATCATGGTAGGGATGAAATAATAAGACAGAATTGTGAGAACTAGCGGCCTGTAACAAGGACCGCGAAATTTTGAGTTATTGGCTAATGATAAGTTTATAATTTAGAAAGACAATCTGGCTGCCTTTAAAGAAAAAGTATTATTTTGATGGATTTAAATCGGGTGAGGTGCTCGAGTATCATGCACTAGCAACTTGAAACTTTGGACACATCTCAGCCTTTGCTTAAAGACCGAGGTAAACTAAGAAAGTCTGTGTCGTTATTGTCGGTTGAAGGACTTTCTGGATATATGCTGACTTCTAGCAAACAATCCAGCAAAGGAGAAAAAAGAAAGAAGTAGAAAGCACTTAAAGTTTCCCTAACATGTGTGTTGTTGCTCCATTAATGTAAATTTCATTCCAGACAGAGCACTGATAATTTGAATTACATGTCAAAGCAACAGTACATTTGTTACATATTTGTTAGCATTGTATCCCCATCATCCTCCGCTGTGGCTGTCGCCAGCGCACTATAAGCTTATAGCTCTTAATTTGGTCCATCTCTCTCTATGTCACTGGACCCTCCAAAATTCCACTCTGACGATCAGCAGTCTGAAATTAAGAATTATATACAAGACTAAATGATGTGGTCCGTCTTGTTTTTTTATTCCTACACAGGCCTGAACATGCCCTTAGGACTCCAGAAGGTTGAAGCTCTCAGAATTTCTAGATAATCGGCACATGAAGGTCGTAAGGTTGTCAGCATTATGCACCGGCCGCCTTTACCCCCAGGAGATATCCCAGGTGCTCATTTCTATTAGAGGTTAAGTCGACCTCAGGGCCATAGTGTGGCCGGAAGGATTAATTCAATGAAAAATCGAACCCGTGACTCTCCGCCTTGTAGCGCAGTGCCTCAACCAACCGCGCCACCGCGTACTCCGGTCAGCCTTGTGTAGGGGGAGATTTATTCCAAGTTAGAGCGCTTTGCCTTACCACGTGGTAACTCCGCTAACAGTGCGCGATTCATTTTGTGTCTGTCGTAGAATTATACTGGCCAAAGTGTCGTATTTGGTCGCTGTCGTTAAACGACTTGAATTCAGCTAGCCAACTGGTAAGCCTTAGAAGGGTTAATTCAGCATAATGAAGGGAATGGTTACTGTTCCTAAGAACCGCAATTTGAAAACGTAGGAGGAATTGAAGATAAAGCTGACTGAATTTTAATCTCAGCTGTGTTTTTGAGTGGTGAATTTCATCCTCCGGCCGTTTTGTTCCCAGGAAAGCGCCGACGCAACAATTTCATAGGAACCGCGATGAGTTTCACAGCCTCTATGGATGCACAGGGGAGAATTAAAGCCGTGGTTATAGTAGTAATTAAATTGCCGCCCTCCAGATCATAACCACGTGTTTTAGTGTCTGATATATCCCAACCCATGTATTAAATAGGGGGAAATTAATTACATATTTTTAATTTACCTTTCTATAAAAAATGTAATAAGCATTTCCTGTAGAATTATCATTTCACGTTAATTTGTGTACAAAGCATAACAACCATAAGATATTGGTTTAAGGATAGGCTAGGCCAATCTGTTTCTTTTACAAGAGTTGAGATGTTGGCTCTATATGAGGTTCCTGTAAAATTCTTTAATGCCTTTCGTTTAAATGCCTTTGTTTGGTTTGCTGGCAAGCATCCTATAATGGAGGGATCGAGGTTTTACGTCAGATAAAAAAGAACAAATTATTGAAGGAATTTTCGTGATCAGGCTTTTACACTAACTATCGATCCATGAAATAAGCAGAGGTATGGAGAAGTGACAGCGCAGATTATAAATTTGCTGGCAGACAAGAATAGAGACAGATGTTGTCGTGGACTTAAATATGGTGAGCAGAAAATACATAAAAAGTCCGTGTACTGTAACCCAAGTATATGCGACAAAACACGTATTAAATTAAGGACACGTTCGTGAATATTGAAGGAAAAAATAAAAAGTAAACACAATTTTAATTAACTCTATGAAGCGTAGTCCTTCTCGAGAAGGTGACAGGAGCAAAGGCATTTAAGAAATTCCCTGCCTTTCATGGAGCCCGAATTTTAATTACCTTTTCCATAATAGGCCGCCACTTTGCTCTCTTCTGATCCAGCAGAATGCAGTCCAAAGCATCATAACCAAAATATGTAAGACTCTTCTTGCTATTATTCTCACACCTTTACATAATACTGCCAAATGATTTCTTCCCTTCTAATTAGAGACACTTTCCGACTTTCGGAGTTTCAAGTCACGCAATTTCACCCCCAATTCTTTTAAAATTGAAAGAATTGAAATTATAACATGTTTGAAAAGCGCACCAATTTTTTCCGTGAGCGAATGAACGCGCAATGAGACGAAAGTTGCAGAGGAAAACTGCTGCGCGATAACACAGGCGGCGGGGCTGTCTTGCCAGAACCGATCTGGTTCCAGTGTGTGAGTTTGGATTTCAGTTGAACTCCTTTTTTTATACACGTGTAGTCGACCAGATCTACACTGAATTCCGTCTTGCGCCGGATTTTCTGGAACGTAACTACAGTAGGCCCTCGATTTAACGGACTAATTGGGAGGGAAGGGGTGTCCGCTATTGCCGAAAGTCCGTTAAATCGAATGTATTTTAAAAACATATATAATAACCAAACTTACAATGTACAGGATATATTAAAATGTTATTATAATATATAAGTATGAATAACAAATTTTTATAATGTACATTGAGTAATTTATACACGCCACTAAAACATCTACTAAAAATATAAAAATAAATTTACGACGTGCTCTATTCGCGAATAAAAAAAGTTCTAAATTTTTCCTTTAGGACAGAAATCTTATGTCCGTTAAATCCGAAATCCGTTAAATTGGGGTCCGTTAAATCGAGGGTCTACTGTACTGCTTAAGTCGAGGAGTGTCTCTATGTGGCTGAAATTTCCTCATCTCATCCGCCTTGATTTTGCCATCCTACTGGTGTTTAGCGATGATTATGAAGCTTCGTACTATAAAATACTTTCCATCCAAATACTTTCTCTCTCTCTGACAAGAACAGTGTTTTGAGCACCTTCTTCTCAAATGCCTCCAATCTAGTTTCTTCCTTTAGAGCGAGAGATAAATATTTACTCTCGATCTGCATACAAGTTAATAGAGAATCATACGAGTATTTTTATACGTAAAACTCTTTATTTCCACTGAAAGGAATTCGGTCACACTGCCTCTTAAATATTTACATTAACCCTGCTAGTTTGAAAGATAACAGGCCTGCAGGCCCGAAAAAAATACTGCAGCCGCTCCAGTAAGTAGACATGCAGAAAGAACACGATTCCACAACGTAAATATGCGCAGTATTTAGCCAGGTCATAATCATAGTCAAAGCGTGCATTTGTCATAAAATGTTTCCTGAAGACGTGAGAGTATGAATCATTTCCCAACAATTGCTTACACTGTTAATATATTGTGACAAATAAAGACCTGTTTACTACCACAGATGTTTAGTACGTGTACAGTAGGCGTACAAGGACAGTAGGCCTACATGTACGTATAAGCTAAGCTGCAAACCGACCGTTTCTAATAGCTTTAGAAAACATAGGTTCTGCGTCATCTTTAAAGTTTTAGCCTGCCTTTCCTATCGTCTAGGCAGAATAAAGAATGAATGTGATCGTCACATGTGTGACAGTTTTTCTAACAATTTTAAGCAATCGTAGTGAATGTTGGTGTTTACTTCTTACCATTACAGATAAAACAATTACGGACATTTGATATAAGGTCTTCTGAAAAATGACACATTATGATAAAGGCCTAGTACTGTGGTAATCGAAGTTTCTTCCACGGAAATCAGGGTTTCCGCCGGCCTCTTTCTGGGGTTTCGCAAGTACATATCCTTGTATTTATATCGGTAAATAGAGGTTTGTTAATTTTTATTGTATTTTTTAAATTTCTTCCCAAGTTTTGTACATAATTGGTGTTAGGTTTATTTGTAGTGTACAATACCAACAATAAAGCTTATCATAAGTGTACGAAATACTTTATTTCCTTAAATAATAGTTAAGCTTTAAGAAATTTATTTAATTTTTGCACCCAAAGATTACACGTTTATTTTAGAGGGGCTCCTCGAAAACAAAGATTTATTCACAAGGTTTCCACAGATATTAAGGCCCTAAAGACTACCGACACAGTAGACAGCATTTTAAAATGTGCACTTGGCTTTCGTTAATAAAACTTCTGGCGCAATATATACGCTCTCAAATATGTCACTCAGGAGTGCTAAAAAGGGGATTAAGGTGCGGATTAATTTGAATTTTATTTTATTTTTATTATAAGTTATTTATTAAGCTAATAGTCGCTTTTCGCAGTTTCGCGAAAACGCCTAAAAACTGCTTGAAGCACGTCGCAGCCGGTTCTTATAAAATCTTCCCAATTTTTCAGGGCTACGATTACATTTCGACATCTCTCCAGAGCATCGTCAGGTAGAGTCAAGGATTCAGTCATTTTCACACAAAACAACTAGGGGGTTCACCTGTTTCTTTGTCGACACACACTCGTAAAACATCACCTTAGTCAGTAGGAACAAGAATTACTTGACAGCGGTCTGGTCAGTCTATATCGCTACTCAGTCATTGAAAAGATGGATATACACGGATGTGGTGGCCCCAAATCAGGAAGGAAGCCAAGTGAGCAACTGAAGAACAACAAGCCCAAAACGGAAGGATACGGGTATCACTGGCGCTGTCAAACATGCTTGTAGTTTTTCTCACACCAAATGTATCACTGGAAATTCCAGTGATCTGACCACTGAAAACGTGGGTGGGACGACGACCCACAACACAGGTTTAAACTTGTCAACAATATGATCTTACTAACTTAACGTACAAGACTTTCGAGAACAGATGAATGGCTCCAGGGACGGATGAACGAATAAATGGCAGTATAAATAACGAAGTTCCTATTTTCTAAAAATGACCTTTTTTAGGACAAAATGTTTTCCTAGGCACGTCTTTTTCAAACAGTTGTATTGTCTGTTCTTCGAGCAAATCACTTTATCACTTTTCACAGACCCAAACAGTTATCGAAATTATTTTGCTTTTATCATTATGTTAAGCGTTTTGGAGACTAAGTGTACTTTAAATTGTAATGCAGAAATAATTCGTATTTTCTGCGGCAACGTCGGTATGTTAAAACTGCATTAATTTTGTGAGGGCTAAAGTTTGTTATTGTAGTTATTACATTTGTACAACTTGTAACAATTTGTAAATCATATGATAACTTTGCATTCCACTTTGATGATCTTCGCGTTCTGCCGATTGGAATGTGGGCCACGATTTTAGAATTACTGTTGAATTTGCACATAGTTGCAGAATATTTTATAGCGACAGGTAAAGTTATAGTTATATACATATTTTACCTTAGTTTGTTTCTTCACAGGCTTGAATATAGAGGAAGCGTCTCCAGAATTCAATTTGCGCTCAGTTTTTGCAGTGTTATGAAGAATCATATATATACTTTTCTACTTATTAAACTGAATTGTTTTGATCCTATCATTTAACCAGAGGTCTTTGCAAGGACTGCTCCACGTTCAGAGAATGAGTTAACCGAAAGCATAGAATAGATCCCTACAAAAGTCTCATAAGATTGGTACAACGCGTAAGTACATGCCAATTATACAATCAGGACTCAAAAAATGTCTGTGGCTTGTACATATATAAGTTTGGTCTCAATGTCTAATTGTCTTAACAAACAAATTATTTCGGTATGTTACGAAACTCGAACAGAATGATCCTAAATTCTACGTTTATTCATATCCACCCGATGTGAAGGAATACATCACTGGATACATCCACTCTGAGTGATCTACTTACGACATGGCCCTACATATGAATAACACTGCAAGATTTTTAATATCAATAAAACTGTAAATTAATGGTATTACGTAACGACGAAACAACATGGCGGAGGCAAAAAAAAGCGGTCTTACTTATGCAAGTAAAGTGCAATTGTCACTGTCAGTTGTGTAATCAATAAGTTTATATAAATTCAGCGTATTAATTTAGTAGAAGTCAATATCATGCGCAAGGTAGGTTAAAAGGCAGAGTTGCCCTCTGTTTAACCGTGACGTCATGAAAACCACTAGACGAGCGGAAGTACAGCTCCGCACTTTTACCTTCTGAGTGAGCATTGAATGTAGATGGTAGCTTCCCACACTTTTTCTAAAAGCGTATGGAAAATATTAGGTAGAACTTTTCTCCCACTCTTCACCATTATCCGCCTTCGATAAAAGGAACTGAGAACTTCATGCTTCGTCCGCTTTATCCCCGGAGAAAGACCTTCTGGTAACTTTTGATAAGAAGCTGGTGGGCTTAGACCCTCTCTGGACATGATGGCTGATAAAGAAAGCCCATGTTCCTGCTGGGAAGCATGCACAACTCTCCAACCTGTAGTCGATCACAGCAATGAATAAGCTGTAAGGTGCAGAAACCAGATGAAAGAAAATATATTTCTCCCTGATCTTAACAGTTAGCCTTCATAGTTTAAATATCCGCCGTAGCAATACCTGAATGAGCATGATGTGAGGTTATGGCCAATTTGAGGTTGCTTAGAAACCTTACGTAAGTAGTCTAATACGTTGTTCTGAATACATGATCAAAGCGTGTGCCGGCTGTCTTGATGACTTTACATGGCTTCTTAGTTTCTTGTACTAGAACGCTAAACTACCTGTGAACAGCTAATTACAAACACACACAAAACAAGAGGAGGTAAAAAAATTACACAGTCCGTAAAGTTAGTACCACAGTAACTTGCAGTTTGTGTAAAATCTGAGGTTATCGCGGCTGTAGTTATGACTGCCAGACTACACGGAGTCACTTTCCAGAAGACAGTATTCTTCAGTATAATATCTCTTCAAAAGCTTCTAAAATTTCTACGTGAAAACGGGAAGATCAGGATATTTATAATAACCACTAATAAAGGCTGTGAAATCCTTAAAGCTGAGAATGGCCTGTAATCACGAAATCACCCTTGAATTTTAGTCCAAAGTATCTTGACCTTCTTGATGTAATAATAATAATAATAATAATAATAATAATAATAAATTTGTTTATTAAAGACTTAAATGACAAAGCTCCTCAGTACAAGAGTATGTACTTCTCAATTCACCGGTTTCTTCCTCTCTATTAGGTTTATTTTTCTCATTAGCACTTGTTTTTTAAAGATTTTCAAACTGTTTTCTTGTCTTGGCTTGACAGAAAAAGGGTGAACTTCCAGCTTGAGGGGTTGGGCATAGATTAACATCTATTTACTGTAAAATATTCTGCCTTACGAAATATTTATATGTGGTTTAGAATTGGAAGCAACTCTTCCTATCGGACACTGAAGAAACGCTCAGCCAAGCGTTAAATAATGCCACTTTGTCATGAAATGTTCCTATATGAAATATGACTGAGGTTTTACGACTTACGTGTGCAAAAATATTCCAAGGATATGAAATGATTTTTTTGAGTTAACCCTGAGATAGACTTTCTGCTTGATATGGACTGCCTGCTTTGAGTTACGACTGTCCTGAGAAAGTGTTGCCTGATACGAAGTGACCTCACTGAGACACAACTAAGCTTAAATCATTCTCTGATATGATGTGTCAGACTTGTATTATAAAACGTCCTTCTTTTTCTGATAACAGAGCGTTAAGACGACTTTAGTCCTTCCTTCTTTTAAAAAAGACCAAGATAATTGAATTAATGCAGTGTCGAAACGCCGACTTAAAAAACACGGCACTATTAATTGTGTAAGAAATTGCGGTCAGCTGTTGAAGAATGCATACAGAGTTTCTGAAAACGGTTAAGCTTTGTTTAATAATCCAGTGAAATATTTATTCTCAAAATCGGGATTCAAATCCGTTTTACACAACGTTTTAATACAGCGTGGGATTTATGGTTTTGTTTGCAGGAAACCTTCGTAGAGTGGTTCTCTGTTTTATGATACGTGTTTAATATTCGGGTTCATAATACGTCCAAATTCTAATCTCAAAATAGAGGCAGTACTTTTCTGCGAAATGTTGTTATCCACGTATGAGATTACACTGCGGCATAAACCACAAGATCACAACTTCGCTTGTTGAATATTACAAGCATGGTGAAAATGAAAAATCTGGAGACTGTGCCTGACGAAACATGTGGGACAGTCCGTCCTGCTGTAGAAAGTTATGTAAAAATGTGATTCTTCAACGGATTAACGCTTTAATGCAGAATCCTTGAAAAACCCTCAGTCCCTCAGCAAATGAAGAAATTCCCTGCGATATGAAATCCGAAGTTTCGTGACTGGATTCACAAGAACTGATCAGCGGAATATGTCCTGAGCCAGTTTTATTGATCATACAGTTTTACGCCCTATTTATTCAAGCTTAATTATATATTATCCTTCTTTCAGCAAGTAGGTCCACGAAGTATTCTCTGCTCTCCGGTCTCTTCACTGGCACTTTTATCATCTCCCTCCGTACCTTCAAATCATCCACCCAAAATACCCTCACTGAATCTATCACGATATTTGATGCTGATCACAGGGACCGACAGACTCTCTTCTACTGCACGAAGGCCGCAGAAGGCAGGGCACGGATGTAAACCAGCGTTTCCTCTGTGCTGGTGTGTAGAAGTCATGCGACAAGCCGATTCATCGTCCAAGGACTTGTATCAAAATTCTAAAATCAAGATTCAGAAACCCGGAAAACGGAAGCCCTGGCCGCATTTACTTGCAATAATATATATATATATATATGTATTATATAATATTATTTGGTGACGCGTGTAAATGATGAAGATCCTCATTTCTCGGTTTTCTCAGTGCTCCCTTACTCTCTCTTATTAGGTCCAAATTTGTAAAAGGTACGTACAAAATGTCAGTTACGATAAAGTGGAAACTGTGCTTGCAAGGCAACCGAGGCGAATTGTAGTATACCCAGTAAGCCTCACCAGCATTGGGCTGTTGAGAGAGAACTCAGCTCGGATGATGGAATAGTCATAATCACGGTAAGTATGCCGCTCGCTCGCCCGGGTCGTGATCTAGCCAGTCAGCCAGCCAAGAAGTGGGTCAGTGAAAGTGAAAACAGTTCTACTAACCCAGCAACTATACAATAACATTACCTGGCAATCCGAGCTGCTGCGTGCTGAAGAAGTAGCAGACACACATTTTACTTTTAATGGTTAAGATGCTGGTGCCAACGTCAACTGAAGTTACAAAACAGCACCGGGAGTGACTCTACTGAGTTAAATGCAAGATTACTTTATTAAGAATTGTAGTTTTACTCGGTGCTTTATACCGGGCTTAAAACATTGTTTCTCACGTCACGGGCAGAATATTGAATGGGGGTGTTTCAGACCATGTTACCAAGGAGAGTAATTCGACCTAAGATAAAGTAACACAACTGGGGAAAATAATAACATAAACATTTGATTCTTCTAACACTTCAACAAACAATAGAACGATCAAACAAATAAGAATGAAATGAGAAGAGCATATAGCATTAATTCGAGACACGAGGTGTACATATTTAGTCAGAAACACTGATGGTAAGTAAGCATTTGGGACACCTAGGCTTACACGAAAACGGGGCTCACAGAAATATTGCGGACCGACTGGCTTCTTCAGGCAAAGGACAGGGACCAGCGGCGATCTCTTATAAACACGGTTACGAAGCTTCATGCTCTATAAAAGGCAGGGAATTTTTTAACTGGTTGAATGACTATTAGCTTTACGAATGTGACTGTGCTCCAAACAGAGTTAGGTTGCAATGTTTGAAGACAAATTGTCGCTTGTTTATACTTGTATATATCACTTGTCAAGTGTGGAATTTATGTGGTATGGGTGATATTTGGTGAAGGTCATGTTTAATTCATATAGGAGTTAACACATTAATACACTGCAGTATCTACTGTAATTAGTACATAAGAGCTGCAGGTAATTAGTAAATTACTTGATTGTAAAACACAGTCCTTATCTATTGTAATATTTTCCATCCAACTATGCTGAAGTCTCGCAGTTAGTCTTTTCCTTTCAGATTTTAAAACTCACACTTTTTGTGTAATTTTCGTCCCTCCGCATGTGCTTAATTGTTAACTCATCTCCTTCTTGATTTGTTTACCGTAATAGTGTTTAATGAAGACAACAAATTACGACGCCATCCGTGTTGAATTTCCTCAGACTTTCTGTAATGTCCTGTAACTTAGGCCCAAATGAATAATTTTATTGCATCTAGAAAACCTGAAAACATCCACAGGATAATACATCAATATAAGCGCTGTTACATACAAATTTTGAGCTTGTAAATTTTTCTCGTAAAATGTTTTTGGTAAATTCCACTGGTAAATGTTTGCTTAACCAGGTCAACTACAGCAACGCATCAGCACGAAATAAACATTCTTTGCTATGTTCCATTCGAGTGCTTGCATAAAACGTCTTAAAAGAAACATCAGAAAAACAAATATTATGCAATATTTCCACAGAGATGGTCACAATCGAAAGTGTGCTAGTTTAACGATCCGTTGACTGTACGTCGTGGCCTAGTAATGGAAGTGAAATCGGGGTTAGCGTTTCCTCCGAAGCGCCCCGCTATTATAGAAGTCACTTTCCCTTTCATGCTGTACTGGCAGCACCACTATACTAACATTTTATTGTTCTGCTGGTAGGAAGATCAACTGATCCCTTAAAATAAGCCCTTCAACATAATTATATACCTTATTATGACATTTGCCATAACTCGTGCTACTCTGACGTAACAGTGGACATCAGAATTTTTATAACTCCGACAATTATTGATATCTGAATAAAATATTTCATGTGGCCTTACTTTTATACCGCAGATTTTTTCTCACTCATGTTCTTCAAAATCAGCTTTTATCTCATGCCACTTGTAAATGCTCGACTTAGAGAAGATGAAGGCGTCAGTGTTCTAATCTCCTTTACAGATCTAAGTGACCTAATCACAGAAGTAACAGTGAATATGTCGCCTATGCAGAGGGTGAGGGAGGATATGCATTTATCATTCAAATATGCGGAAAAGTAAATTGGAAAAAAAATTTCCTACGCCAATTAGAGGGATGTCTCCCATTTTCTTTCTTGCAGGCCAATATAATTGGAAATAAAAGTGGTTAAATATAAATGAGAATATAGCTTATAAGTACTAAGTATCTGTAATAATAATGTAGAACTGATAAACGTAGAAATATTGTTATATATTTAAGATGAAAAATAAGTGGGAAAACAGAAAGAAGAAATGAGCATAAATGATCGAGAAGTAGAATGGAGAAATACTGTAATTGGAACCAAGAGACAAATTATTTAATTTTAAATGCAAGAATATTTAATTTACGAAATTTATGCTGCATAGAGCTTGGTGTAACCCGTCGCAACCGTTGTAAGATGTGTGTACACTTGAGACTCAACAAATAAACATTCATATTCATATGCAATAGAAGTTACAAGTTTCTCTAATTTGTGACTAAATTTTGCGTTTGCCCGTAATTCGCTGTATCTCAGATTCTGGGATGTAAGAGGAGCACGTAATATATGCTCATACTCATCATCTCGTAATCTGTCTTACAACAGGTCCCTAGCCTCTTCCAAAGCGAGATCTTCCGTGAGAGCGATCTAGTGCTTACTCTTCCTCGTCTCGTTTCCTTAAGGTCATCTAGTACTTAGTTACATATATATTGGTGACTTATAACTCACATTGCAGCAAAAGAACTCAAATTGTAAGCCCTCCCATCCATCTACCATTACCATAGTCAACGTTTGTAAGATATATCTTAATGTTATCTGCCATTCCCTCTTTCAATCTTCCAACAGGACGTCTTCGAAAATGGTACAGCAATGTTCCAGGGTAACATAGCTTTCGAAGCCCTAGTGTAAACGTGGTTATAATGTTGGTGATGATTATTATTGTAACAATAATACACTTACAAGATTGCTGCAATAAAACAGTTTCATTATACCAGTGCAGCTTGTTTACAGAAGAATCCAGTTGCAGAACTGGCTCGTTCGCAGGTGTATTGCGCTTACTTGTATTTTTGCAGGCTTTGAGCTACATATTAGTTTATTAGCCTGAATATCGTAGTCATCAAGGCGACGACGCTACGGGCTGGACGTCCGAGAAACCAGGGTTTAAATCCCGGCAGGAATGAAATATGTATCTGTTCGCGAAATGCCCAGACCGACTTTGGGTCTCACGAAGGCCCCAGTCTAGTGGGCAACGGGCTATAGCTTTCGGAGGCAAGAGCAGGAAGGACGTGGAGCATACCACTTGCATCCACCTAGTGCCAAAGCTATAAATGAGTGGAGCTGTACTTCTACTCCCCCACATGCCTTCATGTCGGGCAAGGTGAGAAACTTACCTTACAGTTTCATTTAAATGATTTGACATTGAATCGTTATTAAGAAAGTACCTGTACACGCAGGCTGTGTTCTTTATGGTGTTAGGAACCGCATGTGGGCTTAAACTGTGAACTAGGCTCTGAACTCTGTAACGTGAATCTCAACTCACTTTCCTTTTGAGGAAACCCTGAGAACGAAACTTAAATACGGGGTACAGTAACTGCTCCGTTGATGAAGGAAACGCATTGTCTGTTATCCGGCTGTATCACTTCCGGATATGTCCTTACACACGCTAATGCAGCTAACATTGCATCAAGGTTTCTAGAGCGTAGTACGTCTGGTTGTCACTAGAATGCGCCCTGGATTAAACTTTGACACTGATTTACTGATGGTTATCACCATTGCGTCGTTCATGACAGATCAAGTTTCTAAATTAAACTCCTAAACCACCGTGGTTACTATACGTACCACATGTTTTAAAATTTAATCTCAGCATTGTGACCATAGAGAATAATTTGGTTTTTGTAGTTTTATTCGGGAATTTGATAAAATTTTCAATGTTAATCAGGTACCTCGCCACCAAAATTAGTCACTCTGCATCGTGCATCTTGTCTTGCCAAACATGGAACTTAATTTGGAATGTGAAGCTTATAGGCGAAGGATAAATATTTTGAGTTGAAAAATTGCAGTTGGATTTACACGGTGATGGGCATAATATACTCAAATTCCGTTTAGTATGTTCTTACGTTGTTGAGATAGGTGTTCAAGCGATAAAAAATTTTAATTCCGCCTCAATAAACAAAGAGCAATTCGCATATTTATTAAACCAACCAAAAGCACAATATCAAACACATATAAACGGTAGAGGCATTACTCCGTCTTGTTTCGACAAAAATATACCATCTTCAGGCAGGACATGTGCGAAAGTTAAGACCAGCTACAGATGATAAAATAATATTTACAAAGTTATTTTACAATTTGTATCTGGTTTTAACCTTGGCACATATAACCCACGAAGATGGTATACTTTTAGCGAAACATATAGGAGGACTGCCTTTACTGTTTACATGTATTTGTTTGGTTTAATAAAGAAATGCATTGATCCGAAATGCATGGAATGGGCAAATTTAAAAAAAAAAAGCAATTCGCTTATCCAGTTGCATAGTTATTTTTCTTCTACATCCATTATTTGTCTCCAGCAGTTAATCGTGGTTCTGTCCTAGTACAGGTGAACTAGGACGACGACATTGCAGACACTAGTGTGACCCTGTGCATCCACATTTATAAATTTATAAAGGTGCATAAGATTGTCTGTGCCTGTAACGGTGATAGTCAACATAAATTTGCATATGAACCCCACATCAAGTCGCATTTTATGAAAATACCTGAATAAAATGTTATAAAATATTAATAAATAGTAGCCTTTCCAGCAGAATTAATGGCGGAAAGATTGATGTATTACGCTACAGAAATACAATTTAACCTTATGTTAGTGTGAAACTCATTATACTATTATTCGTCTATCTGCATCTACGTCTTCCAAGCGGTCTTTTTTGGTGAGGTTTTTAGCCTAAATTTTATGTTTATTTCTCATATCTCCCATGCATGCTTCATGTTCTACACGTTTTTTTCTACCCTAATAATATATTGTAAATAATAGAAAATGTACTTCCATAATTGAGATTTTCTCTAGCCTCCTTTCATTTTCTCACTCAAAGTTCCAAGATTCTCGCATTATAATCATACCTTCACTTTCCTGAATAGATAGAAGTTTTTATGCTCACATAACGATTTTTGGCGTCAAAATCTCTCATTTCCACTTTTCGCAAGACAAAATTAAAACTTTCCACTAACTTAATGGAAGAATTATTGGAAAGGGCAATAATAGTGATAATCAATCCGGTCAAGAAATTACCCATGTTTTAAGAAACATGAAGTTTCACTGGCGTGTTCACAAAATCCTGTCACTGGTGCCTATCTTGAACCACTTTCGTTGCTTAGGCTTTTCCAAATAATCTGGCCAAATTCGAAATTTTTTACAAATGTTTGTAACACGTACATTTTTTACAGGGAGGAATTTTTAGTTCGTCACCTCACCCAAAGCCGAAACTGGAATATCACCTTCTCAGGTGTCCGTGACTTCTTATTCAGGATATTCGCAGCTACCCACTAGATCTCCAAATGTCCGCCATCCTCAGCTTGAGGACATGCCACATATTTGTAATAAGATAACTACGTAATATAAGAAAATTTCCAATCAGTTTTTCTGTACAAGAACTGGATTACTTTAACCATAGATACGAACTTGTCGCTTCCCCGCCGAGTACAAGCGAGCGTTATGGTCATGGAAGTGAAAGTTTTTCGTTGGACGCATGCGTGACTGTTAGTTTACAAACATGGAAATAGTTTTTGTTATAAACACTTGCCAAACTACGCTGTATTCTCCCGAAATTTCTTAAAATATACAGTACTGAAATAGTGACACTATTTATTTATTCTGTCCCACATTTGGTTAGACTACTTTTGTGGTGTTGAAACCAAGAAATATGTGCTGGGCGACATATAATATATATGTGGGAGACAAAATGCTTACAAAATTTTAAGCTGAAAGTCTGGAGTTAAGAGGAAATTTGGGAGACCGAAGCGTACCTGGGAATAATTTTAAGACATACCGGTACTTTAAAGTAAGTACCGATATGTCTTAAAACTATTCCCTCGGAAAAGGACCCCGGTACCTATAGAATAGGATGTTGGGTGAGCCCCAGTACTGTCATTGTCATATTGGGCACAAGAAGCCTTAGGTTGTTCAATTGTTAAGGTTTATAACGAAAAAAAGAATAAAAATAATTATATTAAAGAAGGGAGTTTGTGATTTTATAATATCGTTAAGGGACGTGAAAAAAAATGCGACGAATGAATTTTAAGAGTCACTTTTCTCTAGATTAAGAGAGTTGCCATTAGTACATAGCGTCACTTTGCAATCAGATATAAGCCCAACATTACGCTTACAGAACATTATATGTTGAACGCCTCAGGCATGAAATGTCGTTGAAGGGAAAGAAACAATAAGGTTCTGATTTCCATGATAAGGTATCAAGAGTCATCTCAATTATCTCTTGAAACAAATAGCTAGTAGCTGTGATCCGTCAGTCATCAACCACACGTAAGGGGCGCAATGTGAAGTAAAACAAAACAGGTTCTAATGAAGTACAATGAGCGGTTGTCATCAATCATTAAAGCGTAATTAAGAGATAAGTGGAGAAAGTTGCATAGAATTTGAAATGTAATATGTTATAGTATAAAGAGATTTGTCATAGGAAGACCTCGTGAACACAGCTTATGACATAACACAGGAAGATGAGCATATTATAAATGGGTGACTGAAAACGTCAGTAAAACATTTCTGGCCATAACACCCGTAACAGCTCTGTAGATTCCTACTGCCTGAATGTTGTGAGATAACAACAAATATTGCCGCCGCCGACATGTTTGCAATTTATTACATAGGAAGAAACACGTTTCGTAAAGCTTTGTAGATTTTTTACAAACTAAAATAATGTTGTTTTATAATCACACATTATAAAATACGTTTTCTGCGAACACAATTACGAAGCAAAATGTGACCAATATAATTTTGCAAATTAAGTATTACTTAGCGAAAAACACAAGCAAAAAATTAACTTTGAACTTCGCGTCTTTTATTAAGTTATCTAACATGCTTCTTGTAAACACGTTTCCGAGGTAAAATGTGGCTATTAATATAAAATAAAAATATATTTAGGTTTTGAGAATTACTCCCATAAAAGAAAGCATTTTATGTCTGTTAGATTTTTTGAACAAACGATTTAGATTTTTTGTAAATATACGTGTATTTAGGCACTTTGTAACGATATAATTTTAATTTATTTTTATGGAAGATATGATTTGAAATAAAAATTTTTGTCGGCTTTTTTTTTTTTCCACTTGTGTTTCAGAAAGTTAGAATTGTCATGAATATACAAGCATTTTAAACAGCCTCTATAAAACACTGAAAATTCCACAGCTTACTAATTTTCTTTCCGAAAGCGATTGTAAAGATATTAATGAAGTTTACAGCTCAGACGTCAAATTTCCTGATAGAAAATTTTATTAAGCTTGTAGATAATATACAAAGAGTCGTCTGAAACGTAACATTGACAACAAGTAACACCTAATACCTAAGATTCCTAAAACGAAATCCTAATACAATGTTAATTTCACAGAGTTTGCTAACGTTACGCAATATTCATACCATTTTTAGCTTTACGAATATATGGAGAATATAGGAAAATACGTAATTTTAAGGAGCAAATTTTCCTGGAAGCAGCCACTTGTAAGATCAGGGAAAAGACGTGAGGAAAACATTAACAAGAATATTACAGATGTAGGCTGCGAGAATGGGATGTGGATATTTGTAAGTGGCTCAGCAGGTTACTGCGGTGAAGGGAAATGACTGGGGAAGCTCGTTTTCCTGAGGCCTCTAATTTTTCCCCTTATTCCTTCTGGAATTTTACCATTCGATTATTTATGATCGTTCCGTCTTTTCTCAGACACTACTTAACCTCTGCACTTGGCGCAACGTCTTTCATTAACTTTTAAATCCCAGAGGTAACTATATGTACCACCTGATGTAATATAAAAAATCTGCATTTTACACGCCCTGTATTTATGAGTTTTTATGACTTTCAGTAAAATAGCGATTATTTCCCTACACAGTAGAGCCATCCTTCGAAGGGTGCGGTGCCCAGGGCGAAGCAACTTCTGCGGGCGGCGCTTTTTTAAAGTAAAAAATTAAGTTTCCCTAACGTCTACATATAATATTAAAGACGACTTCCTGTTTCGTACGCATTAAAATTAATTTTTCTCTTTTTTTAGATTACAATGAATTTATCCATCTTACGAATATGTACATTTATAAATACGACTCACCCATCACTATGGCGCTGCCTATATGAAATCCACCTTCCTCTGTTTCCTTGCTGCAAACTCTGCGACGAGGTCATTATAGTTCAGGTTGGTGAAAAAAAAGCCAGTCTTCTCGCCTCCCTTGAGCCACAGCTCTCCTCCAAATATCATTAATTCATTCAGTTTTCAAGAATTTCACTCTCCTGTCGCCACCTTAACTGGGGGTGTTAATATTATCCCATCATTATTACTGTGTTCGGGAGGGGCCCTTCTAACAATTTTAGAAGCTGAAGGGCTTGTAGTGCTGTAACGGTATTTCAGAGATGATTTTTCGATAAAGAAATAGAAAAGATACACACACGTTATTCTCGTAAGCATGACCATCAGGCAAGGATGTGCAGTTTCATACACTGTGTTTTCAGATCTTCTCTATGGGTTTCTTGAGATCTCAAAGAAAACTGAAATTGTCAACATATTCATGTACTTCTTTCTGTCGTGTAGGAGGTGCCATCAGAGATCAATTCACGGTGCCAAAAGGTACTCAGCCTCAAATATTTTCTCCTCGGGCGAATTGCTTATCGCATCCTCATATCTTTTTCTTTCCATGGACCTTTGTCTAAACGTTCGCTCAACCTTCATTTCAGATGCTATTTTTGTTGCTGCAATATTGGCGGAGGTAAGTTCTGTTTCTGCCGATGCCAGTGGCCGAGCGGTCTAAAGCGTGAGTCTGCAGCCGCTCGATTGCTGGGGTTACGGATTCGCATCTCGCCCGGGGCATGGATGCCTCTCTGTTGTGAGTGTTGTGTGTTGTCACGTAGAGTTCTCTGCAACGGTCTGATCCCTCGTCCAGAGGAGTCCTACCGTGTGTGTGTCATTGAGCGTGATGAAGTGCAATAAAACCCTCTACACCTACAATGAGTAGGTAGACAGAGGTCAGACTAAGAGAGAAATAAGTTCTGTTTCTCTGTATTTATAAGAAAGGAACCCGTCCTTTGATATGCGTGAGAGCCACATCCTGTGATTTCACTGGACTGAAATGTCTTGTTTGCAGTGTTCACAAAAAGCAAAATGTTATAATACCAACAATTTATACGATAAATTTAAAATTTTGGGTTTCTTAGTTTAATTTGGACAGAGTTTCGTTTTACACTTACGAGTCATCGGATTTTTTGGCTACTTCAAGGAAGGCATTCCTGATGTCAGTTGTCTGGTAACGGACTCGTTTACACTCTCTGCTCGGCATTCCCCCCCGTAGGGTCAGAGAGAGACTTTGGAGATATGTAGGGCGCATTTGCCGTTAATATTTACGACATGTTCTGTGACGCTGTGAATATGTTGTAGTTTCCCTGGATTACCCCGAAAATGAATTTACATTCAAATTACAATTCGTAGCATCTGATAACATGAAATTTCATTTACGGCAGCCACACGGATCAAAAGATTCTTACGAATAGGAAGGCCTGTACTACCTGTTGCAGCCAGGAGATAACCCGACAGCCCTTTTCCAGTTTGTTTCTACAACCGGAATAAAGTAACATTCTTAGTAACACTCACTTCCTGAGTATTCACGATAAGTTATCGGAGCACAGGGGACTTTTTCTCCCGGTGACTCAGGTCGGATATACCGTGAAGAATAACTGAAATTATTTTCCCTTTTTTTACCTTATCTACAACGGTCTCTCTCTCTCTCGCTCTCTCTCCCTCTTGGAAAGCTATTATTGACATTATTTCGTCTTTGATACGAGTAAGACGACAATGATCATCGATTTGTTCTGTAGTAATGTATCGTACATGCTTTTCATTGTGGGGTCGAATTTAGCTAACACCTCAATTATCCCCGTAAAGTTACTACTGCCTGCTTCACAGAGCTTTGCACTTGGGTTAGTCAGTGCTCGGCTAGACACTGCGCCACGTGAATATGTGCGTAAAGGCACCTAGCTAATGTCCCTCCCATTTGTTCATTTTTTCCACGTACATGCATCTACTGTGTTCATTTTGGACAATTCAGACTTTCTTCTAATCTAGTGAGTTAAAATCGAACTATGCCCATTTCCTATTTCGTGAGGCTTCAGCCTTTCACTAGGTGTTTCCAATCATTGGTGCCTGCCTTTGCCAGTCTACCTGCCGTTTTTGATCCGTAGAATGTGCAGCAGAGGCGAAAAATTCAGCTTTCTTAGTGTAAACTCATAAATTTCTTTGAACGCTCTATACTTTCGACGATTTTCGCGTATGAATTTCATCAGAAAAGTATCCGTTGTCACTAGTTTTCGGAAAATAAATTCAGTACTTGATATCTGTAAAGTACCTATTTCAATTAATATGTCCGTAGCCTTGTAGTCTAATAAAGCTAGCCAATAGACTTTGTTATACCTGTCTCTTTCAATACCAACACAAATCACTAATTTGTGAGGAATAATCTTTAATTCTCATCTTCCTTCTGTGACCTGATCTGTAGCAAGTCCATCTGTTCTTGCTTTTTTCTTTTCTTCTTCTCCTCCTCCTCCTCCTTCTCCTTCTGTTTATCTTTCTTACGACGCACTTCTCAGCACTGTGTATTTTTATAACAAAACATTCAAAGTTTTAAAAGTGTCCTGTCTATCCCCCTTTTATTTGTTCAGTTCCCGGTCTACACTTTCGTCGGCACCTATCTCTCTCTCCTAGTCATGGATATTGTGTGTAATTATAAAAAAACAATTATTTGAATTTTTAAAAATAATATCTCACTTTCAATGTGGTAAGAAAAGGAGCGAATTCAACCACGAGTTATTTCGCTGCTTCACACGAGTCAGATCTTTGTTTCCCTTTGACCACATACAGCTCCGAATTATTTGCTGGTGTCCAGTTGCAAGTTAGTTAGATGGTGCAGGATTTCCTCTACTTCACACACTGCCTCCGAGAGGCTCATAACTTTTCAACAGAAACTTGAAAACTAAAGTACACGCTACAATTTCCAGAAGGATTCTTTTGTTCTCGAGTCTCCAAAGTTAATTCGGGGTTTCTTTCATGACGTCTTTTAAATTGTAAAGTTGTGATTCGTTGTTATCTCATAGGCATTTCAGATGTTGGCATAAATAAAATTGTCGTACCTCGTGGGCCTGTGTGCAGGGCCCGCCCCTTGTCGCCATCCTAGCGAAGCCACCGCTTAAACATCAGTAACTGATTGGTTTTCATAATAAACACAGGGTGTGGTCTCTGTGAGGTAGGTTCAGAATTTTTATGCGCTGTAATTTACATGCATATCATTCTTCAAAAGTTAAACCAAGAAATAACAAAAACACAGATTCAGGTTTGATAAACTGCTCTCCAAGCTTAGTGGCCACGTGGCAAGGTTGTGCGTGTGGAGTCCCAAATTAGACTTCATGCCACGGAGTGCTGGAAGCAGGACAGGTAGCCAAGTTGTACAGAGTTGGCCATGTAAAAATGAACAGGCATTAAACTTTGGCAGTTAGCCAACTGCGAGAAGTGACCAGCTCTGCTTTTTTACACTGTACTAACTTTGTCAAAATCTAGTCAACTAATTAATACATTTTGTACTAACAAGAGTGGCCATTATTAAATGTATGGGAACCAGTCATACTGAATACTCAATTAAATGTTTCCAAATCGGTTTAGCAGGAGTGAATTTTCTTCATGTTTCTTCATCAGAATTTCTTAACAGAAAAGTGTATGCCTGTGTAATGTCAACGGGTGTTATGATTTGTGAATGAAGAATTGGGAAATTTGTACACCTTATTAAAAGCACTGTCTCAGCATTTTCATGAGAGACTAACACCATGGATCAGGATCCTCCTTGAGAAGATCACTTATTTTAAAAAAAATTGTTCTTCGTTTATGGAACCCCAGAATTTACGAAGACATTTACAAGCGCCCGCTATTCTTGTTTTTACTAATGCGACACAATCCACCCGCACATTCCAATTCCTCAACATCAGTTTTACTATAATCATCCCACTTACACCTAGGTGTCCGAAGTTTTCTGAGAAGTACCACAAAACACTTCGGTTATGACAGCTCGTTCCTGAGCCGAACATTGAATCTGAGGCCTCATGAATACAGGGGATGAAATTCAATGACTGATCCTTCCCGTTCGGCGCAATTATTTTTGGTCAGAGTGTTGAGATTTGGATATAATTTATGTCTGAATTTTTTTTAAGTTTCTGTAAAATATTTATTCAAGAACCGGAATAGTGTAGTCGGTATAATGACTGGGTTGTATGCTGGACGATCTGGTGTTCGATATCTGGCAGTGGAAGAGATCTTTCTCTTCCCCTGTACTTCCTTCCCCGAGCAACCAATTTTTGTTCGTTGGGTACCATAGATAACGTGACAGAAGCGTAATATTAACTACACAACTTCATCTACTTAGAAGATTAAGAATGAGTAAAGCAACGTATACCTCCACTCCCGTTCTATGCCTTCATCGCGTGCACGAATACAGATTTACATTTTGTAAAGTCTGCAAGGATCCATTATACAACAAAAGCCTACATTTCACCTGTCTGAAATTTGTATATCTTTTTATTGTGCACATGGGTTGCTAGTTAGGTTTTGTGCAGTGTTGCTTTATTGTGATTCCCTGATGATGATCCCATAAGGGATCGAAACATGTAGCAGTGTTCAACGTGATATTGTAATTAATATAAAATATCTGGGAACAATATAGTGCAGTTTATTGGACTGCGTGTTGTGAGTTGATCATCAACAATGCACGGAAAGTACAATATAAAAAAAGTCTACTTCCTTTCTCATACTGGAATGTAATTTGTGCTACTGAACTCAGAACACACATTTCGTCATCTTCAGTCCTGCTTACACTATTTTGTGTTGCTAGCCAGATTTTGATCTTAATGGAAGAACAGGTTCCAGCATTTGGTTTTAAAATGTACTCTGAGCAATGTAAAGAGTTTCATGACTTCTCATAAAAGCGTCTTTAGAGCGTATTTAAATATATATATAGCATCACGTGACCGAGAGTGATGAAATATCGCTGCCCTGAACCCCTTGATTGACCGGCTGGTGCCGGCCGCTTCAAGGATACCAGCATCATGTCCGTACAAGTAAGTCGTGTATAATCCGCGTGCACGTAGCCATCTTGAAACCATGACCTATCTAATAATATCGACAAGTGCTGGATGACGAGGAATTCAGTGAATGTAACCCTGGCAACGAACGGGATGCTGGTGGGTGTTGGGCGCGACGCGCTGTCGTCTTTCCAAGTTCCCTACCCTGAATGTTTATTTGGCTCGTGTCTATGTTTTCTTGTTCTTGAGCTGGGTCAGTAACTACGCCGTTCTATTAATTTGCACTGTATCATTATGCAGTCATCACCAGCAACACCACACAGTTGTCAGTAAGTAACTGGCTACAGGCTAGACGACCGTGGTTTGACTCCCGGCAAGGGCAAGGTTTTTTATCTTAGACACCGCGTTCAAAACAGTTTCCATAGGTACCTGGAATCTTTCCTTGTGGGTAGCGTCATCGGACCTTGGAGACGTTATTCAGCTCTACCTAATGCATAGACTTATGTCTCCAATTCCCCCTGCGATTCCATGGTGTAGAGTTTAAACATAAGGAAACTTTTCCTTTAACTCCCCAGCTTGTATTTTTCAGGAAAAAGCCTTAAAAACTAAGTTATTTCTGACTGGATGATGCTCAAACAGTTAGTAGTTCTTTTCTAATATTATCTTAGAATTTCGATTACAAAATAAATATACGTTGCATATTAATATTCTGTTTAGAAAGACTCTGCTCCATGGACTTGGATGTAGTGGCGATTTCGAATGTCTTGCCACGGACAACTCTCTTACAGAACTGGGTAGATTTAGTCTATACAGTAAGAGCAGGGGTGGATAAATTTTCCAGGAAGAACCTAGGAGCCAACTCAAAATTCTATGCGCGGAGAAGGGTGAGAGGGCAAGTTCCATTTTGAGGATCCACAAATATTAAATGCCACAGTACAAAATTTAGTCGCCCGGGGCGAATTGACGCCCGGGATTTGAGCAACCCGATATAATAGCTTTATATTTCGGGACTCAAAAATCCGGAAATTCTTTAATACGCTATACTACAGAAGTTGGAATATTTCAGAACTGATATCACGATATTTTCTTCTGAAGACGCGAAAGGAACTTTGGTTTTTATCAGTTTCCTATGAAACGATTACATCTTCCAAGGTCTGTGTCAGGTGACCAGCCTTATAGAGTGAGGCTGCTTTGTTAGAGCTGGCATGCTGTGGAACCATAAAGGTGGTTCTCTTTCATCAGAATCGACTAGAGAAAATGTCCTGCAGTAAACGCATAAAGGTTTGGTGCTCTGCTTTGCGGCGTAGCATGGATCTAAATCAAATAAACTACTACTTAAAATAATGGATAGCTTAATAAATATTAGTGTAGTACACTTCTATACTGTATCAATTGACAAGTACTTTTCAGGCTTACTTACCATGTACCTTGCCGTCACTAATGGTGATTCTTGCAAAATCCTCTTTTGCCTGTGCCCTTATAGCTTGGAGTATCGACGTTTAAGTGTAGGTCTAGTAGTAAAATAAAGACTAAAATAAAGTCCATTACTAAGTAATACAGTAAGTAATAAGTGTGTCCAGAAAAATCGCACCAGAAATTATATTAATTCCACGCAGAAATACATTGTACAAGTGAGGCCTATAGTTTCGAATTATAAGATTATTACTCAGTAATGAATTGGATGCAATGTGGCACACAGAGGTCGTGACCTAAACGAAAACACTATTCTGGAATTTGTGTAGAGGTAAAAGTTAAAGGTAAAGTTTTCCCTGCACACGGCATGAAATCATGTAAGGGAATTGGAGGTGATAGATCCACTTCTTCTTAAACTTGGCACTACATGAATATGAATGTTCAGCCTCACACCCCGCCCAATTTACCCCTGGGAAAAGAGGACACTTACCGATTAAATAGGATACTGCATCTCTTGACCCTGCCAGGATTCGAACCCCGAATTTTCTAGCTTCTAGCTAGATCGCCATACCCACTACGCTAACCTGGCTCTTCTTTTGTTAAATGACTTAAGGATATTCCAAGTGCTTCTGTCAGTATAGTGTTCCGGACAGATTTTTCAAACCAGGACCTCAGGAATATAAAGTAGGCTATCCACTCGACCACAGCTTTCGGTGCTATAGGCGTAATGAGTTCACCCAGTTGCTGTATGGACTTTTTACCTGACATAAATGCTTGCGAAATATTATGTGTCAATTCAAAATTTGTCATTTGCCGGAAATTCCAATCTAGTTTGTATTTTTTTCACTATTTATTAGGCGAGTTTGCAAAACAATCCCGAAAGCGCCTCCCACCGGATGTATTTTTCTGAAATTTCATATTTGGAATTTTTAATATAATTGGTGGGAAATATCGATTTTGGTTGAATCGGAAAAAGTACCGGTTATTTTACACGACGACTTACGTACACACATGATCTCTTGCCACGGTTGGCCTTTATAATTTATATAGTCTGTGTTCTCTGTGACGTACGAGCTAACGCCGAAGAAACAGTTGAATGTCGAGCATCGAGCACGATTGATTTTTAAACGTCGAGTAAAGATATTCAAGAGATATCGATTATAAATCTCTCCTCTTACAATAGCTCGAGGATGAATGATTTTAAATATGTTTCTTTGATAAGGGTAAGTTCTATAGCGTGTGTTAAAATACCAAATCTTTTTTTTGAAAGTATTCAAGAATTTAACATCTAAGGAGAATAACAGACGAAAACACCCGAAGTGTTAACCGCTGCAAACGTTTCTTAAATTACAGTAATCAGCTGAAGAAGGAAACATGTCGACCTTGGTTCCTATAAGGCCCATTGACATTAATGGCGGGACTTACTAAAATCTGCTTTCAAACGTCTTCAAAATTAAAAATTTAATAGCAGTTGATCTGAATTACATCGAGATACCAGCACAATAGTGCAGATGCAAAACCTAAAAGAACAGGCATTTAGAATCAGGTAATGCTGGTGACTAATTGAAATTGGAAGACGCTATGGAATGGAAATGAATGTGGAAAAAACTAAGGTAATGAGAATCTCAAGGCAACCATACCCAATAACAATTACGATAGATCAAAACCAATTGGAGAATGTGGCATATTTCAATTATTTGGGTAGCATGATAACAAATGATGCAAGGTGTACACGAGAAATTAAATCAAGAATTGTCATGGCAAAAGCAGCAATCAACAAGAAGAACGCTCTTTTCACCAGCAAACTGGACTTAAATTTAAGGAAGAAACTAGTAAAGTGCTACATTTGGAGCATAGCTTTGTACGGAGCTGAAATGTGGACACTTCGGAAAGTAGATCAGAAATACCTAGAATGTTTCGAAATGTGGTTTTGGAGAAGAATGGAGAAGATCAGTTGGACCAATCGTGTGAGAAATGAAGAAATGTTACACAGAGTCAAGGAGCAGAGGAATATCCTAATACAATAGAGAAGAAAGGCTAACTGGATTGGCCACATCTTGCGTAGAAACTGCCTTCTAAAACACGTGATTGAAGAAATGGCGAGGGAATGATGGAAATGACGGGAAGACGAGGGAGAAGGCATAAGCAACTACTGGATGACCGTAAGGAAAAGAGAAGATACTGGAAATTGAAAGAGGAAGCCCAGATCGCAGCCTGTGGAGAACTCGTTTTGGAAGAGATTAAGGACCTGTCGTCAGACAGACTACAGAATAAATGAATGAATGCTGGTGGTCTGCATTTCATACACAGTTTCCTGTGAGAACCATTTCTTTGTCCAGAGTTAATGTTTGTATATTTGTGGAAGATTATGAGGCATCTTTATTTGCTTGTAGGGGTGGGGTAAGACTAAGTCGTTTTATACTGCAGCCTAAAATATGATTATTGTACCAGCCCTGATGATAGAGGGAGGTGGAACATTAGCGGAATAATTATTGCCAGGAGAAGACCAAAGATGTCAAGAAAATCTTTTCCCATTGTTTTTTGTTCATCACAAATTCCACATGGATTGCCTTAGGACTGAATACAGCTCTGAGCGGTAAATCGGGGTACTTATGTGTAATAAAAACACTCTTTATATATTTTCTTTCTTTAAATAAAATTTTACTGTACAAATCTTAATAAATTAATTTGGAGTTTTCAGCATTATAGTATAATAACATGTAACATCCATATAAATAAAATTGCCTTTACATAGTTCACACAACTCGGATGCAACTATGCAACAGAACTAAATTTAGCAAAGGTGATCTCCAGCTGCACTTAGCCAAGTAAAACTGTAGATACAACACAAACCAGAATAGCCAGCCAACAGCGGGTTCTCCTGTGCGCAAGGTCAAGGTATACTAAAACGTCCAAAGCGTAACCTCACCATACCATGCAAAAATAGGCGAGCACTTGAGCCAAGACACATGTTTGGTCCGTCACGGTATTATGCATCGAAAACTGACGTTACCTGTCTCCTATCATTTTGTTCATTTGTGTAGAAGACACACACAATCAGATTGATCACAGTTTTGTAAATGGAAAACAACATTCAAGTGCATTTGATGCCCGATAATTCGGAGTAGCTCAGTGTCATACTGACTAGTATTTTCAATAACAAATCTTTAAAATAATCTGTTGGTTAGAGAAGTTACAGAGTGTCTGTAATCAAATGACAAGCCAAAACTTTAAAATAGATATTTTATCTCAAGAAATTAAATGATATAAAAAAGAATAATAGTATCCAGTGGCGAATCCTGTCCCGTAGTTCAGGTCTAGCGGAATGGTAAAGAATGCCACGTAGTATCGTTCCACTAGACCTGGCCAGAGGAACACAATTTACCACGACAGTAACATGTTGAAGTCTCAAATAAGTTTTAGTTTTGGAAGACTTGGATGACAATGATTAATAATTTGCACGCTTCACCAAGTACATTTAGGGCAATAAAATTGAGGAAAATGAAATGCGCAGGACATCAATTACGCGCGAGGGAGTGTTGTCAGAAATTTGAAATGAAGACACCTTAGGAGGCTTATGGATGCATGAGAGCATAATACTAAAATGTAGTGTGTCAGGATGTTCCGGAGCCAACTGGCTCAGTATACGAGTAGTGACACATTTCGCGCCCCTGTGTACACTGCAATGGGCAAGTGGTTCTATAAGAGGCGAGGAGTTGTTGACTGGGCTCTGAATTGTGTTGTATAAAGGTGGATTATTGTTGGAATGACATTAACAGGGCGAAACCGAAGTACTCGGAGGGAAACCTGTCCAAATGTCACATTGGTCACTACAAATCCCACATGGACTGGCCTGAAATCCAGACCGAGACTCCCCAGTGAGAGGCCGGGAAGTTAATTGCCTTAGCAATGCCACGGCCCTGTGGTCTAAGTCGAAAAGGTTACTCCATTCATGAATTATTTATTTGAAATGCGACATGATTGGATTTAATAACCGTTTATTAGCCGGTTACTAACTTTTCGTCAACAGGTTTTATGCGGTCTTGTTCGGCCTTCGTGCTTATCACATTCACAGAAAAGTGCCCAGAACAGAGTTCTAAGAAAGAGACAGTAGCTGACTACGCCAGTAACTGGGCCTCAAACAAAAGAAAGAAAGAAATAAGAAAAAAATGCTGGTCAAAGGAAGGAAGAGTATGAAGTCAAAGCAGAATTCTGCGAAGTCACTGTTATAATAAAGCTCGTTGGATCGCTTAAGAGTTACACATATTTGCTACAATCATAGACAATACAATCTTCTAGGCATTGCAAACAACATCTGACGTTAAATCAAAGGACAATGGTTACTGAGAACCTGGAAGTCACTCAGCCAGTTAGTTGTTTTGGAAAAGATTCATTACAGTCAAACACAAAACACTCAACCAACAAATGCACTTTTATTATTATTTTTAGATATTATATATAATCCCTGTAAACCAGTCCAACATGTTTCGATCCCTTCCTGGGATCGTCATCAGGGACATTTGTGAGAGTATAAATTACATAAATAAAACCAACAATATAAATACACGTTAAAACTATATAATGTATCCATCTTTTATACATTTTATAGTTTTAACATGTACTTACCTACTGGCCGTCAGATATCAATACAATTCAAATACGAGCTTATCAGTGAAAATTCAATTCAGTTCTAGCAATAATTTTAGTGCTGACTGTTTATTTTTAATTTTTATTTAAGGCGATGGAAAGTCGATAGGATTGAAAACTATAAGAATGTCTAAACAAGGACGACAACTAAAGAAAAGACAGAGAGACAGAGAAGTGGGGAGGTTTTATGGAATACCTTTCCGTTTCTGTGCAGCGTAGGCCTGTATTTTATTTCTTTTAGAACGTACATAGTTCATAAACAATTATTTTCTGAGAATTCGCTCCCTGTGGTGACGCACTTTGTCGTGATGTTTCACTGCTGTTCCTATAATGCCTTGTTATCCGGATACATATCTTTGTCTGATAGTCACGTGAGGGAAGGTGGGGGTAATGTGACGTCAAACATTTCCTCTTCGCGTTAATGGGCTCATCGCTTGTCGCCAGCAGAACAAGTTAACCGCCTTCCTAATCTTTGGCTTCGTGAAGGACGTCTGCAGGTGTCGGATAACCGCCTGTTTCTCCTGTTAATTGTACATTTTTAGGCGCGTCCGCAATGTTGCAGAACGCGGCTATTGGATTCGTCTTGTGTTTTGTCCGTTTATACATCCGTCCGCAGGCAACAACTCGGTTCCCTCTGGGTAAATTTTATATTGGGGGTTTACTAAAATCTGTCGAAAAAATTAAGTTTGGTTAAAGTCGGACGGAAGTGACAGACACTTTACAGAAACACGCGGCTTTGGTTGCTAAAGTTCCCGTGGTTGCCGGCGAAAATGAATCGATAATAATCTGCCTTTCTTCATACTATTTACATTATGCTTCATTAAGAGAATAGAAACATAAAATCATAACAGTGCACATTGATTATGTTCAAGAATATGAACGTTTGTATGCATATATACTATGAATATACCTAAGAACTGTGTAATTGCACACGAAATATTGTTTTTAAGTCAGAAATTACATAATCTTTCGATGGGGTGAAGGTTTGAGGTAATACATTACCGATAAATTTGACATATACAAAATCAACTTAGACATATAAATAATAGTTCTGCATAGAAATATAGCAGACCTTAATAATAATAATAATAATAATAATAATTATTATTATTATTATTATTATTACTCTTGTAACTAACTCCATGGAGCAGAGTCCTTCCTGAGAAGCTAACAGGTCGTCAGCTAGTCAAGAAATTCCCCGCGTTTTATGGAACCCGAAGTTCATTACCGCACTCACAAGAGCCCGCCACCTGTCCCTATCCTGAGCAAAGAATCAGTCCAGGTCCGAGGCTCTGTATAGTGTTTCGTAACATGGTAATTTTTTAAGGTGAGGAGTTGTTAGCACCTAGCCCAACCCCCAAGCTGGAGGACCACCCCTTGTCGGCTGTCCGCGACTGCATATTTGCAGCTACCCTCCATATTCGGAGGCCGTTCCTCCATCCGCAACCCGAGGACGCGCCATGCCGTGGTGACAGGGACCCACTAATCTTGTAATATTCTACAATACATGGACAAATATGCACCAAAAAAGTGTTACCGCAGTGAATTAACAGGTACGACCACACAGGAGGGTGCAGGATGCCAACATGCGAATGCCTCACAGTCTTTTCATACGTGTATTTTCTATTCTATCAAATAATCTTTCTTACAGTGTGTCGGTTTCTCGCTCCGTTTCTGTCTTTGCAAGTGCGCATATCCGGTTTTGTGTTGGATCAGTGATCTAAGTCCACTGCAGTTTCTTATGTTGCCAACCGTTTATTTTATGAATCTGTCACTGTGTGACTACGACGCTACATCAGAGTAAAGGGATGAAAGAAAATGTGTAGGCAGTTGTTTGCATGTTCCCCATAATAAATAAGGAACCCAGTTACTGAAGTACAATTTATTTAAAAATAAGACTGCAAAACATGTACTATGTAATGTATACACAAAATTCCCAGCCGCCTTCTTTGCAGTTTATTAAGTTCAGTTCCGTTAAGTTATAAAGGAATTTAAGCAAAATTCAAAATATATGAAAAGATAAAATTTATTTCAAACAGTATAGTAATGCATAACATAAAATTACTACAAAGTCTGTAAATGTGATTATGTGGTACATCGAGAAGTCTATTTATAAAGATAAAGAGTATCCGTATGTTAAAACAGATGTTTTAATCGGTCAGTATGCCTCAAATTGTAGATGGTGGATTAACATATACGAAGATATCTGTTAGTGTTTTAACCGTAACCTTACAAACGCTTTATAATAAAGGCAAAAGTAAGTATGCCCGTGTGCACTACATGAAGGCAATGAGGGAACTGGAGTACAGCTTCACTCGTTCTTAACCTCGGCACTAGAGGGAGGTGACATTTCAATTTCGCGACCCTGCCCCTTTAGCCCCGTGGAAGGAGCCCCCAGAAACCATCATAAAGGTGGCTGGATAGGCTGCAGATTAGGTCTTGACGTTTCGGACAATAGATGCATATTTTACCTCTGCCAGGCATGACCCACAATTCCTCTGTTGTCTGTCCCGTAGCGTAGACAGTATACTGACAACGCTCTCTCGTCTAATAATGGTGCATCATGTAGTTGTGAGAAATGACCACATGTGCAATAAATTTCGCTACAAACCCCTCTGATGATGTCAGTTGCATTGGAATAACTTTCATCAGCGATACGATGACAATATCCTCCATACGGTGACGTATTGTGAGAAAATAATTTTGCTTACAGAGCATGATCCTACTTCTATAATCCTTGCTCGGTATTGAAATACCAGCTAACTTATAAGGGCATAAGCCTACAACCAGTTAGAGCGTTTATGGCAAAATACCTTTCCAGTACCTTGAAAATATCTAAATATGCTGTAACAAAACTCTACATAGATATATTTTCTTAAAGTACTGAACTAAAAATGTAAATTCCTTTAGTGCCTACGCTATAGATTTGATGCTGCAGTTGCTCTATTAAACCATTAGAAGCTCAAATTTCGTGTAACAAATATGTGAAAAGAAATATCGTTCTCACAGAAAACATTCAACGAGAGGATGGCAAGCCTTAGAATTTATACATAAGGATTTTTATTTACAAACTAGATGCACGAAGGGTACATTGTTCTAAAAAGGAGTTTGTAGATGCAGGAAATATAACACGGTTTTGAGGTACGAAGTCAAATCACGTAACGTTTATTTGTTTAGTCTCAGATATGTGAAAATTTCTTTGGATGTAACTGCGAACACCAGGGTTGTGCCAGTAGGCGTCCACAAATTTACTTACTAATGTCTGTGTTCACATTATAACATTTATTCTGTATATAAGGCTTCTATTCTATCTAAATTATTCTACAAAATTAAGTATTTCTCTTTATAATGGTTTCTCCCCCACTTCGTCTGAAATTTGCATAGTCCTTTTATACTGGGTTTTCCCATTTATGTTTCGTTTAGTATAGAAATTTACCTAAAATTTTCAGTTCTGTAATCTTGGTACAGCCAGTTATTTTGTCGTGCGCTGTTTCGTCATACATGACTTGGGAGATATAAAAAATACATATATTTTTGAGAAAATATTAAGAGAAGACAGAATTTTGGTGACTCTGAGATGATTCTGAGATAAATGCTAAGAAAACAGAGGTAAAGGTAAAGTTCTCCCTAGAATAGGCCATGAAGGCCCAGAGGGGGAGTAGAGGTATAGCTCTACTCTTTCTTTAACCCTGGCACTAGATGAGGGTGGATGGTCAACTCCACGCCCCGGCCGCTTTACCCCTGGGAAAGAGACCCGGT
Source organism: Reticulitermes speratus (assembly GCA_021186555.1). Taxonomy (NCBI): domain Eukaryota; kingdom Metazoa; phylum Arthropoda; class Insecta; order Blattodea; family Rhinotermitidae; genus Reticulitermes; species Reticulitermes speratus. The sequence goes on from JAJKFL010000004.1 coordinate 26,368,409, forward strand.
ACCCATTGTATAGGAGGCTGGGTGGGCCCCAGGGCCGGTCTGGACGGTTGCGGAAAATCTCTCCCCCACCGGGATTCGATCCCCGGACCGTCCAACCCGTAGCAAGTCGCAAGGAAACAGAGTGGAGATTGAACTGAAATTGCTAAGATTTGTGCAGGATGGCAAGGTTTGTTACCACGATAACGAACATTCGGATCCCAAAAAGACGTAAAATTCATTAGCCAGCTGTGCAGCTATCAGCTTCTTAAGAAGGCCTGTTTTCCGTGAACCTAGCCTGGAATAAAACTGTTCATTTAACAAAGTGTCAAGAAACAAACATATTATTTTGAAGCTTCAATATTTCTATTGGGCCAAAAGGCCCTGTTTTAGGTGAGGTGAATTACAGCTGTGTATAAAAATAAAGTGCCAATTATATGGCAGATATCAGAGAGCATAAGACAAAGTCAGCTTATAAAACTTTCAAGAACCCAGCTAAGATATGGTTAACAAGTTGACCTATTCTTGGTACATCATTTTATGTGTTTCTTGCCCTCTGTATGTAAACTCAAGGAGTTGTTGGAAGGTAATATCTGTCGGTCGCCCACATGTTTCCTCTCCCAACTCATTTAAAGAATTTACATTAAACGGTGTGTGGAACATCTTCACTGCACTTTATTTCTTTAATGTAATCGTTTCTCTCATATTGAGTCACTAAACCCATACTTAATATCAGACTTAAACCAGACAACATCAGATTGCTAAACAGCGACTCATCTTTACAAAGAAGCTGGTGCGTGACATTGAAGGTAGATATAGGTTAAAATTTAAAGGTTTTTAATATTATGCAAATGTTACTTAACGCAAATACTACAAACAAAACGAGGATCAAGGAGAGTTATCGATATATTGACTAGGCTATCGGACGGGCAACCGAGGATTCGTGGTTTTTTTTCCCGGCAGGAGAAAGAGATCGTTCTTTTCTCCAAACAGCACAGACCGGCTCTGTGTCCCACCCATCCTCCTATTCAGTGGGTACCAGGAGCTCTTCCCCTGGAGAAGAGCGACCATAATCTGAAGCAGACCAGTCTTCACCATCTAGTGCACGGGTTAAGAATAAGTGGAGCTATTCTTATACTCCTCCCATTTATATATATATATATATATATATATATATATGCCTTTATTGCGTGCTAAAGGCAAATTTATCTTTGCTACAGAGAAAAACACAGACGCTTTATTGGTCGCCAGTAAAAAGGTTGGTCTGAAAGTAAATGCTGAGAAAACTGAGTGTAGTTTCAAGTCTCGTCAGCAGAATGCAGAAAAAAATTGACAAGAAAAAAGATAGCGAATAAACCTTATGAATATGTTGCAAATTGGTGAAAGACAATAACAAATTAAAGTTGCATGCACGTCGAAATTGACAGGTTAATGAGCCTCATCATTACTCCTCACCGAGCGATATATATATATATATATATTTCATGGCGCAACAGCCCTTTGTGGGCCAGGGCCTCCTCATTATCGAGGCTTTACGACCACTCAGACACACCACACTCAGTAGGACTCCTCTGGACTAATGATCAGTCCGTCGCAGAGACCTCTACCTGACAACACACAACACTCACAAGAGACAGACATCCATGCGCCGACGGGATTCGAAACCGCAATCCCAGAAAGTGAGCGGCCACATACTCACGCCTTAGACCGCGCGGCCACTGGGATTGGCCACCAAGTGATATGAGGGTTAAATACAATGGCGAATAAGATTGGCGGGATGTGTGGTACGCATAGGGGAGAAGAGAAATGCATCGTGTTCATTTAGATCTATTTTGCATTATCTGTCGCGTACACTTAAACCTTTCAATTGGTCCCTTCCCTTTAAGTTTTCCGACGACGTGGATCTTAGTACGATTTGAGGTTTTCACAGCAGCGACCGTGAAAAATACTGTCTTCTGTGATGTCAGTCTGCCACGCTACACGCAGTCACGTCGTAGCACAGAACAATCCTGAAGTGAATTTATCTTCTTGTTACATACATACATACACACAAACATACATACATACACTATTGCAAGTCATTTATGTAGATAAATATGTTCAGCAATTTGGCTTCCCGAAGTAGAGGTATGACTCTGCAACCAAACAGTTGTCCGACCTATGGTTTAGAGCAGTGGTTCCCAAAGTGGGAGGTACCGCCCCCTGGGGGGCCGTGGAATTACCGAGGTGGGCGCTAATAGGTACGAAAGGTGGAAGGGATCGCTGTTATTATCACAGGGGGGCGCTAGTAGACAAGTAGTGCATTTATTTGTATAAGATAATTCAAATAAAGTAATTTTTGTGTTAAAAATAAAAAATGAACTAAATTTCTTAGTATTTTAATTTATGAATCTTATTCAAGCACATATTATTTTTTAATAAACTACTGCTAGATGAATTATTGTTAATCATAAAAATAGAATAAATTTTATTTTATTAATTAACACATAAAACATTAAGTTTAACTCTTATAATTTTATTTCAACAATTTTTTAAAAATAAAATAAAAGTGGAAACAAAAGCGCATTTATGTTTTTTTAAAAAATGTAGGGGGGCGCTGTGTGTGTGTGTATGGAACCAAGGGGGCGGTGTACCGAAAAAGTTTGGGAACCACTGGTTTAGAGGAACAGTTGACTGTAAGAGAGGTGGATAGAATGGGGTACTGGAAGACTTGTGTACAGAAATATAGATGTATTTGTACTCTCCACTAAAGAGTGCCATAATTAAGGAAGGGCAGATGGTCTGGGTGCGAGTGAAATAACACTAGTTCGAAGATGTCATAAGAATCTCAACGTGAAAAGTGGATCTTACGCCGTAGAATAAATACAACAATAGTTACGTAAATATATACTGAAGTAAATGTCAACGTCACCCCCTGACATGCCTGTGCAGGCACAGAACGGAGGCGAAAGTTTAGGTCCAACCCGTTCGCAACCTCGGCCCTAAAACGGGGTGGTTGCTCAGCACCACGCCTCGGCCTCTTTGCATCGGAGAGACCCGGTACCCATTAAAAAGGAGGATGGATGGGCGTCGAGGTCGGTCTAGACGGACGTGGTAAGTCTTGCCTCCACTCGGATTCGATCCCCGCACCGTCCAGCCCCTATCGAGTCTCTATACCGACTACGCTATCCCGGCCGCCATATACTGGGGGAAACTGGAAACACAGTTTTAAGGGTAGAGCCTGCCTGCTATTTTTGTGGTGATAGCTTGATATTTCGGATTTAAAACACTGGAAATATGTTCAGGGAACACTGCTGCGGAAAGTTCCCCGTTTTCCCTTTATTTCTTTAGTCCGTCTTCATTTATGCGTTTCTTGTGTCTTTCTTCCTTTATTTATTTTTCTCATCTCTTCTGTTTTTTATCGGTTTACTTTTTCAACTTATAATTTTCCAGGGTGGACAAAGGGGCATGCCGATACCATTAAAGCATCTTTCCTTATAAAGCAAGGAGAACTTACAAAAAATATTAGAAGATATTCTGTTGCACCAGGATAGATATCGACCAGAATGCATTACCCTACATGGCAATTTGCATGATTTCGTCAGTCTATGAAGGCATCTGAAAGGAAACGTCACCTTACTGATCATCGTCACTTCCGTTCGTGTCTAATGTTGTCTGTGCTGAATCACCATAAACGTTTATGAGACAAATAATTACAATTTTTAAATAACAATAAGTCCTTTAAAAGTGCTGTTTGCAAAAACTGGCGATTCTACAGAATGTGTCACGGTATTTCCTGAGTTCATATATTTGTGGACTAAGGAAAAATACGAGGGAGATTAGTTCAGGTACTTTCCTTCATATGCGACGTGGTCGTTCGTAGAATTGTGCGTCAAAGGAGCAGTATGATTATCGCCATCCTACATCAGGTGTTCATGAATCAACGCTTGTGGCTGAGTAACAGACAAAAGTATAACGCGAGATTTATTTTCGATCAATGACCTTGGTAATAAGACAACGGGCATATCTATTTGCGCTGTATGACTCCATTCAACACCATGTTTCTTGCCTACGTGGCGGGTGGACTGTGTAGTAGTTTCTCGAATCCAGGATGAGAGCCGTCATAGAGTCCCTCCCACATGATGATAACACATCCTTGTAAGCCACCTGTTTAGCTTCAGCAGAGGAAATAGATAAGGTCATTTCACTTATCGCGCGATTGTCGACATGAATGTTGATGGCTGAGGAGTTAAATAATCATAACAAAAATTTCGTAATTAAGCACCATACTATGAAGACATAATAATAATAATAATAATAATAATAATAATAATGTAGTTCAGTTAGTCCTCCTTTGCTTGGGCCTACCTACTGATTAAAGCCGGTTTATCACGGTGGTAGCCATTTCGCCGTTAAACACATGTAACGTTTACAGACACTTTTTATCTTTTCACACCACTTACATTAAACTTTGTCTAAATGTCCACCTTGGCCTATGATCAGGGCCTTGTTAGTGCGCCTTCATATTTTCTTATAAGCTACCTCCTCGTTTACATTCAATTAATCTTTATTTTAGAATTTCCCTTCTCCATTTTCTAGTTTTCATACAGCTCAAGGATGGCGTATGAAGAAACGAAGGTACAGCTCCACGCCTCAGATGTTTTAACTTCCCACCCCCTCGGTGACGTTGCATAAGTGATTGACTGGGTGCGCCGTTTGCCGGTCTAGACGTTGAATGTTTGTTAAAAGTGATACACACAAAGGCCGTGCCATGGATCAGGCGGTTAGTCGCCAGCCTCACACCGCGGAGGCCTGGGTTCGATCCCGGGTCAGTCCATGTGGGATTTGTGATGGACAAAGTGGCACTGGGACAAGTTTTTCCCCTAGTACTTCTGTCTTCACCTGTCAATTTCATTCTACCGGTGCTCCATTATTTGGAAAAATAAAAAAAAAAAACTGATCATCCTTGTCTTCATCTCCATCATAGGGTTGCACAATAAGCCTTAAGGCTGCGGTGCGTCTGTAGCTTCTGCTGCGGGGCCCTTCTAAAAAAATACATGCAAAATTTTGGCGGCGAAACTGCATCATTAGGTGAAATTAAGGGAATTAAATTTGAGAACTGGAAGCGGGATCTCCTGAAGGAATTTGATTCATTTACGTCTATTGCTTATGTAAGAGATTTGAATTGTTGAGCTGGAAACGGGAACATGTTCTGAATATGTCTGCTGAACATGTTCACTTTTCTAACTTAGCATTGCATTTATAACACACCCCTTTCTGATTACGCTTTCACTTGTAAATTTGAGCTGATCTTCTATCAATATTTTCCATTAGAGAGAGACACTGAACTGAGCGTCTGTGAACTTCGTATAAAGGACTTTACTTCACGGAGTTGTTTAGAGGAGCAGAATACAAATAATTTAGCATTGTGGTCTCTGACTTAATGCACCCTACGAGACAGTTTGTTAATTTAGAATACTGTAACCTGTGCCAAGGAATATAATATGGTTTTTACGTGTAACTAACTACATACCCCACCTTGTACGGAACACGAAGTTTAATTTGAGAGATGACACGCACCCGTCAATACGTCCTATCCTAAATCAGTTGAGTCAAGGTCACAGCTTCAAATCCCAGGCCTTTAATATCCACCTTAATATCATCTTTTTACATATACACATTACGTGCTATAATTTTGTGTTTCATGTCATGAGGCTTCTCGATTGAAATTTTGCATGCACTCCTGTTGTAACTGTGTATGCTACATGCACCGCCCATTCCATCCTGCTTCAGTTGATCATCGTAACAATATTTTGTTAAAGGTACAAATTATGAAGCATATACTTATGTGTTCATATACCTGTTCCTTTCTCTGTCCTAGGTGCAACTATTCTTCTTAGCACCCTGTTCCCAAACACCCACAATGGTACTCTTCCTTTAGTCAAAGACCACGCATCACGGATATTTTGATAGGTAATATAATAATATTTTTGTGACCTACATTCTGGAAGTACTTGTTATAATATTTTTACGATAGACATCTTTTGCGTTTATGATACTATAAATGAGTATACAGTTACCATGAACACAAATTTTTATTGGTTCCTATTACTGAAAATTATATGGCTACATGTTTCGACAAATATTTTGATCATCTTCAGGCCAGTATATTACACAAAAAATAAAAATCATAGTCGCAATTTTATATTATGGTAGGCTGACATCTCAATCGTTCGTCTAAAAGACGTGTAAATTATCTTAAATTATTTGTGGAATTTGAAATGGTTACATTATATAATGTAATAAAAAGATCTTAAAATGATGTCAAATTTAAAACTGTAGTCCATTAATTTGTATACTTATTCTTTCCTCTGATGAATTCTATGTGTTTTGATTTTCTTGTCCCCTCCGATACTTTCTGGGATTGGGGAGACTTGTGCACAGAATTTTGTTAAGTAAACCTGTTGGAAGTGACTACTTGCAGGAACGAGAAAGAGATGAGTAGCTCTTACTAATATGGATGTCCAAGAAGTGGGTTTTAAGGATAAGAGGTGGATAGAAATAGCCCAGGATCATAGGCTTTGATAATGACGGTTTTGTCATAGCGGCTTCTGCTACCAGAGTGTCAGCAGTAACCAGGCATCACACGTTATCTGAATCTCATTATGGGTCGCAAGCCAAAGAACACGGCTGGAAAATATACAGACACTGAGGGGGGTTGTTTTGTGCAGGTCTCCTAGCTGTACCGTCGCCCGCCCGCCCGCCACGTGCGTGCTTTGCTGGCTGCAGGTTTGACCCAGCTTGAGATGCTGTTGTACCTGGCACGGAGAGCAGAGTCGCTGACCTTCAGATTGGTAAGTGATGCCTCCTCTCGCAGCTTCCTGGATCTGCAGGAACGATGAGTATTAATATGGTGATCTGAAGGTAGTCCACTCGAGTATGTGTAACTTAAGAGGGAAGTTGAACGTGGGATTTCTAACAGCAGGTTGCCATCTTTATTGTCCATAGTATCAAGCTCTTCATCGATTAAACGACTCTTTAAATTGGCGTAATACTAAAGGCCTATACTTATCCAGTTATCCAATGTTAATAAAACGATATTACAGCGTATAGCATAATGATGCAGGCGACACAGGTACAGTAAATACCACAAGTTAAAACGCAAAATCAGTAAGCAAACACATTTTGAAATAGGCCTGTAATCTTATTGTCAGCCAGAGGAGGATGTGAAAAAAAGAGGAAATAGATAACTTATCTGTACAATTCGTTGCAAAGATGTTATCCATTCTACACAAATTGGAGCTTTCAAAATACAGGTAACTTCAGTAGTTTCACTGAATACATTATTAGCTAACTTCATGAACAAGAGATCTACTTCAACAGTTTATAGTTCCTAACACAAAAAAATTCTTCAGTTGTCATGTAACCCGAGGGTTTATTATCGTGTTCACAGGAAACCATAATCAGTGCTTATCCTGACGCAACTTAATGCAGTTAAGCCTAGGCTGACCATAATTCCTTGAGACATAAAAATTATTACATAAAAATATTGAACTTAGAATAATTTTTCACAGAACCGCGCAAGTGTTCCCAACACGTATGATTTCTTTTCTCTGAATAATTCAATGACTTTAAAGTTACACTATTCATTCAATGGGCAATTGTCGATCTCGATCAACGCACCTCTACCGATGGTTACACGAATGACTGGTACCTTCAATAGCAGCCATTGATGCAAACTTGATTATATGTTATAATTTATGATTTTAAAGTTTTTATAAAAAACGGGACAAAAATGGCATTTCTACTAAAACGACGGGACGGCCGGGACATAGCAAAAAAAACGGCACTGTCCCGTTCAAAACGGGACGTATGGTCATTCTAGTTAAGCCCAATTTTAATATTATGGTACCATCTAAGCCCAGGTCTTCCAGCTTCTTCTTCCTTTAGGTCTTCCCACCAAAACCCTGTTCGCATTTCTTTTCCTTCCCATTCGTGCCACATGGCCCTCCATTCTAATCCTCCATGAACAGTATAAATTACGAAGCTCCTCATTCTGCATTTTCTCCATTACAAGACTGCTCTCATCACCCTGTCCTCCAATAGCTTCAGTATGTGTTCTGCCCTTGATATGACTGATCAAGCTGCATACCCACATAAGGTCGTCTCGCTGTGGAATATGATACGACACCATATTGTTCAATATTGTTTTCCTGTTTACTTACATTGAAGTTACTGATAAGAGTAGGTCTCGTGAATGCACCAAATGTTAGTTTCTTATTAATACTCAACAGCACTAGGTCTGCAGCAGTGTTTCCTAATAAGGATTCCGCGGAGCATCTTTGGGGGTTCTGTGAGCAATCATGGAATAAATACATAAACATTTTATTATACAGCGAAAATTCCAAATATTCCTCGAAATATCGTGGTGTTTTTTGTCCGGTAACTGGCAAAACTAGAGTGTTAAAAAATTAAGTAATACAAAAAGACAGGAAAATTCTTAAAATTTTTCTTGCAATATAAATTTACATACATAGACAACTTTTTACAAATTAATTTCCTTGACAATAATTTAGAAATAATTGAATTGCACTCCCCTCTGATAATGTTTTCTGGCCTGTAAACCTTTTCATATTTGGGGGATTCTCTGAATATGAAAAATTGTTTTAGGGGTTCCCCCGCGGAAGAAATGGTTGGAAAATTCTGGCCTACGTGTTGTTCATATTTCACCCAAGAAAGTCCAAATTTAAAGTTACAAGCAGTTCCTTTCAATTTAGTAGGAATTACTATTTTAACCATAATTTAACTTATGCCTCCAATCTGCACTGACAGTCTGAGTTACGTAAGGCAGTTTTTAATGTGTTATTTAACGATGCTGTCAATTGCTAAGGTCATATAATGTCAGTGATGGGTAAATAATGCCTGGAGTATTGGTTGAACAACAGTGATAGGGAAAAACCGAAGTACTCGGCGGAAAACCTGTCTCAGTACCACTTTTCCGCCAAAAATCCCATGTATCCTACAGTGGTCTGGGACTGAACCAGAGCCTGCGTAGTTACAGACGGACGGCTAACCACCTGATGCATGACACGACCGTGTAACGTAGGAAAAATTTTAAGATAAAACCAACAATTATTTAAAACTAATAAAAACTATCCTAACCAGACTTCAGCACGTGCCAGCAATCTGGACAGACCGCCTGAGTCATGTAACGTATCTGCCACAATGTCAGTTCCACTACAGAAACAAAACAAGACTAATAAACAGAGTAAGACTTATCTGTCATGACACAGCTCCAAAGGTTTGCACTTGCAGTTTATAACGAATGCGATTTAATTCCATAGCTTAGCTGTTGCAAAGCATAAGCACACGTCGTGCAGTTGGGGAATGAAAAACATTACAGGGCCTATAAATTAAGATTAATATCATATCTCAATACATTTTTTTGGCTTTCATTGCAAAAGTAACCCTGTACAGGCCCTTAGGGGTCCAGGAGATTGAGGCTCCAAGGATTTCTAGACAATCGACACATGAAGGTGGAAAGTGTTGTCAGCCCTACGCACCGGCCGCCTTTACCCTCCAGGAAATATTCTTGGTACTCAGTTCTGTTAGAGGCTGAGTCGAACCCAGGGCCATAGTGCAGCCAGAAGGATTAAGTCAATGAAAAATCTCAATGACCCCATCGAAACCGCGACCTTCCGGCTGGTGGCGCCGTGCCTCAACCAACTGCGCCACCGCGTACCCCGCATAAAGCGAACGCATTACGTTGTTGCGGTCTGAATCGCCCTTCAGCATATTTCATGTTGAAATTATCTTGTTAAGTGAGAAACCTTTATAATGCTTGTGAAAACTGGGTAGAAACAAATAAGTAGGGTAAAGCCATAAAGTTTGTGGCTTGCGTTTGGAAGGTTCTCAGTTTGAATCTCGTAGTAAAAACCATTTTCCTGGCTTTTCTCACCTTCTCCAAGTAAACACGGTATAGAACCTCAAATGTGGCTACTGCCACTTCCTTCCACATGATTTGCAATTCATTGTTCACTAATCATATTATGGACGGACGCTGTGTGGTCTGAGCTTCTGATGGCGCCGTTAAATAATCCACAAAAACCTTTTGCTAAGGAAGAAAAAAGGGCCGAAGTTTTGGAAAGAAAAACTGGGGAAATAAACTTTGTAAGGTTGGGAATTTTACCTAACATGGAAAGGCCAATACCGAAGAGAGTACTTTTTAATTATTAAGTAATGTAAATTGTGTTTAAAAATTCAGTTTATACCTCAGAGGAAATACACTTTACTCTGCTGTCAGTGCTGCTTAGAGAACTAATGAAAGTTTTTTTTTCTGAGAATCTTACAGGAAAAATCTTCTGGACGCTCGAAGGAAAAATTCAGTGTTTTGAAATGCCAGACCTGATGGCACATGGAGAAACCATTCACCTTTAAAGGGTTAATTAAACTGCTACACAACATGCGCCAGTCGTTTATATCCAAGGCCTTTTAATATTTATGTTCAAGATTTTCAGTTAATTGGCAGTCCTTTAGTAGATAAGATTTCTTGAAAATTAATATTGGGGCTCATAAGACTAAACATTATATGTCGAATTAAATTTGGCCCATATATTTTCAGTAACACCCCTAATTTAAATACAACTTGAAGCGATTATCTCAAAACGCAGCCTTATTAAAACTCTTAAAATTGTATTTCAAACAGTTTTCGGTACGACGTATTTTTAGTAAAACACTATAAAAATGTATTCTGTGCTATACTTTGTTATATGTCGCTTTGGAATCAACGTCCTATGTGAAATAAGTGAACGTAAATCGAATGTGGTGTAAAAACTTTCAAAGAAGTCATGTAAAAATTTAATGTGCTTGAGCGGCAAATTGGATCATTTATATATTCACTCCTTTGTTGGTTACGAAATTGCGAAACTTGCATTTTTGTAAGAAAGTTTTTCAGTAGGACCCTCTGACAGAGCTGTAAATTATGACGGCACATGGAAACAAGTCGTTAGAACTGCGTGTGTTGTTTATCGAAGGAATATAATAATCGTACTCACACTCTTTGTCGGAGAACGGAGAAGTTGCCAATTTCTAGGCCGAGATACAAACTGAAACCAAGCAGTGGGTCGAAACAAGGTCGTTCCTTGTGCACGTGTCTTTACTCAAATAAACCACAACCCTCAGTACAAGAGCACCCTGCGTCTTGCCACAGCCCGGGTCGGTGTTTATCGATGTCTCAGCGCATAGATCCGGTCCGGTCCGGAGCGTGTCGACGTTTCCTCTACCAGCACTCCACAATAGCCTGTGACCACCATCTTCGTCAGAGGCTAGCACAACAGGTTCATTTGAGGGATTCTCTTTAACGCTCTCCCTACAGGATCAGCTCTAATCGCGTTATTCTGCAGAAATAAGATAAGTTCAGAGACAGAAGATTCATGAAAATTATATAGCCTTTGTATTCAGCGGCGGGCAGAGTCATTTTTGGAGCACTAGCGATTTAAAGAATGATACCCATCCCCTTCCACTTTATAGAAAGAAAAAGAGAAACTGTAAATTCAGCTTCTTCTTCTTCTTCTCTTGCACTACAGGCCTTTGTGGGCTTTGGTATCCCGTTTTTTATCGGGTTTCTGGACAATGAGATATTTTTCCGGGTATCAGGTCGTCAGCCTAATGCCCCAACCCCCAACCTGGAGGACCAGTGGGCTGCTCTTTGTCTGGTCCCTGCCCTTCGACCTGTCTGGCTTGGGTGACCCTACCAGGAGCTTAGCTCCCGCCAGCATAGCTTTCAGGGTCGTAACGGGACACACAAACCTCCCCGCCACGATAAGGCGGCAGCATCTTTTACATATTTATATTATCTTCGCCCCCATCAATACCCACGCTTTATTCTTTTCTTTTCCATTATTAGTACCATCTTTTACTCCTCCATCACCTTCTGTTTATCCGTTTCCCACTCCGTCTTAATTACCTTCTCTGTCATCGTGCTCTACTCCTTTCCTTCGTCTTTGTTTTTCTTTGCTCATGTGGTAGGGCTTCTGGGGATTAACCAGCGCTGAACTGCCTGTGAGAAAATGACTGTTTTGGATATGCTGTAGGAATTCTTAGAGGGCAATCATCCAGTCATTAAGTTTGTGTCGTCACAAAACATCAGAAAATATCCCAAGAAAGGAATATCCAACCACGGAAGTGCTCACAGCAAGAAGCGGGCACTGCGGGCTCCCAAGCATCTTGTTAGAGTAGCATGTTCAGCGGAGTGACCAGACATGAACATTACTGCTTTGCAGAACGTCAAGATGCACGTTAACTTTCGGTCCTGTTCCGATGTTCAGACGTACGAAAGCGAATTTAACAGACCGGTTTAAGTCGTCCTTCGCAGGCAGTGCTCTAAGAAAAGAGGAAATTGCAGTAACCTATAGTCGTAATACTTGCATTTATTTATTTCCTTTCTTCGTTTAATTTACTGTCATTTATTTTGACCCTATTTCTTTTACCTGTTCCAAAACCTTTTTATGCAATAGGAAGCTTGCCTTTGATTTTTAAATATAATGTAGATAAATGTTGTACTTCTAATGGTTAAATGAGCCGATCCCGGTGGACGTGCTGTCTACAGCCGTTTGAATGCTGGGTGCTCAGTTTCGAATCACGCTGAGGGCATGGATGTTCGTCTCATGTGTTTGTTGTGTGTTGTGTAGGTAGCGGCCTCTGCAACGAGCTGATCACTCATTCAGAGGAGTCCTACCAAGTGTGTGTGTCTAACTGTGTGTGATCTAGAAACCTCAACAATGATGGGGCCTAGGCCCGGCTTGGGTTGTTGCACCAAGGAAAAACAAGTTAAAGGCCTTTTATAATGCAACGTATCACTTGCAAATTTAATTTGATGACTGTTGACTCTATTTTAACATATGTCTCAAGTGTCACTCAATAATCGATCAACTTAACTTTTTGTTCACCGTGCATTTTGGTAATAGATAACATTCATCAACCAACAACTGCACTAATTAAAATTTATTTAACACTTTAAGATTGCCCTACATATGTTTCGGTCACGGGGTGACGTACGACGCCCCTGATGATGGTCACCCCGTGACCGAAACATATGTAGGGCAATCTTAAAGTGTTAAATAAATTTTAATTAGTGCAGTTGTTGGTTGATGAATGTTATCGATAATCGATGTTTTATAACGATGATGCATTGTCGACCAAGGTTTGCTATCGTTGTCATACTTGAGAGATTTGTGCAGGATGGGAAAATGACAGAGTTTGTGATGGAAATAATCCGAAAAGTAGAGAAATCCGCTTGTTTCTATAGCCGACCCTTATTCACAATAATTTGTCCACGAAAGAGACGTGGGTTAACTTGTAAGTTTTCAGGCTTCCGCACCGATGTGTTTGTGATCTAGGTTCTTCTGGGACATGGCCTCGTAATTGGTGGCTGAATTTTTTTAGGTAACTCTACTCTATCGAAACGTCGGGCACCATTTATCCATTGACGCGGCTGCACATCCCAGAAGAACGGATACTGTACGCACTTCGTAGTGGATCTCATTTCTATGCCCAAGCTCTCAAAGCAACATCTTCTACGTATCCCGTCATTCAATTTTCTGCTTTCTCGTGTTCATCTCATTGCATCTCAACGTTAATTCAATGGCTCTTCATGAAGCCTCTCCCTTACTTCCAGCCTCACCTTTAAAGGTGCTACCGGTTTTCACAAACGGAACTCTGGGTAGCACGTTTTCTGGGTACAACCGCCAAGTCTATAATTGTGAAAAGTCTCCTTAACTAATTTCAGTTCACGGAGTGTTGTGTGCAGACAGTTCTACAACACAAATTTAAGTTTTGGAGTTTGTGTCTTCAGTTTTGGTTTTATGTGTTAAATTTGCTAAAAGATAATGTAGCTGATTCAGTTTTTAAAAACATTAACAACCATAAGTGTTTACATGGATTTCTGGAATGCGAACTCGATCTTTTTAAAACATGATTCAGAATGAAACACAACACGAATGTACCTCATAATATGACGTGACTATATTTATTTGTCGCTTGCTAAATACTGGTACATTAAAAGCTGTCTGGCTGGCCCTTTCTTAACAATAAAAAACTGATTTCAGTACAATCACGTGTGAAAAGTACACCCTTCAGGTACAAACATTTGTATTTTCTGCCCCATTCTGTTAATTCCAGACCTTACTTATCACGTTTTATCATTTCTCGTGTATTCTAAACCAGACTTTTATTACTTCCGTCACTGGTTCTTTGTATCTCTTACTTGAAATTTTTATAGTAACAAGTATCTCACAGCCAAAGTAACAAAGTTTCTGTTAAAAGACACCATTATACTGTAATCTATACGGATACGTTATTGTTGGGTACAAATTTATGGTTGTGGTGGAGATAATGTTTTAAGCTTGCTTATAAAAACCGGTTCAAGTCTTAGGCAATGTATAGGTGAGTTTATGACACACGTCACTCGAGATTTATAAAGTAGTATTCTTATATTGCACGGCATTGCGCAATCTTGAAAACGGTTGTGATCCAAGTGACAGGTTTGAAAGTGTTACTCCCTGACAACCACGCAGGTTTTATAACGTTTTGGCTGTTTATTGCGTAATGTTGCGTCATTCGTTCAATAGTCTTCATTCAGATTTCAGTATTTTGAGCGCAATTTGCGTAATGCAAGTGTCGGATACTTAAGGACTCTATCGTTCTGTGTTGTTATGTCGTGATAATGAGACTGGAAGATAATCAAAAGTGTTCAATCGGTAAGGATGTGGGAGGAATCCGTCATTCCCATATGAAGACCCAGTTGTTCATTTGCCTGCAAGGGCTGAGAACAAACATTGCCTATATCACAGTCAGAAATGTGGCAGGACAGGATACGACTGTCTTCTGTGGTGAGAGTCAGCAGAGGTTTTATCTTGGTCTGGGAAGAAATGATATGAAAGACCTGGAAAATGGTTCCTTCCCGAGAATATGCGGCAGACGTTACAAAATATGCTTCTAATAAATGGAAACAGTTTGAATGCGGAATCTAAACTGGAAAAATAACGGGTGGTAATCTGAATGTCTATACATTTCTCTTAATATAATTCTGTTTCGTTCTCGGTCCCTGGACTTTATCTGATGAGGAACTGTCTGCCACAGGTAAGAAAGAATTAATTAGTGGCTGCTTGAAAAAATTAAATTAAATTGAAGACAGAAAAACAAAACGAAACTGAAGACACGTCTTATTCGATATAAGTTCAGTTCACATGTATAGCGCTAGTTCTGCCTAGGTTATTATTTCGATCCACAAATAAAGACAGCTTCCTCTCTAACCGATACTAATCCACTGTATGTAATCACTCTTTGACAAATTATACAGGTGATACAGGATAATAAGTTAAATTACGAATTATAGCGAATGAGTCCTTTACTGAGCTCTTATCTATGACTTCAAGATACAGACCCGTGATCAAAATGTTGTTGATTCATTGTGGTCTTCAAAGGGGAAATCTGGCAGTTTCGTTTTGTCTTTGACGTTAGTTCCACTGCATTTTTTGTCCTAAGAAAGCAGTTCCCTCGGAAGAATTCCGCTTGTTGGAGTAGGAATTTTCGTTACCGTTTTCTCAAGAACCCGCTACTGATCCCTAACCTGAGTCAATCCAATGTCAATGTCATTCAATGTCCCCAGATGCTATGTTTTGAAGAATTTCATTACTACGAGTATTCTCACATTTGCACTGACTCCCAATTGTTATCTAACGTTCAGGGTTTCAAACCACAATGCTGCGCGACACTCATGTTCCTCATGCGTGCTACACGCCACCCTTACTTAATTCTCCTTTGTTCGATCATTCCTATAATTTTAGCTAAGAGCCTGCCACCGAATTGTGTATTCAGGCTGTATTTCTGCAAAGTCTCTTTTAATAGCATTTTATCATAAAGTCTCTCAAGTCGCCTCTTTCCTTCAGATTTTCTCACCAAAACACATTATGCATTTTTTATTCGCCAGCTTGCATGGCACATGCCCAACCACCTTATGCTTCTTAATTTAACACTGTAAGAGAGAAATTTAATGCTTATTAATAATTATCATAGTCAGAGGCACCGAAATTAACACATCAATAACTTCCAGCGAGTTCAAAATAACACTGTGTATTCCGTCTGACACAACCTGTATGTATTATTACTTTTCAGACACTACATGTTTCTACCAAGCCGATCATCATCAGATGTTTGTTTATACAAAATCTTAAAATTCAAGGTAAAAATGCTAAATTTTGCGAGATCTCACAAATAATATAAAATGTATAAATTACAATCGACTTGTAATCTTTGTGGTGTCTTTAAACACGATTTAATTTTCTGTGACACATACGTGTCAGTCCTGAAGTATTTTTGACACGCATTAGTATGTAAAAAAACTGGGTTAACAGGGGGTTCCTTTTGTGTGCTCCTGCAGAGTCATAGTTTCACAGAAAGGAAGTTATTGAAACCAGAGCTGGTTTCAAGTGTGTATTGCATGCGACAGTTTACATTACACTTTTAATTCTGATGGCCTTCATCACGTAACCTGCATGTGAAATAAAGGTAAAGCTCTCCCTGTCCACGCCATGAAGGCATATAATTGGAGTAGAGGTACTGCTCCACTCATTCCTAACCTCAGCGGTAGATTGAAGTGGGTGTTCAAATTCAAGCCCCGGCCGCTTTACTCCAGGTTGGCCCCCAGAGTCGGTCTGGACGTTTTGGGCATGGACTTTACCACATTTAATCATTCGTCATAAAATACAACCCACGCAGATCCAGCTCTGCTTTCAAAAGGACTTCTCTCACGCCCCGTCACAAGAGTTCCCATTTAACTGCTGGTTTGTGAGCTCTGCGTCATACAGACCTATACGCTTAGGACGAAGCATACACAGCAAATAGCAAACCTAATGTGGCTGCTTCTAAATTAAATAAACAGTGCGAAGGTTAATAGGTATGAGTCGGCCCTATAATCATAAAAATTAAAATTATGTGTGTATGAATACCGGCGTAATTAACGTACGTGGAACAGAATCTGTCTTGAAAGCTAACATTCGTTTACGCCATAAGAGTAACCTAACCGTAAGGAATCCAAGGTACAGTGCCATGTTCACAAGCACAGGCCGCTGGACACTATCCTGAGCCTGATGAACCCAATTAAATCTCATACCCTATTGCATTAAAAATAATTTAGTATCATCCTGCTATCCGCTTCTAAGATTCGTAACTGACCTTTTTTCTGAGGACTTTGAGATTAAGTTGTCGTATTAATTCTTCAACCCTTCCAAAATTTCCAAGTTCTATGTCTTATTTTTATGCAATGACTTTAAATAGTCCGGCAGAATGGCTAACTATAACTTACTGAGCTTACGTGACACAAGTTTGTGTACACATAATATTGAAGTCTGCCCTGGAAATAAATGAAGAAAGAGGGTTTCATACAAAATGCAATATCCTCACAACTATCAGAATAAAGTCAACGCGACTCTCAGCGTGGGCTGAATCTTTTTGATGTTTTATGGTACATTTGAGTGACAATGTAACCCAATAGCAATTTGGTTTCTCTGTTGCAAAAAACGTTTCCGACGTCCAAAGGCACTGGGAAGGATTCAGTGTATGGGGTATCAGAAAACGGAAAATGATTGCCCATAAATATACATGCTCAGAACAGGAGTCCATATTCAAGCAATTCAGCTCGCCAACTATTTATCTGAATGCGTTTCCAAGGTGTGGTTCGTAATTAGCCACAGAGCAATATTTTTTAGACCAGTGTAAAGGAGACAGCAGTTTAACAACTGCGCACTCGGCTGTCTGAGTAAGACTGCTGTGTCTGAAACCAGCATGCACTGGACAGCACCATTTACCTGTTGCACAATGATACTACTGCCATCAATCAGTCTTTGCCGGTCCTTCTGGAAGTGCATCGTGAGTCACTGCATGTCATGTGTCACCTGGGGGTTTGTGTATGCTTAGTCACGCTGGCCGCGCGGTACAGTAGGCGACATTGGTAGGAATGCAGTTCGCTGTGACCTCCAACTGCCTGTTGCGGCCAAGCCTGCGGGCGGTGCGAGATTCTTGCTTTACATCCGCGCGGATCTGCACACGATTCCCGGTGTGTGTTGTGCGTTCTTTTCATATAGCATTTGAACGTTACAGGACAATAGACTGAACAATATTAATTTATGCTATCACTTTACCACTTCGTTCGTGGCTCACTTTTATATCCTGTCCCGTGACCATCCAGTGGCTAAGTAGAGGTTCTGCCATCCTGGAGAAACATCAATATGAAAGGACACTACCTGTACAAACTGTATTGGTATAGCTCTCAACGTGCGCGCGTGCTTTATGGGAGAAACGAGAACTCTATGTCCTTCACCCATTTGTCTTTTAAATCTCCCGAGTTCATTGGTTGCTATAAAATGTGGAGTGGAAACAGTAAGTGACTTTTCTGGTAGAGTATAGATTTCGGTTATTTGTTCTGTTAGATTTGTCACACTCCTGTCTTGCGGAACTGGGATAGCGTACTCCAGGAGTGGCCACAACGCGGCTCTCGCACGTGCCGGGTGCGGCTCGCATAAGTTGCCTTTAAGAAAATAATACTTACGTAGTATACATGAACACGAGGCTGACCATGAACGCCGTTTCAAAAGATTTTCTGAATAAAGGCAATTCTTAACTGGGTGAAACTAACCTACTCTAAATTTTAAATGATCTATAACCGTGCATTGAGCAGTTAGATATATATATATATCAAAACCAACAAATACACGTAAATGTAGGGAAGTACGTTATACACACCGTATACCTCCTACATGTTTCGGCCACTCATGAGGCCATTTTCGGGGAGGTGTATTACAAAGGCTAAATACATCGAAATATTACAGAAGTTTTTGAACCAAGGCACAGATATAAAATACTAAACTTTAAAAAGAATACATTGTTTAAAATTCTTATTAAAGATTAAAATACAGATAAAAATATTTGTGATCGCTTCTAATGGGTAATGGATAGTATGTATGCAGGAAATCACTATCCTGAAAGGAAAAATAAATGTATGTACCCTGTAAGAGCATCTAACCTACTGTATTTGGATGAACAGAAATAAGAACCCATCATATAGAAGTGGGAAAAAGCATTGTATTGTATTAATACGTCTCTTTTGCCTGACTTGTCTCCTAAAATGCGGCTCCCGAATCTCGTCTAGCTGGTCACCCCTGGCATATTTTGTACAACGACTGCGCTACGGGTTGGACAGCCGATAAATTGCGGTTATATTTCCGACAGGACAAGAGGATATTCTCTTCTCCAGAGTTCCAGAAAGGCTCTGGGGTCCAACCACCCTCCTATTCAACGGGCACTGGAAGCTCAGCCCCGGGAGTAAAGCGGTCGGAGCGTGAAGTTGTCTATTAACCTCCATCTGGTGTCGTAGTTAAGAATGAGGAGAGCTATATCTCCACTCTCCGTACCTCCATTCATCTATATGCCTTTATGGAGTGCACAGGGACAATTTAGCTTTTACCACCCCTTGGGGGCCTAGGCCGCCTCATTGTTCGAGGCTTCACGATCACACTTGTAGACACACCACAGTCGGTAGGACTCCTCTGGACGAGGGACCAGCTCGTCGCAGAGACCTCTACCTGACAACACACAACACTCACAAGAGACAGACATCCATGCCCTCGGCGGGATTCGAACCCACAATCCCAGTAAGGGAGTGGCCGCAGACCCATGCCTTAGACCGCTTGGCCACTGGGATCGGCGAAAAACTTTATTGGTAAGATGAAATAAGTTGCTAGCTCTGCAAGGATGGTAGAATGATTGCCTGGTAATCCCCATGGTAATCGAGAAGAAAGACAACTTGTTTCCCCTTCCTAATGTTTCTGAGAATCCCAAGGAAATGTCGCCCATTAGACAAGATTTCTGAAAGAATTTACCTTAGAAGTTCTTAAAATTTTCAATGTATACAGCATCTTCTTCGATAATCGAATGTGGGACCTCCGGAATATGAAGCACAAAATCACATTGATTTCCTGAACGTAAATGTGTCTCACTTTCTTCCCTCAAGTATTATGTTTAACTTTTGAGAATATTCATGTGACATACCACAAGACTACAGGCTCCGAATTGTGATTAGTTTAGTGAGCGACGCAGTACTTACATTACCGAACACTAAAGTACGTTTATATTAAATCAGGACTTTATAATCTGGCGATTCGTTAAAATAATTAGGAACCAATTATCGTAACCCCTGCCAAGAGATCAAATCATTAAACGATAGCAAAGCCGTTGTTATGTCAATCATAACTCATTTACTTGGCGGGAGTGGTATATTTTTATTCCCCTAAGGTGGTCTGTCACATTTAATTTTCCTGGAGTATTTTTAAAATGACATTTTTGTGAGTATGTAACATGTTAAACTTGTTTAGCATGTTACAGTTTATCGGACTTGTGTTAAATGTATTCTGGATAAGCAGCGAACAAACTGGCTGTTTCACATTTAACGTGGCAGGTCTTACACTGCGGCAGGGTGGTAGGGCATGGCTGCTCGGAAAGACGACGAAAATTTAACGAAACTTGTAACGCTACAATCGTCATTCTTAGGCTTTCCGAGCACAAAGTGAATAAAATTAATTCCAATTCCGAGTACCTGTCTTGTGAGTTGTATTTTATGCTGTGGGTCTCACTTTATGTGGATCGCCTTCTTTCGACGATTTAATTCCCAAAACAATGACGTTCGTGTCTTTATTATCTTCTCACTCCAAGTAGAGACAATAGCGAGATAAAAGTTTTAGAAACTTCGTAGGGTAAAAGATGGTTTGTCACTAGATTATCCGGAAAGAGCCATTAAGCGGAAATTTAAAAAGTCCATTACATTTCACTGTTCAAAATCCCGGTATCACACACCAATGATTCCGAGAGTTAAAAAAGCAAAATTTGACAAAGAAGGACTATTTACACGGTAAATTTACCTAAGCGAACATTTAAGACAGCGACAGCAAAATGTGTGTAAATCAGTGTTGCGAATATGATGATTAACATAGTGAAATATTTATGTCTGTTAGTTTTTTTGGTTATATTTACAAAACAGGACGTCAGGTGGCAAATTAAATAGTTAAGCCTGTCCGTGAAGTTCGTAGGTATACTAAAATACACAAGAAGTATGACGCTCTAATATCCGGAAAACTGTGATATCTGGCAATCTTTTGGTCCCGGAGGTTGCGGATATCGGAACATTTAGTGTTAATTACATGCTATTCGTATTACATTTACTGATATACTCTTAGAAATCTTTTCTGTTCCACTACTTCCGTCATAAGGGACAGAAGTTTTTATTTCACATCACAGCTCAAGGTGGTTAAACAAACCACAGTCATGTTTAAGGGGTTATGTGCATTAGACTCATTTATTATTAAAAACTATATAAGTTATTCGTACAAACACACCATTTTAATAATAGGTGTACGTAAATGCACCGCCTACAAATGAGCAGTAAAATCTTCCCTGTAAACAACAGACTAATGTTTATCTCAAAAGTTCGCGTTGAAAGTACAGAAAAACAGCAAACAGTTATATACTCCTGCACATGTCTCCCTTTGAGTAACATAAACAAGTCCAGAGCGCCTGCAGTGCGATTGTCTTGTTGTCAGTTCTGCTTATTCATATTCACTTAAAAACAGTTTAGACAACACAAATATTCTGGTTATGAATATGTAACAAAATCTTTCAGAACCTGCGCAAGTGCAAGGAATTGTACTCCTGAAATTACTGAAACTGGCGTGTTTCATCTTTCAAAACGTCTACGTGTAAAAGAAACATAACTAATACAATACACTAAGTTTGTGATTGAGTAACACCCCTTGGTGACTGAGTGAGCCGTAACTGGATATCCATTGCAGAGTTTCCATGGTTGTGCTTGGTTTGTGACTGACTCACACCCGAGTTTTAACGGTTTCTATGGAGCTTAGTTTGTCTGTGATTTCACAACGCCGAATTCCTTGGAGTCACACCCGGCTTTCCGTGGTTATCATATAATACGATTGGCTTATGATCGAGCCTCACCCGGATTTTTGTGGTTACAGCGCTCAGTGTTTGTGACTGAGTCACGCACTGATTTCCATGGTTTCCAGGTTTACGTTATTACGATAGACCATGGGCTGTGCATGACGCCATAACCCAGGTTCTTCGTTACGACAGAGCTTGGTTTCTTTGGCTTCCATGAAAAAAATACTATGTAGATAAAAATTTGAGTTACGATACGACCACGAGATGGTAGCATTCCGATAGAAATAATTAACTCTTGGTTGCTGTCAGTGACAGACAAGCGGCAGTAACGCTTGGTTTGTGAGTGATGTCACACCTGTTTTAAGATAAGCAAGTAAATAATATGTTAGGTCTTTAATATGACAGGCCCATTTCGGATATTAATCTAATACAATTATTTACGAGAGTGTGCTTAATATTTAGAACGTATAGGAAGCACTCGGAATATTGCTAATTCGATTACTGAATTCTTCTTCTTCTGTGGCTCTTCAGCCCGTTTTCGGGCCGTGGCATCCCCGATGATCATTGAAGTTTGTGTGCATAATCAACCATCAGGCCATAACTACGTATCTTTGTGCTTAATTAGGCATAAGCCCTACTGACGTTTGTGGGAACTGACGAATGACACCACGCATTTGTAACGTCAGCACTAGATGAAAGGCAGTGGACATTTTGTGCTGTGGCTGCTTTATCGCTGTAGTAACAGGTATGCGTTTTTTATTGGCTAGGAGGTTACGTGAGCCTCAAGCCGGTCTCAGCAGAGTGGCGAAAATAAAAATTTGTGTCGTTGCTGGGAATGAAGCCAATTCGTCCGTCTAGTGTTCCATTGTAATCGTTTTAATGCAATTCGTACAACACAGATTAACTACTGTTCCGAGTAACCTAATTTACTGTCTGTGGCTCCAAAAAGTCACAGGATAATGCCACTGACGAATGCTTTACTTTGTCTCTTTCTAAAAACTAATGAAATTGCGTGCGGATAAACCTGCAAAAGGTGTGGTGCTGTCATGTGAATCGATACAAACTTTTTGAAAATGGATTGTAGCGAAGTGAGGAATCAAGATAAGTGGGAACAGCAACACATCTACAAAAGGAAGCTTTATTGTTCAAGTGCTTTCACGTGTCATCTAAACAGGAAGAGGGCGTGGGGACGAGTTCGACTGCTCACATTGTAGTTAGTCTACAACGCCAAGAGTTCAACTGGTTCTGCAGTAGTACGATACGAACTGAAAGATCGAGGAATCGTTGCTCGATTCCCGTCAGGGGGCAGGAGATTTAACTCTTTTCCTATGCGCCTTGAACGGTTCAGGGTTCAACCTAGCCTCCTGTCCAATAAGCATTACCAGGGCCTCTTTCCTCGGAGGTCAAGAGGCCATGTTGTGTACCTGACCCCTCATCTCCACCTATTTCCGACGTTAGGAATGATTCGGTCTGTACGTCCTCTCACCAAAACCCTGCTTGGCATGCACATGGACAGTTTTACTTACGTTAGGTACCTTACACTTCTGCGCACAAACTTCGTTTACTTGAAGCTTTTGATTTCATTAATTACACTGTTACTCTCAATTTACTGTAGAACCTAAACAATACAGGGAGCTTTGTACCTATGTGAATAAAAATTGGAATTTACAGAGCAAAGTAGCCGTGGTCTTCGAAGTTATGTTTCAAAAAATATAAGCTACCTAGTTATTTTGGACACGCGGTGGCGCAGTTGGTTGAGGCACTGCGCTACAAGCCGGAAGGTCGCGGGTTCCCGATGGTGTCACTGAAATTTTTCATTGACATAATCCTTTCGGCCGCACTATGGCCCTGGAGTCGACTCAGCCTCTAATAGAAATGAGTACTTCCTGGGAGGTAAAGGCGGCCGATTCGTAGGGCTGACAACATTACCGCCTTCATGTGCCGATTGTCTAGAAATCTGGGAGCCTCAACCTCCTGGAACCCTAAGTGTATGTCCAGGCCTGTTTTGGGATTGCTTACCTAGTTATTTACTGCTCTTCACTCAACCAACAGAGAACAGTTATGTCATATGCACCCTCGTTATACTTTGATATTAACAAGTACTGTCTACGTAAATTTTCAGGCTTTCACGGCAGGAATTTCTCAGATTGTAGTCTAATGGGTTCTTAAACTGTGAAGGATAATAAGTTTGTTCCAGTAGTTCGGAGAAACGTCTTCCGCTTTATCGCTGAAGTAGCCTCTTCTTTAAATAATCATCATTTAGAAAATTATTTCGCGAAAGTCTTTTACTGAACTAAAACTAACATATAGGATATTTAAATAATCTTTACATTTAAAACGTGTAATGTAAGAAAACTAAGCTAAGTATAATATTGACATTTAAAGAGCATAAGGATGTCTCAGCGTGTTTTGCCACTTACCATATTTCAGCATTTGTCCCTTTGACATTTCCATACAGGTCAGAACAATGATCTCGTCACAAACACTGGACGACATAGATATAATTATGATTACAGTTATTTCCTTGTTAATAACCCCACGAAAGGGACTTGTGTGGAAGGTCCAGATATTTTTGACAAACTTTGAGGCGTCGAACAGAGAGGAAAACAAAGATCTGATGGCCTTTTTTGTTGTTGATGGTCATATAGTTTCCGTGGGAACAAAGTTCTTCCGAATGTCGTAACGTGTCGCAGTATCACATACAGTATCACCTCAGTGTACGTTCGCCCGTAAGGTTTGGTGTAATATATTTTGCTTGTACAATTTATATCAGTACCTTCATTCTAAGATAAACTCTGAAAGATAAAGGCCAAGCGTATTCATAATATGCAAAATGCAATTGATAAAATGTAAACCTGTTATATATTATTTGAAATTATGATATAATTCTGGCTTTCTTAAAAGCTGCTTTCTAGTCAGACGTTTCTTCGTTACAGCTGTTAGTTTTTTCGTACAGCCAAACATTGTTCGGTTTTGTTGTGCATGAGCCGTATATATACATATATATACATATATATAAAGGTAAAGTTCTCCCTAGAACGGGCCATGAAGGCCCAGAGGGGGAGTAGAGGTATAGCTCTACTCTTTCTTTAACCCTGGCACTAGATGAGGGTGGGTGGTCAACTCCACGCCCCGGCCGCTTTACCTCCGGGAAAGAGACCCGGTATCTATTGTATAGGAGGCTGCGTAGGCCCCAGGGCCGGTCTGGACGGGTGCGGAAAATCTTGTCCCCACCGGGATTCGATCCCCGGACCGTCCAGCCCGTAGCGAGTCGCTATACCGACTACACTAACCCGGCCCACTATATATATATATAGTAAGGAATGTGTCTTATAGACTCACACACACATATGTATATGCATCCATTGTAGTTTGATTTTCTTCAAGACACATTGTATAACGTTGCTTTAAATGTCGAAAGGCTTTACTTGCACATACCGTTGAAATGACCCAATGATATCGATTTCCTTATGCTATTTAAAGCATGAGTTTCAAGAATGGACTTCTTGACACTTGAAGATGGGACCGATAGGTTGTCCCGAAACGTCGGTACAGAACTACCTTTCAGCGCTGTGTAATATCCCAGAAGAACGCAGATCTCATCTATATCGCGGCGGAAGCCTGAAATCACGGTTACGGTGGTTGTTTCCCGGGGAAAAAGCGACCGGAGCGTAAAATTGACACCTCACCTCTGTCTACTGTCGAAGTTAAGAATATGTGGAGCTATATGTCTTCTCCCGCTATATGTATTCATGGCACGGGCTGGGACAATTGTACCTGAATCCTCGACCTTCATGTTAGTGTCTTGCACTCTTACTTCAGTATGTTTCTCTTTCATGTCATTTTAGGATATTTTTTTCTGTGCATTGCCTATTATCGAAACGTTGTTTGGTGTGATCTGGCTGTCTGCTTCACAGCCGTTTTTATCGTATTATTTTTTATGGATAGTCAAAATTACTTTGTTCTAAGTGCACACATTTAATAATATTCTAAGGTAATTCTAATAAGTATTGCGAAATGGTAATTTTGTAAGCAAGCAATGGATGCTACGGAAGTTAAGGAAGTCACATAGAGTGCCGGAAGTGTCTAATCGTCTGCCCCGCATTTAGTGCGCGGCCTTCCCTTCCGTGAGAAACAAACGAGCCTGCGTGGTATCACTAGCTTCATTATCGCTTCAAGTTGTATTATTTGGACTAATTTTCAGATGAGCAATGCAGTTGGGCGTGCATCTTGAAAACAAAACTCAGATTTAGGTTATTGTAAAATTTTAAACCGTTTCCAAATTTTTTTAAAAATTTTGAGATGTAACAGGCTCTTTGAGTAAGCAGTCTATAAACGACAGACACATGAAATGTGATGCTGCTTTTATCTTACGCAACGATGAAGAGAAGGTGCTACATTTGTTATTAAAATATAATGAGACACAGAGGCAGAGACAATAATTTTTAGATACTAATTGGCTAAACACAAATGAAGAAATAGCATGCAAGAAAATAATCATCTCTGAGAAGATCATAGAAAAAAATACGTAAATTTTTATAGAAAGTATAATGGAAGTGTGGAAATTAAAGTGACACAAATGGTGCAAAGAGTTGAGAAAATGAGAGAGGGGGATTGTAAAGAGAGCACATTACTATTGATATATAAACTTAGAATAAATTAGCACCTGAGAGAATAGAGTAATTAGTTTAGATAAATTTTAGCCATTATTGTTAAAAATAAAGGATGTGTAATGTAAAAAGCTCCGTGTTAAAAATTACGTCCAAAGATGTAAAGGAAACTCGAATAACAAAAATTGATTTTGATCCTGCTTTGCAGGTGAGCCATTAAATAGGCTATTTTTAATGCAAGGAATGCTGGAAAAGAAAGTAGGTACAACATTTGTTGAAAACTTAGCACCCATTTGAATTTTTAATAGATGATATCGGCAGATCGATAATGTCCAAAAAACAATCTTAAAGAAAAGAAGGAACTGACCTTAGTACATGTTGCAGTTAAAGAAGTGAACATAGTGTACGCTATCCATTCTAGTTACAAAATAAAATAATCTGCATAAAATAGTGACAAAAGTGAAATTGTTTTCTCTTCTGTTCCTAATGATACCAAAAGCTACTGAACATTTCCTGGAACGCTATCACGTGAAATTCCATTACATTTCTTAAAAAAGGAGATAGGAAATAACACACAAATGTAGACAGATTGACAAGTATCACTTCGCGGATGATTTCCTTGAAAAATAAGCGATTTGGCGTAAGGAATGCTCCTCTTTGCCTTTCATTTTATCTTCATGTACGGTACATGCTGGACCGAAACGACCCAAAATTCAGTTCGCCCAAAAGTTTTTATACAGCTATTAACAAAAATTTTCATAAAAATTGGGAGAGTAGCTTCAAATGTGAAACGTAATGACTGACAGCCTTCTCATTATGCCGTATTTTATGAATTATGTGGAAAATGAGCCTAATAAATCGAACTGTTAATCCATTCTGTCAGTTGCGTTAATCTTTATTTTGTGTTCGGAAAGTCCATAATTTTCTTTCGAAGGTAGGATGTTTTTTGTGGCATTTTTCGAAGTTGTCAATAGACCAGACTACATAGAATCGAAGAATGGGATTGGTATTTTCATTAGTAAAGTATTTGTGCACTTTAGTTACGTGAACCAACTTCCAAACAAGTAAAATAAGACATGGCATTAAATTACAAGAGATTTCGAAGGCGTGTCAGTGTGGGATTGTTATGTGAGAGGCAAGTGTATGCTGGGGTTTCTGTTGTACCATCTACGTACCTTAAACCTTAGGGAAAACATATCCTCCGAAAGCGCAATCGTTCCCCACCCTCCAAATGTATCACGTACTCTGTGTAGGAGATGGAGGGAGAAGGCCATGTGTAATTTACGTGATTAAAACCCGTGGCGAAATCTCTAAAGATGTGAGTTCAGTTTTTCTTCTTTTGTTGTCACTGACGGAATGTAGTGATTTCAGTGTGTCCACTTAGTTATCTGGAGCTTATAAAGTAACTGGTAACATACGGTACTTTCGTGTTCGCATTTCTCAGACATAGGCGAATAATGTTGTGGAAGATGATAAACAGTGTATAAGAATAACATTTTAATGAAGAATGTAGCATATTATTATTATTATTATTATCATCATCATCATCATCTGTTTACAGGTTTTACCTTTACACTTGTATTGCTAATAATTTTTTTTTGGAATAAATCGATAAGCGGAAAATATGGAAAGAAACACAGGCCTACTGAGCTTGTAGGAAACTGTTTCCGGCATAGCGTAAAGCGCAGCAATTTCGACTATCTTCCTAACAAGGAATCGCACTATGGACAGCTTGGGCACGAATTTATTTCTCTCTCTATAATGGATCTACCCTATATCTGTTTACAAGGCATAAAGTTTATGACTATTTAGTTTTCTCTACTGTACGTTCAGCCGTAAAATTTGTTACCATCTACCAGACTGCACGGTGTCATAAATCAGAACTACTGCACTATTAATAACCTTTATATTTTAGGGAATTTTTATTTTAGCTCAGTAATTAATAAATGTTGCCGATCCCAGTGGCCGTTTGGTCTAAGGCGTGGGTCTGCGGCCGCTCGCTTACTAGGATTGTGGGTTTCGAATCCCACCAGGGGCATGGATGTCTGTCTCTTGTGAGTGTTGTGTGTTGTCAGGTAGAGGTCTCTGCGACGAGCTGGTCCCTCGTCCAGAGGAGTCCTACCGAGTGTGGTGTGTCTAAAAAGTGTGATCGTGAAGCCTCGAAGAATGAGGCGGCCTAGGCCCCCAAGGGGCTGTCGAGCCATTGAAAAAAAATTAATAAATGTTAATACCATAAACATTGAGACCGATCAAGTTGGCCCCAGGTCTAACGCTTCCGAATTTTATCCGTCAGTTGCCCGATTCTAATACCGTTCAGAACACTGACCATCCGAACTGAGGTTTCTTTGTTTTCCTCATTCATGTACCGGAGTAATACTTGAATCCAGGGCACGACCACTTCCCTCTGTATCTTTGCTAATTAATTGTTTATTAATCACCTTACAATTTGACGCTGTATGATCTCGGCTGCCTAAACAGTAGTCAGATAATGAAATAAAATAAATATCATAAGCATAGAGCAGCAGGTAATATGTTCCATTAAGTTAAAGTCCCTATGGGTTTGACAATTGTAGGTTGCCTTTCTGCGAGGGAGTATGTCTCATTTTACAGAACAATATCACGCTTTTTCTTGCGTAGTCATATGGCAGTAACGTATGCGCTGTCGTCTAGAGCTTCTGACCAGTTCGAAGCTGAAATCGTGAATACTGCATGTTTCACCGGCTTGCTAGAACAACCATAAGAGCAAATGCAAATGAAAATGGCATCAAAGTGATTGAATACCTAGATTCTGGTTAACGTCTCGTACCGGAACTCCGTGCACTCTTCTTCAGGTGGAAAAACTTTTAGATTAGAAAAATATAACGCCAATTCCCTTCTGTTCAGTGCAATTACCACCAGTATCTTGATTAAACATCTGCCACAGATTTTGAAATCCATCACGTAAATGTAATTTACCTGTTGCCGATATTAACTGTACTGCAGATTTTATTACAGTGTCTACATCTGCCCTGCCACAAATGTGAGACGATGTTGCGCGTTTATGCAAAACAAGTGAAAATGTTATGTTGTATGTACCATGCATTTTATCGTGAGCTTTAAGTCAAAGCCAACAAATGCGCAAGATTATTAAGAATTATAAGATGTATTTACAACCCCTACATATGTTTCTGCAAATAAATTGCCATCCTCAGGGGGTATCCATCGAAGAACTACAAGTACTTATTGCATCCAAATACACAATAGTTGGTTTTACAGTAGAAGTATTCACGCATCTCACAATGTTGCAATATATTTATAATCACTACTTCAGGCATAATGTATTATTGTTCTTAATTTTTAATTTTATAATTTCTTGCATCTATATATTTCAACATAGTGAGCTGTGTAAATACTTCTACTGTAAAACCAACTTTTGTATTTTTGGATGCAATAAGTACTTGTGGTTCTTTGATGGATACCCCCTGAGGATGGCAATTTATTTGCCGAAACATATGTAGGGGTTGTAAATACATCTTATACTTGTTAATTATATTGTGCATTTGTTGGTTTTAACTTAAAGTGAAAATTTTGTTACATATGCCCTGCTCTTCAGTCCCCTTGTTCTTTTTAGCCTCAGCTCCACTGCCCAAATGCTGAAATTTATTCCTTAATCCATTCCAGGCCCATTACCTTCTACATACTTCCAAAATCATCATTCGTAATTATTGTCACTCGACACTCTATTTCGAATGCACTTGAAAAATAGTCATTAAATAAACCAAAAAAAAATAAATTAGGGAAGATTTGTTGCTGAGAACGTAGTTTGGTTGTTAGTATGGAATATAAGTAAACTCTGCGTAGAAAAAGTGTAAGAACACTGACACAAAAGGAAAACCACATTAATTTTTTTTGGCTCGACAGCCCTAGTGGGCCTAGGCCTCCTCTGCAAGGTTCCTTGATCACACTCAGACACACTACACTCGGTAGGACTCCTCTGGAAGAGGGATCGGCCCGTCGCGGAGACCTCTACCTGACACCACAGAACACTTACAAGAGACAGACATCCATACCCCCAGCGGGATCCGAAACCGCAATCCTAGCAAGCGAGCGGCCGTAAACCCACGCCTTAGACTGCAAGGCCACTGGGATCGGCAACACATTAATTAAATTGGGGGTTTTTATGCGCGTCGGAAACTATCGAGGTAGGACTTTTAAATATTGTAAGAAAATAAGCTTGGCTATATACCAAATATCCAAATGAAGTGGACAAACTGGAATTTAAAGAAGGTCAGTTACGAAAGTAATTCGTCGATGATGAAACAATGGAAGAGAAAAGAAGACTTTTAACCACAGAAACAAAAAGACTTTGGATGGGTCAACAGAGTCAGTGGCGTTTTGCTGTTATCAGAACAGGGCATGCTGAAGGTTTAAGAGAAATGAGCGCTCATGAGAGTGAACAACAGTCACAATTTCCACTTGATTACGAGTAAAAAATCTTTCGTTTCCTTTTGCTTACCAATCCATCATTTTTGACAAGTAAACCCCTTAGATTGAAATATTTATTATTGGTTAATGACAAAGTTATATTTACAAGCACGCAGAAAAGTTGCTAGATGGCTACTCAGCCACTCAATAAAATAATAGGAAAGTATGAATATCAAGTGTCAGCCGAGAGAACTATAAACCTGGCCTTTTATGGTGAGCACCTGATAGGATCAAAATAATGATAAATAGTTAAATTGTTGAAGACTTTCAACACTTCAGTTATTTAGATGTGTCATACCTCATAAATATGAAACAGGTCTAAAAAAAAGAGGTACATAACTTGCAGAATACCTTATTGTAAAATAAGGAGAGCTTTAAGAAATAAAAGTTGAGAGATATTATTCTTTTATTTTATAACGTTATGGCACCACCTGTACTCATGTGTGGTTCTGAGAACTGGAGAAGGAATAGAGTAGACAGGCGAACAAAAGAAACAGCGGAAATACCTGAAATAAGCCTGTGTGTCTATGCATTTCCTCAAAGACCACACTTGGCTACTTATGATATGAGAATGTTAGAATATGAAGTTAAGTGGTACGAAAATGTTTGGTTTATGGATCCAGGAGGAATAAACCAACATATCACGGACCACGCAACCAACGATTCAGAGATTCTGGAAGACCTACAGGACGATCGAAGCACTCCCTGTGAGATGAAACAGGCCGTCTTGTGCCTACCTTTAAAACACAGTGATATTAATGCTAATGATCTTAGTAATGATATGCACAGGAACAATGCAGAAAACCATGAAACAGCCATAGGAGGTAAGTCCAGGCGCGTTGTAAGCTGTGCTACTTTACCTGCTTATTGCAGTAATCATACAAAGAAGATAAGTGGCTACGTTCCTAGCCAATTCTCCCCATTATCCGAAACATTGCGTTTTAGAAGTGTCCTGGTAAGAGGAATATTTAGACGATGAGTATGCAGTACTTGTGGTTCACTATAGTATAAACATAAAAAAGACAGAGATATAACTTCCTTAGAATGAAGATGTCAGTAGTGGCATAGATGTTTGTCTGCAACTAAACATAAAATTATGAAGAAATGTAAAACAGCTGTCATTAATATACATTTATACATTTTGGCAATATTTCATTTGATAACATTGTATTTTAACTTCATGTATGCAAGTTTTGACAGCATTTATTAAGAATATATACCTTGGTAAATGATCTCCCTTAAAATGGTCTATATGGGCAGAAACATATAGGAGGATCATCAAAAAATAACAATTAGTTATTAATGGTTACATGTGCAATAATTTGGGTTAAATATTATATATTCTAATTCACAGTTTCTGTCTTTTACTCAGAATGTATTCATACATTTTGGCGGGGGGGGGGGGGGGGGGGAGTTGGAATATCTAAAAATTTAGCTTGCGACTCATTTTTATGACGGCAATGAACATTCAAAACTATGAAGAAACCCTTCCAGTCTTGCTGCGCTTAATTTTCCGTTGGAATGGTTACCGTAACTGTCTAACCAGTGATATAAAAATCGAAGAATGATGACTTCCTGTGATACTGAGCGAAAGAGACAGAAGCACAGGAAAGAACATTATTTTCTGACCTTGAAATTATGCATGTATTGCATAGCAAAACATTCGTACTACATTATTTCCGCATTTTGTTTTGTGCGTGGCAGATTGCCACGTGGCTACTTTCAAACCGCGGGTGAAGTCAGGGTCTGGACACTTTCTGTGACACTTGTCTGCTTTGAAGCAATAAACAGGATAATTGATGTCAGGTCTGGTGATAGCCCGTAACTGAAGGTACGACAACTTATTTGCATTCATTAACACAGCTGCACATTGAAAGATACGAATCTGACAAATCGTGGGCTTTCCAGCCACGTATCAGTGCACTGGTTGTGACACGGCATGACATTGACTGGAGTGGATATGTTTTATTCCATAAGCCTAAAAGGGGATCTCAGCATTTGTTAAGAGTAAAAAATTCTTAAATTTTTGGTATATTGTAAAATCAAAATTTTAGCCAAATATGTTTTATGGACGTGGACCATAATATCTTTTAAGTGAATAACACACTCGTACATTACAAAAGTTAAAAAAACCCCACAGGAAAAATAATCTAAAATATATGACTCAAGTGAGAACTTTGGGATATTACATATATAACGAGAAATTTCTTGATTTATAGATCTGTACTTTATCTAATATTATTTATTTTTTTTATTTTTTTTCCAATGGTTCGACAGCCCCTTGGGGGCCTAGGTTGTCTCATTTTTCGAGGCTTCACGATCACACACTTTTGAGACACACCACACTCGGTAGGACTCCTCTGGACGAGGGACCAGCTCGTCGCAGAGACCCCTACCTGACAACACACAACACTCACAAGAGACAGACATCCATGCCCCCGGTGGTTTTTCTTTTCTGTCCGGGGTTTTCCCCTTTGATCCATTTTGTACTATATTAAATCCTTTTCATCCTTCATGTCACTTATGTTCCATACTACCGTATAACACAACACAAACATCCATGCCCCGTGGGATTTTTTTTTTTTTTTGCCTGTCCGGGTTTTTCCCTTTGATCCATTTTTGTACTGTTTAAATCCTTTTTTGTCCTTCATGTCACTTTACGTTCCATGCTACCGTCCTTACAACAAACACAACACAAACATCCATGCCACCGGTGGGATTCGAACCCACGATCCTAGTAAGTGAGCGGCCGTAGACCCACGCCTTAGACCGCACGGCCACTGGGATCGGCTATCTAACATCATTAGGGTAGTGAAATATGAGAAGCTTAGTTACACAAGGGTAGTATATAGAATTATTTTAGGGAGACTTCTTTTAAAGGCCGAGAAAGGACGAAAGAATGATATTCAGCTGGAGGAAGGGTTGTAAGTAGAAGTGGCTCAGAATAGTGGCCAGTGGAGGGCTGTGGTGTCAGGGATAAAAAACCTTGGGATTATACTTACAAGAAGGTCAGTTAGTTACTCAGTAGGTACATTATTTAATTACTAACTACGTTGATAGTTTAATTATTTTTTGTTTAGTTTGTTGGTTTCTTAGCTACTAAATTACTTAGGCACTTGTGGTGTTTGCAAATAGCCACAGAACATTTCGGATATTAATGGCCAGCCCCAGTTATTGCATGCTACAAATATGCGTGAAAAAGCTCGGGATGTATTCAAATAGGCCTGTAATATAATTATACATTTCAATCACAACAGTATTTTAAATGCTCCTGTTACTCGATCACAGACGATTGCGCTTCCATGGTCTGCTTTTATGATCTTACGTCATAGTCTTACCTTCTGTCCGAAACTAGTGAAGTCTGATACTTGCGTGACGCAGGCATTATTGCTAAACTCTTCCAGAATTTGACTATACGTACTAAGGAAAGTTGTCGAAAGACAGAAAAGTTACTGGCAATTATGTTTATACAAAGGCCGTCCGACTGCGAGAAAGAAACCGACCGTTTACTTTTCAGCGGTAGAAGAAGCAGTTGCAAAATTCTGTAAGCAATCATGCAAAAATTGCTTTCGAATGAGTAAAGCATTCCATCGAATTTAAAGTAATGTTTAGTACAAACTCAGTGAACTGAAGCACAGGAGTTTCAAACAAAATTATTTTGCAGACATGTATTAAATTTTGCACGCAAAACGAATTTTGAAGTGACTTCTTGGTAGCTTTCACCTAACACTAATATATTGATAGAGCGCTAAAGAACGAAGCCGCTGACCTTTCAAAATTCTCTTCTCTCTGTTATTGTGAACTAGTTACAAAGTGTTCACCTTTTTGTCGTGAATATTTAAGCGTGGTCTTACAACATTTTTCTTTCTGATATTTTCTAATGACTCTCATTTTAAAGCCCATTTTGAGTTCCCCTTAAATGAATGTGACTTTTGAAGTTTATAATGTGAGTCTTGTTTTAAGATCTTTTATAAAACAATTAACAATTTCCTATTTTGAGATTCATTCTTAAATATCTGATACAACTTACGCTGAAGTTTTTCCAAACGAATTTCCGTAGAAGAACACTTTGAAGACTGAAGAAAAGGGGAGAGGAAAAAGAGAAAAGAACAAGTTATGGCAGAAGTGAGAGATAATTTATTTTTTGGTGGAAGGGGAGAAGCGTCACTTTGTTCTTAGGTTCCCAAGCTTCGACCGCTAGTCCTGCTGAAAGAAGTAGCATAAAAATGAAGACGTTAGAAAGGTCAGACGTAGTGCCTTGAAATAGGGGCCACGGTATGTCGATTTACTGGTTAAGGATGAATTGAGTAATTACAAAGAAAATTTGGCCGTTTTTGGAGAAAGAATTTCAGTTTTGATAAATTTCAGTTGGAAGGGTTCAGTTTCGACGAGTAAATTGGGAATATCTCAACCCTGAAGACAGAATAAATTCAAGGATACCCGTGACAAGATGATGGGTCGCAGGACCTTCCGGATAGATACTGACTGCCAGCCAGCAGTCCTCTGAAGTTTCCCTAAAGTTTTTTGCTTTATTAATAATCGGCAAAGTGTTTTTAGGGAAATAACAGGTGTATCCACTTTTATACCTTCCCATTCAGGCTATGTCTTCAAATAGGTTGTTTACCCCACGCTTTCTTGCTACAAATGTTGTATGAATAATTTTCTCCTCAGTGCTTATTACAGGTCTGCTCTTTTACATGCTGTCAATTCGTGAGGCTACGCACTATTAATGCCCAAATAGTAATAATAATAATAATTATTATTATTATAATAAATTAAAATTGAAGATTTCTTTGTGAACTCCATAAGGCATATATGGGAAGTAAAGTTATAACTCCACTCATTTTTAACTTCGGCAATAGTTGGGAGTGAGTGGTTGCTTTTACGCCCCGGCCACTTTACCCCCGGGAAAGAACCCCGGTACCCATTGAATAGGAGGCTGGGTGGGCCCCAGAGCCGGTCTGGACATTTTAGAGAAAATAATTCAATTCAGTTTTCATTTAGTAAAGTGCTAGCTTAACAGTACAATGGCCAATTACAAAACCATAATTCAATTCAATTAAATTCAATGGGTATTTTAATATAATATAATAATAATATCTCCAATTACACCAATAGTATGTACTGTGATTATTGTAATTAGAAGGCCCCATATTTTATGTAACTGAAACAGACTTTTTCTTTGTGACCACATATGTTTAGGACAGAGCTTGCTTTTTGTACGACATGGTGTGAGCTGTTTCATTAGAGAGGCCTTGGTGATCAGAATATTGAAGCGTGCAATCCTTATAATAACAGACGCAAAATTTGCCCATATAATTTGTAATTACATTTCTTAAGCTGGAATGTTAGTTTTTTAATGCGTTAACATTCGTGCAGTTGATCGATTGTGTATGCATCAGCAATTCTGGCATTCCCTTACACTTTGTTATATTTTTCTGTACGTTATTTGATTGACTGTTGCACTACAGACAAGTAGCACTCTCACGCGAGAAACAACTTCACATCTGGTAGATCGAGCAAGGAATAAGCAACACCATTTCATTTAACACACTCGTTTCAATAATTTACATTAGGATAACTTATTTTCTGGCTTCCGATTACCAAATAATCCGAGTTCGGTCAAAGCGTCCAGCACAAATTTAATTTAACTGTGTGATTGTCTTCATTATTTTTATTCTTCATATCGGATGAGATCCTCAGCATATTGATCTATAACACTTCATTTTCCAGGTGCTAGCTTCCTGTCATGCATTATAGTCGAATATTACAATTAAAAATCTTCCCACGATGAAACATAAGTTTGTTATTGCGTTAAATTCAAGTTAGTCATTGGAAATGAATGCTAATCACGTGTTTCTATGTAAAAGTAAAAGGAAGCATTCCTACGCGTCACTTTATAAGAATTTTACTTCTACTGTGGTTTGAGTGATGTATATATATAATATATATATATCACCTTAAATTATGTTTGCCACTAGTCATCGTAGTCCCTTTCTAAACTCGCAAGAAGACCGTTTAAATCACCATTATTTCAGTAGCGTAGATCGTCAGAAAAATGTCAGCAACGCTAATTTGACGAGTGACCTCACTGACAATAAATGTTTAGTGCTATGATGCTGAAGTATATTTGTCTTATAAAGATTCCTTCACAATTACAAACAAGTAATTAATTGTTAAAAGTGTCCTTTATTGACAATGCAATTACGTACTAATATCACCAGTGACGGAGACTGGCATTGTTCACAAGAAATAATGTGATTGTCTCGAACATTTTTGGGTAAAATTACGTTACTCTAAGTCAAACGAAATCCTAGTAGACCTGCCTAAGCAGCAAGCCATTAATTGTACATAAATAACTTCTTGGAAAATACTTCTTCTAAATAACCTAATAATCTCGTTCATAATTTGAAGGACAACGGTTTATTTTTATTATATTAATAAGTACTATATTAATATATTTACAAATACATATCGAATTGAATTATCATCATCATCATGTTTCAGAAAAGAATTCAGCAAGATATCGTCAAGTACATAGATCTTCACGCAAATTACCCGTTATTCTTGTCAGATTTTAATAAAACTTGAATTTTCTCGACAGATTTTCGAGATAACTTCAAATATCAAATTACATAAAAATCCGTCCAGTAGGAGCCGATTTGTTCCATGCGGACAAATCGACGGACAGACATGAAAAAGCTAATAGTCGCTTTTCGCAGTTTTGCGAAAGCACCTAAAAAACGGACCTCTCACCCTATCGTGCATGTGCTAACGAACGTGTTCACGTGTCGCGAGCAAATTTTCAGTACCCCATATCCGAACATTATGGCGGTTAACGTGACCAGACACGTGCACAGTGCCTTCATCAGAGAATAACACACGTTTTCCTTTATCGTTGTCTTCGCGGATCGATCCAGCATGGAACAAGCGAATTCATAGCACTTAAGCGTTTTGAGTTAAGGAAAAATTTGTGAAAGACTGTATGCTTTTATCTGTTTTGGTAATGGTTTATTAAATGTTAAAAATAGAAACAGGGATTTGTGAATATTCTGCATTTCTCCACCATGCAACCCATAAAGGTGCCAGTTCGCAAAATTCGGTCTTGCCCACGATATGTGTCATGCAGTTTGAGAACCACAGTTGCTGAGCCACAATGGAAGTAAGTGCAGCAGGTTTGTTGTGTATCTGCTGACGACACAGACACGTCTCTTTGCTGTGCAAGTCGGGCTACGGATTTTCTTGGCGATGCGTTCAAACTAGCATGCATTTCGTTTAGTTTCCCCTCAGTTAGGATTTCTCTTCTGTGTGTTCTCTTACTATTTAGATTAGGACCCGTAAGTCGAAATCTTCTCACGTCATTTGTAAATTGTTTATTGTTTGAAATGGGCGCATCAAGAAACTTGGGCCTGAGTTTACAATAATTTCTGCAGGAAAAGTGTTTACCTGACGTGCCAGTCAAACACATGGGTTGCTCCAACGGAACCCACACAGAATCTTCCGGTGACTCCTAGAGATCTCTCATTCTTTCTGTAAATGTTGTTGAGAAGGAGGCGGTGAGTGGATTTGCTCCATTAGACAAGAGACGTGGCGAGAAATGGCAGGCGATTGTAATCATTTAAAGTAATGAAATTGCATTAGCCTACATTTCTGTCTAAATAGACAAACTAGGTTTGTGAGAATGACATACGTATGTGTGTATCTGTGTCCCTTATTTTAACAACTGAACAAGTGACCGATTTTCATAAAAATTTTATATCCCACAACCAGTAAAGCGGACACGCCAATATCTTCTGACTCGGGAATGTCATTAGCGCTACTTACTTTTAAGTACTAAAATAATGTACAATAATGCAATAATACACATTGAAACCGTATGCAAATTTCTAAAGAAAAAGGTTTGAAGAATATAAAATAACAAGATGGCGACCTTTCGAATTTTTTTACTTCCGGTTTGATGGCTATAACTAATGACTCATTGGAGCCAAGCACGTAATAACGATTATAAGCGAACCTTCATATTATGTAGGAAGTTTTGTTTGTAAGTCAACAATTACAAGCACGGCGACAATGCGAAACTTTGAGGTTATGTCCGACAAATTTAACATACAGAACCTCTAGGTAAGTAATAATATCTTTACAAATTAAAATAAAACAACACTATTAACACCTACAAGCACGTAGATCTGTAAGTTTAAGCAAAAAGAAAGTAGTCTTTAATACCTGACCGGAACTTCTTTTTGCGCTCGAAATACTTTGTCGTTGAAGGTCAACAGAACTGAATTGTTAAGTCTATGAATTATGTAACTTCCTAAAGGCCTTCTCTATTAAGACACGATAAACCCTAATAAACCATTTCACTTTAATGAAACCAACTTGTATGTGTCATACATCACACATTCATTGCAGTATCGTATTTTATGCGACACTGAAATGAAAGTTGTTACTGACATTTTAAGCCGACACTGCTGCTGGCTGCCCCCAGTCGAAGAGATTCTTTTCGACCAGGCCATATCATAACCCAAAATGTTCTAGTTTTGGTGGTATTAGTATTACAAATTTGGGTCAGCTGGCTGCAGAAAATTAACTTTGTATCCGTGAATAGATGACGAATCTCAGTCAAGTGGGGAAATATATCTCTTTGTCTGTTACCATTTATTAGTTTTCTAAAGGCACTATGGCAAGACCCAAAAGTGTCAGCGTCGATAGTCGCTCTCCGGGTCCACATTCGAACCCAGAACACGTAAAGATAACCCAAACAGTGTGACATTGTCTAAGCCCAGTGCCCAGCCACTGTGTTGCAAGCGGTTGGAATAATATTCCTTGTACTGATCGAAATAAATAATTTATTTCTATTCATATAATACTTCATAAGTTGAAATAACTTTTTCTTGTATTTAATTCCATAGTGATGTTGACGGATATTTGGGCCTAAGAGGGACGAGGTAACAGGGGAGTGGAGAAGACTACATAACGAGGAACTTAATGATCTGTACTCATCACCAAATATTATTCGGTTGATCAAATCAAGAAGAATGAGGTGGGCGGGATATGTAGCACGTATGTGTGAGGGAAGAGGTGCATAGAAGATTTTGGTGGGGAGACCTGAGGGAAGGAGACCACCTGGAAGACCCAGGTGTAGATGGGAGGATAATATTAAAATGGATCTTCAAGAAGTGGGATGGGGGGCATGGACTGGATTGATATGGCTCATGATAGGGACAGGTGGCGGGCTCTTGTGAGTGTGGTAATGAACCTTCGAGTTCCATAAAACGCGGGGAATTTCTTGACTAGCTGACAACCTGCTAGCTTCTCAAGAAGGACTCTGCTCCATGGAGTTAGTTAGTTAGTTAGTGACGTTGACGAGTCTTTTAAGAGAAACCACCTATATCACTTTCATTGTATACTCAACACATATAATTGCAATATGTTATCACAGGAAGTTCTAAGCAAACCCGTGACTACTTGGCTTCTATTTTCAAATTTATTTTCATTGTTTTATCACAAATATGCGCTGAATATTAGTGTTTTTGTTAAAGGTTCCATGTACGTCCAAAACCAGAAAACTGTTCGAGATAAAAGGAAGTCGTGACGCCAGAAATTTAATCACGCCAGGGAGACTCATTATTTTATCAGTCCACTTGTTTCTTGTGCTAGACAGGAAGTCAGAAAATACAGTACGTGGTTGTATAGCCATAGGCAAGAGTTGCTTTTGTTTTAGGGTAGTTCCTTATTACAGTTTTATCTGAAATTTGAGTTTTCACGGTCTTCTAGGATGTGACTCGGTAGTATGATAATTACCAAAGTTGGTGAAGAACATCCTGCTTCCATCTTCAGGGTCGTTCTAGAAGTTTGAGGCTGAAGTTTCGTCCAAACCTTTGGAAACTATCTTCCATAGTGCACGGCGTCACACCCAGAAATTGCAATCTTGATTTTATTTTGTCAACAATGATATAAATATATCCCCTTAAATTCTATAATAAAACAGAGATATTCCTAAGGAGCATTAAAGAAAGTGATAAAAGTGAATACAATATATACAACTGAACGTGTGATTATGACACAAACAACACAAATGTTAATTTTAATTTAAAACCTCGTTGTGATATTATTGAGTAAGGTATCATATATCCATCAATCACAATTCACTTTTTTGTTCTATGTTATCCTACGGGTATTTATATGCACAAAATATTTCGGCCACAAGACACATCATCAGCTGTCACCATGTAAATAAACAGAGAAAATTAACTTGGTGGTGTATAAATAATAGCCTATATAAGAAATTAGCTCCCATTCCTTCATAAAATAAATTCACGACCATATAAACATAAACCTTTGTGAAGGAATGAGATTTAATGTTTGATAAAGATTATTGTTTGTATACTAACAAATTAATTTTCTATATTTATTTTTATGGTCATACGTGATTATGGTCCCTGTGGCTGAAATATGTTATATATGTAAATAGCGTAATGTACGAGAACAAAGAGTAAATTCTAATTGACGGATATATAATACATTTCTCAGTACAAATAAAGATCTATGCAGTTACTCGTTGGATACTTTTAACTAGGCCTACTAGTAATTTAAGTATCTGGGAACCGTGAACTTTCCAAGAGAGACTGCTCCATGGATTTTGTTGATTGATTGATTGGTTGGTTGATTGGTTGATTGATTTGGTTGATTGGTTGGTTGACTAATTGATTGATTGGTTGGTTTATAAGCGAGTACTGTGGTGCAGCATCTGGAACACTGCTAACAAGCAAAAATGAAGTTCGCGGTGGAATAACGAATGAAGATTACTGTCTTATGCGATGTGACACCGTGATATTTGGCAGAATGCACATCTCAGAAGACATTAGTCTTGATGCTGTCTGGCATGAGAAATTTAAATCTCGCAAATTAGGAAGAATAATTTCTGGATATGACTGTACTGTACTGTTTAGAAACTGCTACCGTCCGGTCTCTTTTCGAAGGCGGTTTAGATCGGATTGTGCAAAATAATCATTTTGCTACTTGTTTTGTATTGGCGTTGAATGTGATATCTTACGTTGAGCAAAAGCAATTACAAATGCAAGTTAGGACGTTTTCAAATACCGTTAAACAAAGGTAAAGTTTAAGTAAAACTATCCCTGTGCTCGCCATGAACACGTATCGGGGAGTGGAGGTATAGCTCTACTCACTCTTAATCTCGGCACTAGATGAAGGTGAATGGTCAGCTTCACTCACCAGCAACTTACGCCAGGGAAAGAGCCCCCCGGTACCAACCGAATAGGAGGCTGTGTGGATCCAAGCGAGAGGCTGTACGCTCTGGAAAAGAGAAAAATCTCTTGCCCCTGTCGGGAGTCGAACAGAAATTTCTCGATCGTCCAACCCTACCGAATTGTGTTCTTGCCGTAAAATTATATATTGTCATAAATAA
Organism: Reticulitermes speratus; assembly: GCA_021186555.1. Classification (NCBI taxonomy): domain Eukaryota; kingdom Metazoa; phylum Arthropoda; class Insecta; order Blattodea; family Rhinotermitidae; genus Reticulitermes; species Reticulitermes speratus. The sequence continues at coordinate 26,410,865 of JAJKFL010000004.1, forward strand.
AGCATAAAAATCAAACAGTCCTACAGATTTTTAAATTGACAATTATGCCCTGATGAAGATTGTGTTTACCTACCTACCTTCCTTCCTTCCTTGAACGGGGAAAAATAGGGTCACTGAGACTCCTATCGGGGCCAGCGGGCCCTTGAGCATGCCTTTATGTATTTTGCTCCCAGTCAAAATTTGATATAGTTGACCAATTTTCACGAAATTTTTATGGGCAATAAGTCATCGGAGCCTACACCAATTCCATAATTTCTTAAAACCAAAAGACGTAGGCGCGTACTTAAAAAATTAAGGCTACGATGAGAAATCTATTGAGTCTGCCTCCATGAGACAGACGAACTTGTTAACGCTGTACAGGGAAATAATTGATATTTATTGTGAGAATTATGCGAACCTCTGCGTGAGAAAATAAAAAAATTTTGATGTTACAGAAGGTCATTCATTGAGTTACCATTGGTCTTTGAATGGTTAAATCATTGATATGCCAGTTAAACTGACCACATCTGATGCGAAGTTTTATCGCAGTCAGACAGAGAAACAGGATAAAGAGCGGTAAAACTTCGTGCGTGACAAATTGTATACTCAGAGCTTCTCGATTGATCAGCAGATTCCTGTTTTACGTCGAGATGTGCAACTACACACATTGCAAAAGTGCATATGTCATGCTGCACGTAACATACTACTTCCGCAAATGTAAGAGATAATGGATTACGGTCTGTGCTCTTTAACTGCCATTACAAGACGCCTACATTACTAGCGAAAACTTATTTTCGCCACGTGTTTAACGGTAAGGAAGCAGCGTGTATCAGATATAATAATTTATAAGTATTGGTAGCTCGAAATTTTACATCTTCCGTGAGTTTCAAGGGCATTGCAATTCAGGCGTTTAGTCTCCTCCTTCTTACCGTGGAAGCACCGAGTTCTAGTAAGGCAGTCCTTTAGGATTTTTGGTGAGCACAGTGTTATTGGCATAGATTTTTCTCCAAGTATTTCGGTTTACTCCTGTCAAATGTCATTCCACTACTGCTCCATATTTATATTTATTCATTTACCGTCGCCGCTATGTAGTCTAAGTAGTGTCTGCTAAATAAACTACTAATATTACTGCTGCTGTAACTACTACTACTACCAGTACTACCAATACTAAATCATTGCGTATTTTTTCAGATATGTACGAGTACGTCTGAACTCAGTGCACTGTTGCTGACATAAGTTCTGTGCTCAGATTCTAGGAATAAGTCTAATGTTTTCTCTCAAAGTGTAAACAAAATTTAATTAACCCTATGAAACATGAACTACACATAAATAATATTTTAAAATTCAGTACCAATCTCGCAGAAAACACACTGTTTCTTCTTCATACATCAATGCTGTATAGCGAAATATTCCCTTGTGCTGATAATCATACGTAACTTACAAACGCATTCTGTGGAAGGAATGAAGAGTTTTTAAATGTTAAATCAGGTGCTACATTTAGTTACCATTGAAATTTAAAAGGTTAAAAGATACCGGTTACTTAGTATTGCATAAAAGAAAACATTTATACAGGCATGTAAATGGTAACATTTTGGGTTGCATAGTCTGGTAAGTGGTTGCCAAAGTTTTGGAGGAACCATCTTCTCAATCTTCTGTACTGAATATGGAGGCAACACTTGCTTCCTAAACACAGTAATATAGCTCAGCAGACCACAGTCCAAATCTTGACACTTTTAAAACACTTTGTGTCAGTTCAGATGTCCTTTTTTCACTAAATCAGTCACGTAAAATAAATAAATAAATACATTTCCCAACTGCAAAATATTCTCGTCACTCACGACAATCAATGCATGTCGGAATTTCGTGTTATAAGTACTTTGGACAAATTGTCCATTTTATTTCTTTATATGTCACCACTTCAAATATTGTTTCAAATAAAGCATGTAGGAATGGATTAATGAGATTTGTATTCCATAAATATCATGTAACAATTTCTTGTAAGATCAGATTATTTTGAAGGAACTAAATAACTAGATTTCAGCTTTACATAAAATAAGGTGTAGTCTATTGAACCGATAAGAACGAAAATCCAAAAAATCTGACATAGACCTCACGATACGAAGTTTATTATAAATCCGTTGAGCCTTTCTCAAAATGAAACATGCGGAGAGACTCACGACTTGTACAAAATGTTGCATAATTAGTCAGTAATGCTAATTATAAAGATTACGGGCGCGTTGCCTTGCAAGAGAACAGAGAACATGTGTGTGTTGAGGCGGGTGGATAGAGGTGGAATTTCCATTTGTGTTTGCTGACGTGCTTACATTACTGAGACTTCAATGCCTCGAAAGTTGTAAATACATTTTCCAATCTAGTTTGGGGCGTTAGTGTATTGTACACTGTTTTATGCTGTGGACGTATAAACCTTAAGAACTGACCCCCATCTGAGGTAAGGTAAAAGTAAAGTTCTCCCTAGAACGGGCCATGAAAGCCCAGAAGGGGAGTAGAGGTATAGCTCTACTCTGGATAATATATAATTTTGAATTGTAGCAGGTTAGGGTAATAGTGGGGCTAGTAGTAGTAGTAGTAGTAGTAGTAAAACGAAGAAGGTACAAAGAAACACTAGACATGTTGAACTTATTCAAAACGATCCTAAAGTAATTTACAGTCTGCGAAGCGGCTCAAATAATGAGTCATTTTGTAGGTGCTCATTGCATTTATATAAATTTGAAATAGCTTATACAAAGATTCACCTAGTACGTATTTCTCTTGACAAGAACAATAGTGATAATATATATTTGTAGATCTAATAAAATCTTTTTTCTGAGGCGTTCTCTGTTTTTTATCCTATCGCGTTGCTACACAATCATGATCGATTTTACAGCACAAAAATCAGCTATAGCTGCCGAAGTTTCGTTGCTTAGCCATTGTTTAACTTATGACGTATCACTGCGGAATATAATAAACGTGTCGGCGGGGATGTACATTTATAAATTGTCATAATTTATAAACGATTTTGTTATTGAAATACTGCTTAAAAAGGACAAAAACAGTCGTTTTCTTACTTATACATAAACCTAAACAGCCTTTGTACAGACAGATTTACTAAAATACTCGCAATACTATGTCTTTCCGTAATGAATCACAAAATTTTATAGAACTAGGTGATTCGTCCTTGCGTCAAGATTGCACGAAGCTGACCTTTAGGGATAGCTGGTGCAGTAGTAAGTTTCTATCTAGAGGTGCTGGTCACCAGTAACATATAAATTAGTATTTATGCTCTTTATGTAAGGTACCACTTCTCTTGTTCCAATATGCATTGAAGTTGAGAAGCTTTGACAAATTTGTTCAAGGACCTCCAATATAATGTTTAAACTCAATAAGTCAAACCATTCTCGAGGTGTGAGATAGCATAAAACTGTAACCCCTTTTGCCTGACTTCAGGCTTCTGTCGCGGTGTAAATGAGATCTGCGCTGTTTTTGGATTTTATGAAGCGTAGAATGGCAGTTACATACCTACTTAGACTGCTTGACCGTTGAAGATGGGACCGATATGTTATCCCGAAACGTCGGTACGAAACTGCCATTTTACGCTGCGTTAAATCCCAAAAGAACGCAAATCTCGTGTAGCCTCTTTTGTTTATTTATATAGAAAACACTTATAATTTTCACACAAAATTTTATTGAGTATGAAATATATTTTGAAATTTGTTTACGTTTTTTGTGAAACGTAAACATTTAGCGATTTACACACGAGAGGCTTGCAGAAACATGTGAAAGTCTTCACATAAAGTATCGTCCGATTTTAATTAAGAACTGGAATGTGATGAAAAATTTGCAGGAAAGCCCCAAATATAAAATTTAATGTAAATCCATTCTGCGGTACTGGAATTGTTAGATACAGTACATGCAGGAAAACAGACAAGAAGACAAATATGGCGAAGCCATTGAGCGCACATTTGCATCTTTTTTTTTTTTTTTCCTTCGAAAGCGCCAGAATGAATTGGGCTGTATTAAGATACCTGTACGAGTATGTAGGCTATCCAGGCGTGCAACATAATACTAATTATAATTTGCGGCGACTTAAATTAAGGCGGGGACTGTCAGTTTGTATATATTGCCAAAATTCAACGCTTTATAATCCAGTTGATAAATCTACTTTTCATTAATTACCCGCCGACAACTTTCATTCTCTACCACGTCCAGACCAGTTCTCGGGTCCACACAACCACCTGCAATAGAGGTGCCGGAGAACCTTTCTCTGGGGAAAAAAATAGGCCGTATATTGAACCAAACCTTTTACCATCATCTCCTGTTAAGAATTCGTGGATTTTTTTTCCAATTTATGATGGCGTGGTACTTAACCACGGGGACAAATTTACATTTACTCAAATCGTTATATTCCCTCTGGACTGAGAGAGATATTTCACCTAGAAGTTTACAAGCGATATCATCATCCTGGACTTCACATATAATAATCAGGTTACATAGCTTGCAAGTGGAAACAAATGTTTAAATCACACCACTGAAAAGTCACAGTAATGGAAGGTATCAAAAAATTTAACAAATTTCCTTACAGACCACAAACCTACAAACATTTTATTTTCAATTGAAGATGCACATGATCCACCTGTGTTTGGCGTGTAATTCAATTTCTTGTAAAAGTGAAGTAAAAAATGCTCCAGTACGTGGAAGCTATACCACTGCTCATGAGTGGAACAACATATTTGATTTAAGCCACACAGTTCAACAACACTCCATGGAACAGAACCATTTTTCAGAAGCTGATGCTTGCTTCACTAGTAAAGATTTTACATTAATCACTATAAAGGGCAGGACACATTCTTATGTTTGTATAATTATTTGTAACTTATGCACAAAAATGAAAATTAAGATGAAAAGGCAAAAATCTTTCACCTTATAGTGTGCATTACATTTAATTGTTCTTAATTTTTTACTTGTAATGTCAGATGATACGAGTATTTGTATCCTTGATAAAATATTATTTTTATACGCTACCAGCCCTTGTCATACGCTTGTCACTGCAGAATAGATATGATTCGAAGCTTTCTTGGCGACAAAAATAATAAATCTTTCTCTTACGCTAGGAGCCACATGAACTTGGATTAGGAGTCCAATGTTTCAGGTTTCATCACCTTCCATTTCCTGTTGATGTAGACCAAAAGGGTGTCTGGAATGTTGGACTTCTGCTGCGATTTATGAGGCTAGTCACCAAAAAAGACTCTATTAACTGGAGGGCAATGTTAGTTTGGAGGTTTTCGCGGCGATGTGTTTGAGGTTTCCTTTCTTCTGGCATATGACACTCCGTCAATGGCTAATCGGATCTCGGCTTTTCGAGCGTCCTAAGGACATTTCAACATTTCACTACACTGCCTCAAAACGTCGGAATCCTATTACCCAGTGGCGCAGCGTCATGTTCCAGAAGAACAGAATCCTCGCACTGAGAAAAAGTGTCTTTAATACGCAAACATCCACTTCTCGTCTCATGACGTATTTTTTTTATTGGAAGCTCCTTGCTTGTGTATGCTGTGCATTTCGAGGTGGCCTCTAGTAGCATCCTGTGAGGTCTGCAGTGTCACCACAACGTAGGCCTTGCAGCTGAAGTAGATTCAGCAGCCTGGCCGGCCATTGACCGACCTTGCTAAGAACGTCACCGCCTGCCATCACGCTCTCATGCTCGCCCGCAACGATTTAAGCACGTACTCCGACTCCCCTCGGCCGCCAACTTTTTTCTTGCCCCCCCCCCCCCCACACATACTTGTTACTCTGGAGCCCCGTACTAACAACGTGTGGCGGCACTGAAAGGTAAATTGTGGAACAGTCTTGCTGAGAAGCGAATAACCGACGAGCTGACGAAGAAATTCCCACTTATTTTGCAGAAACAGAAAGTTCATTGTCGTGTTGTCCGCAAGAGCCGTCAGCGTGCCATGTAAGTCAGCTGAATACAGTCCACATCCTATTCTTATAATTTTAATATCATCCTCTCATCTACGCCTATATCCCTAGCCAGCTTATTGTTTTCAGATTTCCTGACAAAAACTTTATGCGTGTTTTCCTCAAAGTGTCCCCAAATTTAGCAAGATATTTGCTACATTGCTTACTATTTCCAAAAAAAGTTTATACACGCTTTGCTTATAAATCTTTCTCTTTTAGGCGTGTTCGCAAGATTGCGAAAAGTGACTATTAGCTTCTTCACGTCTGTCTGTCTGTCCGTCCGTCCGTCCGCATGAAACAACTCGGCTACCACTGGCAGGAGCCCGGGGTATCGTACTTGTTTAGTAGGTTCCTTTAACACAACGAGTAAAATGCTGATATACTGCCGTTAGAAGGCCAGGACTGTCACGTCTGTTACATCAGCACCAACTCGCCTTTACTGTTTCCGTTCTTAGACTTGAGTTGCAAATCATTAATGCCTTCAGGCTGTCATCAAATTAAAGAGAGTAAGTAAGCCTAGAGTCGATCCCAGTGGCTGCGCGGTCTAAGGCATCGGTCTGCGGCCGCTCGCGTACTGGGATTGTGGGTTCGAATCCCGCCGGGGGCATGGATGTCTGTCTCTTGTGAGTGTTGTGTGTTGTCAGGTAGAGGTGTCTGCGACGAGCTGGTTCCTCGTCCAGAGGAGTCCTACCGAGTGTGGTGTGTCTGAATGTGATCTTGAAGCCTCGAATAATGAGGCGGCCTAGGCCCCCAAGGGGCTGTCGAGCCATAAAAAAAGTAAGCATGGTCCCATTTGTGCTTGTTGACTATAGAAAATCGAAGGTAGGGTTTAGGTGTAGAACTATGTAACGGGCCTTATGTAAGTGGACATATTTTGTGTTTTTACAACCTAAAAACTCTGAAGAGTTTTTAGAACAAAATAATGAGGTGATTCTGTCATCCTAATAGAACAGAAGTACCAAGATTTTGGATGAAATTGTATATTGGTAAGTTTAATAGCTGCTGCACTTCAACAAGTGTTATTAAAGTGATCAAGTAAAGGAAGACGAGACGGACGTGTTGTGTAGCACAATTGGGAGGGATGAGAGATGCGTTGACAAATTTTATCCGGGAAGAATCTGAAGGGAATGCGAAGCCTAGGTTTACATGATATCAAAACGTTAAACACGAACTGGGCTATAAAGAGATAGACTTGATTTATTTGGCTAAGAACAGAGTCAAGTGATAGATTCACAGAAATGTGAACATTTTTTGAAAGCCTGAGTCACTGTCTCCTTCTGAAGGTGGACTGCTACATGGATTAAATACTGACACACTGCTTACAGGTGTTACGAGAGAATTACTGATTGCAGACAAAAGAGTAAACGTAATTTTAGATTTGAGAACAACTTTAAATAATGAATTTTACCGAAGAAATAGCTTCTATTTGTCATATTCATGTATTATTTGCCTACACCTAACAGTCGAAAAAGAAAAACTGTTAATTCTCACATACAAATTCTAAAACCTCATATAATATTTGTCGTAGGCCTACATAAGAAATTAGGACGTCAGAACTGTCGATTACTGTAGTGTTTATGTCCTTGTATTCCCATTTAAAATGCCGTATATCAGAAAATCTATTTTAGGCCTTGAAGTAACTATCTAAAAATATGCATCCTATCAAAGAAATTTCTACAAGATCTCAGCGAATTTTACAACTCGTGTCTAAGCTTTTTAATATTTACACCATCATTCATCCTGCAGTCTGTCTTACAACAGGTCCATAGCCTCTTCCAAAGTGAGTTCTCCATAGAGTGCGATCCATTGTTTCCTCTTTCAATTTCCTGTATCCTCTCGTTTCTTTAAGGCCACCCAGTAGCGGCTTACGTCTTATTCCTCTTTTACCCGCCACTTCTATCTTTCCCTCTATCTTTCCTTAATGGCGTGTTTTAGAAGTCACTTCCTACTCAAGATGTGACCAATCCAGTTAGCCGTCCTCTTTCTATTGTACGTAGGATATACCTCTCGTCCTTGACTCTAGCATTACTTCTTCATTTCTCACATGATCGATCCAACTGATTCTCTTCCATCCTTCTCCAACACCACATTTCAAAATTTTCCAGGTATTTATTATCTACTTTCCGAAGTATCCAAGTTTCAGCACCATAAAATGCTACACTCCAAGTGTAGCAGTTTACTAGTTTCTTCCTTAAATTTAAGTCCAATTTGCTGGTAAAAGAGACTTCTTATTGAATGCTGCTTTTGCCATGGGAATCTTTGATTTAATTCCACGTGTACATATTGTATAATTTGTTATCATGCTACTCAAATAGTTGCTATGCTACAAGTTTAATATGCCGTAGTACGTTGTCTTGTTATGGTAGGAATATCCAGAATATTTACTATTTTATCGAAGCAGCGAAATTGAAAGCTACGAATTTTTTACGGCGAATGTCACAGAAGGAAACCTCCTTGAAGTCCGAAGGGCACTTTGGATGTTAAATTCCAAAAAATTAAATTATGTTGAAATTAATTGGAATCTGATGGTTCAATGTGTTCTGAACTTGTAAGCTTTAATTATAACAGAGACTAAGTTTTGTATTGAAATTCCTCATCCGTTTGTTCCTAGTGATAATTGTGAATGGATATTTGCCACATTCTTTATCGCCAAACTAGAACGAGGGATAAGACGCTTTACCTGATTGTACCTAAGTAAGACACAAAAGGGAAGAATAAAGAAATAAATTATGGTAGATAGAAGTCAGGAATAAATGAAAGACAGACTTAAATCCTATCTTACTGGACTGTTACCTGGGAATGCGTTCACAGGACTCGTTTAGAATGTATGTCACGGCCTTCCTTCCCGTCATTGTCAAATCATTCTTCGTTGTCTAGCTGCCATTAATCTCGCAGTAGGCACCAAAAGCAACAAACATTCAACACATTAAAGGCTGGTGTCTAATAAGGGAATATTTTACTGTTAAGAAAAAATAATTTTCTGTGTTCAGAATATGGTCGTGCAACTTTATGTAACCTCTTGTTAATATCGCCCAAGAACTCCAAAATTAAAGCCACATAGGCATATAAAGATTTTAAATATTTTAGAAAAAATTTCACTTCTATCACTGCATTTTTTACCCCAAAAGGACATTACCAGGGACATGTCAAATGCCAGTATTACTAAAATTCTATGTATTAAAAATCAAACTCTTTTAATTGGATCCTAATGAAGGAAGAATATTGGGAAGATTTAAGGTGATATAAACGCTTTTTATCCGAGAAATCGCAAAACACAGAATGAGGTATCACGAACATAATTAAAATATAAGAAGATCAATAAAAAATGTACTAGCGCAATAATGATATGTATATAGCAAGGAGATTCAAGTTCTCCGGATTGTCACGCTCCGTCGTTGGGTAAAGGGTAGTGTAGTAAAGAGCTATAGTGCGAAATGTCTCAAGTAAATAGCAAAAATGCATGTAGGCCTAAGTAATTCAGTGTCCATCTGTATGCCTGCACCTCTGTCACGTTTTATATATTCAAAACTAATCAGATAGCGAAAGAGTCAAGCAACGGCCTTCATTTTAGGAAGGAAACTCGGAAAATTATTAAGATTGTTATCGTATAGGTCGATCTGTATACAAATCAACATATTTCCCCTTTGTGTTACGCAGTTCCAAGGAAAGTTCATCGCGTGGGAAAAATCCAAAATAGAGACGTATTCAGAACCCTGTCGTGGAGATCTAAACCGTTGTTAGGACACAAGGAACTTATCATAGGGGGAAACCCCCAGACTAGCACGGATGGTAATACACGGGGAAAGCTCACTTGCACAGATAATTCACTCTCGATCTTTGCGCCATTACTGAAAATACGGGAAAAACAAAACGATACGTGTGAGAATAAAATATTTGGACACATTGCTTGCAGACTGAATCTGGAAGCTGATCTATAAATATGTAAGACGGGCAATGCACGTATAAACGTAACACTGAGGCCAGTTCGTGTGACCATTGTTGCCGTGGAAAAGCAATAAGTATTACATATTCTGAGTGTGTTTGTGTAGCCTTAGTTATCCAGCATGCAAAGCGCATGCGCCATATTATATGGTCATCTGTCGCCTGTCTGGTGCTACCATATTTTTCCACATTATCTCATAAACGGCGGGATTTTCGGGAAAAGGTTATTGAATATAAAATGTGTGTTTTGATTTTTCTACAACATTTATCTGAAACATTTTTATTCTAAGAGGAACAAGTGTGCATAGTTCTTAATATAAAGTGCCGAATATTTTTGTCAGATTTTATGAAAGTTGTATTTTAAAGGCAGATTTTCGAAACTCAATATCAAATTTCATGAAAATGCCTGCAGTGGGAGCCAAGTTGTTTCATGCGGACAGATGGACTGATGGACAGACAGTCATAACGTAGCTAATAGTCGCTTTTCGCAATTCTGCGAACGCGCCTAGAAACGAAGGGTGAAAAATTCAAATGTTGGCCAACACAAATATGGGACATTTCCTATACTTGTCAATTGAACTAGACTAAGAAGCTAATTCGTGAAGAACCTGGTGTTTTATTTGTTATGGAGACTACATTCCGCGTCTCCAGAAATCTCAAGTTCGCATACATAAGTCTGCATACTTAAAATGTATATTTTTAACTGAAGATAATACTCTCATCCTACATTGGTCTAATGTTGTTCTTGATAGTGATGACATTTAAGAGTTTCACATGCCTAGTTCCAACGGATCATCTGAATGACTGCATTTGTGGTTTCAATCAGTCATTCTATCCCAATATTACTCTTAAAATAGGCCAATAAAACCTTCTTCATACCCATAAATAATTATGACCACACGAAATCTGCCACTTTCTCAATGTCTTGCAGTATAATTTAGGAAAAAAAGTTGATTAAAATGACAAAATGTCAGTAAAAAAATATTGTTGTATCGAGTTTAATTTTGTTAAAGTCGCCGTTCTGTAATTAAGATACTCAACATCCTTGCTTCCAGACTGATCCAGAAAGTGTTATACGCCATCGCAACTCATTGTCCAGGAGAAGAGTGAATTGTGCTTGCTTATGCAAAGTCCCTTTTGAAACAGCTTCTTGACAAACATCAGCGTTTCCAGTCACTACAGTAAATCAAAAGGACAAAAAATTTGAAATTTTGGACTTCAGAGTTGTTAAGAACCACACAACAGATAATCTGTCGAGACGCTGGCGGTTACCAGATTAACCCTCCCAATATCTTCGTCCTGACCCTTGGTCCTTCTTACTAATACATTTCCACAGAAACGTAAAATATTTAATGTTTATGTATATGAAGCAAAAATAAAAGACTGGCTATAAAGAATCCCCAAGACTTTCCGAGGCACGTAATATTTAAACACCTGCATTGCCTGATCGTTAATGAAAACAAGAAGTACTCTTATACTTAATGACCATGAATACTAGGTATATTGCAGGATACATGTTAATTGAAAGCCAGTGTCGTAAATTATTTTTATGTTTGAAAGCTTAATGCAGCCATTTCCTTCAAAGTTAACACGTCAATAAGATCTAATCGCATAAAATGGAGATGATATATGATTTTTCGAATATGGTTTTTCTTTTTACACTACATACAATATAGGCGTAATTGACATCTACAACTGTTCTTTAAATCACGTTTCTACATATTCAACAAATTACGAGTACATATAGGCCTAAATTATAACTCTGGAATATCAGTGACCTTGAAACTTTTTAAAGCAATGTTATAAATTATATTATAGCAATAATTTCGTTCTTTATGTTTCTACAATTTTTCGCGAGCTAATTCTTTTCATTTCACTTAAACAACAGCTCTTAATATTGTTTGTAAGTCAGCAATTAAGAGTTGGGAGAAGATGAGGCTCATTGAGGCTATATCTATATCCAGCAAATTATACGTAAACACAGTCTCTACTTAAATAATAGATTTGTTGTTAAAATAAAATAAGACAATAATAATAATAGTAATATCAATAAAAAATCTGTAGCCCTATAAATACGTGGAATAGAACAGCAGGTTTAATAAGTTCTGTTCTGAAATCATTATTCTTGTGGCTTAAATCTGAGATTAAAATATCCCTTTCCTGATCCAATTAAAAAGTTACAGAACGATGTTCGTGCACCAGAACGACATATATAATCTATTCTTTTTGTTGTCACAGTAACGGCATTAGTATTAAATCATAATAATCCTTTAAGGGGAATAAAATGTAATTCTTATTGTTGTATTGCCATATTCCCACCGTTGTTTTTATTATGATATGCTAGTTAAATTCTGAAAATTATTATTGTTCGTCCCAATTTTGATAAAGAAAAGGGTGCCTATTGTATGCTAAAAGGTGTTTATATTCCTGTTAGTGGACCTTTCTGCAGTATAAATGCTGTTAACAAACCAGGAAGTAATATCGACATTAAAACCAATCAGGTTGCAAATGGTGTATCTCCAGCATCTCACATTTATCTCTAACTAGTTTCTCAAAGCCATTAATTGAACAAAAAAGGGTTCAAGTTTTTCACGCATAGAGCTTAATACATTAAAGGACGATACACACATACATAAATGCATACATACGAGTACATACATAAATACATACATACATATACATACATACACACATACATACATACATATACATGCATACATAAATACGTACATATACATACATATACATAATACATATACATACATACACACAAACATATACATGCATTCATAAATACGTACATATACATACATACATATGTGTACATACATAAATGCATACATACATATGCATACATACATACATACATACATACATACATATACATACATACACACATACATATACATACATACACACATACATACATACATACATACATACATGCATACATAAATACGTACATATACACACATAAATACGTACATATACATACATACATACATACCTCACAGACATACGAGGAATAAACAGAGAATGCGTTAACAGTTTATCCTTGTGCGCATTCCAGGTAACCTAACATGCATTCAATTAATGTAGGAAAAACAGTCATTCATATAGGCCTGTCGGCAGATATCACGGTCTACAGAAATAAAACATATTTATTAAACAGTTCGCTATACCCTCACAATACACACTTTGACATAAATTTAAATTCGCCGCGTTATATCGAAGATGGGAGAGAAGGCGTTTTCATGTTTTTGTTTGGTGGTAATGTCCCTTGGGATACTCCACTTGGAGTATATATAAGGAGACAGGAAGATAACTTTAAAATTCTGGTAGGGAAAATCTTTGTGATGATGGGTGAGTACCAGAGACAGGTGATCGTGAAAAGTGACGAGATTAGGCATTACTGCATAAAAGGTTTACAGAGAGTTCTACTACCAGAGGGTCACTTCAACGACATACTCGTACTATGCAACCGGAGTGACTGACATAAGTCCACACGATGTTTTATAGGATTATGGAAATCATTCGCTTTAGATAGACAGTAACTAGTTTTTATGCATTAGGGATATGAAGGAAATAACGAAGTATCACGGCGCCAATTCGATTAACACAGGAAGCTTGTCTCTAGAGCTAAGACTGACTCCTGCTCATATCTTGTGAGATCAATAGCAATCGATAAACACTCTTCATGGCCGTGTCTTGTCACAAGAATGCAAGAAAAGTTTATTATGTGTTATTATATTATAAATACATTGAAAGTGTGACGAAGTCTGTTTGCGAAAAAGGTTGAAAAATGAAAATTATATCCATGATGAGGTTAAGCGGAGATTAAACTGAGGGAAACGCTTGCTGCTGTTGGTTTAAGGATCTTTTAATTTTCCGTTTGCTGTCTACAGACGTAAAGATTAAAACAAACGAGAGTAGGGCCTTTAATTTTACGTGTTTATATAAATGTCTCTAACGAAGGACATGGTTTGAGGAGGAGAATCCCCGTGAACATGATATATGAGATGACAGGAAGCTTGCTGATCGTGGGGTTCTCCTATGAGAAGCTTCAACCTTGTCATCGTTATACTCGTAAGTACTATTAGCGTATATAATCTGAATGTTTCGCGGAGACTGAATGCAGTCAACTCTCGGGCTATACCAGCCGAAAACCCCGACGTTACGAGGATCATATCTGTTCTTGTTATCAGGACGGAGATGGTTCTCATTTAACCACTTAACACGACGAGTAGCCTGACAGATATTTATTAACATTAGGGCGTTTGAAATCAAAGAGGTTAAGACGGACGGAACGTGTAGAATTTATGGGATAGATAAGAAATTCATACAAAATGATAGCCGGGAAATTGAAATAAAGAAACCATTTAAGAAAAGGAGGAGCACACGCAGCTGGAAAGATGGTAGTATGGAAGGTAATGAGATAAAAGTATGAGATTTGTCTAGGTCAGTTTTTTTTATATTATCTTAACTGTGCATTTTTTTAACATCTCACAAATTACACACCAACGAAATGCACTATATTTTCACTTTTTATTCTTTAACCTTTACATATGTTTCAACCTTTACAAGGCCATCTTCAGGGGGCTCGTAATCTACATTTGCTTTACATCCATTTTTTATGTCTGCTATTACGTTATATATATCACATGTAGTCAAGTTTATATTCTGTGTTTTATACATTTAAATACAGAAATTGTAAATAACTGTAATCTATAAATGGATGAAACTTGACTACATGTGATATATAACATAATAGCAGACATAAACAATGGATGTAAAGTAAATGTAGATTACGAGCCCCCTGAAGATGGCCTTGTAAAGGCTGAAACATATGTAGGGGTTAAAGAATAAAAAAGTGAAAATATAGTGCATTTCGTTGGTGTGTAATTTGTGAGATTCCCAGTTCAGTTCAGGGACCATGGCGGATTTTGTGAGAAAAGCAAAGAACCCTCGGATTTTGTACATGGCGAACACATATTCTGACTAGCCTAGCTACTAATAGCATCTGAAGAAGAATTCGGCTGCATGGAGCGTACTTTTGTTTAGGTAGGTGCTAGTTATGTAAGCCGTTTCTCCCCCAGCGCAAAAACAGACATCATCAGAACCCGTTATAAGAAGTGCTTCGGGCACATAATAGTCAGTCTTTTAGGGAGTGCTTCGAGTACAGTACGTAATAGTCTGTCTTATTTCTACTAACCCGAAGGAAAGTCTGTAGTTTGCGAAACGTGACCGGACTGATCGACGCCTGGGATCAGCCGGGTTCCAGTATTTTCCCGCCAGGCGACAGCCCATATTGCAAATCACAAGGCAAGAATGCGGTCAGCAACAATTTTTTTTAAATATACGACTCTTCTACTGAGAGAACTGAAAAAACCACGACTCTTCCTGTCCATTCCTGCTCGGTACAACAGGGTCTGTACAGGTAGAAATCCACTGTTTCGGAGGCTCTTGTTATTTGCGTCAGGAGGGCGTCACAACGATTTGATCGATATGTACTGCAAACATCACACTAGTCCTTGGTTATGGAAGCAGAAAACGTCCTGAAAGTCGCAATTTTATTTCCCATTGACAGTCCTCTGAAAGACTTCGTTGCATTCAACCGCCGTCAAGACTTTGGATTTTACAAAGTGTCCATTTTATCGTTCCCCTGTTCACGGCGGCTGTAGAGGAGAATTTTATCACATAGGAAGCCAGCGCCCGCCGGGAATATAAGATGCTTTTCTTTTCTTGCATTTCGACTTGCTTTATTTCATAGTACAGACTCAAAGCTCCCGTGCTGAGGGTTACGACAAAGTGGATGCTCTGTACTCACCTTCGTTTCAGTGTGACTATCGACAAAAAACAATTTAGGAATAAACAGATCGTGGTTTCTGTTTATACAAGCACTGGGACGCACAGTGAACTTGAGACAAAGGAAGGAACTTCCACTCCTCGAAACCCAATTAATTTCCTGATCATATTACTTGTTTTGGCAGAGTAGGTTCTGTCGGCGTCCTGTATTTATCCTTCTGTTTCCTTCATAGTGGTAGCGTCATGTTATTTTGAAGTCGTGGCAGTTTGGCTCTAATTCAGTAAACCCCTCTGCCGTGTTCATAGTCCAGCTATGCCGATTGCTATTGTGTCTCCATGTGCTATATGTTACAATAAAATGCTTTTGTATTTCGACTGTAATTCTTATAGAAGAAAAGTGAATATCATAAGTGCTGGATATCTTGTCCAGGACTTCGGCTTCGCATTAATACCAATGCAGCAATTAAAGTTGGATTTATCTTATTTTTTCAGATTAGTTATATTCTGAACTTAAGCCTAAATATAGTCTAAGAAACCGACTGACTCCCTTGAATAGAGACATTCATAAGAAATCAGTAGTTGGTCACTTAGTCAAAAAATTTCCCTGCCTTTTGCGAAACCCGAACCATCTTTTCTATGCTGACAACGACACGTCACAGGTGACTTGTTTGTGGACTGCTGAGTCCATTTCACAAATATCATACGCTATGTCTTTAAGATACATTTTAATTTTATCTTTCTATCCATGCCTAGTTCTCCCAAGCAGCCTCCTTATTTTTCATTTACTCATTCTCATATAATTTATATATTTAAGAATTCTACATAGTAGATTGGCCCAATACACAAGTAATGTTTCTGATAGCACCGTTTTATAGATCCTTACAGCATGTGGGAATGTCATCCACTGTTACTCTTAGACTCCACAGTGTATTTAAATGTATGATCAGTTTTGCCAGCTTTACACTCCGACCACCTGTAACCCTTCAGAAGTAGAATTACAGGTTTAAATGTATAACTGTGTGAACATTCAGATAATGAATGAACAATGGCATAGAAGTAGGTTAATGCGAGTGAATACACAGAGCGTTATCTACCGAAATTCCTACACGGAAGAATAAGCGTCCACTTGACGGGAGGTCCGTGCGTCAGCAACCAAGGCCAATCAGCCTTTGTCCCTGGAGATTACAGTAGAACGACAAGCCCGGTAGATGGCAGTGCTGCAGCTCTCTTCCCGCCCGCATCCGCCATATAATAATAGGGAAGTACCGCTCCTACTTTGGCAATTACCAGCGATAAACGGTCATTAAAGCTCGACCGAAACGTCGCGATTACACGATCACAATTCCACCTTTAACAACGACTTGTGTAAAGTTGACAGGCACCAATTTTTGTAACTATTAATTGCTATTTCCTTTGGTGTTTTTGTAATAAGCTAGATAGTGTACATTATTTTGCCTGAATTTGTCAGATTTTGTGTGTTGATGGAGCAGAATTTTCCTTCAGAAACCCAGTCACACCGTTAATATACATCTTGCCATGTATTTAACCCGAAACTTTATCGGCGAGTTTATAAGAGCCCGCCATACGTATATATATATATATATATATATATATATATCCTGAGTGAAATAAATCTATTCCACATTCTGACGTTCTGTTTTCTTGAGATTCATTTTAATATCATATTGAAATTTAGCCTAGGTCCCTCAAGTGAAAACTTTTGTTGGGCTTTAATTGTGTATATTTTTCGCATCTGTCCCACGCATGCTGCATGATACATCTAGGTCGTCCTCCTTGAGGCAGAAAACTTAAAAGTACTTAGCAAAGACGCTCCTCGTTACGCAGTTTAATGCAGCCCCATGTAATTTCCCTTGGATTAAATATTTTTCCCACAATTCTGTTTTCAAAAACCCTCAATCCGTGATCTTCTCTTGTGATGAGATGACAAATCTATCTGAATGTAAATTAATAGTTAAAATTATAGTTTCGCATATTTTAATATTTAAATTTTTAGACTGAGTCGTAAAGATAAAAGATTACGAGCGGCTTTGTAGGAAGCATCCGCCGAATTTAGTATGTTCTGAAACTATTCGTGGGACTCACATAGCCTGCTATTCAATGGATACAGCAGCTGTTTCTCCGGTGGTAAAACGGACAAGCATAAAACTGACCACTCATCTGTACCTAGTCTAGATGGTACGAATGAGTGGATCTGTATTTCCACTCCCCCATAAGCTTTCTCGACGTGCAAGCCGACGATTTTGTCTTTTAACCAATTCATGGATGCAATTTCCATTTATTAGGTGCTTTCTTAATTATAGTATTCTGAAGTCAGGCTTAAATTTTAATTTTAGTAATTTACTGATAAAATTACAACCTATTCGAAATGCGGGCTTTTTCTCTCTGTAGTTGATCTTTTGGATTCAATTAGTTTTTACAAAGTCTGTCTTTATATAGCTCATAACTAAATGAAAGTTATTATTTTACAAATTGTATGGGTAGATCTTATTCATATTTATAAATTTATTTAGCTTTAGTGTTAATTTAGGAGACAAATATAACCCTTCCACTTCTTCAAGTGTCAGCTTGACTGCATTCCAATTAAAGTCCTTCCAGGCTCTTAATATCAAGTGTAAGCAAAAGGACAAAACGAAGGCAGAAACCGAGAGACGGAACAGAGAGTCCTTAAGCTTATACACTGAGAGAAGACAGTCCCGATGGACCTGCAAGCCCTTCTCACTGTACGAGTGTACGTCGCCACACTTCACAAGAATACGAATTATTTTAACTGTATAAAAACGTGTTACTCGTAATGATGCATACGTACTGCCTTACAAAAAAAGGTTTTGAGAATAAATTATGAAATAAACTTTTCATATGCTGTAGTGTATTTGGTGATTCAGGCTGGGATACAGAAGTACCTTAGTAAGAAACCTGTACAATTAAATTGCGAGCTTTTATGTGCAATATCTGTTAAGACGGATTTCAACTGCTTTACATTTAACCAATAGAGTCTTATTGTTTATCACAATTGTCATAACCGTAATTGTTAAGTAACTGGCCCGCTAACTCCATGCAGCAGCGTCCTTCTTGAAAACCTAATATTTACTTTGTTAATCAAGGAATTTTCAGCCTTGTGTGTAACCAAAATGTTCACTAATCTGTCTGCAAGAACCCGACATCGGTCCCCAAACCCAAGGTACCCGAATGCAATCCCCATCCTCATATCTTATTAGTTAAAGCTCCAGTTTTTCTCATATCACCTGCATCTAGTGCCGAGGTTGAGAATGTTTAGAGCTTTAGCGTTACCCTCTTTTTTACCTTTATGGCGTTTGCAGGCACAATTGTACCCTTACCTTTACCCACGAGACTTGCCTGAAACGTTCAGGAGTTCTTTTCCACTCATGTGTAAAATTGTTGGCGTATAAGAAGTGTTCCTGAATAATTGTTTTATCGTCTCTCTCCATACAAAATTTTGTAAGCTTACTTCCATTAATTGTTTATTACTAGCATACCGAAATCTAAACATAGATATTGCATAGCTTCTATGATATTATTTTACATTCTTAAAAAAGTTATATTTTTGCAAAGCTTTGTTGTTAAAAGAAATTACAGGAATTTACGCTAATACATTAACACTTTATTGACGTTGCCATGTCTGACGCAGTAGAAAATAATAGGAACCTTAGTGTTCATAATTTGGTTCTTGAGAATGGCTTTGTCCTAAGTTGTGCTTTACCAAAAACATAAAAGGACTTTCTGTGTTAGCTATGACATAATGTAATTATAGATGAAATTATCCTCCCCGATAAATATAGAGACAGGGATGGTAATGTCATAAACATCTCATCAGGAACAAGAAGGAACTTCGAACAAATGTAACATTTTAGCAACAGAACAGAAGCCGGAACTTGGTATAGTGACTAGGCCATGGGCTTGGCGACCGAGGAATTAAGGTTTTATTTGGAGCAGGTTTAAGAGGTTTTTGTCTTCTTCACATAACCCTGCTCGGTCGCAGGGCTCACTGAAACTCAAATCCAGAGGTTTTCCTCGGAGTTTTACCGAGTTATACATTCCATATCTAGTGTCGAGTTTAAGACGTGTGGAGCTATACCTCTATTTCTCCTGTATGTATTCAAGGCATTATGCTGAATTAAGCATAAGTACAGCTTTTATAACGAAACAGCATCTTTCAACTAAATTGTCTTCAGACGGTTTACGCTTTCTTACTGTGCGCTAACAGTGTTTCTCCCTTCTGCAAACAGGTCTTCATTTTCAAGCAAACATTCGTTGTTCCGATAGAACAATTACAGCTTTAAAGTAAAAGTATATATAGATGCGTTACTGCACTCTTTCTATCGATCGTGAATACTCCAAACTGGTCTAAAAATAAATGTGTGTACATATGTACAGTTATTTTCGTTAAGTGACAAAAAATTTCACCTTTCAAACGGCGAAAGAGTAGCCAATATAGCTGAAGACTTTGCCGTCTCTCTCAACATATCTCAGGACTGAATTGTTGAAGCAACTTGATGGATAACTATGCTTTAACAATCTAATTTACGGGAACGTATTGTCCATTAACGCTGAGTTAGACTTTCCTTTTCTCAAACACTTGACAGTCCTAGAAGCTCAGGTTGCTTATGCGATTCGGATTTGAACGTCTCAGACCTATGAATTACGAGTTCCAGTCTCATTTATATCACATGCTGTGCTTTAATTTCACTGTCTTTCACAGGTGTCAAGGTTTTTAAGACTCAGTGCCCGACGACAGAGTGCACAGAATTACTCTTTCATCCGGGGGACTTAGCAAATTACAGCACAAGGCATTTACTATGATGGGTTTACCGCTTATACGCTTTGCTTTCTGCCATATATACGGGGGTTTCCTCAGTCTTTCAAAACAAATGCTGGGACACTACCCCCAAATTAAACTGTCACCCATTTATATATATATATATATATATATATATATATTTCCCATAACAACATCCCGTAATCATCACACCACTCAATGTTATATAATTATTAAATAACTAAGTACATAGACAGGAGGGAAGGCAAAAAGATTCTGAACAGAATCTTAGCAAGTATTTCCGTCATTAACCTGCTCGTAATTTCTTCGTAAATGCAATTATAATTTGACGAATTTAAGTCGTCTGGTATGTTACGCTGTGTCGACTGGAAACCGCGATTTACCACTCGACAGAGCGTAACATCCCAGAAGATCTGGATTTTCAGTAACATTGCTGTGAGGACCTCAAATCTCGCAATTTGCATTTGTTACAGGCGTTCCGAAAATTTATGAAGTTCTCAGTTTCCAAGTATTTTCGACACTTAGAGTATGATAATGTCCTGCATTCGGATGGCGAGATATGAATGTACGTGCAGTTGGATGTCTGTATGCTTACTTTAAAAGAACCTTCTTCCTAGCCTTTAACAGTGTCTGCGTTTCTCTTTGTGGTATTCATGTTCTTGCCAGCAAATGAACATAGAAGGTTGTGTGTCCAATTCGTTGTCAATTCTTCCTGGCTTTTTGCACCTGTATAATGGCAAGGAAGCTCTTGAAGGGTTTGGAGACTTCAAAATAGGAGGACAAGTAATTCGCACTGTGAAATACGCAGGTGACCTTGTGCTACTGGCTAATAAAGAAAAGGCGCTACAGGGCATGATTGATAGACTAAGTGAAATTGGAAGATGCTATGAAATGGAAATGAATGTGGAAAAAATCTAAGGTAATGAGAATCTCAAGGCAACCAGCCCCAATGAAAATTATGATAGATCAAAAGCAATTGGAGAATGTGGAATAGTTTAGTTATTTGGGTAGCATGATAACAAATGATGCAAGGTGTACACGTGAAATTAAATGCAGAATTACCATGGCAAAATTAGCATTCAACAAGAAGAAGAATCTTTTCACCAGCAAATTGGACTTAAATTTAAGGAAGAAACTAGTAAGTGCTACATTTGGAGCATAGCTTTGTATGGTGCTGAAAAGCGGACACTTCGGAAAATAGGTCAGAAATATCTGGAAAGTTTTGAAATGTGGTGACGGAGAAGAATGGAGCAGATCAGTTGGAACAATCGTGTGAGAAAAGAAGAAGTATTACACAGAGTCATGGAGCAGAGGAATATCCTAATACAATAAAGAGAAGAAAGGCTAACTGGATTGGTCAAATCTTGCGCAGAAACTGCCTTCTGAAACACGTGATTGAAGAAAAGTTAGAAGGAAGGATAGAAATGACGGGAAGACAAGGGAGAAGACGTAAGCTGCTGCTGGATGACCTTAAGGAAAAGAGAAGATACTGAAAATTGAAAGAGGAAGCAATAGATCACACACTGTGAAGAACTCGCTTTGGAAGAGGCTACGGACCTGTCGTAAGACAGACTGCAGAATGAGAATGGCAGAAAAGTTGAAAAATAGTGTCAATGAAATATCTCGTTACATCAGATCATTATGAGTAGAAATTGCATTAAACACTTACATGTAAGAGCTTTCCTAAATTTCATTTCAATTTATTTGAATTAGTCTGATTATTTTTGTGTCTATACGGACTTAAATGAAAGTGTGGGCATAGAATACTTAACCCTTAACCAAATTATATTTTTCTGAATCTATAAACAGATGAACTGATCAGTATTTGATCTATTAATGTCCATATCACATTGAATATCACCATTGCATTTTTCTGTGTATGGAATTAACCGTGGAAGAAGATGGTCGGATAAAATTTATTATGTGTTTTATAACAAGAGAGAAATGTATGAGTAAATTAGAGAAAGCTCTCATTCTTCTCCTTGGTTCTCTTAAAATAAACTCTACTGAAATAATGGATCTGGTAATTTTTAACATTAATCCCATAAATGCTTATTACTTTTGCCACGAGGGAAAAAAACTCATTCCATTTATTCAGTGCAGACACAAAATCTAATTTTATATATCCATCCAACAGTTTGTGGGCCGGGATAGCTCAGTCGGTATAGCGACTCGCTACGGGCGGGACGTTAAGTTTCGAACCCCGGTGGAGTAAAATAATTTCTCTTCTCCACACCCGTCTCGACCGGCGGCTCTTTTCCGGGGGTAAAGGCCCGAAGGCGTGGTGTTGACCACCCACCTCCATGTAGCGCCGCGGTTAAGGATGAGCAGAGCTATAACTCTACTCCCCTTCGTGGCTTCATATCATTTTATGGGGAGTCTTTACTTTACCACCATGATCGGTATTTCAGAGTGTAATTGTGGCAACCATCAGTGATAAAGAAACGTCAGAAAAGCATAAATTATTTTCCTTAGATCTGCACTTTGTTAAGTATACAGACTCACAATTTTATAATCTGAATGTTGTGTATCTAATGAATCATATATTTTACATCATACTGTCACGTGTTATTTGAAGAGCTGCTGTTCAAAAATTTTATAATTTTAATAATGTAATTTTGTGAAGGATGGGCTATATGTGACCGGGGCAAGCCAAAATTAAGTTCGTGTAATGACTTAGAAATATCTTCCACACAGAATTTATTCAGAGTTACAGACTTCGATATATATTTACTGCCTCACTTTTACATTTGCTTTAAGAATTTACTGTGAATAAGGCATAGCATCTAAAGTGCCAGCAGACACATACTTCTCCCTAATTTGACTGTTATTGGTTAAAATACTTAACACCATTCTTATCCACATTATCTCGAGTAAATGACCTCAATGTACGAGGGCAGAGATAAGAGAGTGAGTGTGCCGTATAACATCTAGCGTGGCACTAATTCATCTAGCAGAAGAAAAGTCAGTAAAAAGTTAATACAATTACGAATGTAGGAATATCCCGTGAAATGTAGCCATTTTTACAATTATAAACCAAGCAAGCCGATCCCAGTGGCTGCACGGTCTAAGGCATCGGTCTGCGGCCGCCTGCTTACTGGGATTGTGGGTTCGAATCCCGCCTAGGGCATGGATGTCTGTGAGTGTTGCGTGTTGTCAGGTAGAGGTATCTGCGACGAGCTGGTCCCTCGTCCAGAGGAGTCCTACCGATTGTGGTGTGTTTCAAGGGTGATCGTGATGCCTCGAACAACGAGGCGGCCTAGGCCCCCAAGGGGCTGTCGAGCCATTGAAAAAATAACCAAGCAGGCCCTTGCCTGTCATAACATAATAGAGATTCTTTATGTTCCTCATTATTCTTGACTACTTTTTTTTTTCCTCTGGCTCGACAGCTCTATATGGGCCTGGGCCTCCTCGTTTCGTCGAGGTTTCATGATCACACACATTTGAGACACACCACAGTCGGTAGGACTCCTCTGGACGAGGGACCAGCTCGTCGCAGAGACCTCTACCTGACATCACACAACACTCACAAGAGACAGACATCCATGCCCCCGGTGGGATTCGAACCCACGATCCTAGTAAGCGAGCGGCCGAAGACCCACGCCTTAGACCGCACGGCCACTAAGATCGGCATTTGTGACTACTATATGTATCTAATTTCCAACGTAGAAACAAGGCAGTCAGTGGACGACAAAGTTTGGTACTCGTACAAAGAGCGACCGTCTACAAAGGTTCGCATGTTTTGCATCTCATAGAAGTCAGTTTTCTTCCTATTTATGAACTTCAACATAGATGAAATGGTAAATGACTTTAATTTGGACTACTAACAATTACTACGTCGATCCCAGTGGCCGCGCGGTCTTAGGCGTGGGTCTACGGCCGCTCGCTTGCTAAGATTGTGGGTTGGAATCCCGCCTAGGGCATGGATGTCTGTCTCTTGTGAGTGTTGTGTGTTGTCAGGTAGAGGTCTCTGCGACGCCGATCCCAGTGGCCGTGCGGTCTAAGGCGTGGGTCTGCGGACGCACGCTTGCTGGGATTGTGGGTTCGAATCCCACCGGATGCATGGATGTTTGTGTTGTGTTTGTTGTAAGGACGGTAGCATGGAACGTAAAGTGACATGAATGACAAAAAGGATTTAAAACGGTACAAAAATGGATCAAAGGGGAAAAAACCCGGACAGAAAAAAAAAATCCCACCGGGGGCATGGATGTTTGTGTTGTGTTGTAAAAAGACGGTTGTGGACCGTAAGTGACATGAAAAGGACGAAAAAGGATTAATACAGAACAAAAAGGGATCAAAAGGGAAAACCCAGGAATTAGTAAAAAAAAAAAAAAAAAAATCCCGCCTAGGGCATGGATGTCTGTCTCTTGTGAGTGTTGTGTGTTGTCAGGTAGAGGTCTCTGCGACGAACTGGTCCCTCGTCCAGAGGAGTCCTACCGACTGTGGTGTGTCTAAAATGTGTGTGACCATGAAGCCTCGAAAAATAAGGCGGCTTAGGCCTCCAAGGGTTGTCGAGCCATTGGAAAAAATAACAATTACTACAACCTGGAAATAATTAATGAACAAATGGCATAATCTTTTTGGATTAATACAAATATTTGTTATAGAAAATATTTTGGGTTTTATTAGCTAACGTTTACGTAGTGAAACTCAGGCTGAAAAAATATACTCGTATGTGCATACTGCCATTTAAACTTCAATTCATATGGGTACACAAGATAAGAAATCTTGGCAGTAACTATTCAAGTTGAGTTATTGTAAAAACAACAGACTTAAGAATTTGTAACTAGTTGAATACTACAGGCACTTTCTTCGCCCACATACTGCCATTACACATGCAATTAACTCAGCTGTGATTATGTGTTGTTAAAGAAAAAGGCTTGGACTCAAGGACAGCTGAAGTACTAAAAAATTAAAGAAACACAAAACAAAGAACACAGATTAAACATACCACATTGTCACAGCCAAGAATAAGAACCTCTGAAAGTAAATAACCTATAAGAAGATGACACGTACCGAAGACACACTGACACTACACCAATTTCGATCCATGTATTGAGCAAGAAGTTACGTGATTGTCACCAGGGAGGCATAAGTGCAGGGGTTCTATGTTGCATTGATGTCGTGTGCCTTAAAACCTCCGTGACATAAGAGGTTCTTATGGCGGTGACTGAATAATCAGGTTGTCTGTAATGTGACGCCGTGTAGTCTGACAGAAATTTACCGACGATATCTTATACCTCAAGACAGAGGCAGCACTCTCCTCTGAACCGTCGATATACTGCCACAAGACTGTACGGCGTCACATTACATAAGGCGGTATTTTTCACATCTTAAACCCTAATTCGTATTTCCTACACAGTATTTACCGATCGATGTCTTGAACCGAGAAGGAGTGTTTTCTGTACCGTATTAAGTGAGTCTTGACACAAATTATTTTTGACTTCCTTGTTTAAAGGGCTTTATGGGACACTGTATATGGCAAATTAGTAAGGGATTGCAGAATTTCTGATAAATGATCTTTCGTTTCCTGTCGTAGTCTACAATGAAACTGTAAGAAACTGATAGATAAAAGACTGGGAATTGTCTTACGTTCAAAGTTAAACTGCTATAAAGAGATTCTGGATGATTGTTATATACGAAAGTACTGAGTGATTATTTAAAGGCCAGAATAATTTTAAATGCAGTAGAAAAGAGTTTCTCAAAATGTGCTCCTCGATTTGCCTTTGGGCAGTCTGCGGAACAGGCGTATAATTTGTTTTCAATATCCATATTAATTTTAGTTGAATTTTATTTTCATATATTCCTGTTTTATTTCATTTTGCTAGAATTTGAATTCCGTACTTTTAGATGATTTTGTTAGTAAAGTTTTGCATATATAACACAGCGTTGTAGCTGTTAAACAGCAGTCAGAGAAATCAATTAATTGCCTGCTAAGACTATCAGGTATTTTGAAGTCAGGTGGGGAAAAAAGGCTTTGATAATCGCTGATGTAGAACAAAAACTTGAAGGCCCAGTGGATAATACAAACAAATGCAGCTGTAGTTCAAACAGTAAGAATACAGAGGAGTAGCAAACAAGGTCTAAACATATGGAAGTGGCCCGTATAAGAAGTTATGAGATAAAAGGGTTACATATTTTATCTACAAAACAAATAAATAGATCATCAAATAGAATACAGACAGAAAAGAACAATAGTAAAACAAAAAATGAGAGAAGTACACAGGGAAGCATGAGATAATTATATTTAAACAATTGAACATAATGTGCATGGGCGCCAGAACATCGCCTACCAGATTATGGAACATCTGCATAAACAAACTGCGGAGGCCACGGAAACACGTGACACGTATGGTGGGGCTGACGGTGCTCAACGCTTCGCACTCTCCGTACTGACACCAGATGCCCCTACTGGTCATTATCAACCAGCACAAAGCGCTTGTTGCTAACGAAAATTGCGACGTGATTACAAGTGCAACAGCTCGAGGAAGATGCGGTGTTGGTTTTTTATGTATGTGATTCATTTGTTTCGTCTGAGGGAAAGACTGCTGATATGCAGATAATGTATGGAGAGAGACAGATGAAGTAATGTGAAGAGTTTTGGACTATTATGATATGACTGAAATAAATGTGGAAAAAATCAGTAACTCAGGATACTAAAAATAATATGATATCGAAGTATGAGAAATCAAAAGGTAGAAGGGACTTAATGAAGAAGTTTGATGTAATGGATTGGTCACTTAAGATAGAAATTTTAAGCCGGTACGTCACGAAACCTTGATCCCTGATACCGAATGTGATGTCGAAACCATAAATCATGAGTGACCAGATATAATTCACATTCTGATAAAATAATTATCAAATGGTACCTGGAACTGTATTAATCGACTGCAGTTTTCACTAAAGGTAAGTAACCTGTTCTTAGGCCGATGCTGGTTGCCGCGTGGTCTAAGGCTTGGGTCTAACGCCGCTCGCTTGCTAGTATTGCGGGTTCGAATCCCGCCTGGGCCATGGATGTCTCTCTTGTGAGTGTTGTGTGTTGTCACGTACAGAGGGGATGATTTTCCAAAAATTAAAAAAAGTTTAAACTTCTTTCAAAAAATTTGGAGGTCTCTGCGACGGGCCGATTACTCGTCCAGAGGAGTCCCATCGAGTGTGGTGTGTTACGTGTGTGATAACATTAAAATGGATCTTAAAGAAATCGGTTTGTAGGGAGTGAATTGGGTTATCTGATTCAGGGTATAGAAAAGTGTCTGTCTCTTGTGAAAGCAGTAATGAACATTCAGGCTCCATTAAGCGCAGGGAAGTTATTGCCTAGCAGATGAAACATTAGCTTTTCAAGGACTCTGCTCCAGGGGATTAGTTAATTTTTCTCGTGTACATAATATTAACGCCGATCCCAGTGGCCGCGCAGTCTAAGGTGTGGGCCTGCGGCCGCTCACTTGTTGGGATTGTGGTTCGAATCCCGCCGGGGCATGGATATCTGTTTCTTGTGATTGTTGTATGTTGTCAGGTAGAGGTCTTTGCGACGGGCTGGTCACTCGTCCGGGGGAGTCCTATCGAGTGTGGTGGGTCTGAGTGTGATCGCGAAGCCTCGACAATGAGGCCTAGGCCCACTAGAGCTGTCGAGCCATTTGAAAAATATATATGATCAACTGTTTAAAGGGAGCCAAGAACAAGAAATGTAGGTCTAGTTCTTGTGGCTGTGCCGTCTTATGTTTTGGACCATAGGTTTCTCCAACACATTGTTACGTACCTACCAAAACAGACGCATCATATCTTGGAAGGCTGGCTACTTAGTACAATACTCACCGCCATTACATTCTCAATTACCAGTATCGAATTTATTTGCAAACATTATGTGGAAACATTGCTATAAATTAACAAGGGTTAATTAAACTACAGGCACGGTAATGCAGAATTTAGCACAATTTTAGTCAGAAAATACGAAGGAAATTGGCCACTTCAGTAAACCTAGGAATGTACGAGAGGAAAATATTAAAATGAATACTATAGAAGAATTTTCGAGGTTGACTTATTCGAGTGGCTCAAGACAGGTTCATGTAGCAGACTTATCTGAGCACACTAAAAGCCTTGGGTTACACAAGGCAAGACATATCTACAGCATTCGAGCTTCTATCGTACTCTGAATGACGCTGTTGTAAGGACCTGTTAGGGAGGGCTTAGCTGTGCAGCGTTACACTCCGAAAATGTACTCAACCCTGCCATTCGTACGTATGCCAGAAATGCAAAGTAGTGAATATTCAATTTTTAAGACAATATGGGAATGTTACTTTCCCATTGTTTATTAGGTCTACATGATAAGCATTTATAGGCTTACCTTAAAAAATATCACATCTTCGTAAAAGAGTAAGATTGTCGTATGAAAGGCGCCGAAATTGAGGTAGCTACATGGGCGAAAAGAAAGTTTTACCCTCCAAAACACCACAATAAATTTAGTTATTTAGTGATTTGTTACCAACATCATGGAAGGTAGAGTGTTGGGGAAGAAAAGTAGAGGACGACCAAGGCTCTCTTACATCAAGAATCTGATGAAGGAACTCTTTTGCAACTCCTACGCCGAAATGAAGAGACTGGCACAAGACAGACATCTATGGTTGCAGCGACAAAGCTTAGCCTTTAGAGAATGATGAGTGATTAATTACGGTTTAAAGTAAATTGTATGTTGAAAAGGCACAGCTGAAAAGTTGCTAATTGTTACGTTTTCGCAGCTGTGTGTCTGAGCATTTCGTTATCCTGGAATATGCTGCTGCTCGGCTGAGTAATCTTATCCGGAATTTTCAATGTAGTGTGTTCATTTCCAAAGAACCAAACGTCCAAGAATAATATTTCTATAACATTTATTCTTGGATATTTCGGTCCTTGAACACAAGGACACCACGTCACCTCGAAACGTCGGAACACGGTTATACAGTGACGCAGTGACGTATCTAGAAGGGCCGAAACCCTCACCTGAATGCTTTGTTTTGTAACGTAAATATTGCTCTGGTTATGTGAACATTTAGAGAGAAGTGGCATGACACAGTCTTTGTAGTACTTAATAACTTGCGATGTGTCAGTTTGAACTCGGTCACAACTTGACCGCAACGGTACTTGGCGATGAACTTTAACTTAAACTTAAGAGTGAGACAGTATAATAACATAGGCATCATGAGCAACAGCTCTCCACAACACAATGAGATAGAATAATACATTCAGTAATACAACACGAGATATGAATGAGGACTCCACGCGTTAACTTCATGAAGATTTACGAGCAAATACCTACATTTTCTATAATATACGTAACATTGCATATTGTGTAATGGGAAATACTTGTGAATTCGGCAGTTTTGTAGTAATATAAACGCAAATAACAACAACCAGTTATGGGATAACTGAAACATAATTCGAGATTAAATAGACAGTGAATTTCCAATTTTATAAAATTAATTTTATCGACGACAATATTTTATGCTTGTTACGATTCATTTCCATGATAAGGCTGAGATGGCTATTGAAAAGTTAAAAAGGCACAAATCACCAGGTATTGATCAAATTACAGCAGACCTGATTAAAGCAGGAAGTGGGAAAATTCGTTCTGAGATCCATGAACTTATTAATTCTATTTGGAATAAAGAGGAATTGCCTGAGCAGTGGAAGGAGTCAATCATTGTACCTATTTATAAGAAGGGTGATAAATCAGATTGCAGTAATTATCGAGGCATATCATTTTTGTCAACCACATACAAAATTCTATCCAACATCCTTCTGACAAGGTTAACTCCATATGCAGAGGAAATTATTGGGGATCATCAGTGTGGATTTAGACGTAACAGGTCGACTACTGATCATATATTCTGCATTCGTCAGATACTTGAGAAAAAATGGGAATACAATGAGGCAGTGCATCAGCTATCTATAGACTTCAAGAAAGCCTATGATTCAGTTAGGAGGGAGGTTTTGTATAATATTCTCATTGAATTTGGTATCCCTATGAAACTAGTAAGGCTAGTAAAAATGTTAACTTTTTGTTCACCGTGCATTTTGGTAATAGATAACATTCATCAACCAACAACTGCACTAATTAAAATTTATTTAACACTTTAAGATTGCCCTACATATGTTTCGGTCACGGGGTGACCATCATCAGGGGCGTCGTACGCACGTATGTGCACTTTACTTCACGCTGTCCACTGTTTACTGTATTATGCGTTGGAGGATTTCTTGTACACTACTCCATGATAATGGGTACCAATGATTGTGTATTACGATTGTGGGTCGATGTGGTGTTTGTGTTCATGTGTATGAATGTTTAATATTGATGCTCAATGTTAAACACATTATATAACATAGAATACGCATGTGTTTTTGTTTTATGTTTTCTTTTCGAAATTAAAGTAATCTCATTTATAGACGCTGGCATTACGCAACCGCAGTTTTCAAGACCTGCGGGAAAACAAATTGTGTCACAGATTTTAATAAACGAAGAAAATGCGTAATATTATTTGAAATTGTCGCCTTAATAGATTTATCACTCAGGAAATTACATTTTAATAATTTCGTTTATTGTAACGAAGAAACGTCCTTAGGAGAGGTTGTATTTCTGTAAGTTGCTCTTTAAGGAGCATTTTCTCCTAACCCTGCAGTATGTCACTGTGGAGTTTCTTTGTCTTGTCTTGTCTTCTCTTTTCTTGTTTTGTCTTGTCTTTTCTTCGCTTGTCTTTCTTGTTTTGCTTTTCTTTCTTCCTTTTTCCTCTCCCTTTTCTTTAGTCTTAATTGTAACTCAGGAAAGCAATAAATAATTTGTTCACACGAATTTATGATGATTTTAATGTTTATATTTATGTCCGTACATACTACTTTTGCCGATCCAGTGGCCGTGCGGTCTAAGGCGTGGGTCTTCGGCCGCTCGCTTGCTAGAATCGTGGGTTCGAATCCCACCGGGGGCATGGATGTTTGTGTTGTGTTAAATGTATGGACGATAGCATGAAACATAAGGTGACATGCAGGACAAAAAGGACTTCAACAGTACAAATGGATTAAAGGGGAAAACCAAGGAATTAATAAAAAAAAATCCTACCGGGGGCATGGATGTTTGTCTCTTGTGAGTGTTGTGTGTTGTCAGGTAGAGGCCTCTGTGTCGAGCCGATCCCTCGTCCAGAGGAGTCATACCGACTGTGGTGTGTCTCTCAGTGTGATCAAAAGAAAATTACAAACCTCGACACTGAAACGGGAAAACCGGAGTAGGTGGAAGAGGACGACTAAAAAAAACCTTCTACTTTTATCAGATTATATGTTATTACACAAATGGTGTAATTATCTGTCTCATGTTATTGGACACAAGTTTTCCGTGACCTTTTACAATAGGTTGAATCCTATGAAGGGTGTTAAGTAAAATGTCAAGAAGGATGAAGTACTTAGTAATCTTATCTTCCTTCCCAGAATAAAATGTAGTCATAGTAGATCAACGCGCTGCCTATATATATATGTGTGTGCATTTGTGCGTGTGTCTACTGCAACATTTGAGCCAGCTGCCCGACTTTCACAAAAATTATTTTGAACAGTATGTCATTGCAGGCCACCTGAAAGCCATACTTCTTAATTTCCTATAGTCAGTAGTAACAACATGGGAAATGCGCGACTATGTGTGGCGGTAGCTGCAATAGCTGCACTTGAATTAGGGTCCTGAAAGGATCTGTGGTAACAGGACTTGGAAAAATATACAGCATTACTTACGGTAATATTTTTGTAGAATATGAAATAACAAGTTTGAATCATTGGAAAGACCTCAGTTTTCGTTTTGATAGCGATAACTTCCGAACAGTTTACTCTAGATACGTGAAGTTTGGTAGGGAGATGAGCTTTGTAAGTCTACAATAAGAAACGTAATGGAAATGACAATTTGTGAAGTTACATTCCACAGACTTAACATACACAGATTCTGTGACTGAGTAATAAGCTTGTCACAACATAAAATAGAATGAAATAAAATAAAATAAAGCGACATTAATAACAGCAACAGATTTGTCAGATTGTAAATCTATGGAACAACAAATTAGGTTTTGAATCTCCCTCAGAAATCCTTGCTAGTCTTTGAAGCTATCACGACTACAGATTAACTTGTAGCGTTTGTTCACATGTGGGAGAGATAATCACAGGGTTAATATATTAGCCTGGTATTAAAAAAGTTCTGGGTTCGATCGCAGCCGATGTGAAATTTAAAAAGATAAAAGGGGATATGAATGTAATGACAGTAAGACACAATAAGACAGAGTAGATTATGGTGATAGAATCAAAGAGAATGATAAGGACAAAGTATGTAGCACGCATGGAAGATATGGAAAATTTCTACGAAATATTCGGAGAAAACATGAAAGGAAAATTAGGTGGCCTAAATAAACACGCGAGGAAAGTGTTAAGAAAGATGTCAAGGTAAATGGATATGACGGTGTACCGAGTTTATGTAGGTTGTGATGTAGTACAGTGATGAACTATACGTTGTAAAAAAACAAGGAAACCGTCTTGAAAATCTGAATAACTATTAGCTACTTAACAGCCCCTTTGTTCCATGGAATTAATTATTGGGCACAGTGGCGTAGCTAGGTTTTTGACTCCGTGTGGTGAGTAATCACAATGGCCGGCCATAAAAAGATTATAAACATTAAAACAAGTACAATTAGTTATTGAGTTTCCTTCTATTCGGCTCAGTAATTTAAAATTTTTTGAGTGCAGGAAATAAATATCTTCTCTTAGAATATTTATTTTGCCCGCCAAATTTGCAACCCTTTCTACTCTGCTGCCCGGAGTGGCTGCACCACTCGCCCCCTTCCAGCTACGCGCCTGCGTGGTCATATTATCCTTCCAAAGTTCGTTACGTTTACACAGTGATGGCGTCCACCAATTTCGTGTTGGTTGTTAGAGCTCTCACGAAGAGAGTGGGTGTTCCTGGCACTACGTCTGCTAAATTTTGTAAGTCCTTTAAAGTTTAGTGATTACTATATATATATATATATATATATATATATATATCACCAGGTTTAACACTCAAAACTTCTACGTTCTGCCCACAGAGTCCTTTTATCCTTGTTTATGGATCTCAGAACAAACAGAGAGTATTTTCCCCTACAGCATTAACTGATTGGTTTTCCTAATGGAGACAAAGCGTGTTTACTGCGCGAAATAAGCTGAATGCTTAAATATACGAATAGTTGAGGTTAATTTTCATCCTTAACGGTTCAAAATATTAGTAGATACGTAGTTCTTTTGTGGCTCAACAGCCCAAATCGGGCCTAGGCCGTGATTTTCTTTTAGGTTTCTAGATCACACACAGACAGACACTCCTGGTAGTACTCCTCCGAACCAGTGATCAGCCCGTCGCACGAGGCCGCTACCTACACAATACACAACAAACACAAAATACAAACATCCATGCCATTAGCGGGGATTTTTTTTTTTTTGCCTGTCCGGGGTTTTTTCCCCTTTGATCCATTTGTGTACTGTTTAAATCATTTCGTCCTTCATGTCACTTTACGTTCTATATTACCGTCCTTACAACAAACACAACACAAACATCCATGCCCCCGTTGGGATTTTTTCTTTTTTTTTTTTTTGTCTGTCCGGGGTTTTTCCCCTTTGATCCATTTTTGTACTGTTTAAATCCTTTTCGTCCTTCATGTCACTTTACGTTCCATGCTACCGTCCTTATACAAGAAACACAACACAAACATCCATGCCCCCGGTGGGATTTTTTCTTTTTTTTTTTTGCTGTCCGGGGGTTTCCCCCTTTTGATCCATTTTTGTACTGTTTTAAATCCTTTCGTTCTTCATGTCACTTTTACGTTTCATGCTACCGTCCTTTCAACAAACACAACACAAACATCCATGCCCCCGGTGGGATTCGAACCCACAATCCTAGTAAGCGAGCGGCCGAAGACCCACGCCTTAGACCGCACGGTCACCAAATGCGTAGTTAGTTTTCATAAATTAAAAACAGGATTAAATTTGGTTAGCATTGCAAGGTCTTCGCTGATATATTTGTCACTTGCCCGAAGATAGCTTTCAGTTTATTTCATACAAATGGTGAGCGGTTATTTATTTAATGCGTATATTTGACGGTTCTCTTGTCTCTTGGGATTTTTCATTTATCAGCTACAAAACAACATGATGACGTCATTAAAATGGGCTCGTCCTCTCCGTGAACCAATAACAGCAGTATTACTTTTGGAAGCGTGCCAGTCTCTACAAAGAAATTCCAGCCAGTCAGCTGAAAGACGGGGTCCAGGTCACATCTCAGTCCGTTTATTCGCGAGATCAAATGCACCGTCTTCATAACGTGCACAGGTAGATAAAATAATTTCTGACGTAAGTAGTTTAGTTGTCAGCGTGGGTCGAATGCAGTGACTTAAGAGAGACCCCTACAGGTTACGGCGTCACGTCTAGCTAAGGACATTATAGCTTACAGCAACAAGATGGTCGATGTGGGATTATTACTAACAGTACATCAAGTTGTAGTCAGTACTTGGTTACCAGAGCCGTCGTAAACAGCCGTGGAACCCGAGGCGACAAGTGCCTGCGTTTCTGTAACTTTATGGGCCAGATTCTTTCTTGAGTTACTCAAGGAATTTTTGCACTTTATGAAACCCAAAGGTTCATTGCCATGTTTACAAGGGCTCGCCACTCATCCCTATCTTCAGCCAGATGAATCTAGTCCATGCGCTCACGTTCTGTTCCTTTAACGTCCATTTTTATAGTCTTCTTATCTATGCCTCAATCTTCCAGGCGGTCGCTTTCCTTCGGATTTAACAATCAAATGCCCATGTGATCCACATGTGCCGCCCATTTCAACCTCCTTGATTTAATTGTCGTAATACTATTTAAGTATGCAATTTTCTCCAGCCTCCTATTACGTCTTCTTCTTAAGCCCAATTTTCTTCCTCATACTCTTTTTTATTCAGGTCTATATACATCACACCGCTCCTTGCTATATAGCCTGTGTTACTGGCGGTATAGTTAAACAAACCACAAAGAGATGTATGTAGGCCCCGACAAGCCAAAAAGTTATTGCGTTAATTCCGGTAGTCATTAACATCAGGAGGTTTAACTAACTAACTAACTCCATGGAGCAGAGTCCTTCTTGAGAAGCTAACAGGTCCTCAGCTAGTCAAGAAATTCCCCGCGCTTTATTGAACCCGAAGGTTCATTACCGCATTCACAAGAGCCCGCCACCTGTCCCTATCATGAGCCATATCAATCCAGTCAATTCTCCCCCACCCCACTTCTTGAATATCATCCTAATATTATCCTCCCATCTACACCTGAATCTTCCAAGTGGTCTCTTTCCCTCAGGTCTTCCCACCAAAATCCTGTACGCACCTCTCTTCTTCCCCATACGTGTTACATGTCCCACCCACCTCATTCTTCTTGATTTGACCACCCGAATAATATTTGGTGATGAGTACAGATCGTTACGTACGTTCCTCTCAGAAGTTTTAATAATATTGAAAAACATTTTACTGTGTTGCAGAACTAATAGATAAGTACAGTGAGAATAATACTACCTAAGAAGTCTGTACATACCTCATGTCCAACTTAGTTAAAAATTACGTTACCATTTGTTCATATAATTGAGCGCGGTTACGTTGGGCTGAGGATCAAAATCAGAAAGTTGAAGGTTTTGAATAATATCCTGTCGACCAAACAGCCGCGTCAGGTAAACCACCGTTTCAGAGACCGGCTCCGTCACCGTCATCAGTGTTCTGAATTTAGTTTTCATGAACACATCAAGGTGTTCATTCAAGTTGTTTCTCTTAACACGAGAGTGAGTTTCCCTTACGTCTTATAAGCACTTTTAGATATAGGCGTATTATACTAAGATAAAAAATACATTTCCTAATAAAAATGTAAATTCTTCCTGGCGCTATACCTGTCTGTTGGCCTCAAGCGTCCCGAGCACTATGCTTCGCCGTGCCCTAAGGCCGACTCTGCAGCTCATAATATGTAAAATATTAGAAACTGTAATTCTGAACCAGTAATGTTTAATAAATTTAATTTTATAAATATATGGCGAGTGTCTCGGTGTTTATTATTTTCAAACGACAACTGGATTACTTGTCATTCATGATGACGTAAGCACAAAGTTTTAAAACTGAACAAATAATCTTTAGTTCACCTTTTGTCTTACACTGAATTTTCTATATTTTCCTTTACTTAAATGCACTTTTTTTTGTCATAGGCTTAAATCAGTTGTTTTAGAGTAGGAACTAGGAAGTAATGTGTATCCATTTGGTGTGATAATTAACTATGGATTAACGAGGCCCCACTTTCTGTAAAAAGTAACTATGAATTAAGTTGCAGCGCCTGAGAAGTGCTACGAAGTCCTCAGATTATTCTGTTGTTCGACGTACGTAGATAATTATATTAGAAAAGAGGAAAGATAAATTTCGATTTATGCCGAAGTACGTTTTATGCTGGCATCAGTTTAACGCCATTAAATAGTAGATTTTAAAGTTACAGGGCTAATTCCTGAATGTAACTCCAAAATATATTTTATAGTTTTCAGTGAAGTGTTTTTTTTTTCCATAAAGTGCTATCGTAAACTGAAAACTGTGTAAAATTGACTCCAAGTGAATAGAAAAAAAAGAGGTGCCCGTAATTCTTTTTCATGTTAAAAATTATCGTAAAAAATTCCTCAACATTTCGAGCTTGTCTTCAGTGTACGAATCTTTACATGTTTCCTTGGGCTTAAGAATGCAAGTCATGTATAAAAAATACGTATTTTTTCAAACATACAACTTCAGTGACTACAGAATATCATATCTAAAGAATGTTTCCACAAAATTCTAAAACCAGGCTCTCTGACCTCCAAACCAAGATATTGTTGTCTGATAAAGTGGGACGATTTCTAAGACTAAATAGCACAACATGAACCCGCCAGCACGTTGTTGACTATAAGTAAAATATTATATACATATATACGTAAGGCTCGTAATGGGTCTATGTATTACTTATATATATATAATACATAAATCGATTTAGAGCCCAAATAAGAAAATATAACTTTATTTTAGAGAATAAAGTGTAATTTAATTCAGTCTCACAGAAACGCTTAATGAACATGATTTCCCTAAACGGGGGAGGGGGGGTGGATTTATGGAATCTCTGAGAGACTATCATATTCCTAAGCAACATTCTGCCCATTGGTGTTTTTATAGCCTCCCGTGGTAAATAGCAAGTCTTACTTTTCCTTGTACAATAAGTGAGCCTCAAGAGAGGTGATTCCCTGTAGGGTGGAGCAGAGGTAACGCTCAAACGGATGACATCAGTTTCAAAACCCTGCCGGAAACTCTTGTATCCTGAATTGACAGTGATTTTACTCAATCATTCCCGGGAAGTGCTGAGGTAGCATGCCATGCCCACTTACTTTCATATCTATTCTAATTTCTGTTTATAATTTGGGTCAGTGTTTCCCAAAGTGTGCTCCGCGGATCCCAAGGGATCTGCGACCTTTCCCAGGGGATCCGTGGATACAATTGTAAACGGCCGTTCGGGTTCGAACCCTGAACATGTCGATCACGGGATGCAACTATTTATTTTTGGCTTACAAATTGGGGTTTGATGAACACAACTTCCGGCTTGAGAAATTAGGGGAGAGAAGAAAATTTAGGAAGGACGGTGGGGCGTATCGCTTCAAGGACGGTACGGGCATGTCGCGGTGTTTCTTTGTGAAATCCCGTGCTCTACAAGGGAAGGTTAGAAGTAACCCACACTAAGATATGCGATTGCTGCGAGCTTGGGTTCTCCCAGCTTATATCAGAGCGTTCCAGCGCACCGTTTGGTCTAGCCAGTTAGGTTCAAAAGTTTATAAAGTTAAATTCAGCCAACTGGGGGACAGCAAAATTCACGTTTTGGCCAATGAGACTGTTTTAAAATTAGGAGGAAGATTTCTTTGGGGGAAAGACCGTCGAAGCGAGCTCGAAAGCGGGGACTTCTTTTGGTACGTCGGAGGCATATAAATGCGTTACTTCATAGCTCTATAAATTTTCGGAATCTCGCGATAAAATTCATATTCCTAAATTGATATATTTATGCACAAAAAGTACTGCAGTTCTTTACGTAAATTTCATTGGTGTACTGGAAGACTTTGAATTTCAACTTAAATAAAATTTTTATGTGTGAACTTAAGACAAGTGACATCCCTGCGATACTGATGTGATCGTGTTAAAGTGCCGTGCTAAATCACAAATTAGTAGCAAAGCTATTAACTTGCAATAAGTCACCGAAAATGGACATCACGTTTTTAATTGGGCGAACTGGTGAATTGATGGCTGGCGCTGGGTTACCTCCCCGAAATATTCCCATTGATGATAAGATGTCATCTCGCCGACCTTGGGCTAGCCCACGTAACCGAACTGAATGGTAACACGTTTCTGTAATTGCTACTTTGAAGTTTACATATTTTTTAATTAAAGGATTAATGTTTCTTAAATAATTGTGGAAATTCTTTAACTGATGATGTGTTTATTTCGTATGACCTTTTTTTTTCAATGGCTCCACAACCCCTTGGGGACCTAGGCCGCCTCATTTTTCGAGGCTTCACGATCACACACTTTTTAGACACACCACACTCGGTAGGACTCCTCTGGACGAGGGACCAGCTCGTCGCAGAGACCTCTACCTGACAACACACAACACTCACAAGAGACAGATATCCATGCCCTCGGCGGGATTCGAACCCACAATCCCAGTAAGCGAGCGGCCGTAAACCCACGCCTAAGACCGCTCGGCCACTGGGATCGGCATCGTATGACCGTTAGAATATCTAATTAAGAAACTTCCTGTACCCACGAAGCGAGCGATAGGCATTGTTACGTATGCTACTGGTATGTATTCGTAGCTATCTAAAATCAGTTCTGAGGTACAAATTTTGAATTTTGGATACCTATCATCCGGACAGTGTATACTTACGTGAGCAACGATATGAGGATCGGTGTTTATTTTTCGAAGCCAAAAGGGGTTCGCGAGCAAAAACGTTTGTGAAACTGATTTAGATTATCATCGATGCACGAGAAATTGGTGGCGGCGTGAAACAAACCAAGAAAAAAAAGGGCAGTGATGTCTTTTTTAGGTTCTAATGAACACTTCTTGGATTGTGAGGTTCGTATTTAGATCATTTTTAAAACGAAACATGAAGAAAGTTCGTTTTACGGCTGGGATTCTACAAAGTACTCGTACAAAACCGTTGATGGTCTCTTATACATTTTGCTCTACACGAGTGTGGGTTTTCCACTACAGACCACAGAGGATGAGATGATCCCCGCGGGCGGGGGGGGGGGGGGGGGGCGTCTCTAGCACGGTGCGGGCGACTGTTGGCAATAGGTGGCACTGCTGTTAGTAGGCGCGACAGGCTGTTATGCTACTGCACACAGACTGAAAAAATCAAGTATTTCCAGTAGTGTGTAGTGAGCTAGTGCACTCTACGAATACTTTCAGAATGTGTAGTACCAAATCGTTAGTCACTACGGAATCTTTCACATGCTTATCCATCGCATTCCTACCAGGGATCATCTCCTGGCATGTGGATAGCACATTAGCAGAGCTGTGCCTATGCAGCCTTATCGTTTTGCGTGGCGATTTACATCATTCCCAGCTTACATTTTTGCTGAATCATTTCCATTCAGCAGGTTTCAGTATGATTGACGTCGTTCTGAACTATAGCCTTAAGGATAAAATGCATTTGGTGGCTCAAATACTGTCGCTTTTTATATAGTGTGTAGGATTTTCAGAATAACAGGGAAAACATGCGAGAATCACTAATGTAAACCAAGAAATTTAGTCGGAACACCTAATGGGAAGAGGCCGTTTGCGAGGCTTGGACTTAGATAGAATGAGAACATTGCATTGTATCTTAATGGAAAATATGTGGACTGTATTAGCTAGATCAAGCTACGATCCAATGGCTAACACTTGTGATAAGTATAATAAACATTTCGGTTCCAGATCAGGTGCAGCACTTTCGTGGACGAAAGCTGGACGACTTAGATTCTCAGGAAGGGCTCTGCTCTTGTTGATTAGTAAAACTTGTAAGGGGGAGACTAATCTGAATCTCTGACTGCTGTTTGATACAGTGCTCATAATAACCATATAACATGAATGGAGAGGGACCTACGAATATATTATCAAGCCCCTTATTATAAATTATTACACTAGTATGTTTGTATGGAATTATAAAGTGACACAACACAAAATACAGTACTGTACATGAGGGGTCCATTGAGTGGTGCTATCTAGTTGGGTTTATTATTATTATTATTATTATTAGTAGTAGTAGTATAGCAGCAGCAGCAGTAGTGGCTTTGGTCAAATCCGTCCTTGAACATATACGTTTAATAAAGTACACAATTTGTCCACAGGCGTATACGATAATCCACGTGTAATGTTTTGTCTCATTCCATTGAAATAACTTACTATCAAGAATGAGCTGATGAGAATTGACAAAACATAATTAATGATGCACCTTTAGCTCTTAATTAGGCCTATTGTTTCTCTGAAAATGCGTAAA
This sequence comes from Reticulitermes speratus, assembly GCA_021186555.1. Lineage (NCBI taxonomy): Eukaryota > Metazoa > Arthropoda > Insecta > Blattodea > Rhinotermitidae > Reticulitermes > Reticulitermes speratus. The sequence goes on from JAJKFL010000004.1 coordinate 26,451,922, forward strand.
ACATTGGAGAGTAATGTGAAAGACAAATAGATTTCAAATGAGAGGGTCACTATGTTTGAAAATAATTGCGATTATCTGCTTTTGTGATAAATATGAGCCTTCAAGTTCCCAACCCCTGACTTGATTAACTGTTTTGCAGCACGTCTCTATTCGTTTAATTATAGTCAGATTTAAAAAGTAAAATGTTTGCTGTCCACGTCATGAAGACTCCATGAGTAGACGTGTAGCTCCTTTCATTCTTAACCTCGGCAATAGATAGACGTGATTGCTTTACGCCCAAGCCGCTTTACCCTGGAAAAGAACACCTGTAGTCACTGAATAGGGGCCTGGGTGGGCCCCAGAACTGGTCTGAACATTTTGGAGAAGAGAAAAAGCGGTACCCCTAATGGGATTGGAACCGCGGACCGCCGATCCCGTAGCATAGTGACTATACCGACTTCATTATCCTGACTCCATGTATCCAGATTGTGCCTTTGTTAGTTATTCTGAGGAATGACCTAGATACGGCTGAAGAAGCGTATGAAAGCGCGTGGTACCTAATATAAGTTTAATATAAGATTGGAATGTAATGCATAATTTGACGGTTTTGGTGTTGAAAGTCAATGGTTTCATGCTGTTTTTTATTATACACGTGCTTCAGAACAAAGCAAAAAAAAACCCCAGGTGCTTTTGCATTAAAATCAAATGTCAGGTTTCTCAATCTCATACTAGGAACTCTCATAACGTAACACATTTTCATTAATATTTCGCGGTTTATTTCGGGGCATGTTTTATTTTGGCGTCTGTTTAATGAAGCAAAAGAAAAGCAAAGCAAAAGCAAAACAAAGTTCACCCTAGAACAGGGCAAGAAGGCCCAGACGGGTAGTAGAGGTAGAACTCAAGTCTTCTTTAACCTCGGCAGTATATGGGGTTGGGTGGTCAACGCCTCGCTCCGGCCGCTTTACGCCCGGGAAAAAGACCGGGTACCGATTTTACAGGAGGCTGGCTGGGCCCCAGGGTCAGTCTGGATGAGTGCGAAAAATCTCGCCCCAAGTCTGTTTAATAAAAAGAAAGTTATTTACGTTTTGAAAGTAAAGTTATGATTGCTGAGTACAGTCCAAAGAGCATTTAACACTTTCAGTCACATATTTCTTATGTAAGTTTAAAGTAGTACATCTTGAATTGTTCGTACTCATCCGATGTCTTTTGATCAGCGCTTCGCTTCGCTTCGCCCACATGGATGCCAGCACAGAATTCATAATTTACACGTATGGTTCACATATTAAAGTGTCAGATTTAAACTCCTCTTCCTAGCCACTGCAGTGCACTGGCTTGATCGTGAAACGGTGACACTTAAGTTAGCAAGACCACTTTCACTTTATCACTAAACGTGTTTATTTTTAAAGGCATTTCGTGCACCATGCATGGCTTAGCAAGACCAGTTTACTTTATCGACATGTGCATTTTTACCCTGCGGGGCCTCAAGTAAGGAGTTCATATATATATTATCTTAAATGTTTCTGATCTTCTAGTCACTGTGTTACGATTAAACATGTTCATAGTTAGAATCTGAACTATTTTGTTCATTTACGTCAATCAGGTATAATTGTGCAAAACGTGATGGTCACATTCACGCTACCAACACTTACGTGTAAGTAAAGATCGCCCCTTTGCCTGAACAAAACAGCAGAAAAGCGTGCAGGGAGCATGAATTTAAATTGTCCCACATTAACTTCACTAGACTGTTCGGTCTTTCTAAAACTTGCGCCGGACCCCAGGATTTCTTTGGATGTGTATCGAAGGCTGAAACCAGTCCCTGAATGACAATTGAACCCTCATTACTCAACCCTTAACTAACTCCGATTAGCACATCCCTGTTCTGTCCTAGTTTCTTATCTGAACTAATTTATGTTAGACTGAATGTCGATATGTTAGTACAAACCTACTCGTCTGTTGTATCTACGGGTATTTGCCATATTGCTGTCAGAAACTAAAGGTGAACAACGATGTCGGATTACTTAGAATGCATATGAAAGTCATCTGAGTTTTATCAATCACAATTCATAAATTATAATCAGAATTCGTCAATTATAATTTACATTTTAACATTTGGGAGAGACAGAGAGAGAGAGAGACCTGTACGTAGATAAAAGTAACGTTATTCCCGTGTACGCCATTAAGGCATGTTGGGAAATGGAATTATAGATCCACTCATTCTTAATCTCGGCATTAGATGAGCGGTCAGCTTCATGCTCCAACCCCTTTACCCCGCGGAAAGGATCCCCTTACATCCGGCACCTACTGAATAAGATGCTGGGTGGCCAATGGAGCTGCTCTTGACATACTGGAGTAGAGCAAAATCTTTTGCCCCTACCGGCAATCGAACCACAATTTCTCGGTCGTGCGCCCCATAGCCTAGTCACAATACCACCTACGCTATCCCGGCTGCTACGTAAATGGAGGGATAATATTAAAATTTGTGTTATGTAAATATGGTGTGGGAAAATTTATGGATTCTGCTGGCTTAAAATGGAATCCGGTATCGGGTTGTTGTGAACGTGGTGTTTAATGTTCGGTTTCCGTGAAAGGCTGAGAAGTTCTTTACTACCTGGCCTACTGTCAGCTTCTCAACGATCACGTGTGCTCTATGGCTTTTGTGATTTCACTACGAGGTTATGTAACGTAGAACATTACGCAGCGCCTGCGCTTTGAAAGGAAGAGTGTGGTACATGTAAGAGCACTGCGGTGTTTTGATGCTCTGACAACTAGGACACCTACTTACGATGCAAGGTGCTGCCATTGAAATACATTGGGAAGTAGGGCTCGTCTGAATTTCCTGTATGGACTGTAACAATACCACTTATAGTCTGCTACTTTCACTTACACGCACTGAGCACGCATGTTGCGTTTCACTTTTTTAAATACAGTGCTATAAACAACATACTGATATAGTGTATATACTGTGTGTATATACAAATACAAAGTAATTCTTTTATTTTAACCAACACATGCACTACAATTTTGTCGTACAAAATTGTAGTGCATGTGTTGGTTAAAATAAAAGCTATTACATAAGACAGAATGCACGGTGAATATAATGTGAAACAAAGTAATTCATTTTCCCTTTGTACCTGCGATTATATATACATATATATTTATGCATGTATGTATGTATGTATGGACGAATGTATGTGTGTATATCATTGTGTACATGGATGGTAAGCACACAGCCAAAGGCATAGCTTGACAGTGTATAAGATAGCAGTCTTTAAAAGACAAAGCATTGAATAGTAAAGGTGCTATCACAACGACCGATAAGCAATATCCTATTACACAGTATTTCGATTTACCTTCACACTCGACACATGGCCACAAATTGAGATGAACAAACTGTGGCCCTGTATTGCTTTTGACTCCATTAGTTTGATCTGGAACATCGTTAATGATCGTTGCAATCGTCTTAAATAGGATTGTTGTGGAGGATCTGACTGTTCCAATCGTGTTATTAATCAGGCTCTCCAGACAAACACGGATATACTAGATATATTAAAGTAAGTCAGCAATAAAATAAGTAAGTAGTAATAAAAACGTTCTATGACGTACGTTAAGTACATTTGTTACTTTATACAGTAGGCCTATATATGGACTCGGCAAACAGTCTCTTGGAATTGTCAGATTTGTTAAATATTTACACAAAATAGAAAGGGATTTCCCAGACACAAGTTTTCCGCGTTGTGGTTTTCCCTGACGTAGTCACAATCTTAACTTTATGTATACAGTTGTGGTAACGAGCAATAATAGAGGAAAAACACCGTCGATCACAGCTATGATTTTATGTATGTCTTAGCTGTGATCGACGGTGTTTTTTTCTATTATTGTAGCCACAGTCTGCCAGTCGAAGACTTCTGTACGTGCAGACTATTCTAAAGTCTGTTTGCACATAAAAGCAAATTTGACAATGTCTGCACATAACGGATAGGCCTGCATATATTGTTCAGTTGCTTCATGTGTTAATTTTTTTATGGATTTGATCTTTATTTTTTGCAGATACATATGATATTTTTTCTTTCGTTTAAAGGATATATTTTCTTTTTAATGTAAGAGAAGCCTGTTTTATTAAACATACCAGAACAAACACGTTATGAATAGTTACGTTTTTAGTGACATATAGCTTTGCTGGCTGTGAGCAAATATGAAGAGATATCTCTTTTTATTTTACTCGTCCTTTTCTGCGTCCAAGTAAGAAAAACCCTGAAGTGGTGTTTCTGTTTTACCGGAAAAGTTTCCACAAATTTTTCTATTTCATTAACTATTCACAATTTCGAATAATATGTAATTGTAAAAAAATGGGGGGGGGGAGATTTTCCTCTTATCAAATGTACGGAGTTTGATTTTTATAGTTTTCTGTCATAGGCCTGATGATGGTTCTTTAAGCTGAAACCGGTAGCCTGGTCACGTGTCGCAAGTGTGTGTGTTGGCTGTGACTGTATTAATGATAAGAGAAAAAATATACTTTCGAACGGTTAAACCTGAATTATTATTTAGGCTGGCAAACGTAAAGAGAGACACACACGTTCATGTAGATCTAATGTTAGTACAAACCCAACTTTCTTTAGAAGATAAAGTGTACTAATAACTGGATAATTTGTAAATTTGCAATTATTTTGGTATTTCTCAAGATCTGGAATAAAACGTGGTCATTGTAATTCCTCATTACGAGTTGTAAAAATAATTACAAGTTTCTTTTGTGTCAGAAAATTCTATCTTTATTCAAAATGTAAATTGTGTATCATAAATTAGTAAACACAATTTTTCTTTCAGGACTTCCTGTCTTGAACACACTGACAACAGCGTCGTGCAATGCAAAAAGTGGTACATCCTTTCCTGGGTGCAGTCATCACATAGGCCTAATACACAACATATACACCACCAGGTAAGGTGCCAAACTCGCTGCTTCTTTTGCTTTCAGGCTTTTCTGGTATAAGAGTATTCTAGCATTTTATAGAGAACTGTGTGTTGCCGACAACGGATTTGTCATGCGAGTCACTGGACAAACTGGACGACCGCACTAAGTGGTTAGGAAGTGGGCGAATTTACTGTTTATACCAATTAGGGTAATGCAGCGTTTAATTTAAGGCAAGGCAGTCCTTATACAAGCCTGGACAGGGTTTTAGGGCTCCAGGAGTTCGAGGCTCCCAGAATTTCCAGGCAATTAGCATAAGCAAGTGGCTAGTTTATCAGCCCTAGGCAGCGGCTGCCTTTACCCCCAGGCGATAATCCTGGTACTCATTTTTTAGAGGTTCAGTCGGCCCCAAGGAAATAGTGCTGCCGGAAGATGTAAGTAAATGAAAAATCCAAATGACCCCATCGAGAATCGAACCCGCTACCTTCCGGCTTGTAGCGCAGTGCCTTAACCAACTGTGCATTTAATGAAAAGAGTATTAAAAATGTCTATTTAGCTTTATTAATGCATGTGCAGGGCTCAAGCAATTGTTTACCCTTTCCTGAGAAATCAGTTTATAAAATCAAATCGTCATTTTTTGTTGAGAAGCGATAAACATCTGTATTTCTTTTTGTCCGTTACAAAGAACTGCTGTTTTGGGCTGTGCACAACAGTTACATCGATTTCGTTTAGGTCCTTCTGACACAGTCTGAAAATCTTGACTGACACTTTGAAGGGAAAGTTACGTGAACAGCAGTTTGTCTAAATCAATAGCCGTTGATGTGAACCACTTCTGATTTGCAAGGAATTAGGTCCTGCAGATTTAAACACCTCTTAAAGACACCTACTACATGTGGATGTGTTTGTAACACGTCATTATTTGAGTGTAACGTGCGAAGTCATAATTAAAATCAGCTACCTTCATCAAGCAAAATATTTGATTCTGTCGTATCATTTATGTTCCTAAAACTACTTTGAATAAAAATTGTCAAAATTTAAAAAATCTGTCAACACAAAGTATTTCAAAACCAGGCCCTGCACCATCCCACAATTTAGAACTTTCTTTATGTTAATTTTTGCTGAAGGTAACTGAACTGTACTCTGACGGGGAGTTCTGCAATATACCGGTGTAAGAAATTGTAATAAAAGCTGTAATTTAGTGTCCATAATATTGATGTTATACGCTGAACGGTAAAGAGCGTGGGACAGGAGAACAAAGGCACAGAATTCGCTAATAAAATTTCGAATAGAAAAACTCAGTCCCTGACGAAACCCCAAAACAAGATGTTTAATGCCCTTTTAAGGTAAAGCAATCCCATTACAGGCCTGGACAGGCCCTTAGGGTTCCAGTAGGTCGAGGCTCCCAGATTTCTAGACAATCGGCACATGAAAGTGGTAAGGTTGTCAGCCCTACGTATCGGACGCCTTTACCTCCCAGGAAATACTCCTGGTACTCATTTCTGTTAGAGGCCCTTTTAAGGTATCGCATTACAGTTCCCACTGATCAGTCTAAAAGCAACAAAGATGTATGCAAAGTGAAAAGACGCCTTCAAAATGTACAATAAATACGTAACGGGACATTCTTTTCCCATTTGTTTATATTTCTTTGTTTGTATATAGTGGTACTAATTACAGTGGTAATGAAGCATGAAAGGTCGAGCAGGAATTTGTTAGTTTTCAAATGTCACTCAGGCGGTTGATTTGAGAAGTAAACTGAACAAACAAGCAGTGCGAAAGTGAAAGTGAGGTGCCTCCCCTCATCTTCTCCTATTTTCGTGTAGCTCGTCATGGTTCCCACGTACAGTCCATGTAACTGCATTTGCTACTTCGATAGTGAAGAGTACAGTCAGCATCAGTTTTCTAAGTGACTGAAAATTCGACTGATTATTATTATTATTATTATTATTATTATTATTATTTCATGTTAACTTAAACCGTCGCAACTGCCCTTCCGCTAGATGCACTTTCACGGCTAATGCCATCAGTAGGGATACTTGTATATGCAATGGTAGGTCTGTTTTGATTATTGACTTGTTATTAATGTAAATCATTAACTTGACGCTGCAGTTCGGTCACTAACTTTCCTTATTATACTGTGCTAATCTGCGACATATTTAAATCAACTTATCTATGTTCTGTCAGGGTATTGGATTTCTGCCCCAGTACTTGTTTTATATTGTTTTACTACATATTTGTTTTGTTTCTTTAGTGTTTTGTCTTGTGTATTTGTACTGTTTTGTGTTTTATTTGTGCTTTTGTGCTGGCTATGTAATTGGCACTTGTGCTGTTAAGTCTGCACTTTAATAAATACCTATTGAATTGAATTTATGTACTCGTAGTTGTCATATCGGCTTACGACTAATGGAAATGTAAAAAGAGCACTTCTAATTACTTTTAAACTAAACCCGTGGAGCAAATTTCTTGTTTATAAAGTAACAGTCGTTCAGTACATTTTTAAAGTCCTGAAATGTCACTCGCGATGAATTGTCACTCAGGTGTTCAAGAAATTCTCAGCACTTTACAGAACCCTATGGTGCATTACCGCACCGACAAGGGCTCGCCACTGGACCCTGTCCTGTACTTGATGAACACATTCCACACTCTTATGTGCTATTTATTTATTGTCCTTCCGTTTACTCCTAAGTCCTTCATGTGGTATTATTGTGTTTGAGAAGGTTACGTTTGTTGAATTCCTCGTCTCCCTAAGGCATAGATAAGCCACGCCTATCATCATCATAAATTTGATCACTCTAATAATGTCTGGTGCACGGTGCAAATTATGACGCTGCTGAGGATGGATATTCTCCTTTCTGCTGTTATATCATCTGCCTTAGGTCCAAACATTGTCCTCAGCACCCAGTTCTCAAATTCCGTCATTCCATATTCTTCCCTTAGGTTTAAAGACCAAGCTTCACACAGACACGCAGTAACATTTACAAGAGTAACAGGCGCCTTTCATGGACTGTACCTCCTTGTTTTAATAATATTGGACAACAAAAGTCTGAAAAGAATCTTGTGAATTCTTACCCTTGTAGATATTTCAAAGACGAATCGAAATATGTTGGATTCTAATAAATGTTACTCGAATTCGCAAGTGCTTTAGATGGCAATAATAACCGCTGTGTGATAGGAAGCACTTGGATAATATCCATGTAGTTAAAACGGATTCTGCTATAGCTTTGCTTATTTTGATCTTCATGACCTTATAGTCTTCATAGGCTCTTGTAAACGCGATAATGACCCTTGGGGCTCCAGAAGAGTCAAGGAATTTCTTGACTAATTTATCGACTAGCAGCTTATCAAGAACGACTCTAGTTCATGGAGTTCGTTCAGTTCCTTCAAAGATGAACAATATCGAACCTCTGTCTGGTCTTCGTTGTAAAGGAACAGGTTGCAATTTTGACTTTTTTTTAAGAATCGCACTTGAACAAAGCATAACTTATGTACATATATACGTATAGTTGCCATTACTTCATGACAAAAGACTTAAAACATGTACCTACACTATGTAGCATGTCTGGGCCGAGCGGAAGCCTAGTTGATTGAGGCAGTGCGCCACAAGAAGGGAGGTTCCGGGTTCGATTCCCGGTAGAGTACTTGGAAATTTTCAAGTGAGTTGTCCCTTCTGTTTGCATTCAGTAGCCCTGGGTTACACTCAGCCTACAGCAGAAATGGGTACCAAGGAATTTCCTTGGGGGTAAAATGCGGCCAGCGCGTAGAGCTGACAACTCTGCCTTCCTAGTTTTACCGAATGTTAAAGACAGGATGGAAGCCCAACATTCCATCCCCCCTCTGAGTCTTCATGACTTGTTATGGGAAAGCTTTACCTTTACCCGATAACAGTAGGTCTAGGAAGTTTGTTGTTGCGGGACATGTAGAACACATGCCGGAGATGAGAAATGCGTAGATGTATGTACTGTTTTGGTGTGAACTTCTAAAAGGGAAAAATTACTTGGTCACCTAGCAGTAGAAGGGAGAATATTGTTGAAGGTGTACATTAAGGAAATACAGTGTGGACTGGACTCGTCCATTCTAATCACTGACGGACCTTTGAGAAGACGGTACTGAAATTTCGAGGTCTATAAAGGTGGGATTTTTTTTTGTTTTGTGAACAAATATCGGATTCTAAGGATTCTGTAACATGGTGCGAAAGAAGTCAGTGTGTAGGTGATGTATGAAATGTAAGATTTTCTTTTCATACAAATACAAACCTAGCCCACAGTACATACATACACGTGAATATGTTGCCAAAGCGTCATATCCATATCTCAGTTAATTCCGCAGTTAAAGTGGTAACATTAGGTCGAGAAACTGGAAAACATTACTAACGTTTCCGGTTATCATTTCAAAATCCCATTCATACACATCGGATGAAGAAATATACAAGCCTACACATAATTTTAATAGCTGTGTGAAGTATCCTGTATGACTAATATAATACGCGTTAATTCTTTGTACATCAGTGAGACAAGTTCATTGACAAATGGAAGAAGTTCTTTATCAGTTATACTTCTGTTTGGAGTTATTTCTGAGGGACGAAACAGTAACGTGCGTAAATCGCAACAAGTCATTAAACTGGATGTCTTCCTCATCATTTTAGGTTTGACGTAATTATGCACGTGCACATGACTCACACAACCAAAGCAATGAGACTTACTTGCTAATGCATCTGTGTTTAAATAACAATAAAGACATTCCCAATCAGTGCGTGTAAATGTATGTGTTATGACATTAAAGAAATATATTCCTGAACTCCTGTTTCACTGACAGCTGCTTTATTCACTTATTTATAACCAACGAACTTTGTAACATCCGCATTTTCCAATACAATTGAAGGAAATTTCACTGGATTCCGTGTGTATGAAAACAGGCTATAAGAACAATGAACTGAATTTTATTTATCACATCCCCTTGTGACACTTATATTACTTACATACACTGTATGTTACTAACAGTGAACCGGCTGTAATAAATTAATGATTAAGCCTATTTATTTACATAATGAGGAGAAAATTTGCACCTTAGAGGGAGTAAATAAGAAGAGGATGCAGAAAATTGCATAACGAAAAGTTTCGCAATTTATTCTTACTATCACGTCCTATTAGTTATGTTTAAAGTACCTGAGGTTGAGAAATACATGCATAAATTGAATTGGAAAACCTGAAGGAAAGACACCACTTGACAAAACTAGTCACAGGTGGGAAGGTAGCAGGAACTAGAAACATTAAACACAGCGGAAGTTGATTCAAGCTTTTGATTTTACTAGGGGGTGCAAAATCATCAACAACCTTGACGGATGTCTTGTGATTTTCCTCATTTCATCCAGATAAATTCCAGCATAATATCTCGTATTAGACCACGATCATTTTCCTCCACATCCCTTCCAATTCATTATTCAATATCATCCCATTATTCTACGCTATACATTTTTGAGTTACTGATATCATCGTTAAACAAAGTACAAAGAAATATAAATTTGCATAATAGATTGTTGTGTCGCAGACTGGATGAAACTTGCTGAGAGCAAAATTCGTTTGTAAGCCTGATTATGACCAGATCGGGGCGAAACATGTGTCTATTTTTAAAAACAAAATTGATTATTTTTATAATATTGTAGTTGTGCCAGACTATTTCTCTATTATCCTGATAATTTGTGAAACAGAACGGGATAGCTTCCATCAAGATCAGTGGTGGGCTTTTTCGAACACTGTAATTAGGATTCTGACTAAAACATTTTATAAAGCAGAGCCAGCACTGATAAACAAACAGTCGCCTAACTAATCAAGAAATTACCCTCCCCTTACGGAAGCGGAAGTTTATTACCCTAGTCATAATATACCGAAAATGTGGATTTAAAATAACCGCCTGAGTCATGGCACGGTCCTAGGAGTATTCGGAGAAGTACCTGACTCACTGCCACTTTGTCCAATGCAAATCCCGCGAGGAAAAAGAAGGAATCGAACTTGGGCCTCCTGAGGTGAGAGGATGACGACTAATCGTTTAAATCATGACATGGCTCAAAATATTTTCGAGTAAAACTTATGGAGGGAACTAAAATATATTTTTATGCCCAAACATAAATTTTTAAGTCGTAAAGTTTTCCGAGACGAACCAAAGGAATTTTTATTCCCGGCCATCTGTGTGCTTCTTTCACGTAATATCAGAGAGCAAGCACCAGAATTGTTGGGCTCTGCTTACATTTCCTGCCTCGTTCCTGAATTAATCGAAGAGTACGTAAGTGTAGCACATTTTATTTGTAGCGTATTATTTTCCATGTGTCAAAAGATGAGAAATTCAAGAGTCTGGGACAATCCTGCGTTGCCTGCTCCTGATTTGAGAGGCCAGACAATCTGATAAGAATTATCGCCTCGTGGAAAAAACCTACAATCAGTTTGTGAGAAGGGATTCTATGGATGAACGAAGGAATTTGCCATTTCAATCCCAACGGGCTTGTTCTATAATTTTTGCCATCACAACATTTACAATACTCTCATAATAAACAAGAAACGTGATTATTCTAATAGCTTAAATCCCTTCATGGAATTTGTGAAATGTATATGAAATCTTAAGTTACATGATGTTACTTGCGAATAAGCTATTTCTCCGCCACATGCATTTTCGTCTTTAGCTTAATTAGTACGTCAGTGCTGTAAAGCTGTACAATCATTACTTTATACTTGATTTCTTTTTTGTTGTTGTTTCCACTTCAACTACTGGTCTACCTTCAAAGGTCGTTTTAGGAATCTGCAACTCACTCAAGAATGAAAGTAGATCTTACTCCTTTTTTGTGCTATGTGCGAAGTTAATTGCAGTGATACAAAGAATTATTTTTCGATTTGCTTGGCATCGTGCAAGAGTTCGTAAGCGTTGCAGTTTTACGACATGTGTTGTAGCAGTCATTCCTTCATCTTCCGCACAGCAGGAAGTTGAAAAGGAACTTTGATTCTCACTATATCACGGCATGAAGTTACTTGCGGGTAAGACGGGGGAAATTGTGGGTTGAAATTGGAACACTGGTGCGTCCCCCCCCCCCCCTCCACCGGCCAGTAGAGTAGTTTGTCTCTTAACCACTGTTTGTCCCTCACTCTCACAGGAAAACAACAGAAATAAATTAAAAAAACAAATGCGAAACCCACTTTCGCTGAACAAATGTTGATGAAAGTAGGTAACACTTTTTAACACACACACACACACATCGGGCCATTATGTAATGCCAATTCGAAGCTTGAGAAGCGATGTCTTGTACTGCAGAATACCAAGTGAAGACGTTGTGATTTAAAAGGAATTTCTAAAGGAAAAATTTCTGTTTGCATCAAACACATACGCAAGCACACACAGTCACGCATGTAATGTATTTTTATACGAGCATATGTCCTGGGGGGTAGAGGCGGCCGGTGCTTAGGGTTGACAATCTTAACACCTTCACGTGCCGATTGTTTAGAAACTGTGTAAGTCTCAACCTCCTGGAGCCCTAAGGACCTGTCCAGGCTTGTAATTGGATAGCTTTATATATATATGTGTGTGTGTGTCTGTGTGTATGTGTGCGTGCAGAATGTCCAACGAAGTATCAGCCAAAATTCAAGTTGTTATTCATTGGTGTACAGTGAGTGAATGATCTACATCAGCATGGGTGGAAATCTCAACCGTTACGTAGTTATCACCCATTTCGGCAGAAGGAACCCCAAATGCTGAGGCAGTAGACTTGCCCATGGCACGTGTACACACCCACCACTTGGCAGAAAGTTTGTGTTCTGTCGTCGTGGAATGAATATGGTTTTGGTGTTTGCTTGTTCACGTTCTCCACGTCGGCCGCAAAGACGAATACAAACTTCACGAATTGACAATAGGCAATAATTGTTTTATGGACTCTGTAATGAGATACACTGTCAGTTCTCCAACCACAAAAGGTGTTTTCAGACCCCTACATCGGCGGTTGCGAGTAGCTGGATTATTCGGTTGGCAAGTTAACCAGTACTTGAATCGGATATATGGAAATTTTTGGATTCGTCGTGGAAGCCGGCATGCCTGACTACCCGTTTTCCAGATTTGACAGCCCTCCATTTTTATTTGTCGGAATATAAGACCGTTTATTAAGACAAACCGCATACAGAATAAGCCCTCATACAGCTCTTCATGGACGGTGTTCCTTGAAATACGGAGAAATCATGAAGGCACTCTGAAAGAAACAGGTGTCTTTTGTAAAAGAGCTCACGTGTACATAGCCAGTATAAAATATTATTTCGAAGAGCAAGCCGCTTACGTGCTACGTTACGTCACAACTTTCGTTAAACATGGCTACTTAAATACGTGACGACTGAGGTTACGACCCAAATTGACACACAAATTCTCACTCAAAATAAGCCAGTGAATGAACATCAGAAGTTTGGCAGACGTTACGTGGGACAGCCTGAATATACACGCGCATATGTCCTGGCAGCTTCATCAGTATCACCTAAAGGTCCACGATAGCAAGACAAGTGGTTTTCAGCACAGGATAAAGCAAAAATTTTTCTTGGTCCATGATGGCCGGAGCGGTTTTGCAGCCCATCCACCCAGCGTCCTACACAACAAGCCCTAGAGACTCTTCTCCTGGGAATAAAGCGGTCGTTAACTTGAAGTTGATCATTTTCTTTTAGTGATAAGCCTACAAGCCGATCCCAGTGGCCGTGCGGTCTAAGGTGTGGGTCTTCGGCTGCTCGCTTACTAGGATCGTGGGTTCGAATCCCACCGGGGGCATGCATGTCTGTCTCTTGTGAGTGTTGTGTGTTGTCAGGTAGAGGTCTCTGCGACGAGCTGGTCCCTCGTCCAGAGGAGTCCTACCGACTGTGGTGTGTCTAATGTGTGTGATCGTGAAACCTCGACGAAACGAGGAGGCCCAGGTCCATATAGGGCTGTCGAGCCATAGAAGAAAGAAGAAGATAAGCCTGCAAATGTGTCTCAGTAATACGTCTTTATATAGCGTATTGCTTAACTAGTTAAATTCCTTATTTGAGTCTCTCTAAAAATACTGGAGAACATCAAGCTTCATTCATATATAGCCATTGTGAAAAAGTTCTACATTTAGTGATCCAGCTGTATAAAGTTAAGAATCCACCAGACGGGCGGAGTAGGTGGACGGATGAAGGGGAAGAGTAAGAACCCCCCCCCCCCTCACTGTTGCGTCACGTCTGTTCGGATTTTCACTTTTCCTTACCCAGTGTGTGTTTTTTATCCTCTACCTTTCTTTGTTACTGCATCTTGTGATATCACTCTCGCGGTTCTGGCGGCCTAAGGACTGGGGAATTCCTTCAGGCAAGATGACCCATTTACTGATTCGATGACTCGTAAAAACAGCTCTAAGAAACAAGCGTGGCAGGTGATAAGCTTCGTGAGTACTGCGGAAGTGCGTTTAATTGGACAAAACTGGACCCAATCGGAAGCAGCACTGGTCACTTCGCCGTGACACAGGTTACAAGCTTCTGCGTCATTCCGAAAAAAACTATACTACTGATTGGAACTAGAAGCGCGTTGACGGGTTTCGCACCTGTTTAAAGTAAACTAGAAGAGGAGATTACGTAACTTTACATTTTATGCATCCTTTCCTTCCAGGATAAAGCTTGAATAAATTAAAACTATACGTCAGGATTTGTTTTAATTTGTACCATAGATGAATTCACAGAAGTATTGGGACTACAGCCTTTCCTTCTCCCCTACTTAAATGTCGTTAAAGTATTCTGCACGTATTTTGTCGAGAGTCTGGCTTAATGCTGTTCCAGTTATAAGACGAATGATCATCTTATACAATCTCCAGGATAAGCAAGTTCAATATAATTACATGAGCAGGATATTCTAAATATTACAGCACACTGTTTTGCTTCACTTTTTATTTATTTTTCATTTCCGTTTTCCTTTTAAAACATTTAATATTAGGAGATATAATTTCATATGTGGGCATAGCTCAGTCGGTATAGCGACTCATTACGAGCTGGACGGTCTGGGGACCGAATCCCGGTGAGGGCGAGATTTTCAGCACCCGTCAAGACCGGCCTGGGGCCTATCCAGCCTCCTGTACAATGGGTACAGGGTCATTCCCGGGGGTAAAGCGGCCGGGGCGTGGCGTTGACCACCCACCCCCATCTAGCGCAGCGGTTAAGGAAAGAATAGAGCTATACCTCTACTCCCCCTCTGGGCCTTCATGGTCTGTTCTAGGGTAAAATTTACCTTTATAATTTCATATTCATTTTTAAAATAAAAATACTTTTAGTTTTAACCCGATGTCCATTTGAAACAGTTTCTGTTATAGCATTGAGAGCTTAAAGTTAATGACAGTACATTTCTGGATGTCACCAAGTCATGTTATACCAGCAAAGATGTCATGAAAATCAATACACGTGTTTCTTATTTGATTCTGATGGTCTATAACAAGAAAATGAATTTAAAACACGTAAGATAGTAATTTGTATAAATATGGCTAAGGGTAAAATAATCTAGTTACCTCAATACGAAAGCCACATGCACGTTTCAGTTATGTGGGCGTGTTATCCAGCCAAGGAGTTTCGATTGGAATCACGTACCAACCACTTTCGCCGCGATGTAGTAATTCTGTAACCAAACTAATTAACGCAATGAAGCGAAGGGCTTATTAAAAAAGTAAATTGTCTCTGTTTTAACCAAGAAATTCCCCTCATTTTATAGGACACGAAATTTCGTTATCATGTCGATTGTCTCTGTCGAGAAGGGAAAGAACCCAGTCCAAACAATACAGCCTGTTTCTTGAAGATTCACTTTAATACTAACCTCCCACTTACACCCAGATTTCCCAAGTAGTGTCTTTCTTTTATGCTTTGTGATTAAACCTGTGTACACTTTTCCTGGGGCACGCGGTGGCACTTCGCTACAAACCGAAAGGTCGCGGGTACGATTCCCGTTGGAGTCATTGGGATTTTCCATTGACCTAATCCTTCCGACCGCAATATGGCCCTGGTGTCGATTCAGCCTCTATGAGTACCAGGAATATTTCCTGAGGGGTAAAGGCGGCCGATGCGTAGGGCTGACATCCTTACCAACTCCATGTGCCGACTCTCTTGAAATCTGGGAACCTCAACCTGCTAGAACCCTCAGGGCCTGTCCAGGCCTGTAATGGGATTTCTTTACCTTTTATCTTTACACTTTTCCTGTCTCTTCCTTGCGTGCTGCATTATCTAATTCTGCTTTATTTGATCGCCCTAATAACATTTGGCTATAAGATCAAATTATCAAGGTCCTCACTGTGTCATTTTCTTCAGCTCCTTCTCACCTTTTGTCCTTTAATCCCTAAATTAACGTAAAGATGAGTTGATTGCTGACAACTGAATTGTGTTATGTTTACATTCACTGTTGATATTCCGTAAAGTGTTAATAATACTGATATAATGCTAATCATAGCGTCACTGATTGAATTAAACTTTCCGGTGCGCCTCATCCCTCTTCAATCATTCGCATTCAGTTGAATAAATTATGCAGTTGATACAGCGTCGAGAAGTAATCTACGAATAACCTATATCACTTCAAGAGTAGCATGTGGTTATGTGCTTATACATACGTGAAAGATCGAAAATAGCAACGGACTTCTCCGCACGCTACATTTGAAAGAGTGACGTGAAATGGGTGTACCATTCACTAAGAAAATGATAGTGTTAACAATACTAACCACATGACGCACGAGGGTTTTAAAAATCGCAAGCATTCTCCTCCCATCCGTATAAATACGTTTCATTCCTGAAGACTGGCGTCCGAAAGGTTCTATTCCTGTGTACCATCAGTCCTGATGACGTAGATGTGAAACTGCGAGGCCCTGGCGGGAACCACGTGCGTCAGATCGAGAAGCGTGATGTGAATTCTTTTAACAGCGGCTTTGAAAGAAGAAAACTGACGTAATAGTTCACGTAACCCGTGATCAGCTGACGGTACAGACATGATGCACCTTTAATGGATGCATGGACTTTAAAATCGAAAAATGTGTTCTAGTGATTAGAATTGTTACATTAGCTCCCCCAAAGCGCCCAGACCGGTTATGTGGCCCACCCACCCTCCTATGCAATAAGTACCGGAGGTAAAAATGTCGGAGCGTGAAGCTTACCAGTCACCTCTGTCTAGCGCTGAGGTTAATAGTGGAGCTATACCGTAATATCCTTCATGTGACTTCATGGCATGTACAGAGACAACTTTGCCTTTACTTTCCTTTTAATAATTAATTTAGACAGTACATCCTAAATTTTTAGTGTGCTCAAGATGTGGCAAATATAGAGAACAGTGGTAAGCACACGCTGCAATATATCATACCCACTTTTAATAAAAATACACGAAGATAGCACGTAGGTGTATCCTACTTTCGATTCCGAAACTTGAATTTCCGTCAAATTTTGTTTTCACGTGTGGACCTACATGTTTGTCCTTTTCTTTTTTCGATTAAAGTAGTTGTATCATATTATGCATGCTAACTAAAAATTACTAAGCTGTCATATACAGTATAAGCCTAATATTTTACTGTTTTCGGTGGCCGTAGTTTCACTCTCTTACCTAGATTTTGGAACCTCACAATTTAGGGTGTGTACCCCGACTTTAAGCCGTGCGATATAGCCTACTTAACTGAACAGTGTAGTTCTTCACACTATGAAGAAGCACGACTAACAGAAACACTTGCACAAAGTTCCCGTTGCGGTACGCAGTGGCGCACGTGGTTGAGGCATTTCGCTACAAGCCGGAAGGTCGGGGGTTTGATTCCCGGTGGGGTCACTGACTTAATCCCTTCGGCCTCACATGGCCCTGGGATCGACTCGGCCTCTAACAGAAATGAGTACCAAGGATATTTCCTTGGGGGTAAAGACGGCCGGTGCTGACAACCTTACCACCACCATGTGCCGATTTTCTAGAAATTCTGGAAGCCTCAAAAGTTGGAGCTCAAAGGAGCTGTACAGGCCTATAATGGGTTAGCTTTTACCACGTTGCTGTTAGAGGAAGGCCTGTATGGATATTGTTTGTTAACACGAAAATGTTTATTTTTGCATATTTGTGGAAAAAGAAACAACACGATCTGAATCGATTTCCCTGAAATAAGAAATGAATTATGTGTTACTGTTTCTTAAAATGGGCTTAAAAAGAAATTTTCTTGGAATTGGTGGGTATTACGTTTGCACAAGCGTCGCGGAATATGCGTGATACACAGAGGTGGTTATCCACGCAGGACATATAAGTGGGTCTATGCAATTATGTATGTATGTATGTGCATTTACGTAACTCTTGCTCCCTAACTGCTACTGAACTAAGCATCTGGCAAAACTAGGAGTCTGTCATCCGTGAATGCTTGCAGTCGGCACGAAGCCAGAGTACACGTTTTCTAAATGATCTGGCTGCACCATCCTTGGTCGGAATCCCGGCTCGACCCTGGTCTGTCAGTCTTATAATACTGACTGCAATGTTTGATACAAGTGATTTCAGGCAGAATGTTGGAACAAACGTGACAATACGGGGAGAATGGCGGTGGTAATTATACTATAAATGTAACACGAAAAAATTATTAGTAACTTCAAATGCTGAGCATATGCAAAAGTCTAATGCAGCACATTATATGAATCTAAAGATTTTGCATACTGTCCAATATCTCCCTGTAGAATAAACTTCAGTTATTAACGTCATGACACGGGCCCATCTGCGTTGTTGGTCTTCCGACGTTTCATAACGTCCGCAATTTCACTTCAGGTTTATTACACATTGTGCATTTTCTGAGGTTCAGTATGTAAAAATGTGTTGAGTATCGCCAATCATCAGAAATAGACCTCAAGTACAAGTTTTATTTCATTCAACTACCAAAAGTGTTTTTTAGAATGAAATTTCTTAAACGTGCCTGAAAGGTAATTTGGGCTACGTGTTTATTTTTAATAGCAAAATTTTTTTTTTCTATTTCGAGGGACCTCTGTGTCAGTGAATAGGACAATATTCGTCTGAGAGTGGACAGTCTTAAACAATAAATGCCTTCAAGTGAATTGTTTATTACCAGAAGCGTTTAAACACAGTTTTACACTCAATGAAATGTTATTAAATAAATTCGGAGGTAAAAGTGATGTTTATTCAAAAGCGCTGTGGCCATACACAAGACCAGCAGAATTTTTGTAGCTAGTCTTACACCTTAAGGAAAGCGTTTTGCCAGAAATTAACCGCTTCATTTTCCCTATGAAGGCAAGTAAATATTTCTCTTTGACGGTAATGAAAATGATTACCATTGGCTAATTCTAAGTGTTGCGGGATTACGTCGTGCGTTTAAAAGACCTGTAGTTCTCAGGCAGAAAATAATCCACGCTACATTTTAAAGAATCTCCGTGAGGGAGATGACATAATGAGTCCCTCGTGGCAGCTGCGAATAGCTGAACGCTACCTCCGGATGAGCCAACTTCGCTGCGCAAAATGTGTGCCAGTCAGGGCGTCTGATTCACTAACTTCGGACACACAAGCAAACAGGACGTGAAATGACTTTTGAAGTTCAAAGTCAATGTTCAACGTGTCGATGTTTACTTCACGTCTATTTCTTTGGTCGTGTAAGGATACTCGCATAAAGTAAACTGCGCGTAGTGTTGGATTTCATCCGAAATAGTTATGATTCATGATTAGAAATGAATATCAGTAAAATTTCCTCTCCAATTTGCAGTTACAAGGAAATTTTAGAATAAAATCCTAACATTTCAAACACATATGTATGACTACCATATTGATTCTTATGTAATTAAACCTTGTTTTTACTTAGCTGTATAAACACAGTCTATACAAACACGACAAGTGAACCGTCTGCATAAATTCTGGCGAAGGCGTCCGCTCTTCCTCCACTTATTTTTTTTTTTTTGTGAAGGTCCCCGCAGCACAAGCTACAGACGTACTGCAGCCTTTTTTTGGGGCTTAGAGGATTAGTTTGTTTTCGTTTTTCAGTGTAATGGAGCACCGAAGTACTCGGGGAAAAACCTGTCCCAGTGCCACTTTGTCCACCACAAATCCCACATGGACTGACCCCGGGATCGAACCCGGACCTCCGCGGTGAGAGCCCGGCGACTAACCGCCTGAGCCATGGCACGGCCATCCACTTATTTTACTCAGATCAAGTGTGCTAACACACTGGATTTCTTTCTGGAAGGTTTTGAATTTGGTTACGTTTCCCCGCCATAAATATAGCCTGGTCAACCAAGAAAATTAATAAAAGAATGTAATGAAGTGAATCGCTTGAAAGAGTTCCGTAAGGAATTAACAAATATTTACCAGCATTTCACAAACACTGAATAATGAACTAAAACAGATGCAGGAATACGCCACAGTTGTAGCGTTGATGCTGGTTTTATGGATGGAGGAGCTGCTTCCTTAAGTCTCCCTCCGTATTAGGAAAATCAGCATATTACGTAGTCTCAAACGAAAGAGAGTTGTAGGAAGACCGAGAAGAAAAGACGCATTTAAAAGTCCTGAATATCGAAAAGAACTTGTATCACCAACTTGTATCACCAACTTGTATCACCAACTTGTATCACCAACTCTATGTTTTGAAAGAAGAAGTGGAAGAAGAAGTTGGAAAAGAAGAATATAATAATAATGGTGGCGGTAATGGTAATGGTGATGGTAAAGAAGAAGAAGACGCAACCATTCAAATTGCTTGTTTATGGTAACTACAATATGAACATCTTCTGGTTGAAGAAACTGAATCAACAGATAAAAATATACCCATATATGGGCCTAAACAAATTAAGGGGCCTCAAAGTGTGATTGGATGAGACATCATACATCATTAGCAGTTTCGGTGTTCTCACCGCTGTGTGGTTGAGGATTGACGCCTCTTCACTGGGCAATCGGTTTCTACCGTTTACGTTTTACATTATTTTAGCATGAGACCATTGACGAAATGGAATTATGGCTTTTTGTTTCCTGTCCCACGAAATTTGTCTCAGTTTTGCTCTGAGTTAAAGTGCATTTCACAAGTCACAATTCCGCCAGTAGTCTTTTATGATATGTAACAAATTCTGAAATTCGTTACGTTTAAAAGTATTTTCTAGGAGATTTGCGCTCTTCTGGGTTATTATGCAGCGTCGAATGGTAATCCTTTACTGACGTTTCGGGACAACGTATCAGTCCTATATAGTAAAGTCAAGAATTCTTTTCTTCTTGGACTTCTTGACCCTTGAAGATGAAACGGATATGTTGTCCCGAAACGTCGGTAAAGGATTAGCATTCGACGCTGCGTAATAACCCAGAAGAGCGCAGCTCTAATCAACATCGCGGCGGAAGCCTGGGTATTTTCTAGGAGTTATTGTTTTATTATGCTATGATGCTACTGTTTTAGTCTTACTCCTAACTTCTGTTTCTTCAGTCTGAACTTCAAGAATTCTTAATAAATTGGGAAAAACAGGTCATCTTTAAGATATATCATATTCCACTTAATTACTTGCTCCGTTAGACTAATTAATTTCCACTGTCAGGTGAACTAATGCCTCGTCTAGCACTTCGCTTGGTATAATCTTTAAAGTAGATTGTGCTCCTACCTTACGATGAATGTTGCAAAAGAAAAGGTACAATTAGAAACAATACTGTTTCTCATCCGTACAGATGTTATATTTTTCGGGCTTAGACTTTGTTAACAACATCATGTAATGACTGCTAACCCACTCATGTGTTCGTCCCCACAGTCGAATCCAACATTCCTGCACATCCACTTCCGGTTTTCCAGGAACAGAGTGCGTGTATGTCGCTCCCAACCCACCAGGAACATGTCCTAAAGTGACTTCTTCCTCCCTATACTTTAATCAGTGAGGTCTGTTCACAGTACTGTACTGGTAAGCTGTATTTTCTAATGAATATATTCAGTCTATATTGTTCGCCAGCAGGAAAAGTTTAGTACACAGACTCTGCTTTGTTAATTGTTCATTTGCTTTCCGCTTTTGGGTAAATACCTACGTGGGCAGAATGAACAAGAGTAAACATTTGGAAGATTTACGTCAGAGCAATATTTGCAGTATCTGATGTAGAGAAATTTTGCCAAACAAGTCTTATCACAAAACAAGGAAAGAAGAATATATGACATCACAGTAAAGGAAAATTTGAAAACTTCAAGTATGGTGGCAAGGTCTATTGAAGGAGAGGGACACTAAAATCAGATGAGATATCCACGACGTTTACTCTGTGTTACAGAATATATCATCAATGAAATACCAATTTCAGAAAATAACTGAATGTATCAAGCATTTTCAGTCAACGTGAAACCCAGAAAAGCTTTAGCTACGGTACATATACTAAACTATCGAGTGTGCACCTTACTCGCTCTGATTTTCTAAATCTGTAAATTGTACTGAAATAACAAAATCATTTATGTATGATAATCATACGAATATAGACTTCTGTGAACTTTAAAAAGAATGTACCGAAAGTGAAAAAATAATATGACGTCACATGTACTTACTGTTATTTATGGCCACGGCTTGTCACAGTGATCGCTTTATGCACCAAACGGTTGCCAAGCAAGGAAATAACGTTAAGAGTAGATCGCTTCATGCACCATTGAAAACTGTTATGGTGGCCACGTTATCAGATGAGAAAAGGAAAGTTTGGAAAAATGAAGAAACGAAAATAAATGTACAAGACAAATAGAATACGGAAGGATGCCATGGTGTGCAGACTGCTGAGGCGAAGAAATCCTAATGTCCGAGATGAAGACCAACTGCACTAGAGGGTTTAGGAGCAGGCAGTTAAATTTAAACTGTATACTTCATGATGATTATTATAATGAGTATAAATCTTTCAAATCCAATAATGATAAATTTTACTTACAAATTATTCATTTCTTTGTTTCACTGTACTAATAATAATATGCTTGTTTAAAAACACAATTTAATTCGAAATACGTGTTGAGGACACTGGTACACATCTATCGAAATAACCGGTAAAGTATATCCACAAATATCGCTCTGTCGGAAACAAAGTATCAACCTAAGCCTACCTTATGCATTGCTGAACGTGTAAGTTCCTTCTTCTGTAATTTTAGAACAGTAAAGTACAAACAGAACAAGCCTATGGTTTTACTCACGAAATTCTGCTTATCCTCAATTTCGTTTCTACTAGAGCTGTCTAAATAGTGTCTGAAGGAGTTTGTATTAGAGCTGTCTAAAAATTGTCTGAAGTAGTTTCTATGAGAGCTGTCTAAAAATTGTCCGAAGTAGTTTCTATTATAGCTTTCTAAAAATTGTCTGAAGGAATTTGTATTATATCTGTCTAATAATTGTTTGAAGTAGTTTGTGTTAGAGCTGTCTAAAAATTGTCTGAAGGGATTTGTATTATATCTGTCTAATAATTGTTTGAAGCAATTTGTATTAGAGCTGTCTAAAAATTGTCTGAAGTAGCTTGCTTGTATTAGAGGTTTATAATAATTATCTGAAGTAGCTTGTATTAGAGATGTCTAACAATTGCCTGAAGTAGTTTGTACTAGAGCTGTCTAATAACTGTCCGAAGTAACTTGTATTAGAAGTGTCTAATAATTGGCTGAAGTAGTTTGTGTTAGAGATATCTAACAATTGTCTGAAGTAGTGTGTATTAGATTTGTCTAACAGTTGTCTGAAGTAGTTTGTTCCTCCACTAAAACCAAGCATTCAGGGATCGTACAAAAGATTTTTCCTAAGTGGATGTGAAAAACGAATTTATTCATGTGTGAAAGTACATACACCTGAACACAGCCTCCCAGAGTTGGACGCATGCGCTTAAGTGACTACCTTGACACAGAAAAGCAAATTACGTAAACGCTCAGTTTTCTCTTTCTCTCTCTTTCTCTCTTTTGTCTTTTTATCCTTACTTTTGCTATAGTTGTTGGTGTGACAGCAGTCTACAGTATTATTACCCATTTGAAAAACATTAACACTCACATACGGACCTCTATTTTTCCGTACGTGTTCTCACTCCTTTAGGAGTAGAGCAAATATCTGATAAATTATCACCGTACGTTATATGAGGAGCAGAGGGCTTCCAAAATATATTTATCTTGAACTACAACTCAACCTGCAGCTGTTATTCCACTGATTTTTTTTTTCGTCCAGATATCCAAGGTACCTGCAGATGCTATTCACCTAGTTTTGTTTTTTCGTCCAGATATCCAAAGCACCTGCAGATGTTTTCCCCTAATTTTGTTTTTTTGTCCAGATATCCAAGGTACCTGCAGATGTTATTTCCCTAATTTTATTTTTTTCTCCAGTTATCCAAGGTATCTGCAGATGATTTTTCCCTAATTTTTTCCCGTCCAGATATCCAAGGTATCTACAGATATTTGTTCCCTAATTTTGTTTTTTCGTCCAGATATCCAAGGTACATGCAAATGTTATTTCCCTAATTTTGTTTTTTCGTCCAGATATCCAAGGTATCTGCAGATTTTTTCCCTAATTTTGTTTTTTTTTGTCCAGATATCCAAGGTACCTGCAGATGCTATTCCCCTAATTTTGTTTTTTGGGTCTAGATATTCACGCTACCTGCAGATGTTTCTCCCCTAATTTTGTTTTTTTGTCCAGATATCCACGCTACCTGCAGATGTTTCTCCCCTAATTTTTTTTTTCGTCTAGTTGAAGAATTCCTGCACCAATATCCGCTCCTTCACAACTTTTATTCAGCTTGACACGACTTGGAGCTAAAGTCTAGCGCTTAGTAACGGACAGGCTGATTAAAATTCTGGGCTGAATAACTAACTTCGTACGAGGGAAATCCTTCAGTAGCCGAAATTCGCTATTAGTCAAGAAATTTCACTCTGTAGGCCTGTGCTTAAACGTTGTGACAGTATTCACATTATTCAGCCAGTGAATCCTCTCTGCAGCAAGATGAATCATGCCTATACACCCATATCCTGTTTTCTTAAGATTCATACATTATTACCTCATAATTAAACCTGGGCTTCTAATGTAGCCTTTCCTGAATAAAGCAAAATTCAATACCTACAGCTATTTTATTAATGAGCACAATAAAAAATTATCTTGATTAACTGATTTGAACTGTGACTGCATATGTCGGCTAAAATTAGCTACTATGTGATTAATTTCACGCATTTTTCAAGTTTCAAATACACTGAATATAACTCAGTTAACATATCAAATCCACCTGATAACGCCTTATCATTTAATACATCATGTTCATGTAACATGTTTGTAACGTATTCAAAAATCTGCAGTCATGTGCCTCATTACGGCGTGTATTCACCATAGAATTATAATACTCTTAAGTTAAAAGAATATAATATGTAACTGTTTTAAGAAGCTTAAAATATAAAAGAGTAAAATGATGTAAACCAGGAATAAAATCAAGTAAAATTAAATTAAATTAAATTAGAGTAAATCTTGTTGTAATAGGCAATACATTATAATGTGTTTGCAGCTGTACTATCCAGTATAGAATCAACAGATCATGTATCTGATTAAAGTGAGATTCTTAGCTTGAATATTCAGTTTTTTAATTATATTATTATTATAGCTTGTGTTTATGTTGGTTGCTGGTCCTGTACTCATTTGATATTGTACTTACTAATACACTAGCTGTGAATATTGGATTTTGTTTTATTCATTTATATAAAAACAGAGCGGAAATCTTCAAGCAACTTATATCAATGTAGAATTTTCTCTTCAAGTTTTTCAACTAATAATTCATATTATACATATTCCGTGCAGTTGTTTCACACATATAAGTTTATTTATACCAACTACTGGACACCAATTACATATGTTCATTTTATATACTCCTACATGTTTCGGCTGACATTCTCAGCCAACATCAGGGAGTCCTCTGCGTAAGTATATAGAAGAGGACTGTCTGATGATGGCTGAGAATGTCAGCCGAAACATGCAGGAGTATATAGAATGAATATATGTAATTTTTGTACAGTAGTTAGTATAAATAAACTTTTTCAACTAAGTTTTCATAACCTTAAATTTTTCCTGTCGCAAATCATCGTCCTTACTTATCACCTTTATATACGTTTGGTGAAGAGTATTATGTTTCGACGTTCCTCAGCTACATACATTAAGTAGCAAAGGGTCATAAACATAGACATTATCATCAACTGTTTGGGAATAATGCAGGAAGAAACAGGAGTACATAAAAGTGACGTTATCTCTGTTCATAGCCATCTCGCCATTAGTATGTGTTGTGTAATGGTGTTAAAGCTCCATACATTCTTAATCACGGCACTAAATGGAGGTGCGTGGCCAGACTGACGCTTCGGCCGATGTAGGTCTACACCCAGAGGTACAGACAACTATGCCGCTTTGATAGTAAGAAGGCTTGGGTTCCGACGATGGTCTAGTCTAGTCCTTACGTCAAAGAGAATACCAGTGCTCGAAATCCGACTGGCCAGATAATATTGACCAACGTGGGTTCCGTGGGCCCGCTAGGGTCCGTGGAGCCTTCTACCGGGATAGCGTTATCCTGCAAAGTCCAGTGGTTACTTCACATATCAACAGGTGTGACATTCAAGAATTCTACGTTCTGCCCACACAGTGTATTTACGTGCTTTGTATGGATCTCAGAACGAAAACCGATCACTCACCTATATGACACTAACTGACTGGTTTTTATAATGGAGATGGAGTGTGTGTTGCTCAGTACGAACTGGATTTTTAAATGTAATTTACTTTAATTTTTGTGTTTTTAAGGGTTAAAATGGGCGATATCGATATGTTAATTTTGTCTCCAAATAAAAATAAGCTGTTGAAAGTTACTGTCTTATGGGATGTGACGTCGTGTAGTCTGTCACGTCTCATAAGGCAGTACGTTCTGAGAAATTAAGCGATAAATTTAAGGAAAAAAGGAAAATCACGTTATATATAAAAATTTCCTTTCGCAGTTTTTAAGATTTCGGGAATAATTAAATAAAAATAAATAAAAACTTGTATCGCTTAATACGACACACAATGCCAGACACCCGCACAAAATACATCCAAACTGCAGTTTCTTATACTTTATAATTTAAACCGGGTGGCAGCTAGAGTTTTCTGAGCTATGTCTTATTTGCTTCTTCGCAAATGTTATTTTTATTTGTTTCTATCATTCTTAAATATATGCAACTGTGAGCCATTTCTCCCTGGACGAATAACTGAAATATAATTTATCTTTGCCAGAGACGTCCCATCACGGGATGCTTAGAAACCATTTTAAGGATGTGATTCATGCAGAGACTTGGCTTGAAAGAAGAGCTTAGATTCTGTGAGGCTGCACGAGCGAACCAAACGTTAGTTTCTTCTACCAGAGTGTGGCCAAATGGTTGTGTTATTTTGTATTATGTTCTCGATGCTCAACTCGTTCTTCAGCATTTGCTCGTACCTCACAGAGAATACCGTTTTTATGAACCTCTGTCGTAACCATGGCAACCCCGGTCTGAGGTCACTGGTAATCAAAGAAAACACGGTTTGACTCAATCATTCACATCAAGCGTATCGTATAATGAATGTAATCCTACTTCATAATATTAATTCCAATGTGTACGAATAGCCTATATGATTTCAGGCTGAAACGTTTGATTGTGTAACATCCGCATCCTAACTGTTTCCATCACAATCAAATTCAACAACAGTTCAACTTTCATTACGAGGACATCTTATGTACAAATTCCGCTCGTCTATCCTTTTCCTTCTTTCTGTCTCTGGCATGGCTGTTAGGCGAAAGCGACCTATACCTATTTTAGTTTCCTTTCTTGTTGACATTATTTATAAGTGTTCACCGTTCTTTTTTGACAACTGTCGAATAAAGAGTGTCACATTATGCGGCTCCCCGGCGGTAAATAATGTGATAGAGGTCAACAAAATTTCTTCTTTGTGAGGTTGTCATGGTTCATAAATATGAAATGTTATCATTTTGGTATAGCTTGTATTAAGGTAAATCTTTTCGAAGAAAATATTAAGAATATGTGTGTGCTTGGTGATTGGTCGATCTCGTATCGAAGGGTTTCTACCAGATATTTAAATAATTATTTTTTCCGTAAGTAATTCTGGATACGAAGACGCAAGAAAACGCAACCCGTTACGGATTAAGAAGTCAATTAAAACGAGAAGAATTGAATGATCCTGTAAAATTTGCAATTAAGCTGTATGCCGAAATTTACACAACAGTGTGGAAAAGATTTATAATTTTGCCGTAACTTCGTTAACAAACTGATTGTTTTCTTTAAACCTTCCTCTTGACGCAGGCCTTACGTAGGAACGCGTCTTTCGTTTCGATTTCTTTTGTGAGTGAGTTCGTGCTAGGAATTGCTAAGACAATGGGAACTCCACTCGTGAATGCGGAATCAATTTATCGTCGCTCGTCTGTAACCTGTATCAGAAGGCCTTGAATGAATATAACTTTCTCCATTTACTTCGTCCACGGGAAGCTGCATGAAAATTACTATGCACTTAGCTGCAATACGTAGGTTGTTATCCCATAACTAATATGGTGTCACGTCGTTTGCAAGCTACCATTTATATTTATGTACTTTATTTGGTAAAACCTCCATACGATTTAGTCTTGCGGCAACGCTAAAAATGTCAACTTTCTTACAGACATGTCCATAAAATAAACATATCATACGTCAACGTCTGAATAAAAAAAAATTTGTTGCTTTCCTGTCCTTGTACAGTATGATAAAGAGGAAAAATGATAGTTCTAAGTCGATAGCACAAAAACATACACTATATCCACATAAATAACTAGTCCTACGAAGGAAACGAATAAATAAAAATCATATACATGATGAAATTAGAAACAAGTTAATACGGAAATTCCTTGTAACCAGTGGTTTAATTATCTGTTAACTTCTCATTTTGTGGCCCAAATCCTAAAACGTAAATGTGCAAAATTTACTTGTTGTTTTGCGTTTTGGAAAATTTATCTCGCCTTAAGAACAGAACACAAATTGGGGGCGTTTGAGAACAGGGTGATGAGGAAAGTTTTGTAATTTAAGAGAAAAGAACTGTCGGAAGGATGGAGAAAATGAGACAGACATAAGCTTCCTAATGCGTGATGTTTGCCAAATATTATCAGGATGAACAGAATCAAGAATGCATAAGACAGACGATATATGCACACAAGGCTACGATATGAAAACCCCGAAAATAATATTATTTATCCATGCAAATAAATACCGCACTTATGTCTGTATAATGTTCTGTTACGCATGCATTCAAAGGAATGGGGTTGTTGATAAGATATCGCCAAACCTGGTTCATGGAAATAAGGGAAAACAGTCGTCATTGCATAGCATAGCCTCCATTATAGGAATACATTATATCCTTACAATGTTTATGGAAGTATTTCTGTGCCAGTGTTACGAATTGCTAAATGCCACTTCTATATTAGTAGGCCTACAGGTGTTATGCGAAATGGATAATAAGTTCTTATTTCCTTACTGAAATTGTGTGTCCCTGTTTCTCCCTGTTATGTCATCTAAACACACTGCTTGATTTAAACCAAGTACGATTATCTTAGTATTTTATTATTATTATTATTATTATTTACTGCAATTGGGTTTTCACCCGGTGGCAGTAGTCCTTACACTAGTACACACAATACAAATGGACATATAAATATACATAAAATTAACAATACAAAACAAACTATACACAATTACAAAACAAAATACATACAGTAAATACAAGTACACACATTATAACACCGTACACACATTATAAAAACATCCACACCTTGCAAAAGCATCCACTCCTTACAAAAGCATCCACACCTTACAAAAACATCCATACCTTACAAATACATCCACACCTTACAAAAAACCCATACACATACAAAACAAAATACATACGGTAAATACAAGTACACATATTAGAAAAACCCCGTTCACACCTTACAAAAACACCCATGCACATACAAAACAAAATACATACAGTAAATACAAGTACTCATATTAGAACACCGTACACACCTTACAAAAACACCCATACACATACAAAATTAAATACATACAGTAAATACAAGTACACACATTAGAACACCGTACACACATTACAAAAACATCTGCACCTTACAAAAGCATCCACTCCTTACAAAAGCATCCACACCTTACAAAAACATCCACACCTTACAAATACATCCATACCTTACAAAAACACCCATACACATACAAAACAAAATACATACAGTAAATACAAATACACATATTAGAAAACCGTACGCACCTTACTAAACCACCCTTACACATCCAAACCAAATACATACAGTAAACAAAATACATACAGTAAATACAAGTACACATATTAGAACACCATACACACGTTACAAAAACATCCACAACTTACAAATCATCCACACCTTACAAAAGCATCCACACCTTACAAAAACACCCATACACAGAATACAAAAAATTTTTTTTTAAACAAGCACAATACAAAAAACACCCACACATTAATTAATTTCAGTGCGTTAGAATATCCTCAGTATAAAGTCAGACCAAAGTACATGCTAATTATATCCCCCAAGAACTTAATTCACTTCACTTCACTTGAAACCAGAGCACTTCACTTCACATCACTTCACACCCCTTCACTTCACATCCCTTATTTTTATTTAATCTCCACTTAAAAGTCCTTAGCTTGTAATGACGTTCTTGACCCTTTTTTTAAAAGAGCTTAATTTACAGGGGAAAGTCGCTAGTACGCTTGGAGGTAATTGGTTCCAGCTTTTTATGGTCCTATTTACAAAGGAATATTTACCTACATCTGTTCTTTGTTTCCTAATCCTAATTTTCCGACTATGATCGTCCCTACCCAGGTAGCATGGTTTTAGCAGTCTATCCCCTATTGTTTTCCAAGCCCGTCCCCGGTGTATGCTTTGAAAAGGGCGCATATTCGGGCTATCGCTCTACGCTGTGTCAATGTTTCCCAACCCGATTCATTTGTATTATTTGCAAATTTTGCCGCTCTCTTTGCACGCGATTCAAAGCGCTTACCTGACCTTCTCTGTATGGGTCCCAACACACCGCTCCATACTCAAGTATCGGTCTCACAAGTGCCGTATAAGCTAAACTTTTCGTATTATTATTTGCCCTTTTGAGTATACGCATTACGAAATGAAGAGCCTTCCATGATTTTCTTAGTGTATAATTTACATGATCTGCCCAGCTTAGGTCGCTGCGTATAATTATTCCTAAATACTTAAAGCTATTTGCCTCTGGAATTAGTTGATCCCCAACACAATACCTCAGTTTACCTTTCACCCTAGCTCTATTGAAGCTTACTGCTTTACTCTTACCTGGATTTATCCTCATTTCATTTTCAACCGCCCATTCCCCTAATCTATTTAAGTCTGTCTGCAAATTTTCAATGTCATTACTATCGATTATTCTCCTGTATATTATACAATCATCAGCGAAAAGCCGTATATTTGACTCAATGTTTCTACAAATATCATTAACATAAGCGAGGAAGAGCAACGGACCTAATACGCTCCCTTGCGGCACTCCCGACGTTACTCTGACTTCATCAGATAGTTGTCCGTCTACTCTAACTCTTTGCGAACGTCCTAACAGAAATTCCTTTATCCACACCACTACCCTCAAGTCCACACGGTTTCCGCAATTTTTGAAAGCAGCCTATCATGTGGGACTAAATCAAAAGCCTTTGAAAAATCTATTATAATCGCGTCAGTCCTTACTCCCTCGTCCAATGAATCAGCAATATCTTGACAAACTGTGACTACTTGGCTTTCGCATGAGTACCCTGGTCTAAATCCATGCTGACCCTCATATAACCACTCACTCATTTCCCAGACTTGCCTTAGATACCCTGCTATAACGTGCTCCATTTGTTTGCAAACTACTGAGGTTAAACTGACCGGTCTATAGTTTCCCACTACCGATCGATCTCCCCCTTTATAAATAGGAACCACTATAGCTTTTTTCCAGTCCCCTGGGATAGAATTGTTGTTCATCGTTATATCTAGTAATCTCGCGAGGTATGGAATCATGGCTTCCCCACCTAACTTTAAAATTTCCCCAGGAATGCCATCTGGTCCGACGGATTTATTTCTCCCGATTGCTGATAGTCGTTTCCTTAAAATGTTGATACTAATGGTGAACGGTTTTCCTGAATCTGTCGATTGGATTTGCGGGATGTTTCGTTCGCAACTGAATACAGACGCATAATAAGAGTTTAGGGAGTTGGCCTTTTCTATTGGTTCGGTGATGATATTTCCATTAATGCCCTTGATCGCAGGAATATTTTCTCTATTACCTTTACGTCTTTTAACATACTTATAAAACTCTGCCCAGCATTTACCTTCGTTTTGTAAGACCGAACTTAAGAATGTCTCCTGAGCCTTCTTTTTTGCTATCAGTAACTCTTTGGATAAACGTTTCAGCTCTGCTTGGTAATGCCCACCAAATTTTCGCTTATTGTAAACTTTCCTCACCTTTACCTTAAGTCGTTTTACTTCCTTCGTATAATATTCCGGATCCGGATTTTTACTTAGAATTTTATGTGGTACAAAACGTTCTATACCCTCAAAGACTATTTCCTTGTAGCTTTTCCATATCTCCTCCACGGTACTACCATTTCCAGCCCATAAGCTAAAATTTTCCCGAAGAAATGTTTGCAAACCTAATACATCTGTTTTGTGGTACACCGGGACTATCTTTTCAATTTTTTTCTCCCGACAATTTTCATCCCATTCTACTTCCAATAAAACCCCGCTATGATCGCTGATTCCGTGCACAATGTTACAAGAGTTAAGCGTATTATCAGGTCTGAGGAGGTAGATGTCCAACAGCGCGTCACCTCTCGTCGGGCCACTTACTACCTGAGTATAACCATTTTCCCATACTAATTTGTTTACGAAAGCCTGAAAACCGGTTGTCTTTCCTGCATCCCCATTCCAATTCGCTTGAGGTAAGTTCAAATCTCCTCCTATAATGCATCTCTTCGTTGAGTTTCGCGTAAGTAAGGTACGGGCTGCTAGTCTTTCAATCGCCAACATTTCCTCGTTAGGAGCTCTGTATATACCTATAATTTCCCACGAATATTTTGGATCCATTCCTTTCACTTCCACCGCGATCATCTCAAAATCCTCATCCACCCACAGCTCCGTACAGGCAATGTAATTTTTAACACATATAAAAACCCCACCACCACGGGCTGTCCTATCTCTTCTGAAAATTGTAAAATCTGCCCTAAAAACTTCAGCATTGCTAATGTCTTCTTTAAGCCATGACTCCGTACCTATAACAACATCAGGGTTGTATGTGTCAACTAAATTCCAGAAATCTAAGGCTTTATTATATATACTCCTACAGTTAACCTGTAGCACCACTAGCGACTTACCTTCAACCCTATATGCAGATGTTGTACTTACAGATTCAACCCCTGACCTAGCTTCAGTTTCACTACTCACCCATTTATTCGTCTCTGTCCCCCTTTCTTCATGTAAAGTCTTCTGTTTTTCAATTGATGGTTGCCGCATTTCCCTGGTTGTCCTCGTTCTGCGAGTTCCATCCACCGAAGTATGTCATTCCTTCCTCCGTGAAGATCCTCCGCCATCAAGTCCACTAACCCTAGCGTACAGTTGTCCCAGTCGTTTCTTTCCTCTTCCGTTCAGATGCAGCCCATCTCCAGCAAAATCCCCATCCTGTATCCAGCTGTTCGGATCAACGAATGTAATTCCGAGGGCATTTGCTATCCAGTCGAATCTATCATTAAGAGCACCAATACGCCGCCATGACACATCTCTACGTCGCAGCACTCCACTCAGGACAAGTCTGCAGTTCGGACATTTATTCTTAACCTTAGCCATAAGCGTATACACTTCTCCCATTACAAAATCCAGATTTCGCGTTGTTTTCAAGTCATTTGTACCTACGTGAATAATAACAGTTTCTGGACAACCTACATCCCTCTTATCTATCACTCTGCGTAGCTGTTCAGTTTGAATTCCCGGAAAACACTCCACCTTCATATCTGTATGTTCTGTTCCAACATTACGCACCATTGAATCGCCCACCACCACGCACTTTGCAGCCTTTTGCTCAGTCGGCACTATGTCCCTCTTCCCAGCTCCAGCCCGTAGTAACTTTTCTTCAAGATTCCTGTTCCTAGCCTTCAGTTCATCAATTTGTCGCAGAGCGTTATGCAATTCTTCCTCCAACATTCGAATCCTTTCAGTCCTACACTTATCACAGCTCCACTTCTCTCTCTCAGCCGCTTGAGCCTTCACATTACCACAACTATAGTGATACCAACGTTCACATAATTCACATTGGATTCCCGACCTTAGATTCCTGCAACAACCAGTACATAAAAGTTTCACAGTGTTACCTCCTTCCACAACAGGACCGGGATTTTGTTCCACTCCACCAATCACTAGTAAAACAGCTAAAACCATTGAACTCAGCATCGTCAATCCCAAGCAATGTCCAGTATCTCGGTTAGCGTCACCACGCGTAGGCACGCCACGCCACGTGCACCTCCCGGCCCAGGTACCCACTCTCGCCCGGTAATCTTCCAGGTAGCAACCCATAGTCTGTCCTTACTCAGGAGCTCACCTCTTAAACAGATTATTCGCAATGCATGACTTACACATTAGTATCCCTAATGCTTTCAGTCTTTCAATGAATGTCCTTTCAACTATTGATATTTACTACTATTAACTTGAGACGTGGGGATATTGTTCTTGTAAGAGTTATATTTTATGCTATGGCAAAGTTCGGCCGTGTTGACATAAGTGGAATCCTTAAACTCATAGTAATTTATAATAATATAAGCAGAGTTTCTCCTGAAGTAAAGTAGCCCAAAATACAATTAATTAATTTAATAAAGCAGCGCATATTTAATAGTCTATTTTTATATCCTATTGCAGTAATGGTACAGCAGAAAATGGAGTCTGGCCGCTATAGGTAAAACATGAATAAAGCAGCTGTAATAATTGCAGTTCTAACAGTAACTAGCAGCAATGTATAAGTCCGAATTTAATTGCTGTTCCTTAATTGAATAAAACTCCTTTCTAATATGTATTTGCCTAAAAAATATTTGCAGGGCTACAATATTTACTGAGAATATTCCCAATTGCAATTGTCTGCTGGGCCGAATTTGAGTAGGCTCTCTCTATTGCAGTAAAGTGTACAGCTGTAAATATTGCGTAAATACCTCTGCATGCAGGATATGAAAATTTCTTTGTACAGAGCTATCAGACTGAACCAGATTTGAGTGTCCAAAAAGGAGTTCGTTAACACGTAACTCTCACAATTATAAATTAGCCTAGTTACATGTTTATGACCTAAACAAATGCTCGATTTTTCTTCTCTTGACATGTTTAGGCGCATGTCACGCCACCGCAACTTTCAATGACTAACATGCAGTAAATTTGATTCTAGAAATGACACGTGCGACACAAATGATAGTCTATATCGCAAAGCGATAAGGTTGTTTTGTTGCTTGCAGTTCAGTTGCATGTTACCAAGCGATAAGTACGTCTTCTTAAAAGAGCAAGGGAAATTCAACAACGTCTCTAATTTAGCTTTCATCCTATAAATTTTTTGAAATTTTCTGAGTCGTTAAGATCTTGTCCGCTGTGCTGAAAAGTGTCCAGAACGAGGGATAGAAACACTATCCCTCCTTCTCCGCATTTTCTCAGCAGCCAGCAGCTTGCCTAATCACAACATGTAAATCTATTCCCATCATTGCAGGCTGTCAGGAATGCGTTCCGTTGCTCTATGGTGTAAGCAGACGCAATGAGTTATATTGCATCTTAAGAGTTCTGAAGTTCCCAAATATGAAGACTTAAGTATTCTGGGATCCTAAAAACGTCAGTAACTATTTAGAAGTTTTCAAGTCGTGTAACATCCCAGGTGACCTAAATAATAGTATTGTATCTTCCTTCTGAACTGCAGGTTGCGTATTGCAATATGCAATGGTGCTTCATGTCGCTAAATTTTAATAGGCTTCTCTATAAAGGTAAAGTTTACTCTAGAACAGGCCATGGAGGCCCAGAGGGGGAGTAGAGGTATAGCTCTACTCTTTCTTTAACCTCGGCGCTAGATGGGTGTGGGTGGTCAACGCCACGCCCCGGCCGCTTTACACCCGGGAATGACCCGGTACCCATTGTAGAGGAGGCTGGGTAGGCCCCAGGGCCGGTCTGGACGGGTACTGAAAATCTCGCACCCACCGGAATTCGATCCCCGGGCCGTCCAGCTCGTAGCGAGTCGCTATACCGACTACGCTATCCCGACTCACAGGCTTCTCTATATAGGGCAGTAAAATCTTAAGGTAATTCCGGGAGACAGGCCACACTTTTTGCAACTGTCGCTGTAACTCAATCCGAAAATCGTCAAAAAGGCTGAAAATTTAGATGTTTTATATTTAAGGTTTCTACTTTACTAAATTATGTACAAAACATCTGCAGACGTGAAAGTTTCTGAGATACAAGGCGATGAAAGAAGCTGTCTTTGCGGCGTCTCTCACGGACATGCCGGTAGAGACGCCGCTTTTTGGCAGGGTTAGATGCCGCTATGTGGGGAGAGATGCTGCTCTTTGAACATATCCTGTGAATTCAAGAAGCAAGATAAGTAAATGAAAACTGTTGAACTTTATTCAAAGTAAAGAAGCAATACCAACATTCAAATAGAAAATATATCACAAGTACACAATATTTCAATCCAGTGAACTCAAGACTCTAAGTTGTAGTGAACGAAATATTCTACACCCTCTTCTGCACCTTGCTGTTTTTCTCTTGCAGTAAGTTCCTACCGCAGTCGACGCATTTGTTTTTGAATGCAGAACAGAACTCGTGCAGCCAGTTTATGCAACTTACACATTCGAACCAGTCATGTTCCTTAGTTGTTTGCATGCACTTTTTTTAGTAATCCTAGCATTTCATGTCAGAATCTTCAAACGTCTCTTGATTATGAATAGCTTTTTTAATGAGTTTTTTTCTGTATTTTCTGACCTTGTAGACCTGCAGTATGGGGAATGTTTACACTTTTTATTTTCCTCTGCTCTTTGACTTTATTTCCTTCTTGATTTTTTCTCTTTCCCCCGATATTATTAGCTTCTTCACCATGAACAAAGTAGTTGCTTTTCTGAAATTGAATATTTCCGAGGTATTTTCGATACTGAACTATCTTCAAATGTCGAGCAGGAGTAGCTTATTCAGGGAAAGTGTCAGAATGCAATGTAGTATTTAGAGTTCTTAATGAAGGTCCTGCTGAGATAGATAACACATTTTGAGAGTTGGTTCCTGAAATAGAGAGTGCACAAAGCGGAGCCATATTTGGAGGTGCTATTTCCGTAAAAGTTGAAGCTTCACTGGTAACAGAAATGGAGAAGAAATATTCAAGCACTCTGTTGCGGTTCAAAGGATAAATTCCCGTTGACTGAAAATCACTTACATCAACACCCATGGAAGCAGCTTTATTCCAAGCAAACCCGATGAGGCGCGCCATGTGATGTCGAGTGATTTTCCTTTGTGGATTCTGCTTCATCCAAGCTGCGGCTTCGTTTTTTAAATTACTTTTTAAAAGCCCAAGAAAGCACTTATCCAAAGGCTGTAAGGTATGAACACAGTGATTAGGTAGATGAATGATAGTGAGGTTATTTTCAACAGCAATCTGAAGCAGTAAAGGGGAGATGCAATAAGCTCTGTGGCCATCTAAAAGTAGAATGACCTTCGCTGAAGGTTTGTGTTTGATCAGATGCTGTGTGAACCACTTGATGAATAGGTCAGTGCTAATGTACGAATATATCCGGTTCATGTACACATCTGACTCTGCGGGTAAGATGATACAGCAATAGAACAGATAATTTTTAGTACTCTATAATATATACGCAGGACGCTTCCAAACTGATTTGGAATTGTTTAAGTGCGGCATCTCTCCCTCAATGTTTTGCGGCGTCTCTCCCAATCTTCAGGGAGATAAGCCGCATTCCCCACTTACCGAATGGAATGAAGAACATGGCGGCCACATGATGTGAAGGCAAGATCAACAACGCTGGAAACCTCTAATGTATCGTGATTGTGTAGTTACTTCGATTGGAGCTAATTAAGACACGTTTCGTGAACACCAGAAAAAAAGTTCGAGCATAAAATTAATAAACTCGCCGCATAAAATCAGTCATACGTCTTGCAAAACAACGCCGATATTCACTACGTGCACTCCCAAGAACTCTCTAAACTCACTAAATAAGCACATGTGCTGCGATCTGCAGAGGGTTGCCAGAACCAACCAAAATAAAGCATGCGGCGTCTCTCCCGCCGCGGCAACTCTCCCGGAATTAATATAGTTTATGCGGTATAATTAATAAACTAGACTTATTTGCTTAAGAGTTGAGAGGAATATACTGCCTGAATACTTTCAAAGCCATTTCAATATGCTGTAATCATCCTAGTTTTCAAAGCTATAAACGTATTTTAGTTTAAAATTAGTCTTCTAGACAATTACATTGTTCAGTCCGGCAGAAATGTGCCGACGTTATGGATCGAAATACTACCATCCTTTTTAGGATAAAATATATTAAATCTCCAGCTGTTCCTTAAATTTTGCGTCGATTAGATTCTTGGGATAAAATAATTACACACCAGACCGCGCGTTGTTCACTCAGGCCTACTTGCCACAAGACTTTATTTAATTACGTTATAAACCTAGCTGTCAGTGACAAGACGTTTCCTCTTCGAACTCGTACATCAGTCATGTTTCATATAATTGTGTATTTATAGAGATTGTGATGTGGACACGTTGTACTATAAACATATTTTCTGATGTGACAAAGTTTACTTTTCTAAACAATTTATCATTTTTGTCTACTTGTGATACCTTGTTTGCGATTGTCGGGTTTCAGTGTGATGCAGTGTAGTCTGCAGAGACAACACCAACGTTCCGGAAAAATCGGTGACCTCCGTTTTTGGAATACAAAAAGCAAATTCAGTTTCTCTTAACAGAATTGTATGTGGTACGTAGGAAACGATATGAATATTGTAGTTCTCAATAAACTAAGCTCTTGTAATTAGACCAGAAACAAACAACTATCATAATGTGAGAATAGTTTGGTTTGGAGTCGAATCTGCTTTCTTTCAATTCAGAATTTCGACTCACTGTGAAAGGTATCTGCCATCCCGTTACGTAGACTTGGATCATGGAGAGCCGGACTTAGTGTCTGGGTTGACATCCCTAATTTTTTGCCATGGAGTCACCGTCTTAAAATGCTAATCTTATAGCCGCTGTAATCTTTGGTTACTTTAATAGTTCTGTTCGGATTAAATAGAGCCATAAAACGTACTTTGGCTGATGTTCTTCTTATATCATTATATAACTTCCGGAGACAAGGTAATAAACAAAGTGGATGACTATTTTGCATAGAGTTACAAGTGTGGCAAATCAGGTAAGATCCACATTACAGTAGAAATATTTCCGGTACTTTCGGGCTAACCCAGACTCAGAGGTTTTATCGTGTGTGTACTACATATCAACACACAAAAGCAATTTTATGTAATACTTTATACGTGCTTGTGATCTCCTTCCTGTCATTCTCTGGCCTGCATTGAGTATTCAAATTTCCTCAGCGAGTGCGCAACCTGAGAGGGGCTCAGATACTTTAGATAGTTAGTTAGTTAGTTAGTTAGTTAGTTAGTCCCCTTGTCGCTCCAATCGCGGAGCATCGGGGGCCTCCTTTCGGTGGTTTCTATGGTCATGTGCGTTGATGTAGCGGGTGACCAGCCCACTGACCGCACAAGTTCTACTCAATCCTGATGTGACTGCCAGAGCCATCTGGCAGGCAGTCAGGAGACTTGGGTGAGAAATGGCCTCTGAATTTTGCTGACGGGCATTACTAGTTCTATTCATGCCCGTAGGGTTCTTTTACATGCCGTAAATCAGATACTTTAATCGGCTTTTAATTTCGTCTTACATAAAATTCCAGGCACTTCCATGCACTGTCTCATCAGATACCATGCTTCAAACTTATGTACCTACACAGTACTTTCGTACGCAGTCCTCCATTTCTCTACTGTTTTGTATGCAACCGTGATCGGCTTTTAAGTAAGCAAGCTATTATATCCACATACATTACTTTGCCTAATATCTGTTTATTTCATAAGTCCGTCACTGTGCGTTACTGTACCGGTATATAATAGGGCACTGCCAACTGCAGTAATTTATACCCTTCAGATCGTCATAAGCCCATAAATTAGCATTACGCTGAGCTCCGATTTATGTACACGGTAAAGGCAGGAATTGTATTCTCCTCCGATATTTTCAGACGGGGTCTTAGGCCTATCCAGTGGGTAACGCGTCTCTTTTCTGGAGGTAACTTCAGTGACTCACCACCATTTAGCGATGGAAGTTAAGAGAGCTTCATGGTTTTCCATGACACAGTGTTTAAGCGCGGAAATACATTACCACCCCTTATCCACACATTAAAACACTGACCCATTGTAAACTGAGATACATTTATGGCTATAAGACTTACAATATTTGTTTCTAATTTCAATTCTGATGTGATTTTAAAGAAACACGGACAGATGTAGTAATTCTGTAAGGGGCCGAACGAAGGATTTCTAGAAATCTGTTGTTTTAAAAAGTCTGAAATAAAGGCACTATAGTTTTGCCATATTCTGCTACGTTCAGACCTCTACAAAAGTATAATGTATTTAATGATGACCCCAGAAACATTCCAAACGTTTAATAGCATGACAAGTCGATAAAATATGCCTACACAGTGTTTTACTTGAGGCAGTTCGAAACGCAGGCCACTTTACTTTGTAATTCTCATTATTTTAAGTACAGATTTTTCCTTGCAACATAAACATAATATATCTATCGAAGAGTCTAATCAAAAATAGAGTCTTAGAAGAGTATTGACAGTACAATATGAATTATGCAATAAAATGTATTCAGGTACAATGTCTAGCCCATAGGGGCACAAATTAGGGACGCCAAGTCGCCGTGGCGACCAAATTTTCTACGGTGGCGCCTAATATTTTGGATATTCAGTATAGAACTTTCTTCGTATCACGTTTCTGCCATCCAGAATTTTGAGGGATTTCATAAGTTTTTGGAAAATTTTTGGACCCCTAGTCTAGCCTGTTCTCTTATCCTACTCTCTTGCTTGCTTTCTTCCCTTCTTGCTTCTGTCCTTTCTTTCTTTCTCTATTTCTGTCTTTCTTATCCTATTTAAAATTGTGAACTGTTACAGCATAGGAGATAGTAACATGCCTGCCCGTTATTTTAGACCTCTTACACCCACAATGTTTTAACCCTGCATGGGCTCATTGTTCAGTGAGTTGTTAACGACGACTTTGCGACCAAGAAGGATTACCATAAACACGATGAATTTGTCTCTGAAAAATCGGGTGATTTGGCATGGGGCTTTACGGAAAAGAAGGAAAGCTAGAAAATGATTCTATCCCTGCAAGAAAACAAGCAAATGTACAGGATATCTAGCAGCTACTTTCATGTTTCATAACACCATGTTACATATGCTTAAAAATCAATCTGTTGTAGCTCTGCTGTCGAGATGTTTTTATGTAAGTATAATATTTTTGCAGAATACGTTGCCTTCGCATGAACAGCATTATTGCACTAAAAATATCGTTGTTATCCAAACACGTAATTATTTATGCGTTTTAAAAATATCATATCAGCTGAAAATGGCGCTAATTCTTTCACATACAGACCGCCTGCCTCCCAAAGCTGTTAAGACTGTAATCGACGTGACGCGGTACCCTGCTGGCTTACAACCAGTCAGACAGCTGTACTTCACACTGCCTCCATATATAAACAGGAAAAAAAAAACGATAATAATGAGTCGTTTAAATACGTCGTTATCTAATCAAGAAAGGGAAGAGATACTGAGTAAGTGGTTTGATAGCGTCGTCGGACTGCTGCTTCGAGGAATAAATTCTATTTGGAGATAGGAGAAACAAAAGCCAGGCTTCAGGTAAAAGTTGCGTGCCTACTCGCGGGTTTCATAATTTATACTCTTCAATAGACGTCATTTGGCCGATCAAATTAGGGAGGCTGAGATTGTTAGCATATGTAGCATGCATGAGAGTTGAGAAGTACATAAGAACTTAACAACAATTTTATCCGAAATTCCGAAAAAAGAAACCATTTAAGAGACATATGCCTACATGGGTGGATAATATTAAAATAGGATGCGTAAATGTGGACTGAATTAAACTGGCTAAAGTTCAAGTCCAGTGGCTGGCTTTGTGGATATTCATAAATTTCATAAACTCGATAAGTTTCTTAAACAGCAGAGTGTTTATATACAGCTTCAGTACGTCGTGTTTGATTATGTGTTCAATTGTCCTAGTTCTTTAACATGGCTTTTCAGAATCATATGAGTACCAGCTAAAAAGTGTTTTGTATCATTCTGGGAACATACATCAATAATTTTGCGACACGTCATTAACTGACTGGTTTTGTAACCGAGATGTAGTGTGTTTACTGCGCGGTACGACTTGAATCTTTGCATGAACTTCAGGTAAGTGCCATCTTCAAGGGTTGAGACTAAATAACTGAGAAGTAAGAACGGACACAGTAACAACTCCACTTCAGACCGTCTTGTTCAACAACAAATTCCATTCAGAATTTGAACCTTACATTCAGGCACTGCAGTGCGTGTTAGCAACATGATTTCTGAAAATTTGGCGAAGAAAGGTGAAAACTTTTAATGACTGGAAAATAAGAAAAGTGTGCTTAGAGGTAGTTAAAAATGTTGCTTCTGCTGAAAAACATGTCTTTCTAAAATTAGTTTATCGAGTTTCGCCACTGGAAGACAAATCTAAGAACACTCACACAATCATAATGGAAGCTTAAAAATGGAAGACGCTATTTTCAGTTATGTTCACTGCGATAAACGAGAGCAGCGACGTGTTTTACTTTCTGGAATCGACACGGAGTTCAATGTAACTGAGTAATAGGCTGCCTTATCGTCAATGGAAGGGACCACTAAATGTGCAGATTTATATGAAGAACTGAAGAAGATGCTGCAAAGTCTGGATATCCCAGTAATGAAACCAACTGCGCTAGTGTCAAATGGAGCTCGAAGTATGTCCGATACGAACAGTGTCGTGTCTTAGTTTAATGCGAAAAACATGAAAATAAGAAGGTTTGAGACTGAATAATATGGCACTGCTAAATACACCCAGAAAACCTCTATTCTCAATTCCTTTAACTGACGAAGGTTTTTACAGTAGTTTCAAAACTCTTTGGTTTTTTAGGTCATGAATATAAATTCTGCCAATTTAGAGAGCTTTCAACTGATTTGAGATGTTCTGCAATGTAAGGAAGTTCTTTGGTTGAGTGGTGATCTTGTCCTCAAACGCGAGTGAGAATTTTAGTTAGAAATTGAATTGTTTCTGTGATGGAAAGAAAAAATTTCCTCAGTTTCGATTAACACTGGATGTTTAACTTTGCATGTTGCGCTAATGTCACTCAGTACAGAAACTGTACATCAATTCACTAGAAGCCAATCATCTTGTCAGTGAAACGTTCAAGAAAAATTAAGGCTTCTGAGAGGAAATTTGGATTTTGGGAACTGCACCTGCAGCTAGACAATGTAACGCTCCTCTCATATGAAGACTCGAAAAGACCGGCTGATTCTAATAAAAGTGCGAGTAAGAAATTCTGCTTCTTCAAGAAGTCAACCCATATTTTTAAGATTTATGTCCTCTACAGGTATGAATTCAATCTGAACCTATTTTCAGTGCCCTTCATTGTTGATATTGAAACTAACCCAGTCGAATTTTTAAAGGAAAGGGTATATTTTCAGAGTACCTTAGCAATATATTTCGATGTACTAGATGCTTTGAGTTTTATAAACTCTGTTTACCTGCTGCTAAGATCTTGGTTCTTAATGACAAAGTACAATTAATTAAACAATATTTCGGAAGTTCATGTATTTGTGAACTGTTCTCTCCAAAGATAAAATTTTCAAGAGTAAATTTAGAAAAGTATTATACAATGAAAGATTGGAAAGCTTCATACGAGTATGTACGTGTACTTTTCACGTAAATCCAAATTTTTAAAATTAGGTGGCAAAGAAAGACTGGCTAGCTTGCCAAAGGACGTTATTCCATCTTTCATGTTAAAAGTATGTACGAACAAATTTTATAATATTTAGCATTCCATCAATAATAACAATTTTTGTCGCTTGACAGGTTAATGTAAAGTTTTTAACGAAAAATTTTACCTTATTTTTATCACCCGGCTTGCGTTCCGCGCACAAATTTTAGTGCCCCCTTTACAAAAATGATTGCATACTACTGGTCTAGAATATTAACCAACAGGAATACATAATTATAGACTATCTAAGTGAACGACCAATTTTTTAAAGTAGGCTTACACTGATGACACCTAAATTTACACTGAACAGGTTGGCTTAGCGTCGAAGTATTTATTTATTAAAATTCAAATAAATAGTCTGATTAGATTGTATACATCTTATTAGTTACAGTAAGATATCTTCAGAATGTTTCGACTAATGCTGAGACATCATTAGGGGGATAAATATAAGGGAACAATATATATACATATATATATATATATATATATATATGAGTACAAAGTAACTTGTAGAGTGAACACACTCTTCAGTCT
This sequence comes from Reticulitermes speratus, assembly GCA_021186555.1. NCBI lineage: Eukaryota > Metazoa > Arthropoda > Insecta > Blattodea > Rhinotermitidae > Reticulitermes > Reticulitermes speratus. The sequence goes on from JAJKFL010000004.1 coordinate 26,496,414, forward strand.
GTTCAGTCAAGAAGTACACTTGAAAAGCTAACATCACGGGATGAGGATTTTTAAACAGTAACGCCTGAAGACACCCCGTGGTTGTTTGAGTGTTAAAATCGAAAGCATGTTTCTACATATGAAAGAATAGTTTAAACAACTGAATGCAGCATAAAAGCTTTCCATCTCTATTATTTTATATGTTTCTGTCACAAAATTTAGTCATCAATATTACATTCTTGTACATTCTTAATAATAATTATAATTAAAACCATAACAAATGCAATATCCGTAGCCACTATAATTTGTGTGCAGGGAGACACATATGTACTACTTTCTAATGTAATTGTATAGCCACAGATATAAATATTCCCTTATAATTATCTCCCTGATGATGGCATAGTATGAGCCGAAACATTTTGAATATATGTGAATGTAAATAGTAATATGTATATAAACTAATCACTGCATTTATTTGGATTTTAATAAATAGTAACATGACACACGGACATACAAAACATTAAGATTCGAGACTAGTATTCGCGAGACGCCTCTTCGAATCTCCACCACAATGACTGAAATTTGTGGGTTTCCTCCGTATCTTATAACAAATGCCGAGATGGTACATCAAATTACAGGATGAGTACTTCGTTTAAAATACTTTCAAGTTCAGCATTCATCATTCACAGTATCATTCTACGATATACAGCTTCTGATACTGACAGCTTTGTTAAATATACCATACAAGATATTTACATTTATTTATTTCTTATCTGACTTCTTCCACCTACTCACTGTACGTGCAGAGGGTTATGGTTGCACCTGATCGCAGTCAGTGACACACACACACATAGTAGGTAGGACTCCTCTGGACGAGGCATCGGCCCGTCGCAGAGACCTCTACCTGACAACACACGGCATTCACAAGAGACAAATATCCATGCCCCGACGGGATTCTAACCCGCAATTTCAGCAACAAAGCGGCAGCAGACCTACGCCTTAGACCGCGAGGCCACCGCGATCGGACATTTCTATTTATTACACAGTTTTTAATCAAAGAATCTCTGCTTTATGACATTCTGTATATTACAATGTTTCTTTCTCTCTGCCGTCTTCGTTCCAGTCAGTTGCTTTGAGATTGAGAAAGCAAAACACTTTGTAGACGCCACAAAGTAGCAGGTGCAATAGCACCGGGATCTTGCATTGTTGTAATTGCAGGTTTTTTTGGAGGACGTGTACACATTTTTGGAAAATGTAAAAATTATATTGCCCAGGATGTCCCTGTTGAAATTTTAACGTCTAAAGGGAATTTAAGCCTACTATATTAATATTCCTGCAAAGCTGATCAATATTGATGACCAGTAAAAGCTAAGAATTTAAGTGTATTAAACGTCGAACGTTTCGCTTCTTCTAAGGGCATAGGTTTACGTAGAGAAATTTCGATAACTTAAACTGTAGTGTAATGCAATACGTCACTTCCTTCTACAGTACGCAATAAATGCAAATAACCCAGATATGTTTAGAAGTAGTTAAAACTTTTGTCGCCACGGTCAAAATAAATGTGAATGAGTAAATAACTCGGGCTTACTTAGTTAATTGGCTGTCAACCGTGACAGCTTCTTGTTCCTGCAAATATTTGAGATTAATTTTTTATTATGTCATAAGATTAAAATATAGACACCGTCTCGACAGGGTATACAAGTTTAAAATTAACAAACGAGAGCAAAGTGAGGATTTCATTAAAGTGTTGAGATTTCCTCAGTTATTAAAACTGATATTGGGACATGGGAATAATATTAATATGTTAAACAAGGCATAGACCTTCGTAATAAATTATTTTTTTTCGTTCAGAAATAAAATAAGAAGTGATGTGAAAGAGAGTGTATCTGTCCTCCTGTACAAACACGCATATATTCTCTCTGTATGACCGATTGACGTATCAGTTCTACAGCGTATTCGTAAATAGCTCTACTACTCTACTAATGCTCTAATACTCTACTACGCGATGTCTACAAACGGTAACACATTAGCCGCGGCTTGTCACGACATTTACCTTGTTTTTGTCTTCCACATGTGATCAACAACAGCAGTCAAATTTCTTAAAATGATCTCACCAGACCGTCGAAGTTAAACAAGTATGCACGTGTTGAATTGTAAGTGGTTACCATTTGGAAGACTTAAATGCAGATAAAATGATAATATTAAAATGGGTCTTGAAGAAATAGGGTGTGAGGATGTTTTAATAGCGATTTCTCGTGAAAATAGAATGCAAATTCGAATTCAATGGAAGGAGTCGGCTGCGTGTGGCTAGTTACTTATAGGTCGGGTTCTATGTCCTCGCTTTTGGAAGTCCTCAGCGCAGGAGGAAATGTGGAGTTCATTGTCTATCATGTTACACATAGACATTCGTCTGTTACCATAAAATAAGTAGAATATTCGTGACTGAAAATAGAACCCTTGTATAATCATTGTGCAGGCTTGCCATTGTCAGTGTTTACACTGCGTAAGCTGTGACACCTGCTAGATAGGCCTGTTTGTAATTCGGCCAAAACCAATTAAATTAATGAACGTCCAAGTATTTGGAGCTAAAGAGTAGCATACATCTCAAATTAAACTAAATTAAACCAACTGATGCACAAATTGAGTCACCTTTATTGTAGTGTCTCTATTATATGCCCCTACATATGTTTCGGACCTTGGTCCATCTTCAGGGGGTCTCATCTATAAAAGCTACTACCTCAAATATATGTTTTTATATGTTATACATCACTCCTTATATCACTATTTTGGTAAAATTATTTTGATTGTAACACATTAAAACTCAATTATATAAGTTAATCATCACTTGGTTTAATTTAGTTTAATTTGATTTGTGAAGATGCACGGTGATAATAAAGTGAAATTTAGCATACATCTGTTGCGAAAAAGTAAGAGTTTTTGTCCCAGAAGTGTTCGCGAATAAAATTTTAAATGTGTAACATACGAAGTTTACAATGAACTTATTTTTATAATTATAAATTTTATGAAAATGAGCAGCGACAGTACACGTGTATTATCGGTATTTCATGAGTGCCACAGTTTTCGCACCTCTTACAGTAGTGGTAACTGGTTTATAAAAAGCTGCCTTATGTTTAATGACTGGACATTTCTCTGAATATACACTCTGTCATTTTCATATAAACTTTTTGAAAAGTCAGTGTGCAGTAAAGTAGAAAGCACATAGTAGAGTGCTGTGCACACAACTAAAAATAACTGCACAAAATAAGCAAGTGGTGTTTTGTTAACTGTCTTAATATTGTCAGTATCACCAATCATGGTGCTGCATCGCCACATTTTGCCAGTTTTGCTAGGTTAGAATACTACAAAACCAACGTGGTAGTAGTAACTGCACAGTGACTTTTCAAACGTCCTGTATAACTGTACGGATTAAAATCCTTCTTGAAAACTTGATAATTACTCATCTAGTCCAGAAATTTTCCTCGTTTTATATAACCCAAGGATTGATCATGCAACGACATCACGGTATTATGTATGTATTTTGTTTGTACGTAGAGCAGAATTGCTCTGAGTAAGCAAGCGCGTTCGCAAAATAATTATGAAAAACGACTATTAACAACTGCCCTTACCTTCGAAGGAGTTTTGCTTCAAAACTTGTTAAAGTGACAAAAACTTATTTCAGACCAAAATTGTCTTATATAATTAACTATAAACTAATTTGCTAAACATTCAGTTCAGATACATTTGTAACCCCTCTGCTGTTTAAAGAATAAAGATTAAAATGAGAACTGTAATGTTACCTGTTATTTTGTATGGATGTGAAGCTTAGTTTCTTATATTAAGGAAAGAACACAGATGGAGGTGTTGGAGTACAGGGTGCTCAGAAGAACATTTGGAACCAACAGGGTGGAAGGAAGGGAAGGGTGGAAGACACTGCATAATGAGGAGCGTCATTATATCTATTTCTCGTCAGATGTTATCAGAGTGATCAAACAAGGGGGATTTGAAAGCGGAGAATATGTCGCATGGGACAGAAGAAAAATGCATACAAAACTTCGAAAGGAAACTTGAATGAAATAGACCATATTTAAGACGTAGACATAGAGGGAAGTATAATATTAAATGAACCTATGAGTGTCATAAAATTCGGGAAATTTTGTGACTACCTAAGAAACTATTTGCTTCTCAAGAGGGACTGTGCTCTGTGCGGTTGATATTCAATTAAATATATGAATGCAAGCACAAACATCAGAGTAAAACATTTATATTCTTCTTCTTCCAATGGATCGACAGCTCTAGTGGGCCTGGGCCTCCTCATTGTCGAGGCTTCGCCATCACACTCATTTAGACACACCACATTCGATAGGACTCCCCTGGGCGAGTGACCAAGCCGTCCGAGAGACTTCTACCTGACACCACACAAAACTCCATGTCCCTGGTGGGATTCGAACCCACATTCCCAGCAAGCGAGCGGCCGCAGACCCACGCCTTAGACCAAGCGACCACTGGGATCGGCTGAAACCTTTATATAAATTAGCAATATACGGTATGACTACAACCCCAGAATGTTTCGACCTGTTCCGGCCAAAAAGACGCTCTTTTCAAAAGAAACATAGCTACACAAATGTATGTTTATATTTACAGTTTCAAAAAATAACAGCACTCATTGACCTACAATTATTTTACTGTTCAGTTTTAATAGCTGGTCAAAACATAGTCATGAACTCGAAGTATATCAAGAACATGCCAGAAACAGCAGTAATATTTAAAATCATTATACACTCGTAACAAAACAAATATTTATTTCTCCCTGTTCGTATTGTGGTTTACCTTCATCACTCCCGCTTCACTGTATTGTCAAGGCAAGGATTGGAAACGTGTCTAACACGTAAGTCAACTAAAATGTGCTCGTTATCACTTCGTGATATGCTATTTGGCTGTAACCAGACACTGTGGGAACTTGTGAAATGAAGAGTGAAATTAATTCTTGGATTGCTTAGACCATGAATATGAAGGCAGTACGTTCCTTCGGAAAATCAGTGACTATTTACCAATTGACACGACGTCACATCATTATCAACGCAACTGTGACGACCTCAGATCTCGCAAGCGAAATTCTTGTCTAGTATGGTTGAAGCTAGCAAGATGGGTTGGACATGAAACATGCACACAGTAATCAAGAAAGACAAAGTTTTGGCGGAGTAAATACCTGGGGATCTCTGCGAGGGGCTGGTCACTCGCCCAGAGGAGTCCTACCGAGTGTGGTGAGTCTAAAGTGTGTGATCGCGCAACGTCAAACAATTAGGAGGCCTAGGTCCCCTAGGGGCTGTCGAGCCATAGGAAAAAAAATTCCTCGGGAAACATCAGTATGAAAAGGAAGATAGCCTATATTTAGAAGGAAAATAAAGTTACTTAGTCAATATTCCACGTACGTAGTTATTACTTAATTCGCGTCCTTCGCAAGTACTGAGCTAATTAGTTTCCGCGTCTGTTACTTAGTTACCTGAGCAGCTAGCTCGATACTTGTTTAGTTACTTGTTTACCTTTTTATTCAATTAGTTAATTGTTTGTTTGTTTGTTTTTGTTGCCTGTTTATTTATCTGGATATTTAGTTAAGCGTTCAGTTGTCCATCTTGTTAGTTACTTACTTACAAAGTTAGCTGTGATAACATTTTCCTTCAGTAAATTTTTGTGCTTTTTATTCTTAGAGTTTCAATTAATTTACAATTCATAATCAAGGAATTTAAAGGGGGAAGGCAGAATCAGCAGAAACATAAGGCAGGTAAAACAAACGAATTTTGTCTGTTACTAATTTCACGTGGATTAAATGAAAATAGAACCCAAAACGGACTTAGATATTAGGCAATTACCCACACATTTAATTCGACTGATACAATTCTATCTCACCTGTCTTTGTGTGAATCATGCCTAAGAGAAAATTTCACATACGAAGATAACATTTTTATTTAGTTTCCCTAAGATAAACCATTACATTATATATTTCCGCATTCTTGCAGTTGCAACGCTGTAGTACAGATTTGGTCCTCATACATTAAATTAATCGGTCGTCGTGTTTTTAAGACAAAGATTTACACCTAGGAGATAAGCCTATGTATAACTGCGGAAGCCATTGAGTGCCACCTGGGACTTGAGAAGGCAAAACAAAACAAGATGATGATTATGATGATAATAATAATAATGAAGCAGAAAAAGAATTTATGGTTCACTTCGCCAAGAATAATCTTAGCAACATGTCATTTAGCGGTGGAGCTTGCCCAAGGTCATTGCAAGAACACTCGGTGTAGAGATGCACAAGTTGCGTCCGTGCGTCAGGGCAAAGTAGGACATGTCTACTCGCTAGTTGAATGATTGACCTTCGCAGACAATTTTAACGATTTTCGAAGAAGAGGAACAAAGAAAGTTTTGTTGCGCTGCACTAGGAACGCCACGACGACTCCCGGTCACATTTACCCTACGGACTTCCACTGTCAACAGTTACTGCTTCACTGATTTGAAACTGTCCTTAGCTTTTAAGGAGAATTCGGATTATTAAATAACCACTCAGCCGCATCCTTCTTTGAAAGCTAGTAGTTGCTCAGCTAGTCAAAAGATACCATATTGTTCTTTGACAATGGTGTAACATGCGAAACATCACTGACAAGTATTAGAACTTTTTCCATCGTCATGCAACACAGCATTTCGAAAACAAACTGCTTTCGTCTTCAGGTGAACCACAATCTTAAAAAAAAGTTGACAGTCTAAAAGCAACAGAATCTCACAATTCATATGTAAGAGCCAAAATTAGCCAGACCTCTAAATATAAATATATACACAATACTCAAACTAAAATTGTAATAAAATAAAAAAACAATTTGGTTTGATTTATTCTGGCACGCAGTTATGATTTTTAAGCAATTTCTAAGTAATATTCTTTGAAATTTTGCATCTCGTTTTAAGTATGCACTTAATATTTAATGCATAATTACATGCTTTATTGTCAAGGGATGGGAAAAGTAATTAAACGAGTTGTATTCTGTACAGAAAAGATTCGTGGGATGTAAAGCGGCCCCTAGACGGTCCATATTCCTGTGTAATAATTTTTTTTTCTATGGCTCGACAGCCCTATATGGGCCTGGGCCTCCTCGTTTCGTCGAGGTTTCACGATCACACACATTTGAGACACACCACAGTCGGTAGGACTCCTCTGGACGAGGGACCAGCTCGTTGCAGAGACCTCTACCTGACAACACACAACACTCACAAGAGACAGACATCCATGCCACCGGTGGGATTCGAACCCACGATCCTAGTAAGCGAGCGGCCGAAGACCCACGCCTTAGACCGCGCGGCCGCTGGGATCGGCGTGTAATAATTAATATTACAAAATATTAATTCAACAATACTGACCTCTAGGGGCCGCTAAAGGGAGGAAAGACATGACCCGTCAAAATATCAGGCAACAATACCTTTAGCCATACTTGCAGCAAGATTCAAGCGCGTGAGCCATGTGTTACTGTACCCTGCATGTGGGTCCATTAGACCGGACGCCGCAGGGAAATATCTAAATTAATGACAGAGAAAATTAGAATAAAGTCGGGCAGTAGTTTGAGCTATTCGAAGAAAGTTATGAAACTTTATTTTTAGGTGAGTGGAGTGTCATTATTTGTCGGAATTGTGAATGGGATAATTAATATTCCTTTTTTATTGTATTTATCACGGCTTCTGTGTTTAATACACGGAGTTAAATTTATATTACTGATATAAATTAGCTGAAATGTTCACATCATCGGCTTATTGCAGCCATTATCAGAAGTTTGTCTCGAGAGTCTGTAGCGCCACAAATAGTCGCGCGACTTAACGAAGCGCTGCTTACAGTGCGAGTGTCTCTACGTAGTAGCGTTTCTGAAACTGTAGCACCGTAACACGCACTTGGTCGCTTGACCCCGCTACCAGTAGCGTCGCAGATCTGACGCGCTACAGCTAGCGATAATATATCGCTTATGACATTCCCACGAACGTGTTCAGTCGCGCAACTTCTTCGAACACGCAACGTCAGACTGGTCTGCTGTTCGTTCTGAAGGTGTTTTATTTCTGCACAAAGAGTTATAACTTTGACATAGAACTGAAATCTGTGGTCGTCTGGGTTATTACACGACGCCGTGTAATAACCCAGAAGACCACAGATCTCATCAACATCGCGGCGGAAGCCTGAAATCAAGGTTGACATAGAACTGTTTATTACCGAAGCTCAATCCTCCCCAGCTACATGGGACTCTAGGTCTGTATTGTAAAATGAGAAGGTGGAAAAGACAAGGGCTCATGAAATGCGGTGTAAAATGTGCCACGTTCCCGCCTTGAATTCAGCAGGGGACCCATCCAGAATTTATGCCTCCATTTGTGTTTCTCTAATGTCTCGTGCAGTAACACAATCTGGACAACTTCTGCTTCAAACTCAATTTCAAAGCTGGGGCTGACCGAGGAAACGGGCTTTCGCCACTCTGCAGTGCAAATGCGCCACGAACACACACGCAACACACACGCGCTTGGAAAATGGCTTGCTTCCGACGTGTCAGTTTTTTATCGTGCCACGAACACGCTCGTGGAAGAGCCGTTTGTGTCTTTACCAGTTTATTTACATAAGCCTACACCAAGGTATCGTAAGTCACGCCGCTGTTTCAGAGCTCACTCATCCCGAAGATAAGAGTTCCCAGAAATATGGGATTGACTGATGAGTCTGTAGAATAAGTGCGCAGTATAGTTGTTAGCTTGAATGACGGCTCTGTTTTTACCAGAACTGAACGTCTGGGGACAGCACCGACTAGTGAAAGTTATGTTCATGACGAAATTACGGCATGATTAAATTCTTATCAACATCGTCATCCTTGTCAACATTATCACCATCATGAACTTTGTAGAAATGGGTAATTAAGGCCTCGGTAACAGAATGTTAGTTGTGGAAGGCGGCCTCTTTCCATTCTATCGAAATGGTTTTACAGTTGTTTGGTATCGTTATATCTCTTTAACAATAAAACAAAGGAAAGGCTAACTGGATTGGGCACATCTTGCGTAGGAACTGCCTTCCAAAACACGTTGTTGAAGGAAAGACAGAAGGGACGGGAAGACGAGAAAGAAGACGTAAACGGCTGCTGGATGACCTTAAAGAAACGAGTACATACTGGAACTTGGAAAGAGGAAGCAGTAGATCGCACTTTCTGGAGAATTCGCATTGGAAGAGGCTGTAGACCTGTCAAAAGACAGACTATAATAGTAACTCTTTAACCGTATAGGCACTATGCCTTGTGTAACTTCCAATACTTTTCTAACGTCAGAAATTCTTGGGTAGTGCGGTTCAGTGAATTGTATACTGAAACGTAGGAATGGCTTCAATAATTTTATAACTACGGCTGTAATATATGTATATATATTTTACTATTCAGTGACACGCAGCATACTGCGTGAGTCTATAAAGAATGACTCCTGATGATGGCTGAGAATGTCAGCCGAAACGTAGGAGTATATAGAATGAATATATAAAGTTGGTGTGCAGAGTTCGTATAAATAAACTTATGTATGTATGTATGTATGCATGTACGTATGTAAGAAACAAGACGGGAAATGTACGTATAACTTAACACTGAGACGCGCTCGGATCATCGCATTCTGACCTGTTTTCAGTTGTTCATACCATTTAGTCCACTGCGGTGACACATTTTCATATTGTTCACAATTGTACTATAGAATGTTATTATTGTAAAATACACTTTGTATAAAATTGACAGGTATATTCACAATTTATTAACATACCAAATTTTATGTTCCTAGTTATTAGCAATAAATATTCAACATTGCGTTTGTAAGTTTTTATTCACAATTTTGTAACATGTTAATAGCAAAAAACTTGATAACTGCATAGTAATGTGACTAACAACACGAAGACTACGTCACTGCATTATTACGTCACATCACAACCAATCTCGACTACAGTATGTGGCGCTATATTAAGTAAATATAATCACGCGTAAAGAAATAAGAATTAAATATTATGACTATGTTCCTTTTTGCCCTGTTATTCTTCATACAAAACGCATTTTGACCTCAGCATCTCACCCAGTTCAGCATTATGACTGCAATTGTTATTTCTGACATGCAAATTGCATTCTTTTTGCGCAACATTATGTTGCATCATCTATGGCTCTGCTGCAGTTTTTGTAATTTCTCGTAAACGGCAAGATTTTCCGGCGAAAACATCTGTTCCGCATAAAATTTCTGTATTGATTTTCTCTGCAAACTTCATCATCCCAAGAAAAATTCAGCGAAGAATTGTCATAAATTACGCAGGTGATCATGTAAAGTGCCTGATTTTTGACCGATTATAATCATACTTAAAATTTTCTCGACATATTTTAGTAAAATTATTTAAAATTTTCTCGTGAAAGTGCGGCTATTGGGAGTTGAGTTGTTCCATGCTGGCGGACAGACAGGCTACCTTGACCAAGCTAATACTAGCTTTTCGCAACATTGTGAAAGCGGCTAAAACCATGATAAACTATCCCTGTCAGCTTATGCCGGTACACATGAGGACCCGCCAGTAATCTCCTATTATGTGCACCCACATATTTATAGAAAATCGTTGTTAGTGTCGCGGAGGAGAACTTTTACAGTACAGTCGAACTCGGTTATAAAGTCATGAAAGGGACTGAATATTTTGTGTCGTTATTAACGAGTGTCGTTCTAAGCGATGAGTATAATGTTATGGTTAACAGTGAGGAATTAATTGGTACCACAGAATATTTGACGCTATAGACGAGGTGTCGCATAAACCGATACCGTTATAACCGGCTTCGACTGTGTATGGATTGCCATCTGCCGACGAAGGGTGACTGAAAGTTATTGATACCAGCACGAGTAAACCATGCCCGTTCTGTGATCGGCATGTAGCAGGTAAAAAGGGCTACAGGCACATTGCTGTCGGATGCAGTGACAAAACTCCGCTCTGATGGTGTAGTCTTGCGGCTGCAGGCCTGGCATGCTCTTCGTTTGTAAGGATACAGGAGTCGCTCACAGTGGGCCTGCCAGACAGACGAATGAATCTACTCCTGTGTTTCAAAATTGGCCATAGCTCGAAAACGAAGCGTCAGAGTACCCATATTTCCATTGTGTTTAGGAGGTAGTCAGTTCCCTGATGACGAGGGCAGAGATGGTCCTCTAAACGTTGGTTTACCCGCTATTAACCAATCTGACGCGGATGCTAGCCCGAGAACATTTTATCCTAGTAACAACACCCCTACTGTCGTGCCGTGTGCATTTCAGAAGCATTATTTTTACACCAATAATTTCAATAGTTGTGTGGGTGTATTTACCCCGTAGCTAAGGTGAACCCTCTTCACATTTCCACTACAGTCGAAGTCTTCGTATTCTATCCCACGTGTTCATCGTGATGCGTAAAAGGCCAGGTTCTCTTAACGCCCACAGCAAAAAGATAACGAAGGTAGGAAAGCTTTATTACAGATATACTCTGCAAATGCAAATGCGTAAAAATAGGAAAATATGTTTATTTAAATGTCCGTGTTGAAAAGCCATAAACAAATGAAGAAGTAAAGATATTTACTAGAATGGAATTGACTTAAGAACTTATCCTGTGATGGGCGATACTGACCTTTCGAGTGGTTAAAACTTGTGTTTCGGGAAGGTTGTCTGAAGCCGAAGAACAGTTGCTGATGATGTTTATACACTATCGTAGTAGTAGTAGTAGTAGTAGTAGTATTGGTAGTAGTATCAGTAGTAATATTAGTAGTAATACCAGTTGTAGTAGTAGTAGTAGTATCAGTAGTAATATTAGTAGTAATACCAGTAGTAGTAGTAGTAGTAGAGTTGTATCCTCTCCCTCCACCCCCTCGTCTTGGAATGTAAAAATAAATACGATTTTCATACAAGCCTCAGGACAGGGGTGTACAAACCCCGGAGGCCAAGTCGCCGTGGCGACAAAATTTTTACGGTTACGCCTAACACCTGTGGTTCCTTCCTTATTCCTGCCTTAGGAAACTGGGAATGGCGTTAGTCGTTGTTATTGTAACAAATGAATTAGGAAGGCGTGTTCACGATGTGTTTTAGAGCAAGCATCAAGAATTTTACGGATTCAGCAAAATGTCTTCTACTTTCATTGCCAGCTTTAGACAGTGGCTTCCAAAGTAGCCAATGGGAGCCAGACGTACTGAGTTGATTTATTTACAGACTCTGAGAGGACTTCAATAGACTTGTAACTGATAAACGACTTTACTCCTTTAAGATTATACATTACTACAGCAGACAGCCACTTTTCTGAGTGTCAGGAATGCCAGACACCCTCGATACAATCAGCAAACTCTGTTACAGAACAGTGATACTGCGCGATGTGAAGGTTCGCAGATATATATATAATTTTTATTAGCATTTCTTAGTTACAGCAAGAGAAACAATACAAACATTTGTCATCAGTTGTTCCATTCACCAACTGCCATTGTGCCTTACGCGCAGGAACTTAACCCTAGGTGCCAAGTAAGTTCGCAGATATTCAACAAGCACTGGCACAGGGGACAGAATGAGCTGATCGCCTACTCAAGCATTATCTGATACCTGTTGATCCTACTGAACTTTCTAGCTAGCTGCTTACCGAGACATCGACCACATGATGTCTATCGTCAAAGAGCGTGTCTCCAGAAAGAATTAAACTTTCAAAATGGCATGTAAACAGGACAATGTACTACAACATTACATTATGGCGCGTTCGCCTAACCATTGTTGTCATGGGAACGCAACAATATGTTTCCCTTATATTGTTGCCGTAGATGTAGCTGTCAACAATACAAAACTTCAGTGTTGCCATGGAAATGCAACAATGGCTTACCTTTGCACTGTTGCTTAACTACAAAACATTTTGTTTTGCTGTTAACAATAATAAGTATTAAATATTATGAGTGTGTGTATTCTTGCCTTCGTTATCTGGCATGTAAATCGCGTCTTTCTTTTTGCACCGTATTATATTGTCATCTGTGGCCTGTCTGCAAGTGTTATACTTTCCCACATTTTCGTATAAACGGCGCGATTTTCGAAGAAATTTACTGAACATAAAATACGTATTTTGATTTTCTCTACAACCTTTGTCTGAAGAAATTGTCACTTTAAGCAGAATTCAGCAAGATATCATAAATATACAGAGGTCTTCATGTAAAGTACCTGTTATTCTTGAGCGATTTTAATGAAAATTGAATTTTTCGACATATATTCGAAAAATATTCAAATATATCATTTTATGAAAATCCGTCGAGTGCGAGCTGTGTTGTTCCATGCGGACAGACGGATGGAGAGACATGACGAAGCGCCTAAAAGAGAGACGTTGTAAAGAGAATTCAACGCACGACTCAATAGGAAAAGGCAAGGAAGAAGAAAAAGGGTATGTAATATGTGTGATACTAGAGGCAAACGTTTATGTATGACGCCACCGAAAGATTTATAATTTCCCAGGAAGACAGCGATGAAGAAAACATTTTTTCTTATGAAGATAGCAATGATAAAAGAATCGTACAGATACTGGCCAGTCAGTAGAAAGTTCGACTGCGCAATAAAACACAGTATTTATCACTAAGACGTGAAAACATTATTTGAAGTGGTTGTCCATCATGTCATGTTCTGGTTTAGAATTCAGAGGGCGGCCTGCACATAGGTATATACAGCGTAACTGCGATTGTGTTGAATAAGCAGTCGCAGACAGCCGAAATGGGTGGTCCTCCAAGTTGTGGGTTGGGTGGTGGCCAACACCCTATCACTGAAAATAAAAAGAAAGGTGGTAACGAAATCTTGTACAGGCCCTCGTACTTGAACAGAGTCTTTAGAACAGGGGTGGGCAACGGAATTTTGAGTCACACCACGGATATGGCGCGTGAGCGAGGCAATTCACCATACTAAGTGAAAATGCATTCAAATCGTACGGTAAATTACCTGATTAAACAAGACAAAGGAACTTTATTGAAATAACTTTATTCTAAAACACGGATTTGTCAAACACAAGAGAATCAAACATTTTCAATGACCGTAAAAAGTCATTCTGAAATTTGGGAATCTTTTCCCCTGACAACCTGAGGAAAACGTGGCTGAATATTTGAAATTACGGCATATCTCATTTCTGACAATTCATGTCGAGAATTCGAGATCCGTATTTTAACTGGATCAAAGTTATTGGATAAAGTGTTAATTCACAGAGCCGGAAATCTCAGTATTTGTGGCACCAATCTAAAGGAGCAAAATGTTATTTTTGTCAAGAATTTATCTTACCTTATTTTCACTGCAGCACTTTTCTAATACAATATACTACAGCTAGCTAGCATCAGGCAAAATAAAAAGTTTAAAAATCCGCTCTCGGTAGTGTGGCTTCATTTAGAAAATGTCTTAAAGTTCAATTCGCTAAAATTAATCGCAATTTCGCCACGTGTAGCGACTGACAAGGGCGTTGCCGACCCCTGCTGCGGAACATGTGAACTGAATTCTTGTGACTCTGAAAGCAGAGACCAGCGGGACGCCCTTGTGGACAACCTAATGAACCTTCCAGTTCTGTACAAGGTGGGCAATTTCCTGACTGGTCGAGTGACTATTGGCTCCACGAATTTATTTATGCAGTAACACTACCAATTGCTTCCGTTCTTTGCCCGAAGTTTTCTTAAAATAAAATGTTTAGTAACGATGAAATTACCTTTCCTTTATCGTATTTTAGGAATACGTAATTTAGGAAACCATTGATTTATTATGTAGGTATAACCACTGGCCTTAGTCGGGTTATATGATCAGTTGCAACAAACGCTGGCCTGAGACACTTCACTGTGCGGGATATACCTGAAGAAGACGAAGGCTGTTCCCTTGAAATAGCCCCTCGAATAACAGAGAAAAGCAGGAAGCTGCATCGTGACAAGTCACGTGATAGACACTGAACCATACTAGAACAGTAACAGTTCGCCCAATGCATAGCTGCAGCGGCTGCCTACGTGTCCGTTGTGTCACTCTGCGCCAAGTGCAGTGGTTCTGCACTGCAGTGCATCAGCTGTACGGTCGGCATTCGGCAGCTCGCTGGTGGTATATAAAGCACTGCGTCATCTATGTGAAAGGTTGAATGTTGACGTGCAGATGAACAAGTATTCTTCTCCGTATAGCAAATACAAGCCCAGAAAATAGGAGACATTAAACACAGGAAAATGTAAACCGTCAAAATGTACTGATATTTGCTGCCGCTTTCTGCACGTATCTGTGGGATCGGACCTACTGGCATCTTGTATTAGCACACAGTACAATCAGGTCAGACAAACGCCGAATTATTATGATTCCTAACCTGGGAAAGGGCTGAATGCGGCAGGGTATTCACCAAGCATGGTTTCAGCCACATGGTAATTTATTTTGAGCTTTTAATTTGAATTTAACCACTCTCTGTGATTTAATATACAGAATTCTAAAAACCTCTGCCCGTTGCATGAAGCTAATATTCATCAGCAAACATAGGATGCAGAAAGTATGAAGATACATGAGATCTGCGCTCTTCTGGGGTATTACGCTGCGTCGAATGGTAAACCTTTACCGACGTTGCGGGACAACGTATCGGTCCCATCTTCAAGGGTCAAGAAGATGGGACCGATATATTGTCCCGAAACGTCGGTAAAGGATTACCCTTCGACGCTGCCTAATACCCCAGAAGAGCGCAGATCTCATCAACATCGCGGCGGAAGCCTGAAATCACGGATAGGAAGATATATGTATAGTTTTATTCAGGTTTTACTTTTGTGTATTTTACGTGACAACGAAGACAGAGTCAGTCACCGAAACGTGTATGTAGTGACTTTTGAATCTGACATTTTATGAGTAAATTACGGAAAATTGATATGCAGTCCAAATAAAGTTCCAAAATATGGAAACTATCCCATTGCCGTGAAAATTTAGAACATGGTTTGTTTCATAAGCCACATCTCAGTTGAAATCTGCGCTCTTCTGGGATATTACGCGGCAATTCTCATCAACATCGCGGCGGAAGCCTGAAATCAAGGTTACAACTCAGTTGGTTGTGATATCATTCTAATCGGACTTTTAATGATAGCCCTTCTTGTAACTCACTTTAAATTTTCAGTCTTTAGCCTGTCAGTGCACATCGAAATAAGAGCCTCCATATGGCAGTCTTCCTTGCGAAGCTGATAATCGCTCAGCTGGTCAATAAATTACTCGCCATTATGGAACCCACATGTACATTATTATGTTCACGAGATCCTACCACTAGATCTTATGTGCCAATTTAATTCAATTCATACTGCCAAGTCTAGTTCTTCATCTGCTATTTTAATACTATTCTTCCATCTATGTCTAAGTTTCCAGATTGGTCTCTTCTCTCCTGATTCTCCAAAGGAAAGTATAATTTTATATTGTTCATGTGTGCTACAAGTCCAGCCATCTCATTGTATTCTGTTATATTATGATGCACTGTTCAGCTGGCATAATAAATAGTTTTCAGTTTTGAGTTTTGCTCTTTTAGTAGTAAAACTTCAAGCTTGTAAAAACTTTACATTAATTAGATTCCAGGTTTTAAATTCAAGACTTTTTATGTGTACCGACGGCGTGTAATTAGACCCGTGAGTGCAGCAGACCGCGAGCGGACAAATAACTGAACTCACAGTTGTTGTTAGGCTCTTGACACTCTTGCTGAAGGATTTCGGAGTGAGAGCCCGATATTAGTAGCGGACTGCTCCCACTTCGCAAGGTCGTACATACGTCATGTTTTTACGTGGTATTACGTTTACCGGGATAGGAAGAAGTGTGAGTTTGGCATAACGCTTATCAGATTTCGTAAAAATTGGCTAATTTGATTCAAAACTTGAAACAGGACAGACACACACCCGTGATGATCTCATGAACACTGTATATGTGACTTCTTAGTGTGTGATCTAAAGTAATACGTATGTGGGAACAGAGCTTCGATAAACATGCAGCTTTTCTTAAGAGTTCTTGTTTTTGTAATATGTTAAGTAGCGACATGGGTGTATTATATATTTTGCCGTCATGTTTTTTTATCCAGAATCACTAAATATTTCAGTCGGTACAAAAATTACGTAAATATTAAATAGTGTGAAATACGTAAATATTATTGGATATTACAAACACGCCACATGTTTCAGCATAAGACGCCATTTTCAGGCGAATATCGTATTATAACTACTTTAGTTGCAATGCAGGGTCTGTTCTTAAATTTAGTAAAATAAGCTACTAAAGCGCTGTTAGTACGAAATAAATAGAAATCCAAAAAATTGCGTTTAGTGTAGTCGTGTTATTTATCACTTTAACATAATGCTGTCAATATGAAGTCACTTTTCTTGGTGAGATATTCAACACTATTAAAAACACTGCTGAACTTTGCTGAGGTTCATGCATTTATTATTATTATTATTATTATTATTATTATTATTATTGCTGTTTGCCTGAAAGGACGCGCACTGGTCTTGTTGCGAACTGTATGTCTTTGTCTTATTTCTGTGAATTAACTTTTCACACTGTTCCATCAGTTCGTCCTGTTCTTTGCCTCAATCTGCCACACCAGACGTAAGCAACAATGGAATTGACTACAGAGTACGGAAAACTAATTTACAGTTTTTTACACATTAATGAGACTCCATTTTGTCCACAGAGTGCATTATGTGTTTCGTACAGTGCTGAGAACAAATAGTGATTATTTTCTTATGCGGCATTAACTGACTGGTCATTATAATGGAGAATGTAATTTTTTATTGTGAGGAAGGAAGTCGCTTCTTAAATATTTGTTAAATGAAATTTGTGCTTAGAATTGTGAAGTTAAATTTCTCGACTGATAAACAATATACCGCTAGAGTTAAGAATATGAAATCTGGTATGAACACAGACTATAAACTCCAGTAAAGCACTATCAGGTATTGTTTACAAGTCAACAGTTACAAAAATGGAAAATATATTAAGCCTCTACATAAAATTGACACAATGTTTGCAAATTTCTTGCAAAACGTCAAGTAATAATAATAATAATAATAATAACAATAATAATAATAAGCATGTAACAAGTTTATAAACTTCCAAGTGTTGAATATTTTGACTCGAATTCGATTCAATCCTATTATATCCACTTCCTCTGTTCAGGTTAAACCGAGATAAATTTTATTTTGTTTTATGATTATAAACTTTCATGCCTGATACCTATAGGCCTATATATGACATTAACAATGCAATATTTGACTTGAAATCTATAGACAGACAGTACAAAATAGGCTCTGTGAATTAATTTCTTTTGTGAGAAAAGTAGGAAAAAAACTACCCTCTGCACTGTTTTTACATTTTCAAGAAGACGAATTTCTGTTATTTTATTGCTGCTTTATAATAGACAAGAATTAAATTTCAGTAGGCTGTAGCTACTGAACTAGTAATTTTAAATACCTGCATGAATCCCCCCTCCCAAAAAAAGGGGCAAATATCTTGGAAGCAATTCAGGAAACAATTCAGTGATTCAGAATAACGGTATGTCGTAATACAAAAGTGTTATTTTCAACAACATGGCTGTCATTTAAGACAGCCGACTACATGAAGCCTACACACTGAAGCTTCCAAGATTTTTCAAAGAATAGCCAACCGCATTGTTTTCCTCACAAATCAAAGTCTTGGTTCTCGAGCCCGAAAACACATGTTGACCTGAATAGCAGTCTTCTGATTTTTCGTCTTAGTTCGACGAAGATGCTAGAATGGCAGACACAGTATTTGAAAATGGGCCACCATCTCCGTGTCGCATGTCATAAGATACGTCAAGGCACTGAACTCGCATAAATGGTGCTGCCATGATAAAGTACATATGGGTCATTTGTTTGAAGACCGTGTACCATCAATAATTCAATATTTTTTATCTATAGTTGCACATTTCTTTCTTCTCTTTCCTAATAACTTTTGTTTTCTTTATACTAGATAGTTGCGACTGTAATGAATCCGATGTTTTCCTGATTTCCCTCAATTTTCCCTTATGATTGCCAGAACTATAGCTTAAGAAGAGAGCCCCAATTGAAGGGCTTCCTTTCGTTCATGTCTTCTTTTACTCTCTCCTCTCCCCTTCATGTTTTTCTGTCTCTTCTTGTCTCTCCCTGGTTGCCTTTTTCTCCCTTCACCTTCCATATCTTAAATAGTTTTAATTTTGTCTCTACATTCTGACGCCTTTCTCTTGCTTGTGTAGGCACAAATAGTGTCAAAGGCAAATTTCGTGGAAGCAATTCACAGCTTAATAGTGTGATGCATGGACAGGCACAGACACCTGCAGTTCTGTTTTAGGCACAGGGGCAAAATGTTAAGTTCTTTTGTGCAACAGGGATTTCCCTTTTTCACCTCGGATGAAAAATGTATGCAGGCTATTGTGTCATGTTAGCAACTCATAAGTTCGGACAATCTATCTCGTACAATACAAAGATCACAGTCGGGACCTGAAACCAAGTTTATACAGAGCCACTTTTAAGCTTTAACTTCGCCATTAACGGGCGTAACATTAGTATCAGGCCTAACTCCTTTATCAAGTCCTGATACATTGCGCTTGAAGAATGTTTTGAGTTTCAGAATGCTTTCAGGTTGTTTCAAAGTAAGGGAACTCGGATGTGTGGGAAGATAATGGATTAAATTTTAAAGTGTTTTTATGGGTGAATTTTCAGGACACCTCGGAACTCAAAATTCACTCATTTTTACTTCCTTTCTTAAAAAATACAATTTTTCTAAACAATGATCCTTAAATGCATGATGGTTAATCTCTGTGAATACACAAGACTAAAATTTTAATTTGAAAATTATTTTATGTAGTTTTCGCTATGAAGAACTTGAGAATTAGGCCTAGTAGCATCATGCTAAACACGTGCAATATTTGAAGTTAAATTCTTTGACGTTTGAAATGTTGAAGTCAATTTCCAGTTTCGAGATATTGAATGTCAAATTCAAGACTTCCAATAATGCACAAATAACTACGAGATATGGTACATACACACTAATACACATGTACATATATCTCACTTTGAAACACTGTGAACATATGGATTTTATTCTTTGTATGAGACATCCCATTTTGTGTGGTGCACTGAACGGAAAAATGTTTCCCCTGTGCCAAAGAAAAGACTATTCCATTGTGTATGAATCTGGAAACATTGCCAAGTAGACTATAAAATATATACTTTTATAGGCCTGGATTACAAAATTCGAGTGACTTTTATAGATTTTCTTGGTGGTCTATTATTAAATTTCATTCCTTGGCTGCATAGGCTTTGTAACAAAATATTAAATTATACTTATGGCCGGCACATTGTTCGATGCGTGATCCTACATAAAACAGCTATATTATTCCAAACAAAGGACAGGGAAGACAATTTTAATGTATGCTATTGACAGATGCAACCAAATTTGATTTTGTAAAAAAGCATTCAATATAATCACGCAATATAGCACTTGATGCTCTCTCCGCTGCGTGCAAAAGACTGCAGGATATTCAGTAATTCTGCGCCAGTTGAGACTTTGAGTGCTAAGGAACCACGGAATATTGTAGGGCTTATATATAAAACATTCTTAATAAAAAGTGTGTATTCATGAGACTTTGTCAAATTAGCCAGCATCCTTCAATCTATCTCTTAACATTTAATCAGTCAGTGTATTTATTCACCGAATGTCATCATCCGTAAATTTGTTGAACACGGACAAACGCAATGATCGGACCTACAGCATTTTTATCACTTCAAACTAAGGCTTGTACTGTAATAATTCAAACACTAAAGGACTAAGAAATTTTGTTTTTGGTCATTTTGACCAATGAAATCCCAGACTGTGTGAGTTATGGTCACAAACCAGCCTATGGAAGTGATGGGAAAAACCTATGCGTGCTTGCGTAATTGCATGGTCCGTAGTTCTTCTTGAGAAGCTGATAGTTTTTTAGATTTTTCCTGTTGTAGATAAAGAAGATTCCTTATCGCATTCACAACAGCCTGACACTGGATTTTATCCTAAGCTGGCTTAATACTTTTGACACTCTCATGCCCTATCAATTTAAAATTCACCTTAATATCATCTTCGCCTCTATCTCTACGTCCCACAAACGGCCGCATCTCTTCAGAATTTCCGGCTGAAATTTTATGTACATTTCTCTCTTCCCTCATGCCCTGTACATGTATCATCCAGCTCATCATCCATGAATTGATCACCTTAACCATATTTGGAGTACAATTTATGAAGATGTTTATTACATTATTGTGTTATTCATTTTATTTCATTCTGTTAGACTTTTAGATAGAAAATGGAGAGATATTAAGAGTGAAATGAATGGCAAAGATTCTGTAAACACAAAATATGAGAAACATTTTACCTTCATTTTTTTTAAAGTCTAAAGATACTGTAGTAAAACAGAAAATAATTGATACTAGGACAGCAATTTGAGACATGTGACTGGCGACAGGGCAGCAGATATCTGACTGACAGTAGAACAGGTAGAATAGAAATTGTTATACTACTTTTCAGCCCGTGTGAAATAAACACCAACCAATACAAGTGAAATCGATGTTTGCTCCTTTTGTAGTGTTATGCGCTTTAGTGTGAAGCCACGCGAAGCTCAAAACTAAATATGCTATGTAGGCAGTGGGTGGAACAGAATTGCTCTTCCGCTCTGTCGTCTGAATCAGTTTCTCTACCTTCCTGATACAGCGGACTCCTTACAAGTACTCGTTAATTCTGTGGATCCACTCTCCAAAATTTCCTCAACTCGCAGACTCCTTAGACATAACTCGCCGCATCATTTAACTTTAAACTACTTCCAAAGGAGAAATATATTTAAACTTTAAAAATATTTATTACGTGCTTAATGTTATATATTTTTTGGTTTAATCTATATTTAATGGCGGTATTTTTCGTGTTTTGGCTTTCTTTGTTAATACCATTCACTTTTATGCTGATCTAGTTAGGTGTTAATTGGTGGTTTCTGCATATTTTATTAAACCAGATAGCTGCATTGGTCTTTCATACTTTCTTTTTGATGTTCATGACACTATGTATAGTCTTTACGTGTTGGGCATTTATATACTTAATGGTATACATTATGATATCTACGAGGGGTAGCCGAAACATGTAGAAGTAAAAAGAATTGTTGTGCAGTGGTTGGTAATCAAAACTTGTATTTATTACGTAAGGTAAAGGTAAAGCAATCCCATTACAGGCCTGGACAGACCCTTAGGGTTCCAGGAGGTTGAGGCTCCCAGATTTCTAGACAATCGGCACATGAAGGTGGTAAGGTTGTCAGCCCTACGCACCGGCCGCCTTTACCCCCAGGAAATATTCCTGGTACTCATTTGTGTTAGAGGCTGAGTCGATCCCAGGGCCATAGTGCGACCGAAACGATTATGTCAAGGAATTTATTACGTGCTTTTAAGATTTGATTACAAAAGTAATGACCTTCATAGTAGTAATAGCAATAAGACTAAAATTAGGAAAATCTTACGGCAAGAACACGTTGTTCCTCTGAGCATGATCAAAATCTGCGGACGATTCAAGTACAACAAGCGGACCAGCGTTTCAGAATGTCACGTCTGGAGGGACTACAATACGAAACCTGGTATCGGGACAACAAGTCGTGGAATTCAATCCGCAGCTGTTCTTACGAGTAGTCAACACCTAATAAACACATGTGCTCGATACCGTCTGACAAACTACAAATAAGCTAATGGCGCGTGTGTCTCGCAAGACCATGCCAAAGAGCACCACTCTTACAACTGAGTTCTGCCTTGTGTTCCCAGCAGTCACAAATCTCTGCCTGAAAGGACACGTTTATGCAGTTCAGACGTAAAGTAAATAGTCTACAATGTTTACTGCACTGAAGGCCATGAGATATTTGTATGTGTCTTAATTCCTGTAATTCTTTGCTGAATTCCAAAGTGACTGACACTGAAATATGAATCCCAAGACATTTCATTCGTCTGTAATTTACACGTTGTTTATAGTTGGCAACTTGCACAGAATGAGAATCTGAACACGCATTACATAGCAATGAACACGCTCATTCGAATAGAATGTATATTTCATATCGGAATACTGTAATTTGTTATATAGAAGGAGGGCGGTGGAATTGTTCTTCTCTATACATGCTTCTGTATTAGACAGGAAATTCATGTGTTGTAAAAATCAATTGTGTTTGCTTGAAACAATTTCCTTAATTCTGAAAGTTACTTTCTTGGAAGTCTAAAAAAAAATATAGGCAGGTAGAAATGTTTGGTGGTAAGTGACAGTAATGTAATGTCACGCAATTTCCTCTTCTGAAGTAAACCGACTTCTTTAATAAGCCAAGAACGTAATATGACCACCGACGGGCGATGGCATATTAGATGTCTGAAGGTAAATTGATTTGGGTTGGTTGAAAATAATGAAGAATGAAAATACAGTTCTACATGTTTCTGTTCTCTGCAAGCAGAAACCGCAGGCTCAGTTCCGATAAGAATATCAACGCTCGCAACTATACAACACGGACAACAGGTATCATAGCACGCGATCTGACAGTTTCGACAACAGGTACCAAAGCTCGCAATTAAACAAGTGCGACAACAGGTATCGCAACTTTAAATTATTGTATAATTATAATAATTAATGTATAAAAGCACACCGACAATTCCGGTAAGGAGTATCAAAGCTCGCAATTATACAAATCCGACAAAAGATATCAAAGCTCGCAACTAAATATCCAACCATGAAGTTAGACAACTCGGGTGACAGGTATCAGAGTAGGTATACTTACAACAGCAGCTACTGGATGGCAGTAAGGAAAAGAGAGGATACTGGAAATTTAAAGAGGAAGCACTAGATCGCACTGTTTGGAGAACTCGCTTTAGAAGGGCCTACAGACCTGACGCAAGGCAGACTACAGAATGAGCGAATCCTTACAACGTAGCACCCACGATGAATTTTAACGTTTCACTATACTCTTCTTGGTTTTAATGGTGCGTAGTTATATCTGGCCATAGGAAGGGTGGATAGGTATACTAGAGTTTTGAAAGGGTTTATTTGTACTTTCAAAATGCATATTTCCTTCCACATGCTTAATGGACTTGATGTTTGTTTGTGTCTGATTCAAATCTTGTAGCGGAAAATAAAAATGCATCTCTTCTGTATATCATGAAATGTGTAACTGCAGGCTTATATCTTGGATAAAGTAGATGTGTAAAGTCGGCAGAAATTTTACTGCAGTATATATATAGTCTCTTTGTTTAACATATGGATTAATGTATATTATCATTATTTATATGTTGTAATAAACTACATCTTGAATTAAATTTCAGATCACTGTATACTGGCTGAAATTAACTTAACACAGCTTTTGAAAAAAAAAATTTGCATGAGCTTTGAAAACAAATTAGTACCTGCTACATAGATATAGCAATTATAAAAATCCTCTTAAAAAAACTGAAAAATTCAATTCATTCACGCTGGACAAAAGTGTTGACATATTACTGCACGGGCAGTTTTAATGCTGAGTCAGAACCTATATTTCTTGGCGTTTTGTCGAAAAATGTCAAATATTTTTCAAACTATATACGTGTACGTATGTATGCATGTTCTACACAAAGCTTTCGTTCGATGTGTCTGAGATAATCAAATTTCGATCTGAATTCTATGTAGCTTAAGAATTACATTTTACCGTTACGACCCAAAATTAAATAAATTCAACAGTGTTAGCCTAGACTGCCAGTAGCAATTCAACATAATCCTTTCAGTAGTTTTTGAGATGAAATATGTAGGCGAATAAACGGAGGGACATGCCCTACTATTTCATTGTATTTTAATTTTATATGTTTTTGTGAAGAACCATAAAAATATATTTTGAGTGCTGTACAAGCCTGCGGTTTCAAATGAGGTCAGGCTTATGCTAGATATAATAAATGGCCGAGCTTTCAGAGTGTTGGCAGAACATCAAACATCCACCCCTACTCTATGTATTACACATTACATCCGACAGAACAACAATTCAACGTAAACGAAGGAGTGTCACATGGAAATCTCGCAGAGTTTCTGCCGTATACTCAGTTGAGTCTTCCTGAAGAAACCATAATTTTCTTCCGCCAGAAAGAATCTCTCCTTTAATAATTCTTCAGCCTGCAAGCCTAAAAGCAGAATGCATAACATAAGTAAGAGGATGCCAAACACAAACGTCCCTGTGATGTGGAACGGTCAGGCACCGCGATCCAAAGTCAGAATTTCCGTCAAGCATGGATGTACGTTCTTCATTTTCTGTGCTTCGTCCTATGTTGGAATAGACCTTAATAAAACCCGATTTATTAGGTAGTTCAAATTTAAACGAGAATTCGTTTCTAAAAAATTATTCACAATAAAATGGAAAAGTCTTACACACTACATTTCAATGTAGTCCCTGTTGACTGTCATACACTTGTGCCAACGTTCTGGAAGCTTCTTAATTCCTGTTTCAAAGAAGGTTTTCGGTTGCTTGTTTATCCAACTTTGCACAGCTGCAATGATCTCATCATTATTCTGGAATCTTTTGCCACCTCAAACCCTCTTCATTGGTAAAACACAACGATAATCAGATGGAGCTAAGTCTGGACTGTACGGTGGATGAGGCAGGACATCCCACTTCAGTTTCAGTAGAGTTCCATCGTTAAAGCCGCAGTGTGAGGACGAACGTTGTCCTGGAGGAAGCAAACTGAATCCTGCCTTTTTCTTCGCTTTAAGCGGATTGCCGACTTCACTTTTTCATTCAGGAGAGTTGAATAGTACTGCGCATTGATGGTTTTTTGACCAGTGAGAAAGTCCAGGTGAATGATACCCTTTGAATCCCAGATCACAGTAGCCATGATCTTCCCGCTGAAAAAACTGCTTTCGCTTTTTTGGGGGGTGGAGAATGGGTGTGTTTGCACTGCTTGCTTGCTCTTTTTGATTCAGGAGTGAAGTAGTGGACCCAGGTCTTATCACAGGTCACAATTGAGTCCAAAAATTCGGCTCCTTCTCTCTCGTATCGTTCCAAAAGTTGAGTAACGGCCACTAAACGTCTTTCCATGTGCTCCGGTGACAGGAGACGTGGGACCCACCTTGCGCTCACTTTACTGACTTTCAACTCGTTGTGCAGAATTTCTTTAACACTCCCTACACTAATTCCTACTTCCTGTGACAGTTCAAGAACAGTTATGCGACGATTAGCCCGAATAAGTTCACCAATTTTCAAAGCGTTGTCTGGATTGATAGAAGTTCTTGGTCGCAGAGCGTGAGGTTCATTTTCAACACGGTCTCGTCCTTCTCGAAATGATTTCGCCCAATTGAACACCCTTGGCTGTGACAAACATTCATCCTCAAACTGTGCTTGCAGCCTGGTAAAGATTTCAGGAGGAATGACACCTTCCTTCATGAGAAATTTGATAATTATAAGCTGCGCAACACTGCTGGGTACTTCTTGCTCTGCCATCTTGATTGCACCTGATGGTTGAGGAGGAGAGGGATCCGACTAGTGTGGGTTGCACGTCATAACTTGTCAGCGCAAGCACGTTCATACAAGTTGATTTGTGCCCGAGAGGGAACTAAATTCTCGTTTAAATTTGAACGACCCACGTATATTAGAGACTTCTATTCCCTTTAAAGACTAAAACTAATCTAAATATTTAAGGATTCATTTCTTACGTCACAGACAGCAGTCTGTTTTTCCATAATTAGTATAGGTTAACGTATAATTAAAAGGAACGGTAACTGGAAATACCGTATTGCGTTACGTCTTAATCAGTTCCTCCGTGACTTAATGACTGCATCAACTTCAGCAGTCATATTGTATAATACTTTTGTTTTAAATCATCGACAACAGCTTCGTTTAAATACATATATTGCTGAGGCGAGTGGGAATATAAACTTGTAGGTGATAATTCACAAATTACACACCAACGAAATGCACTATATTTTCACTTTTTTTATTCTTTAACCCCTACATATGTTTCAGCCTTTACAAGACCATCTTTAGGGGGCTCGTAATCTACATTTACTTGACTACATGTGATATATAACATAATAGCAGACATAAACAATGGATGTAAAGTAAATGTAGATTACGAGCCCCCTGAAGATGGCCTTGTAAAGGCTGAAACATATGTAGGGGTTAAAGAATAGAAAAGTGAAAATATAATGCATTTCGTTGGTGTGTAACTTGTGAGTTGTTAAAAAATGCACAGTGAAGATAATATCAAATTTGTAGATGATA
This sequence comes from Reticulitermes speratus, assembly GCA_021186555.1. Taxonomy (NCBI): domain Eukaryota; kingdom Metazoa; phylum Arthropoda; class Insecta; order Blattodea; family Rhinotermitidae; genus Reticulitermes; species Reticulitermes speratus. The sequence goes on from JAJKFL010000004.1 coordinate 26,523,652, forward strand.
ATATTTAGTATAATATTTAAATATCTAGGATCCTTGATAACAAATATATAGGAGTTTGAAACAGAGATAAAAGCGAGAATTATTGCTGATACTAAATGTCACCATGCACTAGGACATATACTACAGAAAAGATATATGTATAACACACTTATTAAGAGTATGTCTCTATAAAACATTAAAATGACCAACTGTGACCTGTGGTGCCGAATCACGGACCCTAACGAATAAAATGGAGAGAGCCTTAATGGCGAGAGAAAGAAAATCTTGAGAAAAATATGCGGGCCAACCTATGAAAATGGTCACTGGTGAATAAAAATAAATCAAGAAATCTATAATGAATTTAAATCTCCAGACAATGTAACCGTAATTAAAGTATGTAGATTGGAATGGCTTTGGCATATTGTAAGAATGGATGAGAAAGAACAGTAAAGAAGTTAATGGAAGGCAAACCAACAGGAGGGAGAAAAAAAGGAAGATCTGGATTAAGGTGGATGGATGATGGATATTGAGTTGTAATTGAGGAATATGGGTGTAAAAAGTTGGAGAACAAGAGCTTTGCACAGAACAGAAAGAGCATGTCTTTTGAGGGAAGCCAATGCCAAACTTAAAGGGCTGTATTCCTAAAGAAGAATAATAATAAAAATAAGATAATTTAGTAAACATTTTTGTGCATAATTTTTTTCTGATAGTTGTATAGACTCTGTCCACGTTAAGTTCAACAGATACAAGAGCATAACGTCGCACAATAACTAGGTTACATTTGTTGAGGCACAAAAGAACTCTTTCAGACAAAATTTGTAAGTACGTTTGTGTTCCATCTGTAAAAGCAGGGCAAATACTTAAAAAATACTATACGTTTTAGTAGTGTATGATTATTTGGTGAATACACAGCACTGTTAGAGTCTCAGCTATGTAATTCTTTTGTCGGAAAAGGAATGTACGCCTTGTGCAGTAGACGTTTTATGTAAAGGACACCTGCCAGTATTTAAAATAAGATAGGAGTGACTTGAACAGCAGGTATGAGGGAACTTACGTGGAAACCGTAGTAATATTTTTAGCATAGCTGATACGGACTATGCCGTTATGTGTAGAACAGGGTTTGTAGGATCAGTGAAGTTTAAAGTTCTGTGGTGCAGAGGAAACTGTTGCACGTCAATTAATTTCTCTACTTTATACCTGTCAGGCAGTGGTTGGTCATATCGAAAAAGCAGTGCTTAATAATCCATGCCAGTTTTAGAATATTTCCTTATATACTGAAAATACCAGTTCACCATATTGTGTTAAAATTTGACAGTAGGCCTACATCGTGAAGAACCTGTTTCTAATTGAGTTCTGTGTAGGCCTGTTTCAGTTATTTAAAAACTGTGTTAAGGGGGGTACTGTTTCTTATGTATTGTTTCGCATTCGCACATTTATATTTTTTTGGTTACATTGTATTTTATTCCACTTTTATTGCTATAAAATCCGGTAAAACTAATTTCCGTAAACATCAAAGGCTATGCCGGAATAAGCCTAGCTACTGCTAGCGTGTTCCTGCCCAACAGGCAGAGAAACAGACATCAGATGAAGAGCAACACCCTGGTCCTTCTGGCTGGGGTCTGAGCAGCTAGGCTGGTAACATCCTCACCTACAAAGAATAAAATGTATATTGAAATACTTTGCAGAAGGAACAAAAACGTAAGCAAAGACCGCGAGAGGCCAGGAAGTTATACAATGATTATGTGAGTTAGGCAGAGGCTGGATTAAGTATACCATGACATAAAGACGAAGACACAAATTTTAGATCAGAAAACCAAATACAAACGAAGTAAATAAAATTTCCTGAACACTGACAGGATTTATTTTCCAAAAATAATTTTGTTTTTATGAGATATTCTACAGTATATAACCAAAACAAAAACGAAACAAACAGCAGGCCTACTCTTCGTGGGATATTTCAGGTTTCCACCGCGGTGTAGTTGAGGTCTTCATTTTTCTGGGATGTTACGCGGCGTAGGTTGATAGCTGGTTATTGACGTTTCGTGACAACATGTCGGTCCCATCTTCAATGGTCAAGCAGTCTAAGTGCTTCTTCTTGGACTGTTATGCCGTTGAAGATGGGAACGATGTATTTTCCCAAGACGTCGGTAACCACAACCAACCAATGCCGCGTAACATCCCAGAAGAGCAACTACTTCAGGTACGATTGTTCTTTCTGTTTGAGGCCGGTTTCCTGTGCATCATGCCACAAAACACATCTGCCCGCATGCCTGAAGATAGGCATGGTACATAAAGGTGACCCGTACAAACGTACGGCTTACACGCCGTTTATATTATGTGTATAAATAACTCATGAACACATACGTATGTATATTCTGTGGCAAAATACCGACTTTCTTGGCGTTACTGCAAGTTGTACTGCACGTATAGTTACGTCTGGGCTTTGAATGCTGGAAACATACTGTACTAACCAATACACGCATTTCGCAAAATGTAGTAGTGAACGTGAACATGTACCTTTGCACACAAATGTGCCAGGGTGCTCTCTTGAGATGTTAAAACCTTTGTTTTTATTCTGCCAGCTGTTGATAGCAAGAGGGACAGAGACCACGCTTGAAGGTCTGAAGACACTTACAAAAATGACGTTTCTAAAGAGATTAGAATTCAAAGAAACACGCCTTAAAAATAAATTAAAATTATGTTCAATTATAGTCGTATTGTAATAATTTCCATCCATCCATGTATGGCGCTACAGTCTCTTCTGGGCCCTGGCCTCCCTCAAAAGACGCCTCTATTCTCCTCTATCCCCAGCTCGTCTCCTATAACTTCGGTTTCCTAGGATCTGTAAAGTATCTCTCTGGACGACGTCCGCCCATCTTGTTCTCGGTTTTCCTACTGATCTTGTTTGTGGAATTTCACATTAAGAACAGTTTTTGGGATCCTTTCTACTTCCACTCTTATGATGTGACCCGCCCATCCTCGTCTTCTAATTTTAATTTCGTCCACTATATTTAGATCTTGGTTAAGATTATAAATTTCGATTCCATCTATGGCGCCAGTGTCCATTCTCTTGCATTAGGCCACATATTCTTCTTAATATTTTTTTTTAAATGTGTGTATTTGTGTTAGGGTCCAGGAGAGTATGACTTTTACTCTACAGATTTTCACGAAACTCCTATTGGTGTATCATTTTATAGCAGTTACTGTATGTGTTTTAAGTAGTACGATAGTAATGTGTAAAGTTCTTACTGACTTATTGAACAACTGACCAGCCAACTTACTGGTTTGAGTAAGTAATTAATTTAAAAAATGAGTCTTTTTTAAATTTTTATGCTTCCATTTGGGAAAAGAAGCGCAAGAATGAAACCTAGGAAGTCAGTGTTAACAGCAGCAGGAACCTGCAATACCGACCTGGTGCCATCTGCCGTCGGAGCACGTTCTGTCTTTGTAAATGTATTTGGCACTTAGTATGTGCCTCTGTCGTAGTGCTGTTCGCGTGGTTTGGATGTTTGCCATTCGCCATTTTTTTAATCTCTTCCGTTTCTCGTGAAGAGGTTCTTCCTTCCCTGTCAAGAGGAATGTCGGCTCAAACACAGCAGCACGAAGTGCATACAGCAGCAGGGCCAGTGGGGATTTACAGAACCATGAACCCAGTATCTACTTCTTAGTACTATAAATATAATTCTTCCCATGGAATGTCCGGGACGTAAATACGTGGGCCTAGTTCACTGCAGGATTAAAATTATGACTTCAAGTAAAATTACACTTTGTAGTTCGTAATCATGCAATCAGAGTTCAGCACTAGCGTTCCCTTCTTCAGGTTCTTTGCGTAATGAGGAGCTTCATGTTGTGTACTCTACAATATATAGGATTATTATTATTATTATTATTATTATTATCTTCATCTATCTGTATATTTTGTGTTTTATTTGTGCCTTTGTGCTGGCTTTATAACAGGCACTTATGTTGTTAAGCCTGCACGTTAATAAATACCCAATGAATTGAACTGAATTGAATTATTATTATTATTATTATTATTAGAGTCGAGAGGGCTTATTCGGTATAGCAAATCGCTAGCGGCTGGACGGTCCGGGTTTCGAATATCGGTGAAGGCAAGTGATTTTCCCTCTCCATACCCGTCCAGCCCGGCCTTGGAGCCCACGGAGCCTTCTGTAAAATGGGTAGAGGGTTTCTTTCCCGGGGTCAAACGGCAGGGGGCTTGGCGTTGAGCACCCACCCCTACTTAGCGCCGAACTTGAGGATGAGTAGAGCATTACCTCTACTTCCCCTCTGAGCATTTATGGTTCCTTAAGGGGTGAGAGTATTATTATTATTATTATTATTATTATTATTATTATTATTATTATTATATAGAATTAAGGAGGATGATGTGATAAGGATGTACAGCACATATCGGATATGTAAACTTGAAAGAGACGACCTGGAAAACATGGGACTTGGTGGAAATGTAGTATGAAAATGGGAATTAAATAACTGAGTTGAGGGGATCTGAACTAAATTTGTGCAGTTCAGAGAAGGGTTATAAAAATTAAGACTTCGCAAAAGTAGGCATTATCTTAAACAGCTTAGTCAATGTCACATCCCTCGAAGAAATCACTACCATGCATTTTTTTGTGGTGAAGGACCCCGCAGTAGATGCTACGGACGCACCGCAGCTTTGAGGCTTATTGTGCAACCCTGTGATAAATATGAATCTTTTTTTATTTCGTTTTTCCTTTTAATGGAGCACCGGAGGAATGAAATTGACAGGAAAAAACCGAAGTACTCGGGGAAAACCCTATCCCAGTGCCACTTTATCCACCACAAATCCCATATGGACTGACCCGGGATCGAACCCGAGTCTCCGCGGTGAGAGGTCAGTGACTAACCGCCTGAGCCATGGCACGGCCACCATGCAGTTAATGAGTTGCGTCAAGGGAGGTAAATCAATGTTTCAGCTGGACCACATACCGGTACCTTCTGTCGTCACTTCGCATTGTTAACTCATAATTGTTATGTCATATAGATGAAAGGAAAGTTTTAAGATGGATCTGGAACTAGAGACTTTTTCCTAAGAGGCCGAAAATTTTTTCTTCAGGTATGCCTAGAACTAAACATTTCAAAGGAAAGCGCTCAAAAAGTACTTGCAGACAATATCTTGTTCTCGCTCGGATAAGCTTTTCATGCTCATTTTACGTAGACATATGTTCAGTCAGTACAACTACAAGTACGTACTGGTACCCAACTTTTCGATAACTCTGCTGCGTGTTTAGCTGTAAACAACCACCTTCAGGACAGTCTACCAAATTGTGTGTAAATGGTACGCTTATACAGTACTAATTCCATAATGATGGGAACCCAATTTACCACACAGGAAACATAAGACCATAAGATCTTAAAAACACGTCCAGTATAAATTAAAACTTTAAATTGTACATTATTATTCATGCCCTGTTACGTTCGTCCTCTATACTGCAAAACAATGTGTCAGTATTCTTTTGTTTTATGATGCCGTGTCAAATGCTAAAGTTTTGTAGCTTCCAGTAACATATTGTATGTTTATTTTATGCGATTACTTTCAGTTATATAAGAAGAGTTAGTTTTGCCTATTTTAAGGTATTATAATTTACTTCGAAAGACTTCCTGTGGAAAATCATACAAGCCTCATTCATGGTAGGCATTAGCCTTTCAGGATTCAAACCAGTATCTGCCACATGTCAGTCAGATGCGCCACTGTTGTGTTAACTAATCCTATATTTTCTCATTGAACATTTACGGAAGGTATATCCTAGCTTGTCTGTACATGAATTACAAAGTGCACACAATTACGAAAGATATAAAATAATTGTGACTCGCCAAAAATGTTTACTTCTAGTGACTCAGTTGACAGCCTAATGTAGTTAACAGAATGCATTTCCTTATTTAATCGAGTGTTAAGTTTGAATAATTACGCTTCTGCTTCATATTCAACAGGTTCCGGGTTCGATTCTCGACTACTAGCCTAGTTCCTGGGGGTTTTTCATGGTTTTTTACATGATTTGAGCAAATACTGGAACAGTTCCATGAAATATTCTAGGCCTCCTTCCGCGTTCTTCGTCATTCACAGCCATTCTCCTAGCAGACGATATATAACCTACGCAATTAATAAAGCATATTTACAGTAAGTTAAAATTATTTACTTATTTCATTTTTTACATACGTTTATGACGTACTAACAGACGCTACGGAAAAGTAGACCGATATGTGACATAAGAAATTCAATTTTGAATAAATATCACGTAAAACGGAGTGTGGGCCGACAATTTAAAAAGCTTGCAACAGTTCTCAGATCATCAGTTACACGTGTCGCAGACCGTTCCACTCTCTGTGCCATTTGTCACTGTCAGTGTCATTCTATGCTTTTGAGTTCTGTTGAGACATTTCCACAATCACGCCATAAACACTTGATTCGCATAGTACTGAGATCCCTTGTGCAGCATGGGGTTTAGGGAGAGTAATTGTGGCGTGTTGTGTAAAACGCTTTGAGCAAAATTCTTATGGGAGAAATAGGGTTAGGTGAAGGCGGACACACATAAACCCCCGCCCCTTCCAAATCGCTCAAAATATATTTTTGGACATTTAAACCCTTACGCGGGGCGTGGGTAGCTGATGCTACCATCTTTCGTAGCGGATGAGCAACCGCTCGCATTTATCAGAGTGTTTTTATTATTTTCAGCATTCGGAAAAATTTTCCACCATATACTTAATTATTTTAATAGCGTATAACTAAAACCGCGTTGGGTGAGGGATTATTGTACATGGTTGCCAATGTTGTCCGCTTTTAAAAAAGGTAGTGTTTTAAAAATGATTTTTTTTGCGATTTTGTATACGTCAGTGGTCTTGATATCTCTATCTTTCTAGTAGAACGTTTATAGTCGGATAATTAAAATTTCTTTCTCTTTCATATCCCAAAGTATTACATGCAGAACTTTATGCTATCTGCATCGTACATTTTTTATTGTATAAAGTCTTATTCCGACAAATGTACACTTTATTATCTTCTATTTAATACACATTTACGTTAATAAATATGTATTAAATAGAAGATAATAAAGTGTACATTTGTCGGAATAAGACTTTGTATATTACATGTAGCTTCTATGGTAAAGATAGGCAATGCATACAAAATATCAGTCAGACGATATGATAGCAAAATGCCACTTCGGAAGATTACGCCTAAATGAGAATGTAATATTAAAGTGGGTGTTAAAGAAAAATGGGCATATGTAAGAGAACGCGATTAAACTGGCTGAGAATAATGCTCCGTGGTGACCTCTTGAAAACTATGACCCTTTAGGTATCACTGAAAGTAAGGAATGTTTTGACCAGATGTTACCTTCGCAAGACTAAACCCGCTCCAAGGGCTTAGTTTTCCGTGTAAGATTATTTAGCTGTTTCCTTTTCCAATTCTTACGTCTCTGACTCTGCGGTGGATGTTATCTGCTTCGGAAGTCCCCCTTTCTTCCCGACACATGTTCGTACATAATTCTGTCCCTGTGTCCCGTATCAGTTCCAGTAACATCACATATTAAAAGCTCTCTTTCTGTCTAGGTCGGTGTAAATATAGAGCCATTAAACAAACATGCCATCGTCCGCAAGAAGTTGGCTCTCTGAAGCAAAATGTATTTGCCATCGCTTCATTTAATTGGGTCACACACATACACCAGGCCACAGGACACGACGAACACCGTTAAACGGCCAGCGCTTGAATTAATGAAGATACAAACAGCTGCTCTTGGAGTATATGTCTGTTTATCGGAACAAAACACATACTGATACAAAATATGTTTGGTGATGGTATGCTGAATGTCCTCCTGATTTGCTTCAACACGATGGTGATATCAAAGTGTCACAATATTACAATAAATCTTACTCCGACAAATGTACACTCTTATGTTATACAACACAATTTTATTAAAAAATGCCCGACATGTTTCGAACCAATTTATGGTTCATCTTCAGGGGCTCACTTTTCTCAAATTACATTAGCTATACATTCATGGTACACATTAAAATACAAGTTGAAATATGTGTCGTCAACTGTGTAGTATTTTGAAAAACTGTTTAGTATTTTGAATTCTGTGTCGGTTATTTCCTCTTCACTATTGAGTTGCTGGTAAAGTAAAGAGTGTCACAATATTCTGTGCCTGCTTCCGCGGAGCACTGTTCTTGTTAAGCTAATAGGCAAGAAGTCCGTCTGTTTTATGAAACCGGCAGGTCTGATGCATTATTCGCAACATCCCACATCCGGATCCTATCCGGCGTCATGTTAGTCCAGTCCACCCCACTGAACATTTTTCCTTAAAGATCTGTCTCAATATTATCCTATTAGCTATTGCTAAGTCCCTGAGGTGTTTCTTACTTCCGGGTGTTCCGACTAATATTTTGTGTGCATTTCTCATATCTCGCATGTGTGACACATTTTGTTACGTCATTCTTCCTGATTAGAGAATGCAATTTTTGGCAAAGCGTACAGCTATACTGTGACGACATTCTTTATGTAATTTACTCCATTCTTCTCTTACTTCTTCTCTGTTACCTCCAAACAACCTAGAGAGCTGGTTGTTCTCAAACACTTCAATATACGTTCGTCCATTAAGGAAAGAGTCTAAGTGACACACATTCAGCATGTTGTTTTCTGAAGCGTAAAAGACGTAACATACACTGAGATGCGTATCATGTTGTAGGTTACTTTTGTTATTTGTCAGAAAGTTCAATGAAGATAACCGTAACTGAGAGAGGGGGCCTGCCCCATGTTTGAAATCTCTGAAATGAGAACATTGTTACCGTTGTGCAACTGTCAGTTTTTTTCGACAGTTGTTCCGTATAGGCTAATATAAGAATCTTAATATCTGACATCCCCGTTGGTATGTACATGCACAGTATATTTCGCTCGTGTTCAGTAATTACAGTCACAACCAACATATATATTTTTGACACATTTAGGCTACCGGGTTCAGCTCTATAGAGCCATCATCAGACCTAAACAAAAACTATGAAAATCAGTTGTACAAAACAAGGGGGTTCCTTTTACAAAATGTATAGAGTTTAATTTTCATAGTTATGGTATAAGCCTGAAGATGGCTCTATACAGCTGAAACCGGTAGCCTAATTGTGTCACTAATATACATGTTGGTTGTGACTGTAAATACTGAACATGAGTGAAATATACTGTGATAATATAAGAAGATATGCCATGTTGTAGGGCCAATCAAATAGCAACATACAGAGGAAAGATAAAGTTAAAAGTCCACACAATAAAATAATCTTATGTAATTCTCATAATGTTCCAGTGACAGTAAGAATAATACCAAACATTTAATTAGCATAAAACGTGTAAGACAACAGCACCCACGTCAACAACACAGTTACTTTCGTGTGTGTGTGTATGTGTATGTGTGTAAACTGTTGTTTCTTATGAGTGTGACACTTGGTCTCCCTAATTCAGGGAAGAACACAGGCTGAGTGTGTTCCAGAATAGGGCGCTGATGAAGATATTTGGATGTCAGGCTTCCGCCGCCGTGTAAAAGAGATCTTCGCTCTTCTGGGATGTTACGCAGCGTAGATTGGTAGTTAGTTACCGATGTTTCGGGAAAACTATCGGTCCATTTTTCAAAGGTCAAGCAGTCTAGCTTGACCACTGATATCTATCTAGTGCCGACCTTAAGAATTAGTGCAGCTAAACCTCCACTCACCTATATGCCTTCATGACGTGCGCAGGGACGAATTTATTTTCTTTCAAATACATCATCATGCGTTTTATTTGAATTTTAATTAGTTGAGAAATTTAATTATAGAAGAAGGTACTTGTGCGAGTTAAAAATACCTTTCTACATTTACACAGTAGTCCAGTATATTTAACTAGCTCACGATGACACATGTGCCGAAGCAGGTACTTTTTACTTACATGTGTTAAAAATCAAGTTGTAGATTGAGTAAATAAAACATGTGTATCTTCAAGTAAAAAATAAAACTGTGTTCCTTGCTTTTATTGGTATTGGAGGCCTAAATGTAAGCTACGCGTTAGGAGGCGTTGAGAAGAATTTATTACAGACATTTAGCAATTGTTTGTGTTTTTATGTTTTTTTTTATTTCTGCATAAAGCATCAAGTCAGATGCTCGGAGTTATGAGAGATTTGCAATTTTGAATGTTAAAGGCAACTGTAACTGTATTGTTAGGAATATGTACATGGTTTCGTAGGTAAGGAGGTGAGAACCTGTATATGTCGTGGGTAATTACAACGTGCTCATGAAGTGTAAGTTGCAGTCATACACGTCTTCAAAGCAAGGTTACAGTAGGTAGCCTGTATGGGAAAATTTTTGTTTAAACATGAACCAAGTAAATTATTATGTATGTAAAATTTACGATTTGGAACAAATATTTTATTTGCGATAGACGTAAATGTTTTATTTAAGGACGTTGTCAATTGCTAAGATTATGTAGCGTCCTTGTTAGATGAGTATGGGTATGGAGCGTTGATCGAAAGGTCCTGACAGAGAAATACCGTAGTACTTGCAGTTGATCTGTTTTAATGATAATCTGTCCACCACAGATCCCAAGCGAACTGGCCTGGTGTCGAAACCGGTCCTCCAAAACTTTCGAATAACTGCCATTTTGGTTGAATAATTCGGTTGCTTTTGTAAAGTGGCGGTGTCATTTGCGTCAATGTAATATTTTGAACTTTAATTGTTGACGTATTAGCGATAAGAAATCGCCAGTTTGTTGAGGGGAAGTGTATGTACGTCTGTCAGCTTCTGCGAAATATGTTGTTTGGGTGAGCAATGTTCAGTAAACGAAAGGAAAAAAAGAGACGAAAATAGACACGGGTAGATGCAAACATGTTTTTTTAAATAAAAATTCTCTCACTCGTAAGAACAAATCTTTGTTTTTTACTATAAGTGACAACACACTTTGGAAATGTTCCGGTTATGAATTCTTTTGTTTTTTATAGCGATTTACCATGAAAAAAATGGTATAAACATTGTAGACTATCATAGTTAAACACACAAATCGTCGCATTCCTAATAATGTTGAATATCTTATATAACTTAACGTTTGTAGCTTCCAGTGGTCAGGAAAATTACTGAAGATAAAGAACGAAACGACGTTGTGAAATAACTTGACCACTGTTGCTGCTTTGTTTCCATCATGCTCGCTAGAGGTCGTCATTTATGTATACATACTGTTGCGCTGGAGTCATTGCATTCCCTACTGTACAGTCATGCAGCATTCGGGAAGCCGCAACAGTTTACACGAAAAGTTTACCTACATGTAAGTTCCGTCATAAGTATCATGTTAAAGTCTACATTTGTATAGGATACAACACACTTCATACAAATACTATAAATGTGATAGAAACTGATTAAACGCGTTAATCGTGAAAAAATGCAATGAATATATAGAATGAACTTAACGTTGTATTACCGTGCATTCAAATAATTTTTCAAAATCACCATAATGCACATAAACTTTTCAACTATGGAAATTATCCATAGTGTGATTTGAACATTTATTAAATGAATTTTGAGACGAGTAATTTAGCGTAACAATACGGGAACAAATACATTTTGCTTGTGCCGTTACAATTATTATATCAGCAAAAAATAAATTTCAAGGCCAGGGAGATAAATAAAATGGCAAAGCACTCGTTTGGAAAATACGTTTACTAAATTTACTGCGTTTTCGCACTTGTTACTTTACAGCAATCTGTAATTTATACACAAAAGTACATATTACGCTTATGTAATTTCTGAAATAATAAAAGTTCGTGACCTTAACAACATTTAATGATGTAGTACTAATTGTTATCATAATATTTGAGAAATGCATGCAGAATTTTGGTATGCGGAAATCTGTAGCAAAGTTTAATATTATATTGAGTCGGCTTTCGGTGTTAAGTCACATAGAGGAATTAAGGCTGTCTTCGTTTCGCTACAATTGCCATTTTTTTGATTAGATAAACCTGGGCAACCTAACAGCCAAAAAATTAACCAACGAAAACAACCAACCGACCAACCGACCATCCACACAATAAGCTAACAAAGGGCGGAGGGAAAGTTTTTAAAATTCACTCAGCAGGTGAATAAATGTCCTAACGAAAATTCGAGTTTTCTGAAATGCTACGCTGTGTCGACTGGTAAATACTTTGTTTTTTAAAAAGGATCACTGTAATTTCATCTTCAAGGTCAAGTAGTCCAAGGAGTCTTAAAGCTGTCACAGTGGTGTTGCTGAGGATTCAAGTCTTTGGAATGTAAAGCCGTGTCGACTGTGAATAGTTACTGACGTTTCGAAAAATTTCATCTTCGGTGTCAGGCAGTACAAGAAATCTTGGACTACCTGGCCCTGAAAGTGACAGCACTACAGTCCTTCGAAACGTAAATATTTACCAGTCGACACGGTGTAATATCTTATAAGACTTGCATCTTCGGTAAAACGTACGTTCACCTGCTAAGCAAATATTTTAAAATTTCGCTCCGCCCTTAGTTGGACCTTACAATGAAGTCACTACGATCTTCCGAAACGTCGGTAACTATTTATCAGTCGACACGGCGAAACATCTCAGAAGATATGAATCTTGAGGAGCAACGCTGTGAGAACCTCGAATCTCACAAATATGCTCCTTGCCTTTAATTTATACCGCAGGTTCTTAAAAAAGAACCCGTTGCTGGAGAGTGGGATTAATGTAGTCCACACAACATAAATCTTTCTTTAGTGTACTGTACATGTTAATATTACCCTCCCATCTACAACTAGGTTTCACAAGTTTCTCTTGTCTTCCGGTTTTCCGACTGAAATGTTATATTGACTTCTCACTGATGATAATAACAATGTCAACACAACAACAACAACAACAAATGCTTATAATCATTTATATGTACCAACAATTCATAAAAAGTTTATAAAATAATGAGTTATCAATAAACATAAAAGTTCCTACACATTTTAGCGATAAATCGCGATCCTCAGGGAGACGTCAGTACAAAGGAATGTATATTACTCGTATTAATACATCAATCCCACATGTATAATGTAAAATGTTAAAAATGTATAATAGCAGCTACAAACATAAAATATGAATACTATGGCCAATATGATGCTGACACACTCCATTGTTAGAATTCACTGATATGTTATTATTAACAATGTGTGTAGTTACATTCTTAAACAATACTACGAAGAAAGAAGGGGCCAAATTATATCTGACTGCTCTATAGAAATACAAACAAAAATAAACATGTGAATTAAATAAAATTTGCAGTAAATACTTCCAACAGTTATGCTAAAAACAATGCCATCCTGAGGTGCGCCATGTCGCCATATTTTTGGTATTTTCAGCACCCCCTCCCCCCCCCCCCCCCCCACAACACAAAACCATTGCATGATTATTACTACTTGTATTTGTGAAAAATATCTTATGGTAAAATATGTAATTTGTCTGAAAGTTTAGTACCATAACAGTTTCCTGGCTGAATCTGCTTCGATATTTTTCATTTATGAAGAAACATTACCTTATTTTTTATTACAGAAAATCCCTAGCGACTTAATGTTTCAGGATCCTACATTCAACGTCACTTTTTTTTCTCTCACCCTACTGACTAACACGGAAGGCCGCAGCAGTAAACTATTGGGAAGTGTAAGCATAGCACAGAAATTCTTATACAATCGCTCTGATATTAACACTAGATTTTCCGTTCATAAATCTAAGTTCTAATGCTCTACAAATAGCGTACAACAGGCAGAACGGACAACCAAGACCTTCCAATACAAACCTCCATCAAACAGTCCATCGGTTTGCGAGCAATGTGATGACGTCAAAACGTTTGTTTAATTATCTCGAAAACCGATAGGCTTACACATAAGGTATGCAGGACAGAAAACGTTTGTTTTGTTGCTCTTCACGACTACTGTCCGTAACATTTTTCGCTTCGCTAAGTATTTAGCGTGTTACGCTCGAGATGCTGGCAGAAACGCGGGTTATGTAAGTTTTCGTGTAAAGTGCCCTTTATTTTTGTTGGATTTTGAACAAAAATCTTACGTGCTGAAAAAATTTCAGTGAAACTCACCAGTTTTTAATTTAGAACAAACAATCCCTGAATATTTCTCGAGTTCTTTCAGTCGGCCAGACATACAAACAGACATGGCGAAGCTGATAGATTCATTTTGTTACTTTCATTGTAAACACTTCAAAAAATTACACAGCCTTGGCCTCTAATTCGATGAGAATTTAGTAAACTCTTAGCCACTTGTTACAGTGTTTATTCTCCATCATAAATAAATACAGACAACTTTCGTCATTCGAGGTTTCATGTCAGTTGCATGCCCTCACCTGTGACGTCAGCACTGATAGACCAGCTGTCCAGTCATTCATCCAGCCAGCGACCTATAGCAAGGTTTTAGTCCCCATTCACAGTTAATTATGTTGGTACATACTATGTAATACTTGTATTTTTTCCCCCTTTTCTGTATTCTGCGTACGTATTTACTGCTCTTTTAATATATAAGAAAACTAAGAAAATGCATTTTTACAAGATATACGTTCCCAGCTTTAAGATTTTTCGATACAATTGTCGATTTTGAAGAGTAATTTTTTTCTGTTCCTTTAGAAAAGAACGTGAGACTGTTTCAAACACAATATCGGATAATAACCAGTACTACTTGTCTGCACGTCCGTCCGTCCGTTCGTTCTCTCGTTCCTTCACCTTGCTTGCTGTAAAACAAAATGAAAACATATTGTTGAGCTGTGAGTGACCTCGCCTTCGTGCTTTGAAATGTATTACACACAAACAGTACGCACAGGCTGACACTGTAACTTGCTGCATAATAGGGAAAGAGGCAAAAGAACTCGCCGAGAAGACATAGCGACTCTTTTACATTCACTTTATGAAAGCACTTCCTTTTCTGCTCTTCCGACATGGATTTATATTCCGGCTTCGTTTTGCGACATCTGACTCAAGACTTTTTTAACTTTTGGGAATCGTATATTACCATGTCATAGAGCAATCTTCGTAAGTAACTGCACCATGTTGTAAAAAGGGGATAAGATATTGCTTCTAGTGTTTCAGATAACTAAACCAACAATATTATAGTGATAGGCTTATGCTGTAAATTAACCGGAAGTACAAATTAGTAGTTTTCATGTAAGTTCATGCTATATTGAAGAGTGTTATTAAAGCAATGACGGTAAATATTAACTCGTCGATCTACTGCATTGTAGAATTCCGAAAGATAGATTTCAGATAGGCCTTTCCTAGATATGATAACAAAACCAACAAATGTAGATAAGTGTATGAAAATATTTTATACACACCGTATACCTCCCACATGTTTCGGCCATTTATGTAGCCATCTTCAGGGAGGTTCATTACAAAGAGTATCCTTTGTAATGCACATCACTGAAGATGGCCACATGAGTGGCCGAAACATGTGGGAGGTATACGGCGTGTATAATATACTTTCATACACTTATGTGCATTTGTTGGTTTTGTTTTCATGTCTAATTGTTTAATGCACGCTTATGGATCATTTAAAAAAGGCCTTTCCTAGTTGGTATATTTCTGTCGTGCTTGAGAAATAATGTGGACGCAATAAAACACATAATTTGATTTTTATGAACGCTATATAATTTGTGTAGTATACGGGGCCATTCTGATTTTTATTATGCGTTTCATAGTTTCAAAAGAAAAGAGTATGTTATGGAAGAAAGGGCACTTAAATATGTTTACCAGTAGAATTTTTAAATTTATTTACAACTATAAATAATTATTACTTTGTCTACCAATTATAAGCCAAGGATCAGAATGCTATAGTAAGTACTGTAACTGGCTAGGGGTGGACTCCGGAGCTCAATTTCCGACATTGTGTGAGACATCTTTTAGGTCCCACTCGGTCCTACAAATCTATGCTTCACCACTGTGTATCTAAGTATATACATCTGCAAATCTTTTGTGTCTTTCAATTTCTTTTTGGTTCCAGTAATTATTGCATCATTTTATTTCTTTCCTCTGAGATTTTGTGTAAGTTCTGGCTCTTTATTCGGGTTAGAGTAGTCGGTATAGCGACTGGCTACGAGTTGGGCGGTCCGGGGATCGAATCCCGGTGGGGGGCGAGATTTTCAGCACCCGTCCAGACCGGCCCTTGGGCCTACCCAGCCTCCTGTACAATGGGTACCGGGTCATTCCCGGGGGTAAAGCGGCCGGGGCGTGGCGTTGACCACCCACCCCATCTAGCGCCGAGGTTAAAGAAAGAGTAGAACTATACCTCTACTCCCCCTCTGGGCCTTCACGGCCTGTTCTAGGGCGAACTTTACATTTTATCTGGCTCTTTATTATTAAGGCTTCTGATATTTCACGTTGGGCAGTTTGCAAATTGCTTGACACCCAGTCGTATATGCATAGCGTAGGCGTGGTCGAGTCCCAGACGATTTTGAGTAAACGTAATGTTCATTAAAGGGGCTTGCCGGCTTTAGAATTTTTTCCCCTGGAGAAACTGCCTTCCCCTCGACTTAAAAAGTCTCTTGTCTGCCCATTGCGGGTTGTACATCGCTTCAGACTTCTCTTCTGACCTGCTAAGACTAGGCATCCGCAGAAAAAATGTACAGTGTACTCCCGATTTTCAGTGCGCTGATTATTCGGTTTGCGGATTATCCGTATAAGCTCTTAAGTTTCGAATGACTAAAGACGAAGGTAGGAAATAACGTGATTTAATGCCGAGTGCTCGAACAAAATCCTCAGTATCAACAAAAATCACGGACTATTTATATAAACAGTAAGCGTAGGCAATGTATGTGTTGTATATACAATAAATAAATTACAGTTTTATTTTTTTTTGTGGCTCAATACAATATGCATAAACGTAACTTGGGGGGTGCAAGGGGTGCCAATGCCCCTCCAATATTTTTCTGCCTAAGTATAGTTTTTTTTGGGTACTGAATTCAAGAGGGGCAAATAAAAAATGGAAATATTTTCTAAACGATAGTTTGGGTGGTGTAAAGACAGAAAAAAAAATGAAAAACCTGCGTTTAAACGAAACGTTTTCATCTTTCTAACTTGACTCCGTAAATTAAAGCTGCTAACACGCATGATCGAGTTTGCTCCCCACCCCCCAATGTTATTGGCCAAGTTACGCCTATGACAGCATGTGTTTTGGATTATGCGTGTTTCTCAATTATCTGTGTACCCCCTCCCCACCAGTACCTCGGATAATCGAAAGTACACTGCAAGTCTATGAGTCCTTGAGAATACTAAGTCCTATTACCACAATAAAATGACAGATAGGCCAAGGGATGAATCTCCAGAAATACTCAAGGAATTTCGATGTAATTTGGTTTTAATGGGTCTACTCTAAAGTCAAGATCGTACTCTTCTGGGATGTGACATCGTACCACCTTCAGTGCAGAAGAATGAACCAACACCTTACCTATTTACCAAACTACGCTTCGTAATGTGACAGCTGTGCCAGTCTGAGGTCTCATATAGCAGTGGTCACACAAATGTCATTTTTATTCTCGTCTGTCATGTACGGAAGCCGAAACGGCGTCGGCGGTATAGCGACTAGGCTACATACGGACGATCTGGGGTTTAATTCCGGGCAGTCTGTTTATCATTTATTCCGCTGAACCGTATATAATAGTTCGAGAGAACTTCTGAATAGATATTAACGAGATCTAATAATGGGAAGTTTTTCTCATATTTGTCAGACATTTCCATTTTTTTTTGTAGAATTGATAAATGATGACGAAGTAACCACGTAAGTTCTGCGTGTATCTCGAACGTAACTCACTAAAATTTAAACCCAAAAATTAAACATGCATTATATATCCAACATACATTTTCCGTGTCCTGGTCGAGACAATTAATCGGAAGGCAGCAAAAGCCTCAAAATTGTTATACAACGCTACGTTTTACAACTTTTTGTTTTTGTTTTGGGAGAAAATTAATGCATGCGATATGAACGGAATTTTATATTAGCGACACGTAAGTTTGTGTTTGGAAGATAATGAATTAATTAGCATTGAAACGTACAACTAAACTGTCCCATTCAAAGCATATTGTAAGTTAGTGCGCTTTAGTAGTAGGCCTATAATATTAATTCAGAATTTAAATACTATTAAATTGGTTTGTTCAAGTTCAACATGTTTTGTACAGATGCTACGCACATGATTCAGATCTGTGACAGTTAACATCGTAAAAAAAATCAATTTTATTTGTTCGGATGTGTAAGCTATAAGATACAAATAAGCATACAGTCCATGGGAAAGAATATCGTATAACTAACTAACTCCATGGAGCAGAGTCCTTCTTGAGAAGCTAACAGGTCGTCAGCTAGTCAAGAAATTCCCCGCATTTTATTGAACCCGAAGGTTCATTATCGCATTCACAAGAGCCCGACACCTGTCCCTATCCTCAGCCATATCGATCCAGTCCATGCCCCCCATCCCACTTCTTGAAGATCCATTTTAATATTATCCTCCCATCTACGCCTAGGTCTTCGAAGTGGAATATCGTATGAAAAGCCTTTGAAAATTAAATGTAGGCCTACGCACACTTTGAACGCATCTTGTCACTCTTGCTAATATAATGGACTGAGGACAAATGCTTTTCATTTTTGTGTGGAAAGTACGGGTATAATTATTGGCAATTCAAATGAAGCTTAAGTCTTATCAGAATAGGTTTGTGGTTTTCCTGTTGTTTCGGAATCGTTATGTTCCGTTGAGGTTATGTTTTTGCCGGTAGACTCCATATATGGTTAGGTTACGTGGTGTGGTGTCAAAAATCCCTCAAACGTTCCCATTAGTATAGAAATGACTTACTTTATGAATCCGGTTATCTGGGATTTCTGGCCCAGTATATTTCCGGTCGTGACGTCTTAGAAGAATTACTTATTAGCCACGAGAGCTTTCAGGCTTGTGTGTCTTCTTTCAAGTACAGCAAGACTGGCATGGCTCTCTTCGGAATTATCGCGACGCAGGCGTTCTTTGCACGGCACCATGTTGTCCGTCTGTATTCGGCGGATTGCACTGAACTTTGGTTCGTTTGATTTATTGCTTATTTAACGACGCTGTCACTATCCCAGGCTATATGGCTTTGACGTTTGGGTTGATTAATAAAATATGAATTGGCAAGGATGTGGAAGGAAACGGCCCTGGCCTATTTCAAGTTGCTATCCCGACCTTCTGCTGGCGGAACTGAGGAAAACCACAAAAATACCTCAGCCAGGCAAGTCGGTGTCAGGAGAATTTCAGTTTGGAGCCCGTAAATTATACAGAGTGAATTAATGATGGACAAACCTGCTTAATATATCTACATGAAGGCACAATGACAAGTGTGTAGCCTGTGCATGTTTAGATAAATGCTGGCCAAGTCTAAGAAGTGTTTCTGTTCTTAAATGGGCCTGTATTTTTTATACATTATTTTGCTTTCGAGGTAATAAAAGTCAAATTCTGAAACGTTATTTAAAACCACAAAACAAACCTGGCAATTAAAAATGTGTTGTTAGAGGCGTGTCTATCCGAGCTTAAAAAGGAAACCCTTTAGACTATACATGCTCTTGAAATATAGTTACAATGCAGTTCCTAATCTTCGATTTTATACATTGTATATTTTGAAAGAGTATGACAAAAATACATCGGACTCTCTTAATGTGCGATATAAACGATGTTTTAATCAGTAGATGAAAATTTGTTTCAATTACAAGGGTCAAGGAAAACCCATTTTAAGCATTTAATTGTAAAGCTGCGTGCCGTTTCTACACGTGACTTAACTTTACAGTAATAGGGACATTTTGAAATGCACTACGGTTCTTCCCCGCGCTCGATGTACTTCAAACAGAGACACTGTCATAGTGTCTCTCATTTGGTAATTCGAATTCAGTGATCCCAATTGTATGTAAGGGCCAAACATCGGTTAGTCGCCGGCCTCCCACCGCGGAGGCCCGGGTTCGATCCCGGGTCAGTCCATGTGGGATTTGTGGTGGACAAAGTGGCACTGGGACAGGTTTTTCCCCGCGTACTTCGGTTTTCCCCTGTCAATTTCATTCCACCGGTGATCCATTACTTGGAAAAATGAAAAAAACTGATCATCTTTTATTTTCATCACAGGGTTGCACAAGAAGCTTTAAGGCTGCGGTGCGTCCGTAGCTTCTGCTGCGGGGCCCGTCTCGACAAAAAAAGGGCCAAACATCATCGTAAAGTAAACTATATTTTTTTTTGTCTTCAAATTTAAATGTTTTGCCAGTACACCTCGCGCACCATCTAATCAAGCAAGTGACCGGCTTTTTTTTGTGAAGGGCCCCGCAGCAGATGCTACGGACGCACCGCAGCCTTAAGGCTTATTGTGCAACCCTGTGATGAAGACGATTATTTTTTCGTTTTTCCTTATAATGGAGCACCGGTGGAATGAAATTGACAGGGGAAAACCGAAGTACTCGGAGAAACACCTGTCCCAGTGCCACTTTGTCCACCACAAATCCCACATGGACGGACATTTATGCAATTTAGGAATGGGCTGGGGATGGGGGCGGGATCCAAAAGCGTCCGAGTTCACGTCACCTTATTTCTTCCATAAGAATTTTGTGCAACGCGGTTTTGCCCAACCGGGCGTGGCCAGTCACTCTAAATCCCACGTCGGACGAGGTATCACTGCATTCAGTTTGAACAGCTATTCCTGTTCTATGGCGTATGTTATTTTATTAGCAGTCTATTTCGAAAAAATGTACAGAATTGTTGACAGAACTGCTGGATTTTATGATATTGAAATATGCCTTTCTACAACGTACTTTCCGTAAAAGTAATTTCTGACCAAAAGCCAACTGCAAATATTGGAACATTTATACAGACAGATGCGTATTGTGTCATGCATAATTTTCAAGTTCAATATGCTGAAATATTTACTGAAAGGATGTCATTATTATTCTTTTGACGATATTCATAAAAATGTGACAACGGTAGTTAAATGACTTTCCAAAAAGTGTTTTCACTTATTAAGTTTGAAGTCTGAGGAGTTGCCGACACTTAGACACTTATCCATCTCTAGATTTACGGGCATTCACTTTGGGATTATCTCTTTAACACACGACGACACTTTTTCCTGTTTTTCGCTTTTACGGACAAACCGTCTGTAAATCGCGTCAGGCGAGAGCATGGGTCAGTACACTTGCCCTCGCGCTGCGGCCGATTTCGGTGTGTGGATTTTCGCCGCACGGACAGTTTTCGCGGAACGGATTACGTCAGCAAAGCCAGCGATGGGCGTATTTCTTTCAGGAATATGAGCTTCCGCCTACGGACGTACGTAGTCGTCACGCTACTCTCAGCCATCTCCTCTCTGCCCCCCTCGCTACGGCACCTTGTACGTACATGGATTGGATTTTCCTCCACTTGACGAGCAGAGACCTGTTTTGTCTGTGAATCATGAGCCGCACGTGGAGGAAAATCCGAACTCTGCCTGTGAGTGCAGTACAGAAAGCATTCTTGGCAACGAGATTATGGTGCAGAGGAGGAGATATACCGGACGTCTGTTACCAGCCGTAGTGCGATGAGCCTTAACGCAGAAATCGAGCAGCAATCGAGGCGGTGGGTAGGAAGCATTCAAGAGGATGTAGTACATGCCTTCTGCGTTAAAATTAAGTCACCGTATAGTAAGAAACATCGTACAGTTGCCTAGACTGTTATAAAGGTGAATTTAAGCCTATATTTGGTTGGGCATGTGGATAGAAGTAGGTCAAGTGGTACAAACAGACTTTTAGTGACGAATCTTCTTGGGAAACGTCCACCTGAATGACTGAGAACAGAATTATAGGATAACATTAAAATGAATTTTAGAGAACTAGATTGCGAGGATGTGACGTAGACGGAGCTAGCTTAGCATCGTGTTTAGTGGCTGGCTGCAGTATTAACACCGTTGAACTGTCAGCTTCTTTACCACACAATAGGCCTTGCACCCACACGTGTAGTCACGCCGTGTTATTCCGTTACCACTGTCCTCGAATGCCCAGCTGGGTTGCAGCCCACCCTCTTTTCGCTCTTAACACGTTGTAGCTCAGTTACATGAAATTCTCTCTATCGCCAAGAAATATTCACAGGAGATGAAATCTGCAACCACGCGAATGCTTATGGAAGTTACTGTTAGGCTCTTATCGCAATAATTCAGTCGTTAATTTTGCAAACGAAGTATTCATGAATTTATTTTTCCTTGCCACATACATACATACATACATACATGAAAAACTAAAGTAATGAAAATCTCAAGGCAACCATCCCCAATGAAAATTATGATAGATCAAAAACAATTGGAGAATGTGGAATATTTCAATTATTTGGCTAGCATGATAACAAGTGATGCAAGGTGTACACGTGAAATTAAATCCAGAATTGCCATGGCAAAAGCAGCATTCAACAAGAAGAAAAATCTTTTCACCAGCAAACTGGAATTAAATTTAAGGAAGAAACTAGTAAAGTGCTACATTTGGAGCATAGCTTTGTATGGTGCTGAAACGTGGACACTTCGGGAAGTAGATCAGAAGTATCTGGAAAGGTTTGAAATGTGGTGCTGGAGAAGAATGGAGAAGATCAGTTGGACCGATCGTGTGAGAAATGAAGAAGTATTACACAGAGTCAAGGAGGAGAGGAATATACTACATACAATAAAAAGAAGAAAGGCTAACTGGATTGGTCACATCTTGCTTAGAAACTTGCCTTCTAAAACATGTGATTGAAGGAAAGTTAGAAGGAAGGATAGAAATGACGGGACGACGAGGGAGAAGACGTAAGCAGCTACTGGATGACCTTAAGGAAAAGAAGAGATACTGGAAATTGAAAGAGGAAGCTCTAGATCGCACCCTGTGGAGAACTCGCTTTGGAAGAGACTACGGACCTGTCGTAAGACAGACTACAAAATGAATACATTCTTAGAAAGGTTGATGTACGTGCAATCCAAAGTTTCACCCACACACAATTACAGTTACAGCAGTAATCACTTCTTTTTCCAGTCGTTCGATTAACTCTTTAAAGACGAAAAGTTTCTGTTTGATATAATGACTCAGGACGTACCACGCAGTAAACACTTTCCACGTCAGTTATACAAAACCAATCTGTTAATGTTGTATAAGGCAAAAGTCGCTGTTTGTTTTAAGAGCCATACAAAGCACATAAACGCAATGTGAGCACCGTATAGAATTTTTAGGTGCGTTCGCAAAATTGCGAAAAGCGACTATTAGCTTTGTCATGTCTGTCTGTCTGTCTGTCTGTCCGTCCGCATGGAACAACTCGGCTCCCATTGGACGGATTTTCATGAAATTTTATGCGCATTGTTCGAAAATCTGTCTAGAAAATTAAAGTTTTATTAAAATCTGACAAGAATAACGGATACTTTACATGAAGACCTATGTACATTTATGATAATATCTCGCTCAATTCTTCGTAGAATGAGAAATGTTTCAGACAAAAGTTGTGCAGAAAATCACAAAACACATTTTATGTTCGATAACTTTTTTTTCGAAAATCGTGCCGTTTGTGAGATAATGTGGAAATATTTTGTAGAGCCAGACAGGCCACAGATCACAATATAGCGCATGTGCATTGCATGCTGGATAACTAAGGCTACAGACACACACTCAGAATATGTAATACTTATAGCTTTTCCACGGAAACAATGGTCACACGAACGCGCCTCAATGTTACGTTTATACGTGCATTGCCCGTCTTGTTGAATGTTAAACCTTGCGGTACTCAACGTAACCGCTAGGCTTAATTTACGCAACAGATTCCATGGTTTGATTACACGCTACATATCCAAGTTGTATAGGCCTATCCACCTGCAGGTAAACTCAACATGCGCTCGCTCGTGCGTGAGGATTAACAATTTGCTATAAGCTGTCTAAAGAGAGTGAGTTTTCTACGCGTGTCCTCCACACAAAAAGCGAACGAAGAATGGTGCCCTCTGGGACAAACATCTTTCTACGCTTTTTCCACAAGCACTCGAGTTCTTTGAATTTAAAGTACAAATTCGATTGGCTTAAGGAAAGCGTCAACACATGACGCTTTTCCGGGAGGAAAGACTAAAATAAATTATGTCAGTAACTTTTATATTTTATCTGTATCTGCAATCGTCCCTTTCTCTCCTCTCTCTCTCCACATGTTCGTGATCAACAATGACACACGGTTCCCAAAATAATTTTTGAATACTTGTCAATATTAAATTCAAGTAAGGTCTAATTTAAACAGAGAGGCATAGGCTACTCAAAGGTCTGAAATAAATTTCGCAGCCACAAAATTTCCCGCTTAAAGAAGTGACGCCACACAAAACTGAGAACAAGTGTCACTAGTCGACTACGTTTCATAATGTGGATGCACATCTTCTCGTCTTCACGCTAACAATGAGAACTACTGTGTGTAACAACAATAACGAAATGTGAACGCTGTTCCTTTCAGTCCGTCGCGCCTGACCAGGACTTAAGCAGTTCGCAGTTTTAATATACATTCCGTTTGTAGTTTGCGTTTGTGTTCACAACCGCCATTACAGGAATTTGTCTGCTTTGAACTTTGGGTTGGTTCTATCAGTAATTTACTGCAGTATTTCTTATTTTTTCCACGTGGCGCCACGCTACAGTACTGCATATTAATCTCTCGCCACACCAGATCATATATTATTGAAAATTACGTCAGTATACTTGCATAAATTCTATTCATATTATTCTTCATATCTGATTACGTTCTGATTTATAGAGTTGCTTTCTGATCCAGCAACAATTGCGAATTCTCAGAAATTATTAACGGATTTAAAGTCCATGTCCGAGGCTTTGTGATCTGTTTCGTAACATGGTAATGTTTTACGGTTGTTAGCACCTCGCCCAACCCCCAAGCTGGAGGACCACCCCTTGTCGGCTGTCCGCGACTGCTTATTCAGTGTATTCGCAGCTACCATGAGGTGGGCGGGTCATGTAGCACGTATGGGGGAAGGGAAAGGTGCACACAGAATTTTAGTGGGGAGACCTGAGGGAAGGAAACCACTTGGAAGACCCAGGCGTAGATGGGAGGATAATATCAAAATGGCTCTTCAAGAAGTGGGATGGGATGGCGTGGCCTGAATTGATATGGCTCAGGATAGGGATAGGTGGCGGGCTCTTGTGAATGCGGTAATGAGCCTTCGGGTTCCATAAAATGCGGGGAATTTCGTGACTAGCTGACGACCTGTTAGCTTCTCAAGAAGGACTCTGCTCCATGGAGTTAGTTAGTTATTTAGTTAATTAGTGGTATAAAACAATGAGAATAAGAGTCATATGAAATGCTATTCTATCCTGAACAGCCGTTGTATGTAATAAATGTAAACAAATACAAAAATATCAGTGCAGCAACTGTTTAAAAAAGGAAAAAGACTTTAGGCCGACGGGATGACAGAATGGGCCTACGACTGAGAATACCACACTGCAGTTAACCGTCATCTTCAAATGTACACTGTTACAAAGAAATCTGAATTTACAATGTCTCCTTTAAGAAATAATGCTGTGCAGTTTAACTGTCAGAACTCTTGACTTCTCTGGGCGCAATCTTGTAGCCCTGACACGTTTTGCAGCCCTGTCCTGAAGCTCTTCTCCCATCTAACATTGGCCAGTCGAACCTCATTCCGTCTCTTGATCTTCAGGACATACAACGTCGTGCAAGCCGACTGACAAATTGTGCGTATAAGTGCTGAACAACAAGCTGTTGACATTGACTGAGCACTGCGTCACTGCGAACGAACTGACGACGATAAGTCAAAATGAAAACATGTTTTTGTTTATTAGTGCACGCTTATTTAAAACAATAAATCATGTGAGGCTGCAATTCATGTTTTACGTGTAAGGCACCAGGAAGTGTTTTGCTGGTGCATGTTCTTTGATTCGCACAAATTGTTTGGCTCAGTTGCTAATCTTTGGAATGCAAGTAGACAATCTTATATAACGTTCAGCCGGTGTCGCTATATTTTCTTTCTCTTTCTTCAAGCAATTTTGCAATTTTTCCATCGTATAGATGTACGAATGGGGGCACGGGGTTGGCGTAGTTGGTTGAGGTCGCGGGCTCGATTCCCGATGGGATCATTGGGATTTTTCATTGACCTAATCTTTCCGGCCGCACTATGGCCTTGGGGTCTACTCAGCCTCTAACAGAAATGAGTACCAGGAATACTTCCTGGGGGGGGGGGGGGTAAAGGAGGCCAGTGGGTAGGGCTGACAACCTTACCACCTTCATGTGGCGATTATCTTGAAATCTGGGAGCTTCAACCTCCTGGAACCCTCACGGCCTGTCCAGGCCTGTAATGGGCTTGCTTTATAGATGTACGAATAAGTGGCATTCTGGTACGTTTTACTCTTAAAACGCAGTAGCCTGAAGATGGATACAGTTAGTACCTCCGAGATGTCTGACGTTCCGTTACGGCATGGCGGTCCAACAGAATTCTCCACATTAGCGTATGGATCGGCAAGTAAACCTGTTGATTTTCTTGTTGGTTTTGAGAATGTAAGGGGTGCATAAAAGGAATATCAGTAATTAACCAATTTCCAGTGGCCGTGCGGTCTAAGGCGTGGGTCTGCGGCCGCTCGCTTACTGGGATTGTGGGTTCAAATCCCCCGGGGGCATGGCTGTCTTGTCTCTTGTGAGTGTTGTGTGTTGTCAGGTAGAGGTCTCTGCGACAGGCTGGTCCTCGTCCAGAGGAGTCCTACCGAATGTGGTGTGTCTAAAATGTGTGTGATTGCGAAATTTCGAAAAATGAAGAGACCTAGGCCCTCTAGGGGCTGTCGAGCCATTAAAAAAAACAATTTCAGGTTTTTCCCGCCCTAGCGTTGACCACGGAATTCCTCACAAGGGATTAAGTTAGCTGTGACCATCATTCGGCTCATCCACGGCTGATACAAATAATACTTTGTTCTACGCGTTTCCATCTACAATAGCACTAAGGAACCTTGAAAATATACACTGAATTTTAATTGTGTCATCCGGACAGACCAAGAGAAACACGAAGTTCTGGAGATGAACAGCCTAAATCCGGAAGATAATTTGCATATGGCGATGATGCTAATTTGTTAATTGAATAAAGGAAGAATGCTTATCTTCTGCTGATTAGTAGAATTGGTACAGAATTACACACACATAAAACTACAAGTAAATATATGGACCTGATACGAAAGTAAAATCAGCCACGCAGCTATTATAGGCTATAAATATACCGGTACGTAACGAAACAAAAGGCTGTCCCGGTCCACGTCATGAAGGCATACATGGGAAATAGGGTACAAGATGGAGGTAAGGGGTCAACTTCACTCCCCGGCCGCTTTACCCTCCGGGATAGAACCCCGGCACCCATTAAATAGAAGGCTATGTGGGCCCAGAGCCAGTCTGTACCTGGACATTCTGGAGAAGAGAAACTCTCTTGTCCCTGTCGGGATTCTAACCCCTGACATTCCAGCCCGTAACCTAGTCGCTATAACAACTACACTATCCCGACTCCCACGTAATGAAATATGTTATAACATTTAAACATTTAAGTGACTAGGAGCAACACAAACAGAAATTAAATTCACTACGAAATAAATACAATACGTTCTCGTCCCGTCTGCTTTCCATAACACTGAAGAGCGGGATGCAGAAAACAATAATTGTTCGCGTTGTGTTGTACAGAAGGTGTGTAAAACGACATTCACTCCAACGGACAGACGTAACTTGGTTCCCAGTCACTCACACGTAAAATCATTTCACTTCAGTATGTGAGTAGTTCAGGATAGCAGGCAACAAATAACATTACAGTTTATACTGATCACCTAACATGCGTAATATCTACACCGTACAGTGAAGCATAGGAGTCTGAGGCGGGGTACACAATTTTTTTTTCCAAAAATTAAGAAACCACCTCAAAATTCAAGGCGCCTGAAGGGTAACGTGAGGCAAGTTCCATACTGAGGACCCAAAAATATTAGGCGCCATGATTCAAAATTTAGTCGTCCGGGATTTGTGCACCCGTGCGCGAAGATGGTGTGGGTAATTGGCTAGGATGGTGAAACAAACCTACATGGAAAATAGCGATGGGGAAACCTCTTGCAAAACTTGGAAGATCGATACAGGGATGGGAGGAAAACAGTAAGATGAATTTTGAAGAGACAAGTTGTGAGCTTGGGAGGTAGATGGAACGATCTCAGGATCGTATCCAGTGGTGGGCTTTGTTACTGGTGGCGTTGCATTTTCGTTTTCTGATACCGCACTAACGGTTAAATAACACTTCTTTAACATGACGTTAAACTGGAAGGAGGGAACTACTTTCTCTTGTTAGGCTTTTCACGAGTATCGGTCGTTTCGCTGAGAAAAAAATAAACATGAACAATTTATTGAAAGGATTTGGGTAAGTATTTATACAGCTCATGGCCTACTTGGAACTTCCTGCGTACGCGATCACACGCTCGTCTGCTCCTCCACGGCCCCCCTATGGCAGTTGTATACGCTACTACGATGCCAGTTTGATTGTTCTGAATATGCCCGCGCGGTCCCCGTGCTTTTGAGTCATTAACCCCGCAAGGTCTTACAGAGATTCTCAGAGGACCTTGGCCTCTTCTGCACATGCGCGCGTGCGTCTCCCCCTCCTTAACCTCCCCATTCCATTTACTACGTCATTTTGATGCGTACCATGTGGTCCATTGCTACTCTTACTAACATGTTATACGAACTAGCAAGCTGACAGTGATGAGGTGGTCCTGAATGGAGGGATTTCAGTATCTGAAACAGCTGTTCCTGATCTTGCGTTCGATGGCTATTTTATTCGGTGGTAAATATCCTCCCCCCACCCGCCGAATGCTCTGCGTCAGAAATTGTCATCAAAATAAGGCCATGACTTGTACGAGGTCGCAGCTTAGGCTGAGCGGTACTGGGAGCGTCACACATGTACAAAACAAGGAACATGGTGCGCAAACAATTCTTCTGTTATCTCAGAAAAATAACAAGAAATGTGCTTGCTAAAGGAGAGACTGTCAGTAAATAAACGAGCAGGCACAAGTTTGACGCGATGTGCCATCTCAAGAACAGGCTAAAGGATGTGGAAGTTAAAGGAGAGTATCAGGTTAACATCTCACAGGGGTTTGCATCTTAGGAGATGTTACGTGACAGTGAGGACATAAATAGTGTTTGGGAAAAAGTTCGTGTTAGAAAAAATTACAATATCTCATCTAAAGAGAATGTAGGTTATTGCGAAATGATTACTTACACCGTACTAAGTATGAGACTAATACTGAATACTTGAACAGGTATAAATCGTCAGGCACCGTATTCCACATATTCTGGTAGAACTGATCCAGGCAGGAGATCCATCAACCTATTAATACTATTGAAAATAAGAACGAATTTCACAGTAATGAAACGAGCCTATTACTGTACCTACGTATGCGAAGAGTGATGGAACTCATTGTAGTAATTATCCAAGCATATCGTTGTTATCAGCTATTGGAGCACAAATGTTATCCAGCGGTCTTCTGTCAAGGTGAATTCCGTATGTAGACAAAAATCTTTGGAGGCCTCACTGTGGATTTCGACGTAAATGTAAGCTACTGATAGGATGTTTTGCATTTGTCAGATACAGGACAAAAAATGGCAACACATTTTAGCATACTTCAGCTAGTTAAGAAAGCCTATGTATCGGTTAACAGTGAAGTTTCATGTAATTTTCTCATTGACTTTGGTATAACCACAAAAATGGTTCAGCTAATTAAAATATCGTTCAGTGAAACCCATGTTACAGACCGTATAGGTAAAAGTTTGGTATGGTTCGTGGTTAGGATAACCCGAGATGCTTTATCGCCATTGTTTTTTAACCTTGTTTTAGAATATGCTGATAGGAAGGTCCAAGTAAATCATCAGGGGTTGAAATTCAGTGACACATATCAGTTTCTGGGCGACGCGAAAGATGTTAATTTATTGGGCGAAAAAACGTACTGTGTAGATACACACGAAAGCTTTATCAGTCGCTACTTAAAGGAGGATAGTCTAGAATTAAATGCAGAGAGAACTAAATATATGCCAAGGCTAGTCAACATAATATATGCCAAATCCATAACAAAAAGATACTTAATAAATCTTTAAAAAGATGTTGCAAAGTTCGAGTATCTGAAAAAAAAATCAGTGGTTCATTCACAATTAAATCAAGAGCATATTAAATTTTTGGGACGCTTTGAGTTCACAATCGTTTGTTTTTCCGTCTTCTGTCTACAATTGGCAGTTACCACAGACAGACAGACAGACACACAGACACAGCCGTGTTTCATCTCAAGGCCTCTTGCACGTAACATGTAATTTGTTAAAATATTTTCAATCCTAGTAGTTGTACAAGCCAGTTATAATCAGCAATCCAGTAGTGTATGTGTGTGTGTGTGTGTGTGTGTGTGGTGTGTTGTGTGTGTGTGTGTCTACCTATGGTAACATTTGAAAAAAAAAAACAAAATAAATCATGAAACTTGGTATGATCATCATGCTATCATAGGCCACTCGATTTGTTACTCTCTTTTAAAATCGCTGTAAGCAATAACACCATGACAGCAGTACTCTGAGACTCTAAGGTGGAATGGGCATTTAATGTGTTACTGAGATATGTGGAAACAGGCATTCGAAAAAAATGCGACCTTTTACGTTAGTGTTATAAAATGTAAAACAGCCTGGCGTGTTCACTACAGCCCACCACTGCACCCTCCTGAGGCAGTTAAGTCCAATCCACGCCCTACGTCCTATCCACTTTAATATTATTTCTTGGTATACGCATAATTCTTTCAAGTGGTCTCGTCCCTTTAGGTTTCAGAGCTGAAGTGTTCATGCGTTAGTCATCTTCGTCATGTTTGCTGCATGCCCAGTCCGTCCTTTCCTCCTTGATTTGAGCCCCCAAATTTCACAGAAAATATAGGTCGCATATAAAATTGTGGCTTTAATGCGTTTTTATCGAATATGTTTGAACCACTAATTTTTAAACGGTACTGACTGGGGAAAATGACGTAATCGGAAGAAATCTGTTCCAGTGGCACTACGTCTACCACAAATTCCACATGGATTGCTCTAGGATCGAACCCAAGCCTCACCTAGATATGACGGCGCCGGTAAATGAACCACAAAAATACACGGTATAGCTTAAGAATATTCAACAAAAATATTTTCTTTGAAATACATTACACATTTCACTTTTTCATTCTGCTTCAATCATTACCGTAAGTCGAGACGAAAAATGACCTACATATGTACCACTCTCTCCGATGGACGGAATTTTAATTAAGATTAACATATCCCTGTCTGTTTTAAAGCTGACTTGTTTGTCGTTTCGGCAAGGGAAAATAATTGGGTCGTGATGGTTAATTTGGGTCTCACGAGGCTTCTGGGTTGACCTGACACCACGCGCTGTGTACATTCTTGGCAAGGTCTTTGAACCTCTGGCTCTCACACTCACCGCAGCAGGAGGAGGGGTGAGTCAAAACAAGAGGGGTCATCCAGTTTCCTTCAGCGCGTCAAAGCATCGCGCTAAATGGACCTGTTCCTTTTCCTCCACACCTATATTCACGCTATTGGGTCACTTTGCACGGTGCCAATATCACGTTCACTTTGCCTAAGTAGGAACATGTGCAATTTGCAGCAATGTAAGAAATAACAAGTTGGTGGGTAGAGCCAGCATCTGATGACGGTACGAGTAAAACCACGCCGCTCAAATAGCGGTGTACCCTTGAGACTGAGTATGTACCACGTGTGAGAGGGAGAAAAGGTGAGTACGGGGTTTTGATTGGGAAACCTGAGGGCAAGAGGTCACTTGAAAGACCTAGGTGTAGATGGAAAAAAATAATGTTAAAATTGTCCTCGAGAAAAGCAAGGGGGAGGGGTGTGGGCTGGATTGATCTGGCACAGGATAGGGACAGGGGGCGGGCTCTCGTAAACGCGACGTTGAAAATTGAAGTTCCATATAATTCGGAAAAATTTCTTGGCTATATGAGAAATTATCAGCTTATCAGGAAGGACTCTGCTCCATGGAATCATTATCATCACCATCACGAACAGTAGCACCATATCAGGTCTTAATATGTTCAACACTCAGGTGTCACATACCGAAAACTTGAAAGGAAACGGACGTTTAATATTAGGTTCGAAACGAGAATCGATCACGTGGCAGTTATAGGTGGGACAAAAATCTTCTTTCGAAAATGGAAGTGGTACGCTATACTTTGTGATGACTCGGCTGGGTAAAGTGACCGGATATACAAGTGACCGTGTGTACAAGTAAACAGATGGTTTCAATCGGTCACAATACTTGTCTGCCTTATTCTTAAGTGCAGCATTAATTATAATTTATCTTTAACAACATGTCATTTATTTACAGAATCTTATTACTCCATTTACACATTTTTATATTCCCAGAAAACTGCAGTAACGTAATAAGTAACAAACGACAACGATCGCTTGTCCTCTTAAACGTGCCAAACCCACACTGTTTTGATAAATAATTGCCAGATAATTACGTACACACCATAGATTAGTGGGTAGCAATGAACTCGATCTTCCTGCATTAGTCACTAAAACTCCCGCTTCTCGCCGCGGGTTTTTCTTAAAATAAATTGTGCTGAAACACTATAATTGCGTATTTATTAGGGCAGTCTGTTTTCTACGTATTGTTGTTGGCCAAATTTATATTAACACCGTCGTGACAGTACACAGTGATCCCATTATAAATTAATCAGTCGCCTAGAGAGAAAATAAATCTGTAGATATAGGCAACTATTGTATCATATTGGTTATGATCGTCTAGCGCCTGGATCAGTGGCGAGAGTTATGAAGGGTAACCTTTCTTGAGAGCATTTCGTGTAAGAGATGAGATTACAAACAGAAAGTCACACATTGTATTAGAAATAACACACAAATGCCATTGTTAATTACGTTATATGAATGCTTTCGAGAACAGAGAAGTCTCTTGCTCCTAGCAAGATTCGAACAAAGACTGCTAGGTTGTCCAGCCCATAGCTAAATTTATTAATAGTGAATACTTAAAATTATGGTAGGTATATTATTGTGTTTTCGATTCCCGATGGGGTCATTGGGAGCTTTCATTGACTTAATCCTTCCGGCCGCGCTATGGCTCGGGGTCGACTCAGCCTCTAACGAAATGAGTACCAGAGGTATCTCCTGGGGGGGGGGGGGGGGGGGTGAAAGCGGCCGGTGCCTAGGACTGACAACCTTGCCATCTTCATGTGCAAATTGTCTGGAAATTCTGGGAGCCTCAACCCCTCCCTAAGGGTCTGTCCAGACCTGTAAGGGGATAGCTTTTATATTATTGTATTTCAAAAAATAAACATGGTAATGATCTTCCCACGATCCTCCATACAACAGCAAGAATTCCTCTGGCTTGCTGTTCTTACCAAAGAAGGCTGTGGCTCTGCGGCTGCTTTGCCTTCCGGTCAGAGTGAGGTAGTTTGCTTTAAACACCTCGATCAAAATTGTCAATAATTTGGATCACATACTTACTTACTTTAACGCTCTATATTTTTACACTTAAACCTTAACATAATAATAATCTGAAGCTCATCAATAAATTTAGTACGATGACTCAAGTGTAACACATCAAATACTCGTGTCGTTTGTGCATGTATGACCTTGCAAATGGTCTAAGGAAATAAACGCGTAAGACTAACTGAGAAATAAGTTTTTATGGCTGCTGTACTTATATGGTAGTTAGAGCCATTACATTTAAAAGCACGTGTGCATGTAGGGACAGATGACTGAACATTCTTACCTGTGAGATACTTGCAAATGAGCGGCAGCCTTTCATTGCCTTTGTGCTTGATGACATGTCACTTTTCAGCTGCGTGTAATATGTAGCTGCGAGAAAATATTTCACGGTATAAATTATCCAAAGTATTTCGTTTATTCATTCCATTCTCGAAATGATTCCATTTTATCAAGTTCCCAAACAAATGATATGATATCTAATCTGTAGTCCAAAGAGAAACAAAGGATTACGTCCGTAACAACTACAGTGTTTTGTAGTAACTTTCCAGTCTGAAGGAAATGGATATTTCATGACGTAATGGATAATTTAAACTATTAATTAGTTTTTATAGTTTTCCAACGAAAGTGGAAAATACAGAATAACTGGCACATTTTTTCACTTTCCTGATAGTTTCCCTCTCCTATGTGCAAATATTCCACCAGCACTATTCTCTAAAATACTCTCAATTTGTTTTCCTCCCATAGGGTGACAGGCCATGTTTCACACCCGTACAAAACACAGGTGAAATTATAGTTCTGTATACTCGTATTTTAATGCATGCTGGATTCCACTCATAAAAAGGGAGACACCACTTGGTAGACCTAGGCTATATGGGAGGCTAACATTGTGGTAAATCCTAGATAAATAAGGTGTTATTACTATGTACTCGATTAATGTATCACAGTACAGGGTCCAGTGGCTGGTTTTGTGAACACCGTAATGAAACTCTGGGTCCCAGAAAGTGTGGAAACATGTCTGGTAATTATGTGACTATCAGCTTGTTAATAAACATGCTGATCCACAGACGTATTAATATTGCTAACAATAATAATGGTAGTAGTAGTAGTCCTAGTAGTAGTATTTTAATTGAAAAAATAAAGAAACAAAATTGTACTCTTTTCCCAAACA
This sequence comes from Reticulitermes speratus, assembly GCA_021186555.1. Lineage (NCBI taxonomy): Eukaryota > Metazoa > Arthropoda > Insecta > Blattodea > Rhinotermitidae > Reticulitermes > Reticulitermes speratus. The sequence continues at coordinate 26,558,311 of JAJKFL010000004.1, forward strand.
GGAATAAAAATTACATAACTCTCCCACACCCTCGTGAGATTACGTGTGAACAAGCTGAAAATATGGGGCCGTGTAACACCTTTACTGGAAAATATATTCCACGACATTCTTCGTAACAACAACTAAAATGGGTACACACAGCAGATGCCGGGTAGGTTTATCACTCAACATTCTGATTTCCTACAGTAGAAGACATGGTGTCTTGTGGTCAATAATGTTTGACTCGCTTTATACTAACAAACATGTGTAGCCACATTGAGTGTTGTAACAACTACACCGTCAGTTTGCTTCCAAATTCTTCTTGTCCTGAGCGTGGAACAAACTATGTGGAACTGTCTTGTTATCCCAATAAGGCAAGTAAATGTAGGCATGATTGGGTAAGGATCCACAGCTTCATGGGCTACAAATCTCTTTGAACGTAAACAAAAATATTTACGACAAGCAATAAACGCAGTCATATTTAAGAAATCGGCATACAAGGATTGTGAAAGAACTCACTTTCAGAGAGTAAGCAGTAGGCCCTTTTATCGGTTTGAACTAATCACCTGGATGTGGCAGAGTCCTTGAGAAGCTCATACTCGCCCAGCTGATCAAGAAATTCTCCGACTTTATGAAACCGGAATGTTTATTATCGTGTTTACAAAATCTCGTCTCTGGTCCCTGCCCTGAGTCCAGTGATTCCAGTTCACAACTTCACATTTTGTTTCGTTCATTTTCGCTCTTCTGCCTTCATCTACACCGCAAAGTGTTTCCAAAGTGGCTTCTTGCATTAAATTTTCTGGCGTAAATTTTGTACGAACCTCTCGTTTTCTCGTTCTTGCTACATATCCTGCTCTTCTAGTTTGTATTGATTTTATCATCATGGCCTAATTTTCTACCTTCTAAGTCTACTTATTCTGCACGGATCCAGATGTCTTCCTCAGCGACCTGTTCTCAAACTTTCATTCTTCAAGAGACCAAGCCTCTTGCTCGTAAAAACCGCTCACAGTGTTACAGGTTTCTGTACTTTAAACTTTATGCATTTAGCAAGGATAATGGAAGATGAAGGAATCATAATATATCGTCGGCCTTCCCTAAGCTTAACCTGGTCGTGACTTGCGACATGTCAGGCTTCCATCGAAACATAATTGAGATTTTCGGGCTTCTAGGTTGTTGCACGGCGTAGACTGGATTGTCACTGACGTTTTCGCACAACGTCTGTTTGGACATCTTGACCCTTGAAGATGGGACCGATACGCTAACCCGAAACGTGGCTGAAAAATCAATAGCTCACAAGACCGAAAATCCCTGCTCTTAACCTCGCCAATCTAATTTTGGTGTGCTACTTTCTTTCCCAAATACGGTCGAACCCGGTTATAACGACATCGATTTATACGACACCTCGTCTACAGCGTCAGATGTTCTGTGGTACCAATTAATTCCTCACTGTTAACCACAACGTTACACCACTCGGTTAAAACAACACTCGTTTATAACGACACAAAATATTCAGTCCCTTCATGACATTATAACCGAGTTCGACTGTATTTCGACTTCGCGATAGTTACCAATTATTGATGTATTTCACGTTGTGTTCACCGTGCATCTTGACATTAATTTTCAGTTTTTTAACCAACGAATGCACTCAGTCACAAGCACGCAACAAGACAATAACAACAACAGGATACGGACGTCAACATCTATACAAAACCGACTGCCAGCAATTTTAACAATTCTTAATAATTTTAATAATTTTAACGATTTCAACAACTTCCAACGACATAGTGCTTTATATTCACAATCTATAGTGATATACTTTACACTTCTAACGCAAGATAAGTGCTATATACACCAAGACATTTTAAGAAAAAGCTTGAAGAAACTTTGCATACCGGTGATTGCCAATGAAAAAATTGCCTCAAACAGTGTAACGGTTCTGTGATAATAACAAATGGACCAGTGAACAGTGAAGTGAACTTATCAGTGTACCCATGATGATGGCGGGGTCGCGGCCGAAACATATGTAGGGTTAATTAAACTGAAATACGAAAATAAAAGTGCATTCGTTGGTTAAAAAACTGAAAATTATTAATGTATTATTTGCATGTTACGATTTTGTCCTCCTTTCTGTTATCCAGTTACGAACATATACACAGAAGTTTCTCTACATTTAGGCCTGCTTCTAGTACGACATTCTTACCGGCATTTAATATAAGCCATTTATAATACCGATATTCTTTGAAATGTTTACGGTAGCGTAATAGCGTGCAGCATGCAGTAGCTTTCTTAAATACGTATAGCGTCCTAACGTTTTGCGTAATAACTTTTCTGATGATGTTAAGACCATTGATATGCCCAGATATCCTGCTCGTAAGACAAAGTTTCACTTTTCATCACATTCTGTGACGTTTTACTTCTGAACTACTACGAATGAAGAAGTGGAGCCTTGTGTCTGTACACAAGGTATTTCCTGCCGCAAATGACACTGTGGTAGTTGAGGCCACTGCGTCAGAAAAGCATTCCAACCCTCCGCGAAGAATGGGTCCTAAAGTTCTCCGTAGAAACGACCGTGAGGAATGACTAGATACTGTCTCGAAGTCATGGGTTTGTAACGTAAATCAGTTTTATTAGAAATATTTTCTTTTTGTCCGTAGAGTTTTAGAAATATATTTTACTTGAATGTGTTCTGTTGTCTCGTGTTGTTTTATATTGTGAACTCAAGAGGTGAAATAGAGGGCAGCGTTGCTCACTGTTGCTGATATCGTAAAATAAGTAAAATTATTCTAATGTTTTAATGTTAAATCATTGCACATGTCTGCACGGGTAAAACTGGACTTCTCATAATAATGTTCTCCAGTGTAAACCTGTTTCTTGCAAAAGGCAACAATGAGGGCACATATGAACTGCGTGCTTCAGGCACAGTTGTTATTTAAGGAGTTGTAAAACAGGAATAATGCGCTCATGACGTATGATTTATTTGTCCACTCTTAGCATCCAGTAACGAAGAAAAGGAATGCGATTTCAGCAAGTGATATCACATGCTCTTACGCTGCGAAAGCCAGAGGCTATTAATTCATGAATCACAAGCAGGGCCGAAAGTTGTTCTGACTAATCACTGGAAACCTAATTTACAAACTGAAGTTATGGCATTCTTCACATGTGTAGATCCTGCCTCTGAGTGGTGCATGAAAAGTCTGGGAGAATCCTTGGCAAACATTGATACAGCCATTGAATTTTCCCTTATTTCTTACAGATATAGGCTTATGCGATTTAAAGCTCTTGTGTTTATTAACATTTAAACAGTGATCTTGTGGAATATGCCACCGTGAATTCTGGCAGCGGTTTACCAGCGTTTCGGGCAAACATTCTACTTCGATCTTCAGGATAGAAGTATAAATGAAGGCAGTAAATTATGGTGTACACCTACCAGATACCATGAAATCATGATACAGCATAAGTCAGCCTAAATCTTCCTTTCTGTAGTACTTAAAACTACGTCCTATCGATTTCCTCATCCCATAAAACCTTTCACAGTGTCCATCAGCAATATATTGAAACAAGAAAAATCGTCAAAAGATACAGAAATCCTATGGTTGTCCCTCCAAAAAGAGATTTTGGCAGCGGTGATAAATATATCAGGTGTAATCAGTATGAAACTTCTCTCATTTACAACTTATTGGTTTCCGTTATGTTAGTTTAGTAATAAAGTTACTGCTTCATCGATAGAAAACCCCAAAGTAAGTTTTGATCTGATTTTTGTGATCAGAGACGGTGAAAAGTAAAATACACGAAGTCATGTGCCCGTGCAAAGGAACCCGCAATTGCTGCGTCTGTAATGTTCCACGTGCGATAGTATCTGAGAAAACCCACACAGGACGATGATTTTAATTCACATAGTTTATCAGATCTATGTTTTTCTTCAAACACTTCATTTTTTGTGGTGTTTTTTATGGCCTTTAACGTTATCCTCTCTGTAAACACCGATCGCTTTAAAAAAATCAGAAACGTGATTTTGTTTTGAGTGTGTGAACAGAAATATTCCTCTTCCCAATTCTGTTTAATTGGTGACCCTCGTCTACTGTCTTGCATTTTCTAGTAGCAGATAATGTTGGTTTGATATTTTCGAGTTTATTGTGTAAATTGTAGTCAATAACATCAATTTCGCTACACCTACACTACAGCGAACTCGATATAAAAGTATTTTTCAACGAATATAAATACATTTTAACTACCGACCTTTTCCTGTGAGCACAGACACCTCCCAACACATCTAAGTCTCACTCACAATTAACTGCAAGTTTCAACCTGCCTGCACAGTCATTTGTCTTGTAACATAATCTTCATCGGTCGGGACAACGGAGTAGTCACGCTGTCAGCGCGTGTTAGACGGTCGTTTGATTACTTACAGCCGCCGTGATAATACACAAAAATAATAAGCAAAGTTTTACTCAACAATGTCACAATAGATTTTACGATTAAACTCAATTACACTTTTCTGTTTTTAAACTGTAATCTTTCGGCAGCTTTCACAGTTTGTTGTGCTGATATTCGCCGGCCACCAGGGAATATCATGGGGCCACTAGCGGCCCGCAGGCAACCTGTTTGGTATTTCTGGTGTGGATGGACTCAGGAAAACAACAAAAGACCTTCTTCTTTTTCTTTTGTGGTGATCGTTGCCCGTCCTTCCTCAGATCAAAATATCCACTCCCCCACGTTTAAAGCTTTGTATTTTCCATTCCGTTGAATTACTGAAGCTTCTGATGTCAGCCTTAAGGTTTCCTTCAGTACTTTCAAGCTGGTGCCGGTTAATAAACTCAGTGCTTCTACCTCTCCCTGCCTACACCTTCTTCATTGCATATTCGCAGTCATTCTTTTATCACTGGACACTATGTATATTGGGTGGCGCAGTTGGTTGAGGCACTGCGCTACAATCCGGAAGGTCGCGGGTTCGATTCCGATGGAATTTTTCATTGACGTAATCCTTCCGGCTGCACAATGGCCCTGGGGTCGACTCAGCCTCTAACAGAAATGAGTACCAGAAATATTTGCTGGAGGGTAAAGGCGGCCGATGCTTAGGGCTGACAACCCTGCCACCTTCATGTGCCGATTTTCTTGAAATCTGGGAGCCTTAACCTCCTGGAACCCTCAGGGCCTGTCCAGGCCTGTAATGGGATAGCTTTACCTTACACTATGTATATTCTCAGAAGACGACAGTGTTGGGTTACCTGTGGAGTAACGGACCTCATAAGCTGTTTATTTTCAACAGGTCACCATGCAGTCCAGTTGAGGCAACAGAGCCGTTTGCTCTCTGGGGCCCTCTTGCTGTAGTAAATATTCCTGTTCTTTCAGATTTATTATTCTATCCGTAAACTTGAAACAAGTCAGAGTAGATTACGAAAATTATGAAACCTAAATCCCAGGAAGTGTTGAACTCCATTACATTGTTCTTTCAAAATTGTAATTCCGACGTCGTGTAGAGCAGGGTTGCTGACCACAGCAGTTTCCGACTTCCTTAAAGGGTTAAATGTTACGACGTGACCTATGTGTGCCATGTTTCCGTAAAACTGACTACGTACCCCTTCACCCTTGCAACTGGCAGTGAATGGCAATGAAGGGGCTGTCACTACCACTCATGTAACAACTCTGCAAGACTACGAATTTCAGTTGCTACTTCCAGCTTCCTGCTTTCACACACGCTCTTTGGACTGCCATTTGTTCTTCGGCATTCTGTAGTCTGCTCATCATCATTTTATTTATCACCCCTAACTTAATGCGATTTGTTTACTTCGATGCATTTTTCTATCTTGTTAAATTTTCCTTCCTATGCTGCTCTTGGTGACGTTCTTATTTTAAAATAATTACTAATAACAAGTAGACGCATAAAACAACCAAATTTACTCGTCACAGTATTTACATAACGTGGACCTGCTCGTTTAGTATGCTTACAGGCCACTTGAGTTTTGTCAGAGATTTGAAATGTAGGAGGTTACGATAGGCAGGGCATGTCTTTAGGGGGGGGGGGAAGCAAGAAATGCATATTGAATTTTAGACGGGATATCTCTCGGAAAACGTCTGCTTGACGGAATCGAAGAGGGCGTGGAAGAATAGCATTAATATGAGACTAGATAGGCACTGATTTGTTCTTGTTTTCTTATACTTGTTGTGTCTTTTTAATTGGCCACTGGGCTGTCGAGTCAGGGCGTAAATAAATAAAAAAATTTAGTTCTTCTACTGCTTAACGTCATCTTAATCTAGTCGGAAAACCTGAAGGGACAAAACAACTTGGTAGACCTAGAAGTGGATGGAGGGATAATATGAAAATAGATCTTAAGAAATACGTAATTTTAGGGTGTGGAGTTGTTACGGCGGAATTCTCTTTCCTTGCTTCGATTTAAGGAATGGTTCTGCTGTCAAGACTTTTTAAATCTCTCGAAACGTGTGATTTAAGAGAGGCGCAAAATCACTTGCTACCGCTTACATACTTTTACTGTTAACATAAATCCGCAAGTGTTCTAAAGTGCACTCTCCTTCCAGTAAGAGTGGTAGATTGCATTGTATAAGAAACGTCATTATTTTTATTCCACTACACAAAATTTAGTATTTATATTATTTGATATTCGTTTTGTTTCTTGTCACGCCATTAGGCAAAGTGTGAAGTTATCTCCCAAAATATAGGCCTATATTGTCATTTTTAGATATTTTTCCAAAACAAAGTCCGTAGACTGTAGGTGTAACGTGTCGAAGAATAAACAAATTGGAACTCACAAAGTCTGCATTATATCCTCGTGAGTGGGACGCTCAGATTGTCACATTCAGGAGATTCTGATGAGGTCAGCCAATCAAGGCCGGCCAGTGACCTCGGTCACACACCTAAGGGTCCACTCACTTATTAAATGGTTCTCATAGTTACTTCGGCTTCCAAAGCAATCTTTGCAAGTAATTTTGGACTAATTTACTCACTCAATGCGGTAGAGTCATTCTTGGGAATCTGCTTGTTAGTCGCTCATCTACGCCTTTGAGAAACCCGAAAATTAATTACCGTGTTCACAGAAGCCCCCGCCACTTGCACATAGCGTGAGCCAGATTAATCCATTTAACACTTCCACACCCTACTTCTAGAAGATCCATTTTAATAGCATCTTACCATTTACTCCTAGGTCTCCCAAGTGGTCTCGTCCTTCAGATTTTTTATATAAAAATTGCGTATGTATTTTTACTGTCCTCATGCGTGATACACATCAGTCTCTCTTATCCTGCTCAATTTAGTAATTCTAGTCTGAAAGTGGAATAGCATTCCAGTAATGAAAGCAGAAACAAAGTACAGCATTTTATTACACAACTACGTATTTAAAGGTGAGGCAATGTATCTATTACCTATATTCAGTGGCGGCCGTACTGATACGTACTGACAACTTACGCTCGCCCTGTGATGCACTTTATTGGTATTTCTAGCGAGCCGCAAAATGTATGTTATCAGACGTGGGCTGCAAACCAGGTCGAGAGCAGCAACTAGCCAAATCCGAACAGAATTTTCAGATTTTCTTTTTTGCAGTTGTTATGTTGTTTCTTGTAATGACTGGTGGAAGTGTCGCCACTCGGGTGGCGCAGCCTTAAAATCTTATGGCATGAGGTACAGGAAGCTGCATGTATTGATAAAATTATCTAACTATTATGAACATATAAACTGGCTATCACGAATTTGCTTAGGCGGACATTATTAATTTAAGTTTAATTAATATATTAGAGTGAATGACAACAAGAAGAACGCCAATAAAAAGCAAGCAGTCAAAAGAAGTGAAAGTGTAAAAAAGTAGATTTTTTCAATGGGTCAACAGCCCCCTTGGGGGCCTAGGCCGCCTCATTGTTCGATGCTTCACGATCACACTTTAGACACACCACACTCGGTAGGACTCCTCTGGACGAGTGATTAGCCCGACGCAGAGACCTCTACCTGACAACACACAACACTCACAAGAGACAGACATCCATGCCCCCAGCGAGATTTTTTTTTTTTGCCTGTCCGGGGTTTTTCCCTTTGATCCATTTTTGTACTGTTTAAATCCTTTCGTCCTTCATGTCACTTTACGTTCTATATTAACGTCCTTACAACAAACACAACACAAACATCCATGCCCCCGGTGAAATCCCAGTAAGCGAGCGGCCGAAGACCCACGCCTTAGACCGCACGGCCACTGGGATCGGCAAAAAAGTAGGTAGCATAATAAAATACAATGAGATACTTGTGATGATTATGATAATATTAATAACACCCATAGTCCTTCAAAAAGTTCAAAAACCAGTTATGCACCTAATAAAATCTGCTCCTCAGCCCAAACGGTTGTAAATTACATTGCAGATGTCTGCAAAGCGCGTAGTAAGCCCCACATCCATCAATCAACTATAATGATAAATGAATGTGTATTATGAGTATGATGATAATTGTAAAACTGTTTATGTGCTTAAACACTTCTAGGCATTTTAAACCACGATAGTACATACAGTCAAGTCAGTTTCGCGCTCCGGCCCGGTTACCCTCAGTGGGAAGAAATATTGTACTGGCTCCACATAACACGCTGTTACTGCACCACACTCTGACTCATTTCATGAAAATGAAAATGAAGTTGCTAAACAAAGAGCTTACTCGTACAGTTGCTCTACAAGGACCAGAGGACATGTCTGCTGCTGTTTTAATTTTGTGTGAAACATATCTATCTCTAAGGGAAAAACGTATTTTGACAGTGCCTGAGAACAAGTACAGTAGTGTGGGAAACATGTAGACTTAGGAAGAAAAACTAGAGTGGTGGTAGAACTAATCGCGTCAGAAATATCACATATGTGTTGTACGCTTTATCGGATGAAAACACTTATCAACCAACAACTGCACTATTGAAGTAAATTATCACTTAAAATTACCCTACATAATTTTAAGTGATAATTTACTTCAATAGTGCAGTTGGTGGTTGATAAGTGTTTTCATTACCATAATGCACGGTGAACAAAAAGTAAAGTTGCTTTATCGGATATTTTAGTGTGATAAAATTAAGGAAGATGGGATGGGTGGAGCTTATAGCACGAATGGGAGGTCAGAAATCAATCAACAACATTACTCGGGGAGCCACAAGGAACTGGGAATAAATAAGGGAATATTATTATAATATGTCTTATATAAGTAGCGTGCGAGGGTATTGCCCAGTAGCTGGCTCTTGTGAACACGGCAATGATTATTCTGATCTACATAGAGGAGGAATTTCTTGAGCAAGTAATTTGGTGTCAGCTTCTGGAGCGCGTCTTCTGCATGGGATGAATAGTCCCAACAGTCTCCAGGTAAAGGTAAAGCAATCCCTTTACAGGCCTGGACATGCCCTTAGGATTCCAGGAGATTGAGGCTCCCAGATTTCTAGACAGTCGGCCCATGAAGTGGTCAGGTTGTCAACCCTACGCACAGGCCGCCTTTACCCCCTAGGAAATATTCCTGGGACTCATTTCTGTTAGAGGCTGAGTCGACCCCAGGCCATAGTGCGACCGAAATGATTATGTCAATGAAAAATTCCAATGACACCATCGGGAATCGAACCCGCGACCTCCGGCTTGTAGCATCTCCAGCCTTGTGTGATGTAAATAGGGGGCAAACCTGTTAATAAATTCTTAGGATACTTAATTACAGTTAGAAAAACACCAGTAGCGTCTAATATTTGATTGTGAATGATGTATTAGAAAATTATGGTAGGAAGTGGTCGTGGCCTGTTTTAAATACTATGTCGCCACGGGTGACTAAGTAGAACCACGAAAACTCTCGCTCAGTATTGTCGGTTTCTGGTCGAGATTCGAACCAGGTTCGTCCCAAATACGTGGCGCGAGTGGGAGCCTGTCTGCGAGTACTTACGTGTTTTAAAGGGACTGAAGTTCGAGCATGAAACCGGAGATGTGCGTGGAAGAAATGTTTACACTTGTACGACTTGAAGGTCACACATGCAGACTACAACAACTTAATCCAAAATTCTCACGCGGGCCACATGAGATATTTGGCCAAGACCCATCGCTTATAAACCCTGTACTTTGAGTGTGCAGTGTTTCTCGTTTATGACAGTTGATTCTTAAACCTATGCGATGTATCTGTTGGCTTGAACAGATTTCTAAGTATCAGTTTTGCGTATAAAATTTGTTCTTGACAAGAAGAGTGTTTGTGCCATTCAGAGTTTCATAATCGAAAATATTTACATTTTTATATTTACACACTCGAAAGTGAAGCGGATATCTTGATACCTGTTTTAGTAGTCTTAAAATGTGTTTGGTAATAAAACAACAATTATACTCCGTGGGCCTCTTTGAGATGTGCACATAATGTAAGCTGAAGACAGCTTCATACACGACAGTAACTGCAGTGCTTTAATTTATTAGACATTATGTTCACAGTAAGCCATGTGATAAGCAACACGTAAGCAGGAACACGTGTCCTTTTATTTTAAAGGCCATATTAAACTATGTATTTAAAAGGGGCAAAGCCTTGAGGCATGACAATATTTCAGGCCTTAAATCATTCGGAGTTCAGGCTAAACCTAACAGGGTAAACCTTCGAGAAAATCGTGGACCACAATATGTTAAGCTGTGGATCATAGATGACGGCTATTGAATATTATACTATTATAAATGGATACAGTTCTTAAAATATTTGGGTGTGTCTCATACAGAAAAGTTTCTCTTAGCTTTTCGTTGAACCCGTCTTTGTAATGTGGCGAGATCGCCCTGTCATTACATTACGACTCTGAAACAAAGTACTTAAATATCTGATATCACGCCAGATCATGTAAGCTTATTCTTATAGCTTTTATTGTGTGTGGTTTACACTTCTATGCATAATATTTGTCCAAATTAGGCTTTTGTGGGTAATTTTTATTGTTTAATATGTAATATAGATAACATAAGACAGGCAATGTACTATAAAGTAACACTGTGGCGTGTTCGCGGAACGTCTATACCTCCTCGGCTATCTTAACAGCCTGGTATTGTTTCACTCGAAGAAAGCGCTTTCATGGCGATTTAACTTGTCGGCAGCAACCAAACTTACTTGCGTTTTCATGTAAACTGCCCAATACCTTCGCTCGAATTTAACGAAATTTGGAATTTCTCGACAGATTTTTATAAAAGTCCCCAATACCAAATTTCACGGAAATCCGTCCAGTGGGAGCCGCGCTGATACACGCGGACAGACGGGTGGACATGACGAAGCTAATAGAAACTTTTCGCGGCTATGCAAAAGCGCCTAACTGTAGCACACTGGCATTTTAGGAATGGTCATACTTTGTTGCCTAGACCGTGGTCTCACGTACTCTGATGTACCAGGCTGCAGTGTGTAAAGCTCAGAAAATCAGAATATGATCCTTTACCATCTTGCAGACTTCAACTCGTTTATTTGACAAACATACAAGTAAGACTCTAAAATAAAAAAAAAGTTATCTTGCAAAAGTGCAGTATAGGCCTATAACAAATATAAATAAATACCAAAGATAAAATAATTTGAAGCCGTGAAAGTCGTAATTAGGAGACAGAAGTATACACCGGGTGTCTTAAAGGTCGCTTTACCGAGGTGGTGAAGTACTTAACTATGTACAGCAATTTGCAAGTACGTAAGTGCTTAGGAGATGTGAAACGTGCGTTGGAAACGGCGGACGACAAGTTGAAAAATTTCTGTAGCCCCTCATTGCCATCTTCTGCTGATGGTTGCTTGTAAATAAAGTAGTGTTTCCCTGGAGTGTGAGTATATTCTTGGTAAACTGACTTTACAACATCCTGTATTTCCTGACAGGAGTCAGCAATTGTTTAACAAATATAAATTACCAAATGACAAGAACAGCTTGACAATGACAAAGCAAGGATACTCGAGATTTACGAGTATTTTTTCACTCTTATTATACGTGTAGAATGGAGCACCGGTGGAATGAAATTGACAGGGAAAAACCGAAGTACTCAGAGAAAAACCTGTCCCAGTGACACTTTGTCCACCATAAATTTCACATGGACCGACCCGGGATCGAACCCAGGCCTCCGCAGTGAGAGGCCTGAGCCATGGCACGGCCCCTTTGGCACATTTAGTCAGTCCTGTGCAGTGGCATGTAATGAAACTTACGCCACCCAAACGAATGGAGAATTGCTGCTGTAGTTTTCTATACCATACACCCTTACACCCTGTATGTGAATGGATTTGGATATGATTTAACGTTACAAATTCATTTAATTATATCTATGTGTCTGCCTTATTGGCGCATTGACTTATTCCGTAAACACTATTACATTACAGACAGGTCATAATGAATCAATTATTCTAGGTGTATTCATACTGCAGTGATGTTTCTCTCTTTCCCCCATATTGTCGATATTTCAAAATACGTAATGCACTTCAATTATTGGACGTGTAAAAGGTTTTATTCAGATGTGCTGCAGACACAATGGTATCAAACTGGGCGCTTCAGCGCCACCATCATACTATATATCAAACTATTTCCACCTAACTCCCAACTTCACAACTCATCTCCTTGAGGTATCTAACAAATACTAAACTTCCACCTAGTTCTCGGTCACCAGGTGGACGTTTTGAAACACGTTCCCCTTCAAAATTTTGCACATATTCTTCGGTTTTCCTTGTCTTGCTCTTAGCCACATGCAAAAATAATACGTTCAAAATCGGAGAGAAGCTAGGTAATGAAGAAAACCGGGTATGACCTGTATCTAATTTTTTGTAACAAAAATTTATAGCAATGCGGAATTTGTCTTCTATAATTTGATATTAGATTATATGAAAATGGACAGTATTGTCTTAGATTAGTGGTGAGGAAGTAGCTTTACAATGCGGCTGCTTTGCACTCGGGAGAGAGCCCACGTTAACTGCTTAAATGCTGGAACAGTAGAACACAGAGTCTTTTCTAGAAATTGTGGTTTAGAAAGGAATTCTAGCATGTGTACGTAAATTTAAAACATGGGTTTATTCTATAACGATCGTAATAAAGATCACATATATGGCATACCGTAACACACACCCGGCACGAACCGGCTTAACTGAATACGTGCACGAGACAATGCACAATTTTGATCAGAATACATCCGACAGTCACGAATGGGATTCAGCTGGTTCCTTGAATTACCTACAGGGTACATTGGCGTTGTGTATACTGTCGTAGTATCGTAGAGGCCTGTTCCATTGTTGTGTTGTATAGTTTTGTCTTATTTTGTGTCTTGTCGGCCTTGTAACTGGTAACATTCACACAAATAAGTACACTTGATCACGTTTTAAAAACAACAGCTGAAGTAAAATTACAAATTTCGTGATCATTGTGTAAATATGATGTTATTCGTAACTTGTATTAACAACGAGGTTTTGATGTTTGTGTTGGTCTAGTACAAGACACTGCACGGTGGTTTTACTCTAGTATTTAAGAATCTTCAAACTATTGCGCATTTATTAATTATAAGAACTTTTGTAGTTGTGTATAGGTATATAGGTCGAGCTTTGTAGACTAGTCGAGAGAGACTTGGGTATAATTCCCGTAGCTGATATTGTAATTGGAACAACGTATACTGCTATGTGCTTTGTATGTTTCTACTTCGATTGCAAGATCTTGGTACTAGTTACACTTTTCTAGCCATATTTATTATTATTGTTCAAGTTCCATAACAGTGGTTAGTCCTTTCGACTTTTACATGGTCGGTCTTATTGAACATACTGTGTGTCTTCCACAACACTGTTTTTTTCTGTTGTCCTCTCTTATCGTCTCACTTTTACTGTTATCTCTTAAAATTACTTCTATCCCTGGTATCAGAAACCTCATTTGTGGTGTTTCCATTCTGCTCTTATCTTCCTTCCTAAACACCATGTTTCACTGTCATATATCAAAACTGGTGGAGAGTGTCTCACGTGTCCTTATTTCTCCTTCTGTTCGCTTACCCTTTCCAAGTCATGTGATCCGACCACTTGATCTGGTACAGTTCTTGTGTGTTTTCTTCTAAACCTATATTACTTTTTGTACTGATATACGAGTAAATTACCTTCTCAATATTCTACATGGTTTAACTGCTCTGTGTGTTATCTACGAAAATTAACGCTTTGATTTATAATTTTAAAGTTCCTCAATCTTGTATAAACCTTACTGACTCTGTCAAAGACCTGGAAGTGTTTATTCATTTAAACTAGATTTTAATCATCATTTCTTGTCAGTCTATTAAGTTTCTCGTTCTTGTCTGCATTGTAAACTTTTATTTTTCTTCCCTCTAAGTGTTTAGTAACGTTATGTTCTAGCTTAGACCTACATTAGAGTATCCCTATCTTATTTGTAGGTTAATTCTATTACGCTTTCTGATGCCAAAGAGCGGGAGGGCATAAAACGGAACTTTGCAGCTCTCTGTTGTAATCGTTTCTTTTCGCAAATCCCTTATGGTTAGGCTCAAGCATGAGATTACCAAAACTGCATACCTGACATCAGAGGAGGCATCACATTAAGGCACAATGTTTTTATTAACGTTTACCTTGGTGTAAAATATTTTCCTTACTAATTGGACGTTGTAGATCTGAGAGTTCCTACTCGGAATCTTAGGGATTTTTCTGTGTAAATATTGTGATCTTCGTGCAGAAGTTTTTCGTCTGCTAGATATTCACCAACCCCAATACTCTTTTATGTGAAGTGTTTTAATTTTATTGTATAACGACGCTGTCAGTTGCAAAGATTTTAGAGCTTTGGACATAGCTCTAAGTAATGTTCTCTTTAGGCTTATTGCCTTTAATATTATCCTGCGCCATCCTAAGGAAAGTGACGGTGCAGGCAGTTGTACGAAGTCGCGTGGCGTATAAGCATATTGTTTTTAGGCACTTTCGCATAGTCGCAAAAAGCGCCTATTAGTTTCACCATGTCCGTCCGTCCTTCTGTCTGTCTGTCTGTCTGTCCTGGCCGCCATGTATCAGCACGGCCCACAATAGACGGATCTCCGTGAAATTTGACTTTGGGGACTTCTATGATAATCTGTAGAGAAACTCCAAATTTGGCTAAATATGACAAAAATATCGGGCACTTTACATGAAGATCAAAGTAGCCTACGTTTTATTCTTGTCCGCGACACAAATTCGCCGCAAAAGCATTGTTGTGCTATACTGAATATTTTTATATTCTTGAGAGTGCCATGTAGCTCAGCAGTGCACACTGGACAGCAAGTTCGTGTTTCCATTGCCACAATGGTTAAGCGAACGCGCCACAATGTTAGGTTATACGTATATTGCCTATGTTGTTTATTTTAACGTGGGACATAGCAATTCGTGTTGATTGACATTAACCAGTAGATATCAATGACCGTCAACACAACTGTTTACTAAAAGTCTGTTGAGTCACAAACACTGCAGCAATATGTTCGGATTCTCAACTTTAAGCCATCTCCAGGCTGTATTATAATATTATATAAAGAGGATAATTGTAATTATACTTATCCTCTTTATGCAATGTTGTGATTCAATAATCTTTTAATAAGTAGTTGTGTTGACGGTCATTCATACTGACATCGTGTAATTGATGGTATATTAGCCCTTTAGTGACTAAGGTGAACCTCAATCATGTATATTGATTCCGCTCGTACCGCGCAGTAAACACACTCCGATTCGGTTCTGAAAACCAATAAGTTTATTCTATGTAGAGAAATAATCATTCTTTGTTCTAAGAACCGTAAAAAACAAAACATAAATACATTCTATGGACAGAACGTATAATTTTTTTATGTTAAATCTCGTGGTACATATAGTGACCATTAGGCTTTAAAATGTTAAATGTGTCATATATTGCTGAATTTGCGTTTGAGGTCAAGCGACAGTAACGTTTGTTCTAATTTGATCATACTGTTTGTAGTTGAATGATTTTGGTAGTGTAGACTTCTTGCGCAATGTATGCATTGTCTTGATAAACATGAATGGCCGTAAGTAACACAAACATGTTGTGTCCCAGCATATGTCATGCAAGTAAATAAGTAGGTGGGCTTGCAGTTCTACGCATTTTCAAAATCTGACGGAAATGTGTGGCCACCGTATTTTTTGGTTGTTTTTGCTTTACTGTGGGAAAGCAGCCAAAAGAAAGATTGAAGCCCAGATGTCAAAGCATTTCACACTCTTTTCGGAAGTCGAAAGTAGCTGTGCGCTGTTGAACTCTATGCTACTTAAATGGAGGTCATGTATTCGCCCCCTGTTTCTATCAGATAGATTTTAACCAACATTCCATCTTTGCTTAGATCTCCTAAATAATCCCTCCTTCAGGTTTGCTGGTCAAATTTTTATTGTTCTTTGTGTTATTTAATATAAGGCAGCAGTTCCGAAACTTTTCGAGTAAAAAGACCCCTTATTAAATTCAAAAATTTCGCGAAACAACAAATGATAATATCTGCAATTACTGGCCCTTTAACTGGGAAGTGAGAAGCTAAGTACTGATAAAGAAATATTATGAAGCCGTTAAATACTGTAAATGACTTCACATTTTATCCATCGCAGAAATATACCAGAAGAAACGAAACGCTGGCAGGAGGAGCAAGACTTGCTGTGAAGCTAGCAACTTGGCGGAGCCCCTGGTGTAATCCCGCGATCCACTTGGAATAATTCCGTAACCCTGCGGTCCGCGGCCCACAGGTTGGGAATCGCTAATCTAAGCGGTATCAGATGGGCGGAACATATAACACGCATGAGGGAGATAAGACCACTTGGGACACCTCGTGGAACCTGGATGTAAAGCAATCAGAATAACACTATGTGACTGGGTGGAGACGAGTCAGTTATATCCTTCTCTTTACGGCAAGCAGGTACTTAGGCTTCGGGTGAAGACTGCCCCCAACCCCTATTGCGTCTGGCTCTTGTGTGTTCCCAGCAAAATCATGCTTCGTACGAAATGAAATTAAGGAAACAGACTGTGAGGATGTGGACTGGACTAATCTGGCTCATGAGATGGTTCAGTAATGGGCTGTATTGAATAAGGTAATGAAATTTCGGAATAGGTAAAACGGGCGAAAGGTTTTGAACAGCTGAGAAACTATAAGCTTTGCAAAAATCCTCTTCTACGTGGGCTTGCTTGTGTAAATATTTAGGCGTCCTCATTTTTGTGATTAGCAGGAATTGCTGAAAGACAGGCTGACTGACTGATGACTGACAGACGGACAGACAGACAGACAGACTGCCTGACTTCCAGACTGACAGACTGACTGACAAACGGACAGACTGACTGACTGACTTACAGACTGACTGACTGACAAACGGACAGACAGACAGACAGACTAACAGACTGACTTACAGACAGACAGACAGACTGACTGACTGACAAATGGACAGACTGACTGACAAACGGATAGACAGACAGACTGACTGACTTACAAACGGACAGACAGACAGACTGTCTGACTGACTGAAAGACCGTTTCCAGTGTGAAAGACAGAGAATTAATACAAGGAAACGCCAACGAAATCTGCAAGAACTAAAATAAGTCTTTTGGAACAGAACTCCAAAGTGACACAATCCACACTTTGTTACTTGTTACTCTTATAAATAAGGCTTTGTCAGCTTCTCCGAATAGCATGTGTCATTGTTATTATGCGTGATGAAAAGAGATGGATTGAAGAGACTAAAGAAAATCGTGAAATATGTCGGTCAAGGTACCCACTCTGCGGACTTGGAATCGAGCGGGGAACAGAACAGCTAAGGTATACTACGCGACGTTTCGGGAAGATGTGGGCTATTCGGTGTCACATCTCAGAAGAAAAAACCTTCGTACAAGTTTGTTGCGGCTCTTGAGGGAATGTTTAATTTTCCGTGAAAAAAAAAATTAGTTAGACAAAATGCAGACAGTAAACATATCAGACTTCCGTGTACCTCGCAACAATATTTTGGTCTGAGACTCCTTCCTCCACGCCCTTCTAGCAATTATAATAGTCTGCATATCCCCACCAACTCCCTTTGACAGCCCAAGAACTCGCAAAAAGTTCCACGCTAATTCACCACAAAGTCCCAGTGTTAACAATTTGTTTACCCCTGCCCTGGAGTGTCATATCAATTCCGACATTCCAATACGATGATATCGTAAAGACTTTGTTTCCATCTCTTGAAGAAATCGAATGTGGTTTACACTGAAAGGCAGTGCGGAAGGGCGGACCTTTCTTTTCCATTGACAGGATGGAAATCTAGCAGTGCTCTACCTTGAAGTCACATTAACTTCCATATTGGCAGGCAGTGTTCACTTCCAAGCGTAGTCCTTACACTTCTGGCCGTCACGTTCGTTTTCTGACCTCACAACAGTTTTTCTTGAGTCACTTAAACTGTGCAGATCCACGATTACATTATATCATATGAAATAAATAAATATATAGATAAATTCTTTTTTCAAGCTTATTCATGCTTTCCTTTCTCATATTTTGTTAAGCTGTCATACCCTGTTTTATGTTGCATAGTCAGTTTCTTAATTTCCATGAATAAATCTAGCCTGTGTTTTCCGCTTTATTGTTGTTTACGGAAAGTTTCATGCATAAAGCGATCTATATGTGGCTCCACGATAGTACGTAAATAGAGACAAAGATATGTAATTACCATGCTTGTTTATTCAGCATCTTACTTAAATGCTAAGTACTTAAGAATAATTCTGTGTTTTTTTCTTGCCCTGCACTGGCTTCAGTGTGCCATTTTACAGATTAAAGAACAAAGAGGTGCTATAGAAAACTGAAGACATTTTAATATTTATTATAAATTATTTTACAAAAAAAGAGGCAAAAAAGGTGCTTTCGCTAGAAAATTTATTGTGTTATAAATTACATTGTGCTTTGTGTAGTTTATGTATTTAACATATAGAGACCACTTGGAAGACCTAGACATAGATGGGAAGATAATATTACAATGAATCTTAGAGAAACTGTTTCGAGGGCATGGAGTGAACGTATACGAGTCGGGTCAGAGACAAGTTTGGGGATCTTGTACACAGAGTAATGAACCTTTGGGTGCCATAAATTGCGGGAAATTTCTCGGCTAGCTGAAGAACTGTTAGATACTGAAGAAGCAGCCTGCTACACAGAGCGAGTTACGTATATTTAATGTACTTTTTGTATTATGTTTTGATTTGTAAACAATTTTTTTAACAAAGTGTTCTTACAGCATGACATTTAATTTATTTTAAGTTCATATTCCTCTGACATTGGTTGGACTAATACAGCAAATACAGGCCACTTCTTTTATCTCTCTTATGCGACAATATGTTTGCCTTCATGTCTCCTCCGTTATGGTAAATGTTATTTCAGGTTTAAGTCTGTTTAATACCCTTATTTTGGTTTTTCTTTGCTGGTGGCAATGATCACGCTATAAACCAGTGTCGCAGATACCCGGTCGGGCCTCCCACATATGATAATAATTATTGGCAAAGTTGCTGCCATGTCTCATAAGAAAGATCCATAGTGCTGTTCTGTCAGAATCAGGGCCAGCCCCAGACATGTGGTTGCCCCGGGGAAGTTAATAATTTGGCGCCCCAGAGAGTTTAATAACTTGGCGCCCATTAAAACCGATATTTTTTAAGCTTTTTGGCCTAGGAACAGGGGTGGCGAACCTTTTTTGAGAGCGCGTGCCCAAATGTGGGATAATGTTCGGAGCAATTTCTAGTTTACTAGCACCATATTTCCAATTATTGCAGTGACGTCTTCGCGTCCCTTATAGGTTGACGCCCCGGGTAGCTGCGCAGCTAAGCCGTCCCTTAGTCTGGCCCTGGTCATAATAACGGAATACAATACGAAATAACCCACAATAGATTTTAATATTCTGTAGGTTTGTGGTCCCCTTCACCCGCGGTGCCCCCCTCCCCCTCCCACCGGACGTGGGCTCTGCTGGGGGCCTTATCTACACCACTCCTATGAACCTTTACTCTCAAGTTCAAGCGTACAATTCCAGGAACATGTTTTTCACACTAATTTCGAATTAAAATATCTGTGAATGCATAACGAATCAAAGTACTTTCACAGTGGCCTTAAAGAGGAGGTTAATTTTGCGGAATCCTTACTACTCTTCAATTTAAAATTGTGTTTTATATTTTTTCGTCCCATCCAAGAATGGCGTCACAATCCAGAAGAAGGCAATTTCTAGAAACGTAAATATTAAGTTTTTTTTTCTGTGGCCCAACAGCCCAACTCGAGTCTAGGCCGTCTCATTATTGGGGTTTCTATATCACACACAATTAGACACACACACACACACACACTCGGTAGGACTGCCCTGAACGGGTGATCAGCCCGTCGCAGAGGCTGCTACTTACATACCACACAACAAACACAACAGACGAACATCTACGCCCGCAGCGGGATTCGAACTTGCCATCCCAGCAATCAAGCGGCTTCAGACCTACGCCTTAGATCGCACGGCCACCGTGATTGGCCATTAAAGATTAAAGGAAGCAACATAATTTTTTTTTGGTAAAAGTTAAAGTGTGCTTTTCGTGTATAAAAGGTTGGTTTACGAACGAAATGTTGGGGGAATATTTGTATATAAAAGAGAGAGAAACCGAGAGGGATAAGGATAAAAGTACATAAATAGGAGTTTCATACAAGCTGGGATAGCTCTGTAGGTATAGTGACTAGGCTACATGCTGGACGAATGAGGAATCGCGGTTCAATTCCCAGAATGGACAAGAGGTGCCTCTCGACTACGAAGCGTCCATACCGGCTGTGGGTCCCATCTGGTTTCCTACCCAGTGGGTACCGGGTGCTTTTTCCGGGCATACAGGGGGCGGGGCTTAAGCTGACTACTCATATCCATCTAGCGCCGAGGTTAAGAGTGCAAATACCTGCACTTCCCCACATGCCTTCATGAACTGCTCAGTTTGTACTTTCGGCCAAATATTAGCGTCTTTGGGGGAGGGGGGCATAAACACATAAGTAATGGGACGGGGCATAAACACATAAGTAATGGGACGGGGCATAAACACATAAGTAATGGGACGGGGCATAAACACATAAGTAATGGGACATCTCGATAAAATATTCCAGGGCTAGCAGCCGCGGCAGGTGGTTGAATGGCGAGCAAACCAACATTTCGAGAACCATCTTTGTTCTCGTCATCAGGGAACTATCTCAGAAGTCCGTCCGGGTCATAAAACACCAGATCGAAACCTTGGCTCATAGCTGGGAGGCTTCAAGTACCTGCTCTGCTTGGTTCCGCTTTTCGTTCAGTAGCATGCTGGTTATAGGAGACCAGGCTCAATATGGAGCCACCGTCTCTGTTAAAATGATTCTTGTTCACGCGTATTTCAATTGCTTCCTTTACTAGGCGGTCCAGGTATCTTGATGTTCTGTCTGATATTGAGATGCCACTGAACTCGATGCGATGACCCGCGTTAATGCTATATTCTGCCACTGCTGACTTTTTCTACTACTCGAGAAAATATCTCAATATGTACATACTAAAGCAGACACTAGAATGAACCCCGTTTGAAGATACCCTTGATGCACATAGGGACTGTGTAGATACTAGTTACACCTAGATGTGTTAACAACATGCAGTTAAGCCTAACCCTCCATAGTACATGATGACGATGGCGACATGTGGGGAAGCTCTCAGCCTCGAAAAGGAAATAGTTAATTTTACCGCTGTGGACCTTGCGAGTAGTTCTCTTAATGCCACAACCTGCCCATACAGTCTTAAATTTGACTCCTCCTCTCCTTCCACCAAAAACGAAAGGATAAACTGCACATATCCGTGACTTATGGCCACAAAGTTGACTAGGAGCAAAGGGCACTGTCGCTGTCTTCGTCGCCGTTGCGGCTTCTGCGTGTCATCGTTCAACTCCAAGCGGACTTTGTTGCGTCTGAACGTGGATTAACCCAGCCGCGCTGTTACGTCAGACTAGGCATACATGTGCACGTGAGGGCACGAGTCCGCCAGGTCTTGACGGATGTGCCAGAGTTCAGTTCTGTTCGTTCGGGACAAGCAGTACCAAGAGGATGCACAAAATGCTGAACAAGGGGCTACATAATTTGTACCCGTCACCACTTATTACGGGAGCCGGTACAGTGCAGTCCGTACAGTGGCTAGGCTACGGGCTGGATGTGTGAGAAATCGTGGTTCGATTACCGGCACGGGCAAAAATTTTTTTCTTCTGCAAATTGTCCAGACCGGGTCTCAGACCCACTTAGCCTCCTATTCAATGGATAACACGGGGTTTTCCCCCTTTTCGAGGTGTAAGCTGGCCACTAACCCCATCTATTGCCAAGGCTAGGAATTAGTGGAGTTACACCTCCACTCCCCCTATACGTCTTGATGACACGCACAGGGACAACTTTAACTTTTACTCGTTTTTATTCCTCGCTTATAATTGGAACGAGGAATAACAGCAGCGACAGGGTGTTATGATCGGAAAGGGGGTTGTGAGTGTTACGATTCCACAAATCACTTTGCTACCCAGAACCAGTTCGGGCTTACGAACTACATTACCATTATTACGTAAGTAAAGAAATGACGGAGAAGAACGGATAATACATTTTGATGGAAATGAAAACAATATGTAGAAAATCCAGTGAATGAGATCAGTAAGTCACGTGCAGAAAAATAAACAGTGTCACTGTTCCGGGATGCACTGCTAAAACATCACAACATTACAGCCAGTTATCTTCGTAGAGATGAATCCTTATTACGAAACTTACACTTGTTCAGCTATTTAAAGAATGCTTCGCCTTTTATAAACCTCCGAATTTCATTTCTGTGTTCCTATGTCCTTGCCACTGGAACATCTCCTGGGCCATTTTAATTCAATCACAATCCGCACACCTATTTCCTCGACATCCATTTTAGTACTCTATCCACACATATACACCGAACTCTTGTCTTTTCTTCAGGTTTTCCGATTTTAATTTTATATTCTTGTCCCATTTCCCTGTAGATGCACGTCCCATTCACTTGACCTTCTTGAGCTCATCACCAATAAATATGTCTACTCGTAGACGAGAAAGATAGCAGATAATACTAAGCAAAGCACGACGAACAACAAATATATTTCAAAATAAGCAAAAGAAACACTTTCTTAAGATAAGAACTTTTTCAGATATAAGTGTTTTCAATCTATCGTTATAACGAATTAAAATTTAACCGTGCCAGATACATGTACGTTTCAGTTACTTAAAAATATGCTATGACAAAAAAATTAATTCCTTTCAACAAAAATATTAAAGGCATCTCGCATGAAAATTTTGTAATATTGTTAATTATAGTTGCTAGAGGCCGATCCAGTGGCCGTGCGGTCTAAGGCGTGGGTCTTCGGCCGCTCGCTTGCTAGGATCGTGGGTTCGAATCCCTCCTGGGGCATGGATGTTTGTCTCTTGTGAGTGTTGTGTGTTGTTGTCAGGTAGAGGCCTCTGCGACGAGCCGATCCCTCGTCCAGAGGCGTCCTACCGACTGTGGTGTGTCTCTCAGTGTGATCAAAAGAAAATTACAAACCTCGACACTGAAACGGGAAACCGGAGTAGGTGGAAGAGGACGACTAAAAAAAAAAATAGTTGCTAGAGTACATTAGTTTGGATGCAATAAAACGAAAGTTTAATTGGATAAGCAGTGCCTTTACATGTTAGCCACCTTTAATTATAGAAATTTTTAGAAATCTATTCTGGACAGTGTAAAACAAATCTGGGTAAAATATTCAGAAAGTTAACTTACAGTATGGTAGCAAAGTCCGAAATTTTGACATTGGTAAATACCAAAGCCCGCCATTTGTTAGATCGTGGGCACCATTAATCGTCACTCTTATATTCTTAAACAACCCCCCCCCCCATTCCCCACTCTTAGTTCCATATCAGTGATGGAGCGAAATTTAATTTAAAGGGTTTCTTGCACAGTGTTAATCATGGCAAGAGATGGATTTCGCTAGGTTTTATTCATGTAAATAAATGAAACCTGCATACCGACCATTTTCTCTATTGTTCTGGTGTCTATACCCTATATGCCGGCATTCTGTAAGAGCAGTGTAGAAAAGATATGTCTATGTGTCGGCGAAAAATACTGTCATGAAGTCGTTAGAGTGGTAGTAAAATTTCACATGTTATAAACATAAGCATGATTCAGTCGCTTTAATCCTGTGACAAGAGTTTCAGGTAGCCTACTTACCGAAATGGGCACAGTGTGGGTTGCAGAGCTGGCCTGGTCGTGTTGGCAAAGAGGATAAATCCCTACACCACTGGCAATCGGTATTCGGTAGGACACTTTATAACCAGATTCTTCGGTCACTAAACTGCCCCGGCTCGGAATGTTAAGTGGAAGAAATGTGGAAATATTTCATGAATGAGCATTTAGCTCTGATTTTAAATTACTTCCCCCAATACATAGTACAACCGCAGATTATTATGCGAGTGTATCTTCTGTAGATAAGTTTAATTGCACTGCGTTAAAATTCATTTAAAACTCGAAAGCTAGGCTCCACGAAACATCTGGTGTGATTAAGACAATCAGTTACGACTGATACAAGGAACTGGACTTCAGTCTTTGCTTAGATATGAATGTTTGTGTGACTTTTTCAGATTGTCGGAAAACACTTCATCCTGCTCTAATGTGCACATGGCACTTTGAGCATAAATTCTCTTCTAATAGGTCAAAGACAGAGAAGCAAGTCTTTTACAAGGTAATAACCACGTTATGTGTAACAACGTTGTGTGAGCAAATGTTTTATAGTCTTAAGGAATTGACTTGAACCTGTTTCTGCACTTTACGTCATTCAAAAGAAAGGCATTAATATAAAACCAGTAACCTTATTAAACGAAATTTTAATAAGGAAAGACAAATCACAATCTAGGTCCTTGTTACAAGAGGGCTGAAAGTTTGTCTGTTAACAGCCACAAGGAATTTTGCCCGAGTTCTGTAAAACAGTGCCCCTGAAGTCATGGATCTTGAATTCTTTCCTCCTCGAATTCTATAATTAAAGAACTTGCTGGAATTTTTATGATCTTTGAATGATGGGTGGGAGATACAGACCATAGATCACGAGATTATGTCCGAAGTGTGGTAGGCGTGTCTGGCGCGGTGCGGGAGACTGCTATTGGTGAGAATGGCAGACTCTTCTGCTGCTACACGCAGACTGAAAGCATCAAGAATTTCGAGTAGCGTGTAGTGAGGGAGTGCGAAGTGCGCATGCACTCATGATGGATCGTAGCAACTTGTCATTCGCCACGAAATCTTGCGCATGCTTATCTATCGTATTTCTAGCTGGGATCACCTCCTGGTCTGCGGACAGTAGATTATTTCTGTCCTCCGGTAAACTTGCATAAAGTGACAGCCTTTCAGAAACTCTAGAATTGACCGTTCTGTAATTTAAAGCTTGTACCGTGATGATACAGACTATATAAAACGGGTGGGTGTCTCGACAGCCTTCATGGTAGAGACTCGATATGTCAATTAATAACGATTAAAATTTATCCCCATTTTGCTGTGACGCCTTATATTTAGTGCAGACCTAAAGCTGCTAAACATATACACATTTAGCATTTAATAAAACTCCTATTCTACGGTCCTTTCTGGGGCTTCATTTTCTTGAGAAGGCGGCGATTCAATAACCTTTCCTTTGCGACACATAACGGGAGGGGGGATGGGGGTGCGACCTTCTCTTCTGCATCCTTTTCTATCCTCCATATGTGTGTTTCTTATTAAATACATTTGTGCGGGTAACAAGAGCGTAACCGGATGTCAACCATACAATTATAGCTTATCAGTAAAGAAAACATGTATACGAAGGAAGAATTAAATTACGTCTTTGCCTACAGGTTTTTACAAGACTTCGCGAAGTATTGATCATCGCATCTGGTTTCCATTGCATCCCCTCCCGGAGACCGCCTGTTCTGTCTCAGATTTTGCGTTAATCTCTTCAGATCGTCCTTTACAGTGCTCAGTATTTCAAATACCAATATTATATCGGACATTGTCCATTAAAGGGTATTTGTTTTTGCAGTTATAGGCCTGCCTCAGGCAATGGGGAACCTCAAACAAATATTGGCATAATGATTCAACTATTATCGTGAACATTTTGAGAATTATCAGTAGTTTCTTCTGCCCACACACTTGTCAATCTCATGTTCATAATTATCCTGATACTTGGCCTTATATAACAGTTACAGTTGATAATGAATCTTTAAATGAATCATAAACAATAACTAAATGATAACGACTTTGGTCATTAGCAAAGTGAAGGCAAAAAAGTGAATTTGTCATTGTGCTGAAAAAACTACACCATGTAGAGGCACTTTTAATTTTGGCATTAGATATAAATCAGTGTTCAACTTCACGCTACGGATGCTTTACCCCAGTATATACAGCCTGTTAACTCACGTGGGCCCCAAATTCGTTTAGGAATAGTGGAAAATGCCAAATTCTTTCTCATATAGAAGCCCAACAACCAGTGTCTTTATTTACTGTGCTGTCTTGGCTATTTAAAAAATGTGGGTCTGTCAGAATACTTGCAAGTGTCAGCGCACCACCACAGCAAATTCGAAAGTACGAGCATGTGTGTCTTTCCAATTACCTCCACTCTGTTCTTACTTTGTGGTTCCCAAAGCTTGAAGATACTCTTGGATTCACGTTACAGTAGCACAAGTGGCCTAACTTGCATTCAGTGCCTGGGAATTCCCAATTGATACTCACTCACGACGAGGCCGTTGATGTCCTGGGCAAATCTATATCAGCGTAGCCCAAGGCGGACGCAGGGTTGTTTATCTTTGTTTAGGGCCTGTGGAATTTCCTCCTGAGCTGCAGGCTTGCCACAGACTATTCAAAAACATATTCTGAGTTCTAAAGGAGCAGGTAAGTCACCTGCCGGACACACATGCTGCGTTAACTCTTCTTTATTCTGTTACTAAGATCGCATGGACCTTACGTACAGGATTACGATTCTGGTCCCCATAGCCTCAGGTTAGAAGTCCAACTGATCTAGAAGTAATATTTCCGCCTGCTAATCTCCACCCTTAAACCCGCATCGAAGTTAGTAAACGTTAAATTTGTCTCTATGTTTAAGCATCATTCCACAACAGAATACGTAGAAAGCGGAGGTAAAGCGCCATGCATTTTTAACCTTGGTAGGCCTACTAGATGGAAATGGACCAACGTATTCCGAAATAGGCGGCATAGGAGGCTAGATAATCCCGGACGACTGTTCTCAAGTAACCTGAGAACTGGACCAGATTTTACCACACATGGCTATTAGAATAGACTTGGTTCGTAATACCAGAAAGCAGCTTGACTTCTTTACCGGCCAGAAATAATTTAACTTAACATTTAACGATGTAACCAAAATTATTCCTAATGAAGGGTTTGTTATATGAATATTACAAGACACGCTATCTTATTTTTACAGCAAAAATATATTTATTTTTATTTTTTTATTTTTTATATTTTTTTCTATGGCTCGACAGCCCTATATGGGCCTGGGCCTCCTCGTTTCGTCGAGGTTTCATGATCACACAAATTTAAGACACACCACACTCGGTAGGACTCCTCTGGACGAGGGACCAGCTCGTCGCAGAGACCTCTACCTGACAACACACAACACTCACAAGAGACAGACATCCATGCCCCCGGTGGGATTCGAACCCACGATCCTAGTAAGCGAGCGGCCGAATACCCACGCCTTAGACCGCACGGCCACTGGGATCGGCATTTATTTTTATTAACTTCTATAAATCACAAAATTCTGTTAAACGACACAAACATCACGTATAATACTGTTTATCAGTCAGTTATTTCGCCTAAGATATCAAGGTAAATGTATGTTAAACGTGTCAAATGTTCTAAAACTTTGTTTGTTTAAAAGTGTGGCTTTTCGTGTTAATGCAATAAACCCTTTATTAATGTGGCAGTTAGTGTGAATATTGAGGGTCGGTAGCTTCATCTGATTGCACGTTAAACATTGGAGCTCGCGAGGTAGTAGTATATTTTGAACCTAAGTTTTCATTTATTTGTTCGCATCAGGGCACGAACTTTCCTGATAGTACCGCTTATTTACCAAGGACGTTGGCTACAAGAGCAATAGAATGACAACACACTGTGTTTTTTACAATAAAATAGCGCAAGTTTTGTCGAAATTCTAAAGGAAAAATCTGCCCAGTGCCCAGCTCTAGATAATTTCCACCAATAACTCTTCAATTAATTTATTTTTTATGTTACTACCCTTGACGACTACTATGAAATCACTATTTCGCTAAATATCTTCGCCCTGGACTTTAAAATTTCTTCATAGACTGATAGAATAAGTGATGATACAACCTAGTAATAACTAGACTGGAAAGGTCGAGGCTGCTGTATTAATCGAAGTATAGGTACCTCCCACCTGCTTTATAATAACACACTACTTTTCGTAATCACTCTCACATAGGCGTAGGCATCCGTGACCAGAGAAATACTTCCTACAGGGATGACAGAATGCAAGAGAATTACAGTTCTTATGTTAATATACTATATATCATATACACGCACACAGACACACACAAGTACCATGCGTATGTTTTATTATTGTCATTGCAATAACTACAAAAATATTATATTATTATTATTATTATTGTTGTTGTTGTTGTTGTTGTTGTTGACTTAAACCGTCGCAACTGCCCTTCGGCTAGATGCGCTTCGGCGGCTAATGCCATCAGTAGGGATACTTGTATATTCAATGATAAGTCTGTTTTGATTAATGATTTGTTACCAATGTAAATCATGAACTCGACGCTGCAGTTCGGTCACTGACGTTCCTTACTATTCTGCGCTAATCTGCGACATTTTTAAATCAAGTCATTATGTTCTGTCAGGGTATTGGATTTCTGCCCCAGTACTTCTTTTATATTGTTTTACTACAGATTTGTTTTGTTTCTTTAGTGTTTTGTATTGTGTATTTGTACTGTTGTGTATTTTATTTGTGCTATGTGCTGGCTTTGTAATTGGCACTTGTGCTGTTAAGCCTGCACGTTACTAAATACCCATTGAATTGAATGGAATTGAATTATTAGGTACCACGCTGTTGGGTCAACATACAAATGAAGGCAGAATTGAATTATTGCTGTTATTTATTTATTTATAATGTTTTGAAACAAGTAGGTGCTTTACTACCTTTGCTTTTCAACTCGGTTGTAGAATATGCCACTAAGAAAGGAAACCATGCACGACTGGAATTCAGTGGGCCACATCAGCTTCTGTCCTTCGCTGATGAAATTATTTCACTGGACGAAGACATTCCCAAGAGCCATACAGACACACGAAAATTTTATTATTCTCTAGAAAGAAAGTTGTTTTAGAAATAAACACACATAAATCTAAGTATGAAACATCCGTTCTTCTAGGAAGTGACACCGCGTCACTTGATAATTGGTGCCCGGCGTTTCGAGACAGCGCAGTGGTCTCATCTTCAATGGTAGAAAAACCCACGAAGAATTTTCTTCGAGAATTCTGCTGCGAAGGTAGGTAGGAATTGGCCCTTTCATATTTGAATAGTACGTACTTTCAGGTAAAAATTTATTAACCCTTTAATTAACAACTGCAATTGGGACTGAATTCATACTCGTCCAGTCACCTTAGTTGAGAATACCTGCCACTATTATCTTTCGAGAAAGGGCTGCAACAGTGGTAATTAAATTAATTTAAATTCTTTATTCATTTATGTGCTGACTCAGAAGCTTATTGACAAAGTACAATACTACTACTACTACTACTACTAATAATAATAATAATAATTTCGTAAAGTAGTAATGTATGTTACGAGGTAAAAAAGGTTTATTACGGGAAATAACCGTCCTTGTACCATATATTGTAACCACAGAGTAGTTGCAATATTGTATACCCTACAAACATGGTTTGTTTCAGGTATATAATTGTAAATACTCTGTGTAACGGTCATGAAAAGTAATTCAATTCACTTCAGTGTTTTTGTTATTAATGTGCTGGCACAACAACCATAAGGCAAATGACAGACACAGCACGGGAACATAATAATAATAATTGTATTCTCATTTCTTCTACCATTTTAGGTGTAGAGGGTTACTGTTGCACCAGATAACACTCAATGATACATACACACACGGCAGGACTGCTCTGGACGAGGGATCGGCCCGTCGCAGAGGCATGTACTTGTACAACACACAACACTCACAAGGGACATACATCCATGCGTCCGTCGGGATTCGAACCCGCAATTCCAGAAAGTGAGCGGCCGCAGACCCGTGCCTTAGACCGCGCGGTCACCACGATCGTCAGTAAATAATAAACAATATTTGTAATGTACATTATTCCTGTTTCAGTTAATTACCCCAGCGTTTTATAACCCTTCAGGAGGCCTAAAATGTGTTATTCTGCCCGAAGCGAACGTACAGAAAAATAAGCCACGTTAAAACTTCGATTTTGTATTCACTGTACTATCTGTAAGTGAACAGCAATGCAGTAACCGTAGCAGGCCTGTATAGTTGTGCCGTGCTGTGAATGCTTTTCCCAGCATCAGAAGAGTCTGTCGCCTTCTTACGCTTCTATATGTATAGTGGCGAAGTGACCTAATTCCCTCATTCACCACACTGGCTCCAGAGTGGGGCCTGCTGCTTGCTGTTCCACCATAAGTCACGAATACACGTCCCTCTGTCTGCTGTGGTTTCACTTTCTGTTCAGACGCATTATTCATTGTAATATACAAATCACGTCTGACAGAATGCTAACTAGTGACTAGGCAGCCAAATCGCGAACATGAAACGTCATTTTCCTCAAATTCTTGGTGCAACTCCTTTGAGCAGAGTTCATGATTAACAGATACACGTAGTTGCTCAGCCAGGCAAAATGTTACCCACCGTATTTTTCTGCTGTGTTGCCCGTTGCTGAAACAAAATAATCTAGTTCAAAATCCCACATACTATTTCTGTGAGATCGATTTTAGTGTTGTCCCTCATATACATCTAGGGCTCCGAAGCAGGTCTCTTTCTTTCTGACCTTCGACTGAAAACTTATATGCTTTTATCATCTCTCCTATCTCATTCCTCTTTAATTTATCGCATTGGTGATATGAAATAAAGCGTACAGGTTACGTAGCTTCTATGTAAACAGTTTTCTCCAACATTTTGTTACTTCAAAATTTTGGGTCCAAACATTTTTCACAGTAATCTGCTCTCAAGTATCTGCCAATGTCTCTTCTTTCTGTCAGGAGAAGTAATTCATACAGTAGGCATGTTGCAATATTTATTGGCTCTCTTTAAGTGGAATACATTCATGAGTTATGTTTTATCGGGGCCCGTAGATGACTACAGGTGACACAAATGCTTTTGTCCGTTCAATCTGGCCACCAGATAGAAGCGTCAATAAAATAGGCTAATAGAGTTTTTTTATCCTACCGCTTACGGAGAACAACATGTAAGTAACTTCTTGCCTGTCCTGTGTTGAAGTAAAGAATTGATACAAATGTGTATAATTTAAAAGTCGCTGCTGGTCGCACTGTCTAAGGTGCATATTGTCGTAGGCCGCTTCACACTGGCAAAATGGGTTCGAATTATTTCCAGGATCTTTGTGTCGTATCCTATGACTGCACAGTGATGCACTTGTCTCATCCGTCAGCTGAGCACTGCAGCTTTTCTAGGCAGTTTATACACATATATTTGACACAGATTTGTCAAAGTTTTTCCAATCAAAATCTAACTGCTCTAAAGTGAAGTGAAGGTGAATTTACTCTTTGTATAAGCACATAGAAACGTCTTGAGGGTACATTTTTACGCTGTCTCTGAAACTTGTTGATGGGGGAGGGGTAATGACGTTGGCAGCAATCACAAATTGTCACCTTTACAAGTCCCTGACCTCCAGCCCGTAGCTAGTACTTAATTAGGCCTTGCACACAGCACGGAGTTTTTCTGGTGTTAACTTTTCCATCACTACTTCATTTCTCCAGGGCACGCGGTGGCGCAGTTGGTTGAGGCACTGCGCTACAACCTGGAAGGTCGCGGGTTGGATTCTCAATGGAGTCATTAATCCTTAATCCTTCCGGCCGCAGTACGGCCCTGGGGCCGACTCAGCCTCTAACAGAAATGAATACCAGGAATAGTTCCTGGGAGGTAAACGAGGCCGGTGCCTAGGGCTGACAACCTTACCACCTTCATGTGCCAATTGTCTGGAAATCTGGGAGCCTCAATCTCCTGGAACCCTAGGGGCCTGTCCAGGGTTAGCTTTACCTTCACTTTCTTTCTTTTCTAATCACTTTTATCTCAGCACACAATGTCCACAGAAAATAATAAATTATGTGGCTACAGTCAGCATGATGGGCGACCATGTTTACGCTTTAAAGCGTAGTGGTTATTATACATACTACCAGGTTTAACATTAGAACTTATACATTCTGCCTACTCAGTGTGTTCATGTGATTCTATAGCCGACAGAACAAACAGTCCTTGTAAAGCATTAAGTATGGGCTCTAAAGGACAGGCAGAGTGTCTACTTCGCCTTACGACCTGAATCCATAAATACAATTAAAGTTAATCTTCGTCTTTAAAGAGTAAATAATCATAAACTTTTCAGTATTTAAATAGTTAAACTTTACTTAATTTGGATTTAAGTTAATTTTATTATTTGTGCATGTATTCAGAAGTGTTGTGGAAGCCCAAATTCCATGTACTGTAGCTATATTTGTCGACTTCAGTATTTTATTTCAAACATGTGCTTTGAAAAATAATATAAGAAACTGTCCTATTTTCAAGGACCGTTTTTCCTATTAAATCTGACAACGAGACTTGGACTTCATGTATTCAGTATGGGCCTGTAGCTTGTCAGAAGGTACACCGGTTTCAAAAGTAATAAGGATGGCCTCTCTATAAATATGTTTCTCCATAAAACGATGTAACCACGCCGTCGCTATATAGTCAAGTCGCGCCTGATTATCGTGTAACAGCAAGAGGTTATAACATGAAGGGGGCAGCGCACCGTGACAAACAGGCACTAGACAGTGAGCAGTTGCACCAAATTGTGCCTGAACACTGAACTCAATAAATGTTATTATTATTTACTCTTACGGAAACTCTGTTTACACAGCACATTTCTAAACACCAATTCTATTACTTAATCCAACTGCTGAATCAGCGAACTAACAAACATTTTCTGCTCTTTATATTGTGATGTCTCGGTGTGTGTTTATGTAATTTGTATTGTATTTATTTTATACTGGTTTTATAATTGGCCATTGTGCAGGTAAACGAGCACAGTAATAAATGATAATTCGATTGAATTACAGTGATCCCTCGTAAAACGCAGGGGTTAGAGGGAGTGGTCATAGTGTGTTGGGCAAAACCGCGCTGCGCAGCCTTCTTATGGGTAAAAGGGTGTTATGTGAACGCGGACACCTATGGACACACCCCCCCACCAAAAAAAATGCTTAAAATAAATTTGTTGACATAGAACATTGACGCTGTGCTTGGGCAGCTGATGCTGCCAGTTTGTGCGGCGGTAAATGAGTAACTGCCCATGTTTATCATAGTGTATTTAAATATTTCAACTTTCGGCCAATTTTCCCCCCATACACTTGACCATTTTCAACCGTGTATAGTGAAAACCGCTGGGTAAAACCGCGTTGGGTGAGGAATTGCTGTATTTAACACTTCAACAAGGCAAAATTCTGGCTTGTCTGTCTCGCGCAAGATGTTGTAGGGCGGTGCTGTGAAATACACAGAGGCCAGAAATACGTTACTGGGGCTTTTGACGTGCATGAGGGAGATAACATTTCGACAGTGCTGGTTATGTGGCTTTTTTTGTGGCTTTTCTCAGAGAACTTTGTTCCTTCTAAACCATCAACTTCAACACTCTGAACTGACACTGGATAGGCTGCTCCAAGCCGTCGTTAAATGCCCTTGATATGTGTCCTGTGTTATCGTTGTGAATAGAATATTCAGTATCTAACACTAAAAAACACAGATATCAGCCACTTAGTGATCCGTCGCTTCCTTCCGTTGCGGAGATCAGCACTCTTCTGCCGTCTAGTAACAGACAGCAATGGCCTCATCTGGTAACATAAAACTCTTCAGTTTCCTCCTGTGCTGTCTGCCTCGTGTTACTAAGAGGCCGTATGGGATAATGCATAAAGCGATCTGTACTGTCACTAGGCAACCGTATACGGTTTATTGCTTGAAGCTATCAATCATAATGCTGCGCCATGGCAGTGAATAATAAAAACTTTATGTCATGTTCTTTTGTTTTTAGCCTGCTTTCTTGCTTTGAAGAAAAACGTAAGTTTATGACATCACTGTTCTGTCTGTGTGTGTTTGCATGTGTATCCGCCATTTCAACTTTTGAACCAATTCACCTAGTTTCACGACATTTGGTATTGAATAAAGCGCCGAGCTCTTCAATAACAGCTTGGCTGGAGCATGAACTTGCGGACTGACAGAGACACTTTCTTCAGATTTCTAAAATACTGTACGGCAATAGCTGTTGAAGAAGCATTGAAATTTTTGCAGGAAATTTTCGTGGACTATAATATAAAAACAGAACGGCTGTTATAAAATGTTATTGACTTCCGTTTTAATGGCGGTAACTAATGAATCACTGGAGCTAAACTGCGAATCTTAGTACGAAGATATATTTTAAGCATACACAAGTGGGGTTTTCAAATTATGACGCTGCGACAAAGCTTGTAAAAACGAACTGGCCTATCCTAGCTCAGCGCTTTCACCGGGCTTACGCAGCGTCATATAATGTAAACCTTGTATATTGCGTGTGAAGGAATATCATGTAAAAGCGAACAATTACGAACATGACGGCGTGAAGAACCTTGACGTTATATCCGACAGATTTAACTCTTGCACAATGAGTAATTAGTTTTTTTCTCAAAATGAAAACAGAGGAGCAAAAATAATAGCAAGAAATCTGCAGGACCATGAGTCTATGAAATTTGAAAGTAGGATTTATGATTTCTGCACGAAGCTCCGTGTTACGTCCTGAATTTATTTGCAAGTAAACATAATTGACAATTTATTCAAGGCATTAACTACCATTGCACCTTGTAAAAAAAAAGTACTCATAGCCTTCCTTATCCAATTATTTATGAGCGCATGTCAGGGTACTATATGTGGTAGAAATAGGCTGGCCTGAATTAACGAAATATTTACTCGCCTGGTAGACAAATTTAATTTTCATTTAACGGTTCTTGGTTTAGGTGAAGACTTTTTTTTTAATGCCTGCGTTATGTAGTGTCATATTGTAGATAATTTTCTGTGTGATGAAATGGAATAGATATGAGAATAAAAGTGCCTAAGTATCCTATTTTACAGAGCTATCCCTGTATGTGTGCAAAGGAACTGGAAGAGCCATCTAAAATCTCAGTGACGCCGAGTCCTGAGCTGTAATAACTATACCGAATATAAAACACGAGTAATAACCAATTATCCGCTACTGTCGGTAAAAATTTAGTTTTACAGTGTCGTTTAAACTAACCACGTTATAAACAGTTACTAAAGAAGGTCGCGTTGTCTGTTAGACCTTTCCTTGACCCTTCATCTGAGTAGGCTTTGTCCAGGTTTAGTCAGTCTGCTGTATTCCATCCAGTGCCATATGCCTTAAATCAGTCTGTGTGTCATAATAACAATTATTTGGGGCTGATACAGGCGGTCCAAGCATGCATCAATCACTCACAGGATGATAATGAAATAAAAGGCAATGATTAAAATACAAAAAAAATATTTTACATTTTCCCGTATGACTGCGACACTTGACCTTTCACCACAAAGAAAAAGATAGGATTTTTCGTAAGACGTGATCATAAATTAAGGAAGGTATGTATAGGGAATGTAATTCGAAGTAAAAAATGTAAATAAATATGTTTTTCTAAACTCAAAATCTTTATTAATTTACATGGTATTAAATTGAAACTCTACGGGACTGCTGATGAAATTAGTTGACTAAAATGTTTGAAGTAATATGTGTAGATAGTGCCCTTTTTACGAGATTAGTTTTCAATATAAGCATAATTTCAATTTTGAGGTGGAGTAACTCAATAAAAGTTACGAATCGGAAAAGTGTATTTAGATTTTCTATTCCTGCGTCCTCTCCCATAACTTCTGGCAAGTCTTGCTGAAATATCCTGTACATTAAAGGTGTCAGAAAAAAGTGCTGAAGAGAATATGTACACCTAAGAAAGAGGGGTAACAGGAAGATGAAAAAGTTATGTAATGAGGTTCTGCATAATTCATACTCCTTACATTATATTAAGTTGAAATTAATATGATAGGGAAATATTAAGGTTTAAATGGATAGAATATGAAACACGCACTGTGATAGACAAGGAATTCGTTTATTTTTTCTAGAAAAGAAATGAAAGAGAGTATTTTTAAGTGTACGCGGGAAGATAATATTAAAAGGATATTAAAGAAATGGGTGTGAGACTTTAAGTGAATTGCGCTTGAACTAGAATTCTTTATTGTTCTTGTTGTTAGCATCTCTGGAGGAAAGAAGTCTTTGCCTAAATACAAGATAAGCCCTGCTACACCCACAACAGAAACTGCCCGAAGAGAAAGAGGAAGTTGTAAATTGAGTGCTCCGCGGTTTGTCTATAAGACAAAAAGGAACCACGAATATCCCTGGCAGAGATTTAATCACCATGTACTGCATGAAGCATGCGATATCGATTGTTCTCGATTACTCTTCTATTCCGTACTCAAAAATAATAATTAACAAACGTTATTAAGGCTCTCCATTTCCTTGTATAATCAGAGTGTGGTGGTATGAAAATGAACCTTATATAAATTGGGACTGGAGTCGTGTGACTTAGAACTATGTCGAATGTCAGTAACTTTTAAAGCAGCAATAAACTACCGAGTTTTATTAACCCTTTAAGGACGAAACGGAAACTGTCTTATTTAAAGACTCAGTTCATACCGCGCAGTAAACACTCTGCATTTCTTATAAAAACTAGTCAGTTAATATTATATAGGGCAGATGTCGCTGTTTGTTCTGAGATCCATAAAGAACACACATAAATACACGCCATAGACAGAACGTGTAGGTAACTGTTGATTTTTAAACTTCGTGGTATGTAAGGTAACCACTAGACTTTAAATGGTTAAAGGCTGGAGTTTTCTTGGCCAGGAGAGCAACGTATTTTCTCAAGAAGGACTGATCCATGGAGTTAAATTTCCTATATCTCGATTGGCAAGGCGTTATATTTGGCTTAAATGTTTAAAGAAAGCAATTAAATTTGTCTTACGTAGAAGAATAGGTTTCAAATTAACTATAAATACAATCTGCAAATGCCACGTTCGTTTTCCTTCAGCTCACATTCGACCACGTGTGTTAGAGTATTTAGCGTTCAAACCACGTGACTTGGTTCAATAATAACTTACGGAATAATTTAACACAACAATTGAGTGGCAAGGCATGGTGGTTCTCTGCCTCCCCCCCCCCCCCCCCCCCCCCCAATGCCAACGTGGAAAGTGTCGGTCTATGCGTTCATCTGACCCACTTTCCCTCTCAGATTCGTTCCTACTAACCATCTGCGATATTTTGGTCGCTTCAGTACCGACAGATATTACGAAATCACACTAAAGCTACGATTATTGGAATCCTCGTCACAAAAGCGATGTATGCTTGGGAATACTCTTTTCACTTAGCCACTGCAGCAGTCGTCGAGTTTAGTGCAGAGGAAGTTTGAATATATACATGAATGTACAAAAACATTTCATGGGACCCAGATTTGAATTACATAATTCACAACTGCCCGCCAATGCACATTGCTCCCAGCCAGGTGAATCTGCTCCAAGGACCTCAACCGCTATGTATCTTAAATTTAATTTAATATTGCCCTCTCAGTTGTTACAAGATTTTACAAGCGCTCTCTCCCTTTCTGATTTGCAGACCAAATTTAATATATTTATGGCATTCTTCATCCGTGCTGAAACTGTTTCATATCTCATTAAACCTGGTTTCATTCTGTCCAGTACGAGCTATCTCTACAACGCAGAATCTATCTCGAGTATTTAACAGTTGCTGAATCCTGAAATTCCACGCCTATAATGTACGGAACCCGAAGTTCTTTAGCATATTCACGGGAACCCGCTAGTGGTTTCTACACTTTTCATATGTTTAGGCCAAGCCCTCACACCACATTTCGGTGGGACGTATTTCATTGTTATCTTCCAGTTTGCGCCTACGTCTTAAAAGTGGTTTCTCCCCTTCCGATTTTCCATTTCGTAGTAGATGTGTAAACAAGGGGCGCTGATTGAATACTGAAATGGTACTAGCAACATTTGTAATTTATTTTCTGTTTTGTAGCGGACTAAATTGTCTGTCACAATCCTACCAGAAGATCAGCTCTGTAACAAAGCTGGTACACTACAATGTACTGGCAGC
Source organism: Reticulitermes speratus (assembly GCA_021186555.1). Lineage (NCBI taxonomy): Eukaryota > Metazoa > Arthropoda > Insecta > Blattodea > Rhinotermitidae > Reticulitermes > Reticulitermes speratus. Next base: position 26,596,619 of record JAJKFL010000004.1, read on the forward strand.
TATTATTATGTGCTCGTACACAGATATTTAACCGTTTAAAGCCCAGCGGTTACTTTGTGTACCACCCGGTTTAACATTCAGAAATTCTACGTTCTGCCCACAGACAGTTTATGTGTTTTGTATAGAATCTCAGAAGAAACTGTTATTTTCCTACACAGTATTAAGTGATAGGATTTATAATTGACACGGAGTATGTTTACTGCGCGGTACGAACTAGGCCTTTATCTTTAAATCAAGTGAAGTTAATTTTCGTCTTTAAAGGTTGAAAATTTCTGTTGCCTTCTTGCCAAAAACAAATAAAAATTCAGATTAGGCGACGTAATATGTTTTCATAGCAAGTTTGAAATAAAATTAGTAGAAGAATTTGCGTGCTATAATATGGACTCTCTTGATACGAATTTTGTACTCTGTTGATCAGGGTGGCCCGAGAAAAAAAAATATTGGAACCCAGAACGCATATTACCTGGTCAGAATCACATCAGACGTGGTTCAATGGGCATTTATCGTCGCGTTTTCATTTTTAAGTATTAATATTTTAGACCTCCTGAATGGTTATCAGATTTCTTTCATGCGCATTTCATGGAGGTTTGGAGTAAATATGTGTATGTGCCACACGCTCCGATGAAGTTATATGGACGGAGTGGAGGTATGCCTCCACTCATTATTAATTTCGACACTCGATGGAATTGAGTGTTTAGCCTCACGCCCCGACCGCTTTACCTCAGGGTAAGGAGCCCATATTACCCATTGTCTAGGAGGCTGGGTGGGCCCCAAACAGGTCTGGACATTTTGTAGAAAATATAATCTCTTGCCTCTCAAGTTTCACACCCCTACAAAGCAAGTTAAAGTCGCAGTTTTCTGTTATTCGTTCTCACAATTTTTACATGGCAGACGAAAACGCAAAAGGCTTATCTTAGAGGTTGTACATCGCGATGTGCAGAAAGCTCTCATTTCTGCAGTTACTTTACATTGTGGGTTAATTTTTAATAGCATATATTTATTCTCGATAAGTTTGGTTTTATCATCACGCACAGTAAAGCTGTACAATTGAATCGCTGAACAGACAAACACAAATTGCAGAGCTGGACTAATTATGAAAGCATTCTTTTTAGTCAGACGCTGTTTGTCGATTCAGGCACATCAGGGAATTGAAGCTGTGTATAGTAAGATATCGATAACGATGCTTCTCATTTCAAGCTCGAGTTTTGGCTTTGCTGTTTCTTATTTGCGAGGTCCTGGCTTTATATTTCCGCCCGAATACCTGTTATTGTGGAAGATTTCCAAGATTTTTCTCAGCCTCTTCAGGTAAAAGACGTAAGACTAACAGAATACGCCGCGAAACTTCTCTTGTGCATCATGTTCGTTTCACTGTTGGGTCTCTATAATCAGTGTATCGTTCGAAGTTATATAGTCTAAGTCACTGAGTCACCAGTCACATAAGATTACAGATCGTAAGGTGGATGGGATAAGAGGAAGCAGTGCACGTAAGAAATTCATGCACAATTTTATCCTGAAATACTGACGGGAGGAAATTATTTCTGAGGCTTCGCTGTATATGGGAAGGTTACATTTAAATGGATCGTATGTAAATAGAGTGTGAAGTTTTCAAATAGATTCAACTGGTTCAGGGTATGGTCTAGTGGTGGGCTCTGTGGTTACTAAGGCTTCATGTTCCAGACAAGGCAGGGAATAACCTGATATATATATATATATATATATATATTAAAGCCGATCGTGTGTGGATGTATGTAGACTGTGTGTATTTGTCGCAGGTGTAGTGTAATACTGACGGTGATATTAATACTTTCCATACTTTGGGGGGGGGGGGTGGTTTCGAAACTTAGTGATTCATGAAGGCTCACACAGTATAATGGTGCTTTTAAGCTTTCAATATGTGAATTTAGTTCGACTCCAGGCTCTTAAAATATGAAGAAAGATTCTCTTCTTTATGACCCGATCGTGAAAGTTAGTTTGATCTATCATGAGTTTCGTTCTGCTCTTCAGGGACAGAGAAAAACTTGCAGGCTCTTTGAGGGAAAATGTCAGAGTCCATTTTAGTACAGCTTTGACTTCAGTCCCTTGAGTTGTTCAGCCATAATTATAGCTTCAAAATTCGGATTCGGGATAATTTAGCGCCACGAAAATTCTCTCACAGAACTTGGTCTAATACAGGAGCAAAGCATATGTACTCCCTTCCTAGTGCAAAATTTGAACAAATATAATAAGCTTAATAATAATAATAATAATAATAATAATAGAGGCAATTAATAATTCATTTCAGGCACTTTTTACGAAACATGTATAAATTTACATGGAGTTATTTCCTACGTAAAGTGACAACATTTTAACAATTCTTCAACATGTATACATTTTTGTACGAAAAAAAAATTTTCTACAAATAAAATGGGTGTAAAGTGTTAATATAACCCGATGTAACTCATCGGCTTTTATACTAGACATTAAAATAAAAGCTGCCGCAGCGGTAATACGAACGTTAACGTAAGTTAAAAAAAATGTTATTACACGAAAACTAATTATATCTGTCAGCATATCCGCCATTGTACTTTTAACTAACTGCGGTATCTACACTCGCGATGTTGAAGCTTTCCTAGAAAGGGAATAATATAGTAGGGTGCCATGCAGCTGGAGAGCGAGCAGAACGGGCCATAACGTGACAGCTACTGCTGATTGCCGCAGAGGAAGAGGCGCGGCGCCTCACGCCATTGACAGCTGCCTGCCGACTCGGCGCCACCCCATGGCGTGACCTCACATCACGCGCTGTCCTCATGCACCCATTCCCTCGAAATTTTGGAAATGTTTCCAGAGAAATAAAAATAATGTTTTACTTGTATCTTAATTGTACTAATTAAGGTGGCAGAGTGTTAAATGGAAATGCTTGAGTTGATCACCAGATAGTGCGGTCATACAAGAGTATAACATGGTTGTACGTCATCTGTCACAAGGAAAGGTACATTATCTATGAGGTTTTCTTTGAACTGAGCAAGCAATGATAACTCAATCAGGAAAGCGACTGGCCGAGTTTTGATCTTGGCACGTTCGTTTTGGAAACTTTGGCGTCTTCTTCATCGTCCGAGTCAGCTTAGAAACGTTCACCGCATTCTATGTGGTTATTTATATGAGTAAATTGATTCCATCTTCACAGAGTAAGCGTCGTTCTTGACAATCAGATAGTCTCAGCTCGTCAACCGATTTTCCGCCTTACATGCGCAAGACCAGTGTTTCCCACTCACGAATCCCTAAAAGAAATTTTCATATCCCGAGGAACAGCTACAGATGAAAACGTTTACAGCCCAGAAAACAAAGAGGCTATTAGCAGCGCACGAATATAACTCCAGTATGGCCAATTGCCGGACAAAAATGAACGCAATATTTCGAGGGTTATTTGGAAAATTTTCCTGTATTTCAAAATTTATATATTTATTACGCGATTTTTCTCAATACCCCTGACGACGTTCTTCCAAACCCAATGATTCCGAGGAACCCTGGTTTGGAAACACTGCACGAGACCCTACTTTGGGTTAGTTGCTTTACGATCCATCTTAATGTTATCCTCCCACACATTTCTTGGTTTCCCACTTGGTCTACTCGCTTCAACTTCAACTTTATCTACTAAAGTCGATGCAATTCCCAACTCCTTCATTCGTACTGCATGTCTGTCCCACCCCAAGCTCCTTGAGGTGATCAACTTAATACTTAGTGAAATGTAAAAACAAAGATCAAGCGTCTCCAGTCTCCAACTTTTTCTGTCTCTTGGATAAGGTTATTCTCTGCTTTTGGGAAGAATAATTACGTGCAAATATTCGTAGGGCATTTACTTGGGACCAGCTTAAAGTTATACCACAAGCAAGGTTAATGCGTATGTGGTGAGAAACGAAGTATTCATTCAACAAAAGGTATTGCTGCTGTACGACCTCGATCTTTGTTTGTTAGCCAACGACTCCAGCGCCTCCACAGGCTAGTTAACCATTGGCCTTGGTCGGGATGTGCTTTGGTTCCATAGTTTGTGTCACGGCACATCGTGTTTACTGGCATACCTTAAATAATGATCCTTTATGATAGATATGGAACATAATTGACAAGCACTGACGTAAATTACTCTTTAAAAGGCGTTTCATGACGACGAATGGTCGCTTGCATGCATGATTCACATTACGTTTAACTAAGAACTCATACGTAACGAATAATACAGACTGTTGTACTGGAAATCTTTCCGGTAAGATAAGACGTCTTCAAACAATATGAATCCATTCATGATCACATCTTGTGGTACTATCATCTTCTGCTATGTATTTGCTTTGTTGAACTAGTGTCACGCCTGATTCTCTGTTAATACACCGTGAAGCGAGCAATTAATTTTAAGGCCTTAGTCTCCAGTGAAGGACTAACCTTTCACTTTCCTGAGCATATGTACCATCTTGGAAATAAAAAATTAATTAATAATTAATCGTAGGCATGTTTAATACAAAATTCAAGTACAAAATTTGACTGCGGCCAAGAAAATGCAGTCACAGCAAGCAACCTAATTTCCATTCCGTATTTTGCCTTCACTCCATTTAAATTTCCAGCTGTACCTACAGTGCTTCAGCCGCGGTTTAGTTGAGGCCTTCACTCTTCCGGGATGTTACGCGGCGTAGTTTGGTAGTTGGTTACCGACGTTTCGGGACAGCCTATCAGTTCCATGACTACATATTTTATATCAACTGTTGTTTGCGAGTAAAAAATTTCAAATATGGCGACGGTGTCAAATTTTGAATTTGTAATCGTACAAATAATAATAATAATAATAATAATATAGGCCTATCTTAGTTACTACTGCAAGCGTAAATAATGTAAGTCGATTAGAATTCGGTTTTATGACCATCGGCGCACTGGCGCAGTGCGCTAGGCCATGAGATAAACTTTATTGTTTGATTATAAGTTTACATTGTCTAGGAATGACACTGAGAGCACAAGCTTTATAGAACTAGCATTATGAGCATAGGACATAGGCCTTATGAGATTCTACCAGGAACTTCTTTTCTGTCTCTGTAACCTCATCAAAATATTTCAATATTACTGCTCTGTAAACTGAGTAGAGCTACGCCTCTGCTCCCCCTTTGGGCCTTCATTGTCTGGTCTAGGATGAACTTCACCTTTTTTTTTACTCGGTATATTCGAAGGATAAGAAGGCTACAGGAGATGATGATGTACCTGGGGATGTACTCAAATTGTTGGGAGAAGGTGGTCTAAGGCTAATGACACAAATGATCAACAGCATGTATGTAACTGGAGAATGGCCCAGAGATTTTATTGAAGTTACAATGATTGCCTTAAAGAAGAAGCCCAAAGCTACAAAATGCAGCGACCATCGCACAATCAGCATCATCGCACATGCAGCAAAGATAGTAGCGAGGATACTTAGAAGAAGAATTGAGAGGAAAATTGAAGATGCACTTGGAGAAGATCAGTTTGGATTTAGAAGAGGAAAAGGAACTAGGGATGCAATTGGGATGCTGAGAATAATATCAGAACGAACCTTGGTCATAGATGAGGAATTGTGTGCTTGCTTCATAGACTGGCAGAAGGCATTTGACCGTGTCAACTGGACCAAATTAATGCAAATCCTAAAAGGAATTGGGATAGACTGGCACGAAAGAAGATTAGTCAGCAAATTGTACATGGAACAAAGTGTCAAAATACGACTGGACCAAGGGGAGACGAGAAGTGTGAAGATTGGAAGAGGAGTTAGACAAGGTTACTGTTTGTCACCGATTCTGTTCAACTTATACAGCGAGTACCTTACCAAGGAAGCTCTTGAAGGGTTTGGAGACTTCAAAATAGGAGGACAAGTAATTCGCACTGTGAAATATGCAGATGACCTTGTGCTACTGGCTAGGGAAGAAAACGTGCTACAGGGCATGATTGATAGACTAATTGAAATTGGAAGACGCTATGGAATGGAAATGAATGTGGGAAAAACTAAAGTAATGAAAATCTCAAGGCAACCATCCCCAATGAAAATTATGATAGATCAAAAACAATTGGAGAATGTGGAATATTTCAATTATTTGGGTAGCATGATAACAAGTGATGCAAGGTGTACACGTGAAATTAAATCCAGAATTGCCATGGCAAAAACAGCATTCAACAAGAAGAAAAATCTTTTCACCAGCAAACTGGAATTAAATTTAAGGAAGAAACTAGTAAAGTGCTACATTTGGAGCATAGCTTTGTATGGTGCTGAAACGTGGACACTTCGGAAAGTAGATCAGAAGTATCTGGAAAGTTTTGAAATGTGGTGCTGGAGAAGAATGGAGAAGATCAGTTGGACCGATCGTGTGAGAAATGAAGAAGTATTACACAGAGTCAAGGAGGAGAGGAATATACTACATACAATAAAAAGAAGAAAGGCTAACTGGATTGGTCACATCTTGCGTAGAAACTGCCTTCTGAAACACGTGATTGAAGGAAAGTTAGAAGGAAGGATAGAAATGACGGGACGACGAGGGAGAAGACGTAAGCAGCTACTGGATGACCTTAAGGAAAAGAAAAGATACTGGAAATTGAAAGAGGAAGCACTAGATCGCACCCTGTGGAGAACTCGCTTTGGAAGAGGCTACGGACCTGTCGTAAGACAGACTACAGAATGAATGAATATTCGAAAGCACCTTATATTTATTGCGTATATATTTTTTGCATTAAAAGATTCATCTGATGTCATTTTCTCGCTCACAACGTAGCGTATCCAACCAAGAGTGTAACCTGTGCTTAAAATTTCCAAAATTTTCTCCCCTCTTAATTCGAATTTCATCGAGTTTCTACTAACAACAAGTTGCATTGCAGGAAGCATGAGCACATTACGTAACTAACTAATTCAGTAGAGTGGAATCACTCTCGACGAGCTGATAATTACTCAGCTAGTCAAGGAACTCCTTGTATAATCTAGGGCCCGCAGCTTCATTACCGTTTTCACAGGAACCCGCCAATTGTCACTGTCCTGAGACAGCCGAATTTAGTCCACACAATTCAATTCTGTTTTTTAAAATAAAATTTGTTTTGATGTTATAATTTAATTCACTTCTATGGCTTTTAAACGAGCTCTCTCCTTCAGCTTCTTTTCTGCCAAAACTTTGTAGAGTACGCCCCAACCATGTGATGCTCCTTGATTTGATGACCCTAATAAAACACGAACAGGACTTGAAGCCCGTCATCATGCATTCTTCTTCAGCCCCCCTTTACTCGTACGTCATCCCTCTTAATTAGGCCTAAAAATATAGGCATATATTTATTGTTAAGCTCTGTAACTTCAATTTGAAATATTTTCCGATTGGATGTGCAATTAACACAATATGTATTGATAGAACACTCATTTTGAGGATGGTGGGAATTCCAGCAGACGAACAGGAATTGGACCTTCAAACTCTCGCCGGAGGCATTGCCTACAAATTAACACTAATACACGATATATTTTGCGGAGATTACATGTAGACTGAGAAATAGACAGGCAGACAGACACACACGAGGATTCAGTCATCTGTACTGCTTGTAGAGTATCTTTAAAAGCTGAATATAACACAGAACATTTATGTCACTAAGTCTTTAACCTTCATCTAAATCGGTTTATATCTATAAACCTGCCTTATGACAAAGGTGTTGCATCTGTTTTGACCGTGTAAGTAAAACTGTGGCCATGATGTGACATCGTGTCCCGGAAGTACTATTTGAATTTTCTGTTTTTATGACAGGATTCTCTACATAATCGTTCTTTATAGGTCGCGGCTCTCTTGATTGCAGCTCTGTGGTCTCTGTATAAAACAATTATCCGTATCCGAAAATAATCCTAAGTAACTGTCATAAACTTTTGGCCTTTTTTCAGATTTTTAATACAAGTCGATAAATAATTGTGGTCGGTAAGCCTGTAGAGAATATACCACTTGGATGCGTAAATAATAGACAAGGTTGTGGAGTGGTTTCAACTGGCTCATGTCAAATTTCATTTGTGGGCCGTTTTAAACACGATCATAAATATTCTCTTTCCATATAAGGCGGATATTTCGGACAGATTTACGACTATCAGCTTCTCAAGGAAGACTATACTCAGTGAGGTTTGTTTGTTAGTTACGTCTGCGAATTTTCAGATGACCTATCACACCATCAGTTTAAAGCTATGTTTTTTTTTGCTCTAATATACTGAGGCGAATGGGACGATGATACCCTATCCTAAGGGACAGGGGCAGGATGTGTTAGCTGGTTTAATGGCCGTGTTAAATGACATTGGGATAGCTTCTGAGGTATTGCTACCAAACTGACGTGCATAGCGACAATATTGTTCATGTTGCACGTTGTTACATGTTGTTACATGTTGTTACATGTTGTACGAGTACAAAGGACACTTTCATGCTTAGCCAAGTTGTGGTTATCTCTTGTCTCAGCGGAATGGCGCACCCTTGGATTGCGAATAGAGGATGTGGTGTCCAAATAAGGAGCATAGCTGCGAACTGAAGAAGAATTCTCGAAGAGCCGACAATGGGTGGTCTTCCATTATATGTGTTGGGTGGAATTTGATAACCCTCAACGTGAAGAAATTAATGAGTTATGAATTGTTACACTGGGCCTTGGCCAGGCTTTCTGAACACGGTAATAATCATTCGGGTTACATAAAACTCGAGACAGTTCTTGACCAGCTAAGGAATTAGTAGTTCGTGCAGAAGGATGCAACTCCATGTAGTTTGTTAGAGGTCCATTTGGACTGAAGACAGAATCGTTTCAAAATGTCCTTATTCTTTCTTAAGGTCGCTGAGGTGGTCATATGTGTATGTCCTAGAGATTTACCCTTACTGTCTTGTGCATGGCTCTACGAACTCGTACGTGTTTAGGAGGTCCCAGGTTAAAATCTCGGCCCCAGACTGTCTGTTCTGACTGACGTATTGATAGTTTTAGCCAGTCACTCCAGACAAATACTTAAATTAGGCCACGAAAGCTTTCTTAAAAATTCCTTCCAGTTATTTACTAACGACCGGCCCTGTGGAGTGTGTGCTACTGACAACAGCCTTAAATATATTAATATTCCAGGATGTCCAGTATGTCGAGGACCATGAATATAAATCATTATCTAAGTTTTTTTCACTTAGAAAAGCATTTAAGGCAACGGAAAGTTTTTCTACGAGTATTATATAACTATGGGGTAATTATGCGGTGGCGCAGTTGGTTGAGGTTGGTTGAGGCACTGCGCTACAAGTCGGAAGGTGGCGGGTTCGATTCCCGATGACGTAATTTTATCTTTAATTGGCTGAATCCTTCCGGTCGCACTATGGCCCTGGGGTCGACTCAGCCTCTAACAGAAATGAGTACCAGTAATATCTCCTGGGGGGTAAAGGCGGCCAGTGTGTAGGGCTGACAACCTTACAACCTTCATTATCTAGAAATCCTGGGAGCCTCAGCCTCCTGGAACCGTATGGGCCTGTCCAGGCCTGTATAGGAATAGCTTTACCTATTATATAATTATAAGTTTTGCGACATAGCGGATGAATAATGACTGCACTGTCGGGACTCTATTCCTGGCAGAAGCAGGGACTCTTCTCTTTATAATTAATTTTATACTGGCTCTAGTTTTCAACCAACCTCCTATCCAAAATGTGAGGCCTTCTTTATCCAGAAGTAGGGCCAAACACATGAATCTGACCACAAACTTCCATCGTGTACCGAGATTACAAGTGTATGGAGCTATACTTGTATCCCTCCCCCCACACATAGTAGTTAAAATGTGGTGGTTAAGCACAGGGACAAATTTATCTTTAGAGATAAATGAGAAAGCAGCAGTCCAACATGTCCATATATACATGCAGATTTTAATAGAAGGCGTATATTTTTGTGGAATCAATATTTTTATGAAGAAAAGTCACAAACACATAAAAAAAGAATAACTATTGGCCTATGGAGGTCACTCTTCGATTTGTTTTCACATATTTTACACATAATCTATTCAAATTGTGTTACCGGTAGTCGCATTAAAATCTGTTAACTCCTTTCCTGTAACTCAATGGAGTAGTGTCCTTGATTCGCTGAGAGAGTCAAGGAATTCCACACGTATGGAAAATTAAGATTAATTTTCCTGTTAGCAAGATCTCGTCACTGCTCTTTTGCCTGACCCAAAATAATCCAGTCTGCGTTCTTAATCCCTATTTCTGTAAGATATGTTTTAATAAAATAAATATTCCCCAATCTAAGAGTAAGTCCACATCATCTTGAAATGTTCGTGAAGAGTCGATAATGATAAGAAGGTAATTACTTCCTGCGATGTGTGCTTACTTGATAGTACACAATAGGAGACCGATTATCATAACAAAACAACGGAATTAGATTTCACAGTATTACCACCGTGCATTTTGTTAAATCAATAGTAAGACCGACAAATGCACTATATTGACCAATTTTATTCTGGCCTATTTCCCCTTGCCCTACACGTGTTTCGGAACTTTAACTTTTGCCCCTGAAGATGGAACTTTAAAGTTCCGAAACACGTGTAGGGCAAGGGGAAATAGGCCAGAATAAAATTGGTCAATATAGTGCATTTGTCGGTCTTACTATTGAGATAACGGAATTAGAATTCAAATAATTGCTTTTCAATTATTACGAAACGAAAAAAAGAGGAAAAAACAGAAGAAGAAGAAGAAGAAGAGCTCCGTAATAACTGAGGAAAAGACGTGCATCTTTAAACGAAAACAGCATTTGGCCTAGAGCTTGAAGAAGGAAAGAGAACGTGATAGAAATTAAATACTTATTAAATGATTGGGCACTGTAGCTTGTCTCCTGTGCATTCAAAACAACATGGGCAGAGACAGCGCATAGTGGGAAAAATAGAACACAGTGACATCACACAATTGTGCTTCTTAAATTAAACTAATAAAAGTCTAGAAAAATATAATTACAAGCACGTCACTCTGTGCCTATCTACAGTAGTTACGTACAAATCTTCGAAGCAGCGACATGTGTTTCTAACTGAAGGCATCACTTCCTGTAACGCCCCTCATTTTTCTGCCAATATTTACCTCTAACTAGAGCGAAGACTGTATGGGAAGACAACGGTGTCGGGACTGAAGGATTATGTGGAACTGTAAAGGACGGAACAAACAGAAGAGGTGCAATGTTGACCAGACTCCTTTTACGGCTGAAGATGCAGACAATGTCGAAAAGCGGGAACAATGAGATCACGGGTTCGAATTCTCCTCGGGGTATTAATATATGTCCGTGTTTTCTGTATTATGTCGTCATGTATAAGCAGACATTCTTAAGTTAAGTCGATTTCACGATGAAGAAGTTCTGCCAAGTGCCGAAAAAATAAGGCCACGGCGGTAACATTCCAGACGACGATATTTCAGGCTTCTGCCGCGGTGTAGTTCAGGTCTTCGTTCTTCTGGGTTGTTGCGTGGCGTAGGTTGATAGCTTGTTACCAATATTTTGGGGCAACATGTCAGTTCCACCTTCAATGGTCAAAAAGTGAACGTGTGGCAGATACGTTGTTCCGAAAAGTCAGTAACTAACTGCAAACTTAGACAGCGCAGCACCCCTAGTCAGAGCGTCCTGACACAAGGCGGGGGAGAAAAAAATGTATTTTACGCCTGTAATTTGTTTTACTGCCAACACTTGACGGCCGCATTTTGGTATGTTGCTGGATTAACGGAAACGTCCAGAACTTGCTGGTTTCCTGCCTGTATCCAGGCGATACTGACTAGCTAACCCCATGAAGCAGAGTTGTTTTTGAGAAGTTCATAGGTCTTGAGCCAATCAAGAAATTACCTTATTTTATGGAACCCGAAGTTCATATACCGTTCCTTCCTCTTTTGCGAAGGTGACCTTTAACATTATCATCCCATCTGCGTCTGTATCTTGCAAGCTATATCCTTAGAGGTGTCCTCACCAAACCCTGTACGCATTCACCTCTCCCGCATATGTGCCACATGCTAAACCCATATTATCCTTTTTTAATTGATCACCGTAATAATATTTGTTGAGGGGTAAAATCATGAAGCTCCTCATTACATAATTTTCTCCAGTCTCTTGTTACGTTCTTCCTCTTAGGCCCGAATATCTTCCTCATCACGCTATTCTCAAACTCTCTTAGTTTATATTCTGCCCTTAATGCGATAGCTCAAGTTTTATACCACTACAAAACCACAGGAAATATTATAGTTCTGGGTATTTTAATCTTCATGTTTTAGATAGCAAACGGGAGGACAAAATATTCTTAAACTCTCTTATTAAACGAAATAGATTTTCAACTTAGAAACAAAATTAATAATTTTCTCCACGGGGTTACAGACGGACATCAGACAAGCAAATGTGGTTGGCGAGCCTGCTGCGTCACTACAAACGTTTTGAAACAGTGTGTACGCTAATAGGGTAATGGTGGTAAAACTCCACAAATTCTTCACCTCGGCACTAGACGAAGGTAACCGCTTTACTCCTGAGTAAACAGATCCTCGCCCAAAGCGGGTCTCCATTTTTAGACGCGGTGGTGCAGACCAAGTCCTTGTCCCTGCTGGGTATCGAATCCCAGTCGTCCACGCTGCAGCCAGTCGCTTAGATAACTGCCCAGGCTTTTGTCTCGTTCATCGCCTTAAGTCCTTTATTATGTTTTCGTCTTTATTCCAAGTATAAAACAGACATTTTGATAAATTTTCATTATAACGATTAAATTTGCAGTTTATAAACGTTAATGCTGCTCCATATCTGCAGACGGTACCGTATTCTGTTGATTTCGACTTCCGGCGTTGAATCTATATGATACAGGTAAAGCTATTTACAACAGCGTTCATTTTCGAGCGTGGATTTTCTTATCGAGAAGAGTGGCCTTCCAATTCATTATCACAGTCTCGATGAAGTCCTGTTCGTAATAACTTTAACGCTGTGACATGATGCAATACAGAAAGTGGTTTGTAGAGGACGATTAAAAGATTTTAAAAGGCGACGATTGATAATGTAGTCGATTTCCTGAGCTTTTAAAGTGTTCTTTCTAAGCAGTATAAATAACAGGGAATTCTTACGTGTGTCATTACGTATCAGATTGTACGAACTAGGCCTCAAGTAGCCTATCTGTAATGGAAAAATTCAGTACCTAAGAATGAAATTTCTGTTTACCTTACAAATATAAAGCAGTGCAACTCACACATAAATCCTGTAAGCAGTGGCTGCGGTCTTAGGGAACTGAAAGTAGATGTTTTGATGTCTTCAAAGATAAAATGATTTTGTTCAGCAAAAACCGTTTAGAAACTCGTCACACTTAGTGTTTAGGCCTAACTTACCATATGCGTTGTGGGAGAAACAATTAAAAAATCGTCGTTGGTGTGGGCTGCCCTAGAGTGGTCCCGATTCAGTGCACCTCGTATATAGAGGATATGACACTACACCGAAGCAAAGTGATTTTTGGACCAAAAGGTGTTGTATGAATACGAAATGATTGAGAAACGCATCTTCAACGGAATGTGATTAAAGTGGTAAGTCTACGCGGTACACATCTCTTCCAAACTTACAAATAAATTCGGATATTTCTGGGTATATTATGCTTCATCAAAATGGCCTACGTTTGTTTCTGCACTACCTGTGTTAAAGGCACCGTTGCCTTTTCCGATAAAATCTTTTCACGATTCCCGAAAGAAATACTCGAAATATTTTGCATCCAGCTATATATAAATCATGTCTCTCTCGTGCACCGAATGAATGCCTAACTCGTGTCAGTGGGATGGGGGGAATTCACGTGTTTCGACTTACTGCGTATCTGGGCCTTCTGCGATCACAGTCACATCTTCCGAGTATCTTACTTGCCACCGTCCTGACCGCGACAACTCTTCACACAAACCTCTTCCAGTGGAAACTTCCACGTAGATCCCGTACACAGTCTACATGGCCGCTTCCTGTTGTTTGCTGCTGTTCGCTTCACTCGCCGCAGTGAAACACTTTTGTTACGCCTCGCTTGAGTCATGCACAGCCTCATACGCTTTTATTAATTGTCTTGTGTGGACTTTGTTAGAGCAGGGCTTAAAGTATATCACAGTCTTAACCACTACATACGGTACGTTCTCGTACATGAATGGTGGCTGGTAGTTGTGAAACCAAAGAACACCAAATGACAGACGAAACGTGACAATAAATGAACTGCAATTTTAAAAGAAAGTTAACAGTTGTTTAGAAAATCAACACGTGTTACAGTAGTTCGATCAGGTCCCAAAGGGATTTCTCTTCTCCCACCCCCCCCCCCCCCCCAATTAAGCACAGGCATATACAAAGTACAAATAACGGCTGTTATAAATGTCCCGCGATCAGAATCCTGTCACAATGCACGTCTTTGACAGTGGAGTTTAGAAAAACAAATAACTTTTGTGTGTGGGGGGGGGGGGGGGGGGGTGTTCAACCATGTTGCTTTTTTTCCCCAGCATCTGAGACTCCACACACTGCCCATGCATGCAAGCTTCGATCAGGCAACAATCATCCAAAAGAACAATAGTGCATCTGTACAACCAGCTGAACATTTTTTTTAATGTTCAGATTATCTTCAGGCGCTTCACACAAATTACACTTGCCACTGACGTTTCTACATCAAAATTAGGTTCATGTTGGAATCAAACGCGTTGTACCGAGAACACAAGCAGATGTATTATTACTGCTGTACTGGGCGGATGTTCACTGATTCAGTTAATATAAACTTATGTTCTATAATGTCCCACATTATTACTCAAACTACCACGAGTACTTTGGCATGACTTCCATCTCTGACGTGTATTTTTTGGGAGTTTTGTGTAAGTTTTCAATAAACAATTAACACCATGCTAAAAATTGTAGATGTGTGTACCTTGTATAAAAAACATAAGCGTAACTTCGCTAATAACATGGGAGGGGGGGGGGGGCAAAATCGACCATGGGTATTAGAAACTTTAATTCACTAACGAGTCACGTTATAAAGAGGGAGATTGGTTTGAACCCCTTTCCCCCACTCTCATCCTCTTTTTTTATTTGCCCTCTTCAACTAAATAGCCATAAAGAACTATTCTTTGGCAAAAGAAAAATATTGGAGGGGCATCCCCCCCCCCCAAGTTACGCCTATGTTAAAAAAAAGGCACATAAATGTCAGCATAACCAAGTGTCTTCTACAGTATGACCACCAAAATGAGTACCCTTACACTACGTATAAAAATGTTCAGTCAAGCTGCACTAAAAATGAGGTCACTTGGTTTTTGATCATCAGGAAATTAAAATGAACCATGAATACTGTAAATTCAATATGCTCACACATTCAGCAGAAAATTAATATTACTAACCGCAATATGCATTGGCACTTGTCAGAAGACGATGATTACCGACTACAGCAGTTTGTAGTCACAAAAATGGCAAGGAAAATGCAAAAGGTCAAAGCAGTCTTACAAGATAAATTACCCAACACACTCCAATTGCACATCATCAATTTTGTATCAAAATATATTTTGTGCACATGTTCTTTCACACATGATCTATTAATCTCTCTCATTTAGCGTTTGGTTAACAATCACCACAACAATGTAAATAATAAATATTTTAATTCATAAATACAAGATATGTATATATTAATAAAATTACACTTATTAGCCCCTCAAAGACTACCATTGTAGATGACTATGTTCTTAATTTCAATCTGAAACTGAATGCACAAAAGAATACATTATTTTGCAAATAAAAAATATGACAAATATTTTGGGTACAATTTCATGTGTATCTCCATTTTTATTTTGAAATTACCAGTACGTAACAAAACACGCAAACTTCACATAACTTAAAAGAATCAAAAAAAGGTATTCTAAATGAAACCTAACAGAAATAATTTTGGCATTATATGTATGAAAAATCTTGATTTTATGTAATAGGACGTTTATATTACTACTACAAAGTCTTTACATAATTCCATAAAAACATAAATCACTGATGGCTATTAAAATTTAACAAAAATATACTTCAATTTAAATATAGGCTTAATTCTGGAAATTTTGAACGCATTTTATACATTAATGGCAACAGGACCACAATGCAAAATATGTTGAAACAGTTTCATATTTCAAATATTTTTCACATACCACTGAAATAATTTCACAGTTGTGCCTTTACAAAAACACAATTTTCTGTGCTTTGCTCAAACATTTAAATATTATACAATTCTTTTACGGAGCAATTCATACTGTACGTAGCAACCAATTTTACATTCTCATAATATATTCAAATACAAATATACATGGCATTTAAAAATCACAACACTTCGGACAGACAAGTTAGTATGTAAAATGATGTCACTCCTTCAAAAATCCAAACTATAAGTGAGAACTTTTGATTATTTTCATATTAACACTGTGTAGTCTAAAATTTAACAACCTAAGTAAACCTTATATTCAAATCAAAGAAGTCAACATATTTGAAGGATGTAATACGAATTTAAATTATCCTACAGGTAAGCACCCACGTTTCAAATTAATACAAGAAATGTGACGTATGCTTGTCCACTGTCAGGATGGTTTGGTCACAGTAGGATTGAAACCATAACTCCCCGAACACAAGAAAACACTGCCGCCATTTTGCTGATTGGCAGTCCTCCCACGTTTCGGTCTAATACCATCACCATCACTTCGCATCGCGTTCACAATCAGAACGTACCAGCTGTACGTTGTAATATTCACAAGGCACAAAATTTTGATTATCTCATACAAAGTATAAAGGCATGTCTCGGAACTGTCAACAAAAATAAATGCAGAACTGCAGCATAAAACAGTGGTCATCATCTCCACTTTGGTTTCATTTTCACACACGCTACATCCACAATGCTGAACAACACAGTAAATGTCGACTTTCAGCACCAAATTTTTGATAAGTAAAAAAAGCTGTGTACAGTTTCTACTGCGGTCGTTTTCGTAATATACCCTTCCAGTCACAAAACAGTTTCGTTCCTGCTTTGAAGAATAATTATGGTTCGTGTCACTACAACAATGTGAAATGTGTTGAATTTTCGAATGGTTGCTGAGGTAATTTGTTCTACAACACTTCATTATACCACGGCAAACTCCTAGCTGCAAATCACTCGGTGTTAGTTCATGCTTATCGGTATCTTTCGAATGAATGCTATGCTCACAACCATATATAGCGTTTGTGAAAGTGACAGGACTATCTGGGCACATTCGAGCGCTTGCCTGAATGGAATCTCTAAATTTCCACAAAAGAACTGGTCTGTACGAGACGCAATAACATGATGCATTACTGTATATTAACCACTCATATTCACGTTCTTGAATCGAATACGTAATATTGCGGCTACAGAATCGATTAAGCCTTACATACGGGTTTATTTCTTGGAATACACGTCTACCACGGGCACTATGATGACGGAGAAGTGAATTTTGGAGGCACGGGTTTGAGTCCTCATACACCTTGGTGGTAATGGTGTCGCTGGTATTCGCTGACCACAGAAGACCAGTCTTCAAACTGTGGCCATCGATCCACAGATTCCGCCAAGGTCCCGGGTCCGGTTTCTCATAATCCTTGTGCTGCTGGTGCTGTTGTTGCTGCACAGTGTCCAGGTGTCTGTTAATCTCCCTGTGGAGATGCTCCGGTACGACGCCCACATTAGCGAACAAGGATCGAAGCACGTTCAGTTCCTCGCTCAGAAGTTCGATTCGTTTCTGCAGACGTTCGTTCTCCTTGACAAGAAGTTTGACTTTTTCCTCAGTTTCTCTCGAACGTAGTTTCGCCTTCTCTCGCGACTTTCGCACAGCGATGTTATTTCTTTCGCGACGTCTCCGGTATTCGTCGCTTGCCTTATCCACTGATTTGCCACTCTTTCTGCTGTTGCTATGATGGTGGTGATGTGGATTTGATTTAGAAAGGGCAATATTTTTCCCTAACCCAATCAGAGACGAATGTTGATGATGGACATTGGGAGCAGCACCGGGTACAGTTGAAGGTGTCAAAGTCGTGAATGTTGAGCCGGCGCCGTTACTGACGAAATTACTTCCGGCGCCAGCAGGCGGCGAATATGAAGTGGAATATGGGACGGGAACGGCCGCCGTGGTGCCGGAGGGAATATTCTGTTGCTGACAGGCGTTGCGGAAGTCCGCTGGATCGACTGGCTCCTCTTTTATGCTTGGAACACTCACTGAGGACGCTGAAGAGTTCTCTGAAGAACTGGAGGCGTTTGAGTTGTTATTGGTTGTGTTGGCTGTGTTGTAACTTGCTGCACCTGAATGAACGGGCTGGGGCATGTACGCAAGAGTGGTTCGTGGGTAAGTACCTTGAATCAAGTTGTTGTGTCCTCGCATAGGCTGATGATGGCCTATAGAAGGGGGATGATGATTTGTTTTAGTTGTATTCAGGATATCTGTGAACAGACCGTCGTTAAACTGACTGTCGTCAATCAAGTTTTGGAGATCGAGGGAAATTTCTGGGGTGTTTAAGTCTGCCAGTTCGCCCTGATGATCTGTGTGATGAAATTGATGATGCTGTTTTGCCAATAAGGTAGCAACAGACTTACTGCTATTGTTGTTGATTGTTGAAATGTTGTTATTATTCGTGTTGACCACTGATTTCTTACTGGAATTGATGACGTGAGGGTCCGTACAGCCGACAGTCGATGGATGCGTATTGTTGTCATACATCTGCGGTGAATCCATTGTTCTGTAACCACCATAACATGCTTGTTGTGATGACAACCCTGTCACGTAATAATTCGATGAATCTTCACTATCTGTATCACTGTAGTAACTAACCTCCTCGTCCCAACAACACTCTGGTAAAGAAGCCGTTGTGACGCCCTCGGCAACACGATTACTCGGAAAAAACCACACTTCACTCTAAGATTCACTAAAACTGTGGAGTGTCGAAGAATAAATAATTACTGTCAAGTGTGCACCAATCGCTCTACACAACTTGTTACGCCCACTTTTATAGTAAATCTAACACGCACATAAAAACAGTACACGGTTTTAGACTACCAATTCACCCACGTTCACCACCTTCCACCTCGACGTTTCTGCGTCGAATGACACTCTGACGCAAGCTTCAAACGAGGAAAACTTGTACTCGTTCACGTAGGTACATGCGCAGAAGCAAGCTGTGTCATGGTGCGCAAAGAGAGATTTGAGTGGTATCATTCTGCACTCCGCATCCCATACGACTCCGCCCTAACGAAAAATGTTCGTAGAAATTTTTTCTTGTGTTTTGAAAGTTTATCTGCATTGCGAAATATACCCATTGTAGCAGAGATGATGTGAAACTAAGAATTGTTGAATCAAAGTTCTCAAATATGGTACGCACGTAATTACATTCGGTGTGACGTCAAACCATGACGTCGTCTAAATAATCGATGATTCAGCATCTAATCGACGTCGTTGTCATGTATCGTTTATTATCGACCACCATTAGCGAGACCAATTCCCTGATTTATTGCTTATACCATCTGTTGGAGATTCTATTAAACACTTCAACCACCCCTTCCAAAAAACTGTAATCCATGCCAAAAATAATAATCCGTGGTAACGCCGCCTCAGTGCCAACATGACCCTGCGAGAAAATTTCTCTCCGTTGTGTCACGCAATAGTGTTTAGTGGGAAATTGTTTGCTCCTCGTCTCAAATACTAGCGCTCATAGGCAATGCCCCATAAATGAAATCAAAATGTCGGACAAAGTTAGGAGGAGGAAACCAAGGGACTCTGGAGATTCGGAAAAATTATCAGAAGACTCATACGAGGATAATGAAATTATTAAAGGATCAGAGGAAGTAAGAATGAGCGGAAGAAACCAATTTATATATCTTTATTAATGGCTTACGTAAATATGCAGAAATAAGACGGCCTTGTGCAGGCACACAAGCATGTAAAAGGTTGAAAGTTCAAATTATACGCCCGGTAGATTATTGACTTAAATTTGTTGTGTGTTGATTTGTAGAGGTAGTGTTTTGGTATGTAGATATGACATCTGATTTTTAATGTTAGGAAGGTGAGCTGAACGCAAACACTGAAGGTACACGGGAGTACGAGTATGATATTGTGGAGGATGACACAGAAACTGACGATTCCACTGCGGTTGAGGAAGACGGCGATGATGATAGCGTCATTATAGAGTATGAGAGAGAAGAAGGAGATGGCCAGGTATTTTTATCTGTATGTAGTAGAAGACTGCCTTGTTTTTGAATATAAGCGATAATAGATTACATTTTCTCGCAAAACTAGCCTGATGAATGGTGCCAGGACGAATAAATTAAAATTTTAAGCCCACAGAGTAACGGTGGCCTTCAGAATTATTCACTATATGCATTGTGGGGTGGGTGTGTCATTACTGAACTGGAAATGCCAATACATTTGCTTTTTTACCACATGCTGAATATGAACTTTGCTGCCTGTGAGGCTATGAAATGTGTTCAAGGGTAGTTGTACACATGAGGCTGTAGCAGTTATTGGATTAGCCCATCCGTGACGCTGGGCTTTAAATTCCCCTGTGAAAAATTTAGCAGCAGTAGTTTGTTGTACTTTTTTTTTTTAATTTTAAGTTAATGACTGTCAGTTGCTAAGATTATGTAGTATTAGTGACAATTGAATGAACGAGCCTGGAGCATTGGTGGAATGACACTGACAGGGTAAAGCTGAAGTACTCGGAGAAGCGCCTGTCCCAGTGCCACTTTGTCCACCACCCACGTGGACTGGCCTGGGGTTGAACGTGGGCCTGTGAAGTGAGAGGCCAGTGCCTGAGTTACTACACGACCTAGTGTATTGTACTCAAAATGCACTTAGTAAAAAATATTTTGCACATTAAGATACAGCAGTTTTTTTAAATGTTTTCCAGTTGGGTAGATAGTCATGTTCTCTGGCAAAACTAATCGTACATGAATCTAGTCATGATATTCTGTTTCCATCTCAAATATTGTAATGGAAATAACAATGAAAATTCCTTCCCATGTTACCTGTTTCAGCCTTGACCAAGATGACTTTGCATGTCATTAGTTACATGAGTTATGTTTGTGTGAACAGTCTGTCAGAACCTAGAAACGTTATTCCTCATGTTTGTGTACCATCGTTTCATAAAAACGTTAACAGTTTGGACAGAAGGTGGCAATTATACCTCATGCCTGTGCAGAGATTCTTTTATTTTATCTATCTTAGTGTGAAATATTAATTTCTGTGTCATGAAAATTACATAGTCAATATTATTAACATTAACAACATAGTTTCAAGCATTGCACATTTTTCTAACCTGTGTTTATGTTACAGGAAAGCATCCCTCCAAAGGAAAAGAAATTGGACGATGATGAGGATCGGAGAAATCCACAGTATATCCCTAAACGTGGCACATTCTATGAACATGACGATAGAACAGCCACCGAGGATGTGTGAGTTATTGTTTAAAAGTCTCTGTACATTTATAACATTTAAATTCACAAAAGCAAGAATATTAACATAGAAATTATGTATATGTGCGTTTTGACCTTGGTATTTGTGTTCAGACATCTCACAGGTAAATTTCTTTTTGCTGCTGTTAGTGATGAATGAACAGTGTACTATTTGTCCTCTTTACATGTATGGTGAGTTGTTACAAGTAGCAGTCAGTTGCCGCATATTTCTGTTACTTATGTTAGCCTGGTTATGTCTTGAGTAAGTTATGTCTTGAGTAAGTAGAGATTTTATTTTAACCACCACCACCACCACCATCATCATTGTCGAATCAGCATTATCAGGGGTGGACAAATTCCAGGCACCAGGTTGCCCAGGCAGCTAAATTTTATACAGTGGTGCATAATGTTTGTGGGTCTTCGGTATGAAATTTCTTTTATTTCACCAATCTGGCATCTAGAATTTTGTGGTGGCTGTTAGATCTTTTGAAAATTTGTGCACCCCTGATCATCATGATTGACATTTTGGAACCTCAAAGCCTGGCTTGAAGGAGGTGCAGAGTTCATTTGCTTGGTCATTATAGATTTAGATGCATCTTTGTGAAAGACAGATGCAGCATAGCTTTTTACAGTTGGTGTCGCATCATGTCCAAGTTTGAACTCAGGTGAAATAACTCCATTATTTCAATCTCAAAATCGGTACAAAAAAGAACATGAAGTTCATTTACCAAATTAAAGCAGGTAATTACAGAAAGTACTTGTAATTTTGTTACTAAAGTTCAAACTTTGTACAGATGTAGGCATCACTTTTATATGCAAGTAGTAATGTTCTGGTGTTAAAGCCTAAGGTTTGTAAATAAATTTGTGACTGTCTTAACCCTTCTCAAATGAATTTTTAGGCATGAAGAATAAGTTTTGCCTTGTAGACGTATGTTAATCAGCACAACACTGTGATCAAGATGCAAAGTTTTTAATGTCTTTCTTCTTACCAGAGCAGCATATGTGTAACTGCTCTTATTACTCCCTGGAGTTCGTGACACTTCCCATAATTAGGGGCATGTTTAACATTTTCTTTCTCTTTCCATTCTGGTTTCCTGCAGGATGAGGTCCAAGAGATTTATGTCAAAAAGAAGTTGAGAAATGTATACATAGCATAACAGTCTGGGCAAATTTTGTTCTTGCCTCTAGATTTTCACTTCATGAATGCTAACTTCTGATGATTTTAAGCAGAGACATTGATAAATGTAAGCATTTTATATATGTCTTTCTGCTGTTTGCACAATGCGTACGTGTACCTTCGCAACAGATTTACAGTTAACTGTGCACATTTGTAGCGCTGTTGTTAGAATGCAGAGTAAACTTACAGTGCATCTAATAACAGTGAAGAATGAAGCTTCAAATTTGTATTTCAATAGAGTACTGTATTAATGGAATAAAACAAGCATCTTTTGAAAGCAGTTTAATTGTGATCAAGACTTTGCTTTGTTTTTTGGCATGGGATGAAGACTAGACCTATGTACAATGATGATGCATGCAGAAATACATATATGTCTTCATGAGAACTGTCTATTATATTTGTTCAATTTTAAACAAAATTGAAGTGGACTGACAGTGGCTTTATGATACAGTTAGGAGGGAAGTCTTGTATAATAGTCTCATTGAGTTTGGTATCCTTATGAAACTAATAAGGCCAATAAAAATGCCTCTAAATGAAAACATTTGTTTGACATGTTTCCTATTAAGAATGTTTTGAAACAAGGAGATGCTTTATCGCCATTGTTTTTCTATTTTGCTTTAGAATATGCCAGTAGGAGGGTTCAGGCAAACCAGCAGAGCTTGAAATTAAATGGTACACATCAGCTTCTGGCGTATGCTGGTGATGTTAGTATATTGGGCGGAAGTGTACATACTATAAAGGAAAACACAGAAGCTTTAGTACGTGCTAGTAAGGAGATTGGTCTAGAAGTAAATGCTGAGAAAACTAAGTACATGGTCATGTCTGGAAATCAGAATGCAGGACAAAATCATAACATAAAGATAGATAATAAATCCTTTGAAAGGGTGGAGCAGTTCAAATATTTGGGAACAACCATGATAAGTCAAAATTCCATTTGTGAAGCAATTAGGAGCAGATTGAAGTCAAGGAATGCTTGCTATCATTCGGTGCAGGATCTTCTGTTTTCCAGTTTGCTATCCAAAAATATAAAGATTAAGATATACAGAACTGTAACTTTGCCTGTTGTTTTGTATGGGTGTGAAACTTGGTTGCTCACATTGAGGGAGGAACATAGGCTGAGGGTGTTCGAGAATAGGGTGCTGAGGAGGATGTTTGGGCCAAAGAGGGATAAGGTAACATGGGAGTAGAGAAGACTACATAACGAGGAGCTTTATGATATGTACTACTCACCAAATATTCAGGTGATAAAATTGAGAAGAATGTGGTGGGTGCGGCATGTAGCTTGTCTAGGGGAGAGGATGGGTGCATACAGGATTTTGGTGGGGAGACCTGAGGGAAGGAGACAACTTGGAAGACCCAGGTATAGATGGAAGGATAATATTAAATTGGATCTTCAAGAAGTGGAATGGGGGGGGGACATGGACTGGATTGATCTGGCTGAGGATAGGGACAGGTGGTGGGCTCTTGTGAATGTGGTAATGAACCTTTGGGTTCCATAAAATGTGGGGAATTTCTTGACTACCTGAGGACCTGTTAGCTTCTCAAGAAGGACTCTGCACCATGGAGTTAGTTAGTTGGTCTGACAGTGGCTTGTAAAATTCCCCACTTCTTACAGCCGTACATGCAGACAGACAGAGCAGGCACTCTGCTGGATGCAGTAGTGCCTAGAAAGGTAAAAACAATCAACAGACTTAGTTCTGTGGCCAGAAATTTGTGATACAGTTATCTCAAGTCCAGTATTTTGAACTAGAATGGCTCTCAGTCCAGGGATGAATGAGTAACGCAATGCCAGGTACTTAACAGAGTCTGTCCTGTTTCACTGTCATTTTTGCTCCCAGTGGTATTGGCATCACATATAACATGATCATGCACTAGAAATAAAATCTGATATGTATTGTCCTCTTTGCCACGATGCATAAATATACAAAAACAGAGAATAAGCAGCCACCACAGAATGCATCTATGACATCACTTTTTGGCTTTGTGGCATGATTTTCCATCACATAGAATGAGTATCCTGCAGTGTGTTTGGCTGTGTGGTACAGCAAAGACTTCCCGTGATAACTGGTATCATCTCCTTTGACTTAAGTAACTTCTCATGGCAAAGGCAGTGTGCACTGAAATGCCATATAATTTTCAAATATATGTAGTTTGCCTGTATGAGACACAATAATCCTTAGATATTTATATTTTCTGCCAGGGAAGTCCATTTATGTTGTATTTAAGTGTTTTTAAATATGGTGGGCTGGAATATAATATTTTATTTGTTGCCAGAAGTGGTGGTGACACAAATGACAAGGAAGCAGCAGATCGTGCATCTAAAGAGGGTCAAGGAGGTAGTGATACAAAAGCAAAGAAGGTATGGCGTGAACACGAGAATCGCTGGAGCCATGATCGCTATAATGCAGATGAGCAGGCACCTAAATCATATGAGGAACTGATTGCAGTATATGGCTATGACATCCGTAATGAAGAGGGTCCTCCACGTGCTCGGAGGAGGAGGAGATATGGGTAACTTTCCTAAAAAGATCTTAATGTTATCTGTAATGGACTTGGTAGAAGATAATGAGCTTTATTTAACCCCTCAAGCCTGGAGGTATTTAAATCCCTGTTCATACTGGGCTGTGGGATGATTTTCTGCAGGGTATTTAAATTTTGAGCCGAATTGTGGAGCAGTTTATTCAGAATGGTATATTTTTGTTAATAATCGTTGGATTTCGATGAACTTGCACCAAAATATTCAAGAACCTCCAATGTTTTTGAATATGCAATAAAATCTTACCTAAAAATTTAGCTTAGTGTGAAATGAAATGTCTTGAAACAGCCCTCGACACAAAGTCCAGCCTGACAATCGGGGCACCAAAACACTGTATCCTTCCTTTTGTTGTGTTTGTAGCGTACTACACACCTTTTCTGTTGGCCTGGCCTTTTTCTCTGTAGGTGGTATTCTTTTGAGAAAATGTATTTCGAGCAGCCGCAGCACATTTTTGTCAGTGGAATGACGGCCTTGCACTTTCCTTTCAATTTCACTGCTATGTTCAATAAGTAGAGCCTGTACCAGATCCACTCTGAATTTAAAATGATCCATATTGGACTGGCCTGAATTTGCACAGCATATTATCATACAATTTAGAATGGTGACATTGAACAATCTCCTAAACTTTTTTATGTATGATATAGTCATTTTTTTTTATTTCTAAAAGGTATGGTTGAAGGAGATGGTCTTTTAGATCAACTCCTCCCATGTTTTCGTTGTAATCTAGCACTGATATAGGCTTTTCCTTTTCCTGTCCACGTTTTGTCAGCTGTTTTCTTGTTTCTTTCCCGTGGTAAGTTGAAATCATTGCCTCTTCTTTTTTGTCACCCCACTTTAGGACGAACACCTGCCCTGAATGTTGAGCTATCAGCTCTCCTTTCTTTAGCCTCTTTCTTTCACTATTTTTGGAATGTCTTTTTTATTTAGGCGTAGGGTTCCAACACAGTCAGTGTTCAAGGACTTTAGTTTTTGAGTTAGAGCTGGCAAGTTATAAAAATTGTCCACCCACAACTTGTAGCCCTTTTTCATGAATGGCTCCACAAGTAACAACACAGTTGCCGCTGTTTTGTTTTTGTCACCTGAAATTGATGTTGTTTGGAATACAGTGTCTTTGCCTGTATAAATAATAAACGACCACAAGTACCCCGAACTGGACTCACATAATTCATACGACTTGCACTTATAGCACTAGGTACACTGGGTGCACTAGCACCTCGCACAATGTCATCTTTTTCATCACTACATTCCATTGCAATTACTTCGTCCATAGCCAAATCATCAGTCCCACTTGATTCATCATCTGAACTAGAACTACACTGATCAGAATCTGTAAGTTCTTCTAACAAAGCTTGCTCAATTTCTTCCTCAAACAAACCCTCGCTACTTGATGCCATAACTGCACCAGACTGCAGCCGCAAATATAACTGAGACAAATTATCAGCTGAGAAGAAACGAGGAAGTTGTTGATGTATAAGGATCATGTCATATACCATTTGAAAGCCCCAGACATCAGCTACGTGACAACAGTAGTAACATTCGTGTTAGTTTTCGTTTGATCGATAGAGAGAGGCACAAAGCAGCTCATGCATTTAGAGACTGCAAAACGTCGATCCACTTTTCGAGGTGAGAGAAAAAAATAAAAATTGATTTTTTGGAACTGTGTACGACATTATTTGACAGCCAGCTTGTCTATCGACAAGAAAAACGCAGCCGGATTGCATTTGCTTCTCATGTGTTCAAGATATAGTCACATAAGTCTGAGCATGCTGTCCACGAGCAGAGCTCGGCACTCCATGGCAGATGATGTTTGTGTTTGGCGACCAGCGCTCGGCACTCCACGCTGAGAGGATAAGTAGCAAGTGCAAGTGAAGTAATTATGAATGATGAGATTTCAATATGTTTTGTCATGAAATTGGAAGATTTGTGGGCTTGATTTTTTGCTCTGTGGCTGCTTGTCATTAAGGGTCTTATTATGTTTTTTGAGTTATTTCATGATGCTATCAGAATTTCCATATCAATTAATGAGGCTGAAGTACTAATAATTTACAGTGAGCTCTGTTCATAACTAGAATAACTTTTGATGGATTTTGTTAAAGAATATAATTCAGAAATAAGAATGTGCACAAGTTATGTGACGACTGATTTTACGTTTGGCCATCCTGCTAGTAGTAGATCATAAGATGGCTCATTATTAAATTTATAAACTTATCAGTTTTATCTTGAAAATCAAGGATTTTAATTCCATGTAAATCAAATAAACTTAACACATTGTTTGAACTTAATGTACTATTATAGTTCAGTCAAGCAGTAAGCTTTAGCATGGAAGGCCACAGAGTATGGACCTTCCTTGGAGCTTTAAATTTGTAGTTGGGCCTTTAACATGTGTTGTGATAGTGTTTCTGTGGACTGCACTGTAGCAAGACTGTTCGTAGCCCACTTTCCTTTCCTTACAGAACAAGTAGGTATATGAGATCATGTGTCAGTGTCTGAACTTTCCTCTTTCAGCTTTTTGAAAAATTGACTGACCTTCACAGGAATTTGTTAGGAATGTTATTCCATTGGAGGCCACCCAGTCTTGAACTTTTTAATTTGCTACAGTTACGAATAACAAAATGATGGATGTACAAACTTGTAAGGTTGGTGGAACACTAATGTTACCTAACCTTTAGCGTATTGCCTTTCAAATGCCCACCGCAGGACAGTGTTTTCCTGTTTGTCAATTAAAGGTTAATCTAGAGCCACTGGAGGTGAGAGCATGTACAGTAGGTGGGATAACGTCTGCCTTTTTTAAGTTCCCAGATGATATCATTGCGGATTTTTGTATGTCACCTTCAAAGGAATCCTCTTGACTAGCTGGACACTTAGTCTAGTTATGCTGCCATGTTGGAAACGTTTATAGAATCCCTTTTTCAGAGTAACCTTCAGTACTGCTGTCACATTTTTATGAACATCTTCGATGTCCTGAAATCTTCATCCCTTCAGTGTGGACATCAATTTTGAAAAAAACCCTGAGTCGCTGGAAAACAAATGTGAATAAAGGGATGGTGTGCAATCTGATATAATTTTTTCCCATAAACTGCTTGGCAGAGACCACTCAGTGAGCTGCATCATTGTCATAATAGAGGAACCAACTGTTGAGCCAAAGTTCAGGCCTTTTTCTATGCACAGCTTCACATTATCTTGTTAGTATTTTTAAATAATAAGCTTGGTTGAGTGGCCTTCAAAGTGAACAGTACCAGTGATACTGAACAAAGTGATAAGCATTGTTTGCATTTATGATTTCATCATACAAACTCTCAGGTCTTGGAGATACCAGTGTTTTTATTTTTTCTTTCCCCCAGTGCATACTTGGCCATTTGTTTTCTGGGCCATATTGAAAGTGTGATGTTTGATCATTTGTCACATGACTGTGTTGAAATTGCAGTCTGTGCAAGCCAAAAACATGTACAGACATGCATTCAGCGTGATCAAGTGTGCTGTAACACAGTAGGCTGCGCAATAAAACCATTCCTGGATCTAGCCACACTTCATACAATGCCCTGTTTACAGATTTAATCTGGTTACTTGCGTAGACATCATTTCTGTATTATCTTAATACAGTTCTGTGTTACATGACAGTCTTCGGAATGTTAATTACCCAACCCATGCCACTGCATTATGCTGTTGCTTGAACTTAGCTGGTTGATTTAAATTTTACATCATGTTTTGTAGCATTATGTGGTCCTGCTGGTTTATAATGAACAGTGCATAATGTAATCTTCTTTGAATGTAAAGATTGATATTTTATGTAAAATATGTGATATTTTTTAAGGTGTACTCTACTTACCCCATGAATGGAGAAAGTAACATTGTCCATACACATGCTCATGACTTAATCTGATACTGTTGTTGTGAGTTTCATTTGGTTTACATACACCGTTATCTATCATATCAAGTTAATTTATAAAGAGTAGAAGCGTTAAAATGTTTTCTTCTTTTAATTCATAATATTTAAGATTTTTGTATGGTTCACAAAATTTACCATAGTGACCTTTCAGGCGAGGTCCAAATAAGTACACAAGAAACTGGGAAGATGAAGATGCATACAGCAAACCCCAGGTATCAGTCCCATCTTCAAGGGGAGGACGACGAGGTGGACGACGGGGAGGGACCAAACAAGCTGAGCATCGTGATTCAGAACATCAAGAAGAATTTCCACCACTTATAAATAACAGGCAAAATGCTGAGAGTAGTACCAATTCTGTAGATCAAAATCCAACACTGCATGGCTCAACTTACAGTAATCGGACTGCAGGTGGTAAAAAGCATAACAGGGAAGACCTAAGGAACAACATGAAATCTCATAAAGATTCCTTTCCTCCACTGGAATCAGAATCACATCATATTCTGTCTTCAGAAAATCAGGAGTCATTAAGAAGGTATGGCAGTGTCTAGAAGTAAGGAGAGTCAAATTTTGTTGTAGTCCACATAAATAGGAGACATTGCAATTCAGTTGCAACAAGGTACCAAAAGTGAGACACCAGGTACTGGACAATAATTATTCTGCCATAAAGGTGGAAACCACTTGAAAATTTCTGTAGCATATACTGATCTACGCACTTTCTGAATACTGCATTTACTAGCTAACTTGGATTTTTTGTAATGGTCTTTTGAGGTGTAGAGCATCTCAGTGAACAGTTTATGTGTAACAAGAAGGTTTAAGAACTGTCTGTTGTTTATCTGTTTTAACTGTTTACCTTTTTCTTACCAAATGCTGCTGTTAAATTCTTTATTGCAGTACTGACCATAATGAATGGTTGATGTGAGTTTTTTTGCACAGACTAGCAGGACAGATAGTTGGCCAGTTATTCAAAAAGAACTTTCAAATTTTAACATTATTCTGTTTTTAATGAAGTGTTTATGATGTGAGGTATTTATGGTGGTGAGTATTAAAACTACAGTCTTTTGGGAAATGATATGTGGGTTTTCTCAACAGTGTAGCTGCGGTTTCTGCTCTTCTGGGATGTGGTGCTACATCACTGGGTAATTTGTTCCCACCATTTTGAGACAGCATAGTTGTCTCAACTTCAAGTGTCTGAAGAACTTTTACACTTAGTGCTGTGGAGCCACATTCCAGAAGACTAGAAACCGTGATGTATGTAGTACAGTAGAAGAAGTGAGCAGTGGCTTACTTTTACCCTGATTATGGAGGCAGCAGGTTTTTCCAGAACATTGGTATCTACCAGACTAGAGGGTGTACAAGCCAGAAGACTGTAGTTTTCATTAAATTATTGTTTTCAAGTTGACTGGGATGAACTAACTAACTAACTATGTCCATGGAACAGAGTCGTTTGTGAGAAGCTGATTAAATTCCTGCCCTTATGGTGCCCAGAAGTCCATGAGCATGTTCACAAGAGCCCATCACTGAGCCCTATTACAAGCAAGTTGAATACAGTTCATGCCCTCAAACCCTATTTCTTTAAGATTTGTTTTAATATCATTCTTCCATCTCTGCTTAAATTTCTCAAATGGTTTCTTCCCTTTGAATTTTCTGACTGAAGTGTGTGTATTTCTCATCTCCCCATTCATGTTTGCAAGAATAATGCAGTTTACTTGATTTGCAGTTCATAATTTTGTTTCATTCAGTTCTGAGCTATAGAAATTTAAACAAGTTTTTATATTTGCAGTTTTAATGCATCGCTATGAACAGTTTCGTATGTAACAAAAGAAGTTTGAAAAACAATGTGTCTACTTTTTTCAACTGCCAGCTTGTTCCTTAATAATTGCTGTTTAGTTCTTGATTACAGTGCAAATCATAAATCTGTTTTGGGCTACATTGTGTTTTGCCGTGATTTATTTTCTGCTTTGTTGTCATATTTCCATTTAATTTAAAAAGAGAGGAATTCTGTTATGCCAACTTAAAAACCAATCATGTTTTGATGCAATACAGAAAGTCATGTTTTGTTCCTAAAGTACATTTTGCTTGTATTTACCCATAGTATAAATTATGTAGGGTAAAATAATACAGCAGTTGTTGCTTCAATGAATATGTTAAAGAAGCGTTCTTGTGTTGTAGGTCCCAGATCGTCACAAGTAGTAGTAATATGAACAATGGGGAAGAAAGTAGTGGTGTGTCAAACTCATCAGCAGGCAGGCGAGTTCATCGTGATACTCGTGATGGTCCCTCTGTGGATTCTGGGACAAGAAGTGGTTGGGGACGTGGATATGGTAGGGGCAGAGGTCGAGGTAAAAGTAGTGGTGGGATAGATATTGTCCCTGGGATTGCAGTGAAAGGCCAAAATAGCATGAGGAGTTCATCTGAAACAAGGTTACCTCCAGACACTGTACAACTGCAGCATCATGATAGTGGTAATGAATCTGCTTCATCATTGTCTCAGCAGTACCACCATCAAAATTCTGGTCCTCTTCCATCCAGCTTTCAGGAGGCAACCAGACCTCAAGATGAGGCACCTAGAGAATATCACCGGCATAGCAACAGTAAGTGTGTGTGTATGTAAATCTAAATATGTTTAGAGATTTTTTTTTCTCAGTATTATCGCTTAAGTTGGTACTATTTAAACCCCAAATGTATCAAGTTTCTGTTTTCAAACAAAAATTTACCAAGTTCAAATTGTTGAAAATTCATGTGATATCATACAAGTTACGCTAGCACATGAAATAACTATATAAGGTGTGGTCCAAAGTTTGTTGACTGTTGGGGTATAGGAGCTACTTTTTAACATGGAAAGTTTAATGGCATAAGTTTTTGATTTCAGGCTTCCGCCACAATGTTGATGAGATCTGCACTGTTCTGGGATATTATGTGGCATTGTGTGGTAATTGTTTACCGATGTTTTGGGACAACATATTGGCCCCATCTTCACAGGCCAAGAGTCCGAGTAGGAAAGAAAGAAAGCCAGCAACCCATAACATAGATTCTGGAAAGTACGTGCGGGGGTAGCAATCTGTAGGCGTGATGACAGCCAATAGAGTAGAACCAGGGTGAGAGAGGGGTGGATTTCAACCAACATAAAGCTGCTAGGGGTACTGAGAATGCAAACAACTAAGACAGCTGGGAAAAACATATATGGATTAGAGTAACAGTAACGGAGGAAAATATAAGGGTAAAGCTAGATAAATAAAATACAAATAAACCAACAGTAAAAATTAAAAATACAAATAAATTAATTGGAAGAAGATAGAATCAAAACTGTGTGTGTGTGTGGGGGGGGGGGGGGGGGAGACACGTAAAGTGGCTACTGGGATACCTGGGTGAGAACCGGTCTCAATGTGGCCAAGTTGCTGCCCTTCAGACAGGGTTAGAATAATGAGAGAAAACTGTATGGAATGCAGCAATAACAAGGAAGGGAAGTAAACCAAAGAAACAAATGTATTAATTAAAAAGGGGCAATTGTAAAATTACTAATGGAAAATTAAAATAATAAAAGTAGAAGGAGAACAAATGAGGAATAAAAATAAAATATATGAATAATAATAATAAAAGAAAAGAATTAAATAAAATTTAAAAATAAGCATAAACTAAAAATAAGCATAAAGAAGTAACTAAAATGAAAAAGTGAAAATAAAATAAAAATAAATTAAAAACAAATTAAAAATAAAATAATTATCAACCGAAACTAAAAAGTATAAAAATAAATCAAAATGAACAAACAATAAAAATAAGAATAAAAACAAAAAATACAAAATTAAAATAAATACTGAAAGTATAAAAAGTAAAGAAAAATTAAAAATACAGAGTATGAAATTGTATAAAAAATCAATCAATAAAATAACAAGGCGAATACAAAAAGTAGGAATGAAAAGGAAAAGGACCCAGACAGCAGATAGAAGAAGAGAAATTGGGGGGGGGGGAGAAGAGCAGCTGGAACTGGAGGAAAGAAGGAGAATGATAGAAACAGATGCAGCTAAGGAACTGGAGGAAAGAAGGAGAATGATAGAAATAGATGCAGCTAAAGGAAAAGCGGCACTGGGAAATGGGAGAATGTGGTCCTCAAAAGGACCGTGGGCTAGTAACCACTAATTGGGGGGGGGGGGGTGCCATCTACTCTCTCTAAGGAGACAAAAGAGAGGTTTCCATGACCTGCTTAGAGTCTGGCCATCCTCCCTCTTCATATTGTTTGGGTGGGGTTCCAACTCAATTGCCTCCCTGATGAGTCAGTTCATGTAGCCGGATTTGGTGGAGAGGATTTGGGTGTCTTGGAATCTAATGAGGTGATCATGGGTCAGCCTTTGTTCAGCCACCACCAATTTTTCTGGATGCCCAAGCCGTATGTGCCGGCTATGCTCTTTAATCCTGGTGTTGATGGACCGACTAGTCTGTCTGATGTACACCTGGCTGCACTCACAGGGGATACTATACACACCTGGAGTCCTTAGCCCCAGATCGTCCTTGACAGGGCGGAGGAAGCTGGAGATCTTCCTCGGCAGCAAGCCCACACTCTTAATGTTGTGCTTGGCCAGCATTCTGCTGAGGCGGCCGTGTGTGGTCTGGACATGTGGCAGGAGGGCGACTGAGGTGGGCTTATCTTTAGACTTGGAGGTTTGCACCTTAGGGTTAAGGGCACGTATCTGCTGACTACTGTACCCGTTTTCTCTGAACATGGTCTTGAGGAACTCCAACTCACCATGGAGGCTCTCCTTGTCACACAGAGCCCTGGCCCTGTGTACCAAGGTAGCTAGAACAGCCTGTTTATTGGAAGGGTGGTGATTTGACCCAGGGTTCAGGTAAAGGTTTGTGTGGGTAGGTTTTTGGTAGACTTTATGGCACAAGGAGCCGGTCTCCTATAGATGTCAATGTCCAGGAAAGGAAGGTGGCCATCCATCTCCAAGGTAAATTGAATATTCCTGTGAAGGCCATTCAGATGGTCAAGGAATCCCTCCAGCTCTTCTGGTCCGTGTGGCCAGATGACAAAGGTGTCATCCACATAACGAAACCAGCTCAGTGGTTTGTGGGTCACCTGTTTCAAGGCCCTCTCCTCGAAGTCGTCCATAAAGAAGTTAGAGATGACCGGGGAGAGCGGGGAACCCATAGCCACACCATCAGTCTGCTCGTAGAATTGTCCACCAAAGGAGAAGTATGTGGAAGTGAGAACGTGCCTAAATAAGGCCAGAATGTCTTCACTAAAATGTTGCCTGAGGAGGTTAAGGGACTCCACAATAGGTACCCTGGTGAACAGGGACACCACGTCGAAACTGACCATCAGGTCCTCCGGTCCGACCCATAAAGTGCTCAACGTGTGAACAAACTCAGTGGAGTTTTTCACGTGATGTATGGAGTGTCCCACAAGTGGGCTGAGTATACCTGCCAGAAACTTGGACAGCTGGTAGGTAGGGGCTCCAATGTTGCTTACAGTAGGCCTTAGAGGGACTCCCTCTTTATGAATCTTGGGGAGTTCATATAGCCTTGGAGGTCTAGAACCTGTGGGACACAGCCATTTGCATACCTCTGTATGTCCTGTATGGGCAAAACAGTCAGAGCCACCGCATAGTTCAGACCCGTCCACAGGACTGAGTACAAAGCGTCATCCAGCGGTTTGCCACATAAGTTCACCACCATCTCGTTAGAGGCCGGGGGGGTACTGGGTGTTGTGTTTTATGGAGGCGTAGAAATTTATCACACTGGCTTTGCTGTCCTCGCCAATACGTGATGCCTTCTCGAACGTGAGCCAGTCAATGAGGGTCCAGTCCAGCTCAGACAGAGCACCAGCCACAAGTATGTGGATTTCCAGCAACTCCCAGGAAGTGCTATCCAGTTCACCCCTTCTGTGGTGGATTCTTTGAGCAAGCGGAAGCTGGCGTGCTTGTAGATCCTGTTGGCAGCTTGGGATCGGATGTGGTGACGGAACTGTAGGAAGCGGGGAATGATGCCTTGATCCCTGCAACATAGGAGGAAGGATTGCTACCCCGCATATACTTATACATTATAGGTTGCTGGCTTTCTTTCTTTCCTACTTGGGCTCTTGACCCGTGAAGATGGGACCAATACATTGTCCCAAAACTTCGGTAAGCAATTACTACATGACGCCGCATAATATCCCAGAAGAGGCATAAGTTTTTGTTGTATTTAATTACTGTGAAATATATGTATGAAGAAAGGCTTTTGTTATAAGGCTCTTTCTTGTCAAGTGTTGTGATAAGTTATAATATGCATTTGTTATTGAACGAATGTGGGGGGAATATTATGAACTCTCATTTCTGCTTACTTTTACTATATTTATGTTGCATAGAAATTGGTAATACTCAACCACAGCAATACCAACAGCAGCTCCAGCAGTTACAACCTGGAGTTCCAGGTTCAGAGCGGAGGCAGCAGGTGGTTGTGCCGCCCAGAATGCAGCAGCAGCATCAACAAGATAATAGTGGTAGCAACCGTCCCAAACGTTATTCGTCATTACGCCAACGCTCACTGCCTGAATCTGGAGCAACATATGCCCAGCCACCTCCCCCTGCTGCATACTATCAACCTGTTGGTGAGATGGAGAGTAGTGACAGTGCTACAAACCGTCCTAAGCGCTACTCAACAATACGGTCATGTTCAGGAACAGTCTACGCACAGCCAGATCATGCTTCAACCTATTTTCAGCCTGCTGGTGAGTTAGAAACCTGCAAACAGATTTCTAGAATTAGGAAGTACAGGGAGTGTATTTTGTTGTATTCGTGATGGTTGCAGCTTTCATGGAGGTATTAATGTATAGGAAGCCTGCGTCCATCCAGAATTTAAGTACCTGTTTCTCCTGCAGTTCAGCACATGTTATTTTAAAGATGAGTCTCAAAATGCAGACTTCTTACTTCTGAGCAGGCTTTGCAACTTCTAGCAATATTTCTTGCCATATGGTGGAGCTCTTCTTTAAATATTATCTTTCAGTTTCTGAAAAAATTGCAGATTGTTCAGATTCTGTTAATGTCTGGTACAAATAGTAATTGCATGTTTAAATTTAGAGACCTAGTTGGCCACGATTCATGAGTTGAGCCGTGTGAGATCTGAGATTCTCACAGCAGTGTTGGTGAACATCCCAGTCTTCTGAGATATGATGCCTTGCAGGTTCATGTATAGCACCAACACTTTTATTGTAGTTTGTGCTAGCCTCACCATATAGTTTTTTGAAGGAAAGTAAGCATTATATGCACTTCCCAACACTTGTTAATTTTACACCATAAAACAAAAGGTGTGTCACTCAAGCACATTGGCTTATATTTTAGTTAATTTTTATTCTGTGGGAATAAGGGGTGTTAAACTCCCCTGTAATGCTGCACTGGAATCAGATTTTAACTTGCAGTCAGTGGTATTGGTTCTGAAGAACTGCAATTCTCAGCCAGCTGGACTGCAAGCAACCAATTTTGCAGTACTACTGGTGATGCCATGGTTCAGACAGTTCATTACCGACCTCTCACCCTGAAGGCCTGGGTTCAATCCCAGACCATTCTGTGTGAGATTTGTGGTTGACAAACTGGTGCTGGAACAAGTGTTTTGTCTCCACCTGTCACTACCACACCTCCAATGCCCCATACTTGTATTTTATTCATCTGCCACCAGTGCTGTGTAATCTTAGTAGTTTACAATGTTGTTATATAAAATACCTCTCTAATACTGCTGTGTACAACTGATAAAGGTTTATTTAAAACCTGCATTTTTCACATGTATGAAGTAGCAGTTTTGAATCTAGGTGTTGTGTAGTTCGCTGAGTGCCAGAATATTTTTATGCTGCTGGCTGTTTTTCACATGAATACATTTTTGTACACGTAATTAACAGCTGGATAGCAGTCACTGGTTAACTGCTGTACAATTCACATGTGGAATTCTTATTTTCATTTGACTTTGTTCTCCAGCTGGTTACGTGACGCAGCAGCCTGTGTATGGTGATACGCCGCAGCCACAGTCAGCAGGGACACCACCACTTCAGCTGTTGCCCCCACATGCTCACCCTCCTGCCCCAGCATATGCTGCC
Source organism: Reticulitermes speratus (assembly GCA_021186555.1). Lineage (NCBI taxonomy): Eukaryota > Metazoa > Arthropoda > Insecta > Blattodea > Rhinotermitidae > Reticulitermes > Reticulitermes speratus. The sequence goes on from JAJKFL010000004.1 coordinate 26,633,662, forward strand.
CCATTTCCTTCACCTGCGACAACTTTTGTTGGCCCTCCTACCCCTCGCATATTACCCCCGGGGCCTGGAGCCCATCCTGCATTCATCCCTCCTACACCAGGTGCTCCCATTATCAATTATGTAGCTCCCCAGCCAACGTATACAGCCTTTCAGGGATATACGGCTGTGGTGAGTTGCATGTGTTAGCATTAGTGAAGTCTTAGTTGAACAAAGGGGCACAATTTTTAAGCCTGTTGCTTTGTCACTCGTGATTTTATTCCTGCTGTTTTTTTTTGGGGGGGGGGGGGGGAGGCAGAGTTTTGTGTATGCTCTACCCTCCCACTTGAAGAGGGTCTGCATCAAGTACTCATATGGAATATGTCAGCAGGACTGTGAATCTAGTAATTTGTCAAAGTGGCAGAGTTTACATCCATTGAGTTGTGGGCGTAAGTGTAACTTTTGCCCTGACTGAATTTGAACTTGACCTGTCATGTTTTTTCGTAAGTCAGACTTCCAGCATGCAAGTCTCATTATGTGTCTGTTTTACATTTGGAGTCTTCATCCACCTGTTTACTGCTTACAGCTTGTTACTGCTTCAATTTAATGATTCCCTTACTTAGTTTATCTTTCCTTACCTGTGATACTAATTAATAAACCTTTAGGTTGTGAGTAATGGTGACAGACTTGGTAGTCATTAAGCTGATCTAAGTAGACTGTGAAAGCAAATGGGCACAACGTGGAAGCCTTTCTAACTTTGGAGTTACATTATTGTGAAAAGTGTTTGTAAAATTGTGTATGGTAGAATAGAATAGAATACAGAAGGGCGGGCACCACAGTGACCCGTGCACTTCGACCATTATCGATATTTTGTGCAACCCTTCAGCTCATTCATTCAGCAGTCCCGCACCTTGAACAAAGTGCAGTATCTTACTGACAGAGATGTCTTCAAAGTCACCTGGTTTCATAAAATGATGACACAGGTGCTTGAATCTTAATGTGGCCAAAACCTCAGTCCAAAAGAACATGTGAGGCCATTTCAGATGCCTGCTTGCATCAATCACACTCAGGACTGTTTACCAGCCCCAGTTTAAATAGGTGTCCTTTTAAATGACAGTGTCCTGTTAGCAACTCTATCATTATTCTTAGCTGGTTTCTGCTCAGATTGAGCAATTCCCCAGCTTTTTTTGCAGAGGGTTTTTAAGAAAGCCCTTAGCCTGCCTTTGTCCACGTATGGACTGCCAATGCTCCTCGTGTTTCCTACTCGTCCAGTCCCTGATCACTCCCCTGGCAACCTTTGCAGATATTCCAAGTGCAGGCTCAGGTCCTATGAGTGGATGTGAGGAGTCTTGTCTGGCTGATTGTTCAGCTCTGTCATTTCCATCAATTCCCAAGTGTCCTGGCACCCATACAAGTTGGATCCTGTTATGTTCTGCCAGTTTTACCAGGGATTGATGGCAGTCCCAGACTAATTTGGAATTTATCTGGAGTCTGTCAAGGACCTTGATGGCTGCCTAACTTTCGGAAAGAATATAGATGTTCCTATCTGTATAGCCCGTTTCTATATTCTCCGTTATACAAGCCTTAATGGCATATATTTTAGCCTGGAATACCATAGTGTGGAGCCCAAGACTAAAGCTTTCCCCCCTTCTCAAGCCCCATCTATACACCCCAGCACCAGTACCTTTATTGGTCTTGGACCCGTCTGTGTACCAGACCAGGCCCTCTTTGTTGTCTGGGTTGAACCTGTTCTGCCATTCACACTTGTCAGGGAACTTGACTGTGAATGGCTTGTGGTATGCATATCTAAGAATCATCCTTTCAGACCCCATCTGTAGGATGGGTTCATGCTGCATATCCCAAGATTTTTTGGTGTGACCAAAGTTAGTGGATTTAGGTTTCCACTGTTGGTTACACATTAGCCTGTAGATCCCTGCCTGGTCCTCCACTTCAATCATCACATGAAGAGGAGGAAGTCCCAGGAGGACCTCCATTGCAGCTGTTGGGATCGTCTTCATCGCCCCTGTGATAGCCAGACAGGCTAATCTTTGTATCTTACTGAGCTATATCCTGCTGACATTGTGTCTGACCCTTGGCCACCAAACCATGGAGCCATAGGTCAATATGTGTCTGATCACCATGGTGTACATCCAATATACCATCCTGGGTTTCAGACCCCAGGTTTTACCAAATGTGCCCTTACAGGTCCAAAAAGCCCTGTAGGCCTTATTCTTCATATTTTTTACCTGTGACTTCCGTGTCCATCCCTTGTCCAGAATAAGTCCAACGTATTTGACCTCAGTAGTCGGCTACAATGTGTGTCCAGAGAGGGTTGGTTTCTTTAGGCCCCGTAAATTTCTCTTCCAAGTGAAGGGTACTATCACCATCTTTTGTGGATTGATAGACAGCTGAGTCCTATCACACCACTGTTGTACCATACTCAGAGCCACCTGTAGAAGCTCTGAGATGTGTTTGGGAATTTTCCACTGATGAGGATAGCAATGTAATTTGCATACCCCCAGTGTATAGCAGCCATTCCCATTGAGTCCTCCTACTGTGCTTTCTGTGGTCCACATATGATATACTGGTATTATCTGTTTCATTGCTACTGCTGCCACCCTTCTATTGCTGTTGCTACTCCTGCCATCACTGTTATCATCTGGAAAACTAGGGAATATGAGCCATGTAAATTTGCTTTCTGTCTTGAAAGTATGAGACCAAGGAAATGATCATTTTTGCCCACTATACACAGTTTATGGTATTCCTGTTTATTTAGTAACTAGGTAGTGCTTTGCTGGAAAAAGGAAAGATTTCCCTGTGTTTTATTGTGTATTGGTTGGAAATGACACTAGATTTTAATTACAATTTTTCTGACTGTTCAGCCAACACCAGGGCCACCTCCAACTGAGTTGTATCAACCACAAGGGGGCATCACATACTACAACACAGAAGAGCAGAATATAGCTCGACGGACAATTACACTGAAGCGGGAAAAAAGTGCAATTCCCATAGTGCCACCACCAGAACGTGCTCCACGGGGACGAGGCAGAACAAACAGGGAAGAGATTTCACCTGGTGAGAAGGGGGGTGCAGGAGATTCACACCCTGTCAATCTCCCAGGTGCTTCTTCACCACCAGCCACAGCCAAGTTTGAAGATGCATCACCATCTACCTCTGCAGGCACCACAGCTACAAAGGTGGCGTAGAGGTAAAAGAATGCTAGGAAATAAAGTTATTGATTCTTTCATCAGGTGGGCAGCTCCATTGCTAAATACATAAATACATGACAAGTGATCTCAGGATACTTGTAAAGTTCTGTTTTTCTGCAGAGTTCATCTTTACGCCTAAGATAGTCCTCAAAATTTTAGAAACGAACAGATACGTAGGCCAGTAGGATACATTGTTACAGTTCTGTGCGTGCATATTTTCACATTTCGCTGTGCTGTTAATGGCAACTGAAATTTTTACCATGAGATTTACATTATTAAAACTCAAGAGCAAATGGCTGTTTTTTCAAAGCAAAATACTTTCCCAAAGTAAGGTGTGTATGCAGTAAATTTCTCAGTAACAGGTTAAAAAATTGCATAGTTCTGTCTGCACATATTTGTGAAAGGCATTCACAAAACAATGTCTGTCTGTCCGTCCGTCCATCCATCCGTCCACATGGAGCAACTCAGCTCACACTGGATGGCTTTTTGTAAAATTTTATATTGGGGGATTTTTATGAAAATCTGTCAAGCAGATTCAAGGTTCGTTAAAATCGGACAAAAATAACACGCACTTTACATGAAGTCCTGTGTACTTTTATGTCACAGGTCTACTATAATCTAGACAGACAGTACTCTGTGTGAGGCTAGAGAAACAGGTAATGACCTAAACATAACAACTGAGCATGATTGACTCTGAAACCTGTTGAGCAGAGCAGAACAGACTATTTCTAAGAAATGGAGGAAACTTATAGGGACAGTAACAGCACAAACACACCAGACGTGTTACACCCTGCATACATTTCCAACCACTTTTTTTTTTTTACCTGACTTTTCTAGTTTGTTGCTCCTGTATTATAACTGAATTTAAGTGTCAAAACTGAGCAGGCTAGCACCTGGGTAGGAGTATTGGGTTTAAAGACACTTTAGTGTTAATACATCAGATTTACATTTAGGAAGTTACGAGCTTGAATTTCACTAGGATCTCAGCTATCCTGGCTTGGGGTTTTCTTGGTTTTCCTCAGTTCCTTCTGGCAAATGGCAGAACAAAACTCTATCCTGACAGAGTTTTTTTTTTTAGTTCTTCTATGCAGATGACAGAAAAATATTGCATTGCATATACAGCACTTCTTAAAATCCTTCACAATCACTTCTGGTGAGATACGATGCCATGCCGCATAAATCCACATTGACTAAATAATACATTTGTGTTTCTCTGTTTATAAACTTACCTGAACCCATGAAGATCCACAACTTTCTCCACAGATGGTATTAGTGGTGTTAAGGTTAAATACATGTGTTCTGGATTTTTGTGTTTTGTCAGTGGTCTGATCAGTCTGAGTTCTTGGCTCTTTTTATGGTTTTTAATTTGGGGATTGGTCCAGGTTTTATTTTTTGAGTCTTGTAGTTAATTTTTAATTTTTCAATAGCCATTTCCCTGTTACTACCCTTGGACTAGATCTGTTCTGAGGTGCATATCTTTAAATTCTGTTTCTGTGGTGCCAGGTGACTGAGAATAGCTCGATCTAAGGGGTCCACCAGGTTAGGTGCCTCTTTGCTCTGTTCTTTCTTTTGTTTACACATGATGATTTGGCAATGAGAAAAGTGATGTAAGGTGGTCCACCAGGTCAGTTTCATGTGACACTAGTATGAGTGGCTTAGATCATGTGACAATGATGTGGTATATTACATATCATAAAAGTGATTACTCTATGTGAAATGCATCAGCTTATTTGTTAGTTGACATAGTATCACCATTAAGTACAGGGACGTTATTTTGTCTGACAGTGCACGTCACTCTTCAGTTAGACAGCAGGCAGAGCAGTACTTTCCATGAGTCAGGCTGTAAGCATTTTAGTTACATGTATTGCAGTGTAGTATTAGGTGTTTACTTACCATTTTTAATGCAGGTGCTGGAAATATTTTCCTTTGGCTCACAGGTACACGTCACACCAAACAAATGTGTGCTCACTGTACATCAAAGATTTATAAGTGAACCGATACGAAATGACTAGCAATTTTTGTCAGATAAAGTAATGATCCTACATATTACTGTGTTGGTTCAAACATTCGCTGATAAAATTAATACAATAGACTTATCTTTCAAAGAATCTATACTTCCTAGAAATTTTATGTGCACAGTTTTCATGTATCTTGGGTTTCCTGTGAAAAAATTATTTCATCTGGATACCAACATATTCAGTGGACCAAAAAGAGACCAAATTTACTCGAAGAATGATTGTTATGTCAAAAGCAAACCAAACGTTAAGATGAGGTTTATTTGAATGATGGTATCTGGTTATGTGGACACCACATTACTGGTCACTACCTAGCGGTTTTCCTGGGCTTGTGGATTTGCCTGCCTACATGGCAGGAATACCCTTCCAAGTCTGAAACAATCTTGTGAGTAAGTTAGATCATTTTAAAAATGCATCAGCTTAATTTAGTGCAATTTACTGTTGAAAAAGGTTTGTAGTGGCTCTGGAACATTTTTCACCTCTGAATGCATATGAATTGTTTCAACTGTCCATAGGAAAGAAAACATTCAACACCCAAGTGTAATGGTACTGTACAAACCACTGTGTTAATGCAGCCCTTGTAAGAAACATTCCATTTGTTCACATGGTACTGAGATGAAACCAGGCTTCACCCAGGATCACCACATGAGTCTGACTGTTAGAACAACTTACACATTTACCTGAATTCATTCTTTCATTCATTCTGTAGTCTGTCTTACGACAGGTCCGTAGCCTCTTCCAAAGCGAGTTCTCCACAGGGTGCAATCTAGTGCTTCCTCTTTCAATTTCCAGTATCTTTTCTTCTCCTTAAGGTCATCCAGTAGCTGCTTACGTCTTCTCCCTCGTCGTCCCGTCATTTCTATCCTTCCTTCTAACTTTCCTTCAATCACGTGTTTCAGAAGGCAGTTTCTATGCAAGATGTGACCAATCCAGTTAGCCTTTCTTCTTTTTATTGTATGTAGGATATTCCTCTCCTCCTTGACTCTGTGTAATACTTCTTAATTTTTCACACGATCGGTCCAACTGATCTGAATATAAGACAATTTTTCCCTAATTCACCATCTGGAAAATTGGGGATTTCTTAATAAGAATACCCATATAACTGTACATGTTTTGGCAGAATTCTGCCATCTTCAGGGGTGTATCAGTTGTGTGAAGCTAGTAATTGTTCTGTGTTTAAAAATACAACTTACTAAAATGTTAGAATAATTATTGTTTCTCTTCCATGTTATGGTCCTAACCATAAGAGGAGATGAATCAGTGACACAGCAGAATACCTATGATTGGACATTTGTTCTCTAAAACAAATGTGAGGTAAATATTCTTGACAGTTCTTTTTCAGAAAGTTTTTCCAGTCTCTAAATATTATGTATAGAATGAACTATTTAACTTGAATGTGTGAAATTATTTATTGTTAATGACCTGCACAAGTTATATTTTAAATATTTTGCCCTGCCTGAACTAAATACCAATAACTAATTATGAATTATACTGCCGTAATGGGTTGATGTTAATGTGGTTGTACTGTTTCATTTGTTAACTAAATTAATCTATGATATATGTATACATCCACAGGAAGTGGGAACGTTGTATTTTACAAGATGTGAACATGTTAATGTGCGGACACTGCCCAACTTCTGCAATTTCAGACCTACACAGTTTTAAAAACATTTTAAAAAATTCAAGTAGTAACATTTTTTAACATGTGCTGAGTTTTTCCTTGTGGGAATAAAAGTATATTGAGATAAAGGTGGAAATAAGAATACTTTTGGGCAATAACACACTGCAGTGGGGGGCCTGCACTGTCTGATCAGGTTCCAATGTGTTGGCGTTTGGTTTTTAACTGGACTTTTTTTATATGATTGACCATATGTATTGCCCCATTCCATGTGCACTGGGCCCTTCAGTTAGGAAAAGGGGTAGTTACACAACAAAAGATTTCAACATAACAAATGAAAATATATTATAAAATAACATAAGATATCATAAAGAAATCTCACATAAAATAAAATATACAAACCACAACACAGTTTACTTGCTCAGTAATTACTTGCCCATACATACCAAAGGTACCTTCCTGATACTGTGGGGCTAAACCCAACCAATGATGCAAGCACGGGACCACGGCACCAGGCAAGGGACTCCAACCCCAGCTGCCTCTCCAAACAGAATTTAGAACCAATATCGAAACAGAATTTAGATGTTGCCCACAGTCAGGCCAGGATCAGAGTGGTGAAACACTCCACGCATACCCAAAAGGAAACTTGTGGTAGGAGAAGGGAATAGGAGAGGGGAGTGAGGGAGGAACGATGCACGCGCCGAAGTCCAAGGTACTGTTGCCATGCAAGGTACTGGGAAAATTCCCAGTACAGTATACTCGATTCTGATTTGTGCAAAACTTAACTTGTGCTGGACCTTCCAGAACGTAACTGTTGCATAAGTTGGGGAATGTCTGTGTGGAGTTATCTGAGATTTCAAACATAGTGTTTATTTATCATGTTCTTTCTCCAAATCCCACAGAAATGTACAGGGCCTGCAAAGATGTTTGTTAATAAAACAGATTCATAATATCTGCACTCTACTGTATGTGCTGCAGTTTTGGAAGGATACTCAGGGTACGTTTCACTACCCTAACAATTTTTTTTATTACTTATAGTGACATAGGAGAACTGTAGTTGTGTACCAGCAGCATTTTTATATTTAGTTCCAAAACATATTCAATCAGTGAAATTGTTCTTCATTGAAGAGTTATGCCTTCATTTAGATACAAAGATTAAACAGTATATAAGATATTATTTTTATCTCCCTCCATAGAGGGGTGGTTGGGCAATGGCTTCGTGCTGGATATGTGGGTACAGTCCAGAGACAATTTGTGTGGGATCTGTGTTGGTCAGAGTGGCACCAAGCAGGTTTTTCCGTGGGGACTTTGATTTTACCCCGCCAGTTACCATTCCTCCAGTGTTTCATACTCTTCTATTACTGTCCTTGAGATGTGGAGTAGGTCCAGTCAGCCAGAACATTTCCACTACTGCCTTCATCATCATTTCACACTTCCCATTTGTGACTTGGAATTTGGCTGAAGAACTTATTTAATGTGTTCTGGAAGTCATAATTATGAAACAACAAAAAAATTTAGAAAAGCAATGTGCTGTTTATGTATTATCTGTGATAAGGTTATTCAGTTTTCAGGTTAACAAAGTGATTTGAGATATATTAGCTTAAATATCAACGAATTGATTATTTGCATGGTATCCACCTTATCTGTTTTAGGTGTTTCAGTGTTCTCAGTTGTGAGTGCTCTTGACTTTTGACTGCTGCTGCCTGCGTGCGTCTCTTTATACTTTCTCAGGAATGTGTCATTCACCTCTGTGTGTTATTTGCACCGTCTCTCCTTTTCACAGCCACTTAATATTTGACAGCTGTTTTACCAAACAGTGTGACATCACTGCTCATTGTACAGTTTGATTCAACAGCATGTAAGCACATTGATGATTGTAAGTCTTCCCAGATATTATGGTAGAAGCTTACAGTATTACATGCCATATGTAAAGGCATGTGATATGGTCAGTCACAAGAGATGAATCATGGAACAAGGTGTTTCCAATCAATAAACTAAATGAATGCTTTCTTAACAGACCAGTTTCATGGAGCACAGTCATGTTTAAGAAGCTAATGGGTCCTCAGCTAGTCAAGAAATTCCCTGCGTTTTAGGGAATGTGAAGGTTAATTGCAGTGTTCACAACAGCCAGCTACCAGTTATCCTGTGCCAGATGAATCCAGTCCATACTCCCCTATATCCAATTTTTTCAAGATCCATTGAAATATTATTCTCCTCCAAGTGGACCTGTTCCTTCATATTTCCCCACCAAAGCCACGTATGTACGTTCCAACAGTCATTAACAAAGGCATGCAGCTTGGAAAAAGCCTTGGAAATGCAGAAAATCCCTCTGATTGGTCAAAATGAATGTGCTTTGCCATTTAACATACTTTGCCATTCAATTATCAGTAGCAGAAAACATCATTCTGTCTTATCCATAGAGTTCTACAATAAACATACATTTTGAGACAGAAGTCCACAGCTATAAGATTAAGAACTGTATAGCATGGTTCTGATTTTAATTTTCTGCTGCTTTTACCCTACTTTTCATTCTTAGGAGGAAAGAAAGGCACATGAGATGAACACGTTTGTCTGTGCCCCTCCCCTTCAGCTTTTGAATCAGTTGACCAGTTTTTATAAAACATTGTATGTGTGTATGCCATTGGAGGTCCTATAATGTCGTAGTCAGTAACAACAAAAACAACATGGCGCACACCAGACCTGTGAGATGGGAGCAACACTAGCGTTACTTAATGTGGGGTCCTGCCTTATATGATGTGGCAGTAGATGTTTGAAAAATATGTGTAATTTTCTGAAGCTTGTAACATAATAGTATGGAAATGTACAAATGTCCCAAAGCTTTCAGCTTAATGGTGATAACTAATGAACCGTGTGTGGCCCTACTCATGTGAAATTTGGATGGATTGCCTGTGCAAACTACTTTATATAAGTTAACAACTACAAACATGGCAGGGGTGCAAAACTTTGAGGTTACAGCCATTAAATTTAATGTTGATGGTATCTTTGCCTGTGTAATAAGCCGTTTACAATACAAGAACAATAGCAATAACGATGATGATATGCTGGTGGAAATAGAAGTCTGTGCTGTAGGAAAGCAGGCTTTGTGACTGCTACTTAGAACTCCTTATTTTTTCAAGCATGTTTTCCACTTAATCATAATATCCAATGTTGTGTATATAGTGAGAAATGAAAGTCATTGCATCTATTCATTTAAGTCAATTATCTGCACTGTTACAGTTATACTGTTTGTTGTCGATGCCTAAATTATTTGGATTATTCTGTAAGGCAGGGGTCCACAAATTTTACAAAAATCTAGGAGCCTCCTCATGCCAGAAAGATGACATGAAGCAATTTCCATACCGAGGACTCAAAACTGTGGAGTGATCTGTGAAACTTGCAGTTATCTGGTGCTTCATTTTTCTGTGTAAGGAAAAAAAACTGCAATAATTATAAAGTAAACCCTCAGTTATCTGAACTAACTGGGAGGGGAAGGCTGGGTCAGAAAAGCTGATAAGTTGATTGTTCATATTCCACTTCCTACACAGTAGCCTAGCCTAGAGATGCAAATTTAAAAAGCCAAATAACTGAACCTAGGCAATATTTTAGCACAAAAACAACACCTATACAGTACAGTTTTGATATAAAATAAGAAAGTCCTAACTGTGTTGGGAGCTACTGCCATTTAATGAAGTTTGGCCTGTGTCATGTAGGTGTATGCTAGTCCAAGTGTCGTAACTTTGTAACCGTGGTTCTGTAGGCTACATTATTGGCCCCCACAAAAATACAGTGTAGCATGTTACCTAAATACTAAATGCAAGTTTTTACAAATGATTCAGAATTGCCCTTTTCTTAGTGGGTTGATTAATGCAGGAGTTGGTTGGTAGAGAGTTGGATGTCTGAGGGTTTACAGTGCTGAAAATATTAGGCACCAATGTGCAAAATTTACTTGCCCAGGTGACCAGGTGCCCAGGATTTGTGCACCCCTGCTGTAAGGCTGTATATACATATAAATAACTTTATATTGAAAATCTCACAGGTTTTATAAATCATTAAATTTGCTGCAATACATTGCACACAGAGCTTGATACAAAGTCATAATTCTGTTCTGTCTTGCACACCTGGTTTACACTTAAAAAAAGTCTATTACTGCTATAAGTCTTGCTTTGGTGGGGGGGGGGGGGTTCTATTGCATCATAGTAAGGAGATCTTGTATAATTTTGAGACATCGCTTGGTCTCACTTCAATTGTACAGTTTTGATTTCCAAAGTATGTGAACTTTTATAATATTTACATATTTATTGTATTTAATTTGTAAAACTAGAAAGATCAAACACATAAAAAATATAAAATTCAGCTGTACCCAGTAATTATTTTAATTATTCTCACTTCCTGGAAGAGGACTGTGGCCATGGCCGAAAATTCCCATTCTGCAAAGAATAACAAGTATTTGTTTCAGAAACAGTAAACAGGGTAGATCACTTCCGAATATAAGGTTCACTAGAGAAATAGAACTTGAAATTAATTAATTTTATTTCAATCCAACAAATGCACTACACTTTCTTTCACTGATTTCTTGCCCCTACATATGTTTTGGCACACCCTGTGCCATCCTCAGGGGGGTCGTCGAGAGTTCACAATCTTCAATACATCCAACTGTTTTTCACTCACTTTCACAGCACATAATTTTGTAAGCCACGAGCACTAAATATCACTTGTCTTTGCAAGTGATATTTAGATCTTCTTATTTGTTCCTTTGTATCTATTATGACAGTTTTTATATGCAATGGATTGTTATCCTGTATATGGATTTTATTGGCATGCAAAATAAACTAAACTAAACTATTACCTCTGCTTCCCCTGTATGCCTTCATGGCATGAACAGGGACGACTTTACTGTTACTTTATACAAGTGCTTTAAGGTCCATGCATCTTCATGTATCAGTTCAACCTATAGTTGGATTTTTATTAACTTTGATATAATGTAGGTCATTGTTAAAAATAAGTAAGACACATATCTATATGAGCTACTTAAAATGTCATTGTACATGATGAAATAAATGAACTTTGTATTTATATTGTTAAATGTACACTAAAATGAGTTACAAGAATTTAATGCATAGGTGCACAAATCCCAGGTGACTAAATTTTTTATGGTGGTGTGTGATATTTGTGGGTCATCAGTATGGAACTTGCTTCTTGTCACCTTCCTTACGCTTAGAATTTTAAGGTGACTCCTAGATTTTTGGAAAATTTGTGCACCCCTGATTTAATTATGTTTTATAATACAAAAAAAATTGATTTTTTTTACAAAGAATGTCAGTGGAAGACTGGAGAACAAAGTGATGTATGGAATAAAAACTTCAGAAGTAATGTGCAAGGCTCTTCTCATTGTTATAGTTAGTTGTATCTAGAATTCACAGTGTTGTGCATAGTGTTACAGCATCCTGTCATTTGTACATTTTGTTTTGAGTCTCTCTTGCAACAGTATTTTTGTAATAAAAATATTGTGTTCAAATTGACTCTTGTTTGATTTCTGTGAAGAATACAAATGATTTTTCTGTGTGATTTTCAAGTTACAAATACAAATCAAGTTGGCATAATATAACTTACAGATGCCAGATAATGCAGGTATTTAAGATTTTTTGTTCTGGAACTAATGTTTGCTCCTTATATTGGCATGTTATCAGGCTAGTTGTCATAGGTTTTTTTTATCTGGTTGGGAATGTACTTCATAGAAGCAGAGGAGAATCAAACTGGTGAAACATGTTACAGTTATTTACGTGTAAGATTGTACTTATATTAATAGAAATCAAGGTTTAATAAATATGTCATAATTTAAGTATAACTTGACTCTGCTTCACTTGCTGGTGAATAGGCCATGAGAGACAAATATACATTCTCAGTGACACTGTATGTTGATAGAGTGTACTGAGTTCTCATGTTTTTGATTTTAATGCTTGTGAAGAGGTATTATTATTTTTAGAAGTCTTTATAACTTCTTAACAGTTTCAGACTCCAAAGTAGAATGAGGTTTTTTTTTTTTTGCAAGTGTTGCATAAATTTAAAACTTCTCAGGCAGAAGAGTTGGACACTCATCTCTTCCATTTGTGTGAGTGGAGATCCAGACTGCTAGCAGAAGCAGCATATATACAGCCTAAACACATTACTAAGGAGGCCAGATTACAGCAGATTTTGGCAAAGCTTTTTCATTATTTTTCACACATTTCTGGCACCTCTATAAAAGGTTTCTATTATTGTGTTGAAGTTCTTTGGAAATGTTAATTATCTTCATTTATACATCAAAGAGAATAAAAATACTCCTATTTGTTGCCTAATGTTCTGCTGACCCAAAAGATGTAGGGAACTTTAAAAATGTGCAAGTAGAGGTCCTGTCTGCACACACACACACAACACAAGTGTTGCAACCTATGGACCAAGGTATTGTCAAGGCCTTAACACAGAACTTTCATCAAAGCCTTGATCTGAGATTGCTGCAAAGACACCTTCAATGAAACGAGCTCCAGACTATCTTTGCTTGATGTTATGTACATGCTTACTATGGCCTGGAACTAAGTTCACCAAGAAAGTGTTGCCAGAGCAAGATAAAGATGGTGATGAAAACAGCTGTGATGTGTGCAGTAACCTCCAGCAGATGATATTCTTCCACACTGTGGAGAGTTAGATTTAGGCTGATTATGTGACAGCGTCATTTCCAACCCAGATAAGAGTGAAATGGTTGTTCAATCATGATGACTGCCGACATGTTCACACATGCTAGTGCATAAAAGTGTAGTGAAAAGTGTTGTTAAGAAGAGTGTGTATAGTGACATAATCATTGCTGTTAAGTTGAAGACAGAACCGGTAAGTATTTTGATAGTGCAAGTGTACATGCCAACATCGGAGTATGAAGATGACGAAGTGGAAGAGCTGTATGAGATAATTGAAGAAATTCTTGAAGAGGATGGAAAGGGTGCGACAAATACGATTATAATGGGAGATTGGAACAGTGTGGTTGGAAATAAAGCACATCACAACACTGTTAGACCATATGGACTGGGAAGGAGGAATCAGAGAGGTCCAATGCTTATTGATTTCTGTGAAAGAAATGGACTTGTTATAAGAAACACATGGTTCAAAAAACCTAAAAGAAGATTGTACACCTGGAAATCACGAGGGGATAGGAGTCGATATCAATTGGACTATGTACTAGTGAAACAGCGATTCAGGAACAGTGTGAAGGATGTGCAGACAATGCCTGGAGCAGATATTGACTCTGACCACAATTTACTGGTTGTAACGATCTGCACCAGTTTGAAGAAAATCATAAGGTTCCACAAGTGGAAACCAAGATGGGATTTGGAGAAGCTACCGGTATATGCTCAACGACAGGAAGTACACGATAGTCTAGAAGAAAAACTTGGTGCAATCAAATGTGAAAGTGGGAATGTGGAAGTGCAGTGGAACAATATCAAGAAATGTGTGTTAGATACTATGAGTGGTTTGGTTGGAAAAGTCGAGAGGAGAGCAAGAAAGCCATGGATTACACAGGAGATGATCAGTAAAATGGATGAACGAAGGAAATGGAAGAATGTCAACAATGAAGAAGGAAGGAAGACTTACAGAAGACTGAGGAACGAATTGAAAAGAGCAATGGACAACGCCAAAAAGGAATATCTGGAGAGCATATGCGACGAGATCATAGAATTTCAAAGAACAGGACGTTATGATCTAATGTACATGAAGACAAAGGAGCTAGGTTGGAAAGAAAACCATGGAATTCAAAACGTTGGCATCGAAGACTCTCAAGGGAATATAATAATAGATCAGAGACGAGTACTGCAAATTTGGGAGAATTATATCACAGAGCTCTACGATCGAGCTAATCAACCAGAACACCTAGAAGTCGAACGTGAAGTAGATGAAGACGAGAAAGGCCCTTATATTTTGCAAAGTGAAGTGGAAAAAGCTATCAAAGAGATGAGGGATAAGAAGGCTACAGGAGATGATGATGTACCTGGGGATGTACTCAAAATGTTGGGAGAAGATGGTCTCAGACTAATGACACAGCTGATCAACAGCATATATGTAACTGGGGAGTGGCCCAGAGATTTCATTGAAGTTACAATGATTGCCTTAAAGAAGAAGCCCAAAGCTACAAAATGCAGCGATCATCGCACATGCAGCAAAGATAGTAGCGAGGATACTTAGAAGAAGGATTGAAAAGAAGACTGAGGATGTGCTTGGAGAAGATCAGTTTGGATTTAGAAGAGGAAAAGGAACAAGGGATGCAATTGGGATGCTGAGAATAATATCAAAACGAACCTTGGTCATAGATGAGGAATTGTGTGCTTGCTTCATAGACTGGCAGAAGGCATTTGACCGTGTCAACTGGACCAAATTAATGCAGATCCTAAAGGGAATTGGGATAGACTGGCGCGAAAGAAGATTGATCAGCAAATTGTACATGGAACAGAGTGTCAAAATACGACTGGACCAAGGGGAGACGAGGAGTGTGAAGATTGGAAGAGGAGTTAGACAAGGTTGCTGTTTATCGCCGATTCTGTTCAACTTATACAGCGAATACCTTACCAAGGAAGCTCTTGAAGGGTTTGGAGACTTCAAAATAGGAGGACAAGTAATTCACACTGTGAAATATGCAGATGACCTTGTGCTACTTGCTAGGGAAGAAAGGTGCTACAGGGCATGATTGATAGACTAAGTGAAATTGGAAGACGCTATGGAATGGAAATGAATGTGGAAAAAACTAAGGTAATGAGAATCTCAAGGCAACCATCCCCAATGAAAATTATGATAGATCAAAAACAATTGGAGAATGTGGAATATTTCAATTATTTGGGTAGCATGATAACAAGTTATGCAAGGTGTACACGTGAAATTAAATCCAGAATTGCCATGGCTAAAGCAGCATTCAACAAGAAGAAGAATCTTTTCACCAGCAAACTGGACTTAAATTTAAGGAAGAAACTAATAAAGTGCTACATTTGGAGCATAGCTATGTATGGTGCTGAAACGTGGACAATTCGGAAAATAGATCTGGTAAGTTTTAAAATGTGGTGCTGGAGAAGAATTGAGAAGATCAGTTGGGCCGATCGTGTGAGAAATGAAGAAGTATTACACAGAGTCAAGGAGGAGAGGAATATTCTACATACAATAAAAAGAAGAAAGGCTAACTGGATTGGTCACATGTTGCACAGAAACTGCCTTCTGAAACACGTAATTGAAGGAAAGTTAGAAGGAAGGAGAGAAATGATGGGAAGACGAGAGAGAAGACGTAAGCAGCTACTTGACCTTAAGGAAAAGAGAAGATACTGGAAATTGAAAGAGGAAGCACTAGATCGCACCTTGTGGAGATCTCGCTTTGGAAGAGGCTACGGACCTGTCGTAAGACAGACTACAGAATGAATGAAAGTTATTCCATAATCTTCCCTTTGCCATCAAATAGTTTTATTCATAACACAAACTGTTAATCCTACTTCATACAATAATTTTACTCAAAATGTTTTCGGTTTCTTACAGAATAGTGGAGGTCATGTGATTTTTTCTTCGACTGCGTAAAAATATATTTGCTATTTATTATATTTTCATTTGTATTTTCAAAAATACTGTGTTAGACCACATGCGCATTCTTGGCTATTCCTACATTCTATGGAATGTACACATCATGTTCTGTTAAATGCTTTATATCATGATTTAAACTCATGCAGATGAAACACTGAGTAACTTTATTCCAGTATGGGAAACACTTTTTCATACTCATGGATTTCAGTTTTTGGGTATATCTCAATTTGCCCAACTTCTGTAACGCGATACATACCGTTTACTGTACCTCTGATGGACGCTTTGAGCTACGATATCTCTTATTCGTGATATGTATTAGTCTGTGATCCCTATCAAGTCGTCTTTGATTTGTACGGTTCGTATTCGAGGTCGGAGTTGTACCTTGTCTGTGGACCACAGATTATCTAGTATAGCTGTGGACGTTGAACCCTGGTATGTGTCTGTAATCTATGGTCTGTGTCGTAGATCTGTGGTGTGGAGTGTGTGAGGTTGCAGTTGGTTGCGGTGTTTTTGTTCTTATGATCAGTGACATTTCAGGGAATATTTTTGATTTCTTTCATAAAGAATGGTATGCGCATTAATAGTTTCCGAGTACTGTAACGAATATGAATAAAATTAAGGATAGTGCTTGTAAACATGTCGAATCAGTTTTAAGGTTAGAAATCCCAGCATGTGATGTATTTTACTGTTACAGCCGAAGAAGAAGAAATTCATTGATCGTAAAAATGCAGTAACTTTTCATCTCGTTCACCGTAGTCAGCAGGATCCTCTTATTGCTGATGAGAACGCCCCTCAACATGTTCTTTTACCTGCTTCATTTGACAAAAAGACCAAGGTATTTTTTAATTTGTGACATTTTTCTGTGTATGTATGAGATGTCCAAGAGAATTTGTGTATGAATCAGATGGTTGTGTAGCGTGCCTTTTCTGCTTTACTGAAAAGTGATGTCCTTTTATTCTCGTCATTGTCGACGCTATTGCAGTCCTAGTGTAATTTATAATAATATGGAAATCACTTACAGCTCTGTACTAAAATTTTTAGGATTAACTATTACTAACAATGTAAATTGGAAGACCCATATTAAAACCCTGTGTGCATGCCTGAGTAAGGTTTATTATATTCTCAAGTCCTTAAAAGGGGTCATGAGTTTGCACATAATTAAAACTATCTATTTTGCTTATTTTCAAACATGTATGAAATATGATATTGTATTCTGGGGGACTGACTGTGATAGCATTAAGATATTTCGTATGCAAAAGGAAGTCATCAGACTTATTGCTGGAATTAAGAAATATGAATCATGTAGACAGATTTTTAAGGATTATAAAATTTTAACAATGCCATCACTCTATATTTTAGAAGTTTTATGTTTTATAAATAAGAATAAAAAGAATCTCAATAATAATTGTGATATTCACAATCATAATGCAAGGAGTAAGTGTGACTTACATGTTCAAAGTTGCAATACGACACAATATCAAAAAAGTGTGATAAATATGGGTATCAGATTGTTTAATAACTAGCCAGATAGAATAAAAATGGTAGATAATTATAAAAGCTTCAAAAGAGAAGTAAAACTGATACTTTTACAGAATTCCTTTTATTCTCTTCAAGAGTATTATAATTTTAATGGTTTTTAGAATTACTAATTAAGAAACTTCTGTAGCTATTTTATAAGTATCTTATTTTATCATTATTGTATGTGACTTAGTGTAGCTTACGTTGAACAGGAATTTCTTGGAACGTGTACATAATAGCATATTGTCTGACTTTTAATGTTACAGTTGTTCTGACTTATATATGGTATATCCATTGTTATATTCAAACTGTCTATAACCACAATGTATTTAGTACAGCTATTTTCATTGATTTATATGATATTATGGACTTACCCAGTGTCGCTATTGTGATGAATGGGATGAATAAAGAAATGAAATGAAAATCTTCCTTTTGTCAGCACTCGGTGTATGAATAACCATTACCATGTGGTAGTTAAGTCACATGTATATTGTATGTTTGGAAAGCAAGGTAAAATGAAGTTTTCTTGACAAATGAGTGTATTTACTTGTCATAATTGCTCATTTTTAGAATCCAAGTATATGGAGAAACCTGTTTATGATAGAATCCAAAGGAACTTGAACATTCCACAGCCTCAGCTAGGTTTCTGATTAATACATATGGGCGTATAAGTAAGAAGTATTGTGTGTTTATGATCCAAATCATGAGTCATAAATTCATGCTGCATATGCATACCTGACTGTACAAGTTTTCAATTTTCTTCCATTCTCAGGTAGCTCGCAGGAAGCATATTTGAGAACAACATTATCGGAACAGAAAGCATTGAATGTTCAAATGACTGTTTTGTTTTAAACTTCTGTTTTCACTTTACAGTTTTATGATGAATGGTTTAGATTATTTTCTCTATAGTTCTTAGGACAAGAGGAATTTTCTGATAATAAATGTTTAACATTCTAACCTCAGTGTATGTAGTGTGTATTAATCATACTGTGCATATCATAAGTGGAGTGTAGTGGTTTTTAACAATTTTACTTCCAGGATTCAGATGATGCAAAGAGGAAGGAGGAACAGAAGATGTATGGGATATATTTTGATGATGATTATAATTATCTGCAACACTTACGTCATGTTAACTATGCAGCTGTTAGTTGGGAACCAGTTGAACAGCCATCCAGTCAGGCTACCAAACTGAAGTTACCATCCTCTGTGTTTGCATCAAATGTTGAAGAAGATGTTGGGCTTCTTAATAAGGCAGCACCTCATTCGGGTAAGTTTTATTAGTTGCTGGAGAGGCTTTATCAACAAAGGTCATAAATTCAGAGTAGAAGAATGCTTACTAGAGTAAAGGCCCATAGAGTCATATTTGTGTCATATAATGGACCTTATTATTAAGTGATTGATTGAGTCTTTTTATCTAATTGTATTTTTTCTTGTTCGTAAGTTATGTGAGGAAGGCGAAGGAAAGGTGACTGATTGTGTTCACAAAACTCTGTTTATTTTGTAAGGAACTCATACAACTGAATATTTCTCCTTATCAAAGACTCTTTGCTACTTCCATATTCCTTTTTAAAGAATTCATTAGTTAATGGCTGTATGTGGAGATAACATATGAATAAAATACTTTAATCTGTACATCTGTGTTATTGCATATCAGTATTGGTCTCATAAATGTTCCAGTCCATCTGCAGTTGGTAACATGTAATCTGGTACAAGTGGAATTCTTGTAGTTCATACTCATTATGTAATACTGTTTCAACATCAGGACCACAATTGAATCTGGATCCAGACGTAGTAGCTGCAATGGATGAGGATTTTGACTTTAAAGACCCAGACAATGAACTTGAAGATAATTTCATTGAATTGGCCAATGCAGAAGTTGGTGGTGTTGAGATAGGTGCAGATGTGAAGTCAGTTGCAGATGATTATAGTGATGAGTAAGTTACTACTTACATTAGTGTTCTGTAAGCCTGCTGAATGAAAGAAGCGTGCTCTAAATTTGTTGCCCATATTGTACATAATTCCATTTCTGGTGAAGTGTGGGTGGGAACCATTCTGAGTCATATTATGCAATGTGAGGTTGGTGGCCTGTGGTCTTCAGCTGCTCAGTTGGGTCACACCATACACAGCCAAGCTCATAAGTGAGAACTGTGCTGTTCTGGGTTATTACACAGCGTCGAGTGATAATCCTTTAACAATGTTTTGG
The DNA here is from genome assembly GCA_021186555.1 of Reticulitermes speratus. Taxonomy (NCBI): domain Eukaryota; kingdom Metazoa; phylum Arthropoda; class Insecta; order Blattodea; family Rhinotermitidae; genus Reticulitermes; species Reticulitermes speratus. Next base: position 26,653,780 of record JAJKFL010000004.1, read on the forward strand.
GACAGTGTATTGGTCCCATCTGCAAGGGTCAAGAAGTCCAAGAAGAAAAGAAAGCCGACAAGACGGTACACAGTTTATATGGGGAAAGGTGTGGGAGGGGACTGGTACTCAGTGAGCGTGATGACAGCCAATAGGGTTGAAACAGCATGAGGGAGGGAGGGGGTGGGAAACAAAATTAAGTAGCTTAGGGTTGTACCTAGGTAAACCAGTTCCTGGACGGTTAAGTCCCTACCAAGTGCAGGAAGGTGAGACTGATGGTAAAAGTATATGGAAAAAAGTAAAAACAAGGAAGGAAAATATAAAGATAAACAAATAAATTATGAGAAATATAAAAACCAAAAAGTTGGAATAAAAAGGAAAAGGAGCGGAAAAGCAGATGGACGTAAAGGAAAGGAGGGAGGAGAGCTGCCTGAGGTGGTGGGGTAAAAGAATGATTAGAACCAGCGGGAGCTTTTATGAAAGGCAGTGCTGGGAAACGAGTGTGGAAGAGGAAGGGGGAGAATATGGTCCTCAAAAGGACCGTGGGCTAGTCGCACCCTATTGGCTGTCATCATGCTTACTGGGTACCAGTCCCCGCCCACACCTTGCCAACCTTCTTTTCTCCTTGGACTGCTTGATCCTTGAAGATGGGACTGATACGTTGTCACGAAACGTTGGTAAAGGATACCACTCAGTGCTGTGTAATACCCCAGAAGACCACAGATCTCATCAACATCGCAGCAGAAGCCTCAAATCAAGCGCATAAGTGTTGCCAATTTTGCCGTATACCCAATCAGGGTAGCTCAGGCAAGACTTGTGTTCAGAAGTTACCCAGTTCTGTCTAATCCTTGTGGTTCTGTTCTCCTGACTGCTACATTGTTTTAGTCTGTGATATGAAATAAACTATCAGGAAGCTCAGACCGGTTAGTTTCCTTGATGAAACTGAAAAATGTGACAACACTGCACTGTGGGACTGAAATGCCTTATACAATTCTCTAGTGGTAACTGAAGACTACTGATGCAGCCTGGTCTCAACCTTTATTTGATTGGCTGTTGTATCTTTTATCAAAGGTCAATCTTTACGAGAAATTGGAATGACAATATAAAATATCAAATCGTGATTGGATTCTTAGAATTCTCTTCTGTCAATATCTCTTAGTGTTTGGTCTACCAAACAATTAACATGTTCACTGAATGTAACACAAACTTTAAAGCTTTACTCCTCCTTGTTTAAGAATCAGTAAGAAAGTTATAAGTGTTTCAAATGTCTGTAGTTAAATGCACAGAGGACCATCAGAACAAGCAAACGTGATGTATTGGTTGTTCTGTGTACCATTTCACACCACTGTACATTGTCAGTAGTATTGTCTTAAATATGGATCCTTTAATTTGTGTGTGGTAAAAATGTCATATTTTTTGTGTTGTGCAGCAGTAAATTTTCTCCAGCATTGCTTGACAGTACCAACTAGAGCAGGGGTGCACAAATTTTGTGAAAATCTAATAGATACCTCAAATTACTAGGTTTCAGAAGGGTGACATGAAGCAAGTTCCATATTGAGGACCCACAAATATTAGGCACCACTGCACAAAATTTAGTCACTACGGAAACCTGGTTCCTGGGATTTGTGCAGCCATGAACTAGAGCATGCGTTTTAGTACCATTAATTGCTGCCGCCTGGTATTATTGTTATTAGTAACAGAGATATTCATTTGGTTTCCATGGAAATGAATGACAAATGGACAGATATCCTAATTATGTAACGGTGATATTTCTTTGTATTTCCAAATAAGTTGTTAGTAAGTGATTACTGTACATTTTGTCTTTTGCTTTTGTATGTATAAATGTTCTTGGAAATTTGTTGCTCTTAATATCATACATTTTTAATTTACTGCCAATCATGAATCTAAAACCACTAAATTTCTCTTTCAGACTTATGAAAATACTGTAATAATTCTACAAATTGTAATACAAATAAAAATTATACTGTTGCAGTTGCAATAGTGGAAACAGATCAGAAGATGACGAAGTGGGCAGTCTGTGTGGCCCACAGTATACATTTGCAGATGAAGAGACAAAATCGCACTTCACCAACTATTCATTGTCAAGCTCTGTGATGAGGAGAAATGAGCAGTTAACACTCCTTGATGACTGTTTTGAACAGGTAATGAATTTGTGTGCTCTTGGTTGCAGGAAATGTTAGGCTCATCTCTTGCGGAGGTATTATTTCTCTGTTTTAGTTATACAACATTTGTTTTAAGATGCCAATCCATAAAGTAATGATAATCATTTAAGGTGTTTGGAAGTAACAGTAGTTTTAAATGTAGTTTAATATTTTCCAAAATACACATAATCTGTGATAATAAATACAGAAACTTCTGTAAGAGAGAGAAATGAGTAGCCAGTTGACTGACACAGTAGTATTAAAAAATAAAAATTTAGTGCCTTTAACTTGAAAATTCAACCATGTGTGCCTAATTGCAAGTAAGTTTAAGTCAGTTACACTTACACAGCTTAATTCCATTAAATGAGTTAATATTAATCTTCAGTTCTTCTCAGTCTTTTAAGAAGTAACTTTAAAGAGGGTTTCTAACCAGAATTCTCTATGTCTTTATTTCTCCCAGCCCTGCTATATATTTATTACTACATGAGTCTTGCCCCATTTATTATGCAGCTTTTGTTGAAATATTCTTTAATCAATAAATGAATTCATTATTGATATAGATATAATATTTGACATCTGCTAAGGTACTTGCTTAATATTTGATTGAATTATAAATTCACATTATAACACAGATAAGGGAGGAGAAAGCCTGTTGATCACAGCTTAAGTTGTGATGGAAAGTTGTGATTGATGGTCTTTCTCCTCCCTTAACACATTCACTGCCAGGTATTTAAATCCCTGAGGGTATTAAATTGCCAGGGATTTATTAACCTCTCGGGGTACGTGCGTACTATATGTAGTATGCTCGGGCATTTAAATTTGTGGTCACTTGCGCTGTCTAAGCCATGAAAACGTGTAGGGAAAATGTATAGCTCCAATCTCCTCCGCATTAGATGAAATTTTTGGTCTGCTTCACGCTCCGACCACCTTACCCCAGGAAAGAACCCAGGTACTACGCATTGAATAGCCTTTATGGATCTGGTCTGAAAGCATAACGAAGTTACGTAACTTGTTTTCCACTGCACTCGAGTTCGTTTTGCTTGGCTGTTGACTTTGTAGACCACCTCTCGGTGAAAGCGCGATTCACTTGTACCAGACTTTTATTTCATATGGCTCAGCTAGATGTAGGGTTGTGAATTACAAAAGTTTTCTACTGTGTAGTAAGCTCCAGTGAAAAAAAAAAGCAATCTCGGCAGCTCATAAATGAGTCCTGTGTTTATTATCACAGGCAGCATTGGATTTCCTGTCAAAGAAAAATGATGTCATTTGGTCAGACCACTTTTCCTTTCGTGTGCAAAATGTACTAAAACTCTACTGTCTTTATTCTAATAAAACATCAAACAAATCCTTTTATATTATTTTTAAATGCTATTTGTCTGAAGTTTAAAACATTCTTCAATTATTTCTTGAATGCGAGAATTTCTCTTTGTCTTCTGAAGCTTCATTTTAGGTTCAAAAACACGTTTACTATGTATGTCAGGTTGTAGACTCTTTCGGGATATAGTTCTGTTTTGCTAAAACGGTGTGGGCTGGATGCAGTGATGCCAAACAAACCTTGCAGTGTTTAGACTAAGAGCAAACTCTAGTGTTACTAATAAGCAATATTTATCTGTTCTGTGAATTACATAGCGTGCAATATAATTCCCTGAAGCCCCGACACAGATAGGAGTTTGAAGAAAAAATGATCTAAAAGCTAGGCTGCCTTTGTGCGGATAAAAACTTCAATGAAATCATGTTACATCATTTTTAAACGTTTCTTGTCTTAAATTTTTAGTAAGAAATACATTTTCTCCATTCCTTTATTTTGAGCACTTCTATGTGCTTTCTTCCTGTGTGCTTTACTTTTGCAAACAGGATACAATTTTATTTGAACTCTGTGTTTAGGACTGTCTTACACTGAGCCTGGATCGCCACTGAAGAGAAGGAAAGAACTGTTACAGCTTGAATGATAGGCATGGCTGTGACTCATGAACACATAAAAAAGGAATCCTGTAACAGAAATTTCTTGAACAGCCCCAAATATGATGACATAAACTCAAACTACACAAGAATATGGATCTTTATTATGTGTATTTAGGGAGTAAGGACACATGCTGACTTTATAAAGCGCTCTGTTAAAAGCCTGTTTCATTTTCTACGAACTGGAAGTAATTCCATCACTTTATCTCTTCCAGATCAAAAAATATTAAATTTTTTTGTACCGAATCACAAAAAGTTAAAGGTCCCACGCAGAGAACGTACCGTAAAGTAGACCGCTCAACACGATTTAAATGGCACACCAAAGAAATAAACTCTGTACCTGAAAGGTTAAATGTTAAACAACTAATGTGTCATCTTATAAAAAATCAATTATGAGGAAACTATACGAGATAAAAATTTGAAATTTTGAGCACACCTTTAGTAATGCTTTAGTGTATGATATCGTATGTAGCAGCCTTCTGGATGGAGAGTAACACCGCAATGTGCGCAAACAAATCTCGTTTCTTTCTTGATATTTTTCCGTATACAGACTTGACATTTTCGTGTGTCTTGTCTTTCTTTGTAGGAGGGATATGCACGAGTTTATGGTTTTTCAGTTTCCCATCAAGCCTGCCAGGTGGGTCACTTTTCGAGGCTCGTTTCGGTGGAGTTGGTGTAGTCGTTCTGCTCAAGTCTTGCGACTCGTCTGATGATGATGATGATGATGATGATGATGGTGATGTTGATACATCTTCTCTTGTGTGTATTAGATTTTCACTGACATCCATTAAGTAATCTAGGAATGATTTGTGGGAATTAATGTTGGATTTTGTAAATACAACATAACTATTGAAAAGTGCACATTGGAGAAGGTATAAAAAAACTTTTTTTGGCCATTTTATAGTTTTATGGATGAAGGGGTAATAGGCAAGGTGTTGGTCAGCTGCATCAACACCATGCATGTGTGTATTGTAATCGATTACGCATTTAGGTTTTTTTTTTGTGATGCCAGTACGTCTGCTCGAGTCATCTACCACAGCTGCAGTGTGAAGTGTTGAAATCATTCAATATAGTCTTCTCGGGTGCACAGCCGCGTCAACTCGTTTGAATACAACGTTTCGGGGACTAGCTCCGTCCCAATCCTCAGGCAGAACTGAGGATGGGGACGGAGCTAGTCCCCGAAACGTTGTATTCAAACGAATTGACATGGCTGTGCGCCTGAGAAGACTATATTGAATCATGTCGCCGTGAAAGTTTTAAAACTTACATGTTGAAATCATGTTTACGAGTCTCTTATCTTGGTGCGAGACCAATAGTACATCCTGTTTCCTACAAAAAGTGACCTCACCCTTTTTAAACTTTCTTGCCTCTTCTATCATGTCCTTGGGCAAACCACGATTTACCCTAATTGTGCCACACTCTCTAATTGATTTTTGAAGCAGTTCCTCAGCCAGAGGAACACTATTATAATAATTATTTTGATGCAGATAGTAACCCTTCCCTTCATAAGGCTCTAGCAGAAGACTTACTGTTTCAGTCAAAGGCCCACATTTGCCATTATATATCTGCATGTTGCAAATATAGCCTGACCTACTTTGTTATTTTACCAGGGTTGTGTACACGCAAACGCAAACGACCGTGCCAACCAAGCATGCCTTCATCAAGTGAAATCTCTCTCTCGGGAATATAATTATTGACTGCAGTGTCTAATATTGGTCGAATTTTGTACAGTCGGTCTTCATTTGTTCCTATTGCACTATTGTCATTGAAGTGTAGGTATCAGTGGATAATTTGAAATCTGTTCCTAGACATCGTTTGTGAAAAAATGGGTTTTAGTAAAATGCCTCTTGTTGACCAGTACCATTCTAATTTTGGTTTTCGAATTACACCTGTAAGGAACATCAGACCAAGAAATTTCTTCATTTCTTATATTGTCACAGGTTTCCATTGTTCACTACGTGCATGTTTAGTAATGTGTCGTGGCATTGTCGCGATCTGTTGTTGTGCGTATAAATTTGTCAACATATTCCATCATATCTGTTCCATTTTGAACAGCAAATTGTACTGCTGGATTTCCTGTGAAGAGTGGAATACTTGGTTAACGATCTTTTTTACAAAACCCATCTACACTAGGGCCCGGACCCGAGTCTGAAATGTCGTTCTCATCATCACTTTCCTCGCTACTCGATATTTCTGGGACACAATCTGTGTCTGAATCACTGTCATTCGCAAGTTCCTCATCAATAGAAGCCACTATTCTGCTTCAGTTCTAAGCACTTTTCTTTTCTTAGTAGCCATATTGCACTATGTATAAATAAACTCATAACCAACTTCACAGAAAGGAAATACTCTTCTGACTGCAGCCTCAGAAATCACTTGCTCAGCTCGAGACTAAACATAAACGTTGTGATATATTTATGATATTTTTCTACCCTAATGTACGTGACCAAATGCATATATTTTTTCTAGTTACATCAAATAGGGATTAATAAAGATTTAAAATATGTTTCCTGACAGAACTGATTGTGTGCATGGCCTATTTAAGGCAAAAGAGCAGAGTAAACTTTAAATCAACCAAGGTCGACTTTGGCAGTGAATATGTTAACAGGGTAGGATTTGTAGGACAGTGGGAAAATAGGCTTTATGAGTTCTAGGTGGAACACCTTGGTTGATTCTGTAATCATCATAACTTGCTGGCCCATATGGTAAGGCATCAAATATTCTTATTATGTCACCCATTCTGGCAGTTGGTTATACGTAATCCTTGTGAAAAATTTTCACAGGGATGATCAGATTGACTTTATAAATAACATTACTGAGGAAAATGTTGCTTGACACACTGAATTTTGTTGCTTATTGTCCAAATATTCACAGTTATCTGTTTTATTTTGTTGATAGATGTTTACAAATTCTTATGGAGATACTGAGATTGGTGCTTTGGAATGTGAGGAGATTGAAGGTCATATAGCACCTGATTCAGAATTGATGATTCAATATGCTGAAAAAATGGCAGAAGAACAGAGGCTTAACAGGCCAATGCTAGAACCTGAGGGTGATTCTCGGGCATATCTCAATGTGCAGCTTCGTGAGGAATGCACAGATGAAGATAATGAAGAACTGGTGCCATTAGAAATACCAGAAGATTCAAAGGAACATTGGGACTGTGAATCGGTTTTGTCTACTTATTCCAATCTGTACAATAGGCCAAAAATTATTGCCGAACCTGTGGTAAGTGAATTTACTGCATGAAATGAACAGGTGTCTGTAAGCCTGGAAAGGAGTTTGTTGTATAGGGAGACATAAAATAGGCAAATTACTAATTATTGACTGATTATTTTATTTTCTGAATCATAATGGAATGTTTCATATTAACTTGTATCATGGCTGATATTAACTCTTCTGCTGCATGAATCAGTTTTCACCTACTTGGATAGCTGCTGAAGAGTCCAGGAAATTTAAATACTTAGAAGTTTGACAGTTGTGATAATGTATTTAAGAAAGGTTATATAAGTATCTTAACTAGTCGTGATGGTTATGTTAGTAAACTGACTCTCTTTGGGCTGGACGGCCAAGTTTTTGTTCCCTGATATTCCATATCATGACCAGCTATGGGACCCTTGACCTTCATCAGGTATGTACCAGGGGTTTTTCCTCAGGGATAGAGTGGCCAGAGTGTGAAGCTAACCACTTATCCCCATCTAGTATAAAGGTTATGAGCTTGGGGTTTTACCTCTCTTCCCTTGCATGTGTTTATTTTATGGTGCTTATGCAGAGGGACAATGTGACCTGTATTTGGCAAGGACATGGGGAAACTGCACTCATCTTTGAAAAAGAAAAGTGACTGTATTCTGTGTGCAGCAACTAATTTGCTAGGATTGGATGTCAGATTTGTTTAAGTTTCAGTCTTCAGAAGAATTCTGTACTAAGGAATGCACATTTTTATGTTTTAACCTGAAATTTATACCAACATTGTAAATTTTATTACAGTATAAAGAACAGTACCAAACAACACCATGAGATCGATAGGGGGCTCATGCTAAAGTGGGACCTGTTAAATACTAAGTTCATTCATGATGATATATGCCAAACACGTGTGATGAACCAGAAGCTGACAAATTTTAGCTTAATCTACCAGTCAGATAACAATGTACTCAGGTACCTGAGCATTTTACTAAAAATACAACACTTAGCATATTTATTCAGTTGTGAGATCTCATTCATTCATTCTGTAGTCTGTCTTACGACAGGTCCGTAGCCTCTTCCAAAGCGAGTTCTCCACAGGGTGCGATCTAGTGCTTCCTCTTTCAATTTCCAGTATCTTTTCTTTTCCTTAAGGTCATCCAGTAGCTGCTTACGTCTTCTCCCTCGTCGTCCCGTCATTTCTATCCTTCCTTCTAACTTTCCTTCAATCACGTGTTTCAGAAGGCAGTTTCTACGCAAGATGTGACCAATCCAGTTAGCCTTTCTTCTTTTTATTGTATGTAGTATATTCCTCTCCTCCTTGACTCTGTGTAATACTTCTTCATTTCTCACACGATCGGTCCAACTGATCTTCTCCATTCTTCTCCAGCACCACATTTCAAAACTTTCCAGATACTTCTGATCTACTTTCCGAAGTGTCCACGTTTCAGCACCATACAAAGCTATGCTCCAAATGTAGCACTGTACTAGTTTCTTCCTTAAATTTAATTCCAGTTTGCTGGTGAAAAGAATTTTCTTCTTGTTGAATGCTGCGTTTGCCATGGCAATTCTGGATTTAATTTCACGTGTACACCTTGCATCACTTGTTATCATGCTACCCAAATACTTGAAATATTCCACATTCTTCAATTGTTTTTGATCTATCATAATTTTCATTGGGGATGGTTGCCTTGAGATTTTCATTACTTTAGTTTTTCCCACATTTATTTCCATTCCATAGCGTCTTCCAATTTCAATTAGTCTATCAATCATGCCCTGTAGCACCTTTTCTTCCCTAGCCAGTAGCACAAGGTCATCTGCATATTTCACAGTGCGAATTACTTGTCCTCCTATTTTGAAGTCTCCAAACCCTTCAAGAGCTTCCTTGGTAAGGTACTCGCTGTATAAGTTGAACAGAATCGGTGACAAGCAGCAACCTTGTCTAACTCCTCTTCCAATCTTCACACTTCTCGTCTCCCCTTGGTCCAGTCGTATTTTGACACTCTGTTCCATGTACAATTTGCTGATCAATCTTCTTTCGCGCCAGTCTATCCCAATTCCTTTTAGGATTTGCATTAATTTGGTCCAGTTGACACGGTCAAATGCCTTCTGCCAGTCTATGAAGCAAGCACACAATTCCTCATCTATGACCAAGGTTTGTTCTGATATTATTCTCAGCATCCCAATTGCATCCCTAGTTCCTTTTCCTCTTCTAAATCCAAACTGATCTTCTCCAAGTGCATCTTCAATTTTCCTCTCAATCCTTCTTCTAACTATCCTCGCTACTATCTTTGCTGCATGTGCGATGATGCTGATTGTGCGATGGTCGCTGCATTTTGTAGCTTTGGGCTTCTTCTTTAAGGCAATCATTGTAACTTCAATAAAATCTCTGGGCCATTCTCCAGTTACATACATGCTGTTGATCATCTGTGTCATTAGCCTTAAACCACCTTCTCCCAACAATTTGAGTACATCCCCAGGTATATCATCATCTCCTGTAGCCTTCTTATCCCTCATCTCCTTGATAGCTTTTTCCACTTCACTTTGCAAAATATAAGGGCCTTTCTCGTCTTCATCTACTTCATCTTCAGGTTCGACGTCTAGATGTTCTGGTCGATTAGCTCGATCGTAGAGCTCTGTGATATAATTCTCCCAAATTTGCAATACTCGTCTCTGAGTTATTATTATATTGCCTTGAGAGTCTTCGATGCCAATGTTTTGAATCCCATGGTTTTCTTTCCAACCTAGTTCCTTTGTCTTCATGTACATTAAATCATAACGTCCTATTCTTTGAAATTCTATGATCTCGTCGCATATGCTCTCCAGATATTCCTTCTTGGCGTTGTCCGTGGCTCTTTTCAATTCGTTCGTCAGTCTTCTGTAGTTCTTCCTTCCTTCTTCATTGTTGACATTCTTCCATTTCCTTCGTTCATCCATTTTACTGATCATCTCCTGTGTAATCCATGGCTTTCTTGCTCTCCTCTCGACTTTTCCAACCAAACCACTCGTAGTATCTAACACACATTTCTTGATATTGTTCCACTGCACTTCCACATTCCCACTTTCACATTTGATTGCACCAAGCTGTTCTTCTAGTCTATCGTGTACTACCTGTCGTTGAGCATATAGCTTCTCCAAATCCCATCTTGGTTTTTTCTTGTGGAACCTCATGATCTTCTTCAATCTGGTGCAGATCTTTGCAACCAGTAAATTGTGGTCAGAGTCAATATCTGCTCCAGGCAGTGTCTGCACATCCTTCACACTGTTCCTGAATCGCTGTTTCACTAGTACATAGTCCAGCTGATATCGATTCCTATCTCCTGGTGATTTCCACGTGTACAATCTTCTTTTAGGTTTTTTGAACCATGTGTTTGTTATAACAAGTCCATTTCTTTCACAGAAGTCAGTAAGCATTTGACCTCTCTGATTCCTCCTTCCCAGTCCATATGGTCCAACAGTGTTGTGATGTGCTTTATCTCCAACCACACTGTTCCAATCTCCCATTATAATCGTGTTTGTCGCACCCTTTCCATCCTCTTCAAGAATTTCTTCAATTATATCATACAACTCTTCCACTTTGTCATCTTCATAGTCCGATGTTGGCATGTACACTTGCACTATCAAAATACTTACCGGTTCTGCCTGCAATTTAATAGCAATGATTCTGTCACTATACACACTCTTCTTAACAACACTTTTCACTATGCTTTTATGCACTACTATAGCTACGCCTCTTTCAGCACTGTCACCCCCGGAGTAATACACTGTATAATCACCACTTTTTATTTCACCTTGACCCTTCCACCGCACTTCACTAACACCTAGCACAGACACTGCGTTCTTCTGCATCTCTTTCTTCAAATTTTCGAGTTTTCCTCCTTGATTCAAGGTCCTTACGTTCCAAGTGCCTATCTTGAAGCTGTTATGTTCATTCTGTGTCTTCTGCTTTTGTCTGTAGTCATTACCGCGTGGTGTCTCCCCTAGAAACACTCCCCCCCGGAGATCCGAATGGGGGAGTAGTTTACCTCCGGAATGTTTTGTCTCCAGAGGAAGCATCTCGCATTTGGCATTTGTCTCTGTTTCTGGAAGAGACTATCCAGGAAAAGTAATAATGTGGTAGTTTTTCCATTTGCTTTCCACATCGCAGTACAGCAGCCGTTCAGACCACTCTGGTCACGCCTGTTGCTACACGATCATGAACCATCTCGAGCATCATTTGCTCTGTGCTTCATGTCGCTACTGATGTCGCTGCTTCCGGCATCAGGGGAGTTTTTATTCGGTTTCCCATCTCCTAGGCATCTCTCTTCGTCTGGTTCCTACCCTTTTGATCTGTCCGGCTTGGGAGACCCTACTGGTAGCAATGCTACCGCCGGCTTAGCTCTCAGGTCACTGGAACTCACAAGCCCCTCTACCACGGCAAGGTGAAGATACGAACAAAGGGACCTGTTAAATACTAAGTTCATTCATGATGATATATGCCAAAAACGTGTGATGAACCAGAAGCTGAAAAATTTTAGCTTAATCTACCAGTCAGATAACAATGTACTCAGGTACCTGAGCATTTTACTAAAAATACAACACTTAGCATATTTATTCAGTTGTGAGATCTCAAATATGACACAATTCCTCCTTCACAGTAGATAATTTGTAGGAAACGTGGTTTTATTTCTTTCTTGTGTACAGTTCTGTGGTACAAATTTTTGTCTTCCTGCATTTCTGTATATTAGTCCATTTTAGTTCCACAGGAAGCTTCTCTGATAAAACTTGCACACAGCTACTGGTATTTCCTCCATTACATTGCACTTGCCCCAGAAACACTGTATTTTCTGGATGCCACACAGTTATGGTCACATTTACTAGCCTGATAACCATTAATTTAAAACTGACATATCTGGTTTCTTACAATGATGGAATGTGTGTTTTCAGAGACTGTTTGTTTGAGAGGGTCTCCATGTTCATATCATGTGGTTTATTGAAGTTTTTTTTAATAGGTATTTATATTCTGAACACTGCAAGTAATTAACTCTTAAAGTGAATAAAATAAATTACTTAAAGATGTTAATTAGTATTAATACTCTATACTGAATCTTAAATTAATTCATACCAGTCATCACACAAAATTAATGCATGGCCACAAACTGAATGACACCTTGCAACCATGGCAGTTCTTGAAACATGTACGTATATCCTTGCAATATTGATATTAGCATATTTTCAAAGAATATTTCTGTTTGAAGTGTCATTATCTTTGGTTTGGTGGTAGCAAAGACGTTGATCACGTGGATTCATTTACTACATAAAGTAGAGCCATGGGTCCAGAAATATAGAACAGGTTGAATTGCATCTGAATGTGCTGGTAACAGTAATAATTAAATGTTACAGTTTTCAAACATTTTAATTAATAATGATATGTTAGTATATGGCTACATAAGTTTTGAGCTATGCTACTGTTACCAGATGTGTATGTTTGAGAAACCACTGACTTGACATGTGTGTTTAATTCATTTTCCTTTATTCATAAATGTAAGATGACCCATTATAAGTAACATTATTTGTGCAGTAATTTTCCACAATTCTTCATGTAGTACACATGATTGCTAGTACATGTATTCATCAGGCCTCAAATTAATATGTCATTTTGCCAGGGACAGTAGTTATACTCTTGCAGTTTTTTTTAAATTTATATGAATCATACTTACATATATCTTTATTTGAAGGCACAAAAGAAAATCCGTGTATCGGGACGAACAGGAATTCCTCTGGGAGTACTGGATGGCAGTAATGGAGGTGGCACAAAATTAACAGCCCATGCTCTAGCTAGACACAACATTAGTAATGAAGAAAATCACTGTGATTGTGATGGAACAGAATCTATGGTATCAACCTTGTCTTTGCTGTCTGTGCGCCCTTCTGATGAAACTCCAGAGGAACGCTATCAAAGAAAGAGGGCGCTGCGGCAGTACAGGAGGGTATGTGGCTTGACTCTAAACTTGGCTTAGATTTACTATATATATATATATATATATATAAAGAGGAAAAGACGGCCATTTTGAAATTTGAGAGTTAAGGTCCATATTCCTTTGCCCATTATTCCTTCTGCCATCACCTTTAACTCTTTGAATTGAAGCACCTGTGTTGAATTACTGTGCATGCTGCTGCAGTTCTTGGAATTTTTAACTTAAAAACTACTTATAATTTCTTATACCTGAAGTTGTGCAATCTAATGTGAGGACAGTCTTAGCACATTGACATACATGCATGAGTGTGTAAGTCAGGTACTAAGTAATGTTAGTGAGTGAGTGCCATAAATAGAGGAAGAATTAAAAACAATACAGGAAAATTCTTAATACATTATGTGTAACAGTTTGTTTGGAAGATTCAGTATCTGGTTCAGTAATTTTTTCTGGGGTATTTTTCAGCTAGGTAGGTGTTGTTTATTTATTATATAGAAGTAAAGCCCCATGTGCCTTTGATGTTACATGGAAGTGGAGTCCTTGCCCAACTGACCTTGTCTCATTAATATTGGGTAGGGGGCTAGGTGGGCGCCACATCTGGTCTGATTGTGGTAGAGAAAGGAAATATGAAGAACCCTTCAGCTTGTATCCAGCCACTTTATTGTCTGAACTATTTGAGCTCACTTCTTAAGAATTAAGGTGCATTTTGTAGTATTTCTTATTATTCAAGGTTGTATTTTTCACAGGAAAGACGAATGGAACGGAAAGCCAACAGCCTGGCTTTTAAGGAAGAAAAGAAGAGGCAAGAGAAAGTTGTTGTAAATAACAGGAAGAATGTCCAAGGCATCCACATTTTGTAAAATGTATCTATCATCGGGCCTTTGAACGTTTAGCTGTAGTGAAACTTGGATCTTATGTTTTTGGAATGTATGTTTGCCTTGACCCCATACACATTCTTACTGGTCCTGCTGAAACTTTCTTAAGAATAATGTTATACAGTATTTTCCTTGAATATATGCTTGTGCTTTCTACCCAGTTCCTTGATTGTACATTCAAATATGTTGGTCTGTTCCTGTTGCTCTAAGTACATACCATATTTACCCAAATGCAAGACAAGGTTTTTCCCTTCAATTTGGTGTTTAAATATGTGGGGTCTTGAATTCACATGCAAGGCACTGAAGTGACTCCGCTAAGCTGCAATGGTTCATGCAGATCATGCAGAAAGACTGTCAATAAATAAATGAGAAACATGGAAATGTAATGTGGAGACATTCAATCTCAAGAAGCTAAATGGGTGGACGTTTGAGGACAGTATCAGCTTAAAATCATAAATGGGTTTGCAGCTTTGGAGAACTGGGATGGTAATGGAGACATTAGTAGGGCTTGATAAAATAACGAGCAAACATCAAAATCTCAGCTGAAGGGAGTCCAGTCATTATGAAAAGCAGCAGCATAAACCTTGGTTGGTTGAAGAATGTTCAAAATTTGTATACCAAAGGAAGCAGGCTAAATTGCAATGGTTATAGGTTGTAAGCCAAAATAATGTGGATTTCAGGAACACAAATAGGGAATATTTGGAATGTAAAGATAATGAGCTTGAAACAAACAGTAAGAACAAGAATATAGGAGAATTGCATAGAGGCACAAATTAATTTAAGAAGAATTACCAATTAGAATTAACTCAACTGAAGGATGAGAAAGATAATTGCTTGCAGATTCCCACAGTATTCTGAATACTGTATGTGGAAGAATCACTTGTCAGTTATTGAATGAACGAAGGGTTAATAATGTTAGTAAGCCTGACACACACGCATACTTGCTCCATAATTAACTGGACCTAATGACTTTTAGGTTGAGATTGCTATCGAAAAGTTGGGAAGATATAAATTGCCAGGTAAAGGTAAAGTTTGCCATATGACGGGCCATGAAGGCCCAGTGGGGGAGGGTAGGCCTATAGCTTTACTCATTTAACGATGGCATTAAATGAGGGTGGGTGGTCGACGCCACGCCCCGGCTGCTTTACCCCCAGGAAAGAGACCCGGTATCCACTGTAGAGGAGGCTGGGTGGGTCTGAGAGCCGGTCTGGACAGGTAGGGAAAATCTCACCCCCCACCAGGGTTCAAACCCAGGACAGTCCGTAGTGAGTCTCTGTACCGACTACGCTATCCCGGCCGCCTATAAATCGCCAGGTATTGATCAAATTCTAGCAGAAATTATTCAAATGGAAAGTGAAATATTATGTTTTGAAATTCATAAACTTATTCATTCAATTTTGAAAGGGAAGAACACTGCCTCAACAGTTGAAGTCCATTATTGTACCTATTTATAAGATGGGTGATAAAACAGATTCAGTCATTTATTAATGCATATCACTGTTGTCAGCTACATACAAAATTTTAGCCAACATTTATCTGTCAAAAGACAACTTTGTGTGCAGCTGGAATTGCTAGGGATCATCAGTGTGATTTCGATGTAACAGATTAACTATTGGTCATATATCCTTCTGGGCTTGTCACAGACTTGAGAAAAAATGGGAATACAATGGGGCATACACCAGCTATTACAGAGTTCAAGAAAGCCTATGATTCAGTTAGGAGGCAGGTTTTGCATACTATTTCCACTGAACTTGGTAAAACCACAAAACTAGTTAGGTAAAATTAAAATGTGTTCAAATGAAACCTGCAGTATATTCCAGATATGCAAACATTTGTCTGATACAGTTCTTATTCAGATAGGTTGGGGGGGGGGGGGGGGGGGGGGGAAGAGATTCCCTATTGCTGTTGCTTCTCAACTATGCTTGAGAATATGCTTTGAGGAAGGTTCAAGCAAACCAGGAGGGACTGAAATTCATTCTTACACATCAGCTTCTGGTCTGTACGGATGAGGTAGTTTTACTGGGCGAAAATATACATACTATAAAGAAAAACAAGCTGTATTAGTCACTATTCTCCAAAAAATAAGTACTGGTCTAGAAATTCACATTATGTTGAATATTATCTTTGTCTGTGTAATGTTTTCATTTGATGCATCATTATATTTCTTTGTAATTTAATAATTAATTGAGTTATATATTGGGTTAATATTTACTCATTCTTTTTCATTAGTCTCATCCAATATTTTCGATTATCCGGCTACCCTTCATTCCTCTGCAAGCTGGATAATTGGATTCTACTGTACTAATCGTTAACCAACTAGAGGATGTATAAATGCACATAATAAAGCAAGACGGGAATAGTGGTTTTCATGTACACTGAAAGTTGTGTTCTGGAAATCTGCGCCGGATAGTGATATGGAAACTGAAATATATTATTGCTTTAAATTTGGCGCTATCAGATTTTTATGTATCGTAGGTTGGCTATCATGGGAACGTTGTTGGAAGCGACATCTGCCGATTATTACCGTAATTTCGTGTCATATGATTGATCCTGTGACCTGTGAAAATGGCTAGCCAGACGCAGGGAATTCAGCAGTTATTAGCTGCTGAAAAACGTGCTGCCGAGAAAGTAGCGGAAGCTAGAAAAAGTAAGTAATTTACCACACGCTAAAGTCAAGAATATGGTAACATGAGTATATTAGACGTATATTTAGAAGGTCATTTTTTTGGGGGAAAAGATAACTCGTTCTAGTAGGTATAACGGGGTGTGTGTCACCTATATAGAAAGTATCAAATCGTAAATTTCAGGGAAAGCACGTCGTCTGAAACAAGCTAAAGAAGAGGCCCAAGACGAAATAGAGAAATACAGGCAAGAGAGAGAACGACAGTTTAAGGAATTTGAAAATAAGGTTAGTTGTGACCTATATCCCACGTAGGACAGTTTATGGTTTATTGATACTACGTTTCCAAATATTAACAAAGCATGTTTTGACTGATTTTGAAAGGCTGTCTTTTGTGTGCTGTTATCATATTTGGCTGCTCTTTAACTGAGTATTATGCTGTTACTGTGTTTTTCATGCCATCGCGTCTTGATGTTTAAAATGAAATGATAGGGTGTGGTGGAACCAAAGCTTGTAATTCTGATGCTTTGGCATAAGTAGTCCCATAATAGTAACATCATTAAACTGAAAACCTTGGAAGCACTTGGGACAAAGCTTTTCATTACACAGAACGCAAATGTAGGATTTCCTTTCAGCAACGGGATACATGATTTTTGTCATTTGGAACACAACTGCTTTTGTAAATGTAAGTGCATAATGAAATTACACATCATGCTTCTTTTTTTGTTTATCACCATTTGGTGCTTATTGTCAGTGGATCATGGAGCTTCTCATCACCAGGAGAGTTTCGACATTCATACTTTTATCCAGCATGCCCCTTTAATGTAGACAACTAACAAGGGTCATTTGCTCTTTGTATCCAAAGTTTTTTGTGTAGGCTATTTCTGCATGCTTGATTTTTCTTTCTTTATAAACATATAGGCCTAGGCATCTGTACAGCAGTATTACAAAGTATGTTGTATGAACAGTCTTCAAACAAATAACTTCTATTAAATCAAGTTACAGACCAACTGATGCACTTTTTAAAGCACTTTTTAAGTAGCTTTATTAAAAATGTTAAAATAGTACCCCTACACGTGTTTCGATCCTAGGATCATCGTTAGGGGGATTTTTGCTAAAAGCTACGTCACTTCAATCACATGGTTTAAAATATTCCATTGGCACTATAAAACATATGTTAAAATCTTGTAAAAAGATATGTTAAAAAGTTGTAAAATTATAAAACACTGTAGATGTTAGAAGTGCAGAACTGCTGGCTTTTGGTATTGTGGTAATATAAGCATGTGAAATGTTTTCGCGTGGTTAGCGAAGTGTACTGTGTACTGTGTGTTGACGAGTCCTACGGTGGAATGTAGGACCGTAGGACTCGTCAACACACAGTACACAGTACACTTCGCTAACCACGCGAAAACATTTCACATGCTTATATTACCACAATACCAAAAGCCAGCAGTTCTGCACTTCTAACATCTACAGTGTTTTTATAATTTTACAACTTTTTAACATATCTTTTTACAAGATTTTAACATATGTTTTATAGTGCCAATGGAATATTTTAAACCATGTGATTGAAGTGACGTAGCTTTTAGCAAAAATCCCCCTGACGATGATCCTAGGATCGAAACACGTGTAGGGGTACTATTTTAACATTTTTAATAAAGCTACTTAAAAAGTGCTTTAAAAAGTGCATCAGTTGGTCTGTAACTTGATTTAATATGACGAAGATGCACGGTGTCCACAATGTGAAATAACTTCTAGAAACTTTCAGGTTAGACTGGAGAAAATGTGTGTCTTACAAATGGGGAATGAAGGTAGATATATGCTTTGTATTTTATTTTATGATACTGGTAGTATCTCAGACTGTATGGTCTCTGTGACATGATTGGTGAATTGGAAAGGGTTTGAAAGGAAGAGGTGAGGCCTAATTAAGGTATTATCCTGGCATTTGCCTGGAAGGACTGAGGAAAATTACAAAAGCCCTGTAAGGGTGGATTTGATCTAGGCACCTTCCATGTACAAGTGTAATGTGATACTGCTATTAACCTGCTTGGTGAAAGTGGATATAAAAATATGTGACATGAAAATATTTTATCCATAATTGAGATGTATTAGTAAATGAGATGCACTGTATATTTTGTAAAACATCAGTTGTGTATCTTCTTACACTTTTTTTTGGCTAGAAATGTTTATAGTGGAGATTGAGGGCTATAGCAGAATATGGTAGTGTAATCAAATGAGTATCATGAATGTTATTCATGTGGAATACACATCCTATATTGAGAATCGTGCAGACTTAAAATTAATTTAATTTCTAGCACATGGGTTCAAAGGAAGATGTTGCAGCACGTATTGAAGTCGACACTAAAATCAGGATTGATGAGATGCAGAAGGCTGTCAACTTACACAAGGAAGCTGTATGTACAATATTTATTTTAATTTGCAAGACTTGAGTTTGTCACAGTGGCGTTGATGAAGGTTTGTCTTCTGGGATGTTGTGCTGTGTTGACTCCTTTCAGAGGAGTACAGTGCCTCCATGTTCAGGCTCAGGCAGCCCAAGAGTAGCTGTGCCGAAAGATACTGATATATGTAAGTTAATTGCACATAATCCAGCTTGGCCAAGGCTGTGCGCAGCGCACAACCCTGATCATCCTTACCTACATAATATATGCATATTTTCCAGTGTGGCTACTCTCCTTGGACTGCTTGACCCTGAAGATGGAGGCACTGTGCTCCTAAGAGCTGGTAATTCATCAGCCAACGTGGTATAACATCCTGTAAGACCTGATGCTTCATTGTAATTTTTGTTTCACATTTATTTATTTTTGAGCCTCAAAATAAATGTAAGTTTTTTGAAAAAATTAATTTTGTTACTTTTCCGTTTTCAAACGTTATGGTTCATATGATTTTTTTTTTTTCCAGTGCAGTATGATATAAAAAGATGAAGTGAAATATTTGTGAAGGAAAGCTGAAAGCATGTAGTGATACTGTAAATTAATATTTAGCTTATATTTTCCTATCCTTTAGATGTATTTAACACAGCACCTGAAACAGTACAGAAGCATCATACTGATCATGTTGCTGGGCACAGCAGCTCTTGCTGAAGCATATGTCTGCTGGGAGTGTAAAATCCATTTTTCCCCTGCAGTTGAACTTGTCTCCGTTCATAGAAGTCTGCAGCCTCTAAGCAGGCAGATGTGTTCCTTTGTTACTTGAAAACTTATCACTGGGAAAAATATTATTTTTTCACCGTTAAGACACATCGTATGACAACATGTTTATAGCATAAAGTAGTTTTGGTGCATATATGATGTGGGTTAAACACATATTGAAATTTTTTATCATATTCTGCATTGCAGTAATATGTGTCTTTCTCTTTGCGACAGGTAATCGTGAAAGTTTTAGAATTGGTGTACGACATCAAACCTGAACTCCACAAGAATTACGCGGCTACTCTGAAGTAACTGAAGGAAGAGATACGTGATGCTTCTGTTCAAAACATTTATTGGCTTGTACCACACAAGATGACATAGCTGTTGAAGTATATCTCTCCTGTAGTGTTATTATAATCAGGTGTTGGAAATTTGCATATGTTTAATTGGACTTTACCATATCTTTCAGGCCACGAGCATTAGGATGACTGTGACATATTTGTAGATACCTGTACAGTTTTGTTCCATAGCTCAACTTAATTTTCTAGGGATAGATTTCATGGTTGAATAGAAACGAGACATATTTCAATTTCTATGATGTATATTGTCAGCATTTAAAAGAAGTCAGCTATATCTCCATTCTCCTATGTCTTCTTGGCATTATGCATAACTAAGCACAGGGACAACTTCATGTTGGTCCTGCACCCTCTGTTAAATTTTACCTCTGTAGTCATTCCAGGCAGTGTTCATAGTAGAAGCATTTAAGAATGATTTTGATGACAAATAAGGTTATGGTATTCGTATGTAAAAGATGCAGTTGGGTGTGACTGAGACCCTACTTATGTTTTTACTCATATCTGTTATTGCAACCACAGCATGTTATTGCTGTTTCATACCAGTACGTAGTGTGAAAACTTGGGTTTTAAAAACTGTTGCTTGTGTATTTGTTGACGGAATGTTGGTAACTGTTGACATGTCATACATATTGTAAATGTTTTACTTCTAGTTTTGTGCAATAAAGAAGCCTTGTACAGTGTTAAATACAAATAAAACGTGTGTTCAGTACATACTTTTGAGACTCTTCATTTCCTTAAACATGTCTGTCAATGTGCTCCTGTTTAGATGGATCATCTGTCACCTACTTTTTTCATCAAATTGGTAAGGGTCAGCTCTTCTAAATTAAACCCTAGAAAATGGCTTTGTATGGCAAAAGGTGTGCTCAAGAGCACCTGTAGGTAAACGGAGAAATCAGAGAGAGAAGAAAGCATTGCATATAATCCACTCTGCAGTATCTTAATAGATTATCAAGTTAAGCCTGCCAGTTGCTACAATTATAGTATATTCTATGAAAATCCAGCAGAGGCACTACCCTTGGAGCATGAAACCTTTAAATGACCAGGTTGGTATTTAAATTTTAGTGCATGGTTTATGGAAAATGTATTATTTGAATAGCAGCAAAAGAAAGACGTCTGAAATAAATGGAAATTCGTGGAAAATAAAATGATTATGCAGCATGTCTTAAAAGTAGTAAATGTTGTTGCCTAAATATACAAAATTAATTCCAAGGGGTGTTGTTGTTCTTCTTCTTTCTTCTTTTTTTTTTTTTTTTACATGTGTGAATGCAAGTCATTTAAAAGTTAAGTTTCTATCTACATAATGCAGTAAATGGAAAATAATATTGCCAATCATATTAAGATAATTACTTCTGTAATATGTTGAAACCATCATTTGTTTTAGTTGCCCAGTAATTTTGGAATGAACACATCATGAATTTCCAGATCTCAGCAATGATGCACCTTCTGTCAACCTGCATTGTAATAATTCCCTTTATATGTTTGTTATTCCCTTGGTCTTCAACTGATGCTTCAGCCATTTTTATTCCTGCATGCAGGTCTGATGGAACCTCACCCAGTGTTTAAGACAGGCATGTTACACTGGTTGTGTTACAGGGTAGTAGGCACTGCCCATGCCATATGTAGCTGGCACAGCTTATATAAGCAGCAATTAAAGAAACAGCAATATTAAGGTGATTGCAAGTTCCTCCATTGTGTCTGATTTTTAGCCCCTCCCTCATTGCCCTTCATCCTAACAGTCTAGGCCAGGCTTACTTGCATGATGACAACAGCATGCATTCAGGCCTGTTCTGAACTGGGCATGCATATTGATTAGGCAGAGTAACATTCAGACTATCAAGCAATTCATAATACATAACAGGATAGTTGGCACCATGAAAAGCCTGTAAAGAAGATGGTATGACTGAGCTAATTTTGGAGCACAGTTACACAAGAGATGTGTTTGTATCATATATAAACTTGCCTATTTCTGCATACCAACTCACCCTGTTGTTCTGAAATTGCACCAGACATATTTCAATAGGGCACTAATGGGAAACTGGACAGATATGTTATAAAAGAACAGTCAGTGTATGACAGAAGATGAAAGTGGTGCAAATGACGCATTATTGCTATGCATGTGTGTGTGAGAAGGGGGGGCGGAGGTAGCAGTGGGTCAGCACTGAAAGATACCCCTTAGGCATTATAGCTCCATCTGCATTCCAAGAGACAACATACAATTGACAAAATATGCAATGACTTTACATCCATTGTTTTAGTCACATATACCGGGTGTCCCAGGAGGAAATTTCAATATTCTGGGAGGTCATAGTATCGGTCATTCTAAACAAAAAAGTGTATATGTGTCCTATTCCGAACGGTTTCCGAGATAGAGCTATTTCACTGTACAGTAGTTTGGATTATTGTCCTTCCCTCCCTTCGTACTGCGCCACTGTCTGAAGCATGTGAGTCGGTGTGAAGCACAGATTATCTAGGTGCGAAGCGGCAATTGGCCGTAGTAGTAATCTGTGGTTGTCACTGTTGATAGTGACATTTTAGGAATGTTGTGAAAAATGCCGCACATCTTCACAAATGCCGAATATGCTGATATGCTGTACGTTTACGACTTCTGCGATGGCAGTGCCACTGCTGCTGTTGAAGAATACCGTCGACGGTTTCCTATGCGCAGAATTCCGGATCGTAGTGTTTTCCAAGGTGTTCAATACATTGCGTGAATGTGGTACTCTTCTCGGTGCTCATGTTTCATCTGAACGAGCACGTCAACATGTGGAGGAACAGGAAAGCATTCTTGAAATGGCACAGCGTAGCCCAACTACTACCACGCGAAGACTTTCTACACGTCTCGGTGTTTCACGAACACGTGTATGGCGAACATTGCATGAAGACGGCTTGTACCATTTCACCCACAGCGTGTGCAAAATCTACACCCAGGGGACAGTGCCATGCGTCTAGAACTTTGTCATTGGTTACACACTAATCGCCAATTGCTTCCATTAATACTATTCACTGATGAAGCTACTTTCACCCGTAACGGAATCAACGACACACGTAACTCGCATCGATGGTCTCACGACAATCCACATGGTACTGCGGAAACAAATTTTCAACGTCGTTTCTCTATCAATGTGTGGTGTGGTATGATCGATGACATGTTGATTGGTCCCGTTATTTTAGACGATCGTATGACAGGACAAAACCACCTAGACTTTCTGCAAAATGGATTACCAGAACAACTAGAGGATGCTCCTTTGGCTACACGGATTGCTATGTACTTTCAGCATGATAGAGCCCCTTCTCATTATACCCGACTTGTGATGCAACATCTCAATGACACTGTCCCTAATCGGTGGATCGGTCGTGGCAGTACCATTAACTGGCCACCAAAATCACCAGACCTAACCCGTTAGATTTTTGTTTCTGGGGTTGGATGAATAGTGAAGTGTAGAGAAGAAAAGTGGATACATGAGATGAACTGCTTGATCACATAATGGATGTTATCGCCCACATAAAGGAACGTCAAGATGCATTCAGACGAGCAACACGCCATATACTCACACGAGTTGCAACGTGCACTGATGTTGACGGTGGAATTTTTGAAAATGTGTTATACTAGGTAAACTGTACCAACTTTGTCACTTGAACAATAAGTACCGGTATTAGAAACAGTACGTCATATCACTTTCTTATCAACAATTCTGCAACTGTACAGTCAAATAGCTCTATCTCGGGAAACTGTTCGGAATAGGTCACATGTACATATACACTTTTTTGCTTAGAATGACCGATATTATGACTTCCCAGAATATTGATTTTCCTCCTGGGACACCGGTATACATCACAAATGGGCTACTGTTTAACATACTGTCTTCAGATATTAAAGTACCAAGACGAAAATCATGTTATTACAGTGGCGAGTGGAGTGAGCACAATAACAAACCATTTACATATAGGAATGACTGAAACCAAATAAATCACTCTGTGTATCTATTTCTCTATGCTCATAGTGCCCAATTATTTAACTCCAGACATGACCTGAAAATCTAAACCCAACTACACAGTGGTCAGGCAAAATCTGCAGTTATCATTAACAAATTAACTTCTGCCAAGGATTATCAGGCCAGCCAAAATTTATGCAAGAGATGCACTGAGAATTGCAGAAGCAAAAAACAATATTGTAATTTGGATCAAAAAATATGTTCACCTGGAATTCATCTGTTTTATCAACTGACCTGCAGTTTCACACAAACAACTCTGTATTGTGAATTTACATAGAATAGAAGACTAACTTTTCAGTACATGGAATGAAAATAAGGAATAGGTCATTTACATAGACCTCTTGCAAGTCTTGCATGTTTTCAGAGAGGTGTTTCTTACTCTGGTGTAAAGATTTGTAATAGTCTACCCACTAACATTTTGGAACTCAAAAATAATAAATTACACTTTAAGGCAGTGTTACAGAAGTATCTAATTACTCATTCCTTTTATTCAATTGAAGAATTTTTATACTCAGCTGTCTTGTACAGCTTATAATACAGAGTTCTCAATACCTTTTATATTAATAATCTACATTGATGTTAAGGCAATAGTATTGTTAACACTGCTTTGAATTATCAATGTATTTTATCTTTTATTGTATTTATATTAAACTATTTGGTGTTCTGTCACGTTTTAATTTGTCTATATGTGTTGTCTACTGTATAATCATGACGTGTTTTATATTCAGCTGTCATACGACTGGTATTGGATCTGTGAAATCTATACAAGTGTGTGTGTATATATATGTATGTCTGTGTGTATTGAAGGAGGTTCTAGCGCCACATTGTAACAACGTTTCCTCGCATGAAATAAATACCAAACTTAATATAACAAAACATGGCACGCTATCAAGCTCGAGTTCCACTAGTGGCTTTTTGAGCAGACAGAAGTAAAGCTGATGTGAAAACGACTGCCTAACGCACCAGGATGGAACAAATACATCAACCACGATCACTGTAAAATCTCCATTACTAAACTTCCCGACATCTGAGATAGGCTCCATGACGTACATACGTGACGTAAACGTAGCGTCCACAATCTGTTCTCTAGCTCAACATATTACTTTTGTTCCAGTTGACAGATCACGAACACAGTTTCCCCAGGTAAACAACCCATATCTAGCATGACAACAGTCACGTCCACTACAATTGGTTACAATCACGATGAAACATGGCGCAGAGATGGGAATAATCACAACAGGGCAGACGAGTCTTATGCGACATAACGTTTCATCACTTGGTAAATAATTCCGGAAGTTTACGAGGTCACTTTCTCATTATTCAAGGTCCAAGTGGACCAAGACCTGTGACCAGGAAGTTACCGAAATTTCACACGCACTGGGTCCACAGGAATAATACATTTATCGATTATTCATGTGCGTAGCATTTCCATGCCAAGGGGGTGGGCCTATGCGTGTGCTGTGTCCAATGAACGTGAAGGATGTTGTGGAGTACTGCCATCAGTTTCTCAGTGGGAGAAGTTAGAAGTTAAATTTATTGTTAATGACTGCTGGTAACCCGTGAGTGCTGACAGACAATGGTCTTGGTGTTGTGTGTGCGGACTCTTCCAAATTTACATTGCAGTGATCGAATTAATAAACATATTATCCTTTATAAAATGAAAGTGTTATGCTAGCATTCGGCTAGCAAATCGAACAAGTATGTGGTGTCTTGTAAGTCAACCAAATTCTGTGATATTAGAAGTCGAAGTTGATCCAAAGGCAAAAGGCGAAGAATGCTTGGAAAAGGTCGGTCGTTTTCAGCTTTTTTTCTGCTTGATAACCTTTTTGATTTACTGTTTGTGTGGACATCTTTCAGGCTATGTTAGGTAAGAGGACATTGTGTCTTTGTCAATGCTTGATTGTTATGTATTATCTTAGGTATGCCACTGCCTTGGAATAAGCAAAGAATCGGATTATTTCGGCCTTAAGTATCATGGAGCAAAGGGTGAAGAGTTATGGCTTAATTTACGCAACCCCATAGAACGGCAGGTGGTGGGTCTTCCACCACACCGTTTTGCCCTGCGAGTGAAATTTTGGGTGCCTCCTCATCTACTCCTCCAAGATTCAACTAGGTAATTATGCGTAATGACAGTGGCATTAATATCGTATTGTGCAGCTTATTTTCTCAAATTGTGAACTGTCATCATAGTTGCTAAAAGAAAGTGTTTTGAAATAGTTTTGTATTTTAATGTTCATCACACAGAGCTACTACCCTAATATGTGGGTTTATTGTTGTTATATGTATGACATCTTAATTTTATTGATGAGGGGTTGACATTCGTGGAAGATTTGTGGTCTGGTTTGTGAAATTTGTTCTGGCACCCAGGAGACATGTAAATGCTCATTTTGGTTTGTTGTGGCAGTCCACAGTTTCCTTGATGATAAGAGAACATCAGATCTAGCAAAACTGCATGTAGGCCTACACCACACTAATAACACTGGTCTACATGGATTTTGATATTTTGATTTTGAAGCTTGATTTATATGAAGTGTTGTGTGCTGATTCCAGAAATGCTATTACTTTTGTTCTATCACATACCATTTTTTAGTGTTTAAGTGATTCTATAATAATACTTTTAAAAAAATTTTGGCAGTGCAATAATTGAACATTAATATCAAAGTCAAAAGACTCTCAAAATTAAGTAGTTATGGATTTGGCAATGTTGTTTTTTGTAGAAGACAGCTTACTTAATAGAGATGGCAGCACTTTTCACTGTAGTAATGGCTGTGTCTAGATAGCAATTACTACAACCAGTGCTGAGCAAGAAATTTCAATACATGTTAACAACAGTGATTACCCTGGCTAAATCTTGTGCTTTTGTATATTTGTGGTGCCAAAGACAATGCAAAGAAGACAGTGTCTGAACAATCCAAATGTATTTTACTATATATGTGGGAATTTTGTGGTAAAGAAACAAAGACAGAACATAACCTCCTTTGTTAAAACAGCCTATACTGCTTACTTTGGAATTAAGCTAGGTGATCAGGACAAACCCTGGGCTCCTCATACAGTGTGCAGTGTTTCTGTTGAGGATTTAAGAAACTGGACAAAGGGAAAGAAGAAGGCCCTGCAGTTTGGCATACCAATGGTATGGCATCAGCCATAAACCATATATATGACTGCAATTTCTGTATGTGTACTCTGAAAGGCTTCAATACAAAATATAAGAAAGATATTGCTTATCCCAATTTGCCTTCTGCCATAAGATTTGTGCCACATGGTCCTGATATACCAGTGCCTAATCCTCCTAAGCAACTTCTTACACTGGAGGCTGAATCGTGCCACTCCCAATGAATCGTCAGAGGATTTTGAATATGGTACCGACACACATGGCACACCTGAACCTTTCACCCAAATTGAACTGAATGATTTGGTAAGAGACTTAAATCTCCCTAAGGATGCTGCAGAACTTCTGAGCTCCAGACTGAAGGGGAAAAAAACCTGCTAACTCCAGGAACATATGTAACATTTTATAGAAATCAAGAGAAAGATCTACTGCAGTATTTCACCCAAGAAGAATGCAGTGACATTCCAAATCTAATAAATATGTTAGATGTAGAGTATAAAACAGATGAATAGAGGCTCTTCATTGATTCAAGCAAGAGAAGTTTCAAAGGTGCGTTACTACATAATGGTAACCATCTTGTTTCAGTCCGAGTTGCCCATTCAGTTCATCTTGAGGAAACCTACGAAAATCTTGAGCAGCTACTAGAGAAAATAAATTATACGCAACACCAGTGGATGGTTTGTGGTGACTCGAAGGTTCTGTGCATGCTTCTAGGACAACAACAAGGGTACACAAAATTCCCATGTTACATCTGTGAATAGGACAGTCGAGCTCAAGATAAACACTGGACACAAAGACAGTGGGCTCAAAGAACTAGACTGATACTGGGCTCTAAGAACATACTGAGGAAGAGCTTAGTGGATCCTGAAAAATTATCTTACCACCTTTACACATAAAGTGGGGTTTAATGAAGCAATTTGTTAAAGCCCTGGATGGAAATGGAAATTGTTTTAATTACCTAAGCAACAAGTTTCCATCACTTTCACAGGAAGGCATCTTTGTAGGACCACAGATCAGGGCACTAACTAAAGACAAAATGTTTGAAGAGTCTATGACTCCTGCTGAAAGAGAAGCTTAGATTTCTTTTAAAGAAGTGATTGATAAGTTCTTGGGAAATAATAAAGACACAAATTATGAGCAAGTTGTAAACAATATGCTAGGGAAATATAAAGTTTTAGGATGTAAAATGAGCCTGGAACTACATTTCCTCTTCTCACATTTTGAGCAGTTCCCAGAAAACCTAGGGGCAGTCAGTGGAGGAACAAGGTGAACGGTTTCACCGAGATATCAAGGAGATGGAAAGGCGGTACGAGGGGCGATGGAGTGTATCCATGATGGCAGGCTACTGTTGGATGCTGAAACATGATGAATGTGACATAACACACAAAAGAAAATATGGCAGAAGAAATTTTCAAAGCAAGTGACAAAGGTCCTATTGATTGAAATGCATAATATGAAACACAGACTCACATTTTAATGCAAAATCACATATGTTTTTGTGACAGTATGATAGCAGTTGAAGTTATTCACGTTTTAGTGACTTTTAGTGCTACTTTTTGCGGTTTTTTGAGAAAAATTCAAACTTAATACAGTAACTGATGATTATTTTATATTCATAATGTTTAAATCCTATTAAAAATGTAAAATTGCTCATATTTTCTCCAAGTTATTGGAATTTTATGTTGTTCATATGTCATACGTGCATTGCGACATTGCAATTTCAAATATTTTGTTTTATATCTTTCTTTCAGAATTGTGAAATAATGTGATGTGATACAGCAGAATGGAAGTTATTTCTGTAATCAGCATGTGTTAATTATACAAAATCAGTGACTGAAACTAAAACAGCTTCTAAAATGTTTTGTTTTGTAGACCTGTGTAATGTTTCGTGAAAGAAAAATTAAACATTTTTACTAAGGGATTATTTCAATGACAGTTTCTGTCTTTGCATTCAGTAAAACAAGTTTTGAGGCTGGTGATGAGGTTTGTGAGACATGACTGTTCTGCTCCCCCAAAACCAAACCTGGCATTGTTGTGTAAAGATTGTATTCTTGTAATGGCATGTTATTAATGAACAGCCTTTTTTAGTTATGGTATGGTCTAACACTGCTTAAGCAAACTAAAAGTGTATTTGTAGTTATTTATCTGTAATGCACTGGGTTCATCTGTTCATTAGATATGGATACTTCGAAAATTCTTATGACTCATAGGTCTGTGTTTTCATTAAACAAAATGTGGCAGTAATTTTCACAACATATGTAGAGGTGGGGCATTTCATGTTTTGTGTATATGTAAATACAAGTACAGTAGTCCCCCGTATCTGCGGGTGATACGTTCCAAGACCTACTGCGGATACCCGAAACCGCGGATAGTAGCGAACCCTATATATAAGTCACTGCTTCATTTATTGGACACTTTGTCCAGATTTATAAACACTATTTTGTACATGACTTTTAGGAAGTTTATAATAGATTGCACTTATTTTACCTGACCCATATTGTTTTTCACTTCCTGTTGGCTAGCTTGTCGCATAAAGCTTGCCACAGTCTTCAGCTCTCCCACACTTGCATTGTCAGAGAGAGGAAACAAAACTGCTGCATTTGCATCTATGTAATATAATTGTGGTTCACAGACTCTATGCATTCATTGCAGAGTGTTTTTGCTGACAGAATAATAAGCAGGGGATTATGGCTTTCTCATTTGCTATATCTGAACCCATGTGATTCCTACTCATGGAGTTATTAAAAGCTGAATTTGTATAGTAATGATCCTCACACATTAATTTAATGTAATGTCAGAATTTGTTTCTTTGAAGAACAGGCCCCATGATTTTGTACATACATATACACTTCTTAGATCCTAAATCTGTCACAGGACAGCTGGATATTAAACAAGTCATCTTAAAGTAAAACACAAATACACTATACACAAAAACATCACAATCACAAATATACAAGTCAACTACAACAGTAGAAGAATACTTCCACATAGTCACATCATCATATAACAATTTTAGATAATTTTAAAAACATTTTATTTTATAAGTCTCAAATTTTATAAATTTTAATAGATATAAATTGTATGTTATAAGTAGGTTTTAAGATTTATCATTAATAGCAACTCTGCTTATATTTTGAAATTCATTAATGAAATAAAAACAGTGAGTCATTAGATATCTCCACAGAGCAGACTTAAATTGTTTTTTATCATTTCTTAAATTTGAAATACTTGAAGGCAAACTATTAAAAATCTTTACAGCAGCATATGAAACACCCTTTTGGAAAAGTGATAGATTG
This sequence comes from Reticulitermes speratus, assembly GCA_021186555.1. Classification (NCBI taxonomy): domain Eukaryota; kingdom Metazoa; phylum Arthropoda; class Insecta; order Blattodea; family Rhinotermitidae; genus Reticulitermes; species Reticulitermes speratus. Next base: position 26,684,411 of record JAJKFL010000004.1, read on the forward strand.
GCAATAGGCCTATGAAGCTGCGTCTTATTCCTTGTATTAAGACCATGCACAGTCAGATTTGTTTGAAAACTTCCCAGATTATCCACAACAAATGTCATTAGTGAAAATATATATCGACATGGGACAGGCAAGATGTCCAATTTCTTAAACAAACCTCTACATGAGCATCTGGATCTAACACCAGCCATAATTCTAACTATCCTTTTCTGCAATTTAAATACCTTATCTACACCAGCAGAATTTCCCCAAAAATCACCCCATATTCCATCACAGAGTGAAAACATTCAAAATGTGTGCATTTAGTGCATTATAGGCCAGGTAAAGGAACTTCGTGAACTACCTGGGGATTCTTATAAAACCAAGATGTTATTTTGCTGTTTACATTTCTGACTTAATGTAAACCATGCCTCCTGTAAGAAAAATGTGAGGGTTAGTATTTTGTTTTTGTCCAGCACTGAACCTGTAATTAAAAAATTTTCCATTCTCCTGTATATTGATCTTCGTGTTGATGAAGGATATTTTCAACTACATTTTAACATTATGCATATTTTGAAGGACTGTAAACATTGAACACTCTTGTTTAACTGAATGAATATCACAAGTGCAATGAGACCATCTGAGGTGCATTTGTAATGGGATTTGAGGATTTTTGTGGCAGTGGGTTCCCTCCTGTCAGACTACACAGGGTCATAACACAGGTGACAAGAGCAGAATTGTCTTTTTCTGAAATAATGGTAATGGTAAGATTGTGATTCCTGTGATACTTGCTGCATTTCAAGTGTTAACAGTTTTTAATTTTTCAAGAGGGAAGTGGTGCTATTATTACAAAAACGGTTTGGTACGGTCATTTCCACATGCAACAACTCAGAAGACGTGTACATCATGTGCATAGGTCTGCTTGTCACAAGTATGAGGGGAAGTTGTTATTTTTATGACTTTTTAAATGGCTCACCAAACAAGGGATGTGTGACAGATTATGAACATATTCTGTGTACACTGAAGGCAGAGAGAGGCGTTGGAAACATTGTCATTGCATACTTAGACACACCTTAGAATTAATGCATTATTTCTAAGGAACCTCAGTGGGCTTTAAGGAGTCTTGTTGAAAATAAATATGCTAAGGAGGATGCTGGGATCTAACTGCAATAGAAATACAATAACTGGGAAGTGGGGGTAATTGATTGAGCTAGGTCAAGACATGCTCCCTTTACCTAATTAACTAACTAACTTCCCCGCATTTTACGGAACCCGAAGGTTCATTACTGCATTCACAAGAGCCCACCACCTGTCCCCATCCTGAGACAGAGCAATCCAGTCCATGCCCCCCCCCCCCACCATCCCATTTCTTGAAGATCCATTTTAATATTATCGTCCCGATCTATGCCTGGGTCTTCCAAGTGATCTCTTTCCCTCAGGTCTCCCCACCAAAATCCTGTATGCACCTCTCCCTTCCCCATACGTGCTACATGGCTCGCCAACCTCATTCTTCTTGATTTGATCACCCAAATAATATTTGGTGATGCATACAGGTCATTAAGTTTGTTTGTTATGTAGTCTTCTCCATTTCTCTCTTACTTCGTCCCTCTTAGGCCCAAATATCCTCCTCAGCACCCTATTCTCAAACACCCTCAGCCTATGTTCCTCCCGCAGTGTGAGGGACCAAGTTTCACACCCATACAAAACAACAGGCAAAATTATAGTTCTGTATATCTTAATCTTTATATCCTGCATCGAATGATAACAAGCATTCCCCGACTTCAGTCTGCTCTTAATTTCGTCCTGAATGGAATTTCGATTCGTTAGGGTTGTTCCCAAACATTTGAACTGTTCCACCCTTTCAAAGGATTTATTATCTACCTTTATGTTGTGATTTTGTCCTGCATTCTGATCTTCGAGACATGACCATGTATTTAGATTTCTCAGCATTTACTTCTAGACCAATCTCCTTACTAGCGACTACTAAAGCTTCTGTGTTTTTCTTTATAGCATGTATGCTTCCACCTAATATATTAACATCATCAGCATAAACTAGAAGCTGATGTGTACCAGTTAATTTCAAGCCCTGCTGGTTTGCCTAAACCCTCCTAATGGCATATTCCAAAGCAGAGTTGAAAAACAATGGCGATAAATTCCCTTTATGTAGGCTAGACAAAACAAAAGAAGAAAGAAAAAAAAAGAGCAGAAAATGCAATGACAGAATCTTGCTATGGGGATGAGCAGGGGTGCACAGATCCTGGCTGCCAATTTTTTATGTTGGCGCCTAATATTTGTGGATCCTCACTATGGAATTTGCTTGATGTCGCCTGTCTGGTGCCTAGAATTTGAGGTGGCTGCTAGACTTTTGGAGCATTTGTGCACCCCAGGGGATGACCATATCATGGAAAGGGACAGCACACTGCATGCTTGCTTTACTTATTAATTTAGTGATAGAGCACACCACTCATGAAGTCCCAGAATTATGTTTGTTATATATTGGAATTGACATAAAAGTCTTTTCTTGTATGCTTTTTTTTTTACCACAAGTATGCCTTTCTATTAAATTCTGAACTCCCACAAAATGTATTACTTTATCTTCAGGTATTTGCACAGCTGGAATAAGGATGTTATTGATGGAAGAGAAAGAAAGATGGTGAAGTATATTATCACCTTGAAGCCAAATTTGATGATGGATCTTGTTTCAGTTCAGTTAGCTGGTGGTGTGGTGGTTTCAGTAAACTCCCAGTTTCATGTTCCAGCACTTTGCATGTTCTGCTATTTTGCTCTCTTGTTGTAGGGTTCCGGCCAAATGTCCCTAAGAACAATGTTTCCTGGATTTTACGCTTTCCCAGATTTTACACCATTTTAGGTGGTTCAAACAAAAGTGTGAAGTCTGTTTTTTACTGTAGTTAGTTAGTCAGTCATTCAGTCAGACAGTCAGTTACAAGTGCAGCATAAGACTGCATTCCTTGGTAATGCAGCTTCATATGGGCCTAATGTACCAGTCACTGTAGGGCAAAACTGAAGAGCTTGGTGAAAAACCTGTCTCTCTGCCATTTTTGTGTACCACATATCTCATGTAGGCCACCCTGGGACTGAACTTGGGCCTCCACAGTGAGCAACTTGGCACAAGCTGCCTGGGCTATTCTGTAGCCAGCTACCCAAATTCAGTTACATTCACTATTGTGTGTTATCCTGAGGGGTGGGGGTGGGTATAATTTGGTATAAAGCATTTTTTGATATGATGAATATTTAATGAAATACAGCATGCAGTGTCATAATGTTTGCAGTGTGATAGGTTTGCAACACTAGATTTATTATGGCTGTGGAGCCCACACAACTTCTTATTCACTGAGTACCAGAGGTTCTTTCCCTGGGGTAAAGTAGTTGACCACTTACCTCTATCTAGAGCTAAGGTTAAGAATGACTGGATCTGTACCTCTACCCACCATTGCCTTCATAGCATGCACGGGGACAACTTTACTATTTTGCATTTGGTTTATATGTGCAGTGAATGAATGTTAAAACCAATGAGATATGTAAAAAAGATTACATTTGTAAAACATGTTTTCTGACTTTGAATCCACATTCCACTCAGGTGACGCTATATTTGATGATTTAATTTTTGAGAGATATGAAGCTGTGTTAGTAGGTAATCAGAACCCAGTGTTTTAAGGCAGTGTAGTGTCCTCATCTTCAGGGATCAGTAAGATGACACTATGTTGCCTTGAAACATCCAGCAGCATCGTATCCCAGACAAACAGAAGCCTCAGCTGTACCACAGTGAAAACCTCAGAACTTGGTGTTATGCTTATATTGATATGTATTTTCAGCATTCCATACACAGCAATCCAGACTGCATTGTCACAGCGTCGGTTGTTTAATTTGGTCTATGCTGACATAGATGGTCATGAGGCATCACTGCAGATCAAGTTGGAATCCTCACAGGCAGCCAGTGGTGTCTATAGAGCAATTACTTTGCATGTTCTGCTATTTTGCTCTCTTGTTGTAGGGTTCCGGCCAAATGTCCCTAAGAACAATGTTTCCTGGATTTTACGCTTTCCCAGATTTTACACCATTTTAGGTGGTTCAAACAAAAGTGTGAAGTCTGTTTTTTACTGTAGTTAGTTAGTCAGTCATTCAGTCAGACAGTCAGTTACAAGTGCAGCATAAGACTGCATTCCTTGGTAATGCAGCTTCATATGGGCCTAATGTACCAGTCACTGTAGGGCAAAACTGAAGAGCTTGGTGAAAAACCTGTCTCTCTGCCATTTTTGTGTACCACATATCTCATGTAGGCCACCCTGGGACTGAACTTGGGCCTCCACAGTGAGCAACTTGGCACAAGCTGCCTGGGCTATTCTGTAGCCAGCTACCCAAATTCAGTTACATTCACTATTGTGTGTTATCCTGAGGGGTGGGGGTGGGTGAGAAAACAAAGAGTGAGTATGAGAATAAATCCATTGTGAGATCTTGTGATTCACGTAGTAAAGTAATCCTAATTCTTTCTTTGTGTAGACTTCTGAAGGTGTTTACAAAATGTGACATGAATATCTGTTGTGTTGCAGTTCCTAATTGTCTTGAAAATTGTCTTTTTCATTTTAAGTTCAGAGAGGATGATATTAGTGTTGAAGCCAATTATTGAAAATACCATGAAATACAAGAACCTAGTGGTAGATTGCATAAGCAAACATCATAGCCGTACAATAATAATTATTTATTTGAGTAAATGAAACCATGAAGACATTACTGGCAGAAACATCTGGATGGTGCACATTTTGTAAAGGAATTTAAAAAAGAATGTTGTTCTGTGACTGACACATTTATTATAAAATCACTTATGTGATACATGTTGTGGAAATTGTTTTCTTTTGAAGTGTTTCTTTCTTAAATCTGTTTATCTGTGCACCTATGTGACAGGTATGTCCATATTTCATATATATTGTATCAGATAGTGGAACTAAATTGTATTAGTGATTATGGTGATGACAGCTAAATGGGGTACCAGTGGCTCAAGTGCCATGAAGAGTGCCTGCATTTTTGCATTTATTTTGTTTGTGAATTTGCATACTTGTCCTCCCTCTGGCATATTGTAATATTTATCATTATATACAGACATCAGTTTTACCTTCATGCAAGACTCGACCTTCTGGAAGGCAGACTTAAAGTAAATGATTGGGCAATAATTGTCAAGTTGGTAACACTTATGGTACAAGCTGAGTCTGGTGACTTTGATCCGCTGGCATCTCCACAGCTGCACAGTCTTTATTTGGAACAAGGCACCCAACTCGGGGCTGGAGAAGACTTAAAGCCCCCAGATGTCCTTCACAGAGTGGCAGTGGAACACAGGGGACTAAAGGTCAGTGCATATTAATACTTTCTGTGACATGAATCACATCATATTAAGCATATTGATGTAAGCAAGGTTTCCGGTAAGCAGTGTGAGTAACATTGTATTTCACTTGCACATTGGATATTTCATACACAAACTTACATGACAAACTAGTGTTGTATGCAGAGAGATTTAGCATTTTAAGAAGTGCAAGTCTGTGTGGCTAGATGTTGTCAGTATTATAGTACAGAAATTAATGTTACAGGCAGTAATTATCTTGTGATAATTATTGGGGTTCTTTCTTGGATGTAAAGTTGCTGGTGCCTGAAGTTAACCACTCACCTCCATTTAGTGCCGAGGTTAAAAATGAGTGTAGCCGTATGTCTGCTTTCTGTATATGCCTTCAGGGCATGGACAGGGAAAACTTTACCTTCCTTTCCCTTATTTTACTTTATCAGTGGATGAAGCCATTGTCTGCAGTATACTGGCGCAATGATGTCATACTTTACTTAAGTGTATAAATGAATTTCTACTTGTGATTGCCATATTTCATGACTGATTTGGTTGAAATTTGCTATAGAAGGTCTCAATGTAATGCCATTCAGCATTTGTGACTATTGTGAAAATCTTTGCTGTGAAAACCATACCTTACTTAAGGATGTGAATGAAAGTTTGTCCATATTTTCTACAATTTTCATCCAATTTGGAAAAAAAAATTGGTGCACAAAAACTTCTTGTGGTTGAGTTTCATGAAAATGGACGTAATGCTTTACTTGGGTATAAATGAATTTCTGTCTGTACTGTCCATAATTATTGTCTGATGTTGGCGAAATTTTATGTAAGTAATCTGCACATAATGCTGTTGAGCATTTATGAATTTCATAAAAATGAGGACAGGGAAGGCCATAGTTTTCTTGTAGATGTAAATGAAGTTACATTTACATGTGCACCATGAAACTGTGATATTTTGAAAGTGAAGAGGGCCTTGGTAAAATCTGTGAAGTACACCATTTGCAGTATTGTTGTATTTTACCAGGGCATGAAGCCATCAACAGCAGAATACTGGTTATTGAAGGAGGTGTCATACTTGGATAGTTTTGGTGAAGAACTATTTCACAGCAAGCCAAATAGTGAAGGTGGTATAGGTGCCTGCCTAGGGGTTGGCCCCCATGGCATATCCCTCTATCACGGTGAAGATCTGTCAGAAAAACTCAGGTACACTTTTGATGTTTGTAAGTTAGAGAGATCAATCATGAGAGCAAACCTAATAGTAACTGCACATGTGAGCGTAATAATTGCAAGTATATTTTGGAATTTTAACCAAGTTGTGATAGTCTTGTGAATATTAGATACTGGTATCATGTTAAGTTTAGTGTAACTGGAGTACGGTTTGCTGTGTGATTTTGTGCTTGCATGTGCTTGTTTGTTTCAGACCTAAGAAGAAATACCCACATTTCCCTTCATAAAGAACTTACTGCATCACTGGCAGTACTGTGTTTTCTGCTAATGTGATATATGCATACGAAATTGTAATCATAAAATATGAAGAGAAACTTCGTCCAGTTCAGGCTGTTGTAACCACACTAATGAATCTTAAGGTCCTTTTAAGATATGAAATTTCTTGACGAGCTATTGGGTATCAGATTGCCAAGCAACCTTTTGCTTTATGGAGATGTTGAATGGATTAATGGATATTGGTTGTGAACGTTTGTGCCTAACGGACAAAGGTGTTACACTGTGCATATTACAGGTCTTGTAAATCAGGACCATGTGATCCTTTTAGATGATGGGGATAAGCCAATAAGTGAGTGTGGATTTGTATTGTTCCTTGTCCTAAATGTTGCATGCATATGCTAAACACTACATTAGTCTGAAGTGGATCATTCTTTGACATTAGGCCATTTTATTAGGATGTCTTGACTATTTTCATGTTGATAGTTCAAAACCATGGACTGGTGGGTTGGCCTCTAAAATTATTAACAGATTGAAGTATTTTTTTTTTTGTATGCAGACATATGTTCCAGGACTTGAATTTATTTAAGTTTTAGGCCAGAAATTATTGTACCAAAAGTGCTGTTTGGGAAGACACATTGTTATGATGCAGCATATGCTTGTCTGCTTAAAGATTTGGAGTTTTCTGACAAATATGCCTTATTAAGCATTCCAGAAACTTAAGGGTGCTTGGTTTTGTAATTTATCTCCATTTGATGCTGTGGTTAACGTGATAAATTTTACCTTTACGTCCCCCTACACCTTTATAGGTATGGAGTTATGGTCCTGTCCCTTGCCGTGTCCTACCAGGCATGATCTGTTGTAAGTGTTCTTGCTAACCAGTTCACTTCACAGAGTAGACTTATCCTCAAGAAGTTAATATTCAGCTATGCAGATTTCATGATTAAACATGAAGATTCATTACCGTGATCACAGGAGCCTGCCACTGGACCAGTCTGTAGCTAGATGAATGCAGTTCACAATCTCTTACTGTATTTCCAAAGGATTTGCCCAAGCCTTAAGGTGATGTGTAACAGTTTACAAAACTTGGATTTTTACAGCAAGATGGAGGACATACCGTGACATAGTGATAGTATATTTTGTGTTTTACGTTGGCATTTTTTTACTGTATGCAGTATGATTTTTCTGTACATTTTTTTGTAGTGTGGAAGTGAGGAAACTTTATGTGGATTTATTTATTTTATTCCATCTGTACACATTCCAAAGACTTACATGAAATTGGAGGTCTAAGGTTTTTAGATAGCTTTAATTTTTTTCCATGTCTGTAACTTTTAGACCATGGGCATGTCTGATTAAACTAACTGTCTGGTAAGGGAATCTGAAGGTTTAACAATGCTAGTACCAAAGTCTGCTATGAAATTTGCCCATTTTAAATTTAGTGATTGCTTTAAGGTAGTACATACCCATTGCATTTTTAAACACAAATGGATGTTGCAGTCAGTCAGCACAACATTGTATTCGGGAAGAATAAAGGCTGCATGTTTCGGCTAAAATGTTTAGCCATCAGGCCTAATTCCAAGAAGACAAAAGGGGGGCATATATTCTGTATATTTTGTATATTTTAGTTGTGTAAAATATACACGCTTTTGTATTATTGTAATTAGGCTCGATGATGGCTAATTATTTTTAGCTGAAATATGAATGTTGGCTGATGGCGACATTTATTTGTGTGACTACAGATATTTTCTGTGGGCTGGAGTGTGCTAAAAGAATGTTTTTAATGAGTAAGTTGAAAGCTGTGTTTCATGTTTAGAATTGTGTGTAAATGAATCTGACTAATGTGAATTACACCTTTGTTTGTTTCCACATGACTGTGTGAAAGGTAAAGGAGGGAGTCATGAGAGCATTCTTGATGCAACATGTGTGTGTTAAATGTTTGCATGTCATTGACTTCCTTCATGCCCCCACACTTCTCAGTTAATTCTGTCATATAATGCTTATTTTAATTAAGTGACAGTAACTTGAATCTTTGACAACACCACTGCGAGAACTCAGGTCTTTCATTTGTGAAGTTAATAAATACCAGTACATTTTTGTAGTTGTATTAGTAGTTGATATTTTTCATCACAGTAGTATAACATGTTGTTATTTCTAATTTATGAGTCATGTAAGTGCCATTACTGCAGCAGCAGCAGATTTTTATGGACTAGCTGCAAAAAGAACACTTCTTTTTCAGTCTGGTTTTACCCCTCCATTGATATTTGTGGTAACATTTCCTCCAGACAGGTGCACCATGTTTCCCTGCATGTAAAATGACTGCAAATAAGATGATCCTCTGTCACAATCTTCAATTTTCAGGAAAATACCTGTACAGAATGTGTTTAACTTTGTGTGCAATTATAAGGCAATCTTCAGTTTTCAGATAAATTAGGCAAAAATTATATTCAGGTAAATATGGTTTGTGTGTTTGTTGACAGGTTTCGAATATGGTTTTCTTAGTCATACAAAGTAGTATCAGATGTTTATGAGCAGTTAAGGAGTCATGATATTCCCTGATGATGGGGAGAGGGAAGGTATCTGATAACATTGAATTTTAACTTCAAATAGTTGCAGTCGCTTCTCCAGGAAGGTTTTTATCTCATTCAAGGAGTTACAGCCAAATTGATTTCACCCTAACTATTTTTTTTATTAGAATTCAGATTCGTTTATAAGACTGTCTTTACCCATCTAGCCATACGTAGAATACCACCATTGACACACGGTACTACAAGCTTTCCAAAAATATCGAGTTACCCTCACATTAGGATTTTAGTGATTGGTTGTATTTGGTTTGCAGATTCTTGAGTTTCATTGTGTCAAAAGTAACCCAGACTATGTTGTTGTTTGTGACTTTGTAGTCAAAGGCAGGTTAGATTTTTTCCTGTAAGATGTGTGCATGTTTCATGAAGGCAGGGTTCTTGTTAAAAGGTTATGACTTTTTTGTCCTTTTATTTATGCTTGTCTTTTATTTTTGTGCATTTTACTCACAAAATGCCTGCATGTATACTGGAGGTTATGTCCATCCATTCACATGTTTAAGTTCAAAAAGTATGAAATGGATTTTAATGAAATATTTATTTGGGGCCTACACTTAAAGTTTTCAGGAGCCAGAGTAGTCGGTATAGCAACTAGGCAACAAACTGGACAGGCTGGGGTTCAAATTCTGGTAGGGGCAAGAGGTTTTTCTCTTTTTAGAACATCCAGACTGGCTTTGGGGCCAACCCAGCCTCCTGTCCGTTGGGTACCGGGGTTCTTTCCTCAAGGTAAAGTGCCTGGTGCCAAGGTTAACCTTTAACGGCTGAATAGGAAAACACTGTCCCATTAATTTAAATGTCCTCTTAGTACACAAGGGAAAACAGTATCCCACAATGCCCTGTGTTTTTAAAATTTTCTGCATTTATAAGTACAGGTCTCTTTTTCACATTATTTGTCTTTTTTAGGTGTAAAAGGTTTTTAGGTATAAAAGATTGTCTGAAATTTAATTCTAGTTAAAATTGTCACTGAAAGGGGGTGATTTTTCTTAGTAGCACCCTTATGATTTTTTCAGCAGTCATGAATTATTTACAGACACCCCCCATGCAACAAATTTGGTATAAAGCATTTTTTGATATGATGAATATTTAATGAAATACAGCATGCAGTGTCATAATGTTTGCAGTGTGATAGGTTTGCAACACTAGATTTATTATGGCTGTGGAGCCCACACAACTTCTTATTCACTGAGTACCAGAGGTTCTTTCCCTGGGGTAAAGTAGTTGACCACTTACCTCTATCTAGAGCTAAGGTTAAGAATGACTGGATCTGTACCTCTACCCACCATTGCCTTCATAGCATGCACGGGGACAACTTTACTATTTTGCATTTGGTTTATATGTGCAGTGAATGAATGTTAAAACCAATGAGATATGTAAAAAAGATTACATTTGTAAAACATGTTTTCTGACTTTGAATCCACATTCCACTCAGGTGACGCTATATTTGATGATTTAATTTTTGAGAGATATGAAGCTGTGTTAGTAGGTAATCAGAACCCAGTGTTTTAAGGCAGTGTAGTGTCCTCATCTTCAGGGATCAGTAAGATGACACTATGTTGCCTTGAAACATCCAGCAGCATCGTATCCCAGACAAACAGAAGCCTCAGCTGTACCACAGTGAAAACCTCAGAACTTGGTGTTATGCTTATATTGATATGTATTTTCAGCATTCCATACACAGCAATCCAGACTGCATTGTCACAGCGTCGGTTGTTTAATTTGGTCTATGCTGACATAGATGGTCATGAGGCATCACTGCAGATCAAGTTGGAATCCTCACAGGCAGCCAGTGGTGTCTATAGAGCAATTACTGAAAAACATGCGTTCTACAGTTGTGAGACAGTCCGGAGTGCTGTGACTGCACAGTTCATAAGAGATCTCAAGGTACCATTGATATGTGGGTTCAGGGTTAAGAGAATACCTGATTTTTACCGCCTAACCTTCTGTGGCCATGAGATATTATAAAGATGCATATGCATGGTTCAGCTATCCAAGTATTACATTTTTAGCCTATTTGCCTTCCTTGACAGTAAAATATATTGGCCTATGTGCGTGTGTGTGTGTGTGTGTGTGTGTCCCATCACAACTTTTCAAGCAGTTGACTGTTGGTGTGAATGTTTTGCCATTGGAGGCAGCCCCAGCACTGTGGGTTTCATTGTCCTACACACAGATGGTAATGGCATGGCAGGCACGCAAACTTCTGAGGCAGGAGCAGCATGTACCATTTGCTTTAGGGTCCTGAAATGATGCATGGTAATGGATTTGCAAACATTGCAACTTTTTATGAAGTAATGTTTTTGTAGACCATAAAATAATGACATGGCCACCGCTTGAAAAGTTTCTGTATTTTTATGGTGATCAGTGACAATCCATTGGAGCTAGATATGTTAAATTTGATGTTGAGATATATCCTATAGATGCCTACACATTGTGTATGAAATAGTCTATAAATCAAAAACAAACATGGTGATGGTGGAAAACTTTTGTGTTATATTCGACAAATGCAGTGTATGCAGAATCTGTATAGAGTTCTTCCCAAAAATAAAATAAAGTAATAATAGATCTGTTAGACTAATAGTCTGTGCTACAGGAAAGCAAGCTTTATACGTTCTGCTGTGGAGCTTTATCTGGTGTCTCTGAATTTTGTTTTCAACTACAGTAGTGGCTAGGCTATGGGCTTGACAACCAAGGAATGGGAGTTCAGTTCCCACATGAGCAAGAGAGCTTTCTGTTCTTCACAGTGTGTAGAGTGGCCCTGGAACCCACCCGGCTCCTATCCAATGGGTACTAGGGCTCTTTCCCCAGGGCTGAAGCAGCTGGGGCATAAAATAACCATTCACCTCCATCTATTTCTGAGGTAAAGAATAAATGGACTTGTATATCCACTCACCATTGCCTTTGTGGCTTGGTAGTTGATTAAGGACAGGACAAATTTGCCTTTTACCTGCCATGTTTAACATACTAAGATGTAGTGTGTAAAGGGTGTGTGACACAGTGAAATTAAATGTTACAGTAAAGGGCTTGACAGCAAAATTAATTTTCTGCTAATGTGTTTCATGAGGAGGAGATAGTCTTGTCAGCAGATTTTAATAAAACAAATGTCACAGAAAGTATTTGTAGTATTTTGGTACAAGAATTTGAACAAGGGAGGTCAGAGTTTCAGCCATTTATTCTAATATATACTCCTAAGAAAACTTCCCTTGTAGTCAGTGAACCCTCGGACACCATCTCCTGTGGTATCAGATAGAGATGGTCTCCCAAGTACAAACAAAAGCAGTCATGGGCAGTTGACAAGGGGTTATCCTCCAGCATGGGGGTTGGCTGGAGGTTAACATCGCCTGAGTGGGAAAACCTAGTGAGTTGAGACATGGCCTCAGACTTGGAGAGGATCTTTGGCATGACCTCAACAGTGAAAAGGATGAAAATGCTATAAATAATCAGATTTTTAATCCGAAGCTTTTGTGCGACCAAATGCAATAAAACTCTTGAGCTACCAGCCACATCAGGTGGTTGAACGGCGAGTAAACCACTTGATGCAGCTGATAGCCCAAGAGAGTTTTGTTGAATAGTCTGATTGTTTTGAACACACGTTTCCTTGCTTAAGGAAAGAAAATAAAAATAGACTTATGAGAGGGCCAGTTTGCTACTGTCAGTAATAACAATATGGTGCATGCATAGACTGGAGGTGTAAGTGGAATTACTATCTCGTAATGTATGATTATGAAGCACTGTGTAGTAGTAGGTCTCGGGAAAAATATGCCACTTTTGGTTCATGTAATTTTTTGTAGTTTAAAAAACAGTATAGTTCACTTGTGAAAATTTTCTGTAACTGTCACTTTGATAAAACAGTGAACTGTCAGAGGTAGGTATGTGAAATTTGATATGGAGATAGAACATATCTTATGCATTGTGTATGAAATAGTGCTTGTAATAAATAACAACAAGCATGGTGACAGTATGGAATTGGGTTATATTTGACAAGTTGAAGATAGAACTTGTACTTACGTTAAGAAGTTCTTCATAAAAATAAAGTAACAGTAAATTGTAACCGTAGGTTTATAGTACTAGGACATTAGCAGGAGGGAAGTATCTTTGTATGGTCTGCTTATAACTCCTTGTATCTGTGAATGGTGCTTTTAACTACAGAAGCCCCTTCCCATTTCCTGAAAACACAGTGGTCAGCTGGAAAGACCAAGGATTTTCAGATTGGTAGTTAAGGGAATGAACAGGAATACAGTATTTACCTGAGTATAAGTCAAGAATGTTTTCCTGCTTCATCATATGAAATATGGATGGTCACCTTGTAGTTCTGCACAGAATTAAAGTGTTCTGTGTAGGTTCTTTCCTGATAACTGGAGATCATGAAGGGCTTGCCTTATAGGCAGGTAAATGCAGTGTATACAAGAATAATGTATTCGATGTTGTTGATAAGAATTTAAATTCTTTAAAAGTAACAAACATGAAACATTCTTGTATTCTCACTGTGCTGTTATTACTTCTCAGAGCCTTAGTTGCTTATTCCTTCACTAAATACAGCAAATGTGTGGGCCTGATAACATGTTCAAAATAACACATGTTTGGGTAACATACCAGTAATAACCAAACTATCAGTTTTTTTATGTTCTGTTAATACATTAGATGACTCAGAGTTGAAGTCCAGGTTGATGACCACAGCATTGATGACAGTGAGGCTTACTGAGCTCGTCCTCTTTCTAGTTTGTTCTATGTGTACACAAGTTTAAAAGCCATGGGCATACAAAACCAAATACAATAAATAGCAAAATTATATATGAATGTAAAACCGTGGGTACTTGAATTCCATTGTTTGCAACGCTGTGGTTGGTAAGGTGTTATATTCATTTATGTCATTTGAATGTGGTTAATGTAGTAATTTATTACATACACTGCAGGGTACAATTGTGTCCATCTTCAATGAAGATACGTCACTGGGTAAGAAATATGTATTTGATATCCGACGCACGTGCCGTGAAGTATATGACAATGCAAGGCGTGCTTTGTATCAGAATTCTGGAAATGGTGGAGTGTCTCAGGTTTCCCTTCCATCGTCTGAGAGTAATTCTGTCTACCTTTCTTCTGGAGGAAGAAGTCAGCATGAGAGTGCTGAAGATAGCACCAGCAATGTCTGTCTGGTTCAACAGTGCAAGGTATCTTCCAGAAGTATGAAATGGAATTGTTGCTTTGTATTTAAGTGTGTTATTTAATGATGCTGTGAATTGCTGAGATTTTTGGACTGAAACTGATGGGAAAAGTAAAGTACCTGGCAAAAATCTTGTCCCAGTGCCTCCTTGTCCATCACAAATGCCACATGGACTGGCCTTGGTTTGAACCCAGGCCTCCATGGTGAGAGGTTGGTGACAAATCACCTGGGCCATGGCACAGCCCTAGAATTGTTATGTATTAACTAACTCCATGTGATAAAGTCCTTCTTCAGATGTTAATAGTTGATCAGCTTGCCAAATTTCCGCCTTTTATGTAACTTTAAGTTTCATTATCGTGTTCTGTGATTCTGAGCCAGATGAATCCACTCTGCACCTTCTTGCCTGCCAGAAGGTAGGATGCAGCTTCTGCTGTTTTAGTTTAGCAGGATCTCAAGACGACATATTTTGTCAAATGGTTCCTCATAGGCAAGTATAAATTCATACTTGCCTTCAGAAATGGAGTAACTAATTAAAGTGTTAAATAGTCCCTCATTATGAACTTTCCATTAATTTGTGAAATGACTGGGTATTTTATGATATAAAAGAGTTCATGCTTTAATGGTAAACATCATTTGACTCATTTCATACATTAACTGTTTAAACTGTGGGATCATTAAAACATTCTATGCATTAACTAGGGTAAATTCAATCAGTTGAATGACTAGGTAAAGTGTTGAATGATCCCTGATTGCAGTAAAGCCTCATTAATTCAGTATTGGTTAATTCAGAACACCAGTTAATTCAAAGCAAATGCTATTACCCAGCTTAAAGTATAACACTTTCAATGCAATTTGAACTGGTTAATTTGAAATATGATTAATTCTGAATTCAGAGTGGGTTTCCAGCCCAACAGTTACTAAAAATTGGGATTATTTGAAATTATTTTAGCATATGCTCATGCTGCTTAACAAAAATCTGGGTAGTACACACTTTTGTATATCCCTTGAAATTCATCTGGGAGAGAATGCAATGTTCTTTGAATGGGTTTCATGTTGACCACCAAACCTGCATAAGGCAAGTATGATTGGTGTTAAGTCATTATGTGTGCTGCTGGCTGCTGTGACGTTCAAGACAAATAAAGCACTTCTTCCATACATTGATAAGTGCTATGACATATGTCACATATTATTATACTTGAATTTTTTCTTCCACATAGTGCAGCAAGTAAGAGTGACAAGAAGCAAAACAATGTGGGCCAGGCAGTAGCAGGAAAACTAGGGGTCATGGAGAAGTGGACAAAAATGAAAGAAGTAAAAGTGAAATAGCCCAGACATATGGAATTCCATTCTCCACCCTGTCAGCGTATTTAAAAAAATGGGATTCTCTTGAACAACAGGCTTTGCAAGGGGATGATATTTTGAAACACATGAGGATTTGTGGAGCAAAACATGGTGTTATGGAAAATGAGCTGTTTGAATGGTTTTGCCATGCTTGAAAGAACAGTATTGCAGTGGATGGCCATATGGTGAAAACGAAGGCTGATGAAATAGCCCTGAAGATAGGACATTGATTTTAAATGCTCCAACAGATAGCTGCAGCAGTTCAAGGCGATATAGAAGATTACATGACAATCAGTGTGGCAGAGAACGCATTTCAGCAGGTGTTTATTTGGCAGAGAAGTGGCAAGAACATGTGAAACCAATCATTACCCAGTATGCCCCAAACGACATTTTCAATGTGGATGAAATGGCACATTTTTTGTAATGTGCAACCAAAGAGGACTCTGGCATTAAAGGGAGAGAAGTTCCAGGGGGAGGAAGGATATAAAGACAGAGTGAGAGTCTTGTTAATTTGCAGTGCTGATGTCAGTGAAAAGGTTCGTCCATTAATTGTCAGCAAGTTTGAAAAGCCACATTGCTAGAAAGGTTTGGGGAATTACCCATGTGATTATAAATCATACAAAAATGCATGTGGGACTAGAAGATCATTTTTAGAATGGCTGGTCTTTTTAAAGATGAATGTGGTTCTGCTAGTGGATCAGTGTGCTGCCCACATTTGATGTGGGCATTACCCCGCAGTGTTACGTGCTTCTTGTACCTACTGCCAAACACCATCAGTACCTGCAACCACTGTAACAAGGCATCATCTACTGTATGAAATGAGCATACTGAAGGCATGTAGTATGTTTTTTGTTGTGAGAAAGAGACCGGAATGTTCTCTCAGAAGACATAGGAAAATGGAACATCATGGATGCCATGCAAAGTGTTTCTGTTGCATGGGAATTCATCATGCCTGCAGTAATCCAGAACTTTTGGCACAGCAAGTTTAGTCAATGCCATGAGGATGAATAACATTGCAAATGAGTAAAACTGAAAGGCCACATTGATTGCCCCAGTACGTTCGACACGTTTCTTAATGTCATCAAATCTGTCCCTACCACTTGTGATAGCTGACAAGTTTGGACAGCCCTAACCCAAACTGTGTGCATGTGATAGATGAGGAAGGGAAGATGGAGGAAACACAGCCACTTCCAGCCCAACCCTCCTGCAAAGATGCTGTAATGGTGTTGTCACTGCTGGATGCGAGTAGTAAGTTCAGTTGACACAGATGATAGAACTGTGAAAACTATGAATTGCAAGATTTCTTGTCCAAAGTGTACAAAACGTCTAAAACAAAGGTCAGTTGACTACTGTTTTAAGAAACAATGAACACAGAACTTGTTTGACAAACATGAAGATTTTTTGCACGTTTGTTTTCGTGTGTAAATTATATTGTATTACGTTGTGTGAACAGCAGATAAAAGAAAAATGAGTTTCTAATTATGCCATTGTATACAATATTCATAGCGTACAACATTACTTTGTGATTTTAACTACCTCATAACAGGTGTGTACTGAAAAAATCGGCTCATTCAAAATCGTATAACGTAAAGCACAAATTTTTGGTCCCAAGCACTTCAGCGTAACAAGTTTTTGCTGTATCAACTGCAATTGCCCCTTTTCATTTAATTTTTTAAATAACTAGGTATTTCTTGGAAGTAACGGATTCTGCACATGAACAGTAACATTTGTATTGCCAGTTTCAATTGCATGTGCTTTTGGTGCAAGTTAATGGCTGAGTGAAAACTGTCATAGGAATTTAAAAATTTGTACTTCTTTTACAGTCAACCCAGGCACAATTGGCAAGGCTGCTGGAAGCTATGACATGCTGCATTTGTATGGACCGTGCGATTGATACCGCATTCTTCCCTTGTGCACATGTGATAGCATGTGGTAAGTGTGGAGCAAGATGTGAAAGATGTCCGCTTTGTAGGGCACCAATTCAGCATTCACAGCACATCTTTCTGCCTATTGAGTACAAGATACTGATCATTTGATGTGGCAGCATCCAGATTTCAGTCAGCCTCAGGAGCAGATTGAGGATTGTGATGATCATTTCCGTGAAGAGCTGCAGAACCGTACACAAGAGTTATATCAGGTAAATCGATCACGCCAACAGTGATGGCAGTGTACAAATGGTGTCAGGAACAAATAGTTGGAGAAAACCAGGTAAGCAGTAGTGCTGAACTCAGGCTGCACCAAATGGAGCAAGTGAACCAGACTGAACAAAACCATGTCACTGATGATAGCTAAAATCTTACAAGAATCATGCAGGAATCATTCATCTTCGGGATAAAACTATAATAATAGTTTGTACACAGAAGTACAACTGGGAGAAGTGTTTATTGATTCATTAGTGTGTTGGTATAGAAATTTAGTGAATGGTTTGGAGCACAGTGCACTAGTTGGCCGCATATAGTTTTGGGTTTGTGACTGAATAATGGTGGTAATGTGACTTACTATTTGTAATCTTTAAATTATACTGGCATTATTTTTTATCATGCATAATATGTAACTGACATTTTGGAATGCAGTATTCTCTTACATGGATTACATTCTTTGCATATTTATCATCAGGTATAACTGATTTTAATAGGTTTTTTTTTTTACAAAATGGAGTTTTGTGGTTTATATTATCTTCACTTTTGATTGTTTCTGCTTCATAATTTTGTCTTTTAAAGAAGTTCTCTGAACTTAGACTATTCTTAATGGTACAGATATGTCTTATTTTATTGACTTAAATCCACTGAAGAAAAAGTTATGCTTTACATTGTTGCATGTTTTAACTATTACTTTTTAAAGATTTGAGTATTGTCTTAGGATATTTTCATTTTTTTACTTTCATAAGATGTGAAACTGATGGTTGAAACTGTTCTTAACCATTATTTGCCCATAGAGCTGGTTCTTTAAAATAGCAGATCTGCCTTGCATAGCATGCCATAAGCTGGTCTCATTCTGTGATGATGTTATTAAACGTATTTTTATATTCAATGGAACAGAACTTTATCCTGTGTCTAAAGTGCATGTAAATGCTTAAGGTGATCCATCCTCATTGTGTCTACAGTATAACCAAGGTATAAGATACTCAGTCCAAACACAACTTTTATTTATCAAATATAACCAGCTACATGTTTCAGATAATATATAGCCATCATGAGGCTGATCATGAAAATAGAAGCAAAATGTTCACAGCTGCATGGGAGGTTTGAGAGCTCGAACCTTTACAAATATATTGTTGTATAATATACATAAAAGAAATATGGCGGCCTCAGGAATAAGAGTCTTGTGAAGTTGTAAAATTGTATGTATAAAGTTTAAAAGGGACAGTGGAAGTATGTTAATTATTGATAATAGTAATAAATAATGAAGTATATTACATAAATATTAAAATAGGGGAAGCACAGACAAGTTTTTTAGGGAGACAGCCTGTATGTGTGGGTTTCCTTGTTTTCAGTAGTAGCACGTTGGGACATGGATATTTGCTTGAAGAATATGATGTTCCATTAAGATACACTTTCTTGTGTATCTAAAAATCTGAAATTATATTAATATTTTTAATATGTTAATTTATGATAAAAGAGTTGAATTGAAGTGAAGTAATGGCGGGTTAAAACGCGTAGTTGGGCTTTTATGGATGTTTATCTTGGAAGTTAATTTATTCTTATTGTTGTTTCAAGCACGCTTCTATATATCCTTACTATATATATAGTATATATATATAATATATATACTTACTATATATAGTTTGAGATCTCAAACCTCCCATGCAGTTGTGAACATTTTCCTTTTATTTTCACACTCAGCCTGATTATGACGCCTTATTAGCCAAAACATGTAGCTGGTTATACTTGATAAATAAAAGTTGTTTTTGGACTGAGTGGATTATATCTCTGGGTATATATATAAAGGCTTCTAAGATTGTCAGAGATTTATTTGTAATGAATTCACTTACAAGTGTTGGGGTGGGGTTCCCTACAGAAAGCTGCAAAACTGCCTATTAGCTTTGCCATATTTATTTGCCCATGTGTCTGTATGTGACAATTTGAGAACTGTTGCACTTATTTTTAGAAAGTTTGATATAAGGGAGTTTTACTAAAAATTTCAATTAAAACTGGGCAACTATACCAGACACTGTACATAAACACCTACATGTTTTTTCTGTTCACATCTTGAGTCTAAGTCACACATAACTAAATATTGATCAAAGTGCCCAGTACACTTTCTAGGTATGTCATGATTCTTGAGATCATGAAACCAAAGGGACTGAACTTGCCAGAACTTATTTCACAGTGTGCTTCCAGTGTAGGTCAGCAGTCTTAGGTGTGCTATTTGTTGTGATACAGCATGAAGCAGAGATCTACGTACAAGTCATCTCTTCTCTTTGACAGTGCAGTCATTTTCCTTCAGTTGGCCAGTGTTCATTATTTTATATGTTGAGTCAAATTGTCCAATAACTTGGGAGAGGAAAGGTTGTTGATACGCAAGGTATGCCTGTACCTTTCCACCCTTCTAGTCGAGTATTTTACAGTAACATGTTTTTAAATCACATGCTCTGCCCTTCCATGTCATGTGTATCCGGCCCTGTTACATAATTTGTAAATTTGTATTCCAGTAAGTTCTTGTTTCTTGGGGATATATTATTCAAACACTGCCTTCCGCACAACAGTCATTAAACCAGAAACTCCTCCAAAGCTGTTTCAGAAGAACAGTAAATGCTGATCTCAACTACCAGCCAAGTTAACCTTTCACTGACAAAGGGGACAACTCTGTCCCAATTAAATGTACATCATTTTGTCTGAAAGGGAAAAAATGCTGTCCCTCAGTGGGTGTCTAATTGAACAGTGCTCAGGCCACAGCAGAAGCACGGCAATTAAGAGGTTTTACACTAAAGTTTAATTTAATTTCAGATCAGACCAAAATGCCATCCACATGTAGCATTCAAACTACATTTGAAAGATCACTCCCAATAATTGGGAATACCACACTAAGGTTAAATCCATAAGAACCACATGATTTTCTATTTCTGTCATATGCTGTGTAATTTAATCCTTACTGGCAGAAGACCTCAAGAGGCATCAGTAAGATATCTTGTACAATTCAGTCATTTACTCCAAGCACCTGTGCAGTCAGTTGAAGAAAATAAAGATATAATACTGTATATACAAGTCAGCTTCACACAAAAGATGTAAACACATTCACTTTGACGTTTACAGTGTAACAGCATGAGTATAATGTAATATAATCATGTTTATAAGTGTGTGAGGAAGGAAATCTCAATGTTGTTATTTTAACATTGACAGTCATAACCAATGTGGTTAGTCACTGTGTAACATAAGAGCACTAATTGCGCATGATGAAAAATTTTCTTTGTGATTGTAAAGAAATACAGTGTTTCATGCATAAGAAGTTTTTCAATGGACCAGTGAAAAGGAACTTCTTATAAGGAATGTAAAAATTATGTTCGTTTTTGGATCTGATTTTGTATTTTGATCGCAAGCAATTTTTTCATAATGTTTCAGTTATAAAGATCACGTGCTTATTGCAAGGTGTATTTTTTATTACTTTGATGTTGTGCATCCCGTGGTGTTTATAGATTTCAGTAGTATTTTTTTATTGCCAGACTGAGCAGTGCAGAGCAGGTGGCATCATCGGTCATTCTGCAATGATATTGTCCACTCTGTGGCGAGGAGTTCAGTGTTAAAAAATACTCTGTAGATCAGGTCACTTTGGCCATACAGTGCTA
The DNA here is from genome assembly GCA_021186555.1 of Reticulitermes speratus. NCBI lineage: Eukaryota > Metazoa > Arthropoda > Insecta > Blattodea > Rhinotermitidae > Reticulitermes > Reticulitermes speratus. Next base: position 26,706,025 of record JAJKFL010000004.1, read on the forward strand.
AAGAAAAATTCATTACCTCTTACAAAGTACAAATCTGATGTAATTTGTTTTTTGCATGTGTGCTTTCTTCATTTACCTCACTTTTGTCCTTCACCTCAGGACTGTCATTAGACAGGTGTTCATTGTCATTAGGTCACAGCACATTATCGTCTACTGCAACAAAATCTCCAAATCTACTGTTGTTACATCACTGCTTCAGTTAGTAAGAAGTGAATAACAGAACCAAAACAACAGTTAATATGTTGTGCACAAACAGTGAAGTGGCCCGCAGTTGATTATCAGCTGTGGTACATTTTGAACATCAGGGAGTGAGTAATGGTTGTAAAGCCTTATGATCATATTAAATGGGAAATTTTTGTTTAAAATCTGAAAAATGAACTTCTAAAGCAGGAAGACCTTTTACATGAGAATGTTATATGCAGGAAAATTTGACTTTATTCTTGTGGGAGTTTTGGTGGAACTTCATAAATGTAACTTCTCACATGGGAAATCTTTGTGTCCAGGAACTTCTTGTCTGGAAACACTGTATACTATAAAGATTTTTAACACCTTGACAGATCCTGGAGTTTTGAGTGTTTTCTAAAGGGGGTTGTGAAGTTATAAAAAGACCTACTTTTTCAGTTACAATCATTGTACAGTTGCAGTGTGTATCTTGGGAGTTTTACACAAAAGCTGCTTGGTGAATGTACAATAATATGTTAAATGCTCATTGAAATGCAGAGCATTAATGCAACAACTGCTTTAGTCATTAACAATGCAAGAAATTTAAAACTATATGTATATATTTATATAATATACTATATTGTTTTGCTATGAATTAAGGTTTTATGTTCTTCTATAAGTTACATTTAAAAGTAACAGAACAAGATAAGAGTATTTTCTAAGTATTTGCAAATGTTAAAGAAAGTATTACGTAATAATGTGTTTGTGTACCATAATAAATTACTGTGTGAAACAAATATTTTAGTTGTATGAGTCACAGTATGTGTATGTGATTCATTGTTCACTCATTCTGTTTTTTGCACCATGAAGATTTATAACCAGTTTGTGTGTCTGTGTGCATGAGCATGTCTGTATATGAACACAATAAAAGAACTTGTATGCATTCATGTGATAACTTGAAAGATGACATTAAAGTGACATTTTAATAGAACTTGCTTATGTTTCCTCACAGCTACATCATTTCTACCGGTACTTGGTGAATCTCTTCAGTATTAGAGTTGACATCCTACTTGCAGCAGATACATGCATGAGACACAGTTATGATCATGGAATTCCATAAGTGGCATCTGAGAGTGTGTTACACTTAACACTTGTTACTTCTTGTAGCTGTCCGACAGAAAAAAGGAATGTGAGACAGATCTCTGTTTCTCCACATAATCACAACAGAAGTTGCAGCATTTGTCCCAGTGGTGTTATTGTATTTGATTTCTTCAGACAAGAAGTTGGGGGCTAGTGTTTGTCTTCTGGATTGTGCCAATCAGGTGTCAAAATTTTGAACATTAGGAGTTTTGACACAATGTTGTCCTTAGTCTCAGAAATGAAGGAGAATGCTCTGTATATTACAAAACACTGTTGGGAATGTCTTGTCCATCTGCTACTCAGCTTAGAACTAATGCCTTGCGTTTTCTACATGTGGGTTACTGAAGATGTAGATCATATGAAAATGTTTCCAATACAATTATGAGAAGAAAGTGAGGTGTGCTGGTGGGTGCAGATACAGCCCTTATTTCGTCTGTGGAGGGCTCAGACACATTGTGCATCGAAATTTTCAACAGTATACCACATAGTCTGACAATCCTTAAGAATAAAAAGACAAAATTTAAAGTAGCATTAATAAATACTTAAGTACACACTCCTTTTACTCTGTATATGAATTTTTATGTGTAAAGATGATGTATAATACTGTTTTATAAAATGTTTATAGTATTTTACACTGTGAAAATTGTGTATATTTTTGTATTTATGATTTGTCCCACATCCTTTTGTCTTTGTGACACACTTAGGGATCCACGAATGTATGTATGTATGTAGTGTATGTACCAGAACAATATCTGTTGGTCTGGTGATTGTATCTAGAAACAGAGGATCTGTCCATTATTTCTCACTCTTATGGACATGCAGGATACAGTAATAAATAGAATGGAATGTTGCTTTTGATTATAGTAGACTCAATGATGCACACTTGGATTAACTGCTGTGAGATTAAACATAGAACTTTTGTAAGCCCTTCACTATTGATTATAGTTTTCCGTAATTAAGTGTTGCCCATTACTTGTGTTTCAGTAATGTACATCAGTGATGCTTTACAGTAATTTACACTAGACTGTACATCTCTTCATCCTGTTGCAACTTATATATTGCTTTTATCATTGGTTATGTACCATGGAACAAGGGTTGCTTTCTTCTATTGGAAAGATAACTTGTCTCGCTGTTTAGTTACCAGTAGACTCTACAGCCTACAGTTCATTAGTTTTAGTACTGTACTTAATTTAAATCAATTGAATAGCACTATTGTGTGAATTATATTTAATCAAAGTTTTAATAGTAGATTCTTAGCATTCCACGCTCATTGTAGATTTACTTAGTACAATTTCCCTTTTTAGGGGTCAGAACCCTTTATATATTATTTTGTATTAGTTACACAATGGTGAACAGTAAAACAGAAACTAAAAAAATACAGGGGGTTCAAGAAGAAAGTTATACAGGGAAAACAACTGTACACAACATTTGTGAAAATAAATTAATGAAAAATGCTAACAATTCTGATTTGATATTGGCTTATCCATATGAAATGCAATGAAAACAAGATTAGAATAGTTCAGAGTATGATGGTCCCCTGTTTCTAGAATCTGCCCTGAAGAGGCTTTTATCCCCAATCAGGAATGGAAGGAGATTTCAGTGCATCCCAAGGCTGGTTAACTGCAATTCAACAGACGCCATGGCATTGGGGATGGTACCATTCAATGAAAAAATTACATGGCAGTGAATTGCAGAGTGATTTTGAATGGAGTAATTGTAAATGGGTCAAATATCTTTATTTTAATTATGGTACTGTATGTATTTGCGTGAAGCATGTTTTGTCATTAATGTAAGTGCATTAAAGATCCAGGATGTTGGTAAGACAGCTGAAATTCATAAGTTACATCAGAGTATTTCAAAGCGATTTTCAGGATTGAATGCAGCATGGGTAATGTGGTCTTCCAGATTTTTGGATTGTCTGCTTTAATTATCTTAACTATTACTTCCCACCATTACAGTGATCATTCACAAACACCAACTAATACACACAGTTTATATAAAATCACATGTGATCCATATATGTGAATCCTCCTACATGTTTTAGTGATAAATTGCCACCCTCAGGGAGACAATACAAAGGTATATAAGATTAAAACATTCAATTTACATATACAATGTTCAAAAAAATAATAGCAACTATAAATATAAAGATGTAGATGCTATTCATATTGTGACACTGACATATACTTCAATAGAATTCATTGATGTGCCACTGTTTATACTGTATGTGGTTACCTGCATACAAACATGTAGATCAAATTGATTAACACACCAACAAATGCACCAAAACAAGTTTGTCACTGATTTCTTTATTAAAAAAATGTAGATCAAAGTTTTTGATCCAAAAGGATTATTTTTGACATTGTATATATAAATTGAATGTATGAATTTCATATTCCTTTGTATGATTGTCTCGCTGAGGAAAGCAATTTATCGCTGAAACATGTAGGAGAGTTCATGCATATGTATGATTTGTGATTTTATATAAATTATGTGCATTAGTTGCTGTATGTGGATGATTATACTCACCATGCACGGAACAAATAATATTAAATTACAGGGACATTGAAGATTTCACTGTATGGCATTGCATACCTTCATGAACACCCTTGGATTTGTATCACCTAGGTAATATGTATCCCAAGGACTTCATTGCATGTGCTTGTGTTCAGACTTGGCACTTAAGAACAATGAACAGTCAGTTGAACTGAAATGATGTTTAACTCGAGAACCTTTCAGTGTTCCTATCATATATAATGAAGTTTTTCCATAGTCTTTGGTCACTTTACAAGAAATAGTGATCTTGATGTGTGCAGTCTCATTTACTGATATATCAGGTGAAGGGGCATTTTCAGCCTGGAACTTATTAAAATGCTGCTATCTGAATTTGACGTTACAATCATGTTTAACAGATGGAAACATTGCTCAGGTTAAGAATGAGTGGAGCTATGCCTTTACTCCTACACGACTTTCATGACGTGGACATATTACTTTACCAGGATTTTACTTTCAGCTGACTTCAAAGTAATTCGTTTATTAGCCATTTACTATAGCAAAATATCCTTAGTATACATCAATAGCCGGTTAGATAGCTTACACATGCGACATTTTATCCTTGTTGCCAGTGTACGTTTATCATGATCGTTGTATCATGGCGGCTTATTGTTTGAGAGCATCTTACTTTTGTAGGCATAAATCAAGTCAAGACGTCGTTACATTTTGCCCTGGTATGTGTACCACCTACTTAATCTGCGGTATCGTCATTGCAACGCAACGAACTTGAATGAAGTGGTCATTACCTAATAAACCTGAATTCTGAAACCATTCGATTTCTTTTTGTGTGCACAACGATCGTCATAAACCACTAACAAGTGCATTATGGGAGTGAAATTCTATTAATTTCTAACATGGCAGCGTTGTAAGTGCATTTGAGGCCCCGAAATTTGAAGAATATTATATGCCTGTTTTTGCAGTTAATAACGGTTTATAACAGCATAATGCATGAATCTCTATAAGGAAGTTACTCATTTAATCGCGTTTACTAGTGCTTTAAATATACCCACATTTGGCCAAGACAAACTTAGACAGTTCGCTCTAGCGTGAACGTATGGCAGACTCCAATTAAGATAACGACGATCATGGGAAAGTGTCGAAAGTCGAAAGTGCTGTTCTTACTTGGTGGCCCTCAGAAGGGGGGCCGTGTTTATTATGTATATGGTGATGGACTGCAGAGTATGTAAGGCGTAACATGCATTTTGGTATGTGCAGCCTAGGATTGTGCGCCTAAAGGGCTTATGAACACAATTCATGGTAACTGCTTATCTGTAATTTCCGCCGTAATCACTTTGTTTTCGTTTCTGAATGCTAGTTACAAATTTATTTCCGTACCACATCAGTTTACTCCAGTAGAATGTAAGTGGTGAATGGACGATACCTCGATGGCGTGTAAGAGTGACTGGCAAATACAGCGGCGTGTGTCATCTAATTACTGGTTCTGTTTACAGTGCGGTAAATTGAAGAAACGTGATTTGAAAGTATCGAAACAGCTCTCTTGAGGCTACCATAGTTAGTTATGTACATCAAGAAAGAGCCAGGAAGTATGGAAGCAACATTCCAACCCCCACCTGTGGCCTCCAGTGCTGGTTTGGATGGGCGACAAAGTCCTCGTTCGGTGTGTTTTGTGTGTGGAAATGTGGGACATCCTGAGCAGTACTGGTTAAAAGTTAAGCCAAGTTCAAGTCCATCTGGAGGACCCAATGAGGCATATTTTCCGTTTTTAGAATCCCATGAACCACCAACTGGATACGTACTGGATACAGATTCAGCACCCACAGCAGTACGGGCTTGTTACTTATGTTACTCCCTCCTTATGCAGCAGTGGGACTGCTACGAACGTGATGCTACACCTCATCCTAGGTATGAGTGCACATTAACATTTAGGCAAACTTCAGAATTGTTTGGAACAAATTTATTAAGTAAGAATTTGTTATATGGAGTGATGCAGTAAATTTTCTTAAATCAGAGCCTGGATGAATGGGAAAACTAAGTTATATGAAGTACTTGTTTGCCTTGTGATCAGAATTTTAGGAATTTTTCAGCAGTACCAGCAAATTGAAAGAAATACTTTCATATTTTTGTAACAGATTCAAAAATTGTGACAAATGAGAATGTGTTGGCCTAGTTTAATTGTTATTTTACATTGTGTTTATATTGCATGGAGCTGGGTTAGCATATTCAGTACAGTGACTAGGCTACAGGCTGGGCGATCCAGGGTTTGAATCCCGGCAAGGGCAGGATATTTATCTGTTTTCCAAAATGACCATACCAGGTCCAGAGCCCACCAAGCATCCTATGCAGTGGGTACTGGGAGCTCTTTCTGGGATTAAAACTACTGGGGCATGAGGTTGATCTCTCATCTCCATCTAATGCCAAGGATAAGAATGAGTGGAAATTTTCCTCCACTCCCCTTTTATGCCTTCATGGCATGTATACTGACAACTTTACATTTTGTATGGTAATATCGCAGCATTAATAGAATTTAAATATGTATGCAGGTAAGTTATGGTTTGTGATGCTCAGAGATACACAGCTATAATGGTGTCAGACCCGCTTCAGCTTGACTGTCCAAAATGTGACATCACATGTTCAGTAGTGTTTTCATCACTTGTCAGTACCACACAAACACCAATTGTGCTCTTTGTTATGCTTGAAATTATCAGGACTCTGAAAACCAGGTTTCTCTCTCGTCTCTGCGAACTGTGGCACCAAGGTTCTGGCTGTTTCATTTATAAAAAACATAAATGTCATTAGAATGAAACAACCATCCAAAACATGCTGTTTTTACATAAAAGTTATTGTTTGAAAAGCAAGAGAGAATGTAGAATATTGAATGATTCATTTTGGTTTAACACTTATAGCACATTTTTTACCATAATTGTTGTGATGAATCATACAGAATAGTCAGTATGGTTCATTTAGTCTTAGGACCTACACCTGGTTGAAAATATAAGTATTGAAGTACTTTGTGTACCTTAATAATGCAGACACATTTTTGAATGTACCTTCCCACATGCTCCTTACCACACTAAAGTTCATGCTGAATGGTGTTTCAATATGCTGTCAAATAAGATTTGTTTTCTACCATTACCATTTTATTATTCTTACAAGTGTTATAAATTTTTGTGAAATTTTTGACCAGATAAGTGTTCAGTTGCAACTATGGAATACTGCTACTATGTATTGCATTCTGAGGGTTTAAGAATGTGAAATACATGGCTACAGAAACTTCAAATTTTTTCGCGTGTTCAGTGGTAGCCTAATGTACAAACTAATTTTGAGTAATTTGAAAGATGACTGTCAATTTGAATTGAATGTGAATTTATTTACATTCTGTGAATCCAAAACAGGTTAATACTTTGGATATAGAACAAGTCAAGAAAATATTACATACGTACATACATACATACAGTAGTTTTTTGGTATAATATAATTAGCATAACACTGAATTAGCTTAGTTTATCATTCTGTATTTACATTAAAGTATTCATCTATAGAGTAGAAGGAATGAGCATGTAAATAATTCTTTAGGGCTGATTTAAATTGTTTAGCATTATCACTTAAATTTGTGATTTTGTGGGACACTCTTGAACACTTTGCCATGTGAGTAAACTCTTTTTTGATATGGTGATACATTTGATGAAGGCTGGTGAAAGTTATATTTTGTCTAGTATTTATGTTATAGACATCAAAATTTATTTTGATTTTATTGTTGTTGTTACCACAAATAAGACAAGTGATATTGTGATGGATGAGGTAGAATTTTTAAATTCTTAAATAAATCTCTACATGAGTCTCTACATCTGCATCCTGTAATAATTCTAATTGTATTCTTTTGTATTTTAAACATTTTTGCACTATATGAAGAATTCCCCCAAAATATTAATCCATAGTTCATAATAGAGTAAAAATAGGCACAGTAAACAATCTTCAGTGCTTCCTGTGATGTAAAGGGCTTAACTGATTTTATTGCATAGCAAGCTGCACTTAATTTATGTGTAATTTGTTCAGTATGAATTTTCCAAGACAGGGTGCTGTCTACATATATTCCAAGAAATTTTGTATCATATGCTGTAGAAATTAATTTGTTAGCATAACTATGCCCAAATCAATTTGAGGACTATTTTTAGTTGTGAGTTGTATGAAATGGGTTTTGTCAAAATTTAATGAGAGTCATGGTAACACAATCTGAAACTGGTCTTAATATGTTGTTTTGAATGTAAGCTTGTGAAACAGATTTCTGTTATTTTAATTTATATTAATGTTGTACAAGCACAAATAAATTTTAACAGTTTTGCCATGCCTGATCCAGCGGAATGTAGCAAAACATTCACTGTTGTGATTAATGTACCAAAACATATCTCTAAATGGCTCGTAAAACAGCTCTTCAGACAAAGAGAAATCAAATGGAATGGCCAGCTTAAGTATTCACTGTTTGAAACTGGTACTGTGATTTTAGGTTTCTGAAAATCCTGAAAGAAAATGAGTTTTGAGTTTTTGAAACTTCACAGAATTTTGCCTGTTTGGTCACAAGAATCAGACACGTCAACACATGCATAATGTCTTTCTCATTCTGTTTGAAAAAGTGTGTTTTATTTACCTGTAATGATATACATCACAGTGCATTTAGGCCAGTGATAAAAGTCACCCTTAAAATGAATTAAATCAAATATCAAATTTATGCACCATACTGCTAGAGAAGCACAATACTGCGCATCAGATTTAATCAACTTTTGTTAAAGATGACTTTGTTGTAGCTTGGATACAGATTTTATTCAGGCCCATAAGTAACAGCCAAAAATGGATAAATTAAGCAGAAATTGATAAAATAGCAAACTTTTAAGGCTGATTCACAGAATTTTGTTGTAGGTGTATAGTACTGAGTTTCATTTAGGTAGGTGTCACTATTGGGCCACTTAATTGTGGATGGGCAGACAGGCATGGCAAATGAGTATCTGCATCCAATAGTTCTAGCTATAGTTACGGATCTTTGCTATTCTACAAGGGTTTAAAACTGAATTATTTAATGTTTGTCATATCTTTAAAAGATGAAATATTTGAAGTTCATATTTACTGCAACATCTAATTTGAAAACTTGGATGTGTGCATGTTGCATTTTTGAGAGCAGTGAAGGCTGTTGGCAGTGTCTGCAGAGTTAAAATATAGAGCATTTTGGATGAATTTTGTGCATGTATTGTTTTTTCACTTCACTCTCAAGAATGGTGCAATTCAGCTGGTAACTAAAACATGTAGGTTAATTGTTTTAAGTTTGTACAGAGCTCCTTCAGGAGATTTTAACCAATTTATAAATAAACTGAGTGCTGCTTATAATCCAAAGTATGAATTTTTGTTTTGTAGTGACAAATATAAATTACTGAGCTGATGATAAAGAGGACGAAATAGCTGAAGTCTGTATTAACAACATACGATTTGGCACTTACTGTCAATTTTGCAACAAGAACTCAAAAATAACTCAAGTACAGCAGTTGATAGAGTCATTATGTTATCTGTCCCCGTATCATTAGTCACTTCCCACCACCATTCCAATTTGTCATGTGTCAGGATGCACATGTTTTGGTTCACTGTGTTGCAGTTAATATTAAGTTTCAGTCACTATATTTAAGGAAGGTGCTGAAACATTTAGTTCAGTATGTTGAGTTAATATTATGTTTTCACTTGCCATATTTAAAGAAGGCATTGGAAATGGTTTTCTTTGGCTTGCAGATACACATAACATCAAACAAACACTTGCATGGCACATCAGAGTTCTGCCAGTGACACTGAAGACACTACATCCTGAATGCTTTTTTTTTTTTCAGATCATCTAAAGTGCAAGGATTATTAGTGTACTTTTTATCCTTTCCTTTACGTAAAAATTGCATGGGTTCAGGTCTGGCGAACGAGGTCACAATCCCATGCTTATAGTTCTGTCACGAAAAACACTCTGTAAGCAGTACATAGAATTGTTTGCAGTATGAGTTGTTGTACTGTTGCTGAAAAAAGGCATAGGTTCTTTAATAACTGGACATGTGTTCAAAAATGATGTCAGAATGTATGTTATGTATTAGTGTGAATTTATGATCTCAGAAAAAATGGGCCCATTAACCCTACTTGCACTCGTAGCACATCACACATTTGCCATATCATGTAATGGCACTTCATGAATCAACATGAGACCAATGTCTGGCTTTTTGAGAGTTCACATATCCACTGAGACAGAACTAAGCTTCATTGCTAAACAGAATGAGTGTAGGTTATGGTAATGTGTGTGTTGGCAGGTTGCTGAGTGGGGGCTGCATTTCATGCAATAAGTGAGCCAACAGGACTTGACCAATGATATTGGTCAAATAAACTAGTGTCCCTGAATTTTTATGGATAATACAAGATAAGGCCCATCTACTACATCTCCATAGTAAATGGCCTATTGGACCATGATGCATTTTTTTTAATTAAGAATATTGCTGCAGCAGGTAACTCAGTACTGTTAAAGCTGAGAACTGAGAAAATAAGTGATGGTATAGTCATGCAGTTTCAGCGTCTACTAAAACATGAAAGATGGGAGTCTGTTTATAAAAGCAGTGAGACCAACATTAAGTTTGGCTTATTTTTGAATACTTATTTGGACACTTGAAAGCTTGTTTTCCAGCAGTGTAGAAACGTGTAGGCAGAATAAAGAATGACTGGACTACAGAGGCATGAAAATATCCTGTGAACATAAAATCAGTCTTTATACATACAGGAGGAGCAGTAATGATCCAAGCACCAAAGCATTTTACATGAAGCACTGTGAAATAATAAATTTTAAGACAATTCATCTCCATTGTGTTTTGAGTAATCAGAAATACAATATTGTATTTCTGAATAAATAAATAAATAAATAAGTAAGTAAAGCTAAGGCTAAGGCTAAAGCTGAAACTATAGCTATCCCATTACAGGCCTGGGCAAGCCCTTAGAGCTCCAGGAGGTTGAGGCTTCCAGAATTTCTAGACAGTTGGCACATGAAGGTGGCAAGTTGTCAGCCCTATGCACTGGCTGCCTCTACCCCACAGGAGATATTCCTGGTACTCATTTCTGTTAGAGGCTGAGTCGACCCGAGGGCCATAATGTGGCTGGAAGGATTAAGTAAATGAGAAATCTCAATGACCCCATCGGGAATCGAACCCACGACCTTCTGGCTTGTAGCACAGTGCCTCAACCAACTGTGCCACCAGATACCTTAAATTCAATAAGTAAATAAATAAATAAATAATAAAACAGGCTAAAAAGGCATCATTGCTGTAGACTCAGTAAAATCGGGTAGTAAAATAAAAACAACATGGAGCTTAGTAAGAAACAAGACAGGTAAAGTGCATCAAACTGGACAGATGCCCTTTTGTGATATAAGCGGTCAGAAAGTAAAGGATCCAAAGGCATTTGCTTTTAGGATGTTCTTTCAGACATTTATTGAAAACTTAAACTTAAAAAATGTGTGGAAAGAATATGCTGTTTTTGTTATACACTATTTCCTGAAAAATGCCATAGTATTAGAATTGGAGGTAAAAGTATAATCGGTTTTCTGAAATATAAAAAGAAATCGTGACTTATGATGAAATGAGCATAAATTTTAAAAGCTTGTTTATCCCCAATTACTTGTCTTCTTCTAAGTTGCACTTGTGGTCGCAGACTAGACACAGGTATTATTCCTGGCTGTCTACAAATTTCAGTAGTAACACCACTGTACAGAAAGCATGACAGAACTAACTTGACCAATGGTAGGCCTGTCTCGCTACTACTTTTTTTTTTAATATTTGAGAAAGCTGTGTGCAATAGGTTAAAGCATCACATGCATACTTGATGCTATGTAATCTTAATATTTGGCAGTATGTATTATTAAATGACACGGTAAAAGTCACATGAATGCAAATAACATATAGGTCCCAGAAGAGTGTGGCTGGAGGACAGAGATGTTCACCAAAAATGCTATTATAAAACTGACACACAGGTTATTAAAATCTATCAATTAAAAATGCATGGTAATGGTGAAGTTGGCCCTGTGCGTGCCATGAAGGCATATGGGGGAGTGGAGGTATAGCACCACCCATTCTTAACTTTGGCAGTAGATGGAGGTAAGTGGGTATTTCACACCCTTCCTGCTTTACCTCAGGAGAAAGTGCCCCTCGTACCTATTGAATAGGAGGTTGAGTGGACCACAGGAATCAAACCAAGATTCCTCATTTTTCTAGCTTGTAGGCTAGTTGCTGTACTGACTCACAGCTCAAACAGAGAGAGAGAGAGAGAGACTGGTGGAAGAATATTCTGTGATTTATCAAAATCATTGACTCTGTAAATCATGCAGCATTGTTAGCTAAATGACATTTTTATGGTATTCAAAGTACAGCTGCCGACTGGTTCAGATCCTATTTAACAGACAGAAAGAAATGAAATCATCTAATGCCATTCACTAGGGAACAGTTAAACATGGAGTTCACCAGGGGTCCATTTATGGTTGTTTACTTTTCATAATATACATAGCTAAGTGACCTTCCTCCAAAAGTAGATGACATATGAAGACCCATTATATTTGCTGATGACTTATAATTTCTATTAAAAACTTTAATGCTTGCTGTACAGTATCGTACTTAGTCCTATCTCATATGAGTAAATGGTTCACTGCCAACAAATTGACCCTTAATCTAGATTAAACAAATATAGTAAAATTTACAAGGAACACTTTACCACAGTATGTTCAGAGTATTTGCTATAATAAAAAAATATACAGAAGAGAGAGGAAATGCAAAAATTTGGCTGATAAGCACCTGAACTGGAAAAATTGTATTGATCAGTTGATTCCTATTTAAGTGAAATGTGTTATGCAGTTACAGTTATGTCACATATCAGCAACATTGGCGCTCTAAAATAAGTTTGTTTTGCATATTATTGCGGTATAATGAAGTGTGGGATAATAAGGTGTTTTGTTTACAAAAAAATTGGAGTATAGCTGGTGCCAAACCTAGAAATTCATGTAGAAATCTTTTTGGGAGATTAAGAGATCTTATTTATCCCTTCTATTTGAATACATATTTTTGGTAACTAATTTAATTGTGATAACTCAGAGCATTTTCAGACAAATTCAGCTGTGCATAGTGTATATACAAGCAGTAAGCACTGTCTACACAAAATAACCCCGAACATTTTCAGAAAAATTCAGCTGTACATAGTGTGCAGACCAGGTGCCAACCATTCATGCTTTTGGAAAATTGCGTACTGTGTTGACATCAGAACTTCCAGCAGTCTGTCATATAGTTTCAAAAGTCTTACTGAAGAAAATTGCACAGTTTAAAGTAACATTAAAATATATGTGCATACACATTCATTTTTCTCGGTTGATGAATTGTTGGTGTGTGAGAATGACTCAACCTTTGTAAGGAGTTTCTCTTACACTGTATAAATGTATAATATATGGAAATAGCTGTATATGTGTAACTTGACTGTGTCATATGAATACTGCATGTTAACCTTGCTCTTTTTCTGTCACTCTTGCTTTATAGTGGTTTAAATTGTACTAGTCTTACTGTTTTGGAATTTTTATCATGTATTACATTCGCTTATCATTCTGTCTTCTGGGTCCATGGAATGCATGTATCACTTAATAAATTTAAGTGTGTGTGTTTTTTTTTTCAATAGACGTCTGTACTGGCTAAAGAGGTGTGATAATGGCCCATTCACGGGTGCAGAAATGGTTCTACAGGGTGAATATGCTGCCCAGGTCATAGGTCTAAATGCTGCAGACAGTACTCATAGGTAAGAAGAGATTTGAGATTGTAAAGTGAGGATGTCTATGGAGTGATTCAAAAGTAATAGGACACTGAAAAGTGGTTAAAAAAGGGAATTTACTTCTTCAAAATTTTATTACTATTCATGTTGTTTCCCTTGCTTATTAATAATGTCTTATAGGCATGCCACGAAAAGCTGTCAGAGCTGACAGGCAGGCTGTGAGAAGCTGTCAGAGCTGACAAGCATGCCATGAGAAGCTGTCAGAGCTGACAAGCATGTCATGAGAAGCTGTCAGAGCTGATAAGCATGTCATGAGAAGCTGTCAGAGCTGACAGGAATGTCATGAGAAGGTGTCATAGCTGACAGGCATGCCATGAGAAGTTGTCAGAGCTGACTGGCATGCCATGAGAAGTTAGAGCTGACAGGAATGCCATGAGAAGGTGTCATAGCTGACAGGCATGCCATGAGAAGTTGTCAGAGCTGACAGGCATGCAGTGAGAATTTGTTGGAGCTGGATAGGTGGGGCGGAAGGAACTTTATGCTATGCTGTATCCCAAAAAACATCAGTCCACTGAACTGCACTGTAGGGGAACAAGATCAGACATAAATGATGTCTGCCAGACAGGAGTAGCGTCCCGTAACAGTGTAGTGCACATGCGTGTAGTTACCTTTCTGTCTGCAGACATACACTCTGTGTCCTGCACATCACACCATCATTGAATTCCAGTGCCAGAGGGTAATTATAGGCCACTGATAAAGTATAATCATAGACCAAAGTGGACAGCATGAACTACAAGTTTACTCGAGCCTTAATATTCTTCTGTATGTACAGAATGTTGATGAATGCTGATTGGATAAAAATTATTTTAAGGCACTGTTGTGTTCAGTGAGACAGATATTTTTGTTATTTACATTTTCTTCGTGTAACATTGTGAGTTGGTTACTGTCATATGTCATAAGCTTATGACTGGCAGAGGCAGGGACTTTTTGTCCATCATCATGCCCCATCTGGCTCCACAGTCCATTTAGCCTCCTATGCAGCGGATACTGGGGGATCATTTTTCATGGATGAGCCACTGGAGCATGAAGTTGATCACTAACCTCTTTGTAGGGCAGAAGTTGTGGATATGTGGACATATACCATACATTTTTAGACTATGGTGCATATTAAGCACAGGGACAACTTTGTATTTACATTTATCTTATCGTTAATGTATCTACAGGTTTATGACATTTGGTATAGTCTGCAAACCATTCTTATATTTATTTGGAACCATTTTTAAATTGAGAGAATCATCTTGCAATGGAAAGATGTGCTGTAATTATTGCAGAATATTATGTTGTGTAAAGTTTTGTTACATAGTAATGTTACTAAGTAGACAATTTATGGGACAGTGATCATACAGGGAGGATACTGAATTGCATTAAACAAGCCAGCGAGCCATGCAGGCACTCTTTTCTGCTGGGTGGATTACTGACTTGTATTTTGTATAGAATACTCCTTGCTTGTTGATTGGACTTATTGCCAGCAATGCAGGAGGATCGCAAGCACGTTTTTGAAGATGGGTAGAATATGTGCATGTGTCTAAATGTATTAAAAAATGTATTAGATGGAGACTTTATTATGAAATTTAAGGTTCAGAAAGCAACTGAATTATGTGAGATTTGAGCTGCTCACACTGGCATTGCTGAGGATTTGAAGTTTTCTGGGATGAGACACTGTGGCTTTTGGTGAATGGTTTCCAACATTTTGAAGGATTATGGTGCCCTCTCCTTCAAGGATCAAGCAGTTCAATATGTCTTCCCAGGCTGCTTGACCATTAAAGATGAGGGCACCATTATCATCTGAAACGTTGGGAACCAGTCTACAAATGACAGCGCCACATCCAAGAATACTTGAATCTTCAAATTAAAGAATATTCCCTCATTGTGACATGTAGCATTTTATTTTTTAATGTCATATACAAATATTTATATGATGTACACTGAGACTGTGGGGAAGCATATGTTGTTGAACTGGTAAGTAGGTTTAAATTGTATATATGGAGTCATCATTTTTCTTCTTACACACACAATGTATAGTTTGTGTATTCTGGGTAGGATGACTAGGGCTTGATCTGTGTCAGGGGCAGACATTTGTCTTTCCACCATCATATGTTGGCTGATCTGGACCCCAGCTGCTCACCTCCATCTATTAGTGCTGAGGTTAAAAATGTGTGGAATTTTTACCTTCACTCTCATGTTTTTATGGCATGGTGCTTGGACAGTTTTACCTTTCATGATAGAGTAGTTAACAGCCTATTTTATATTATGTTCAGTATTTGCCACGTGGAATTATAAAGTTGACATGAAAGTAGTACATATCCAGTACGGTACCCCTTACGTAAGATTACTTTCAGTACATCGAACACTCATTGTGAACATTTGTTTTAATGATTTTCCACGTTATTAATATTTTTTTTAAAGTAGTGGATAAAAATATTGAACACCATGCTTATAATTGTATGAAAATACCATGATATGACATTCCATCGAGACTGTGCTGTTGCTGTTTATGGATTGCATGACTGGAATATCATATTGCTGATTGTCTAGGAGTTAAGATAAATGCTACATAGTCACATAAGCTACACGTGCTGCTGTTACGTGGTATAAACACCCGACTTACCAGAATGGTATCCTAACTTGGAAGGTTATAGGAATAGTTTATTATATAGGGTCATATGTTTTAGTTACTTTACATTACTTATCCTTTCCATCATCTGTTGGTTCGAAAAGTTCTTTCCATTTCTGACACTGTGTCATTGTTCAAATGCAACTTTATGAATGTGCTTCAGAATTTCAATGCTAATTGACAATTGTATGTGGAAGTTGAGGGTATCATAATCTCTTAGTGACTGAAGGCTGGGCTGAAAGCGAGACTTGACTAAATTCTGGACAGAGGGGTTACATCCTACTTTAAGATCATTACTCATACTGAAATTGCTGACTGCTGGAAGCCTGAGGCATTTAGCATCAATATGTTTAGGTGTGGGACTGAACAGCATGTTATGTGGAGTGGTTCGTAATCTTACAGTAATATCTAGATTCTTCCAGGGAAAACCTGCCATCACTCAGCCCACAGAGTTGCTTTAAAATCATGCATGAGGCTGCACATGTGTACTTATACTGTTACATGTACAGCGAACCACACACATAACAACCTTGAAAATGAAATTATTTCTTCATATGAGATATTTGCATGAATTCAGTGAGGCATTGTGTTCAAGTTTCATGGTGAAACTGATTTCCTTGTATTAAGCCAGTGGTGGCATTTAGTTTGAAGCGCTTCGTAATGTGATGAACATACAAATTGACTGATTATGGAATTCAATGTGAATTATTTCTTCACTGTATCTCTATTTCTGTCTCTCTCTCTCTCTCTCTCTCTCTCTCACTCACACACACTCTCCCACACACACACACACACACACACACACACACACACACACACATACAAACCTGCCTGTATAGCAGGATGTATTGGTTTGGGTTATATTCTAAATTATAACAATGTAGACACTTAATTGGTGATTACAGGTGATCAAAATTGTGTAATGACAGAACATGAAAGCTTGCAATGTTTTTCTACATAATTTGAAAGGAGAATTTTGGGTAATACTTCCGTTATGTGCAAATATATATTCAGTATTTGTCAGAGTAACATTTTTATTGACCAGCAAGAGGTTTTATGTAATTTTCTAAATTCTGTTGAATTTTGCTTTCTCCTGTGTTTCACTGTTCAGACATTGAACTGAAGATCATGTCCCACTGGAAAGGGGGTAACTTCTGTTAGCAGAAAAAGTTCAGGGTTGCTGAACACCATATGATGACATTCAGTTGCCCAACCATGACAGTGGTACATTTGTTTTCATGAAAAGTTTGTCTTCTTGGATGTTTTGCTATGTCATGTAAATAGTTCTTTATGTTTCAAAGGCACTACAGTACTTTTTATTGTTGGAAACTGTTTACTCAATGACACAGTGTATCATCTCAGAAAACTCGAATCTTGAGCAGTACCGCTGTCAGAACCTCAAATCTCATGTGGATATGGTAATGCTGAAATGTGTAATATTGAAGGATAAACTTTGGTTCATAATGAAGACAAAACACCTTTTTGTGATGCTTTACAGAGAACCTGTAGCAAGACCTCTGTCACGTGATGATGCCATTGGTCGTCCAGGTTTATCTCCACGGTTGCCAACATCAGTTCCTCCTCCACCATCTACTGCTGCAATGAGCATTGAAGATTCACATGGCTCAGAAGCGGCTCTAGATTTACGCCATGGTGGTTCTAGGGAGTCTCCAGCTTCTACATCTGCAGGTAACTTTGGATAGCCATGGAGTATTTTAAGTCAAATGGAAGATGTCTGCTGCACAAAACTTTTATTGTAATAAAAAAGTCACTGGCTAGAGGTTTGGTTATTTCTCAAGCCATCACCAGGACGACCTAATATACAGAGGTAATAAATAAAGAAGTGTGTTTTATAGTATAGGAAAAGTTTGGGATGTCAGACACTTATATGTTGTCTGTTGTATTGAAAATGCTTGTTTTACAATAAAATATTTTGAAGTTATTTAAAATATTATCTTACTATGTACGCTTTATTAAATTCCTTTGTATAAAATGGAAACTTGTATCAGATTTATTTTGAAGCCATTATAATAGCTCGGTGGGCTCAGTAAGGTCTGGATAACACAAGATAAAACACGGAATCAGTATGCCCACCAGAAGTTATGGACCACAGAATTTCCGGGAATGGGAATACTTCTGTAAAATGCTGAAGTATTAGGAGTGCTGACTTATCAGGTGCCAGATTAAAGGAATTGTACTGTATAAGCATGTTAAATGTGAACTATCAAAACTTTTACAAATATCTGTACATCTGTGAGTGATAATCTATATAGCTCATTCATAAGTCATTACAGCTGTGATGTGGTGCAGAAACCACAGATTTTTTTATGTGTACACAAAATAAAAATTGCATACCCAAAACTACATATCACAGCTTGCAAAACTGGATACAAATGGAAAACTGCAGATTTTAAATCCATGGTTGTTGAAACCACAGTTGGCAAGGGAATGCTGTATGAAATATACTGTAGACAGTGGATAGTAATCAAAATCGTTATGAGTTAATTGTCGGTTACTTGATTAAAGAAAGTTACACAGCCTTTTGGGGCTGCCTTTGTCTCCATCTTCAAATGAAATTAATGGATTGTCAGTGATCTTCTTAGAATGCCTTTCACTTGAAGATTGAGTCAGAATGAGCCTTGGAAATGTTATACACTATTTATCCAGCCACTGGACAGTGTGCAAAGAAACTGCTTCGGTGATGATATTCAACCACTATCTAAAATGTTTACAAGCACATTGCCTATATTGTTATAATATTTTGTAATGTTGACTTCTGTGTTTTTACAGGTGGTTATCCAGCTAGTGGTAGTGGTAGCAGTGTGACAGGTGCAGATATCTTAGATCTGAGTATGCCTGACAAGAACTCCGCCACAGAAGTGTGTTATGTCTGTGGTGATGAATACAAGCGTGGCTCACTAAGTCATATTGCAGCCAAACCCATTCCCTCCCCCCAGTCTCAGTCATCTTCTCCACCTCCATTCTTTCCCTCTCTTATGCTGCACCCTCGGCCTGGACGATCACGGCCCATGGATTCAGCTGGACGGGTTAGTTACTTCTCCACATAAATCATAAATAAATAGATTTTAAATAAGTAAATTATTTTTTATGTTGATTTTGAAGGTAAGGTGTTCTAGTATATTTTCATATGTAGTGCATTAGGTAAGTGATATTCTACTTTGTGGGAAAGTTTCTGTATTTGTTTGTACTTATATAGAGTACCATCGTATGGCGATCCTATCCGTGTTACATGTTAGGAAGTGTGGAACTTCTAATTTGTTCATCTTGAAGTTATGCATGTTTTCCAGTTGCTGTATAGTTTATGACTTGCACACTTGTAATGTCATTTATATTCAGAAATTATCCCCTCACTTTTCGTGTAGGCTCAATTTCCAGCCGTGTGTATATCATTTGCAGCAGAGTCAGTGGCCAGAATGAGATACTTTCATCTTAAAGTTCAAAGTTGTTGAATGTACAGAGGAAAAATGGAACAGAGCATCAGGAAGGTGTTTGGTGTTAGGAAAATGTGTAAGAGGCTGGAATTGGTGGAATCGTCACTCTCGAAAACCAGCCAACATGTCTGTGTAATCTTACTGAGGTCTGCAAGGAAAAAGTTTCTGTAGGCAAAAGATGTTTAATTGGCTGCACAAGTGAACTGTTAAACAAGATACTTAATGTTGTACATGAATGGTGTTAGCCTAAAGCTCATGAAGTCACTCAGTGCTGAAATTCCTAGAATGAAGTGTGGAGCAAGTCATGAGGATCTGAATCACAAGAGTCTGCAATAAGGCCAGTGCATATTTCAGTGTAGCAATTTCTCAGTATTCCTTGAAATTGTTTAAATGTGTAATAGACCTTACAGATTTTAATTTGTCGTGTGAATACCACATTTAGAAGACTTTTACTGTTCTGTAACCATTTTTGTTCCTAAAGTTGATATTTTTTGCAATGAAAGCCCATGCTGTAACCAGCATTAAAATGTCCAGTTCTCTGTAATGCAATGGAAAATCAGTGGAGTGAATAATGAATTAAGAATCTCAAGTATACAACATATTTCTTGAGTAAGGTTATCTTCTTTGTAAATATATTGTAACTGCTTTGTAGAAGCACCAAATTAGTGAAAGTATTGCATTCAGTTAACATCTCTCCTAGATTTTACAACATTTTAAATTATGACTTTCTGTATAAAACAATCCAAATTTGCATCCCAGTAGAGTACAATGATATTTCAGTAAAGTACACATCATGTTCATAACCCAGAAGCTTACAGTATGAATCTTCACTGCCGTGAGAACGTGAGTTTACAAAAATATCAAATTATGTGCCCTATATTTTTTAAAGTATGTGTAATTTATTTCTTCATCAGACATTACAGTGAACCCGTTGTTCTTGATTATACATTTTAATTAACCCTTTGGCACTGAAGGACAGCTGTAATTGACATGCGGTGTGATGCTGAGAAAATGGAACATCCACTGCGATCATCGGCCAAGAACATGCAAAATAGTGACTAGCCATTTAAATCCTGGGTGTCTTGCAGAGTACACTGGGAACTTAATTCCCACTCCAAAGGGTTGACTTCATGAGATTGGATTGACATTCTGTTGACATGTATTTATGAGCAGTTTAACAGCAATAGACAAATTGATTTTATTTACAGAAATAAATATTTTTGTATCACTGATTTTGCATCATGTAATATAATCCTAGACCATTCAGTTGAACTATATGTTGTTCAATGTAAAAAATGAAGTGGGGAATCAACAGAGATTTTACATTCACTTACCTGTGTTTGTGGCTCAGTGTGAAGATAGCTTTTATTTTAGCTTTAGAGAGGTGCTGGGATGGTACATGCAATTAGGATACAACTGCTTCCTTCAACATCCTTTTCAGTTCATTATTGACTAATCATTCTGCTGTTTGATACATATATAGTTTGATCTACCGACAACATCATGAAATAAATCATAAGTAAATACTGAACTTTTGTCAGAAAATGTTATGATATTAATCACATCAGAAATTAGATGTTTCCAGCATGCCACAGAGAGAAATGAAAATGTGTTATACGAGGTGTGGTAGAAATGTAATGAGACTGGCAATGCTGTGCACGAACCGACAACGCTGCTGCCTCCCCCTTCACATGGCAGTTAGTTTAACCCCTGCCATAGACTCAGTACAAGTTTGAACTTGCTACAGTTGCTACGTGATTGTTGAGAGCGTCTGAAGTGAAGTTGTGTTTGTGAGGTGCGTTACGAAAATGGACCGGCAAAAGTTTGAGCAACGTTGTGCCATCAAATTTTGTGTGAAGCTTGGCGAATCCGCTACTGTGGCTTTTGAAAAGTTACAAAGGGCTTATGGAGAACATTCCCTATCCAGGGCACAAGTGTTCAGATGGCACAAGTCCTTTTTAGAAGGCCGAGAACAAGTGGAAGACGAACCTCGTGCGGGAAGACCTTCAACCTCAAAAACAGACGACAATGTGGAAAGAGTGTGGTCAGATCGTCGATTGACGTTGAGAATGATCAGTAGCGAGTTAAATTTGAACCGGTTTACCGTCCATCAAATTTTAACACGGGATTTGGGCATGAGATGCTGCACCACGACAACGCCCCATGTCACACGGCAGTTTCCATCAATGAATTTTTGGCAGACAAAAGCATTCCTGTGGTTCCTCAGCCCCCCTATTCGCCAGATCTCAGTCCCTGTGACTTCTTTTTATTCCCCCGGCTCAAAAACCACTTGAAAGGGCGCCATTTTGGTACTTTAGATAATATCCAGAAGAGCGTAACCAACGAGCTGAAAGGTATTCCAGCAGAAGCCTTCCAGCACTGCTACGAACAAAGGAAACAACGCCTCCGTCGCTGTGTAGCTGCCCAAGGGAACTATTTTGAAGGGGATAACCTTGATTTGTAAAAAGAATAAAATTCATGGTTAAAAAAAATCAGTCTCATTACTTTTCTACCACACCTCGTATAACAGCATGAGTAATGTACGTAGACTTTGAAATTTAGTTGTTCAAGCCAAAATACTTTGCCAGGTACAATGAGTGCATTGTCTTGAGACATGAGAATTTTTGATCATATGAATGTACCAACATATGCACGGAATGAATAATATTAAATATGGCAGTTTTTGGTTCATACATACAAATTGGATCAAGATTGGAATCAGTTTTGGAAGTGTACGACAGTTTCATTCAATTTGAGGATGTATTACTTAATGACCATGTAGTATCATACCACTTAACATCACCACAGTATATTGCACTGATACACTGAGAGGTGGATAAATGGGGGAAAAATGTAAGAAAAGAATTACCATATTACACTGTAATTACCACTAGATGATTGTGTTAAGTGAAGAGTGTGCAGTTGTATATCATCACAACTGAACACGTAAATCATCTGTATGCAAGAGTTAATATTATTGTGCAGGTTGGAGAAGTGAAATAACATTGTTAAAGAAAATGGGACACAGAGAAGGGGAGAATGAAGTGTGCTTGCTCGTTTGAGTGATGTGAAAGAAAGTTATAACAACCAATGGGAGGTTCCATGTTTGTATGAATAGTCATAACACCCCTGTTCATGGTAAAGAATTTTTTACTTTTTATTTTCAGTAAAAGAATCGTGTGTTCAGTTTTCGTCACCTTATTGTCATTGCACTTCAGATTGCTTGAATAAATATTTTCAGTATAGTTTCCATCTAGTGACCTGGGAATTTCATTGTCACCCACCACCTGTTTGTAGGTGGTCATTGTGCAGATTTATTGAAAAATTATGTAAGTTTGATTCTCAGTCTGTGAAGAGATAATGAAAATACAAGAGCATGATATTTATTGTAGTGAACCAAACTGGGGGGGGGGGGGACACTTGTTCAAAGATTTGAAAAAACTGTGACATGTCTATTTTGGAAGAACCATTGTGGGTTTATGGGCTAGAAAATTATGACCCATGGGCAAAATAAAGTTGATCATGACTGTAAGGAATCTTAAATTTTTATACCCAGACCAATGTGGGTCATAGAGGATCACTTGGAACCTTTCTAGTAATATGATGTGCTTCTCAAAGTGTGGTGTACCGGTATTTTAGTATCTAAAGTATGTTGTATGATCATTTACTTTCTGGACTGAGTGCAGTGTGATACTACTGCGATTAGGATGCAGGTCATCTCTGAGAAGGAGGGAGAGTAAAACCTGCTAAGTAATTTTACATTCGTTATGGAGTTGTAGCTTGTGTCACTCCGAATTTAACACTTCTCAAAGTAAGCCTGCAGGTTGTGGCTTATCGAACGTGACAGAATTCAGAGAAAGTGCATGTGGATAAAGTTTTGCTTCAAATTAGGCATACCTGCTACATAAACTCACATGATTTTAAAACTTGCTTATATAGATGAAACAATGGGAAGAGTTTACACATTTGGTAGGTTTACCATGTTCAAAAGTTGAGTGATGTCTGTTAATAATACTGATCATTCAGGATATGTGTCCACTAGCAGAACAGATGATAATGTGGTGTGAATCTAGGAACTTGTTCATGCAGATGAAAATGTGGTACCTATCATCACCATCTGTGATTTGGGTAATAAGGTGGGAATGTCATTTGGGTCATGGCATAGCATTTTGACAGCATCTGAGCATGTACTGGATTTATGCAAAATTTATACTTCATCTGCTGACTGACCAAGCAAAGGAAGAATCCTGTCACTGTTTCTTCAGACCTTCAGGAAAGTCTTTGCAAGCCCTTCTGTTCCTGTTGGATGTCATCACAGGTGATGAAACGGGTTTATGCATATGACCATGAAACGGAGGAGAGTATCATCTCTGCAATAGATCAGTAGTAGCATTCCTCACAGGACATGCACCTGTGAGAAAGCACTTAAACATTATGGGCATCTTCGAAGGAGATCCGACCTGCAGATTTTGTGGGTCGGAGACTGAAACTGTGCACCATATTGTTTGTGGTTGCGAGGCACTGGCTCGACAACGTTATAAGTTCTTTGGGAAGATGTTTGCTGAACCAAGAGATATAAGCTTGGCTTCACTAAAAGACCTGTGTCTCTATATTAGTAGCACAGGGCTAATGAACCAATGCTGAAAGAAAGACTAAGGGTGAGCACAATAAGCCTAAGGCTGTGGTGCATCCGGAGCGAATGCCGACGGGCCCATAGAAAGAAGAAGAAGAGAAGAAGAATCATCTCTGCACCTGAAGAGCACTGGGCAAATTTATTCAAGTGTGAAAGCACACTGATTTGTTTTTCAACATTCTTGGAATCGTGTATGTCAATTCATCCTGCAGGAACAAATCTTGTGTCGCATCCTTCGTACACCACAGATGTAGTGCTGTGTTCCTGGAATTCAAGTTGGCATGGAATGGGAGTAGATTTAATGACATCACACCTCCAGAACAGTAACAGGCTGCACTTGCCAAGTACAAAACACATGCCTCTAACAGTGATGCAATCATCGAACATGTTGAATTAAGTCACAATGGTACTGCTTCAAAGCGGAGAGTGAAGAAAAAAAATACAACCTGGATGTTCATCAGTTGCTTTGCTGAGATGTGTTTGTATCAGTCCATTTGTTTAACTATTTAAAGACTAAAATGACCTCGAATTGTATTTAAAGATGTAGTTTATACTGCATGGTAAACACACACTGTCTTGGTTATAAAAACCAGTGAGTTATTGCTGTGTAGGGACATAATTCCTGTTGTGAGAACCACATAAAAGACAGAAATGCACTTTGTGTGCAGAACATAGAATTTTCTTTGGTGTGGTGACTTAAGACATTATGGAATGCCATGATGAGTGGCCCAGCGTCGACTAAATTTATCAAAAAGGTGCCTTAGTAACAGTGGTTGTGGAATTTAACCCTGGCCCACTCAGGTGTATTCACAATTTAAACCTGGTCTTTAAAAGGTTAATTTCTGTTATTTCCAAACTTCCTTGTGTAATTTTTGTTGTGTGTTCATGCAGACATGTGCTCATGTCTATGACACACTTTCTTTCATGTATTGATAGTCAGTTTGCTGGTTTATTGTTAGGAATTGTTTATTACTGCGTGATTTGAGGTTTTCAGTGCATTGTGGATGTAGAGTGTGGTCTTCTGGGATATTATGTCGTATTGATGGGTCATTTTTTCAGCAGAGCTTGCTGCCTCCATCTTCAGGATAGTTGAGGAATACTTTGCTGTGAGATTGATTGCATTATATAGGGAGAGAGCAGGTTAGGCAATAATCATAATTGGCCAGTAGGAGGGGAGGTGTTCTGGGGTGGGCTGGGTCATGTGTATGACTCAGCAGAGGCAAGAAAAGCAGCATAGAAGAGTGGGAGGATGGAGCAAATGAAGAAACATGGACTTAACTGATGGAAAGTTTAATAGACTGAGGTGGGAGAGCCAACTGAGGAAGGTAAGGTGGAAAAAGAGCCTGATAATGCTGCTGTTGTCAATCCTCATGAGGAGATTTTTCTCTGTTCCTTCAAGGAGTGAATGAGGGGTTTCTATGATCTGCTGAAGCTAGGCCATCTTCCCTGTTTATGTTGATAGGATGGAGATCAATCTCAGTCACCTCCCTGATGATCAGTCCATGCATTGGGCTTTGGTGAGGGGTTGATAACCTGACTCAACCTCAGTGCTAGAGGACCACACAGTGTCAGCAGGGCTGCATATATAACAGTATTACATTTTTGAAAGCTGTGTCTTCTATGTGCAGCCCAAGAATTTCCTTATGCAAAGGGAGCCAGAAGATAGAAACAGATTTGTTCTTGAAGTATATCACTTTATTTTTCAGTTTTTTGTAACACATTTTATTAAAATATGAGATGGTAAAATAATACTGTTCCATGTATTCCCATCATGAGATGTTTGGTAAGGTCCAGGTCACCTGAATTGTGATGTCATAGTTACTAATAGTTATTAATAGTTACTAGTGTTTCATGGAGCTTTGAGGAGATTTGAGGTTCTCACACTGGTGTTGATGAAGATTCAAGTCTTTTGGGATGTGATAGCCATGTTGAGTGGTAAATAGTTACTGATTTTTACAAGAAGCTTTTTCCATCTATCTTCAGGATTCCAGGAGTCCAAGATGGAGACAGCAGGCCTCTCTTAATGTCAATAATTATTTGTCAGTTGACACAGCGTCATAGTCCACAAGACTTGAATCTCCATCAGCACTGCTGTCAGAACCTCATATCTTGCAGATTTTCTGTTAATTCTACTGAAAATGTGTTATTGGACAGAAAGTAAGTGCTTCAGTAATAATTTCCAGGAATCTATATGCATAATTGTAAGTATATTTTTATTGTTTCAGGTTCAGGCATGCAAAGCATGTCAGCGTCATCTCCTACAACAGTGGCATGCCTATGCAGCACAGGGTGTGCCTCATTCAGAACGTAACTATGCTTTAAGGAAGAGGCCAGCTCCTGCTCTTGATAACACAACGTTCATTTGCTATACGTGTGCTCTCGAATATCCTTCATCATCAATTCGTTTGCTCTACTGTTGTCCAAATCCAGAAAATGAACGTTATTTCCCAAACATAAGTACATTACAGCGACCACCAGGGGCTCTTCCTATTTCTGCTCAAGGTGCAGTCCAGGTATGTGTTTAATTTGTGTTATTTGCGGTTTACAGGTTAGTAAGCATCAAGATCACAGTCTTCTGGAATGTGGTGCTGTTTAGTTTGTTAGATTCCTACCAGTGTATGGAGCAACTTGCTACCTCCTTCATTTTTCTGCACTGAAGGTGGAGGCATAGTTTTTTTTTAAATGTTGGTATATGTCTGTCAAACTACATGGCATGACATCCCAACAGAGTTCGGTCTTTTTTTTGTAAAATATGTAAAACTGTATAGTAACTTAAGATTTTATTGTATAAAGTTAAAAGTTGAAAAGTTAAAATAGCAGTGTTGCTACTTGATGCATAAAATCGTGGTCTTGTTTTTTTTTGCCATTGATTGGATTAAATTATGTGTAATGCTTTTGGACAAGCTTAGTGGGTGAGACAACTTTGTGAAGACCTAGTCTGAGATTTGAGAGTAATATTGAAATGGATCCTTAACCTTTTAAAGACCTGCGTTCATATACGCAATTGCATTTTGGAAAATGCCTAGAAATTCATTTTATGTGTTTAGGCAACAAGGAAATTACTACATTTAAGACATCTGCAAGATCTCTGTTTTATTTTCCACAAAATATTGTTTATTTCATAATTTTATCTTTTTCTGTTCAAATAATATGCTTGCCATAAACCGTGCACTAAAGTTTAAATACCCGCTCCAGTAGGATAAGAGTTAAAGAGATAGGGTGTTAAGGATGTGGACTGGATTCAGCTGTCTCAGAACGGGGTGATGTGGCATGCTCCTGCGAATACAATAATGAACCTTTCAGTTACATTCACATTTCCAGTAAAGACTAAGACTGTTACAGAATGATGAAGCTTGAAAATCTGGCCACTTTCTTATAGGCATACTGTGTCCCTTGAGTAGTACATACATGGTAAAGGGTAGGCTTGACCCTGCTCTGAAGGTGTATGGGAGTGTGGAGATACAGTTCCACACATTAACCTCAGTGGTAGTTGAAGATTAGTCATCAGTTGTATGCCCTGGTCACTTTATGCCCGAGGAAGAAACCCCGATATCGAGATTCAGTTTTATGGGAGTTGAAGCCATGTTGATTGATAAATAGTTAATGGTGCTGACATGTTGTAGGCAGCACACTTCTCCAGAACATTAGTAGCTATTTATCAGTTGACATGGCATCACATCCCAGAAGACTTGAATCATCATCAGCACCAGTGTGAGAACCTCAAATCTCACAATCCTTGTAACCATTGGATAGGAGAATGGGTGAGTCCCAGAGACAGTCTTGACAGTGTGCAGAAGACAAAATTCTGTGCTTAGCTGGAAATTGAGCCCTGGTTACTCAGTTGTGCAGCTCATAGCCTGATTGATACAAAGAAATATGTACTTTTATTCCAGATATTAAAATGATGATGTTTGTTTGCAGGTGTGTTCAATTTGCTTCAGAACCATACCTCAGAAACATCAAGTTTTTAGTGGAGGTGGGACATACAGTCATCCGGTAGAAGACAGTGAATTATGTCGGAGGCAAGGCCTCTCTCCACGCCCTGCAGTTGTTAAATCACCAACTAGTGCAAGTGGAAGTGATATACGTTTCAAGCCATATGAATTAGGTGCCAGCAGTAAAAATCCAAGTGCTGGAGTTCCCATCTCAACGGCAAAGCGGAAAGTATCCACTGGAGGTACAGGAGATACAGGATCAGTACGTAGCAGTAGTGTGGGAAATTTAACAACTGCATCTCCTGGACCTGTTACATCAGAACAGAATGGGAGCGGGCAGCAGAATTTGGCAGCAACCAATTCGAGTAACAGTGGCCAGCAGAATTACCGTTGCTACATATGTGCAGGTATGGGTACATCCTGAACTTTGCCTTTGCTAGGATATGAGAAACCCCATTTGGAAAAACACTGTATGATGGTAACACTGAGGAAAACACAGACTTTTAATTCCTCAAATTGTGGTATGGATTGATGTGTGTGGGCATGCTAGTTTATTTCGAGTTACACTATGCATACATGTCAGGTTTCTCAGTAAAGAATCTCAGTCTCCAATCTTCACTGTGTCATTTGCTACAAGTGGGGTGTTGTGGTGACCTGCGTCTGAAGTACCATTACATAAAACTGATGAGCATTATTCAGTATCATGTAATTGTGCGTACGAACAGGTGTGCTGTCTTGATGTGAAATTGCTTTTTTTTTATGAAATGACATTAAAATCACAGTTGACTTTGGAATAGTTCTTGTCCATTTGTTTCCTTATTCACGGAAAAAAAAAATTGTTGATTTTGTGGCCATCATGTACAGGACCACACTTCATTTGCATTTTTCTTCAGTGATCCTTGTTTTTAACTGTTAATTTCTGCAGTACTGATCATTTGCCTTTACTTCATTGTTAGACAGTGTAAAAATTGATATTTTGACGTAGCTGTGCTTGCATAATTGTACAGCCTTGTGTTTAGATAGAAACCCTAAGTCTGAAGAAGTGGAGCCTGCACCACAAACTATGCTACAAGTGAAGAAATTGATTTTGCAGAAGGGTTTACATTGCAAACAGCAGGTTGTGGAATGTCTGTTTTACTAAAAGACAGTGTGCTGTCGAGAACTATGTACCAGATTCTATGAATTTCCTTCAGTGTAGAGATGGGGTGATGTACTAGTGGAAGAGAGATGCTGGCCACTTTGGCAGCCCACCACCCACTCGCCCAGTGGCCACTAATTGCAAATGTCATGTCATATGTGCAACATGTGACAAAGACATGTACCATTCAGAGTTCCAGTATGCTAAGTGAGATTTCAGGTTCTCACAGGAGTGACTGTGAAGACCACGGTCTCGTGCGATGTAATACCGTATATTCTCGAATCTAATCCGCACCCAGTTTTTGGCGACTTCTTAAATGGAAAAAAGTTAGTTCGCGATTCTAATCCGCACCTTTCCTTCAACCACCCCTTGCCCACGGGGCGACTGATTGAATAATATTGGATGTTACCAATGCGTTAAAATCCGACGCTACGCCTGTGGCCGATGAGTCATACCGATAGAGGCGGGGCCTTTCTCAACAGACGTGCGCAATCTCGTCTGAAGCCAGCTGATCTTTAGTTGTTGAAACGTGGGAGGTGCTTGTTCCAATTTGTCATGTACCGTAGTTATGGAAGAGGGACACCTGAAATCTAAACGACTCTCATATACGGCGAAGTTCAAACGTGAAGTTATTCGGTGCACAGAGGAGAATGGAAACCGCAAAGCAGCTGCAATTTTTGGAGTTAATGAAAGCAACGTTCGACTATGGCGGAAACACAAGGCAGCGATCAGCGGGTGTGACGCAGCTCCTTCAGAAGTGGCGCGGTGGGTGTCGGCTGCATGGAAAGCCATCCCGGAGAGCATTATCGTCAGATCTTTCAAGAAGTGTTGCATATGCAATGCTTTGGACGGAACGGAAGATGACATTGTATGGGAGGACGATGTTGAAGATAAAGATGATAGTGACTGGGTGGAGAGCACGGATAACGATTCAGTTATGAGTGATGACGGCGAGTCTGATGAATAATAAATTATAATAATAAATAATAAAATAATAGATTATTGTATTGTATTGTTCTTACGTTGTTTATTAATTACGTTAATTACGTTATTGTTATATTGTACAGCAGCTCAATCATTTTTC
The DNA here is from genome assembly GCA_021186555.1 of Reticulitermes speratus. NCBI lineage: Eukaryota > Metazoa > Arthropoda > Insecta > Blattodea > Rhinotermitidae > Reticulitermes > Reticulitermes speratus. The sequence goes on from JAJKFL010000004.1 coordinate 26,736,552, forward strand.
CAAAATCCAGCTCTAGACCGCGAATCTAATCCGCACGCGAATCTAATCCGCATCTGATTTTTTAGCCCTCTAAAACTGTAAAAAAGGTGCGGATTAGATTCGAGAATATACGGTATTGTGTACTTATCCACCAGACTACACAGCATCACATTGCAGAAGAATCTCATCTTTGGTTTTAGTATAAGTTTAAGGTAGGGTAGTATTAGTGTACTGTAACAGGTTATGGTAAGTGGTACTTTTGTTTTGGTTATTTTAATTCCCCAGTACTGCAGGATTTAATGTGCCATTGTATTATAATAAAATTACAATGTATTACCATCACAATACAACCCACCCTGATACATATATTATTTTATTTACAGTGATCATGTTCACTATGGATCAGTGATGTATTTTTTTTTGTAAAGAACTTTATGGTTTGGAAGTGGAATGTGGGCTATGAGACCGAATGACAAAAGGAGAATAGATTGGAAGTCAGCTTGCGAGAAAGTTGAGGAAATAAAGGAACAAAAAACAGACCAGAAACTTCAAGCTGAATTGATAATATGAATATTTACCAGTTATGTTTGAGATGCTTTCAGTGCGTCAGTCTGTACTGTAAGGCTAGCATGAAATGTAAATTAAAAGTTATGCATGTAGTAGTCTGTTTATGTGCATAACTTTTTTCAGTATAGATTTATATTATGTTAACATCATCAGGTGTAAACTAAACATTTTTCATGGTTGCCATATGTGTAATTAACGTATCAATAACAGGACACGCAGAGTATATAAGCATGTTTATATTTTATCTCCACACAGAATTTCATGTGTCTTGCTCACGTAATTAATTCACTAGTGAATAACTGTCAAGCAAGAAGCAAAATATAAATTTTGCATGACAAACATGTTGTTTTATATTCTAGAAAAAAAAAATCTTTACAGAATTTTCAGTTTATTTGTCTGTCTGTGTGTTTGTTTTTAAGATCTATTATCACACAAAATTTCAGTGTCCTGCATTGAGTCTCACTCTGCTCTCAGAAGTTGACATGATCTTTATGCTGCTATGAAAATTGATCATTTGGTCAAATGGTTTGGTTACGGTGGCAGATGTGTGGAAAGATTTACAGTTGGATGTCTTTGTACTGTAAGCATGCTTTCTGTAGAAAGCACGGAAATTATTAAATTAGTTTTGAAAAGAAGCAGGAACACCCAGGCGTACGTGAAAGAGCAGTTTTCACTTATGAATTTTTAAATTGACTTTACATCACTCAGCTCTTGTGATGGAAGGAGAAGATATACATTTTTAAATACTTAAATTATCAAATCATTTACAAATGAGACATAAATTGTGTTGATATCAACATGCTTTATCATAGGTGATGTAAAAAATACAATTTCCCATTTTGCTTTAAACTTTACTGTGTGGGTGAGATTTGAGTTCCACAGGGCTGTGAGTGTTAAGATATTGGTTTTCTGGGATGTGCCATGTGCTTGCTGATTGGCAGTGGCTATCTACTTCTGCCCTGAAGATGGCAGATAGCAGATACTTCTAAAACAGTGGTCTTCAAATTATTAATATCTGAGGAACCCTTGTGACTAAAGCTGAATTTTCATGGAACCTGTGTAAAGTAAAATTGTACTTTTTGGCTGCAAAAATGAAAGAACAATTTTTAAAATCAACTTTTATGTGTAAGTGAAAATCAAAATTTTATTATTGATGATTTACACTGAAGATGAACCCAGCATTAATTATGCACAAGGGTGGGAAGGAAAATAAGAAACACAATGAAAGACTATCAAAATTATATGTGCCAACTTCATTATGAAGCAAATGCGCTCATGGAATACAGTTTGAATATGACTGCTCTAAACTGAACTCATGGAATCACATTCTTGCCACTCACTCTAGTACAGAGTATCATACAGTAGTTGGTAGGATCAGGTGGTTTGTTCATTGAATATGGGAACATAATTTGACTGTTAACCATTTGACGCGGCATCATATCACAGAAGACTTGGATCTTTAACATAATTTGAATTACAGTCACTGAAGGCTTAGCAGTGCAGATAGAAACTATAGCAGTGCATCTCACCATGCTGTCAGGATATACAAATGTGTTCTCTTTTTATTGTCCATTTTATACATTTCACAATAAATAAGAAATACATTGCAGTGGGAAGACTGTTTTGAAGCTCAGTGTGTATATGTGTACACATTCATGCCTGTCCCCATTTACAGTTATGGGGTGCGCATATGCAAATATATATGATTGTGTGTGTGTCTGTGATATATTTATTTTCAACTGACATTCAGATTTTTTGTGTGTGTGTTTTTTTTAATAAATACTGTCCATTGCATATTCGTTATAAATTTGGTCTCTTGCAGTTTCATTCTGCTGCCTTTTGCTGACAAATGGGAACTTTCATTTCCTTCCATTCGCTCTTTTTTGTCAATTTGTTTGCATAGGACACATCCATATGATATTTAGTTTAAAATGTGTATATATATAACATTTAAAATTACGTACACTATTATATGTTTGTAAAAATATACACTATATTGTGAGAGTTCCTCATATAATTTAAACACCGCAGTGTTAGTGAGATGTACCATACTACAAATACAGTAATTTTCTCTGTAGTGGCTCGTACATATAGTCAACTTGACTTCTGATCAAAACACCTAATATAAGAACAGTCCTCTTTCCAAAAATACATATTTAAGCAGCATATTTTACTAAATAATAAGACATATATTCATCTGAGGACTAGAATGTATGTTGTAAAAGAAGGGCTTTTAGCTCGCTCGTAAATTGTATTTTTTCCAACTCTCTCAGTTGACTCGGCAATTTACTGTATAGTTTAATTCCAATATTCACTACACTTTGTTACATTAGTTCTGCAAAAGTGACAATAGAGATCCAACCTTTGGCATGTATTATAGTTGTAGATTTCTGTATTTTTTGCAACTGTTCTGTCTTGATTCTATTATGGCATACTGTTTCCCTTACATACATGCAAGGCATTTCATTATGTTTAGAGCTTTAAAACTTTCCCTGCAGGAAGTGCATCTCCCTGGATTACAAATTAGTCATGTAACTTTTTTGTAATTTAACATGTTTGATTTCAGGATCACCCCCCCCCCCCCCCCCCCCCCCCCAAATTAAACCATGCCACAAGCAGGAATCACAGTGTGGAAAATAAATAGTTATAATATATGGACTCACTATATTGTATTACATAATGACTTTTGAGTGTTGAAATTATATATTTAATATAATATAAAATATCCCATTTTATATTCTCATTAATACATATACCCAGGAATTTCATTTCCGATTTGCAGGTAATATTCATACTATTTAATTTGTGCTTTCAGTGGAATTTTCTATTGCCAAGTATGAAAAGATATTACTGTTGTATTCTCAGTATTTAATGTAAGACCATTTTGAGTGAAACCATAACTGTAGCTCATTCCTAAGTCTTAATTTTTGTGTTGGAGAACACTTTCATATTCTGCTGTTACCAGAATATTTGTGTCATCTTGAAATAAAGCTGTTGATTCCTGAATATTCATTGGAAGTTTATTTATTGAAACAGTACTGGTCCAACAATTGAGCCTTGAGGCATGCCATGTTTCATTTTGCTGAGGGCTGAGACATATGTTGCTTGGTTGCTTGTTGTAAGTTTATTGTAGAATAGCATACAATTTTGCTAAAATTGAGCATACGGTACATGTACAGTGCCTTGTGTTAGACCTTGAAATTGCTTTCTGTTTGTGGAAAATTAAGTGCAAAAATTGTAACTGTCTTGTGACTAAATATGTTTTGTGTTATGTGGCTTTTGAGATTAGTAAACTTGCGCTGACTGCAGTTGGAGTTTTACGCACAAGTAACAATATTAGGATTGAAGTAATGTAGCACCTGGCCAGATGGCTGTGTACATGGGTGGTTACAGTAATGCAACACATGGCTAGTCAATGTTAGTTGAAACTCTGGTTTACTGAAAGTAATTTGTTTTAGAAGAATAATTCAGAGCAGTGTCGTTGCTAGGTTCTTTGGTGCATGGTGCACGTGATAACAATGGCCACTCCTAACAGACATTATGAACTTTAAAAAGCTGTAATCATTTGTTGAATTTCCGTTTATTTGGCTCAATAATTTTGCCACCCATTGGCCTGTGCTGCCTGGGGCATCTGCAACACACCCCCCTCCAGCTATTCCCCTGATCCAGAGCATATGGATCAGTGAAAGTGTTTTCCTTTCTGCTGTGAAAATTGTTGGGTGTATGGTTTCTTTGCAGGTCTCTGCCCAAGATCCCATATGAAGTGGTTATCCACAAGTCCAGAAGGAATGAACTCCCATGCAATGCACTTTCCTTGCTTGCGCAGTATTGCCTGCAACTCAGAAAATGCCTGTATGGATTCTCATGGGCGTGTCTTAGCATGTTCCCGGTGTGTCGGCCATCTTTCGCAACAGTGGGAGAGCCTTGAAGCTGATCGAGTTCCTTTAGAACGCAGAAGGTAACCTACTTTTTAAACAAAATTGTAGTTTGTGTTGCACCAGCAACTGACAGTGTCTGTTATTGGACATGTAATGTTGTGACACACTGAAAGCATGACCAGGTGTTCTTTGAATTACCTCAAAGTGAGGAAAGTAAAGTCACCAACTGAATTCTGGGTAGAACTCAAAAAGACTACTTTCCTATTGCAAAGACTTCTAGTCCTAGAAATTTTGTGTTGTTTATGTTATATGTTAATAATCTACGTACTGGTATGTAAGTGAACAGTGCTGTACAGTTTGGCTGATCAGTTATCCTTGGCCCATGGGTGTATGGTCATAGAACTGAATCATTCTTGGTCAGGAGTTTTGTTTGTTGCATGTACTTGTAGATATGTTGTAGACTGTTGTTGACATCATCATCTCCACTATCCTTTTTGTGAGGAAGAATATTTACCAATGCATGCATTAATTTTGTGAAATATTACCTGAGTTTTGCGCTGTTGTGATATTTGTAATTATTGACTTATAAACAGTATTTCATGCATACTTTTTAGTGATGTTTTTCATACTTAATTTTTTGTGATGTTGATATGTCTTCATACAGACTTTCATACTCTTAGCTCCAATGGTTTATGAGTTATCGCTGTTTGACTGAATGCTGAATGGACATTTTCATGTGGCCACATTGTTATTTTACATTTTAGCCCCCACCCACTATGAAACTGCATGGTGTCAAAACCACAATGTTGTCATTGCTGAGTATGCATTTGGTCATACACTGCAGGATGGAAATGTAATCTTTTATGTGTACAGGTATATGTGGAGCTTGCTTTATGCGTATTTACAACTAAACAAGATTCATGAAGTCAAACCTTTTTTTGTAGGTATGATGTGCCAAGTCCAGGTGTCGGTGGTTCTTCAGTGGCAGTATCATGTTGGAATGGAGATGCATCCCAAGTGGCTGTGTCTCGATCAGGAACTCCACCAAATGTAGCTTCTGAACATTTAACTACAGGCAGTTCGATCTACTGTTTTCTTTGTGGACTTCATTCTGACTTGACATTAGCTCGAGTGCTTTATGGTAGGCCACAGGTGAGATATGAACTTCCCTCAGTTTGTCATGTAATGTAATGTAATGTATTTATCCAAATCTAAGACGTCCCCGCCAAACATAAAAGTCTGCTAAGAAAAAAATTTTGCTATTAATTTCATACACTTAATACACAGAGCATGTCAAATTCTATCTACCTTTACCAATCAGTGTCACTGTCTCCATCTTCACAGTAAGTGCCTTCATCTTCCTCACACTCACTCCTAACATTCCCATCTTCTTCACTGTCATTCCACAACAAATCATCATCAGTCCCATCCACTGCACTGGATATACAGCCCTTCGTAAAACCCTTCACAGTCAATTCTGGTGAGATGTGCTGCCATGCTGTTATGATCTACATTGACTAATGGACTTATATTTCTTGGTTCATAAACTTACGTTAACCCATAAAGATTCACAGTTTTCTCCGCATATGCTGTTAGTGGTGTTATGAATTTTAAATACATGTGTTCTGGATTTTTGTGTTGTGTCAGTGGTCTGATCAGTCTGAGTTCATGGCTCTTTTTGTGGTTTTTAATGTGTAGATTTGCCCAGGTTTCATTTTTAATTCTTTTAGTTAATTTTTAATTTTTCAGTAGCCATTTTCCTGTTACTACCCTTGGACTAGATCTGTTATCAGGTGCATATCTTAATAAGTTACTCTTTGTATGGTACCCAGTGACAATAGCTTGATGTAAGGGGTCCACAAGGTTTGGTGCTTCTTTGCCTGAAAACGGAAACGGAGCTGGCTTCCAAAAGGTTGTGCTTGTTTAAAAAATAAGAGGATGGATGAAGTTCCAAAAAAAGAAGATTGTGTCAGTTAACTTGAATTATGCTGTGTTCTCTCTTTTGTTTATACATGACGATTTGGTGCTGCGGGGCTTGGATTATGGTCCAGTTCAGAGCGATCCGGTTTGGCATGGTCCGGTTCAGTGGTTATACGCGAATTTAAGACGATCTCACGTATTTAAGTGCCAAATTTAAGGAAAAAACCTTGTCTTTCATTCAAGTAAATACGGTACTTTACATGAAGACCCATACACATTTATGATATCTCACTGAATTCTTCTTAGAATGAGAAATGTTTCAGAAAATGTTTTTTTGAAAATTGTGCCATTTGTGAGATAATGTGGAAAAATCCAGTAGAGCCGTACTGGTCACAGGTGACAATATAACACAACTCATGCGCTTTTCATGCTGAATAAAAAGACTACACACACACACTCAGAATATTTATTCCTTATTGCTTTTCCACAGCAACAGTGGCTACGCGAATGTGCTGCAATTTTACGTGTATCATACACTGCCTGTCTCGTTATGATACATTTTTATTGCTCATTGAAGGTTGTAATGACAGTTACTTCACTGTAATCATGTTTTAGTTTAATTATGATAACTAGAGTTATTCAGTCTTAGCTGCCATAGGACTTGCTTTATGTCCAAGCAGAATGTAAATTTCTGCAGCATTTACAGGTTTTCTTAGACTGTGGTGTTTATACCTGGTTTCTGTATGTTTAGTGTAAGCATCTGTATGCCGTGTGGAATATTATTTTGTAATGACTATTGTGATACTGTTCTCAGGGTCGGAATGCACCGTTCTTCCCAGCGTTGTTGGCACATGTGTCACCTCCCAATGCAGAACAGCTACGGGAAGATGGTTCAGCTTTGGTTTGCACTTTCTGCTATCACTCATTGCTGGCCCAGTGGCGCCATTATGAGCAGCTTCATGGAACTGGGTCTGCCATAGCAGCTGACAAACGAGAATATAACACACATGACTACTGCTGTTTTGTATGTGGCGTTACAACTTACAGAATACGCGTTCGTGCACTGCCTGTCAAGGTAATGAAGTTCTTAAATGTTACGGAATTGAACTAGGCTGAGGTAGTTCAAGAATAGGGTGCTAAGGAAAATATTTAGGCCTAATGGGGAGGAGATAACAGGGGAGTGGGGGAAACTGCATAGTGAGGAGCTTCATGACTTTTGCTCCTCACTCAATATTGTTTGAGTTATCAGATAAAGAAGAATGAGATGGGCTGGGTATGTGGCATGTAGGGGAGAGAGGAGAGGTGCATACAGGGTTTTGGTGGGGAATCCTGAGGGTAAGAGACCACTTGGAAGATCTAGGCATAGATAGGAGAATAATATTAAAAGTGGATGTACAAGAAATAGGATAGGAGACTATGGACTGGATAAATCTGGGGAATTTCTTGACTAGCAGAGGGACTCTGCTCCACTGAGTTAAGTAGTATGGAACTGAACTTAATCACAATAACTTCGGGCTGTAGAGTTCATTATTATGTATTTTTAACATACTGCACTTATTTAACAAGGATTTGTTTCGGAACATTTATAGAATATTTTGAAAGGAAAAGTGAAACTTAAAATTTGGAACATTTATCTACACAGTGACCATTTCAGTAGAAAGAGAGAATAGCAAACTTGATGTGCTAATGCTGATGTACAATATACAGGATTTCCCATTTCTGCGGTATCATCCTCAGCCAGAACGTAGTTTGTTGCTGGAGAACGGGGACTTCGCAGTAGTATGCCTGGATTGTTATGAGACATTACGCACGCAGTCATTGGAGTATGAACGTTGGGGACTCCCTATTGAGAAGCGAGAATATAACTGGATCACTCAGCCACCACCTCCAGAGGACTCACCAGAAGCAACAGTAGCAAGGCTACCATCTGGAGAACGCTCAGAAAAATTGGTAAGCTCATTTTATTATGCTACAAAGTTATTAGTTACTATTAGCTTGAATATTAATTCTGTCTTAAGTTTTATTTTTAATGTGCCTACTGTTCAAGTGGAGCTGGGATGGTGTACTCAGTATAGTGACTGAGCTATGTAATGGACAGTTGGGGTGTTCAGCTATTGCGACACGATGGCAAAGAGAGAAATTTTGCTCCTGTTGAGAATTCATTGGTAACATAGTTTGGTCACTTCAATGATTGAGCTACTCATTCTTTGTCATGACGATGATGATGATGATGATGATGATGATGATGATGGATGATGAAGACGATGACGACAGTGACAACTACGAGCACAATGTTGTCATTATCCTCATCAACAACAACAACAGATACAAGTCTTTTAATTTCAATTGAAAAATTATTGCAGGTACATCCATTAATAACAGCCCGTCCTACCCGCAAGAATTGTTCACCAAAAATTTCTGCTGATAAGAAGCAAACACCAGTCATGAGTAAGACACAGCAGTCATCGGGGATCAGTGGTGAAAAGGTGGAGCAAGGTAGGGAACTTCATTTTTGATCAGATTGTACAGTAGCTATTTGGCATTCAGCATGGAATGCATTTATGTTATAAACTTCTAATCTGTTGAGTGACTTACTTCTTGGCATATGTGAATTATATACTTTATCCAGTCAGAATATACGTAAAACATAAACAATTTTTCTGTTGCCTTCTGCAGTGGCAGATAGCTAGTAGGTGTGATAAATGGCAGGCTGCAACATGAAAATAAATCCTCAACCCATGTGTTCTGATTCTTCTCCCAGAAAGAAAGATTTCTGCGGGGAAGGTTTTTATGTGGGTGAACAAGTGTGCATTTGGGATGCTTGTAAGTCTCATTACATACAGACTACTCGGTGGTGCAGTCGTGAAGTGTGGACAGTCGTTTTGAACGAGTGATTTCGCATAAAACACTGCTGTTGATTTCGCCGTGTGACTTTAATGGGTGCCTTCATACAAGATGCGTTTAGTAGCCACTTGGCAACCATGGGAAGTGAAGGTCACTCTATAAAAGTGTGGATGTGGAATTAATTAATGCTGAAAATTCCATTTCTACAATTGAAGCCTGGCTGATCGTGTGGAATTCAATTACTGAACAACACATTAACAAGATTTGTGTACGGAATGCTCGGGAAGAAGTGATTTTAAAATTTCAGCCTCTCTTCCACAAGAAAACTGTGGGAAAAAAATAAGACAACATTGGTAAGTTTATTTGTTTAATTCATTGTAGATTTTCAAGCTTTTGTGGTGGATTTTGTTAGTTGTTTTGGAGGAACATTTTTATCTCCATCTTCAGCATGATGGAATTCAGTGTCCTCTGAATGTAACTCTATTACCCTGAAGATGGAGGTGGTATGTTCTTTCGAAACTTTTGGTGTTACTCTGTGATCCTACAGGGTGTCTAAACACAGATGACTGTTATCTTATTTATTTTATTTGCTGCTTTACATTATTTTAGAATTAATATTAGATCTTACTTAAATGGCATGGCTCTTGACTTTTATCGCTTAGAAAATAATTTGCATATTGGTCATGAACATCATTGTCAGTTGTTTTACCCTGTAGTTTAATAGATGGCATGTCATAAATACCTTCACAAAGTCCAAGGCAGCATGAAGAGGTCACCATATGAACATAAATATGCAGCCCTTAGGTATCTCAAAAATCGTCTAAATGTATACCAAATAAATCCTTCGGCAAGAAAAGACGAACTAATAATTATCCAAAATATTCTTTACAGTAATGGTTTTTCACTACAATTAATTAATAACCTTCTGAAGAAGCAAAAATTACCACAACCTCCAACCAAAAAGAAAAACTTCAATCAGAAACAAAAATGGGCTACTTTTACATTTTTTGGCAATGAAACACACTTTATCACAAAAATATTTAGGCCCTTCAATGGCTTCTAAAAACAACAAACCTAACTAAAAAAGAAAACTATTTTCAAAAGAGCGGTGTATATCAACTAACATGCGAAGATTGTGGAAAGAAATATACGGGACAGCTATGAGAAAAGATTTGAATTGAATTGAGTTAAAGAACATTTTCTTTCATTCAAAAATAATAATTAAAATTCTAAATTCTCACAACATTTTTTAGAAACTGGCCATGCCTTTGGAAAAATTGATGACGTTACGGAAGTTTTACATTATGATAAAAAAAGGGAGGCATTTAGACACAATGGAAAGATACTACATCTACCGAGAAACAATGAAAAGTAATCAATTAAATTATAAACATACATACATAATACATACATACATACATACATACCAACGGGGATGTCAAATATTAAGACAATACCTTTTACTAGTACACTGTGAAAATGCTGTCATATCTTGAGGGAGAATGAATTTGATATTGAATGTGAATAATGAAGGTAAATAATGTAATTAATAAATATTTTGCTTTTCATTCAGTTTCCTGTTTTCAACCAAAATGGAAGATTTTGTAAGACAGCTATGGTTGTGAATTGTTATGGAGGAAGTGAAAAATTTGGTTTGGCAGTCCAAACAAGTAGGAAGTGGTATACGTCTTATGATCAACTGAATTTCTTGAAGCTGTTGTGAAACCAACCAAGATGAGTTGTGAAGAGGGGGAGGATATGCAGTCGACAGAAGGAAGTAGAGAAGGTTCAGATGCAGCAGATCATGCTTCATATGTGCTGCACAGTAGAGGGATAAACTGTTACAACCTTCATCCTTGCCCTACAGTATCACTTCATCATCTAGTTATTTACTTGATTTCTCAGATGATGTGGAAACCTGTGCTTTGTAAATTATACATTGTTGTTAAATATATTTTCTTGCCTCAGTGCCATTATAACTTTTTCTTCTGCTGGAATACTTTTCTCATAACAGTGTTTGTTCCCAAAATTTCCTCTTTTAGAATAGCCAGCAGTTCATCATCTTGTCGCAGATACACAGTGTATGGAAGAGGCCTTTTAGCGATCTTGATTCCTTCTTTTTTTTTTTTTTTTTACCCTTTGGCAAATTATTAATGCTTTAAGCTGTGCTGTTTCATTTGAGTGTGTCTGGAAAGTACAGTGTTGATTATCAATGCAGTGGTGTGAACAGTTGTACCATTGAGTTGTCTGTGTCAATTATCACTTGAGGGTGGTGCTGCCAAGTGGTCTGTGTGTAACAGGCTGAATGCTTTATTGAAGTATAGGTCAGGCATCTAGATATAATGTGACAAGTTGCATATACCATATACCAGCAGTGTGTTGTGAGTAGTATCTATAATACAGGGTCATCAAAAAAGAATGCCGGGTTTATAAAACCCTATCACTCAAAAACTGTTAAACATATCGAAATGATTCAAGTGTTAAAATGTGGCAAAAGAACGTAAGTTTTGGACATGCTCAGTTAATGGGTGGGGGTAGCGAGCGAGCGACCTTGAGATGCGCAGCCTGTGCGTGGAGCCTTGAATGAGAAGTTCCCCAACGCCTGGATTGGGAGGGGCGGACCAATTCCCTGGCCTGCCAGAAGCCAAGATCTTACCCCGATGGAGTTTTTTTGTGGGGATACGTTAAGAACTATGTGTATGGTGAAAATATTGGGGATCTCCAGCACCTACGGCATAGGATCGCAACAGCCATCGCAACGGTAACTCCAGACATAATTCAGCGGACTTGGCACGAGATCGAATACTGTCTTGATGTCTGCCGAGCAACAACTGGAGCACATATCAAAACTAAAGACATTCCTTAGCATTTTAACACTTGAATCATTTTGATATGTTCGACAGTTTTTGAGTGACACGTTTTTATAATCCCGGCATTCTTTTTCGATGACCTGTATATTAACCTTTATAGGCACTGTGTCATGCTATTGTGATAGATTACTCACTTCCCAGCTGCCTGTGTGTTGTGATATCATGACTTGGAGCTGTAGCATTTATAGTACTCTTTAAGGGCAAGCACACACACACACGTACACTGGAAAACATAACAAAACCACAACTTGCAAGAATTTTTGCCAGACTGAGTTTGAATACATTGTACTGGATTGAGCTGTACACACTGAGAAAAATGTAATGCAATTGCATCACAACTCACAGAAGACTAAAAATTCAACTCCCAGGCATCTGAACAATCCACTCTTCTTAGATTTGCATTGCACAGTGGTTTTGTAGTTTCATGTAGGAGGGGCACGCGGTGGCGCAGTTGGTTGAGACACTGCGCTACAAGCCGGAAGGTCGCAGGTTCGATTCCCGATGGTGTCATTGGAATTTTTCATTGACATAATCCTTGCGGTCGCACTATGGCCCTGGGGTCGACTCAGCCTCTAAGAGAAATGAGTAGTAGGAATATTTCCTGGAGGGTAAAGGCGGCCGGTGCGTAGGGCTAACAACCTTACCACCTTCGTGTGCTGATTGTCTAGAAATCTGGGAGCCTGAACCTCCTGGAACCCTAAGGGCTGGTCCAGGCCTGTACAGGGCTTGCTTTGCCTTTACCTAAGCTACTGTGAAGGCATTTTACAGTTAATGAAATTGTAATAAATAACATGTAATGTGAGATCTCACAAAAAGGTATATACGTAAGTTTACACTGTTGTTGAAGATGATCCGGAAGGTCTGAAATATGTAGCTTGCTTATGGTATAAAAATGCACAGTTATGTTGGACGGTGGTGCGACTGATTATTTATTAAACATCTGGGACTGATGCTATCACACAAGCATGGTTCTGTGCATAAACAAATTGTAGCCGGTATCTGTTAATTGACATTATGAACGCGAGGGGTTAGTGAAAAGAAGCCCTCGAGATCAGTCGCTTCATCCTTAGCAGCCTCGCGCTTAAGATGTGTTGTTTTAGGTGCGTTCGCATGAACGGGGAAAAGCGCCTCTTAGCTGCGTCGTGTCCGTCCGTCTGTCCGCATGTATCAGCGCGGCTCTCACGGGACGCATTTTCGCGAAATCTGACGTTGGGGACTTTTACGAATATATGTAGAGAAACTGCGAATTTGTTAATCGGACAAAAATATCAAGCACCTTACGTGAAGACTTAAGTATTACAGCGCCCAGAAAGTAATGCAACACATGTTTTTTCTCATTCACAATTGATTTTATTAAAACTTCAAATACGTCACATCATTACATGAATCTTTGGCTATCTAAACCTATTTTTCAACGCAGTTTTCTTCTAAATCTTTGGCCTTACGCCACCGAGATGCGAGAGCCTGTGTGCCTTCGCGGTACCACTCTGCGGGTCTCTGTCGCAACCACCTCGTTACTTCGGTAATGACCTCCTCGTCGTCCTCAAACCTCTTTCCGAGGATTGCATCTTTGAAGGGAAACTCTGAAGAAGCGTTTCCGGAGGGTTCATTCCCATAAAGATGTGACAAAAGTGCTTCTTCACCACGACAATGCGAGGCCACATACAAGTCTGCGTACCCGAGAGGCCATCACAAAGCTTCAGTGGACTGTCCTGTCTCATCCACATTACAGCCCGGATCTGGCTCCTTCCGACTACCATATTTTCGGTCCCTTGAAAGATGCAATCTGCGGAAAGAGGTTTGAGGACGACGAGGAGGTCATTACCGAAGTAAAGAGGTGGTTGCGACAGAGACCTGCAGAGTGGTACCGCGAAGGCACACAGGCTCTCGCATCTCGGTGGCGTAAGGCCAAAGATTTAGAAGGAGACTATGTTGAAAAGTAGGTTTAGGTAGCCAAATATTCATGTAATGATGTGACATACTTGAAGTTTTAATAAAATCAATTCTGAATGAGAAAGAAATGTGTTGCATTACTTTCTAGGCGCCCCTCGTACATGTAGATTGTTTACAGCAGTACAAAATATTTTTGGCTTGACTGCAATGCAAAAGGGACCCATTCTTGCATTTTCATGGCAACACAGCGGTTTTATACTGTTGACAGCTACATGTAGGTCAACAACAATACACAGGGAACGCATTGTTGCTTTTCCACGGCAACAATGGTTACGCGAACGCGCCGCAATGTTACGTTATACGTACAATGCCTCTCTTGTTTTTGTTATGTGGCAGCGAACGAGCGTGAGTTTTTGTTTCAAAGTTGAGAAGACAGCCACAGAAACATTGAATTCTTGAAACTATTTATGGAAATGAGGCTGTATCTCGCACGCTTGCCTTCGAGTGGTTTAAAAGATTCAGAAGGGGGCTTGAGGACCTTGAAGATGGTCAAATGTAGGCGGCCGTAATCTTCTCGAAATCCAGAAACAGTTGCAAAAATTCATGAACTGGTAGTCAGAGACTGTTGAGTGGCCGTATTGTTGATGGTCAACTGCACATTAACTGGGAGACAAATTCATCAGATTCTTCGTGAAGTGTTGGGAAAGTGGAAGATCTGCTCGAAGTTTGTTCCACACAGTGTCACCGTCGAGGAAAAACAGCACCGCAGTATTATATTATTATTATTATATATTATTATTATTATTATTATTATTATTTACTGCAATTGGGTTTTCACCCGGTGGCAGTAGTCCTTACACTAGTAAACACAATACAAATGGACATATAATATACATAAAAGTAACACTACACAACAAACTATACACAATTACAAAACAAAATACATACAGTAAATACAAGTACACACATTAGAACACCATACACTCCTTAACAAAAACATCCACACCTTACAAAAACACCCACACACAATACAAAAAAACACACATATTACAAAAACACCCACACATTAAATAATCTCAATACGTTAGAGTATCCTCAGTATAAAGTCAGACCAAAGTACATGATACTTTTATCCCCAAGAACTTAATTCACTTCACTTCACTTCGAAACCGAAACACTTCGCTTCACATCACTTCACGCCCGTCACTTTACATCACTTCCCTTATTTCCATTTAATCCCCACTTAACAACCCTTAGCTTGTAATTACTTTCTTGACCCTCTTTCTAAAACTGCGTAATTTACAGGGGAAAGTCGCTAGTACGTCTGGAGGTAATTGGTTCCAGCTTTTTATGGTCCTATTTACAAAGGAGTATTTACCAACATCTGTTCTTTGTTTCCTGGCCCTAAGTTTCCGACTATAATCGTCCCTACCCAGGTAGCATGGTTTTAGTAGTCTATCCCCTATCGTTTTCCAATCCTGTCCCCCGGTGTATGCTTTGAAAAGGGCGCATATTCGGGCTATCGCTCTATGCTGTGCCAATGTTTCCCAACCCGATTCATTTGTATTATTTGCAAATTTTGCCGCTGTCTTTTTGCACGCGATTCAAAGCGCTTACCTGGCCTTCTCTGTATGGTCCCAACACACCGCTCCATACTGAAGTATCGGTCTCACTAGTGCCGTATAAGCTAAACGTTTCGTATTATTATTTGCCCTTTTGAGTATACGCATTACGAAATGAAGAGCCTTCCATGCTTTTCTTAGTGTATAATTTACATGATCTGCCCAGCTTAGATCATTGCGTATAATTATTCCTAAATACTTATAGCCATTTGCCTCTGGAATTAGTTGATCCCCAATATAATACCTCAGACTATCCTTCACCCAACTCTATTGAAGCTTACTGCTTTACTTTTATCTGGATTTATCATTTCATTTTCAACCGCCCATTCCCCTAATCTACTTAAGTCTGTCAACTTTTCAATGTCACTACTATCGATTATCCTCCTGTATAGTATACAGTCGTCAGCGAAAAGCCGTATATTTGACTCAATGTTCCTCCAAATATCATTGGCCCTGCTCCTGCTGCCATTTCTTGTAAAAACTGTAATAGTCATATCTGAGCAACATCAGTTGCTTGTTAAAGTAGATGTTGGAATTGCATTTCAGTAACTTTCTCTTTATGTTGAGCTTGACTAGTCGAGACGAGTTTTTGCAACATCTTGCATACTGATTATCTTTGAATGTTTGTTTTAATTTCATGTGTGAATGAGAGCAAATAATAGAACTACTACTACTACTAATAATAATAATAATAATAAAATAATAATGTATTCAATAAAGTCTTGCATAGTGTGGTGTGGGTATTTTCCTGTATCTTCTCTGATTTTCCAAGAATTTGTCGTGGTGAAATTTGAGGTTCTTACGGTGGTGACCGTGCAGGCTGGAGATGTGACGCGTTTTGTGTAATCTGGTAGCGCGTTCCCGACGTGGTGGAACCTGCCTCCATTTTCATAGGTTAGACTTTCGGGTTTTCGCGCAGACTTCGGATGTCCAATTTTTTTTCCGCCACAAACTGAGAATTAGAACAGAGATGCAGTGCCTACCAAACTTCATGTAACGGTGTCCTCCCTCGGCTTAACAGACTTTATCGATCCCCACCCCGTCTCGTTTCGTGTCTTTGTGTTGTGTGCACGTGTGTAACACTTGTGTTAGTTTTCATTTTTAAATTTCGGTTTGTGTATTCAGTTTTGTATAATCATTATTTCGCGCCATACTGGTAGAGAACCACTAGGCTAGGGGAAGGTGGTGGTAGGAAGATCCACCAGACCGTAGGTAAACAGCTACAGGCTATAAGACGTCACATCCCAGTAGGGCTGCTGGTTGCTGAGAAACAATTAATGTAACTTGTCAGGAACAAGACGGACAATGTGCGTATAACGTAATATTGAGGCGCGTTCGCGTGACCACTGTTGAGGTGGAAAAGCAAATAAGTATTAAATATTCTTTGTGTCTGTATTATTGGCTTAGTTATCCAGCATGAAAATCGCATATTTTCTGCGTTGTATTATATTCTCATCTGTGGCCTGTCTGGCTGTACCATATTTTTCCACATTATCTCACAAACGTTACGATTTTCGGGGAAAAAATTACCGAACATAAAATATGTTTTGATTTTATCTACACCTTTTGTGTGAAACATTTCTCATTCTAAGAGCCGTACTTAACCTCAGGTATGAAATCTATCCACGGACCCCTGAGACTTCAGGGGGTCCGTGAACTTGTAGGTAAGGTAAAGGTAAAGTTCTCCCTAGAACAGGCCACGAAGGCCCAGAGGGGAGTTGAGATATAGCTGTACTCTTTCTTTAACCTCGGCGCTAGATGGGGGTGGGTGGTCAATCCACGCCCCGGCCGCTTTACCCCCGGGAAAGAGACCCGGTACCCATTGTATAGGAGGCTGGGTGGGCCCCAGGGCCGGTCTGAACGGCTGCGAAAAATCTCGCCCCCACCGGGATTGGATACCCGGACCGTCCAGCCCGTAGCGAGTCGCTATACCGACTACGCTGTCCCGGCCCATTCCGTGAACTTGTACGGGAAAAAATTACAACTTTATTTTCACTAACCTCTTAACTTAAATTTGGCTTTTCGTTCAATAATGAATGTAGGCAACAAAGTAATTTATGGCCTATAGACTGAAGAAATCTTTGTTAACTCCAGTAAATCTCACTCTCACTATTTTATGCATTTAAATACACTTTTCTGAGAAGGGGTTAGATGGTTTCACGAGACTCTCAGAGGGGTCCACGACACAAAAATTTAAGAACCCCTGTTCTAAGAAGAATTCAGCGAGATATCGTAAATGTACATAGGTCTTCATGTAAAGTACCGGTTATTCTTGTCAGATTTTAATAAAACTTGAATATTCTCGACATATTTTCGAAAAATACTCAAGTATCAAGTTTCATGAAAATCCGTCCAGTGGGAGCCGAGTTCCATGCGGACAGACAGATATGACGAAGCTAATAGTCGCTTTTCGCAGTTTTGCGAACGCGACAAGAAGTCATTGCACACCCAGAACCTTGTGTCAGTGTGTAAAAGAAATAAATGTCATGGCGGTTACTGTCTTTGGGACGTGTCACTTTATATACTGGTCTAAATTAACCATTGTTTTGAAACGTTGGTATATTTATACCAGACTACACGGCGTCATATAAAACACAAGACAGTAATTTTCGTAGTTGCCGCCGTTAGAACCTCAAACCCCGCAGAAATGTGATGCTGACCTTTATCGTCTGCTACCTGTCATTTGGTTACGTGGTACTGCTGTTTGACCTCTGCTCTTACCGTCAGGAACAGCTTTCCTATTGAGAGGTTAGTGTAATTTCATATGTGTTGGTAGGATTGTGTTGTGGTTACGCGCGCGTGAGGGATGATCGATATCAGGCGGCCACAGGGTAGGTGGAGAAGATAGAATAGTGGGTGGGTCAAGTAAATTCCTGCTTGACCTGACCACAACCCCCAGCCTCCTAAACCCCCATTCGTAGAGTCAAACCGAGGGAGGGTAGTCCGTTTATCTCTCCCACCCCCACCCCAATCACCGTCTGCATATTCAGACTGTCGATATCATTAATTAAATTAATCTCGTAAAGTTTCATTATAATTGTGTCGCTAACTAAGAGTTTTATGATCTGTGGCCGTGTTTGCAACTCGTGTCGTGGGATTGGGATGGCCGGCATTGATTTGTGGGCAGCGTTTGGACTGTACATCGTGATATCAGAAGTCTACATTTTTCCTGTTTACGAGGGATGGTATGCTACAAATCTTTCGTTTCAGTACTATTCCTGAAACACTACCAACCTCTGCACTTAATAATCTCTCAACCGGGTTTCCAAGATCCATCTATCCCCGAGCCTAAATTGATATGGCCAGTGAGTGTGGAACGTACACACTAACGTACAATAAAATGTAACGTGTTTCCTACTTCGAACCTAACAGTCAACACCAAAAGGTACTTTGAAATTTGCTCCATACCGTTGTCTGACATACAAACTGTGGATGCGATAGCCTCCTATCAATGGGTACTGGGGCAAATCACTGTGGCGTAAGTCCCAGGGTAATGACTGGAGCCATACCTCCACTCCTCTATGTGTGTTCATGGCGTGCACGGGGACAGCTTTACCTTTTATGTTTGGATGTGATTCAAATCTTCATTCCCAAGGTTTGTAGTTACATTAATGCACAGCAATGTTTAATCTGACTTTTTTGTGGTTTATCTTTAATGACTGTTGCTTTTTCTTTATAGTTTTTGTCTATAATGAGTGGTATTTTTTGTTCATAGTTTATCTGCTATTATGCATTGTGTGTGGACAAGGAAAACAATCATACCCGCGCATAGGACGAGTACTTCTTCGAGCCGAGCTTTGGCTGTTGACGGCGTGAAATTGTTTGCTTTTAATATGCGAAAGTCTTACGAATTGGTTTAAGTACGGAATTTCATTTGACCCATGTTCATTTATTTTATGTGGTAAATTCGTATGTTGTAACTGCATAAATACCCATGCCCGCTTTTCACTCTCCCCCCTCCTTTTCTTCTGCAGCATTATGAGTCGTTTGTGGTTGGTTAGCGGCGGACTGGAAAGCCATTCGGTGCAACTCGGGCGCCAGTCGTACGACAATTGTCGACCGCAGATCGCGTTGCGCTTGTTAACGTCTCGGCGTGTGTCGGTTCCTGTCGGCAGGTCGAGTGTTTTGCTCAAAGGGGGGAGAGAGCTACGAAGATGATGCGGAAATGTAATTTCCCCCTTCTTTAGTGCATATTTTTTTTCTTTGGAGTGGGCTGCCTCGAGCGGCTCCATACCGGCACGGACGCTATGAACTAGAGCATATTATGAATGACGGTATTGAATTACGCTATGAAGTTCGTGGAGTGAACATTTTGCCTTGAGAAAAGCACGGGCCAGTTATCCCCTCTTTTACACATCCGCTTTCCGTCTTAAAGCCTCCACTCCCTACCTTCCTTACTCGCAACCCTCTTAATTTCCCGTCTTCCTCTGGCAGTGCTCTCTCAATCTTGTCTGGGCATTGATTTTCCGAGCGAATGTGGCAACAGCGCTGGCTGGAAGCTGCAGCAGACTAATAGAGAAGATTACAACCCAACTTCCACTTAACCAGATTTTTTTTATAAGACTATGCACAGATTGGATATTCTGGTTTCTGTCTAAACATCCTACAGGAGTTTTCATGATAAGTTGCGGCCATTATATTGCACTCAACGTGCTTGAGTTAGTGATGTATGCTTCAGTTTTGCCTTTCTTTCTTCTACCACAAAATTAGAACTACAATTCTCGTTACGGGGCTAAGGATGTTCTGCAGTAGCTTGATTAGTAACTTTCATTTTATAATGTTGGTATTGTGAAACGTACTGCGTTGACAAATCGACGAACCTCGTTGAACTGCAGTCAGCGAGGGATCGTCGGGATGGCTGGTTGTGTTACGTGATTTTTTGCTGCCACTACGATGGTATTGTTTATTTACGTGGGCAGGGAGTGGTCGGTATATGTCATTGTAAACAAAGGACTACTTGAATCACGTACATGCCATTGTTGCTAGGATAGTAAATGCACAGCCTGAAAATGTTGCAGCAAATTCTGTTTGCTATAAAGGAATGACGTGTAAATTATTGTGTGATGTGAAGTGTTGTGTCGCTGTTTTTGTCTGGAAAATTCATCACCGAATCGCAGAGGTGTCTTTTTAGTAGCTCATCGATCCGTCCGAACCAGCGACCTGCCAACCGTAACGCATAATAAACGAAGCGCCTGGCTGTGGTGGGGGCCGAGACTGAAAAAGCATGAAGTCAGCACATAATCGCTTGTAATCTGGCTCATGCGTTAAGCGTTGATCTGCGGTTAGCGTAAGGGTGATAGTTTGTAATTAGTCGTGTGGTGAATTCTTGTAGTTTAACTGAAACAAGTTTACGGTTTGCGTATTGAGTATGAGTCGGGCTACAGTAACATTTGCTGTATTGGGCTGTAGATTTCGTCGAGATTGTTTTTTTGTGCATGATAAGCAGCTTCGTTATAAAAACCGTAAATGTCAAACTGTGTAGAGATAATTGATATGTGGAGCCAAAAGACGAGTATGCTTCACACAGGACAGCATTTAGTAGTGTAATATATTTTCCTGTGGAAACCCGTGAACTACATTTTGTGTCAAGTTTGACTGTTTGGAAACCAGTTTTCGTTTTAACATTCATCAGATAAAATGCCGGTTTTATGTGCCCGCTTGTCAGTAAGAAGTGGATATGTTTCAAGAAATGCATATTGCGTTGACGAGTAGATTAATGGTGTGAACTAAATAAGCCACGGCGAGGGCACGGGCTCGAAGTTCTCCGGGGATGGAGTACCGGGGTCCTGCACCTCCTCACCCCTTGCTCCAGCATCCCCCTTCACATGCAGCAATGTTCTTTTATCCAGGTGAGTTCATTAATCGGCCTCCAACATGCAGCATTAAGTATTGATCACACCAATGATGTGAGTTGCATAGTGTGTAGTCAAAGTATCGGTGAAATAAGTTCCGATATTTTAGAAGTTACATCTGAGAATATGATTTCACAAATTTGTTTTCCTTCGGAAAAATATTATTGGAAATGTGAACGAATGTATATTTATACTTACCCTTGGCATTATATACATTTAGAAGAACATTTCGTTCGGAGTTACGTGTACAAGTGTACGCGTTACACCACACAAATATTAGGATGTTTGAAAATTTTATCACACTTGGTTTTCAAATTTAAAACTGGATAATATCAGAATCTGACTTGCATAATGCTTTGCCGAAGTCTTCCGATATATTTTGGCCAGTCATTATGTGAACATTTTTTTTTCTTTTTTTGTCAGGAGTATTACATGTCTCTTGATGGCTGTGTGTGTCCCAACAGTTAAAAAAGTCACGGGGTTAATAGTTTGCTAAAGGTATATGGAAGAACCAAATTAAAAGGGAAATAATGTTTTTATGCAGTGATAAGAAAGTGGAAGATATTCCGTGAACTTTGATCTGTACAAGTTAAGTTTGTTAAGTTTGGCCAAAGTCTGGCATGTTGTATGTGATATTGTAAGACCCAGGCTCCTTTGGATTATGTCATAATCCCTTATTCATTTACATAGGTAGCATGTTTGCAAGAAATGTGCCATACATACTGCTTATGTGAGGGAGTAATGCATAACCTACAGCCCATCATTGTTATCTGCACAGGTCACCATAGTTTTTGCCAAAACTTTGTTAGGCATGTAGACTTATTCATATTCTTTGCTTAATGAGGTCATAACACATTCTTAATGTAAGCAGATTTATTCCCAGTGTCACTTTATTGTATGTTTCTGCATATTTTCTCTCTAGAGAAGGTCCTGTTGTGCTTTATTATGTCTTCTACCTTCCCTGCCACCTACATTTACTTCTGTGGCTCCAGAACAGGTAAAAATTAAATGATTGTGTTAAATCTACACTGGAATGTAAGTACACTCTTCTTGGGGTTGTACAGATTTCTGAAGGCTGGCAAATAAAATTACCAAACTGCAGCGACTGTATATTGCTGAGATTTGAGGTTCTTGCAATTGTGTTGCTGAGGACTCAGGTGTTGCTATGTGACGTTGCATCCCAAAAGATCTGAATCCTTAACTTTATATTTGTTGTTTACCATTTTTGTTAATAGCAAAAGTGATAATTTGCATATTGCGGCTGCCGTATTTCCATTTTCTAACTGTGTTGTACTTGCTTTGTTCTTTGTATTGTGTGTTGCTTGTTAGATGTACTGTTGTAGCTTATTAGATTACTGAAATTTCATAAGGCAGTCACGTAAGTACAATATACGTTATGTGTGAAATTTTTTGGATTCCCAAATAAAATCCGTGGCCAAAGGACAGTTCAGTGAAATGGAGGCAAGAAGAAAGAAGTCCATCTAGGATATCATACTAATAAGTGATCTTCCATTAAACATAAATGAAGTATCATGTTTAACATACCAAGATGATAATACCTTTATTTTAAGTGCTGTTAATGCTGCTCATAGAACAGAATGCTGCCTGGCAAGCAAGAACTCTTGCATGAGGCAGTCACAACGTGCCACAGGATATAAAAGAGGTTCCATTATCATTTGAGAAACATTCTCAAAAACCAACATTCCCATGCCTCTGTGATATTATAGTAGCTGTTAAAAGTGATGTCCTGCAACATGCAGGCACCCCAGGGGTCCACAACGTTTCCAAAATTCTAGAAGCCACCTCAAAATTGTAGGTGCCAGAAGGGTGACATGAAGCAAGTTCCATGTGGAGGACCCACAGATATTAGGGAACAGGATGCAAAATCGAGTTGCCCAGGCAACCTGGCACCTGGGGTTTGTGCACCCCTGAAGTAGCCTGTGTTTTACAGATATAACAACAAATTGCTTGCCACACCTTGATGTAACGTTGCGTGATTTATGAAATAATGTTTCAGATTCTAATTTGTGAAGCCTGGAGTGTGTGTGTGTTTTATACCTGTAAACATTCTTGCCTCATGTGTCCACAGACATGAAAATTACACAAGTACTGGTCCTGGGATTGTGGTGACTATAGAGCTTACACTGATTTTTTGTAGTGTTTGTTTGCTCATTGTCCTCCGAAAGTATGCAGAAATCCTTTCTCATTTGTTTAATTGTTCAAAGGAGGCCCCCTAATATTGAGCACATATTGCTCTGAGTTAACTGTGTCATATGGATCTATGATTTGTCTGATATTTACAGCACACCGTATACTAACTCTCTGATCATGTAATAGGATCTGGTGATTTTTGTGGGTTTTCGGTTTTTTTCCCGGATGTATGTCACAAAATGTCCACAGTGAGGTATACCAATACAAATGCTTCTGAATGGACCAGTTATAAAAGTTACTTCTGAAAACTGGTTGAAGGTGGTGCACCACTGATATTCTGTACAGACATGATGTCAGGACTTTTTTGGCTGTAAGAGACACTAACACAAAAATACTCATAGCCAAGTCAACACAAGAACAAAAGTCAGTTTACACTTGTTTATCATATGGCAGATTGTGTTTGCCTTATTCCTGATACCTTGTTCACTGACTGCCAGCTGCATAAGTGACTGTGTGAACAAAATTTGGGCTACAGTGAGAATAGGTAAATAGATGAAGATGATGGGTGATAAACAGTCTGACAGTCTGAAGAAGTATGGTTGAATATACCAACCAACCTTAATTATGTTTTTGTGTTTTATTAAAGCCTGAATTATGAATAGTATTTTTATTTCACCATAGTCTTACAAGAGTTAAAAAGACATGGAGTTTTAATGGTTTGGACAGACAAGTTTAAACAGTAAAAATTAACTGCCTTTTACATTTACATAGGAAAAGTGTCATTGTTTTTTTACATTACTGCATACTGTTCATTGGATAACAGAAACGGTAGCAATTTAAAAATGTACACAAGATTTCTACATTTGGCATAATGGACTGCAAACTTTCTGCAGCTGCGTGCCATCAGAGAAGTTATCCTCTTGTCAGGACGTCTTATTTATTTATTTATTTATTTCTCATACATTCTGTGGGTCCATGAGAGGTTGAAAAACCTACTGGATGCAGAATAAGTCGGTACACGACGAATCAAATATGCATATAGTCATCAACAAGCAAATAGATTAAAAACGGATTTTAATGACCATGGTTCTAAATCCATCAATGATTACATAGAATTTAAAATTATTATATAAACATCAATGCAGGTAGATATAAATGAAGCCATATAATACAAAATTTAAAAGAGAGAAAGTATATGATAAAGTTTGTGTATCATTTGATTCAAACCAGTCAGTGCTAAATAGAATGGTGAAATAACAATAGATTAGTTCAAAAGGAACAGGTAGGATAGTAAACCATGAACTTTCTGTATTTACATTAAAGTATTCATTGAGTGGGTAGAAGGATTTAATATACGGGAAACTTTTTAAGGCTGATTTAAAGGGACGGGTTTTTGATATGGGAAGGGAGTCCTTTTTGAAAAATGTTGTTCCCAAATATTTGAACTTTGCCACATTTTCATATGACGTGTTCATCTTTGTGTTAAAGAGAACAATAAATATTTTTGTCATACCACAATACATGCTTGATCTGTGTCTTGCTGAATAATACTGCAGTGTTCGGCTATCGTCTGTATTTTACTTCGGCTTATTCACAGACCAGCAGTATTATTTTAACATTAAAGACAGTTAAAATAGTTATTTCTGGTTCGTGTTATATTCCATATTTTGTGGATGTTTTAAAAACTGTTCTTGTACTTCGACTTCCTGAATAGGAGGAGAGATGTTAATGATAAGGAAGTGCACTTTGTCATCCTCACATATGTCAAGAGATTAGAGCCATAAGCCTGTTCTGAATTGCAGCTCATTTTTAGTATGTTTTCTTGCTAATATTACTTTCATTGTGTTTTTAACTCGTTTATCTTTTGATTGAAAGCATTTGTAATCGCCCTTATACTTTTAATGCCATGTTTTTATCTAATATATGTAACTTATTACTGCTTGCAGACATTTCAGTTCTGCCACTTACGAACCATTTTGTAAAAATGGTCGTTTCTGATACAGTTCTGCGCAGAACTCAGAATGTTTGTCTCTGCAGCACAGACTTAAGTCCAACAAATCTGTTCCTGCTAAGAGTCCTATTTAGAGAATGTAAGTTCTTGACCAATTATTAGGTGTTTGATTTCAGTCTTCTGATGCTCAGTTTGTACAAAAATTCACATGTCTAATTCCAGTTGTTCCAGTAGTTAACCTTTACGTGCCGACACGGATATTTCTGTCCATCGATATGTGTAGGCATGAATGCCAAAACGTTTTTTTCCAAAAATATATATGTAGATTTTTCGCATTAAATGTGATACTGGCAGGACAATATACAAGTGTAACCATATATTACGTGCACATACAAGAAATTTAGAAGTGATTTTGCAGTTGTGCATCATATAGTGGCGTATAGGGGTGGGGCAGAGGTACGATCAAGACATGACATATGTGTTGACAGAAAAATTCATCTGCTTTCCGGGAACCAAACCCTGGTCTCCTCTCTGGTAGCCATATAATTTATTCACTGCTTTAGCCCGCCCCTTTGCTCACAGAACAATTTTCAGGACTGTTTTTTTTTCACATTGTATCTGCCCAAATATACGAACAAGTTCAGAGCTGCCAGCTGTATTTACCCTCAGGTATTCGATGCAAGAATGACCTTTAGCTCATCCGAGAACGAAAGTACGTAATGTGTTGTCAGAAGAGAGTTATTTGCTACAACGATTATTACATACCTTAAGGTTAAATGTGCTCTGCTGGCGACTGTCTTCTCCTCTAACTCGTTGTTACCAGTTAGCACCTACAGCTGCCTTTGTGTGGTAGTCTTTGAAACATCGTGATATGTACAGTCTACCATCACACCTTTCCGCAGGCTCTACCATATTCTTCACGTGTCAGACGGAGGTATGTGTGAAAGTTTAGAACCGCAGGATGTCAGGAGAATGTAGCTGTTCAGAATAGTGGGGTCGAGGAGATTAAAAAATGGTTTCTAAGTCCGCTTGCACATACGGCGACTGATAGAGTAGCTGTTGCCCCTTCTGTCACTTAATGGACGTAACCGATGTGGCGATCGCAAGGCTACTTTCACATGGGCTACCGTGTGGACGAACCACAGACACACAAGCGGCTGGTAGGATACGCGTAGCGTGACGTCACGTGCCGGGCCTGAATCTCTGCGATGAATCTGTCCACATCAAGCACAATGAGTGTACAGTATTTATTTTGGGCGCTGCTGTGGTTCGTGTGAACGCTCGTATAAGACTGTTACTTGGGTGGCAGAGCCACACGGGAGTGTCCCAGCCGCTAGCGGGAAGAGCCATTCTTCGGTCACAGTGGTTGTCGCCCAGCCGCTTAGTGTCTTGTCTGAAAGCTTCCATATGACTCAGTCTCTGGCAGCTGCGTGTCTGGCCACTGAGTGGCCCGTTTGACAACCTATTACTTCGGAATGGCTGGCGTGAGGGCCTTTCCGCTCTTAGAACAAAAGTTGCCTTCTGTTGGTTGAATATGAATATTTGTCAGTTGAACAGACCTTCACCCCATGGACAAAATCTTCAAACCTCGCGGTTACGAGCGCCTGTTTCCGAACGTTCAAAATTTGCACCCATTGTCACAAATTTCATTGCCATTGAATATTCACGTCTTCCGGGATGTTACGGCGTGTTACATTTTGGAGGGGCATAATGTCTTCATGTGCATGGTTAAGAAATCCAAGACCAGAATGCTTTACCCTGAAGATGGAGGCACTGAGCTCTTCCGAAACGTCGATAACTGCGAGTCGACACAGCGTAATATCATCAACGCCGCTGTGGGAACCTCAAATCCCGCTACGTGCACATTGTACCATTGTACCAAAATTGCATGTAGTGCCACGACTGTTATGTGCGACTTCTTAAATCCTGTTCGCTCTTTCCTGATATTGAAAATTTATAAGGTTTACGATGGAGAGGTTTTGAGCCCGAAAGTAGTCCGGAGAACGAAGTACATTAATAAATTTTAACCCGCATTCGTTCCTAAAAAAAAGTAGGCCTTACAAAATCGCCTTGATATGTGCCTGTGTGCGTGTATGCTTAATTGGCTGCACGACAGAGGGATCGTGGTTAGATTCCCGACAGGTGCACGAGATTTTTTTCAGACCGGTTGTGGGGCCTACCAAGCCTTCCATTTAGTGGATACCGGGCTGTATATCTTCGGGGAGGAGGGGGGGGGTAATGGCCGGCGTGTGAAGCTGTGTACTCCATGTAGTGTCGAGCTTAAGAATGTGTGGCCCTATACCTCCACTTCTGCTTATGCTTTACGTGACGTGGTGCCTAATTAAACACAGAAACGTCAGGTTTTACATAATACGCCTATTGTCACCGATAGACCTGCTGCTAGTTCTTAACCATTGATTTCAAAGATGTGCCTTAGGGAATGTGCTAACGGCCTTAATTAATCTGAATTTGAACGTATTCATAACGTTAACACATACATCAGCAGTGTTAAGTTATTCTTATAGTGTTGCATATCACCGTGTATTTGTATTAACTCTTTATAATTAAACCGACAAACACACTGCATTTAGGGAACAGACTCTAATTGTCCACATTTTTCGGCCTTGTTGGGCCATTATCAGGAGTATATATATATATATATATATATTATATAGATACATATATGTAAAAAGTTACAATTGTGCACATATCAATAAACCAGTTATGCATTTACAAATGTAAAAATATAAAAAGAAAGTTAAAAATGGTAATGAAAGTTGCAGTGGCCATTAAGTACTTCAAATATATATATATATATCTTTCTTCCAACATTAATGCATTTTAATTAATAATACTGTAGTGGAATTGCTGCGTTTGTAAATGCATAATTGCTGTATTGATATATGCATAATTGTAACTTTATATAGATACGTACTTCTCTTTGTATTACTGATACTCCATAATGGCCCAAGAGTGCCGATACAACATTGTAGGAGATAAAATATAGACAGGAATTGTTTCCTAAATTCAGTGTATTTGTCGGTTTAATTACAAAGAGTTAATTTATTCCTTTGGAAGTTGTTATTGGTACGTCGAATTATGAGATGTGTGAACCAAATAAGTTAGCTCGAGCGGTAAAGCTTCCGACTTGTAGTCGGGAGGTACCCGGTTCGAACCCAGACCGGGACACAAACAGTCCTGACTTAAGTATTTTGTGGTTTTCCTCGGCGCCTTCAGGCAAATACTGGGTTCGTACCTCAGATGTCTGAAAATAGTTCAGTAGCACTGAATCGAGATACTGTGTACTGTGGTTGTTTGCAGGAATGTGAAAATTGACAGGAATTAGAAGTAGGTAGAGGAAAATGTCCGTTATATTTAGGTGAAGAAGATGTCAAACATATATTGGTGAGCTGTTCAGAAACTATAAAATGGAGACCGGATTTTTTAAAATAACATTTTGTTTATTGCGAATCGGAATTTTTTAAAGTAAAAAGTGGTCGACTCCGAACGGAATTATATAAATAAGCGTCGTTGACTGCGAACGGAATTTTTTAAATAGAAAGTGGTTGACTGCGAACGGAATTTTTAAAAGTAAAAGTTGTTGACTGCAAACGGAATTTTTAAAATAAAAAATGGTTGACTGCGAAGGCTCTGCGTTGAAGCGTTTCGCTTTGATTGATTCATTAATCTGTTATAATTGTCGTACTGTTTCCATGTCTGGTTTATTTGGAAAACATTCTACACCGGTACACTTGCCGTAAGTTGCTTGGTCATTGTGATCGCATTCGAACGACACATCACCCTCACCGCTCGACGTGCCAAGTGATGATGATTTCTTACACACACAAGTCACTTGTCTGCTTGTCAAATATAAGCGGGACGTGGGAACGCAACAGGTTTCGATTTGATAAGCGAACAGACGTTTGTGATTTCTTCGACTTGTGTTACATTTACCGACAGTCGGTGGGAAATGGGGACAGGCGGCCAGTTGTTTCTGCAAGTGCATCATTCCCACGACGTGGCACATGTCCACAAGTGACACATGTTTGCAAGATATACCAATCGTGGGAAGACGGCCTAATGCTCGAGTTTGTTGACTACCAAAAGTGTAGAAAGGTCTGTCGTGGGAACATTAAAAGACGAGATGCAAACATTCGGTTGAATTGGTCTCGTACGGGTGTTGGAAAACATAATCTCGTCCTGTTTCTTATCTTTTCCTTTGGACACTCAAGCCTTTTTCTGGGTGTTTTTATTAGGTTTTTTTTTTATTTTGATGAACTGTAATCCATTCTTTCAGCACTTTTGATAAGTGGACTTTACGGTAATCTAATTGCAGTGGGTAACTGTAGTTTGCTGTTGTTGCTGTCCTTATGCGCATACATCGTGTAACGTGATGGGCCGTCTGAAGTGTCCGCGTGGGAATCGTCCGCAGGCCTTGACTCATGGCATGGCCTGCTGCGAAGCTGGAAAGGCTGAAGCGTGCGGCCAGCAGCAGTAGCAGCTGTGAATTGATCAGCTAGGGTCAGATCTCGGTTCAGGTCGGGGTTAGCGGGTAGCCACGGGTCACCCGTACAATCAATCAGCTACAAGCAAAACGTATACTGAAGGAGTTGCTGTTGCAGTAAATGGCTACTATGAAGCGATGAGTCACTGTAGGAGTGTAACAGATATGAAATGCTGTGTTACGGAAAGGGAATGGTGCCGAATGGTAGCTTCGTTTGAAGATGTCATTGCTTCTGTTAAACTTTGTACGTATTCAGTAGTGAGATAGAATCAAATATTGGTTAACGTGACATGGCATTTCGACATTAGTTTCGTTTGCTGAAATAATTACGGAGTGCCGAACAGTTGCTGCAGGATATACTTATGCAGTAACCTGAGGTAATAGTGACTGCCATGGCTTGTTGTGCTTGAGCACAAAAACAGGGGTGCAGAAATCCTGGGCGCCTGGTCGCCCAGGCAACTACATTTTGTACGGTAGCGCCTAATATTTGTGGGGTTTCAGTACGAAACTTGCTTATTATCACCCTTATGGCGCCTTGAATTTTGAGTTGTCTTCTAGATTGTTGCAAAATTTGTGGATCCCTGCATAAAACTCATTTTTACACCTATCTTTGTTGACTATGGAGACCAATATTATTATTTGGCAGTCATATGTTTTCAGCATCCCTATACTGTACACACGAACACAAAACTACTTTTTATATACCGTATGCTTGTTGGTTCATGATATGAAATACCCTAGTGAGCTATGACAGTGTACAAAAGAAGATTCTCTTTGCTATAGTAATTACATAGGAGCCGGTATAGCGACTATACTACGGGTCGGACGGTCCGGGTTCGAATGGCGGTAGCGGCAAGAGGTTTTTCTCATCTCAGAAACGTCCAGACGGCTGTGGGGGCCCACACAGTCTCCTGTTTAATGGTTAGCGGGTAAATCGGCCGGGGAGTGAAGTTAACCATTCACTTCCATCTAGTATCGAGGTTAAGAATGAGTGGAGCGATATCTGTAGTCCTCCTATATGCCTTCAGGGCGTGGACAGGGAAAAATTTTATCGTAATTAAATATTGATTCGCTCGAAAACTCTGCACCAGTTTGAAGAACTCTGAAAGTACGCATTAATTAGATCAGTTTGAATAAATGTGGAAATGTTTATTAATGGAATATAAGCAGTTTGAGGTGCGGCCGACTGTCAAAAATGTTGTCAGATTTTGTTGTTGCTGTTTGAGGTATAGGGTCTGCAGTATTGTTGGTAATTCCGCTCAAAACGGCAAGATTGAATTGCATATTTCTGATGTAGTTTAAATAGGACTGATCGGAAGGCGCGGCCGTATTATCAGGGGTTGAGTATTTCTGATGACTTTGGCAGCTACATGCGACAATTTTCACATTGGCCTACAGCAGTCCGGAATGCCCTCATAGTTTGTCATAATTTTATTATGAAAATGTTCGCATCCGTTATACAAGATATATTTTTTTTTGGCATAGATAAGTGGTGCTAAAAACAGAAATAAACATCACTAATTCTAGACATGTATTATTATAAACGTTAACCGTGTGAAGCCTAGTGGTTACTATATGTACCGGCAGGTTTTACATTCAGAAATTCTGCGTTCTGCCCGAACAGTGCATTCATGTGTTTGGCATGGTTCCCAGAACAGCCATTATTACTCTGTACAACATTAACTGATCGTTTTTTGTAAGCGAGAAGGAATGTGCTTACTGCGCGGTACGAACTGAGTCTTTAAACTTAATCACGTTAATCTTCGCCTTCCGATAAGGCCGTGCTACTGCTTAGGCGGTTAGTCGCAATTTTTTTTAGCGTGGAGGCCCGGTTCGATCCCAGGTCAGTCCATGTGAGACTTGTGGTGGACGCTGGGACAGGTTTTCTCCGAGTGCTTCGGTTTTCCCATGTCAGTATCATTTCACCAATGCTCAGTACTCATCTTCCATCTAGATGTTGCTCTTACCAGAAGGACAAACGTTCGACGCCTGGGAACCTTCCAAAAAGCAGTGCTTTTGGGAAATCGGAGAGCATTGAATAGAAAATTACTTTCATTTTTTTTTCGCCTTCAAAGGGTTGATGCTTGCTAGTGTTATTTAAGATTGTTCACCTTCTTCATCGGATGTTTGTATACATGCATCAGACGGAGGACTGACTGGTCGTCGCGTGGAGAAGGTAATATCATCTGCTGAAAGCAATGATTAAGGCCTGTGTGGAATATGCCTCAAATTGACGAGGTGTCACATGTAACTAGAAGGCGGTTGAGCAGGTCTGAGTTAGCAGCCTGTCGTGAGAATTTTCAGAAGTCCTTCCTCAGATATTTATGCCGTGCCTTTGGACAGCAGAATTATTTGTGATGGATGTATTATGACTGTGTACGGTGAGTGACGTATTAAGCCCTGGGTAGCTGGGTCATGGTCGCGGCATTTTTCTTTCGTAAGGTCTTACGAGACGTTACTGTTTTATAAAATTTTACGTTCGGAGTAGACGACAAAAGGAAAGAATAACTACGACAGGACTTTATAAATAAAATAATAACCATGGCTCGACAGCCCTATTGGGCTTGGGCCTCCTCTTTCCGAGGTTACTTGGTCTTGTGCATTTTGTGGCAGTGAGTGGCCAGCTCACTGGCACTGGCACTGACTGGCAGTCAGTCAGGAGACTTGGGTGAGAAATGGCCGCTGAATTTTGCTTACGAGCATTACTAGTTCTATTCATGCCCGTAAGGTTCTTGTACAGCGTAATCTACGACATGGGACCGACGGCTTTACTTCCCCTCCGAAGGAATTTTATCACCCTTAAAAATCCATCGACCTCGGTCGGGATCGAACCCGCGAACCTTGGGTCCAGTGGCGAGCACGCTAACCACTAGTCCACCGAGGTCGACACGACAGGACTTTACGACAGCTAAATAAATAACATGCATTTGCAAAGCACTTGCGTCCATATGTCTGCTCCATTGTAATGCATTTGTGTTGGTAATGCAGTCTTGCAGAAATAATAGTGCGGTTGACCACGGCACTTGCAAGGCCTTTCTTTTCTCAGGCATGTGCATAACTAGGGTTGTTTGACAGACGATACACAGCTAAGCGCGAAAATACCCCTTTATGCAGCGTCACCGCAACTTGAAATCCAGAAGGGGGGGGGGGGTGGAAAGATTTTGACCTCAAAGTAGGAATGAAAAATATATGACCAGGTTTGAAGGTGTTCTAAAGCTCTGTGCACTCACTAAACTAATTTCAACCCTTTCCTTTCTTTTGATTTGTTCTTTAGTTACTCTTGGACATTCGGATCTACATGAAACCATATGTGTCACTGTGTAAATAA
Organism: Reticulitermes speratus; assembly: GCA_021186555.1. NCBI lineage: Eukaryota > Metazoa > Arthropoda > Insecta > Blattodea > Rhinotermitidae > Reticulitermes > Reticulitermes speratus. The sequence goes on from JAJKFL010000004.1 coordinate 26,769,911, forward strand.
CTAGTAATGTTTGCTTTTGGAATTTCTGTAGTGACATACGCATTATAGTTTACAAAATTTTGGAATCTCTTTGCGTTGTTGCAATATCATTGTGTCTGTTCTAGTTTTAAATGTGGAAAGTGAGTTGAGTAATTTTGATTCATGGTTACAGAGATCAGTAAGGTACGTTGTTGGCGTGGGCCGGACAGTGTAGTCGGTATAGCGACTCGCTACGAGCTGGACGGCCGGGGATCGAATCCCGGTGGGGGGTGAGATTTTTCGCAGTCGTCCAGACCGACCCTGGGGCCCACCCAGCCTCCTATACAATGGGTACTGGGTCTCTTTCCCGGGGGTAAAGCGGGCGGGGGCGTGGAGTTAACCACCCACCCCCATCTAGTGCCGAGGTTAAAGACAGAGTAAAACTATACCTCTGCTCCCCCTCTGGGCCTTCAAGGCCTGTTCTAGGGAGAACTTTATCTTTTTTACCTTTTCTTGTTGGCATCTTGTGTCGTTTCGGCGCCTTTATTAGTTCGTGTAGCGTAGTCATTATAACAAACGGCTACGGGCTGCACAGGGGTTCCTGGCAGGGGCAAGATATATTTTCTTTTCTCCAAAACGTCTACACCGGCTTTGGCGCCCAACGCATACTTCCAGTCGGTGGGTTCCGGCGGCTTTGTCGGCGTGTTTAAAGCAACCGGAGTCGTGAAGGTGACCATTAACCTCCATCTAGTGCCAAGGTTAAGAATGAGTGGAGGTATATCCCCATTGTTCCGTATGCCTTCGTGGCGTGTAGGGCAGAACTGTGCCTCTTTTTTTACCAACATTAGTTTTGTTTTTTACATAACGTGTGAAGGTAGCAGAGAGTCGCTTAGTAACTCTCGAAATGTGATAGTGTGTGATCTGTGAATGTACAACTTAGTCGCTTCCAAGGAGAGCAGAGTTGGAACCTGCACCGTACGTCACACAGTACAATCAAGGTAGGAGTCCACTGATCTCCCTGACCGTAATACACATGCAACATTACACACGCGTCAGACTCTTTATGCTGCAGAACGATGGCGACACGGGTTGAACGAAACGTGTTTGTATCGTTTTGGTGCCTGCATTTGCACCAGTATCTGCATACTTAGCGTTATGAGTGAAAGAAGCGTTGAAGCTTTCTCCGGATTGAAGGCTCTGCAATTACAGGTCTGCCATTACAACGTGTATTTATCTGACAATGACCATAATGTCTCACTGTTATTATTTATTAACAAAAGTCGGTGTAGCTCAGTCAGTATAGTGATTAGGTTGCGGGTTGGGGGACTGGACAGTTGAGGTTCTTTTTCTGGCAGGGGCAAGATATCTTCCCTTTTCCAAAGCGTTGAGACTAGTTCTGGGGCTCACCCAGCTTCAGATTCAGTGGGTACTGAGGGCTGTCTCAACGGGTGTACAGCGGTCCGGGAGTGAGCTTCACCACCAAGTTTAACAAGACAGGCAGTGTGCGTGTAACGTGACATTGAGGCGCATTCGCGTAACCATTGTTGCCGTGGAAAAGCATTAAGTATTAAATATTATGAGTGTGTGTCTGTATTCTTGCCTTAGTTATCCGGCATGCAAAGCGCATGCGCCGTATTATATTGTTATCTGTGGCATGTCGGGCTCTACCATATTTCTTTCACATTATCTCATAAACGGCACGATTTTGGGGGGAAAAAAGTTATTGAACATAAAATGTTTGTTTTGATTTTCTCTACAACCTTTCTGAAACATATATCATTCTAAGAAGAATTAAGCGAGATATTATCATAAATGTACATAGGTATTCATGTAAAGTGCCGGTTATTCTCGACAGATTTTCGAAAAATCTTAAAATACCAAATTTAAAAAAAATCCGCCCAGTGGGTGCCGAGTTGTTCCGTACGGACTGACAGACATTGCGAAGCTAATAGTCGCTTTTCGCAATTTTGCTAGGATCTGTACCGTCACACTACCATATGGCTGCATGACGTGCTGACGTACACGGACACGCCTCCGTTTAATACGAAGGTTAAAAATGCTAGCAGCTATAGCCCCATTCTCTTCTGTGTCGTCATGGCGTTGTGCTTAATTAAGTGCAGGGGTTTTACCTATAAAAGGTAAAGTTCACCCTCGGAACAGGCCGTGAAGTCCTGTTACAGTGTGAACCTCGGCGCAAGATTGTGGTGGGTGGTCATCGCCACGCCCCGGCCGCTTTTCCCCCCGGGAAAGAGATCCAGTACTCATTTTACAGGAGGCTAGGTGGGGCCTTAGGGCGGGTGTGGGAGGGTGCGGAAAATTTCGCCGCCATCGGGATTAGATCCCCGGACCGTCCTGCCCGTAGCGAGTCGCTATACCGACTGAGCTGTCCCGGCCCACGCTGTACCTTTACTTATCGTTATTTATTAGCGACAGCCCGCTATTAAGAATGGACATACAGAAATAAAACGGAGTTCTTTACATCGAATGGCGGTCGAAAAGTTACTGGGGTAAGCCTATATCCCAACAAAGACGAATGCATATGTGACGAGAAACGGAACTGTTTATTCGACAGGTCGTATTTCTGTACCTCAGCGTTCTGTTTATTAGCCAGACACGTCGGCGTCGTGACAGGCTAGATAACCGTTGAACACGCCAGTAACTTGTGTATGCTTGTGTATTCGAGTTGATTCTTTGACAGCCGTATCTACACATGTTAGGAATGTAAGCACAGCATTGCTGGCGTGCTCACGCTGTTTTGTGTAATTACCTCGAAGATTGTGAGATGTACGGGAAGGGGGGGGGGGGGTGGAGTGCTGGGCATGAAATGCGTGGTTACAGTCTTCTGTACAGCTTTTATTCCTGACGTTTTCACCATGATAAGTGTTTGGACTGGTGACGTACGCCCCAGTAAAGGTCAGGTGCTCGCGGAAAATTATTGTATGGCTTCGTGTAAAGTGTTCGTTATTGTTCCCGAGTTTAGCCAAAATTGGAATTCTCTGCAAATTTTAAGTCATGTTCCAGTGCGAAATTTCATGAAAATCCGTTTTATCGGCTCTGCTGTCGTCTTTAGGCCTGGGACCGGCGGCCCGCATTGCCCATCCCTGCCAGCTCCCCCCCCCCCCCCCCCCCCCCCCCGAAAAATATATGTGTTAGTTTGCCGCTCTGGGTTGCCTGTAACACGTATGTGATCCATTTTCACTTCACGTCTGGAGAGGTATGGCCCACTCTTTTTTTTTTTTTTGTCTGTGTGGAGAAGGGCCCAGCAGCAGAAGCTGCGGACGCACCGCAGCCTTAAGGCTTATTGTGCTACCCTTGTGATGAAGATGAAGAGAAAGATGATCAGTTTTTTTTACTTTTCCAAGTAATTAAGTACCGGTGGAATGAAACTGACAAGGGAAAACCGAAGTACTCAGGGAAAATCCTGTCCCAGTGCCACTTTGTTCACCACAAATCGAACCCGGGCCTCCGCGGTGGGAGGCCGGCGACTAACTGCCTGAGCCATGGCACGGCCGTGGCCTAATCTTACCAACATGGTGCCGACCCCTGTTGTAGACGAGCGAACGATTTCAGTAGACACTCGTGAACCCTCCTGAAAGCTAGAAAATTATTTTAAATAGAATGGCATCACATACAAGTAGGTTTTCCCGTTCCAAGCTTTCGAAAATATGAATTAGTTTGATGCCAGAGGAGTCAGTAGTTTCAGCTTACTTCATTTATTAAAGGGGGTTTCTTATAAGCATTAGCTTTACAGTGCAGGACGCAGGTAAGTGTGGTTGGAAGTTAGAAATGCTTATTGCGGTATGTGGGTTGCGCCCAAGAATTCGGAAAGATGTAAATTTGTAGTATTTTTGAGTGAACATCAAGTGGGTTAAGAAGCCCTTTCGGCAGAGTGACTGCTTAGTTATCCACTAATGTTTTCCTTTGTAGACGCAGTGAAGGGTGTTCCATAGAATGTAGTGGTAAAGGGAAGGTGGAAAGTAAATCTGTCGCACACCATAAAGACGAAAGACTCGGGGAGGAGTGGGAGGTTGGACGTAAAGACCCACGTATTCCTAACATCAGCTTTAGAAGAAATGTGGGTTTTCTCTGGAGAAAGCCCAGTACGCCCTTTTGATATGATGCTGGCCGAGACAGTGTAGTCAGTATTGTGACTGGGGTATGGGTTGGACATGCCAGGACTCGTACAGTTCCCTGCAGAAGCAAGGTCCATCTTTCCAAAGCGTCCAAACAGGCTCTGGGGCCAACGCAGACTTCTGTTCACTGGGTGCCGGGAGCGCTTTCCCCGGGGGGTAAAGCAGACTGGGCGTGAAGCTGACTACCCACCCTCATCTAGTACCGAGGTTAAGAATGACTGCAGCTGTACCTCCACTCCCCCCATATGCCTTAATGGCATGCACACAGACAACTTTACCTTTACAGCTTTTTGATACTGACGTCCGCAAGCGTGTTTACTTCTAGCTACGGTGACACCTGTGTAAAGTCGCCGAAGCGGAAGTAATTACCTTGCTAGAAAGGTAAAGTTGTCTCTGAGCACGCCATGAAGGCGCATGCGGGAGTGGAGGTATAGCTCTATTCATCTTCAACCACTTTATTAAATGGAGGTGAATGGGTTAGCTTCACGCCCCTATCTCTTTATCCCCGGAGAAGAGCCCCGCTACCCATTGTTTTGGAGGCTGGGTGGGCCCCAAATTTGGTCTGGACGGAGAAAGTCTGTTACCTCTTCAGGGAATCGACCCTCGACTTCTCGGTTGTCCAGCCCACAACATACTCACTATGCAGGCTCTGTAGTTGCCTTTGTAGGTAGTAGTTTTGATATACCTGTGCTGAGTATTGTGAAAATGTTAAGGAATTCATTTCTGTTACATATCTAGACACTTGTAATAGACGCAACCAGACAGTAATACAGTTGGGGTAACGTTTGTGTGCCGCTGTGCATGCCGTGAATGTTACTGGCACGAAGTTGTTGAATAGTAGAGGATCAAAGCCGCGTTTTCTGTGTTCGGTTTTAGGTCACTTTGTGGAGAATTTCTCCCTGTAGTCCGTGTATTCGGAATAACCACAATTTGTAGGTTTCGTATATCCCACAAAGACCCGTCTGAGCCTGCCTCTGATAACCGTGGATTGGTAGTTGTTTTCTTTCATCAAATTCGTAACGCGCACGAAACACGAAGTTGGAGTGTGAATGCCATTTATCAGTACTTCGTATTATGTTGTTAGCAATTTCCGTCATAACTTGAAAACCTCATTGCTACGGCTCTTAAGTATGGACCAGGGTTGCAATAACTATGTGGGCTATATCAGAATATTGTACTTATTTAGTGTGTATTGTCACTTTATGTATATGTTTGTGGCGTCAGTATTCAGCGGTAAGAAGCATATTATCCGGCTCGCCCCTCTTTTACTATTTGAAGCCAGAAATTCGTCTGAATTGTATACAAAAAGTTCAGTTTCTGCCTCGCAATAAACGCACTTCTACGTTAGCTGTTAGCGAATTCGTCGCTGTTTATTCTGAGAATTGTGGGCGAACTGCGGCGGGGGTTCTTAAAGCAGGTGGTACATGCAGTAACCACCGCCTGTAAATGGTTAAAAGCGATATTATGGTATGAACTCCATGCTATTAGAGGACAACCGATGTTGGTACTGTTTCCCATACGCACAATCCAGCGTAATGCTTTGAAGTTCTGGTTTAAATTATCGGTGTCTTTAGACATATCGGTCGTATTGTCATTCGGCAGAAAACAACAGTAATGGTCATTTTGTTACACGACTCTTGCAAGTGGACATGTTCTTCACAGGTTGCATAATTTTAGTCCTGTGTGAGTTTGCGGATGTAGAACAGTGTGTTGTTACACACGTGTGCGGATATGCGGCTGTTTGGTGTCATATAGGCCTAAGTCTGCAGCTTACGGCAGTATGCTGTCACACATGTCTACTGATTACGGCAGTATGCTGTCACACATGTCTACTGATTACGGCAGTATGCTGTCACATAAGTTTACTGATTACGGCAGTATGCTGTCACACAAGTCTACTGATTACGGCAGTGTGCTGTCACACATGTTTACTGATTACGGCAGTATGCTGTCACACATGTCTACTGATTACGGCAGTATGCTGTCACACATAAGTCTACTGATTACGGCAGTATGCTGTCACACATAAGTCTACTGATTACGGCAGTATGCTGTCACACATGTCTACTGATTACGGCAGTATGCTGTCACACATGTCTACTGATTACGGCAGTATGCTGTCACACATGTCTACTGATTACGGCAGTATGCTGTCACACATAAATCTACTGTTTACGGCAGTATGCTGTCACACATAAGTCTAGTGATTACGGCAGTATGCTGTCACACATATGTCTACTGATTACGGCAGTATGCTGTCACACATGTCTACTGATTACGGCAGTATGCTGTCACACATAAGTCTACTGATTACGGCAGTATGCTGTCACACATAAGTTTACTGATTACGGCAGTATGCTGTCACACATGTCTACTGATTACGGCAGTATGCTGTCACACATGTCTACTGATTACGGCAGTATGCTGTCACACATGTCTACTGATTACGGCAGTATGCTGTCACACATAAGTCTACTGTTTACGGCAGTATGCTGTCACACATAAGTCTAGTGATTACGGCAGTATGCTGTCACACATAAGTCTACTGATTACGGCAGTATGCTGTCACACATGTCTACTGATTACGGCAGTATGCTGTCACACATAAGTCTACTGATTACGGCAGTATGCTGTCACACATAAGTCTACTGATTACGGCAGTATGCTGTCACACATAAGTCTACTGATTACGGCAGTATGCTGTCACACATGTCTGCGGACATACGGCAAGCAGTTATGCACTTATATAAGTTTTAAAACTTTCGCGGCGACATGATTCAAAATAGTCTTCTCGGGCCATCAGCCGCATTAACTGATTTAAACACAACGTTTTGCCTGAGGATGGGGACGGAGCCGGTCCCCGAAACGTGTTTAAACGAGTTGACGCGGCTGTGCGCCCGAGAAGACTATATTGAGTTATGCACTTACTGGTAGCAGGGACGGCCTTAGGCCGATTGGACCGATTTGACGCATTTGGGCCCCGCGCTCATGGGGGATTCCCTCATTAGTAATTTTTAAAAGTACGCAGTGTGAGACCACACAACGCTGTCGTACTGATTTTATAATGAGAGTACAAGACAAGTGATTTGAAACAAAAATATGTTGTGTATGCACACTTCTTATTCATAACGGGTGCGAGTTGCGCTGGTTTAAAATTATCACCTCAGAATTTAGTAGCAATCGCAGTGGGGCCCCGCGTTTGTTATGGCCGGCACTGATTGGTAGCAATGTCCAGCAAACCTTCTCGGGACAAAGGGAAAGGGATCAGTTCCCTCATATAGGCCTGTTGGACGTCTGATGCCCCTGGATACGTTCCAGTTAAATTTTTTGTTTCCAGTTTTCAAATTTGGTTTTGGGACGGGAAAATGAAACATTGAGAAGACGCGCTGTATGTTAGGGTAGCGACTGTACAGGACTCGTAGTAGTGGTCTGGGGAGAAGCAAATTGCGGCTGGCTGACCCAGAGGTTGTAGGGATCAGTTTGCCTCTCCATCTCTCGGTTCACTTGAATTACCCACTCTTGACCTCGTGTTGGAAGCTGAGTTCCTGACCTACACTGACCTTACTCCGGGAGAACAGCAGTTGCCAAGAGACTACATCATCAGAGCCATGGACAACTGTGACGGTTTTCAGATATTATACGCCACCTGCACGTGTAAAGGCTTGCTTATATTATGTCGGCCGGGGGTTGTTGATAACGCGTTGTACTCATGCCTTTAGAGCAGGAGAGTTTGCATACTGGCACTGTACTACCAGGCATGCGTGCTCTCATTTCTACTGTGAAAACTAGTGAGCTTATCTCGGGCTTCTCTGTAATTTTGACATTGAAGTGCAACAAATCGCATGTATGCTGTACCCATGTTTTGCCCCTTTCTGTACAACATTCGAATTTTAAGCGCCTGTAAGACAGAGGAACCATAATATTTTCATGTCCAGTGCACCAATACAAAAAACTCCATTGCCAAAATTTGTTTCACTGCATATGTTTCAGGATTGCAAATTGTAGTGGCAATTTTGTATGGATGAAGGAATTTAAAAAAATATATATATTTCATTTTTCATGTATATGTCTGTCAGGCTGTCTGTAAACCGTTTCCTTATCCAGCATCTTCTAGATGCACGGATATGGCTTCTGTGTTTGCTAACATACATGGTTTATTGGGTTCAAAATCAACCCATATTCCCTTCTTCATCGAACGCGGATACATAACATTACTGCATGTTGTTACGTCTTGTTTAATATAACGTAAAGGGATATTTTATGATTTTTAACTTTTCATTTCACTGCCAGCAATCTATGCTTGGCTAAAATGAACTTGTTTTTAGCATTTCATAGACGTTTATTGTACACACACCGGCATAAAATAAATCGTAGCCTTTTGTATAAATACTCATAAAATGATGAATTTTGTTTTAACGGTAAATTGTTTGACACATGGAGACAGGTGGTGATATATGGGAACATTATTTTCTCTGGCACGTATCGTTGATCACTTCCTACCGCAGTTCCAATTTGCCGTGAGTCGAGGTCCCCGGATTTTTTAAAATTCAGTGTATTGCGTGTAACATTACCGGTTTTACACGCCATATTTAGAGGTGCTTGGAAGTTTTAGTTCAGTGTGTCGCAGTTAATATGAGTTTTTTACTGGCCGTATTTAAAGAAGGCGCTGGAAGTGGTTTCCTTCGGCTCACAGTTACTTTCATATCTGACAGACACGTTGTTTGTTGCATGCCGAAGTTTTGCTGGTGACATTTAAGACGCAGCCTCCTGAATTCTTTCTTTCAGATCGTGTTTAATGCGACGATTATTACTCTACGGGAACATTTTATCGTTTAAAATTCGCATGTGTTCAAATCTGGCGAACAGGGAGGTTACAGTCCACTGCCTATTGCCCCGTCACCAAAATCACTGCAAATAATGCATGGTATTGTTTGCGATGTGAACTGCTTCCCTGTTTTGCTGGGTAGGGGGGCCGGAAAGGTATGGGTTCTCTTGTAATCGGACAGGTGTTCAAAAACCGCTGTCAGAATGTAACACATCTAACTAACTAACTAACTAACTAACTCCATGGAGCAGATCCTTCTTGAGAAGCTAACAGGTCCTCAGCTAGTCAAGAAATTCCCCACATTTTATGGAACCCGAAGGTTCATTACCGCAATCACAAGAGCCCGCCACCTGTCCCTATCCTGAGCCATATCAATCCAGTCCATGCTCCCCCATCCCACTTGAAGATCCATTTTAATATTATCCTCCCATCTACGCCTGGGTCTTCCAAGTGGTCTCGTTCCCTCAGGTCTCCCCACCAAAATCCTGCATGCACCTCTCCCCTCCCCTATACGTGCTACATGCCCTCCACCTCATAATGTAACACATCAGCATGAATTTATGGTCTTAGGAGAAAAGCAATCCTGGTTGCAGCCATAGCACACCACACACCAACGTTAACATGATGTACCGGCACCTCATGGATTAACACGGGATTTTCTGCACCGAAACGAAACAAGCTTTATCGATAAACACGAGTGTGGGGTCTGTTTCTCCATCATGCACCCGATTATGGAGAAATAGAACTGCTTTGTTGTAGGGTTCATGAGCCACAGTCGTATGTGGATGCAAATGCAGCAGCAGTTTTGTTTCATTTCGTGCCAATGATGCAGACACGCCTGTTTACTGTGCAAGTCAAACCAAAGCACGTGGGCGGGCCGCATCGTTTTATGCGATATGCAACCCGACAAAGGGACCTGTGATGTGGGTGAGATGAAACAAGGACGCTCTGTCTACGTCGGCTTAATTTTTAAGGCACGAAAGTTAAAGTGGTGATATGTTTTCGCGCATGTGTGCCTTCAGCAGACAATTAAAACTTAGGGCGTGTTGCTCAAACTTCAGCATAATATGTTCTAGAGGTTATTTGTAGCAAAACAAACACCATTTAAACATGTTTTGGGGCCTTCGCAAAATTTGCGGAAAGCGGCTGTTAGCTTCGCCAAGTCAGTCTGTTCGCGTGGTACAACTCTGATCCCACGCGTTGGATTTTCGCGGAACATGACGTTGGGGATGTGTCCTAAAATCTGTCGACCAAATTCAAGTTGCATTTTATACTTTGAATAGCATTAATAAGGTGGTGTTGTTGGTGGTGGTGGTAGTGGTGGTGGTGGTGTTGTTGTTGTTGTTCTTCTTCTTCTTCTTTGTCATTGACAGCATTGTCCTACCTCCTGCAGTTCCCAGCCATTTAGTTTTAATTTGTGTAGTCGTTGTTGTAGACTTAAGTGCATGCTGTACTCGGGCCATAATGCTGTTTGATGAGGAGCAGTTTGAAGTTGTTCCTAATTGGTATACTCGGTTTGATGGGGATGGTTTATGAGGTATTAACTGTGAGAAATTTCAGTGCCTGTTATAGGCCTACTGTTCTTTGTTTCAGGTGTACCTCCTGGCACAAAGCCACCACCTGGAGGCCATATATTGCCATCACTTGCTTCTCAAAGCAAACACCATCGCTCAGGAGCACCCACACTACCAGGAGGCATACAGTACCAGGTCCAGGTCCTGGGGTTGGTGTAGGTGTTCCACCTACTCAACCTCCCTCTAGTAGTGGGGGAAGATCGTTTGCAGCGGCACTCCGGAACCTTGCAAAGCAGGCTGTGCCTCCTGCAGAACGTGACAGTGAAGGGGAACCTCCTCCAGCACCTCATCAGGTTTCCCCAAAAAGGGGCCACCTCCTCTAGTCCGTGGAGCATCACCCACCTCCAGTGCAGGCCAGGACACTCGTAAAGTATGTTAATATTGTGTTTACATTTTATTATTATTGATTTTCTTCATTCATTGGTCTTACGGTGTGATCAAATAATTTCTAGGTCGTGTGAATCTTTGTGTGATAAGTGTATATACCCTTTACTCCTCTGTTTCCAACTTGGTAAGTGCAGCCTGTGATTGTTCTTGAATTATGTTATAAAATCTCCTCCTATTTCTCTACCAACTTGAGTTTTGGAAAAGAAAAAACATGGGGAGTTGCGGGACTCTCGAGTTTTTCTGGAGGTCATGACACACATGGACATGATTTTGCTTTTTGCCTATCAGCAGATGCGTGAATTTTGCAGCAGTACATTGCATGGCCATGTTTGGTGTTTAGAATGTTTGGCATGTAAGATTGCCATCTCATTTGCCAAGCCATGGATTGTGACTCACGTCAAGTTCCTTGATTTGCACCAAATTTTCAGTGGTTTAGGTCATGGATGGCTGTGCTGAACACTCAGCATTGGTAACTGATGCCACTCTACTTTTGAACATGGAAAGCCCATAAGATGTTTCACTTATGCTCATTGTTTCCTCTAAGAAGCAAGTTGTAATGTCATATGTTTCTGTAGTAGTTTGTCTAGTTTGAAGAAGAACTTCATGTGCGCACATAGTTTTTCAAAATAGATTTCTGATGAAATGCAAATTGCCAATGGCACAATGCACAACCTCACTTCACCAGCTTTAAGTTCCAATTAATCCAACCTGCAGCTTCTATATGAATAGCCAGTGACTCAACAGATTCTACAGTGCCTCCACTGAGTACAAGTGTTTTGTTCTAATTACAGTGGGTCATATTTTGGCCTGTCTGGAAATTAATTGATTATGTCCTGTACTTTATGCTGATGTACGTATGTTGAGGATAGGAATGTAAAGTGAGAGCATTTGACATTTTGTGTCCAAAATGTATGGAAGCAGCAAAGTATTGTTATTTTGGAAGGAAAAAAAGTACCTGATGAAGTTGATAAGTTTGACCATTTTGAGAATAATGTGTCTAATAAATGTTCCTTATGATGTGTTGTGCTATTGAAACAGTTGATACATATGATTTGGCTGACTGTGCATACCATTATCCCTGAGCTGAAATGTGGCTGTCAGTCGAATGGCACTGATTGGTTAAAAATCCCTCGTTGCAGGATTGTGAAGTATCATTAACACAGGATTACAGGATCTCCATTTTTTTTGTCAACCTGCTGAGAGAAGCCAGCTTAATTACTGGTGTTATTGAGATAGGGAAACAACTGTAAATGCCATGGCCACTGCACATCATCTGCCCACTTTTTTTCTCACAGTTGGTACAATGCATCAGACAAACCTCCCTAAATTATTCAAGCCTGAGTTTAAGTTAAACGAACTAATGCACAAATATTATTAAAAAAGTAAGATATATTTGTAACCCCTACAGACGTTTCGGCAATCAAGTTACCATCCTCAGGGGTGCATCAAAGAATCACAAGTATCTATGGCATCCAGATACACATACATTTGGCATTATAATGGAAGTACACATGCCGCTCACAATATTAAAATGAATAGATGCCTATAGTCATAAAACTAAACATTAAGAGTAAATAATACACTGTGTCTAAGTCAGTGATGTAAGCTGATACTTCATATAACACAGTAAAAATTATTATATACAAATATTATTACATGATTCAACTTAGATATTTAAAACATATAAAAGTTTTTTAAAAAAGTTTTACTGGCTGTTGGCCATGTATACAATCATATAGTTGATCTACGTCGATCTTATCCTGTGGCTTGGGATGTGTGTCCGGTGAAGTGTCGTGTACTCTGTGGTTTGGGATGTTGTGTGCCTGGTGAAGTGTTGTGTACTTATGACAAAATGCATGGTATATGTAATATAAAAGATATTCAAGCCTGATTGTTAAGTAATTTACATCCCACTTTGAAGCATCAGATCCAATTTTACAACTACAATATTGATGTGTCTTGAAATTAGAATCCAATCTTGTGATTTTTTTTACATCTTTGATCTTGGTGTTCATTCATTGTCAATGAACATCATTAAAAAATGTGTTAACCCTCTGGCGCCTACCATCGGATATACCCATCATGCGGTGTTGTGCTCAAAATGTTAAGAATTAGGTTAAGGTGACAGTATTTAATGGCCTTCCTTATGCAGATCCCATTTAAATTCTGCTCTTTACAGCTTGCACTGGGTATTTAATTCTGGCATCAAAGGGTTACACATTTTTCATACTTGCTGCTTTTCCATCTTCTGCATCCTGATTCTGCTTCTGATTTCCAGCTTGTTTTACTTCCTGTTTTGGAACCAGTTACAGTTAACATAGATTGCACACATTTGTACTAGAGTCAGTTACAGAAGAACTAGGATAATAGTGTTTGTGTTTAGGCATATTTCCCCTGATAGAAAGTTTTTTTTGTGACCGCACAGCTTTTCGTATGTTATTCTCTTATTGAGACAAACTGTAAATTTATGTTCTGAACCATTCCCTGTTGGTACATTTGCAAGACAAAATAGGGCCATACAGACAAATTCATATTTTCTCATAGTAATACAATGTCACATTCAATCTTTGTTACTTTTCATGAAATAAAATGTTTAATGCCATCCTCTTGTCATTTATTTGTGTTTTAGATAAAAATGATTATTATGTAATTTTCAGTCATTGAATGTGATATTTTATTCATGTTTCACATAAGAATGGTAAAATATCTGTCTGTCAGGACCGGGGTGGTTCTGCACATGAGCAGCCTGTGACATCACGTGGTGGATCATCGCGTCCAACAGATGAGGTTTCACTGTATACTGGAACCAGTGGGCGCAGCAGTGGAGGAGGATCAGTACCTGCTCCTGGGCCAGAGATCACTCGCAGTGGATTCCAGCCATATCGGCCTGAAGATTCTGCCCATAGACTTGGTGCTCAACACCCTCCAGCTCCAGCCCCACCACCTCCACCTCCATTTGGTCTGGATCCTGCAGCAGCAGCAGCTGCAGCAGCTGCTGCTGCTGCAGCGGCATATAGTCCATACCATCATGGTCTGTATCCATCACCCCACCTGCAACATGCATATAGCAGGCAAGTGACAGTTCTTCAGTACAATGTCATTTGTTGTCCTTTTTTGTCTTGAATGCCGTAGACTAATTTCATCCATTAGCTGTGTTGTTAGTGTTAACTTTTTCCACTCATAAAAGTCACAGAAATAATGTAGGCATTATGCCTTCCAACAGATTATAACTATGTGGTTGTAACTGGATCAGTAATATTAGCTGGTAACAGGAAGTTTTGTCTACCTGTTGTCGCTAACAAGTACTTTTCCTGATAACTGGTGTTTAGTTAGGGTCTTTTGAAAGTTGTAATTTGTTGGGTGAAATGCCTTTTACTGTTGATGCGTATGTGCCATTTTTGTTAATGTACTTCGTCATTATTTTTCAGGTTCATTCTGTATTTACATATGTTTTGTATCTCTAAATTTGAATGTCTTTCTGATATTGTTGCAATCTAGATTGTTCTTTTAAAAATAAATGTATTTCTTTGTTTTACATTGCAGAAGTAAGTTTGTTCTGTATTCTGTCACAAATACAGCATTAGGTTGAAACATTCTGAAGTCTTGTATCTTCTGCTAAGGTTAATTGTCCAATTTGTGTATATGCATATCATCTGCTTTTAAATATTCAGTATATGATTGAATTTGACAAGAAACAAAAAGAGGTGGTTAGCTACACAGATGGTACACAAAAGTTATAGAAGGCTGTCATGAAGAAAGGAGAGCCCTTTTTTGCTTTCCCCCATTAGGTCCTGGACCAGCTTCCCTAGGCAGGCATGCTGTGTACAATTTCGGTTTTTGTGTAGAAGTTTATTTAACATCAGTTTCAAGTTGTCTTACAAGATTAATTACATCAACTTGGTTATTATATATTGAGATTTATGACATGGTTTACAAAATTTGTATGTGAGAATAAATTTTAATTCTGATTAGTGGTACTGAATGCTTTTTGATTAGTTTATTTCCTTTACATTTGTCCAGATTGGATGAGCAGTTGTATCTTGAAAGGTGTTCAATTTTGAGGCCACCCTTCTTTCCTACAATACCTCCTTCATACATGTATATGAGGTATCCGCAAGATATACTGCCGTCACCAGTTGGGCTCATCTCACCAGTTATGCATGAAAGGTGAGCATACATATGTATATGTGCTGTTATAAAAATATTGTTTCAGGTAGAATGGTTGTGGTGGTACTTATAATTTATACTGTCGAAGATTTAGAAGTACTGTTTCAGTTGGTTCATGATAACCATGTAGCAACACGTAAATGGGTGTAAATGGCAGCACTGTTTTGTTCCAGCATGTTTTGGTCCTGTAGGACATGGGCATCCAATCTGTGGCCTGCCAAGTTGTATTATGCTACCTTTGGCCACATATGTAAATTATGTACATACTGTAAAAATTACACAATAATTTAGGCAGGTGTACCACATACTGCTATTTTTCCACGTGCAGCCTATGAACCAGCCGACAATAACGGGTGTGGCCCTTTGCTGTAAAAAGGTTGGACGCCCATGCTGTAGGACCATCACTGGGGAATATATATTTACACAAGTTTTCCATGTGAAATTAGTACAGTTTTCATTAGTTATTACAGTGCTGATTACTGTTAAAATTTGAGAACATTTTGTATTGACTACTATTATTACTGTATAACTCAGGTGTATTTTATTGTAATATTTGAAATTATTACTCAGATGAAGCCTCCTGCTCAGTAGGTACTGGAGGCTCTTTCCCTGGGTATAAAGGGGTCAGGGCATAAGGCTGACTGCCGACCTCCATCTATTGCCAAAGTTAAGAATAAGTGGATTTGTACCTCCACTCCCTCTATATGCCTTCATGGCATGTGCAGGGACAAGTTTACCTTTACCCTTATTACTCACATGTACACTGCTAAAATATTTACAGTTTTTTCTTTTATAGTGTTGCATTACAAGGTTTGTAACCATAAATACCTAATTAAAATTAAAAACTCATATTTTAACCATTGGCACTGAAATTGAACGCCAGGGATACTCTGAAAAAGTCAGGAATTTAAATATCTGCCATTACATTGTGTGTTATTGGTGATGATTTTAAACAACTTCGGTATTCTGAACTGCACACTGCACATCATCTATGGTCAATACTCAATGCAAAAGGGTTAAAGTGTGTTTGGTAACATTTATTGTGTAGCTTTTAAATATCCATTATGGCAGAACTTTTATCACCCAGTAGCAGTTGCTAGTTAATGCATCTTACACACAAACATGCAGCACTCATGAAGCATGTACTGCTGGAAGCACAGGTCAGAAGAGATTGAGAAGCAACTGATTGAGTGAATGAGTGAGAGACTGTTCATGATATGCTTAAAGCACAGCTACAACACACCTCAGGATACAAGTTCTGTTGAAGTGAAGATGTGTCTGATGCTCATATTAGTGGCAGTTTATTCACTTATAGATATAATGGAAGTTGCGTATCCCATTTTTAAGTGTATTTCTGGGGAGAAAGTATGATCATGCTATGGTAATTCATGTTAACTAGGGAGTTTGTTTATAGTAGATGTTTCACAGGCTATGGGCTATTAACCATGTGGTGCTGGAATTAAGTTTGTGGATTGAAGGGGTCAGGGGACTTTACGATAAACTTGCCCTCGCAGTTGAGTGGAAACAGATACCTATATCAAAGCACTATATATTAGCTGAGGGCTGTAGAAGAATGTGCCATAATTGATATGTTCTGAGTGATGACTTTAGTCATCCTTCAGTTTTCTGAGCATCTCACTGTGCTCTGACTCTAGTCGTCATTTGGTCCCGAAGGGTTAAGCATGTAATCCTGTTAGCATGTGAGTGATTTACTGACGCTGACATCCAGAATATCTGAAGGCACATAAAAGAAAATTGTCACATTAATCTGTAAGTCTAATGAACATCATCCAGGGGTCAGTAAGGGATGGCTTATACAAATGCCAGCGCTTTATGCATGGTGGTAACATATGTGCTGATAGGTTCAGAATTTGTTACATTCTTAATGTTTACTACATAAGCAACTCATATCTGTTGTAAGATGATAACTTCTTATATATATATGGGTAATATTCATGTCTTATACAGCCATTTGAAGCAATGATTATCAAATATTACATTTATTTCGGGAGGCATTTTGTGTAACAGAAATCAGTAACAAAGTAACAAATTGATTCTGATCGTGTATTTCAATTTTCATTATAATAATGTACAGTCTTACATGTGTCCTGCTTTTCATTTAAACAGATTAAAACTGGAGGAGGAACACAGAGCTCGGGAAACTCAGAGACTGAGGGATGAAGAAAAGGAACGTGAAGAGAGAGAGCGTGACAGAGAAAGAGAAAAAGAAAGGCGGGAAAAATCACGGCGGAGTCCACGAGCATCACCCAGTCACCATCAGGACTTGCCAGGTGAGGGCTGTTGTTCAACTTAACTTTCATGACTGATGCTCACGTAGAAGTGTGTTTGCTCTTGTCGTGATTGAACAAGTGTTACTTCATACAGTACTTTATTATAATGCTGTTAGTTTTACTAATGATGATATCGTGTTAGTGGAGCCTCACCACGGTTCCGTTTGTGTGTGTTTGTTCCAGCTAGGAAGGCGCCCATAGGGTAGCACGAGATCGAGTATGCAGTGACCCTCCTCGAGGCCCTCCTCCTCTAATTGCACCAGGCTCTATTCCTACTCCTACTGCTGTTACTCTTCCTCCAACTTTACATCCCGTTCCTCCAAATCATTTGCAACCAGCTTCTGTTGAAACTGACCTCCTGCCTCCACATGCAGCAGGAAAGAGCCTGTCATCCTCATCACATCTAAGAGTACATCCACACACACCCCCATCACATCCTCTTGCTCCTCATCACCCACATACTCCACCATCCCATCATCACCCACTTACACCCCCAGGAACTCATCACCATCATCATTCACACACACCACCCAGCTCTCATCCTTTAGCCCCTCCTCCACACCATCCTCATACCCCTCCAGCACATTCTCTTGTACCACATCATCCCCACACTCCTCCAGCACCCCATTCTCTTACCTCCCATACTCCTCCATCACATACGCCACCAGTTCACAATCCTCCTGTGCACCCCCCTACCACTTCTCCAGCTTCCTTATATCATCATACATCTAGTCAGCAACATGCCTCTCAGTCAGCGTCTGTACAACGTACAAACAGTGGTCATTCGACTTCTGGACGGTCCTCTGTGTCTACCAAGGAGCAACCTGCAGTTGTTACCACACATACAACCACTCCTGCCTCAGGATTTGTACGTCCATTTGAGGACAGCTTCCCTCAGCAGCATGGCAGCAATAGACGTTCACCAATAATTCCCCCTCTTCCTAGTTCTAATTCCAATCCCTCTCCAAGTGACATTAATCCCATTTCCAAAATCGGTCAATCTCAGCAGCCACCATACCCCACCAGTGGATTGCAAATTGGAACAGCTGCTAGTAACACACAGCAGGTTACTGGTGTTAGTAATCAGGATACTTGTGTTGTTCCTGGTGGGCGCGGTGCATTGTCACATCAGCAGAGAGGATCTTCAGCAAACTCACAATCAGCAAAAGAAAATTGTGGTAGTGTAGTGTGTGTTAATAAACCAGTAACAGCAGTCAATCTGGGTGAAAATGCTTCAGGATCATCAACAATAGTCCGTAAGCTGTCATCAGCATCCCCATCACGTGGCTGTAGCCAGGTGGATGGCAGCTCTCTTCCCCAAGCCGTGGCATCATCTCCAGCTGGCACAAGTACGGTAGATTATGGTGGGACTCCACAACAACCAACACTCCCAACATTTCAGCAGCCCATAATGAGTCAGATGTTGGCTCAGCCTCCCCCTCCCCCAATCGAATGTCACCAAATAGCATTTCTCACCAATCATCTCCATACCTTTCACAGCCTAATCTAAGCCAGCATCAGTCATCCCAAATTCTAAGTCAACAGCAGTCATCAGTTCAGCATTCTTTTGTACATACCTCAGTTTCTAGCCATCAGAACCATATGCAGACTCAGTCAACAACATTGCATTCAAATCAGTCACTGTCACATCAGCATGTTGTCAATTCTTCTTTGCCTTCCTCTTCGGCTAGTTCCATCCAGCCACAACAGTCTCTACCCTTGATCCAGCCAAGTGCCCAACTTCCTCCCACTTGTGTGTCATCTCAGCAAGGAAATATGTCTCAAACATCTGTACACTCATTGAATTCAGCATCCAGTCAGCACCAAAGTTCAATGAACATGAACAGTCCATTACATCAAGCACCACTCCAACCATCACATCAGCAACATGGATCTTTACTTCCAGCTGCAGCCCTCTTACAAGGGCCATCAAATTCAACTTTCCAGCATCAGACAACACAGAACTCAAGCAGTCACCACCAAGGAACTTTGACTCCAGCTAGCCAATTTCAAGGGTCTTCCCAAACAATGATCAATACTCCACCTGCATGCAGTGCAGTACCATCCTGTAATAATGCAGTGACATTGGTTGCAACAAATCAGTCCTCAACAGTATTAGCACCAACAAGTGGAAATGGACCACCAGTGTCTGGGTTAGGTAGTGTGCCAGCAGCTGTTCTTAATGTACCAGATGCAGCTAAAGTTTTAGCAGCTGTTTCTACAAATAAAGAAGGTGCAACAAATATGTCTGTGTGGGACTACCACTACCTCAGTCGCAGTATAACAAGTCATCGTGTGAGTATTAAATTTATCATGTTTGAACTTGTCTGAATTTATAAGTAACAGTATGATTTGATTATCTTGTATAATGTGTAATGAACTGACTAACCAACTAATGCCATGAAGCGGTCCTTAAAAAGCTATACCTTGTTTCCCAGATACAGTTTTCCCGTGTAAGAAGTTAGATTTTTGAAGCCGTGCCTAAACTCCGATAAGGATAATGTTGAATTTTTCCCACATATAAAATTCTTGTGTGAAAATGTTTCCTACTTTAGAAGTTTATTTTCTTCGGAATTTTGCACAAAAATTTTTCATCCTAACGTGTTTAAAGGCTGTACAATCAGTATTCATTTCTTGGTGGTCAAATTGTACCGTAGTTGATAATTGATTCTGGGTTCATTGCTTGTGAATGACCTATCAGCTCACTGTTTCCAGTTCCTTGGTTTTGTTTAGTCATGACTTGTTGCAACAAGTTTTGAAGAATGTGCTGTGACTTAATTGGCATTGAAGACGTGTAATGAGAGCCTTGAGGTGACAGATGCAAGTGAGGTAAACTGGGCTACCACCATGAAAAACCAATGTTAAATCGGAAGGTAGCCCCAAGCATTGTAAGAAGGGAACTCAAATTATTATTATTATTATTATTATTATTATTATTATTATTATTATAAGTGAGGTAAATGAAGAAAGTGCACCTGTGCCAACAGCAAATGACTATTTTTAGGTGGTTTATTATGACTTCTGTTATGAATTTTTTTTTATACGAAACGAACTATATATCCAAGTTGCCCTGATAATATACATGTGGACCTTTGTTATCAAAATACAGAAGTGGATCCAAAAAATGAACCCAATTTTCACATTTCACTTATAAGTTTTCCCCTTTAAGAAGTTATTTTTTTCTGGTCTTCTGAAAGAATTCTTATGTGGAAACTGTAAATAGGTTCTTTTCTGGTCAAGAAATTCCCTGTATTTTATGGAACTTGAAGGTTATTACTGTGTTCACAAGGGCCCGCCACTTGTTTCTATCCAGAGCCACATTAATCCAGTTGACACCCATCCTATTTCATGAAGATTTATTTTAATATTCTCCCATCTATGCCTACATCTTCCAAGTGGTCTCTTTACTTCATGTATCCCTACAAACATCCTATATGCATTTTTCTTCTTCCACATGTGTACCACGTGCCACACCCATCTCATTCTCCTTGATTTTATTACCCAAATAATGTTTGGTAGGTAGTACAAAGCATGTTCTCATTATCCAGTTTGTTATATTTTAGTGTTACTTTCTCCTTCTTAGGTCCAAAGATCTTTCTCAGCATCCTCTTCTCAACCACCCTTAGTCCATGTTCTTTACTTAATGTGAGTGACCAAGTTTCACATCTGTATAAAATGGCAGGCTAGGTTACAGTTCTGTGTGTTTCAATCCTTATGTCTTTAGGTAGTAAGTGGGAACACATAAGATTCTGAACAAAATGCTAGTGTCATTCCCAAATATTTGAACTTCGTCACATTGTCAAGATGTAGGGTGTTTAAGAACAGGTGCTGAGTAGAATATTGAAACCTAAAAGAGATGAAGTAATGGGAGGATGGAGGAAAATGCATAATGAGGAGTTCCATAATTTGCACTGTTCACTAAGTGTTATTAGATTAAGATGGGTTAGTCATATAGCATGCGTGAAGTATGAAAAATGCATACATGTCAGTCATAAATCTGAAGGAGGGAGACTGCTTTCTTGACCTGGCTTAGAGAAGTTAATATTGAAATAGTTTTGAAAAAGTGTGGTCTAGGTATGTGGAAAACTTTACAGTCCATTGTATTCAGGGTATGGTGACATTATGGTATCTATGCTAGGGTGAGATATCTTGGATGGCAAAATAACAAGCCTCCTCTGTCTGTTGTTGACTCTGAAAGTCTCTTCCACACTTTGCAAATGCCACATGATAGTCCATTACTGTGTTTACAGTAGCCTGTCACTATACCTCATCTGTTAGTAGATAAATCCATCACACACCCTTAACCACATTTCTGTTAACATGTGTTTTAATGTCATATTTTCTTGTATGCCTAGAGGTCTCCTCCAAAGGCGGGATTCTTTTTACCAGTATTTTATGCATGTTTTCTTGCGTATTGTATGTCACATCATTCTCGTTTTTTTTATTTGATCACCCTAATAATATTTCATGAAGAATACAGTATAAAGATCTGATTCTGTAATTTCCTTTCACATAGGTGTTTTCCCTAGACACCCTTAATCTGTGTTCTCACCACAGGGTGAGAGACTGAATGTCATGCCCATGTAGTACAACTGAACAGCCATGATAGCTCAGTCAGTATTGTGATTGGGCTGCAGGCTGGATTTGCCTAGGAATGATGGTTGTATTCCCAGCAGTAGCAAGGGATTCTCTCTTTTTCGAAGTGTCCAGATGTGTGCCGGGATCATCCACTTTTCTATTCAGTGGATACTGGGGGCTTTTTCTCTTGGGTAAAATGGCCAGGGCGTGAGGCTGACCGCTCATCCTTACTTGTGCCAAGGTTAAGAAGAGTTGTACTTCCACTTCTCTGTATGCCTTCATGACATACACAGAGACAACTTTACCTTTTTAATTTGTCTAGTACAACTAGTGAAATTAAATATTTCATACAGTGTTATAATGTTTAGATTTTGAAATAGGACATGGGGAGCTTGAAGACTTCAAACCGAATGGTAGCTGGTATTTTCCAAATTCAGGCAGCTGTTAACTTTTCTGTTAATGTACTTTTTGTTACCCCCATTCCCAAAGATGTGAAAAAGTAAGCTTTGTTGGAATTGTGTGTACATTATTTGTATGTATTTTAATACAGAGTGAAGCTGACTGCAAAACAACACTGGTCAGCAAACTTGACCTGGCCGAACAGAGACGCAAATCTCGTATCTGCAATAGCAGTAACAACAACAACAGTGTAGGCTCCGACTCTGATGGAGAAGATGGAGGTGCAGGATCAGAATCATTGGTTACTATCTGGATAACAAAGGGCCCACCTGCACAGCTTGATGCCTCACCTGGAAAAATCAGGTTTTTGCGATTGTTTGGTTTAACAACAATTGCAATAAGGAATGGTGAGTTGGCATAATGAGATAAATGCCACATTGTTGTTCTTTTCCTCCTCCTTCTCCTCCACCTCCTTCTTGGTAGTAGTGGTTGTTGTTTCTAAAGTGTGTTACTTAATGATGCTGTCAGTTGCTAAGATTATGTAGTATTGGTGATATGTGATTGAATGAATATGGAAAACTGGTGGAATTATACTGATAGGGCAAAACTGAAGTACCCAGAGACAGACTTCTTCCAGTGCCAGTTTGTCCACCACAAATCCCATACGGAGTGGCCTGAGATCAAATCTGGGCCTCCGCAGTGAGGTGCCAGTGACTTACAGCCTTGCTGTAGCAGTAGTAGTTTGTAACTATGTAAGTCAGTCAGTTAATGTATGATTTGAAGCCATAACTTAGAGAAAGGTGTTTTATGTTGCTGCTTTTCAGTCAAGCACACAGAGTCCAGGTGAATTCCTGACAAAGACAAGCCTTTGATTCAAAGGTACAAACTGTAACAAGTGACAGCAGAAAAGAGGTGTACGGTGAACGTCAGCAATATATACAGTCTTTGAACTAAAATTTTACATTTTGAAGGAAAGTAGGGTATTTAATTTATTAACATGTTAACATTAGTGTATGCCATACTGTATGCATCCTTTCCGGTATGCCATTATTTATTGATCAGATATGTTTACTGTTAAAAGAATAATGTAGTTTGTGTTTATAAAACAAATGTAGCAGTTTTATTGCATAAGAGAGCTGTATACAGCAAAATAAATTGGTTAGGTTAGTTTGTCACTATCTTTGGGATGTGATGCTGACAAACTTTAATTCAATCTGTTTGTGTATAATAAATGTAGTAGTTGGAGTCAGTAATATCTTTATAGCTGGCAAGTTTTATTCTGCAAATTCTTTCTGTTCACACATTCAACACTTCATCTTCCCATAACTTGGTGCTTGTTTTGTAATTTTTGTTGTTATTGGCAGCTAAATGTATTAACTTTATCAGTACAGAGTTACGGATTGAAAGGAGGAAAAGACTTAGAATCAGTGGCATAGAATTGCTTTCTTAAACCCAGTTTATAAGCTTTAAAATATTTTATGTATTTATTTTTATTTATAGAATATGAGCTGCGCAAGTTGGAACGTTGTCGAGCGCAGAGTCCGTTTCCTCCACTACAGTATGACAGCATCCCTTCAGATGGCAACATAAGTCTCCCACTAGCATTAGATTTACCTCTTCCAAATGGGAATCCTGATATGCTGTGTAGAATGTCAGACTTCAAAGGAAAACAACGTTTTCTTCGTAATCTTGGTTTGGAGTCAATCTCTAAAAAGGAGCGAGAAGGTATATTTATATGGTTAATGAGAAAGTTACATCATAAAATTAATGCCATGGAATATAAAATTTGTTTATTGTTCAGTAATTTTAGTTGATTGTAAAATGTTTTCTGACATCCTTATGACAAGTTGAACCCCATACATTGACAAGTGTGTGTAAAGTACAATATAATACATAGCTATGATTCAGTATATCAAGTAAAAGTTACAGATTGTAATGAATTCTAAAGATAAGCCCAATAAAAGTTTTATATTTTTTAAAGATATATTATCATGCCAAAGTTTTGGATGCCACATTGAATGCCAAGTATGTTGTTCCCTCTTGGCAGATTTCAGCTTCACCATTTTGACATTGAAAGTAGGGAGATGAAAGTTGTGAAGTTTGTTAGGTTGTGTACTTGAATGTAGAGAAAACAAATTTTTTAGTATCCCTTATACTGATGTCTAGTGAATCGTGACATGGACAGACATGCCACAATTTGTGGAATACTAAAGACAGGACTGTCTTCCATCAAACTCTCAAAAATCAGTTGTGTAATAGTGTATTTGCATAATTAATGTACAGCTGACCATTCGTTCCTGCTAGTATGACAGTGTCAGATATGAGATTTCCATTCTTTTAGGACATATCACTTCATCAGTAGGTGTTTGTTGCCTATTGTTTGAGAATGTGCAGTGGCCTCATCTTCAAGGATCAGGCCACTTCATGGTCTCAAAATGCTGGGCAACCAACGCCCACTGATGGAGCACAATATCAGAAAAGAATGAAGATCCCACCTGCACCACCTTAAAAGCCTGAAAACTGAGCAATGTCAGCTTTCTTGCATGAAATGCAGAATCATTTATTGAGAGATAGTGTGCTGATAATGGTTAAAACACTGAATGAATGTGAATTCTCTGACTGAAAACTTATTGTTTGATTACAGAAGGAGAAGCCATATGGCAGAGTGTATTAGCAGAGCGATTGCGCCGGAACTCTGTCAATCCTGTGGTAGTATACTGCAGTCAGACATTAAACACCAGGATAAAAGTTAATAATACTGAAGAGAATGTCACAAGCGGCAGCACTTCTAACAGTATTCCTGCCAGTTCTGCTATTCATGGTGACAAGAAATTAATCTGCTCTGTGGTAAGTACACTACGTACCAAAAAAGAAGGTTGTTATATTGAAAATGTTATACATTGGCACACAGTGTCAAAATACTGTTTAAGAAAATATGTGGTGTGATCATATAGTTAAAGGTTGTATGCCCCATTTTTTTTTTGGAAAATTGCTAAGTTACAGAATGTTTCTTTGCTGGAGAAGCAGCATTTCTGCAGTTATTCTTGTCTGTAAATTTTGAAATTCACAGGAGATAGAGGTACAGAATTTTCGAAGTCTTTCAACTTGTTTTGAATTGGCTGATAGGGACTGTCAATATCCTGTTCCAGTAATGGATTTCTAACTGACATTATAAAGAGTAGTTTTCTATTGCAGATTGCCAGTCGTTTGTACATTATTTCAGGACCCTATATGAAGTTGCTTTAGTTTACTCCCACTACACCATGTCCTTTGTTTGCCATTTTGTTACCATTCCTCTGTATGCAATTTATGCACCCCTACTTTTAGTGAAATTTTGGGGTGGGGTGCTGGGAAATTAAATGTTATATTTTTAACCTCCAAATTTTAACCCCAATTTTTTTTTGTTAAGTAGATACAAATGTAAGTATTTGACCATATAAGTTGTGACTTTGCATACTGCCACCCGACACTCTTATTTATATATATATATAAAGCTTAATTCTGGACAGATTTAAAATAATTTGTCCATTGAGTCAGTATTTCAGCTGATGCAAGTGAACATGTTGTTAGGTAACAGATTCACATGGTGGAAAAGCTCGGTTGCTTGCTGGTGGAGTGAAACGATCCCTAAGTCCAGCCACATCTTCAGAGAAATCTTTGCTTGTGCTGCCATCAAGTGGCCAGAATGGTACAAGACCAGGTTTGTTTCATCAGCTGGCCACACTGCAAAATGGAGTAAAGAGGTTTGCAGTTGACATGGATGGTACTGAAGCATGTGTAGATCAGTCTGACCAGCAAGATGATGATGACAGACCAGTGCGGTGGCCTGGCTTGGAAGGTATCATGGAGGCCTACCAAAAATATGCTCAAGGTAAATTTTATTTTAGTATAACACAGTGTAATTAACACTCATGGAAGAATATGGAAGTTGCTTGGAATTTGTTTATTGTATCTTTACAATACATACAGGCAACAAAAAGTGAAGATTATCTATGGCAGTTAGTGAGCAGAGAGAATGTAGGTTCTGAGGCTGGTACTTAAATCCTCCTCTGGTGGTAGGTATTCCTTTCAGTCAACAAGGTATGGTACTAAGACATGTGAATCCAGTATCAATTTCCATATTATGCGGTAATGAAATTAATATTTTACCATCATTTTACAGAGCAGGCTTTGGAGTATGCTGTTCTTACAGAGCAGTGTTCCTATTTATGTCGCACTCTTGCCGAGAAACGCCGTGAAATAGATATGTTGGACCATCGACTGAGAGAACTGTTGGCTACAAAAAACCTGCAGGATTATGAACGTCTTCGAACACAAGCAGCATTAGACAACTTAAATTCGTGCTTGCGTCAGCTGAGGTAGCATCAGCATCAGCCTGGTTGAAAGGTGATGTCAGCAAAGTGGTGGATGCATGGTTCTAGATGCCTATGACTTCACCAGCATTTGAGAGCTCTAAACAGTATGTTTTTATGGTTGTCTAGCATTACCAAAGAGCTTTCACTTGGTAGATAGACTTGATCTCTGCTGGCTGAATTAAAAAATCTTTGTGGAACCATGAAGTTGGATGCAAAAGTTGTTCCAAGCATATTGACCATTTTAACTAATGGAAGTAGGCCTCGAAGTACTAAATGTTTGCACTATTGACATTTTCTGTCTTGCTGTATTGTGCATTGCTAATAAAGGCAGACAGGACTCTAGAAATGTGCTCGTCCATTTGCCATGGACAAGCTGACTGACACTGCTTGAGAGCACATTTTTACCTTCAGGCTAAATGTGCTAGAAATATAAAAAACAGTTTTTTGAAGCATAAATAAGGTGCACAAATATTAGCTTTTTTCATGGCAAATGTGAGTTTGGCACAGCGGACGCACATGTGACAGTGCTGTAGGGTCTTTATTTTGCTTTGATCTGTGCATGCTGCCATGTGTATGACTTCCAACTTACTCTGGAGGATACAGATACAAGTAGACAGGGTTCCTAAGATAAACATTCTTGCAATAAACAGAAAAAAGCATATTGCATCTGACATGGCTTTGCCACTTCAAGGACAGAGCCTTATGGTATACAAATAAAGATTTCTTGTCAGGACAACTTGTAGTTTTTGTACACAATACAGCACTGGCTCTAGGCACGAGCAAAGCAGGCACCTGCCTGAGGCTACAGATCTTCAGGGGCAGCATTTTACTTACCAGTTTCTTTCACAAAAATCCACCAAATATAAGACAAATGTGAGACACAGTGGTCACAGGAATAAACTTTAATAGTGTGAATGTGCGATCACGGATGGCAACTTGATTTGAGGAGATTATTGTTTTGAGTAGATCAGTTCTAATTAGAGTTCTGACAGTAAAGGGTGGGGGAAAGGGAAGAGGGGCAAAATTTATTTGCCCGGGTGACAGAAAACTAGAGCTGGTGCTGACACAATAAAGTAGAATACGTAGTGATATAGTGCAGTCAGTATAGTGATGGCTATGGGCTGGACGATCTGGGGTTTAATTTGTGGGAGGAGCTAATGATTTTTCTCCAAAAAGCACATTTGAAACAATCATCCTATTTTACACAGCCAAGTTTTTGACCCTTTTTGGGTGTGTTCGCAGAATTGTGAAAAGCGAGTATTAGCTTCATCATATCTGTCTGTACCCGTCTGCATGTCCGTCCGCATGGAACAACTTGGCTCCCTGGACAGATTTTCATAAAATTTGATATTTGAATATTTTTCGAAAATCTGTTGAGAAAATTCAAGTTTCATTAAAACCTGACAGGAATATCGGGAACTTTATGTAGACCTACGTACACTTACGATAATATCTTGCTGAATTCTTCTTAGAATGAGAACTGTTTCAAACAAAACTTGTAGAGAAAATCAAAACACACATTTTATGTTCAGTAACATTTTTCTGGAAATGGTGCTGCGTATGATATAATGTCGAAAAATATGGTAGAGAGCCAGACAGGCCACAGAAGGCACTACAATACGGCCCGTGCACTTTGTGTGCAAGATAATTAAGGCAAGAATATAGACACACTCAAAATATTTAATACGTAATGCTTTTCCAAAGCAACAATGGTTTGCGAATGCACCTCAATGTTATGTTTATATGTACATTGCCTGTCCTGTTGAAAGAATTCAGTACAGAAATCTCTGTGCAATTGTACAAAAAATATCTTTGTGGAGTGGATTGTCTTTCTGAGGTGGAAATTTAAAGCAGAAATTTGTGATGTCTCTGTATACAGATGACAGCTCTGTAGGGATATTTAGACTGACTTATTGAGAGGCAGTGTTAGGAACACAACTGTTTATCTTTTCTGTGAATGGCATACTGTGTTTTTTTCCCTGCTGCCTGCCACTCAAAGTGATGGTAAAAAAAGTGACTAAAGATAACTTTTCTTTATCCCGATAAACCACAGTAAAATCATTTTACAACTTTTTAAATTGTATTTGTTTTAAATTTTCATAATCAGGAACCAATAGAAAATGATTGGGGGGAATAAGTTCATTCATTAATTTTTAATTCTTCGAATATGTTGTTCATGTTATAGTTGTTGTGTTTATGACTCTCTTATGCTGAGTTTAGTTTCTCAGCCAGAAAAAAGGGCAGAAGGAGCAGCGGCCCCTTGCAGGTTGCCCAACAGCAGCTGACACAATAGCCAACATCACAAAATGCAATTCTGTGCAGAACATTGCAGTTTCAAACCCAAATGCAAATAAAAATAAAAAAAAATCTGGAACTTTAAAATGTATGTTAAGGTATTAAGGATAGTTACTGAACTTTTGAAACGTATCATCTATACAGTTTGTATGAAACATACTGAAAGTATATGGACAAGCAAATGTTACATGAGAAGCAGATTTCAGTTATATTTCTTGAGACCTGCATGCAAACATTGGAGGACTGTGACTATATTAGTCTTATAATATGTATGAAGTTGGTGGTGATGGTTGAAAGACACGCTACATACAGATATACTGACTCATTGGTTGTCAGACAGGAATGCTCTTTTAATGTAATTTATTGCAGCTGTCCAGCATAGTGGGTTATGGTTTCTCAGCCAGCCGTTTGTGTTCAGTGTTCCACTGTGGAAATCCAAATCATGAATGGGCAGTTGTACGTAAAATATTACCTTTAAGAACTGTACAACCATGATCATGCAGCTAAGAATCTGTTTCCTTCTAGGCAGTGGGCCAGTTGCCTAATTATTAAGCTGTAAAATGCTTTTAGATTTTGTCTCAGTGTTGGTGGAGCATGGTTGTCCCACTTCTTTGTTAAATTTCTCCACACACACACACACACACACACACACACACACACACACACACACCCCCCAACCCCTTTTTTGGCTTGAAAGCAGAAATTCAGATCAAGAATACAGAATCATAAAATGGAGTTCATTTATGGGCCAGCAAATGATGTGTTTTCATAAGATACAATTTTCAGGAGGCAGGTACTTTGAATTAACCCCATAGCTTAGAGACTGTATATTTATATAAACCATTAATGTACCTTACATTCCATGTCTCTGAGCCTGCATGTCACCAAAAATTAGTTCAGGCATGGATTCTAGTTAATATAAATTATCAATTTTCAAACTTCCTTTTGTTCTTGACCCAGTATTTCAGAATTATTCCATCTGATGACCTGTACTCTGTCATTTAGGTGCAAATTAGAAACAGATGTTTGTACATGTACTAGTATTATATTTAATTAATTGTTGTGTGAATAGAGGTACATTTACAAATACAAAAATAACCTGAAAAAAGTTTTGGCTATGTTTACTTAACTGAATTAACAATAGGATAAAAATTTGCATAATCTTCAATCAATGGTTATGTTCTGATTTTTGCTACTTGACCAATGAAAAGTCCTCATGGCCTAACAATGGGTGATGACTCAGCATTTGAGAACCCGTGGTATACATTATTAACACTTATTACATTCCATGTGTCTCAGCTTGGGGCTTCTGAGAGGTTTGCCTAGGAATAATACAGTTACAGTGTTTGAAAAAGATCTCTCAGCAACAACAGAAGTTGAATGTAGGGTAGTGTATGATACATATAGGAACTTTCCAGACAAATAATACAGTATATTGTAACTCTGTTTTGACTGTCGTTGGTTTTGAAGGAAAGAGGAAGAAGCATCCTGAAGTAGTTTCAGTGGTTCTTGTAAATTGTTTCTATTTTTTAGCAGTTTGTAAATTGTTTATATTTTTCAGCAATTAATCTTCTTGTTTTTCTATCAGGTTTGTACTGGACACCATATCCGTTAATGACAGTGCACTGGAGAATGTTAATGAAACAATCCATGTGTGATACCTTTTCTCATTCGCATTGCAGTGATTTGTGTGTTGTTATAACATAGGTAAAAAAAACATTTTTTGTCCAAATTTAAAATTTTTCCAAATTTCTGCTATGTGCTATGCAGTGCAGCTTGATAACTTGAAATCACAGCAATTGTAGGTGTTTATCATGAAGATTTTAGGGTATGTTAGCATGGCTTGTTGACAAAGAGATCAGATTACTTGTTTGAAAAAAGCCCAAAGATTATTTGAATGCACTGCTTTAATTATCCATGCAATATTGCCTTAGGAGTGATGCAGGATATATTTTAATGTGACGTTGCTGGCAGGTGCATCATGTTGTGTGACAGACACTATAACCAGATGCAGAGATTTGTGATGTAATTATAAAAAATGTAGTAAACACCATTCCTTATGGAATACTATATCATATATCAACACATTACAGGTTAGGAATTTTACTGATTGGTAACTGGTGAGTTCTGCTTATGATTTTGTAAGAAATGGGCATTTATTTGCTGATGCAGTAACTTACACAGCAGCAAGTATTGAGACAAGCAGAGCAGTTCTCCTCCTACACTGATATCTCAAACATTTTCTTTTACAGTGTGGATATTAGGCTACCTACAAAGCAATGAGAATTGGATTACATTGCTTACAGTTTTATGTTAAGTAATTTGGAAAATTTATTATTTTGGAATTAACTCTTTTGCACTGGAATTAAATGCCCTGGGTGCTCTGAAGTTGACAAATATTTAAGTGGCTGTGTAAGTTTATTCACACCAACTACTGCACACCAATTACATATATTCATTCTATATACTCCTACATGTTTTGGCTGACATTCTCAGCCAACATCAGGGTGTCCTCTTCTGTAGACCTATGCAGCATGCAGCTTGTCATTGAATGGTAAAATAATACACATATATACATATACATATATTACAGCCATATTTCACGTTATATATTCACCGTGTATCATGATAACAGATCCAAAGTTTAAAAACCAACATATGCACTGTATTCTTACAAGTAAGTCAAATGCCCCTACATATGTTTCGGGTTCAACAAGCCATCTTCAGGGGGTCAAAGTTCTACATATGCTCGACATCTATTAGTTCATTCATAAGTACCTCACACATCAACACAAAACAAATTCTTAATTCCCAGTGGATACAAAAACAAGACTGCCATGAATTTGTAACCAATATAAATGTAATTTTAAGGAAATTTTTAACCTTTTATACACATAACATAGGTGCAACTCATTCCCTGGATTTCATATATTTGGACAGCTGATGTTGATGGTGTCCTAATCCATTGGGAATTAAGAATTTGTTTTGTGTTGATGTTTGAGGTGCTTATGAATGAACTAATAGATGTCGAGCATATTTGGAACTTTGACCCCCTGAAGATGGCTTGTTGAAGCCAAAACATATGTAGGGGCATCTGACTTACTTGTAAGAATACAGTGCATTTGTTGGTTTTTAAACTTTTGATTACAGCCATAGTTATACAATCCAGTAAAACCTGCTGTGTTGTTATATAAATGGATATAAAACATGTATGTAACTGTTTTCAAACATGTCACATAACAACTTGCAGTTTTTTTGGGTGAAGACCTGTAATATTATAGAAGTGATATAAGTGATTTAAAATAATTTAATTTAAATGAATTCTGAGTAATTTAAAAAGGTTTGAAAAAATATGGACCCATGGAAGAAACAATGGAACTACTAAGCCCTGCAAGAAAAAGTACACGTATGAATTGTCTAGAATCATATTATATACAGATATACCAACAGAAAGGCTTGTTAATTGAGAAACAGAACATTGGTGAGGTGAGCCCTTTGTATAACACAGCGCACAATATCCCAACCTAATGCGCATGTGTGAACAAACAAACCTGGTACTGATCCATAGCCACCTGCTCACAGCACACAGTACAGAGGTATCACGCAGCAAATAACTTGCAGATACCACAGCCAGGGGTATGTATAAACATACATTTGGTCTATTATATACTATAAGTAGTAAATTTCCAAATTTAAAAAAAAAAATTTCAAACCTTTTTAAATTACTCAGAATTCATTTCAATTAAATTATTTTAAATCACTTATATCAATTGTATAATATTACAGGTCTTCACCCCCAAAAAACTGCAAGTTGTTATGTGACATGTGTTTGGAAACAGACAGTTACATACATGTTTTATAGCCAAGTATTTTATATATCAACGTAACAGGTTTTATTGGATTTTATAACTGTGGCTGTAATACAGTATATGTATATATGTGTATATATTTTACCATTCAATGACAAGCTGCATGCTGCATAAGTCGATAGAAGATGATGGCTGAGAATGTCAGCCGAAACATGTAGGAGTATATAGAACGAATATATGTAATTGGTGTGCAGCAGTTGATGTGAATAAACTTATGTATGGATAACAACTGCACAGAATATGTATAATATCAAGTATATTACTTTGCGTGTTCTTGAGTGATGACATTAGGCAACTTAAGCACTTTTATACACACAGTGAGCATCATCTGTGGTAGACATTCAGTGTAAGAAGGTTAGTGGACTGCAGAAGGTTAAGATAGGAGTTATGATGTATAGGCAGAACATCCATTTCTCTTTGTAAAAATTTATCCAACATTGTAGCATGAGTTGTGGATCGTGCTTCAAGCATAATTGATAATTTCATGAAAATTTCCTGTTCAGCCATTTTTAATTCTGTATATTGATGTTGTGGTAGAGATTGCATCTACAGTAGAATCCCAATATGAGGTTTTTTGATTTAAGATTTTACAACATTTTGGGTTTATTTTTTGTGGTCCTGGCCAAAACACCACACTCATAGTGTATAATTTTTCTTGTTTTAAGGTTTCTTGAATTTACTTTCTTTCCCATGTAAGACACAAAAGTTCGGTCCGTTTGCCATTTTGGAGCCTCAGATTAGGGTTTGTATTTACAACTTTGAAGTTGGTTGTTTAAATAGTGCCATGATTATGTGCATTATGATCATTGCATTAGTTCATTCTTGGGTGTGTCTGTGAATTTCATGGCATGCCAGCCAGTGTGTTCCAGTAACTATCACATTCATAATTAAGTTATCAGGCTATATCTTCAAAATGACTGGTGCATTTCAGATACTTAATGGGAACAGTATTTTTAGGAAACTGAATCTTGTTAGGACTGTAAAAATTGACACCTTTTCCATTACCAGTCACTTCAGTGTTCTTCCAATTATGCCCCTCTGTTCTTGCATTCCCCAATATTTCATTTTCAGTTCTGCCCCCCCCCCCCCCTCCCCCAGTTGTGTCACACAAGAGACTGTTTTCAGAATTGTGTATCTGCCTCTCCTGGCCATAATACATATGTCCCCCCCTCCCCCACTGGATTTTAACAAAATATCCAGCCTATTTTTAGACATGCCATGTACTATGCAGCCCTATACTGAGTTTACTGAATAGCTGGTTTGAAGGTTAATAAACATTCCTTTTAACTCTGTCATGAATATTCATATGAAAGGACAAAAGTTTTGTAGTTGATACAGTGTTTCAAGGTCAAGTGCTGCAGCTAGTTTAATCATTCTCTGTGGGACAGCAAAACGATGACAACTTTTGTGTGAGGGTACAGTTGACAAGTGCCTACTTGGATTGCCACAGTGAAGGACTGTTTGAATGCTGTATGTACATGCGTTTGCTTCCAGGTTGAAGGGTTAACACCATCACCACCAATTTGCATGTACATCAGCAATAATTGCTAAAAGTGAACATTCCGTTTACCACCATCAATTGAATTTTGTTTGAAGAATTTCAGAATATGTTTTAACATACTCTGTTTTTTAATATTTACGACTTTTATGCTGTGAATGTTTCAGATAGGTCACGGAGTTGTGACACCATGTAGTCTTGTAGTTGGATATCAACATTTTGCAGGAAGTTGCTGCCTTTGACTTTGGAGTCAAATGAAGATGGAGACAGCAGGTTCCTTTGAAACATTGCTGTCCACTTACCAGATTACGTGGTGTCACAACTGAGAGAAGACCTCAGTTTGAATAATTTGTTTTATTTTGAAATCACATGTTTGAAGAGGTGTATAGGAACCCTATGATGAGTACTGATACTTATTTAACAATACTTAATTCCTGAAGTTCCTTTCTTATGATGACATGTCAAGCAGTTCATGAAATCACTAATTTGGCCACAAAAGTGTTGGTTCTGGTTGAAATATGTAAGTAATCTAAAAACATAATGTCAACAAAGGTGTTTGGTATCTTATAATTTTATTGCACATTTATGTTTTATCATATGGAATATCTTCAGGGAAGCACTGAGAATTTGAAGAGTCATCTTTGTAGTAATATGAGCCACATGACAGCCTTACATTTTTCTTTCTGTTCAGTAGGAAAGTAATTGATCACTGTGTATCTGTATTGAATATATTGGCTGAACTGTGTGTAGATAAGGTACTTGTATCTGATGTGGCCAGGTTAAGATTTGGTTCTGCTTTTAATGAAGAAAACAGGAGAATAATTTTCAAGAAGAAAGGACTTTTTTCTTATATATCATTCACAAGAGCACAGAATATAATTTGTAGCATTTATTTGATTAAAAGAAATTGTTTTTCACAACCCTACAGTTTATCATATTGTGGACACAGTTCTGATAATGAGACCAAGCAGACCTACAAAGAAAGCATTTATTTATCTTCATAGAACGGTATTAGTCTTCTGTTTGCCTTTTACCTTCTCTTTCTCCCCCCCCCCCCCCCCCCCCCCCCCCCCCCCCCCCCCAATGTTGAATTACTCATTTTCTGTTTCATGGGCACACACAGTTTTGACCCAAAGAACACTTTTCTGTCTTGTTGCCCTTCAGATGTTGTCCAACGTGTGCTCTAAAGCAGTCCATGCTTTTTACTAGCAACGCTTGTGGACAACAGATATTTTACTGCAAGTTGCTCTTTTGTGGTCTGTTAGACCCATAGTTTTATCTGCAGTCACAAGTAACTGTATTACTCATCTGCTTTATTCAAAGTCCTTTCTTTCATCTCAATGAAAGTAACTTAATATACCTGCGAAAGTAAAGCTGTCCATCTGCTTAATTGGAAACCATTTCATGAAGACGGTATGGGAGGAGTGAAGGTGTAGCTTTATGCATTGTTAACCTCAGAACTTGGCTTTGTGCCTGACCCACTTTAATCCTGAGGCCAGAGCTTGTGTAACGTATTGATTGGGAGGCTGGGTGGGTGATGTGAAAATAATTCTAATCAAAATGTGTTAATAAAGTGAAATTCCTTGTATATATGTATATGGCTAGACGTGGTTTTTGACATAGCCAAAGCTGGACATACTATAAAAATTTTTCTTGTTAACGTCTGTATATTGTCACTGTTCTGTGTAATTTTCTTTCTTACACTTTCAAGAATATTGCACAAAAGCTATACAGTAATACACATCATTTAGATATAAGGTAGTTCTGAACAAAGAAAGTTTGTACCTGCATGGTGATATAACACTGTTTCTTTTGGAGAATAGGCACAATAACCAGCTTTGGGAGTTGCAGAATGCCTGCCAGCATTACTGAATACTTCAGTAGAATTGCTTGGTATGTCTGTGATTGGAAGCCAGAATGACATGCAGGAGAGACCATCGACCATATTCTGGACAAGTACCTTACATTGCCTAAATATGGAAGTGAATTTTTTTAAAATTCAGATAGCATTTCTCTTTAATTAAATTACAATAATTATTCCGCAAACATTACACAGCAGATTCTTAATCTAACTTGCAAGATATTTGAGGTGATTGGTTGTGAGTTTAATTCAATGGAATTTTAACATATATGAATTTCAGTACAAAATGCAGTAGAGAAACAGTTACGGGACACCTGAAGGATGTGCCATGTGTAGAAATTGTACACAGAAATACAAGCATGTCAGTAGCTGAATTGCTGTAAATAAATACAATACCTTTATATGGAGTGCTCACTTCAGGAACTCCATAAATGTGATGGAGAGAAGAAATTAAATGCATTTAAGAAGCAAGTATTGTGTTTCAAATTTGTGATTTCATTCTGTTGATGTTTTCAATCATAATTTTTTACTTTTTGTTTACAAGGGTTTTAAGAATGGTTTTGTGTTCATTAAGGCCAACTATAAAGTAGCTCTAAAGATAATTGTACCTTTCTGAAAACATGCCCAAGACGCAGAATTTTCTAGGTGCTGGTGGGAGTTGGGTTTTCATTTGTCTGTTTTGCAGTGTACTTATCTGAAAAGTCTTTTTTTGTTCTGAATTCACTACATTTCCACCTGTCACTAACATGTCTTCTACTAGCAGTGAGCTGTAAATGCACTACATGGCAGCTTACTAGGAATTCATGAAATTATGTTTTACTTTATGCTTGCATGGGAGTTAATTTGCAAGCGGCACATTTTCTCTACTTCCAGAGACCATCTAAACATGTGTCATAGGCTTTTGTTGGACTCTCATTTTGACATTCTGTTTTGGATATATTAGGTGATTTTCAGAGCAGAAACTTTTGTCTCAGAATGCAGTGGTTTGAGTAAGATGATGTTACAGCCCAATGGCAAGTGCAACTTGCAGGCTATGCCAAAGGAACTACATTTCCTTATCCTTTGCAGTCTCCAGATCTAAAACTTACAGTCCTACAAAGAAGGAATATCATGATGTCATATCAGAAAGTCTGTGTGACTCTATCTGTAGATGTTTGGAAACATTAATTAGTTACTTGAAGTGTGCCTGAAATTGAGAGCTTGTCGTACGAGGGTCATTGTAAAATGTAAAAATGTCTCTTTAAGGTGTATGTTTCTTACATCTGTTTTATGCTTTCACTCATACCAAATCTGATGCTGGCTAAACTGCCAGGGCACCCATTTTTGACAATGTAATGGTGGTTTATGGTATTTGTTGGTACAATCTGTATACATCTGAGGAATAAGGAAGGTAGTTACATGAGCCATCTAGCAACAGAGGCAAGACATACGTGTTCAAAATGCATTCTGCAAAATAAATATTTTTTCTTGTCACTGTGTATTACTGTAGTTGGTATCATGACTAGGCTACACTTGGAACGATCTAGGGTACAAGTCCAGGCAGGGACAGAAACTTTTCTCTTCTCCAAACATCCAGAGTGGCCCTGGGACCCACCAAGCCTCTGTTCAGTGGGTACCAGGGACTCTGCCCTGGGGTTAAAGCAGGCAGCTTGTGAGGCTGATCACTCACCTACGTCTAGTGCCAAGGTTAGGAATGAGTGGAGCTATACCACTACTACCCTTTATGCCTTCATGGCGTGTGCAGGGACAACTTTACCTTTACCTATTACCTTGTTTATATTTGGCAGTCTGTACAAAGCACTGCTAAATGATTGATCTTGGATGGGGGGAGAGAAATGGTTAATCTGGGTCTTACTGTGATTGAATGTAAAATTTATTAGTTATTCTTGCAACAGAGTATTAAACTCTTTTTAGCTATGTTGTGCATGAGTAGTTGCCCTTGCAAGAATGAATATTGTGTGCTTCAGTTAGTTGAATACCATACAGCACACAGTAGAAAAAAAATGTACTATTGTGAATGATTTAACTTGGTTCTTATCTTTAAAAGATTGCTTTTGTAATTTTAAATTCTAAGTGGTAGTACAAGGTGTCACTCAAATGCTTAGAGGTTGCCTTTCAAACTTCATAAATATTTTCTTCTCTTGGTGAAGAGTAGTATCATTATTAACATACACTGCTTTCTAGGAAAAGGTGAGTTTATATTGTTATCTGGGAGACCCTTTGTATGAGTTGAAAATTTTTCATGACCACTTAGTGTAAGTATTGTTAATTTATTATTTTAATTTCTTCGTCAGAACCGCATTTTTTTATTAATTTTCCGCAACAAAAAATATGCAGTGGTTGTTATGGCTTACACTATGTATGTATACAAAGGCATAAACAAAGCACAATTTGCTGCAGTAGATGGGTAGTCATTCTTTTTAATCACTGCTGCTAGTGCGTGCTTTATTATTGTGTATTTTACTAGTGTGATTTTAAACTTGATCTCACACCTTTCCTGCAAGAATAAAGGATTAGAAATGCTAAGTGATCCATCATTTTTCGCAGGCTGCGTAAAACTTGGTGTTTGACATCACAGAGCTACATCAATGTTCTGATTCACATAGCTAACTTACAGGTGGAATGTATGGGTTTTCACAAGTGTTATGGACTTCTGGTGAATGTCATTTTTTAAAGGCAAATTTATTTTCTAAAAGTACAAAATTGTTCTCTGAATTTTGGAAATAGATTATGGTATGTGGCAAATATGGTGTTAGAAACTGTGTTTTGTTACATTACTTATTGCAACTGTATGGAATGAACTACAAACATGTGAATTACAGCAAAGAATATATCACTGTCATTTGAGGTTTTGGTTTAGGCTTCTTGTTTTATTTTGTAATGCAGCTGTCCTTCATGAAATCATTGGTTGTAGGTACTAGCATATCACAAATGTTGTGTTACAAACATACTAAGTGTGGCATTGGTACCTTTCCTCTTGTGTTATGCGCTGCTGTTTCACAGTAAACTACTTACATATCACATGCCACTTGCTCATAACATGCTGTAAAATGAAACGTGCAGACATTTTTTGCTACAGACTGGATCATTACCAGATTACAGTCTCAGTGCTGGTATTTCAGTTTTGAAGAACACTGAAAGTACCTTGTACATAATCCTTAAGTACAACATATAACCTGATTTCTAAACCATGGTTTCAGAAATAAAAGCCATATGTTGGATTTGAGTATTTCAACCATTGAAGACAGAAATGTGAAATTTTGTACAAACATAGATCATCAGTCTCCATTGTAATATTGTACAATTTTTAACATTTTAAAGATAAAGACAATGATAGTGATGATGATGCAGAACTTTAATTCTGGCTAGTGTGTCTGAAGATTGAATTATTTAAAGTAACATGAAGTGTCTTCCCAGTGTAATTTGTTGTCTTGGCTTTTACATTAATTCATTTTATACATGCAGAAGTTTTGTTCATGATGACACATACAGAAGGGTGGTGGTTATATAATTCATAATATTAAGAAAGACATAAAATACCCTGTGAGAGACTGAAGTTTGAAGTGTTTAAAATGGTGGCTCTTTTTTAGGAATTGTAAAACAACAAGGCACCTATGCAGCAGTCACAGGTTGAAATATTGTGCTGTGTTTGAAGGGGGTGAATTTGTTATACTGCAGGGACGCAGTGAAATCTGTGGAGTCGTCGGCAGTGATGTTATTGTACTAGGCAGCTACCATGGTAAAATCGTTGCCTGACGCAACTGATAAAATAGTCCAGCCCAGCCTAGTCTAAAACTTGCTAAGTTATTTATACTCATATAATGAAATTATAAGTGGGTTTGAAATTTTGAATCTTAATATTAGCTATTGGACAAGTCATCAAGATTGTGCATGTTACTGAGGGCCATAAAAATGTTTGGCTTATCTAGTTGTATGTGAACGGCGTTAAGACATAACGTCTGGTAATTGTTTTAAGTTTTGAAATCTCTCGCCTTGAAAAATTGTTTCTGTTATCATTTGTGGTGAGACTGACAGAGGGTTGTCTTTTTTTTTTTTTAACCAAAGTTCCAGATGGGTTATGTCCCCAAGGAGTGGTTGATTCGTCCTTTTATACTTTCTTTTTTTATTTATTATTGTATATTTTCTATATATACAGAAGTTAAGAAACTACAAAAAGTTTAGCTCAAATTTTGTACTGTTGGGGCAAAGTCATTTAGAATGAATGCCTCTTTTTTTTTTTAAATGGAACTGTACATTCCACAAAATGTGGCATTCCATATTCTGACATGTATATAATGTAGTATGTAACAGAAGAATAATGGAATGTTTTGGAACTTTGTGTCTGAATGGACTGGAATTAGGTTTATAGTTTGTTAATGGAACTTTGTGCTTGTTATTCTTTTTCTTTTTTCTGTCCCAATGCCATGAGAAGCTTTGTGTAAATTAACATTACAGTTATTGAATAATGGACTATTTATCAGTGCCTCCATCGAAAAAGTTTAAATGTCTTTATTATTAAAACTTTAAATGTAAATAATTATGGTTTTTATTTTATACTTTGTAATAAAGACATTTCTAGAAGGCGGCATATTTTAACTGGCTGTTGAGAATAATTGTTTCGTAATATTATTTTAAAGGGACTGTGTAGCCCAGACTCTTAATTTTTCTGTGTATATAAATGATATATGTATAAACTTTGTAACATGAAATCAAATAATTAATAATTATCTTTGTAATAATATTTATACTTTTACTTAGTGAATGACCATGAAATGTGTTCCATAATGGGAAGATGGTTCCCAATTTGCTGAATAAAAGAACTGTATAGGTATATTTTTAAAATTTTTGAAGCTTTTGTAACATGTGAGCCCTTACATATACTTGTTCCTACTCGGTGGGGGTAAACATGCAGGACTAAGAGTAATAACAGGACATGAAAATGCACAGTAATACCTGAATCAGTTATTTGTATTTAGTGCTGTTTGTTTTCAGATTAACTACATGTAACTCGGTTGTCACATTGTATGTACACTGCATTTAACATCCTGAAGACTGGTACTCGGGACGGATTTTGTAGAATTATATAATCTGTGGGTTTCAGTCCTCCAATTTAAAAAAGAAGAACTTAAAATAAGTGTCTCCTTTTAAATACATACAGTGTTTCCTGCATAACAAGTTTTTCAGTGGCCTATTGCAAAGAAACTTCTTAAAGGAA
Source organism: Reticulitermes speratus (assembly GCA_021186555.1). NCBI lineage: Eukaryota > Metazoa > Arthropoda > Insecta > Blattodea > Rhinotermitidae > Reticulitermes > Reticulitermes speratus. The sequence continues at coordinate 26,811,316 of JAJKFL010000004.1, forward strand.
ATATATAAATTCAGTTTATTATTTGGCTCCACTTGCATATTTTTATTCCAAGCAGTTATGTCATAATACCTCAGTTATAAAGATCACAGCTGTATATTATCAAAGCAGCTTGAATATACAGTTACTTTAGGGCCAACGAAAAATTCATAAAACACAAGTCATAATGGACCATTTGTTGTTTGCATGGGTGCACTTTCATCATTTACCTCACTTTCTCATTACACAGGGCTTCATTGCCCATTAAGTAATAATATATCATCATCTAACACAACACAGTCTTACATGTGAAGTTCAGATCTTGCTGCATTTATTGAAAAATGAATAACAAACACTGGAAACAGTCGATAGTTCACATGCAAGTGATGCAGGGGTCTCAACTGGTACAGTTTGACCATCAAGAAATGAATAATAGTTTTGAAATCTTTTAAATGTGTTAATGGGAAATTTTCATATAAAAATCTGAAGAAAATAAACTTTTAAAGTGGTAAAATGTTTTATGTGGTAGTTGCATGTGCAGGAAGACTTAACATTCATCTGAGAGTTCTGTCAGGGCATCAAAAGTCTTACCTTCTTACATGGGAAATCTTTGTATTCCAGGACTTCTTATCTGAGAAATGCTGCAGCACAAATGCAGTGAGTAGAGGAAAAGTCAGTAATGGTGATCAAGTCAAGCTGTAGAGTTCAAATGACAACAGTTTTCATTCAATGTGTAGACATTAGTTTCTCTGTGTAGTGTTTTTCTTCCATACCTTCCTAGGAGAGGTGTCCTCTTTTTTATGTTGACAGCTCATGCTGCTGCGTGTGCAGGTTATCCTGACGCCTGGCTTCATATCAGATGATGAGAAAACAGCGACAAATATTAGAGATATGTTTGCTTCAAGATGGGTAAAATTGTGCGGCTTGTGGCACAATCCACAAATCAGATCATATTATCAACATGGAGCACTCATGGTGACTGTACTGTGCATTCTTCTCTAGTAATCAGCTGTGTGAAGGCTTTGTGTCCATATCTAAGCCTGTCTGTTGCTGCCACCAGGGGGTTGATGTGTTGAATGACAGATGCTTGTTGGTCCCGAAATTTGTGTTGGAACATCATGAACTTGGTAGTGTAGATTTTTCTTTTCAAAGGGAATCTAGACATTGGACTGTGCAGCGAATAGAATAGCCCTATAGAAATATGATCTTAAGCATTTGTGGCATCAAAAATGAAATCTGAGACAAACTACCATGTGAAGATGGAAATGTTATGTGTTTTATGAGTGACACAGCTGATGCCTTGGCTTCTGCCTCAGAGTAGGAAGACCAACAGACTGAGCAGTCGATATTTCTTGGTGCAAATGGATTCCAGGCATCAGACTACACAGTGAATATCTTCCCCATAGAAGTGTGGTATGTGTGAGTGAAAGCTTTCATGGCAGCTGTATGCAGTGATGTCTCAGGTGGTCAGCCATGTGAAGATGAAGTTTCCAACGTTTCGGAGACTCTCCATCATTATGATGATGTTACTCGTACATAACTTGAGCTAATCGCGGTCATTAAGGGGGGTGGGGGAGGAACAAACATCTACTATGTTGACTGACATTGTGTAGCACTGAATGATGTAGTTTTCCCTCGTTTATTGCAGTGCGTTGGGTGGAGTGCCCACGGTGTGTTGGGCAAAACCGCGTTGCACAAAGTTTTTATGGGGAAAACAGGGTTATGCGAATGTGGACGCTTATGGACCCCCCACCCCCCAATGCTTAAAAGTACACACTTTTTTGTATATTAAACATTACAATGCTTGGGTAGTTAATACTGCCAGCGTCTGCGAGTGTTGAATGAGGAATTGACTGCGTTTATCCACGTGCATTTAAATTTGTTAGTGTTTGGCAGTACTATTTTTTCGCGTATATTAATTATTTTCAGCTTTGTATAGTGAAAACCGCGTTGGGCGAAGGGTTACTGTATAGTAGGAGTCGAATTCGGAGGGATATATCAGAAAGTGATCTAAGCCTATCGTACAGTCGTATCGAAATTTTTGCCTGCATAATATATAAAAGAGCTCAGGACGGCCAGTTTACAGCACGGATTTTTAAGTCTGATCCCAGAAGAATCGTGTTCTTTGTCGTGATAAGTTCCCCCCCCCCCCCCGAGTGGATTACAGCTCTCTCGCTTCCTCTTCAAATCTCTCTATGGTGCCACTGACCATCTTCTAGACCCCTTCTTTGTATGTCCTATTCGACTTGCTTCTTCCAATCTTCTGGGGGGGGGGGGGGGGGGGTCTACCTCTCTCTCGTCTACAGGGTGGGTGCCACTGAAGTATCTTCTTTGGCCGGCGATGATCTCCCATTCTTCTAACATGCCCGTACCACTGCAATCGTCGTTCTTCCATTTTTTCTATCACATTTTTTTCCCCTATTTATTCTTCTGTTTATTTCTTCACTGGTGATCCTTTGCAGTCTTGATACCTTACAGCTTCTTCTCATAAAGTCCATTTCTACAGCTTCCAGCCTTTTTGTGTCCCTCTTCGTTATTTCACAAACTTCCGATCCGTTTTATTGTTTTTATGTATAATTATATTCAAACTATGGCTTTTTTAATGATACAGTCTGGAAAATTCACTCCGGGGCACAGGTCGAAAGGGGATGTGATATTTTCATTCTCTTTGCAAGCTGCAGGTGTCTGAGTGTGTCTTACTGTCATTATGTATTAAATAGGAAGAGATCGTACAGTTCAAGACTACAGTCTGGGATGCAACACTGTAGTTTGGTACAAGGGTGCCAGTGTTGACAGAGGAACCTGCACCGCCATCTTCTGGGTAAAGGAGTCACAGCACTAGTTTAAAATTTAATCAACATTAACAGTTTGTTTTGTACTTATTTTAATTCGAATTGATACGTCTTTAACCTGCCACCCACCCTATGGCCCTTGAAATAAATTGTTGACCTCGCTGTCTAATGTGTACAAGTAACGTAGATGGGTGAAAGAAGGTCACACTAAGTACAGGACCGTCGGTCATGGCAACATCAACCACCGTCTCCAATATTAATAACAGATATATGAGACGTAATCGAAGTTATGTAAGGTTTCTGTGTGCTTTTTTATATCTTAAATTACGGGTATTAATGTCTACTGAGTGATTTGCAAAATTCCTACCAATTTCAATTGTCACGTTTCTGCAAGCGCCCTTATAACAAACTGAGTCTAGGCATGACCTTAGAGTACCTGTTTTTATTACTCTGGGACAGATCAGAGCTGTGGGACCAGTCTTTCACGTAGAAGTGTCATTTACTACCGATACATCGATCGGATGTGATATCTGAAAAATGTCGATATCGCCAGATGTCTTTCGAAAGTGCTGAAAGACCGGAACTCTTGTTCCTTTACAGAAAATTTGGGGAGGTGTTTTGTGTTTGTTACGGAAAAGAAATGTGTATGTAACCATAGTACTTAATGCAAATTAAAGCAGTATCCAGTCTTTAATACTACTAATGTTATTTACAGAAAAAAACTTATTCAGTTGATATTGACGTACGACAATTTGTCATACAAATAAAGACAATACACAGTGTTGAAGGCTGAATGTCGTTACGTACTTAAGCAGTCTTCAAGAACCATTTACCGGTTGAACGATATTTACACGGAATTATATTTCTATTGTCATTATCTGTAAGTACTGTTGTGTACTGGGATTCGAACCTGCGACTTGAGGCTAGTACACTGTGCGTGGACATAAAAAAGTCCATAATGGGCTCCTAGTTTATTCCACACGCTCTCTTCAGCGCTTTCCTTTTCTTTCGTTTGGAGCAGAGAGGTAGAAGATTCCGAAAATCGCTGTATTCTTTCATGTCTGTGAAGTCGAGAAGTGTTCTGTAAACCGTATGATCAGGTGATGCGTTGTAGGTATGTGTTGAACTCGTGTGTCACTCTGTGTGAGGACGAGGTTTGACTCACTGCGAGAGAAAGTTTGTCCGAAAGGGCTGCCGGGGTTTGACCCTTACTAGTGAAGGTATCCAGTGCACAACGAAGCGTGGAAGGAGGGCCATGTCGGTAAGATACAACGTACTACAAGAGTGAACTTTTCCTTTCCTCTCATTTGCTTTGTAGGTCAATGCGATGAAGAAACTAACAGTGCTGCACTGGCGCAGACTTTAATCGCAGCACGCTAATGTTGGTCTAAATATCGGGTATGGGATCGTGGACAGTATTAGGACCCAGACTTCCTACCACACTAGCCTTTTTAGGTGCATTCGCAAAATTGCGAAAAACGACTATTAGCTTCGTCATGTCTGACCGCACGGAACAACTCTGTTCACACTGGACGGATTTTCATGAAATCTGATATTTGAGGATATCTCGAAAATCTGTCTAGAAAATTCAAGTTTGATTAAAATCCGGAAAGAATAACTGGTACTTTACATGAAGACGTATATGCTTTTTTGATAATATCTCGCTGAATTCTTCTTAGAATGAGAAATTTTTCAGGCAAAAGTTGTAGAGAAAACCAAAAGACACGTTTTATTTTCAATATTTTTTTTCCGAAAATCGTGCCGTTTATGAGATAATGTGGACAAATATGTTAAAGCCAGACAGGCAACAGATGTCAATATAATACGGCGTAGAAAATATGCGATTTACATGCCGGATAACTAATGTAAGTATACAGACACACACATCATAATATGTAATGCTTATTGCTTTTCCACAGCAACAATGGTTACGCGAACGCGCCTCAATGTTACCTTGTACGTACATTGTCTCTCTTGTTATAGATCGTTTCTATAATTTCTGAAGTATATGTAGCGTAAAGGCTGAAGTCCACCCACACTTTTTGTATGAAGTTTGTAATATATAAGGTAGCATATTAACCTGTGTCGGTGTGCCCCAAAAAGTAGGTCTTTTTTAACAGATTTTAAATCAATGTAACATATTGTTGTTAGGATAGTTTAAATCCTTTACCTGAATTATATTTATAAACTCGGCCAGCTGGTACCGCACAGTAAACATTCGGTGATAAAAACCAGTCTGTTGTTGCTGTATAGGGAAATAATCGGTTTTTGATCTGAGCCTCACACAAATCTCATAAATGCATGCTGTGGACAGATCGTAGGGTTTTTTAATATATAAAACCTGGTGGTACGTATCTTAGCGATTGGACTTAAAAGGTTAATGTTGATTCTATTGGAATCTGTACTTATTATAAAATGCAAATGGAACTTTTAACATTTCTAAACAGGCTCATCTTCCAATCAAAATGGCATACACCATAAGCTGTAGTCCTAGATTTTATGAAGATCTAAAAACTTTTGTATGAAACGTTTTTCATTATGGCGTGTAACTTAAGATTTTGAAGTAAATATCTGCAGTGTACTGCCCATTTTCACTCGTCAGTTTAGTGGCGGAACTTGATGTCAAATGGTAGCTGTATTAACCAGTGCAGACTCTTTACCTGTTTGTGTGAGGAAACACGTGATGCGAAGTGGTTCGCTTTTAATTTAGCCTAAGGGTATTAATCCTGTAAGAGGAGGTCACTTCAAGGTCTACAATAAAATAATTTGTTATTCTTTTTTTTATTAAAAGCAGTATGTAATATCAACATTGGTTACTAACTTTTGTATTCACATGGAAGGGTCGATTGGAGTCCTGGCTCTCGAAGAGAGGTTCTGACCACGAGTAACGGAATGCCTACAATGTGTGCATGGTCATCTGAAAGGAGTTCCTGAGAAGACAAAAAAATGTCTCCCCCCAAGGAAAGTTGACCGCTAGTTTATTTGTTAACACTAGGATTTGCACTAGCCACTATTCTTCCATGGGGCCGGGTGAGGTAGTCGGCAAAGCGAATAGGCAGGCTACTTGCTGGGTCCGGGGCAGGAATCCGGTAGGAGCAAGAGATTTTATCTTCTCCAAAACTTCGAGACCGACTCTGGGGCCCACCCAGACTTCTGTTCAATGGGTATCGGGGTTATTTTCAGGGGATAAGGCACCCTGGGAGTGAAATTAAACACTTCCATCCAGTGCCGAGGTTAAGAGTCAGTGGAAGTATATATTTAATCCCCCTAATATTTACCTTTACCTTTACTTATTCTTCCCGTTCTGTCAACTTGGAAGTGTAGGTATAGAAGAAAGGGTAGTATTAATATAGATCCTAAAAGAAAATGATATTTCACTCTTATCAATATTACAGTCACATCCAACACACACACTTGCAATACGTAATCAGGCTACCGGTTTCAGCTCAAAGAGCCATCATCAGGCCTATGACATAAAACCATGAAAATCAAACTCCGTACATTTTTATAAGACGAAAAACTTCCCCCGCCTCTTTACAATTACATATACAAAAAGTATGTACATGTACATGTGCATGTATACACCAACGGGGATGTCTAATATTAAAATTATAAACGCTGGTCAAGCGTATATCCGCGCTACAGAAACTATTAAAATTAAAAGGAAAGGGTTTGAGGGATTTGGTTGGATTTAAGGGCCTCAGGACAGAGTGCATTGTTGGGATCTTTTAAACACGGAAATGAACCTTCGCGCTGCATGAAAAGCTGGGAGTTTTCTGCTTGAGAGTAAATCTTAGCCTCCCAAAGAGGTCTCTGCTGAATCGTGGTAATTCTGAGCTGTGCGATTTGTCGGTTGCGCTGACAGATTTCAATAAGGCATAAAGTTGATTCGATCGTAGACCCAGTGACCAAGTGACGACATGAATTACGCATACCGTAATCGAAGCCAAGAAATTTATGGAGTGTGTGTGTGTGATGAAGTAACAAAATAACATAATTATGACGTAACGTAGCCTATCTGGCAGGAACATAATGGTTAGCGGACATCGACCGAATCCACGTGTTACCCGTTTGTGTTCTGCAGGTAAGACTTCAGGGACAATCTGCTTTGTATTTAATATCACTGCCATAGTATTCTCTCCAGTTGCAGTATAATGTCGATGAATTGACGGGAAGACGACGAATAAGATGTAAGCAGCTACTGGATGATCTTAAGGAAACTAAACGATATTGAAAATTCAAATATGAAGCACCAATATTTAACAACCAACTGAATGCAATTTTTTTTATTTAAATCTATTTTATGGTTTTATGAATTTAATTCATAAAACCATAAAATAGTTTTAAATAAAAAGTGCATTTAGTTGGTTGTTAAATATTGAAAGAAAAATGCACGGTAAATGTAAGATAAAATTTATGAAGCACCAGTTTGCACTCTGTTGAGAACTCGCTTTGGAAGAGGCTATAGATCTGTCGTAAGACAGACTAAGGAATTGATTGGTTAATTAATTAATTAATTGACAATGCTGAAGGCTGGAAGGTTCGATTCCCGGCAGGGCCAAATGATTTATCTCTTTTACAAAGCATCTAGAGCGGCCATGCGTGTGACTGTGTATCAGTCGTAAGCATTTTGGTTTACCATTCCCGATTTTATATTCGTTGTGAACTAATATAAGACCCACATTTTAAATAACTACAGCACACCTCTGTCATGTACTGTATCAGTTGTGTGTTTTGTCCGTTATGCTATATAAGTGTAAACCATTAACAGATTGGCGTTCTGCCTGAAGATGACCATGTTGTCCATGACACTTGGGAGGAATACCAAATATGGTTTTAACAGCATGTGTACTTGGTTGCTTGTATCATTACTCATGGTATAATAATAATAATAATATTATTATTATTATTATTATTATTATTATTGAGGATCAGAGATAGCGTAGTCGGTAAAGCGACTAGCTACGGTCTGGGTGATCCGAATCCCGCCAGGGAAAAGAGACTTTGCTTTGCAATGTCCAGACCGGCTTTGGGGCCCACGTAGCCTATTCAATGGGCACCGGTGTCCTTTCCCTGGGGCAAAGCGGCTGGTGAATGATGTTGAACACTTACCGTCATCTAGCGCCAAGGCGAAGAATGAGTGGAGCTATACTTCTACTCCGTCTATATGCCTTCATGGCGTAGACAGGGGCAACTTTAACTTTTATTCAATATTATTATTATTAAATCTTAATGTCTTGTTTTTGCTGTTGTCAAACACCTTGGTGGAATGAATTATGCACATTACTGGTAGCGTTAGAATTAGATTTGTTATGTGCAGAATTGTAATTTAAACCTTGGACGGAATGAATTACTTCAAAGTCCTTACCGTATTTGGGAGATAATATCAAACTGGATCTTAAAGAGCATATGAACTGGATTTATCTGGCTCAGGATGTGGGCCAGTGCCGGGCTCCTGTGAACACCATTAAAATTCCGGGTTCCGTAAAAAGGGCAGAGGAGTCTTCTGATTAGCTGAGAGAATATTTATGTCTTCATTTAAAGTGCGAAAGTTGCTTGATTGTATAATTGTATCCAAATCCATTAATACGTGCGGAAAAATGTCATGGCGAACAGACAGGAAGATATGCTAAAGCGTATAGGGTACCTGAGTTGTTGAGGAGTGGATGCAGTCCAATCTGTTTTGAGTTTCAGAGCGTTGTACTATAACATTAAATTAAAGAGACTCATATTCTAAACAGATACGAAAAGGGTACAGTTATCCTGCCTATTTCAATACTCTCTGTATTTGAGAAACCAGTAGGAAATTTAACACATACTTTGTTTCAGAATTAACTTTCACTGAAACCCATCCAACCGAACACTTGGATGCATGATGTACAACAACGTGTATGTTCCCTACATTCAATGGTGAGAGTTGAAACCAGTCCGCTGCTGCGTCAGAGAAACTTTCTGTTGTCGACTGTCGTTTTGCTGCCACCACTACACCACCTTTCGAAACTTTAATCGCGGCTAGAAACTTCATGGGGTACGTCAGTTGTTCCTGAACGTCAAAAGGCGCGCCTGTGTGCATCGGCTACGCCAGAGACTCGGGATTGTCGTCACGTTTGCATTAAAGTAAAGTGCATACCGGGGTGTAGGACAAGCACTTCCACAGCAATATCTACAAGTAAGTATAAAAACCGGCATTATTTATTCGTATAAATGATTCGAATTACTTAAAACAATATTTTTAAATTAAATAGAGTTATGTTAAGCCTTCGTAAGATTGGCAAGTCGTTTCGTACTCTGTGTATATAATGACTCTCTACCAGCTAAGTTTATGTCATTAAAACAACACTCTTTAATATTATAAATATCTAACCACGAATCTATTTTCAAGATATGTCAAATGGAACATTATTTCCTGTATCAGATGATTAAAAATATCCGATATATGTTCTGGTTCTCCACTATTCCGTATCTAAACAAATATTAATTAATAATTTGTAACTTAGTAAAAGTGGGGAATGTCAGACGCATATAAATCAGTAATGTAAGAATGATTTTGAAGTAATGATTGGAAGACGAAATTTAGGTCGCCCACGTCGCAGATGGAGTGAACTTGAGGGCTGATGTATAAGTTCGGAACAGGCATTAATGCCTAATCCATGAAGCGAAGAAGAAGAAGAAGAAGTAATGATTGATTCTGATTGAACTGTTTCTCCTCGCAGTAGTTTCACTTTATGCGCCATGCTGGCTCTTCGCCCTACGTGCTTCGGTACCTACAGATGAAGTCCACATAGCCCTATAACAATTGTCAACATCATTACGAATTTTGATTAAGCTGATTAATATTGGCCTCTATCTCTTCTGTGCCAGAAATGAAATTAATGGCACTTTCGTGCATAAAATACAACTCTTCGGAATTTTTTCCTCTCCTAATTTATCACTCTGTGAAAAGTAATTTAAAGTAACCAACTCCGCGAGTTAAAGTCCTGCTTGAGAAGCTTATAGTTTCTCAGCTAGTTAAGAAATTTCCCGCATTTTATGAAGCCCAAAACTTACTAATGCTTTCACAAGAATCTGTCACTTGTCTCTTTATGAGCCAGTTGAATTCAGTCCACGCCCAACTATCATTTTCTTAATATAAATTTTAATATTATTTTCCAATCTACGCCCAGGTCTTCCAAATGGTTTCATCCATTCAGGTTTTTCCACCAAACCTGTAAGCATTTCTTTTCTTTACCATGCGAAACACATGCCCCGCCCATCCCATCCTCCTAGATTTGATCGTTCTAATAATATTGGGCGAGATGTACACGTCATGAAGCGCCCTCATTATGCAATTATCTATAGCCTCCTGTTACTTACTTCATCTAAGATCAAAATATTCTCGTCATCACCATTTTCTCAATCACCCTCATTCTTTGTTCTTTTTTAATGTGGGAGACCAAGTTTCACTGCCATATCAAACAACAGGCAAAACCATAGCTCTCTGTATTTTAAATCTTTATAACCTTAGACAGCAAATGAAAAGACAAAGGTAGCGAGCAGTCCTTGAATTTAATCTGCTCTTAATTTCTTTATAAAGTGTAGTCATAACATACATATAAATTCGTATGAAAATATGCAAGTATTAGATGATTATTATTATTATTCCTTTTATTAAGTAGTTTTCTTTGCAAAAGCACCGAAAAACTGACGTTGGAAAATACCGAAAGAGCGGCGAGAGTCTTAATAGTTGGATTCATCTGGCTCAGAATGCCAGTCTCTTGTTAACATTAAAATTTCGGCATCTGTACAAGGAGATAAGCCAAGTGACTCTAAGTTTCTCAAAACAGACTCTGGTCCATGCAGTTAGTTGCTTAATTATGATAAGTTGATAAGTTACGTACAACGGTAAACACTGCCAATTAACGAAAATCAGATAGTCCTGCTTCTTAACACTTCGATGATCAAAATTGAACTAAGTAATGTTCTAAACTCGGTTTGTACCTCGAACAAAATAACAGCTTCACGTTTACAAATATCAGTTGGCTAAGGAAATTTAGGAGAAAAATCGACCCTTATTTCGAGTACCCAACAAAACCTGTAATGACACTGTATGGGCGAAAGGGGATTATTAAACTTTCACAATTGGTGCATGTAGGTTACACTGTCCTTCAAAGAATTACGGCTCAAATTAGCCGGTCAAGACAAAAACACTATAACCATTCTCTTCTTACGTTCACGAGATGTCACTCACATTTTCAACAACATGTCTCAATACAGATTACACAACAAATCTGCTACATGCTGAAACGCAATAACCTAGAATGCATTTAATGAAACCAGCAGATAATTTGAGCTCTTTCCAAACCAGCAACTTTCACCAGATTCATTTACTGCTTTACAACACATGGCCAAAGACCAACAGATGCACGACATGCGCCATCAATGACCGCAAAGTAAGTCAGGGGCACTTTGTATGCAGAGTGCACAGGTGGGTGTGACGTCATCCATTGTTGTCGAACAGCAGCAGCAGCATTCTGACATCGCACTAGGCAGTTGGGTGGACTCAAGCAGGCTGAGGCAGAAGAACAGTGAGTAACTGGGAATACCAGAGTAAGGTTAGGCCTAATGAATGCTAATTATGTCAGCGTAAATCATCAAGTTACTTCTTTCGGAAACTACTTCCCGTCAGTTGAAGACAATAAAGGTATTTCCGATTATTTGAAAGTTAAAAGTGCGACTGGACCAGGAGGGTTATAGAGAAATGTAAGGCAAGAAATTTCAGAACTGCAGCCTTTCTAGTTCTAGGTTTATGTGCCTCCGACGCCCGCCCTAAAGCAGAATTTCTCAGCAGATAGCAGTCCTGGATTATCCGTCTGTTTCCCTGTTTTTATGTATTTATACCTACAAATCTGCATACACACATAAGTCTATGTATTTATACCTACAAATCTGCTTACACACATAGGTCTATGTATTTAACCACGTGTGGAATTTCTTTCAACAACTAAATGATTGGGCGGTTACTAGCCAACTTCGCAATTTGGAGGTCCGGGCTCGATCTCAGGGGGCCTGTGGTATTTGTTGCGGACAAAGAGGAATTTTAACAGGGTTTTCTCAGACTACTTCGGTCTTCCCCTTCAGTTAACATTCCACCAATGCTTGACAACCATATTCATTTACCTGTCGTCGGCGTTATGCATTCTGCATATTAATAGCGTCGCTAAACAAACCACAATCCCAAGATCCTGTGTTTAACCGCTGTAGGCTTGCCACTTTTCCTGTCTTTTGAGTTCCGCGATGTACTGGTGCGATCGTTCGGCGTTACTAAAGAATACGCTTACTTCATGGTTTAGAGATTAGCCTATTTCTGCACTAACTAACTAAATAACTGCATGGATCAGAGTCCGTCTTGAGACGTTAATAGGTCCTAAGACAGTCAAGAAATTCCCAACATTTTATGGAACCCAGAGGTTCATCACCGCATTCACAACAGCCCTTTACATGTCCGTATCCTGAGCCAGATCAATCCCATCCTTACCCCACCCTTCTTCTTAAAGATCAATTTTAATATTATTTTCCCATCTACGCCTAGGTATTTCAATTGGATTCTTTCCCTCAACTTTCCTCACCAAATCCCTGTATGAACCTCTCCCCTTCCCCATACGTGCCACATGTCCCGCCCATCTCAATCTTCTTGATTTGATCACCCGAATAATATTTGATGAGGATTACAGATCATAAAGCTCCTCATTATGCAGTCTTCTCTGCTCCCCTGTTACCCCGTCCCTCTTAGGCTTTGTACACAAATAAGTAAACCAAATTTCATAAGTTCGATTCAGTTTACTAATACTGACCTCAAGGTATAATTTAAAAATTGTTGTCCTTGGCTTATTTATGTGGAGCATGCAGTTTCACTCATGGTACTTCCCTGCTACGAGAAGTAAACTGTTTCAGAAGGTGTGATGTAAAGGAAAGTTTACCCCGCAACCTGCCATGATGGCGCAGAGGCGGAGTAGAGGTATAGCTCTACTTTTTCTTTAACCCGGGCGCTAGATGGGGATGGGCTGGTTAACGCCACGCCCCGGCCGCTTTAACCGCCGGGAATGACCCGGTATCCATTTTATAGGAGATTGGGTGGGCCCCAGGGCCGGTCTGGACGGGTGTAGAAAATCTCACCCCCACCGGGATTCGATCCCCGGACCGTCCAGACTGTAACGAGTCGCTATACCTACTGAGCTACGGCGTGGTGTAGAGGATATATATTTAAAATAAAACCTATCTCCTTACGTTTATCGTAAAAACCCAAGTAGCACATTTCTTTCTTAAGAAGAAGTGACTACCCTAAATGATTCGCATAAACGTAATAGAGCGGAAGTAATAGTTGTGTCCCCTCCTTCTTCTTCCATGCATTACATACCAATTTCCATCTTTTTCTGTCGTCCAATGTTTCCTTTAATTCACGTTTTTTTATGTGCTAATATTCTTGTGGCTTCTATTCTTTGCACATTGTCTATCCAGTTGTTGTGATAGCCTACATTTGTTGTTTGTATTAGTATTTTAAACGAATTTGTAATATTCTCCTTTAATTCTGCTTTGTTATGTAACATTACATTTGCAAAATTAAAACAAACTCAGAGGTAAAGAATACAATACTGTTTAGGGCAGTGGTTGTCACCATTTATGATTCGTGGGCCAGTAAAGCAGCAGCAGGTTTTCCAAGGTTCAACACGCCATCAGTCTCACGTTTAATATTACAAATATAGCTCCTTTCTTTTATTGCTGTCCTGGGCACCGCAGCTGTCACAGGATGTCCCAGCAGATGTAGGCTTTCTATGTGATAAAGCCGCCACACTCGGTGCGGCGATAAAAGAAACATCCTGTAATATTGTCATAATTTAATTGTTAATACCACGGCTAAATATGCTTATCTACAATATGATCTAAATTAACTGTTTTGTGAGGTACAGTTAGACCTGTCTTAAACGGAACATATACATAAAGAAAACATGTCTTTAACGGAAAACTTTTAAGAGTCCCGAGGATCCAAAGTTTGAGTACCTGTATGAAAGAGAACCTGCCTGCAACGGAGGAAAATTTGGTTCCTTGCAGTTCCGTTATAGGCAGGTTTCATTCTATTAAATTAGAAGTAAATTCATGTTGCCGCTGTGCACAACATGAAGGCATGTGGGGGTGTGGAGGTATAGCTTCACGCTTTCTTAATCTGGGCACTAAATGGAGTGATCAGCTTCACGCTTCGGTTGCATTACTCATGGGGATAAAGCTCCCGGTATTTATGAATAGGAAGCTGGGTGGGCCACAGCCGGTTTGGACGTTTAGGAGAAAAGAAGGATCTGTTGTCCCTGCCGGGTATCGAAATAAAGCTGCTCGCTTCTCCGGCCTGTAGCGTCGTTACTATACTGACTGAGCTATCCCGACTCTATTAAACGCGACTGGACGTTATACTTGCCCTCAATATATATTTGAATTTAAAATTTATACACTAGAGCGCATGATACAAGTTTTTATCATATGCTTGTACGAGTGTACAGTTTGTTGATCTTAGTGTGTCTAACTGTGTGTGATCTAGAAACCTCACTAATGAGGCGGCCTAGGCCCGAGTTGGGCTGTTGCACTACAGGAAAAAAAATTCTCATACACCTAAAAAAATATCAATTTTAAATGGTCCGTAACCGTGCATTGAAGAGTTAGATATGGTAACTAAAACCAGCAAATGCACACAAGTTTATGAAAGTATATTATAAACATAGTAATACCTCCTATATGTTTCGGCCACTCTTGTGGGCCATCTTAATTTACATGTGCATTGATTCACAAACTTTTGTAACATCTTAATGTACTTATTCTTTTTAACGCACCTCCCTCAAGATGGCCACATAAGTGGCCGAAACATGTAGGAGGTATTATTACGTTTATAATATACTTTCATAAACTTGTGTGCATTTGTTGGTTTTAGTCACCATATCTAACCTTCAATCTATATTTCAAGAACATTATTATTATGAGGTATAATAATAATAATAATAATAATAATAATAATAATTGAGGTGGAAGCCGCTGTGTAGCACTGAATGTAGGCTGTCATTCTTTGCAAACTTAGAACTTCAAAATTGTTCTTTTTATTAAACAAACACTACGTCGTGAAAACGCGTTGTTGAATAGAGGTAAAATACAACGTATTATTAGTTTCTGTACTGGAAGGGGTGAGTTGAACTGAGGTTAGGTAAGCTTCACCCTCCAACCACCACTACACCCCCGGTGGATACAATTCTCACTACGCATTAGACTGGAAGAAGAGTAGCCTGAAGAACCTGTGTGATGGTGGCGGCAAAGAGAAAAACACCATTCCCTGCCGGGAATCAAAATCCAGTCGCCCAGCCTGTACGCATTTCGTTTACTGAGTGAGCTATTTCGCTCTTAATACGACAAATTAATTTCTGTTAGAGCACTTTATTAGCGCACAAATCAAATTTAACGTTCTTTCTTTTGGCTTCTTGTCCGTTGTGAACATCTACTTGATGTCTGTGAATAGAATGTGATGATATTTCTTTGTAAGAACGAGTAACGACATAGAGAGATATGAAATGTTTCATGAATTTGAATTGCATAGATAAAGAGGTATGGCATTGCTATCCTATTTGAGTATATAGAAAGGCACGTGGTATGAGATCCAAGTAATGACACGCCAAAGAGAAGTTGGAGAAAGTGGAAAGAAAAACGAGAATTACTGGCTTATTAACTTTCTCCTCCACTGTGCCCACAGGACGAGAACTCTCACTTAAAAACAAATATTGGTTTTAAATATTTCAGACACAACATAAGCTAATAAAATTCCATGACATCAGAGAGGCAACACTACTAAGCATCCTCTGTTTGAATCCATAAATTTCTTTATAAATTACTGTTGTTTGTTGTTGTTAAATTACAATAATATCTATGGCCTTTATGATTTCTGTTAGATTTTGCTGTGGAATGTGTTATCAATATGTCTATTACTTCACACTAGCTCATTGTGTCACCAGTTAAAATATTTTGTATTTATGAAGAAGCCCTTTGGAAATTAAATTTAATTAAATTGAATTTATATTTGGAAAAGCAGAAAGGAAAAGACCATGTGGTAGACCCTGGGGTAGATGGGAGAATAATGTAAAAATCAGTGTAAAGAAATAGTTTTAGAAGATGTGGTCTAAAATTACCTAAATCATTGGAGGGTCCAGTGGCAGACTTTTATAAACCTTCTGCTTTATAAAAAGCGGGGAATTTGTTCAATATCAATTTCTGAGAATGGTCTGTGCTTGAAAAGTTTAGTTACTGGCTTTACAGAATTAGGTCTGTGACTCACACCTACGGAAACTTTGAATGATACAAATTCTACAGGACTGATATTCTTGAAGGAGTCTCTTTCAGTTCACTGTACAGTGCTAACTTCTCATGCAGTTCAGTACTAAATAACCTCAGTAGCTTTTACAGCATCATTAAATAACATATTAACATGTTAAGAAAGTTTAATGTTGTATGTTCATTTCAACATCTGCATGAAGAAGGAACTACGAACAATTTGACATATCTGTTGAAGTGAATTCAAAATCTTAAGTCTTTATAAATTTTGTGTAAGTTTATGAACTCGTGCTTATAGAAACAAAGATATGAAGTTACAAAGTAAGTAAAAAAGGTGTCAAAGTACAGGTGAACCATATCATGTAGGTAATGGCGGTTGTGATAGATTTTATGTTCATCTAATAACAAATGTGTATTACTGGAACCAATATAATAATGAAATTGCTGTGCAGGTGGCACATTGATCCTTCAAATGATTGATGTGAGTATAAGAGGTGGTTGTTCTAATAGCAAAGATTCATGTCGTGACTTATGCAAAAAATTATGTATCCTTCCTCTCCATTCCCAGTACATATTCTCTATACTACTGTTTGTTGTTAAGAATAGAGGTTTATTCAAAACTAATTTTGATGTTCATAAATTTAATACAAGATCTAATTATGATTTACATCTCCCCACAGCAAAATTAACAGTATTTCGAAAAGGAGTTTGTTATTCGTGTACCAAAATTTATAACCACCTTCCGTTATATCTTAAGCAATTATCATATGACATTATTAAATTTAAATCAGCTTTAAAAAAGGTTTTTTCTTACAAATTCCTTCTACACCTTGGATTAATATTATAGTTGGAAATAAATAAGGATCTTGGTTTCAGTAATTAAGGTTTTTATATTGTTATCTAATTACTATATTATTTATTCTGCTACAAGTGGTAGATTAAGTATTCATTATTTATAATAAGATATAGGTTCACTGTTTTAATTTCATGTAATATTTAATCTCATGACTAGCTCTGTGTAGCCTTTACACTTAGTCTTAAATTTTTATACCTAGATAAATCAAAGACATGTTCTGTATCTGATCCTTGGATTTATGGAACGTTAAATAAATAATAATAAAAAGAAATTGAACTTGCAGTAAACCTTTGACTTGGATTTCTTCTACAACTCCTACCAATAATTCCACCAGTCTTTAAAATTTTATATGCCAGTAGTATCAATAAAGGTAAATAACGTGATGATCAATGCAATGTTATTAAACAGCTAGCTTATAGATCAGTAAACCAATCACGTGTTACTAATGCATACCATCAGTAACTTCAGCACTGGGATACAATTTCAAAAACATTTTCACTCCTTCGTCCCAAACGATAATGCCACCACTTGACCAAAACATGTTGTGGTTTCAAATAAATCTACTATCAGCTGTCACAGAAAATTTTTATCAAAAATATAATCTGAAAAATATGTTTACTTGAATGGTTCTGCTAACTTATCGCATCCAAATACACAATAGTTGGTTTTACAGTAGAAGTATTTACACAGCTCACAATGGTAAAATATATAGATGCATGAAATTATAAAATTAAAAATTAAGAACAATAATACATTATGCCTCAAGTAGTGCTTATAAATAAATATGCCATGTAAACTCAGATTATAAAATATATACAAATAGTTTTTACATGAATCGATATTGATATTAAAACTTATAATGGTTTTTAAAAAAATCAGTTATTGGCCATGTATACAAGCATATGGTTGATCTATTGTTGATCCCGTCCTGGAAGATATAATGTAAATACGAAAATTTGGGAATATGTGGTAAGTAATCTAAGTAGCAAAACCGTACTCTAGTAATTGACATACCTGCAGCATTATGTATTACGTGTGCGATGAAGTATAGTGTACTGACTGCTTGTGTTGTGGTGATTCGATAGGGGGGTGAAGAAGACAGCACATGCGTGTTAGGTTTAGTTGAAGATGAAAGCAAATAAGGGATTTATTTCTCCTAAGTTTTTTTCCTAATTTTAATTTTATAATTTCATGCATCTACATGTTTTAACATTGTGAGATGTGTAAATACTTCTACTGTAAAACCAACTATTGCATATTTGGATGCAATAAGTACTTGTAGTTCTTTGACAAACACCTCCCGAGGATGGCAATTTGTTTGCCGAAACATATGTAGGGGTTGTAAATACATCTTATACTTGTTAATAATCGTGTGCATTTGTTGGTTTTGACTTAATTTCAATACTGTGTTCACAAGAGCCTCCCAATTGTTCCTGCTCTAAACCAGAAGAAGCTAGTTCACAACCTCCCATTTTATTTCTCATTTTATTATTATCCTCCCATCTCTGCTTAGGCCTTCCAAGTAGTCCCCTTCCTTCGGGTTTCCTCATCAAAACCGTGTGGTTCAAGTATGATATCTACTTACATTTTTAGGCACTAAAATGGGTGTGGGGGAGGATGGAGAAAACTCCCCATTTTTCATGCCCAAATCTATTGATGATGATGATGATGGTTCAAAATTTCATCTGAGTGACGAACTCCGACGTCTGGCACAGACAGAATTGCGTGAGGATGATGCCACCCGTCAACATGCACTTCAACAAATGAGGGAATGGATACAGAAACATCCAGACATCAAATGCTGCCGTACAGGTATGAAATAGTAAGATGTAGGTTTTTGCTCTAACTGATAGATATTTTAACGTGGAGATACAAAGAGATGGCAAAACATCTAACATAAAAAGGCATTATAAAAAAATGCAAAAGCAAGTAGCATATTTCATGCATATTTGTGAAAACTAAGACTGAACCATAGATTAATTCATAATACTTACTCATGAATCAATGGATATATAATTATTTACATTTCATGATATTTTCACAGATTAGACCTGTAATTCAATTGTACATAAGTTTTAGCTACTCTCTATTTATAAAAGTGAACAGGAAAAACAGTGTACTGCTAGGAAATCATATCTGTATTTTTAGCCACCCACTGTCACCAAGCAGCACTAGCTTTTGTAAATAAAATTTTAAGTTGTAAAAATGAAAAGTTTTATATATTTTTGTAAAGTTTTTTTATATACGAGCAGAAAAAACGGAAGTCTTTTGGACAAATATCAAGCCTCTTTAGAAATTAAGTGCAGAGCATGAGTCAGTATCTCCTACACTTAAATTATTTCTGAAATGTGTTAACAGATGTATGAACAGATACTAAACAATGATACTCTTAAAATGTTTACATATTGCAGTTTCCTACAGTTTTTCATGTACTGTTCATGATTAACAATTTTTCTGATGTGTTACATAGTGTTATTTAGCTGTCCATCTTTACAGATTCAGTTTTTTTGCTACGTTTCCTGCGTACAAAAAAGTTTAGCATTCCACTGGCACAGGAAATGTTGGAGCGCTACCTTGTTATCCGACAGCTCTACCCTCAGTGGTTCCGAGGGTTAGATATTGATGACCCTGCTATTTCAGAACTCCTTGAAGGAGGATACGTTGTGCCCCTTCCACAGAGAGATGACTTGGGTAGGCAGGTCATTCTCACATGTGCTGGTGAGTATTTACACCTTAAATGCCTCTCTTGTTAATATGCCAAATTTCCATTCCAATTTCCTCACCACAGATTTATAGATGAGGTAGTTGTTTTGATGGATAGATGGTTGAAAGAATGTGTTTTACCTTGCCAGTGGTTACTTTTAAAAATCCCCGGCCCTTTCCACAAGGCAGAAAATAAAAAAGGAACCCTCACTATCCAAATTGAGAAAGTATTTTAACAATAAAGAAGAAAGAGAAAAGTGCGTGATGTAGTGTCCATAATGTGAGGTCTGAAATAAACTTGTTTGGGAGAGACACATATTTTGTTTGCATTGAATCCCCCACTTAAGGTTTGACTGGGAAGCAGTATATTTGAACAATAAACTGAGGTAAATCTCAAATGGAGAAAATTTAACACTGAGGTTCTACACTGGAGATCACTTGAATTGAACATTAAGTTAGGAGAAACCATAAATCGATTAGCACTAAATGGTTGCTCCAATGTGCATGTATATAGTTGTGTTCGCTTAGGGGTATAGGGAAAGAATTACTGTATAAGGTACAGATAAAGGAATTTATCTTTCAAGGCTGATGAAACACTGTTGGGTGTTGTGTTTACAGCACGCTTTGATCCTTACAAGTACACATCAGTGCACATGACCAGGTGCCACAGTTTGGTAGTGGAATGTCTCATGGATGATGAAGAGAATCAGATTCGAGGATATTCTTATTGCAATGATGAGTCTGAACTCACCATGGGCCACGTAAGTTTGTGGTCTCTGAGTGATATACGCAAGATCTTACAATGTATACAAGTAAGTAAATTCATATATTCAATAGAAGACACATGATATTTTAACCCCTCACCCAATGCACTTTTAGCCAGCGCACTTTTGACTATACACAATTGAAAATAAATAATTAAGTTATAAAATCCCCTGAAGTTGAACTCCAAAAGAACTCCATTCAAATAAAATGAACAAAAATTGCATGAAGCTTATGTTGGTAAAAATTTACTCAAGATATTGTCATCACTTTTATAACTGGCATTTTACAGACACTTTTGCTGCCTTCTTATAAATCAGAGAAAAGATAAATATTATTACTACATAAGTAACTGTAATATGGATATAATGAGAATATTGATACTGTTCTTGTTTCAGTAATACACTTTGAGACACATTTCATATCATAATACTTAACGGTACTATTGTCTTATAGCACTGCAACAATAACTTTTTACGTTTCTTACAGAATTCTACACCAATGCGTCATAAAGCAACGCACTTCTTCAACGTTCCACACTATGCAAATAAAGTTTTTGAATTTTTTATTTCACTTCTCAATGAGAAACTCAAGGATCGTATCATGGTGAGTGAAGAAAACATGCTGAATATGAAATTTAACCCTTTATATATTAAATCAGTATGTCAAAAATCTAAATTTTAAGAAACGGAATTGCACATATCCATAAGAATGTTTGAACGAAAGGGTCAGAATTTTCAAAATATTGTGTCAATGATCAGATTTTAGTTTAACATTCATTATGTTCTGTAAATTCATAACGTAAATTAAACTTAGAAAAACTAAAAATTTTTTGGTAATATGGGGAAATATGCTGTTGACACAAAGGCAGTCAAGAAACATTGAACACGCTAACTAAACAACAGTGTTACATATTTTGTAAAATTGAAACGTATACAAGTATTTTCTTTTAAATTGCTATTTCCCAGCATGTGTTTGCTTGGGGTGACTATTAAATGCTACTGTTTCAGTAAGCATCACAGTGTTAGTATAATAGCACATATGAATTATCAGATACCTTAGACAGTCATAGGACTAGAACTAAAAGGAATTATAGAGAAACACATTTAAGAAACTGCAGGTATTTTAGACAAAACAGACTGTATTTTGGATTTAAAAATAGATTATTTTTTGGTGGTTTATCCTATTGCTAGTAATACTATAGTACAAGTACTCTACAAACTGGTCAGGGGACAGCCTTCATTTAAATTCTGTGTATGAAAAGTAGTAGAAATGAATATCTAACTGACAGCATATTTACAGATAAACACAAAACATTCATATTACAGCTGCATGCAAGCATTGACGACCTGAAGGAGGCAGTGAATCCAAAAATCCTTCCTAAAGAATATGGGGGAGAAGTGCCTCTTGCAGACATGATCGGTGAGTTTGTTCTTCCTCACTGAAATTTTATATTTTCATTGTTACAACTATTTTCCATATATTAAGGATTTAACACCGTAATACTATTGTCACCTTAATGAGATCTTTGACTAGTATTCATAACCACTTATTATTAAATACAATTCAGTAAACTACAGACCATCTTCAGAACCTACTAATTGCTCTTGTGGTAAAGAAATTTCCCACACTTTGTGGAACTTGAAGATATGTTGCCATGTTTATATAGACCCTGTTGTGAGTTATTTCTATGCAGTTCATACATTTTTTCTTTAATATCCAATTTAAATCTTTACTATTCTATCTCCCAAATGGCCTCATTCCTTCAGGTTTTCTAACTAAAACTTTTTATGCAGTTCTAATTTCTCCCAAGTGCATATCATTCTCCTCCGATTTCATTATCCATGATTTGTGAGAACAAATTAAGAAGGTCCTCAGTGCACAGTTTTATCCATTCTTCTATTACTTACACGTTATATAAATTCTCTCCTAACCTCTTTCTTTTCACACACCTTCCATTTTTTTTTCTATAGGATGAGAGACCACATTTCCTACCCCTAAGAAACAGCAGGTAAAACTGTAGTTTTGTATATTTTAATTGTTAGGTTTAGGCTTATTAATTCTATTTGGAATAAGGAAAAACTACTTTATCAGTGGACAGGGTCAATTATTGTACCTATTTATAAAACAGTGATAAAACTGACTGCAGTAATTATCAAGGAATATCACTATTACCAGCTACATACACAAATTTATCCAACACTCTTCTGTTGATATTAAATACATATGTAGATGAAATTGCTGGGAATAATCAGTATGGATTTGAACATAAATCACCTACTGGTCAGACCTTCTCCATTTTTCATACACTTCAGAAAAGATGGGAATAAGATGGTGCAGTACTTCAGTTATTTATAGTCTTCAAGAGAGCTCGCAATATGGTCAGGAAGGAAGTTCTATGTACCATTTTCGCTGAGTTTGGTATACTCATGAAACTATTTTCATTGTTGATAATGTGTTTAAATGAAACTTATAAACACTTGTTGGCATAAATATTTTGTCAGATATGTTTCCTACTCAGAATGGTCTTAAACAAAGAGATGCTTCATCTGCATTGATTTTCAACTTTTCTTTAGAATGTGCCATGAGGAAGGTCCAAGAAAACCAGGAATGATGGAAATTGAATAGGACATATCAGCTTATGATTTGTGCTTATGTTATTAATTCAGTGGGTGAAAACAAAGAATAAAAAGAAAAATGCAGAATGTCTATTAGTGGCTAGTAAATAGATTGATGTAGAAGTAAATGCAGAGAAAACTAATTATATACTCATGTTTTGTCAGCAGAATGCAGGACAAAATTATGACATAAAGGGAGATAATAAATCATATGAATATGTGGCAAAGTTCAGATGTTTGGGAAGGGCACTAACAAAGGAAACAACATTCATAAGCCAAGTAGGCATAGATCAAATTCAAGGGCTGCCTCTTAC
The DNA here is from genome assembly GCA_021186555.1 of Reticulitermes speratus. Lineage (NCBI taxonomy): Eukaryota > Metazoa > Arthropoda > Insecta > Blattodea > Rhinotermitidae > Reticulitermes > Reticulitermes speratus. The sequence continues at coordinate 26,834,669 of JAJKFL010000004.1, forward strand.
TATTCAGTTCAGAATATTTGTTTTACTGTGTGTGTTATCTAAAGACAAAAATATTAAAGTATAAAGTCTATAATTTTATCTGTTGTTTTGTATGGTTCTGAAACTTGATCTCTCATGGTGGAGAAGAAGGTGTCCAAGAACAGGTTGCTGAAGAGAATATTTGGACCTAAGAGGGAGAAAACTGCATATTGGGAATTTCATGATTTGTACTCATTACCAAATATTATTAGACTGATCAAATCAATTAGGATTAGAATGGTAGGGCATTTGGCATAAATGAAAGAAAAAAGAAAATGCATGCAGCAATGTTGTGGTAGGAATACCTGAATGAAAGAGGCCACTTGGAAGACCTAAGCTTAGGTGGAAAAATGATATTCAAGTGGCTTGTAAAGGACTAGGATGGAAGAGTGTGGACTGCATTCACTTGACTCAGGACAGGGAACACATAATGAATTTTCAGGTTCCATTAAATGCAGGAAATTTCTCGACCAGCTGAGCAATATTAGCTGGCCAAGAAGGACCATTTGCAGTGGAAATGTCTGTTGGTTGGTTAGTTTTATAGATGAAAGGCAGGCATACAAAAGGATCTTAGGGTGTTTAAACCAAGGAAATCAAAACAAACATGATGTACAATATAACAGCAGCATTGAATTTACACATTTTTAACCAGTACCTCTTACAAGATGGGAAATTTTGGGATTAGGTGTGTAATACCATAAGATGGGATCAAATGATGGGATTTTGTGGTGAGAGTTGTGAGTATTAGGTTCTATAATAGGACATTTCTTGTATTGTTTTCATATCTAATAAATACCCAGGGACTACCTTGTAATAAGGAATTAGTCAGTCAGCCATCTACATATTTTAAAATTTAAGATTATATATATATATATTATTGTATGTGCAAAAGCCATGGGCCCTTTTCTTCAATTCTTCTATTCAATCAATTTTGTGTTTTTTTAAAAGGCAAATAGCATGGCCTTGACAGGTTATTTATGTGGTCTATGTGGTAAGCTTATTTTAAAAGTTCAACAAGTGAGGCTTAAGGAGTAGCTCTTTGGCCTTTCACTATGCCCATGATTTAGGCTATTTTTAGTATAAGAAAGACCACTCAGTCTGACACCCAACTTAACAAGATCTAGAACTAAGTAATCTGCATATAAAATTATAATTTTTACAGCTCAGTTCAGGAAGCAGCTAGAGGCAAAACGTGAAGCAATAAAGGCATTGGACAAAATGGAAATTGAAGTGACTTCAAAAGGAAAGTATGTAGCTGACATGGAAGATGAATTAGCAGGAATAGCTGGTAGCTTTCGTCAACTGCAGGTTGACTGAACAATACAGTGATGAGAACTAGTCTAAAACTGCCACATATACCTATGTAGTCTAACTTGATTTTATAGGATCTCATGAATCATGGCAGGAATTGTCAGATGCAATTCTATTTCATATTTTCATAAGAGGTAAAATTAAAACTATTTTTCTCTGCAAGCATTAGCCTAATGAATTTAAACTTGCAACTACTAGGTTTTAGTTCAGAATCTATGGATATGTAAACATGACATTCTTTGCCACTGTCATTGCACAATTCTTAATTTTCATTGTGCAATTTACAACTCATGTTTGTTTTGGAAGAACACAAGTGCAGACATTTCTGGTTCTGTTACATGGTGTATAAGTACAGCATGTATACGAACTGTTAGACTTTTTAGTGCTGGCATCTGAAACTCATAAGGGAAAATAAGGAAGATGACACACAGCAACTAAAAAATTTGACTTGCTCAAAGCTCCTGCTGGATCTGTAAATCACATGTGTGTTCAAAAACAGCGAGAAGCTACTTTTTAATGAGTTTTGGCTACATTAAAAGTAAAAATGGCAAGAGAAGCATCATGTAAATTCAAGGGAAACTACCGAAGCTACAAGAATTTCAAGAGCTTGAGTTGTAGTGGAATGCATAATATTCCCAGGAATAAATTGTATAAGTAAAATACACATTTTTCTTTCTTCACATGAAAGCAAATCTCTTACTGTACCCTCATACCCCAAGCTGATGACACAATTCTACAGGTCTGTATCAAAGTACAGTTGTGCCCTGGCAATGTATTAGCTTGTGATCTGAGAGACCTGTATCAAAATGCAGTAGTGCTATGAGCATGCAGTTAACTTGTGATCTGAGAGACTTATATCAAAATATAGTAGTGCTCTGGCCATCTGGTGAACTTGTGATTTGAGAGACCTATATCAATATACAGTGGTTCTTTGACCATCCACTTAACTTAGGATTTGAGAGACCTCTATAGGTATAAAGTGTTTCTCTGGTCATCCACTTAATTTGTGATTTGAGAGACCTATGTTAGGACTTGTTCTATCAACCTGATTGGATTGATGGAAATAAAAATAAAGTAAGTAAGTATATAATAGTGCTTAGGGTGTCCATTTAAATGCAGCCTGCATCCTCCAGTTGTATACTACAACACCCACCAAAATATGATATAGTCAGTTATTAATTTGGAAAGGCCATGTGATTCATATCTGGGCAGATTCATCATAAATTAAGGTCCATTTGCTTCTACTGTTCATATATGTGATCCTATATATCACCCTTACACAGTAGTTACCAATGATCCTTGTCAATACATACATCCGCAACAGTCTTCTTTCCATTTTTTTCTTTTCTATAACCTTCTGGCTAAGAACAGCAAGACATGTCACTAGCTCATTCTCTAGAGACATTTAGATAACACAAATACTCAATTAAGTTTCTACATATATTCGATGTGCATGACTGACAGATTTTTTAAATAGTGATATCATATTCTGACTATCTTGTGACGAATGCCACAATTTCGTATCATGAAGTCTGCATGCACTTTCCACATCATGAGAATGTAAATAATGTATTTGTCTCACTTAAATAGAGAGGTTATGTTTTATTAAAGATAATTATTTTTTGCACAACACTATGTATATTTAGAGTATATATTTTTCATGCTGTTATAATTTTAATAAAATATATTTCCATTTGTTGCTGGTGGTATAAAGTTACCAAGAATTCTAGAGATGTAGTCATTAGAGTTTCCTTTCAGTGAAGGAAAATGTTCTATGAAATGTACATCATAATTAGAAAATGATTCCTAATACATATGTTATCAGTGTTTCATTGCAGGATTGTAAAATCCACTATTCCCATAATCTTAATGCAAGGTGATGGAACAATGCACTTATTGGACCACTTTTTTACTGCAAAACAAACAAAAAAATTTACACTGTATTAACTTTGTTGTTCTTATGGTCCATAAATTAAATGGCTGTCCAATTATACATAATTTATTAGAAATCATTGTACTGTAATTGTATGTGGGATAGATGATGTCTATTGAGTGATATTAAAATAGGACTATGTTAATAATTCATTGTACTGGTTTTATATGCTGTTCAGAAATATATTGTTAAAAAATGATTAATAACAAGATATTCAAACCTGCTAATCTTACCCATTTCTTATCCAAATACCTAAATATTAAGATTTTACTTTACTGCTGGTAGTGGTATCCATTATCACTTATATTAATATTAGTACTGGTATCTATTGCTGTATTATGTAGGCCTACTTACATACTGTAACTATTTATTTCAACACAAATAATTAATAAAAATTATATTAGATGGCATCTGTATTGTAAATAATTGCAATTTCATTTGTGTGGTTTGAGGTTTTCATGGCAGTGGCGATGAAGATCCCATTTTTATGTGGTATGATGCCATGTTGATTGGTCAATAGCTGCCAACGTTCTGGAGATGCCCACACTTTAGTGTGTGCTGTATTTAGACAAAACGAGAGGTGATAAATGCCCATGAGGAGTTTTTGGTTTTTCACAGTGTTGCAGTTGAGGTCTCCATTCTTCTGAGATGTGGCGCAATGTCACTGGGTGAATGGTGTCTGACGTTTCAAAACAGCAAAATGGCTCATCTTTGGACATTTGACCCTTGAAGAAGAGACCATCATGGAAACATCAGGCACCAATCACCCAATCATTCAAAGCTATATCCCAGAATAACGGAGTCCACATCCAAAATGGGTCATTGCACCCGCCTACAAATGACTATAAAATAATTGTAATACAGAATATTTATATAAATACAGAACCATAGATATATTTTAAAAATATCTACATTAAGCTACACAATTTATGTCATACTGTTTCTGAACTGCTGCTTTAAAAATGAATGTAACTATTATCACAGTATGTGCATTTCACACTCAGCTGTGTCACAACACAATGCATGACACCTGCAAAGTGAGACATAATATTGGGGTGTTACAGCAGAACAAGTTTGCCTCTCTATTTTAGTGTTTGCCTGAAATATGTATCTAATTTTATCACCGTGGATTTTACTCATAAGAACATCAATGAACTGCTAAATTAGGAAATAATGTAGATTATTGTTAGCCACACAGATGTAGCAATGTGCTATGAATACAATGACTGAGCAACCGAATCTGACACTTCGCCAGCAGATAACAGGATGTACTCTTCTAATTCTTTATAGCAAAGTGTGTACAGTACATCCTTTTACAGAGACAGCTTACATCAACACCAATTAAATTGATTAAACCTCTACCTATTTTTAATTTTAATATGATTGCTTTCTATACCATACCAACTGTTGAAAGTTCAATATATAAAAAGAAATTACCACATTTTGTGTTTATTTAATTTGTCTCTTAATTTCAGGTATTACTGATACTCATCACTAAACAGAATTGTCATATTTTTAAATGATATAAACAATAAATGGAAAAATACCGATTCAACCTCTCAATTCCTTTTGAACTACAATACATGCCACCAAAGTGGCTGACACTACTCACTACTGAAAGATGATCATTAACATTAGGCAAATAATTTGAGGACAAACATAGAGCTAATGTTTCATTGCAAAATTTGTTATCTTACAATTTTGTCTGGGTAACAATTATGCCGCAATTTTTAACAAGACAAAACTCACTTGTGGACATTAATTGCCCAACTTGGTTTCTAGAATGTAAAGGTGAAGCGGTATCTGTGCTTAATTAAGCACCATGCCTTGCAGCGGTATGGGGGTGTGGATGTATGACTCCATTTATTTTTAATCTTGACATTAGATAGAGGTGAATGTTAACTTCATGATCCGGCCGCTTTACCCAACGGAACGATCCAGCGGTACCCATTTCATAGCAATCAGGGTAGGCGCATGAGCCGGTCTGAACGCCTGACAAGAAAAAAAATTTGCTGCTCGTGCCGGAAATAGAACCATGATTCTATCATACAGCTCTTTAACCAACCAATGCACATTTATTATTCTTTATTATACAATACAATTTACCATAAAACTAGTCCGACATGTTTCGAATCCCTATTTTGGGATCATCATCAGGGCCTTGGATTGTGAATTACACAAATTACAAATCAACAATAATGGTACCTTTTACAAGTACAAAGAATCACGATTCCTTGGCCGTCAAGCCCCTAGGCTGGTCACTATGCCGACTCCAAAGCATGTCAATTTTGTCATTTATTTGTTTTTATCGTCTTCAAATTTCACATCCTTTTTTGCTTATTTTTGTCTTTCTGGAAGGGATTTTTGTTTTTAATTACATAATCAGTTGTCAGTTCTGACTCGGTACAAAATGGAAGTACATGTGAAGTTGGTTGGTATGTGTTGTTAGTAAGAAATTAAGCATGAGTGACGACGACAGTATAAATTTAAATCTTTCAGAAATATGCCGACTTTGCCTAACTCATGAAGAACGTATGTTGCCAATCTTTGACAATAAAGCTGGTGTGCAGGCACCGCCTCTACCAGTAAAAATAATGACGTGTGCGTCAGTTAAGGTTAGAGTTGCTTAATCTCTCTCTTCGCGTGCGCGACGTAATGATAAGCTGTCAGTCTTGTTAAATTATGTAGCACCGTAGTTAGTAGATTAAGTAGGAAGATTTAGCATGTAATTTTACCACTTTCTGACACAAAATCACGTTTCAGGTAGTAGCTGGAGACGGCTTACCAGAGTTGATTTGTCACCAATGTGCTGTTCATGTAGACAGTTGGTACAGGTTCAAGAAACAATGTCAGAAGTCAGATTCTACTCTGAGGCGGTACATTAGTAGACAACAATTGGATTCTGAAAATGATGTAAGATATTTACATACAACTGTACAAAGAATGGTATGAACAATGACAAACTTTGAAACCATGATTGTTATCATCGGGGAAACTGTGTGCTTGCAGATTCTTACGGGTGACTGCTGAAACTTCCATGAACTGCCTTCATTTTTAAGGAAATGATAAATCATTATTCAGCAGGTGGTTTTGTATTTATATTTGAGCTGGCATAGCATAGTCAGTATCGTGACTATGGATGATCCGGGATTCGATTCCCAGCAGGTACAAGAGATTAATCTTGTCTCCAAAAGGTCCACACTGTCTGTGGGGCCCACCCAGTCAATGGGTACCAGAGGTTCTTTTCCTGGGGGTAAAGCAGTCATGCTTGAAGCTGACTCCTCACCTCCATATAATATTGATGTTAAGAATGATAGGAGCTGTGCATTTACTCCTGCTTGCTGTATGCCTTAATGGTGTGCACAGGGATGACTTTACCTTTTATTTATATCTTGTTTGTACTTTATTTGACGATGTTGTTTGTATCTAACTGTGAATATTGCTGGGTGGTAGGTGATTCCCCAATTTCCTGTTACTTTCTACCTTGTTAGTCCCAAATATCTTTCTCAGCACCCTATTCTCAAACACACTAAGTCTGTGTTATTTCCTTATTGTGAGAAAGCAAACATCACACCTGTATGAAAGCACAGGCAAAATTATATTTCTGTGTATTTTAATGTTTGTATTTGTAGATAACAAATAGGAAGAAAAGATATTCTGGACTGAATGGTAGCAGGCATTGCCTGAAATTAATATGCTGTTAATGTCTTCATGTATGTAAATTTGATACATGCCAGTGTACTTAATTTTCTCAGTATTTACTTCTAGACCAGCCTCTTTAGAAGTGATTAATAAAGCTAGGTGTTTTTGTTCATAGTGTTTGTTTTGGAACACCTCTGAAATTTACATTGACCAACAGAAAGTGTGCGTTGCTAGGTTTGTGAAGAACCACAAAACATAAATTTCCAGAAAGTAGCTATACCCATGCGTCTTGAATATGCAGCAGAAATAACCACCACATCATAGTCTTTTCATTCTGATAATCCAGTATTTTTTTAGGGTGAAGAGGAGACCATTAGAAGAGGACTCAGGACAAGGAGGAAGCAAACAACTCTTAATACTCGAAGGCGAGCAATTGCTGCTGCTAAAGAAGCTGCTGCAATAGAAAGAAAAAGAAGTGCTGAAGCAAGAATATTTGCTAATGATCTGGCTGAATATGATGTGGAGGTTGGTAGCACTGTCCACATTTATTGGCATATTTGTTACTACCAACTTAAACTGCTACAGTGTTTGCAGAGCAGAGCAGAGCCCCCTTTGTTGTCTGGGTTGAACCTGTTCTGCCATTCACACTTGTCAGGGAACCTAACTGTGAATGGCTTGTAGTATGCATATCTCAGAAGCATCCTGTCAGACCCCATTTGTAGGATGGGTTCATGCTCCATATCCCAAGATTTTTTGGTGTGACCAAAGTTAGTGGATTCAGGTTTTCACTGTTGGTTACACATTAGTCTGTAGATCCCTGCCTGGGCCTCTGCCTCAATCATCACATGAAGAGGAGGAAGTTCCAGGAGGACCTCCATTGCAGCTGTTGGGGTTGTCTTCATCACCCCTGTAATAGCCAGACAGGCAAATCTCTGTATTTTACTGAGCTCTGTCCTGCTGACATTGTATCTGACCCTCGGCCACCAAACCGTGGAGCCGTAGGTCAATACGGGTCCGTCACCATGGTGTAGATCCAATGCACTCCCCTGGGTGTCAGACCCCAGGTTTAATCAAATGTGCCCTTACAGGTACAAAAAGCCCTGTAGGCCTTATTCATCACGTTTTTCAGCTGTGCCTTCCATGTCAATTCCTTGTCCAGAATAAGTCCAAGGTATTTGACCGCGGTAGTCAGCTGCAAAGTGTTCAGAGAGGGTTGGTTCTTTTAGGCCCCTTAAATCTCTCTTCCTGGTGACTGGTACTATCACCATCTTTTGTAGATTGACAGCTGTGTCCTATCTTACCACTGTTGTACCATACTCAAAGCCTCCTGTAGAAGCTCTGAGACAATGTTTGGGAATTTTCCATGGATAAGGATAGCAATGTCATCTGAATATCCCAGTGTATAGTAGCCATTCCCATTGAGTCCTCCTATGAGTTTGTCCACAATCAGGCTCCACAACAGAGGTGATAGAATGCGTACAGCCCCTGGCCACAGACCCCTCCAGAGTTTCTCCTGCAAGCGTGGCTGTGATTTTCCTGCTGCTCAGCATGGAGCCGATCCAATGACAGATCGTGTCTCCAAGCCCATGCTGTTTGGCAGCCTTTGTTATGTTGTCAAATGAGGTGCTATCATAAGCTTCCTCAATATCTAGGAAAGCTCCAAATGTAACTTCCCTGTTTTCCACTGCTTCCTCTGTATGTGTGATCACATGATGCAGTGCAGTTTCAGTGGACTTCCCTGGTTGGTAGGCAAATTGGTATCGACGTAGGGGACATAGCCCAAAAATCTCATCCCTAATATGCCTGTCTACCAATTTTTTTTATCGTTTTCAGCATGAAGGATGATAGACTAATAGGACGATATGCCTTAGCCTCGGCATAGTTGGCCTTCCTGGGTTTAGGTATAAACATCACCTTGACCTGCATCCAAGCTTTGGGTATATACCCCTTGCTAGGCAGGCTCTAAATATACAGCACAGATGAGTCATTAAGTATTTGACTGCTTGTTGCAAGAGAGCGGGCACAATTCAGTCAGTTCCTGCCGATTTAAGTGTTTGAATGTGCTAATTGCCCATATTATTTTAGACTGATCAATGACCCTTTTAGACAGTTCCCAGTCCTCCCGTGGAGCAGCAAATGCTCTCAGGTTTGGCTGCCCCTGTCCTTACAAGGTTACTTCTTCTCCAGCAGATCCTGAAAAATGAACTCTGTATAGTTCCCTCAGGGCCTCTTTTCCAGATTGTGTGTAGCGGCCATCAAGTAGTTTAATAGATTCCACCCTGTTGGCTGACTGACTGACCATGATCCTCATGAGTCTGGCCCTGTCAGGTACATCCTCGATCCCCTGACAGTAGTCCTTCCAAGAAGACCGTTTGGCTTTTCTAATCTCTTTGTTGTAACAGATGAGGGCCGTCTTATATGATTCCCAGTCACCTGTTCTTTTAGCTTGATTAAAAAGCCATCTTGTTGAATTTTTAAGGCGGCTCAAGTCTTTGTTCCACCAAGGAACCGTCCTTGGCGAGAGAGCCACCCTGGCTGGACAGTTTTGTTGGTAGGATGAGAGGATGGCTTGTTGCAACATGTCAACAGCCAGCTCTGCATCCTGCACCTAGTGTATAACTCTTGGTACAACCCCTAGATTTAAATTTAGGTCTTCCCGATAGGATTCGCAATTGGTTCTCTTGGGGTTGCGATATGTGAGCCTGGTAACTTCCAGGTCACCCACTTGAAACACTATGTATCTGTGGTCTGACGAAGAGATTTCATCAGATACATGCCAATCAGTTACTAGGTCCCCTATCTTGTCAGTCCCTAGTGTCAAATCTATAACCTCCTTCCTATTACTATTTACAAACGTAGGCACGTTACCTTTATTAAGAATACTGAGATTTGTACTAACTGAATATTCTGTTAAGCATTCTCCTCGTGGATTGATGTCTGTGCTTCGCCCTATAATGTGGTGTGCATTGGCATCACATCCAACAATGAGCTGCAATTTATTCCTACTGCAGTAGTCAACAACTTCCCTTAACCCCTTTGATTAGGGTGGTTCATCTGAATCATAGGGGAGGTATGCCGAGGTAACAATAAGTTCCTTCTTGCTCCCTCATCTAATGTAAGTTACCCTCACCGCTGTCATGTAACCTAGAACAGAGCTCTGACAGTGGAAAGGTATGAACTGTGTTCCTGACAAAAATGCAGGATGTAGGAGCAATACCAAGTCCAGCAAAAAACAGTGTTCCCCTTATGTTGCATAACTCCCTTATTCGGTCCCCATTAACCCAGGGTACCTGAAATAAGTACTATATTTCTCTCCCCTATAGCAAGTTTTCGGCAAAGGAATGCTGTCGCCGCCTTGCTATGGTGCATATTACTTTGAATAAATTTACATTTCCGTGACATCTTGTGCCCGTTTGTCCTTGACTTTTGTCAGATGCTCAATATCCCTAGGTTTGCTGGGAATACCAGCTCCCTGGGGTGGTTCGCCAGACTGGCTGGCCCCCTGTTGAGAACAACTAGGCAGGTCCTTCTGTACCACAGTGTCCCTGCTTTTGATAGGTTTTTTATTTTGTGTTTTCTCCATAAGAGTCCCACAAATTTTTTGTGACTTACATATGATCTTCTTGTAAGACTTGATCATGGTGATTGACATTGTGTGACCATGTGTCAGTTCAGAACAGAAATTCATTGTTTTGTGGCTTTATCTGCCTCTGCTTGGTAAACACTGCTGGTTGTGTGTATCATCATCAAGGCCACACTTGAACTGTTTGGCGCCAAATGGCGACTAGTCATCAGCCAATAACATGCAAGGTAATGGGTAGGCCATTTAAATCCCAGTCTCTAGCAGAGTACACTGGTCACTTCATTCAGGTGCCCAGGGGTTAAAAGACAACAATTGGGACACAAAAGACAGTGGGCGGAATTGAGTGTGAACCCATCACATTATCATCAACCTTGTTGTTTCTTAACTTGAAAGCTGAGTCAGAATGGCCCATCTGGTGTTATCATGCCTTAATGCTGCTTCACTCCTGTAGTAGTAATGTTTTGTCTGTAACATGGTAGCACCTTCTTCTCTTCTTTTGTGTGTATTTAATCCTCTCTAACCATAAGTGATAAATACATATGTATGTGGTCTCCTTACAGAGTATAAACATTTTGTAAGCACACAGTCAATATTTAATTCAGGTATGATGAAAAATACAGAATTTGTGACCATTTAAGAAGCTGGTGATTTTCTAGCTATGATTTGCCAAATTTAAAAACCCAGCAGAAAATGATCTGGCATCAAGCTGTGGCCTGGGTTTAACCTTTTGAAGACAGATGGATTTTAAATATAATGCACCTAAACTTTATCCTGCATGTGCTATATGTATGATGCATTTACAAAAACACCTCTAGAAATTCATTTTATATATTTAGGCTACAAGGATGTTTACTACATTTTTAAGACATGCTGCACAATGTTTTATTTTTTACAAACTGCAGTTTATTTCATAATTCTGCCTTTTTCTTTTAAAAGAATATTTACATTCTACACAACTCAAGTACTAAAATTTAAATAGCCACCCTGTATGATGAAGGTTAAATGCAATCACGACTGTAAAGTGTGAGGCTGGCAGCATGTGAATAATTAAAGGTCTGTTCAGTACATCGAGGCCAGCATCAAAGGGTTCAGTGCTCCCACAGTGGTAATGAACACCAACAATTTGAACAGAGATAATGGATTCATGCTAGCTAAGCATGGTATATACCCACCAACATGCTCCAGAAAGCCATGTCAAGTTTCCCGGCAGGCAGAGTTAAGCAACAATCAGACAGCATATTTGGATAGGTCCAAAACCAAGGTATGCAATGTGTGGAGAGGACAAGAGTTGGAGGGGCTGCCGTGCTTCAGATAAGGGAACGTATCTGCTGCAGAACGATTGATAATATAGGCAACACAGCAAAACAAATCGTTAAGAGAATATCTAATAAGCACAGGGTATATCGATCCATCTGTCATCTCAGCCTTTTCTTCTGTCATCAAAGTAGCTGACACTGGGATCCAGAGGAGAGGATTGAGGCTACATTAGGGCATTGTAACACCAACTAGATTATTCTAACTTGACTTTCCAGATTAAGCAGCATTGAAGTGCATGGTGCTGAGGTGGGTTTACATTCAAGTTTGCCTGCCAGCTTACATATATCAGTGGTTTTCCTTGAAGGTGAGACTTGATGTATACTGTAATTACTAAAATGCTAGACAAGATTTCTTCCTTAAATTTGGTGCTTAAATGTGTGAGGTCATCTTAAATGTGTGTATGAATTGCCAACCAGACCATGCAGAGCGAAACCAAGGCCTGCGTCGTCACATGTAGACAAAAGAGAGAACAGAGCATGACTAAAGTTAACTGACACAATCTTCTTTTTGTGGACTTAGTCCATCATCTAATTTCTTAAAGAAACACGACTTCAGAAGCCTGGCTCTGCTTCCATCTTCAGGTAGCAAAGCACCTAAGCTGGTGGACTTCTTCGATCGAGCTATTCTCAGTCTCTGGGCACCATAAAAACAATAAATTTGTTAAGATGTGCACCTGAGAACAGATCTAGTCCAAGGGTAGTAACAAGAAAATGGCTGTTGAAATATTAAAAGTTAACTACAAGACTCAAAAATAAAACCTAGGCCAATCCACAAATTTAAAACCGTAAAAGGAGCCATGAACTCAGCCTGATCAGACCAGACACAACACAGAAATCCAGAACGCAATACGAGTATTTAAAATTTGTAACACCACCAACACTATCTATGGAGACAATTGTGAATCTTCTTCATGGGTTCAAGTAAGTTTATAAACCAAGAACTATAAATATATTATTTAGTCGGCGTGGATCATAACGGTATGGCAGTGCATCTCACCAGAAGTGATTGTGAAGGGTTTTAAAAAGTGCTGTATGTCCACTGCAATAGATGAGAGTGATGGTGATATGTTGTGGAATGGCATTGAAGGGGATGGGAATGTTAGGAGTGAGTGTGAGGAAGATGAAGGCGCTTACTGTGAAGATGGAGACAGTGACACTGATTGGTAAAGGTAGATAGAGTCTGACATGCTTTGTGTATTAAGTGTATGAAGTTAGTAGTAAAATATTTTTTCGTAGCAGGCATTTTATTTTTGCAGGGTCATCTTAGATTTGGATAAATACATTTTCCCTTGGCAGATGTGTTTTATGTGGGGGTCGTCTTAGCTTAGAGTCATCTTGCGTTACGGTATATACGGTATATTTGACCAACATTATTTAACCATCGGATCTATCCCTGATCTTTGAGGCAGAGAAAGTCCTTGAAACCCTCAGACTTTACTCAAAATTTATCATGCTTTTGTTGTTTTACAAGTCATCCACTATATTCATGACCTTGCATTGAACACCCCTACAAACCATGACAATTTATGGAGGTTACTTGCACCACATTCATATGTTACATACACTCTGTTGTTTCAAGGTACTCTGTGTAAATGAAATGTGAAGTTAATGGATGACAATTGCTAATTACATTTGAATATATGAAAGCCTGGGTACTGGGTGATACTTCAGAGAATGGTAAACTGTGTAGTAGTATGGACTGTAGGAAAAAGATGCCAAGTGTTTTAAATTACTTCTTGATTGCCTAGATGCTGTGATATACTAGTTTTAGAAGTTCTGTAATGGTCACTGGTGTTATTTTTCCTCTAGCAGGGGATAACATTTTTTGTTCATTTTGGGACCTAGAAATAAGATTAGAAGAAAAGCAGTGTGTTACGAAATGTAAATATATCTTTTTTATGTACCAGTATTTTTCTGTGCTTAGGTATCTGCTGCCCAACAACGTACTCCTCACTTAAGTAAAGTATATTTATACATAATACATCAGTAGGCAATACAGAGCTAACAGATAGGAATATTTTAAGATGAGAAAATATGAGATCTGCTTGCATTCCTACAGGCTTCGTAACAGAATTATGAGCACAATATAGCAAGAAGGGTGGTAGTTGTATGTTCACTGTCAGTGCATTATGGTCACTGAATTTATTCATTAAGTCCCATTTCTGATTTATAAACTTCTTATATCACTTATTTTGATCATTTTTCATATGAAGAATGTGTTAGCCTTCACCAAAATTTTTCTGAAATATTGTGGAAGCTAGTCTGTTGTTTACGGATTTAAAAGATACTTTTTGTAATTTCTTATTTTAATATTTTCAGCCTTGAAGAACAGGAGAACTTTTTCTCCAATTTCAAGTGAAAGACAGTGAAATACTTTGAAGAAGAATCAAGTAAGAATGTGAAAAAGTGAAATTTAGAAAATGTAAGGTTTATGTCCCTCCATTAAATCTTCATACAAGACCGCTCAATATTTGCTACCTTTGAGTATCATAGTTGTTTAGCAGCAAGCGTTGCAATCAAGAGGTTAGCAATATTGCCTCATGATCAGAAGATCCTTGGTTCATATCTCGAATGGAGACTTGCTCTCCTGACTTAGTTATTTTGTGGTTTTTCTCAGTCCATTTTGGCAAATGCTGGGATAGTATTTGAAATCAAGCAATGACCACTACCTTCCATTTCCTTTCCTACTCTGTAATCATCCATCATTAAACACTGTATAATGTGAGCAAGTGAAAACATTTTTAAATAATCCTTGAACAAATAAATGAATAGAACAGGCAAATGCATCCTTTGGGATAGCACTGAAAGGTGTGTTTAATTTACGCATGATATGTATCATCTGTTTAGGTGCATGTAAATTGAGCAGACATCTGATAGATGGCAGGTCAGTAGCAAGAGGTGGACCATGCTTTCAGTGGCTCATACTGATAGGTATTGTTAACACTATCTGTCTTCTCCAATTTATTTTGGTTTTATGCAGGTATTATATAGGGCATAACGTGTGTATTTTATGTGTCTCTGTAACTTTCAAATTAGTCACTTTTCTTGCAGATGAGGTACACAGAGCAATATATTCAGGACCTGAAGTAATATGGGCCATATAGCAAAGTAAAGTGTCAAAGCATTAGGGATATGGAAAAGTTATTATATGCCTGAAGTAAAACATCTCTTAAAACGTATAAATCTTACAAATGGCGCTGCTCAGTCTCTTGCTTTGTTTTGTAAAAGCATGTCACAGAAACTTTAAGATGAACACACAATTTCACACATACTGTGGGCAACGTACTGAGTTGCTGACATTAAATCAAGTGGTACACATAATTACTACTGCTGTCTAAAGGGCTCTAAATCACTTTAATAGTGTGAGGTGAAGAGTGCATATTATAGAACTCCAGTTCTTAGTTACAATGTCTTTTATAATTAGAAACATCCCCTGTAGTACCTTGTTCATAAACACCTGAAATTCCTTGCAGCCACAAAACTGCAGTCAAAATAATTGTTTTATATATATGGTTTCTTCAAAATGGGTTTGTCTGCATACCCAGTTACTGTCCCAGCTTTGCACATGGTTAGATAAAGTTTTATTTTCTTTGTTACTGTGTTTGGAACATGAACACTGCATTCTGTTTTACTTACATATTATAAAGCAAATTGTGTTATTCAGGAGGTGCCTGTATATCCAGACCTTCCATGTGAAGTGAAGGTGGAGGGAGGAGATGATGAAAGAACTGAAGGACTAGATGAAAGTCAAGCTGAAGAAAACTCTGAATTCCTGCCCCCTCTTCCAATTAATAAGGGGTTTCCATGCGAAGTTTGTCACAGGTCATTTTCAAGCAAGTCTTACCTACGAGACCACCAAGCTGTACATTCGGGAGAGCGAAGTTTTTCGTGTTTGGTAAGTTTAGCTTAGAGAAAGTTAAGCATGACATGCATTATGCAGTGATGTGGAATATGATGGAGCAGAATTTTCTTTGTGCCATCATGAATGTGTGTATCTTGTTATTCCGACTGCAAGGAAAGCTGATGTAAATTGTAAAAGGTAAAGCAATCGCATTACAGGCCTGGACAGACCCTTTGGATTCCAGGAGATTGAGGCTCCCAGATTTCTAGAAAATTGGCACATGAAGGTGGTAAGGTTGTCAGCCCTACGCACTGGCCGCCTTTACCCCCAGGAAATATTCCTGGTACTCATTTCTGTTAGAGGCTGAGTCAACCCCAGGGCCATAGTGCGACCAAAATGATTATGTCAATGAAAGGATGTGAATTGTAGAATGGTAAATGTGAAGTGCTGGAATGTGGAGGGAAAACTTCAAAATACTGTATTCAGGATATCTGGTTGCATGTTCATTTTAGCTGATGTCTTGTATGTTCAAATTGAATGCATAACAGGTTCAGTTCATGTGATGCATGTTTCTATATTTGCTACAAAGAACTGAACTTGTAAGGCAGTTATGAGGAAATTGTTTAATCCATCAGGGTTTAGAGAACTCAATTTAAAGAAAAAGTAAAGTTGTCCCTATACGCACCATAAAAGGAATATAGGGGGAGTGAAGGTATAGCGCCACACATCCTTAACCTCAACTGTAGATGTAGGTGAGTGGTCGGCCTCACAACCTGTCTGCCTTACCTCCAAGAAAGAGCCCTCATTACTCATTGAGTAGGAGGCTGGGTGGATCCTATAGCTGGTCTGGATGTTTTGGAGAAGAGATAAATCTCTTGCCCCTCCCAGGATTGCAACCTTAGATTGTCCAGCCCCATAGACTTAGTCACTATATGAGCAATGCTATCCCCACTACTGTGAACTGACTGTGTAGTGTGAAATTCTTAATGAAAGAACATAATTATTCAGCTTTAAAGGATTCTGATTGTGGTGTAATAGCCATAACTGATGTTCTGGACATTGTCCATTACCTCAGGCTAAAAAGGCACAACATTTCAGAGAATGGAACCGCCCCTGTCTTTAGGTGGAAAGGGGAAAGAGGGAACCTTCTCTGATGGATCATTTAGAACAGGGGCGTCCAACCTTTTTGGGCAAAGAGTCACAACTATTATTGTATACTGGTTCACAGGCCGCACTTTTAAAAATCACAGTAAGTGGTTGCCCAACTGCCCAAATTATTGTGTAATGTTTATAGTATATACATTTTTTACAAATGTGGCCATAGGCAGCAAGAGACAACATGGTGGGTTGCTGGTTGGACACCCCTAGTTAAGAAAGAGCTAGTCTCCATCACTGGTAACTGGATTTATTGGCCTGAGACGATGGAAAATGTCCCAAATGTCAGTCATGTGCATGATAATAATTATCTTCTGATAATTTATGATACTTTAAGTGAAATACTTCATATTTGCCAGTTGAAATTTAATTACCTGATGGCTGCAGCAGCACTAAATGTAAATGTCTGTCATCAAAGATTGAAACTTAAAAGACACATGTTTTTATTTATTTTTATTTGGGATCATGTTTTCCTAGCATTCAGATGAGTCAAATTCCTCTGTTAGGGCTACCCAGATAAGCAAGTGAATGTGATTTGCATGGAGCATTGGTCCAGGTTCCTTCCCATCACTGGTTCCAAGCAATAAAATTTTTATTCTCTTACTTTTTAATGTCCCTGCAAATGATTTTACTTCCTTGTATTTTTCATGACTTATTCCACTTCCTCTTGTCACTTGGACTAAATTTTGGATCCATGAAATGTATTGTAATGAGATGTATGTATACACATTACTCTTGTGACTGCATATAGAAAATTATACGCATTACCTGATTTATGTAATTGTGGTTGATATTACATTAAAGCTTTTGGAACTTTCCTCCATGGCACCAGGAATGTGGCAAAGCATTCTACAGTGATCGAAAGTTGGCATTACATGTCAAAACGCACTCTGTGGAGCGACCTTGTCTGTGTTCTGTCTGTGGAAAGGCATTCCGTGAGAAGAGCGATCTCAAGAAGCATTTCAGACTGCACTCAGATGAATCGCCATTCCTCTGCAATGTTTGCGGTACGTAGAAAGCTTTACATCAGCATTGCGCCTGAAGATAAATTTTAAATTTACAGATTTACACATGTAACCCTTGAGTGAGTGGCTGACTGTTGTCATTTATTATAATCCATATCTATGACTCAGTGAGTTTTAGGATATACAAATATGTGCAATAAATATAATTGTTCTTTGGTTAAGTTTCAAGGTATCTGTGAATATGGGGAATATATTAAAGGAAGTTTTAATTGCAAGACAAATACAGCACAGTGTTGCAGGTAGATAAACTGCATTGCATTAAATACTAACAGAAGTAATTTTTGTGTGTCTAACATTGCAAACTACAAAATATCTATGACAAGGACTTTTCATAAGGTGTTTATTTTCCCAATAAATGGCTGCCTTCACAAAATTGTAATAATGATCAACAGAGAAGTCACAAAACAACACAGTAAAGAATTTATATAACACCATGACAGTATTCTCAAAAGTTACACTATAGTTGGATTAGTGTTCAATTACTTTACAGAATACGTGTGAAAAGAATATGTGGAACAGAGAAATGTACACAGTTCCTTTTTCCTACCATGTAAGGGTGGCTATATGAAGGAGGTGATGATGGAGAGGGCACTTTGCATAGATGTAATGAACAAAATATGGCATCTGGTGTAAGAACTTCTTGCAAATCAGTTTAAAGATCAAGATGGGGACAGCAGCTAATAATAAAATGGATTTTAGCTATGTGATTAAAAAACGCGTACAGACTTTTGGCTCTGAACACCTTAAAGGAAAAGACTACTTGGGGGACCTAGACATAGGTGGGAGAGTAATATTAAAATGAATCTTGAGGAAGTGGGTATGAGATTACGGATTGTATTCACTTCGTGTAACATAGGATTCAGTAGTTTGCTGTTAGGAACACAGTAATGACCCTTCAGGTTTCATAAAATGGGGGAATTTATTGAATAGTCCAGTGACTGAGCTTCTTAACAAGTACTCGGCTGCATGGAGTTTGTCAGATGGTTGTCAATCAGTCGGTTGGAATGAGGATTAAACTGCTTCAGGATCGGACTTTTCATTAGCGTTGCTGAAATTCTCTGTTCTAGTAATGGTAAGTTAAGAGTAAGGGTCATCATTTGTATGAAATGCACTCCAAGGGAAAGCTGGATACTGGGCTTTGGTAGAGTATTGATATGCTGGCGAGTGAGAAAAATGTGTAAATTTGTTGACACCCATACATCACATGCAATAAGTTCCTGAATATTTACATGTTAAAGTAGCCAGTATAACCACTAAATACAAATACAATGACATGCATATATTGCCTTTGACAATGTATATGTTATTGTAGTTATATTTAATGGATATACTGAGTTTGCCGTATGGAGTGATGCATCTTGAATCTAGAAACACAGTTATTATACCTCATGTGAAAACATCCATATGGAAATAATCATTGATTGCCTAGTTTAGATGGGACATTATGTTTCAAAAATAATAAAAATATACAGTGAAACTCTCTTAAGACGTTTTTGAAAACTCTAATAAAATATGACTTCTTAAGCAGGAAATGTCTTAAAAGGGTAGGACCGAAAAGTTGTATTTTTTAATTTTTTGTGAAGTTGTTATGTATGTATGCTGAATTTGTATAATTTGCAGCTGTCTTAACACATTCTCACTTGTATCTGACCATCTAACCATTTTGTCTGTAACCTTTCATTCACAGTTTTATGTATATCTTTAACTATATTGTCACTGACTTTTCATTCGCAAGTTCACATTTCATTCCAGGTGGTTGCTTTCCTTGAAATATTTGTCAAGTGTGGGATGTCTTGCTGTTTTTTCAAAAACAATTGCCGTATAAATCCTCAGATTCCATTGGCTTTGAACTGCGTGCTCTGGGACATCTGTGTTGCTTCGCATAAAATGCATACTTTTCCCAAGATCATAAGGGGTGATCAGTAGTTCCAGTCACTTTTACTAACTCTGCAGTGTCTTGAATTTATTTTCTGGAATTGCTGATGTAACTTATCTGCACACACCACAAATTTTTCACAATCGCGCCACACCGCGACGCTTTTTTATTACCGCCGATAAATTACGTTTAAACAAGTTGTTGCGTACGAGCACCCAAGCATGTGGCGTCAGACTGCTATCCCCCCAACGGGGTGGCTTCCACCTCCACATGGCTTCCGCGCCACAAGGTAGAACTCCACGCCAGCAAGGTGGAACCCCGGGTGGTGTTGGCTAGCGCGCTTAAACGTCTTCAAATGTTATTGGCTGCCTGAGTTCCCTCCAAGTGCCCGGCCAGTTGAAGCGGCAAGTCAGCTTTCACATGCCAGATTTGCCAAATACAGGCCCATACAGGTCACGGAACAGCTAGGATAGGCTTCCGGCCCCCCAATACAATCTTTCAGTCGTCTTGATGGAAGAGCGACGGAGACCGAGTAGTGGGGACAGACTGGTAAACTCTGCATCGCAGGAGAAATACAACACTCCCGCGCCATGAGGTTGCGTCATTCTGCTGTGTGAATCTTGCAGAAATGACCTTGAAGATTAACCTAAATTAACTGACCGTGCTATTTGAACACTGTATTTTGGAAATGGAATGAATGGAAACTCGGGGAACTTGTTTAAGATTTTGATAGACAAAATGTATTAAACTGGTAAAAAAATTCACTGTTTGTAAAGAAATTGTTTAGTCGTCAACTTTTGTTACTTCTTATGCGGGGACGTATTAAAAGTGCAACGTGTAATGTTAATCAAATGGGAGAATTTTGGTGCTTTTTATGCTAACGTCTTAAGGCGGGAAAACATCTTAACCGGAGGCATCTTAAGCGAGTTTCACTGTATATGACATGCCTTCAGATCTTCATTCTTCTGGGATATTGTGCTCTGTCACTTAGTGTTTGTTGTGCAACATTTCAAGACCAGCTAGTGGCCTTTCTTTAAGTTTTTGGGTATCCAATGAAAAACTGGACATCTTACCGTTGAAGATGAGGCCACCACACATTTTCAGAACATTGGGCAAGAAACATCAAGTGACAGAGCACAATATCCCAAAAGAATAAAGATCTCAGCTGCACCAATTTGAAAGCCTGAAAAATGGCATTTTTTTTTAAATTTTATCGTAAGTCTTCTTACCTACAGGTAAGACATTCAAGACCAAGTTTTACCTAACACGTCACTTAATGAT
The DNA here is from genome assembly GCA_021186555.1 of Reticulitermes speratus. Taxonomy (NCBI): domain Eukaryota; kingdom Metazoa; phylum Arthropoda; class Insecta; order Blattodea; family Rhinotermitidae; genus Reticulitermes; species Reticulitermes speratus. Next base: position 26,855,650 of record JAJKFL010000004.1, read on the forward strand.
TCACTCGGGAGAGAAGAGACACACTTGTGCTGAATGCGGGAAGGCTTTCACTTGGCGAGACACCCTTATGGCACATGCCAAAGTACATGCTCGGGAACGTCCACTGGCCTGCAGTGTGTGCAGCAAAGGTTTCAAGAGGAAAGAGGATTTGGTGCGTCACATGCGAATACACACAGGGGAGAAGCCTTTTGTGTGCCCTTACTGTGAACGCCCTTTCTCAGACAAGTGGAACCTAACTCAGCATCTACGGTTGCATACTGGTCAGAAACCATATGTATGTTCTGTTTGCAGTCTGGCCTTTACTCACAATGTGACTCTCAGGAACCATATGAAACAGCACCAAACTTTAGTTTAAAGTGTTAAAAGTGTGGCATAAACATCTTATGGTAGTGACTGAAGCTCAGGTGGTAAGTAGCTTTCAAAATAAAGATGTTCTGCGTGAATGGATGTCAAATGTCGATTTGGGCCTTCTGTTTCTACATATGTATGTCAGTATATCTCACAAGACGTACGTACTTCCTGCAAAACATCACGTGCTGCACTGTGGGCCCTGGCACTTTTATACATGAAGTTACACTGGTGCATTTTCATTCTTGACAAGTAATACCAAAGTCACTATAATTATAAATATAACTTTTCTTTCCTGAAATTTTGGTTAATAACAGAGAAGTCAGATACCAAAATTTCATATTTTTATTCTTTATCATGACAGCCTTACAGGATACAGAAAATTATTAAAAGGCAAGAAAATTATATACTTCTGGTATTACTGCGTTGTAAAATCTCATAATGTGGTGGGCTGTGCCATGGCTCCGATAGGTAGTCACTGGCCTCTTACTATGGAGGCCTGGATTTAATCCCAGGCCAGTCCATATGTGGGTTGTGGACAAAGTGGCATGGGAACAGGTTTTTCTGTTAGTACTTCGGTTTTACCCTGTCATTGTCATTCCACCAGTGCTCCATTTATTTATCAGTGATGCCATATAATCTTGGCAATTGATGCCGTCATTAAATAGCACACTTAAGAAAAGTCATAAAATGGTGGTAAAAATTATGAAGAAGAGTAGCTTTGCACTCTTCTTGAAATGAATGACACCCCATTGTGTTGTATAGATATCAGTTGAGTGAACACTGTCAAATGCAACTGAAATTTTTTGTAAAACAATATTTGTGTAGAACACACTAAATGCACTACATGTTTTGGCCCAAAAGGCCATCATCAAGCTTTATGTACATACGAAAATATAAAAAGAAGGTACAACAGGTTTTATTGTAGATCTTTTCATAGGTGTGAGGTCTTATCTTTTTACATAATACTTTTACAGTTATTAATTATATTAAATTTTTTGGTCTTTTGTAGTTCATAATTTATTGTTGGTTGTGTTACTCAGATTACTGGAGTTTTATTTATTTTGCTGTTTGTTATAATTATTTATAAATTTTTATTAGAGTTTTAAATATAACATATTAAAAGTATAAAAAGTTAAAATTCTGTAAGATTGTTCTAAGCCTCTGTTGCTCCCATTGGATTATTCCATTAATTTGTATATTACATTCCTTGCTTTTGGATTCTGGTTGTGTGGTGGTCTCGTATCATTTTGCATCATAGAAGATTTGTTTTCATTATAATGTAGTGGCGTTACATATTAGTTTTATTCTGTTTTTCTTCTTGTCGCCTTTATTTTGGAAAACTTGGTAGGGCTATATTGTGCCTCGTGTATTCTGAAGTAATGAAATTTTACTATAAAAGCTTTCTTGTTTTTACTTGCTACTTGTACATGAGTTATAAGCTGATTTGTATTCACTCAATTGATATTTGAATGCACATAGAATAGCCATGATATCTGATTGAATTTTTTATATTTTATTGCTCTTAATTTGCAGTGTTGTTCAAAATATTTGTTATAGCACCTTGGACTGCAGTATTATTGTTATTGTTATTATTATTATTATTATTATTATTATTATTATTATTATTTAGAAACTGCAGTTTTTCATTTGAAACCAAAGTGAATGCAATATCTCAAGTCCAGGGGAGTCCAGAACACACTTCTCCAAAGTTTATCCAAAAATATAGGTTATTTATTTACAAAGAAAACTAAAATTTTCCTTCTAAGGTCACAGTGTTATATTTTGTGTGCAAAGCATATGTGTTGTGCGAAAAACTTGGAAGCATTTTCACTACAGAAGCTTACAAGTTTGAAATATTGTGGCAAAAACTACATAAAATTATAATCTGAAAACCATGAAGTAAAGAAATGTATTTGCTGTCACATATTTTAATTGAACCTCTGTACCCCTGATGCATTTGAACAGCAATGGTACTTATTTCCATCAGTGAGGCCAGCTTTTCAGGGAACAGTTTTTCTTTCATCAATACCCAAGGCAACCCAAGGAAAGAAGTTGGCAGGGATTGGTATCTGTGGAACCAGATCTATCCACATGCCTGGTGACCAGAAATCACATGTGGGCAGAGGTGCTGTGATGATGGTCACTGTAGGTAATGGGGCCCAGTACTGCATAATCTTGTGTGTTTCTTGACAGACCACTTGCAAGAAGTTGAAAATCATTTTGTCAGAGAAGTATTGTCTTAGTAGCCCATGGCAGGCAACACTATAATCTTGGCTGCATAATGCATATTTTCCTTAGCCCAGAATCAGACATTATTTGTCTTCACTGCTCTGTCCAGGTAGAAATGTGCCTGTTCCTTCATGTTTAGTGCATGCAGTGAACCCAGCAGTTGTGCTGTGCTCATTTTGTATACGTGCATCTGAACATCAAACCATAGTATTTATAGATGAACATCTAGATATTGGTAATGTTGCTGATTTCCGTAATGATCTTTCTGGGCTTCATTCCAGTGAAATTCTGCACAGTATCGGTGTTCTTCCTCCAGAATGAACTAGCCAACCAACTATCTATCTAGGTAGCTAACTTACTAACTAATGAACCAGCCAACTCCATGGAGCAGAGTCCTTCTTGAGAAGCCAATAGTTCTCAGCTAATTAAGAAATTCCCTGAATTTCATAGAACCTTAAGGTTCATTACCGTGTTGGCAAGGACCTGCTGCTTGTCCCTGTGAAGTCAGATAATTCCAAGCCCTCCTATCTTATGTCTCCAACGTCCATGTTGATATCCTCACATCTATGCTTAGGTCTTCCACATGGCTGTTTTACTTCAGGTGTCTCCACCAAAACCCTGTGCACAGTTTTGTTTCCCATATGTGCAATGTGCCCCACCTATCTCATTCTCCTTCCTTTGATCGTCTAAATAGTACGTGGAATCAACCAATGTCATTGAAATTATTGAGTAAGCCCACCGTGCCCTGAAATGAGAGAAAAATGCCTGCATTGTCACAGTACTTTGCTCTGCCGTCAATCTTTTTTTGTCAACCATCTTGGTGGCTGGCACGATACATCAGTGGTGTAGATAATCGGTCGGTGCCCCCCCTATAACTGTTAGCCTTCTGTCGGAACAATGGAATCTAGTTCAAAAGAACCCCACATTTTATACGTAAGGTGGCTCGCCTAACCCACAGGGTCATCACCTGTAATGCGGGGTGTGGGGTAGCCTCACCCACGCCACTGCTATGCGTCTTGACCACAGAGTAATACGTCAACATTGTGTTCACAGGTCATTTCGACTGTGTTGCTGGTAGGTACTATTAAATGCCATAAATGTAGTATAAGTATCTTGCGAATAGATGGCATCGTATTAGCGCGATGTCAGATGCAAGAGTTTAATGTGTGGATGGCTCTAATCCGTGGTAGATGGTTGAGAGCACGGAGACTGATCCATGGTTCGGAGCATACTAGATAATATGTGGTTCGGAGTGTGTGATTTGTGGTTTCAGAAGTGGTAGTGTTTAGGTTTGATTGCGTGCTGATTATCGTTAAAGCGGCTTAAGGTGAAGGCTGCATTGTAATTTTTCAGTTGCAGTGTTTGTTAATTGTATGAATATAAATTTAATGAAAGGGGGCTTCGAACTGAGACGTAACAATCACAGGCCCAGTTGCACTTCGCTTATAAGACGTGTTTCAAGACGAAAATTTTCTACCACCATAATTCCGTCTACTCATTCAGCCGCCTAGCAAGACAAAAAAGTTCCCATGTTTATAAAGCTGTGAGCAGTTGCATAATTAAAACATCGTGAACAGTAACAACTTTGTCATTTTAAGTTATAATGATTGTTATATATTTGTCCAATGAATGATGACAAACCTTGGATATAATTGTGAGACAGATCTCAATTAGTATTTTAACCTCAGTGTTTATAACAGTACATGGTTTTACTCTGTATACAGTTGTTACTGCAGCCTGATTGTGGTTTAATGAGAATCAGACCAAAATATGTAGCTGCCACACTTATGACAGCAAAGTAATTTGTTAAATAAATAGTTATGTTTGGCAGTCTTTACCGCTTAATTGTCAACATTTGTGAACTTCAGTTTGAGCGTTATGTAAAGTAGAGTTTGAATTAGACTAGTATGAACCAATGTCCAACTTGTAGTGTAGATCCTAGTACAAAATTTATCTGGAAGCTGTACACTAGGGTCAAGTATGTGGATGGAGGGACACAGCCTGTCCTCTGAGTGTTCACTTCATGCATTTTGTGCACATAATGCATATGTATACTTCTCCTGTGCACTGATTAGGTTGAATGAAGGTAAAAATGTAGGGAAGGAAGATTTTAATTTCCAATTATTACTTTGTGCTTCACAATGAAAATACCAGCACCTTAAATCTAAACTGTGACTGAATATAGAATGCCATTCAGCATTATTGTTTGGCATCCCTGTTAATTGTAACAGTATTTTCTCCCTTGTAAAATGTGCATATCTCTGACATTCTGTCCAGCAGATGTTATTAAAATTTGAATATTGCTGTTATTAGAATACCCAAAATTAAGTGGTTTATGAGTGCAACTTTACCAGGCGATTTCCAAATATAATGTACTTATTTTGTATGTTGTATTTTTCATTTTAGTTCCTGATACTGTAAAAATATGGCCTGTACTCAGTTAAGTCCATGCATCAGCCTGCCATTGAAAAGAGAAATCCTTGAGGATATTATTGACAAAGCTAAGGACTGGGCACTTGTGCATGGTAAGAAGATATACTTGGACATTGTGTGTATTTCTGGTTCTGTTATTAGAACACTGTTTATGGAGTATCATTTATGTACAGTAACAAGCTGAGTACCAGTTTATGCTCTGGGATATGGTTGCTGGCCTAATTGGTATAATGGCATATAAACTAAAAGATTAGCACTACAACTCACTACAAACCTTTGTGTGCTGGAGTTGAGTGGTGTGACATCCTGGTCACTTTATTCCGAAGGAAGGAGCCACTGATACTCCTAGGATAGGCTTATGGGTTCTAGAACTTATTTGGACCCAGTGGTTATGAGAAAAATCTTTGCTCCTGCCTGGAATTGAACCCCAAGTAACCATTTATCCAGCTTGGTCACTGTATTGGCAGAGCGTTTGGCTAATATTACTGTACATACTCTCTAAGAGCCTTACCGAAGAAATGACACTGGAATTAAGAAATTGAAGGTGACTCATGTAAACCAATTAGGCAGTGTATGCATAGCATAACAATTCTGACAGATTTGCTCCATGTTCTTTAATTATCTGAAACAGTATAAAATATACAAAAGAACTCTATTGGACATACATATTCTTATTTTTATTTACAATGTTTGTTTTAAACACTTTTAGCTCTGATAAATGTCTGGAGAATTACATGTGATTTTTCACTCAAGCCACACAGAACGTGTGGGTTTTTGTTACAGTATTCGTGATGTATTTTTAATTTATCTTGTTTTTCTCAAATGTCATGAAAATTTGTAGACTGCTTGAGTTGTTTCATGCATACAGATGGACAGATGGAGCAATTTTAATGGACACACAACAGGATTTGAATCACGTCAGAAAACTCTACCACAATACTTGCACATACCTTTAACAGCCATGGTTAGTCTTCATTATTCTTCATTATTCCGATTTAAGTTGTGAAATTAATTTCACTGTTTTCGTGTTTCAAAACAGACTCTTGTTCCAACTGAGGCGTGGTCTTACGGAAATATATTTATAAATATTTACTTTTAGGAAAGTGAAAATATTGTAATTCAGTCCTAGTTTTTAACTTTTATAAGGCCTGTATTTTTTAAACCCTTTTTTTTTATAATTCAGGCTTCCGCTGCAATATAAAAGATCTGCGCTCTTCTGGGACTTTACGCACTGTAGAATGGTAATTCAATGACGACATATCATGACAATGTATCATTCTTGAAAAGTCGGTACAGAATTACCATTCTACACTGCTTGAAATCCCAGAAGACCACAGATCTCTTTTTCTAGAACTTCAAATATGAATTTTTTATATTAGTCTCACCATGCATATTTCACAATTCACTGTTTATAAAACACCGACGAAATACACTTCACTTTACCACTTTTTTATTTCACTAGACCCCAACATATGTTTCGGTTTTTGCAAAAACCATCATCAGGGTGTTCTCAAAACTACATATATTTACATCCAATGGTATTTCTGTCCTTATTGTTATGCAATATCTTAGTGTTTAATTGCCATTCACTTATAAAATCAGTTTAAAATCAGAGTTGTTTGAAAAACGTATATAGACACACCAAGTATAAAATTGTTGAGAATTCGTCAAAATTCATGTCGAGAAGATGAATTTCATTATCTTTTCATCCAGCAACAGAGCACTGCTAATAAGCAATGAACACTTTCCACAGCAGGTGACCTACAGGAACCAGATGCATTCCTCATTGCTCTCTTTGTGTATCCATTCTTTTTTAAATTGTAGTAATTTGATAGGTGCTTGTATGAGATCAAAGGTGAACTTCAGTACAGCCTCCGTGCAGTTTATTCCATTTAGTCTACTGCCATCAGCCTTTCCTCGTAAGGAGTTCAATAAGGCCAAAGAAATACAAACCATTCTCAATGAGCTGATTCATAAAGTGGCACATGATCATGAGTTTCTGTGTTCAGCTTTGAAAAAGTAAGTATGTGTTTTGTTATTTTTATTGTAAATTAGATTTCTGTGTTTGGATTTTACACATAGCCCTTGTTTTACGTCATAGTTATGTTCCTGAAAAATTGGGCATAAATAAAAAAGGCATAAATTAAAAACTGATATTCCCATGAGAAATAATGGAATAGGTAGCAGTTAGGAGCAATAATACCAGTGACAACCTGTTCATATGTGGTATATATACATGTATATATTATATTATTATTGTGTTACTGATATTAATATAGTAACAGACAATTGATATTAATGTGTAGTCTATGTAAATTGAAAAGGAATCGTAAACCACTTTTGTATACTTGTCACAGATGGTACATATTCCATATCGCTGCTGTCACAACTAAATTCACTCTCACGGCCTTTTCAACTCGGCATCCAAGTGCACAGTCAACCAAAGGGTGTTAAATGGAAAAGGAGAGGGAGTAACGTAAGAAGTGGTGTAAATTGGCAAGAGGCATTAAAGCAAAATGGTATAAAACAAACAGGCATGAAACAAGGGTTACATGTATTGTCTTTTTAATTGTGCAGATACTAACAATGACATTTCATAATGTGAGTAAAAGTACAAGTGATAAAGAAAATTAAACTAGATCTTTTGGCTGATGTCCAGTGTCACTGTTAATTAAAGTGTTGGTCTCATTACTTTGTCCGTATAGGTGAATGTGTTCCTGCTTGGCCTCTGAACTGCAGGAAAATTACTGCAAATAGTGATGTGAATTCACTTCTGATTGGTAATTTTATGTCACTAAAAATAGCTCAGAATTTTTTTCAGATCGAGTTTTTGAATATTCCAAATGCAGTGGCATAATTTTCAGGCTTTTTGTGCTACAAGGACCAGTGTGTTTGGCACATTCACATAGTCGTGAAATATGTCTGTTAGCTTTGTCATGTCCACCATATGTATCAGCGTGGTTCCCACTCTATGGATTTGTGTGAAATTTGATGTTGGAGACTTTCATGAAAATCGATCAAGAAAATCCAGATTTGGTTAAAATGGGGCAAAAATACTGGGCATTTCACTTGAAGGCCTAAGAACATTTTACTGTTGCTATTGACGCTAAATCCCCATGGAAAACGCTCTCTTTGTGTGGAATGGTATCAGACTGTTAGGATAGCTGAGGAGGTATAAACATCTTGTGAATATGCCACAATGTTACCTTATTGCCAATCTGGTTGTGTAAAGCCGCGTTATGTTTTAGTATGTTAAGCTCAGCAAGGGCCATCTGAATTTGCATCATTCTTCTGCATTGGTAATGAAAGGGTTACACCAAAGCTGTCACATGTATTTTTACTATTAATAACATTTTGGCCAAACGGTTGTAAGACATAGTCGTCAAACAACATTTAAAGGACAATGAATCTTTCAAAAAGCATACAGATAATATTTTACATAAAGTTACAATGTTGATAATTCACATGCATGTAATTATCTTTCTTCCTTGACAGCACAGTAGAAGCTGACAAGTTTACAGGTAACTTGTTCAAGATATACGAAACAGTACATAAGGAAGGAATAACTCAGGTAAGAAACTGTTTAATTATTGCTGTATTCATATGTAATAGGTGTATTGATATAGATATACCGTATATTCTTGAATCTAATGCGCATCCGAATCTAATACGCACCCAGTTTTTGGCGACTTCTTAAACGAAAAAAAGTTAGTTCGTGATTCTAATCCGCACCTTTCCTTCAACCACCCCTTGCCCACGGGGCGACTGATTGAATAATATTGGATGTTACCAATGCGTTAAAATCCGACGCTACGCCTGTGGCCGATGAGTCATACCGATAGAGGCGGGGCCTTTCTCAACAGACGTGCGCAATCTCGTCTAAGCCACTGCCTGTTGTTAAACGTGGAGGTGCTTGTCCAATTTGTCGTGTACCGTAGTTATGGAAGAGGGACGCCTGAAATCTAAACGACTCTCATATACGGCAAAGTTCAAACGTAAGTTATTCGGTGCGCAGAGGAGAATGGAAACTGCAAAGCCGCTGCAATTTTTGGAGTTAATGAAAGCAACGTTCGACTATGGCGGAAACACAAGGCAGCGATGACATTGTATGGGAGGACGATGTTGAAGATAAAGATGATAGTGACTGGGTGGAGAGCACGGATAACGATTCAGTTATGAGTGATGACGGCGAGTCTGATGAATAATAAATTATAATAATAAATAATAAAATAATAGATTATTGTATTGTATTGTTCTTACGGCACGTACAGCAGCTCAATCATTTTTCCAAAATCCAGCTCTAGACCGCGAATCTAATACGCATCACTGATTTTTTAGCCCTCTAAAACTGTAAAAAGGGTGGCATTAGATTCGAGAATATACGGTAGATTGTATATAAAAGTAAAGTTGCCTCAGTAACATATAGCATAGTGGAGATGTAGTCCCATGAATTCTTAACCTTGGTGGAGTGATGGAGGTGAATGGACCATTTTATACCCTTGGTAGCCCATGTACAGGATGTTGAACAGATCCCGGGACCAGCCTGAATATGGGGGCAAAGGGAAGAATTGTACCTGTACCAGGAATCAAATCCAAATGGAGGTTTCACATAATATGGAGAAATAATGACGAATGTATATCAGGTTGCAGGTTTTCGTGGTGGTGAGTGCGTTAATTGTGGTCTGGTTTGAGACACTTGTAGTCATTGGGGGAGGGGGCTGAAGTTGCCATTGTTTCGGACGAATATGCTGCCTCCATCATCAACTGGTCGCCCTTGTGATAAGAATAGGTGTTACTTTGAAACATCGATTTCCACCTCAAAGACTATAATGTCTTAACCAGAAGATTACAGCCTGAATAGCTATGCTGTTAACTCCTTCCAAGGAATGCTTAGAACCCTTTATAATAAATTAGAATGTGCAAAACAAAACAAAACTGGTGGCATATTCATGGTGACTACTATTACAGTATGGTGCCTTCATTTGAAACATTCATTCCATTAACATCAGCAGTGTTATAACTTACTTCCGTGTTGTGTCAGGTATTGAGCCTTGCTTGTCCGGTCAGACTACTTGCTCACGGTGCTGCCAGTAATACCATAAAACAAGTTGAAATAAACACGATTGCATCTAGCTTTGGCGGTATAGGTACTACCTTCCAAGTCTGCATGGGTAAACACAATGATATTTATCATGTTCACGTATCTATAGGTACGCCCAAAAGTAATGCAACCATTTTTTTTCTCATTCACAATTGATTTTATTAAAACTTCAAATATGTCACATCATTACATGAATCTTTGGCTACCTAAACCTATTTTTCACATAGTCTCCATCTAAATCTTTGGCCTACGCCATCGAGATCGAGAGCTGTATACCTTCGCGGTACCACTCTGCAGGTCTCTGTCGCAACCACCTCTTTACTTCAGCAATGACTTCCTCGTCGTCCTCAAACCTCTTTCCGCGGATTGCACCTTTCAAGGACCGAAAAGATGGTAGTCGGAAGGAGCCAGATCCGGGCTGTACGGTGGATGAGGCAGGACAGTCCACTGAAGTTTTGTGATGGCCTCTCGGGTACGCAGACTTGTGTGTGGCCTCGCATTGTCGTGTTGAAGAAGCACTTTTGTCGCATTTTATGGGAACGAACTCTCTGGAAACGCTTCTTCAGCTTCTTCAGTGTTTCCACATAGACGTCCAGCGGCTAGTTCCCTGGTTGTGATTCTCCGATCGTCTCGAATAGACTGTCGGCTCGTTGCACTGTTGCAGGCGTCACAGCTGTTGATAGGGCGGCCCGAGCGCGGGAGATCAGACAGAGTGCCCGTCCTTGTTCTGATAACGCCAATCGCTTCGCCCAACGCTGACGGTGCTTTTATCCACTGCCATGTCTCCATAGACCTTTCTAAGCGCCTGTGATTGATTCACTCGTTTCGTTTTCTGCCAAAGAAACTCAATTACTGCTCTCTGTTTGAACGCACGTCACTTGCAGACTCATTTTGAAAGCTCACTACTGCGCTGCTATCCAGCGGAAGCATTGCGCCTATTGCATAACGCGGGACATTTTAAGATACAGCACGCAAAATATCATTTTTTCAACAAACTGGGCCGAGAAAAAAAATGCGTTGCATTACTTTCTGGGCGTACCTAGTATTAACTAACTGCGTGGTGTAGAGTCATTCTTAAGAAGCTAACAATTCCTCAGCTGTTCAAGAAATTTCCAGCATATTACAGAACCACAAGTCCATTGCTGTGTTTACAAGAACCCACCACTTGCCCCTGTCCTGAGCCAGATTAATCCAGTCCGTACATTACCATCCTGTTTTTACGATCTACTTTAATATTCTTCCATTTTTATCTACATTTTCCAGGTGGTCGTCTCTTTCTGTGAGGGTTCCCCACCCAAACCCTATAACATATGCATTAGGTGTTGAAATTATAAATCTTGTATCCCATATAAGTGAATATCGTAATGTTGCATGCTTTTCTGTATTTCTTCATTGACATTTTGCTGAACAGAATGTATGCTCCCCATGCATGTGGATGTGCTGTCTGCTTGTACAGGTGTCTTTCGCAGATTGCGCTGGGACTGTGTGATGTTTGCATTGTGTCCAACCTTCAGTATGCTTATCTTTGTGTAGTGATTTAAGTGAGTAAGAATGTGTGAGGGTTAGTCAGAAAATAATTTCACAGCGTGTATATTTTTGATAGTCCTCACCACAGTTGAGGCACGTATCTTACCATGGGACAAGCTTTTCAGTTCCTGTTTGATAGAAGTTGTGTTGTGTTATCAACTATCACATCACAAATGTTTCCACCTCATAATCATTATTCAATTTTTGGCTGCTAAGATTTTGCTTCAGCACTGGAAAACAGATGATAGTTGCTCAGTTACAAATTCATGTGATATTGTCACAATAGGGGATAGGTTCTTTTATGTTATGAAATTATGCACCATGTCAACTTATTTCCTGACTGGCTTATGTACATGGCTTACATAGACTATACAACTTTTGGTAGTGTCTAAGTGTATCAAGGCAGAAGTATTGCTTGTTCAGTCATTAATCACTTCTTGAGGTGGAAAATGTTACATTTTTTATTTACTTACTGTGGAACTGGCATATACCTGGCGGACCCAAACAAAAATCAATGTAAGCAGGGTGTGTGTGGAACAATTAGGGATACATGCAATGATATTGCAAGACAAAATTCATTTTCAGGTTTTAACCAAAGGAATTTCTTATTGTACTGTTGTGAATTGAAACACAAATACCATGTAGAGAAATATGTTGAGGTCTTTGCACAGAACAAGAGAAATGGAATAATGTGACTGAAAGCAGGGATTTGGAAACTATGAGGAATAAGGACAGGAATTGAGAAGGGAAGCTATCACTTATTTTGGGGGGAAGAGGTTGTCATTTGTTTGTTTGTTTATGGTTTCTTTAATGATGCCACTATATTCTCATATAAACATCATGTAACATATGAATTTTGTTTCTCTATAAATTTACTTGCTGCAGTGCTATGAAACAGTACAGTGACAAAAAATCACTATGTAGGGCATTAAAATGAATTGAGCAAAACTGTGTTGTAAGTAAAGCTGGTAAAAGAAATTGTAAAACCTTAAGCAATTATAGTGTTACTGTACAATCGTAGCATAGTTAAATGTACATAAACTTATGATGTTCAGAATAGAAGCTTAAAGTAGAAGCGGAGATGGAAGTAAAGTGTTCTGGCATACGATGTGATTTTTGTTTTGTTTTGTTTTATTACAACTTCACAAAACCTTTTCAGCCTCCAACCATTAGTTCCAGTTCTGTTTCCTATTGTCACAGATTTCTGCAATATGCCTCCTAGTAGTTATCACACATGTATGCGTGGGTGGATGGCTTAATCCGGGAATCAAATCCTGTTGGGGGGCTAGATCCTCCATGCATCTGGATCGGCCCCGAGGCCCACCCAGCCTGCTTTACAACGGGTACCAGATCTCCCGGGGGGCAAAGCAGCCGGAGAGTGGTGCTGACCACCCACCTCCTTCTAGCACTGGGTTGCAAATGGGTAGGAGCTATACCTCTTGACTCCCCTCTGCCTGTCCAGGCATGTCATGGGGTGACCTTTATTAAAAGGAGGTGAGTGGCTAATTTCACGCCCCGCCCACTTTACCCCTGGGAAGGAACCCCATTACTCATTATCTGGGAGGCTCATTGGGCCCCAGAGCCCATTTGGACGGTTTTGTAGAAGAGAAAATCTCTTGACCCTACCAGGATTTGAACCCCAGACCATCCAGACTGTGGCTAGTTGCTATACTGACTTTGCTATCCCTGCTCCTGCGTACGTAATATATGGTATATGTAATAAAAAACCAACAAGGCACCAATATTTCACTCTTCTAGTAATATTTGCGACACTGCTGCTGATTTATGGAATAGTGGAGTGTCATTGACCTCTTAGTTTCTGGTTAATAGATCTTTCTGGATCATCCAGTGCCAGATAAACCAGCTTTTACTGTAATTATACTTTACTTTAGGAACTTGCATGAAGCATGTATCTGTTCAGTTATAGAATGTATTAGGAACAGCTTCTCAATGTTTACAGTGATACAAGGGCCTCATTTTAGGCACATCGCTTCAATCGCGAAAAGCACCTTTAGCTTCATCATGTCTATCTCTCTGTCCGCTTGTATCAACTCAGTTCTCAGGGGATGGATTTACATGAATTTTTGTTTTGGAGACTTTTATGAAAATTGTTGAGAAAATTCAAATTTGGTTAAAATTGGACAAAAATGTTGAGCCCTTCACATGAAGACTTAAGTATATTTATATTGGTAACAGCAGTATGAAATATTTTGTAGGTTGACAACAATACAAAGGGAACCCATTGTTGCATTTTCATGGCCACACTCAACTTTACTTGTATATTGTTGACAGCAATATGTAGCTCAAAAATACAAAGGGAACACATTGTTGTTTTACATGGCAACAGTGGTTATGCAAATGCACTACAATGTTATGTTTTACACACCTTGCATATCTTGTTTGTATACTTTAGGATCGAAAATAAATACTTCTGGTATGAAATTGAAAGGCAGGATGAATATTGTAGTAATTGGCACTTATGTGCATATGAAGGGTGTCTATATATAGGTTTCTTTGTAATACTGAATTATGAAATGGTATTCAAAATTTTCAGGTATATACTGCAGGAACTAGGACATGGAGATAAAGTGAAAAATGTAAGTACTTTGTAAGCTGAGCAACTATAACAAAAATTGTTATAGGCCTACTTAGTGTGACTTTATCTGTATTATAACTGCTGCTGCCACCTTAACTCTCCCCCTGTTTCTCCTTTGTGGATGGAATACATTGGGTGTTGGAAGAAGGGCTATCAGTCTGAATAATTAAATTGCCACTGATTGCAGTAAGACTGGACATGTATTTTTAAACCCTGTGGTATTTAAGGGGCTGGTGGCCAGATCTTTACTATGGGGTAATAATGGAACATACGATAGGTTAAGCAGTTGGTCACCAGATTTTCACCATGGAGACCTATTTTCAATCCCAAGGCAGTCAGCGTGGGATTGTGGTGGAAGAAGTGGCACTGGAACAGGTCGCCCCTCCCAGTACTTCGGTTTGTCCCTAGTAGGTGTCTCATTTATGATGGCTACAAATAAGTCATATTGAGTACTAATGATAATATTTGGATTTATTTTTCCTTTCTATAGCATTTTCATTGAAGCAGTATTTTGTTCTTTTATTAAAAATGTTTGATCAGTGTTTAGAGCGTAGAATGTACCAAAATATTGATTGAAAGTTCTAAAAATGCCTTTGATATGTACAAAGCACTAACAGTATAGAAATGGAACAGTACATGTAAAATAGGTTTGTGTGGGAGGTTGAGAGATGTCAATAATGAAAGTAAAATGTTAGAAATGATGAATGGTTTGTCCATCCAACAGCTTCGACAACTCCTCCGCATCACTTTAGCGACTAGCTGAACCTAATTCAGTTGCAAAGAAGATGAAGGCAGCACATCCCTCTGAAACATCGGAATCAGTTTATGGTTGTGATTGGTGTAATAACCCATTATACTACCTTTGAGCAGCGTCCACCATTAAAGCCTGAAAACCTATGTCATGATTCAATCAGTTCATCAATAATGGTACATACTTGAACAAAACAGTCTCTGTATCTGTGTCGTACCAGTAGCATAATTTCAGTAGGACGTGTGTTTAAATCAGTTCATATTTATTTTCAGGTGCCAGTTAACACAGCTTTGGAAGGTTTATGTGAAGGAATGCTGGAAGCATGGAAGCTGTACAATGATCCGAAGTATGTATAGTGGTTCTCGGTTTGCATGAGCAGTAAAATATACATGCATATTTTAAGTCTTAGCAGTGATTTTGTTATGTTTCAGGGGAGTGATTTTGTTCGTGGTGGAGGGTGTAACATACAACATTTGTGACCAGAGGTTCCATGAATTTGAGATCAAACGTCAGAATCCTGCTGTAATTGTTATCAGAAGAACTCTGACACAAATTGCAAACACAGCCAAGCTGAGCGAGAAAAAGGAGCTGATTATGTATGTTGCATATTTAATATTGAGTGTGGTCTACCTTTTCCATTAAGCTCACAGTAGTATCATTGTTATTTCAAACAGTATGAAAGAGAGGCGGGGATTCTACTAAATAAAATGTGGGAATGTTCATACTTCTTATCATACAGGATTTGATAAATATTTTTCTAATTCTTTCCAGTTTTTAGAATAGTGGGATTTAGAATAGGTTTTGTCTTGTTTACAGTAATGGTTTGCCTGTGGCAGTGGTTTACTTTCGTTCTGGATATGTGCCTTCGCAATATCCCAGCAACAATGAATGGGCTGCTCGTCTAATGATAGAGCGTTCGTTGGCCATCAAATGTCCTTCTATTCAGTATCACTTGGCAGGCACCAAGAAGGTGCAGCAAGTCCTTGCCACACGAAATATTTTGGAAAGGTTCCTGACTGACTCTGCCAAAGTTGAGGCAGTGCAAGATGTATTTACTGGTCTTTACTCACTTGATTTGGTTAGTATCACCTAGTTTCAGCACTGTTTGGTTAAGGTCTCATGACTTTGAGATGATATTGGTTTCACCCATGCAGCTCAGACATCTAAATTTATAGGCTATGAAATATAAAAGGTTATGTTGTATTTTCCTGTATTTGGCCCAAATAAACAATATCAACATGTTAACATTATTCATTCCATGCAATGTGAATATATTTCATATTTATAAAACTAATATTTGCACATACAGTCTACGTAGCAGTACAATTTCTTATTTCCTCCTACATGTTTCGGCAGCCACGTGCCATCATCAGGGATTATACACACCAATATATTTAGAACATAAAGTGTGACTCATTTACAGTAGTAGTATATGCTGTATCATAGTGATTTCTGCAGCTATGTTACTGGGTTGTAAAATACAGTAAAATAGAGTATTTTTAGTTAAAGTTCTTCGTGTTTGATATACCATTGTAGGTTTCACAGTGGCATACAAACATATAGTGCTTTCTTTAGATCCATAATGGATCTTGTCCTGTGAATATATTAAACTTGTTAATTAAGATCATAAGTTATATATAACTTATTGTAAAATATAAAATAAATGCTACAGTGTATATTACTACTGTGTGTCATATTTTATTATGTTTTAAATATATTGGTTTGTATACTCCTTGATGACGGGTGGCCGCCGAAACAGAGATAAGAAATTGTACTGCTATGTATACTGTATGTGCAAATGAAATAGAATATAAACATGTTATGAGAGGTTTTTCAGAACATCATCTTCCTCTGAATTTACATTTCTGTAATGATAGGGGGTGTCCTCCATGACCTCATTCTTTACTTTTCCAAACTAGCTCATAAAAATGGGTACATGGTATAGAATGTGTGTGTATATGTATGTACTCACATAAGGTCTATAATTTGTAAAGGAGTTCAGTAATATATACATTTAAGAAAATACCAAAATGAGTGTGCTACAAATTGGATGTTTGAAAACTCATAGGACTCCAAACTACCCATCTTGGTAGAGCAGTTGTTCTGATAGGGTGATGCAAATTGGGCTGTCACATCTTCCTACCCTACTTGTTATCTTCTGCCATTTTTGAGTATCATGTATAACATTTTGTATTCATCTCGCTCATCTTCTTAACCGTTCCACTTTGTATGTTGTATGCCTAGCATATCAGCCCACTCTCATCTGTGAACTTGCCACATCTGTGTTCATCAGAATAATACAGGGTGCGCCAAAAACACCTGACGCTTTTTGAAATGAAGTAACATTTTAAGGCAAAGTGGAAAAATTTTATTAAGACTATCAGGTACATTCCATGTCCATGAAAATTCATCTGAATCATTGCTGTTTGAATATGACACTTTGTAGGTGACCACCATGTCGTTCAATACACTCCTGCAGTCGCGACGGAAAGGCTGTCATAACACGTTGTAGCATTTCCTTAGGGATCCCTTGCGTACACTCACGAATTCGCTGCTTTAAGTCATCAATATTGGCAGGACGTGTTTCGTATACCGACAGTTCTGTTTATTCACATAACCAGACATATGGAAGTGAGCTTCATCAGACATCAGTAATGTGTTCACTATGTCGCGATTATTATTCACCAAATCCATGAATTCATTACAAAACTGAAGTCGGCTCACCTTGTCCCGTCCACTAAGTTCCTGAGCAACTTGGATTTTGTATGGGTGATAATGCAAGTCCTTGTGGAGAATTCGGCGAACGCTGCTGTCCTTTAAGCAAAGCGCGAGAGCGTGCCGCCGAGCCGACCTGCGCGGACTGCACAATATGGTGTCTCTAACCCGCTCCACATTGTCAGGTGTACGAGCCGAATGTGGACGTCCCTGTGGTTTACTGTCGTTCACTGATCCTTCTAGACGCCATTTCGATACCCACAATAGCAGAGTATTGCGGCTAGGAGCATCACGTCTCTGAAACTGCTGTCGGAAACCACGCTGTGTAGCTGTAACAGACTCTGTTTTGATAAACAGTTCCACTGCCGCAATACGGTTTCGTACCGACCAGCGCTCCATCTCAACTAAACTCCAAACATCGCTGTACATGGTGACGGTCAGTATGGAAGCGCCGCGTAGCGGCACGCTGGTTTTCACATTTCAAAAACCGTCAGTGTTTTTGGCGCACCCTGTACATCTGTGTTTTCTGGGTTTCATGTACTCTGATGTGTATGAGGGCTCCACACATGTGAAGATACCTTTCATCCATTCTTCCATTGTTACATAAAGAGCATTGATCTGTGTTGGTATTGCTGTTATGAAGGTGTGTTGGAGGTAAACGTGGCATGGGCATAGTTAACCAGAGTGTTGGTTGGTTGTTATCCATCCACCAAAAGAGACAATCAACTTAACTCCCCATTATTTTGTCACATATAGACTAACATCTTTTAAATATTTGTATTAACTCTTTTATTTATACCAGTTGATACTGAAATATTATTCTAAGTGCGAGAAAAATGGAATGACTAAAGGCTGTCTATTCTAATAGTATATCTGGTAGAAGTATAATGTATGAATGGAGAAAGAGCAGAAAAATTAGGAGAAGTAACTGCTGATAAACGTTTATTATTAACTGTTTGTGTTCTCTCAGGATGAAGATGGGAGCCGTGCAGCTGAGATAGCAGTAATGAAACCAGAGTGTTTTGTACTAAAACCACAGAGAGAGGGTGGTGGTAATAATGTGTATGGAGAAAAGGTTCGTGAGGTACTGCAGTCTATGACTAATCCCAAGGAGCAAACAGCATGGATACTGATGGAACGCATCATACCTCCTGTAGAGAAGGGGTACATGATTCGGCCTGATGGGCTTGAGGTCCCTCAGATGGTGGACTTGGTGTCAGAGTTGGGCATATTTGGAGTTGTCATAGGGTGAGCATAATGTGAAATTCTGTCTGTGTATGATGAGTATATGTAATGTCTGTTCAAAACTGCTACAGGGAACGTTTTTATTATTAAGTTCCCATTGTCCATTGTAGTATCATTGTCAAGAAGGGAGGAGTGTGCAGCATGTAATAAAGAGAGCTGGATGTGCTGCCTGGTACGGTTTCCTTCCTGCATTTTGAACTCGCCTTGTACTTCACTCACAGTCAACTTTCAGAGGTCATGTCCTTTCAGTCCTGTTTATTCTACAGCAAAGAATATTAAGAGGGAAAATTTTCCCTTATTATTCACAGTGCTTGAATTTCAGAAGTTAATTCTTGAAAGTGGACCTGAAGTGTTGAGTTGCTGCATTTTCATGCTTGGGAGAAAGTTTAATATTTATGTGGCTCTGTGAACTGAACCTTTTTCCAGGCCAGAGTTGATGCTGGATTATTTTCTGCCTTTCTTTTAAATTTAACAAATAATAGCTAGAAAATTCACTAGCTTTTTAAATGCCCTTAAATTCTGTATTCTATTTTGGATATTGTTCAATGAACGTTGTTTTTGTGACAGTGTATGTTGTCAACACACACATTGTTCGATTCTTGTTTTTATCACCAAAAGGCCCACTTCTCATATTTTTCACTGGTTCAAAACCCATGGTATATGGATTAGAAAGGACTTGCAAGGAAGCAGTTTGAGCCTGATCAAGGTACTATCCAGGCATTTGCCTGGAGGGACTTAGGAAAGACATGAACATCATCAGTTGGGATAGCTGATGACCTGGCCAGTATTTGAACCTGGCTTCTCCAGAATGCAAGGCTGAACCATTATCTCTATAGCAACCCACTCAGTTCAGAAATCATACATGACTTTTGTCTCCCTCTGAGATACACATTATCATACCAAGATCATCAGTCGGTTGTGTTAAATCCAGAAACGAATCTTGTATTTTTGTACTGCCAAACTTTCATGTAATGTTGATGGTTTCAGGAATTCAAGTGATGTGATTGTGAATCGACAGGTGGGCTATATCCTGCGCACCAAACCGAGTAATGTAGATGAAAGTGGTGTTGCTGCTGGATCAGGGGCTCTGGATAGTCCTTATCTTATTGATTGATTTGACAGCAGTTGATTCACTGTGTGTAAACGTTTTTCATTTGTATATAACATAATGTGATACCAGTTTCAGTACCACTGACAAGGAGATCAGAATTTGTACAATTTTGTATTGCATCTTTGAGATGGTGGGCGTAGAGTGTATAGTACATATAGTTTAAATATTTTATGCATTCCATTGTCATAAGAAAGTCTATATTTTAAAATAAGTATGTATTATGTAATATCAAATGATATGTATGTATTATTTTAATTGTTATTTCAAAACTGACTGACAACTGTATCTTGCAGTTATCATTAAAGTTAATTTTTTACAGAAGATTGCTGAAGTTTGAAAAGTTGGTGTCCTTTTTTAAGTGTTATTATTTCATTTTGCATGTCACTTACTGAAATTCAAAGAGTTTGATTAATTCCTATGTAAAAGACAGTAAGAACCATGTGAGTCTGATGGTTAAAGGGCTGAAGAATGCTTTTATGTAACAAATGGCAACATTCGTCAGTTGGCATATGCTGAATCATGACCACATGATGTAACAATCTTGTTAGCCTGTTGCTGGAATTCAGCTTGTTTTCTGGTTTAACACGGTACAATTTTCAATTGTCTTGACATCTTCTGTATGTACTTATGTACCTCTTTGTATGGCGCCATAACAGCCTTCATCTCCTACCTAAATTTCAGGCCTGTCATCAAGGTTCAGTATTTGCTGTGGTAAATAATCTTCCTGAGTTATACTGCTGAAATATCCTGGGCACATCAGCAGATGCTGATTCTTCTATTCTCTTTACATGGTGCAGACTCATCTGCTTCTTACAATTTTCAAACCACCGTTCAGTGGCATGGAAGCTGCCCTACTCCTTGTGCCTGGACTCGGCATAGTGGTTGTATAATTTCATGGCCTTCTCCCTCACCACAGCACCGTTTCTGTGCCCCATCTTCCAGATACTCACACAAAGCCCTTAAGTCCTATCAACGAAGGATGACGTACACAAGAAATTTTCACACTTGATGAAACACTGGCCTGAAGATGTGCTTCTTTCAGTGGGGAAAAGAAACAAGCCTTAGGCAAGAATGTTGATCTCAGGCAGGACCCACGAGGCACCCAGGGAATATGGTGTTGTTGTATGTTACTATTTGAGTCCCAGTTTTTAAATGTGAGAGGTTTATTTAGTCAATTAGAAATACTAGTGGAATTAAGAACAGATGTAGCATTAATATCTGAAATTATGAAACACAAATGGGAGAGATTTCTTTTAATATAATGCAATTTCCACAGAGCAGAGTGGGTAGGGAGCAGAAGGTAAACATGTTAATAAGGTTTGATAAATCCTCAGGCACAACAAACCTTCATTCTAACGTCAGTATTAGTCAGTAATCCTGGTCAATGAAATGTTCTTGATACAATGAATGTGAGGATGATGTGGTAAGCATTCAGTATGCAAAGGGGCCCGTCATTACCCTGTGTCCGTTCTTTTTTCCGGGACCTGTCCTCTTTTTGAGACATAAAGCTTATGTCCAGGTGGTTCTTTAAAAGGGAAAGTTGTCCCAGGTTTAGATATAATTGAGTGCTGATCAGTAGTTGTTGCTGGTCAGACTTCAAGTAAAGAAATTTACGATAACACTCGGCAAAAGGTGGATAAAAGTTGTTCTCAAAAAGTTGTTACTTACATCCAGCAAATCCTTTGTCATTGAAAGTTAAAGCAGCATGTTATATTAATGTATTCCTTGCTCTGCCTATTTCCTTCTATCTGCCATTGTACTTTCAGTTTTTTAGTATGAAAAGGCATGTGAGTTGGATGAATTTTTGCTTTATCTGGGGGCCTTACTAAAGTCACAATTTCTGCACATAATGAGCAAGTTTTCTCAGTAATGCAGAGTAGCTGGATAAGAAAGAGGAACAGGCTGTCAGCACAATCAATGAAGGGAACTGTAACTTTGCAGTGTAAGTTCAAGAATGTGTCATGTGGACAGTTTCATGCTTATGTACATGGCATTCCTGAGCTTTTGAAGAAAATCAGTCCAACTGACAAATATGTGTGGCCATAATTTATATTTAGCAGTATGTTTGTTAAGAGTTTCTTAACATATATCCGGGGTATTTTGAAGAAAATAAACAATTGCTACCAAATGCCCTCCTTTATGTTCCAGCAAATGTGGTAACCCCATCCGTAGACTTATTTCTTACGCACAGACACAGATGGAAGTGACCGATTGAAAGAAGACATGTTGGACTACTGAGTTCCTTTCCAATTTTGTCATCAGTCAATAATCATTAAAAGATGGTTTGTGTTTTTCATATGTAATCTCATTATTTTATCTGACCAGTGTCATTTGTCACTTCTGCTGCTATTCTATCGAGCGTGTTGGTAGGATACTCGGTGGCTACGGTTTAAATGGTAAGTGATCCGGCAGTAAGCGACAAACGATATTAGTCGGATAAAATAATTTCCCAGCAGAATCAAAAGAATTTATTGAAAGAATAAAAATGTTAGCATCAGGAGGTGGATATGGCTTTCCAGAACTAGGTAAACACAGATGCATGAGTTGAAAAGCCCGGGGAATGAAGAACATGCATTGTAAAGGGAATTGTTACAGTGCAATTTCGCGAAAAATGTGTCTTCGATCAGATCTACACATCGGGTGTTCGGAACGGTTTGAGATACTGGAAATAAGTTCTTTAGAAAAACTCTGAAAGTACGCATACAGCGCGTCTACGTGCGTGCTTGCTTCTACCCCAGTTTCCATCACTGCTTAGTACGCCACTGACATGTCGATAAGCGATGTGAGCAGTGGACACTTGTCGGATTCTTGGAACGCTGGCATATTTTACGTAAGCTGTCAGCTGAACGAAGAGATACTATTTTTACTGCGGGTTGCGGCGGTGCACGTGCACCCAGTGACCGCATGTCGAGCGAGGTACAGTATCACTTGTGTTATAAATAAAGCTTTGTTACAATTTTGGCTTCGACTTTTGTTTCACGTAGCTAGTTGAGCGTAAAGGAAGATTTGGATTTTTTGGCTTGTGTAAATAAATTTTGGCTTCGTTTCGCGTCGTCGTTATTGCTGTGTAAAAAGGAGCTAAAATAATGGAAAAACGAAGGTAAGAATGTGTCCTAATTTGTTATCAGTGATGAAATATTTGCTACTACATGTTTCGTGTAGGGAAGAGAATAACATTTCACTCCACCACTGCATCAGTTTTAAGGACTGTTGCACACTGCCGTACATTTCAGTTAATATAGTCTGTTTACATATAATGTGATAGTTGCGTTCGTGAAGAACACCGTACTATGATAACCTCGGTGAAACTTAAAAGAGGTTAGCGGTTCATGGATTGCAGACAGCAACATGAAAGACAACTTGCTTTACAGCTTGTTATGCCATCGTTAGTCTAATGCTATTTGTTGACAGTTCATACAACTCTTAATCGTTGTGATTAATTTTACAGTGTCTGCTGTAACAATTCTTATTACAGGAATTCCACTGTAAAATTAATTGCAACAAAGAGTTTTGTAAACTAAACCTACGAGTATTGCATTGTATAGTACATCGCATAACTGGATGCTCTTTACGAAAACCGTTGTTAGTTTGATGTGTTACTTTATAACAACAGTGTTCTAGTTCGATAATAATCATTAACTGAGAAAAATAGAAGGGGGAAAACAGTCGCGATAGACACATTTCGCACGGTGTTCTAAACAAATGTTTCCTAATACAGCCTATAAGTATACATCGCTCTATATCCATTTCACGTAAACACGGTTTGTAGCATAACTGACTGTAGTTGGTGTGTATGCGATTGAACAGACTGATTGTAGACGTGCGTCCCGAGGGCAAATGGCATGAACCAGAGTCCAAGAAAACAACATCCAGTTGAACAACAGAAGCAAACTGTGGTTGGAAGACGGGTGGAGGTGAGATTATTGGTGGCGGGTTAAGAAGTATTAGGAAGTCAGAGAGAGAGAGTAGGATTTTACGATAACATCTCACAGTGTTCCGCAAAAGATATATAACCTTTGACGAATAACGAAACAGAGTGACAGACGTCAGAAGTAGTAGGAGAGTAGAAGACACGGAAAGTCATCGGTCGAAGCTCTTTGTGGGAACACCCAGCAGACAACCTACTCCGATAAAACAGGACATCAAATCAGTACAGACTATTCAACTTTATACAACTTTTAGCATTTTAACCAATATAAAACAACAACCACAATTTTCACTTTTTATTAGTTTTAGACAACGTACATAAACAGATGTAAAGAATTCATGTAAACATTTGTACCAGTTGATGTGAATAGTGTGTAATGAGTCCCTGAAGATGAACCCAAACTAAGGGTTCGAAACATGTAGGACAGTGGAATTGCACAATTAATGTGATTGAATTGTACATTTTGTCGGACTGTGAATATAAAGTTAAAATGTAGGGTATGAATAATATTAAGCCGTCATCTTGTTAGAAGGCTCCCAGGCTTCCTCCTTCTGATAGGGGTAGCATAAAAATGACGTTTAGAATGGTGAGAAGTACTGGCTTGAATAAGGGTCACGGAATCTGAAGGTCTTTAGACAACCAACTGATCTTTCCCAACTACGCATTTTATCATTAACCAGTAAATAAAAATAATAAAATTATAAATTATGTACAAAATTACAGTTCTTACATCACAGGGATAGATAGGCTGACCATACGTCCCGTTTTGAACGGGACAGTACCGTTTTCTTGCTATGTCCCGGCCGTCCCGTCGTTTTAGTAAAAATGCCACTTTTGTCCCGTTTTTTATAAAAACTTTAAAATATGCTTAAATATTGGTCAATCATAACATACATAATAACATGTATAATCAAGTTTGCATCAATGGCTGCTATTGTAGGTACCAGTCATTCGTGTAACCATCGGTAGAGACGCGTTGATCGAGATCGTCAATTGTCCATTGAATAAACTGTGTAACTTTAAAGTCAATGAATTATTCAGAGAAAAGAAAAAATACGTGTTGGCAACACTTGCGCGGTTCTGTGAAGAGTTATTGTAAGTTCAATATTTTTATGTAATAAATCATTTTTAAATGTCCTACAATTTATGAACATCCCCCGTCCCGTCCCATCTTTGTCTCAAGGAATTATGGTCAGCCTAGGGATAGAGTCTGTCTATTATAAACGCTAATGGGTTATATTGTATGAGAAAATAATGGTTATTATTAGAATCTTAAGGAACACGTAAATCTATTTTGCAGCAACATGCAGTGCTTCTTAATGTTACAGCAGGTGGTACATATATTTACCACTTGGCTTTAAATGGATGACGTTTAAATAAATGTATTGGGTTATATAACAATTCAACACTCCACACTTAAATCATATACCTATATGCAACATTAATAGTACTACGGACATATTCCAGTCATGATGGATTTTACTCAAAACGGTATTTCATGCGATTTAATCTAATAAATAATTTAGCTTTCTTTTTTAGAGCAAAGCACTTATGCCCCAAGTATCATTTATCTTTACTAAACCATCAAAACCATTTATAAAGCCTACCGTTGCAATCGGGTCTATATTGTTGGAAGGGCCCATTATATTTATTACAAATCCATTCAGTAATACCAAAGAGGCTACATTACTTTATATAACAGAATCAACGGTGCTGCAGTATCAACTAATTTTATTTCTTACCTAAGTAAAAAAAAATGCAAGGTTTATTGTTGGTATTTATCTAACAATGGTGGTCTTCATTGACAAGCAGTTTAATTTGTCACCCGGATTGTTGTAAATTATTCGCGTCATAAGTTTCCCTATTACATGACACTTAAAAGAACTGCACAGTTTTTCTAAAACCAAGCAATATTCCAGTGTGCTCTTCCAGTGGTCCCGGTGTTACTCCAAACTCTCAGCTTCTCAGGCCGCCATATTGAGGACAATAAAATTTGGAACTTAATGTATTAGGCTTCGGGTGCAGAGAAGGTGGGCAAATTGTGCGCACGTAAATGAAAACTGGTTGTTCAGTTAATGCATAATAGGTACAGTGTTTTTAACTATTTGGTCACTTTTTCCATGCAAGTATAATATTATACCGCACGTACAAAATAAGATGTTTGGTGTGCGAAGAAAAAAAGCTTCAGAACTGCTATTTAGCGTAAGCATAGGGCAGATGCGTCTGGTATGAGGCAAAACAAAAACACAGGCGCCACAATTAATGTAACTGATGTGCGAATGAAAGGCAAGAACAAAGTAACTGACGTTAATGATTATTTGACATTGCTTTTGAAAGTATTATTTTTTGTTCATATGTTCCATTGTCTGACATGCTTGTGCCTATCCATTCATGGCAGTCTACAGTAGCTAATAGGTATTTTGCATTGTCGTCTCTGACTGCTAATTTTAGACCATAGGCCATTATACTCACTCAGGACACTTCACATTCTTACTACATGGGGAGCCTTTGTGACGAAATCTGAATTGGCGCGAAATCCCTGTAAAGTACAAGTTTATTTTAGGGTGCAAAAATGGAACAAAAGTTTTTAAAATAGAAATATTATTTAAAGAATAAAATACTTAGGTACATTTATGAAGAAAAAAAATTGTGTTATTGATAATTTACACTGAAAGTGAACCCAGAACCAATTATGCAGAAAGATGGGGAAGAAAATAATATAATTAAATTAAAAATTATCAAAATTATTCTTGCCGTTTTCATTATAAAGGAAATGTGCTTTTGCAACTCCTGTAAGTTGCCTGCGGAATACAGTTTGAATAGACTATAACATTACACGTTACTTTATATGGGTGTGAAACTTGGGCATCTCACACCAAGAAACGTGCCGAATGGAATATCTGGACTTAAGTAGAAGAAAGGGACAAAGTACTGGAGAAAACTACATAATGAGGAGCTTCGTAATTCGTACTCTTTCATTCAGTAGTCTGTCATTAGATTGTGCAAATAAAGGAGAACACGATATATGTGACCGGACATGCAGTAAACATGGCAGAGATGAAAAATGTACACGAAGTTTTTAGTCTGGTCTCTCCGTGACGTCACTGCGCTAATGCGTCTCTTCCGCGCTGGAATGAATATTAAAGCGTGTCCCACATATCAAGCTGTAAATTGCTCTGATGAAACTGAATTAGATGTTATAATACGTATGTGCGAGGTACTGTAGATGGATCAGATCGACGTGTTCTCTGACCCATGATTGGTTCTCATATCACGTGCTGTTAACAATATCGCTCTATCTGGCGAGCTGCATAACACACATCGCTATCTCGGGTCAACAGTTTGTTTTCAGATTCTAAAACAGTTATTTTTGAGTTCGTCTACAGCCATAAACCGCGTGTGTCTATCTTACTAGTGAAGTGATGGTGTTAGGACACAGAAAGGCTCGATGCATATGACCACGAAAGTGATCTGCATGGAAATTTTAATTTCTTCACCTAAGAAGCAACGCATGACGTATTTATCACTGCACATGGAGCATGTTGGAAATACAGGTAATGTATTGTATTGTGTTACGTTCGAACAACAGGAGATGCATGATGATATCAAAATAATGTGTTTAAGCCTAGTCTACTCCTATATGACACATGAACTAATAATCTTAAGTAATTAAACAGTTAAGGTATCGGTAATGAAGCTGTGGCCTGGCTTAATCTGAACCAGGATAGGGGCCATGGGCGGGATTTTATGAACACAGAAGAAACTTCGATTCCGTAAGAGGCGAATAATTTCTCGACTACGTAAGCGACTGGCTATTCTCCTTGAAATTGATGTAGTAAATAAATTAAGATAGCGTATTAGTGATATTTTTCTTTAATGTCAACTCTATTAATTTATTTATTTCATCAAGCCATATTTCGCGGTATTAATGTCCGAAAACGCTTTGCATTAATGTCTTTTCCAAACATTTCAACTTTATCACATTTTCAAAGGATTTGTTACCTATATATTCCGGTGTTGTCCTACATTCCGTTGATGGGACATAAGCAACATTAAGATACAAAAAACAGTAATTTTGCCTCTTATTTTGTATGGATGTAAACTTATGCCTCTTACATTTACGTAAACACATAAATTGAGGATGTTTGAGAAGAGGGAGATGAGAAAGGCATTTTGACGTGAGAGCAAAGAAGCAATAGGAGGCTAGACAAAGACTGCATAATCACTGCATTTTTTGGGGCAACTCCTCCTACAGCATACAAATTTTTAGAATTCAGAAGAGAATAATTAGAATTATGAGTGGTTTGAGACCCAGGGATTCTTGTAGGGATGCATTTAGGGTTTGGAGAATTTTGCCATTGCAGTCTCAATACATATTTTCCTTATTGACATTCATTGTGAATAACAAGGGTTTATATCATACGACATCACAGATACATGGTGTTAACACAAGGCGTAATTTCGATCTTTACCGCCCGCAGACAAATCTAACAACTTATCAGAGAGGACCTTATTATTTTGGTATAAAACTCTTTAATCATCTTCCTTCAAATATAAAAGAGTTAGCCCATAATATTAAACAATTTAGAGCGGCTCTAAGTGCTTTCTTACATTCCAAATTCTTCTACACCTTAGAGGAATATTTTAGCCAGGGATAGCTCCTTGGATAGTCATGACTACATTGTCATATTTTACCTTATTGTCATGTATATATATTTTAATATATTGATTGTTTTATACATGTATTGTAAATGTTATGTAGGTATAAGTAATGCATAACAACTAAATTTTACGTGCATGATTTTATTTCCTATTGTATTTATATGCATTGTTTAGATGACGCTTGCCGATTATAGCAAGTTCATGTTGTGTGACAAGTTCTATATCCAATGGCTTTTGCCTTGTATGGATGTGCTGGAATGTGTAATAAATACAATACAATAAAAGGCTTTACGATCTGTATGTACGCTTCACTGAATATTAGTAGGGTGATCAAATCACGGTGGAAGATATGGGCGGGTGACATTGCACAAATCAGAAAAACAAGAAATGCAAACAGGATTTTGATAGGAACATATGAAGAAGAGACAACTTGAATAGACTTAGACATATATGGGAGCACATTTTAATACCAAGACGTCGACCACTGGAACTTATCCCGATTCAGCTGGATCCAAGATCACAGCCTCGCTCTTATTTTACGTTACGCTGTATTTTAGCATTAAGCCTTCAGTCCAATGTACTCCTAGGTCTGCCAAATGATTTTTCGCTTCAAATTTTGCTAGCAAAATGTAGGCATTTCTCATTTTTGTCACAGCTTTATATGTCTTGCCCATGGCCCTAATATTTTTGTTCAAGAATAAAAATCGTGAAGCACATCGTTATTAAATTTTCTCTGTTAACAATTTTTTTCTCTGATAGAAATATTTTCCCAATAACCAAACAAAAATAGTACGGTTGCACTAAATTATACTCCAGAGAACTTTCTGGCCCCAGTTTTGAAATACCCACAATTTGAGCACTTATTTCTTACCTCAGGATGAGTCAAGTTACTATGAGGACTCTAATCTCGTATAATTAAAGGCAAGCACCGGCTTTTTCTCAGTGAACGAATCTATTAGACCATACAGATATCTTTATGCTGAACGTGCCTCAGATTTTGTCATACTTCAGATTGTTTTGAAGCTGCCTTATGTATGTAAATATAGGCTAATAATAGACAATATTTTATCATTCTGTATGTTTGTAGAATGTAGAATATTTACAGACAGTCGTTTATCAGTGTTGTTGAATGTTATCTATGTCTGAAAGGGACGGCTGCGTGTGAAACATGAATCGGCTGCAGGCAGTAGACAGTACTCTTTCTGGTTTTTCTGTATTTATTTATCGAACAGCGTTTTGTCTCTTACGTATGTCGAAATTTTGAATAATTTGCAAGCATTAAATTGGAATGGATAGGGAAGGAATTGGTTGTGCCCTGTTTGAATTATACACTATCTAAACATTTGCATGGAGGGTGATCGAGGGACATCACAATAATCTTTTCAAAGATAACAATTGTTAGGCCTATTTCAGCAAAGAGCCTATGTTTCAAAACAATATATGAAATTAAAAAGCAATGAGATATTTTATCTAAAAGTTGTTCTACGTCAAGTTTACATGACTGGGAACCTGCTCTGGCTTGCCTGTATATTATTGTTTGGGTTCGCCAGCAGTGGTCGATTTATAAAAGAAAGGATTTACTTGATGTGAGTGGGGGATTAATACAACGCCCCAACGTGGGAGAGTTAAACAGTAACAAAGAAACGCAACCTAGAATCGAACCGTGCTCATTCCGGATATAAAACAGTAGTACTAATGACGTCGATAGCCAGCAAAACTCAGCGTCAGCAACGGCCAAGTATTGCTATGTGTGGACATGATACACACACACGTTATGGAGAAAGTGAAGTTGGATAGTCCTGGTATTTGCTACACCGTGAGGGTGGGTGCTAGAACAAATGTGTTGCATTTTACGCAAGTCGTTAATTATACCAATGTGGAATAGTGTTTAGTCTATCACAGCCATCCACATGTAATCCAGTTGTTATGGTAGTCCGTGCCATGGTGCAAACATCACACGGCGCTTTCTAGCAGGTTGTAAACCACAGATTGGCCAACGTCATTTAGAGATTTCATTGAACGAATGTTGGCTATTCCTACAGGAAGTAATGGGTTCGTTTTCTGTTTTTCTGTAGAAGAATTTATAATTATTTCTCACATCTTTTCGTTGGATTAGTGCTTTCTTAATGCTATACTGATTTACTGTTATTTACAGAAAAATGTTGGGTATAGTCTGTGATATGTATCTTTTACGGAACTACTTTCTTTGTGTGTGTGTCATGAATTGATGTACAGCGCAGTGGTACGTTGTGTGAAAGCATTATTACGGCAATGTAAGGGGTCAAAGTAGTAGGGGAATCAAAGAAAAGAGTTGCGTCTGAGTAGTTGTGTGTAATGTTAAGTGTGGTGATGTTGTGGTTTTGCGATAATGGCGTGGGTTTGATGTTAATATGTACAGCGTGACATTGTCTGTAGACAGCCTTTCACGTGAAAAGGAAAGTGTATCGGGTGTCATGTTTCATGAAAGGAGTTAACAAGTATTGATCATCCAGACTTTCCAACTTTCAGGAGGTGACTTGGTAGGTGTTGTAGTTGCAGACGATTCTCTCTCGTGTGTATGATTGTACTTAATATATAAGTGTATGCTGCAGATGTATTAATCTGTGTTACAGAGTTCCGTCATCAGTGAAGGAGCATCTGTCAAATATAGCTTGAAAGTAGGTCGTTGGTTGTTTGCACGTTCGGTAGTTGCTGATGTGGTTCGGAGTAGTGAGTAGTATTGTTTAAATTTGCGCATTATGTTTTACGTGTATGGTTAACCAAGGGTAGTGAGTAGTATTGTTTAAATTTGCGCATTATATTTTACGTGTATGGTTAACCAAGGGCGTGTGGTGTGCACCTGAAGATAAAAGCCAGTCGTAATGAGGCTATTTACGTTTACGAATTTTGTGGTGTACTGCGATATGTATCTGTGAATATGTAGTATTTCATGGGCTGGTAGGTGAGAGGCCAAGTTTGACAACGAGCAGTAAGTAGAAGTGATAAAATAAGAAAGTATAAAACTCACGTAGAAGTAACTTGGCTGTAAGTAAACTGGATGATCTGTGCACCATTGTTTCCTTCAAGAGGAGGCATGTCCGCATAGGTGTTGCTCCATCAACTACCTAATTCGGATTCTTGATCCTACTTATAAAGAAAAGTAATCCACAAAAAAACCACGCAATGCATAAAATAAAGACAGAATCAGTGTACAGAAACTACAGTAAAGCTGAGTCACTGAGTTGTGGTAGTTTTTGAGTTCAGCTTCACCTTATTATCTGCACATTTTGCTTAAACATAAGTTCATCCCCTATTTTCTGAAGAGTAAATTGTTTGATGAGGTCATAAAACGGAACTAGTGATCTTAATTGGAACAGTAGCTGTTTATCTGTTGACTTATTTGAAGCCCACTGAGTCTCTGTTGTGATTGCATTGTGCAGTACACATTCTTTTCAGTTCAGAGAAAGAGCATTCTACAGTTTCAGTGTTTGACAGTGTTGTCACATTCAGTGAGGCCAGTTTGTAAATGTTACTTAAAATGAAAGGGATGTTATTTGCACCAGCTCATATAAGGGTTTGATTTCAAAGTCGGATGAAAAATATAGAGCTATGAGTTCATTCTTTAACCTCACAGAGTCAAATAATGTCATATGTGGGCTAGCAGCAAGTTTCTTTACATTGTGTTCTCATAGTAATGAGATCTGTAAAGGTGCCAATACATGTTTAGTAAAGTTGTGCAGGAATTAATACTGCACAATATTATTGACTGTTTAGTTTTAATAGTGAAGGATTGCACAATATATTGCATCAGTCAAATGAAGTTTAATTTTTAGTGGGCAGTCTTGAAAACATTGAATAGTCTGTGGGCAGTATTGTGCAGTATCCATTCAGTTACTGTCTTGTCTGCCGAGCATTAACCATGCCCCCCCCAAAAAAAAAAAAAAAAGAGAGATGATTTCAGGTCATTAAAAATGACTGCTTTTTTGAATATTAGTATTTATTTTAGCGGTTGTGGGGGTAACAGGGGTAGCTCATAAAATTTTGGACCATCGTACTGCAAACAAAGTTTTTTGTTATTTGGCTCACTTAAAACTGAAGTCTGTCATAAGTTTCTTGTGTGTGTTGTGGTCTTTGTACCATTCGTTGGTCCAGTGGCTATTTTGTTTTACACACAGGGCTAAGCAGTGGCCACACAAACAGCACTAGTGTCACTCAACATGTTTAGTTGCCCTGACCCACGAGGAAAATGAAATATTACACAGTAATATTGAGTCATTTATGGAGAAACATATTGCACAATATTAACTCATGGCAAAAGTATTGAGCAATAATATTAATCATCTCAGGGTTGCTTAAGACTGGAATTTCTACTCATTCAAAAGTGCAGTGAATTCAAAGCTTGACCCTGCAAAATGTGTCTGAAATCTGATGTAATACATTGTAATTTCATAGTGTAGTTGTCTGAATTCAGAATCTGCATCTATTTGTGACCTCTTGGCAGGAGGTCTACCAAAAAATTGATTTCTGATTTTTTCCCACAGAAATTGAAAAGTATCTCTGAGTTTCAGCACTTCTTTTAGGTTCTTAATCTCACTGGTACAGTACATAATGCCAAGGCTTTTCTTTTGAGCTTCTTGAAAAGAATGATGTATGTATGTGTAATGTCATTTAATGTGTAAATAAAATAAATGCTCAAAACCTCAAAAGAGTTTGTGTTTTAAATATATTTCTGCAACTGTAAGTCAAGTTCATGTTACTAAAATTAAACCTGGTTTTGGTGGATCAAATGTGTTTTTTCATATACCTTGGGTACCATGACTTCAATTTCTGTGCATGTGTGGTATTGGCAAATCTACTATAATATGTCAAAGATGCTGGAAGTCCTGAAGGCAACCATGTAGGTTTATACCATATTACATTACCATTTTCATAAAAACATAATTCTTTGGGTTAAGAAATAATTGTATTTTGAGATGTTGAATGCAGATTAGTAATAACTTTTGTCTGTGGAGGTTAGTCACTAATGCTTCAATTCTGTTAGTGTGGATTTGTTTGTGTTGGCTGTTTGTAACTAAATGAAACACATTTTCTTCTGCAGTTATGTGGTCACTGTATTGCTTTTTTCTTTGTTTATTTAATTATGCTGTCATTTTCTAACATTGTATAGTATCATATAATTGGATGTTTACTGAACAGTAGGAAAGGATGTGGAAGGAAGCCTTTGTATCCTAATATAAAGCACTCTCCCACTTATTTCTTGTGCACTGACTAATGAAAACATATAAAACCTTATCCAGATTATTGGCCAGCCTGGGCTGAGATTTGAATCTGGGACCGTCCCTAATGCATAGTAGGAGTGCTGACCTCTATTTGACAATGATGTTTCATCACACAGCATTTCTGCTTGGTCATTAAGTCAATGCGACAAATTCCATTTCAGTTTTGTTTTTGTTACATTTAATGAAATTTAGGTTTTCCTGAACATAAGCTAAAGCTGCATTGAAGCATTTGTCATTATAATAGTTAAGATATGTGTGTTCTTACGGAAAGAAGGAAATTGGTACTGAAGCATATACCTTGGATTATAACATCACTGAATTTCTTTCATATATGTGAGTAGAGCTGATTGTTGAACATATATTTCATATAAGTGAGTTACACAGTTTTCTGTACATTCCTATATGGAAGCAAGGAATGTAATTCCACACATATTTTAATTCTAATGCTCTTATATTTTGGGTTTCTGTCCTGTGTAGTGGTACAAAAATCCGAAGGAAGAGGCTTCGTTTAATCTCCATTGCTTCCGTGAAAATGTGAAAGCTTGTATTTTAAACTCCTTACAAGCCACTCTTCTAGGACATTTACTGGGACTAATGCCCGGTACACTTCATCACATGACATTAGATTTGTAAATCAGTTGTTAAAGACTTCTAGCTTGATGATAGGACTGGAAAAGAAAGAGATATCCATTATCAAACTTCTATTAGAGAGGTACCTGACATTGTGGAATAGAATGAAATTGAATAGAATAGAATGTATTCACATTTGATAGATTCTTCATAGTACTCAGCCAAGGATGTGGAACATGTCACGGTCTTAATGCGGTACTTTTACAAATACTGTACATAGGTATTATCTGTTTACAGTCAGAGAAACAAAATGATGATATCACAGAATCATGGCCATTATGTACATGCTTTTGTAATAGCTGATTTGTTTTTACAGAGGCAGATTCTTGTACAGAGTAGAGTGAGATAATATTGTTTTAATGCTGGCTTAAATTGGCTCTTTATAATAGGTGGAAGATTATTGAATAACTTGATTTCAGTATAGTAACCTCCTTTATGTTTACTGAGGTTAGTGTTTGTCGCATGAAGGTCATATCTGTGTGTTGTGCGTATAGCATGTTTATCTGATTTTTTTTTAAGTTTTTCTGTTTTGCCCACAAGTGATAAAATTTGAAGGATTGCTGGCAGTCAGTAGGCTGTTATACTCAAACTCCGAAATATTTCCCCACAAGAGATTTTCATTTTAGCATGTGCCATTATTCAGGTGATTTTCTTCTGGATACACAGTACCCTTTTAGTATGTCTAGAATTTTCTCAGAAAATTATTCCATTATGACATACTGGACTGGAAGTACGCAGGGCTGGCCTTAGGCCGATTGGACTGATTTCGTGCTTACAGGGGCCCTGCGCTCATGGGGGATTCACGGATTAGTAATTTTTAAAAATGATAAAAAAATGGACCATTTTAATATTTCATCCTAACTTATGTTAATATACCAAAAGATAGTCCTTGTTTGCTGTGCACAATAAATTTTAGGGGCCCGCCACAAGGATCACAATCAGGCCTTGTGTTTGCTAAGGCCAGCAGTGGAAGTACGTGAAATAAAGAAATTTTTGGTTGTCTCTTTTCATGAGTGATATGAATGTCCTCATGGCAAAGCATGTTGAATGTGGTTTGAGGATAATATGGAGTGTCTCTTTTAGCATTCCCTTGAGCACAGCAGTTGTCATGGGTTGTACCAGCAGATGCCAGTTTTTTGTGGAATAAAGATGCCATGCTTGGTGAAGGATAATAGAGACATTGTATTTTTCACACTGTTATCACCGTGCATTATGAATCAAATTAAAATAAAAAGACTGACAAATGCACTATTTAACTACTTTAATGTAGTGTCCTTGCATTACCCTACACGTGTTTCGGACTCAAAGTCCACAATAGTGGTATACGAGTGATGTACATTTGTGTCAATATGAGCTTGTTTTAGTGGTTTTTAATACTGAAACCCCACGATGATGGACTTTGAGTCCGAAACACATGTAGGGTAATACAAGGACACTACATGAAAGTAGTTAAATAGTGCATTTGTCGGTCTTTTTATTTTAAAGAGACATTGTATGTTCAGTGAGGTTTATTTTGTGGTGAGGTGTTTTTGCATGAGTCATTCCAAACTTGTGGTTCATGCTACAAGGAAGTTTGAGAAAATAAGGTAACAAACACTGTGATGAGGAGAACTTTATTCTGACTCCTATGTACACTTCGTAGTACATGGGTAGCAGATGGTACACATCGGACCTCCACAGTTACCACTGATGTTTCAGGATTTGTCTCTCCATGGCATCAAGGCTTGTATCATGGCATAGAAGAAATTATTCCCATGTGTCTGTAGCCAGGAGGTGACAGGTTGCTTCTTGTTGGTGCCTGTTGCAAAATGCTTGCCAGCCAGGTGCTTGAGGGGTCAAAAGAGTCAGAACTCATGGGCCCCATAGAGTACTACCAACTGGGATTGTGACTGGTTACTGTGTTATGGCTGGGAGGTTGTGGACCACCTTCCCTACAGTCCCAGTCTTGCACCCTGTGATTTTCATCTCTTTGGACACCCTAAGAAGCAACTGGTTGGTGATTGCAACAGATGCCAACATTAAGCAAGCTGTCACTTTCTGGCTACAGACACTTGACACCAGTTTCTTCTATGCTGGGATGTAAGCCTTGGCGCAAACGTTGCTTAAATGTCAGTGGTGACTACATGGAGGTTTGATGTGTACCATCTGTTATCCATGCACCATGTATACATTGAATTCATAATGAAGTTCTCATGATCAAAGTGTTTACCTTATTTTTTGAAACTCCTTTGTACATTGGGGCACGCAGTGTTGCAGTTGGTTGAAGCACTGCATTACAAGCCGGAAGGTCACAGGTTTGATTCCCGATGGTGTCATTGGAATTTTTCATTGTCTTAATCCTTCTGGCCGCATTGTGGCCCTGGAGTCGACTCGGCCTCTACCAAAAATGAGTACCAGGAATATTTCCTTGGGGGTAAATGCGGACGGTGCATAGGCCTGACAACCTTACCACCTTCATGTGCCGATTGTCTTTAAATCTGGGAGCCTCACCTCCTGGAACCCTAAGGGCCTGTCCAGGCCTGTACAGGGGATTGCTTTACCTTTACCTTTACCTTTGTACATTTGTGTTGTTTGAATAAGTATATATATGAAAGATATATGAAACACATATTTTGCAAATAGTTTGTCTCTAGAAGTTGCATGGATGTGTATTGAAGAGGCTTCAGTTTGTAGTCACCTTATTATAAACATATTGTGTATCTTAAAATTGCCAATGTCCATGTCTAACTTCCATATCAGTGTTTATGGGATGATCATTCTCTTGTCTTTTTTGACAAACCTTAAGTAAAACTTTCTCCGGCTAGCAGTCACATCAAGTCGTTGAACAGCAAGTAAACGTTTTGAGAACCATCTCTGTTCTCAAAACATTTACTCACCTTTCAGCCACCTGACACAGCTGCTAGCTGGAGTAAGTCTTATTGAATTGAGTCATCGTAAAAGCTTTAGGTTATACATTATGTTACCTTGTGGATGACGCAGTATTATTAAACGCATCATGAATGAATGTCCCTTCAGACGAGTCGCCATTGTTATTTTATTGAGGAAGTGAAAAAACTCTCATGTTTATGATGATGAACCTGTTTGCTACCATTTTTCAAAGCAGACAAGTTATTAAACATGCTAATGTAATCTTTGTTGTTAACCAGCAATCTGATAACAGAAGCCAAAAGGTTTAATATTGCTGATATAAAAATTGCCATCTTTGTATCCATAAGTAAAATAACATTGTGTAAAGTGACATTTGGGCACTGTTACCTTTTTGATCATTAACATTTTCTGCATGTTTGCTTTGTTAGATGTAAAACCTTTTCTAAATTAATATTATAGTTTTCTTTGTCTTGCATTCATTCTTCTATTTTTTTTCTGTCTTAATTTCCATCCTTCTTACCCACACAGAATTTATGTTGTGGATGGACTGATCCTTTTTGTGTGAGTTTTGTGTTGTAATTAACATAAAATGTTCTTTCTTTTGCCAGAGGGCACTGTTGGAAGTGCCTTTGAGCAGGATGGGAAGTATGATGAAACTAACAACACAGAACCCATTATCTCTGCTAGTTAAGTTTGGTATTATGGCGTGGAATGGAACCTGTGCTGATAATTGCTCTGGACATGGAGAGTGCCACAACGGGACTTGTCTGTGTGAGGTAGGATATACAGATTTACAGTGGAGACACAGATTAAAAGAATTAGTTTAATGCTATTATGC
Organism: Reticulitermes speratus; assembly: GCA_021186555.1. Classification (NCBI taxonomy): domain Eukaryota; kingdom Metazoa; phylum Arthropoda; class Insecta; order Blattodea; family Rhinotermitidae; genus Reticulitermes; species Reticulitermes speratus. The sequence goes on from JAJKFL010000004.1 coordinate 26,893,893, forward strand.
CTACCTGTTTTTTGTTTTCTTATTGAAACAAGGTTTGTTGGTATTATTGTTTGTGCTTGAAAACTACAAATTTTGCTATGAAAGTGTAAAGATTGGCTAGACTGTCATTCATTTTGCTTTTTAGATGTTGTCACAGTTGCCCTGATGTTATGAATTTTTTGTTTAGATCTTTTGTGGAGTTTCTGCAGACAGATTTATACTTTGTTTTATTGTGTGTATGGCTCAGCAGACAGCATTTTAACAAACATGATGTGTTTGGCCATTGTTACACTTCAATAAATTAGTTGTGCTGAAAGACAGGTACAGATCATAATCCAAGTTGTGATACGAGGGTTAAGACCATTTCATAAAATTATCAGTTTTTATATTATATATTTTTAAATCTGAATTTTGGATTTTCTAACAGTCTGGGAAGTTGGAGATCATTGGGAATGTTGTCTGCATTGTTTCTCCATATAAGGAAACTTCAGTGAACTTTCATGCACTTCTAAACTAAATGGTTGTTTCCAAAATTAGGGAGCCTGAGAGTATTTACAGAATGACACATTATTTCTTTTTCCTTACATAATGTTCAGCAAGGGTATGAAATTGATGTTAAATTTTGAAAATCACAGTGAATGTAATTTTTGTGTGATGTGTGTACAAAGTTAGGTGTTTGTGTTATTATTTGTGCCTGTAGTGAGCAGTCAGTGCTGATGTAGAATGATGCACTGTAGGTAATCTTACAAGTATGCAGAGTTTTGCAAAGCAACAGTTATTCTTTAATAAAATAGTTGGAAGTTAGATCATGAGTTTTAAATTGTTTTCATAGAATGTGTTCAATTAAAGAAGCATTAAGTTCACATAGCTTTTATTTATCAGTGATTCTGTGGGTGTTATAGATGGTGCCAATTTTATTTTTCCCTGTGCATAATATAACTTCCATGGAGCAATTTCATTACAGGAAAATACTTGACTGTGTCATTATCTCCAATCAAGAGTTACTGAGTACAGCATGGTGAACACTTGTGTAGACTTGGTCATGAAGTACTGTAGCAGTTTGGATTGTGGTCTTCTGGGTTTTGACAACATGTGTTGTTAGGGGTTAATACCGGTGTTTTGAAGGAACATGCTATCCTTGTGTTCAGTTGTTGTGGTCATGTTGTATTGGTGGGTTGCAGGGATGGTGTCCATTCAGCAGCCTGTTCTTCAAAAAGTTGATCTCCATGCATAACTACATGATATCACAACCCAGAAAACCAAAAACTGAACTGTCACTACCATAAAGAGAAAACTTAGAGTGTAACAACTTTTAAACACAGAATAATCAGCTTTATTTATTTATTTATTTATTTATTTATGTATTTTGTTATTTTCTATTCTGTGCTGTTTAGGAGAACTTAACCTTGATAAATGCAGTTGATATGTTTGTTTAAAACCAGAATTTGAACACACAAGGCCCTGTTCAAGGCCTTGGTAGGTCTGATTTGAAAAATATAAAGCGTTATTCAAGGCCTTGGTATCTTTGTTGCTTGCTTTTGTATGAAGGCTAGGCATAAAATTGTCAAAATTAGAACTTTAAACACTATGGAGGCCATGTTCCCCCCCCCCCCCCAAAGTTTTGAAGTGTAAAGAGTGAGATTACATAACTGGATGTTGCTATCAGTGTTGTCTTGTTGGAATTTACTTTATGATATATAGTGTGTTGCATGTTTTAGAAATTTTATCCGCGATCAGAGATTTGTATTTTGAGTATAGGGCTGTTAGTGATACAAAGTAACATATGTGCTGACATGACTTTTGCATGTTTTATAATTTGAATATTTAATGTTACTTTGTTAAGGACCAGTAAGTCTGTAGTAAGTGGTCTTATTTGGAATACGTGAATTCAGATATGTACACAGAATGAAACTGAGAATGAATTATTAAATCCTTCTTGATCTACAGATTCAGTTCGATGGACCAGAATGCCATGTACCAAACCTGAGCTATTATGTTGCTTTTGCCACGGTCTTCTTCTTGTTGGCATTAGTGTGTCTGATCCAGCTGGTTATGTGCATTGTATCAGAATGGCAGCGAATGAAAGCACCTTCACTTCTCCAAGCTTGTCATGTTACCACACAGAAACTGCTATATTTTGTGGTATTCTTGGCTTCTGTTATCAGGGGTGCATACTTCACATCACCGGTAAGAAAAAAATATTTCGTGAAAGCTTGGAAAATGCAATTAGTATTTGCATGAAGGGTCTGAGTAGCACCAGATGAAAGTTTTCATGTACCCCCCTCCCCCCATAACAGAGCTTGCATATTTCAGTAGCAGAGTTTTTGTTGAAGTTGCGCATTTATTAAAACAGTACCAGTGTATATGGAACCTGAAGGTTCATTACTGTGTTCACAAGAGCCTGCCACTTGTATCTGAGCCAGAGGAAACCTTTCTGCAGCCCTGTGCCCTATTTGTGATGTGTTGTAATGTTAGTGTGTCCCTTAAGGTTTTCTGATTACAATTTTTGTGTACATTTTTTATTCCTCTCCCCTGCCTCCCTCCATTTATGATGTGTTTTAGTATTATCTGTCTGTTCCTTAAGGTTTTTTGATTAAAATTTTTGTATGGATTTTTAATATCTCCCCTGTTTATGATGTGTTTTAATGTTAATCTGTATGTTCCTTATGAAGGTTTTCTGATTAAAATTTCTGTATGCAATTTTCATTTCTCCCATGCTAGCTACTTTTTCCTCCAATTTCATCCTCATGATCTTGACTGCTGTAGTAATATTTTGTGAACGGAAATTCTAAAGGTCCTCATAATGTTATATCCTCCAGGGTCCTGCTACTGTCTGCCCACATACTCTCTTCAGCTGCTGTTCTCAAATGAAACTGAAGGATTTTGTTTGGACCTCCCATCTGTATGCAACAATGAGCTACTCAGGATATCTGAAATGAGGATTTTGAAATGTTCATGTTAGGTCACAGAAGGTCTCTAATTTTGGTTAAGGGATATATATATTAAACATTTTGTTGTGGAAGAAGAGCCGAAGGATTAATTTCGGTTGAGGGTTGAGTGTATAATATTTTGACTGCATTTGAAGGCAGTTGTGTAATGTGAGTGTATTTTTCTTTTTCAGGCTGCATTTGAAGAAGGATGGTCAAGCAGCCTTATGAGTGCATACTACCCACTTTTGTTGTCTGGTTCATCACTTGTTGTTTGCTTTTGGGCAGAGGTAAGTACCCACTTTTATGTGTTGCATTTATCCAAATCTAAACTTCAATAACTTTTCTCTCCAGGAGTTGTTCTGCAGTGATTTGTTACCCATGGATGTCCCCAGTTATGTTTGAATGTCTGCAGATCTGTATTTCATACTAGGTATGTTAACCCTGCAAAATTTGCAGGGTTAACATACCTAGTATTAAGGCTAGGAAGATATGATGGATAGGGCATGTAGCGTGCTTGGGGTACATGAGAAATTTTTGCAAATATTAGTTAGAAAAGTGGAAGCTGAAGGAACAGACATAGATGTGAAGATGTTATTAAAATGTATCTTAAAGAAACTGGATGAATTTTCAGATTCTATAAAAGGTGGGTGATTGTTCTGGTCAGCTGAGAGACTGTCAGCTTCTGAAGAAGGTTATATATCTGGATGTTATGTCATAGTTTTATGGTGTATCATTTAGTATTATACATTATTAATCCCTGTCTAATGCATTGTTATGTTATGGTCCAGATAAGAATGACATGCTACACATTAGAAAAATAATTTTTGCTCTTTGTTCTGTGTATCTGAATGTACTTTACCTCATTCCACCCATGAATGTGACATTGTTTTAAAATTTTGGTGCCTTTTTCTCTGGCTTTCAGTTTTGTGGCCTTTTAGTTGTACCATACAAAATATGGAATTTTTGTGGTTTGGTGTTGATATATTGATAATTATTAATGTATGATTTGTCACTTCTATAAATTTTACAATAATCTATTGAATATTTTATCAGTTTGCAATTAGTCTGTGAGTGTTTGGAATGGATAGTACTTCTGATGCTGGCCTGGTAATATGAGCATTACAGATTCAGCATACATACACATTATTAGAAGGTCAGTGTTCAACAACAAAGGGGAGAATCTTTAAGTTGCCCGACTTCCTTTCAGTTGGTAAAGTGGCAAAATTATAGCCATTTAACACGGAGGCTTGCGTACAATTCATATAAGGCTGCATTTACAGGAATATCTTGATTCAGGCTGCAAAGAAAGAATCCTCATAACATTATAACAAAATAAACATAACAAATCATAACAAAATAAAAACTGATTCAGTAAGGTAATGGACTGTAAGTCTCAGGGTTTAATTAGTGGGAACATAAATTTATTTGTAAGGGTATTATTTTGTATTATGTGGGAACCAAGATAGTGCAATCAGTATAGTGACTGGATTATGGTTTGGATAGTCCAGGATTCGAATCCTGGCAGGAAAAATAAATCTAACCCTATCCAGACCAGCTCTGGAGCCTGTCTAATCTATTTAGTGGGTACCGGGGGCTGTGTCCCTGGGTGTAAAGTGGCTGGGGTATGAAGCCTAACACTCACCACCATCTGATGCTGAAGTTATGAATGAGTGGGGCTGTACCTCCACTCACCCTGTATGCCTTCATGGCTTGTATGGATACAGCTTTACCTATCTTGTATTATGTCTTTGGGTAATGCATTTTTCTCCACTACCTCTGGAACTGGGACTTAGACTACCTGTTAATGACTGGTTGTTTGAGTAATTGACTCTTTGGCTATTATGCATTCTTTGCATGAACTGAATGCATGTAGGGGAGACTTCTGTGTGTTCACACATTTCAACTCATGAACTGTGTGATGCCTTTTGATTAAATTTGATAGTAGGGGTCTTTACAGAAAGTTATAGGGTTATTTAAATTTTCATAAATATTATAATTGGTAGGTACTTTCATAAGGGAATATTGTTCAAAGAATGAATGTGGGAACTTCATATACTTCAATAAAAATTGCACTTCTTAGTCTTTTTTTTATCAATGTCTTTTAACTGTATGAGTTACATAACTAGATGACTGCAAATGATGAATGAGAAAGGATGATGGAGGAAACAGCCGTGACCTATTTTAAAGGACTGTTCCAACATGTACCCAGAGGAATTGAGGTGAACCACGTCGGTGGTTTCCAGGCTGTTTCAAACCTTGGATTTCAAGGATGAGCAGCAGCAGTGTTAACCACTGAATCATATTTGGTGTCAGCCAGTTAGTATGAAGACCGTTTTTCTCAAGATCCTAATGAGGAAGCACAGAGATATCTACATGAAACTGTTTCCTAGATATCTTAGACCAGGGCTGCACAGTTTTTTAAAAAATCTAGGAGTGGCCTTGATGTGCAAGGCACCAGATGTGTGACATGAAACAAGTTCCATACTGAGGTCCTACAATTTATTAGGTGGCACCATACAAAATTTAGTCACCCAGACAAACTGCGCCTGGGATTTGTGCACCCCTGTCTAGTGCATTAATGTTGTAGGGCCTGTTTGATCCCTTCTAATGATTACCCTAATAAGGTCTGCTGAAGAGTACAAATTATGAAGTTCCTTAACTTGTTCCTTTGTGCCCTGAATCTATGTTCTTCCCTTTGATCAAGGGACCAGATGACACACCCATATAATGACAGTGGTTAGAACTGTACTGTGTAAGTAGAGTAGGTAAATATACTGATGGCCTTCATTTGAAAGAGAGATGGTGCTGAATCAGTAAAAGATAAAGTTCACCCTAGAATAGGCCATGAAGGCCCAGAGGGGGAGTAGAGGTATAGCTCTACTCTTCCTTTAACCTCAGTGCTAGATGGGGGTGGGTGGTCAGCGCCACGCCTCGGCCGCTTTACCCCCGCGAATGACCCTGTGCTCTTTGTACAGGAGCCTGGGTAGGCCCCAGGGCCGGTCTGGACGGCTGCTGAAAATCTCGCCCCCCACCGGGATTTTTTTTCCTGTCCCGTTTGTTCCTTTGATCCATTTTGTACCTTTAAATCCTTCCCTCCTTATATTCCATACTACTCTCCTTATACAACAAACACAACACAAACATCCATGCCCCCGGCGGTGGTTCCCCCCCCCCCCCCCCCCCCCCCCCCGTCTGTCCGGGGTTTTCCCCCTTTGATCCATTTTTGTACTATTTAAATCCTTTTTCGTCCTTCATGTCACTTTACGTTCCATGATACCGTCCTTATACAACACAACACAAACATCCATGCCCCCGGTGGGATTCGAACCCACGATCCTAGCAAACGAGCGGCCGAAGACCCACGCCTTAAACCGCGCGGCCAATGGGATCGCCGGATTCGATCCCCGGACCGCCCAGCTCGTAGCGAGTCGCTATATCGGCTACGCTATCCCGGCCTACGCTGAATCAGTAGCCCAAGTTATTCTGTAAACTTGTTATTAGCTGCTATAAGGAGTGGCTGAATGAAGAGTGAGAACAAATTCAAGCGTCACTCATCCACGTAATGGCATTCCAGCAGTTTGCCTGGTACATGTGTACTCTCTAAGTACACTTGCACTGAGACTGGCTGGGGAGTATTGATGCGGACTGAGAGGAGGGGAAATAGTGGGGTTGCTGCACCTTTAAAGTGATGCAGGCAGCAGACTTGGTAGGGGCTAATAAAGCATTGGATATTTGAATCCCCATTTATGAACTCAATAACAATTAACTTAGTATGTGTGGAGCATACATATGTGTTTTAAGTATGCATGCAGGACAGAATAAAGTCTGTTGTATGAACTGATGCAAATGAGCCAGCTTGTTTAAATAGCATAGCATCACAAATTATACATTCCATTGCTTTCTAAGAAGTACAGTTTGTATTGAAACATTCATAATTTTTCATACTGGGGGCAAAAGATTGTGATTTCTTTAGCTTGAATTGCATGGGTTCAGTAGCCATTCTTGTGTTCAGATATTGCAATACATGATGTATGTAAGTGGTTTGTGGTAGATCTGTATTTGTTAGCGCTGCATATGTTTTGAGCATGGACAATTACCTGTACATCATGACAGAATGACATTGGCTACCAAATATACAAATGTGGCCAATGGCATTACAGCTGATGTCATGCATATTAATCAGAGGTGGCTGCAGTGAAGATGCTTTGATTACATATTTATATTTAGCCTCTGCCTTGATGCAATTGAATCCTGTCCATTTATAACACCACCATAATGACATTACCGTAAGTGGCATAGCTTAATGATCCAGTGTTCTTAACATTGTCACACTACAATGTCATACTGTATAGAACTTGTCATTTCTTCAGAATACTTCATGGAGAGAAGTTATATATGAATATTTACTTCAGTGCAGAGGTGAGAGTATTTAATTTTCAAGTTTTCGGTGAATGTGAGACTTTAAAACAAACATCTGTGTAACTGTTTTATTCTCATATAAAATTTAAAAATGAAGTTATTAATTGCTATTCAGCATTGCATTATATCATTATGTGTCTCATTACTACTTATGTAAACAGTCAGTATTTAGCTGTTAATGAATTCTTCCTTATGGAATCTTAAGTTTTATTGTCATGACCATAAAAATCTGCCATAGGACACTGATTCCTGACACTTGTTTGAAATTGCCAGCATACTGCACGGTGAATGCTAAAAGCCAGTACTTAAAAAGAAGCAGAGAACGTATATACCACCTGTTTGTGCTCTATATTCTAATGTAAGATGACATTTTTATTTTCAGTTTAATTTTGAATTTAACTGTTCAGAAGTGTTTAACCTATTGGAAATAAGTGTTTTTATCACTGAGAAGGAATTCTGGGCTATCAGATGGCATGGTGTTTTGTTTGAAATTTCATTTGTGTTGAATAGCTATACGAGTTATAATGTTTTTCTTGACAGGTGTTTCATTTACGAGATATTCGCTGGGAAAAGCCACAGTTTTTGTCCAAGTCGTTCTTGGGATTTGTTACATTCAACATTATCACATATTCACTTCTTCTCGCAGAATTTGTGGCTACAAATGCCAATACCACCTTGGAAAGAAAGGTAGATTGACTTTTCTCCTGTAATATTTATTCTGTTGTTGAATTCTTATGGAACTGTCACATTTACTTCTTGAACTGATGTATGAGGTAATTATTTTGTGCAGTACTGATCGGCTATTCAAAATACACAACTTTCAGTAAAAGCTTGTAATTTTGTATACTGTTGATTATTTCTACCAACAAATGCACCAAGACAAGTTTGTCACTGTTTTCTTTATTGAAAGAGTGCCCCAATATGCATTTCGGCAATTATATTGCCATCATCAGGGTTTTTTTTTAAGTGAGCTGTTACATAGACCAATTCTTAAGTTACGTCATAACAGTGAGTCGATATTTGTTATTACCACTTCATAAAATTTGTATAATTAGTGGTATTGTTAAGTTAAGTTAAGTTAAGTAATTGGTCTATGTAACAGCTCACTTAAAAAAGAACCCCTGATGATGGCAATATAATTGCCAAAATGCGTATTGGGACACTCTTTCAATAAAGAAAACAGTGACACACTTGTCTTGGTGCATTTGTTGGTAGAAATAATCAATTATACAAATATGCATGGTGAATATAAAGTGAAGTTTGTATACTGTATTTACCCAAAGATGAGATGGCCCTGCTTAGAATGACTCCCTTCAAAATTTCCAGTTTTCAGTGCAATACCTGTATTCACATTATGCAAGTTTAATGTTGCATAGTGTTTGCATCCTTGATATTCTGGAATTAAATAATTATGAAAGTTAAAATTTTAGAGTATTATTCCAATAAAAAGGTACAAACACATCACAGAACTATGTAGTCACTTCCATCAGTTTCATCACTAGAAGAATAGTTGTCTTCATGATCTTCCCTCCACAGGACATTGTTATAATCTTTTCACTTTATATCCTTTAATGCCCAGCACTCTTTAAACCCCTTGATGATGGACTGTGTAGAAGTGTCACTCCAAGCATTCATAATCCACTGTCTAAGCAGTGCTTCAGATGGTCTTATATTTCCTGCTTGTATTAGTGGGCAGTTCCAGATAGTGGCCACTCCCCATACAGGCAACAACTTTTCACTTCAATAATGTGACAAGATGTGAACTGTCAACCTATCTATAATAATCAATGATCAAATCAGCTGTGTAAAATAATGTGCATAATTGTTCTAGCAACTGTTATTTACATATTTCAAGAAAAATGTTTCTTACAGTAAATGACAAAGGTCTAGATTACAGTGTCACTAATCCCACGAAAGCAAAAGTAAAATTACCTGCCATGTAAGGAGGATCATGTTGCACTCCATTACCATCTGTCCTCTCTGATTAAAACATGCTGGTTTGTGTATTTATTTTGTTAGTGGATTAAAAACAGAAAATCTGATGTAGGTATTAGCTGTCTAGTCTTGAAATCTGTAATTTATACCTTTCATTGGAGCAGGCCACTGTGAGCAAAAATATTTTTTGTGTAAATTTAGTTCGATATGTACTTTTAGTTGTCCTTGGATGCTCCAGCTTGTTCAGTTTCGAAAGATAAAGATGTTTAATTATGTGTTTTATGGCTGTTTGGGCTTACATTAATGATTTGTTTTTTGCAGAGTTTTTACACACACGTTTTCAATGGCTGCTACGCTGTGCTGCTGTTCATTGTTGTTGTCTTCTTCCTCATCTACGGTGTTGAGGTATTCTTTAAGGTATGTTGTCACAAAGTCTGCTTCCTGTGTGATGTTATGTTAATGAAAGAATGACTTTCATACATTAATTTAACCCTTTTGTGCCAAATGACATAGCATGCATCAATCAGTTATGGCTATTCTTGTACGACCCTGTGGGGTTTGCTCCCTTTCACTTTTTTTTTTTTTTTTTTGCAAGCATTTGCATGAAAGAATTAAATCCTGTAATTAAATCAGGGGTTTAGCAGATTGCACTAGGAATTTAATGCTGGCACCAGAGGGTTAAATTGCAGTATAATGATAGAGCAGTAGGTCTCTTGTTTTGTGGTGCTAACAGACTGAGTAATTGAAATAGGCTACTCCAAATTTTTAAGTACCCAGTACGATTGCACATCTAGAAAATGTAAGTATTCTGGCTTCTCTTGACATCATCATCATCATCATCATCGTCATCATCATGGATTTTCTAATCATGATCATTTTGGTATTTATCATTCAGCACTACATGTCTCATTCATTATTCTGTAACTGCATCACTGTGTGTTGCCATAAACTGCCTTGTTGCTGAGATTGAAGGGTTGTTACGTAAATTGTTTGCCACACGAGTCTCTTAATTTGTTTGCTTTTTAAATGTAATAATACTTGCACTGTCATCTTGCTAAGTCTGTAGACGCTGTTTTGCTTTGTTTGATGTGTGTGATAGGGAATGCTGTTAAAAACAAGAATGCTTCAGAGTTCAAGGAGAGGGTTTTGAGCTAGAAATAGGTTTAGGCTTTGTTGGAGAAACTTTGACACATGTGCTAAGAACAGAACATTAAACACAAGCCTCCAGACTCCATGCATGAAAAGGACATTATGTGATGAGATAGTGTATATGTTATGAGGGGTGAAATGGAGACCTGCATATGTAGATATGTATGTTTTCATACGTTCCATCTAATCAGAAGTCGATAAGAATAACTGCAGGATGTGGAACAAGTCGTGAAATAAAAATGTACAAACAAGTACAGTTCATGATATTGTTAAGTTAAATGTTCCACTGAATTTGTGTATATGAAATACAGAATTTATACTTTTGATGTGTACTGTATGTGTGCAATACTTTGAAATCTCTGTCTGTCATTTCTGAAGGGAGAGCAGAAAAAGGAAAGACAAATGTTGGGAAATGACAGTATGTGCCAGAAACATGAGAAAACAACAAATGATAAAGGAAAGCAACCAGCAGTGATTATATCATATTTTTAAACATTGCATAAACTTGCTAAGGTCATGTAGGTCCTCCTTTCTGCCCACAGTTCAAGGTCATAATGTGTTGTCATTCCCATATAATCCTTTATTCTTTGGATCTCACATCTTAGAATACTTTGCTGTTATTGTAAGAGGTACTGAACACCTGAGTGTGAAGATTTATGTTTTATTGCTGTTCAGCTGGTTCAGATGGCAGTATATGCTCTTCAGTTAGTGATGCTTCTTCACATTCACACAGATTTAACCTTTTGGTGATGAATTTGGAAATTTAAATTTTATCACACTCTTTATGTAGAATGTGAACATTTTATGAACCCAATACATGGCATTTTGTGGAGAAAAAATGGATTGCATATCTAAAAAAATTCAATAAGTATATTTGTTGACTAAATATATAAATGTGGTTGCTGAGGGATAGTGGTGTGCCCATCCTATATATATATATATATAGAGGATGTATCGTGGCTGAAGGTTAATAATATGATTTATGTCTTCTACCATTTGAAACAAAGTGCATATTGCTATCATGTATATAGCATTATTTACCCAACCATTACTTTGTCAATCAGTGGCTGCTAGATTACTGTAAAAGTAAGTTGAAGTTGGCCCTCTGCACATTATGAAGGCATATGGTCAGCCTCATGCCTTGGCCACTTTACCCCCTGGGGAAAGAGCCTCCATTATCCGTTAAGTAGGAGGCTGGGTGGGCCAGAGATTCGGCCTGAACGTTCTGGAGAAGAGAAAGATCTATTTCACCTGCTGGGAATCTGACCACAATCCCTCATTCCAGCCAAGAGCTTAGTATACTGACAATACTGTCCGGGCTCCTTTTATCATTTGTTTCTGTAATGAATAAAGCACATTTCTGTTGCATTATATGTATATAAAGTGAACACTACAACACAATGGCATGTCTTAAGGTAAAAATTGTCATGATTATTTTATCATGAGGTATCGCATATTGTAATACCATCATTTTGTACATGCGTTGTGTCGTTTAGGTTCGTGGAGGTTTCTTGTTTGAAACGACAGTGACAACAATAGCTACAAGTAGCCGAACTCCTGCAGCCGGTGAACCAGGCAGTGACAGTGCAGACCCAGCAACTACAAGGTTGTTTGCAAATAGAGAGAGTAATCCATTGCCGCAACAAAGCATTGACACCTCCCAGCTCCATCAGTCACGATTTGGCCTTTTGTCTCAGGCTTTCATGCTCATCATAGTTGTTGGTTTTCTCTTCAGTGAAACTTTGTCTGAGTTTTGGAAGAAGAAGTGAGTGCATTTTCTTTTGTACAGGTTATGCTAAATAATTATTTTACACACACACACACACACACACACACACAAAGTCTCAATTAATGTTTTCATTTTGTCTTTTCTGATGATGGATGTGGACCATATTTATTGCACATCAGTGGTTATAATCTGAGAGCATCACAATAGTAAATTATTTTTCCTTCATACCAAAAAAAAAATACAATTACACTTCAGTTTTGTAAATAGTTTACAAGTGAAATGTGAAAACTTGGAGGTGGAGAAGGAAGTGGTAGAAAACATAGGGAACTACATGACATTGATTTGTCTATAGTGCAGTGTGTTCAGTCGAGTTTAGTTGCACTTTCCTTCTTAGCAGTCATGTTGAGCTACCATTTTGAAACATTTGGAGCACCTGGCAGTGTATTAACCACAATAAGTTTTTTTAAATTAATAGTTCCAATGTGAGATTTTAAATTCTTGTTTGCTGACTTGAAAGTTCTTTTAAAAAAGAATTTGTATGCTGAGCACTGGTCATGTAAGCAGAGAAATGGATTAACATTAATGTATGATGTTACAGGATGCTATGAGTGTACTTTTTTGTTTACAATATTACAGAGTTCCACTTTACAGTCGCAATTGGCATGACGTAGTGTTCCGCGTCGTGGAGCTAGGCGTTGCGTTGTGGTTTCCTTGTGTTCTGTGGAACTGTATGAGGTAAGAAGAAAATTTATGGCATCATTACCATATGTATTGTTATTTATGTAGTAGTGTACCCAGCTGGATTACTGAGGAATTGTGATTTGATTCCTGGCAGGGGCAGGAGGTTTTTCTCTTCTCCAAATTCTCCACGCTAGCTCTGGGGCCCACGAAACCTCTTATTTCTGTCAGACAGGCTTTTTGGTAAATTTTAAGTATGATACAAAATTTATTTTCTGATTTCAATTTATCGTATTCATTTTTGTTTCTCTTTATGTCTGTTGCACAGAAGTTGAGAGAAAACAGACATAAAAGTATCTAGTTTTGTGTTGTAAGTTTTCCATTTCCTTCTTACGTTTTCAGCCCAGAGCAGCTATGGATCTTGAACCCAAAGCGTATTCTCAAAAAGCTAGACTTGGATCTTCCAGGCAAGCAGCCAGGCCATGAGGGTACAGTTGACAAGGCATCCCAAGCTACAGGTAAGCACGTGTTTGGCACTGATCACTGGTCAGGAGGTTATTGTTACAGTATTGGTTGATGAGATTATAAAATATGAAATGCTTTAAGTGATGTGTACCAGACAAAAACCAAATCATTTAATTTTGCTCAACCTGAAATAGAACCAAACCTTTGAAACGAATGTCATCAGAACTGTGAATTTGATCCCTTAAGAGCTTGTTTCCAGTTATTCCAGAATACAATTTTGGTAGTTTGATGTATTTTTGTAATTAGATGAAATATGAAATACACTTACATTAACATCTAAAATGTGAACAGCAGCATGTTCTCATGTAAAAATTGCAAAACAGTGTAATGTGCAAAATGCCCTTGTCATGCACAGTGTCAAAACGAAACTATACTTTGCTGGGCCCAAGGGATGTGGAGTGGACTAAATACAAAAGGAGCAAGCTCTTGTGAACACAGTAATGGAACTTCAGGCCCAATAAAGTGCAGGGAGTTTTTTGACTGGCTGAGGAGCTGTCAGCTTCTGAAGGACTGTTCTCCATTTAATAAGAGGCACTGGGCTGTTGTATACTGATAGTTTATGTCAGTAATACAGTTCATCTTTTAAGATTATTTTTTAAGGTACTGATAGTGCTGGTACAGTGTCTGGTGTCTCTGAATGACATGCAGGTGCCAGGGTTAACCTTTTGAAGACCTGTGTTCACATATGTGAACACACGTAGGAAAACACCCCTAGAAATTCATTTTGTATATTTAGGCAACAAGGAAATTTACTGGATTTGTAAGATGTGCTGCATAATCTCTGTTCTGTTTTCCACAAAATGCTTTTTATTTCATAATTTTATATTTTTCCCTTCAAATAATATGTTTTTTTGTAGGCCATGTGTGCTAAAATGTAAGTACTCACGCTTGTAAAATAAAGGTAAAATGTTGAAGAGACAGTCCCAGTGCAGCTAACCCAGTTAAGGTTTAAACTTTGTTTAATGTGTATCATGGCATCTCTGTGAAACATATTTTTACAGTCTTTTGATTTTCAGTCGTAATCATTATAAAACTATGTAGCACACGAGTTTAATATTTGTGGGGAATTAATGTTTTCACATTCTTACACACAGATTAGCTTATATAGAAAGAATAGGCATGGTAATGCAAAAACCAGTCTGTTTTTCACAGTTAGGAGGGTCCTTGTGCAGTAATTCTACTATGCTGTGCATATGCCTATATATTTTATATTTCCTGTTACATTTGTATCAAGGCATTTAGGATTAAGATTAGACTTTGCTATTTAGGAGCTGGTATACCTGAGTCATTGTACTGACTAGGCTAGAGGCTGGATGACCCAAAAATTGGGATTTGACTTCTACCAGGGTTAGGGATTTTTCTCTTTTCCACATCATCCAGATTGATTTTGGGAGACACCCATCCTCCTCTTCAGTGAAGGCCCAGAATTTTTTTCCTGGGGGTAATTTTGCTTTCATATAATACATAAAATTTAACATTCAGTATTCTTATTAGAGTATTATAAATATTTACAGATATCAGCTCCGTCACAAACCAAAAAAAAAAAAAAAAAATCTGTTATTACAAGATGTTTGGATACAACATTTTACATAACTTTTAATATGCAACTTGTATTATAATTTTAATACAATTTTAATAATTGTTAATTAATTGTGGGATGATACCACATGTTTATAATTCATTATTTATGGCTGACAAGTTGCATAACGTACTGCATATGTCCTCAAGTAAAGGTAGCTCCATGATGATGCTGTGGTTCGTCGCCAAAACATGTAGGAACATCAGAACTATGTATTGTGCAGTTAGTTGGAAATAAATTTTTGTCTGCAAGACAATTGTACCAAAGATGTGTAATATTAAAATATAAAATGAATTTCTATGGTTATTTTCCTACATGCAGACGCAGGCCTTTAAAAGGTGAATTAAGGACAGGGATGATTTTGCCTTGTCTTTTTCTTCTTCTTACCTAATTTTGTGAAGTACTTCAAACCATCCAAGCTTTCATGGACATATTGACCGTTAAAAATGAGACCACTGTATTGTCTTGAAATGTGGGGTGCCAGTCACTCGGTGATGCAGCACCAGAAGAATGGAACCTCATTTCAGACTGGTTACTAAACCTTCTGCCACGCTTAAACTGCGTCACCAGAATGTGAGATTATGCACCAAACCAAACTTGTACCAAAACATATTTCAGACAGTTTAAAGCCCTGGTGATATATCAGTGGATGAGTCAAGTGAACTGCAAGAACATGATAAATTTTAGGATTATGATGTTTTCATGGCTGTTAATGTGTCTTATTACAGATGAGGATGATGCCTGTTTCTCCAAAGACTGTTGGATCTGCTATGACAGTGACCGTCAGGATGTAGGTCCATTTATCCAACCGTGCCAGTGTCGTGGGGATGTCAGTAGTGTACACCATGACTGCTTGCGGAGGTGGCTCGTAGAGGTTTGTATTAATTCAGTTTGTCTGGTACTTGTCATGTCATGTCATATGCATACAGTCATTGCAGTTTGTATATTAATGTTTAAATTTCAGGATGTGAACATCACCTTTCCATCTTCTATCTAAAGACCTAGACTAAGATACATGGGACTATAAATTAACCTTTTGTTTGTTTGTTTGTGTTTGTGTGTGTGTGTGGTTTCTTGTGTGTGTGTGTGTGTGTGTGTGTGTGAAACTTGGTCCTTTATACCAAGGGAAGCGTTTTGACAATGGACACAGACAATTCACAGAATGACCAGAGTTCATGAAAAGAGTTGAATGGATTAGTGTTGGATACATTGTACATATTATTTGAAGCACAAGGGTGATGTCTTTTTGTTCGCTTCCAATAATTATGTGATTTTTTATATATTTTTTTTATTTTGAAAGAGTTCTGCAAGTCCTGATTCTCTACGCTGCAAGGTGTGTGGGTCTGTGTATCAAGTGGAGCAAGGAACACGACTGGATTGGCAGCATGGCTTTACTACCCAGCACTGGTTGCAGACAGCAGCCATTGTGACATGTATGTGTATATCTGCAGCAGGAGCGTGGGTCACTATCCAGCTCTTTGAGGACCCAGTCGTCCGCATGCTCGCTGCCGGTAGTGCCCTTCTGATTCAATATGTATGTGTGAGGTGAGTGTCATGGTTGGAGGGATCAAGTTCAATCAGGCTGACCCAGTTTTGGCAAGACCGCTTGTATTCCTTACGTTTGTTAACCACGGAAATGATAACGTATAGTTGATGATTTTGTCTACTTAACCCATGTTTGAAATGTCACGTCACATAAGAGTCAGGAAATTTGGATGGACAGATGGACAGTGATTTTAATAGGTGCTCTGCAGGGATGTGGACATACTTCATTAGAGTCTTTCAAGGAGATTTGTAGTTTCAGGAACATGGAAATGTCATACTGGGCCAAATTAGGCAAATAGGCATGCACATTGCCAGAGGTGTAGAATCCATCCAAAGATTTATTTTTGTAGTGTGAATGGTCTGGATCATGAGGTTACTTTGCTTGGGTTACTGATTTGTTTTGGAGGAACAGGTCTATAATGGATAATTGTATAATTCCTTTGATATGAGAAAAAGTGATTGAGTTGGTTTTGGCCTTTGGTTTTGACATTCATACTGTTTTAAGTCATGGAGACTGAACTTGTCGATTGGAAACTGTGGTGTTTTTTCTTGTCTACCATTTGGTAAAGGGTCTGATAATTTTTTATCACTGAAATTTTGCAGTACTGTTTTGGCTCATATTTTTCATGTTTAGTTGTTCTGTTATATTTTGAATGGTCTGTAATAATTTCTTAATATGTAAGTCACTTTTTCAGTGATTGAGTCAGTTTTGGGGTTATCACACTGTAAAATCGTCAGCATATTTAATTACCATTAATTTAAAATTAGTGTTGTGACTGCAGCATTTTGATTTTGGTATTTTAGATGATGCATCTTTCCTTTCACCTTGGTCTCCCGTGATTATTACAGACTGCTCTAACTTTTAACAACTTCAGACTTCAATATTCTGACTTGAAATGAATTGTTGGCATATAGGTAATGTGTATAATTGTAGCAACTGTTACTCATGCAGCTGTGGCAGAAAAAAAACCATTTGCTCTGTTCACAGAAGGTATTTAACTATCTTTGATGTCATGTATAAGATGCCCCCCCCACCAGTTTTTGAGTTTATGAATTAGGAAAAAATTCTCATTTTACATTTGGGTAAACATATTTGAATTTTTGATGTAAAACGTATTTGAAGCCAGGTGGTCTGGGGATCGAATCCCAGTGGCTGTGAGATTTATGTGCTGTCCACACCTAACCCAGTGCCCACTCAGCCTCCTGTACAATGGGTGTGGGGTCTTTCCCAGGGGTAAAGTGGCTGGAGTGTGGTTTTGACCACCCACCTCCTTCTAGCACCAGGTTGCAAATGGGTAGGAGCTATAACCACACCTCCCCTCTGTTGCCTGCATATGCATATCATGGCGGTGACTGTTACCTGTATATTTAAAGCTCTAATGATATTTGCATATGGCTGATGCATTTTTATTGAATATTTCCAGATTCCTGGGTCTGAACACTGTAGTGGCATACCAGCGTGCTAAGGTGTCTGCCCTGAGCATTGTTGGTGGAGGTGGTTATGTTTCTACCATAAGTGAAACCGTGGCTTTAGACATTCCAAAAACTCCAGCGCAGGCACGCATCTGAGATAAACTAAATCTCATATAGGTAACTGTTTATTAATTAATTTTGTCAGTTTTCAACCAGTCCTATATAGCTATGCTTGACTGTGTTGCACTGAACTTGATAACAGATAATCTCATTCTTAAACTTATTGTAGCTAATACAGTTGGCAGTTAAATAAAAAGGAAATGTGGTTTAGAAAATTTAATGTGCATTTCCCAGATGCCATCGAGCTATGTTTGTAAGATGGTAATAATTACCCAGGTAGCTAAGAAGTCCCCACTGTTATGAAAAGGGTATGTAATCAGCACTCTGATTTAGCTCTCTAGGCCTAGTAGGACCAAACTTTGGCCTTTCTTTCAAAACTATTAACTTCAATCAGTGGTTCTGAACCAGGGGTGCAAGATACCCTCTCTGGGAATGTGAGAAGTGCCAGTATTTCGTAATTGTCCTGTGAAACTGAAACAAATATTTAATTCGGTCTCTTTAATTTTATAGTTCTGTATCATAGGTTTAAAAAACTGACCTACTTCAGCAGTTTTTGACATGGCTTTGAGAACATATTTTGAGAACCAAGCAGTAAAAGTTAAGAACCACTGAATTTAAAGGAGTTCAAATTGGGTGTGGAGAAAGTGAACTGGAAATTATGATATAACTGGCCCCCTGGGAACATGAGCTTAATTCCATTTCTTCTAACCTTCATCAATGACATTTTGTTGTAATAATAAGTAAATAAATATTTGTATTTTAACATGATATATGAAAAAATCACATCTGTTGTTTTGTAGTTTCTGTTAAATTGCGTAAGCCTCTTTTGATATCTGGATATTTTTGCACTTTTGGGCTTCAGAATTGTTACATGGATACTTTTCATAAGTACAAGCTGTCATTGTCCCACGCCTCTCATACATTTTTAGAGACAAACTTCCTTGTTGGTATGTTCTAGTTTTCTTCTTCACATACAAACACTTGTACCTGAAAGGTGCAAAAGATTCCATGTTCACCACCACACGTGTCATTCACTTTACTGCAGGCTACAGGCAAAGGGAAATGGCCATGATTTCTGAAAATAAAGGTCACTGCAAAACTCATCCCGGTGGAAAGATGCTTATGATTTTAAACAGAAGACATAATGCATAGGTGATGCTCCAACAGGAACTTAAAAACATTGTTTTAGTAAAATTAAGAAATAAAATTTTGAGGGCCACTGGAGGGCCTTTTAATGACAGTTGCTGTAATTATAGGACTTTTTTTTATCATTTGTGGCACATGTATTGTTAACACATACTAGAATTAATTTGTTGTGGGTGGTGGTAAAAAAAATGTTCCTATAATCAGGAGGTTTTGTGTTGCCTTATTTGTAATTGCTGAGTTGCAAACAGTATTTGATATTTTTGAAATGTTCTGTTGATATTTGTGAAATGTGTCTGAGAAGACTACACAATGAGGAGCTTTATGATCTGTACTACTCACCAAATATTATTTGGGTGATAAATTCAAGAAGAATGAGATGGATTGGGCATGTAGCACATATGGGGGAGATGAGAGGTGCATACAGGGTTTTGGTGGGGAAACCTGAGGAACCTCTTGAAAGATGTAGGCATTGATGAGTGGATAATATTAAAATGGATCTTCAAGAAGTGGGATGGGGGTTATGGACTGGATTGATCTGGCTCAGGATAGGGACAGGTGGCAGGCTCTTGTGAATGCAGTAATAAACCTTTGTGTTCCATAAAATGTGGGGAAATCCTTGACTAGCTGAGGACCTGTGAGCTTCTTAAGAAGGATTCTTCTGTATGCAGTTGGTTTAGTTCATATTAGTTAGTTATGAAATATGCCTGAATTAGATATGACATAATATTTGCAAGTTGGTGATTACAAATATAGCCATTATACAGATCCTGAGGGTGTAAGAATGTATTTTTGTGCCAGGGTGTAATCGTTTTTATGCACACTAAAATTAGTCTTTTTTGCTTCTTTTCAGTTCAGCACTCTCCTTGTACTGTGAATGGTGAGAATGTTTTTTCACCTTGTTAGTGTGTTTATTGCAAGAGTTCACTGGACATTTTTAAGTGTTTTCCTGTACAGAACGTCTTGCCAGAGTGTATACATCATTTTTCTTGTGTCTTTGTGTTCTTAATTAACACAGAAACTAATTCTCAGTGTTTTTGTCTTTTGTGTTTGCCTGTATCGTTGCATGTTCCAACACTACACATTACGTCGTTATCGAGTCGAGTTGTAGGAGTTATCGGTTCATGAGAATATTTTTTTACACTTGCAGTTCTGTGAAATCTTTATGGTTTACTTTATTTTTTTGTTCTGGTAGTAAATGTAATTTCACTGTTTCTGTTCTTTTCTCACTTTTCAGTCAAACATTGTAAGAAACAGATTTAGTGTGATGTTGGTAAGTTTAAATAGGTTGGTTTTACCTGAGTGTATAGGAAATTACACACCATTATCATATGACTGAAATACAGTGACTTTTTTTTGTAATTTCCTTCATATTGATTGGAAATAATATGCTGAGTACCGTTTTATAGAAGTGAGTTTGTACT
The DNA here is from genome assembly GCA_021186555.1 of Reticulitermes speratus. Classification (NCBI taxonomy): domain Eukaryota; kingdom Metazoa; phylum Arthropoda; class Insecta; order Blattodea; family Rhinotermitidae; genus Reticulitermes; species Reticulitermes speratus. Next base: position 26,914,461 of record JAJKFL010000004.1, read on the forward strand.
AATATTGATTAGACAGAATGTGAAGTTAGTTACTGATTTTCGTAAATATAAGTTTGTTGTAATTATACAGCATTGGATATGAGTGATGATACATCCAGCCAATGTTATTTGTGATAGTGTTTGCCGTAATGAAGAGGATTCATTCAGTTTGTAAGTTTTCTTTTGCTTTGTTCATAAGCTTTGACAAAGGGAAGAGTTCTCATTCAGTCAGAGTTTGAAATTTTTGTTTTAGTTTTTCAAAGTAGTAGGGAGGGCATAACTGCTTTTACCACGTTTACTCATGTATTTGCCACTATCTGGTAACTGCTCCACCTGATTTATGAGGAAAGAAAAAAAACACTACTTTTACTGTGACACAATGGTTATCATTTATGCTGCAATCTCCCTTCTGATTCCGCCTTACCATCTCGGTAGCCAGTGTGCCAACAATATGTAGCTGAAGGGAAGCCAAAAGTAGGAAGACATTGTGAAGTTTAAAATAAAATGTTTTTTAAAATTCCATTATCATTGGACTTAATTCTTACATAATCACTATTTTTATAAGGGGAAAACCTGCCCTTATTGCCCCTTAATTTAATATTGTGTAAAAGACTGGAGCAGCTGTCTGAGTAAATGTAGTAAATTCTTCCAAACCTTTCATTTCTTTCTATTGCATATAGTTTATATTACTCAGATTCTTTTTGCCATTCTCACCAGTTTTGCAGTACAAAATAAGCTAGTTCTGTAGTTATTCACCATAATATGAAGTCATGTTGTTGCAGAAAAGCACAGAAACTGGTGTTTATAATGAAATGCAGGAAAAGAAGTACAAATTATTGTAGTTGATGTAATGAGTATCTATTGTAAGAAGTAATACCATAGTGCAGTTTGTTATTATTGGTTTAGATACTTCAGTTATAATTTTCATTACCTTTATCAGGCAACTTCTGAGTTTCTAGGAAATCACTTGGTTAATGTGATTTCAGATGCAGTCTTTGTTCAGAACGGTTAACTTATTGAATGTGGATAATCAGTTTTGTGCTGTTTATGCAGTCGAGTGTGTGAATATCAGTAGCCCATACTTTTAAACAAAAACTTTTTTATTTTATTTTGTATTATGTTCTTATTGTACTATGTAATATTAATGTAAGTGGAGATCATAATCTGTGATAAAGTAAAGTAACGATATCGTTTGAATACTACAATGGTACTTTTGGGATTTGAAGAGTGTTTTGTATGAATGGGAAGTTTCAGTTTATCCTACATAATGGGGCTGAGGATTGCTTTGCCGAGACAGCCAGTGTATTTTGTTTAAGTATTTGCCTGTGTTGTTGATGTCTAGATTGGTTGATGTTTGCCCCTGTGACTTCTGTACATCTTCATTATGATGTTATTGGGCAGAGGAGTGTCATTACAAATACGTCACTATGGTAAAGCAGGTATAGTAGAAGTACACTCTTTTTGTAAAGACACTTGAATGTGCAGAGCAGTTGTATAATTTCTGGTGTGAATAATGTGAAAATCACGGTGTGGAGATGGCAAACATTCTGTGTTTTGGTGTGGCGTTGTTGAAGGCAAGATGTAATGGATAATTGCTAACCAAAATTGCCTTCCTCAACTCCAGCTATGGGAATATTTCTTCAGTTCTCTTTTGTCTGGGTATGCTTGCTGTCTTTCTAAGCATATTTGTACATGAAGAATAATGTAGAAAAACTTGTTTGGAGACCATATCCTCTTGTTCCATTTTTCAGTGTTTGGGATGAGGCCTCAGGATATGTATATATGTGTCTGACAGTGAGACCAGTGTTCCACATGATGAACATTTTCATGGTCGTGACAGGGTATGGCATATGTCACCTGCCACATCACAGTGCAACTGTCTCTCAGTTGGATTCTGTAGCGTCTGTCGTTGCGACAGAATTACGGTATTGCATTCAGTGATTTTTAAAACTATTAATATACATTAGAATGTTGCAGTGTAAAGCTAGAATTGTTGATGTTCTGTTTGTATAATCATATGTCATTTGTAGCAGGGATGTTAAAAATTTCAATTTTGACGAAAAAATTTTATTGCCATTAACTTGTGAGAAACAGTATGCTGAGCTGCAGATACATGCAACGTGATCATGAAAAGGTAAAAATGACATCCCAGTTTTTTAAAATTTAATATTAAAACCTGATGTGTGAGAAATCTGACCATGAAGGGGCTTGAACAAAGTATCCCTAATTATGGTTTGACTGTATTTTGTTCTTACTGCAAGTAATTTCTTAGTTAATTTAAGCACAAGTACAGTATTCTGATAAGTGCAATTCCAAAAGTGAAAGTTGTATGGACAGACAGATGAATGGATAAATGAATGAATGAATGAATGAATGAATGATATTGATGATGGAAGTTGATACTAAATAGGGAGGGTGAACTTGGTAGAAAATATAATGCTTAATTTTCTTTTCGTACATAGCATAATGCAAGGTTTGCTGTTTGTTTAAATGCTGGTAGCTCTTGCCTTTTGAATGAATTTCATAAGGATAGATCTCAAAATGTTATACCATGCATGTGCTATCCAGATGACCATACATTTTGGAAAAAAGCAGTTGTGGAGCCATTCTGTTGACCAGCCACTTGACTGAGATTTTATGGTTGAACAGTCATATTGCCAAAGCAGAAACATTTAAAATTTGGAGAATATTTTGGCACCACTGAGTAGATTATTCAGTGCACTGACTAAGGAGTCATTTTCATGTTAGGTTAGTCCAACCAAGTATATTGTCTAAATTGATGTACCCATTAATCGTTTAATGTATTGAGGCTGAGAGAAAGAACTGTCCATCGTCAGTGGAAATTAAAAGAAATGAAGGTGTAATTTTCAGTAATGTAAGTGGCCCTGAAGCCTGGGAAAACAACGTGGACATAATTTCCTGCCCAATGTTCTACAGTATCCAAAATAGCAGTGCTTAGAAGTTCCCCAGGCTTTGCCTGCTTGTCCTTCTGATAAGAGTGATCATATAAAGATTCAGATTCAGTTTGTATGCTACAGAGAACTGTGCTTTGTTTAGAAGGATGAATTGTTGAATGCTGTATAGGGAAATTATCGCTGTTTGTTGGGAGAGTGATACAGAACGTGTAAATACATTATCAGCAAAATGAAGAGTTTTAATGGTACACCTGGTGGTGTGGTACATGCACTAACCTTTAGGCTTTGAAGGGTTAAATCAAGGGACTAGACATTAGCATCACAGTAATGTATAAGCATGTTGATGACATGGGTTAAGTGAAAGGAGTAGACCTTTTTTTTAACACGCCTGCCAAATCCACCACCAATTTTTTTTGTACACTCATCTCTGAAGAAGTCAGAATTTGAGTGTGCATTATACCAGTAATCTGCCATTGTTTGAATGCTGTGTTAAGGTGTAGATTCTTTGTATTGGCCGTCAGTTCCCCTTTACTATAATCATGTTAAAAAACAATTCCTGAGGTTATAAGCCACAATAATGGCACAAGAGAGGACGTATGTAACCTTCATTTCAGTAGAGTGGCTGTGGAGTGCATTTATTTTGTCACATTTATGTTAGGGTCATTGTTGTATGCAGCAACAAATGTATTGTACTATTTGTAATTGTGTAATTTGATTTTATCCCATGGATATCTTGGTACTAGGGTGCACGCATTTCATGGAATTTGACAGATTCTGAGCTTGTTCCATCAGCTCAGTTCATCTGGACTTGACCTTTCAGTTTGTAATGTGCAATATGGACAGTTACCCTACCTTCTGTAAATGGTTTATAAGTAGTGAAAGTGTAGTTTTTAACTGCTGTCAATTTGGAAATACATGTTCAAAGTGTAATGTTTTCTGGTATGAATGTGTGACATGCATTGGTTTGGGAATGTGATCGTTATTGCCAGGATGTTTCACTGTTAAGATTTTGAAGTTTTGGTCTCGTAAGAATTCTTACATTTACAGTCACAGTGTGCTTATGTATCTCTGATGTTGACATCGTAAATCAGAAGCTGTTACCAGAAGTGGATTGCTGAATGTACAGCTAGTAGCAAATACAAAAAGTTGATGCAAGTGGACAGTTACTTTAGATGCCAGAGCATTGATTCAAATATTGTAAATAAATGTGCTTTCAGTATATACCAGTCACTAGAACATATTTAAGAATACATTGTTATGAATTTAAAATTGTGAAAGTGTTAGTAACGGATCATTTATATAGACAATGAATTTGAGTATAAAGTCACACATATATTTCCACTTTATTTATACATGTATAGGAATGATTTTCAGAATGTGATAGGTGTGTGTATGTGTGTGTGTGTGTGTGTGGTGGGGAGGGGGATGTGGAATAGATGTTTCCAGCTTTGTGTCTGTTTTCATATTTGAATTGATGGTGTGAAGGATGATGATAAGTATATGGTATGTACTTATTACACAGGTGGGTAGCCGGAAAGGATTTTAAGACTTTCAGAATTCCTTTCGTGCTCAAGGAATTTGTTTGCCATTGTTAGATATTACAGAACATCTCACAGTACCACATTTAATGGATAGTATAGAATCATACCTTGAATAGTGAAAACCAGGGGTGCACCTGGGGGGTGGAGTGGTGGGGTGGGCTGCAGCCCCCACTTCCAAATCAGAGGTTTTTAGAAAACAGATTTTGTAGGCACGATAATATCAAATATTTTATGTGATTTACCCTTCAGCCAAAATTAGCCACTGAAATCGGCTGATGACAAGTACATTCGATTTTTGTAAAATAAAATGAAAAAACTTGGAACGTCTTAGATGAAATTTAAAGAAAACCAAAATTAGACCTTTTGATTTACATCAGGTGAGTGGGTCATTTAACATGTAGTAATATTTGTATGTGTGTAAGTGCAGTTGCAAACAGTGTTATGTTACAGTTATACTTAACAACATTTTTATAACATAATTTTTAAAATCAAAATTATATGTAGCCTCAGGGTCACCCCCCACCCCCCCAATGAAAAATTCTGGGTGTGTACCTGGTGAAAGCAGTTTATTTTCACTTCACCTTTGTACGAAAATATGTTTTTTATATTCCAGAAGCTATCACAACTTGTAAATAATAGGAAGTAACCATACTGTTAATAACAATAATAATAAGAGTAATACAATAACAGCAACATTAGTATAATGTATCATATAGCGAGACGTTTCAGAATTGTAATAATTTTAAGAGAGATAAGATTACTCGTATAATTCTATACTGTTATAATGTTTGTCCATTTTATGTAAAAATGAATGCAATTAATAGAAATATAACATTAACCGTAGTAATACTAACAATAATATAATGCTTTATCTTGCAGTGACCTATGTGTGTTTTATATAGATTATTCTGAATACCATTCAGCTTTCTATTAATGGGTACCAAGGGCTCTTTCTGTCATGGGGGGTGAAACCACCTACATCTATCTTAGTGCTGTGGTTAAGAATGTGTGGGGCTGTACCTCCACTCTCTCACAATTAAGTGCACAGACTACTGTACCTTTATGTATGCTGTTCTGTGTTTACTCTTAGTATGACTTGAATCTTCCATAGTTTTACTGGCTGTGGTAATTATTGTTGTGTGTTGTTTAATACTGCTATAAAATTACACCCACAATAGATACATTTGCCTCTTGTTACATGTTATATGTGGTGTGAGGCACCATGTTTGAACTGACATTTCCTTATGTAATGTTTAAACTTTGTCATCTTTTACTTTGTTATGAAGTATATATACATCAAAATTAATAGTAGTAGTGAAGGCATACTTCTATGGCTTAGGAGGAGGTGCGGTGAAAACCATTTTCAATGCTTTCATATTACATAATCAGACATTTTTAAGTGTTTAATAGATTCTGGCATTGTGGAGATTTACAACATGTTCTTCAACAACCATTCAGATATGAATAAAAACCTTACATTGTGTACACAGCAAATGCATTCAGTTCATTGTTCCTAATGATCATTGTTAACATGCTTGTGTGTTTGTTGCATACAGTGCTTTTAACTTCTGTAACCATGCCTGCATTGGTGGGCACATGAAGGTGGATTGTTGGGCATGCAAAGCCACCGTACAACATTTTTGAAAGTAGTCCTTTTACAAATATTGAATCTTTGGGGGGGGGGGGGGGGTGAAGTTGGTAGTTTAAATGCATGTACTGTCTCGATCATTATTCGTGTTACCAGCTTCAATGTGTAATCCTTGTAAAATTGCTGTTTTTGTGTTCCTTGTTTTGCTTTTAATATGTTTTTGTTTTGTTAATACTACTTACAAATGGACTGGCTTCATTATTGTTACTAATGCCAAAATACTGTGCAATAAAGAGCATGTTTCCTCACTGTATCTTCCAGTATTCTCGTCTTAACTAAATCGCCATGTGGTGGTTTTACTGGATGTGACTGAAGAATCCTGGTCATGGATGGTGTGACAGAATCGTGTCATCTGCTGTTTACTTGATGCTTCTTAATAGGACAGCCTATTCTTATTTTTATTGACGAGTTTCGCTTGCATTTTTGCTTTTTTTTAATGCCCCTGTCACCTTAAAATGCCCTTTTTATTGTGTTATGTGACTTTCTGCTTTGCCTCTTGTTGGTGCAAAGTATCTTCCAGGAAATATATTGTTTATGGAACATGCAATATTTTTGTTCAACAGAATGTTTGTCACTATACTCTTCATAAAATTTTGGTATGTTTTTCAGTTTTTTTCAGGTGGGGGTTTACTGGGATCCTTTTTATTTCTGGGCAGATTACAAACAATTGAGTTAAACTGAAACACTGGAACTCATTTTGAAATGGGCAGATGTGAGTTGTAATCAAAGTTTGGAAAAATTAATTTAGCCTCTGTGAGTACAATCCATGAAAAACAAAATTTGTGCTAGAAAGGGTTATTAACAGAATAAATTGTAGGTAACAAGTTCTTGAATTGTTTGTAGAAAATATGATAGGTAGGATTGTCTCATCATGTAAAAAATTCAGCTGATACTGATTAATACCAATCTCATCTTCCTTAATTTCATCGTCATAGTACAGTTGGACTCGGTTATAACGTCATGATGGGGACTGCATATTTTATGTAGTTAAAAATGGGTGCCCTTATAACCGAGGAGTATAATGTTATGGTTAACAGTGAGGAATTAATTGTTACCACAGAATATCTGACGTTATAGATGAGGTGTCGCATTAACCGATGTCGTTATAACCGGGTTTGACTGTATTTGATGAAGAGTGTGTAAAGTGCCTTATTGTGTAATATGAGTGTCTTCATCCTGTTACTTTCTCTCTTAGGTCCATGTTCTGCCCCTACCTTTGTGTTACATACTTGGTCTCTGCTTTCCCTAATGGTGATCAGACTGATAACTGTACATAAGAACAGATGAAATTACAGTTTTTTTTTTGTATTTTTGGTTTTTTAGATGGGATACAGGGAAAAAAGCAGTTCTGAACAGAAAGGTAATGGCATTCCCTGAATTTAATAAGTTTTCTGTACGTATTGTGACATGTTCTGTGTCCGTTGGCTTAGCCCAAAGGAGGACCTCTTGGAATGTAAATAAATTGTGTTTAAGAAATAATTGTGAAATGATTTTAGTAATCCATCATTGCAAGTAGATATACTGAATTTGCAGAGACTGAATTTCTTATAACTAATTCCACGGAGCAGAGTCCTTCCTGAAAAGTTCAGAGGTCCTGAGGTGGTCAAGAAATTCCCCGCATTGTATGAAACCTTGAAGTTCGTTATCACCTGTCCCTGTCCTAAGCCAGATCAGCCCATGTCTCTCCATCCCACTTCTTGAAGATCCATTTTAACATTATCCTCCCATCTCCGCGTACGTTTGCCAAGTGGCCTCTTTCCCTCAGATCTCCCCACCAAAACCTTGTATACTCCTCTCATCTTCCCCATATGTGCTACATGCCACGTCCATGTCATTCTTGATCTGATCACCCGAGTAATATTTGGCGAGGAATACAGGTCATAAAGCTCTCATTATGCAGTGCTCTCCACTCCCTTGTTATCTTAACCCTCTTAGGCACAAATGTTCTCCTCAGTACCCTATTCTCGACCATCCTCAGCCTATGTTCCACCCTCAATGTGAGAGACCAAGCTTCACACCCATACAAAACAACAGGCAAAATTATATTTCTGTGTATCTTGATTTTTATTTTTCTGGATAGCGAGTTTCTTATATGGAACTAATATTTATTTCCAGAGTTGTAATTTATTTTCCATTTCTTCTGTCTCATTTTTTTAAAGTAACAAGAGAGGGAATGTAGGTATAACGTAACATTGAGGCGCGTTCGCGTAACCATTGTTGCCGTGGAAAAGCAATAAGTATTGCATATTCTGTGTGTGTCTGTAGCCTTAGTTATCCAGCAGGCAAAAGCGCATGCGCCGTATTATATTGTCATCTGTGGCCTGTCTGGCTCTACCATATTTTTCCACATCTCATAAACTGAGCGATTTTCTGAAGAAAAAAAAAAGGTTATTCAACGTCAAATGTGTGTTTTGATATTCTATACAACTTTTGTCGAGACATTTCTCATTCTAAGAAGAATTCAGCGAGATGGTGTCATAAATGTACACAGGTCTTCGTGTAAAGTACCCGTTATTCTTGTCACATTTTAATTAAACTTTAAATTTCTCGTAAGATTTTCGAAAAACGCCCATATATCAAATTTAATGAAAATCCGTCCGGTGGGGAGCCGAGTTCCATGCGGAGAGACGGACACACGTAACGAAGCAAATGGTCGCTTTTCGCAATTTTGCGAATGCGCCTAAAACAGATAATTCTGTTCTGGGACATGACGTTGCGTCAATGGGTAATCCGATCCCGACGTTTCGAGGCAACCTAATGACATCTTCGAGGGTTGGTGAGTTATACGACGTATTGACCCTTGAAGATGTCACTAGGTTGTCTCAAAATGCCAGATATGATTACGCATTGCCACAATGTCATATGCCAGAAGAATGGAATCCTCAGTTACATTGCTGCGAAAGCCCTAAAACTCGCGTAAACAAAACAGGTTCTAACAGACAGACCTGAATGTTGAACGTCATAGGACGTAGAACATGTTCGTTACATGAGGCGTAAAAATGTTAAGACCCCTAGTTGTTCAGTGGGTTAAATTTTAGTTTTCTTCGTTTAATATAATGGGGGAGACTGAATATGCCAGTGCAGCAACAGAACACCCGTAATCGGTGAAAGTATGTGCGGTTAACAGTGCCGGCCTTAGCAAACGCGGGGCCCGATTGCGACCCCTGTGGCGGGCCATTAAAAGTTATTGCGCAGAGCAAAACAAGGACTAACGTTGTGGTATATTAACTTACGTTAGGATGCAAAATTAAAATGGTCCATTTTTATCCTTTTTTATTTACTTTTAATCAAGCAATCAAACATAATTATTTATTTTAATTTCCCCCATGAGCACGGGGCCCGATTGCGTCAAATCGCTCCAATCTGCCTAAGGCCGGCCCTGACATTTAAGTGCGTTCACGGTTGTGGCATATTTTATCATTCTGATGAATTCGATTTTATAGGTTTAAGGAAGTGTAACATTTTCGTGTAGTTTAATTTCTGAAATGCAAGTTTCTAAAAAGAGTTTCTAGAGAAGTTTGTTACGAATTACGGTTTAATTTTCATTGCTTAAGACTGATATTGCCTTCCGTTGTATCATATCACCATGTACCAATAACAACAATCTAAAATACAAGGTGCAGGTAACAAGCATAAAAAACATACATAAAACCAGGTTATCTCCAGCATTCACAGAGAATCAAATTTAAAAATAATCCGTGTGACTCAGTTTAAACCACTGAGGGTTGTAACTGTGCCTCTGAAACAGCATATATTTTTTTTTTCTGTGGCTCGACAGCCCTATATGGGCCTGGGCCTCCTCGTTTCGTCGGGTTTCATGATCACACACATTTGAAACACACCACAGTCGGTAAGACTCCTCTGGACGAGGGACCAGCTCGTCGCAGAGACCTCTACCTGACAACACACAACACTCACAAGAGACGACATCCATGCCCCCGGGGGGATTTTTTTTCGAACCCACGATCCTAGTAAAACGGATGGCCAAAGACCCACGCCTTAGACCGCACGGCCACTGGGATCGGCGAAACAGCATATACAAAGACCAAGTATTAAAAAGGCCCAATAATTTTTATATTTGTTGAACTCATTTTAAACACTTGTTTTTGGAATGTTTAGAGAACACTGTTTTATCGTAATGTGAAACTATTAATAACCTTGCTATGAAAGTGGAAGACGTCTCTGAGGGTAGCATAAACTGCTCTGAAACATGTCGGCTAAGGTATTTTATATAACAGAAGTTCTGTATTAGATGGTTCATCGTTATGGATGTGAAAAAGTATCTCGTTATAAATTTGGCAAAATTTTGACAAGTGCCAGAGATATTAAAAAAAAAGACACCAAAACTATTTATTATTAATTCAACAACATAATTGGGAATTTGTACAAGATTTTTATTTTTACATTTAAAAAGTTTTTAATATTTTAAATATTGGGTACTCTACACCCACTAACATTATAGTTATGCCACTAAACAAAAAATTGTCACGCGTGGTAAATGAAACCGTCATAGTCATTTCTTTCGGTTGTGCAATTTACTGGTTTTATTTTAGACACCGGGGCCGTTTGAAGGTATTTCTGGGCCCAATGCAGAGGTAAATTTGGGGGCCGTACATGCTTGTAGCCAGCTGACAGAGCAGATGAAGCACAATAGGTTATAAGAATTTACAAACGAAATATGTTCGGCACAAATCCCGGAAAATTACTTCATCTGCTGGAGTTATAGTGGTGAATTTTGTGCGCAGTATTTGTAGATGGCTACTGTGTAATCAGTTAGAATATGTGTAAATATGAATTTGAGCTTTGCATCTAACAGTGGTATAGCCAACCACGTAATGCGTACTTCAGTGATTAGAGTAGGAAGGGAGGAAGTAAACTGTCGAAGAAAGACGCTCAAAAATGAAGTTCTGTGGAGGGCCCAGAAATATATGGCCAGGTCTGGATACCATTCTTCCCTGGTTTTGATATGGTATTGTTATTAACAAGCAATCCAGTGATTTTTTAATTACATGTCGCGGTTCCTAACGGTGATTTTAGGCAGTTTCTGTGATTGCCGGAATCGCTGGATTACCGAGTAATACATGTACTTACGTAAAAGATGGGAAACGAAGGGTGCAGAATGGATGGTAATTTGCCGTGCATGGTGAATAAATATTTGTTTATTGCTGCGTGGGATGACGAATCAATCAGATTAGTTCTGTATTCATGCATTTTTTAAAATCATTGTTTAATGGCAATAGGAATAAACAAACCTAACTTGCCACATTTCTGAAGGTTCGGCGACTGGATCGTGATCACTAGTACAACAAGGAAGCTGTCGTTTAAGGCAAAATACATTTGACATAATAAATAACAATTTATTTAATTTGAAAGCAGCAGATATGGAAGTGTACCGTAATAATCACATCTCTTAGGTAAACTAAACGCTAGAAGTCTAATAAAATACAAAAAAAAAGAGAGCAAGAAACAGAAAGTTATGTCAGTATTCAGGGAGAATTTAAGTATACAAAAATAAGGAGTGACAGTAAACAGAACTGATGGGAGAAGAGAACACCACCCCTTTCACTGTTGGTAACATGGCCTGCCAGCCTGGCACGATTTTAAGGGGGGTGGGATTATTGAGCATAAAATGTGTGTTGTGGTTTCTCTACAAGTTTTGTCTGTAACATTTCTCATTCTAAGCAGAATTCAGCAATATATTATCATAATCTTCATGTAAAGTACCCGGTGTTCCTGTCAGATTTTAATAAAACTTTAATTTTCTCGACATATTTTCGAAAAACCTTCAAATACCAAATTTCATGTAAATTCTTTCGGTGGGAGCCGAGTTGTTTGATGCGGACGGACGGACAGACGCAACGAAGTTAATTGTCTCTTTGTAATTTTGCGAAGGCGCCTAATAAAACGATGATCAATGACGCTTGCTGTTATTAAAATGTTCAGAACTGATGCTGTGTTACTGCTCTGGTAGTTCCAAATGGCGTATCATCTTGCACAAGGACCGAAGTTTGTATTATGACATCGGCTATAGTTCTAAAATGAAATGTAGAATTCAATGACGTAGAATGAATGAGGCTTTGGGTATGAGCCTATTGTTTCGATTATAAAGGGAGTGATAAATGACAGTGATTTGCCTGTTTAATATGTTGTTATTTATTTTCTATTCACGACTTTTAAAGTGTTTACTGTGCGAAGTCAGGCAAGAATGGAGATCAGAGCAAAATAAAACTGATTAGCATAAGACGCCAGATACCAACGTCATGCAATGGAGCTTCGAAGTAACATAATAAGCAGGTGTTTACACTATAGGCAACGATAGTGTGGTTTTAAACATCTAAACACATGAAAATTGTAGAATTATAATTTTTAAATATTTAAAGGTAAAGGTCTTCCAGTTACATGATATGCAGGCACAGAGGGGATGCTAGATGGAGGTGGTTGGTCAACGCCACGCTCCTTCCGCTTTACCCCCGTGAAAGAGCCCCGGTACACATTGTACAGGAGGCTGGGTGGGCCCCATGGCCGGTATGGAGTGTGTGGAGTAGAGAAAATATCTTGCCCCAACCGAGGTTTGAGGCCCCGAACTGTCCATCCCGTAGCGATTTGAATGTTTAAAACTAAATGAAATACTCGACAATGATTGTTCGAATTTATTTCTTGGGAAGACCAACATGATTGCTGACGTAATTAGTAAGACCCGCAGTCAAATCGCTTTGTATCCGCCATACGTTTCCATATTTCGGTGTATGTCACATATTTTACTCTAATTTGAGCAACACAAAATTTATTCGAACAGCCCACAAGATACGTATACGCACGTAAGCATGTTTGAAACGTAACAAAACATTGCTGAGATCGTTATTGCCATCCCGGGCTATCGTACTTAAGGTTAGTAGTCAATTCGTTCTGCATGGTGACTGACAATTAACCATTTAAAGCCTAGTGGTAAATGTATATACCACCAACTTTTTCAATAATATCTCTGAATTTTGCCCACACAGTTTATTCGTGTGTTCTGCACGATTACTAAAAAAACAACCATTATATCTCTATGCAGTACTAACCGATTAGTTTTCCTATTGGAAACACAATTTTCTCTTGGGAGGTACGAACTGAATCTTTATATAAATCGTAGATGCTTATTAGTCTTTAAGCTTTTAATATTGATAATATTGCCTTCATACGGTCAGCTGTTGTTGACAGTATCAGAAATAGCTTGAAAACTATCAAACCGTTTTTCATCAATATTTGGGCTCATTACCCTCCTCACACGATTAGTACTATTATCAGTATCTTACTACTGACAAAGAATGTTTACCGTGTAGAGGGTCCTTAACATGACACTGGTGTCTGATGTTTACTATAGCCTCTTTACAGTACTATGCATCAGAGTGAAATACCTTACCAGTCTAACGACTTTGGATTTGCGTCACTCTTGTACTTTCCGTAGTCCAAAGGGGAAGACAGTTCTAGGGTGCCATTCTCTTGTAGAAGATCGTTGGGGTAGGAGGTACATGGTGTTGAGCTACAGACTGAGAGTAAACTGAAGAGGGCCAAAAGCTGTTACCCAAAGTAAGTACTTGTTTCGAATTGAACTATTTAATTTCCTAGCTTCCTTAAATTTAAATAGAGTCGTGTTTTTTTTTCTGGAACTTAAATTCTGCGCTAAAAGATTTTTTTACACATTTTAGGTCTGTTTCCACATTTATATGATATTAGGTTGATTAAATTTGACGTAGCTTTATTCAAAGCTGTGTTGGAATTTACTTAGCAGTACAGATAAGATAAAAATAATACCGATTCTGTTTTGAAATTGTTGCTACGCTTTCCAACGTATTCCGAAATTACCCATTCACCATGTTTTTGGTCAGCTTTCTTTTTATGGAGTAAAAGGGAAAATATTCAAGCTTTAAATTTTTTTGCTCTTAGTCTTTCCAAAATTGCTGTGGAATTGGTTGTTGGAATTTTCATTTCTATTTTGGGCATTTTACAGTTTCACGAATCGTGAGTGGAATTACTTACAGTTAAGAAAATCCGATGAGCGGCTGAAAATAAATTTATATAAGACTAGATTCAGGGTATCCAAATTTGAAGTCACCTTGTTTTATGTAATTTTGGTTTTATCAAAGCAAATCATACGACAGAACTGATGGAGTGCAAAGTTTTGTCTTTAAATCTTTTTCACAAAGATGGCTATAACTTGTGTCCTAATAAAATGGGGGCAGTTAGAGCATGCCTTTAGAATTTTTGTCCTCTCATTGTAAGTCATCATACTACAAGAACTATATAGAATGAGAAGTGAAATATGCCGTGGCTGTACGTTTTTTGCCCTCTCTCATTATTAAAGCTGTTTCTAGTTTTATTTTCCTCGTAGTGACTAAACAGTTCGTTAATACACAAAATAACGTATTTGAGGACCGTATATGGCAACAGGCTGATATCACTTTGATATGGGTCTGAGCAAATTAGAACTTAATTCTATCATGAAAACACAAGTTTTGTCTAAAAGCGGAGTGATCATCCGAATGATGAAGACGCTGAGTTTTTTGTTGTTCGTCGTGTCTTGGAGAAATGGGAATCGTGATAAATTCCAGAAATCGTGCATTTTTTAATTAGGAATATTAAGTGTGTGTGATTGACGTCTCTTGTTAAATATTACCAAACACGCGACACGAATTATAACATTGTAACTGTATTCAATTTATTGTACCAACTAAATACACATCATTAGTCACATATGATTGTTAAACACGTAGCTACGACATGTTTCAGTACAAGCGTATCATCTTCAGGGGGCACAGTATGCCAGGTTTAAAACCAACTGCCAGTGATAAGCTATTATTTACATGGTTCCACAGTCTGTAGCAGGCTCCGTTGTTGTCATTTGTGTATAAAAGCTACAACTTGTACTGTTTTTAAAATCTTATAGTTAAAATATGATTAAAATATTTCTTACATAATAAATATGATTTATAGAGATTGAAATTATTGTTGCAGTTGGTAGTGGAAATTTCTAGTTTGTGGCATTATATGTTCAGGTCTCTGGTGTGTATCTGAATCGAAGGTCCCTGTGTTTATGCTGTGTCGTGTATCGCGGCCAGCAACACAAGTTTTTAAAAACGTACAAGTTGTACATTTTATACATAAACAATATCAACAACGGAGCCTACTACACACTTTGGAAACTTGTAAATAATAGCTTATCATTGGCAATTGGTTTTCAACCGTGCATATTTTGCTCTCAAGACGGTACGCTTGTACCGAAACATGTCGGAGCTACGTGTTGTAACACTTGCATGTAACTAATGACGTGCATTTGGTTGGTACAATAAATTGAATAGATTTATCTAAAGAATGCACGGATTGGACAAATTTAAAACACTTTAATTGTGTTTATATAAGCTAAACTCCAGCTCAAAGGAGCAGAATAGTTCTTGAAAATCTAATCTGGTCGAAAGCTACCCTAAATTTCACTACTTCGATCAGAAAAATAGCAGACGTGCGAGCACGCGGATTTATAGGACTACGGATTCTATAACGTGAACCATATGGTACCAGTCTACTTTTGAATAACGAAAAAGGTAACTGCTATTGCTACTGTTTGCTTCTGCATAGTAAAATGGCTCGAGATCTTATTAAATTAATCCCTGTTGTCAGAGTGAGCAGGTGGTGCGGGCAGTTTTGTATGAGCTTCATTGGCCCTAGATTGTGGGTGATTATTTCGTGTTAACGATCGAAAGTATTAAGCTTGAAATACAAACGTGTAATATAAGTTTTAAAACTTTCGCGGCGACATGATTCAATATAGTCTTCTCGGGCGCACAGCCGCGTCAATTCGTTTGAATACAACGTTTCGGGGACTAGCTCCGTCCCCATCCTCAGGCAAAACTCAGGCCGAAACGTTGTATTCAAACGAATTGACGCGGCTGTGCGCCCGAGAAAACTATACAAACGTGTAATGTACGATGACATATTTTTGTTGAATTTTAGTCAAGAACACGTTGCTCTTTCCGATGAACTATTTTCAGTATTCGTCTGTGTAGAAATAACCTTCACTTTACTATACAACGCATTAATTTTCTCAGAAATTTGATCACTATTTTAATGGATCAATTTGTGTAACGGTGAGGGTTTTGTAGGGCACATATTTGCAGATTTATTATAATTTTTTTTGTAGTTTTGCAAGTGTACCGGTACTTCACAAGGGTTTTCGACAGAAAACCCTGCGATAAAATAAAATTTACGACATAACAACAAAGTAATTGAATACGAGTATTATTTTTTTAGTTACTGTATTTGGTAAAATTTCAGAATATGTCATCCTCAGTACTTGCCTTTTCACACTTGCTCTACACACCACACACATTCCGCTAACATACGGTGGGAATCGTTAAAGCAGTTTACGAGCGAACTGATTCAGATACTGCAATTTAACATAACGTATTCGATTAGTCAAAGAGATGAACATGTTAATTTTAAAACTTAGGCATATAAATATATATATGTGTGTGTGGTTTCGATAATTGCCTTCCTGCAAACTAGGCTGGGATTTTGAACTTTCATTGACATTATACTGAAAAAAGGGTTGTAATTGAAGGGTCATATTCCATTCAGCCATGATTTACCGTTGTGTACATTGACCCCCTGCACAATGTGGGGGGATACGGGGAGTGACCAGAGTGTGTTGATCAAAACCGCCCTCCACGAGCTTATTATGGATAAAATTTGGCTGCGTGAAAGAGAGGGTTTTGGACCCTCCGCACTCCATTAAAGTACTTTTTTTTTTTGACATTAGACGTGTACACAGTGCTTGGATGCCTGATGTTTCTCGTCTTTTCGCGGATGTTGAGTGACTGTCCTTGTTTATCCACGCGTGTTTAAAGTCTCCAGCGTACTGCAAATTTTCTTCCCATTTATTCAGTTACCTTCAATCCCTCAAAACAGATCTGAACAAAGCCGCTTTGGGCGAGGGTTTACTGTACAAGTAAAACATTTTCTACATGCGTCTTCGTGATAAACATGCCACAGTATTGCCAATTATGTACGTATAATAATAGGCCCACGTTCTGCAGTGATACGTCTGCTGTACTTTGCGTAAGGGAGTCTTTTGGTTTTTGACACCATGTTCCGGGGTCTTGACCGACGGCGTTCCTTACAGCACACCTACATAAACAAATCACCTCGTCCTAATCACTTCAGCTTCTACCCTAATGATATTTCGTCATCCTGAAGTTAGAGGGATCACGTTCCTCCGAAACGTCGTTGAAAACCTACAGTCCCATACGGTAATAAAACCTAGAAGGCCACCTAATAAACATCCGTCATTAAAGCCAGAAAATATATTTATATAACGTAGTGTATGAGTACCCTCATCAAATATTAATCGGGTGATCAAATCAAGACGAATGGGATGGGCGGGGCATGTGGCACGTATGGGAGACAGGAGAGGTGCATACAGGGTTTTGGTGGAGAGACCTGATGGGAGAACAATAGAAAGACCTAGGCGTAGATGGGAGGACAATATTAAAATGAATTTTCAAGAAGTGGGATGGGGAGGCATGGACTGGATTGATCTGGCTCAGGACAGGGACAGGTGGCGGGCTCTTGTGAATGCGGTAATGAACCTTGTGGTCCTATAAAATGCGGGGAATTTCTTGACTAGCTGACGACCTGTTTAGCGTCTCAGGAAGGACTCTGCTCCATTGGTTGGTTAGTTAATCAGTGCACATAGTTCTGCCACCGTATCTTTTTAAAAGCGTAAGATTCGCGTAAAGTGTAAAACACACGAAATTTTAGAACTTTTACTTTGCTAGTATTTGAGAGATACAAAATTTTGCTGTAAAAGAGCAACCCAGTTTCGCCTAAATTGTTCCAGAATGATAAATGTGATTTTAACGAGAACTTTTAATACAAAGGAATGTGAAGATGAAAATTTTCTGGGATGTTACGCGATGTGTGGACTGGTAAATAGTTTAGATCTCCGCTCTTCTGGGATATTACGTAGCGTAGAGTAGTACTTCTGCACCGACGTTTCGGGACAACCTATCGTCCCATCTTCATTGTCTGCGTCAAGCAGTCTAAGAATACTTGCATCGCTGGCACTACAATCCTCCGAAACGCCAGTAACAGTTTACCACTCGACATGGCCTAACGTCTCAGAAGACTCGAATTTATAGTGACACCGCTCTGAGAACCTCAAATGTCACATAAAAACCCCTTTTCCTACCAAACCACATTCTCCATGCAATAACATGTTTCAGAAGAGAAAGCGTGTACGGAATCGCCCAACTTCTATCGGATTGAATTCAAACATTGTTCTCCATGCTGTCGTACTGTCGATAGCTAATGCACACACTCATTGCCAAACAAAACTTAAAACGGTGATTACCAACCCGCGGACCGCTGAAACTTCGTCTGGGGCCCATGAGAGTTTTCGAACACTCAATCAAAATGAAGGAAAACTTTTTTTGGTTGGTGACTTTTTGAACTTTGAACACATAGTTAAATTTTGTAAACACTGAACTGTAGCGGAGTTCGTGTCTACTACATGGGCAAACATCGCATTTTCGAAGCTCTACATTGGGAAGTATGAGAAAAATACGGAGTGGCAAGCTGTACTATCCCCCTTTTTCAGTTCCAATACTAATTAGCGCAATTTTATTTCAGTTATAATTTTATGGAACGGAGTTCCGTGTTTCGTAAAAAAAAGTATCAGAGACAAAGCCATTGCTGCAAGTTTCTCATCGAGTTCTTCCATTCTAAACAAACAACGCTGAAGTCCTAAAATGCAGTTATCATTTATTGTCATATTAGTTTTTACTAATAATTATTTAATAACAATGCTCGTCTTTTAATCGCATAATATAAAACAAATTTTCCCTGAAAATGAGACCGTGACAGTTCCAGCCCGTGCAACATTGGGGTTTGTCGAATGCCCCCTTTACAATAAAAGTTAGCTCTACACTGGCCTAGCAGCTTGAATATTCTACAATTCTGTGCTGTTTTTCGCCCTATGTGTTCTCAGACTTCTTCAGGAGTCTTAGTTATCCAGCACGCAAAGTGCATGCGCAGTATTATATTGTCACCTGTGGCCTCTCCGGCTCTACCATATTTTTCCACATTATCTCATAAACAGCACGATGTTCGGGAAAAAGTTATTGAGCATAAAATTTGTGCTTTGATTTTCTCTACAACTTTTGTCTGAAACGCTTCTCATTTTAAGAAGAATTCAGCGAGATATTATCATAAATGTACATAGGTCCTCATGTAAAGTACCCGTCACTCCTGTCAGGTTTACAGAAACTTGAATTTTCTCAATAGATTTTCGAAAAATCCTCAAATATACAATTTCATGAAAATCCGTTCAGTGGGAGCCGAGTTGTTCCATGCAGAGAGACGGACAGACATGACAAAGCTAATAGTCGCTTTTAGCAATTTTGCCAGCGCGCCTAAAAGACGTCTTGGTAAAGTCTGTGTGTGTACTACATCACGGAGCACACCATTCACAATCTTGTCATCCTATTAAAATATTCACAGTGGCAGGAACTTGATATTTAACATAACTCCTTGATGAAAGTACATAATGTTAATTAAAATGTGGTGATAATTCGTTGCACTGAAATAAAATAGCTGTCGTGAACCGAGCAGTTCTGTAATTTCACTGCTGTGTAATGTGAGGGTGTGTAGTTTGGTAGATAGAGAAAACCAAGGTTTTGAAAACAAATGCCCTTGGTTCTTTAACCTGGATATGGAAGTAGGGGGTTCCACCAAAGTTTTGGCACCTGTCTTCCAAATTGCTTGATGTCACCTCCGACAATTTAGAAGATGTCAAATCTGACCTTCATTTCCTATTACAGGAGACTGACGTGGGAGCAAGATGTGGTGGTCAAATCAGACAATACTACTGTGGATGGGAGTAATATGGATTTTGCTGCCATTTCAATATGGAGGTATGTTTCTCTAACACAAATTCCAAAATGTCTGATTGGTTCTCAGGCATTATTGCACAATCAGTTCATTTTGTCCAAAATTAAGCGTCTAAGTGAGGTCTCTATTCATAGATCATATGTGTTTTGGGTTTTAGATCCACTGGCCATAATAAAAATTTTGTGGACTATTCATTACTTCTGCACTTCCAGAATGAGTAGCACACTAATAAGTTTTGGACATGTTTTCCAGCTGAAGGGAATATTGTCTGCCCTGGCGGTTTCTTCAATTGTGACGATGGAGAGTGCATTCATGACTCCAAACACTGTGATGGCCATGTAGACTGCAAGGATAAGTCAGATGAATTCAACTGTGGTAAGGTATCTCTTAATATTTCATACTGTTGATGACAAAATGTGGTTACCTGAAAAAAACTGGAAACATCTGGGTAACTTGATCTACAGAATGTCTCTCCTAAGTTATTTCTGAAGTTTTTGTTTGAATGGTGTGTATTATAACACAGGTGCACAAATATGTGTGATTTTTATCGAAATCTTCACTACCATAAAAACTTGAAATAATATGATGTGTGAGTGCAAGTTTTTGTAATGTGTCACACAATTGCATAGTTATTGAGGCACAGCTAATGTATGACATCCATAAGGACCTGCAGATATTGTGTGTTCAGATGCATTTCACAAATAAATATAAAGTACTTCTTACAGTTTCATGCTATGCATATGCAACAGGGCCAAAATTACCTCTTCACTTTCGATTAAATGTCTGTAATACACTAACACTAAATTTTACCAAGCAGTTTTGAATTTAGCTTACTTTGGATGTAGGGCATTTTGAGTCCTTTTCAGTAGGTTTTACTAGAACTTTATACAGGGGATTTGTGTGTACTTCATGTAAATCTTATAAGTAGGCTTAGGATTTTATGCAATTTGCACATTGCATATGTAAAATAAAACCACATTTAAACTTTCACTTAGGGCCAATCCTATAAATAATGAAGTGCTTATTTCATTATTTATAGGATTGGCCCTAAGTGCAAGTTTAAATGTAGTTTTATTCACAAATGCAATATGTAAAATGCATATAATCCTAGCCTACTTATAAGTGTTGCTGACTTCTTCCTCTTCTTCATCCAAAGGGCCCATCGGCAAAAGCTCCAGATGCACTGCAGCCTTAGGCTTATTGTGCAGCCCTAAGTATTTCATTCAGCACAAGTCATTAATCCTGTGCCTCTTACAAAGAGACACAGGTCTTTTAATGAAGCCATACTTATATCTTTTGGTTCAACAAACAGTTTCCCAAAGAACTTATAGTGCTGACAAGCCAACGCCTCACAGCAGCAAATAATGTGGTGCACGGTTTCAGTATCCAACCTGTAAAATCTGCAGGTAGGATCTCCATCAAAGAGCTCCATAATATTCAGGTGCTTCCTCACAGGAGCATGGCCTGTGAGGAATGCAACTACCAATCTTATTTGATGCCTGCTTAGTTTAAGTAGGTCTTCAGCTCTTTTCTTACATGGTCCACTAATAAAAAGTTTGCTATTTTTATGATGTGGTAAATTATTCCAGGTAGTGAGATGTTGACACACAATCCAGTTCTTAATAGCTTCTCTTGCTGAACACCTAGGTACTCCAAGAGCCGGCCCTGGGCCGAGTAATGGCATAGCTGCTGCTTGTCTAGCAAGTTTATCAGCTTTACCATTACCAGGAATGCCACAATGCCCTGGCACCCATATGAGGGTTACCTTATTCCGGCTTGCCAGTGCAGAGACAGCATCCAAGCATTCTGCAACCAGTCCCAAAGTCACGTTCGGGCTGCTAAGCTCCTTAATTGCAGCCTGGCTATCAGAAAAAATAAGGATCCGCTTATGTCTATAAGACCTTCTTATGTTTTCACATGCACATTGGAGAATGGCATGTATTTTGGTTTGAAAAACCGTGCATATTTACCCAGAGGGAAACTGAAGCTTCTGTCTGGTCTTTTGCCATAAATACCAGACCCTGTTCCTGAGTCAGCCCTAGATCCGTCAGTAAACCAGATTAGAGCATCGTCAGGAAACACTGGATCTTTTGTTTTTCCAATACTCCTGGTCAATTATGACCATGAAGTTTTTAGTGTGACAGTAAACTGGTATGATGTACACCAACCGCATGTCTAGTAAAGGGTTGCCCACATTTTTCCAGATAGTTAGCAACCCTGACACTGTTTTAGGAACACTCATTTGCTTAAGTATTGCATTCTATAGAGTGCCATCCTCGCCTCCGCCATGATCAACAGGTCTAGCGGAGTCATATTCAGAAGCACTTCCATTGCTGCAGTGGGGGGTCAATTTCATATCCCCAGTAATGGCAAGACAGGCCATTCTTTGAATCATGCCTAATTGAGTTTTAGTACTTTTTTGCTTGACCTTGGGCCACCAAACCAAGGCAGCATGGAAAATAAAAGGTGTAATTACCCTAATACAGAGCCAGTGCACCATTTTATGTCTAAGACCCCATCTCTTACCATACATGCGTCTGGCCACTGCAAAGTTGGTTATGGCTTTTCTGATTGTTTTCTGCAAATGTTGGTTCCAGTTGAGTCTGGAGTCTAAAATCACTTCCAAATACTTAACCTCCCCAGCATTTTAAGTTCCTTACCATGAAGTGTAAGAGGTCCTAAGTCCTCCACTTTCCTTCTATTGGTAAAAGGAACTATGGTTGTTTTATGAGGGCTAATATTTATACCCTCCTTTAACAGCCCATTTAACCACCACGTCCAGGGCGCCTTGCTTGCGTTCCCTGACAGTGTGCAAATTTACCTTGGACTATGATGACAGTATCATTGGCATAGCCAAATGTGTTAAAGCCTAGGTCATTGGATTCAACCAGAAGTCTATCAACAACTAAGTTCCACGAAAGGGGAAACAAACCACCTCCTTGTGGACATCCCCCTACAATTTGAGCAGTTAAATTACTGCCCATGAGGGAAGAATGTACCAGTCTGCTTTCAAGCATAGACTTGACCCACCTGCAACAGGTTTCCTCAAGTCCACACTCTCTGGCAGCTGTAGTAATTGCATTAAAGGAGGTTTTGTCAAATGCCCCCTCAATATCCAGGAAGGCACCCAATGCAATCTCCTTATCACTCGAGGACTTTTCCAGTCTTTGTACAACGTGGAAGAGTGCTGTTTCTGTAGACATACCTGCTCTTTAGGCATACTGATATTTGTGAAGTGGTTTCTCAACCAAGACACTATCCCTGATATGTCTTACCAAGTAATTTCTCAAATGTTTTGAGTACAAAGGGCATAAGACTGATGGGTCTCAGGGACTTTGCCTGGGACAAAGGTTTCCCAGGGTTAGGTATAAACACCACCCTGATATGCCTCCAGCTCTTTGGGATATAACCTAAGGCCAAACTGGCTCTTAGTAATACTAAAAGTTTACCCACCAGCAGTTCAAAACCCTGCTGTAGCATGATATGCATAATTCCATCAATACCTGGGGATTTATAAGGTTGAAATGAGAAAATGGCCCATTTCAATTTGTTGAAACTTATAACCCTTCTGGAAACAGCCCAGTCCCCCTGGACACACTCCATTTTGAAAACTCCAGTTCAAGACCGTTCCAGCCACCAGAAGGTTCTAGAAGTATTTTTGAACCAGGGAAATAAACTCTGAGTAATTCCTCCAGAGTCTCATTCTCGGTTTTAGTATATCCTCAGTTTTCCAGCTGGACAGAACTAACTGCACTTTGCCCATCCTTCGAGAGAATCTTCTGGAGTCTGGCACATTCAGGAGCCTTTTTGATCTCCTCAGAGTGTCTCCTCCAGGTCTCTCTCTTGGCCTGTCTGAGTGCCTTGTTATATTCAGTTAAAGATCTTTTGTAGTCAGTCCAATACCCTGACTTCTTCGCAGCACTGAATAATCTGCAAACTTTCCTCCTCCTCTCCGCAGGGTCTTGGTACCACCAGGATATGTTCCTGCTGTACTGCCTCACAACTGAAGGACAGTTATCATTTATTTGCAGAAATAATAGCATCATGAAACTGCCTTGCAGCAGTCTAAATCTATAAAGTTAGTGATCCTATCTTTCATACCATGCAGATAACCCACCAGGTCAGTTTTAAAGACTCCCAGTCAGTCCTGCATGGATTACGATAGAATTCAACTGAACAGTCAATTTTCGTAATATTGAATTGGATGTATCTGTGGTCCAAACAGTTTACCTCCTCAGTTATATGCCAATCTTTAATAAAATTGCCAGCATAAAAGGTGGCAATAGTAGTATCAATAAATTCCTGCCTGTTAGATGTAACAAAGGTAGGTCTGTTACCTTTATACATTATGTCCAAATCATTTGCCGTAATAAAATTAAACTGAGACTCACCTCTGTTAATGTTAGAACTCCCCCAGGTTGTGTGATGCGTTTTTGCATCACAGCCGATGACAAGGTGAGATCCACCAGCTCTGCATCCTGCCACCAGCCTCTCCAACTCCCTGGGGGGGTGGGGGTTCAAGATCGTCATATGGAAGGTATGCCGATCCGAGAATAATCTTCCTCGGCCCCCTGCCACACGACTTAATTTTAACCGCCGTGAGATCCCTGGGACAGTAATGCATCAACAAAAGTATCTGAAAGACTTTCTTGACTAAAATACAGGTCCTAGGATTCTGGTTGGATCTACTATATATAAGTTCTCCACCTACCTCTTTTAGACTATTGAATTTTGGACATGCTTTCCAGATAAAGGGAATATTGCCTGCCCTGGTGGTTTCTTCACTTGTGACGATGGAGAGTGCATTCGTGATTCCAAACATTGTGATGGCCATGAAGACTGCAAGGATAAGTCGGATGAATTCAACTGTGGTAAGATATCTCCTAATATTTCATACTGTTGATGACAAAATGTAGTTACCTGAAAAAACTGGAAGGATCTGGGTAACTTGTTCTACAGAATGTCTCTCCTAAGTTATTTCTGAAGTTTTTGTAATGTGTCACACAACTGCATAGTTATTGAGGCACAGCTAATGTATTACATCCATAAGGACCTGCAGATATTGTGTGTTCAGATGCATTTCACAAGTAAATATAAAGTACTTCTTATAGTTTCATGCTGTGCATATGCAATAGGGCCAAAATTATCTCTTTACTTTTGATTAAATGTCTGTAATACACTAACACTAAATTTTACCAAGCAGTTTTGAATTTAGCTTACTTTGGATGTAGGGCATTTTGAGTCCTTTTCAGTAGGTTTTACTAGAACTTTATACAGGGGATTTGTGTGTACTTCATGCAAATCTTATAAGTAAGCTGAGGATTTTATGCAATTTGCGCGTTGCATATGTAAAATAAACCCACATTTAAACTTTCACTTAGGGCCAATCCTATAAATAATGAAGTGCATATTTCATTATTTATAGGATTGGCCCTAAGTGCAAATTTAAATGTAGTTTTATTTACATATGCAACACATAAAATGCATATAATCCTAAGCCTACTTATAAACATTGTTAACTTTGCTGCATTTTAAATCATTTTATTTCACAGCGCAACTGAAATTTTACATGCAAATTTTGTCTTTTATGTGCAAGCTTTGACAGATTTTGGTAAAAACTTTACACGAAACACTTACACAGCATTACTGGAAGACAATAAATAGCTAGCTGGGCCAGATGCAGGACCTGGACAGTTCACTATGATCTAAACCACGCAGTTGTTGGTGGTAATGATGATATTTATGTGAATATTACTATATGTAAACTTCATTTACTTTAATTTTTGTATGATGTTGCACATAAGGACATAAATGGATTTGTTTTTCTTGGTTTTTCCCCGTTTCATTAGGCTGATGCAGGGACAGTACCTCGAATAAAGCACAATTAATTTCTTCAAAATGCTAATTCTTCTTTCATCAATCATCCTACTATTGATACTATATGTAGTTGGAGGTACTGACAGAATCATAAACTAAAGCACACGGAAATTTAAGGGTATTTAATGAAACTGGTAGTAAGCAAGAAATACCTAAAAGAAAATGCTCAATTTTTGCTGAGGAGAAATTTGATAAAGAGGCACTAGGCTTGAACATTCTTTGGAGAAGTCATCCAATTGTGTTAATCAACTACATATGCACAGGTAGTCAGTCAAAACACAACACTTTTATTGTAAGTAAAAATATTACCTACAAAATTCACTAATTACATGTTTTAACCCGTGGAATGGGACATCCTCAGGTGAGACAATAATAAAATGTATAAAAAGGATGGCACTCTTGAGAAGAAAGAGGCCTCTTCCATCTTAGCATTGCCTTCCTTTGTACAGATTTTTGTATTATCTCACCTGATGATGGCCCATTCTGTGGGCTGAAATGTATTGAGAGTGAATTTTGTGAAAAAATTGCTATTTCTAATATAGCAAACTTGTAAGAAAGAGGCCTCTCTTGTCTCAATAGTGCCTTCCTTTGTATACACTTTTCTATTCTCACCTGACGCTGGCCCCTTCCGTGGCCTGACACATGTAGTGAGTGAATTTTGTATGTAATATTTCCATTCCAATAAAGGTGTTGTGTTTTGACTGAATTTATTTGTGCATACGTAGTTGAACATTCTTCCCTGAAAATCTCAGACTTTTTTTTAAGTATCAAGTTTAGAGTTTTTGTTTCCAAAAATGAATTTCAGCCATATAAAGATGCTGGGAATATGTGCATAAGAACAGAGCATTTCCAGCATCTGCAGTAATTTTGGTAAGTTTTACTTTTAATGTATTGCGCTGTAGGATTATGGATTCCACTAGGAGTTTTGAATCTCCACGGTGACTGAATGTTAGGGGCATAAAATATTTCTGCCTGAACATCATTATATGGGGACATTTTCAAGATCAAACCATATAATACAGTAGTGTATTGCACAGCTCGTTACAGACATGACTGCGATCGATTTATTAAACTTCAGCTGCTTGGAAACATCACTAATTTTATTTTAATTTGGAGAAAAATGTAATTTACTATGGCATATGGATTTCCTCTCATACAAACTGAAAAAAGAAGTCCATAGCAAGCTGAAATTTTCACTGTACTGTGATGGCTTGTTTCTTTGAGCACAACTTGTAATGTGTGGACTCGAACGTGGTCTTGCAAAGTATGTACAGTATGTACATCAAAACCCTTAGACTTTTATGCTAATAAATATATTGTCTATAAGAGATGCACAGCTTATCATTTAGGCACAAGAGAATGTTATAATAATAGAACGTTAACAAGTGTTTATAATGCAGTTTTGTGGCTCAATTTATAGATGCAATAACCTGCAAAGCGCCTGACTGGTTTCGCTGTGAAACTACAGGACGCTGTGTGAGCCATAGTTTTACCTGTGATGGTAGTGATGATTGTGGTGATTGGTCAGATGAAGAGGACTGCTATACAAAGGTAAGAATGCATGTTCTCTTGCGGTTTGTATTTGCACTCATATCAAGCTGTAAAAATTAAGCTATTTTGAAACTGAGTGGATTTTTCTAATAAAAATAAAATGGTCCCTGACTCCACTTTGTGTCCTGTATATTATTGGAATATACTAATACTTTTTTTCTGAAATTAAGCTGTAGTTTTGGGTAATGTTTTGATTTATATAATTTGTCCAGTGTGTTGATATTGAGGCAGTAATTTTATCTGATTTCATAGGATCACAATGTAAATTACTGTTGGAAATGTCATTTTCAGTGTAAATTAAACTTACATCCAGACTCTTTTGGATTATGAATGCATTTTTCATAAAAGTGCACAGATCATTGGAAAATACAGACATTCCATTTTTGGCGGATTGTACATGACTTACAGTTGGAAAAGTTTTAATGAAAAATGTTTCTATTGCAAACTAGATTAAAAAACACAAAGTTTTTTTTTCCCCAATAACTCATTCCTACATGAATGCCTTCTGGAGACATGATAGATATTTTGTCAATTTTTATCTTTGAAATTCTTAATACATTTAAGGCCTTTGGTGTGTATAGGGAATGATGTCTAATATTAAATTATTCAGATTGGTTAATTATAAAGAGATTTTAAACACCTTAGTAATTTAAGATCACTGCTCAAAGAAAAAGAAATACACACTGTATGCTTTATGCACTGAATTTGTGGTTAGGAAACATCACCAGCACAGTGTGCACAGGACGAGTGGCGTTGTGTTGACAATAATTGTATCTTCGCCGAATGGGTGTGTGATGGAAAACAAGACTGCATGGACGGAAGTGACGAATTGCAAGGATGTACCCTTAAAGTGAGTTTCTATGTTGGCTTCATCATGGCATGAAGCACAAGCCTGTGATAAAAGACAGAAGTTTTAATGTAGTAGTTCTGGAAATGAATTATAATTATTTTGAACCAGTTATTTTACTTATCTTGAAGCTATAAAAAAAACTTTTAAGATTAGATTTGTTAACTTTGTTTGTGATTAACACGTTTGCCTCTGCAGTATAAGTTTTTAGTTTGGTCCTGGTCTTAATGTAAAATTCCACTTAAAAGGGAGGTGTGAGAAGGACCTTCACAGACTTATGTAATGTGAGAATGAATTTAAATTGAATTAAATTTGAATTTATTTACATCTATAAATCCAAAACAGGTTATAATGCCTTGGATATAGAAAAAGTCAAAAAAATATTAGATCTATATACAGTAATTGTTGGTGCAATAAAATTAGCTTAAAACTGATTTAGCTTACTTTATTTTATTCAAGGTGGGTGGCTATAAAACATATTATTATTATATTATATTATAATATTATTATAAAACAGTATTAATGATTTAGCTTAGTTTATCCTTCTCTATTTCCATTAAGTATTCATCTACAGAGTAGAACGAATGAGCATGTAAATAATTCTTTAGGGCTGATTTAAATTGTTTATGGTTAACACTTAAAATTTTGATACTTTGTGGGAGACTCTTAAATACTGTTATGCCAGTTGAGTAGACTCCTTTTTGATACCATGATGAAGGTTGGTGAAATTTATATTTGTCTAGTATTTATGTTATAGACAACAAAATTTATTTTGAATTTATTTTTGCTGTTACCACAAACAAGACAAGTGATATCGTGATGGTAGATGTAGAATATTTAAATTCTTTAATATATCTCTACATGAGTCTCTATGTCTGCATCCTGTAATAATTCTAATTGTATTCTTTTTTATTTTAAAAATTTTTGCACTATGTGAAGATTTCCCCCCAAATATTAATCCATAGTTCATAATAGAATGAAAAGAGGCATAGTAAACAATCTTCAGTGTTTCTATGATGTAAAGGGCTTAACTGATCTCACTGCATAGCAAGCTGCACTTAATCTGTGTGTAATTTTTTCAGTGTGAATTCTCACAGACAGGGTGCTGTCTACATATATTCCAAGATATTTATATCACATGCTTTAGAAAGTAATTTGTTAGCACAATTAATGTCCAATTTGAGGACAATTTTAAACAAGCAAATTAACCAAGCCATTCAAATGTATTTCATTTGTGTATTTAAAGATAGTGAAATGTGTATTTTTATATTTGCACCTGGAACTTTTAAAACATTTTCTATAGTAACATTTTATAATTCAGGTCATGTTTTCAGAACTCTTCTTTGTAATGGAAACCTGCTTTTGTAGCATGAAATATATCACATATTCTGCTTACCTGCCAGCATCAGTCATGTATTTACTACACTGTAATGCTGGCCTGTGGAAAAATTTGTCATGGGAGAATAAAAAACTTCCACATAGATTTATGATGACACCCAACATTTTTAGGTAGTTTCTGAATATGTATTTACTGTGAAGTCAATAATATACTTAAAAAATAATGGTAATCGTTAGTGATTACTTATCCCGTTTTGGCATATTAGAAAAATATCATACAGTATAGTACAGCTTTTCAGTTGAGTGATGTTGAAACAGCATTTAACTCCATGGTTAGAACACAACACTAAGTGGTGAAATACCCATATAAATGGCTAAAATATCTTAATACCCCACAATGAATATTGCGAAATATTTTTATCGTAGCCTTAGTAGAAAAAAATATATTTTTTTCTGCTTGAATTTGGCATTAAAATAATGCACATTTATTTCTACACTAGATGCCATGTACAGATGGATTTTTATGTGATAATCATCACTGCATTCCAATTACTTTCTTTTGCGATGGTTCTGATGACTGCGGAGACAACAGCGACGAATCACACTGCCGTAAGTTCAGTAAAATTCTCTTTACATTATACAGGCCAGTACCCTCTTCATTTCAATTCTGCAAGGTTCTGACAATGTCTATCACATTTAAAACCACTCTCCTGTTCAGGCTTTTTCCAGTCTAAAAATACAAAAATTGAACAAAATGGTTTGGAAAGCAGATCTGTTTCCATCCTCAGGTAAAAAGTAAGAAGGCATTTAGTTAGCTGGAACTGTAGCAACCTATGGGTGATGGACTGTCTAAGAGTGGGGTAGTTTTAAACCCTGACAATATTGACAGTCATAAGATTTCTGACTTGAATGTGCTGCTAATGTGAATCCTGTTTCCAGGAGATGGCGCCATTTTGGTGTAAGCTATATTGGTGATATTTCAGAGATCTATAATGTATCCATCTTCAGTGATCCTTTCCCATACTAAATTTATGGTACACAGATCACTGGGAACTGCTGTTTATCAGTTATTTGTCGGTGGGAAGGGACAGTGGAAGGCTTGACTGTGCCAATACTGTCGGTGGGATATCTTAATAATGGGATATTTGGGTGCAATAAAAACTTTGCATAAGACAAACAGATGATGGCAGTACCTACCGTCAGTCAGGATTGCCACATCCACTTTGAAAATATAAAGTAACTGAAATCAACATGTCAGAAATTTAACAAGAAAAGACATCACCAGCTCAGCCATCCATATTATGAGGAAACTAAGGATACTTAGTCTTTACTCAGTGTACAGGTACTACTGCATTGATGGGTACATTTGTCCAGTCTCTTTATGTTTGATCTGGCTTCTTCCAGGATTACGTTCTTATGTCTTTTCTTCCCCTCTTCCTCTTTTCCAAATGAAATTTAACCAGACTGTACCTCCCATGCATGATTTTCACTGTTCAAAACATCCCCTCCTCCACCATCACATACAGTGAAATTGATTTGCCACAGACAGGTGAACCTGTACTAAATGTATCTGCAACGGCTATTGATTAGGCACAGCTTTCCACAGAAGGGATTTCTTACCAGTGGAACATCAACTGCCAGATTAGTTTGACCTTATTTTATTTTTCAGCTAGCAAACATGATGTATCTCCTGAAGAATGCACACTGCAACGAAATTTGTTTCTATGTGCTGACAATGTGGAATGTGTGGAAGTAGGAGAATTGTGTGATGGTGTGGAACATTGTCATGATGGCTCAGATGAGGGCCCAGCCTGCAATGCAAGTAAGTGGTATATTTTGAGAGCTAAGTCCAATTACTTTTTGATTGAAGAAGTATGAAAATATTAATTCATTGCAGGTATTGCAGCTTGTCAGTCTGCAGGATGCAGTCATCGTTGCGTGGCTTCTCCAAATGGTCCTCTGTGCATCTGTCAAGTCGGTTATGAGATTATCAACAATAAAACATGCGTTGGTATGTACTGACACGGAGGTTAGACTGTTCCTGACGAGGGTTGATGTCTCATATGTAACATTGTTTAGAAGATAAGCACAAAATTTTACCACTTCAAAATGAAGATGTGGCTTGTCTTGAGGACTCCATTTTTCTGGGATATGACATCCCATCATGGGGTAATCTGTGCCCAACATTTCAAAGAACATAATGCCTTCATCTTCAAAATTCTAGAGGTCTGAGAAGCATTCTCCTTGTTTCTCAATATAGATGAGATGCCCATGCTGTCTAGAAACATTGGGCACTGCATCCCAGATGAATGGAGACCTTTAAAAGTGGTCTGAATTTTATCCAGATCACAAATTACACACCAACGAAATGCACTATATTTTCACTTTTTATTCTTTAACCCCTGCATATGTTTCAGACTTTACAAGACCATCTTCAGGGGGCTTGTAATCTACATTTACTTTAAATCCATTGCTTATGTCTGCTATTATGTTATATATCACATATAGTCAAGTTTCATTATCATTTATAGATTACAGTTATTTACAATTTCTGTATTTAAATATATAAAACACAGAATATAAAATCCTCAAATGAGGTTCATAAATATTAATGAACCTCATTTAAGGATTTTATATTCTGTCAATATTGACGAACCTCATTTAAGGATTTTATATTCTGTGTTTTATATATTTAAATACAGAAATTGTAAATAACTGTAATCTATAAATAATAATGAAACTTTACTACATGTGCTATATAACATAATAGCAGACATAAACAATGGATGTAAAGTAAATGTAGATTACGAGCCCCCTTAAGATGGCCTTGTAAAGGCTGAAACATATGTAGGGGTTAAAGAATAAAAAGTGAAAATATAGTGCATTTCGTTGGTGTGTAATTTGTGATTTGTTAAAAAATGCACGGTGAAGATAATATAAAATGTATCCAGATCGTTTACAATAGTTTTAATTTTATGCAACCTATTCAAGATATAGTGTCATTTTTAAGATGATACAGACTTTCATTTCATAAAAGTTAAATGTCTAATAAAGGGAATATTCATATTACAGACACAGATGAATGTTTGGAATATGGTATCTGTGATCAAAGATGTAAAAATCTGCAAGGAAGCTACAGCTGCTACTGTGATGATGGCTATGAACTTGGTTCTGACAAGCGCTCCTGCAAAGTTACAGGTTTGTTGAATATTTTCTTGAATTACTGATGAATCTTAGCTTGTTTTGTTGATTCAAGTCAACATAAAACTGCAGAAACCCAAGTGAAGAAAATACATCAAGTTCCTTGTGCTTCTGATACAAATACAAACTGGTGTTCTTTTCCTATGTATTCTGTTTTGTAAAACAGTTACCTCAATATACTGACAGAAGTTTAGGTACCAAATGATTACACCATACTTCTTAAGAAAAGTCAGGCAAATTATTAATAGTAACTACATTTTGAATTACTATATACACCTTCTCCAAAGGTTCCCTGATCCATTATGTGGTATAAAAATTTGGATTATGTATATATTACAGATACAAGACTTTTTCAGGATATTTGCAAAGCATGATTTCAATGTTTGCACAAATTAAAAACAGGAGATACCTAAAGCCACAAAAATTCAAAATTGCTGATGCTTGAAGTCTGCAGTTGCCTGTAAGTTGCTGTATTCTAAAATATTAACATATAGTTGGGAAACTTTTTGCACCCGTACTCTTTTTTAAAGGACCTGACCTGCTATCAGGGCACAGTAAACAAATGTAACTGATTCATAATGAAGTGACAACCTTTCTCTAGTGACTATTTTGTTGTGTCATCTACTAATTTAACATTTTGCACCTTTCAGTGACTGAAGTCATAAATAGTGAAATTAAGAACATCCTATTGCTCCTAACACAGTACAGCATTAATCTCTAATTTAATATTAAGAAGAATGAAAGTTCTGGTTGATAGCAACAACTACTGATGTTTTGAATATGGTAACCCCACGAATTAGTGACTCAAATTAAATGGTAACAATCTCTGTTTTGACCTGTTAATTAGAACATCTCACCATGAAATGACTCCAATTTGTTGTGCATTTACTGGTCTAGGAAATGCAGGCATTCCTATAGAAACTGATTGATAAAAATGTTTACATAAAAAAATTGTTATATCATGAAAATGTATCAGGCCCAAGGGACCACTTCCATGAATGAGCCTGAGACTGATCCAATCATTGACAAAGACCATGTTAAACAATCATGTGAAATGATCACATCTGGGTTTCAAATTTAGGTGCAGATGCCCTACTCCTGTTTTCATCGACTAGAGAGATACGTGGTTTCTACATTCACAAACAAGTATATTATGTGGTTGTTAAAAACCTGGATCGTGCTGTGGGAATTTCTTATGATGGGATTCATATTTACTGGACAGACCTACTGTCTGGAGAGGAAGCAATTTTACGCAGCAGAGAAGATGGATCTGACATAGAAGTAGTTGTGTCTGCAGGTATGTTACACTAGAGACTTAATGTTGTTTGTTACATAAACTGGATGCTACTTAGATTGTTTATAGAAGAAATACAGTGGTTTAAAGAACCAATAAGTATCCACTGGACACAACAGTGGTTTCATTATATTTTGTTTGAGTGAGGATTCATAAAACTTAACAAGGAAATTCTCTGGCCCTGTAATTGATATGTATTATGTGAGTATATTAAAATGTGAATTTGAATATGTTTAGTTATGCAATCCTGAACATGACATTTTACATCTTCATGAAGTGATTAAAATGTAATTCAGACAGAAAGGTGTTATCTTCCTATTATCCTTGTTTTTGTTTTAATATATCTTACTACCTTCCTTAAAATAGTTGAGGCAGACTTACAAGATCACCATGCTGTCTGTGTGTCTCTCAATTTCAAATCTTGAGCCATCTGTATTCCATGGACCTTGGTATGACCATTATGTCATACAAAGCCACCCCAGTGCTGTACTTAATTTCTTACACTGACTAATAGCACGATGGTGCAGGTGAACATACGAGGCAGGAGTGACACTAGCGCCACTTACCTAAGGTCTTGAAATTGTATATGGTAAGAGATCTTAGAAAAATGTGCAACTTTTGTAATGATATTTTAGTACACAATGTAGGATAATGCAGTGTTCATGCAAAAATTTTAATTTTCTGCTTAACGCAATAACAAACTAATGGAGCAAGGCATGTTACATTCAATATGAGATCATAAACCTATGTACGTGTTACTGTACATAATATACTTTTTAATTAACACATATTATGAACATTTCAATGAATCCAACTTTGAGTTATAACCAACATATTTTTCATGTACAAAATTATACATAGTAAGTTCTTCACAAAAATATAAGAAAACAATTTCCTGAGTAGCCCAATTTTCATATTTTACTTTACTAGAAGTTTACAGGTGTAATAAAAGGTTGAGTATGTTACTTGGGTTTCTTTACACCAAGTTACATAGTTCAGTGTAATGGCCAACAGTTGCAGAAGTTGTCTCTGCTAACCTAAAAGCAAAACAGATCTTCCTGCCAGTAATATTTTAATCTTTATCTGAATCACTGGGCATGGAGGTAGGAAGATATCTGGACTAATATTTCCAAAGTGGTGGTATACGCAAAACTCGTAGTCTGAAGAATAATTCAGGTACACAAATTCTAGTTATTCATATTCATATTAATTTATTTATATTCCAGTAATCCTCAGAGAGTACAATAATCCGCACCATGGGATATGGATTCATCAAATAAATATATTACACATATATATATATATATTATAAGTACTCAGTGTACAACTGTTGGAAGAATTGCTGTAATATTGGAAGTGAAGTTACGAGATTTGGAGTAAGAAGCGTACTTATTGTTAAGGCGATGTTTTGTCTCTTAAATACACTAAAGCTTGCTTTGCTTTTATTGAAATTTGTGATAAATCTGTACGGCGTCTTGCAGACGACGATTAATAACACGTGCATAGACTTTTTCTGACCAGTGTTGGCAACTGATAAGTGAGGTGATAGGAAAATAAACGGCGTTTCTATGCGGTAAATGAGTATGATTTAGAACTGCAACTAGATTTTAGGCCCTTCTGTACTTGTGCTTCATAAAAAAAAGTACGATATTATGTCGTTGGCCATTTACAGCGTTAATGCAACTGCTCGTTAGCTTCGTATGAGTGGCATTATGGGTTTATCCAACGTTTTGAATCGTCTTAATTAAAATTCGTTAAACAGATTGCCCTCCACGATATTCAATGCAAGTATCTACTTACGGCGGTATACGTATCGCTTGAATTTTTATTTTGAGACTGTTTCTAATACCATGTATTGTCACTATATGCTCTTGTATTCGTGGCCAGTCGTTGCTGTGAATTATGATTTTACATACAGAGTTTATTGACAGTCTCTACAGTCGCGTGTAAGTGTTAATAGTCCTCCTCCGTGATGTGTTAGATTAAAATGGAGATTGTTTGCCCTGTTACATGCAAGTCGCTCTTGAATTGTGTATTGATGAACCTTCATAGTATCCCCATAGTTATTCTGTTGTAACCTTCCTAGTGTGTTGCCTCGTATAATCCATAAATTGTGTGCGTCTGTTTACGTTGCTTTGATATTTTGTAGTTTTAATAGGTTGTCTGTTGTTCAGTGTACTGATGGTGGTTGTGATCTCAAAATAGACTATGGGCGTCCAAACTTTTTATGGCCGCGGGCCGCATAATAGGACCTGGCGGCCCATATGTTCCATGAATCAAAAATGGTTGGGTAACACTGCTCTGTAAGAGTACTTTCAGCAGCAGTACTTTCATGAAATTATATAAAGTACATTATGCATTATGCCTTTTTTTATTAAATTATTATTATTTCATGAATATGGATTGGAGTTATTGTCTGTCTATTGTATATTATATTATCTATTTTCATTTATTCATCACATTTATGGAGGTTTGTGTATCAGCTATTTTGCAGGTCATATTTTAATATATCTATACAGCTTTATTTTATTAATGTATTTATATTATTTTATGTTCTTCTACTCTTGTGCTTCTTAATTGACATCTTTTGTCTCTTTAGTTTTTCTAATGTATATTATATATTTATTTATGTTCTTTTGACCAGTTCTATATCCCGTGGTCTCTAATGTGACCTTTTGTGGAAGTGAATGTAAATAAAGAATACACACAGATAAGAGAGGTATTAATACTGGATTCTGGCTGCTTTCTGCTTGCAATATGAGTAATTCTTGGATAAAGGGAACTGCAACATTAAATGATGTAAAGGGGTTTTTGTGCAGTGTGTAAGTTTTGAAATTGAAATTGTTCAGCAGTGAAGTTTGAGTGATGATACACATACACTTGCAGGACTTTCTGACATTTTACTGATTATTTTTAGGATTGTACCAACCTGAAGATGTTGCTATAGACTGGGTCACTGGCAACTTATATTTTACTGATTATGAAGCTAAGCATATTGGTGTATGCACAAACAGTGGTTCATTTTGTACTGTCCTGGTCAATGAAGGCATAGACAAACCACGTGGTGTTGTTGTGTTACCAACTGATGGGTAAGTTGTCAATGCTGTATGTTAGATATCATAAACTGTTGCATGTGCCAATAGCTCCATTTGCTGAAGACTGCTACTGAAGGCACATACTGTTTTAGGTTGATGTTCTGGACAGACTGGGGTCATACCCCTCTGATTGGTAAGGCTGGAATGGATGGATCAAAACCAGAAGTGTTTATTTCAGAAGAACTGCACTTTCCTAATGGTCTTACAATAGATTATCACAATTCCCGTCTATACTGGGTGGATGCTAAACACCAAGTCATAGAATCAGTCAAAATGGATGGATCTGACAGAAGGGTAAGCTGTAACTGTCCACGATTTTTCTAATCAAATTATGTACCTGATCAATAATTTCCTTTCATGTGTTCTTTGATACTGGTAATCTTTATAGACAACTTAACTTTAATGTTTGAATCCCAAATGCCAGTTTCAAATGCGACTTTATAAAAGGGGTTACAGAAAGATTTTTCTGCCAATATTCCGTGACATTATTTACGGACAAATGTCAGTTCTTAATTAGCCTGTACAGGCTTAAAAGTTAACTTTCAAGAAGTTTTGATATAAAGCATCATTTTTATTGCTCTGAAGTACCCAGACCAAATCTGGGAACCAGCCAGCTTCTTGCTTAATGGGCATTGGGGCTCTTTCCCTGGTAGTAAAGTGGCTTATTGATGAGACTCACCACTCACCTCCATTTATTGCTGAGGTTAAGGAGGAGTGTAGCTATACCCACATTCTACCATAGGCCTTCATTAATTAGACATGGGGACTAATTCACCTTGATTTGTGTTAAGCATTCTATATGGATGATGAGCTAGATATGAAGGGAAAAAACGTGTGCTTGTGTAAAATCTGTTAATGCAAATTTTAAAAGTATGTTGTTATAGAGCAATAATACTTTAATTTTGGTACTTGAAATGAGTGAATTTAAAATTCTGTTGAAAAAGTGGGAAATCTTAATTCTATGACAGTAATCTGCTAAGTTATGACAGTGGGATAATGAACACCCAAGTTACACTAAATTAATTTTCTTTTTCCTTGAAGGTTATCTTGGAGGGTATTGTGAAGCATCCATATGCAATTGCAGTGTTTGAAGACACACTCTATTGGTCAGACTGGCATGGTCGTGATATTCAAGCTTGCAACAAGTTCACTGGGAAGGACCATCGTGTGATAATTCGTGAAAAGTCCAAAGAAAATTATATTTATGGTGTTCATATTTATCATCCAGCCATGATGCCGTCGGTTGGTATTCTTATAAGTAACTTCAGTCTTAATTTATTAATTTAAACATTAAATTTATGGAACAAATTGGAAAGATAATACTTGCTCCAGGGATCAAATTTCCCATCACATGTGGAACCTGAGGGTTCATTTTATATTCATAAGAGCCTGCCACCAGACTTCTGAGACAGATGAGTCCAGCACACACACTAAGGAAATACATTGGTATTGCCTTAGGATCTATGTTCATATTGCAATCTCACCAATACCTAGGTTTCCCAAATGACCTTGAGGTTCTTGAATAAAATTTTGTGTACATTTCTTGTCTCACGCTGTCTCATCTTTTCTGCTGACCTCATCCTCTTTGATGTGTTACAAAGCTGTTCATGAAATTTTCTCCACCTTTCTCCATCCTCTGATTGTATTATAAATGTTATTAATAAAAGCTTGTGGTCAGTAGTTAAGCAAATTATACTCTCCTGCATAGGTGTATGTGTATGGGATGTATCAAGTTTGTACCTAATGTCTCAAAATTTGGTGTTTTGTGCTTCAGTTTTTACGTTTGTATTTTTAGGTAGAGTTTAGTTGTTAATTTAAAAAAGTTATAGTTAAGTTTTAGTTCCTTTAGTTTGGTGAATAAAAATGAAGTCTTTATGATTGAGTATTCAGTAAATGTTTGCCTTTAAAAAAAATGAAAAATAAAATTTCATATGTGCATACCCTAATGAAATATGCTGCACATACTTATGCTCGTTTTTAATATGCCTTTTAAAGGTTTTCAAAATTAGTGGTTTTTGTTCTATGCAACTGACATACAGTTTTTGCTTATTACCAGGTCATTGTGTAGAGAGTGAGTGTTGGTATCATATTTATGACACCCTATGTTTCTATTCAGGTCCAAAATCCATGCGAGTCTGCACCTTGCCATGAAATTTGTCTTCTGGCCCCAAATAAAACCTATACTTGTGCCTGTGAAGAGAAAAAAGTACTTGGAGTGGACAAACGTACATGCTTTGGTGAGTTATGTCCTGGAGAAGTTTTAAGTTAGAGCAGGACAAACCTGTAAGTGTAAAGTTTATCATAAATAGAATTGATTCATATACATATGTAGCCCAGTTTAGTATTGAGAGTTATTTCTTAAGCAGGACATTTGTATAATCATCACATGAAATGTTCTTCTTAGTGAAGGTTAATAAAAGTTTGATAGAATTATTATGTGATCGATTTACACAGGATCCTTATTTGATCTGACAAATAGTGTCACTTCCCACCACTATTTTGCCATGCATATGGGCAGTTGTCATTGTCTGAGTGGGCTATGTTTATGTTAAGTAGGATATATGAGCCAACAGAAAGTGACAAATGATATTTGTCAGACTAAATAAGATCCTATATTAATAAAAATATATGTGGTAATATATTTGGGCTAGAATTTGGATTGGTAATCTTTGTTGTCCAATTTAAAGACAAACAAGTGTTAACTACATTTTAGTAGCAACTCCAGGCAAAAATTTAATCAACCCATTTATCTAGATAAATTTTGCTGCATACATAAATAGGCAAAATGAAACTAATAGTTAGTTGTGCAAAAATATTTTCAGCTGCAAATAAATCAACAATATAGAAATTTACAAAGGGTTCAGTGATCCAGTGTTTGAGAATAAATGCTGTAATGAAGTGAATGCCTGCCTCCCCAACTCTTCATCTGGGCAAAGAAATGGATGAAGTTTCTGGAATCTTGTTGTCAGAAAATGATACAAGTTCAGGAACCAAGCAATTCTAAATTTGTGTCATCATTCAAAACCTCTATATTTAAAGTATATTTTATGTGAACGTGAAATGTTTTTAACAGGTGGTTGACTGTCAAATAGATTTCAATAATTTGAACAATTCAGTTGTAAATTTTACTCTATGTATTCTTTTTTTGTTTTTGTTTTGTTGGTACATGTAGCCCTTTTTATGTCCCACTTGTTTTATGCCTTTTTGCTTTAATGCTCCTTGCCAGTATACACCACTTCTTAATTTATGTTGTCTCATTTTTGTTAAACTCTCTTTGGCTGGCTGCACTAAATTATGCTGACCCCTACTTATTTCATTATTTCTTATGGGAATATCATTTTTGGTTTACACCTTTTTGATGTATGCCCAATTTTTCAGAAACACAACTAGGGTGTATGACAAGGGCTGATGTACATGGTGCAGTTAGGAGAAACTTCGTGCAATGCTTTATGAGTCTCTGCTTTGAGAAGACTAGGTTATATATGCTAATGGAGGGTGAATTGGCATGGATAACTGCAAACCATAGATAATTAACAAAATGGCATGATTAGCTACTAATAGTTTGTAATCTCTTGTGATTGATCTGAGTGTACATAACACCAGTTTCTTTAGAACAGACTATGCTCTTTTGTTCCATTTAATTGTGTTATTATTTGGACTGTTCTAGTAGGTGAATATTTTATTCCTCACTTTTGTCTTTCACTTTCTGATCTATAAGCCATGAATTCCAAGTTCATGTGCATAAAGCTGTTGTTCAATTGCAAACCTTTATTTCAGATGCAACAAACGTGCATGAGATGATGGTGGCAGCAGCCGGAAACCAAGTTTTGTCTATGAGTCCCCAGATTTTGGGAAGACACGCAGTGTCTTTGCTGACACTGAAAAGTATCCATACAATTGGGGCTGTAACTTACAATTCACT
Organism: Reticulitermes speratus; assembly: GCA_021186555.1. Lineage (NCBI taxonomy): Eukaryota > Metazoa > Arthropoda > Insecta > Blattodea > Rhinotermitidae > Reticulitermes > Reticulitermes speratus. The sequence continues at coordinate 26,955,595 of JAJKFL010000004.1, forward strand.
TACAGGCACGTATTTAAACAGCTTCACAGTAGAAAATTAATTAAATGTCTAGTGTATATGCATACATGATACAAAGAGCTGACAGTGCAATCTGTATAGCGCAGCTTCTTAAACTGTAGATTCAGGTGTGCTATGGGAATGATCATGTCCCTCACCTCACCTCACCTGCAAGAGGATTTAACATATTAACTAATTTTAGCTGACAGCTTTTAAGGAGTTATCTTTTAATAATATTGTTTTGTAATAATTTATGGTGGTAATAGGCTATCTGGAAATTCTGTGTATCCATTATCAGTAACAATGCAAATTACACTGCCTAATTAGATCCAGTGAGAATTTGGGACAGTCTGAGTTAGTGGCGTAGTACCCTCTTGATTGAAAATATAATTAGCAAGTCCTCTTTTTGGTAAAGATGGATGAACCACTGTGTGCCAATTTGTCACTGTTTACACTGTGATTGCATGTGAGGGAGCAGAGGTGTACCTCCACTCGTTCTTAACCTCCTACATGAAACATACCTCGTATTCATCACTTAAACATGAAGATGGAGGTAGTATTTTTATTTGAAATGAAAAATGTTTTCCTCATCTATACAATGTCAAAACCTAGAACAAAAATTCAAAAATTGTATATTGGCAACCACATATTTAAAAATGGATAATACCTTATCAGAAAATGTGAAGTGGACAGTTTTAAAAACGCAGTTTGACAGCTACAAAATTATCCAGGAGAAATAACATTTTAGGAAACATGGTATAATAATTCTGCCATGTTTTCTCCCTGTTTAATTACCTCAAAATGTTTTTCATGCACTAATATGATGTAGAGATCAGCAAAGTACACTATTTAAAAGGTGCTCATTTATTTAAGGCCCAACATGTTTCGGTTGATGGCTATGCTCACTGATCACAAAGATACATATGGGAAGATTTTCCATGTCATCTTGAAATTAAGTAAAGATAATAGATAAAAAATAAAATTGGTAGAGTTATGTAAATACTATATATAAAATATTACATATAAAATGGAAAAATATGTGTTAATCTGTGATACTGAGTGGAAGTCATGATGTCTTAAATTGTCTGGAAATCGTTGTATTATTTACCTTTATGGTCCCTGAGGATGGCAATCAACCAAATCATGCTTGATCTATAATAATAAATAAACAACTTGTAAATAATGTACCTTATTGGTATCTCTATCTTATTATACTCTTGCACATGGTGACAATGTGCTACAAAATTTTCCACACAACCTTTGTCAGGAATATCTTTTGAGTTGATAAATATTTAGCGAGTTACTTTCAAAATGCACACAGAATGCATGTGGGTGCTAAGTACATATCTGATATTAATGTTTGATTTTAACCAAACAATTGGAAGGACTGACAAAGTTTAGTAAAACGTCTGTGTCAGATGTAATAAAAATCCATTTACTATATTTATTTTCACATTGTTACTGTGAGCAGACATGAACAGCCATCATAAAAACTAGCAGGCATACGTTTGCAACTTGCGAGCACATTACACCACAAAATCCAAGTCTGTGACATAGTAGTTTTGAGGGATACAATTTAAACCTGTTTAGGTAGCATACTGCCAAATTCTGTACCTTTCAGAACTACATAATTAAGAGACAAGTGCATAAATTAGTTGATGAATTTGTCTAGTTTACTTTCACAGTATGATGGTGTTTTATCATATTTTAATGAATGTCATTTCCTTTTTAAGCATAGTATGCAAAACTCTTTTTATAAGATGTAAACTTCAAGAACTATGGAATTTAATAGGTGCAGTTTTGAAACTTTGTTTAAAATGTTGTGCAGTTTCTGCATCAAAAATTTTTAGAATAACTTTGTTGGAAAACATGAAGTTAGAAATGGAGTAAGGGAAATCCTAACACCGATATTGAAGTTCAAAAACATCTTGAATTTTTCAGGAGATGTAATCCTGTATGACTCCGAGCAGTACAAGCTTTTCACACTTACCCTCACATCAAAGGATTTACAAACTCTTGCAACAGTAAGTGGAAAGATTGATGCAATGGACTTCGGTAAGTCATAAGAAATGCCAAAAAGTTAATTTAAGAGTAAGATTTCAGGAAGAATATTATGATTTAATGTAGCTAGTAACATTGTTTCTTATTACTTAATAGAATAGACCCTCCTTGTTAATGGGTTTGCACACAGTGTATTTGCTTATTCATGGAATAAGTATTTGTGGAAACTGTCCTGCATCGCAGTGAGGTCCCTTGCGCATTATGTCTGCACTTGTGGATACACATGGGGGAGTACACAATAGACCGTATGCGCCTGCTTGTGTCACTCAGTAGCTAACTGGCTATTGATGATGGGCAATGTACTGCAACTGCACCATTTACACCTTTTGGAACTAAATTTGGCCTTGTATTTTAATTGTGTTGGAAAGGGTGACATATATGATGATGATGATGAAAGAGACTAAGGATAAAAAACAAAAGCAAAGTGACATTTCTTAGTGAAAGTGGAGGTACAGGAACATTTGGACAGGAGAATGAGTCTTACTGTGGTCCGACAAAGTTATGGTGTAAACGAATCTAATTTGTTTCATCAAACAAGATGAAGGCAAGGGAAGCATTTAAAGCCAGTCCTCCAGCAAGAGCATACATATACATACACATACATACATACATATACATACATATACATACATACATACATACATACATACATACATACACATACATACATACATGCAGACATACTTACATGCAGACGCACTTACATGCAGACAGACATACAGATATACATGTCGGCATAAATATATACATATATAAATACATTCCAAGAATCCGTATGTCACAAAGACAGTAGGATATGGAAAAAGTCATAAATACACAAATGTACACAATTCTTACATTGTAAAGTACTGTAAACATCTTATAAAACAATATTGTAGATAATCTTTACACATAAAAAGTTCACCTACAGAGCAAAAGGAGTGTGTGTTTAAGTATTTTCTAAATGCTACTTCAATGCGAAAATTTGTTCTGCATGCGATCATTATCCCTTCCTTGAAAAGGTAGAAAGGGCCTTGTTTCTGTGGCTGGAAAATGAGACACAGGAATTGTTGTTCATCAGTGGTATTATGGTGAGGGATAAGGCCATGCCAGTTAAATAGTTTTAAGACTGTATCTGGAGTCCAAGCATCTAGCATTCAAGGTCCTCCTTTTTCTTGGTAATGCTCCAGGGCATCTGCAGGATCTTGGTTCTGCTGATACAAATACCCAAGCTGAGTATCTGTCCCAACATCTCCACCTCACTCTTGCAGTTTGGCAACTAGAGAATCATAAAAACATTCAGGAACTATTATGCTTGCTGCACCTTCTGTAGCATCTTGAATGCAAGTGAGAAGGAGAGCTTTGTTCGTGTCAGTGAATGCTGGAAATCCTACAGCATAGCTGACTGCATAGTAAACATGAACACCTGTGGATGAGCTGAAGTCCACAACCCTGAATGGCTGCTGGGAAAAGTTTTGTTCTGAAGTATTTAAATGACTTCTGCCAACCAGTAGGATGAAATATGGAATGTCCCCTTCTTTGCCTGAGAGTTCCCAGATTTGGAGGAGACTGTTATCCAAGTATTTGACTCTCAGGCTGCTGAGTTAACTGAGGAGGACTTCGAACAGCTGACAGCACTCAGCAAAGAGAAGGAAGTGTACAAAGATGTGTAAGGCAAAGGAATTAAAAATTGCCTCTACCTTCACGAAGTCTTCCACTGCCATGTACTGTATGATAAGCCTGACAACTTCCAGCCAGCATTCATTCCAGCAAACACCAACACAAATATTTATGTTTATTAATCATTAATTTACATATTCCCATGTTTCGTGTGCCTTTGGTTCTCCTAACACCGTTTTTCCCATAAGGTCATAATTTCGCATATCACGTTTTCATCATTTACCATATTTTCAAGAAAGTAAGCCCCACATATGATGAGGCTTTTTTTGTCTGCTGCTAATACAAATGCCTAACTAATGTAAAGAAATGTGTAATGGTGATTCAGGAATGTGAGAATGTTAGATAAGATGAATATATATCAAATGTTGTTTCAGGATTTATTTGTGCTGGATTCTTTATAGTGTATCATACTGATGAAACACTGCTCCTATACATGCCATTTGTTGAAGCACATTGTTTCTTTACCTTCTTTAACCCCGTGTATGGGAATTTAACCTCCATTGGGTGGATTTTAAATGCAGAGATTTCTTTTCTAGCCTGGATTTTTAAAGTGCTTTAAGTACAGAATGCAGTACTTCAAAAACACGTTTTGTTTTGTCACGTTTTTTAAAGCTGTAAGGTAGAAAAAAAACTGAATTTTCAAGACGAAATCCATTTACTGGTATGTAAAGTATGAAATAGTCTATACCTATTAGCTTATGTTAATTTGCAATTGCAAGATTTGAGATTCTCACAGCAGTCAGTGTTGAGGAAGATTCAAGTCTTTGTCCAAGTTCTTGGACTGCCCTGAAGATAGAGGCACCAAGCTCTTCTAAAACGCCTGTGTCCGTGTACCAATTTAGATGGCCTCATATCGCAGAAGACTCAAATCTATTTTGCATTTCCTATGATTGCTTTCATTACTTTCACATGTTTCACTTCATTATCGACTAAGTAAATTTTATTCATTTACAAAACCAACTAAATGCATTTGTGATATACACAATATTACATTCTTTTCATTACTCCTACATGTTTCGGCATATAACTTTGCCATCATTGAGTTCACACACCAACTAAAACTTGGCTGAAATACAATAGATTACATAACAATAATCATTATGTGTAGCGTTTTGCAGCTTGATTCAAAGTACCAGTTGCTTGACATACATAAACATATTATAAGCATGATACACTATAACAGTATTACATATACACTGTGTTGGTATTTTTGCAGTTAAATTAAAAATATGAAACCGTGAAATATGGTTAAAATCTATTCTTCTCATGATAGCCTTCATCTGTGTATGCAGACATATATTGTTTTTTATCATTATGGATCATGTCCCTGTGTTACTTGTCATGTGATCTGTTGTCTGTGTAGGAGTTAACTGTAAATTTTACCCAGTTTAGTAAGGACCCAGAAACTTTGGCAACCTGATTACTTAATTTAGCAAAAATTTTCAGTCCTGATAGTTGTTTAGAGATCTGATTTCCTTTGTGTTCTTGTTACATAAAATATAATTACATTTGAATTGACTAGTAAGACTTGAAGCATGGGACTGAAATCATTGCCTCTCTGAAAGTAATCCATATGAATATAAGATTGTTATATGATACAAATATATTACATAATTTTAAAAATACAAATACTTTTGTTTTGGTGAAAATGTATATGAAAATGTGAAAAGGATAAAATAGACATAAAACTCAAAAGCAGTAGGGCCAGCAAATTTGTGAGACTTTCCACTGATGGGAATGTAACTGGGCAATTTTTTGTGCTGTTCTTTCAACAGTGATTCTTCTTAATACATATTTTGTTTGTTACAAATGTATTCTAATCTTACTTTCAGATTATATGGGAAATAATTTGTACTGGTGCAATGCTGAAAGAGCAACTGTGGGAATAATGAGCCTCACTACACAAGAAAGTACTGTGTTGCTTCACACTTGGGAAGGAGAAACTCCTCTTGATATCGCTGTAGTCCCAGAGGAAGGGTAATTTCCAAAAATTGTGTGTGTGTGTGTGTGTGTGTGTGTGTGCTCGCATGCACGTTAGTGTAGCTAATAAAGATGCTTTTTTTTTGTTTTTTGTTTTTGTTTTTGTCTATGTGAAGAACAATGTCAGAACTACTGGGGTTGTTGTAATTCCAAGTTGATGATTGGGAAGGAAGTGAAGGGAGAAATTCACCTTCCAGATTGTACAGAAGAAGATTATGATAAATCCAAGAAACGTTAGTGGTGTAACAATTCTTTGCATAATAATAGTAATAAGAAATGTGTTATTAGTTACTTCAATCAAGAAGTATAATTTGGTGGTTAGATTTAAAATTTATTTTAAAGTCCTTTTTTCATGTAACTTGTAACTAATCATAATGCTGTGATGGCATGAGTTTTGATGGCAGTAAAGATTTAAATTGTGGTCTTTGAGTTATGACACCATGTAGTATTGTATATTGTTACATTTTGGAGGAATATGCTACTTTTTTGTCTTCAAGTGAAAAGTTTCCTGAAGCACCCTGAAGAGAGAGGCAGCCTCTTTCTCCAAAACACTGGTAACTGCCTACAAGACTACATCTTCTTTTAACCTAGTAGTATAAAATATATATGCTGTGATAGTTGTTGCACTTTCACTTCATTTTGATTATAAAACTTGACTAGAAATTCTGATTCAGTCTCCTATTCAATTGGTGCTGGGGTTCTTCCTGGAGGCTAAAGCGGCCGGAACGTGAAGTTGATCACTGATATCCATCTGGTGCTGAGGTTAATATGCGGATCTGTACTTCTACTCCCTCTATATGTCTTCATGTTATGGACAGGACAACTTTACTTTTTTTAACTTATAAATTTTGATTTGGCAACTCATTTTATTAGCCTACACAGTTCCTTCTAGAAGATTTCTGTTCTGGTGGTTAAGTACAGAATTTTACGTCAGGTTGTACCTGTAGATGCAAAAAAAAAAAGTTTAAATCCCCAGATGTTAAAACTCTTTGTTGAGAACCTTAAACTTGTCATCATTAGAGAAATTAGCCTTAAATGTTTTTATTTACTGTTTCAGAGTAATGTTTATAGCATTCTCTGGCGACTTTCTTAAAGGCGGTAGAACTCACATTGATCGTCTGAACATGGATGGTAAAGGGGGTCGTACTCATGTAGTTGAGGCTGGTTTGCATAGCAAGTTCGTCGCATTGCATTATGATGAGGAATTGCACAGGATCTACTGGATTGATTCAGGAGCTGCAAGTGAAATTGCTAGTGTAGGAGTGGATGGTAAGAACACAGCACATAAGAAAGTGCATTTTCCATTGTTTTTAGAAACCTAATTGTCAATCTACATGGACAAAAACTTGAGCCCCACCTAAAAGAATTAACTTTGCCATTTTAAAGTGACTGAAAGAAAATTATTGCATTTTCAGTAGAACTAATTTTATTTTGGTTCTCACAAGCTTCTCTGTGTGCTGGAAACATAAGTTGACGCTGGGGCATCAGGAGTGCTATGTGAATGTCATGTGAAGTGTGAATCCACTAGGAAGTGTCAGAAAATTTAGAAGAAAACTTACTGGGTTTAATTTGCCCACAGACACACTATTAAGAATCTTCACAATAAGGTGGAAACTATATTGTTATGCTAATAGATAGGGAACCAAAATGTCAGTAGACATTGTTACTGGAACAGTTGCCTTGTAAACCTTGTTTAATTACCTTGCATAAGAAATGAGACTACCGTAATATTCTGTGAGAATTTCTACAAAGTTATTGAAAACGTGGTCATACAGGCCAAAGCCACGTTATTCAGTAATTTCTGTAACTGGTGTCTTTAGTCACTTAATGATAGCAAATTTCATCCAGAGTTGATACTTTTTTTAAGACAAGTCTTGGTTTTATTAGCATGAACACATGAGCACACAAAACTTGATGAAGTGGAGGAAATTAAATTCATACACTCAGAGTTTCACTTTGAGGTGAACGTCGGTGTTTGGTTCACCCTGATTATTGAGGAACATTGTGGGCCCTGTGTCTTATGCTCATTCAGTTAATTGTAAGAGGTATATAAGACATACTGCAAGTGGACCAGTAACCTTCGAGAGTTGTCACTGTAGTCTGTTACTGTAACTTGAGCAGCAAAGGCAGCTGGTGACATAATGAGCACTCATAGCAAAAGGGATGGTGCTGAGTCATAATTGTTAAATAGCTTAAACTTTTAATACAACTTTATTGCTTAGGGAACTTGCATAACAAAATTGGTGTTATGCATGAAAATACATGTACATTAGAACCCTGTTAAGAAGTCTTTCAAGGGACCAGAGGATTAAGGACTCCTTAAGCAGGAAGACTTATTAAGAGGGAAGCTGATTAAAAGCAATAGGATTTTGGGACTTTAAAAATCAGAATTCTTACTGGGGAAAACTTCTTATGCGGGGAATTCTTATCCGGGTTCTACTGTGTTTTTTTATTTGCATGGGCCCAGGCTGTGATTGGTAACATGAATTTTGAGCATGTAATGATTAGTGGTCTTCAATTTGTAGTGTCTTTACGTTTTTTTGACAGGTGTGCACCGACATAAATTCAGAGCAGACCTTGGTACACTGTATGATATTTCATCACTTTCCTTTGAAATGTATTGGACGCAGCCAAGTCAACCTTACATTTTTTGGGTCAACAAATTCAGTCATAATCGAATGAAACGAATGTTTGTTGGTGAGTACAGTAGAATTCCTTTAATCCCGATGATAATTCTTTGGAAATCGTGATAATTCGGCAGTTGAGGAAAATATTCCCAAGTCTGTAAGTCCCCCAAAGAGGCCTCCAGTATTGTCTGTACGTCAACCATTGTGGTATCTTTTGACCCCTTTTCTTCTGCTCTGTCAACTTCTGCATTTATAAAGCTCATTATCCATAGTCACCTAGTCCTTCAGCATCCCTGGTAAAAACTGAAGAGACTCGACAAAAATAAAAAGGGGCCCTAACAGCCTTAAATCAGCAGCTGAAAAAATGCCCAAATTAATTACTCCTCCAATTAGTTGTGCAGCCCAAGTGTAGAAGAAGTAACAAAAATTACCTGGAAGAACTTAGGTCAATATAGGTATTGTATTTGATAATCTGGCACCTGTCCATTCCCATGGGTGCCGGATTAAAAGAATCCTACTGTATTGTTTTAATTCTGGGCTACATAAGAACAGTGATTCCCAATTTTCCACCATACTGGGGGGGAGTTTGAAGTGTCCAGGTATTAATATCCTTCACTTGTATTACAGTAACTGAAAATCCCTTTCAATGCACTGAATTTTTTAACAAACTGGGACCTGAAGAAATAAATTTCATTGAATGAATTATTTGCAGGAAAACGTTAAAATGAAAGTTATAATTTAGTACAGAAAAAAGTGTGATGATCTACAGAGATACAGCTTATGGATATTATCTTTCTCAAAAGGCTATAGAAAGAGACAGATGGGGAGTAACAAAATAGAAAAATAAACTTCTTACAACCAATTTTTATTGTATGGAAAAAGGATGCCAAATTCATAAGATCATGAACATAACAAGACTGCAAATGGTGTGCTCTGTGAGGTGCGCAGATGAGTGGATGGATGTGTTGTACGTGTAACGTGCTGTTTTCTATTTCTTCATAAAGAACTCTTTAAAACTGCTAACTAAACTCCATGGTGCAGAGTCCTTCTTGAGAAGCTAACAGGTCTTCAGCTAGTCGACAAATCCCCTGCGTTTTATGGAATCCGAAGTTCATTACCACATTCAGAAGAGCCCGCCACTTGTCCCTATCCTGAGCCATATCAATCCAGTCCACGACCTACCAAAGAATCAGTCCAGGCCCGAGGCTTTGTCAAATGTTTTCGTAACATGGTAATTTTTTTACGGTGAGGAGTTGTTAGCACCTCGCCCAACCACCAAGCTGGAGGACCACCCCTAGTCGGCTGTCTGCGACTGCTTATTCAATGTATTCGCAGTTACCCTCCATATCTGGAGGCCGTTACTCCATCCGCAACCTGAGGACGCACCATGCCATGGTGACGGACCCACTGCAGTGTTCATAATTGTTGACTGAAGAAAGGAAAACATCTTGTCCTCTCAAAGAAAACAGAAAAGTATGTGGAGGAGGATAAATGTTCATGCTAGGTTGTGTATGCAATGTCAGGAAATATTTGTGTGCAAACTGAGTTTTGATGATACTGGTCAGAAATTAATACATCATGCAAAAAATTACCATTTATCAAGGAAAGAAGTATGTATGCAGAAATATTCAATACCACACTGTTTTTAGTTGGTATTCTTACTACATAGATAACACTTTGATCAGTGATTCTGTTGGCACTTAGTGTTTACAAAACTACTTTATTTTAGATACTAGCGAAATGAGCCTGAAATTGGTAGCAGCACGTAAAGTCAGGGCTAAGCCAGATCATCCTTGTCAGAAAAATAACGGGGGATGCAGCCATATTTGTGCAGCAGCTCTCAAACATGCGGTAAGTTAAAAAAAATTTTAAGTTAAAGATTTATGGTGTAGCAAGACAGGAGGGACTTTGAAATTGGCAGTGGATATTTGGACTGTATAACCCTATTCCTAAAATAGCTGTAGACAGTGGTATGGAGACAGATCTTTCAAGGCCTGCCCCATTTTTCTCTTACCAGTTATGCTACAAATGTTCACATTTACTATTTACCAGATAAGTATCACATTTTTGTGCTGGTGACCCCATATTCAAGGTGGCTATGCATCACCATGTTGCATTGCTGAAATACCTCTTGATTTTGAGGCAGTCTTTTTTTTCTAAGCCAGACAATATGCCTAATTTTTCGGCCGATCTGATGGTGTGTTTTTTAAATGGAAATTTATTTTTCACCTGTTTGATCTAGCTATATTGAATAGATACATCATTTTAATCATCCTGTGATTAATGAAAGAGACCATAAAAAATTTTCTCTCACTTTTTGGTTCAAAACTTTGGAATTAGTGCAAGGAAATACTTTTCAGTCTACTCCAAGAGGAAGACTGAACACAGAAGCTAGTCAAATATTCTCTGGAGCTCAATGTAGGTGTACTGATCATCTGCAAGATTGTGATGGTAGTCTTGTGTCTGATCAGATAACAATAAATAAACAGCTACCACATTCATGTGCTAAAATTACAAAACTGGCCTCTGAATAATCTGTTCTTGTATTTATCATACAAACAGCTAAATTTCTAAATCAGAATTTTGATCCAACATGAGAAACATTTCCAGAAATACAAGTACTACATATTCAAATTTATGGACATAATAGATCATTTTATTTCAGCAACTTGTAAACATCCTTTTTTTTTTATTTCAGGAGGCTATAAACTTTCTTATGAACATTGATTTTTTTTTAAATAACTAATGCTAAACAACTTCACAAAGTAGTTTCTTTCAAGTACTTTTTGCTAGAATATTTAAGATTCATATTACAAAGATATAAACATTTTTCACTGTTAACAGCATCACTTGCTAAATACCCATTAAAATCTGGCTGCTAGCACTATATTCTTGAGGATTTGCATTGCCCATCCCTGTTTGGCAAAGTGTAGGGTTCTGTACATAACCCCATTTTTTGATAGAGTTATGAAATATTGTGTTTTGTTTAGAACAAAACATAACCCCTTGTAAGTTCCCCTTTGAATGCTTTCAAATGCAAATTTTTGCAGGTGTGTTTATGTCCAGTTGGACTGGTGTTGTCTCATAATAAAACATGTTCTACACGTGCCCATTGTCGTGGAGATATGTTCAGATGTGATGCTGCCAACCTCTGCATTCCTGGAACGTTGAGGTACATCTTGCACATTCTGTTGTGGTTAACATCATGAACAGAAGTTGTAGTGAAAATCAATTCTTCTTCTTAGTCTCATACTGTAATTGTATTATGCTTGCAACTTAAAACTGTTACAGTTATCTAGAAACTGAAGTGAATGACTTATTAAATTTAATATGATCCATCACCTTTTGCACATAGAATAAAACCACTACTTAATATGTGACATTCAACACAACCTGTATTCACCGATTATTCTTACAGTACATGTTTCGGTCATTTGACCGTTTTCAGGTGTATAATATATAAAAACTCAATACAAGGCAAAAGTGTAAAATTATTGTGAGATCTCACAAAAATTTTACCCTTTTGCCTTGTATTGAGTTTTTATGTATTATACACCTGATGATCGTCAAACGACCAAAACATGTGGTGTAAGAATAATCAGTGAATGGCTTATTAGTTGGTGGTAGAATATTAGAATGTAGCAAATTTTCTGTCACTAAATTTATGCAGAAGACAATGAAGTTAAGGTTTATTTAGTGTGTTTGATAGGAACCTTCAAACTAAAAAAAAAAGTGAACCTCTCATTCTATTAACTATATATGTGGATCTGGTAACTTATTTGGGAATGTTGAAAATGTATGTGCTTCCATTTATGACACCATTCTAGTGTGAACCTGTACCTTGCACTGCACTTAGCACATCTATTGTGACTTGATGAATGTTCATTATATGGATTAAAGTAAGCACCTAAAGTTTGTAATGGGGATTTATGTGGAATTTGTGTATTTTTTGCATATTTTATTTTATAACTTTTGATCAGAAGGAGGGTTTATATACAATTTATCTTAACAAAACCAGTGTTTCACTGATATATTGACTATGATTGTGTAGGTGTGATGGAAAACGTGATTGCTCAGATGGTGAAGATGAAGTGGGCTGCGAGTCCGGTGCATGTTCAGATAGCCAATTCGCTTGTGCGAGCGGACAGTGCGTTTCAGTTGGTAAAAGATGTAATGGTGACAAGGACTGTTTGGATGGAACTGATGAATTGGATTGTAACCTAGACGAGTGCAACAGAGGTATGTCAAAAGTAATATTATACTGTTATTGATAAGTTACAGTTAATTTCATTCTGCCTTACCATATAAAATATATGTAAATCTTAAATGCCAACATTGTTTTGTGGAAACTATGTACTGGAAACCAGACCAATATACACTATGATTGCATTACTTACACTTCAGTGTTATATCAGATTTTCAGTTTGAGTGCACATCTGGTGAATGCATTTTGAAGAACTGGCAATGTGATGGTTCTGAAGACTGCAAGGATGGTTCAGATGAAGAAAACTGTGGTGAAGGTATGAAAGTGAACACTTGTTACTGAATGTTCTGTGGTGGATCTCAGAGACCAGCTATGTTTCCCTCAGTTAGTCCAGGTAGATGTTTGTATAGTGCCTCAAATTAAAACGCAAGTGCTTTTGTCATGTACTTTGCAATTCATTATCCATAAATCATCCTACCACGTGATTCTGTCTGTTTTAAGCTACTGAGAGCATTATTAAATAAGCTACAAACAAACAAATATACAAATCAACAAGTAAAATAAATAAATGTATAAAATAAATTATTACATATTTTGTAGTGACCTTCATTTTTCAACTTAACACCATCTGATATTTTCATTTCTTTTGCAGTTACTTGTAATTCCAAACAGTTTAGATGCAGTATTGGTCAGTGTATTCCCAAGAAGTGGGTGTGTGATGGACAATCAGACTGTGTAGATAACTCAGATGAAACTGTTTGTGGTAAGTTACTTGGTATTATGCTACAAGTTGTGGGAGGAATCGTGAACACAGCATGAAGAAAAGAATACTTTCAAGTGCCTAAAATTGAACTTTATTGAGGTTGTTAGTTTCCATTCATTGTTTCAGTAACAAAATTTCACTGGCCTATTACAGAATCAAAAGTGTTGACAAGGTTCTCAGTACTTAATATCTACATTAATATCATTTAACCATAACTAACAATTCCATTCCATAGCGTCTTCCAATTTCAAGTAGTCTATCAACCATGAATGTGGAAAAAACTAAGGTAATGAGAATCTCAAGACAGCCACCCCAATGAAAATTGATATATCAAAAACAATTGGAGAATGTGGAATATTTCAGTTATTTGGGTAGCATGATAACAAATGATGCAAGGTGTACACATGAAATTAAATCCAGAATTGCCATGGCAAAAGCCGCATTCAGCAAGAAGAAAAATCTTTTCACCAGCAAACTGGACTTCAATTTAAGGAAGAAACTAGTGAAGTGCTACATTTGGAGCATAGCTTTGTGTAGTGTTGAAATGTGGACACTTTGGAAAATAGATCAGAAGTATCTGGTAAGTTTTGAAATGTGGTGCTGGAGAAGAATGGAGATCAGTAGGACCGATTGCGTGAGAAATGAAGAAATATTACACAGAGTCAAGGAGCAGAGGAATATCCTACATACAATAAAAAGAAGAAAGGCTAACTGGATTGGTCACATCTTGCGTAGAAACTGCCTTCTGAAACACGTGATTGAAGGCAAGTTAGAAGGAAGGATAGAAATGACATGAAGATGAGTTAGAAGATGTAAGCAGCTACTGGATGACCTTAAGGAAAAGAGAAGGTACTGGAAATTGAAAGAGGAAGCACTAGATCGCACCCTATGGAGAACTCGCTGTGGAAGAAGCTACCGACCTGTCGTAAGACAGACTACAGAATGAATGAATGAATAACTAACAAAGAGCAGATTAATGAATGTGAAATACCAGTGGTGTTACACCCTCCGAAAAAAATCATTTTGCTTAAGACAAACTATATGCTGTTAAACACTTGGGAAGGTGTAGAACACCACCACTACAAAACAGAAAATCTTAAAAACTGTTCAGAATCTCTTGGAGTGTACTGTATTATGTGAGAAAATTGGCTAATGGGGGAAGGCTGTTGCTTTTAGGGTAATGAGAGCAATATTATTACTGAAATAGCTAAATATTTCACCCATATGAATGTAACTACAAAGTCTTTTCATGTTTTTATATAAAACCATCATAAATTCCTTGTGGCATTTCAGTGGGAAATTTTGTCACATTGTGTTTATTTCACTTTGATGCAAATTGTTTTATTATATTCACTTTCACTGAATGTACAACCTATGAATTTGAAAGACTGCTGGAGAAATATGTGCATGTGCTAAGATACTAAATTTAATAGAATAACAATGTGCCTTAACCAGTGATGCTATATAGACATATGCTAAGAAACTACTTTTAGCAATGTCGGACACATACCCGAGCATTCCTGCCACTGCTGTTTATTTCTACCACCCTCTGCTCCTGTTTATGGCAATTTCAAACTGACTGTTAACATGCATAATGAGAGACTAGCAAGAATTGGCCTTTTATACACAAGGATGTTACTGAATCATGTCCAAGAGTCAGAAAAACATGGAAAACTTGTCTTTGTATAGGTGATGCCATCAGAAGTAAAAGCCCATGAACAAGACAATACTGTTATTTCTGCTGGAAACATTTATAGTTGAAGGAAGACAGTATTTCTTTAGTTCTTGTCTGCATAGTGAATAAATAATAAATGGCAGATGAGTAATTTGGTGAACTGGAATATGTAGAATGTATGTATATTGAATGGTATAAGAGAAAGATCAATTAATCATACTTGTAAACAGAAAGTAACTCACAGGGATGAGATTAGTAAACAGAAAGTAACTCACAGGGATGAGATTAGTAAACATTAGTCACTGTTAGTAATAAAGTAAGACAGATTTAGATCCTTTATAATCCATCATTCCTGTTATTTAATGTAAATGCCACATTTCTTGGTTATGAGGCGTGGATGACTTAATTTACACATTTGAGTCTTCTGCTGCGGAGTAGATGAGGTCTTCACTGATCTGGGATGTTGCACAGTGTCATTGAAGATGGGACAGATAGGCTGTCATGAAACATATGTAAAAAGCTACAAATGTACGCTGCATAACAACCCAGAGGAACGAAGTTTTCATTTAAACAAATTATTTTGATGTCTGTTATTGCTCATCTGCGTATCTGATATTTGTTCAGTTATGTAACCTAGTTTACCTTAATATAACCCTGATACTGTTAGGAAAATGAATGCCACAGATGTTGTAAATAGGTATAGATTCCACATAAGAGGAACTTTTGTTCTTGATCCTTTGTTTACCTGAAAGTTTTTCTTGAACATACCTATTTACAGCAGCTTTAATGAGAATTATTATTGCAGCTCCTGTGACATGTGAAACTGGGGCGTTTTCCTGTAGCAATGGTCGTTGCATTGACAGTAGTCTTCTCTGTAACCATGTGGATGATTGTGGAGACATGTCAGATGAAGAGCCTTGTAAATTTCTGGAAGATTATACACCTTCAAAGCCCTGTAATCTTGACGAATTCACTTGCAGTCCATATGGGAATAGAAGTGTCTGTGTTCCACTAACAGCTAGGTAAGTCAGAGTTCAAACTTAACTCTTTGTACATTAAGGGTTAAACCAACGTTAATAGCAGAACGTGAAGCTTTAGCACTGCTGATGTAGGAGCCTGCCACTGACCATTGAGATACAGCCATATATCACACTGTCATTTTCCCACTGTATTTTCTCTAAGACTGCAATCAATGCTATTCTTCCATTTTCCTGCTCAGCATTCAAAGTGATTACTTTATAACACAAAATTTGTGAATATCTCATCATCAGGATTCAGGACAAAATTGTAATTAAAGGTATGTAATAAATTACTTGAACATATGGCAATGTTCTGGGAAAAATACAAACAGATTGAAATGACCATACATAAGTGAAGAAATTAAGGGTGAATTAAACTAGGGGAATGCTCACACCATTCTGTCTTCCATTCTGCTGTCTAAAAACACTCAAACTGTATAAACCCATAATTCTGTCTAAATCATGGGTGTGAAACTTTGCCTCTCACAGTGGCATAATTTAAAACAAAGTGCTGAGGAACATTTTGGAACTAAGAGGGAGAAAACAACAGGGGGCTGGAGAAAATTGCATAATGAGGAGCAGCATTATTTGTACTCATCAGGTATGCTTAAGATAGTTAAATCAAGGAGGATGAGTTTGTTAGAGCATGTAGGATGGAAGAGAGGATAGATGCATGTGTAGATTTGTCAGAAAACCTAAAAAAAGAGCATTTGGAAGACTAGGATTAAATGGGTGGCAGTTATTTTGTGCTCTGTGAAAGGTTTGTAGCTCTTTGATGATAGAGGAATACCACTGGGTGAGAGAAATTAACTTGATCAGAAAGTGCACACGTTGAGAGTGCGTTAAGAATTACTGCTTCCTTATCACCATCAGTAGCGTACAACATTAATGATAGCACTTGACACCGTCAACACAACTTTTCAAAAAGCTGTGTTTTTATAAAGTACTGTTATAGATAGCACAATGGGATGCTGAACAAAAAAAAAGTGTACATTACATTGAATTTTTCACAGAAATGAAAATAAGAATTCCTTTTTGCTAATATAGATTTGTATGTTAATGTAACTGAATGCGCAATTTATGTAGATACGTACATACAAACACATTTCTTAGATCCATCATCCGTTCAACATGGCATGAATATGATATCGGTCACAAAAGAAAGAAAAGAAAAGAAAGGAAAAGAAAATAATGTAGGTTGTAATTACAACCTCGTTGTGATGGAAAGCATACAATTAAAACAAAGTTTTACAATACAAAATGCAGACAATTACCCAAAAATAAAAATTACGATATATATATATAGCATAAATTACAATTGAATGTATAAAATTCACTATCACACGATTATTACAATATACAGATCATAACAAGATACAAGATCAAAAATACAATTTAATAGTGAAAAAAGATAACATAATTAAAAATAATAGCCAAATATTAATTAATATCATGATTAATAGATAAAATCTCATCTATCGAGTAAAAGGCATTCTTTACGAGGATTTTTCTAAACTGTAATTTTGTATGTTCCAGGTGTAATATTTCAATTGAATGTCCACTGGGAGATGATGAGAAAGACTGTAAAATGTGTGAGCAAACTGAATATCAGTGTCGCAATCAACAGTGCATACCATACGATTGGGTATGTGATCAAATGAATGACTGTGGTGATGATTCAGATGAGGACGAATCCATTTGTCGCAATGTGCACACCACAATCGGTAAATATTAATTAATATTTGTTGGGAATCATTTTGGTAATAGACAAGCTGTATACTAATTTAATCTCTTTATAGGTGATGCTGTGCCATGTTTGGAGTACACTTGTAGTAATGGAGAATGTATTTCAATGTCGTACGTATGCAATAGGGAAGAAGACTGTACTGATGGTTCAGATGAACACGGTCGGTGCGGTAAGTATAGTGGTCAATACAATTGAGTGTAGAACTGTTTACAGTGTTCGTCATGAAGTAATTTTAAAGTAACAACTTATGTTACAGACAGAACATATAAATAAATAGTCATGCTCCTTTGTTACATGGTATAAATTTTTCCATAATTTATTTACTCCACAGTAAATATTTTTTAAATTTTCCTATGAAAGTGGGAAGTTTAATTAAACAGACTGAAAGTAAAATAAGATTTATGGTTCTGTCTTGGTTGTTGATATATTAGCTTATCTCCTTGTCCTATAATGTGACCTTTCTTTTTGAATAATATAGTACAGCATAACTGACATCACTTGGATTAATAATATGTATGTGTATATATAAATATATATAATATATATATATATATATATATGTATATATAATATAATGTAGACATGTTACCTTTTGACAGAGGTTCTTATGTTGAAATTATTTGTCAGTCTACTGATAATCTATAAATTCAAAATTTTAATCCTACATGTGGTTACTTATGGACTTGTCTTTTCTTTGTGTGTATGTGTGTGTGTGTTTATTTATTTATATTTGGTACTGGGGAAGCCATTTTAGGCTGAGACAAAGATGTATGTTTGGAAAATAAAATTATTTTCCTGACTTAATGTGCAATGAGTCCCACATTTCATGGTGATTTACCATGATACTTTCATACTTTGTCTTAATACCTTTATCCAGTCATCCCATTAGACATAAACAGAACATAAAGAAAATATATCAAGAGATGTTTGGTAGAAGCATTTTTCTCCAGTTACAGTGTTATAATGTAATTCTGCATGTGTTACTGAAAACAAGGGGGAAATCTGATGTAAATTTTCTTGTATCTGGTCATTTTTATTTAAGTTTGTCTTTATTTGATTTATAACAGCAACATCATGTGGCAGAGAATCACTGTGCAAAGACATTTGTTATCCCACACCTCGGGGTCCAAAGTGTGATTGTTCAGCAGGTTACATTTTGAAGAATGATGGAATAAATTGTGCAGATATAGATGAATGTGCATACCATGATGTATGTGCTCAGGTGTGCAATAATACACGTGGAAGTTTCTCATGTGCTTGTGACCCCGGGTTTCACCTTCGACCAGATCGTGTATCTTGTAAAGCAATTGGTAAGTTAGTGTTGTTGCAGTGTAAAGGATAGTACTGGAACAATACAAGATGTAACTGTCTGAACAGAAGATTTTAAGTATCTTTTGCATAGTCTTCCTATACTAGACATCTTCTACAAAAAGCATAAATTGTGAACTTTAAATCCCTAGATGCTACTAAACATTTAACAACTGATGTATGTCAGTAAACTTCCACAATAATTTCTGTCTGTTATATGTAATTAACATACAGATTATAAATAAAGGTTGTATGGTGGTACAGCATGACCAAAATTACCGTAAGTGTAAATTTGTCCAGATAGATTGACACCACATACCGTATACAGCAGCTGATGCAGCATACACACCAGTCAAGTGGCAATTCAGATATCTACCAGTATGGGCAATAGTAGCATACATGGAGTTTTGAATTTGAATGAATTTTAGTTTTGAAAATAATTCCTACTGTTATATGGTAAATACAGTCCAAAAATTGAAATTTTAATTGAAAATTAGGGTGTGGCTTTTGCAATAAATACGGTATCTTATATTACAGATTTTAATAATGCTTAAATTCACATACTGAAATTTTAATAAACTTCAGTGTATTTCAGTATTCATTTATTAAAACAGAATTATTAAAATATATTAATATATTAAATATATTAAAACAGCATTTTTTTTCTCCTAAACAGGCTGTGGCAATTTACGCACATCTTTGGTATTCTTTAATTTGATTTTTAATGTTTTATTATTCTGTTACAAATTAAGGCACTTGATTTCCACAGGAGAAGCAATGCAGTTTATATATTCGGCAGGACATCAGATCAGGAAAGTGTCGCATGAACTCCGCTTCACAAATGTTGTGTACCCTGACGCTGAAATTGGTGTTACAGGACTGGATGTGGATTCAGCATTACAGAATGTATACTGGAGTACAGGTAACAGTTTTATAATTGATTTGATAAAAGTGAGATTCTTAGTCATTTCTTTACATCCTATGCCATCGTACACCAAACCCTTGTTTTATGCCATAGTTGTGTTCCTGAAAAGGTGACGTAAACCAAATAAGACTGGCAATATACATAAAAATATAATATTGAGGTGTGTTCGCATAACCATTCTTGCCCTGGAAAAACAGTAAGTACTAAATATTTTGAGTGTGTCTGTAGCCTTAGTTATCTAACATGCAAAGCGCATGTGCCATATTATGTCATCTGTCACCTGTCTGGTTGTACCATATTTTTCCACATTATCTCATAATGGCACGATTTTCAGGAAAAGCTTATTGATCATAAAATGTGCGTTTTTATTTTCTCTGTAACTTGTGTCTGAAACATTTCTCGCTCTAAGAAAAATTCAGAGAGATATTGTCATAAATGTACATAGGTTTTCATGTAAAGTACCCATTATTCTTGTCAGATTTTGATGAAAATTGACTTTTTGAAAAATACTGAAATATCAAATTTAATGAAAAACCGTCCAGTGGGAGCAGAGTTGTTCATATGGATGGACGGACAGACAGGCAGGCAGGCAGACAGACAGACTGACAGACAGACAGACACAGACATGACGAAGCTACTAGTCACTCCGCAATTCTGTGAACGTGCCTAAAAGAGGCATAAATCAAAAACAATATTCCCATAAGAAATAATGGAATCAGTAGGGATTAATTTAATACAGTGTGGCCAAACAAAGGGCTTTAAACTGAAAATGAGAGGGCATAAATTAAGAAATGATGTGTATTGGTAAGGGATGCTCAAGCAGAATGGCATTAAAAAGTGGGGTGTATAACTAGGGATACATGTACAGTATATGCCAGTAGGAGAGTACAAGATAATCAGGAGGAAATTCAATGGAACACATTACTTTCTTCTCCTACTAATGATATTAATTTACTGGGTGAAAACTTAAACACCACAAAGAAACACACTGTGATTAGATATTAACAAGGAGGTTTGTTAGAACTGGATGCTAATTTTTAGATTTTCTGCACCCGTTCCGACCTGCCCTGGAGGCCCACCCAGCTTCCTGTACAATGGGTACTGGGTCTCTTTCTTGGGAGTAAAGTGGCCGGGGCATGACTTTGACTAATCACTCCCATCTAGCACCAAGGTTAAAGAAAGAGAGCTATACCTCAACCCCTCCCAGGCCTTCATGACCTGTTATAGAGTGAACTTTACCTTTACCTTATTCTAAAGAAAGTGTGTGAAGCTATGGAATAGATCCATCTTTCTCAGATTATGCTTCAGTGGTGGGCTCTTTATTGAAAGTATGGGTTTGGCTAGAAAGTGAGGAACTGTGTCGCTGATGACTTCAGCCTTCTTAAAAGCACTCATAATTGGAGTTACATCAATGTGAATTTCTTAATATTATTCTGAATGGTAAGATGCTTAGCAATGGAAATGCTGTGATAAGTTACTAAGATAAAATGCAATAAAACCTTTATGTAATGCACTTAAGTTCTCTTTGTGTTACACTACTTTTAGCAAACTGGTATCTAATTCTTAATTTGAACCTTTGTATGTAGATGTAACCGGAACGATTTATCGGCTGTCGCTAGTTGGAGGTAAAAAAGCTTATGTAAGTGGTGTTGGAAGTCCAGGGGAAATTGCTGTTGACTGGATCACGCAAAATGTGTACTATGTTGAGAAGAGTAGACCCCAGAAAATACGAGTGTGCAACTTGGATGAAAAACATTGTGCAAAAGTGATTACTGTTGAACATGACTATACTGTGACGAAACTTGCAGTGGATCCGATTGCTGGGTGAGTTGCTGGAGTTGCCCATGTGTCACGCAATTGACATTATATGTCCATTTTTAAAAAACTGTATATCCCTTTACTGTGAAGTGTAATGAACATTTACTTTCACAACCAGCATTCTTTAGATATGTAGTTAAATTATGAAATGTTTATTATGACATTGTAGCACAACTATATGGACACTGGAGAAAAGTAAAAATGTCAGCAAAAAATGAAACTCATCATAGGTCTTCATACATTCTGTATTATTGACACGTTTCATATTATGCTATATTAACGGGCTTTGGAGCGGTGAAGTGTATAGGCATGTATGTATGTATGTATGTATGTACATCAGTGAAATTAATGGGGCTCATAAGTGTGGATTTTGACACCGTTCATGAACTACTGATCAAGTTTTCTGTATCAGATACTTACGGGAATACAGTGCGAGAGAACTTCAGTCATTTACAGATATCCAGAAAGACTTAGAAGGAAAGTATTCTACAATATTCCCAATGAAGTTTGTGTGTCCTTGAAACCAGTTTGTTTATGTGCTTAAATAAAACCATGAGTTTTCTTTTTTGTACAGGTTAATATTTGTCTGATGCATTCCCTATTCAGAGTGATCTGAAACATCGAAATGTTTTGTCATCTTTGTTTCTAACTTTGCATTAGTAGTCTCGAGAGAAGCAAGTAACCCCTTGAAGCATAAATTTAATTTAAAACAAATATCTGAATGTGTAGCTTATACCTGTCATCAAATGGTTTCCATTACAAATGCAAGTCTTTTAAGTTGCACAGGAAAAGGGCAAAATGCAGATCTTTAAGGTAAAGTACATGGTACATATATTTAGAACCTTTCAAAGATAAATTCTTACAAAATGTGTTAGAGCATCTGAACAGTAGAAACATTTAGGGATATATTTACATAGATGGCAGGATATTATGAATCAGGGTCTTAAATAGGCATTGTCTGGATTCAGCTCCACAGGATGTGGGTTAGTGGTTTCTTACAAAAGTAATGACACTGCAGGTTTCATAAAATGCGTATAATATCTTGACAAGCAGTGAAATTATGAACTGCTGAGAGTGAGCCTGTGCTGTAGAATTGATTGGGTTGATGGGGTGGTTGGTTAGTCTTTTTATTCTGATTATTCTAAATTAATTGTGACAGTTTTATCATCTGTTTTATTGGTTTATCGCCTCCTTGTCCATAAATGAACAATTAAGGTAATTTCACCCTTTCTGCATGTTAATACTGTATATTATATTTGTCCTTCATTTTATTATCCAGAGACAAAAGTTTGGCACTTGACACATCCAGTTGTTGCAGCATTTTGTGAAGTACACCACAAATGTCTTAGTACCAGTATTTAGGATCTGTACATGATTCCAGGTATTTGTTTTGGGTGGAGGTATCCAACTGGAATTTTAATGTGCCCACATCTGACATATTTCGTTCTGACCTGGCTGGCAGCAGAAGAAAGCATGTGGGAAGTTTCAGTTCCGTGTATGCGAGTGGACTGGCATTGGATATGGTACGGAGACGACTCTACATTTCTGATCTGCACAAGCACACAATTAAGTGTACAAACTACGAAGGAAATGATAAATATACTGTTGTAAGTGCTGAGGTAAGATCTGCAAAATACTAAATTACCTAAATTTGTAAGCCACTATCCTCTGATCATTTCAGCTGCCATTTTAACAATGACTACAAGAATGTAAATGGTGTACTCTGTGATGTACACAGACTACTAAAGGGTTCATCACTTTCGAAGTGCAATGTAGGTCTCACATTACAAAGAAGAGTACAGCCTGTCCTGTGAAAATATTTACAAAACTTGGAAATGCAAGCAGTATTATGTGTACACCTTGTATACTAAATTTCACCCAAATTGGTCAAAGTGGGAAGTACAGGTAGAATTTCATTTATCTCCCCTAAATAAAGTATGGCCTTCATTGAGCTGATTTTCATGAAAGTCACGTAACTTACTATATTTTGATGGAAATCTTCTGTACCGAATTTTATCCAAGGTGGACAAAAAAATGTAGATAATATGTGCAAAGTTTCGTATTACTCATAGGTAAAGTATGGCTTTCACTGCACTGATTCTCATGGAACTTAAGTGCACAATGTCATTACATGAAGATTTCATGTACCAAATTTCATCAGTTGCAAAGTGTGGGTAGTATGGGTATAAATTCATTTATGCATCTCTGTAAAGTATGACTATTGCTGAGTCGATGTTTAGAAAACCCATGTTTTTTTGATAACCTTTTTTAAAGAACTCCCATACTGAATTTCATGAAAATCTGCCAAATGGTTTAGTTACTTAGCAATTTTTCAAAAATTCTGTTGTATGTTCTTCATTAATTGAAAGGAAGGCTGCCCCATAGCATGAGAAGCAGGCAGTGATGGCAGGCAGAAGTTTAGCTGTACCTATACTCAATCACTGCACTAGAAAGGGGTGGTGGTCAGCCATGCCTCAGCCCCTTTACTCCAGAAAAGAGACCCGATATATATTATACAGGAGGCTGGGTGGGCCTCGGGGCCATTTGTTAATTGGAAGGAACACTTGGTATTTGCTG
This sequence comes from Reticulitermes speratus, assembly GCA_021186555.1. Taxonomy (NCBI): domain Eukaryota; kingdom Metazoa; phylum Arthropoda; class Insecta; order Blattodea; family Rhinotermitidae; genus Reticulitermes; species Reticulitermes speratus. Next base: position 26,979,955 of record JAJKFL010000004.1, read on the forward strand.
TTACTGGTGTAACTTCATAGGAAGTGCATGTGTTGGTAAAGTGTATACTAGTGTTAATAAACATGCACGGTGAAAATAATATTAAGTTGATTAGTTGGTTTATTTTGACTATGTTATCTTTTATATTCATTAATTGTATTGAATCGTTTCTGGGTTTTCATATTTTGTTGTCAATTGTATATCGCAATAATTTTGTGTGTGTTTTGATTTGTACTTCAATGATATTGTATCCAATATTTTATTGTCTGTATCTGTGTGGTTAGCTTTGTATTACTTGTATGCTTTTATCATAACGAGGTTGTTATCACAACCTATATCATCTTTTATTTCTTTCCTTTTCTTCTTTGTGACCAATTTCATATTCATGCAGTCTTGAATGGATGATGGATCTATGGAATGTGTTTGTATGTATGTATGTATGTATGTATGTATACAGTAGTCTCCCCATATCCACGGGTGATACGTTCCAAGACTTACCGCGGATGCCCGAAACCGCGGATAGTAGCGAACCCTATATATAAAAGCACAGAGTAAACTTTAGATCTACTAAAGTCGACGCTGGAAAATTAAAACGTAAATACTTAAATTGACCATGGTCGACTTTGGCAGTGAATGTGTTAATATTTTCGGTCCGCAGTAAACCACGGATACCGAATCCGCGGTTACGGGGGTTCTACTGTATATGTATTACGTTGGCACAAAGCCAGGATGAAATATAGATTCCAGAAGCAGAACTGATATATCTGAATTACTTATTTAAGACATTGTGCACTAAGCATTACTGATTTTACTGTTATGGGTTAATTTTTTATGCTCAACTAGTTTCAACAACATAAGTGTTACTGGTAATTTAGACAGAAAAAGAACTTGCAGGAAATTGTTCATGAATTTTTAAGACTTATATAGATTATGCTACTGGTAGTTGTTTCATGTAATTTGTAGACCTTGTGATACAATTGTCTTATAGTTACACATTGGAAATCTTGTTTATTCTGCAGTTCATATCAATTGTTACAGTATGTGCAAAACCCTGTTGACTTGGCCTTGTTTGAAGGAACTCTTTATTGGTTGAAATCTGGGACAGGAGAATTAACCAGCCACAAGTTATATGGGCCAATTGAGAGAAGAACTGGAAAACTCCAACTGTATGTTTACAACACACAACACTTTGCTATTCTTCAGTCATCTGCACAACCCACAGGTATAGTTGGCACTGAGTTCATGTGGATGGTCTGTTGCTGCCTTTCATTTCCCATCTGCGGTGACAATATATTGATTATAACGTAGTTGCTACTGTGTGATATTTGACCTGGTATAATTAATTGTTTGTACTTCTACATATTTGTGGTGTAATCTCACCCCATGTTGAATGGGTCATTTGTTGCCATCACATGGTACAGTAAAACCCCGATTTAATGTTCCCGCATTTAGTGAAATCCCGGATTTAGTGATTTTTTCATGTCCTGATAATAGCTCCATATAAACAAATGAACCTCCATTTAATGAAAACCTTGATTTAGTGAAATATATTCTAATCCCCCAGCAATTCATTTAAGTAGGGGTTTTACTGTATATATTGCAGTGTCAGATTGCAGAGACTAACTGTGCATTCATTAAATAAGCAGGCAGAAAGCCAGCTGGAGGTGGTCTTCAATTTGGGGTTTGGGGTTTGAACTAAAAACTGGAAAGAGCAAATATTGTATACAGTTATAAGACTATAAACTTAGTCAGATTCTATGGTGCAACATAAGCAGTAGAAAAAGGGCAGGAAATCTGGAAGAGCAAATGTCTGTACAGGGCAAGTTTATCGAAATCAGCTGCAAGAAAATTAATGATGTAGAAGTTTGACTCATTGGGCATGATTGATGTGAAGGTGGAAATGCATCTGAAAAATATTACGAAGCATTCCATGGAAGAGAGAATAATTATTTTTATGTCAGTAATATGTGGTATGTATTCATTGGAACAAATTTTCTTTGTGGTGCTTACTTGTTTATACATGAAATTTACTTAAATAAAAGTTATAACTGCTTGAAAATGTTATCCATGGTCAAAATCTTAAAAATTCACGTGACACATTTCACTGAAAACTAATGCTTCCCATTCTGTATTACTGTAGAAAAATACTTTTGAGAAAGCTAATACTATTCCTGACAGCTGTATCTCGTGTGAGATTTGAGGTTTTTTGTGGTGATGTAGCTAAACACGATGCTTCATACTGGGAATCTGGATCCCAGCATTTCAATGTATCGTAGTGCAACATTGGCACTATTAGCAAACGATGGCTTTATCCATGCCGATGGTGGAAACTGCTCCCTATTACCTCCCATCATCAGTCTCTTCCTGCACCACCTGCTGCTTAATCTTCTCTCCTGGAGTGACTGCTGGGGTATGCTTTAAATACATCCATTGCTCCATGCTAGCAATACAGCTGTACATCCTGCACCTCCCATTGCTCTCTGATTGGCCTGTTAACCTTACCATATGGGCCATCACCAGTTATAATGTCCCAGTATATTCATGTTTCCACCTGTACCTGGCATTCTTCTTTGACATTTCAACCCTTGAAGATGGACACTGTTGTCTTTAAACATTAGGATCAAATTACCCAGTGGCCCACAGTCATGCCCTGGAAAAAGTGAATACTGAGCTCAGTCTCGGTTTTATATTTGGCATGGAATGTTTGTGCAGTTAAAAATTTTAATGCTTAATATTTCAGTTCCAAATCCATGTGCTAACCACCCATGCAACGAAATGTGTGTGCTAAGTGGTGGTGGAACTTTTGCCTGCTTGTGTTCTGATGGAACTGTTGTTGAAGAGAATGAAGTATGCCCACTGTTGAAGGTAAGTGTCAGTTCTCCATTTGAAAAGGCATATACTAAGTTAAATTATTTCACACTTACATTTTTATTTTTAAGGAAAATTAAAATTTGTGAATAATAACTTTTTGCTTTCATTACAAAACAAATTATGCTGCATGGTAACAAATATAGTTCTGCTTTATTATGAAAAATATTGTTTTGATCAGCTGAGCATTACTTGAAAGTTTTGTTACAAAATTAAAATGCAAAACTTCAGAGGTCCATATATTTTGTATGTGGTTCCTAAGAGCTAACAGAGGTCTCTGTGAGATTTGAGGTTCTCAAAGTGATGTTGATGTCTTCTTGGATATTAATGCTGCTTTGAATTGTGGGTACTATACTAGTGGACATGATGTGACATTTTAAAAGTTTTGAATCTTCAGATGTATGGCTGTTTGACGTTTTGGGAAATTGATGTTGACATTTTTGTTAATGACATGTGTTGTATAATAGTGTAACTTTTTGTTGTAAGTGGAAGCATTTCTATTTCTAATTTTTAGATTAAAACTTTCTTTTAATAAGATATAACTGTCCAACTTAGCACTGAATGTTTTCTGAAATAGTGACACAAATTTTATCCACACCTGTACATACTCAGGAAACAAAATATTATTCAAGCACTCCTGATAATGTAATTTTGTATAGCCCTCATTCATTCTGTATTGTCTTATGACATGTCCATAGCCTCTTCCAAAGTGAGTTCTCCACAGAGTGTGATCTATTGCCACCTCCTTCAATTTCCAGTATCCTCTCTCTTCTTTAAGGTCATCCAGTAGCTTCTTGCATCTTCTTCCTCAGCTTCCCATCACTTTTACCCTTCCCTCTATCTTTCCTTTAATAACGTGTTTTAGAAGGCAGTTCCTACACAAGATGTGACCAATCCAGTTAGGCTGCCTTCTTTTTATTGCTTATGCAATATTCCTCTCATCCTTGACTCTTTCTAATACTTCATTTCTCACACAATTGGTCCAACTGATCTCCATCCTTCTCCAGCACCACATTTCAAAACTTTCCAGGTAGCCCTGCAGATGTGTCATATAGTGCTGTGCGTTGGCTATATTGTGCATAATATATATTGGTGATTTTTGGACTGTTAAGACTCTTTCCAAGCCCAGTTTATAATTAGTCTAAAGCTGTGATTTTGATGAAGTTCTGCCTGTCCAAAAGTACATAGGCTGTAAGGAGTAAAGCCTCCTGTTTACAATGTCCTGCTAACCTTGTAACAAAACTTACTCTCCTATTCACTAACATATCATGGATCATCTGTGTGTTGTAATTAAAGCTTGAATTCCAATCTTCGGCTTAGTTTTTCTTATAATGAAACAGTGCTGTTTATTTCAACATAATCCACTGATCACTTACTTGAAATGAAAGGTCTATAATATTTAATATTGTGTACTTAATTTCATGTTCTTCAGTTTACTGCCAATAGTAGGAAGCAATAAGGCTCCCTGGAAACTGTAAGTGCCCCTTCATGTTGCATCTTTAGAATCTGAGGACTCATTGGTGATCTTCTTAGGTCTGAGGCAGAATGAGACACAGTAATAAAAGTGTCGAGAAATTTATATCTTCTTAATGCAAAGAGTCTTCAGAGTTTTGGTCTTTATATTATTACTCGTATTTTGACATGTTTATTATGTCACAGGAAGATGATAAAAATCATGCAAGAGAACCCAGGTTCCATGAAGACACTGAACAAACTGACAAACCTGATGGACAAGCAGCAAATAAAGCCTCTTCAAGACTTAGAGTTCTTATAGTGTTATTGGTTATTGCTCTAGTTATTGGTACCACTTTAGCAGGCTATTACTACTACTGGAGACCATCACACAGAGGGAATCCCCTAAACTTCAGGTAAAATTTATTTTGTATTACATGCACTTTAGTTAAAACCAAGTGACTTTTTGTCCAAAAAGACCCCAGCATATTGTTTGTAAAAACAGGTTGTCTGCTACTTAAGGTAACACACTTATGTCTGTGAAGTTATAGGACACACTGTAAAAAGTGACCAAGTGCTACATTCATACTACTCTTATTGGTCCCCTTCAGAATAATCTTACTGCATATAAGTTGTTGTTTCTGTAAGTTGCTGAAGTATTTACAGATGTTAAATTGCAGGATGTTCTTTAGTTTTATGTCATGGCTGTCTTTATTGCTTAAAAATTAACCCAAATCCCCTTTTGCATATTTAACCTATCTGCATAAAAGAACAAGATGCGCAGAAAAAAAGGATATGAAGTATGGTGTAGGTAGCAAAATATTTTATGTTGTCTGCTAGGAATATCTTCTTTTCATATTATACAGTTTCAAGAAAGGACTACAATGTTACACTTCTTTTGATACAGCTTTAACAGAATGTTATGAATGTGATCTGGGAGGTAGTGCTGCATGACTGGGTGATTGGTGCCTGATGTTTTGAGACAGCATGGTGGTCTCAGCTTCAAGGGTCAGATGTCCATGAAGAATGGACTTTTTTGACATTTGAAGATGAAACAGCGCTGTCTTGAAAATTCAGGCACCAATCACCCAGTGATGTGGCACTACATCACAGAAGAACAGAGAACCTCAACTGCACCACTGCAGAAGCATATAAATGCATATAGTACAGGTATCTTCTGCAGTCTGCTGTTTGTGCTTGCATGTCATATTATGGGCACGTGGTTTGACCTTTAGTAAGGAGGAAGTGGATAAGACAGCTTTGCATCCACTTTACAGATGTTGTGTATAGTGTTTTGAAAGTCTTCACCTATCTATTAAAGATGTTTAAAATTAACAGACTGAGTTTTCTTTTACTCAGATTCTCAGGCCATAATAGCATGAAATGACATGTTGACGTAAAACTTGTTAGAAGTTTGAAGAGTACTGTAACCCTCTTTTCTGTTTTCCATTGTATTCCATTGACCTTTTAATAGTGTAACATATTTTCTGAAGTTTAAGCAACTTTGTCTGTGTTGTGCTTAATTTGCCCATGTGCCTTGAGTCAAGATTAAAATGGCTTGATTCAAAATATTTTTATGTCAGTGTCTTCATGTCTTACATTTTTATTCCTATCAAAACTTCTTATTTCTTAAACATCAGAATTTTCAGTTCTATATACACTGTGTCCTGTGAAAGTCTGCCAGCTTCAGGTGAGTGTTTGTGGACTTCTTTTGAGTGAGAAATGTTAGATCAACATGTCATAATTTCAACTGTTACGTAGCTATATATAACATGAATTCTGACATATGTAGATAAGTGGCTCTGTGATCAAAATCATCAGCTGCAATGAGTGCTAGCAAGCCAGTACCTTTTGAAACAGCATGTATTACTTTGTTTGCTCTCACATTTTTTCTACACGAGGTCAGTACCATCCGTGATAAAACGTATGAATTCACTCCATACCTGTGATTTATCTGGAGACGCCAAATGTGCAAGTAGAAATAGTGGTGTCAAGCCTCGCAAATGGGTCTGGCCAGGAATGCACACCTTCGAACTCAATCTAATGATTTATATAGCAGCAGTCCAAGTTTTCTGCGACTTTTCAACTGACATTGTGCAGCACAATCATTTTGCAACCACATGTTTAATATGGTCTTGAGAATAATGTCTTCAAAGTGAAGTGGTATCTTGTCTTATAGGAAATGCAAGCCAAATGAGGTAGCTGCTGATGAGGCAGCACAGCATGTTCACTGAAAAGGAAAAAAAAGAAGTTGAAAGGCAAAGAATATTAGATGACCATATGTGAGCATTATGGCAGTTGGTTAAACCATTTGTATAAATTGGGCCTCATCAAAAACAAATGTGTGTTTAACAAGGTACTGCTTTTCAACTGTCTAATAGAAATCTGCTGAAACTGTGTAACCCTTGAGATGGAGAACTTGGCACAGGTTGGCAGTGGTATGGGTACAAACCTTCATCATATAAGGTTTGCCATACATGCATTGAGGGGTGTGTATTTGATGGGCATTTTGCCAAACACTTGCTTTCAGGCTGTGTTAGATCCTGCACAGTATCTCTTCTTAGTCATGAATGTCTTGTTTTATGCCATGCTTCTTAATACTTGTGATGAGTGGTCCTATCTTGTTGCTGTTGTTTCACTCTACTGAAAACTGCTTTGCTTGGGTTGTGACAGTTGGGCAACTGACAGATGTATTCTTTGAATTTTGCCCAGGCATTTTGATCACATAGTATGAAAACAAAACTGGATGTCTGTGTGCTCTTCATTTGTGAAGTATTAATTCATCAATGCTCACAACACAGGCACTTGTTCCATTGAACCAGACACAGAATCAACTTTCTTTGACAACTACTGAATAAAAACTACCTGCAAACTGGCAGGCTTGTAAAAAGGTACAGGCAGTACTACACTGTCTCAGAATCAAGTGGGGAACTCTGCTGAAATGGACAGTGACTATGTAATGGTTGGGATTTTGACACCACAACATCGACCACTTGAAGTAAGTCGATGAATAGCCACCCTAAATTTGGTAGAGTTTTTGGGACACTTTTTGTATGTATATTATTAAGTTCAGCTATATGGTATATGCTGTAATTACAAGATGCTTAACTTGGATGGTGAATAACTCAACTAACATATTCACAGAGGCACTTTACCTTCTATTACCAGTTAAAATGTAGAATTGAACTCTGATGATGACTGTTATAAGGACTTCAGGTTCTTTAGAATTAAATGTGTATTCAGGCTTAATCTAAAATATCAAAACTGTAACACACCATTTTGCACTGAATGGTTTTATTTGTTTCAGGTTGCATTTCCACAATCCATCATCTGATTTGAATCCTGAAGAGGAATGTAGTTCACTTGCACCTCTAAAAACTCTGATTCCTGGACAGCATCAATATACAAACCTAAATGAGAGTTCTGGAGCTAGTGATGTAAGTGCAGATTTGACGTCTTTCTTACTTATAACATAATAAGGTGAACTCAATCTCTATTTGTGCATTTCATATCTAACTTATCAAGTCTTTTAGTTTCTCAACAATTTCAGGACAAGCATGCAGAAATCATTTTTCCATCTCCTTTTGCTGTACCAAGTGGGAAGTTGATTTGTCTGTAGCATTCATGTCTCTGTATACAGTCCTTTTTGTGTGATGTCCTATGTTATTGCAGAAAACTGGCACCAAAACTTTACATTTATTCCGTTACTAAACAGCTGGGTATTGTGATGCTCAGGTGTTGATTATTAAACTGAACATAAATGTGTAAAAAAAAATTTGGTATTTATTATTATATTTAAATATCTGTAGAGTACAATTTCATAATGAAGTGACCTGCATCAAGTTTTATTTAGGGAGCTAAAAAAAACAAAAAAATGTTTTGGAAAACTAAAAATTACTGCATCAAAACTGTAGTGTCATTTCACCATGCTTACACAGAAATAAAATTACGTGAACAGGCGCTGGGAGAATAAAACCCACATAGACTGTGAAAGTACCAAACAATGCATGTGAACTTCACTGGAGCAAACTGAGTTTTGCATAGGCTAGAGATGAAGATTTGCAGTTTCTTTGTTAATGAGTTATGATGTACCTCACTGTGCATGGGTTGCTTTCATGAAAAACACTACATTTGCAAGGCCAAACCATTGATGGATAGTGATGGTTAGGGGAAGAGCTGCTGTTATGATTTATCCTAGTTTAAATAAGCTGCCTGTTCCTTCACTAAACATAAGTATGCAGTTGCGGTCAGAAATTATACGTTTCTACTGGAAAAATGTAATAAATTTCTTTTACCTTTTGGATACTGGTACGATTAATTTCAAGCAGTATTAACATACACAGTCACTCTTATATTGGAAGTGATGAAGAAAACATGAGTTTGTTTGCTAGGTTGCACGTCCTGAAAAGCCTGCATTCAATGGTTTACGTTTTCCTCATAACCTAGCAACAGCACTGTAGTAAATCATTGTGTTTGCATTGGGCAAGGTAAGACTTGACAGTTCATATCTTTCTCAATGAAAACACAATGCTTTATCAGAGTGCTGTTGCTAGGATATGGGGAAAACATAAACCACTGAGTGGGCTTCCACTGTGGTGCTTGCTTGTTTTTTTCTAAGCAGAACTAATAAAACCTATTTCCTGCCCACACAAGTACATGAATCTTGCACATGCTTACAAGTGACTGTAGTAGGATATCAAGGCATATGAATTGGGGTGGTTTCCAGTGACATGATGTTCATATCAACTTTTGTGAAAATCAGCTGATTCAAGGGTTCGGTTGGGGGAGACACAGGTGTGGCTGTGTATGCACACATGCATGCCCGGGCACACATGGGCACACACATGCACTCTCTCTCTCATAAGCCTATTTTTTACTTGTTAGATGAAGTATGGTAGGTGTATGGTCTGTTGTTGCAGAATCCACCAATCTTTCTGTGTATGCATACTAAGAACCACATGTACTGAAAACGTATCCTGTACTTGGCATAAATAAATATAAATATAAATATACCTGAAAAGTGTGGTTGGTAAGAGATCCTGCATTAGTAACTAAAGGTACTGAAATAGTGTCTTTGTTGATAACTTAAGATTTAGTAATCATATTTTCAACATTTGACCCTATGTGAGGGAGGTAATGGTTAAAAAAGTTGTGCATCATAACATTGTGGGTTCATGCACAGCTGCAGATATGCAAGTATATATTTGCAGTCTTAATTACATTTTAATTGCCACACGACTTGAGGGATTGCACTGAAGAATAAACTTTGTTTTCAGTCTTAAAACACCAAACTTTTTGTAATTTAATAAAAATTCCATGAAATGAAACATATCCATTTTATTAAAAAAATTGTCTGTTGGAAAAACATGCAAAAAAGGACTACTTGTTCACAAAGAATGAAAGTCAAAACTTCCAGTGTTAACAGTGTTAAGTGAATTTCAACAAAAGGAATATGTTTGTTACCTCCATTGTACACATTGGTTTCTCGTACGTTGTGGATGGATTTTATTCAAGTGAGAATTGTTGCCAAAGTAATGCTGGGAAGCCACTTTACTTGAAAAGTCTAAAAGTTTATAAATAATTGGTTATGTATTTATCACCTTTGTAATTTTGTCAGATCATGTCCAAACTACATTATCTATACCTGCTGGGTAAAGGTCTTTCTTTTTGGGAATAGCCAAGTTTTAAATTGACTTTGTTATTTCTGCATTATTTGCCAATTCATAATATGTGCTTCATTGGCACTGAAAAACCTGTATCTCCCCAGTATGTCTTTTCTAGAAATCTTAATAATGCTGTTTCTTTTACAGTCTTAAGTATTAAGTGTTTTTTTTTTATTTAAAGCATACTATTTTGATACAGGTACATGATGAAGAAGAGGAAGGTTTAGTGAGTTTTCACACTTTGCAGCAGGCTGCTGATCCTACAGAGCTGGAAGATGTCACAAACGCTACCTATGTACCTACAAGGAAAGACATAATGAAAGCACCACTTATTCCCTTATGAGTTAATTTTGGCTCTTAGTAGCATCAAAAACTAACTTTATGATTGTTACAGATGGACTAGTTGAATGTGTATTTTGATGGGCATTTATGTGATTATCAGTATTTACATATATATATGTTTAATATATTTTATTTATTTGTTGATAGAATAATGTATTTGGAGACTGAATCATCTGTGATATTTTATAAAAGTCTCAAAACTTGTAAAACTGATTTGTATAAAGATATGGTGTATATTGGCAAATATATGTATATACACATACGCAAACATACACTTTCTTTTGTACTATAGAAATCAGATATTAGAAATTGTTTCTTATGAACATCAGTGTTATTCAAAATAATGCTTACTGATGTTTAACAGTGGCTTACTATTAGCAAATAAGAGAAAACTGGGTTATTGTACTACTCTTGATTGGAGGAACTACTGTATTTGAGAAGGAATGTTAAAAGATTGCTTGATTATTCTGGCTGCCATTTCACACACTATCACCCATTGTACTGTTGCAAGCATTTAAGGATTTAAACTTCAAGAAAGGAAAGTCCTGTTTTCCTCCTTTCCCCATTCATTCACATTTTGCTAGTGATGTTTCCAAGGACCAGACCGATCAAGAAATTATAGCTAAACGGTCTATTTAGGACTACTGTCTATATTACTAAAATTTTTAATAGCTTGACTTAAGGTGTGCATGCTATATGTAGAATACGTAGTCACCATACATAAAATACGCTGCTGCATGCTGTAGTTACTGCACGTCCAGATTAAAGATACTGAGGGAATTTTTACAGAAAATACTCGTATAGTTAGCATTGACAACTGTTTTCCTCCCCCCCTCAACCTACTTCTGGCAGTAAATATGGGGCAACAATATACAGTAGAACCCGGATAAGAAGTCCCCGCATAAGAAATTTTCCCCTGTAAGAAGTCAGATTTTTAAAGTCCCAAAATCCTATTGCTTTTAATAAGCTTCCCTCTTAATAAGTCTTCCCGCTTAAGGAGTCCCTAATCTTCTGGTCCTTTGAAAGACTTCTTAACAGGGTTCTACTGTAGATAGAAGACAATCTAAAGATTTCTTTAAGGTGGCATAAGGGACAAAACATACTCAGAAGTGGAGTTTTGTGCTACAGCACACTTTTAAAGCTGGTTTTATGAGGGAAGGTTTGGGGTGAAGTCAAATGTAAATTTCTTGGATGATGGCATGATTTTGTATGGGTACCCTGGATAACATACTAGTCATCAGAAAATCCTAATCTGATGCACGACATATATTTACACTACATGTAGTTTGTATACTGTGTGGCGTAAGTGGAATGTGAATTATTAGACCACTTTTATTTTGATTTTTTAATTATTTTTTATCAGGACCCTACATTAGACATGTGTGCATATAAACAAATGGAAAATTTAGACATTGCACTTAGAGTATTGTCAGTTTAGCGATGAGGACTTCAAAAAGTTTTCAGAAACACCTTCACCAGACATAAAGCATGCTGACAGCTAGAGGATGTCATTTCCAGCAGTAGTTAATAACACTGAGTGAGTTATATCACTGAATAAATAATTTTAATGCACATACTGCCAAATTTTGCAGTCTGATAGTATAATGTCTGGTGGGTTTAATGAGAGAAGGGCTGTTCTATATAAGAAAACTTGGATCCTGATGCTGTAGCCTGTAAAGGTACTGTATTTCATAAAATACAAATAAAAACATTTAAAATTTTGTGAAGGTGAATGTGTACTGACATATAAGAGTGTCTGATCCACATTTTAAAGGCTTTATTTTTTTCCACAATTTTAAAAAGGTGCGATACACTTGCCTATCCATACATGGGCACACAGACAAAGTAAGATGTGCACATGCATACACGCACGCAGAGTCAAAGATAGTTGCCTCTGTGCCTAAGATGCACACAATGTAGCTAAAGGTCCACCAATCAGCTGGATACTTTCATGTTCTGGTCACTTTAATTTCTGTGATAAAATTTGCTTAAGTATTTTGAATGGGCCCCAGAGCTAGGCATAATGTCGTCGAGGATTCCTCAGGATTACTTGGTTTTTCTGGATTTTATCGATTATCTAGTGCCACAAAAGCAACCCAGCATTTTGAAAACTGGACCTGTTTCCATCCTCAAGTGAAATGGTGGGGATACACCTTCTCAGTTGTATCTGATAGGGCTGCTCTCAATCTCTGTGAATGGAAACAGGTTCAATTTCAGAAATGCTGTGTTTTTTGAATACTGGACAGTGGACAAGGTCCAGAAACCAAGCAATCCTCTGTGTAAAATATTCTGCCATTAGAACCCTACATAATAAGAAGATTGCTGTCCCTGCCAGGAATTGAACCCTAGTCTGTCAACCCAGTGCTTCTTACTTTACATGTTACAATTCTTGAAAACCGCATAAAATCACAATGAACATCTCTTGCTGGACTCTTCTCTGATCCAGTTCGTTACAGTTCACATACTCGAAACCTAAGTCTTTTAGATCTGTTTTAGGTGCGTTCGCAAAATTGCGACAAGCAACTACCAGCTTCTTCATGTCTGTCTCTGTCTGTCTGCCCGTCCTTCCGTATGGAACAACTCTGCTGTCACTGAACGGATTTTCATTAAATTTGATATTTGAGTATTTCTTGAAACTCTGTTTAGAAAATTCAAGTTTCATTAAAATCTGATGAGAATAACAGGTACTTTACATGAAGACCTAAGTGCATTTATGATATCTCGCTGAATTCTTCTTAGATTGAGAAATGTTTCAGCCAAAAGTTGTAGGAAAATCAAAACGCACATTTTATGTTTAACTATTTTCCAAAAATCGTGCCATTTACGAGATAACGTGGAAAAATATGGTAGAACCAGACAGGCCACACTTGACAATATAGCGCATGCACACTGCATGTTGCATAACTAAGGCTACACACACACACACACTCAGAATATGTAATACGTATTGCTTGTCCAGGGTAACAATGGTTGCACAAACACGCCTTAATGTTACATTACACGTACATTGCCTGTTTTGTTGCATTATTCATTCATTTATGGTAAGATCTCATATGCATTGGCACAGCTGGGTTTTTTGGCACCCAGAAAGAGTAACCACGATGGCCATCTGTAACCGAAATTATGAACCTTAAAAAAGTCACAATCAGTTATTGTTTCTTTTATTTGGCTCAATAATTTTAAAGTTTTTGAGCTTATAAAGTCAAATTTTTTCATTTATAGTATGATTTCATTGCCCCTAGGACTCTGGTGGCCATTTGCCCCCACCCCCTGTCCTCCCTGAAGCTATGTCCCTGCTCATATGCATGCAACATACTCTAGTACACCCCATTCTTGTTGCTGTAATCAGCCTGAAAGTGCTAAGTAAATAAAATTTGACTTCTTTAATTGTATAATTTTCTCTGATTTTTCATCTAGCTGGTGTCTCCAAATTTCATGTATATGTGCGACAGTAGGTAAAAGTACTATGTATAATTTCATGTATGAATGTTTAACGTGGCAGTAAGGGGTAGCACAGTCAGTATAGTGACTGGACTATGGGCTGGACAATCTGGGGTTCAGATCATGGCAGGGGCAAAATATTTTTGTTTTCAGTATGTCCAGACCAGTTCTGGCCCATTCATCCTCCCATTCAATGGGTACTAGGGGCTCTTTCCCTGGGGATAAAGCGGCTACAGCGCGAGGCTGATTACTCTTCTCAATCTAGTGCTGAGGTTGAGAATGAGCAGAGTTATGCCTTCATTCCCCCTGTATGCCTTCATGGCATATACAGCGACAACTCTGCTTCACTTTTGTGTTGAATGTAGCAGTATGCTGTTAAAAGTCCTACAACAAGTATGAATTGTATTGTTAGTTAATAAGAATGCACCACATGTTCACTGAAAAGCAGGGTTAGACATTGCATGCAATAGAATGGTGAGAATTGCTTGAGGGGGTGGCATGCCTGGGTGCTATACATGGGTGTCGTGGGAGTTTGGTTATCACATTTGACATAAATCACAATACTAAACACGACTCACAAGTTCATGCCGTACCACAGTCCAGTGACAGAAGTATACTCGAACTGCAGTACGCTTTAGTTTGGAGAGCTTATGTTGGCAGTGGTATGGTGTCAGACTTTCTGGCATAAAGTATGCTACCTACATTCAAGATGTGTGCCTTTGTGAGCAAATTCAGTAAACACTACACACTAGATACTGCAATGGACTATGCTGGATGTTTCACATTATCTCTTGTTGGTTACAATTTTGTTGTAAACCAGATCTTTTAGAAACCAGTGATATATGCTGGTGTGTAGGTGTTCTGTTCTGCTTGGATGGTGACTGGTGGAAAACCAATGCCAGTATTCTTCACCAGTATAGATACAAACAATGGGTTTCTTTCATAGGTGTTGCAGTTTTTATTTTAAATAAGTCTACATGTATGGGTGTCAGAATGTAATGATTGCTTATTGCCTGATCATTTGTGCAGGCATTTCAACAGTATCACGTACTTGATAGTCAAATTTTCCAGTATCTATATAAATGTCTCCATACATGAGGTCAGATGCTATATATCAGATTATTTACACAGTACATGCTGGTGTTAGCACAGATATAGTAGGTTGTGGACAACTAACCGCTAGGTATAAGAACTTAACAATAAACCAAATAAGAAGGAAAATTAAGCCCTGTTTAATAAAATGCCATTTTAATTTTTTTTACACAAGGAACACTTATTCCTCCAACAAATATTCACAAAGAGAAAATTCTGTACAGGCATGGGTCTCAAAATCTTTATAAGTCTCAATTTAAGGCACACACTTGGTTTTGTTAGGACAAATTGGATCTGATTAGTCGGGCTTAGCTCAGGAGGGACCCAACTAATATTCCGAATTTTTTTTCACGTGTGCATGTGGTAACTGAAGCAGGGGCACATTGATATTTTCTGTGAATTGTAACTGTAGCATTATTCTGCTGTAGGCCCTACAGATGTTCCAAGGTCAAAATGTTGATGTTAACCAAACGTGCTAATTAAACGCAGGCACGGGCAGTAATGCCTTTACGAAAATGGAATGATATGTAAACACAGTACGTGTGTTTACTGCCAAAAGCAATATGCTGTGTAATTTCGTAATTCAATGGCCACGAACCCAGATGTGAGCAGTAACGGTACAAGTGCTGTTTCGTTGATCCATGGTCAGTTGAGTAACAAGTTCTTTGCACATGCTCTGTGGTTACTCAGATGGGTGAATGTTATCGGTTCTGCTAGTTGTCGATGTGTATGTTCAGTTAATTTCTTATATTATTTATATTCAGTGTTGAAATGACGGCTTTCTTTCCGTCTCGTGTTAGTATATGATAATCCATTGCATTTAGAATTGCATGACTGCTGTTTTCAAAATAGGTTAGGAACGTCCTTGTTACCAATGTCATTTGTGTCACTGTGTTGCTGTTTGTAAAATTATACGTTATTTGCAAGAACGATACTGACTAGACATTCTGGTGAACGAAATGGGTTACAAAATGCCCGTTTAAATGTGAGGTTCAAATTGTTAATAACCTAACCAAGTCTGTAACCACGCAAGAGACTGCTATTCATGCGGTGAAACTTGTAGTTCACCGAACAGTTACGTGTGAACGGTTATGTGCGTTTTGTACTTCATTTGATGGCTGGGTCTGTTGATGTCTTGGCAACGGAGAGTATTTAAATGAGGTTCTAGAACAGTTCCGAACGTCCTTGAAATCGCAAATGAATAAATTGCAGACATAAATCCTAAGATAAAAAATTGCCAATTTTGTTTTAAAAACTTTTGTTGTATAAGCCACAGCAGTTTAAATTATTCACTGCATAATACTGTCATTTTAATGTAGGTGTAGTGCTGTCAGCTTGGAAACATGAGATGATGGCCTTCTTTTGGGGTTTTGCACTGTGTAGTGGTTAAATGTACCTACATTCCACCGAAATGTTGGAACATTCAACCACCCCACGGTACCGAAATCCAAAACAAGACCACTGTCTGATCAACAACCACCATGAAAACCTGACAACATATTACTTTGAAACATTATTCTGTTTAGAGCCCCATGTCACAATACTGACAGTAGTATGCTTTGTTTTTTTTAACGTCTCTTAAGTCATGCTTTCTTTCCTGTGGCATTTTTTTTATCAAAAATGTTCTTTCTGTTGTCAAATGATCCAGGAATACTACTCCTCCTCCACTATTGGAATTCCAAATGTCAAGAGTGTAACTTCTAGGAGCCTTGCAATCAGATCCGTGCATCACATGTTCATTTGTTTCCCTCTGTGCTACACACTCTAAGCCAGTAGACTCAATCTTATTTGTTGATTACAGTCAGTAATGTACAGAGTTTTCTTATTTTACGTAAATGTGTTTACTTCAGCTGTGTCACTCTCTGTTTTTGGGTGCAAGAGCAGCATAGGAGAGTGGTATGTCAAAAGCAAATCACTCCATTTAAAATCAATCACTGCCCACTACCTTCCATATATTATTTTTGCATACAGCATGGGGTGTCTTTGTTAGCAGTTAATCTGGTCCATTATCTGTGCACAGCATCTTGATTTATATGAACTACAGATTTGACTAAGTACAGAATTCAGGCATCACAGGTGTCAAAGCAGCCACTGTATACAAAAGTGACCAAAAGGTGACAAGTGGCAGACTCTTGGTGCAAGAATTTTTGTATCAGTTCTAAAGTGATGGTGTAAAGAATGTAAAATTATCCAGTGTTTCTTGCTGTTCATTTAATTGTTACTTTTATTGTTTGCCTGAAAATTTGGTACAGGTTTTGTGATAGGCTGATATAATATGTGCAGTGTTAATTGCCTTATGTATTTGCAGTTCATACAGAATGGCGTATCATCCCCGGTCTTCAGTTACGAAAAATGGAGAGACTTGCGACAAAGATGGTGATATTTGTGCAAGTGAGACGAGCATCAGTGATAATGATGACAATGAAAGTATTGCTGCCCAGAAAATTGAGGAGGTATATGTGCATATTTTTGTGCTCTTGATACAGCTTCTTTGGCTGATACAGCTTTATTAAATCGATAACTCTCTGTAGGGAAATGACAGTTAATAAACCCAGTGAATATTCAAAACAATATTAAATAGTCAGTCAAACACAAGTACATTTTTGTTTAAAAGCTACATGTTTCAGTCTGGATATTGACCATCATCAGGCTAAAAAATACAGACATTAAAAGGCAGGTAAAATATGCAATATACAAAATGTCATCATGTTTTATGTGGGATCCCACAGTTTTACAATATTTTTGTTTTACAGTAACATTGTAAAATTGTATGTGGTCAATGGCAGCTGAACAGTAATAGTGGGAATATAATATTAATATTATTTTTCATTAACTCATAAAAATAAATGGGTGAAGGGGGTAATGTGATATTTGTAGATATTCAAATACCGTATATTCTCGAATCTAATCCGCACTTTTTTTACAGTTTTAGAGGGCTAAAAAATCAGATGCGGATTAGATTCGCGTGCGGATTAGATTCGCGGTCTAGAGCTGGATTTTGGAAAAATGATTGAGCTGCTGTACAATATAACAATAACGTAATTAACGTAATTAATAA
This sequence comes from Reticulitermes speratus, assembly GCA_021186555.1. Lineage (NCBI taxonomy): Eukaryota > Metazoa > Arthropoda > Insecta > Blattodea > Rhinotermitidae > Reticulitermes > Reticulitermes speratus. The sequence continues at coordinate 26,997,850 of JAJKFL010000004.1, forward strand.
ACAACGTAAGAACAATACAATACAATAATCTATTATTTTATTATTTATTATTATAATTTATTATTCATCAGACTCGCCGTCATCACTCATAATTCGAGGAATGTTCAAAGATCTGGCCTTCTTTATCGCCTCCTCGCGAGTAGATCATAACTCACAAACAGTCCAGTCTTGCGTCTCTCTTGAAAAAACGTGAAGACTGCATCATCAATTTCAGGAAATCGTCCTTTCTTGGGTCCAGTGAATTTCCTTCGTGACGCCTCACACCCGCTGATCGCTGCCTTGTGTTTCCGCCATAGTCGAACGTTGCTTTCATCAACTCCAAAAATTGCAGCGGCTTTGCGGTTTCCATTCTCCTCTGCGCACCGAATAACTTCACGTTTGAACTTTGCCGTATATGAGAGTCGTTTAGATTTCAGGTGTCCCTCTTCCATAACTACGGTACACACGACAAATTGGAACAAGCACCTCCCACGTTTCAACAACTAAAGATCAGCTGGCTTCAGACGAGATTGCACACGTCTGTTGAGAAAGGCCCCGCCTCTATCGGTATGACTCATCGGCCACAGGTGTAGCGTCGGATTTTAACGCATTGGTAACATCCAATATTATTCAATCAGTCGCCCCGTGGGCAAGGGGTGGTTGAAGGAAAGGTGCGGATTAGAATCGCGAACTAACTTTTTTTTGTTTAAGAAGTCGCCAAAAACTGGGTGCGGATTAGATTCGGGTGCGGTTTAGATTCGAGAATATACGGTATTAAAATAGGTAGAGTCTTATTGGTTGTAAGTTGTAAACTGGTTGATTTTTTATATATGTCACACCGAGGTTAGAAAGTATATAGCAGAATGTTGTATTTTTAGTTGTTCTTGTCACCTGTATTTTGTTAGTTTTCCACTCACTCAATATTTTATAAAATATACTTCTAAGATTAATGAATATTGGTGAAATTTGGAAAACTAACAAAATTCAAGTGAAAGAACAACTAAAAATACAACACTCCGCTATATATTTTCGAAACGCTGCATCACATATATGAAAAATCAACCAGTCTACACCTTACAACCAACACATAAGACTCTACCTATTTTAATATTTGAATATCTATAAATATCACATTACCCCCTTCACCCATTTGTTTTTATGAGTTAATGGAAAAGAATATTAATATTATATTCCCACTATTACTCTTCAGCTGCCATTGACCATATATAATTTTACAATGTTACCGTACAACAAAAATATTGTAAAACTGTGGGATCTCACATAAAACATAATGACGTTTTGTATAATGCATATTTTACCTGCCTTTTAATGATTGTATTTTTTAGCCTGATGGGTCGATATCTAGACCGAAACATGTAGATTTTAAACAAAACCATAGTTATGTTTGGCTATTTAATATTGTCTTGAATATTTTTCTGAAGACACAGTGGGCTGAATTCTGTTAAGTTAAATCCAGTGAATATTAATCTCCTCAATCACAGCACCGTATGCTTCTTATTTATGCTTCTGCACTGTACTGTGTATTTAGTTAGAAACCAAATTATGTTATTTGAACAATGTACCAGTGAACAGAGATTCCCTGTTATGTTTTGGTGCACCTGGCACCATAGTTAGGCCGAAATACCTATTGCCTGATGCATAAACCAAATTTGTCACATACAGTATGTGAATGAAATAAATTCTTTTTATGCATAATACTGCAACTAAAACTATGCTGTGGTAAGCAGTAGAGAGCACATTAACAAGCCACTGAAGTTGATGTCTCGTAACTTGGTGCGCTAAGACATGTTTACAAAATTGGAACAATACTGCTGGATCAAAATAGAGGTGGTACATGGTTGTAGCGGAAGGGACTGTTGATGTCATCTGCAGGGAGCATGTGGCAATGATTTGGCATCATACTAAACTGTCACGTGGTGGGGTGGTACACTACCAGGACAATGTGCAGGATGACCCATCATTCTAGATGAGCAGATTTAGCCCCTGAAGTTACTACTGGACGGGGACAGGCATTGGATGATGTGACAGTTTGTTGTGAAACTTTGGAGGAGTGATTTCAGTGGTTGTCATATCCTTAAAGAAATAATTGGGATGCAAAAACTGGTATCATTTTCAGTCCCATATAGCCTTCCAGAAGTGCAGAAGTGGCACAGATACTCCATTGCTAATCTGCACCTTGAAGGTGATGCATTTCTACACTGTATCATAGTCCTTGATGAAACCTGAGCATGGGCTTACAAGCCCAAACTGAAGTGACAGTCAAACAAATGGTGTCATCCAGGTTCTTCACATACAAAGAAACTTTGCCAGGATTCCAGCAGAGTCAAAGTGATGCTGATTATCACTGCTGATATTGATGTCATCCATCTTCAAGGGCTATGGTATACTGCAGAAGTGCTTCACCTTCATTGTGGTACCCTTTAAGGTTGAGGTTAGTGATAGTGTATCTGTGCCACTTTGGCCTTTGGTAAGTTGGTGTGGGACCCAGTGTGATGCAGTTTTTTGCAGCCTAGTACTAAAGAAGGACTCTGTTCAGAGAAGGTAGTTGAATTTTTTGATAAGAAAATACTAATTGCGTGTGTTCTAAAATAAGAAATTATTTGAGAATATGTTTTAAAATACATTATTGGGCTATCAAATTAAAGTGTAAATCTTGTACAGTGTGATTTTTCTCATGCTTCAGTCATTATTTTTGAATTCAGATTCCATAAATATATGGTGACAGAGAGCACTGCTCATTCATATGTTACATAGACCAGCAGACTGTTAGTAAAACTAATAACCACTTCCCTTCTTTTTATGAAATGTGTGTAAAATTTGACCCTTAGGGTATGGCATGTCTTGTGTATATTTATGTTTTGACTGCATACTTATAGTCAGGATGCCATAGTCGGTATAGTGACTAGGTTATGGGCCGGATGATCTGGGTTTGAATCCCATCAGGGGCAAGAGATTTTTTCTCATCTCCACAACATCCAGGCTGGCTCGAGGGCTCACCCAGCCTCGTATTCATTGGGTATTGTGGTTCTTTAACAGGGTAAAGCAGCTAGAGTGTGAAGTTGACCATTCTTCTCGACGTAGTGCTGAGGTTAAGAGTGAGTGGAGCTGTTTGTCTACTCCCCCTGTATGCCTTCATGGCATGTATAGGAGCAACTTTATCATTTCGTGTTTACCTCTATCCTTATAACATATATTTACGTTTTTCCAGCATGTTCCAGATGGATGCTGCAGTAACAGTAGCCAAGTCACAGAAGGATCTCCCTGTAATTCTCAGAAGACAGAAATGAACAGCCTCCTTGGCAGTTATATCACCAAAGAATATGAACTTCTGCACCTAGTTCTAAGTCATTTACCTCTTGGGGATCTAAATGCTGCTTCTAAGGTTTGCAGGTACAATGCAGTTAACAGATATTAAATTGTGAGATCTGATTTTCTCTCACTGGTGTTGATTCAAGTCTTGTGGGATGTGATGTGATGTCAGCTGGTTAATAGTTATTGATGTTTCAAGAGGGGCACTCTTCATGGACTGCGGGACCCTGTAGATGAAGTCAGCATGCTGCTCCAAAAAGTCGGTGAACATAGCATCACTTCCCAGAAGACTTGAATCTTCAGTCATCAGATTACTCTAACAAAACATGGTCCTTATATTTATATTCTCACTTTGTATTTCCAGTGGAGTTTGTAAAACATAATTACCTTACTATAAACATTACATATAGTTCATTCTAAGAGTGGAGCTTTGGACTGCTGCTTTTTGGGGTCACTTGGATAGATGTTATATTTGTATGTTGGTTTAGTTATGATCTTTATGAAGGACTTACAAATATTTGTGTGGATGTCTGATACAAATTTAATCAAAAACCAACTGCTGGTTCTGCAATTGAAACATGTAGAGCAACAGGCAGAAGTGGTTGCCTGTATATGTGTTCAGTTTATACATCTCTTGCAAAGCACGCTTACACATTGTGGTAAAAATTTGTTTGCATTATTATGTTAAGATGATTAATGTACTGTATGGAATTTCATGTCGGACAATACTGAATGTTTGGTGGTTACACATAAATTGGCACTTAATAAGGAGTCAGACATTCAGCACTGGATGTATGTGTTATTTTCAGAACATGGTGTTCTGCAGCAGTCTCAGTTCGACGCAGCCGAACGCATCCACATTGGCTACTGTGGCACGATGGCAAAGTCCATAAAATGCAAAAACAACTCTGTAGAATGAAACGTGCAATGTTTCCAGAGACAGACTTTCCACATTTGGCGTTCCGTGAATATGTGTATAGTGAGCCATGCTTGGCCCTTATGTTTGCATCACAATCAGTGTATGTGGAGCAAATTGTCTGCACATCTAAATCCTCCTGCCCAGCTGTTGTTGTTGGGCGTAATTTTGAGGAGGATGGTCATCGGCACAGAGGTCAGTTGATTGTCTTGCGTTTAAAATTGAAACATTCTGAGCAAATTAAAGTGATGATAACTCAGATGTTGGGGGTAATTTATGTGACCTTGCTTTTGTCTTGCAGAAAGGCTCTTCATAGTGTGTTTACAGGTATGTGTGTTATGTCCCATAAAAGATACACACTATGTAGCATCTGCAGTGGAAATCATAAAGTAACTTGGTATGGTCTGGATGATAGGGCTTGATTCCAGCAGGGTCAGGGGTTTTCTCTTTTCTGTCAAATCCAGAGTGGCTCTTTAGAGCACTCAGCTTCCTTTCTAATGGCTCTTTGCGCAGAGGTAAAACAGCCTGATTGTGAAGATGACCATTTTTTTTATAACTGAGATTTAGAGTGAGCTGTTTTACCACCTTGTCCCTCATGTGCAACCATGGCATGGTGCTTAGATTTAAGGAAACTTGGGTTTGTAACTCATGCTTTTGTTATATAGCCCAGACACAAATGTGACATATTTGTATGTACTAGACATTTATAACTAATGAATATGCATGGGTATTCAGATCACACCAACAACAACCATCTGGACCTTGTAGGTGCGTTCAGCATAGACCCTGAAACAGTAAACAGTGCTGTCTGCGTGATGTCATTATTGAGATACAGGCACGTGGATTTACCATTGAGAGGTAGTGGGAGAGGGACAGGATATGCACACAATCTGTGTGTTTTATCCTAAATAACATGGGATAACAGGTAACACTTCCTGTAGTGGTAGGAATGAGGCCTCAAGATGTGAAGGAAGATCCTTTACTCAATCAGTGGAGTATATTTTAATTATGTGAAGATACCAGTGATGTATGATTTTAGCATTGTCATGGCAGTTACTGCAACTGTTGTGCAAAGTGACAACCCACCGCCTTCTCATGATTGCTCTCTTCCCTTCCAGTTTTGTGACTAAAATTTTATATGCATTTTTAATCTATCTTGTGTGTGCTATATGGCTTATGTATGTCATATTCTGTGATGTGATTACCCTAATATTATTCATTGAAGAGTAAAATTATGAACATCCCTTTCCACACTTTGAAGGCATATAGGGGGAGTAGAAGTATAGCTCCACTCATTTTTAACCTTGATGCTAGGTGTGAATGGCTCATTTCACACCCCAGTCACTTTATCCCTGGGAAAGAACCGCTCTGTCCATTGAATAGGAGGTTGGGTGGGCCCTGTGCTGGGGTGGACATTTTGGAGAATAGAAAAGTCTCTTACCCTTACCAGGATTCGAATGCCAAACTGTCCAGTGTTTAGCTTCATTGCTATACCAACTATGCTACCCCAGCTCCCCTTAAGATACATAAATATTTCCATGTGCTGAATGTTCAATGAAACACAATGAAAAAATAATTTTTTGTATGTCAAAGCCAGTGAGGAGTGCAAAATCATGAAGACTGAAGTGGAAGAATATGTGTACTCAGGTTTGGAGTAAAGACTTGTTTAGTGTAGTGTAATTGAAAGTGGTGAGTGAATGCACAAGTTTTTCATTATTACTGTATATACTGTAGCAGTTTACATTTATTATTTGTATTATTAGTGTGGGATTACGTCAGAGCTGAACTGCCACCGTCTTGTCCACTCGTCTGCCTTAGAGGTTATGGTACTGTAGGCACTTTGCCTGATCTTACTGAGACAGTAGAATTTGAGGTCGGCCGATCCTACTCAGTTCTACTGCTTCCAAACATGCCTGGAGTGTCTTTCCATACCTTTCAATTGGATGAGGGTCAAGTTACCAGACTTCAAAACAGTGATGTAAGTTAGAATCTAGGCAGCAGAAAAGTCGTTCCACCTAGGTTTGTAGCTACTTTGTGTATATTATTGCATAAAGTGACTGAAGAGTATTTTTTTTTAAGATTTATTCTTTTTCTACTTTAACAGGGTGAAGGTATGTAGAGACACAAATATCTTTGGCGTCTGGGTGAATAAAAACTTCATGCAGGCAGCTAAAATGTATTCAAAATATAGTAAATATTAGAGGAAACTCAGTCGGAAATTTAACTGGAAAGTTCAACACATCCTACCTCTAGCTCTGATTTCCACACATAACCTGTCCAGTGACCTACAGTTATATGTTATGGCTGTTGAGCGATACTTCAGTGTTAGTAGTTTTTCTGAATATGCATGCTGTGAATTTGCAGTATTCTGGAATGATAGCTTGATACAATAAGATTAAGAATAGAATAGAATAGAATTAATTTAAATTCCATAGATCATTTATAGTACAAGGATGCAGAAGCATAATAATAGTCTAGAAATACTTATTTTCAGCAAAGGAACACTGCTGTTTTGTGTTGATGTTCATTGTATTTTGAAGATGCACAGTAAACAATAACGCTAAACAAAATTTCCTTGTAACAGCATAAAAACACCTTGATAGAATAAGCAGTAATGTTATGTTATGTGTGCTGTCAGCATGATTTATTGTTGCCATGTAGTGGTGCTATCATAAGTAACTGAAATTTTAAATTTATTTCTGTGACATCCCAACAAACAAACATTATCCTGCTGAGACTAATTTGTAATAGATAATAACTTATTTATGCAAGGATTATGAAATTTTAGGATAATTTTAGAGTAGATATTGACATAGTAGGTGTAAATATATGGATTAAATTGAACTGGTTTGGATAGTCAAGTAACCGGCTTTTGTAAACATTGCGGTTAAGTTTGTGTTCCATAAAAAACAAAGTTTCTTGACTGGATGACTGTCTTTGCTGTTGAGAAGACTGTACGATGGACTTTAAAGTTAGGAAGGCAGGTAATAAGTGATTTAGTCATGGAGTTAGAGAGGCATTAGTCTGACTAGAATCATATCAATGTGAGGTTTGGAACACACTATTTGAACTACATGCACAGTGAAATTAATATTTAATAATTGATGCTTTGAACTTCACTATAAGAAGTCTTGTTTTGAATGTTTTTTTTGTTGGGAATGAATAAGTTAATATTCTTTATGCCAAGTAGTCTGTAGGTTGTTTATCTTTGAACAAGCAGTGTCAAATGTGGCATAATCTGTGTTAAGATAAGCTTTGTTTTCATGCACACATCAAAGCTATAAAAGTGTTGTCTTTGTCATTTGTTATTTTGTGTATTCTAGCCGCAGGACCTAAATCCAGATGTTATTGAGGAAATGACACGAATCCCAACAGGTGAATCAGTACAGTGTCTGTTACTGTTTTGTCGTGAGACCACCTGTGCAGTACCAGCAATTGAACATCTTGTCACATTGCTGCAAAACAGGCAAGTGGGAGCTGTCTTCTTAATAAGAAATGAGATATATCATATTTGATTCATTATAAGATGAGATCTGTGCCCTTTAGGATTTTACGGAGCGTAGAATGGTAATATCTTACCGATGTTTTGGGATGACCTATCATTACAGGATGAAAATTTTTAGGGACCTTTATTTTGTTATTTGTTCGTATGAATTTCTTTGGCATAATTCTCTGTCAACAATATACCTTTATTTTCTCCATCTATTTATAAGGTTAATTAATTTGGTAAAACTTGCACCTAATTATTACTGACTTTTATTTAACAGACAAAATTATTGTAAATATTTTACTTTAAAATAGGACTTATAAAATAAACAATGTCTATTATTTGTAAATGTTCAACAATAGCTCTAATATCATGTACTGTACCACAAATAAGTTTTTAAGTAGTGCCACCACTGATCACTGGATTCACAAAGTAAGTGGTATTTGTCAGTCATGCATCATGTATTCATAATAGCAGTATGATAATATCCTGCTTCAGGCCATACCATGTTCATTTGAACAGCAGCAGATACGTTGGATATGTGGATTTATATCTGATGGATATTCCAGTGTTACAAAATGTACCTCAAAAGCATAACCACAGCTGCAGATGTTTTGAGCTGCCCTAGCCATGTATAAGCATGGTAGTGATGATAACACAAATCTAATGTTTGCTGTTTTTGAAATATTTTTATGTCAATACAGTAATCTGTGGATGTGGAATTTCAAGGTGTACCAGAGTTGCCTGCTGCGTATTTTCTCATATTGGCCGTTGTTCTTCATACATTCTCTTCCATTCACACATGTATCATGGTCCACTATTTTGAATGAAGATAACATTAGAAAATCTTGCCTTATAGTTGAGTAATATAGTGTGTTTTATGCATGCATGTTTTATTTGATGAAGTTTAGTATGAGTGTAAATGAGTTACTGGTTTCTTTAATGTATGAAACTTTTTATTAATAATTCTGGTACAGTCTTTTGATACATAGAGGGTTTGGCCTCTTCCATAGGAAGACAGGAGAACATAAAATTCACTGCTAGATAAAGGACGTTGGGTTTCTGTTGGCATTTCACCTTTGAAGACCTGCGTTCACATTTGCACATATGAAAACACCCCTAGAAATTCATTTTATATATTTAGGCAAGAAGCAAATTTACTGCATTTTTAAGACATGCTGTAGTAGTTCTGTTTTATTTGTTGTGCAGTGGTTGGTATTTAATAAAAACTCACATGTAAAGCAACTGCACGGAATATATGTAACATTTCTGTGCTTGTATTTGGTTACAGGCAAGAAGAGACTATGGCAGTTGCAGGTGGCCTAATTAATGATGTGGGGGGTGTCAGTCGTCATTGTCCTGTCATAGTTGGTGTGGCTTTCTTGGGTGAAGGGATGTGTGTAGCATCAACAATCCTAGACCAGGATGTTTTTACTGAACGTGATGCAGACAAAGCCATGCAAGAGGTATATACAAATCTATAAAATTGATTATACATGGAAGTACTTTGTTAACTTCTATTTAATGTATCTAAGCAGGAGTGCACAAATACTAGGCACCAGGTTGCCTGGGTGTCTGAATCTTATACAGTTACTGCCTAATATTTATGGTCCTCATTGTGGATCTAGCTTCATGTCACCATTCTGGCATGTAGAATTGTGAGGTAGCTCCTAGATTTGTGGAAAATTTGTCCACCCCTGTAGTATGTTAGTCTGTGAGGTTCATACTGTTTCCCCGGATGTTTAAATTGTAGTCTGTTCGTTGAACAGTAATACATATGACATATAGTAATTACACTTAGTATCACATATAGAATGTTAAAAATTGACTAAAGAGGATGACAATGAACAACATGCAGGGTCTGATTCTAAGGAGGTCTCAGTCTACCTGAAAACATTTTTTTGACGTGTGATGATGTTTTTGAAATATTAGCAATTTGTCTTTGAATGTTGTCTTTTAGTTCTTGCAGAAAATTTGGATTTTTCACATAAATTCTCTTTTGTGGTGCTTCGCACAAATAACAGCTGCATGGATTCCAACCTGGGGGCCTAGGAGGCCACAATTCAGAGTTACGAACTCTTCTCAAAATATGTCTTCTGGTGCAGTTAGTCAAAAAATTTGCTGTGTGGGTCTTCGCATTGATCTGCATGAAGTAACCTTACATATTCTCTTCTTCTTTTAATACGTGGAGACTGGTGTCAGAACAAATCACACATAGCAGTTTGAATTTATTGTTTCTTCAAACTGCTTGAGCACTTTGACTTTGTGTGTTGTCACTGCACACTACTTTCCTACTGTAAGGTCATGCAAAAGAACATTAAAAAGTGCATGGAGATTTGTGTACCACCAATGGCTGTTATTTTTACTGCTTAACATTCCCATTTAATGTAAACTGTGCTTCATCCAAAAAAAAAAAAAACTTCCTGATCAAGAAATTGTTAGCTACTAATTCTTGAAACCACCTGCAGTAACAGCTTGTTGCTTTCCAGTCTTGAGGAAGAGTACTGATGCATCTGTGATGCATGTATGGCTTCATATAGCCATAGTTTTAAAAGCCTTGTTGCCCTGTGAGCTTGGGCATATTTTCATTCGAGCACCATTGTCATCCAGTTGGTGATAAAATAAGATAGGAAATTATGAGCGGGATTAATGTGGTCAGTATAGCAACTAGCTGCCCACTGAATAGTCGAGTAATGAATCCCTGACAACAGCAAGAAATTTTCACTTCTCCAAAACTATCCAGACTGGCTCCATGGTCCACCCAACCTCCTATTCAATAGGTACCGGGGTTCCTTCCTTGGGGTAAAGACTCTGGGGCGTAAAGTTGACCACTCACCTACATCCTGTGCTGAGCTTAAGAACGGACTTCCCTTGTCAGGCCTGGTTTGAGTCCAGCCTGGGAGATGCTTTAACGAAAATAATAACAATGTGGGTGGCGAAGGGTTCGAGTCCCTCACCCCACTACCCTAAAGGACGGAAACCTTGTGGCAGGGGAAGCAGTATTTAAAAAACAGAGCTATCAGCAGGGAACATGGCCCCACTGTTTACAAGTGTGAGACTTGAGACTGTGATGCTGAATGTCATTATCTGGACAAGCTCATGCAGCTGCGTTAAGTTGGGTCAGCATGGTTTAGTGTCATAAAATCACTGCAAGAAGGGTGGAAAAGGGACACCCTTTTGAAAATTACTCGGCTTTGCTAAGGAAGCAATTCTTCCTAGCATTCACAGAACCTTGAACCCAGTGTTCAGGATTCAAACAAAAGGGAAGGGAACAACCCCAACATTATAAAAGAAACAAGACGTTTTATAGAACCAGGTGGACTGACCCCAAATACTGGAGGCAGTCGATGTAGGTTGGGAGAGGCAGGCAGACCATGTGTTTATAGAATTTGAACAGAATAAAATACATTATAAAATAAACAATTTCGACTCAATGAACACATCCCTGTATAATCCCATGGGATCGTCTTAACCACTGAGTAGTTCGGTAACAGAAGCTATACCTCTCATCCAGTATATGCCTTCTTGGCATGGAGAGGGCCAACTTTACCTTTACCTTATAAGATAGGAAATGTGTTTATGCATTTTAATTGTATTATTATATGGTAGAACTGCAACTCATGGAACAGTACGTGTTTGTTTGTATGCATGCATGTTGTTAGCCAGTAGCAGAAGTATACACTGGTATGGTGTGAGGACTGAAACATTTCTTGAGGGATCTTATTCTTGTTGGAAAAGAGAATGTAGTGTTGTAATTATGAAAGGATGCTTGTGATTATTTTGCAGCTAAAAACACATACAGCGAGCAGTTACAACAGCAGTATCGGATTGATGTTTGCATGTGTGGGCAGAGGTAGACATCATTACCAAGGAAAGCGGGGTGTGGAATCAGCAGCATTCAGGAGACACTTTCCTAGAACTCCTCTGTTGGGGTATTTTGGTAATGGTGAGATAGGATTCAAACTCCTGCCAGGTAATATACAGTGTGCAAGTATAATATATTTAACATGAGGTCTGACATTGTAGTCAGTATAGCGACTTGCTGTGGGCTGGATGGTTCACGATTCAAACTCCAGTGAGGCAAAGAGATTTTCTTTTATACCACACTTGTCCAGACTGGCCCTGATGCCCACACAGCATCCAGTACTGTGGGTAACAGAGCTCTTTCTCTGGGGTAAAGCGGCCAGGGTATTGCTTCGACTGCCCACCCCTGTCTAGTGCTCAGGTTAAGAATGAGCAGAACAATACGTCTGCTCCCCCTGTGTGCCTGCATGGCATGTTATAGGGATACCTTTACCTTTACCATTACTTGTTTTATATAGCAGCTGACAGCGCTGATGGGCTGATGCTTGTACAGCACATGGCTCCATGATTCAGCGGTTTGCATTAGTCATGTGGGATTCAGTTTGTTGTGTGGTGCAGCAAAAGTTTTGTTGGCTCAGTGTTCTGTTTGTTTGTCAAAGAGTTGGGCAGTATTTTATTTGAACACATAACCAACTTTCAGTTTTGAGTGAAAATTTAGAGAAATATAATTGACATTTGCAGAATGTTACAACACATGTAAAGAGAAAGAACAATGAGTTGAATGTAGATTTTGAAGTGGGTTGAGTGATACTGAGAGCAAAGGGAATATTAAGTACTATAACACAAAGCACACAATTGTAAAAATTGCAAAATTTGCAATACCAGAAGGAATTACATGTCACAAATCCAGCAAACTTATGGTTGATTTATATACATACACCATCAGTGTGGCATATGGCGTGATAATAGTATCCAGTGACTATGCCATATGGATGGTGTGTAGAAATCATCTATGATGCTGGATTTGTGACATATAATTCTGTCTGGTATTGTAAATTTTACAATTTTTCTACAATTTTATGCATTGTATGGTACTTAATTTACACACTGTATGTTTTTAGGTTTTAATGTTTACAACACACAGACGTTTTATACATATGTGGATGTAATGATATCAGGCCAATAATAATGCTGTGTCAATATTACATACATATTCCCTGAAGATGTTTGATCATGACTGAAACATGTGGGCAATGTTTATGTGAAAATATAATCTTGTGAACTGTCAGTGTACATTTGATGGTATTAATTTGATATTAAGGGGAGTTAACTTGTGAAACTAGATAAAGGTGCATGTGTCAAATGAGTGAGTAATGAGATTATGGTAGTTACATTTATTATATACAATTTGTCAAAAGAACAGGAGCAGTTACTTAAGAGAGATTTTAGTCTTCCGCCTTTGTGTAATTAAGTTTTTCACACTTCTGGGAGGTTGTGCATCATATGTTGGTAGTTGGTTCAACTTATGCCACACAATATTCCAGAAGAGCATTGAGCTCAACAGTTGCTTTAAATTTTATGCTGACAGTAAGGTATCTGAATTAATGGACAATTTAAAAAATTTATGCCATGCAATTCCTGCTGATATTACCAGAGTGTTGCGTGGATGGTTTATGCAGTAGCTGAATGAGAAGTTTCCACTCTGTCACTATGTTGTCATGGGTGAAACTTAAGTCATTCTCGAGTAATTTTGGCTGTCATTTCACTGTGAATATTACTGTGGGTAGTTCAGTGGATTTAAGCAGTGACATGGTTGTCATTTTCTGAAAGTGTGTTAATTCATTGGATGGGGGAGCATGGACTGGATTGATATGGCTCAGGATAGGGACAGGTGGTGGGCTGTTGTGAATGCGGTAATGAACCTTCGGGTTCCATAAAATGTGGGGAATTTCTTGACTAGCTGAGGACCTGTTAGCTTCTCAAAAAGGACTCTGCTCCATGGAGTTAGTTAGTGTTAATTCACTGTGAATTTTTAGTACATGACAGGCCACAGACCAGAAATGTAGACATCTCATACTCCTTGGGTTCAAAACTTCCCAGATAAAGGTCTGGTACCTGTATTGTCATACAGAGCTGGGATAGTGTAGTCAGTGTAGTGACTGGGCTATGGGCTGGTCAATCTGAGGTTTGATTCCTGGCAAAGGCAAGAGACTTACCTTTTCTCCAAAATGTCTGTACTGGATCTGGGGCCCACCTAGCCTCTAGGGTTTTCCCGAGGGGTAAAGTGGCCGGGGCATGAAGTTGACCACTCACCTCCATCTACTGCTGAGCTTAAGGATGAGTGGAGCTATACCTCTGCTCCCTGTAGATGACTTCGTGGCATAGACAGGGTCAACTTTACCTTTTACCTGTATTGTCATAAAACGTCACTTAATGCTCTACATATTAATTATGTGTTACAAATGGTCGCTTTTAAAGAATAATTGTTTGACAGTTATGCACTTTGCAGTGCCAGGTTACACTGTGCATGGTATGTTTTGCTTTCAGATGTTAAAGATAACAAGAAATTAGCTGATGGTCCTACAAGAGGAAGTAAGAAGAAACGCACAGACATCCCCATCATTGTACATTCCTATACAACCATCATGGTCCATATTGCATTCACTGGTGGTAAAACAAATAATCACAATAATCGGTGAGGAATGGGAAGCAAACCTCTTTCCTCAGCTCAGGGACCCTTGTCTTCCAAAATCAAGCAGAATAATCTAGTCAATTTTTGGAAGTGGAGGGTCAAATCAAATAGAGTTCATCATGAACTGCAACTTTGATATATCTCATCTTTTAAAATTTAGTTTATGGACATTGGAATTATCAGGATTATCAGTGCACTGTGTCCAATATAAAATTTCATTTTTAAGTTTTGTCCTATAGCAGCATCAAAGGGTTTATATGAACAGGCTTTTATGAATTGCCTAGCAGTGTGTATTTTTAAGTGTGACATCCCGTTGTGATACAAATACATAAAAATAAGGAGAGTATCATCAATCACAACAATCTTCGTATAACAAGTTGAAATTTATTAAGCTATGTGTTTCAGCTCACTTATAAAAGAGGCATCATCAGTAGCAGTATGTGCTTTGCTTATGTTATTATTTGTAGTATATACAAAATTGTAATAATTTCATTGGGTTTGTCAAAAAAAAAAAAATCCTGTATGTTATACATTTTCAACTGCAGCACATAAATAAGGAAGTAACTAACAATGTATTGCAGAAAAAATGTGTCACAATTACTAGTGTTGCACACATTTAGACTTTTGAACATCTTAATTTAGTGTGTAACATTGCAGTTTGATAACATTGTTAATGGTACTTAGTGAAAGTGATATTGTTCCAGAGAGATGTAATTTTTGCCAAATACCTCTCTGTGTTTTCTTTTTCTGTAATACTGTTGGGATTTTTCTCTGTAAAACTTGACACATGCATTTTCAAGAGTCGATTCAGAAGAAATATTAAATCAATTAATTTCTTCAGTTTGTACTGTAGTATGCTTGTATAACCAAATTTGGCATTTTCCATGTTAAATACTTTTATGCTGCTTGTGGAAAATCAAAAGAAACAATTTTTGTGACTAGATATGTTCATGTGTTGTTATGAGGTAACAACTATGATAATATTGCATCATTCCTATTTAGATGTTTCTGGAATGTATAAGAATCAGTAATTATTGCTGCTTCCTGGTAAAATTTACCTTAAGGAATAAATTTATTTTCTGTGACTGAGAAGTTTGTCTGACAAATGTGGAATATAAATATGGTTATATGTGAAACTGAAGTCTCAGTACATATGAGTATAATGTGATGATCAGAGTTTGCAAGTTACTTTACTTATGTTGGTTTTGTAGTGTTATTGAAGGCAGAGGATAATGTGCACATCCTTTGAAAATATGGAGCTCTGCACAATCCATTTGTTATAAACGAGCGTGTTTAATTTTACATATTTTGTAAAAATGTACAAATTTGCAAATTTTCTCTTATAAATACTGCAGGTTTAGTTTCTTACATTCTGTGTTGCTGGATGGCTTCCTGTTTCACTTTCACTTGATAAATTTAAGGATTTAATTACATTACACATATGCAGCAACCGCTTGTCAGTTGTGGTATTGCCATTTGTATATTTTATGTGTCCGTACTTTTCTGTTTGTGTCCAGTTTTATCGTGTGTGATATTTGGTTTTATGTATAAGTGCGTACACAGAGAAAAAAGTGTTGTTTCTATACTAAAAGATTCACATTTGCTGCAGGCAGCATTGTAAATTCCAATTGAATGCAGTCCACACACTTGCCATCTATTTATGTGTACTTGGTACCATGGGGCAGGAGTTGAGGCTTTTGCGTGTGAAGACTGGGTTCTCTTTCTGCGACACACTGAGGAATTTTCACAGCAGTTCCCCCCCCCCCCCCCCCAGATTGGCAAGCCACAGAGAAGCTGTGCCCAGTCATATACAGTAAGACTCAAATGCATGAATCATTGGTGGTGCCTCCAGGAACAGTTTTCCAATGTTGAGAGTCAGAAAGTCTTCATTTCCCTCCTCCAGTGCTGTCTGCACATTATCCTACAACTTCTCTGCTAAGGCAGCATTTTGTTCCTGGAGTTCCTCCACGCTCCGGAAGATGACTGCAAGGTGGTCAGGTTTTAGCAGGCCTGTCACGAGCATCAGGTCTCTAGAACTCTCTGCAATTATCTACAGGTCTCTGCCATACCTTTTCTCCATCTCAACAATCTCGGTGGCTGACCATGCTACTCAGATCATCAAGCACCAATGATGTTATCCTTTGATCGAACTGTATCCCTTGCTCCTCGTCTTGTACTGGCTTCCCATTCATGATCTCGATAATCTCATCTCCATTAGCTGTTTCACTGTAATATGTTTCTTCAGGCACTACCTCACGGTCTTTGGCACCTACTGCGTTGCTGAGGAAATCGTACTTTGAAGCACTGTCAAAGGTCGAACTTGAACGTCTCATGAATTGTCAATGTTATCAGGGTGACAGCAGAGGTGGCAGTGATAACTGGTTGTGTGTCAGCTATTTCATGTATCAGACCTTTGGTGTTTTCATAAACGTTCTCATCATCTGGATCATTGTTTGGTTCACTGCAGGGTCCACTTTTCTTGTAATCTGACTTTACTTCATCTTCTTGCTCATCTTTCTTTGTTACAAATGGAAAAGAATCTTTGAGTGGTACAGAAGCAGATAGTTGATAAATAAGTGAGGTGATGTTAATACCCACGTTTTTAGTTGCAGTTCTTTCATTCTCTGGTTTAACATAGGAAGGGACTGTGTTACTGAATGCAACATCCAGGATGCTTGTCATTTTCTATGGATGTACATCCATCTTTAAGGCAGCAGAGCCACTTAAAAACTTGCGTATGGCTCATGGCATCCCCTTAAAGGGCAGCTTTAATCCTTTCATAAGTTTCAATTCCCATTTATCAAGTTTTGTTTAAAATTTGATGCAGACATGTTGTTTTCTACTCTTGGACATCACGAATACGAGACGACACGAAACACTACTAATTATTTGGGATGATTGCATCAGACTGAATTGCTGCAATGAAGCCTCACTGATTGAGGACATGCAGGAACATGTCCAGACGTGCTCGTCCCAAGCAGCTCTTAACTTCGTTCTGCCCTTCCAAAACGTGAGCCAGGCGAAGCATGCTGTTTTGTTTCAGTGATTGCTTAACCCTGCCATACCTTCTATCAGTTGTTGTAATAGGAATGACAGAAATTGGATAGTATGGTTTAGATTGTCATCTTAACACTGGAGAGGTATAAGGAGAGGTCTAGAAAAAGGAAGATGCCCTGTTATTGTAAGGGAGGCACTCAATGGTGTCCATGTTTCTTGTACCCACTATTCACACACACATGTGTCTTGTTTTAATAAGTGTCCCTTGAAATAAAGATTGCAGTTTCTGATTTAAACACTTTTTTATAACACAACCTAAGTCTTGCAAGGGGTCTCTTCCATTCACTTACCTGACTAAAATTTAGTGTGTACTTAGGCTTTCATGAATATGAGTGTGAACAGCAGTCATGGTTTCCTTAACCTTCAATTTCCCCAGAGTACCTTTCTTGGTTTTTCCAGCCCTGTGGTTCATGAGGGATTGCTGTGTGTTCTAAAAGGTAACTAAATTTATATAAATTTGTGAACCATATTATAAGGAGCACGTAATTTAAGACTTAATGTCCAACTAACTAACTATATATTTGTGTGTGTGTGTGTGTATGTGTGTGTGTAAATAATATGCAAATTGCATGGGATGGTTGCAGTCATAAGAGTGACTGGCAAGAATTTTAAAATAATTGGTCTTACAGTTTAAGGTGTGTAAAATACATTGACTTTTAAGTTTGCAGTCCTCTATAAGTGGTATGGTGTTATGTTAATGCTGTGAAATTTGATTCTTTTCCGTAAAGATGGCAGAATATGTGTTTGTTCCAGCAATCGAAACCAATTAAATATTCGACTAGAAATTGCCACGGTCATTTCTAATCTGATTTTAATGTGATCTATATACATTGGTCATAAAACATAATTACTCTGTTCTTCTACTGTTTGTACATTTCAGTAATAAAATGATATGCACTAACACAGACATTCAATTTTAGGTTCTGTTAAGATATAACCTCCTGTAGTTCATCATTACAACTGAACTTGTATGTAATAACCAGTTGTTTGTTAAGGATACTGATGTTGCTGTTCATGCAGTTTCTGAGTTGCAGGTGGAGAAAGTATGTTGTTGGACTCATGGGCATGAATCCAGGATTAACAGTGTCATTGTGTGTCTTAAACCTGAAGCTACACTGGCAAGGTTTTTATACCGGCATCTTCTTCATACTGCCATGACTTGGTATGCAGAGTCTTAGTTTTTTGTTAGAATGATGTGTATAGCGTGAAGGTGGGTTTGGTGTTGTATTCTATAGAAGTAAGGAAAAGTTTAGGAATGGTTGAATTAAAACAATCCTATGCCTCAAATTGTAAATATATTTTGCCCCCAAAAAGTAATATTATGTGTGGGTCATTTGTATTCCTGATCTCCTGTGGCCAAGCCACTACAATCAACCAGTCAGTTGTTTTCTAATAAAACATAACTTCATAAGTTTAAACAACCAAACTCCGACATTCCACCTATCACCAAACCAAAGAAATCCTTAGGAAGATGCACTTATAAAAAGAAATTCTAATATTAATAAGTATTTTAACATACATAACGTCTCACATTTTACAACCATTAATTATAATGGAATATGATAAGCAACATATACCACAAAAAATAATGTAAAATGGAGATCTCAGCTACTAACTTGATTAACGCAATTGTATATCTGTATATTTTAATTTTCATAAAGGTCTAAAGATGATCAAAGTTGGACGAAACATGTTGCCAAATAATATAAATTAATAAAGAACATCATTAAATAATCGTGTCAGTGGTATTATGTTTTTATATATTATCATATAACACAATGGGATGCGTAACATAAAGCTTGTATTCGACATCACACGAACATATACATTCAGCTTTTTTTCTTTCTTCATCTTCTTCTTCTTCTCTTTTTTTGTGTATTTTAAAGACAATATTCATCAGTTATCAGAATTTGTTTCCAAACTGCTATGGTATTGTTTTATTATACTGCAGGCTATTTCAATGATGAAGGAGAATGTACCTAGAGCAAGACCAAAGACCAATATTACAAATGCTCCTTGTAGATGGTCAAGTGTAATTTGCAGGGGTCCATCTTGGTTATTGAGGACAGCGCTCTGGATTGTGGCAATCTGGAGGCGCTCTGACATGTGTCTTCGGATGGTTTGCCCCTCCCAATACTGTATAATGCCTGCCTCAAAGAGGCTACTGATGAGCTGGTTGAAACTTTCCTTGTATGGAGAAGATTTTCTGGTGTACATTACAGTGTAACTGCCATACATCATTTCTTTCATAATTCTCAGTGTCTGGATGGCCGTCTCATTTATGTGAACCGGTACAGAGTAATGATCTGGGAAGCAGTAAACACAAGTGGGCAGTCATGGTTAGACAGTAAAAATTAAACAGGAAGGCAACAAAATTGGGAAGTGATAGCTTACCTAGTTGCAAAACTCTTCTTTCTGTCAGATCTGTTTGAAAAATTTCTCAGTAGTAATACAGTAAAACCCCGATTTAATGTTCCCGCATTTAGTGTAATCCCGGATTTAGTGATGATTTTTTAATGTCCCGACAATAGCTCCATATAAACAATATAAACCTCCATTTAATGAAAACCTCGATTTAGTGAAATATATTCTAATCCCCCAGCAATTCATTAAATAGGGGTTTTACTGTATGTACACAATGGTATTTGAGGGGTAAGGGTCAGTGTACTGAAGGAAAACAGTCCTTGGGCATCTGATGATCATTCAGCTGTTCAGAACATTCCTAGGATTTTGTGAATCCCATAGTTTATTAAGGGGGAGTATGCAGTGGCGCAGTTGATTGAGGCACTGTGTTACAAGCCGGAAGGTTGCGGGTCGGATTACCGATGGGGCATTGATTTTTCATTTACTTAATCTTTCTGGCTGCACTCTGGCCATGAGGGTAACTTAGCCTCTAATAGAAATGAGTACCAGGGTTATCTCCTGGGGGGTAAAGGTGGCTGGTGTGTAGGACTGACAACCTTGCCACATGTATGTGGCGATTATCTAGAAATTCTGGGAGCCTCAACCTCCTGGAGCCCTAAGGGCCTGTCCAAGCCTGTACAGGGATGGCTTTACATAAATTTATTAACATATTCACAGTAGCTAGTCAATAGACCCTAATCTGTGCTATGTTAATTCAGCTCACACATTTGCACATTTTCTAGGATGTTTTTATACCATACTTCATATACATCTAGGTTCCGAAGTAGTCTGCTAATTAGGTTTCTGTGCTAAAACTTTGTACATATTTCTCATCTTCTCCATGCATGCTGCATGTTCCATCAGTAGAATTCTTCTTGGTTGGAACACATCAGACCATTCATTCCAGCCCACTATAAACTAGTGATTTTGATGTCACATAGAACACTGAGACCATTACAAATAATGTTTGGTGAAGAGTATGAATTATGAACTTCCTCTCATGTAATTTTCACTTTGTTTCTCTTGGGTCCAAATATTCTCCTCGACATCCTGTTCCTCAGCACCCTCAAACTACCGTATATTCTCGAATATAATGCGCACCCAGTTTTTGGCGACTTCTTAAACGAAAAGAAAAGTTAGTTCGCGATTGTAATCCGCACCTTTCCTTCAACCACCCCTTGCCCACGGGGCGACTGATTGAATAATATTGGATGTTACCAATGCGTTAAAATCCGACGCTACGCCTGTGGCCGATGAGTCATACCGATAGAGGCCGGGCCTTTCTCAACAGACGTGCACAATCTCGTCTGAAGCCAGCTGAGCTTTAGTTGTTGAAACGTGGGAGCTGCTTGTTCCAATTTCTCGTGTACCGTAGTTATGGAAGAGGGACACCTGAAATCTAAACGACTCTCATATACGGCGAAGTTCAAACGTGAAGCTATTCGGTGCGCAGAGGAGAATGGAAACCGCAAAGCCGCTGCAATTTTTGGAGTTAATGAAAGCAACGTTTGACTATGGCGGAAACACAAGGCAGCGATCAGCGGGTGTGAGGCGTCACGAAGGAAATTCACTGGACCCAATTATTATATTATTATAATAATAAATAATAAAATAATAGATTATTGTATTGTATTGTTCTTACGGCACGTACAGCAGCTCAATCATTTTTCCAAAATCCAGCTGTAGACCGCGAATCTAATCCGCACGCGAATCTAATACGCATCTGATTTTTTAGCCCTCTAAAACTGTAAAAAGGGTGCGCATTAGATTCGAGAATATACAGTATGTACATTTCTGAGGGTGACAGACCAAGTTTCACACCCATACAGAACAATCAAAGGTAAAGGTAAAGTTGTTCCTGTACATGCCATGAAGGCATATAGGGGGAGTAGAGGTATAGCTCTGCTCATTCTTAACTTCAGCGTTATATGGAGGTGAAGGGTCAACAATCCACCCTGGCCACTTTATCCCTGGGAAGGAACCCCAGCACCCATCAAGTAGGACACTGGGTGGGCCCCAGATCTGATGTGGACGATGAGATGAGAAAAATACAAAACAACCAAAAATGTACCTTTGTATAATTGAATATAGTATATAATGAAATACTTTTTGTTTAAGTTTTAGGTATGAAACCTGGTCACAACTGGTTCTGAACTGACCGATACCAAACATTTTCTGACTTTATAATCAGTTGTGAACTTTTTTTTGAGAATGATGTTGGTTTGTTACTTCCGTTATCAAATATATAAATTTCAGTACATTTTTGGAGTATTATCCAGCTGATCTATCTACTTGCTTCATCTGGTTGACTTACTGCTGGCAAGTTTCTCGAGGGAGAAAGCTGTGTTTCCTTGCGTGGACAGCACTGTCATCTCTTCTTCCGTGAGGACCTGGAAGTGCTGAACGAGCTTCTTTGAGACAGAGTCATCATTGTTCAGAAGGGACCACACCCAAGCCTCGTGAACATTAACCCATGGTAGCTCGCTGTCTGCCAGTTCCTTCGCTGTATCTATTGGATCTTCATATCTAAAGGAAACAACAGTGGTCTCTGATGAATATGAACACATTGTTTTCTTTCTAAAAAATGTGAAACTGAGGGTATCACCAACTAAGTGAAATTAAAGTTGTTCCTGTATGCTCTATGAAGGCAGATGAGGGGAGTGGAGGTATAGCTCCACTCATTTTTAGCTACGGCACCCAATGGAGGTGCTTAGCCTCACGCCCCGCCCGCTTTACCCCTGGGAAAGGGCCCCAATACCCATTGAATAGGAAGCTGTTTGGACACCACAACCAATCTGGAAGGTTTGGAGCAGAGAAAAATCTGCTCTTATTGGGATGTGAATACTAGATCGTTCAGCCCATAGTGTAGTCACTGTACCATCTGAGCTATCCACTAGTCTTTTGTAAATTGTTGTAGAAGCAGATACCATTGTATGTAATTACAGAAATGTGCCCCTTATTGTAATCTGTCCCTCCATCTTGTACAAGTGCTCATGCACACATAGTCCCATTGATTTGGTCAATATTTGGTGAAAATACGTCTTAATTTGACAAATTTTTAACATAGATTTAAATGTAGGTACATCCATGTACCCAAGCATCAACAACAAGTAGGGTAGGGTGGCACAGTTCCAGTGTAGGTACAGTCCCAAACATTTTAATGTTTCTAACAAATTCTTTTCACTTCATGTTATTGGCAGTACATACCTGACCACTGTGTTGTGGTGTGTAAGGCTTCCTGAGTTATCTGTGTTTTTTCTTATCACCAGTTTGAGTCTTAGGGCTATGACATTTCTATTATGGGAAGGTGAGTATTTCTGTTTCACTATTTCTCTTGTTATAAACCTATGTAATCTGTTGAGTGAACTCACCTGGGCACAGTGAGAACCGAAGCAAGGCCTCCATTATATACACTCGAAACAAGGAGAAAGAAGATGAGCACAGCCATAACAAAGCCTTTCACTGGGCCATGACCGGTCTCTTGAGGATCTGGTGGAGGCTGAAGAACGAACATCCCCAATGTAGTCAAGAGGCAGTTGATCCATGTGGCATAGGATTCCAGAGTCGTTGCTCCCGTCCAGAACAGTTACATTCATCAAGAGGTCTGTTGTAGTCTGAGCTACCTATGACAGCATATTGCTGTGCATGAGACCCCTAAAATCAAAACCAGCGATCTTCATTCTTGGTCTGAGTTGAGTTATGTGATAAGCTACTGGATTATGCACAGAAATCTTTACAGGGCTTTATATCTGATTATTAATAAAGGTAATAAAGTGTTGCGGTTCCTAGGGGATTAAAGTCAGGTATTACAACAAAGCATAGTGAGATTATATTATGACTGCAGTTGGGCCCAGACTTAATGAGGGTTAACTTCTGTAATTGTTTTGAAGTGTAGTTTACCTGTTAATTGTGATGTGAATTTATATAGTAATGTTTATATATTGATACAAAGTGGACACATGGAGGAAATTCTGAAAAGTGTACGGCGGCTCTGCGCCACCCCGTATATATCCACGAATTTCAAACTCATTTTGATCTTTAAGGAAGTGAGTTGTTCGTCAATGTATGAACAAGAAATGAACCCAATATCGACACGGCAAGTATGTGAAAGAAATGTTTTGCTCTGTTGAATAGTCACTCAAAGTGGAGGTAGCCAGCTTCGATTTTAGGGGTCTCATATATTATTGCCGTAGTATATGAACTGGTTACACATTTTTATTGATGTAAGTATGAACATTATGCAGTGAAGACTGCTGTACGTTCAGTCTTCTTTTTTCCATACTTAACCCCACCGTCACTGAGGAGTCTTTTAAACATTTTTACGTTATTCAGATATACTGTAAATATATTTGACATGATATAAATTTTAAAACTTTCGCGGCGACATGATTCAATATAGTCTTCTCGGGCCATCAACAGCGTCAACTGATTTAAACACAACGTTTCGGGGACTGGCTCCGTCCCCGAAATTTTGTGTTTATCCTCACTCAATATAGTCTTCTCAGGCCATCAGCCGCGTGAACGGATTTAAACAACGTTTCGGGGACTGGCTCCGTCCCCGAAACTTTGTGTTTATCCTCACTCAATATTGTCTTCTCGGGCCATCAGCCGCGTCAACTGATTTAAACACAACGTTTCGGGGACTGGCTCCGTCCCCGAAACTTTGTGTTTATCCTCAATATAGTCTTCTCGGGCCATCAGCCGCATTAACTGATTTAAACACAAAGTTTCGGGGACTAGCTCCGTCCCCATCCTCAGGTAGTTGAGGCGGCTGATGGCCCGAGAAGACTATATTGATATTTGACACGATTTTTGTGTAGTAACTTGGCCACAACATAAAACGTTACCACTTGGTGACGATAAATTCTGAATCACTGAGGTGCCGTTTAGTGATAGCTTACAAAGATTTATGGCAGAACAGTTGTGTGTGGTATTGTTTGCATGAATCCACAGTATTCCACAGCATTCAGGTAATGCATGTCAACATTGAAGAGAAACATAGGCGATCGTCAATTTGACAATAATGGGGTAGTGGAAATGATTATTTGTGAACGGTTGCGAATGAAAGAGCACGATTGCTACAGCAACGGAATTCTTAAAGTCATGCCAAGATGAGGCAAAGGTACGAGTATTAATATGCTCGGGGATTGTGTTGAAAAATGATGATAGTGCAGTGGAATAAATGAGCAACAGGAACGTTGTGATGGCTTCACTTTTAATTTATGTGATTTAGATAACCTGGCGCATTGAATATCTTTCCTACGAACTGTAATGTTGTGGTATATTTGCAAAGAAATTTGAGACAAATTACGAATCATTCGGTACAACAGAGTGTTATGTTTAATGAGAAAGTGGTAGACGCTTAGCTGGTCAAGAAATTCCCGGATTTTTTTTGGCACCCGGCAGTGTATGTTTATAAGAACCTGCCACAGGGCCTTATTCTGAGCCAGCACAAACTTACACCCTATTCTTTCAATCAATTTGAAACAATTAAAACCAAACCCCAGTGAGTCATCCGGAGAAAGTACTTGAAAAAACGTGTTTTTTAAAATGATTTATTGGAGATTACAATTGACAGCATGAATAATGTACAAGGAACATAACAAAAATTGTACCTGTAACCAATTTAACTAAAATGAGTACATGAATCTTAAAGTTATAAATAGGGGAAAAAAGAAATATGAAAATAATATTACTGAAAAAATATGTTTTTACGCTGAGATATTATGTACATTACGAAGTTTTATTCTGTTATTCATTGCCTTTCTCAACCACGTAATTAAATATTTGAATGCATTCGTCATCTTCTTCTCTCCTTTTATATGTAACATCTTTGGCATCCTATTTGATTTTATCGCCCTAATGATAGGCCTGGTATATGTTAACAATATTTGGCCCCAGCATTAAAGAAGCTGGCGATCGCTTTTCTATACACGTGCAATTACTTATACATAAAGTTTTTGTGAGTGTTATGGTAAAAGTGCTGAATATCTGCGTGAAGAGAATGACAAGTAGGCTACATACCCAAGTATTTGTTTGACGTTTCGGCCAGCTTGTGGAAGACCACCGTTATTATGATTATGCACACACTTACGGCAGCCCACATAACAGGAGAGAATGGTAACCATAGTGACATCCATGATGGTAACATCTTGGGTTTGGGCACCAAGCACGTGATACCAGTTTTTGAAAGCACTGTTGTGTAGTCTGTCCAGAGGAAAGTTGAGTACCATAAATACATGGCTGCAAATCCCACGTCCGCTTTGTCTTCTGCTAAATAACCTGTCACATATATGACAATTTTCATGGGCGTCCTGGTGGTGTTCTCTTAAATTAAACTAAAATAAGGTACTTAATTTCAGTGATTCTTTGGAATTGGATCTGTTTGAGTGACAATTGTTACAAGTGAGATCAGTTGTGCCAACATACATGTAGGCCTAATGTTACTTGTAAATACAGCAGTATAGGACAATTAATTAAAATGATCTTAAGGACATGTGTTGGGTGATGGAAGGCATTGCTTGAGGATCATCTCCAGTGGCGAGGGTTGATATCAGTGGTGGTGAAAATTCGGGATCTGTATACGGATCATCAGTTATGTGGGGAAGTATCATATCATGTTGGATAAATGTGTTTCATTGTCGTTTGTTTAATTAGTTTGCTGTGGTTGACGCAAAAATGTATTAGATTAAACAATGTTGAAACCACTTTGATAAAACAGAGTTTGCCTGTATTCGCATAGTCAAATTCCTTCTGAATAAGAAAACAAGTATATTTGATCGTGGTCGTGGCTTTATTTTGACACTACTTTACGAGTTGAGTTTCCAAATTAATCCTGAGGATACAGGAAAGTCATGTGTAAGACAGTGATAAAGTAACTTCTTGGGTACAACATGTCCACTAAAGATATATACAGGGTGTTTAAGGGGTATCTGCCACACTTCGGGAGAACGTTTCTTAGGTTAAATTACATGGATATAACCAAACATACCTATGGCCGAAGTTCAACATTTACGGAGATATTGCCGCGAGAAAAATATGTTTTCTTGCGGTGCCACGTACTGGGCCTGTTTAGCGTGATGCCTTAACCGTACACTGCGCAGGTCCGTCCGTCGAGCTGACAGCCAAGCTAAGACACGCTGCGGCGCGTGTGCTATGCAAAGTACTTGGGAACACAAAGACGACTTTTAGTAATCTAGTGCGAGTTTTTCTTACTTAATCAATGTCTTTATGTCACTCAGATGTTAATTAGATGTCAGGTAGAGGTGTTTAACATTACATGAACTAAAAATTCCGCTTAGTGTTAATATGTATTTGGTAATCAGTAAATTAGTAAGAACTCTCTTTCTTTAAAATTATCTCGCCATTATCTCCGTAACCTTCCAACTTCGGATATAGGGGGTTTGCACACGATCACCGCCTATGTACGTTTTGTGCCCATGTCTAGCTCAGTATAGTAGGTGATACTCCTCGGGATATGGTGTGCGCTCATCGAATATGATACAGTTTTCTGTTGGTTTCATATGACTCCTCACTTTATTACCACTGTCTTTCTTATTATAGAGTCCGGTTAACTGCGTTATGAATAGACGGTGTGTCTGTGAACTCTCTGCCTATTGTTCTGATTGCTAGCACACCTCAGTAATGCCCCTCCTTCCTGTCCGATAATCATGAAGATTCCCGCGAGGACAACTCACTACAGTATACACCTCAATGTTACGAACTCGGACCGCTTCCTTCATATACCGGAATGTCCCATCACGATCAAAGACTTTACTGGAATGCGAGCGTCGAACTTTGATTGATCAGTATAGCAACTTCTTTTGTCACCTTGGGTTCGAGGTTTACTGGTGTCAGGCGATTGCTCTTGGTAAACTATGAGCACTTTATCTTGTGACATATATTTTAGGAATTACTCAAGTAGACTATTGATTCCTTTTTCGGTTTCTCACAGGGTATTCGAAACTTAGAAATTTTTGGAGCAATGACCTTCCGCCCCTCAGTGGAGTTTGCTTGAATGGACCTATATTGTGTGTTTTATGACGCCAAGGACTCGGAATGTGTTTAAAAATTTATTCGTTATTTTATTTTATACTGATGGCTTCGAACCACCCTTAACTGAGGGCTACCAGTTCCTTTGCCTCATAAACAAATATACAAAACAATGTTCGGCTACAGGGGCTTGGTTATATTGATGTAATTGAACCTAAGGAGCGTTCTCCTGAAGCATGACAGATTCCTCTTGAAACATCCTGTATTCAGTATTATTAAGCTCTGGTATGCTTGCCGTTACGTTATTGCAACTTTGAAGTAGAAATATGCGTAAGTCTATGTAAGAAATTTAATGTTATTTAATTATGCTATGTTATTACTTTTAAAATGAAAATAGTTTGGAGACATCTTGTTTTCATATTTCTTACCTATAACACCGTTGCCACTACCGTTGGACCAAACAGCACCCCAAAAATTTTCTTCATCCAGGACAAGTTTCCAAGTGAAATTAAGTTTCTTTGCAAATTCTATGAGCATTAAAAATTCAGAGCCGCCATAAACCGGCGTTTCTTCGTCATGAATAAGAACAACAAATGGCACGTAGTTAAATGTAGTGACTTTGACTACTCTGCCTTCCAAGTTTCTGATTTTGTCCGGGAACAGGTCAGTGCATGTAAGGAAACCGGCATGCTGTCCGTCGGTAACCCAGACATCCAGCACGACCTCTGATGAAGGGTTTTGACCCACGAATTTGTGAGTGATTATCTCAATTGCATTCATATTGTCATTTATTTTATTTAGGCTACTTGCCTTGCATAGATTAACAGATGTGTTTTTAACCATATTTATGTCATCTGAGGCTTCCATAAAGCGGCCCCCTGCAGATATGACACAGTTACTTTCTTCCATACAGCGGCTCCATGCAGATATATCACAGTTACTTTCTTCCATACGACAGCTTTCTTCAGAAGCGGTGAAATTATTTCCTTTATCTTCTTGTATCAATACTCCATTTCCGATACTATTAAAAAATTTCTGCCTCTTTTCATTTTCTTGACGGTCTCGTGGGGACGTCATTGAAGTATCAGCTTTCACATTCATTATCACTTTGCTCTTGTAACTTCTATCTTTGGAATTATTGTCGTCATGCCCACATTGAATCAAATGTGACTTTGTGTTTTCCGAGTTTGCAAATCTCGTGATGATTAAATCAGGCATATAATTCATTTCTTTCATAGATAATATATTTTGTAATTGAAGTATTTCATCTTCAAGTGTTATTGGGAGGTACACAAATTTTTTACGGTACCTGGTTACCGCTCTACGGGTTGTTCTAGCAAAACTGTGTATTACACTCCTTATGTTGCGCACTTGGACTATATAAGGCTCACAGCCTCTGTTCATAGCTTCAGTCAAAAGCCTTTCAAACTTCTGCGTGTCATTTGTCAGTTTTGTTGAGTCCAGTGTGTCACTGTCTTCTATTTCTTTTATAGCAGATCCGATCCCGCCAATCTCTATGTGAAAAACTGATACTGATTTAGGAATATATTTTAATATAATTCCATTCTCTTCTGTTACGACGCATATGCAATGGCTGTTAATGAAATATCTGCACGCTATATTATGGACCATTGGTCCTAATAGGTTGCTAATCATACAGGAATTACTTTCCTCGTTAGCAGCATTTGGAAAGACCACAGTTATTCTGTAAGCACAGATAATCCAAAATATAATTGTTGTTTTAACATTCATTTCACTGTAATTATCCGTTGGTAATATGTATGGGATTGGCCTACTGGGGCCTACTTTTTGCCTATATAATTTCTAATTTCGTTGTTCGGAGTCGAACGTAACAAAACTTATTTGAATACGATTCAAACTTCCTTGTCAACTGTCATCTTCATGCTACTGAAAGTTGGCCAATTCTGTTCTCACTGTCAAAATTAGTACCCATAGTAGTTTCTGTTTCTAATTTATCACCACTTTATGGACACGATTATTCGGTTTTTGGTTTCTGCAGAAGAGAATTACTGTGATGGTATAGACCTTATTCCTGGTTTAGGAAATTTAATGGCTAGTTGAATGACTAAGGAAAGTAAAGTGACTCCTAAAACACCGTTTCGATACTTGGTATGTAATGTGTACAGTTATGCTCTCAATATTGACATTTAACCCGCCTTGTTTCGTGACATAAACTGAACTAGGCCGCCTTTTAAATTTCCATTTCAGCTTGCATTTAATTGATAATATTAGTAACCGAACAACGTCCGTCCACGTTGGACTAAGACCGAACAAGCATTCAGTGTTAATAATATAGACGATGTTTGCTAGAAAAATTGAAATATATTCTACATTAAGAGGGCCCACACCTATCAGATGAAGATTTAACAAAGGTTTCCACAGCTGCATGCTGTTGTACTTATTTCTAACAACATTTCAACTAAGCATAAATATATTTCGGCAATGGATTTTAATAAAAGGGTGTTATTAAATACATCAGATGAGTTTTCAGCTTTAATTCGAAATGTGAAACTGTGGTGTAATTTGATTTGAAGCTATTGCAGGCCGAATAGAAATTACTCTGATCGACATTTACGTCTTGAAGTTCCCTCTTATGTGTTGTGTTACTTAATGAAGCTTTTAATTCCTAATATGGATAAATAAGTGT
Organism: Reticulitermes speratus; assembly: GCA_021186555.1. NCBI lineage: Eukaryota > Metazoa > Arthropoda > Insecta > Blattodea > Rhinotermitidae > Reticulitermes > Reticulitermes speratus. The sequence continues at coordinate 27,028,178 of JAJKFL010000004.1, forward strand.
GAAGCACTAGGGGGAATGATATTGACAGAGACAGACCTCTCCTAGTGCCCACTTTTTCAACCACAAATCCCACATGTATTGCCCTGGGATGGAACGTGGGCTTCCGCGGTAAGACTGGTGACTAACCACCTGAGCCATGGCAAGGTCTTTGGATGTTCCTCTGCTATTCTCTGGGATAACAGTTGAATTATACAGTACTCTAAAATAGGGTTAGGCTTACCTTACCACCTTCATGTGCCGATTGTCTAAAAACCTGGGAGCCTCGACTTCCTGGAGCCCTAAGGGCCTTCCTAGGCCTGTATGGGACTGCTTTACCTTTACCTTCTTCCAGAATCATATATATGAGGTAGGTATACATATCCTAATTTTTCACTATTAATCTTGAACCACTCTTTTAAAGAACGACATAACATCAGTTTCAGAAAATAATAGGCCTCGATCTAGTAGCCTCTACTGACAGTAAATATAACTTTTTCGACTTTGGTATTATCTTCCCGTTTAGGTCAAAGTATCGTAAGTAAACTCTTACTTTCAGGCTTTACGACTAAAATTTCGTGAGCTTTTCTCATATTTCCTACATATTCTGCGTGTCCAACTTACCTAATTATAGATTATTTGGTGACAAAGATAAAATTTGGTATAACAATGAAAATGATGAAGCTTCTTGCTATGCAATTTTCTCCAGCCTTTTCTTATTTTAGGCTATGCATTTTAGATCTAAATATTATGTTTAACACTGAGTCTGCCGAGAACAGTCGTAATGGTCTTCCAGCTGACATCAAATTTTCCTGTATTTTATGGAACTCGGAAGTTCGTTACTGTCTTCAAAATTACCCACCCCTCTGAACCACACGTGTCCACTCCCTGTCTAAAACTGCATTCCTTTAACGTCCATTTGAAATTCAGTTTCGCCTGTATCAGTTCTCCCGTGTTGCCAATCCGTTTATGGGTTGCTATGTGCAAATTCGTACGTTGTCTTGGCATTCTATATGTCTGCCATCTACTCGGCCGAACTCATCGTTAATTCTCTCACCCTGATGTCTGAAGAAGAGTATAAATTGTGAGGCTTTATTATGCACTTTTCTTTATTTTCCTCTTACTTTGTCTGTTTTAGGTCCAAATATTTCTTCAGGATTTTATTCAGTGTTTTAAGTCCAGTTGTATTCGAACTAATTTTAGTGATTTTCTGGGGTTTTGCCAGCTCATTGCTTTCACACGAAATTGGAAAATGTAATTTCTATAATCCTTTATTGCGTTTTTTATTTTCTTCTCCACTTTTTTGAATAGTCGGCCATGAGTTAATTTTCATTGTAAGTCACAAATAATAATTTTTTCTTCATATATTTATCTAAATATTTTATATTGCTCTATGAAGGATGAAATTATAATTTCATATTTTATCTTTTAGAATTTTAGACAGCAGAAACAAAACTCTAATATTCTGAACAGAAGGAAAAAATTCCATTGGTCAGATCTGCTGTTAATTTCGTAGTCAAAGAAATGTATTTATATTTTTGCTCTCGCTCCCAAGTACTTGATATTTGCCACATTACATATTTGTATCTTCTGGTTCCAAGGCACCACTCTATTTTATAACCTGATTTTCCCATGTCAAATTCACTACACGCTACCAGTGTTAGAACCATTTGTAAAGTGGCGAGCCTTGCAGTGGGATCATTTGTAGAAACCTTAATGCTTTACACGTCCAACGTAGCTAAGACGGCACTTTGCGTCCCAGATGTAACACTTCTTTTAGCATGTAAGCAGCCAGCCAGAACAGAATCGATCGGCTGAATAAAGCACATTTACTTGTAAGGGAACTTCAGCTGGTAACTTACGTTTTGTAACTGATACGCTGATAAACCCGAAGCTTTGTGAGTGCTGCATAAAATTGCACATTGTAAAGCTGCGCAAATTTACTGTTTATTACACATTATTAGGGCACTAAAATAAAGCAGGAAGAGAGCGACGAGACATGTAGCATGCAAGGAAGTATTTAGAAAGACATACAAGACCTCAATACGTAAAGCTGAAAGTAAGAGACCAGATATAGGAATGTTGAAGAATTGAAATTTCTACAGTAAAGAATTAAAATGGTCTAATAATTTATATCATAAAGAGACAACGTGGATAACCCAGAGTTTGATGTAGGATAATATTAAAATTGACATTAAAGAAGTAGGTTGGGAGGAAATGAAACTGGACTAATTTGTTTCAGGGTAGAAACGAGTCATGCTTAACAGAGGAGTCCAAGTAAGTCTAAAATGTCCTGAATGTGGGGCACAAATACGGCAAATTGGCTGATGTCGGACATACAGGCTACTGCGCACAGACAGAAGGATTACTTTAATGCCCTAGAGCAGGTGAGTCCTTTTGACGTAAAACGTCTTACATTTCGGTACACATAGGTGGGTCACCTCGGCGCTCGCTGTGTCAGACTTTCGCGTTACCTACATTTCTTCACAGTGCTCCGCTCCTACTTCGACTACAGCAGTGAACGATACATAGTGTGAAAGGTAAGGAATATGCCTACACGCTAAAAAAAAAGAATAATCGAAAAATCTTGAAACCTGCCAAACTGGCGGCCATGTCAAAATCACCTACGATTTTCACACTCTCACCATCTAACGTCTTACATTTCGGTACACATAGGTGGGTCACCTCGGCGCTGTTTTTTACAGTTTCACGATGCCGAGACTAACTAACGCACAAAAGCAAGAAAACTACAGAAAACGAAGGAGGCAGAGGAGGGTTCACAGAGGCCGAAAAAGATCGCCAACATTCAACTTGTCGGCGTGACGTTTTACGTACAATTTGCTTTTCAGTCGTAGCTTGAAACACCGATTTGATTTTTTTTTCAGTAGTTGGCCACATGGTCACCAATCCGTATACATGCGAGCCGAGCGGTATTTTATTGATAACAGTGACGTATTGCCTGTTAAACTGAAACAGACATATACATTAGCAACAACAACAGCAGCGTCAGATGATTGGGCTCTAATGGCCGACTAAATAATCCTGACTGAGTGACTAAGTAACTAAGTGAACATCGAACTAACTAACTAACTAACTAACTAACCAACTAACTAATGGGCTGACAGATTAAGTGATAAACAAACAAACAAACAAACAAAAAAGTCCATAGGGTACAGATCTATTTGAGATGCTAATAGTCTTACTATTTTCAGTGGTTTTATGTATGTGTATGTATGTATGTATGTATGTATGTATGTATGTATGTATGTATGTATGTATGTATGTATGTATGTATGTATGTATGTATGTATGTATGTATGTATGTTGTGTTGTATGTATGTACGTATGTATGTGCAAATAGTAGGCCACATACAAGTGAAGGGCACACCGACACGTTAAACCTATCTTTGACGTCATTTATGCAGTATAACTCTACCAGCAGTAGATAGCAGCACTGTATTTTGATCCGTACCTACGACGACAGCTCAATGGACAGTACCTGCAGTAAACTTACACAAACTGTTCGCAAACAGCACTAACTAGCGGTCGACATTGGCAACCCGACGATATACCGTAGGCAGTGTTTATAAAAGTATTTAGTAATAACTCACATACACTTACGGTTTTTAATAATATTTAACTTTATTATTACAGATACATGTTGGAAGATAACCACACAATGAGCAGTTAAATAACGGGAATTACATGTAACTACAATATTCTGTAATTTGTTAACAAAACCGTAATATTAGGCTACGTTTTACATTTTTCAGGCCTATATCTTCACGATAACTATGACATTTAAAAATTCATCAAATTTATATAGAACAACTAAACATGTAAGAAAAGTAATATAATAATAATAATAATAATAATTACATTTTCGAGACTTGATTCGCCAGTGACTGTATACAATAAAAGAATAATCACAGAAATGACCAAAAACTCTAAACTAGTCTAAATTTTCAACTTTGAGACGTCTTTTTTTATTAATATTGACTAGTTATTAATCTGTTTTTATATAACAAATAATTTATTAAGATAATAAATTCGTTTATTTCTGAATAGGTAAAATCCATATCAATCTCAACACAACTAAGTTTTTTAGACTATAATCTATTTTTCTGATAGATTATATTGTCTAATAAAGATAGTTGTTTTGAGACTATTATTGATTTTACCTATTTATATCATTGATATAAACGGGATGTCGCATGTAAAATTTCGTTATTTCATTTTTGGCGGGAGATCATTTCAAAAACTTGGCTTACATGTGAATCGATTATATGCTCTACGTAGCATGCACGTTGCTTTCGGATTAGCGAACTGATGATGACTGAAGTATGGCGAAATATATCTTGTCCAACGCGAGGTTTAACCGTGAGTAGTGATCACTGCTTGTCGGGCAAAGTCGCGTTGCCCAAATGTCTTTTGTGTACAGTCGTGTTACTTAAAAGCGGACCCTTATAGACCCCTCCAAAGTCACTTAAAATACATTTTTGGCTTTTAGACATTTACAGAATCTTGAGCAGACCTGATGATGCGAGCTTCTACGGACGACGAGCAACAGCCCGCATTTTTCAGCTTTCGGCAAGTTTTCCCTCTGTACATTTAATTGTTTTCAGCAATACACAGTCAAAACCGCGCTGAACAAAACAGCGTTAGAGGAGGGATTACGCTATATCCAAGACTCGTAATTCAACTGCAGTATATTTAATTAAATTTGTGTTTTCTACAATATAAGAAATATTCTGTTATGCTCGTATATATGGTCCATATATGATATATATACAGGATGGTTTATTTCCTGCTTGACCTAGAAGCCGGCCGCCGCTTCTAGGTCAAGCAGAAAAATTTTCACCGTCTATATATATATATATATATTTCAGTGATAATTTTTTAATGTGTTAGACCAATACTTTCGTCGCGAGGAAAAAATGGAACAGTATATGCTGGCGTCTTGCTGTGGCTGGCCCACAAGATGAATTTATTTCTGTTCCTTTACTGCTTTTTACGTAAGTGCTTTTTTACCGACACTCTCATTTGCTAACTTTGTATAGTGTCGGTGTTAGATGAGTGAATGAGCTCTCCTAAATACAGACAGGACATGCATACCATAACATAACATAACAAAATCATTTATAAAATAGACGCACTTTGCTGTGGATTAATAATTATGCTAGTAATAACGTCTCTGGGAGGAGTCTGTCATTCTTTATGCCACGAGTAACCAAATGAGGTAATCATAGCTCGGAAACCAACTCCGAAACGCAGAGTGGGGAATTAGTTCCCAGCTACTGGCGAACAGGCCACTTTTTTTCTAGACACCTATGTGTGTGTGTTAGTGTGTGTGCGCGTGTGTGTGTGTACAACCGAATGCTTCAGTACTCGGTTTATGGAAGCTCGTATCTTCTTTAAATAACGACACATCTATATTTTCAGTGTCAGTTCATGAAAAAGTTGTCGGGTGAAAGGGCCAATTTCAGTTTCAAATGTAACAGGACTTCGAACTTATGGGCTATATACCCTGCAGCCACCTGCCGCCCACCAAGCTGTATCAGACGTGCTGTTAGTCATGGATGTACGTCACTGCTAGTTGCTACGAGTAAATAGCAGTCGGAAGGCTTTAAATGGGATTGAAAACTAACGATTCTGCTCCTTTAAAAGTAACATGTTCCAAGCATAATGCGTGAGATATTATATCTGTGAAGATTACGTTAGCCTCGTAATGTACGTAATGTAACAAGTCCCAAACAATGCGTGAGATAAGATATCTGTTGAGATTAGGGTAGCCCCGTAATGCAAGTCCCAAACAATGCGTGAGATAAGATATCTGTTGAGATTAGGGTAGCCCCGTAATGCAAGTCCCAAACAATGCGTGAGATAAGATATCTGTTGAGATTAGGGTAGCCCCGTAATGCAAGTCCTAAACAATGCGTGAGATACGATATCTGTGGAGAGTAAGATAGTTCAGTAAGGTAAAAGTTCGAACACAATGCGTGAGATATGATATGGTGTGGAGATTATGGTAGCCCGTAAGGTAACAAGTCCAAGCAATACTTGAGCTATGAGATCTGTACGATTCACGGTAGTCGTCTATGCAATTCTCGATCATTCTAGCAGTTAATCAATGTATCTTGCTGACTTGTAATGGTGAGCCTATCAAAATAATTCTGCTACCAATTTAATCAACCATTTACTTAAGCTGAATAAATTTGAAGTTCAAATGAATAAGAATTATCAGGCGTTTGAGTTTTCAATACGGTACAGCGTGCTCATTTCATAAACAATACCTTTTACCTTGTGCATGGAGCGTGGGAAAAAAATTAGTAATGTCAGGAGTTGAGTCCTTGGGAAGTTGGTAATCGCTCATCTTGTCAGAAATTATTTTTTTTAGGTACGAAGTTGTATTACTTTCGGAAAGGCTCGCGTCTCTACTCAAGTCGTAGTAATCGAATAAAAGCTCCAAAAGTTTTATTCTTTAAGATTGCTTTAAACTTAAGTTTATAGATACCTATGCTTAGCTCAAAACAATTACGTAGTTTCTTTTTATTTTGAGGTAAAATTTGCACATACGTCTTGTATTATCAATAAGTGATAACATATCCTTACTTATTTGATCACTACAACAAAATTACCTACCATATAAAAATACCTTTGGTGTGAGTGAGTGATTGACTGAGTCATATCCTGGTTACCACGGCAACAATTGTTACCGGACTGTGTGTTACCTGCTAGGTACGTGCCTTTGACGAAGAAATGGTGTGTACAATTGAGACAGACTATTTTCAGCATGAATTGCGCGCTGAGGCTGACGAGACCAGCACTAAAGTAGGGGAGAGGGGGGATAGTTGGCACACTTTTCACGTTATAATTTTTCACATTTTCCCTGTACATGTTAAGTTGAATTTAGCGGCACGTATGGTTAGCAACACTCTTGGGCTAAAATCTGACCTACACAAATTTGACGCTATTCGTAAGGAATAGGAGGGAGAGGCTTTTGCCCTAACCTCTGCACGTGTGCCAACCTGCCCCACACAAGGTGTAAGTTGGCATATGGTAAAATACGTGGAAAATCAAGATGCCAACTTTTCAAGGCCAAAACATAACAGACAGTGATTAATATAATGTTTTATGGAACAAACGTGTCAGATAGGGGCGCACCAAAGGGGGGGCTACCAGGCTACAGCCCCCCAAACACCCCAAAACTGAAATTTAAAAAACACATTTTGTGAATACGATGATATCAAGGGGTTTACGTGATGTACCCTGCAGCCAAATTCAGCCACTGAAATCAGCTGATGACTAGTACATTAGAATTTTAAATAATAAATTAATAAAATTAAAAAACAATAAGATAGGACACTGCGATTGAGTCATGGAACATGTAGTTATATTTGTATGTATATAAATGTAGTTGCTGACAGTGTTATGTTATACTCATGAAAAGATTGTCATAACACAATTTTTAAAATCAAACACAAATTATATTCTGCCTCAGGGTCAGCCTCCCCCCCCCCCAATTAAAAATTCTGTTTACGCACCTGGTGTCACATACAGGTTGTGCGCAACAACGAGGTGTTATTATGGTAATAAAACAGTTGAAAAACAATATAATTTCGGCCCAAAATTCAATACATTTACTTAAATTGAAAAAGAAAATCAAAAGGAAATGTAACTCAGTATGGCACTAGCCTACCACCAGCAACACACGTTTATTTGGGAGAATCATCAAAATCACAGGAAGTTCACTGTTGCTACTGTAAGCTGCTGCCTCCATAAGAGGGGCAGCTATGTCTGCAACGTAATCTTCCATAAATTTCTCATTTTGAAAGATATCGCCGCTGAACAGGTAAATTCCAGAAAACTGGAAAACTGCTTTGGTATTTGCAGTAGAAATAAGTCAGGTGAGAAGGTGTGTTGACGACACAAGGATTGTAATATTTGTCACTGTTGTGCCTGTCATAAGCTCGGTTCACATACGTCGTAAGCGATTAGTTGACAGACCTGTCAAGAGGCTGGAGTTACGGCTGCAGTGTGGAGGACAGTCACGCCATTCTGCTTGCAGTAGTCTATTGCCCGTATGGCCAAATGCGAATCATGGTTGTCTAGCAACAGAACTACTGATCTCTCTTTAGAAGGCTTAGCATGTGCCACGAAACGTTTTACATAGCTTACAAAATGCTCCTCCGTCATCTACCCAGAGGGATGGACGGTATGTTCAATGACAGTGTTGGTGAGGTGGTTTTACCTCACCCTGCCTTACCCTTTTGCAGTATCTTGCCCAAATACGAAAATAAATCTGAAATCCTTCGCCGCTTTCCTTGTTGACCGTCCACGTTTTCGCAGAGCTCTCACAGCTTGTAGCAATAATCCAGACGTGTGTTGCTCCTATATGACCTCTTCTTGCAAGTACGCATTATTTAGCTTCTTAAACCGGACAGAAAAAAATCACACTGCTAACCAATGAGATTCTAATCGAAAGCGGGGCAAATTGACACAGTGAGCCAACATGGCCTACGTTGAGTGTGCCGACCTGTCCAGTCGCCACCTTCTTATGTTTTAGAGTGTATCATCCTCAAACAAAATGGAAGTCTACAATTCTCTCTAGCTCCAATGTTAGCCAAGAGGAGGTACCATTCATGGGTGGCACAATGTCACATGTAGCTGTAACCAAACTTCAAACACAAAACATTTTATAAAGTGATAAAAAATTACTTCCTGCGGTGTACAAAATAAAACACTACACCACACTTCAGTCATAGCTCACAAAGCGCTGACGCTTGCTGACCGCTCTCAGGAGAAGTCATTGAACAGTACAAATTGACAGGTGCTGCTATCCTGCGCCATCTTTGGGAGTTATGGCCCTTTTGCCAACTTACCCCTGTAGCCAACTAGCCCCCCTCTCCCCTACATTAAATTACGTGTTTGCTTTGTGTTAGGATAAAGAAACGAGTGAAGACGAGCGTAAATTAGTGTTGGATATCATGACCGCCCTTATTATGACGGACACGCAGATAATAAATTATGATCATAATTATGCAATTTTAAAATTACCTGTTATTCTATTTCCACTATCTTAAGACCAAATATTCTCATTAGCACTTAGTTTTAACAGTTTCAATTTTTGGACTGAAAAAGAATGATGCACACATGGCTACATACAAAAGTCCCATGAAATATCTGCCAACTTCCAGGTGTTTATTCATTGGCTTCTTAGTGAAAACTTTTGTGTGGTTATGGTTTGAATTTCTGTCTTTTCGTAGTCACAACCTTTTACTTCAGAGCACCCCCACCAGTGCATAGTATGGACTCGCCCTGCCACGTGTAATCACCCACTGATTTTCTGTTACTTTGTGTTCAGTCCTGGTAAGTTTTTGTTTTCTTTGCCTGGGTGTTTATGTCACAAACAACGAAGAGGAGGTACACATTCGTTTTCTTTTGCAGATTCTGTGACTGCAATGCCCCGGTCGGGGATTAAGGATTTAGGCATTGGTTTCGCAGTCGTCTCCGCCCAAGCAGAGCGATCTGCATACCGTTCAGTCAGCTGATACGAGACAGGGATGATTCAAAATTACCAGCGACCGTGGCGTAGGATATCACATTCGTGATCAAGAAGATATACCGCGAAAGTCCAACATAGTCGGAGAGGGAATTTTCGCCGAACTGCCCGTCAAATACACACGCCCCGAATGCAGGTATGGCGAACTTCCTATCACAAAGTCTTTACCCTTACCATTGCCGAAGTGTGCATGCTCTCCAACCCAAAGTGTACCCAACTACCATAATGCCCAGGTCTGTGCCTCCACCAGTCCTCACTTGCCATTATGTGTATTTATTTATACATATATTTAAATATACATCATTCATTCATGTAACTTAAATGATTATATGTGGTTAAAGGTAAAGCAAGCCCATTACAGGCCTGGACAGGCCCTTAGGGTTCCAGGAGGTTGAGGCTCCCAGATTTCTAGACAATCGCCACATGAAAGTGATAAGGTTGTCAGCCCTGCGCACCGGTCGCCTTTACCCCCCAGGAAATATTTCTGGTACTCATTTCTGTTAGAGCCTGAGTCGACCCGAGGACCACAGTGCGGCCGAAAGGATTATGTCAATAAAAAATTCCAATGACACCATCGGGAATCGAACCCGCTACCTTCTAGCTTGTAGCGTAGTGCCTCAACCAACTGCGCCACCGCGTACCCCGATTATATGTGGTTGCATTTAGATTTTAATTTACTTAATGTTTTTAACATTAATTTACAGTAGACCAGGGATCCACCTCGAAGTGATCGCATTCAATTTTAACCACCTTTTATACATTTTATAGTTTTAACGTATACTTATACAGGGCATACACAAAAGAATGGTGCGGTATCAAAAGAATAAACCATATAAACCGCACCATTCTTTTGTGTATACCCTGTATTGTTGGTTTTATTTATATAATTTGTACTCTCACAAGTGTCCCTGATGATGATCCAGGAAGGGATCGAAACATGTTGGACTGGTTTACAGGGATTGTAATGTATAACATCTAAAAAATAATAATAATAAGAGTGCATTTGTTGGTTGAGTGTTTTATGTTTGACATAATTACGTTATTCAATTTATTTTGAGAAACCTAGCTAGTTTCTACTTATCTACGCACGTTTAACTAAACCAAAAACGGTAAAAGCACAAGGAGGAGATATATTCCTTGTAATGTATAATGCCTTTACAGTGGTAAACAAATTAATTCTTAGCTAATAATGTAGATATTGCCAGTCTTAAGGCTACCGACGGTTTAAAGACTATGCATTTTGCATGTAGTTTGGAATGCAGTGGTAGCCATGTAACCCTCTGCAGCTTGTTGATCGCGTGACCCGTTCTTGGAAACTAATTTATTTAGAACACGACAGTACCTATCCTATAAAGTAAAATTTATTGGCCGTTAACAGTCGAGATATAAACTGTACCCCTTTACGTATTAAACTTAAATGGTATTTGAAATGTGACATTCTGTTCTATGTGTGCTATCTAAAATGAAAAGAGAGTTACCAAGAAATCAAGGACTTGAATACCATAAATGAGTCTAATATCGCAATGCAGAAACATGGCCTCTTATCGGAGTAATGAAATCCATAATTTATGAGAAGGATGGTTTTATGTAACTCCATGGAACAGAGTCTTTGAGAAGCTAAAAGTCACCCAGATGATAAACAAAGACCCCACCTTTTATGGAACCGTTTTCTGAAGAACCTGAAACTGGTGCGTGCGCTTCGATAAATCCCGTCCGCTCACAAGAGCTGTAAATTTTGAAGGTCCATTTTAATTTGACATTATTTATGCCTGTATATAGCAATATACAGTGACCTCTCAGTATACGAACACTCTATTTAAGACAATTCGCTTTTACGAAGAACTGTAATTTATACATTTCTTTCCAATAGTGAAAGAATTTTTCACTTACGAAGAAAATTTTTCACAACCAAATAGAGGCAACAAAGGAAAGTTCCGTTAGCTTCAGCCTCACCAGGCGGAGGATTTTTTGTGTTACTGTTGGTACTGTTTATCATTCATTTCTTAATAAAAAAAAGGTTACAAACAACTTTTTTTCCTCCATTGGCGCAACAGACACTAGTGGGTCAGGACCTCCTCATTACTAAGGCTTTACGATAACAATCAGACACACCATACTCGGTAGGAATCCTCTGGACGAGTGATCAGCCCGGCGCAGAGACCTCTACCTGACAACACACAACACTCGCAAGAGACAGACATGCATGCCCCTGGCGGGACTCGCAACTGCAATCACAGCAAGCGAGCGGACGCAGACCGACGCCTTAGACCTCGCGGTCACCAGGATCGGCTACGAAAAACTACGAAAAAGATAAACAGTAGCTTTGGAGGGAAATTACTGTTTCATCTTCAGGTGGTGTATAATACTTCACATCTATAATTGCTTAATTACTGTTGTTTACAACTAACAAAAACTACTGCGGTCAGGTTGTCTTGGTTTGAGTGATTATTTTATATTTTATCATATTTTTCGAGAAAAATGGTTGACGTTTTGGGCTCAGGGACCAATCATAATTGCCTCATTTAATTTGGTGGGAATTTGGCTTTGTATTTACGAATCACGTAACGAACAGTTTTCAGGGAAACAATTGCCTTCGGCTTCGACAGGGATGCGAAAGTTTGCATGATAGGGACTTCCTGAGTCAGCTGCTGTTTCTCTGTCGAAGTTCCTTGATCTTGCAGGTTTCCTGCTGACGTTCCGCCTTTTCTTTCGAAGCGTGGCACCTGCTACGGCCAGTGACAGGAGGTACCTGGCGAATCGGCTGCAGAGCGGCTGATTTATTATTATTATTATTATTATTGGCGTGGCCTTGTCTGCTCTGAGCTGCTTCGACGCCTCCGCCCTCTATCACGTGCGTATTTTTGTGAAAAAAGCTGCAGGATTCCTTTCCTCGTCAAATATGAGAGGGTTGCTTTCTTGTCTCTGAATGTAGCGTTCATTTTGTTTACTTCATAAAAACATTCCTCTCAACCTCGGCATTGTATGGAAAAGAGTGTGCAAGACTCACGCTTCGGCAGCTAAACCCGCCCTCTTCCCTCCCCCGGGAAAGGAAATCCTGTGGAACAGGATGCTTATCCATTTTTCATTTGGATTCCAAACCCTCAACCATTTTGTTGAGTATCCCGGATCATAAGAATTATTTCGTAACAATAAACTGTGTTCGCCCTGCCTTGTCAACAGACCGTGTAATCTTTTGCCATCTGTAGGCAGAATGATGCATATGATGTTGCTGGCTACCTGTGACTGTGAACTTGTCGGCAATGTAGCAAGCTGCAAGGAAATCGATTCGACTCTCTGTTTAAGGGTGTAGGAAATGCACAAACGTTTACAAAATAAGTTTATAAACAAAAAATTGCGAATATTAAGAACATAAAACGCTCCTACGTGTTTCGGATATTGTCTTTAGCCATCTTCAGAGGGTATCACTGCTGAAACACGTATACAACGCTGTTATACAGCTTTGAGATGTTACAATAACGCTATATAATGGCAGCAGTGCTATCATTCGGTACAGAATCTTCTGTCTTCCAGTTTGCTATCCAAAAATACAAAGATTAAGATATGCAGAACTATAGTTTTGCCTGTTGTTTTGTATGGGTGTGAAACTTGGTCTCTCACACTCAGGGAGGAACATAGATTGAGGGTGTTCGAGAATAGGGTGCTGAGGAGGATATTTGGGCCTAAGGGGGACGAAGTAACAAGGGAGTGGAGAAGACTACATAACGAGGAACTTAATGATCTGTACTCATCACCAAATATTATTCGGGTGATCAAATCAAGAAGAATGTGGTGGGCGGGGCAAGTAGCACGTATGGGTGAGGGGAGAGGTGCATACAGGATTTTGGTGGGGAGACCTGAGTGAAGGAGACCACTTGGAAGACCCAGACGTAGATGGGAGGATAATATTAAAACATATCTTCAAGAAGTGGGATGGGGGAGCGTGGACTGGATTGATATGGCTCAGGATAGGGACAGGTGCCTGACTTTTGTGAGTGGTAAATTCGAGTGGTAAATCCCATATATTGACATGCTGTGTTTACACCATGAAGGATCAATCTTTACAGAGATAGAGTGATACATAGAAATAAAGATGAGGGCAAGAGAGACCTAGAAAGAAGCATAAATTAAAATAGGAGAAGAAACACAAAAAGAAATTAGAATGTCAAAGGTTTGCAGACACAAGTAAGTATATCAGCTAAAACATGCGTTACAAGAAGTCAGAAATAAATTATGAAGAGTACAGGGAGATTCTTCTTCTTCTTTTTCTTCTTCTATGGTGTTACGGTCTTTTGAGTTTGACTTTAGCCTCCCCTTTTTTCATTGGGCTACTGAACAATTAAATGTTTTACAGGAAGGGGTTGTTAGCTCCTTGCCTAACCACCACTCTGGTGGACCGGGTTTTATATGAGTTTTCCTTCTTCACTGTCTCTGTATTTATGTCCACCGGAGGCAGGGTGGCCCAGTTATACCCCCAGGCACTGGGTCCTCGTTTTAGTCTCCTCTTACGACAGGCATGGGGTACGTAGGGGCTATTCTAATTCCCGGCCACCACACGGGAAACAGGGAGATTAAAAGAGCAAAATAAAATTCTAATCCGAGGACTTAGAGCGTTATTTAATATTGTGGTTTAACTGTGTTTTAGTTAAAATTCTAGCAGACAGAAGCCACTGGATCTTGCTTGCAATGACTCGACAGCCCTAGTGGGCCTAGGCCTCCTCATTTTCGAGGCTCCGCGATCACCACTGGTTCTTAACAAGACTTTTAAGAATAGAGGCTGTATATTACAGAACCTTATGCCTTGGGCTCCTGAATACAGTTAGGAAGGAGACAGAATGTACTTATAAGGATAGAACAAATAAAATTATGATTTATGGTGTTATACATACCCATTGTTTCGACCTCGGTGGACTAGTGGTTAGCGTGTTCGCCACTGGACCCAAGGTTCGCGGGTTCGATCCCGATTTTTAAGGGTGATAAAAATCCGGAACACCACTTCCTTCGGAGGGGAAGTTAAAGAACCTTACGGGCATGAATAGAACTAGTAATGCTCGTAAGCAAAATTCAGCGGCCATTTCTCACCCAAGTCTCCTGACTGACTGACAGACACATCAGGATTGAGTCGAACAGCGCGACCAGTGGGCTGGTCACTCACTGCCACAAATGCACAAGACCAAGTAACCTCGGAAAGAGGAGGCCCAAGCCCATATAGGGCTGTCGAGTCATGGTTATTATTATTATTATATTACATACCCATTGTCAATACTAATGTAACACAACTTACATACAGACATTCCCAGACTTACTCTATAATTAATTATAAATAATAAATAATTACAAATATTATAAATAATTATAAATAATAAGTAATTAATTATATAATTAATTATAATCTATAATAAATCGAATTTTGCGCAAGTCGGAATTGAGTACACACATGTTCAAATATATGAGGCGTTTCCTGCCTCATAAGACGCTGCAAGTGATAAGGCGCACCCTATAATTAAAAATATATTTTTTAAGTGTTTAACAGCATGTACCTTCCGGTGTTAAGATTTTTGAGGACATTTTTACGAGAAAAAATGCATTTTATGAGGTGGAAGGTAACGTGTCTATGTGCAAGGGCGTCCGAAAGAAATCCAGACTCCAACACATGGAACCTGATCGACGGCAGTATGAGAGCCCTGCCACCTGTGTTATCGCCCAGCATTATTCTCCTGCAACATTTGTCTCAATGCGATTCCATTCCCGCGAGGGGAATATTCGGTGCTGTTCAAAAACGTTATTTTATTTCTTTACTTTTTAAAAAATTGCTTAATTCGGGGAGTATCTGTAGGATGAATTCATAAGACATTAGGCCGCCGATTAGGTCTTAGGAGTGTCCCGGTACTGTCTATGTCACGGACATGGGGATTGCGAGTTCGAGTCCCTCTCGAGACACTGAAATATATAGGCGTTTTCTTTGTTTTTATGTTCTGTGTAGGAACGCGCCTTGCCACGGGCTGATCCTCGTCCGAGAGAAGTCCAACTGAATGTCCACAAACAAGATTCAGTAAAACGGAAAGGCCCACCGGGCTGTAAGCAGCACCGGATGAAATGGATGACAACCTTGCAGTGAGGTTCCATATAGAGACCTAACTACAAACCGGGGCAGCTGAAGGCTATCGAAAATCAAGCGGCTGTATGGGTCCCCACCTTTCGGGAAAGCAGGCTGTATTGCCCATTATGTGTCAGATTCTTTTTGTACGTAAATTATTACTTTGCTCTATCTGCATTTTCAGCTCAAGGCTACACGTAGGTAGAGCCTCCAGTTTTATTTTTGCATTGGGTCTAGAAATGTCTGAAACGTCTTCTTTTTCTGCTGACACTACAACCCTCTGTGGGTTTTGGTCTTCTGAACCAGTTCATACCATGTTTTCTGTTTATAACGAGATAGGTCCAGTTCCTCACTTGTAATTTCTTTAAATCATTCAGCACTTCATCCCATCTATTTTTTGGACGTCCTTCAGATCTCATTCCTATAGGAGAAATGTCTGGGACTGGTCCTGCTAAAAGCCATACATATTCTGGAGACTGTAATCCTCTCGGATATGATTCCGTGTTCATTGCTGCTAAATGGCTGCCGAAATATTCAGGGCATTCAATGAAAGTGAAAGTTTTTTGGATAACACTGAAGATGGAGGCAACAAGCACCTCCGAAGCTTCGGTCACAAATTACAATCAAAACAGTGTCCTATCCCAGAATATTTATCGACGAAGCTATGAAAATTTCAAATCACACTTTGTATTGTTTTTAATTATTTTATTATATTCCGACATATTTTGAAACAGGGATTCATTACCAAGGACTCCGTAATTACACGTGCCCAAGCAGCATGTTGATAATGAAACATTGGTTCGCAGTATTTGGGGTATAATAAGACTATTAGTAACAAGTAAAGGCTTGTGTTTGACAGAAGGTTTTGATTAATGGTTGTCAAACTTCTTCCACTCAGTGGAGCAGTGTCAAGGGTAAATTAAACGCCTGTCTTCATATTATCGTAACCAGTAACTCACTGTTGTAAAAGGAAAAGATAAGGTAATAATAACAGTGCTGAAACACTGAACTAGGAAATACCGTATCTCGCTAAGGGATTCAAACCTTTAAACCTAGGTTCCTAGTTTTATCCCATTTTAGTGACATTGAATAACAAGAGAGTCCAGAATTTTGTGATGAGTTTAGGGTGGATTGTAGAGCGTTGGGAGGTAGTGTTGAGACAGATGGTTGTTTTACATAATTAAGAACACTCTGTCTGCAAAATAGATGTAAAGTCTCTCCAACTGACACGAGGGCTTACAGCGAAGTGCGAGAAAAATAGCAAGATGTTGTTTACGTAAGGGGATGGAGGTAAGAGGCAATTGCAAGGGCTCGGCAGACTTCTGGGGTGAAATACGAAATGTCCCTCTGTTAAAATGCTGGATGGACTCTGTAGCCAATCTGATAGTAATAATGATAATGAAAAGAAATCCCCAAATGCTGGTAATGGTATTCGAACTACAGTCGCCAATTGTGTATATAATTACGTCACTGACGTGTCTTCTACAATTCTGGAGTCGGTATTTATGAGAAGCCGGAGTAGTGCAGTTGCTACAGTGACTAGGCTTCGGGCTGGACAACAGATAGAGGCAGGGACAGACAGGGACAGGCACGGGCAAGGGACTTTTGTTATCTGCAGGACATCCAGACCGGCGCTGCGGCCTCTTCAGTTTCGTATTCAATGAGTACAGAGGGGCTATTTCCCCGGGCATAAAGAGGCAAGCGAGTGAAGCTGACCTCTTCTGTCGAGGTTAAGACTGAGTGGAGTTGTAACTCCATACCGCATTTGGCTTCACGGCATATACAGGGACACTTTTCCTTTTGCTTTGGAGATGACATATAAAAATGTTATTCATTCTGTATCATCTATCGACAACATGGCAGCGATACGCACAGTAGATTCTTATTTACGTTTTTCTTACGTTTCTCTCGGTTCCATTTTTAAACTACTACCCAGGTAAAGGTAAAGTTTACCCTAGAACAGGCCATGAAGGCCCAGAGGCGGAGTAGAGGTATAGCTCTACTCTTTCTTTAACCCTGGCACTAGCTGGGGGTGGGTGGTCAACTCCACTCCCCAGCCGCTTTACCCCCTAGAAATAGACTCAGTACCCATTGTACAGGAGGCTGGGTGGGCCCCAGGGCCGGTCTCGACGACTGCGAAAAATCTCGCCCCCACCAGGTTTCGATCCCCAGACCGTCCAGCCCGTAGCGAATCGCTATACCGACTACGCTATCCTGGCCCACAGACTACTACCTAGCTTCTTAAATTCTACAGATTTTCAGAAAGCAACTTTCCGAAGTACAAACATAGGCGGTAGGTTATTAACCAGTCTTATTATTCGATTTTAGTACGCTTTCATTGTGGGCCGGGATAGCTCAGTCGGTATAGCGACTCGCTACGGGCTGGACGGTCCGGGGATCGAATCCCGGTGGGGACGAGATTTTCCGCACCTGTCCAAACCGGCCCTGTGGCCCACCCAGCCTCCTATAAAAAGGATACCGGGCCCCTTTCCCGGGGTTAAAGCGGCCGGGGAGTGGAGTTCACCACCCACACTCATCTAGTGCTAGGGTTAAAGAAAGAGTGGAGCTATACCTCCACTTCCCCTCTGGACCTTTACCTTTAGTACGCTTTCATTGCCACAGACTGTGTTTATAGCCCAGAATAATAGGATGATTACGCATTTGTCTGTAGCGATTGAAGTAAACGACAGAAAATTCTCACCTGTTCAGAACGACATTTGAACGCCTCTACTGATGGTGAATGATCACGTATATGGAGAAATATTTATTTAGTGTACAATACGGGAATTATGTAAAATGAAAGAAGTATGATAATTATATTCGATCCCAGTGGCCGCGCGTTCTAAGGCATGGGTCTGCGGCCGTTAGCTTGCTGGTATTGTGGGTTCGAATCCCGCCGGAGGCATATATGTCTGTCTCTTGTGAGTGTTGTGTGTTGTCAGGTAGAGGCCTCTGCGTAGGGCTGATCACTCGTCCAGAGGAGTCCTGCCGAGTGTGATGTGTCTAACTTAGTGTGATCGTGAAGACTCGAAAAATGAGGAGGCCTAGGCCCCCTAGGGGCTGTTGAGCCATAGGAAAAAAAAAATGAAAATTATTTTGAGTAATTAGTATGACATATTACAGGAGGCCAGCTTGATGGTCTGTATTGCTACTGTTTGTCTTATGGAACAGAGGGAAGACTATTGGGAAGAGGGAGACAGCAGGCCTTGTTGTTTGGTAACAATACTCGTGTTTAAAGTTCCGAGATATTTTTAGCAGCCTAAAGACTTCACGTTTATAGAAAACGGGTCTAAAGGAAAGCTGGGAAAAATTTGCGTCATGGTCGTCGGGATTGTGACTGTTTTTACTACTTTACTTTCTTTTAAAGGGAATGCTGTGGAAAAAGAACAGAATTGAAATCTACTATTTTTCAATTATTAAAACATTATATTTTGTCTGTTCTACTTGCTCTTCGTTACACACTTCAACGAAACACGAGGAAATACTGACGGAAAAATAAGAAGTTTCGGAGTATTCATTTCTAAGGGCTCTCCTTAGCCAGTGTGAATGACCCTATATATATTTTTTTATTTATTGAAGGGCCCCGCAGCAGATGCTACGGACGCACCGCAGTCTTGAGGCTTATTGTACAACCCTGTGATGAAGAAGATGAAGGTTTTCTGCATTTATCTTTTAATCGAGTACCGGTGGAATTAAATAAACAGGGGAAAACCGAAGTACTCGGAGAAAAACCTGCCCCAGTGTCACTTTGTCCACCACAAATCCCACCTGTACCGACCAGGGATCGAACCCGGCCCTCCGCGGTGAGAGGCCGGCGACTAACCGCCTGAGCCATGGCACGGCCCTATATATATATATACATACAAACACAATATATTGTGCTGTTACAAATTTTTGTGCATAACGAATCCCGAAATTTATCTTGCTCGTAGGAATATTCAAATTATCGTTGTTATGAACCTATGATATTTCATGTTAATTAATGAACATTTAGTATTGAATTCGGCATATCCGGCAGTACTTCAATATGCCTTGGTATGTGACATGTTAATGAATTAGACTCATAGAAAGGGACGTATGCAGCAGAAATGCTTCCAGGAAAACACGGGAACTGCCTTTGTGTTATCGAGCAACACCTGTGTCCCAGACGAGAATTGCTTAAATTGGTCTTGGAAATGCTGTAAAGCAATCATAAGAACTAACACACATACTTACTGGAAATGTTCACTCAAATTTGTGCATCTTCTTGAGTTAGCACAAGGCGTTTCTTGGATAAATTGAGTCATTATTTCCTATCTTTTTCGGAATATTTGTCTCTCAGTAAAAAGGTGAAGAGCGGAATACATGTGAGCGAATTTTTAACAGTTTAGTTGCTCACTTAGATTATGTACTGGACAGTTTATTTTCCGGTGTTCTTTTCGGTTTTTGGGCCTTGTAGGGGTTGAAGGTTCGGATTTCCCTCCGAAAATTCTGAACATCCAATAGCCGCACGGTGCAAAATCCCACAAATGAGCAACAGCCAATTAACAGCCGCCTTGAGAAAATGGAAATGTACACTAAACACACAACACTCAGACCAACAAAATGCACTCATATTAGTTTAGATATTATACATTACAGTATCTGTAGACTAATCCAACATGTTTCGATCTCTCCTGGGATCATTATCAGGGATTCTTGTGAGATTATGAATTACACAAACAGAACTAACAATATATATATACGTTAATCTTTAGTTTTTCAACCAACAAATGCACTTTTTATTTTCGTAATTTTTGTTCACTAAACCCTACATATGTTTCGGCCGTAACTCGGCCATCATCAGGGGCACCTTGTTAAGTACACTTCACTGTTCACTGTCCATTTGGCACTATCACCTGTTTTGCATATTTTGTTAAACCAAATGGACGCGTTTGTTTTGTGAAGTTTTTCTTTGATGTTCTGATAGTGATATATATGTTTTGCCTGTTGGGCATTGATTAATTTTACGTTGTGTTCACCGTGTATCTTAACATTAATTTTACGTTGTGTTCACCGTGCATCTTAACATTAATTTTACGTTGTGTTCACCGTGTATCTTAACATTAATTTTACGTTGTGTTCACCGTGTATCTTAACATTAATTTTACGTTGTGTTCACCGTGTATCTTAACATTAATTTTACGTTGTGTTCACCGTGTATCTTAACATTAATTTTACGTTGTGTTCACCGTGTATCTTAACATTAATTTTACGTTGTGTTCACCGTGTATCTTAACATTAATTTTACGTTGTGTTCACCGTGTATCTTAACATTAATTTTTCGTTGTGTTCACCGTGTATCTTAACATTAATTTTACGTTGTGTTCACCGTGTATCTTAACATAAATTTTACGTTGTGTTCACCGTGTATCTTAACATTAATTTTACGTTGTGTTCACCGTGTATCTTAACATAAATTTTACGTTGTGTTCACCGTGTATCTTAACATTAATTTTACGTTGTGTTCACCGTGTATCTTAACATTAATTTTACGTTGTGTTCACCGTGTATCTTAACATTAATTTTACGTTGTGTTCACCGTGTATCTTAACATTAATTTTACGTTGTGTTCACCGTGTATCTTAACATTAATTTTACGTTGTGTTCACCGTGTATCTTAACATTAATTTTACGTTGTGTTCACCGTGTATCTTAACATTAATTTTACGTTGTGTTCACCGTGTATCTTAACATTAATTTTACGTTGTGTTCACCGTGTATCTTAACATTAATTTTACGTTGTGTTCACCGTGTATCTTAACATTAATTTTACGTTGTGTTCACCGTGTATCTTAACATTAATTTTACGTTGTGTTCACCGTGTATCTTAACATTAATCAAAGTAAAACTTCACAAAACAAACGCGTCCATTTGGTTTAACAAAATATGCAAAACAGGTGATAGTGCCAAGTGGACAGTAAACAGCGAAGTGTACTTAACAAGGTGCCCCTGATGATGGCCGAGTTACGGCCGAAACATATGTAGGGTTTAGTGAACAAAAATTACGAAAACAAAAAGTGCATTTGTTGGTTGAAAAACTAAAGATTAATGTTAAGATGCACGGTGAACACAACGTGAAATTAATATATATACGTGTGAAAGAGATACAAAATGTATAAAATGTGAAAACGATCATCAGTAAAACTGTAGGCCTACAGTTTAACTGATCATCTTTTACAGATTTTGTACCTTTTTATCATGTACATATATTGTTAGTTCTCTTTGCGTGATTCATAATCTCACACGAATCCCTGATGATGATCCCACGAGGGATAGAAACATGTTGGATTAGTCTACAGATATTGTAAAATTCACTCATTCTGCAGTCTGTCTTACGACAGGTCCGTAGCCTCTTCCAAAGCGAGTTCTCCACAGGGTGCTATCTAGTGCTTCCTCTTTCAATTTAAAGTATCTTCTCTTTTCGTTAAGGTCATCCGGTAGCTGCTTAAGCCTTCTTCCTTGTAATATACAATATCTAAAATAATAAGAGCGCATTTTGTTGGTTTGAGTATTGTGTGTTTGATTAGTGACAATGCACGGTATGAACAATATAAAATTTATACTAAACAGTTTACTTTAGCACTACAGCGACTCTTATATGGGCTGGACTACGTGCTGTCTTGACTGATTTTACGTCGATTTTCTCAGACGCTCTAGAAGAACACTGATGTATTACCTTTAAATTGCCTACAACCCACTCTCTTTTAATTCCCTATTCATTCACCATTCATAAGCATCTTGCGGCCTCATTCAGTGCTTTATAACCTGCTCGGTTGAGACACAGAATTTATGCAGTGTAAGAATAAATATGATATTCAATTGTGACTTAATAACTTTCCGTGAATTTGGCGGAAAATTTTATATTCACTTCGTAATTTGGATCGAATATTATTTTGCATATAACCCAATAGCTTTTGTTCTTGGAACAAAAAATAGTAGAATGCCTTAGATGGTGAGACTGCTGTACAAAAGTTGCGGACCGATGCAATTATTAAATTAATAATAAAATGTTCACTTACAATTCTCTAGAAAAAGAATTCTGTATTTTCTTCGGTATGTACTTTGTTTGCCAGTATTCCCACACAGGCTACGTTAGTGGCCGTATTCCACAACTGAATTTTTCACTGCTGGAAAGCTGACTGCGTCTCAGAATATTTTTTTATTATCATCTATATTTTAAAATTCTGTGTTATGTCCTGAAGTCTAGTTGTAAGGTCCTTTACGGCTTCAAATTCTGGTACACACTGCGATGTATCGAGCATGAAAGGGAAAGTTTAAAAAATAAAACCCTTCTAGACAAGGTAATCACACTTTGTGTTAAATTAACCAAAATGTAGACAAAATCATATTAAAACGTTTTTTCGTTATGTAGCAAGCGTACTCACAAAGGTATCGCGTTTTTTCCGGCTACTTTATACCTTTAAAAGGTAACTATATATACCATCGTGGATTCAAAGTGCTGCATTTTAATGGAATAACACATTTTGTGTTAGGAGAACATAGACAAGCTTTATGAGGCCTTTTAATTTTTCTCTCCTTCTGAATTCCCAAAAAGTTATTCAATAATCTGAAGAGGAGTAAATGAATTTCTTTAAGAAGATGATCAATTTGTAGGGAATTAATGAGTAAGGATATATCTGGTAATTTTAAAGTAAACACTTAAATAATATATTGTGCTTGACAGTTTAGCCTTGCCCGTTGTTTCTCAGAGGGAAAATTGTGAAGAACTGCACTTCATAAAACTTGGAACACCACCACATCTAGCATTTCCTGTTCGTGCGTGGTTTGACAACGATTTTACTAGTAGGTGGATTGGGCGTCGAGGACCGACAGTGCCCTCGCTGAAGTGGCGATTTTACTCCACGTGATTTCTTCTTGTGGGTTTGCGCCAAAGAGAAAGTCTACCGAGCGCAATGAAGAAAGCCTGATGAACCTGAAAAAAAAGTTTCGATTTATTTTGCCGCTGTTACACAAAAGGCCTTTTGAGTTTTTCGTCAAGATTGCAGAAATATGTGTAAAATTGTGAGAGGTGGTTGAAATATGACCCTAAATGTTAGTTTATGGGTTTAATGCAGTGCACGGTCTGTAACGATATAATTCCCTGTTTGGGAGATACAGGCATTTAAACTTATGTGTTTACTTTCATATTATACTGTAGATGCAATATTAAGGAAAATTTTAATAAAATAATTATGTGCATCTATATGAATCATAGCGTCTTTAACTGAAGTTTATATTGTACAGACTGTACAAATCTCTGTCCCAAAAGAGGAAAGAAGGAAAGATATTACTTCCACCTACATTACAACGATATGAAGGAAAACAGCTCCTGTCTGTTTCAAAAATAAGAGGCAAACCTTACAATAGGCCGCTAATGGAAAAGGACAATGCTGATAATTATACGTAAGGACATTTTTCTTTTTGTTATTCAGACGTGTGTGGGTATTGTAATGTTCTTTGTCGAGTGGGTGTGTTTGTTTTAGAACGACAGATGTTGAGGCACATTATTAGCTACTTTTGTTTTTCCTATGGCTCAACAGCCCCTTTTCTGGTGCCTAGGCCTCCTCATTTCGAGGTTTCATGGTCACACACATTTGAGACACGCCACACTCGGTAGGACTCCTCTGGACGAGGGATCAGCCCGTCGCAGATACCTCTACCTGACAACAAACAGCACTCACAAGAGACAGACAGCCATGCCCCCGGTGGGATTCGAACCCACGATCCTAGAAAGCGAGCGGCCGCAAGGTTTCACGATCACACACTTTAGACACACCACACTCGGTAGGACTCCTCTGGACGAGGGACCAGCTCGTCGCAGAGACCTCTACCTGACAACACACAACACTCACAAGAGACAGACATCCATGCCTCCGGTGGGATTCGAACCCACGATCCTAGTAAGCGAGCGGCCGCAGACCCACGCCTTAGACCGCACGGCCACTGGGATCGGCATTATTAGCTACTATTATTATTATATAACGACCAAACACTCACTCAGGATAGACGGCGAAGATGTAATGAGCTTCAGTGTCACGGTTTGAGGTATTGCTTGAGACGAGGCGGTGTAAGTCCAAACACTCCTATGCTACGAGTATTATACGGAAATTGGAAATCGAATTGTTTAATCTGTATTTCTGAAAACTTTCACTTGCATGTTATGAAGATTGTTGAACAACGGGATTATACATGCACTGGCGGAAGTGCCAAAACTGTAGGGCAGAAAATAAATTGTCGAAAATAAGAAGAATATGGAGAAAATTACATATTGAGATGTTTCATACTTTTTAGGCTTACTATACATTACTGTGGGCCGTGATAGCGTAGTCGGTATAGCGACTCGTTACGGGCTAGACTGTGCGGGGATCGAATCCCGGTTTGGGCAGGATTTTCTGTACCCTACCGGACCGGTTGTGGGGTCCACCCAGCCTCCTATGAAATGGGTACCGGGTCATACCCGGGCCTTGGCGTTAACCATCCACTCCCATCTAGCGCCGAGGTTAAAGAAAGAGTAGAGCTAGACCATATATTTCTACTCCCGTCTCTATGCCTTCATGGCATGTTATAGTGTGAATTTTACTTTTCTTTACGACGTATTACTGAGAAGTCAAACAGTGTATGCTGGGCAAGGCATTGACTGCATACGGAGGTGTTAATGTGTGTTAGTCGGAAAGACTGAAAGAAAGAGTCTGTTTGGGAAACCTAAACTTAGATGGGAGGATGAAATTGAAATGAATTTAAAATTAAGGTTTGAACAAAAGTTAAGGCAATCCCTGTACAGGCCTGGAAAGCCCCTGAGGGTTCCAGGAGGTTGAGGCTCTCAGATTTCCAGGAAATCGGCACATGATGGTGGTAAGTTTATCAGCCCTACACACCGGCCACTTTTACTCTCTATGAAATATTCCTGGTATTCATTTCTGTTAGAGGCTGAGTCGACCCCAGGGCCATAGTGCGGTCGGAAGGATTAAGTATAGGGTTTGCGTAGTATTTATTAGTTTCGGAGTAGCGCGCGGTAGCTGGCTGTTGCGGAAACGGCGATAAACATGAAACTTCTATAAAAGGACGGTGAATTTCATAACCAAGTTTTATGTAAATCCGGCCTTATACATTATGTGCAAATGAGTGCTGCACCCCTTGAAATTAATAGAAAAGCAAAATTAATAATTTTCAGTTTCCAAATCAGTAACACGTTTCATCATTTATTCTTTTACTGGATTACCTATGCATATTTTGCAATAGAATATACTTTTTTATGGTTTTGGTGTTGACTTCTACTATCTCCTATAATTATTTCGAAACATCGCTGAGATGTATTAGAACTTTTTCCATCGTCACTGAATATAAAACACACAAAACTACGTTTCGAAAACAAACTGCTTTCCTTTCGTCTTCAGGACGAAAGCAGTTTGCTTTTTAAACATTTTTTTGTGTGTTTTATATTCAGTGACGATGGAAAAAGTTCTAATACATCTCAGCGATGTTTCGCATGTTACATCATTATCAAATAATTATATGGTACAATTAAACAACCTTATAGTTCCTGCCAATTGGAGAATGTGGAGTATTTCAATTATTTAGGCAGCATGATAACAAATTATGCAAGATGTACACTTGAAATTAAATCCAGAATTGCCATGGCAAAAGCAGCATTCAACAAGAAGAAGATTTTGCCGTTTATGAAACATATTTAACCTTTACTGCGACGAATTTCGCTATATGGGTATAGCCCCTAATTACACCCTGTCCGTAAGCCTGAAGAGTGTTTTAGTTTTATTCTAGTTGTCGAAAGGCTCTACGTTGGCGTGTTACGCGCAGTAAAACTGCAGCCTTCTCAAGATGCGCCACTTAGGTGAATTGGTTTTTTTTAACACAATGAAACCAAACTATTTGTAAAGGCAAAGGTCTCCCCGTAATCTGCCAAGCAGGCACAGATGCGGAGTAGGGGCGTAATTCTACTCATTCTTAACCTCGAAGCGGGAGTGGTCAACGCCATACCCCGGCTGCTTTACCCCCATAACCCCCTTCCTGGGAAGAGCCGCAGTACACATTGTGCAGGAGGCTGTGTGGTCTCTGTGCCGGTCTGGACAAGCGCGGAGAAGAGAAACTCACTTGCCCCAACCGGGGTTCGAACCCCGAATCGTCCAGCCAGTAGCGATTCGCCATACCGACTACGCTATCCTGGCCCCTAAACTGTTTGTGGGTGCCTCTGTCAAAGTGCAGCCTCCTCTACAATCCGAACTAAGGGAAATAGTGTGGTGTTTCTTTGTTTTTAAGTGTTATTTAATGACGCTATCAATTGCTAAGGTCCGTAAAAGCAGTCCCTTTACAGGCCTGGAAAGACCCTTAGGGCTGCAGGAGGTTGAGGCACATGAAGGTTGCAAGGTTGTCAGCCCTAAGCACCGGCCTCCTTTACCCCCCAGGAGATACGCCTAGTATTCCTTTCGGTTGAAGGCTGAGTCGGCACCAGGACCATAATCGCCGGAAGCATTAAGTAAATGAAAAATATCCCAATGATCTCATCGGAAATCGAACCCGCGACCTTCCGGCTTGTATCACGGTGACTCAACCAACTGCGTCACTGCTACCCATAAGGGTCCGTAGTAGACCCATATTTATGGGACATTGGTGGAATTGCTCTGAACCTTCTTCATTTTACAAAAAGAACAGAATATTAAGTTTAAGTTACAGACCAACTAATGCACACTAAAACCACTTTTTAAGTAGCTTTATTATTAAAATTGTTAAAATTGTACCCTACACGTGTTTCGATCCTAGGATCATCGTCAGGGGTTTTTTTTTGCTAAAAGCTACAGTCACTTCAAACACATGATTTAAAATATTCTATCGGCACTTTAAAACATATATTATAAGTTAAAATCTTGTAAAAAGACTCGTTAAAAGTTGTAAAATTATAAAAGTACTGTTGATGGTAGATTGCGGAAGTGCTGGCGTGTGGGATCGTGGTATTAAAGGCATGTGAAATGTTTTTATGGGGAGCGAAGTGTACTGCCTGTTGTACGGTGATGAGTACTATGGTGGAGACACTCCATAAGTGCCGATAGAATATTTTAAATCATGTGTTTGAAGTGACTGTAGCTTTTAGCAAAAAACCCCCTGACGATGATCCTAGGATCGAAACACGTGTAGGGGTACAATTTTAACAATTTTAATAATAAAGCTACTTAAAAAGTGGTTTTAGTGTGCATCAGTTGGTCTATAACTTAATTTAATATGACGAAGATGCACGGTGTCAACAGTGTGAAAAGAATATTAAGAGCTAATAATCAGCTAGTTTATTATATTTTGTACATAAGAAAAATGTGAGTTACAAGTACTTAATTTTTATTGAAATAATGAGAGGAATAAATGTAAGAATAGTGGGAGGTCATACAGGAATGCCATGGCGTCTTTATTTTTAGTGGCAGAGAGTCCATATGAATGCAGTCCCCCCGAATTTTCTAATTTAGTTAGGAACCACGAAGGAGATACGATGTTGGTAATGCATAGAAACAGATACGAATGGACTCTGCACTTGCAGCACTGCGGGTTAAGCCCTCTTAGTATAAGAACTCTTTATTCTCCAGAGAAACGCTTGTTTAATCAACATTTGTTCTTTCCTCCCATTCCACAGCTCTCTTTTCCTAATAGGCATTCTGTCAAAATCCTTGGATTCACACGGAATAGAAGTCTGCTTTTCTGTTAAGCGGATTGAAACTTGCTTTACTTCAAAATTTTCAAATACACTGCACTGCGTCTGCCTTTCAAATTCACCAAAAACAGTACATGAATGACGGATAATTCTGGACAAGCAGCAAGAGAAGAGGACAGAAAATTAAAACAGTGGTTAAGATGATTGTGCAAAATAATTACGCGTCGTGATGCCCATATCTTACTTTTCAACACACCTTTATACGCTTTCAGAACTGCGATCCACAACTTATTTGATATCATCAGAATAAAAGATTTTCTTTTGAGTTTTAAGCTGCTATTTTACCGCTTAATTTCATAACAAACTAATTTCAATTGCATTTTTAGAAATTCTATTTTTTTTACCCGAATACGCCAATCATCAAGGTTTTTAACCTCAACACATGTTACAGCCAACTGACCTGCAGAATGCCTACCAACAACTCCATTTTTTCATCTCCCTACGAATCTTCCCACATCTTCGTAAACTTTACTCTGTATCATAATATTATTGCCTTACTGAACAGCCTTTCACACCCTCTGACCTAACAAATTGACCAAAAATTTTGATTTTCCTTTGGTACATTTTATTCTGTGCCCCTGTTCACATGTTACAATGTTATCAGGACACAAAGAAATGGCACAGAAATAAAGCAAAACAGTTCATGTTTTATGCACTTTATACCCGCCATTTATTTGAGTGCTTTCGTCACTTAGGCATTTTTAAATCCATTTTTACTTTACATTATTTTTAAAAATGAACTATAGGCCTCTCCTTGGCTGTTTCGTTTGTGATTATTTGCCGAGGTTCTATTAGATTGCTTTGACGTTGAATTAGATAAGATGGTGGGTGGGTTAAATTAGTTGGAAAGGATCAGGAAGCAAGAAATTGCAATATGTTACAAAGCTCTTTCAGAGTATTCGTCTAGAAAGGCTGGGGAGATTTAACAGAACTTCAGTCAGCTGCGACTGACATTTCAAATTAGCAGCTCTTCTACGCAATACAGGTCACCCACACCCATTCAGTAAAGTTGAACTGTCATGTAATAAGATTATGATGATCTTCAGACACTGATACCCATTGTTTTAATTATACTTATCGTCATAATTAATTAATTGGGCGAATTCTTTTTGGAGAAACTAACAGTAGCACAGCATGTCAGTATATTCCCCTCATTTTATGGGAACCGAAACTTCATTGCCATATTCATAAAATCACCATTTGATCGTATTCAAAGCCAGGCTAATCCAATAAACTCTCACAAACCATTTTTTAAGACAAATTTTAATGTTATAATCTAAAGAATGCTTATGCACTCAAAATGACCTCAGTCTTACATGATTTCAGAGTAAAATTAACAGATTCGTGCTGCAAGCCGCGCCCATCACGCCATAATTGTTGTTAGAAAATAGGCTAGTGTACTTGTTTTAGGTTTTTACATTTTCATATTTTATTAGGTTAGCCTGATGATGACGTAAGTCGAAGCATATGTCGCTAGAGTTAATGTAACAGGTTCTGTTTACTAATAATGTTGTATGTTATTCATTCAGTGCATTGATAATGACTAATTTATAATAATTCACCAACAAATGCACAATCTTGTATTTACACAGTTTTTTTTCTATGGCTCGACAGCCTTATATGGGCCTGGGCCTCCTCGTTTCGTCGAGGTTTCATGGTCACACACATTTGAGACACACCACAGTCGGTAGGACTCCTCTGGACGAGGGACCAGCTCGTCGCAGAGACCTCTACCTGACAACACACAACACACAACACTCACAAGAGACAGACATCCATGCCCCCGGTGGGATTCGAACCCACGATCCTAGTAAGCGAGCGGCCGAAAACCCACGCCTTAGACCGCACGGCCGCTGGGATCGGCATTTACACAGTTATATTACATTAAAACATTAGAAGCTCCAACAGGGATCGAAACGTGTAGAAGTTCGTAATGTTTTAATGTAATGTAACTGTGTAAATACAAGATTGAGCGTTTATAAAGGACGTGTTTGACGGTGTACAAGTACTGTACGTTAATACAAATAACACAATGGGATGCCTAACATCAAACTCACCACACGTAATGCTCAAGCCTATACATGATTTTTCTGACTTACTGCCTTCCTCTCTGTAGTGTGAAGGTGAAGTGTCAAGAGCATTGCTCCCGCCCTATTTCCTAAGAAACCCCCTACTTAGATATCTTCGCGGAAAGTCTCTGGCTGATACACCACCACAGTTGATTAGTGAACGAACTGCATTTGAGTAAATTATCAAGTCATTTGCGAACGTGAGCAGGGAAAGTTTTGCTATCATTGAAATTTTCTCATGAAACCCCAGCATTCCGCGGAACACCGTTTCGGAAACGCTGGTGTATACCTTAAAAATCTTTGGATGTCTTGACTTGTTGAACAAGCAGCAAGTGTGCCATTCAGACTGCACTGCTATTTGCCCCTGCGTCAGCTAATAGTACTTTAGTTTACCACTAGATGGTGCATTCTTCCAGCACTCTAGAATGCTTATCGGTTAGGCAAAGGAGAGCGTAATGAAGCTGTTTATGATCAGGTGATTTGTAGTTAGTTTTTCTTTCGTGCTTGTTAGTCAAGAAAATAAAGTGAAGTAGTGAAAAGGGTGTGAGAGATGCATTTAAAGTTTCTGATAACAAAGTTGTGCTGTCTGAAAGCGGATAATACACAGGTAAGCTTCGGTTAATTGGTAACCCAACTCTGATTAGCAGTTTTGATACGGCATGAATGAAATGTAGAAGTTTGGTTTCAGTGAGAGACGCTGTGTATGAACTTCAGACGTCTGTGTAATGAAATACGAGGAGCTAGAGCCTGTTATGTGTGATGGCCCAATAGCTGGCGTAGAAATTCGAGCGGTGATAATCTGCAGTTGTGATATCTAGGGGGTTTTGTAAATGGTATTGGGGAATTCATGATGGTGGCCGCGTACTCTGTGTGTGTCCGAGGCTGCTGTTTGCACTAACGCCATTGGATGATCATGGTGGCCGAGCAAGGCTGTGTTTTTTGTTTTTGGCGTGGGTGGATGGTACGATAAACAATACTTTTGACGAGTAAAATTTGACGCTTGAGATGATGCGAAATCATGGAAGTGACTTCGTACTGCCAGTTGATTGGAACTGGAGGCGGTTGAAGAAGAGCAGTTGGTGGTTTGTGGTATTTTTGCATTTGACTGTTTTCTGCTCTGTGTGCTTCGTTGCGCACTATTCGAAGTGAGAAATAAGAGACACTGACAACTTAAAACTAAGCTTTGTGCTTCTGTGTAACGAGGAAATTCGAACACTGACAGTTGTGATTCCAGTTTTTTTTAATAAATTGTTACTATTGTTATTTATTGCAAAAAAAGCGACTATTAGCTTCATCATGTCTGTCCGTCCATCCTTCTGTCCGTGTATCCGCATGCAACAACTCGGCTCCCACTGGACGGATATTTATGAAATTTGATATTTGAGGCTTTTTCGAAACACTGTCGAAAAAATTCAAGTTTGATTAAAATCTGAAAAGAATAACGGGTAGCAACTTTGCATGAAGACCTGTGTATATTTATGGTAATATGTCGCTGAATTCTTTTCAGTGTGAGAAATATTTCAGACAAAAAGTTTTAGAGAAAAGCAAAACACAAATTTTATATTCAATATTTTTTTCCCCGAAAATCGTGCCGTTTATGAGATAATGTGGAAAACCATGGTACAGCCAGACAGGCCACAGATGACAATATAATAAGGCGCATGCACTTTGCATGCTGGATAACTAAGGCTACAGAGACACACTCGGAATATGTAATACGTACTGCTTTTTCACGGCAGCAACTGTTATGCGAACGCACCTCGATGTTACAATATATGTATATTGCCTGCCTTTTTTCCCTGTCATAGCTTTTGCATTATAAAGTGACCCTTAAATCTCGTTGATCTTTGTGTCTAAGCATCTTATTGAATAAATAAACTGATACGACGTACGGATTCTATATATGTATCTAGTAGTATAATACAGTAAGGCTGTAATATTCTACGTTTTGACATCACGTAATAATGTACGTTTACGTAGACGTTTCGGAAAAGTTTCTACCTTCATTTTCAAGGTTGAAGTGCTGTGGTTCAAGGTGACGCTGACACGATTAGGATGAGAATGTGGTTCTGCTACATATACGGGTGCGAAGAATGTGGAGAATTCGGATATTGGGGGGGGGGGGGGGCAGAGTAGAGAAGAACTCTATGTCCGGGCCAAATGGTCAATTTGACCGTAACTCCTGTTACTCTAAGAGACCACCTCTCCCTGTCATGGCGATTATTATAACTGACGCCGAGGTGCTTTGAATTAAAGTACAGTGCAGATTAACAAATAACGAAATTCGTTTGAAGCTAAAACACACCTCACTCACCGCTTTCACATTTAGTAAACAATGTCGTTCATAGCTGTCACCCCAAACGCAGCGAGGATTTTGTCTGTCAACCGGCTTACACGTGTGATGCTCAAAGTGTGAATAACCAGATGTATGCTGTACAGACTGTCCAATAAATATGTCTCATGTTTCCCTAACCAATGAGAAGATCAGCCTGTCACGAATTCCCCCGCCTTAACCCGTAGGTTTAGTCATATTAGTCTATTCTGAACAGCCAGTCTATCTTGAGCCAGATGAATCCAATCCAAAACTCCAAATCAGTCTCCCATTTAAGAATATGTAATTATTATCCTCCTAGATATATCTACGTTTCCCAAGAGGTTTTTTCTTATAAGATTTCGACACTAAAATATTTTATCCATTATAAAGGTAAATCTTAATTATCGCGTCATGACGATGTTCGATGGAGAGTAGTGGTCAGGTTCGCAAGTCGGCCACTTTTCTTCTGGGGGAAGTGTTTCCTGTATCCATTAGGTTTAAGGTCCGATTGGCACCACAGCTGTTTTATGAGAGGTGGCGAAGAAGAAAATTCCGTCTGACTTCAGTGCAAATTTAGTAGCTTTGAGTAAAGTGTAGAGACAAGACAGAAACCGAATGAGCAACATCTCTAACCATAAGACACGACAGGGATTACTATGCGTCCTTACCTGTCCCTAGCTCTTGTGTGTAGTGTTTCCATCTCTCTTATGAATATGTGTCAGCTTTGCGAGTGTAATACAAGACCGATATCTAAGTGAGAGGTGCAAAAAGTAAATCGAATGGCGACTATAAAGCTGATATACACCGTGCGTACATATTACTTGTCCATCCATCCACCCACCAGCTATTTCATTAATCCTTCCATCTCATTGAATCCACCCATTCAGTTGATCATCTCATTCAACCGTTGCTTTCAAAAGCAATCCTATATATCTGACTAATTCAAACCACTTTCAATTCATGAATCATTCTAAGTGATCCCAATCCACTCATCCAGTCCACTCCTAAATCCATAAATACCTCCAGTTCTTTATTCAATGCAATAATCCTTTCATTGTGGCGGGCTCTTGTGAGTGCGGTAATGAACCTTCGGGTTCCATAGCGGGGAATTTTTTGACTAGCTGACGACCTGTTAGCTTCTCAAGAAGGACTCTGCTCCATGGAGTTAGTTAGTAATCCTTTCATTAAATCCACCCATTCAACCAACAGGCACATTAAATTTATCAACAAGATTAGTCAGTACAAGAAAATACATGGATAAATCGAAAAACATATAAATCTATCCTCATGTAGCAGGGTATCTAACGTGTCATTAATGTATTATAGATTCAGACATTTACGCTTGGTTCTCCAACCATTTGATCTGGTGCACTTAGTGCTACATTCCATTGCTTTTGATTTTGTTGGCTTTGGACACAATAATTTATTGTTTACAGAGTGGAGGTGCCCCTTGACACTGGTACTTCATAGTGACTGTAACACCTGTGCATTATAACGGGTGGCGAAAAAGCCGCTTGACGATGGAAGTTTTAACACGTTGCCTCTAGTTTAAAATGAACTTGCGCCACACCGTATAGGCTATCCGTGATTTCAGTCTTCCGCCGAGATGTTGATGACACCTGCGCTCTTTTGGGATATTACGAGGCGTCGAGTGGTAATCCTTTGGTGAAGGATTACCACTCGACGCTGCGTAATATCCCAGAAGAGCGCAGACCTATATAGGTTTTAATCAGTGATTTGCCAGAAATAAATTATACCTTGCTATATTATTATATTAAACTTAACATTATTCATTCCGTAGATTTTATCTCTGTATTTATAGTCCTACAAATGTACAATTAGTTCGTGGCGGGTAAATTTATTTGTGAATATCCTAATTGTAGAAAAATTAGCACTCAAACCAATTTGTTTTTAAGCAGTAAACTTATAACAAACTAACAGAATACAGAATACATACGCATAGAGAGACAGACTAAAATAAAGAGAATAAGAGAAAAGAAATATGCAAGTGCATATTAGAATATGAATAAAGAGCGGGGAAGAAAATGATATGCATCTTGTTGTAAGCTGAATGAGAGAAATACAGTGGTATGGTTTAGACTACGATTTTGGAAACTGAGAGGTTTGACAAAAGGAGTAGAAAGAGGAAGGTGTTCTTTATGTGAGGAGGAAGAGAATGAATAACATATACTTATGGAATGCAAAGAGACGAAAAAATGGGGAGAAAAATTTTTCAACAAAAAATTGCTACAAATAAACGAAGAAATAGCATACAGAAAATTAATTAGAAGTACTAAGATCTTATAGTTAAAAAATTTGATTAAATTTGTATATAAAATAAAATGTAAATGGGAACATAAGGTTGAAGGGTGTGAAGAATAAGAAATACTGTAAAATGTAAATAAAGATAAGGGAAAGTTATTATACAGAACATATAATTAATGTAATAAGATGAATACTAGAGATGTGTACTGAAAAAGCCCGGTGTTAACAGACACATCCCTGAGGAAAGTAATAAGAGAACTCAACTAATAAATGTATTCTGTATAACAACCTCTGCATAATCAGCTTCTCTCCTTTAATATGTACTTATGATGATTTGTTTCTCTCTCTCTTAGGATGTTTCGTGGACCTCCCAGAAATCTGAACAAGGGATCGGCTCCAGTTACGTAAGTAACATTAAATCTTTGCCCATTGGCAGCTAGCTTATTTGCAACAGTAAGAAGAAGAAGTATTTTGGACCTGACAATCGGGAACAAGAACTTACGTAATATTTGTGATGAAAGTGGGAGTAGAATAGGAAACTTTACCATATCAAAGATATAATTGTCAATAGTACAGAATTCCCATATCGCAGCATTCATAAATGCCATTGGACTGTTGATGGGATGGCGCACAACTGGACTGACAAACGCAGCATTGAAATACGGCAATCCATCGTCAGTAGCGGTTCTGCGAATATCGGATATGGAACAAATGTCTTATATTTTGCATTTGTGTGCAGTTTTATAAATCCATTGTTTGGTTTTATGTATTCGCAATTTTTAATTTCTGTACAAACAAAAAAAAAGTGTTTTTTTCAGCATAAAGGTACACAAACAGTTGGAAGCGTGCCTCTGATTATATCTAAAGCCAATTTCGTAAATTAGTGTCTGTCATTATGATGAGAATTTTACTATAACGTGTATATTTTATGTAATTTATCTATGAACATGTTGTTACTAATTGTATTTACTGAAGTAACTGACAAGTTAGTTACGCTTCGATGACTGTTTTTTAATGTGTTATTGAATGAATCTATGGATTGTTACGATTACGTAATGCAGGAATGATTATGGAACGGTTATGACGTAGGAGGAACAAATCCTCGAAGAGAAATACCTGACCCAGCACTACTTAGTCCATGACAAATCCGTCATCTATTGGCTGGGTGTCGAACTCGGTCCTGCGCGGTGAGAGGCCGGCGACTAACCGCTGAGCCATGGCACGGCCTCGAAGAGTATTAAAATCTGTCGCTATTGCACTAACTATCCTTTTCCCATAAGGAGTTGGTCTCGCTAGCTGCGTCGTTTAGGAATGAAACCCCAACAATTGGCGAAGTATTAGTGTGTAATTAACATATGATTTTTAGAGGAGCCGATATTGACCATTGTATCGTAGTTACAGAGATTAGGGGGGTGTCTGTTAGCAAGTAAACTATCAATACAACTATTTAATTTAGACTTCCGAAAGGGGCATAAACACGCGTGATTTACAAACCTTCTGGAGAGCTTAGCCTACCTCATGTCTGTTGAATGAGTATGTAAAGTGGTCTAATAATATCGAATGAAAGAGATAAATATAAGTGGAAAATAAATCACAGATTTGAGACGGAAACTTACCATCCCAGCCAGATGTTATTCTGTTCAGACAATTTGAGAGCCCTGTGTCCCCTCCTTCATAAACTACCAAGGAAGGTTGTGAGTAATGCTAATAATCCATAACGTCCCTACTTTTGAGACATTCCGAAGGGAAAGGCCATGACTGAATAGGTTTAATTACTTTTTTGCGAAGAATTCTGATCAACGTATTGGGTTTCTGTTACCAAATCTGCGAACCGAATTCAGTTAGAAAGTGCTTCATTCAGTACTGACTGAAGCAGGTGTGTTTAATCCCGTAGTTGTAGCTAAAATGTCTGGGAAAGAACCTTGGAATCTGTTTCATTTGAAACAATATACTATTTTTTCCCCATCTACCAAAACATTTGTAGCCTATCGTTCTCCCTTGTGCATTGGCTTGGCTCTCAGAGCTGATAATACTAGGTCCATGTACGTTTTATGAAACTGAGTAGAACTTGTGGAGCTCCCTGTATAACCCACACTGTAATGTGACATTTGTAAGAGGCATAGTGAATTATTTAAAATAGCACTTTTGTGATAGCTGCTATCCTGTTGCTGATCATTGTCATAATAATTATGCCAGCTACTGTAAGAAATATGTTTAATGAAACTCAGCTTTGGCAGGCTTAGTAGTAATACCAAGACTCGTGAAATTACGTTATATATATGATTGTCCATTGCAGCAGCATATATGTGTTGCTTGAAAATATATGTTAAGCATAAGGAATATGTCCTGTAAGATTGCAAAATCATTACCTTAATTTGGATAAATTTTCGAGATTTGAATTTCTCACAGCCGTGTTGCTGAAGATGAAATCTTCTGGCATGTTACACCGTGCCAATCGGTAAATAGGTACCGACGTTTAGAAGACGTTACTCTTCTAGGACTGCTTGACCCTGAACATGAAGGCTCTACGACAGTTCGATATGTCAGTAACTGTTTACCAATCGAGAATGCGTAATTACATATCCCAGAAGACTTGATTCTGTAATTAAGTTTGTTGGTTTTGGAAACAGCGAAGTGTAACCGAAAGTGGAAACTTTCTATCTGAAAAGTTTTAGGTTTTTCTGGCTACTCGCGTCTTTTGGACACGTAATTTAAATCTTCAAGGCTTTCCAACTTTGTTGCTGCTAGGAACAGATTATCAATTCAAGACTACTTGTCACCTTTTTCTCTTGCAATTTCTTTCTTATATTAAATCAGTAATGAGCTGTTATAACCTCCATTCGTATCCAAACTAGTCACATTATTGCTACATTAGCACATTCGGATATTCTGCAGACTTGGCATAAATATTAGGAATAATTTTTATGCCATATGGAAAACTTTAATAAAATTATTTTTAGAAATGTCTACTCTTGATACTGAATGAAAGTGTAGCTAGTGATACTGTAAGCAAAAAAACGCAGAACGTCTGTTCGCCGATAATAAAAGTAAAGCTGAAAATTTCCGTTTCCACGCGATGAAGGCATATGATTAGGTGGATGTATGGCTCCACTCATTCTTAACCTCGGCACTAGATGGAGGCAAGTGGTCAGCTTCACACTGGCCGCTATACTCCGGGAGATGATCCTCCGGTACCCATTGCATAGGAGGACGGGTAGGCCTTAGAACCGGCCTGGACCTGCCTAGGAGAAAAGAAAAATCTCTTGTCTCTGACGAGAGTCGAACCACTGTTCGTCCGAAGAAATGCAGTAAACAGAGGGGAAAACTCAGTGTATATTTATATATCGTTATCAGTGTGTAGAAAATATAGTACAATTACGGCTGATAAATCCTTTGAAATTTGATAAAGCTTGAAATGGACTTACGAGAGTGTCATATCAAAATTACATTCACGGAGAAGTTGATTGCAGGTTTATTTCAGAGTCTTCTGTGTTTCTGTGCCTTATGTAGAAAAAATAACAATTAAAATGCATAAAAGTGTAATTTTTTCTTTTGTTTCTCAACTTCTTGGTTATGAAAGCTTTTTTTTTTTTCGATGAAGGGAAAGAACAAAGAGAACACAATGTTTGGAAAGAGAAAGCAAGTAGTTCTAACAGGAATATGGGGGAAACTTACATAACAAGGAGCTTCATTATAGGTTTTTTTTTAACGACACGACAGCCCCTAGTAGGCCAGGACCTCCTCATTGTCGAGGCTTCACGATCACACCCATTTAGACACACCAAACTCGGTAGGACTCCTCTGGACGAGTGATCAGCCCGTTGCAGCGACCTCTACCTGACAACACACAACACTCTCAAGAGACAGACATCCATGTCCCCGGTGGGATTCGAACCCGCGGTCCCAGCAAACGAACGGCCGCATTCCCACCCCTTAGATCGCGCAGCCACCGGGATCGGTTTCATTATAGTTGTTCTTGTTAAGTGTTATTAAGGGGAACAATTCAAGACGGGTGATTTAGACAGAAATTGGGGCACAGATTAGGGAGACAAGAAATATGTGCAAAAATTTAGTCGGGAACTCTGCCGGTAAACAATTGGTACATGCGGTGAGGTTAGGGTCTGACTGTAGTTTCCGGTAGCTGGGTATCAGTAACACAATGCACTTTGTAGCCCTTGCATTGAGTTTCATTGTTCTGATGAACGCCCTCCCTCTAGCCTGAGAACCACTCGGTTTGGTACCGGATTACATGAACCGCAACAAAATTGAGTTTTGGTGGAATGGAGGTAATGGAATTACAGTAAAACATACCGTGCTGGATTGAAACAACAACACATGTAGACACGCAAAACATTGCGGTGTTTAGATACCTTTACACACAGCTAAACCTCCTGAAGAATGTGGTGGAAAATGCATTAAATGATGACTGTGCCGAAGATAAATCTGTTTCATAAACAGGTGGTACTGCACGTGTTTGTTTGTCTGCGCATTAGTATCTGAGGCTTTGTAGCGTTGAATGGTAAGAGTGTAGTGAACAGTGAATTGGGAGGGATTTGGAAGGCAACGGTGGTGACCCAAGTAAAGGACTGTTTCGGAATTTGCCTGGACGAGCGTGTCTGTGTGTGTGTGTGTGCGAGTGTGTCGTTCCCCCGTTTCAGATTTGAACCATACAATACATTTTCAGTGAAATTGTGTTTATGCCATTTGAACACACCTCAGTATTGTTCTTATCACGTTTCTGCCATCAGTAATACAAATATGGCGGATGCGCGAAAATGTGAGGCGAGAGAAACAAAGTGTCACTTACTTAAGGGCCATGACGTTATTTACTGTAACAGATTATAAAGTGTATATCGTTTGTTAAGGTTATGCACATTTTTGTAGAATGAAAAATAACAAAATGTGATAAATTTTATTTTAACTTTCCGTATCATGTATATAGCTAATGGATCATTGGAGTTAAGTAAGTAACTAACTAACTAACTAACTAACTAACTAAATGACTGAATGATTGACCGACCAACCGACCGCCTGACTAACTGACTAACTAACTAACTGACTGACTAACTAACTGATTGACTGACTCCATGGAGCAGAGAGTCCTTCTTGAGAAGCTAACAGGTCCTGAGCTAGTCAAGAAATTTCCCTCATTTTATGGAACATCTGACTAAACTGATCTAACTAAACTAACTGAGCTGACTAACTAACTGATTGAACAGATCTCCATGGAGCAGAGAGTCCTTCTTGAGAAGCTAACAGGTCCTGAGCTAGTCAAGAAATTTCCCTCATTTTATGGAACATCATTGGAGTTATGCACGTGATATGTAGTATGGAGATAAACCATAAAACCTGCCTAATATTTAATTGTTGAAATCATGAATTGAGATTAAAGTAGTGTGTTTGTTTTCATACTTATGGTACATGTCAGGTCTTGTGTAGGCGTTTTGCTTCACACATGCAGACATTGAAGGTAGAAAAACATTTTAGTGCAAGTCAATTTCCTGTTACTCCACTTCCGACAATACGGCCTCCACGAAGCAACGCCAGCGGACTCTTGTTTCCAGCTCTTGCTTTCTTGACCTCTCTCCAAGTCTTTCCAACTATTTCAGCTTCGTCTTCTTTCGTTCTCCTCCAGCTCCATTTCGGCATTCCTTTTTACCTTGCCCTTTGGGGGTCCAACTCCAAGCTTGTTTCTCTGTGACAGAGGAATCCTTCCTCAGTGTATATCCGATCGACGTACATTGCTGCAATTTGATTTGCACTCCCACTCCTTTCCCTTCACCGGAGAAAACTTTAAGTCAAAATATTTTAAAATTTTTTGTGAGGTACCCGTTAGTAAATATTTGCAGATCCCTTATAATTCTCTTTGTAACCTTCCTTGTTTAGCACCCATATAAAATAATAGACTTGGACATTCCTTCCAAAAATTCTTAACTTTGTTGCAACAGACGTATCTCTAAGCCTTCCATACTCGATACAGTTGAATAAAAGCTGCATTTTCATTCTGAATCCGAATCTTCACATCTTTCTCTGTCCCAGCAGTGTTGGTTACTACATTGCACCAGGATGAAAATGTGTTTACTTTTCAGATATCATTCTGATTGATTTTGAAAAACATTTTGGAGGGACATAAAATTATTTGAGGGGACTTAATGCTGTCTTCTCATAGGTTAGCCAGTAGTTCTTCCTTGCACTTTCATTTTACTAATTTTAATATGTCTATAAGTCACTTGTATGTACGTTTTATTTAT
Organism: Reticulitermes speratus; assembly: GCA_021186555.1. Taxonomy (NCBI): domain Eukaryota; kingdom Metazoa; phylum Arthropoda; class Insecta; order Blattodea; family Rhinotermitidae; genus Reticulitermes; species Reticulitermes speratus. The sequence goes on from JAJKFL010000004.1 coordinate 27,069,439, forward strand.
AGTAAGCTATTATTTTAATTTTGGGATTATGTATTCTTGGGTAAGGGATTTTATTTTCTTAGCAAGCGGAATTTAAAACGTGCAACATATTTCTGATTTTGTTTTTACGGTAACACTGATTTATATGGGGATCTTCAAAGCTTCGTTAGGAAGTTATGAGGCCAGAAATATAAAACTAATAATTTTTCTTTACATAAATGCTAAGGCACAAATGTATCTTCGAACTGTGAATCGTGTTTTTATGACTAGGTAAAACGTGTAAATTTTCAAGTTTAGAAGCTAATACGAAATTTAAGAAAGGTCAATTTGTTGCAGTTTGTTTGTCATTTGCTATAACTGGGCGGTAAATTTTTAATTTTATAAGTAAAACTCATAATAAAAATACGACAAAAAATATTTACCTTCAGTGTGAACAAAGGGAGCTTCCTGGAACTGTGATATTTGAGAAACCGAACACGGAGTGTCAGTGTTCTTTGTTCGCAACCGAAGCATTTCTCCTACGCACCACGATGAGATCTTTTGTGTACATAGGTTGGTGAAAACAACACCGCTGACATATTTGTATCCTTCACGGAATGCGTTAGGCAGTATACACCTACGTGTTTCTCAGGAAATGACTATACTCATTTTTTTTGTATGACCATTTCTTTTGCTTTTGGTACGCATGCGTAATGCGATGCTTTGAACAAATTTTGGCAGCATTCTGTTCGAAAATGGCTTCCTGCGTTACAGAATAGTGTGTGAAAACAGTTTAAAGGTGAACCTGTCGTTATGTGCGTAGGAATTTCCGATAATATTCCTGGTACTCTTTCAAGGAATTTGGTATATGTTTGGCATGAGAGTTTGAAAAAAAACTGCTTTATGCCAGATAATTTTAAAGATTTTTTGGACGATTGCACAGTACTAACTGGCGGAACAATGCAGAGTGTTGATGTAGCCGTTCACAAAGTACAAGGAAATTAATTTATCGTATCACTCAACAGCTTGGCATTAGGAGGCCTAATGAGGTAGTACGCCAAATTCTTACTTAGGTAATAGCTTTTATTTTAACCAACACATGCACTACAATTTTGTCGTCGTATATACCCCTACATATGTTTCGACTACTTATTAGTCATCATCAGGAGGATAAAAGTATATAAACACAGACTACACATCCATTATAATAGTTGGTTCACATTCAGTGTTAAAACGAGATGAACCATGTTCACTATAAAAACATGTAGCATTTTTTTGCTTCAGTGGTTAAAATGTATAAGTACGTTTGTTTTCCTTTTTTTGGATTAAAACGTTTAAAAATTATTTTAAAAAATTACTTAGGATTTAAAGATGAAGTATTACGAGACACGGATTTTTGAAAAGCTCATTAATCGCGACAAAGATGGTCCGGGAGACTTTCTGTCAAGATTTACTGATTTTATTTAGACATATGACGATATTCTTAACAAAATTTAATTTATAAACGAAGCCCCCTTTTTTATCTGAATGGAATTATTAACAAATAGAACATTTCAATCTGACGAACAAACTATTGACTTCTTCATGGAGGTGCGGCACCTCATCCACCTAAGTGCACAGTTCAGTGTGTCTTACTCCCTTTAATAATGTGGTCGCAGTGGAATGTGGTCGCGAAATTTTAGGGCAATTCTGGAAGAGAAGCAGAGGACATTGCGAAGAGAATGAGTTGAGATCTCAAATACTTTTCTGACAAGCTGGAGTACGGTCACACATTGATAATACTCTTCTGGACATTGTGGCACTCATTTCCACTGAAATAATTGCGAACCGCTAAATAAGATGGTATTAACCACCTTACTTTCCTGACGGTAATCCATGCAATCAATTTGTTGGGCTTCTCTTGAGGACCGTGTCCATAGCAGCCTTACTTAAAATGACACATATCTGGAAAGTAAAATATGTAGTTACCGAAATTTACCCACATTTCGGAGGAACATACTGTCTCCTTTGTCAGGGTAGAAGAGTTTAAAGTTTTGTTATTCTATTTACGTATATCAAATGGTCCTACGAATAAATTAGTTGAATAATCAAATTAACACATGCAACACCAAGATGAAATATACATAATTGTTCTTTGACACTGCGTGTTTTAGAAATGTTTACTGTTTGTTTCTGCCTCGAGGTTACAAGCACACAAAACTTAGTTAGGGTATTTAATATTGTATTCACCGTGCATCTTGTATAAATTGAAATTGAAATTAAAACCAACTTGATGCACTCTCACTATTAAAAACGTTAATAGTAGATTAATTAACTCTTAATTAACCCGACATGTTTCGGTCAGGTACCTGACCATCTTCAGGGGTTTTACTACATTTAGTTGCGTAGTCCATATGTTTAACATACACAAGACATGATCCCACAAGGTCTCGACGCATATAAAGTTTTCACAAATCACTAGAAATCACTAAAACTCTTTTAAAAAATCACTAAAACTCTTTTAAAAAACAGTCAACACCTGCAATCGTGCAATAGTTCCACCTTTTACAAAACTTATAGCAGTGTTATTGCACAATACTTTGTCATATTCACCCACGCGTCCTGCATTTCATATCGGAGTATGTCTCGTAGAGAAGCTGTGCAGTGTACCTTCCACTGTAGATCTGTTATGATCTGATATTATGTCTGCGCGTTATTATTGGCGTATTGTTATTTTCATATGCATGGTTTTGCATTGCCGTTTTTTGTGTTTCCTGTTGGAGCATATGAAATATTATTCTCGTATAATAATTATTTTCTAACTATGGCAATGTTGTTGAAATATTTTGATCAGACGTACCTGTTACGTGGACTGTGTTTTATTAAGAGTTAATTAATCTACTAAAGTTTTTAATAGTAAGGGTGCATCAAGTTGGTTTTAATTTCAATTTCAATTTTAGTTAGGGTAGTTACGAATAGCAGCTGACTTTGGAAACATAAATGTCTTTGTATCAGAAGAAGTTTGATTTACACTGTGGTATTTTTCCGGAATCTTCTTAGTGTACTTGAAGCGAAATGAAACACTTGTTCACGAAAACCAGACAGTGCTGTCGATAAAGATTCTTTATTCTCCTACGCGAAGGAGGACTAGAAACGTGAACGGGTTAAAGTTTTATTTTTAGCAGTCAGTCATTAATATCAACTTGCAGCTTAATTCTATATGTGCCCATGTCCTATTAGAACGTTTATCTTTCATTTGTATGCGTGCATACAGTTTTAAGCTCATTACCAGAATTGACATTGTGTGTGCTTTTCCATCTAAACTCTGGATCGAAAATTGGATCTCATCTTTAACCCGCTGTTTGTGGAATATGTTGCAGTTTCATATTATCCAAAGCCTTTTTATCGCCAATTTTTGAGCACGAACACGCTGCAGGGTGAAAGAACATGAAGTACTGTTAGGGAAGACAGACTGACTTCCAGGACATGAGCTTCTTATTTGCGTCAGAAAATGCAGTTTAAAATACTGGTTCTGCCCGAATTGTCCGGTAAATGGAGCAGCCAGGCTGCTTAGAAATAGTGTACTTGCTGTATACTTATGCTTACAATTTGTTTATCAATCCACATTTGTTATTTAACCGTCTCTGACGGGATAAATACACTGTGTGTGTATGTATGTATGTATGTATGTATGTATGTATGTATGTATGTATGTATGTGTGTGTGTATGTGTGTATGTATGTGTGTATATGTGTGTGTGTGTGTATGTATGTATTTATGTATATATATGTGTGTGTATGTATGTGTGTATGTAAGTATGTATTTATGTATGTATGTGTGTATGTATGTATATATATGTATGTATGTATGTATGCATGTATGTAAGTAGGCATGTATGCATGTATGTAATTATGCATGTATGTATGTATGTATGTATATGTGTGTATGTATGTATGTATGTAATGTATGTATATGTGTATGTATGTATATAAGTGTATATGTATGTACGTATGTGTGTGTTTGTATGTGCGTATGTGCGTGTTTGTGTCTTTATGTGTATGTGTACGCATGTGTATGTGTGTATGTGTATGTGTACGTATGTGCATGTATGTATGTATGTATGTATGTGTACGTATGTGTATGTATGTATGTGTATGTGTACGTATGTGTATGTATGTATGTATATATGTATGTATGTGTATGTGTACGTTTGTGTATGTGTACATATGTGTATGTATGTATATGTGTACGTATGTGTATGTGTACATATGTGTATGTGTACATATGTGTATGTGTACATATGTGTATGTGTACATATGTGTATGTATGTGTGTATGTGTACGTATGTATGTGTGTCAGTGTGTGTGTACGGTTCTGCGCTAATCTGTGGCATTCTTTGATGAACTTATCTGTGTTTATTAGGGTCTAGGGTTCTTGTCCCAGTACTTTATTTTTGTTGCGTTTTCCCTGCCAAATTGTTTTTGTTCTGCCTGTTTAGTGTTTTGTTTTTGTGCTGCATTTGTGTCTTTGTGCTGGCTTGATAATTGACATTTGTGCTTTTAAGCCTGCATGTTAATCAGTGCCCACTGAATTGTATTGAATTTAATTTAATAACAATAATAATAATAATAATAATTTTTATTATTATCTTGCTTATTCTATCAGGATGCGTTTCCAGACGTTTCTTCAAGTTGACAACGTGCATATGGAGCGAAATAGTGACATTAGTATGTTACTCAAGAGCTATTATGTATAAGATCGGATAGACGGAACTCACATATGTAGAATTCGTAGTCAGAGACGGAATTTGTCAAATTTTGCCTTTGAATTTTCAGCGGGCATTCCACGAATAATAGCTCTCTCTTAAATGACTACACGCTTGTGACGTATATCTCCAAACCACAAAGTCCTCTCTCGCTTCTGTGGCGGAGTCTAAAGTATGTAGTCTGTAACCATGGAAATACCTGTGCTACAGACGACACGTTGTTTTGACTTATGTCGCTAAGGAATTGTAGGTCTGCCTCTGAGGAATTGTTTTATTTTCTGCAGAGTGCCGTTCACGTACTGTGCCGCGCTTCAATACTGATTTACACAATACCGGATAGAGATGTGAGTGTGTAGGAGGAGGCGGGATGTTGATGCAGGTTGCGAGAAATTAATTCAACGTTTTAGTCGGATAACTTGAAGGAAAAAGAGCTTTGCAGAACTAGGCGTAGAGGGAAGGATGAAATTAAAATGGTCCCCGTATGTGATGTGAACATGATTGGTGTGTGCGGATTTTGATATTCTCACTGGGCTGACAGTGAAGATTGCCAATTTTTTTATGTTATTCAGACCGTGCTTATTCTTACAATTAATACTTCAACCAACATATGCATTTAATAACATACAATACGACACAGTACTTAGATTAGCGTTTTGGGCATGTACTCCTTTGTTCTGATTAACTACCTAATGATGACACCGCGATGCCGAAACATGTAGGAGTTTATACTTGCTCATGAATGTATTTATTATGTGCATGTGTTGGTTGATATATTAACTGATAAGAGGGCCGTCTTACAGAACGTGACCCCATGTAGTCTTGTAGAAATTTGTGATGTTAGAGAGGAAGGTGGCCAAATATCTACCAGACTGCACGGTGTAATGTCCCAAAAGATGGCAATTCTCATGATTCGTCTTGCTGAAGGTGGAGTTTGGTGGCTGGTTCTTGCGAACACGACAGAGACACTTCATATCTCATTAACCGGAAAGTTCTTGAACCGGTGAGCGACTATCAGCGTCTGAATAATGGCTGCCAGTCATTTTTAGGTTGAGGAATTCTATTGTGATGTGCAAGTAAACAAATCAACAAATGGGCCGTCAATCACAACCACATTTTTAGAGAATAGCTTTTATTGCATAGAGTGCTACATGTTTCGGCTTATTCACAGACGTTCGTCAGGCACAGTCATAAAAATATATGAGAATCTCATACACTTTTATGACTGCGTGATAGTGATTTGTGAATACGCCGAAACACGTAGCACTCTAGACAATATAAGTTATTGTCTGAAAATGTAGTTGTGATTCTCGGTCCACATATTCATTTATTGACTTGCTGTCAGTAATATGACTTACTGAGTGTTTTTTTTAACCTTTTTTTACTCGTGACTCGTCTTTGAGCTTGGTTTATCTGTGTGGCCCACCACCCTGTTTATCCCATCCGTTTTGGTATGAACACTCTAATCATATTTGATGAGAATAAATTATGAAGCTCCCCATTACGTTGTCTTCTCCAGCATGTTCTTACTTCCCCCTCTTAAAGTCCTAATTCTCACCTCAAGAACTCTGCTCACAAAATTGCAATCTGAACTTCTCTGTTGACGCAAGAAACCAAAGTTTCATAGCCACATACAATGAAACGTAATATGACTTCAAAGCTAAATGTTAGGCTTTAACTTTATATATGTGGGATAGGAATACAGAGAGTCTGTACTAAATGATAGTAATTGTCTATCCCTAACATCAATAATGGTAATTACCTTAACATGAAACCAACAAATACACCGTGTCTAGGGAAAGCTAATACTCTGTATTGTATTACAATTCCGACATATTTCGGCCCTTGAAGGGCCGTGATCAAGGAGTCACAACAATCATAAAGAGGTGCAAATGAATTCAACATTGTATATGTCAACTTACACACGGTACAAAATTATAATATTTGAAAATATAGACGTAAGAGAAGTCAAAAAATTTATCAGATTTATGTTGGGCAAGGTTAAAAATATTTGAAATGTGTACAGATTTATTTTGTTTGATTAAAGTATGATGACTGTGTTTTTGTGGTTACGTAAAATCACAAATTTGAATAAAACGATTCAGGATTAACAAAAGTAGGCCTACAGTTTAAATCTTAAATTAAAATATTTGTGTCCAAACATCTATGGTTTAAAAACTGTTGATAAAATATAGATTAAAAACTTGTTAAAATGTATGTGTTTGCGTCCTGTTTGGCGTAGTTAGGAATTGTATGCCGTCCAGCCCTGTATAAATAATGGGTTGAAGTAGTGAAGGGTCTGAGTACCGTGTGTCTGCTCAGACCCTCCACTATTTTAAAGATCCTGCGCCAAATGTTAGCAAGTAATTTGGCGTCACTAACGTACATAATGACATCGCATGTGTCGTTTATAGTCTTGCAGTGGTTAACAAAGATCCGACTGTGATATGGTTGTACGGTAGACTAAAAATGAGACCTGAAGTTTCGTTTATGTGACTACATCATTGTGTTTTCGCTCAGGAGTTATTATGACAGGACTTAAACTTCGCAGAGATTTGTTCGTGAACAGATTTAAGGTACACATTCAGTCTGAACGAAAAAAGCTCCAAAGTTACGAAAAGTTTGTCTAGTCTCACACAAGAGGTTTTCTAACTAAAATATACAACGCTTCTTAAATAACACCAGCACTCAACGCACACAGTTCTCTCTCTTCTTCTTCTTCTTCTTCTTCTTCTTCTCGCATCATTAAACACGTTCATATTAACACAACTCTGTGATCTAAACGCCATCCATCATGGGCAGTTCCATGGCTGAGGTGCTTAATCGCCGGCCTATCGTCCCGGAAGCCCGGGTTCAATCTCAGGTCATTCCATGTGGGATTTGTTGTGAAAAAAAGGGATATTCGGTCAGGTTTTTCTCCAGTACTTCTGTTTTCCATGTCAGTATTATTTCACTATTGCCCCATGCTCAGTCGTTAATCTATCACCGACGCTATATAATCTTAGCAATTAACAAAGTCGCCGATCCCGGTGGCCGCGCTGTCTAAGGCGTAGTTCTGTGGCCGCTCACTTGCTGGGATTGCCGGTTCGAAAAAAGTGGCCGCGCGGTCTAAGGCGTGGGTCTACGGCCGCTCGCTTGCTGGGATTATGGGTTCGAATCCCACCGGGGGCATGGATGTTTGTGCAGTGTTTGTTGTACAAGGACTAGTATGGATCATAAGTGACATGAAGAAGGACGGAAGGATTTAAAAGTACAAAATGGATCAAAGGGAAATAACGGGACAGAAAAAAAATCCCGCCGGGGACATGGATGTTTGTCCCTTGTGAAAGTTGTGTATTGTGCAGGTAGAGGCCTCTGCGACGGGCCGATTCCTCGCCTAGGGGATTCCTACCGTGTGTGTGTGTGTGTGTGTCATTGAGTGTGATCAGGTGTAACTATAACTTTCTACACCTACAGTGAGTAGGTAGAAGACTATAAACAATTAAAAACTCATTAAAGAAGCATTTTCAAAATTATCCATTATTTGAGTCTGATCCTGAAACAACTTTTCGGAAAATGGTTTTGTTTCTTAACTTATATTTTATTCCAACTAATTGCACAATACGTGATTTCAGGCTTCCGCCGCGATGTGGATGAGATCTGCGCTCTTCTGGGGTATTACGCAGCGCTGAGTGGTAGTTGTGTACAGAACTACCACTCAGCGCTGCGTAATATCCGGGAAGAACCCAGATATAATTGCACAATATTAGCACTATCCAGTTGTATTATTTTATATTGTATCCTCCTACATGTTTCGGCTATCTTTAGTTATCTTCAGGGAGATTATTAGTATTAACACAAAGGAGTTCTCATTTCGATGTAGAAACTTATCTCAGTCAACTGTGCGTAGTAAATTACTATGCCAAACAATTAAAACATTAATCGATGTTATATGTATATAGAAGCTAAAATCAGTTTAAGAATGGAAATTAAGTTTATGCAGTTTTTATTAACAACTATTTATTGTTATACATTATGATGTTATTTGCACTTGATTTGCAACCAAACATCTAGATATGTACAGTTATCATGTATGGATCGGAGTCCGTATATTGAGTAGAGGTGTATGATCGTAATAAACCTTTGTAAACTGAACTTGTTTAGGAAGCTTCTGCCGTTATGAAAATGGTGGGACTTAATATAATGTGTTCATTTGAATAAAGATGTCTCAATGGAATATAGAATACTGGGAGATTTCAGCATAGCGTTTCTTCTGGCGGTCCAGGCAAGCTGGGCTCTTCATTGACCTGCATAACATTCTACAAAAAATCTCCCCGTATTAGCATGTTACCGTCCAGAGGCTTAACTTTACTGTGCGCAAAAAGACAGCATTAAAACACAAAAACAAATAAACAGAGACATAGAAGGCCCTGTAATATAACCTCTTAACCAAGGTATGAAGTACTAACAAATACTGACCCATATGTTCCAGCAACCCAGCAACCACTGCCTGTTAGTTACGTTTTACATTGCGCAGTTTTGTGTTTTACTGATTTTTCTCAGAAGAACTCGGCATTTTCCTCCTTCAAATCCAATTAAATATAATGAGTAGATCATGAATTTGCGATTGACATAGAAAGGTTGGGCATGTCTTTTCTAACCGTATAAATATCATCTCCTCACGTAGGACTCAGCAGTTATTAATTAGTGTTGCTTAAGGAAAGATATCACTTGGTTCGTCTGAACTTAGATGTGAGAATAACATTAAATTTGGCCTTAAGAGATAGGATATTACGTTATGAAACGGGTCAATGTGGCTCAGGATAGGATCCAAATACAGGTTCCTTTGAAGACGGTATTAAAATTTCGACGTCCACCAAAGTGGAGAAATTATTGACTGGCTGGATGACTGTCAGTTTTTCAGAAACATTATACTCCATATATTTCCAACATGAAAAAAAATGTTGTGTCTTAACCCAGTCATATTCGAACACAGCATCAGTGAAGGTAACGTTTCCCAGTGCTGAATTTAGCATGACGACATGAAGACTTGTTGGGAAATTTGAGTTACTGCTAGACGCATAGTGAACCACTGCACAAGATGGTGGTGAGTGGTTAGCTTCATTACCGGGCCGCTTTAACCCTGAAGAGCAGCTCTCAGTACCCATTGGATAAGTTGCTGGGTGGGCCCCAGAGCTGGTCCGTTGCTTTGGAGAAGGGAAAAATCTCTTGCCTCTGCCGGGAGTCTAAATAGGATTTCTTGGTTATCCATCGCATAGCCTAGTAATTTTACCGACCGAGGTACCCTGGCTCTTATTCGAACATGGTACATGTCGGGAAGAAGTCAATAATGTTAGGGCTAGTGAACTAGTCGTGAGAAGCGAAGAGCTGTTTACTACTTACAGAGAAGAGATTGTGTTTTTGTGAGTGGGTGGGGAGAGAGACTTTGGCGACGGCGACGATTCGTCGGGATGCTGTGCAGGGGTGAATGGTCGTTGCTAGTACACCGATGTGCAAGCAATTTCTGGGCAAAAATGAAATCTTCCACAAATGAAGTCAGAACCAAAGAGAAATGTAGTTCGTAAAATTGTGAACTGTAAGCCTAACACGCAGAAACTACTGGGTGAAGTAGACATGAAAGTTTCTACTAAATTCTCATTTAAAATCCTATAAACACATTTCAGTTTACAAAATAAATTTAACTTCGCAAATTATCTACTTTTATTATTTATTAGTTATTTAACTAACTGTGCTGTAACAACTAACTCCACGAAGCAGAATCGTTTTGAGAAGCTAACAGGTCCACAGGTAGTCAAAAAATTCTCGGAGGTATATTACTGTGTTCACAAAAACCCGCCACTTAACCCTATCCTGATTCAGATTAACGTAGGCTATAAACCTTTATTCCAGTTCTTAAAGATCTATTTAGTATTATCCTCCCATCTACTCCTAGGTCTCCCAAGTGGTCTCTTTCCTTCAGTTTCCCCACCAAAACCCACTGTGCACCTCTCCTCTTCTCCATACGTGATGCATGTCCCGCATGCTGCAACAACTGCCGCACTGAATTCTGTAATATATATTAATACAAGTCTATCTGGATTTATTACTTCAGGGATAAAGACTGCTGAAGCTTGATGCTGAACACCCATACATTTACCCGTACCGAGTTTCAGAATGATTACCTCCAACGTTCCTTATGTCATTATTATTATTATTATTATTATTATTATTATTATCTTGTATTAATATATATTAATACAATTCTATCTGGATTTATTACTTCAGGGATAAAGATTGCTGGAGCTTGATGCTGAACACCCATACATTTACCCGTACCGAGTTTCAGAATGATTACCGCCAACGTTCCTTATGTCTTATTATTATTATTATTATTATTATTATTATCTTGTATTAATATATATTAATACAATTCTATCTGGATTTATTACTTCAGGGATAAAGATTGCTGGAGCTTGATGCTGAACACCCATACATTTACCCGTACCGAGTTTCAGAATGATTACCTCCAACGTTCCTTATGTCTTCTTGTCATAGTGGTAACTTTTTTTTCAAGTTTTAGCTGTGATGACAGGTTTTTGATCCTGGTTCTTTATTTGGATATTTTAAAACGACTCTTGACTGCTGCAACATTGATTTCTTATTGAATGACGCCATTTCAAATAAGCAGGTTACTTAGCATCAGCAATAGGATGATTGGTGTAAGGTTAATTGAAAAAAAGAAACTTGAAAGGAAGCTGTCATGACGTAGTTTAAGTTACCATTCCGACATTTATCTTGATTTATCTTGATGGAGTATCGGCTACCTGGCCGAGATCGTAACGCTGAACCTCCGGAAAACGAAACCTGTGTGATACGTTGACTGTAAATCATTTTGGATTATGCTAAGGACAACCCTCCTAGTTCTTCTAGCCTAAATGGTGGACACACCTCCTGAGCGAGGAAGGGCCGCTTCATTAACCTAGGAAATACTCGAACTATTGTTAAAAGGTAAAGCATGCACATTACAGGCCTGGACAGACCCTTAGGGTTCCAGGAGGTTGAGGCTCCCAGATTTGTAGATAATCGACGCATGAAGGTGGCAGGTTTTTCAGCCGTCTTTACCCCCCAGGAAATATTTCTGGTACTTATTACTCAGTCGACCCCAGGGCCGTAGTGCGGACGGAAGGATTTTGTCAATGACACCATCGGGATTTGAACCCGCGACCTTCCGGCTTCTAGCGTAGTGCCTCAGCCAACTGTGCCACCGCGTGCCCCCGAACTATTGTTGCAGGTGTATTATGTTTCGATGTATTTACTCTAAAATCAATTGACTGCAAAGCAAAGACGAATATTTTTGGAATTTTTCACTGCGTTTTCCACATTCCTTTTCGTACGCTACAGATATGACAAGGAAAATAGACTATATAAACGTAAGTTTAAGTATTTTACCTTGCTGAAATGTTGAAATAACTCTTAATATCACATAATAGAAATTAAAGGACTTCAAAGAAGGAAATACGTAGAGTGCACAGCTATAAATGTGAAGTTCTCCGTTCAGGATTATTTCCTGCCATTAGACTGTAGCAGAAAACAGTCCGTGTTTGTCGAGAACCAGAAAGAGAAGTCATAGGAGCACGATGTATTCATGAGAACTTGACTGAAATAACAGACATTTTCGTTACATTATTCATGACTTTTTAATAGGAGGAAATAGTTGCGAAACTTCATTTGTTGTAAGGCAAATATGTGGCGATGTTACTTGTAGATAAACTGGCACGTGTAATGTATGCTGTAGGACCATATTATGAGCGTAAGTAGTCACAAACTGTGGTGAAGACAAAGGCGTATTTAGGAGAAATTCATTCATTCTGTAGTCTGTCTTACGACAGGTCCGTAGCCTCTTCCAAAGCGAGTTCTCCACAGGGTGCGATCTAGTGCTTCCTCTTTCAATTTCCAGTATCGCTTCTTTTCCTTAAGGTCATCCAGTAGCTGCTTACGTCTTCTCCCTCGTCGTCCCGTCATTTCTATCCTTCCTTCTAACTTTCCTTCAATCACGTGTTTCAGAAGGCAGTTTCTACGCAAGATGTGACCAATCCAGTTAGCCTTTCTTCTTTTTATTGTATGTAGGATATTCCTCTCCTCCTTGACTCTGTGTAATACTTCTTCATTTCTCACACGATCGGTCCAACTGATCTTCTCCATTCTTCTCCAGCACCACATTTCAAAACTTTCCAGATACTTCTGATCTGCTTTCCGAAGTGTCCACGTTTCAGCACCATACAAAGCTATGCTCCAAACGTAGCACTTTACTAGTTTCTTCCTTAAATTTAATTCCAGTTTGCTGGTGAAAAGATTTTTCTTCTTGTTGAATGCTGCTTTTGCCATGGCAATTCTGGATTTAATTTCACGTGTACACCTTGCATCACTTGTTATCATGCTACCCAAATAATTGAAATATTCCACATTCTCCAATTGTTTTTGATCTATCATAATTTTCATTGGGGATGGTTGCCTTGAGATTTTCATTACTTTAGTTTTTCCCACATTCATTTCCATTCCATAGCGTCTTCCAATTTCAATTAGTCTATCAATCATGCCCTGTAGCACCATTTCTTCCCTAGCCAGTAGCACAAGGTCATCTGCATATTTCACAGTGCGAATTACTTGTCCTCCTATTTTGAAGTCTCCAAACCCTTCAAGAGCTTCCTTGGTAAGGTATTCGCTGTATAAGTTGAACAGAATCGGTGACAAGCAGCAACCTTGTCTAACTCCTCTTCCAATCTTCACACTTCTCGTCTCCCCTTGGTCCAGTCGTATTTTGACACTCTGTTCCATGTACAATTTGCTGATCAATCTTCTTTCGCGCCAGTCTATCCCAATTCCTTTTAGGATTTGCATTAATTTGGTCCAGTTGACACGGTCAAATGCCTTCTGCCAGTCTATGAAGCAAGCACACAATTCCTCATCTATGACCAAGGTTCGTTCTGATATTATTCTCAGCATCCCAATTGCATCCCTAGTTCCTTTTCCTCTTCTAAATCCAAACTGATCTTCTCCAATTGCATCTTCAATTTTCCTCTCAATCCTTCTTCTAAGTATCCTCGCTACTATCTTTGCTGCATGAGCGATGATGCTGATTGTGCGATGGTCGCTGCATTTTGTAGCTTTGGGCTTCTTCTTTAAGGCAATCATTGTAACTTCAATAAAATCTCTGGGCCATTCTCCAGTTACATACATGCTGTTGATCATCTGTGTCATTAGCCTTAGACCACCTTCTCCCAACAATTTGAGTACATCCCCAGGTACATCATCATCTCCTGTAGCCTTCTTATCCCTCATCTCCTTGATAGCTTTTTCCACTTCACTTTGCAAAATATGAGGGCCTCTCTCATCTTCATCTACTTCATCTTCAGGTTCGACGTCTAGATGTTCTGGTCGATTAGCTCGATCGTAGAGCTCTGTGATATAATTCTCCCAAATTTGCAGTACTCTTCTCTGATTTATTATTATATTGCCTTGAGAGTCTTCGATGCCAATGTTTTGAATCCCATGGTTTTCTTTCCAACCTAGTTCCTTTGTCTTCATGTACATTAAATCATAACGTCCTATTCTTTGAAATTCTATGATCTCGTCGCATATGCTCTCCAGATATTCCTTCTTGGCGTTGTCCGTGGCTCTTTTCAACTCATTCCTCAGTCTTCTGTAGTTCTTCCGTCCTTCTTCATTGTTGATATTCTTCCATTTCCTTCGTTCATCCATTTTACTGATCATCTCCTGTGTAATCCATGGCTTTCTTGCTCTCCTCTCGACTTTTCCAACCAAACCACTCATAGTATCTAACACACATTTCTTGATATTGTTCCACTGCACTTCCACATTCCCACTTTCACATTTGATTGCACCAAGCTGTTCTTCTAGTCTATCGTGTACTACCTGTCGTTGAGCATATAGCTTCTCCAAATCCCATCTTGGTTTTTTCTTGTGGAACCTCATGATCTTCTTCAATCTGGTGCAGATCTTTGCAACCAGTAAATTGTGGTCAGAGTCAATATCTGCTCCAGGCAGTGTCTGCACATCCTTCACACTGTTCCTGAATCGTTGTTTCACTAGTACATAGTCCAGCTGATATCGATTCCTATCTCCTGGTGATTTCCACGTGTACAATCTTCTTTTAGGTTTTTTGAACCATGTGTTTGTTATAACAAGTCCATTTCTTTCACAGAAGTCAATAAGCATTTGACCTCTCTGATTCCTCCTTCCCAGTCCATATGGTCCAACAGTGTTGTGATGTGCTTTATCTCCAACCACACTGTTCCAATCTCCCATTATAATCGTGTTTGTCGCACCCTTTCCATCCTCTTCAAGAATTTCTTCAATTATATCATACAACTTTTCCACTTCGTCATCTTCATAGTCCGATGTTGGCATATACACTTGCACTATCAAAATACTTACCGGTTCTGCCTGCAATTTAATAGCAATGATTCTGTCACTATACACACTCTTCTTAACAACACTTTTCACTACGCTTTTATGCACTACTATTGCTACGCCTCTTTCAGCACTGTCACCCCCGGAATAATACACTGTATAATCACCACTTTTTATTTCACCTTGACCCTTCCACCGCACTTCACTAACACCTAGCACAGACACTGCGTTCTTCTGCATCTCTTTCTTCAAATTTTCGAGTTTTCCTCCTTGATTCAAGGTCCTTACGTTCCAAGTGCCTATCTTGAAGCTGTTCTGTTCATTCTGTGTCTTCTGCTTTTGTCTGTATTCATTACCGCGTGGTGTCTCCCCTAGAAACACTCCCCCCCGGAGATCCGAATGGGGGAGTAGTTTACCTCCGGAATGTTTTGTCTCCAGAGGAAGCATCTCGCATTTGGCATTTGTCTCTGTTTCTGGAAGAGACTATCCAGGAAAAGTAATAATGTGGTAGTTTTTCCATTTGCTTTCCACATCGCAGTACAGCAGCCGTTCAGACCAATCTGGTCACGCCTGTTGCTACACGATCATGAACCATCTCGAGCATCATTTGCTCTGTGCTTCATGTCGCTACTGATGTCGCTGCTTCCGGCATCAGGGGAGCTTTTATTCGGTTTCCCATCTCCTAGGCATCTCTCTTCGTCTGGTTCCTACCTTTTGATCTGTCCGGCTTGGGAGACCCTACTGGTAGCAATGCTACCGCCGGCTTAGCTCTCAGGGTCACTGGAACTCACAAGCCCCTCTACCACGGCAAGGTGAAGATACCAACAAAGGGGTTAGGAGAAATATGACGGTGATATGGTTCAAATACCGTATTAATATTCTTACAAACGCTTTCAACACTCTACATTCACAAATAAGTTAACTTTTAGGTCACATCGAAGAATGCTTACAATCATTAAATTAAATTGTTTAACTGATTATCATTCACCAACAAATGCACAAAGATAATTTTTCACTAATTACTTTATTAAAGGATTTCCCCTATACGTATTTCGGCAAACTATATTGCCATCTTCAGGGGGTCATTTTGGTTTGTACATAGACCAATGTACAAACCAAAATGACCCCCTGAATATGGCAATATAGTTTGCCGAAATACGTATAGGGGAAATCCTTTAATAAAGTAATTAGTGAAAAATTATCTTTGTGCATTTGTTGGTGAATGATAATCAGTTATATAACGATGCGCGGTGAATACAACGTGAAAATCAATTGTTTAAATTTCTGTCCCTTATGAATAAACGTAAGTAGTATTACCCCTTTTACTTAAGTACATCGCAATAGAGGAATATCTATACTGTGAAAAAAAAGTAAGCAGTGGAACATTCTAGGCTTTATACAGGGGTGAGAGGTCAGTATTACACTGCAGCTACTTTATACCCCAGGAAACAGCCCCTGGTAAAGTTGTTCCTTTGCACGACAAGAAAGCATATGTGCGTGTTTTGGTATACTTCCACTTATTCTTACCCTATGTAAAAGGTAAAGGTAAAGGTAAGGCCCTGAGGGTTCCAGGAGGTTGAGGCTCCATATTTCAAGACAATCGGCACATGAAGGTGGTAAGGTTGTCAGCCCTGTGCACCGGCCGCATTGAACACTGAACACAGAACACGAAAGTGTCCACTGTTCAATGTGTTCCCTGAGGATGGTGTGTTTAGCATGCCGAAACATGTCGGGACGCTTGTGAAGTTTTGTACATTTTATTTTAATTTTGATTAAGAGTTGGTGAAATGTACGTATTGTGGCAGTGAATGTTTGGGTTCCATAGAAGGCATAAACTTTATTGACCTGCTACGGGACTGTCAGCTTCTGGGTCCCATAGAGTTTTTTTTTGTAAGTCAACCTGCTGTAACAGGTCTGTGTCACATATATCGCAAGGTGAGTGTACTGTGGAAATACCTGAAGTTGTTTCTTATATCACTTTAATTACTCGCTGTTAATGAGCAACCATAGGTCTATATTTTATGTTTATTGGTACTGATGCATTAAAAAACGTTTTAGGAACGTACAGAATCTTTTTAGCTTGTGAATTTTAATTAGTAAAGTAGTAATAAGCCGATCCCATTGGCCGCGCGGTCTAAGGCGTGGGTCTACGGCCGCTCGGTTACTGGAATTGTGGCTTCGAATCCCGCCTAGGGCATGGATGTCTGTCTCTCGTGAGTGTTGTGTGTTGTCAGGTAGAGGTCTCTGCGATGAGCTGGTCCCTCGTCCAGAGGAGTCCTACAGATTACTACAGATTATCTAGTCGAGTGTGGTGTGTCTAAAAAGTGTGTGATCATGAAGCCTCGAAAAATGAGGCGGCCTAGGCCCCCAAGGGGCTGTCGAACCATTGGAAAAAAAGCAGTAATAAAGGGAAAAGTCTAAATTCTTCTGGTATGAAACATGCAATGCTATTTTCATTTTGGATTAATTACTGCTTGTGTAAGCCACATGTTTACATGCCACTTACATAGTAAAGTGATATAATAACACGGATACTACGTCATTGGGTTATTGCGTCACAAAAGAACACATCTATGTTAATTATGTCTTCGGCCTCTCTGGCTCTGTCGTATTCTAATTTTTTTGTAAAGGAAGATTTTTGGGGAAAAATTTATCTGACGTGAAAAGTGTGTTTTGATTTTCTGTGGAACATTTACGTGAAACTCTTCTCAACCTAAGAAGAATTCAACAAGTTATTATCATAAATCTACTTAGGTCTTTCTGTAAATTGCCTGATATTTTTTCGATTTTAACAAAAGTTGAATTTCCTCGACAGGTTTTAGTACAAATTCCCAATATATAATTTTACTAAAATCCATCTGGCGAGAACCGACTTGTTCCTTGCTTACGGACGGAGGACGGACGGACGGACGGACGGACAGACAGACAGACAGACAGAGAGACAGAGAGAGAGACAGACAGAGAGCCAAAAGTCACTCTCCGCAGCTTCGTGACAAGCGCCGAAAAACGGATTTATGGATCACTTCGATGTATGAAGTTCAATCAACCCGTCGATGTGAAAACAATACATTTCTAAATCTGTGTCCGTGAGTTTATCCTGTAGTAGTCTGTTAAGATATGAAAAGTGATTAAATTATGTCCGGCTGAGACATGTATTTTCACCAACTGCTACAAAAAATTAAAATAAAATTATTAGAAAACGTTTGTGAAGACATCTATACATTTTATTTTAATTTTGTGTAAGGTTTGATGAAAATACATGTCTTTGAAATAGTACGTTCACGGAATGGATAATATTAAATTAAAAATATGTCCGGCTGAGTTCATACACGCATTTGAACAGAGTAAATTTGTTCATAAAATCCATTAGAATTCCTTGAGTTCATCAGGTCAGTTTTGTTCCCTTTAAGCAGGATCGCATTAAACGTTTCGAGAATATCTGACGGATAAGCCTTGTCATGTCTAGCATTTCACCTTCAAACCTTTATCTTTCCAGTAACTAAATCAAAAGTTTCCATATTAATGTCAAATAATATAATCTGTCTTGAGGCATTTAACTTTTGAAAGCCATATAACTTCTGTATATAAGAGAAGACGCTCAGTTTCTTAGTTTTTATGACACAATTTGTGAATAAGCTCTTGTTCGAAAATGGAGCCTTGACTTTATTAGCGATACGAATAATATCATTAGTGAACTGTGGAGCCATTCGCCGAGATGTTTAGCTAATAAATACTGTCTGCGAATACCACAATGTATAGATAGACGGCGGTGTGCTATGTTTTTCTATGGGCTTAAAAGCACGCTGATGCCAAATCATGGCAGGGGCTACGTCAGAAGCAGATCCGAGAACAATAGCGAACGGATATTTTATGGCAAAGAATTGCTCGAGAGATTGAAATGTAAATAAACCGTTCGTGTCTAATCTTAAACATTTTGAAATTAAATCCTATGCCATTGTTTTATTTTTCAACAAGGTAGGAAATCGGCGTAAAAAGTAACGCGTTCGTAATTTTGCGTGTTTTTTTTGCCTTAATTATCCGTCATGTCGACCTCGGTGGACTAGTGGTTAGCGTGCTCGCCACTGGGCCCAAGGTTCGCGGGTTCGATCCCGACCGAGGGCGATGGATTTTTAAGGGTGATAAAAATCCGGAGCACCACTTCCTTCGGAGGGGAAGTAAAGCCGTCGGTCCCATGTCGTAGATTTACGGCATGTAAAAGAACCTTCGGGCATGAATAGAACCAGTAATGTCCGTAAGAAAAATTCAAGCGGCCATTTCTCACCCAAGTCTCCTGACTGCCTGCCAGATGGCTCTGGCAGTCTCATCAGGATTGAGCAAAAACTTGTGCGGTCAGTGAGCCGGTCACTCACTACAGAATGCCAAAAGAAGGAGGCTTTGGCCCACCCCGGCCTGTAACGCCATGGAAGAAGAAGAAGAAGAAGAAGAATTATCCGTCATGCAAAATTAATCTCTACCTCACAGTTTCGTCCGGTCCAAAGCAATAAGTATGAAATATTATTGCTGTATGTATCTTCATCTTAATTACCCGGCATGAAAATTGAACATTCTTTGTGCCAAATTTTTTTCGGTTATCTATGGCTGTCTGGTTCTGTCGTATTTTTCGTATTATCTGGTAATTGGCACGATTTTCTGAAAAGCGTGTTTCTAATGAAACCTGTGTTTTGATTTCGTACGTAACGTTTATCTGAAGGCCGTGCCATGGCTCAGGCAGTTAGTCGCCGGCCTGTCACCGTGGAGGCCCGGGTTCGATCCCGGGTCGGTCTATGTGGGATTTTGTGGTGGACAAAGTAGCACTAGGACAGGTATTTCTCCGAGTACGTCGGTTTTCCCCTGTCACTTTCATCCCACCGGTGCTGAATTGAAATGGAAAAGCAGAAGAAACCTCATTGTCATCTTCATCATCTTCTTCATAGGGTTGCACAATAAGCCTTCAAGGCTGCGGTGCGTCCGTAGCATCTGCTACGGGGCCCTTCAATAATAATAATAAAAAAAAACGTTTATCTGAAACTTTTCTCCACCCAAGAAGAATTCAGCGAGATATTGTTACAAATGTGCTTAGATTTTAATGTAAAGTTCTCAATATTTTTGTCCCATTTTAACCAAAAGAATTCGACTGATTTTAACCCTTTAAACTACAAGAACAAACAAGGAGTCCAAGCCGAGGAATGATGATGTTACTGTGGTTGGCCGATACAGTAACATCATCAATTCTCTGCTTGGATGGTGACGTACATACTATATACTTACCTTCATTTGTTACATCAGCTACACCTCTGTGTCAACAACAGAAGTCGCAATAATCAACATTCCTTGGTGAAGGTAAAGGTAAAGTTCTCCCTAGAACAGGCTATGAAGGCCTACAGGGGGAGTAGAGGTATAGCTCTACTCTTTCTTTAACCTCGACGCTAGATGGGGGTGGGCTGTCAACGCCACGTCCCGGCCGCTTTACCTCTGGGAAAGAAACCCGGTACGCATTGTACGGGAGGATGGGTGGGCCCCAGGGCCGGTCTGGACGGGTGCGAAAAATCTCGCCACAACCGGAATTCGATCCTCGGAAACATTCGTTGGCCTGTATAGAGTTGGTCTTGAGTGTCACTAGCTATCCCATCGTACTTCTAGAAACAGAACAGCTGCTTGGTGTCCTAATTTGTTCGCTTTTCATGTTTCCTCCGTATCAAGACATATCTGTTACTAACTTTTCAGTACTTTCACTCTGAAGTTCTGTGAAAGGTGTTAAGAATTACTTGGTGAGACTGTTAAAAAATTAAGTGTTATGCGTTTATAGGTCATAAAATTCACACTGACGTATTTTAAAATTGTTTATGAGACGATTGGTTAGAAGGAATATATTGATCCTTTAATATCGCTTGATTTAAATATATGTAACTCGCCTGATGTTTTACAGGATAAAATTGTTATCTACAAAAAGTCTGAGCTAGACGTGAAAATATACGTACTGGTGATTTGTTATGCAGTAATTACGAATACTGTGAGAAGAGTATATTTATAGTGACGAGGAAAATTTGTTGGACTCTATTAAAAGCACGTAAGCAGCGGGAGAAGAGTTTGTGTGGTATTTATGTCAGGGAAATAAAAGAAGATAATATGAAGAGTGGAGAAAAAGCCTGTAGACTAACTATCTGATATCTTGCTGTGTAAAATAAGAGAGAAAGAAGCTAGAAGTGTACACTGTACCATCCAAGACTGCACCAACAGATTAGACTACACAGTATCAGTTACAATAAAACTTTGTGTGTCTTCAGAGAACATAAAAAAAAGCTTTGTACGGCTTCCGAGAACATCAACGTAATCTCCAAAACTATCTCTTCCTTTCCCCTTGCTAACAATTCCTATTGTACAAAGGTCCTGTAGAACTGTGATAATAACTTCAACAATTAAGGACGTGCCTTCGTTGTGGATGGAGTTGCGCATGCGCTGAGTCATGTGCCGGCACACAGTGGGATTACATCTTTTACGAGGCACGAAATACTCATATACTCCTGTAGGATAAGTCCCATTTGAGTAAGCGTTGACTCTGGACAAGTGAATTTCACGTGAGGGCAATACTGTGTTTATTCTGATTCTTTCCACGAATGTAGTTCAGTTGTGTGTAATATCTGTGGCTGATAAAGGTACAGTGTCATAGAGGCGGGTAATCATTCAATTGTTCGATAAATTCCCAACCTCACCGGGTTTAGAAGTAAACAGATTTCTCTTTCGTAATAGAATTAGGACAAGAATAAAAATTGGGAATGTTTATGTAAGACTTGATAATCCTTTTTATCACGCAGTTTGACGAGTTGTTATTCTCAGATATACTTTGTAAGACGCTCAGTGTTAGAAAGAACAGCAAAACAGTTGTACCAGTTGTTTTGTTTGGGCGTAAACAGTGACATCTTGCTCTGAGAGAAGGACATAAGCTACAGGCGTTCAAACCAAAATGCTCAGAAAAATATTTGAGCCTAAGCAGGATGAAATGAGGAACAGTTTAGGATATTAAACAGCAAGGAACGTCGTGATTTATGCAGGTCACGAGGATTATTGGCACAATGAAGTGTAGGAGACCGCGGTGGAAATATTTGGATAGCGCTGGGGAAAAAAGGATTGCGTAGAGAATTTTGGTGGTGGAACTTCCTGGGAAATGTCTACTTGTAAAATCGAGAACGGTTTGAACGTATAACATTAATACGGATCTTTGGCAGGTGGGTTGTGTCGATGGGAGTAAGGATGAAAACATGAGGTTCGTGTCCATTAGTGGAATTTGGTACTGCGGCGTTAAAGTTCCTGTTTTTGCACCACGTTGCTGCGGCAGTGACAGAAGTGACGTGATAATTGAAATGTATGTGTTGCAGATTGCCATTCGATACCATTTGCAAAAAGTTTCCGAGTTTAGCACAGTGTTTCAGGAGCCGGAGTAGCGCATTCGGTATAGCGACTACGCTAGGGGCTGGACGGTCCGGGGTTCGAATCATGGAAGGGAAAGGAGATTTTTCTCTTTTCAAAAACGTCCATACCGGCTTTGGAGCCCACCCAGCCTCGTATTTAATGTGTACTGGGGTTATTTCATCGGTGGTAAAGCATCCGGGGCTTGAAGTTAACAACTCATCTCCATCTAGTGCCGAGGTTAAGAATGAGTGGAGCTATACCTGTCCTCCCCCTATATGCTTTTATGGCGTGGACAGGAAAAACCTTACCTTTTAACCTTTTAGCATAGTATGCGTATCATATGGGGGTAGAGTATCTTTGAGTATCAAATATTGCTTTTATATTAATCTCTGGAATACGCATTGGTAGTTAAGCGAAGATCGAGTAGCATGTACTACAGATTATGTTAGAGCAGCAAACGTGTGGTTCCTGAGGGGATTGTGAGTGATAGATACATAATGACCGTTGCAACCGTCCTCTGTAAATGTCATCTGTCGGAGCCTACCGTGAGCGAGTAATGAACCAAGATCATTTGATGTAATGACGGACGGTCCAGAGATCTGGTAATAGAGTTGCCTGGGGATTGCAGGATCATCTTAAAATTACATAATAAGTTTGAGAAAGGGGAAAGGAAAATGTAAGAAGCAAGATTAAAGAAGGAAGGATTAAATTAAATAAATATTAGCGTGAGGATTATGTTTTATTTATGATTTATTTTGCAACGTTTTAATATCTCAGACCATATGGCGTCCAATGTTCGGATGATTTGTAGATAATAAATGGGAGGGCTTGAACTGTAATCGTTAAAGGAACAGTAAACTATCAGATTTATATGATGGCAAAGAGTGTAATTTTTACGGACTTTAGTGGAGTGAATAATTCACGTTTAAGAGGTATTCTTTCTTTTAATTGTGTCTCCTCACTACAGGAAAATTGTTTTGGTATGTTTTTATAAACTACAAACTCCTATTCCTTAATAATATCGAGTTTAAAATGAATTGATTGCTATAGCCTTAATATACATCAACAGTTTAATACCGCTAACTGTATCTGATACAAGTTCTTCGAAGTTAGTAATTGGAAACTACCGAATTCCAAGCAGAAAATTTGAAAGCTAATACCACGTGTGCCGATCACAGTGTCCGTGCTATCTAAGACGTGGGTCTGCGGCCGTTCACTTGCTGGGATTGTGGGTTCGAATCCCGCCGGGGACGTGGATGTCTGTCTCTTGTGAGTGTTGTGTGTTGTCAGGTAGAAGTCTCTGTGGCGGGCTGATCACTCGTCTAGAGGAGTCCTACTGATTGTGGTGTGTCTGAGTATGATCGTGAAGCCTCGAAATTGAGGAGGCCCTGGCCCACTAGGGGCTGATGCGCCATTGGAAAAAAACACGTCATCGTCTTCCGAAGTTTCAGGTTCTCACAGCTGTGTTGTTGGATTAAATTCTTCCGAGACATGACACAGTGTCGATTTGTAAGTAGTTATCAACTTTTCGAAGAAGCGTAATCCCTTTCTTATCATTTTGGACTACTTGACCACTGAAGATGAAGGCAGTTCGCTCTTTCGAAACGTCCGTAACTGTTTACCGGTTGACACTACTTAACATTCCAAAAGAGTTGAATCTTCAAGCAGTTCTGTTGCTATAGTTTTATGTTGAAATAATCGTTTTATATCATTATTTATCTATATAGTTTATAATATATTCCATACTAAGAGGAGCTTTTGTGAGCCAGAGAAAACAGCGCAAGAGAGAGATTTAACATGAAAATTTTGCTAAGACATTTAAGTACTTTTATAACTAAAGACGTGGTATTGAAATTCTTAATATTATAATTGAGATTCGGTACTTTTGGTACACTATTGGGCATATAAAGTTTAGCGTTTAATGTGATGTGAAAATACGATATGTGTTCTCCAAAACTGCGCATTTTGTGAAAATTGTGCTATAATCTAAATGTTATTAAGATACATTTTTGTCTAAATTTTCATCAAGGAATAGCACGGTGGAGTTGGTAGGCTCTAAATTCCGGACAGTCTGTTCAGGAGGTTGAGTGGCTTCCAGGACAGTTTGGATGTTTGGCGCAAAGAAATATGCTTGCCATTGCTAGGAATCGAACCAAGACTGATATCATTGTTGCGCCCGTCAACATCAGGCCTACTCGCTGAGCCATCGCAGGTTTTATTTGAAGTGGCAGTCCTATGTACTACGTAGTTGGAACACTGAACATTGGCGTCAGTCGTTTTCTCTGTTAATCGCACACAATACTGGCTAGTATAATCAGACCAATGAAAGATAAGAGTTTGGAGTCGATGTGCAGATGTCTGACGAATATGCCACGCGCTCGGCAGCCTTTAAAATGTGCTAGTGTTTACGAGTCGCGAGATTTGAGGTTCGTAGATCGATGTTGCTAAAGATTCAAGTCTTCTGCGATATTGTTTTGTATCGTTGGGTAAGTAGTTGTCGACGTTTTTAAAGGTTACAGTGCCTTCATTTTCAGGGATAAGCAAAGAAGAATGTCTGGTCTGCTTGAGCCTGCAGATGGCAACGTCGGAAACTATTTACTCAAAGATACAATGTGACGTCTCAGAAGTCTCAAAACTAGTATTTTGAGTTTTTTCTTGTGTCATCTTAAATATAACGTTTGAAAGATGCAAAATATAGAAAAAGCACATTTCTTGACCTTAATTGAGGTCTGCACCAATGAACCCGAGGCCAAGTTTGCGGGAAAAATAAATTTAATTGGTAGTAGGCCTACTTCTCAATTTTATATTTTTCTTTCAGTCTCTTACATAAAAGCCGCCCGTCTGACAGGATCCATACTGTAGGTCTATTATGACGTCACATATTCCGCTGGTAAGAGTAATCCTATTTCGAATGACGTCACAAAGAATCAAATTTTCATGCTCTTTCCTCAGCGACTAACATGAAGTCCAGAGGCTCAGGGAACTGAAAGACGTTGGGGAACCACTCCCCTAAAGGACTAACATCGACGGAAAGTATTTGTGAACAAAGTGCTGAATAGAATATTTAGACGTAAAAGAGCGGAAATAATTTTCTTCTGACTCATATCTTTTATTCATTAGAGGAATATTTCAATACTGACTTCAAGTAGAAGCTTGGTTTGTTGTGACTGCTAATATCAGGGAATTCTATCTGTGTAATTTTTTACCTTATTTCATTGCTATCTTATTGTTACAATAGAATACTTTTATAGCAATTATAATCTGTATATTAGGGAAGTCTTATTACTTTTTAATGCAATTGTTGTTCTATGTGAAATTTATTATATTGTGTTATGTGACTAGTTCTATATCCAGCAGGTCTCTGAGACCCTGTAATGGATTTATGGAATTTAATGAAGATGATGATGATGAGAGTTGAGAAAACTGCAATATTAGGAGCTTCGTAACTTGTACTAATTACGGTTATGATTAAGGCAATGAAGTGAAAGAGGATTAGACACTTAGAAGTGCATACAAAATTACTGTCGGAAAATCCGAAGTGAAGAGAGCACTTGGGATACGTAGGCGTAAATGGAATGATAATGTTAAAGCAGATGTCACAGAAATAGTATGCGAGGCTGTGGACGGAAGCCATCTTTCTCAATACACTCCATAAGCACATCCGTTTTAGCACAGCAATAAAGTTTCGTGTGAAAAATTGTCGATAAATTATTGACTACCTGTAGCACTAATAACTAAACCAGACTATCCTTACTGCAGATAGTTAGTTAGGAAGTTAAGTATAAAATAATTTCTCTGTTTTACCTTTTCTTCGAAAAGGGAGCTGGGATAGCCTACTGTCCACAGACCAGGAGATGAACCCTGCTAGAAATGCAATAGATGCGCATGCGCAAGGTTGCGTGGCGATTGAAGAGTTGCTGCTATCCATCCTAAGTGCATTTGCAGTGCATTCGTTCGCTGAATTCTACTTGAAATGCTTGATGGTGTCGGTTTTTATGTGCCAGTGGCACAGTCGTAATTTATGGCACAGTCTGTCACGCCTACCAGTAGCAGTCCTGCAGTCCCCCCTGTAGCTAGCATTCAACCGAATCGCCGCCACACACGTCTACTACCACCCCATGGGGATCATCTCATGATCTGTGGTCTGTAGTTGGTGTAGTGTACTAGGCTACGGGCAGGATGATCCTGGGTTTGAATCCCAGTGTGGGCAAAATACTTTATGTTCTCCAAAACGTCCATACCGGCTCTGGGGCCCACCTAGCCTCGCGTTTAGTGGTTACCGGGGCTCCTTTCCCCAACGAGTAAAGGGACCGGGGCGTTAGGTTAAACACTTACGTCCATCTAGTGATGAAGTTAAGAGAGAGTAGAACTATACCACTACTCCACCTATATGCCTTCATGGCGTGTGCAGGTTGAAGTTCACCTTTACTGACCTTCTTTACAATACACTCTGAAACATCTAAATTACCTGTGTGATGTGTAGAATGAATCTTAGAATGTTAGACGCGTGGAAAGAGCGCAAACGTCACAAAAAGGAGGCTCAAGATTGGTGAGATTTGTAGACGAGAAGTTTCATTAGTGCTGCTGCTTTTTCGGGTCTCTGACCCTCTTACTTTTTCAGCCATCCCTCCTTCTTTCTCTAATGACCACTAAATTGGTTTGTGTTAAATGGCTTTGGTAACTGACTAAGCGTGGTTAATTAACGTATAAATCCCTTCACATTATACGCCACTGCGTCTCCCCCTGCCACGTCCAGATTGCCTGTCAGCCCAAAGCCTTCTGTCCAGGCGTTAAGCGGCGAGAATCTGAAACCGATCGTTCTGCATCTAGTGCTGAGGTTAAGGAGGCGCACAACTTCGCCCTTCACTCTGCTCACATTTTGGTGGTCTGGGGTACAAGCACAGGACAGCTTTATATAGTTACCCCTCGCTCAACACGGTTTTGTCTAGCGCGGTTTTGACTATTTAAATATGTTGGGAGACAAAATTAGGTACTAAAGCTGAAAAATTTTAAATACCCGAGGATAAAGGTGGGTGGTTACTCACTCAACCGCGGAAGCTGGGAGCACCAGTTACTTAAATACTGCGTGATTGTTTAATGACCATAAAAATGTATGTATTTTAGGGCGGTTGGGGGCGTCTGCGTCTACGTAAAGACGGATCTACAAATTTTCCAAAAATCTAGGAGCAACCTAAAAATTCTACGCGTCTGAGGTATGACGTAGAGCAAGTTCCATTCTGTGGGTTCACAAATACCAGGTGCCACCATAAAAAATTTACGCCCGGGGCCACCCAGTGTCCAGGATTTGTTCACCCGTGCCCATACGAATTCTGCAGAGCGCTGTTTTGCCCACCACGGCCTAATAACTTCCCATGACCCTGCGATGGACGAGAGATAACTGCAGTCTTTGTTTTGCCCAAAGGGATGAATGTAATTCCTCAAATAATTGTATGCAAAATTTATGACACAGCGTAACGGGTAATGAAGCAAGCAAATCACAAGGGGGGTTCGGCATCGATTACATTTTTTTAGTTTCCCTCCGGAAACTGTCGTTTTTGCAATTAAAAATTCCATCTCCGCTTTCATTAAATATTATTATCCAATAATTGATGGTCTACTGCTGTTAACACCACAGCACTGGAAGTGATGGCTTAACCAAAAACCCGCAAGTAATCTAGTCACGGAATATGATTGGGTTATGGGCAAAATGCAAGTAAGTTGGCGACTCTTCGTAGTATACCGTAATGTAATGACGACGCTAGTAGAGTCAGCTTCCACATCGCTGTGTACGCCTGTATCAAATGTACTTCTGACTGCAGAAAATACACGACATAGTACTGGTACAATGTACAAGTAATTTTCACAATCTTAACTTGATTCATACTGTTGTAATGATGATAATAATAAGTCAATTCAATTCAATGGGTATTTATTAACATACAGGCTTAACAGCACAAGTGCCTGTTATAAAGCACGCACAAAGACACAAATAAAACACAAGAACAGTACAAACACACAAGACAAAACACTAAACAAACAAAACAAAAACAACATTGAAGAAAAAAAGCAATATAAAAGTACTGGGGCAAAACCCCTATACCCTAAAAAAACAGATAAGTTTATTTAAAAATGCCACAGATTAGCGGAGTCTGTCTTAAAGAAATAATGGGTTTCCTAAAGATATCGATGTCTCATCACACATGGTTAGCAGCCGAAACACATCTAGCAGATGGAGAGTTTTTACAAGTAATAATAATAATAATAATAATAATAATAATATAGAAAACACACCTTCGATCACAACTGAGAACGTTTATTAATTATATATATGAGAAAATTTGCTTACAACATGTTTCGGCCGAAATGGACCATCGTAATGTAATACATAATATCAAAACATACTAAGAAGAACTACTGCACTGTACGTTGCTGGAATTTAATGGCATCTGATTTTAAATTAAACATTTTATTTTGAGGGGTAATTTAGGTTGTACGGAGATATCAGTTATATTGTAGTCTTTCGAGTGATGTACATGTGTGTTGATAGAAATATTTCCATGCGCTTAGATGGTGGATCTACTGCACATAACACGTTTACTGGCGAATTCCAACAGTCATCCGTGAAAACAGAAGTATATTATGCATACAGTTCATCACAGTCCCTGCCTTGTGTGTCAGATTAGCTACTTTTAGTTTTAAATTTATGAACAGAAAATATTTTATTTTCTGTGATATTAGACAGTTTTCTGTATATGGAGTTTACGTCTTGTGTTTCTCCGAGTAATCTTCAGAATTATACGTGACACTTTGATTGGCAGGTTAAGCT
The DNA here is from genome assembly GCA_021186555.1 of Reticulitermes speratus. Classification (NCBI taxonomy): domain Eukaryota; kingdom Metazoa; phylum Arthropoda; class Insecta; order Blattodea; family Rhinotermitidae; genus Reticulitermes; species Reticulitermes speratus. The sequence continues at coordinate 27,098,781 of JAJKFL010000004.1, forward strand.
AGGGCTGGGAAAATCCGGATTTGGTGGCAGTATAGATAGTGCTGTTGAACTCCCCTGGGTTCTGCTTGCTACTTTATCATGTGAAAGATTACGTGGAGCCTGAAGCAGGATTTCAAGGGTAGGTCACCAGATTAACTATGACGTACACACTGGTAGAAATACATACGTCAAGACATATGACCTAGTATCGTAAATTCTGGTTACGACACAACGTTCTGTAAGCATTAGCTAAAGTAATTACGACAGACAGCATGGAAGTCTCCGCGAAACGTGCCAGCTTAGCTGCTAATATTCCTTCCACGCCTGTAGACAGAAACTGGGACTCTAATCCTCCAGTAATACGCGTCGATCTGCTGTATACGTTACGGATCTGCCCTGCCAACACAGAAAGGAACAAAATGATCCTTATCTGCAAATAATACATATGTTTTCCCAGACTTCCTGCACGTGCTTTCGCTCATGTTCTACATCAACCCTTGCGGTTTAGTATATTTAAAAGACAAAAAAAATTGGTTGCGTGTCTTTGCCTTAACTAGTAGTGACAATGAGATCTTCGCTCTTTTGGGATGTTACGCAGCGTAGATTGGTAGTAAGTTACCGACGTTTCGGGATATGTCGTTCCCATGTTCAACGGTCAAGCAGTCCGACTGCCTAAACCTTGAACATGGGACCGAAACGTCGGTAACTGACTACCAATGTACGCTGCGTAACATCCCAGAAGAGCGAAGATCTCATTTACACCGCGTCGGAAGCCTGAATTCACGCATGGTAGTTACAAGTTATCATTTTTCAGAGTCTTTTAATTGAAAGGACAGACTGCGTGTTAGTAGTGCTCATCTCTCATGATATAGCTACCTTTACTATACAGGATGTAAATGAATATCTTTTACAGATTTTCACGGCTTGTGACACTATTCAGAACAGACCAGGAGTCGTTGAGAGGGTGCGCCAGAAAATGTGTTGCTGCTATGCTTGCGTTGGCCGCTACTTGGAACAGCTCTTGTGAATTAATTGAAAAATAAATACCATTAAAACAATACATGCAATGTAAGCCAATAAGCATTTATAAAATGAAACGAAAACCTGAAAAAAAGCACCGATGTCAGAAGCCAGTGCCTGCGAGTTGCATACCGCTGTATCGAAGCTGATTTCGATACGAAGGAGGCCTTTACGACCACATGTTCCTGCATCCAATTGCTGCTCATTGTCTCCCTTATATCCCCTAAAAAGTTTGTAATAAAACAGGCAATGTACGTATAAACGTAACATTCAGGCGCTTTCTCGTAACCATTTTTGCCGCGGAAAAGCAACAAGTATTACAAATCCTGAGTGTGTGTCTGTAGTCTTAGTTATCCAGCATGCCTAGCGCATGCGCCGTATTATGTTGTTATCTGTGGCCTGTCTGGCTCTACCATATTTTTTTTACATTTTCTCATAAACGGCAACCATTTTCGGGAAAAGGTTACTGAATATGATTTTCTCTACAACTTTTGTCTGAAACATTTCTTATTTTAAGATTAATTCAGCGAGATCTTATCTTTTTTGTACTTAGGTCTTCATGTAAAGTACCCGTTATTCCTGTCACATTTCAATGAATCTTGAATTTTCTCAAAAGATTTTCGAAAAATCCTCTAATATCAAATTTCATGAAAATACGTCCAGTGGGAGTCGAGTTGTTTCATGCGGACGGACGGACAGACAGACAGACAGACAGACAGCCATGACGAAGAAAATAGTCGCTTTTCGCAATTTTGCGAAAGCGCCTAAACACTGTTCAGTTGCACGTTGTACGTATGTTTTCGTCGAGTACAACAATACATGGATGTTACTTCACACACTGTCGCAACGTCTTGGGGCAATATGCAGTAACTGGCATCATATGGCTGTCTCACCTTTATGCAGAAGCTGCTGTAAAACCAAGCGGGCCTTTCATCAGTAAAATAAGGCACAAAATATTAAGACGAACGAGACAAAAGTCACTTTCTTTGCGTTGTTTATGTCTGGCATTTTTACGAGTTCTGGCTGTCTCCTTTCACTTACGTACGTAATTAATTGAATTTCACTTTCTAGGAACTCGCAAAAACACCAAAGACTTGAATAACGCAATGCAAGCGACGTTCTTCCCATTCTACCTTGGTATTTTGTGTTTCATTTTATTGGTGAAAGACATGCTTGTTTTTACAGCAGCTGGAAATAAAAGAAATATCCGCCTGATAATGGCAGTTACTCCCGAAATATGTTGCGAGATTGTGTGATGAAAATATCATGCATGTAGAGTGGCACGTGACGGCAGCATGCAGTAAAAACAATATCTGTGTTTAAAATGTGACGCTTCTGTGTACAGTCCCTGAACATGTTGGAACAGGCCTGTTTTAAATTTATGGTGATAATTAGCTTGTAGACTGCATGTTGATGAAAAACCATCTCTAAAGTGATTCGAGTGGTACATCTGCCCAAACACGAAGAGGAGCGTTCTGTCAATCGTTCAGTGAACCAAACAATCAATCTAACTGCTTTTGAACATATTAGGAATATGTTTATAATGTTAATAGACTAGTATTATATGTGTAGCATGAAAAAGCGTGTATAATGTACGCATTAAATCCATCTGCTGCGTAGGTGTTAGGCATCGGTAAATTAACTCTTTGTAGTCTGAAATTAATTTAAATTTATATATATATACATATATACATATATATTTATAATAAAACTAGTTCATACCTCACAGAAACAACAATACACTTCCATCTCAAAGCCCATTTCAGTGGGAAACTTAAAACTACAATTGTTGTCAATCACGTGTCATTAAAATTTGACTGCCAGGTGGTGAAATTTACGGGTTCTGTGTAAAGAATCAGTTGGTTCCCTGATTTCAGGCTTCCGCCGCGATGTTGATGAGATCTGCGCTCTTCTGGGATATTACGCGGCGTCGTGTGGTAATTGTTTACCGAGGTTTCGGGACAATATATCGGTCCCATCTTCAAGGTCAAGAATCAGAGGAGAAAAGGACTCTTGACTCTTGAAGATGGAACCTATACGTTGTCCCGAAACGTCAGTAAACAATTACCGCACGATGCCGCGTGATATCGCAGAAGAGGGCAGATGTCTGTTGGTCTGAATTAAGTGATTTTTAAAATCAGTTACTGTAATTATCATGTAGACGAATAAAACTCTTTCGTTTAAGTGTCATCAGAATCCATGAAATGATCTTGGAATGTGTGCATAAGTAACGTTTCGTTTAGTCCCGAATGAAGTAGACCTATATGTATGTAGGTAGCCGAAATGCAACCCAAATCAAAATGGCGTTGCATAGATTTCGAAAGAAATCGGTCTGTACTTTGCCTGCTCTTTGTAGCGAACGGATCAAGGAGAATCAGTTTCGGAGTTGTTTTCCTTACAACACCTTAAAATTTGTTTTTATATGAATTTTATTTAAGGTCTTTGATTAGTTACAAAACACAGGTGACAGGGAATTTCTGTCACTTTCCCAAATTAAAACCCCACATTTTACACTTCACTTTTGTAGTTTAATATAAAGACTCTTCACTTCCAGCTCCAGATGTGTGAAACGCGAACATTCCGTGTCGTAGCTGCAAAGTTGCGGACTGCGCTTCCCTAAAGCACATATGTGAAGAGGGCCACGTCTGCACTCCTCGTGGGCAAATTCAGACTTCTCGCACGTGGATGCAATATGCTGCCTATTAGGTCGTCATCATTTCTCAATAGACTGTTGGGTCGCGGAGATTTTGAATATGCGGAAACCAGAGAGAAGAAGGACTTGTAAAAATGCGTCATCTACGAGATTAGAAGAAGTGCTAAGAGAAAGAGAACTTCTGTCACTCGCAAAGGCAAAGGGGTCTAATTGCCCATAAAGTACCATATACGTCACCTAATTGCCCATAAAGTATTATATACGTCACCTAATTGCCCATAAAGTACTATATACGTCACCTAATTGCCCATAAAGTATTATATACGTCAACTAATTGCCCATAAAGTATTATATACGTCACCTAATTGCCTATAAAGTATTATATACGTCATCTAATTGCCCATAAAGTATTATATACGTCACCTAATTGCCCATAAAGTATTATATACGTCACCTAATTGCCCATAAAGTATTATATACGTCACCTCTCATTTACACTTTGTAAATTACGCGCAAAATAAAATATTCGTAAGAGAAAACATTGAATACAAAACATTTTGTTTAGCTACGATTACATCACTCTTCTATGTCGTTTATAAAGAAAGAAGTAAAGTTGTTTTGTGCATGCTTTGAAAAAGTATGGGAGAATGGAAGTTTAGAGTCACTCACTCTTAATCTCGATTCTAAAAAAAAAAAGGGCTAACTTGGTTTGTCACATCTTGCGTAGGAACTGCCTTCTAAAACACGTTATTTAAGGAAAGATAGAGGGAAGCATAGAGTTGATGGGAAGATGAGGAAGAAGACGTAAGCAGCTAATGGATGACCTTAAGGAAAGGAGAGGGTACTGGAAATTGAAAAACGAAGAACGAATTCTCATTCTGTGAAGAGCTCGCTTTGGAGGAGGATATGGACCTCTAGCACGACAGACTGCATGATGAATGAAGGAACTAGATGGAGTTGATGGTCAGCTTCACTGTGTCGTAGTCTGAGTTCTCAGCCTTACCATAGTGTTACATTCTCTCATGTTTCACCGGATGTGAAGTGTGTTGTTTAAAGTACAGATGGTGTCAATTTATACATTTGTCGCATGTCCTGGAATGCCATAAACTGAAGACAAGGGAGGCAATATACGTATGACATAACATTGAGGCGCGTTCGCTTAACCATTGTTGCTGTGGAAAAGCAGTAAGTATTACATACGAGTATTCTGAGTGTGTGTCTGTAGCCTTTGTTATCCATCATGCAAAGCGCATGCGCCATATTACAATGTCATCTGTGGACTGTGTACCTTATTTTTCCGCTCTCTCTTCTGAACGAACTCCCCCATATGGTGATAATGGTAACCGTCCTGTAAGTGTTTCACAATTTAATACCGACCCTTAAGATTTCAATCACATATCTGTATCTATAAATAATGTTCACAGAGGCCGTCACTCTTCTTGGATGTTACGCGACGTAAATGGGTAGCTGGTTATCGACGTTTCGGGACAGCCTTCTTAGATTGTTGATCCTTGAAGATTGTATGAATTGGCTGTCCCGAATTGTTGGTAATTAACTACCAACCTACGCCGCGGAGCATCCCAGAAGAGCGAAGGCCTCAACTACACCTAGGCAGACGCTTGATATCTCGAAGTCTTGACAGACACTGCCTTACAAGAAAGAAACATAAAACATGTTCTGTAAGTAATACTGTATAAAATAACATTGTGTGATAGTCCTTTTAATTTACCGTGAATATAGCTGACTGCTGTGACTTCTGTGTCTTCTGTTATTGTGGCAGTAAATTGGACGCTACTATCAGTCGTTTTATTGCGGTCTCGTAAGAATTCAGGAAGCAGACTGTTCTGCGGAGGAAGGTAGTTCCTGCTGAAGTATTAATGTAGGATGTTTGAAATTCCCACAGGAGTATGAATACCGGAACTCTCTGGAAAACTTTCACATGATGACGCAACGAACTGCGTCATTATCTGATGCCGCATTCTCACAGAAGTTCTAGACGGAGTACTGCTTGCTTGGTGTATGCACTAACTACGTAGCTATTCGTAAATAAATCATTGACCTTGTGGAAGGGAGCGTACTGTTCTAGAGATGGAAATTCAGACTGTATTCATGAGGAGTGTAGTTTGAATTTCGGGCTGGACAATCGCCATTCCGACTGACATCTTTCTTGGTTTTCATCAGTTGATTTAAGCTCATACCACCGCTTAGCCAACTTCCAAATTTATGGGCCACTTGACGGTCCAAAAAATTTTGTTTTAATTGGGCGCTTTTTTATCATTTTCTTGGCGAACAGTCAAACACTTGAACATTTGTGTTACTTGGGTTCATTTATTTTGAAATATACAAATAAAGTGACATTAGTTTATATGAATCTATGCCATTTGTGGAATGTAACTTTATAGGTTACAATATAATGTGTGCATAACATACGTTAAGGCATCTAAAACAGAGGACCACTACCAGCAGAAGCAGCAACAACAGCACTGTTACTACCACTACTACTACTTGTATTAGTGGTAGTGCTGCTGCTGTTGGTGCTGCTACGTTTGGTTTGATTTGTCTGTGGCTCTCTGACAGCGCACAGAGTGCCTTGTAGGAGTTTCAAATAGTGATTCACTTTTCTCTCTCCCTTTTTTCTCTCCCTCTCTCTCTCATGGAATAATTACGTGTGTTACATTATGAGAGGGCGCATATCACGCAACATTACTACTGCAAACAAAATACAACACAAACGATTCATTCTGATTATTATCAACAAATTACTGTCACAAAAGCGAATATTGCTGTGAATTAAGCGACCTTTATTAGGTATTGAAATGTAATTTTGAAATGTCATTAGTTGGAGCTGTCAGAGTGTGTGCGGGAAATTACAGCGGTGATTTGACGGTACTAAACAGTAATTTATATATGTTTGTACGAAGCGTTTTCAATTACTTGTAGCAGTAGAACACGATTGGTAGCATGGACGTGACGGATTTCAGTTAACTGGAGGAGGATTTAATATATCAGTGTATGGAGTTTGCTTCAGATTTCACGAAATGATTATTTCATTTATTAGTGCTATAGAGAATAGGCCTTTATTCTGCGTGTTTTGAGGGAAAGGAAACCCAACCGCAGGGGAGAGAAATTAAATTGCTTACTGTAACAGTAAATATTAGCCCACGTCTTTTAAGATGTATTATTATTATTATTATTATTTATTATTATTGTTTTGAAATTGGCCTCTGTACTTTTAATAAATGATAACTGAATCACGATAATAAACAATAATAATTTTAGGGCTTAACGACAGTTACAAATTCACATCATATATATCCATATACACATCGACATAGGGATATATGACTGTATTCTAGATTTTATAATAAGACACTTCTACTGAATTGGTCATATAACAACTTATTCATAAAAATCGTATTTCCTTGTATAGTTTTTTGACGAAATCCGTTTTCTGAATAGTGTCCGTTTTTCTGCTTCCGTCTCCTGAATTTATGATTCTGAGAGATTCTCAATCCATGACTACGGTTGTTTCGTTGTTTGGCAACCGTTTAGTGCATCAAGCGATCACTGTGCGGCGTCATGAAGATAAATACGTAAGAGGATATTGTTCAACGGAAAGGCGTGTTCAGAAGACGACTCTTGCTTTTGCTTGCTTGTTATATGCCGTTACCATCCGTTGTTGGATGTCAGAACTGTTGTCTTCAACCTTTTAACGTTTGCTGGTTACTTGATGCTTAGACAGGTTTAACATTCGAAAACTGTTCATTCTGCCCCCACTGTATTTATGTGTTTTGTAATTATCTCAGAGCAAACAGCGACATTTTGCCCTATATAATATAAACTGATTGGTTTTTATAACCGAGATGAAAAGTGTTTCCTGCGCGGTACGACCTGGGACTTTAAATCAAACAGTTTACGCTTCGTCTTTAAAGGGTTAATATTAATGGTCATAACGTCGTTGGTTTTATCTCAGTTCGTTTTATGACATGTCGGTGGACGCACAGTACACTTTACTGTCGAAAAGTAGAAAAAACAAAAACTTTTGATAGAATTTATAAAATATACACGAAGTGGGAATACGATTATGGCACATGTATTCAGTTCATTAGGACTTGAAAGCTGATCAGCTGTATCGAGTAGGGCCTTTGAGAAGTTGATGCCTACTTAGTAATCAAGAAATTCATTCTTTTTATGGAACTCGAAGTTTCATGACAGTGTTCACAATAGCCCGTCACTGGTCATCACTCTCATTGGCCAGGTGAATCCGGTCCTTATTTTCATACGAAATTCCTTTCTTTGTGCCTACAGGAACGAAATTAGAAGCAGATTTAGACAAAATAAAATATCGGGGTTTTACAACTTTTTAAATGTAGGCTGTAGAATTTTGGAAGTGGCACTATGTTTATCTAGTTGGTTACGAGATTTTCAGAAGAACGCGACTCCTGCATCTTGCGTGTAGAATGTACCCTGAGTCTAGAGGCACTAAAATCCTCAGAAACTTAGAACCTACACAGGCCACTTTAATTAATTCATCTTGTCACGCGACAAGCAACAAAAGTGTCTCCTCCGCGAATAAAATTTAACACCTCCGTTTATATCCATCGTATCTCTCACTAGTAGTAGGTTGTAGAGTTACCGGGTAATCTAATGGAATCAGTGACTACGGTCACTGCTTAAAATTACCTTACAACAGCGGAAGTTACTGGATCCACGGTGATTAACAGCAACATTGGATCAGTTATTTCTAGTACCGCTTCCCTAAGTCGTGGTTAGTTCCATTTGAGAATATTGTAACAAATACCTGCTCCAATTTATGCTAATTTCTGAGCAGGTAAATGTGTGGGTTTAGACACAGCACTACGTATGTTGTAACACTACGTTATGCAAGAGGTGACCCAATTTTTCCCTTCGCTCAGCACCTGGACATCACGGTGGCCTGTACGGAACACCACGAAATAATAATTTTTGTGTCATATTTAGAATTAGGAAGGATATCATTAGCGGAAAATCTGTGTATGCCTGTGATTAGTCTAAGCAGTTTTTGGCCTGTCTGCTTTATTTTGCGGGTTTGCTAATGGTTAAGAATGTAAGCGGTAGGGGAAGATAAGCTTCAGCGTGCTTATTACAGTGTCTGTAGTTAGCAGCGGCGTTTATGTTGTTGGGCTCTCTGTTCACAATATTTCGAGTTCACATCGTGCACATTTCGTAAAACAGCGACGGACACATTGCCCATAAAGACTGTAGTTTGTAAGAGTGGCTTAATGGAAGGGTTACGCACGGAAACTGTAGTTTCTTCTTCTTCCTGTGGCCTTTAGGCCCGTTTATTGGCCTTGGCCTCCCCTGTCTTCTTCCTTCAGTCATCCCTATGTCTTGTCGCAGTGCGCCAATTTTGGTTCTGAGCAACTTTGCGTCATCCTGCCGCACTTCGTCTTCAGATCTAGTCCTCGGCTTTCAGGCAGGCCATCTTCCTCCGAGACGTCCTTCCATATTTCGTTTTGGGATTCAGTTTTCGAATATCCTTACTACATGCCCAACCCACATTAACTACAAATTAAAATGGAAACTATAGCTAGATTTTACAAGCGTCAAGATTTTATCCCTCGAGTTTTCAAAGGTAATTCTGCTCATCTGCTCTAATATTTTGTATACATTGTCTGACGGACGGTTCTTGTATGGGAGACAGAGATGCGAAATCGAAGAACTTATACGGATTAATTCCTTTATGTTTTGCTAAGTAGGCAAACGACCATCATTACTCGATTTTAGTGGCGGTCCAACCTTTGTTTCAGTTCACGGTATGCCGATCGTAAGCGGAAATGTACTGTTGGAACCAGTGCCTTATGCATTGCCTCTGGCCTGTGAAACGAAAGCAGATGGTATTTGAGCTTTGCTTGTAAAATTATGGTAGCGTTTACTCAGTCTGCATTTCAGTTGACGTCACGTATGTTGCTGTGCCTGTAAAGTAAATGTACACAAACTAAATATTTGAACACATAACGACAACAAACTCTGTACCTCATTTGTAATATAGTTATGTTTAATACACAATTTTACAATGTCTCAACATTTATGTATCTAGTAATAATAATAATGATTTTAAGTGAAGTTCATAATTAATTAGAAGGAAATGCGTTCAACGGATCATTGCCTTCTCTTCAAAACTGTTGTAATCCTTATACGTTTCAAAAGAATGTAAGATCCAATTTTATGAAACAATTTTTGCAGCTGTTTTATATGACTACGGGAATAACAAATATTACTGCTGTTTGAAAACAAATTGCACAGCCAAGTGTCTGAGACACGATGGAGATAAAGTAGGCTGTGTGTGGTTAGATAACTCGAGATTTTGTATTATAATTAGGATCGTGGAATGTAGGAGGCCTCAATTGTTTGAACATTTAGTTAAGATTAAAATACGAGACGTAAAAGATATGTGGCGAAACCTCTTAACAATATCCCATTTTTAACGGCACGAAAGCGGTAGGAATTATCGAGGGAGATGGATGGAACTCTTTTACGATCCTCTCATTGGTGAGTTTTGGTATGACGGGTGTGAACCTTAGGGTCCCTTCGGCAAGAATTGGTATTACTGGTGTAAGCTTTAGAGTTTCACTGACAAGAACTGGTATTACTGGTGTGAACCTTACTTAGGGTTCCACTGACGAGAATTGATAGTAGTGGTTTGAACCGTAGAGTTGCTTTGTCAAGAATTGGTATTACTGGTTTACGCCTTAGAGTTCCACTGACAAGAACTGGTATTACTGGTGTGAACCTTACTTAGGGTTCCACTGACGAGAATTGATAGTAGTGGTTTGAACCGTAGAGTTGCTTTGTCAAGAATTGGTATTACTGGTTTACGCCTTAGAGTTCCGCTGACAATAACTGGTATTACTGGTGTGAACCTTAGGGTTCCTTTGGCAATAATTGGTATTACTGGTGTGAGCCTTAGGGTTCCACTGACGAGAATTGGTATTAGTGGTGTGAACCGTAGGGTTCCATTGGCAATAATTGGTATCACTGGTGTGACAGGGTTCCATTGACAATAATTAGTATTACTGTTGTGAACTTCCACTGGCAAGATTTCATTAGCCAATGAAGTTTCTTTTACTTAGTATTTTTAAAATAACTTCATGCAGAAATAATTAACTTTTAAGGGGAGAAGACAAGAAAGAAGAATTTGGTGAAATTAACTAGTGTTTTGGACATTGCCCATAGTCTTGGGGTGTTTTATACCACAACGTTTCCATCTGGGCCTGCTTTCGCTTTCACATGGAGAAGGAGGAGAATGGGTAAATGACAGTCTAGATTTCTAATGGGCCCACCAGATTGGGATCCTTCTCCCGCTTTTCGACCTGAACATGAAAACATCCCATATGCTCAACGTTCTGGTATAAAAACCCAATACGATGACAATTTCCAAAACACTAGTCACTCTGCTGCCTTATAACATCTTATAGTGTCCTTTAAGGTTGAGGTAATGTTGATATATTAATGTTACAAAGCGAACTATGTTTATAACTGTGAAACAAAAGTCCGGTTTGTGCGTTTCTCCAGATCAGTAACGTAGCTGCGATGTTTCTTTCGTAATCTAAATTTATCCGTCTCAGTCTTCAGTATGAAGACAGATTTTGCACTAGTCTTACGTGAACAACAATAAAAACATACGAATGTTGAAGATGGAAATGTAACCAAATACTTCACAGGAAAATAGGTATTGAACGTTTTACTTCTATGTTGGTTTTCTTCTGAGTGTCTGTGTTTTTGCTTTTGGGAAGATGGGCAACTATTCTTAGCCTATAGAAAGATATTGCTGTATGCAAAACACGTAAAAATAACAAACATACTGCTTGTACAGCACCAAGAAATAAATTTGTCTTCCTCTTGAAATTTGTGGATAGGCCCTAATACTGTAAAGAAGAAAGGAAGGCGAAGAATGTAACAATGAAGAAATGCCGTATGTTAAATTATAAAAACGTCTTTATCAATGACATCCCGTTGAGATATATGAAAAGGGGAAGTGCAAACCGTCAATTACAACTGAATTTATATCAGTTTCATTTCTTGCAACATGTTTCGGCTTTAATGAAAAGCCATCATCAGGCAATTAAAAACACAAAAAGGAAAATAATTAGATACAGGGGTTTGCGTTGTATTTAAATACCTTTGTTTGTGTGTTTTTAGTTGCCTGATGATGGCTTTTCACTAAAGTCGAAACATGTGGCCAAAAATAAAAAAAACTGTTATAAATTTAGTTTTGTTTGATGGTTTGTACGTCCCCTTTTATTATAAGAACTTAGACGTTATTATGGATGCTGTATATGCGTTTGTTGCTGATGCCATTTAAAATGTGGGCTGATATTGCAGTGAAGTTACAGCAAGGAATATGTTCCTTAACATAAACATTGTCGCCATCCTCCTTCGCCGTGTGCTTAAAATTCGATTCACTTTTGATATGAAAATAAACCACAGTCAATAACAAAAGTACAAAACCGGCTTTTACGTTGGTAGGCCTGCCTTTTCTCAAAGACAGTTTATAATACTTGGCATTGTCTACGGTACGATCGTTCAACGTCAGTGTCTAAACAATAACATAGATGAAAACAAAGTAAAGTGGACATGCATTAGCCAGAAAGTTGTTTTCAGTCAAATGCTGTAATGCTTTAGTCAACAAAGTGGCATTTGGTCCTGAAGTAAGAGCTGTACTGTTCAAAATATTTGACAGGCTCATTAGTACTCTCAGTTCTGAAGCCAGTAGACCACAGTTCTACACTATCTCCAGTCTGATGTAGCATGGTCATGAGCCAGATATTTTGGGTGAAATGAAACATGTGGTATTCAAACTTTTTTTGTTCGCGTACCCCCACATATAATTTCTCTTTAACTTTGTACCCCCAAAGTTGTTTGTGCATAATTCAAGTTATACATAGTCTATAATCTACATCTAAAATAAGTTAAATAAATTACATCCAAAATAATGTATTAAATAATAAGTTTTAAATGAAAAAAGGAGAATAAAGCTATTAAATAACAAATATATTATTGCCTATTATATAAAAATTAATAAAGGAACAATGGTATTTTATGAAAGCAAAATTATGTGCATTATGTGGAATAAAATGAAACTAGTCGCCCAGATAAGAATCGCATAAAGGAGAGAGAGAGAGAGAGAGAAAATTGCGCCCCCAAATCGCATGTCCTTACGTCCGGGTCTCTTGTGGCTAACCCTATATCTCGCCCTGATTATTCAGTGTATATCATGAAAAAATATATTTATTTATTTTTAATTTTACGTACCGCCTAAGATGTCTTCTCGTACCCCCGGGGGTATGCGTACCCCAGGTTGATACCACTGAAATAAAACTTGTGGTATGAAAATTCTTCGGAAACAGTGAAAGGTGTTGCCCGTTTGTAAATAGCCGAGGAGAAAAGGTAAAGAAGCTGAGCGAGTGGTATTTAAATCGAAACTCCTGCGAAGTCTGATCATGACACTGCAAATGTTAAGTCATGATGTTAATGTAATGTTATAGTACATTCGATTGTTTTACTGAATTTGTTTTTACTGACTTGATAATAAGACACGTCTCCAAGTAGGTGCTACAGATTATGCCAAGGAATTTGTACAACTTTGTGAACAAGATTTAATTTTTTGTAACTTCTTTGTTGAATAAATTGGAGTATCTATAGAGTTAATCAGTGCTGTTCAGGGAAATGATTTATGTTCATTCTGAGAATCAAACGAAACAAATAAATATGTTCTGTGCAGAAAATGCGGACTTCCTAAGTTTTTAAATGCGTTATTTAACGAAGCTGTCTGTTATTGAGGCTACTCAATGTGCGTGACGAATGAGTGAGCATGGGGAAATTGTGGAATGATATTGACAAGGAAAAATCGAAGTACTCGGAGAAAAACCTGTACAAATGCCCCTTTATGCTCCACAAATCTCATGTGGGATGAACCGGAATCGAACCAATGCCTCAGTGATGAGAAGTCCTCGACGAACCCTCTGACTCGTGGCAGGGGTAGGTTCGTAAATTACAGCAGGTGGAATGCGTCGTATCAAAAGGACGGAAAGCATAGATTGCTTTGTATATTTACATTTTAAAGTTCAGTGCTAACTATACATACCACCTGATGTAACTGGATTTCAAAGTTACAGCAGGCGGAACATGTAGTTACAAGAGGCCATTAAACGGTGTCTGCATAAAGCACTCTGTTCTCCGCATTTCCGATGTTGGGCAGATGTGCTGCTACGGTTTAATTCGTATGTTTTCTCACTATGCGGTGCGTCGGTGGCAAATATAAAAAAAAGTGTGGTTATAGCACAGATTTTCGTTTTTAGAATCTGAATTTTATGATAAACGTAATTGATCTTAACATTTTGCGATGCACTAACAATTAATACGAGTCAGTTAAAGAAGTGTCATAATGCAACATATTCTTTAGACGTTTTATTCGGATCGCCTGTTTTTTTTTCAAATCCCAAGAGAGAAATGGTTCTGTGGCTAGCAAGTAATTAAATAAAAAACGTTCTGTGAAATTTATGTAAATTAGGATCATAAATTCTCCAACTTAACTTCCAACTCTGATATTTTACATTTGAGGTAATGTTCTTTGTTTGTTTCTTTGCTTGTAGTTTATTGAACAACACTTTCACTGCCTCAGTCTATATTGTTTTCATAGCTGGTCCTCGTCAAATTAACAGCATAATAGCTGGTAATTTCCACGATCTTTACTCCAAAATATTAGCAACATTTCACAATTAGATACAGTTGTTAATTAATTTTAGGTTTTCTGTTAATCTGCAGTCTTTAGTTAGTCATGACATGAAAGAAGTCTCTTAGCCACGTTGTGTGACGTACAACCCCACGACGTTTCTGAAATAGAGATAAAGAGAATTAGTAAACTTTCAAAGAAGCTGCTCGAGGCCATCATAATTTAATGAAAATGTTTTCCATCCAAAGCCACAAGTCTGTTTTTTAAGTGTGCACTTTCTTTTATATCTCTAAGCCTCTACTTCATTGCTTACACGTGTCTGCCCATAAATACACTGTTTTATGATTTTCTCTATTTCTTTTCCGTTTTGCATTTCAATTAGCTTCGATTCGTTGTGGTGCACAATAATTGTACGATGGTTGATCATCACGTGCTATCGAATATTAACGTCCCATCCGTGTTTGGTTGTCCACTAATCTAACTGCTGCAAATATATCCGCTCTTTGTCAGTTCCACTTCTCCCCGTCCTTGTCAAATGAATGCCAACTACTCATGATTCATGTACCAGTTAATGACAGATGTCCTGTTCACAGTGGCTGAATATTCAGTACCAGCTATGACAATTAATAATAGAAACCTCATCAATCCTTTTTGCGATTCGTGTGAAATATTAATAGAATATTTGTCATTACTGCTGTCATATAAAAACACATTGTTTCCGAAAATAAAATAAAGTAAAACAAAATGAAGTGATAGGAAATGAAAACTAAAGAAAGGAAACCCATGTATCCGTGAGAAATATGTGAATACATCTATTTACAAAATTAAAGAAGGCCATTTGGGGACACTATTTTATACAGGATGTATCTAAAATGCTTGTACAAACTTCAGGAGTGATTTCCCCACACCAAGACAAGAAAAAAGTTTCATATCAATATATGTCCGCAAGTACTTAGTTTTCGAGGTACAGACCAACAACGTGTTGACCCATTGATTCAGGTGGAGGACATTTTGAGCATTTGTTGTGAATTTTAACTTGATTATCAATAATAACTCAACAGTTATTAAATTGGGAACATGTGTGACAGGTAAAGCAATCCCATTACAGGCCTGGACAGGCCCTTAGGGCTCCAGGAGTTTGAGGCTCTCAGATTTCTAGACCAGCGGCACATGAAGGTGGTAAGGTTGTCAGCCCTACGACCGGCCGCCTTTACCCCCCAGGAAATAATCCTGGTAATCATTTCTGTTAGAGGCTGAGTCGACCCCAGGAACATAGTGCGGCCGAAAGGATTATGTCAATGAAAAATTCCAATGTATTATGTCAGTTGTAAGTAAAATATTACGTAATTAAGGATTTTTTGTTGAATGTAATCTTTAAATTAAAATAAAAACCCTCATTTCCGCACGTACGTTTACATACACTTTGTTTTTTGTTTTGATGTGAAGAATTCTTGAATTTGTCCAAGCATTTTATATAAATCCTGTATAGGATAACATGCCGTCGGTGGCATAACCTCATTTATTGTTTATAGTTACATAAGGAACAATTAAAATGTCTTTTGAAATAAAATTGGCGTTCTGTTTCTACAAGATAAGTTCTAACCTCAGCGTGTGATTTGAGTGAACATATCGGTATAGTGTGTAGTCAAAATGGTCGACCGTTATGTGTCATTGTGTTAAATTTCCCGAGCGGGTGAACATGTGTCAGTGTTATTTACATTGTACAAAGCATTTAATTATCCAGAGGGCAATATTCTCAAGGGCCACGGCTGCAATGTTGTCGTGTCATCGAGCAAGCATCGATATGTACGTAATTGATGTTGCGTCTGTGCTTGTCTCACTGTCCCTGGGGACTCCTGAATAATAAATCTAGCGTACGTAACAAGTTGCATGCTAATAAGGTTCATTGTTTTCTTTTACACATCGAAGTTTGCTGAAAGAGCAACCAGCGCTTTTCGAAGTTTGTCTTTACTAACCGGAGATTCTTAATTTGCAATATGACTCTGTACTTCATAATTTGAATTTTCGTTGCTATGAATTTTTCGAACTTCCTTTAGAGTAGAAAGATATTAAATGTTAAAGTATCCTAAGAATTAAAGCTTTTTTAATTTCCTTTTCTCTTCTTTCTTTCTTTCTTTCTTTCTTTCTTTCTTGGCTCGTCCGTCCTTCTGTTTTTCTGTAAGGAACAGCGAGAATCCCATTGGATGAATTTTCGTGAAATGTTGTATTTGGAATTTTTACGCTGAAATTTTGATGGGGTCGTAATTCCTTCATCTACAGGGTCAGACAGTCCAAAGAGGGTGCTTAAGACTGAAGGTGGAGGCAGTATGAGCCTCCGAAACGTCAGTAATTTTGTCCGCTCGATATATATCAATTGTGCTACATGATCACTGTGAACAAAACAATATACCGTCTGCACAATGCAACCATTCATTAAAGTTAGTAAAATAAAGACTACAGTTGCCGGCACTCAAATAGTCCCGTCAAGGTCAAGCGGCTGACTCACACCCCCGCTCCCCGCCGCCCTGCTTTGTTGCCAGTTCTTCCCCCGAGGCGCAGCTTTCCATTTAGTTGCACACTGTCGATAGAATCAAGTATTTTTTATTTCCGTGTGGCAACACTGCGTTCATAGGCAGTGACCTCGACGGGACTCTTTTCGTGCCGGCCACTATAGTATCGTGCAGACCGTGCAAATATTGTGCTCACGTCGGTAAATATTTATCAGTCGACACGGCCCAACGTCTTCGAAGTCTTGACAACACCGCTGTGAGAACCTCGTATCTCGCATTGTCGGGATGTTTGTCCGTCGGTTTGTCTTCCGTTTCTGTAGAAAATAAATTAAAATCAGTTACGATAACACCAGAAGACGGCAGCAATAAACGCATTTGGAATGCATGTATTGTTTGATATTGTGTCAACCATTGCCGGGGAAGTTTTTCTTTAGCTTATACCAAAGCTGATTATTCTATCAACCTGTCCTAGCAATGTATGAAGGAGGCAGTGTTCACTGTTCTTAGCTCTTCATGTGCGTTTGGAGGGCAGGGAATGAATAAACCCACATCATTTATGAAGGCAGAGAACAGCGTTCTTTTGCCAGAAAAAGTAATCTCTGGACTGTTATTATTATCACTATTATTATTATTAATCACATATTTACAATTTTATACCTGCAACAATCCATGTTTCTAGGGTATATCTTGTTACAATTATTCTGTAGTCACAATTTATGGTACATGCAATGTTACTTCTCATGTTGAATGTTTTGTACCTTTACATTACTACTTTCCGCAGTATGTGTGCAGTGCCCAGTATGGCTGTTTTCTGTAGTTTCGTGATTTCGTGCTTTCCCCACATGTTGCTGAGGTATTTTCTGAATCACTTTGAGATGGTTCCAGTTGCCCTATTATCACTGGTATCACTTCTGTTTTCACATCCCACATGTGCTGTATTTCTATTGTAAGACCGTTATTTTTTAGAATTTCCACGGCTTCTTTCTTGATCACATTTCTATCTCCTGAGATTGCAACATATATTAACATACACGTTCCTTTCTCATTATCACGGATTATGATGTCCAGTTTATTGTTGGGGATGGTTCTGTCAGTTTGTACTTGTTGATTCCATTATATGGTTTTTTTTTTCTATAGCTCGACAGCCTTATATGGTGGGCCTCCTCGTTCCTTCGAGGTTTCATGGTCACACACATTTGAGACACACCACAGTCGGTAGGACTCCTCTGGACGAGGGACCAGCTCGTCGCAGAGGACTCTACCTGACAACACACAACACTCACAAGAGACAGACATCCATGCTCCCCGTGGATTCGAACCCACGATCCTAGTAAGCGAGCGGCCGAAGACCCACGCCTTAGACCGCGCGGCCACTGGGATCGGCCCATAATATGGTTACCTTACCTTAATTACTTGTTTCTACTAATTTTGGTGTTATTATTATTATGATTGATATCGTAGTGACCAGGCTGCTAGATGGACGATCCGATGCTCGATTCCCAGCACGGACAAGATACTTACCTCGTCTCCAAAACGTACAGAACAGCTCTGGGGTCCACACAGGCTCCTACTAAATTGGTACCGGGGGTTCTTTCCCAGGAGGTAAAACGATTGGGGCGTGAAGGTAGCCAGTCACAAGCTACACGTCTACTTCTCCTGTATGAGTTCATAGCATTTAGAGGGACAACTTTACCTCGTTTTGTCTCCTGATGCTTATTTCATCAAACTGTCTTCCCGGAATTTTATAAAGTTTTCTGCAGATCTGCCACTAATATACTTGGAGGTGCGACAATCAGATATGGCTGGAACTGCAGATAGGTTCCTTGGTGGGCCACGGTATACGTTGCGACAGCGCTGTTGTTTTGCCTTTGTGCGTTAATATTTAATGAAAGACAAACAGAGGTAAATAAAACCTCTGTATAATACAGTATATTCGCTGAAGAAAGGGTTTGTCAGTCAGCAGTAGAATTTGATATTCTCTTCGGTATAGTAGCATTGCTGTCAACGTTATATTTGTGCTTGTTTGTTCCTTATGGTTCTGTCATTTTAGAATCGAGTGACAGAATGATACATTGCTGACCCCTATGAGACAATGCTTTTAATGTGATATGTTGCAGCTGATCCTGTGTATTTCAGGAATTGTGTTAATAGTGGCGATAGGGATGTTGTGTTAATTATGACACACGTGAAAAAAAAAACGTTTCGTAGTCCCATAGGGAGTTGTCTGATTAATGAAACACAGAGGGAAATTTCCTGTTGAGAACCTAGTAGTTACTCAGTCAAGAAATTCTTCACATTTTGTGCAACTAAAATGTTCATTTGTATGTCTTTTGTGAGTGTTGTGTGTTGTCAGGTAGAGGTCTCTGCGACGAGCTGGTCCCTCGTCCAGAGGAGTCCTACCGAATGTGGTGTGTCTAAAGTGTGTGATCGTGAAACCTCGAAAAATGAGGCGGCCTAGGGTCCCAAGGAGTTGTCGAGCCATTGGAAAAAAAATGTTCCTTACCGCGTTCACATGACCCAGCCACTGGTTCCTACCTTGCGTCAGAAAAATCCAGTGTAAACGTCCAATATTTTTTTCAAAACCGTTTTAATATTGCCCTACCATTCACATCTGCGTTATCCAAGTGGCGTCTCTCATTCGGGTTTTCCTACAAAAATTCTGAATGCATTTCTTTCCTTTCCTGTGAGTGTTACATTCCCCGCACACCTCATACCGTCTGATTTGATTACCAGAGTGACATTTGTCAATGAGTACAAATTGTGATGCTCCATATTATGTGATGGTCTGTAATTTCCTATTAGTTATTATTTATGCCTCATACTCATAGCTCCAAATATTCTTTCCTTTTTGTGGTTTTTAACAACACTGTCAATTGCTAAGTTTGTGTAGAGTTGGTGAAAGATGAATGGGTGGAATAGTAATGGGAAGGAAAAGCTCAAGTTTTCTTAAGAAATCCTGTCCTAATGTCATTTCATTCACCATAAATCCCACGTGCATTGACCTGAAGACCCATATTTCCGCGTTTAGAGTTCGGCGACTAACCGCCAGTGCCATGACTTGTCCCCCAAATATTGTCCTCAGCACGCTTTTCGTAAAAGTCCTCAGTCTGTGCTCTGCCCTTAATGTACGAGATCAGACTTTACGCTCATAAAATACGGCAGACGTAACTTTCTGTACATCTTGATACTTGTCTTTGCGTTTTTAAGTGGCAGACAGAGAAACAAGGAGATTCTGAAGCTAGTACACGAAAGCCTTGTTTTACGCCCAACTTGTTTTCCCGAAAAAGTGGGCGTAAATAGAAAGGTGTAAATAAATAACAGATTATATTCCCATAAGAAGAAAATTACATAAATGAAAATAAACCAGCCAAAGAGGTTTAAACCGAAAACGAGAGGGCGTAAATTAAGAAATGCTGTCAATTGGTAAAGGGTATTAAAGCAGAAGGGCGTAAAACAAACGGGCGTAAAACAAGGATTTTTGTAGCTGGAAGCATTGCAGGAACGTAGAGGGACTGACGTACAAAACACATTGCTGGCATGTTTTTTTATGAGCATTACATCATTAAATTTTATCGCTGTAATTGACCAGCTGATCGATAAGGAATCGTATTGCTCCTTGCACATGTTGTGTAGAAAGCAGTCCTGCACAAAGGGGGTTGAAATCGGAAACTAGGATTGAAAATACTGGCTGTCTGACATTTAAATAGTTGCAAGAAATTTTGCATATGACCAGTCAAAGATTTATTGAAAAGTTCATGTGACAGGAATAGTATTAAGTTTCATAGCCGGGCGGAAGAATGAAAGAGGAATTATAAAAAATGGACTGCCATTTATTTGACGGAGACAGCAAGAGAACAATAATAATGGAATATATCAGATATTGAAAGAGAGGTAATGTTACTGAGAGAAGAAAAGGGAATGTGTTCCTGAAGCTGTCAAATGGGGCTGCCATGGTGTTTTATCACGATCTGAAGTACAAATGGGGTGGAAAAGAACATATTGGTTGTTCTAGAGAGCATGAAAAACTATATAGGTAGTGGTGGAGATTAAAATGTGTGGGAGTAGACGAGAAGCAGAAACAGGATGCTGCGCATGTTGTGAAAGAGAGAGGGCGCTAAGCTTAGGTTTCGCAATGCCTCGGAATTAGAAATGTGAGCGTGGAATTATTTGTAATACGCAAGATGTTTAGGCAATAAAGAGGAAACCTTGTGCAAGAAAATGATAAATTGTAAAAAGAGCAGTCGCCATAAAGAATATTAGAAAATTCTTATTTATTATCCAGTGTCAATCGGAGGAAGAGACTAAAGTTGAAGGCGATGAGAATTGATTAGGTAAGCTAAAGGAATAAAATTAGAATAAATTGTGTGTTTTTAAAATGAATCTAAAATAGTCGTGATCTTAATTATATCGGAGAACTGTACACCTCAAACAATTTGGTGTTCAGAGAAGGGCGGAATTGTGTAGTTCCGTATTTCGTATTATTCCTTATTTGTATATACAGGGCATACACAAAAGAATGGTGCGGTTTCAAAAGTGAATAAAAAATTTATGTCTCACATTACACGGCCACAACATACACCGTCAGCGGCGGCAACTGTCCAAGTTTCTCATGCGCTACCAGCAGTTCGCTTCTCATGCTTACTGCGTGGCCGTGGGGCCAGTTTAGGGGAAATGCGCTGGATCGGACGTGCTGCTGCAAATGGAGACAAGAACCTTCTCCCTTGACCACCCCGTTCGCCAGATCTTGCACCGTGCGATTTCTTTCTTTGGGGGTTCGTTAAAGACAGCGTTTATGTACCACCATTGCCCACGTCCATCCATGAAATTCGTGATCGGATAAAGCATGCACTGCAGGCCATTACAGCGGACATGCTACACCGGGTCTGGGATGAGTTTGATTACCGTGTGGATGTGTGTCGTGTGACCCAGGGAGCACACATTGAAGGATTGTAATTACCAAATGAGAAACTTGGACAGTTGCCGCCGCTGACGGTGTATGTTGTGCCCGTGTAAGGCGAGAAATACATTTTGTATTCACTTTTGATACCGCACCATTCTTTTGTGTATGCCCTGTACTAACATATGCACATAAATTGTATAAAATTGCTACTTTTCCTTAAACATGGACTGTCCTACATATTTTAGCGATAAATCGCGATCCTCAGGGAGACGTCAATACAAAGGAATATATGCTATGATATATATATATATATTGACGTCTCTTCCTGAAGATTGCGATTTATTTGTGAAACGTCTGGGAAACATGTAGGAGAGTTCATCTTTATGGAAAACTTGTAATTTTGTACAGTTTATGCCCATATATTGGTAAATGTAAATTATGTGTAGTTCCATACTTGAAAATATATAATTCACACAAGCAAGTATCAGACTTTTGGGAAACTATTCATGGACACAAATATGAAAGTTTAATTTAGATTGTAAATTGTTGATATAACGTACAATATAAGTCAAATTTGTTGCCTTAGTTTTGCATAATTCTAATAAAGGTTTATTATTGCATGGAATTATAATCTTTTTAAATTTGATTCAACAATTTACCAGTGTATTTAAAATAATATTAGATACAATCACTCGGTTTTGAAAAATTATAATTTTCATAATCTATTGTAAGCTTCGCAGAGTGAATAAATCTAGAATAGTTAGGCACTTCTACATTTATAAGGCGTATAAAATTATGTCCATGAATATTAAACTTCACAGTTGTTGAACTTGTACTATGAAAGGACAAATATATTGCCTTTTAAATTAAGTTAGAAACCAACCGATGCACACTAAAACCACTCTTTAAGTAGCTTTATTATAAAATTGTTAAAATTGTACCCCTACACGTGTTTCGATCCTAGGATCATCGTCAGGGGGGTTTTCTTGCTAAAAGCTACAGTCACTTCAACACATGATTTAAAATATTCTATCTGCACTTTAAAACATAAGTTAAAATCTGGTCAATAGATTCGCTAAAAGTTGTAAAATTATAAAAACACTGTAGTTGGTAGAATTGTGGAACTGCTGGCGTGTGGTATTAAAAGCATATGAAATGTTTTTTCGTGGAGCGGAGTGTACTACGTGTCGTGCGGTGTGCTACGGTGGACGATGATCCTAGGATCGAAACACGTGTAGGGGTACAATTTTAACAATTTTATAATAAAGCTACTTAAAGAGTGGTTTTAGTGTGCATCGGTTGGTTTCTAACTTAATTTAATATGACGAAGATGCACGGTGTCAACAATGTGAAATATTGCCTTTTGTTTGGCGTCTTTTGTTGTAAGATGCTTCAGTATTCCAATAATATTATGTTGCAATAAAGTAACAGTATGTACCCTATACGCATTTGTTATAAGTCATTCGAGTGTATACGATATGAAGAATTGGAATCTTTCATTGACATAATCTTTCCGGCCGCACTATGGCCCTGGGGTCGACTCAGCCTCTAACATAAATGAGGACCAGGAGTATTTCCTGGGGGTAAAGCCGGCCGGTGCCTAGGGCTGACAACCTTACCACCTTCATGTGCCGATTGTCTAGAAATCTGGGAGCCTCAACCTCTTGGAACTCTCAGGGCCTGTCCAGGCCTGTAATGGGATTGCTTTACCTTTACCTTTTTACGATATGAAGAAAGAAACGGCTTTTCGATCCCCGGATTCAATCTGACATTTCTGTCGAATTATACTTGAAATATCGGTTACATTTTGCATTCATCTTTCTAACTCCGTGTTAAAACTTTAATATTATGGCGCTGTTTATTGTGTGACTTCCAGAAATTGACATTAACTGTCTCTGAATTTTATTAATATGAAAATGTCAAGCCGTTCTAAGTACAGATTGGCATAATTCTTGTTTAGGTCAAAGTTTATGAAGGCTGCTACAAAATATTGACAAGCCTTTGCACTCCTTACTGGAATTAACTTGGTTTTTATCAAAGGGTAGTGACGTTCGTAGGAAGCATTTGCACCACGAAAATTCAAATATACTTTTCTTCTTTGTTGCGGTAATCCACGAATCTAAACTCACAATCCTGTGTGCTAGCAAACGTGTACTTCGTGAGATCAGAAGAAAAAAAGAAGAGAGCGAGGATTTCCAAGCTGAACTCATAAAGCTTGTTCCTCTGTTGCGTATATTTACATACTACAGACATATTGCACGACTGCTATTGTTATTTTGTTTGTTGTGATCTGCAGATTCAGTGCACGTTAGATTTGTTGGCCACAACTTCATAGTTTCGCATCGTCTCCATTTTGTAATTGTTGACCTAAATGCAAAGTTTTATTCATAACTTAGAGTCCTATAGTAGATATGCTTATAATATATCTTGGTAGCAGATTCCGCGTGCCTAGCTCTAATCGTATATTATCGCCTAAAACCAAACATTTAAAAGAATCGCACGGCCTACCCTTCATTTTACAATCTACAAAATTATTACGTAAAGAGAAGCTGCATATTTTTGTAAGTTCTCTTGCCATACATTCAGGATTTTAACGTAAATGGCGCTAGTGTCGATAAACATAACTTGGCTAATAACATTGCGGGGGAGGGGGGGGGGCAAAGTTGACCATGGGTGTTAGGAACTTTAATAAATGGAGTAAAGTTAGAAAGAGGAGGAAGATTGGTTTGAAGCAGACCATTTTTTGTGGAGAAGGGCCCCCGCAGCAGATGCTGCGGACGCACCGCAGCCTAGAGGCTTATTGTGCAACCCTGTGATGAAGATAATTATTTTCTTCGTTTTTCCAAGTAATGGAGCAACGGTAGAATGAAACTGACAGGGGAAAACCGAAGTACTCGAGGAAAAATCTGTCCCAGCGCCACTTTGTCCACCATAAATCCCACATGGACTGACCCAGGATCGAAGCCGGGCCTCCACGGTGAGAGGCCGGCGACTAACCGCCTGAGCCATGGCACGGCAAAACAGTCTTTAATATACTTATACCACCTTTCCCCTACTCTCACCCCCAATTTTATTTTATTTGCCCCTCTTCAAATCAGTAACCAAAAAAATTTCTTAGGTAGAAAAAATACTGGAGGTGCATCGGCCCCCCCCCTGTTGCCCCCTCAAGTTACGCCTATGCTAGTGTCGCTCTCGCCTCAAAACTTAGCGATTCTGCCATGTTGATATCACTGATCGTGGAGAGCTAAAGTACGGTGATATGGTGGTCTCGAATGGCGTAACATTCATACGAAGTTTAGTGAAAATCGGTTACCAGCGAAATGGGGGAGACAACCCACCCGCCCGCTCTTCATACACACACGCACACACATACACACACACACACACACAGGCAGCGTGGTGCTCTCAATAAGCCCACTGTTTTCCATTTCAAGGAAGGAAATTATTCTAATTATATGTAAATTAGTTCACTTCAAAATGATTTTCGCCGTATTAAAAGGATGGTAGATGTACGGGTTGCTATATTATCTTGCTCTTGTTAGCATTTGTTTCTCATTATCTCTTGCACAGTAACACCATATGTCTTTTTTCTTTGTAAAAATATATTTTCTGGAACCTAACTCTGCATTTCAGCTTTGCATTTATGGTGACATCTGTTTTCGACTGACGTCGCCGGTCTCGGTGCATCCTGCGACACAACTTCGCGGGATGACTGTACTAACATTGTCCGTATGATCGCCCACGCTTCTATGAAAGTAAAATTGTGGCTTGTGTTTCTCTAACACAGACGCACAACACAGAATATCAGGGTGTTAGATGGGATTTCGTGATGAAACTTTATTCAGAACTTTTAAAGTCATCTCGTTAGATTTAATCCCATGCTTTGTTAAATATTTGACCAATACTCTGTACAACGTTTTGAGGAGTATTGTTATGTCGACCGTTATTTTGTCGGTATAGGTGAGGCCCATGTCTGCTGAAGTGTTGCAAAGCGAATTCCACCCAAATGCAATACACTTTACAAGTTACAAGCCGTAACAGACAAACAGACAGGTAAGAAAACGTTCGGACGTATGAAAAAACGGCTGACTGTTAGGTGACTTACAGTACGTTCGAAATATAAAGACAGCTATTTGTATCTGTATATGGAATTATTTAATCCTTTGAAGGCCGAAAAAAAAGAACAATGTAAAAGTTGTCTTCAAAATGTTTCCCATTTTCGGAAAGAACATTGCTTTGCTCGAAGGTTCCCAGGCGTCTTCCGCTTTTCCTTCTGATACGAGTACATAGTGTTACACGAAGATGAGTATGGAGCATTGATGGAATGATACTGACAGAGGGAAACGGAAGTACTCGGAGAAAAACCCGACCTATTGTCACTTTGCCTACTTCTGAAGACCGAAATTCATGTGAATTTTTTATATATAAATACATTTACGTGATAGAGAACATAGTGCATGTTTATTGTGTATAAAAACCGACCAGTTTATGACACTGAGAATAACAAGCACTGTTTATTGTGAAAATTAGAAGAGGCCCGTAAGTGCATTGGGTGGTGAAAGGCAGAGTTTTAGATGCTATATTATGTGGTACAAATAACTACTAGTGTTCTTTAAACGGTTAGAAATATATACAATAAATGATGGATGTAGTATTTAGGTTTTAGAGCATATAGAATGCCGAATGGGCTGAAGGCTATCGTGAGTCTTGAGGTGGTAATATTTCGGAGCGAGACAGTATGGGTTTCTTTCATATTACTAATGCGGCATTCGTCTCGAGAATTGGAAGTACCACGAAAACCAGTCAGAAGAGCCAGAAAGCCGGCCGAGTCTGGAGCTCTGTGTCTCCCGAATACGAAGCTTAAGGTTTACCACTATGACAGATGTTCAGTGAGTTGCACAGGATACGTGGTGTGCATATAATGCACTCTTCATTCACATACGCGAATAGAACTTCTAAAATATATTTTAAAGTTGGCGTCCCGTGTAACCCCTGTAATAGATGGAAATCGAGCGTCTGGGGCTGAGCTGCCTTCTTTTAAAGTTAAGGCGTACTAACTTTTGGTCTCGCAATATCTTCGGATGGTTCTTTTCTGAGAGAAACTGGCTTTAAAACCTATTCCAAGTCAAAACAAAATTTGTTTGCTAGATTCATGTTACACCGCAAGGTGGAGACGCCAGACGGTAGCAGATGCGCGTCTAACCTAATCGTCCTTACTTCATTTCATTGTACAGAAATATCACATCTCCAGGCTTTTGTGTACAGTCGTAAACGGTGCCGTTGCTTCTCCCAAAGGGATTCTTCGTCTTGCATGTAGTAGTAGCAGGCATTGGCAGCTTTATCTTGTGGACCACAAATCCATATTTGCCTTTCTCCGTTCCGCTGTTGCTTATTTGCTTAACTGTTTTTCTAGAAGCAAACAGTGGTCACAGAAACAAGTACACACATGACCTATGCGTGACAAAGTGGTCGTGCAAGAATGAAACGACATTGGACGTCTAGTTTACGCATTAATCCCGTCCACAATCAAACTATACATTTGTTTAGCATGGTATTTCCTGGTTATAAGAAGCGCTTGCATGTTCCAGTTGGGTGAATAGCGTTTGTTTTGCTGCACCAGTGTGTGAAATACGTATCTTAATCGAATTTTCGGGAAAATGTGTGATAGAAATTTGGAGCAAATTGTCATTGGCGACGAATCGTGTGTATTTCAATGAGACCTCGAAACTAAAAAACAAAACTTTCGTGGGGAAAGAACTCTTTCTTCTCGACTAAAGTAGGCAAGAATATTACGCTCCAAAGTGAAGACAATGTTGACTGGGTTTTCGTACATTAAAGATGTCTTGCACCATGAATATTTTACAGCGGGGTAAACCGTGATTTTCTGGAACGTTTAAGAGACTAAATGTATTTTAAAACCCGCAGTCGTGGCCCTAAAAGTGGGGTTTCCCTTGCATGAATGCTCCTTCGAATTACAGTGATCAAACACCCACCCCACTTGCCAGATATAGCTTCTTATGAATTCTTCTATTTCAAAAACTGAATGTTTCGTGATAGGAACTTAATTCAACGTCGTGGAAGCCTTGAAGAAGCGTCAGCCAGAGTAACGAAACAACGTTCCCGAAGGGGATCTCAAAGAATGTCAGGAAAGTCGCAAGAAGAGGATGTAGAAATGTATTAGAGGCAACGGGGACTACTTTGACAGGGACAGGCTTTAAATTCTTTAATTCTTTATTGATAAAAATTTGATTGACATGTCCTCAGTTCTTTTTTATCAGCCATGATACGTTAATTGTATACTGAGGCTGCCGAAAGAAGCCCCATGAACGGTGGATGTGACGGCACTTGAGTCTTTTCCGTTTCTGCCTACTGTTTTCCTCCAGACCCTTCTGACCTGGTCGTCGAGCCCAAAGCGCTTGTCGCTATTGCACATTACCACTATCAGATCCACCAGATAGCTCGTTCGTGGTCTCAGCACAGAACTATACAACACTATACTTGCAGGTGGTAAGGTTTTCCTTTATTCTCTTAAAATAATATGCAAATAGCTAATTAACTGATTGACTAAGCTCAGAAGTAACCGTCTACGTAGAGTAGAGTACTTTCTTGAGAAATAAGCCGTCACAAAACTAGAAGAGAAATTCCCTGCCTTAATATGGAACCCGAAGTTTTATTAACGTGTTTAGAAGAGCCTTCGACTGAGCCCTGTCCTCAGCCTGATAAATCCAGTCCGCACTGTTACACATAATTTATTTAAGATCCACTTCATTATTATTTTCCACCTACCTGTAGACTCCCAAGCGACTCTCCCCTTCAAGTTTTTCGGCTAAAATGTTATCATATTCCCCATGCATGCCTAGGCGTATGTCTTGTTATTTTAATGAAAGAGGTTGCCAAGCAGGTAAAATTACTGTGTTTCAAAACACAATTAATTTCTAAAATGCTGATGTATCGCGTGCCTTGTTCTCTTCGAAGTCTTCAGTATGGATTGTAGTTCATCTCTTTTACCTTTCTAAAGAAGGCAAGTAGGCTGAAAATGCATAAAATCGTTCACGCTCAAGTTTCATGTATTAAAAATTCAGTTTTCTTCATCGGAACACAACTGATTATCAAGCCAACATTTTACGTTGCGCCTTTGCACAGCTGTGTCGGTATTATTTAAGATGCAGTTTTTAGGGAACACAATGCTGGCCAAATGACGAACCGATCGGAAACAGATGCAGGAAAGAAAGGCGGTAAAATGTTGCATAAAAATTCGTGCGGAGAACAAATATAATTGAACATTTTAAAATTTCATTTAGACTAGTTTTTATTCTTGTGTGACCACGTTTATGTTATTAAGAGGGTAAACCGTAATTGTCCCAGTGCTGTTTTAATGTGAAATGGGTGTTATAAGGGGGGCAGTTACGAGAGAAACCACGGCATGTATTCTTTACTTTGTCGTGGGAAGCCCTAACAAATTACGGCGTGTTGGAATTGACATTGCAGTTCTTTAGGTTTTAAAATAAATAAGGTAAAAGTAAAGTTCACCCTATAACAGGCTATGAAGGCCCAGAGGGGGAGTAGAGGTATAGCTCTACTCTTTCCTTAACCTCGGCGCTAGATGGGGGTGGGTGGTCAAGGCCACGCCCCGGCCGCTTTACCTCCGGGAATGACTCGGTACCCATTGTACAGAAGACTGGGTAGGCCCCAGGGCCGGTCTGGACGGTTGCTGAAAATCTCGCCCCTACCGGGATTTTTTTTTTGCCTGTCCGGGGTTTTTTTTTCCCTTCGATCCATTTTTGTACTGTTTAAATCCTTTCGTCCTTCATGTCACTTTACGTTCCATGCTACCGTCCTTACAACAAACACAACACAAACATCCATGCCCCCGGTGGTATTCGAACCCACGATCCTAGTAAGCGAGCGGCCGAAGACCCACGCCTTAGACCGCACGGCCACTGGGATCGGCAAGATTCGATCCTCAGACCGTCCAGCTCGTAGCGAATCACTATACCGACTTCGCTAACCCGGCCCACCTTTTAAAATAAATATACTTCTTAAACTACAGGTTGAAATTCTGATTTACATTAATATTTTCTTCTAATAAAGACTGCTTGAATTTGCCAACTCTTTTGTTTGGCTTTGATTTCATAAATAAAGAGACTGAGGAGGGATTTTCCTCCGGAGAGATCGCAGTATCCGTAAACCCTCTTAATTATGAATTAAATCTCCTGGGCTTATGTGATATAAATTTAAATAAAGACACAAACTGAAATTACCATGGGAAGAACTGAGTGTGGGAAATGGACTTCTACTTGGAGGGAGTTTTTAATTCAGTGTTCGGAGTGACATTGTACAGACTGTACATGTCGCAACGTCTAGACTGTGGGCTTCATTATGACTCCGTGTATAAGCACCAGGATTGTACAAGTTTGACCTAAGTATTAGGTGTTTTAATTGTAAGTACAGTGAATTTCTTTGTAGCCTCTGGATCACATAACGGATCATTGTAGCTTCCAGGAACATGAGAGCTTTGAAATATAATCTTACGACTTTTAGAATTGTTTATGTATAGGCATATTAGAAAGGCACTAGATGGAGGTGTGTGGTCAGATTAACGCCCAGGCTGCTTTAACGCCGGGGAAAGGCTCCAATGAGAGAAGGGTGAACGTCAGAGCCGATGTGGACGCTTAGGACAAAAGAGTCTCTGGCTCTTTCCGGGAATCGAACAGCAGTTCCTCCGTCTTTCAGCCCGCTGTCAAGTCACTATATCAGTTGAACTATTCCGACTCCGAAGAAAATGTAAATAAATAAAAAGTGTTGGAGAGAAGAATGTCATGAGACGGAAACGAGGAAGCTAACTCTGCAGTAGAAATGAAAAGTGTCAAAATTTCCTTTAAATAAACGTTATTGAATAATTTTTTTTTCAAGAAAGTTTAGAACGTCATGTATACGGCACACATGGGAGTGATGAGAAATATAAATGGCTAACAGAATTTCGGTAGGAAGGCTTGCAGGGAAAGGAAATCTTAGGATACCTGGAAGTTGATAAGACGATAATATTAAAATGAGCAATTAAGTGGGGTTTGAGAGTGTGGAATGGCTTTATCTGGCTAAGTAGACTGTATGGTCTAGTAACAGCCTGCTGTGACCACCGTAATGAATAGTCGGTTTCCATAGACGAGCTGAGCTACTATTATGAAATAGGCCTGAGCGTTGTTGGGAATAAAATATTAAATAGGCTCTTGAAGAGGTTATGGTGATATAAATTGAATTGAACGAGTACAGAACAATGTCAAATGGAGGAATTTTATGATCACGGCAATAAATTTGCGGTTAGCAGTGGAGGAAAGTTTTAGGTCAGCAGAATAAATGTATGGTGCACGTAGAGATTTTGTCAAGCGTTATTAGTTAAGGCCATGAATGTACTTTCTAGTGTTTTCTACACTAAATGCTGTACATGAATGAACATTTGCGCTTACCTGACTAGTACTGATGGTACAGGAAACTGTAAGAGAAAACGTCTCTTTTTCAGTGTCTCAGGACTCTCATATGCGACATTTCTACTTGCCTTTTCATAATAGTCTGACGTCGGCACTTGATGAAATGGGACAGAAAACATAAACATATCGAGATTCTCATTATGGAACGATCTCTTTTAAAAGAAATCTTTGACTTTAAGGAAGTAGCCAGAAAACGCTAGGTTTAATAAGACGAAGAAAGTTTGCAGAATAATAAAGGCGACGTGGCGAGGCAAGGCAATTGAGACGCAGCGGCGTAAACAACTTATCTTTTACAAAGGACAAAAGATCACACTGTTTATTTTAGGTAAGGTTTTGTGCTTGTATTTATAATATTCCCTCTGGATCCTTGTAAGAAGTGCCATAATCTTCAAAGATCTTAAAAGTGACTGAATAAAAACTGGGTTGTTGAAGTTCGTTTGTGTTATCTTTATGTTTTTGTAAAACTGTTTTCATTATGGTATCTGCCGTCACCTACAAAGGAACGCTGAACCCGCGAGCCAGTATGTCTGACATTATATTCTGAATGTGGATGCTTACCTCCAAATGAACGATCAACCCGATAACCCATACACTGAAATTTAAGTACTTTGTATATTTGCATTTTCTGTCCCGTACGGTTTTGGAATATCTTGCTTGTAAAAACATTTCTCTTCATCCTGTGTCTTATATTATGATGTTGCCAGTTCTCTCCTCTTATGAAACAGGCCACTAAAAACAATCTTTTTCCTTCTGTGCCATTTCTCGCTCGATTCACAATGTAGATAATATTTTCTGGTACATATATTCGATCCCCCCTCCGACTGATGTAGAAATGTTCCAAGAGGCTCGTGAAAGAAAACGCGTTTTGGTTTTATATCATTTCTTTTTCTGTTTCACCGATTAGACCAATGTCATGGTACAGTGGAATAAACAAATGTTTTGTATTACCAACATTTGGATCTATCGTTTCACAATTTTGGTAGAAAATACTGATGTTCCGTGCTATATGTAGGCCACTATAATTCTGGTTGGCCGGGATAGCGTAGTCGGTATAGCGACTCGCTACGGGCTGGACGTTCCGGGGATCGAATCCCGGTGGGGGCGATGTTTTCCTCAGTCGTCCAGACCGGCCCTTGGGCCCACCCAATCTCCTATACAATGGGTACCAGGTCTCTTTCCCGGGGGTAAAGCGGCCGGTGCGTGGAGTTGACCACCCACCCGCATTTGGTGCCAGGGTAAAGAAAGAGTAGAGCTATACCTCTACTCCCCCTCTGGGCCTTCATGGCCCCTTTTAGGGAGAAATTTACCTTTACCTTTACTATAATTCTGTTTATAAATACAAAGCAATGATAGAAAATACAAGGCAGCTTCTGCTTTGCAGCTAGTAGCTCACAACTCAGTGATCCATATTACGGCTCTGTGTTCAGATCTAACCTTTACAATAAATATAAGACAGACACGATATCCTCAATACACAGTCTTTCTCCGACTAATTGCGTAACTGGTTTTATTGCTGCTACATGTTTCGGCTGAAAACTACACCCATCGTCAGGGAGATACAAGTGTTACAGACATGTACAGCGTGCTGTGCAGGTTGTCATACTGCACAGTGTATATACTCACGGGGTGCACACCACTTATATAACCAGGGATCTCCACTCTACAAAAAACCGGAGACAAATCCTCCGTCACCAGATGTTTGAATACTACATTTTATGCATTTTATGTAATTTAATGTCTCATTTGTGTTATATTTCAATTGTGTTACGATTTTAATACGATTTTCATATTCCTGTATGTTTATGAACAACACTTAATATGTTCAAACATTTTACCATTTGTAATTGACAACCTGCATAGCACGCTGTACATGTCTTTAACATTTGTAGCTCCCTGAAGATGGCTGTGGTTTTCACCCGAAACCTGTTGGAGCAATAAAATCAATTGTGCAATTAGTCGGAGAAAGAATTACACGGAAAATGTACAATATCAAACACG
Organism: Reticulitermes speratus; assembly: GCA_021186555.1. Taxonomy (NCBI): domain Eukaryota; kingdom Metazoa; phylum Arthropoda; class Insecta; order Blattodea; family Rhinotermitidae; genus Reticulitermes; species Reticulitermes speratus. The sequence continues at coordinate 27,132,040 of JAJKFL010000004.1, forward strand.
ATGTCTTCTCGACCTGTAGCTATGTGCCAGTAGCAACTTTTAGCTTCATTAACAGCGAACCTACCACAAGTTGTATGCTTTTATGTACTGTTTCATGCCTTCTTGTCTCCACACTTGCTTAAGTACTCTTTGTCTCGTCAGATACAGGAGGAAGGCGACTCCAGCTCCCCTGTATAATCATTTCTTTAGGGAGCTTCTGTCATATTATTCATATTATACCGAAAGGTCTCTGCACATTTATGTATAATGACGGTTCCAAATTGAAAATCCACATCATGACTAGTGCCTAGATGAGATTTACTCAGTGCCGGGCTATTCCCATCACGTGCTACAACGGATACAATTTTTAGTCGGCTTTGACACCCTGATTGCTGTCGACACTGTTAAATTAAAAACGCCGTCATCCACTGAGCAAGTGCAAAGTTTCGTATCGTCCCTCTGCCGGGCAGGATACCGAATTGATTGCTTTCTGCAGGCTGCCGCGTGACGCGGGTCTAGCAGCTAATGCACCTGCAGATGTTGCAGCTGTAAATGGATGTCCAGTTATTGTCGTGCTCTTGAAAATGATGTACTGTCATATTCTCGCTGGGCTCTTTTTAACATTGGAAAGATAAATGTGCAATATACGGAATAATGAAGTGCGGGACGCGAATACCACTATCCCGTGAACATCTTACCGATCTCTGAGGTGAGAAATGATTCTGTTATGCGCCTTTGTAGGAGAAACGTGTCTCATAAATGGCTGCATATTGTGGGACAAACAGTACCCGTGCTTTTGGTGTTGTTTTAACTGTAGTGTAGGTCTTAGTACACTGTCCTTTGTGAAGCAATACTAACTAACTCCACGGAGCAGAGTCCTTCGTGAGAAACTAACAGGTCCTCAGCTAGTCAAGAAATTCCCACATTTTATGGAACCTGGAAGTTTATTACCGCTTTTACAAGAGCCCGTCACCTGTCCCTATCCTGAGCCAGATCAATCCAGTCCATGCACCCATCCCACTTCTTGAAGATTCATTCTAATATTATCCTCCCATTTACGCCTAGGTCTTTCAAGTGTTCTCTCTCCCTCAGGTTTCTTCACCAAAATCGTGTATATATATTTTTTCTCCCTCATACGTGCTACATGTCCCGCCCATTTAATTTTTCTTGATTTGATAACCCAATAATATTAGGTAAGGAGTATAAATCATAAAGCTTCTCGTTATGTAGTCTTCTCCACTCCCCTATTACCTCGTCCTTCTTACGCCCGAATATATTTCTCAGCACCCTATTCTCGAACACCCTAAGCCTAATTTTCACACTTATTCAAAGCAACAGGTAAAATTACATTTCTGTATATTTTAATATTTATATTTTTGGATAGCAGGCTGGAAGACAAAATATTATGCATTGAATGATAGCAAGCAATTGCTTGCTTAAATCTGCTCTTACTGTCTACAAGAATACTGTGTTTATTTCTACATCCTTTTAAAGTCTTCCCATACAACTGTATGTATCTAAGCGAAAGAATGACAGTGGAGAAAAGTATTTATGCAGTATTAAAAATTGCAGGTGAAGCAGCCTATACAACAAGAAATTTTCAAAAGACCTTACCAAACATGCTTTCCTTTAGGGGTTTTCATTTTTAAGGATAGATAGTTTGTTAAGAACTGCTTGTCAATTATCTGTATGTCAATGATTTGTTTCAGCGAATAGCGGTAAAGTTCTTCTGTCTGTTTCTTCTTTAAAAGTTTGATTTGAGGCTGTCACAAATGAAGACGAAGGCAGCAAGCGTCTATGGAACGTCAGTAAAGAGTTTTCAGTCGACAAGGCGTAATAGTTCAGACGATTTTACTTTTAAGTCTCTAGTTCTGAGTTTCAGAGAAAACAATTTGAGGGAAAGTTAACAGATGTTTTTAGCACATGTATGTCCGGACCAGGGGAGCCGGCAAGTGGGTGCAAGCCATTCTACCTGGACAACCTTGGGATTTTGACATTTAATAGTAATTTATTAAATCGAACAATAAACAATCTACAAATCCAAAACTAAATATCTTACAGTTCCTACGGTGTAGTCTAAGGGTTAATTAAAGATTTTACTTAAGTTACAATCATGTTACTGTCTTGTCCAGCTTTGATCATTAAAAAATCTGGTAACGTTACATATAGGTAATAAGGAACACCTTGTTAAATTTTATCCTGTCAGCGTTCTTGGTCTGAACAGTTGTCAGCAATGTGCACATGTTGGTATTACTTTCACTTTTGTAAACTAGGAGGTTTCACGACTGCGATTACACCGCTGTGCAGGTAAATGTTACACTGTTTTCGACATTGGGCTGGATCAGACACAGAATTTCTCTTTAAAGCTGCGGTTGTGGTAAGTCTGACAAGAATGTTGATGCTAAAGCTGGGTGAATTGGTTTCCTTAGGAAGACGGTTTGAGAGAGACAGAGCGGACTGCTCAAGATGGATGATTTATATGGCTTCGTTTTATTTAATTTTAGTTTGAATTTACTTAGACTCTTACACAGACTCTTTGCGACTTTCAAGAGAAACATTCTTTTTGCGCAGTTCTTACTTCGTGTCAAATATTTCCTCCCATTCAGCTCATATCCGGCACACGTATTGAAGTTAGTGGCTGGAAGAATATTGTGTTGCACAACACTAACAAAATTCAGTGACTGGGTCTACAGAAAATCTTACGTGTTTCTCCCAAACCCACGTGATTTCTTTAAAAATTATTGTTGTACCAGTGAATGTGTAGTATTTGAATTTCGTAACATAGAGAGTTGTTTTTCTATTTATGTTACTATAAATTTGAGGGTAATATAAATGATGTGACGATTATGAACGTCATGTGGCTAATGTAGATCGATAAATGTATGCATGGTTTGCTAGAAGAAAGTAATTGGAAAGTGATAAATATTGCTATTTAGAGACACGTAACAAGCAACTAACGCAGCATATTCAAATATGGTGTGGCTTTAATTATTGTATAAGTGTGCGATTTTTTCTGTGAGAAATTTATTTTGAATAGTATAACAGCAAACTTGTGGCCTTGAAATATTGTTGATTTGACCTTCAGTTTTCGTGAATTTTGTGTATGAGATGTTTCCTTATTCCCCACTGATAATGTGACTAACCGAACGACCATTCAATCGCAAAACCAAACAAGCAAGCAACCAACCAAACAAACAAACATTAGCCCAAACATCCGACTGATGAAACAGCCCACCGACCAACCGACTGGCCAACCAAAACGCTGACTTGCTAATTCACTTTTTCAGGAACGGCCAAGGCACTCAACTACCGCATAAAACGCATACAGTTTTTTTTAATTTTCTAAGTGTTCAGTATACTCTACAAAGTCGAAAATCTTTTCGATACCTGACCAATCACCCCCATGTGAGTAGACCACATGTCTTTATGGCGTGCCCTGGAAGAACATTACCTTTACCTGTACAAGTACTAACCTACTTAAACCACACCTGGTGTAATCTTTACCGTTCCTCCTACAAAACAGGCGACTGAACACCGACAGAAGAACCGACGTCAGGATGTGTAATTGATCCAGTAATACCGCTTGAAAGCTGGAGGGGCGCTTCAGTTATCACCAGCAACTCGAATCGCCTGTCCTGTACCTCAGTGTGCGATCACTAATTTAGATCGGACTGTTACATGAATTTGCACTCTTCCCAGTGCGGTAGAAAGACAATGAAATTTGGAATCTTGTACCATTTTGAAGGAATAGTTAGGGACTTGTGGCTTGGTAATTGAAACTCAGAACCCTCTTGGCAATTTCGATGTTTGATTTGGATTTTACGGAAATATGCTTAGCATATACGAGGCTTACAAAAATTACTACTTAAGAATTTCCGTCAAAGACTCTGTACACCCAGGTTCACGAGTTTGTTGACTGGGATGCTGGTCCCTTGAAAGATTCTGTAGTGGGTTTCAGTTTGCTTCGTGCCTGCTACATTTAATTCCAAAGAAGCCATGGTTATTAACCATTTGAAGCACAGTAGTAATCATATGTACCACTTGATTTTAATACAAGTAGTAACTAGCGGTCTGTATAATGGATATGCCACATGCTTGCTGTAAAGCAGGAATTGAGTCTTTGGATGTCAATATAATATATTTTATGCTTTAAATAGTTAAATATTTGCTTATTTTAAAGGATACTAAAAACTCCGCTGGATATTTAACGCAACTTATTTATTTATAAAGGACAGTGTTTCTTGAAAATTCAGTATCATTAGCGCATTACATGAATCTGTCTTCCACTTCCGTGAGTCAATTACAACAAATTTAGAAGCTGTTTAAATGTCATTAGTAAAAAGAGCTTATTGTGGAAATTATGTTGTTAGAGCTCCTAGCATCATAAGATTGTGTTGTTCGAACTCCTATTACATGTTCATTATTTTATCCGTCTCGCTGCTCCAATCTGCCGTGAGTCGGGGTACACGCGTTGTGGTTCAGTGCACTGCAGTTTCTATTAGGTTCTTACTAATCGTATTCAAGAAGCCGAGGGAATGGTTTCCCTCGGCTCGGTGACACGCCCCAGATCTAATAAACACATTGTTTATTGAACGTCGAAGTTCTGCTGGTTAAATTACAGACATCACATCTTGAAAGCCTTTTTCATATAAGTTCAGTGCGATGATAGGGTCTAATTACTGTACAATATATCCCTTAATGCGCACCACAAAACTCGCACGGGTTCAGGTCTTGGGAACTGGAAGGCTAAAATTACCTTGTTTTTATCTTTCGCTAAAACCTTACCTAAACGACGCACAAAAAAGGTTTACTATGTGAGTTTATTGTGTTATCATGCTGGAAAAATGCGTGGAACCTGCCGTAATCAGAGAGGTGTTAAAATGCCGTCAAAATGATTTCAGACTTCCGCCGCGATGTTGATGAGATCTGCGCTCTTCTGCGATATTACGCGGCGTCGTGTGGATGTTGTTAAAGTGTGTGTAACACAACCGTGTGAATTTATAGTCTCATGAAAAATTGGGCCCAGTAATCCTAGTTATACTCACAGAGCACGTTACAAAACCTGAAACGTCATGTAATGGCACTTCATTGACTACCATGGAATATTCTACAGACCATCACCAGAGTTCAGATATCCACTGAGATAAAACCTAGCTTCGTTGCTAAACAGAACCAGTGTGGGGTCTATCTCTCTAGCATACACCACACGAAGGTACCAGTTCACAAATTTCAATCTTGCTTTATTTTGTGTTGTAGACTGTATGAACCACAGTTCTTTTATATAGGTTCAAATGTAGTAGTTCTTTTTCCTCTCTGCAACGAGGCAAGTGTGGGCGGACCGGTAACTGGTCTCATTTCCATGCGATAAGCGATTGGACAGGAAGTGACAAACGATGAGGGGCAGATAAAATGAGGACTCTTTATTAGAACGCTGTATTGCTAACGCGCTTAATATTAAAATGTTGTGTTTTCAGGCCTCCTGATCTTAGAAAATTTTGTTGTTGGTGCTCCTAATATTACGAGCATTGTGTCGCTAGAGCTCCTGACATTAGAAGACGTTGTTGTTAGAGTTAATTACTGTAGAATATTCTACGTTTGTTGGTGAGGTCGTATAAGTTTGTGACTTGGCAATAACCTGCTTTACCTACATAATATTTGTCAATAATTTAAAAAGTCTGTACGTAAATACTATAATTTTTCCTGCATTCGCTTTCTAAGTCTGAAGCCAATCACTTCGAAACTTACTTTCCTAATCGTAAAATATTTCACAATTACGTTTGGAGAGGGGTGACGTTTCTTACAGGGATATAAGGGATTAGCAGCCAGTGAGGACAATGTAAGGAAAGTACTTCCGAGTTTCCGAACGCGAAAGTTGAATGAAAAAGCTTCAGCAAAAATATCTTGCCTGGAATCATAAATAACTTCCCCAACTGCAGGATATTTCTTTCTTGTTTCCCTGACAACCTAAGAGAGAGGAACTTTATGTTAAAGTGGCTACACCACAGAAATACAGGCAGTTGTCTTCAGCTTACATGACGAGAATTTTAGCTGTTATGTTATATGGATGCGGAGTATGTTTCTCATCCTACTGTTAAAAAACTGAGTTTTTTTTAGCACAGGGTGTTCAGGAGGATACTTGTACCTAGGAATAGGAAAGTAACAAGAAGTTTGCAAAAAAATATAAAATGAGGGAATATATAACGAGTTTTAATAAAGTTACGATTTGTAAAGTGCCTATAAAATTTTGTTCCGGTAATTTAAAGGAATAGACATCTTGGAAGATCTAGGTGTAGATAGAAATGGATTTCAAAATGTATTGTGTTATGGTGTCTGGATTTAACTGGTTTGCCATCAGATCCAGCGACCGTCTCTATTTTCACAATGTGACGTGTATGCACTGTATAGGTTGCTGGGAATAAATTATTCTTGGGGTCATGCTATGGAATGTTTTATAATGTAATGCTTTATTTACAAGTGCGTGTAATTATGCATGAGTATTTCGTCTTAGTCTGATCTAATGTATTTAAGTCCCAGGGTGCAACGGGTAGCTTGAACGTAGCCAAGCACATAAAGAGGATAAGGTATTCTCAGTTCCACGAAAAGGTGAATATATAAAGACCTGGGGGCACGCGTTTTCTGGAATAGCTCACCTAACATTTGGGACCTGTCACCGTTTACCTTGCCTTCTGTCAGTGAAACGAGTAGTGTCTGCTGTAGGGCGGGGGGCATAGGGTAATAAGGGAGGGAAAGATGTTGATCCCCGCAGAGACTTGTATCTTTTACTGTATTTAGAACGAACTGAAAGCGAACAGAACATGTCTGAGAAAGAGAAGTCTTTTTTTTTAAGTTGTGTGTACATGAGGTACCCATTAAGAACGTGCCTTCGCTATGAATGCCAACGAGAGGTGGGACGTGTGACAGGCATCTTATAGCTCTTTGTTTTGTACTTGCTGTCAGCTACTCTGTTCCTCAGCTTGTAAAATTGTTTTCCGTAATCTACGAGAAAGCTTTGTTTTATAACTTTTCCGACTTTGATCAAGTAGAAACTGAAGCTCTCCTTCTTAAACCAGGCTTTTCAGATCACTCTGCGGTATAGTGTGTCTGTGCATTATTGTTTCCAAGTTTTGAATCTTTGGATCGATGTTTACTAAATTTGGTACGAGCGTTATGCTGTTGCCTGCCACACACGACCTGACGCTTGAATAGAGGACTACATTTAAGAATAAAACAAATTTCTTTTCGTTGCTGTCTGAATGCAGCATTTTCTTTCGTTCTTGATGTAGGATTTTAGAGTGGTCTATGTAAGAATTTAATCTGTTTACCGCATGAGATGATTTTTTTTCTTTTTTGGTGAAGGGCCCCGCAGCAGAAGCTACGGACGCACCGCAGCCTTGAAGGCTTATTGTGCAAACGTGTAATGAAGATCATAGTTTTTTCGTTTTTTCCTTGTAATGGAGCACCGGTAGCCGATCCCAGTGGCCGCGCGGTCTAAGGAGTGGGTCTGCGGCCGCTCGCTTACTGGGATCGTGAGTTCGAATTCCCACCGGGGGGCATGGATGTTTGTGTTGTGTTTGTTGTAAGGACGGTAGCATGGAACGTAAAGTGACATGAAGGACGAAAAGGATTTAAAAAGTACAAAAATGGATCAAAGGGGAAAAACCCCGGACAGACAAAAAAAAATCCCACCGGGGGCATGGATGTCTGTCTCTTGTGAGTGTTGTGTGATGTCAGGTAGAGGTCTCTGCGACGAGCTGGTCCCTCGTCCAGAGGAGTCCTACCGACTGTGGTGTGTCTCAAATGTGTGTGACCATGAAACCTCGACGAAACGAGGAGGCCCAGGCCCATATAGGGCTGTCGAGCCATGGAGGGGGGGGGGGGGGGAAATGAGCAACGGTGGAATGAAATTGATAGGGGAAAACTGAAGTACTTGGGGAAAAACCTGTCCCAATGCCACTTTGTCCACCACAAATCCCATATGGACTGACCCGGGATCGAACCCGGGCCTCCGCGGTGAGAGCCCGGCGACTAACCGCCTGAGCCATGGCACGGCCTGTGAGATGATGGTTACGTCCATGCACTCCAGAGATGTGGACATAAAGGCCTATAGGTTTTTATGTGAAGTGTGTTATGTACGATTTTAAAGAAAACCACGTATATGGCTCGATCTTAAAACACTTCCCAATATCAAATTTCTGTAAGATCTCCCTTTCTCGAGTGTCTGTGTTCTTGCAGTCGGACGGAAGGGAGGACAGAGCGAATTCAGTAGGCGTTCCGAAAGGATGCGAACGGACCTAAAATGAGAACCAAAATTATTTCTGCATAGCGAGTGCCGATGTCCGATAATGTGGTCGTCGCATCCATTCAGGAATAATCGTTACAAAATAAATTCAACGAAGTGGCTTTCCCAAACATAGTTAGGCCAATGTTACTATTATAGCGTGAAATCTAATGAGTTTAACTGAATTGCAGCAACACAAAAAGGTAATAGTCCTTCGAGAGCACAAAGTTATGTTGATATTTACAGTCTCGTGTTTGATATGCACCAGTGGAATTTGTCGCTGGCCCGTAGATATGGCCCTTCCTGCGTGTAAACACATTCTGGTTGGTCACAGAGTGACCTCTGTCTAGCGGCAGTTGGGAGTTAATTGCAAAGTGACATTACCCGTGACAAAATTTCTTGTCAAAGACTACCGTTACGGAGCTTTACACTTATGCATATCCTTCGTGCATATGGTTGTCATACGCAGCTCGCAAGTGTTAGCCTTTACGATGGAGCGTTTTGTAGTCGAAGACTAAAGGTAAAGATCACCCCATGACATACCTATGTGGGCACAGAGGGGAGGTCGAGTTATAGATAGCACCAACCCATTCGCAACCCGGCACTATAAGAAGGTGGGTGGTCAGCACCTCGTTCCGGCCGCCTTACCCACGAGAATGACCCGGTATCCACTGTGTCGGGGGTATAGGTAGGCCTCGGGGCCGGTGTGGACGGCACGGAAAATTTCGCCTCACCGGAATTCGACCTTCGGACCGTCCATCCCGTAGCAAATGAAGAGTATCAGTTTAAATTCTGCTTTATTCATTTTTATGTAGAAGTAATGTAAGGAGTGTCTGAAGGGACGATGCCATTAGGAGACAAAGGTATATGCGTCAGAATATTATTAAAACGAATCTTAAGAGAATATGGCGTGAATGTGGATTGGATTCATCAGGCTCAGGATAGGGCCTAGTGACTATCCGTTTTGAAGAAAATAATAAACTTTTGGGTTTTGTTAAAGACTGGGAATTTGTTGATCAGCTGGGCTATTTTCAGCTACTGATAAAAACTTCCAGTCCCATGAAGTTAGTTGTAAGGTTCAAATTGTCTGATCAAAAGTGAGGAATTACTTTTGTTTCCAGATATTATCATTAGAATATTACTTTTGTTCCACCTTTAGGATATTTCAGTGGAAATGACGCCGTATCCTTATCTATATTCGTTTATTTTGGGATTGGTCATGCTTGAAATGGACGGATGGTTGGACAGAATTTGGAATTGTAGATAATTATTATTGTATAAAGTTTTTCGGAAAACATGAAGGCAGGAGACCACTTGCAAGATCTGTTTGTACCTGGGAGGATATCAAAATGGATCTTAAATGAACTGTGCTTAAGTTTCCGCTGTCTGTATTCAGTGTGTTCCAAGTAGGGTCCAGGTTCTTCTGAACACCGTCATGAAACTTGGGTTACATAAAATGTTTGAATATTCTTGAGAAGAGGAACGGAATTTAGATTTGCAAGGACTCTGCTTCCTGGAGCCAGGTACTGATTATCGCTGACTTTAGGCTCAGTTCTCGCGGTATAATTGTTATCTGTACGTTTCTGTACTTGAAGATTCTTCTATAAATTTTACAAATTTTCACTACAATAAATATTATAATGAAGTCATACGAGGGCGTTGGTCTGATGAAAAAAGCCACTAAATGTTTTCTAGAAACTTCAGAGAAAATGAATTTTACGTTTTATGGAAAATTAAATTGTTATATTTCAATGAATGAACCCCGTAAAAGCCCAATTATTGGTTTGCCTTTCGGAAAATTATGTCACACATTTTATCTTTTAATATAATTATTACAGTAACAAACATAGAAAAGTATATTTCACTCTTATCAATAGTACAGTCACATCCAGCACATACACTTCCAAAACGGACTCAGGCTACCGGTTTCAGCTTCAGGGAGCCATCATCAGGCTTATGACAGAAACTATGAAAAACAAACGCCATGCAGTTTGTAAGAGGAAACTCCACCCTTTTTTTACAATTACATATATAAAATGTATATCAATATATAAATGTGCGGCCTAAGAAAAGTGTCCTTTAAAATGTAGATATAAAATATATAAAATATAAAAACATATATGTATAAAAATTTGAATATACAAATATGAATATAAAAATGTAGTCAGACCGTAAGATGTGGATGTATGTGCGGCTGTACTAATGTACAAACCAGTGTCAATCCTGTGCTGCCGCTCATAATCATCATACGGTCTGACTTCATTTTTGTATTCATATTTTTATACTTATATGCTTTTATATTTAATATATTTATATCTACACTTTAAAGTACACTTCTCTTAGGCAGCACATTTTTTATATATCGATATACATTTTATATATGTAATTGTAAAAAAAAAGGGGGAAGTTTTCCTCTTACGAAATGCGTGGAGTTTGTTTTTCGTAATTTCTGTCACAGGCCTTATGATGGCTCTTTGAGCTCAAACCGGTAGCCTGATTACGTTTTGAAGGTTCATGTGTTGGTTGTGACTGTACTATTGATAAGTGTGAAATATATTTTTGCATGTACATACCAACGGGGATGTCTAATTTAAAAAAAATAAAAATACAGTCTGATGTGATACTGAAAGTGATTTTGCCGAAACGTCAGTTAAGGTTTCTTTTTTCATGACATCTGCGTAGTGTTCAGCAATGATATTATCGCCATAGGTGAAAAGTTAAAAATATCAGATACTGAGATCTCTCTGGGGGTTACCCGAAGCTGGAACGTATCTTAATTGTAGTTTCGAGATGCTTCAGTAACACGTTTCTTGATTTTTTTTTATTCCTGGAGCCGAAATATCGGACAAATATTTTTAAACACTACGATAACTCGTGTCGTAGGCTTTTTCAGTTCACTGTACATAGTTATCTGTTGATCGCAATCGGTACGCTTGAACATTCTCACTTAATGGAAAAGATTAATTTTAGGAAATGCAGTGCATTGATGCGTATTAAATTCGGCTCACTCATGATGAAGACCAAGGAAACGCTTTTGAGTTGATGAAATGTCAGATTAGTTGACATTAGGGTTTTAGTTAATGGGGAAAATGAAAGAAGATAAATTTATATGCTTTTAGTTTATTAATAACAATTGCTGGTGCCTTGGGGGAATGAACAAGATGAAAGAAGAACCGCACTTCGGACTGAACAGGCACTCATGTGGAATGCTTTGTGTTTTCCAATAATAATCTCGAAAGAACAAGTCAGTACTTTGTAGGACTTCTCTAATATTTCATTATACCGAGCGCAACACCCGACTTAATTACCGTACGAAAAATTATTTCACTCCATTAGGAAGGCATTTTACACGAAGCTGATGGTCGCTTACTTTGTCAAGTAGTTCCACGCCTTTTGTGTGATCGGAAATTCATTACCATGCTCACAAGAATCCGCTACTGACCAAATTCTGAGCAAGATGAACTCCACGCTTGACAAATTATATCTCTCAAGATATATTTTAGGGTCATTATGCCACACATGCCTAGGTTCAAAAACAGGCTCAATTCAGTCAGGTTTACCTGCTGGAACTTTGTAAAAAATTTTCATTTAATTGATTCTTCATCGCAAGGTTTTGTCCTCTTTATTTGGACACATTCGTATTTGAAGAAGGGCATGTTTTATAAACGTCCTCATTACATAAGTGTCAGAATCCCGTGACATCCAGCATTACCGTCAGCATTTTGTTCTTAAACATCAGTAGGAGATCCGTTTGAAAATCAGCCGACTGTTCTTAATGAGACGTGTCGTGGGTTTTATCAATTATTCCTGCCTAATGTTGGAATGCTTAATTGAAATAGGCCACTACTGTATTCTTTCATATTGTTACGAAATCTGTTTTACTAGTTATCCAACCATTCGACTGTAGATATTTTCAGTAGGAGCGCAACCAAAGAGGGTGCCGAGGTGCAGCCCCTCCCCAAATCAAAATTTTAAAAAATCACAGATTTTTATTTACCCTTCAGCCGAAATTAGCCACTGAAATCGGATGATGGCTGGTAAATTTGAGTTTGGCCGTGCCATGGCTCAGGCGGTTAGTCGCCAGCCTTCCACTGCGGAGGCCCGGTTTCGATTCCGGGTCAGTCCATGTGGGGTTTGTGGTGGACAAAGTGGCACTGGGACAGGTTTTTCTCCGAGTTGTCGGTTTTCCCCTGTCAATTCCATTCCACTGGTGCTCCATTACTTGTAAAACTTGGTAAAATACTGCTCATCTTCATCTTCATCATAGGGTTGCACAAGTCTTAAGGCTGTGGTGCGTCCGTAGCATCTGCTGCGGGGCCCTTCACCATGTAAAAAAAATTGGAGTTTTAAAAAATAAAACAGAAAGTTAGAGAGTCTTAGATGAACTTAAACAACGAAGAAGATTAGTCCTTGTGGTTTATTAGCTGAGTCTGGGAATATGTAGTTACATTTATGTGTATATAAATGCAATTACAAACAATATTATGTGACGTTTATACTTACGACATGATTTCTACAACATAGTTTTTAAAATCAAACATAAATTACATGTAGGTTCAGGGTCAGGCCCCTGCTCCAACAAATGAAAACTTCTGGTTGCGCGCCTGATTTTCAGTTACTGACAGCGGCGATAAATAGAACACATGACTAACAACGTATTAGGCCGTGCCATGGCTCAGGCGGTTAGTCGCCGTCTCCCATTGCGGAGGCCCGGGTTCGATCCCGTGTCGGTCCATGTGGGATTTATGGTGGACAAAGTGGCACTGGGACAGGTTTTTTCCCCGAGTACTTCGGTTTTCCCCTGTCAATTTCATTCCACCGGCGCTCCATTACTTGGAGAAATGAAAAAACTCATTACCTTTCTCTTCATCTTCATCACAGGGTTGCACAATAAGCCTTAAGGCTGCGGTGCGTCCGTAGCTTCTGCTGCGGGTTCCTTCACCACAAAAAAAAAGTATTCATTTTGAGTTAATATTAACCTTGTTGTGTTCACTGCTCATAATTTTATAAAGTAAGAAATAATAACGGAAAAATGAATTTGCCCAAAATAGCCAAACAAAATCGTGAAGCATTACGCATTTCCTATACGACGCATTTTGGGTCTCCTTAAGTTAATAGAGAGACCCTAGTTCCTTAGATGATGCGGTTTGTGAGTGGACTGAAATCTGCTCACACGAGTCACGTCGGCTCATATGTTACGGACATTGAAAACGAAGTTCAACTTGGAAAGTGCATGACCTTGTTTAAAAATCGATATCAGAGTAAATTAAGGCGGAAAAACAGGATGAAGCCAAATCCAACATGGGCGTCTGCGTCAGGTGTTTCCAATATGGGGGCGTCTGGTACTTTATTGACCTCATAGAGGCTTCGGAGAGGAAATTTTCGTAGTTTGAATTGCCTGTATGATTCTAGCAAGGCTTGCATCTCCACAAGGTAAGGTCGACAAATAAGGCCTGATTCAGAAACTGAAGCACGTAGTTCACGTTGGGTATGATTTAAAGTGGGCAGGGCGGAAATCTGAAAGTTTGTCAGGGAGAGGTGTTCTTAAATTGAACAATATACTGGACACATTCGGGGCGCGCGGTGGCGCAGTTGGTTGAGGCACTACGCTACAAACCGGAACGTCGCGGGTTCGATTCCCGATGGTGTCACTGGAATTTTTCCTTGACATAATCGTTTCGGTCGCACTATGGCTTTGGAGTCGATTCAGCCTCTAACAGACAAGCGGCCGGTGCGTAGAGCTGACAACCTTACCACCTTCATGTGCCGATTGTCTAGAAATCTGGGAGCCTCAACCTCCTGGAACCCTAAGGGTCTGTCCTGGCCTTTTACTGGACACATTCCATCCTGTTGTTTAAATAAAGTACAGCGTTTTAAAAGCTGGCTACGCATCCTTAATCAGCTAAAACTAGAAACCTGCTCTGTTGGGGATTTATTCAATGGGTACCGGGGGGATATTTCTTCTAAGAGAGAGAGGGCAAAGATATCGGGGCCTGAGGCTGACCATTTATCTCCATAAAGCGCCGATATTGAGAACGAAGTGAGCTCTATGGCCACCCCAACTATATACCTTTGTGGCATACAGGGGAAACTTCACCACTACCTTGTTGGGTTCATTAGTTGGGGCTTATGTCTGTCGCCAGGAAGAGTGGGAGAGACATGAGCTCTAGCGGTATCATAGCCAGTTTTACAAACGTGCTGTTTAACTGAATAGAAATGAGAGGATTTCTCAGATATATGTGTCTCTTTAATGTGTGTGTTGTGTGTTATTGACAAGAAATAAACATGAAAATGGATTTTCTAAAATTGTGGTTAGGTCACGGGCATTAAAATTCCTTGATTTCAATCACGAACCGATCGCTGTGGTGTCACGCTCCATAAAAGTAAGGAGACATTATAGAATTTTATTAAACATTTAACATGTATATGTATTAAAATGATTTAATTAAATGACGTGGACTTTTTTTTGAAATCTGTAGGTACATTTCGTGTTACATAAATTTTGTACGATGTCATTTCTAAGAAAACCGATAAGTATTCTGAGTTTCATATAAAACACCTAGGTGTTATACTGCAAAATTAGAACCCAAACAGACTTCGCATAACGTAATTAGGAATAGAACTTCAATATTGAATATAATTTCGTGCGTTTCATTAATTTTAAAGATTATATATGCAACTGACGCTCTATTGCTACCTTCACACTACTAGTTTATTTAATTATTTTCGTGCAAAGAACTCAAGTAAATGTTGCTTTTTTTGTGACTAGTAAGTGAATAGATTTTCCGAAAGTGCACAGAGATACCGGTCTATGCTGACAAAGTGAATTTATTGGACGGGAGATAAATACGAGCTTAAAGAGACACGCAGGAACGCTGTTACACGGCACAAAGGACGGCGATCTAGAAATCAACGAAACGAAAGCTGAGTGGTCTTCTTATCGCTCAAAAAATTGATTAGTATACACTTTGTGTAGTAAAGGAAAAGAAGACTGAGTTGACTTTGTATGCATATTGTATAGTAAAAGCGAAGGGGAAAACCACCCGGGAATTCTGGGATTAGGATAGATACTCAGAAAATAAACTGTTTAAGTATCTCATGTAGGGTCATATAAGGACAATAATGAAATTTCGAATTCCATGTAAAACATTTGGTAATTTTTTGACCACTCGAGCTGATGTTGCCTTATCAACAAGGATTGTTCTGGAATTAGTGTAGTTGAAGCACAAGAACTGTAAATGCAACAATACATTACTAGTGTTTGATTAAGAGTAAAGTGTAGTTAGGGAATGTGTCTGTATTAATGTGCCATATATTTTAAGAACGGGCCTGAATCAGGAACCCATATAGCATGTTCTGGTAGTACATGTGTATAATTTTTTCACGACATTAATTTTGCTTTTGCTAGATTTTTAACATCTACTTTGAGTTGACTTGGACAAGTCTTAGTAACTGACCTACGTTACGTTAACCGTCTGTCATAAATTATTGACTATTTAAGTGGTAATGCAGATATCACACAAATCTCAAGCATGATAAAAATGTCTCTAGAAGTATGGCACAAATATTTTTAGCATAGTTGGATGTCTTTTTTTTGGGTATTTTCCACATAGAATTAAACGTATTAATATGACATTACATTAGGCACAAGCTGAGCAATGAACGCTGTATTTCGGGGATGCTAGAACGGTGCATTAACTTCATCAGGAAGTGAAAGATGATGTTGAGGTGGGAAATTTTCGATGGCTGGACCCTTTACTTTTAGAGTTGTCTGTTAATTGCAAGTCATGAAAAAAACCGAAATTACAATTGTTTTATTAATTGGCAATTGCAAACTTTTTATTAATTCTCGATAGTAAAAGGCACAAAAATGAAAAAGGCACACCGTATTACTTCTAATTTAAGGCGTAAATTTTTTTCACATTTTTACGCGCTCAAAATTAAGGTGCGTCGTAAATTCGAGGTATTTTTCACTATTCGAAAGTCTCGAAAACCTAATTTTCCTCGAAGAGCAAGTGGCGTCGCTAAAAGAATGGTAAATTTCACCGACATCATCCAGGTTTTTTCCCTGAAAAATCCCTTTTTAAAAGTGGGGCGCTTCTCAAATTAGAGGCTGTCTTAAATTCGAAATAATAAGGTATTTTTAATGTTCAAGGTATTATGTACTGTCATTATAGCTATCCCTAGTAAAATGTGAAGAGATATTGAAGGGCTGTGGGCTTAAAGAAATGAAAGGTACATTTGCAATTTCACACTGTCAAATGTTACTCAGAATTTCCTTCGTTCTTCCTGTAATTGAAAAACGAGTACCGCGAAAGGAGCTTTGGACAGAAAATGAATTTTTCCTTTATATTACAATCCAAATTAACTTACGAGGGAAATTTTATTGCGTTGCATATCACAGCGTATTTCTAATATTTAGTAGACTATAAAAATTAGGCTCAACAAAATACACTGTATTGAAGAAGAAATTCCCAGTTGTCTATATTTAATCTTCCACATATTTCGACCCCTCAGTGCTGTTGCCAAGGAGCTTCAAGTATTAGAGCGAGAAGTGTATAAGGATTAATGTCTTATAACATCATTAAACTACTTATGCATATATAAATTTAAAATATTGACGTGACCAGTAATTGATAAAAATATCTGTTAACCATATCTTTCATAATTAACACTACAGCGTTACACTTAGGCCGTCCACAAATTTGTCATTGCATACACTCACGGCCAGACTGCACGTAATCCATATAGAAGCACTAGATTTCCCCACATATAATGCAAACATGTATACACGTGTGTGTACCCTTTATGATGCTTGTTTTAACTATAATCATTAAAGTTTTTAAGACAACGTTTGTAATTCAGGATTGAATATGCACATATCGTTTATATAAATCTATTATATCGAAGCTTATATTGTATTACGTGTGAAAATGAATAGTCGCTGGATCGTTTTATAAACCTAAGCCATTCTACCATAGGATTATTAAACTTAGTAGGTGATTAAATTTATTTCAGAAATATACAGGTAACAGACATTTTGATGCATTATTGGCCATATTAACATTTCACACTGGTCTACTCATATGCAGTTTATTGGTGTACACAGTATTAATCCTTAGACACTTCTCAGCAAAGTACTTGAAGAACCTTGATAATGGCCATGAGGGGCCGAAATATGTAGGAGATTAAATACGGACAAATAGGGGTTTGTGTCTAAATACAAGGTATTTTGTTGGTACGTATTAATTTATATATTACGAGCGAAAAATAACAACTAAAACACGATTTCAGTTTAACTCAAACGTGGAGTTAGGAACGCTGAAAAGATGGTGACTGTAAAGAATCTGTGAAACTTACGCCACCAGATTTCATATTTTCATAACGGCCACTTTTATTTTGATTGTGATATGCTTGGTTATAACACCGTATTTTATGGTAGCTGCTGATTCCGGTGGCCTAAGGTCTATGGCGTAGGTCTACTTCTGCTTGATTACTGGGATCGTGGGTTGGAATTCCGCTGAGTGCGTGGATGTTTGTATCTTGTGTTTGTTGTGTGCTGTGTAGGTAACGGCCTTTGCGACGAGCTGATCACTCCAGAGTCCTACCGGTTGTATGTGTATGTGTGTGTCTAATTGTGTGTGATCGAGAAACGTCAACAGTGAGACGGCTTAGGTCCGAGTTGGGCTGTTGCGGCACTGAAAACAAGTACCTTGTAACTGAATGCCAGCATTTAGGAGGGACGTACTGTCTCATAAACATAGATCTGCAGGAGGATAGGGTGGCACCTTGCAGCAGGCCACGATGTGAAGTATTACATTTATCGAATTTAAACTTAATTGGTTTTATTCTCTTTTACGTAGTGGTAGCACTGACACCAACAGAGTCTCGAAAGATCATTTGCGTAAATTCGGAGTAGAAGCCCCAGCCTTCCTAAAAGTGTGAATATTTCCATCGCTGTCTGAAGAATAATACGGAATATTGGCTGTGGTGACAAAAATGCCTGAGAAACGGATTTTCACATTAATTGAAAAATTATTCGTTTTCTTTTCCCATCTTTCATCCCAAATGATGGTATTCTGAGTTTTTACACCGTGACGTATGAGTTTGTACCGACGTTTCGGAGGAACGTATTGATTCCGATTTTTCGGAAGAAACACATTGTAATCCACGGTGTAAAGACCCATAAGACCATCAGTTGAAAAACACCTACCGAAAACACCCTTAAAACGTATTCCATTTGGCATGTTTTCAGTCAGAATTTATTATAAATCCAGGAACATTTTCATGCAGCCCTTTGAAGAGGATATTGACACATCGCATGTACTGGGAGAATATTACTTTTATCCTATAGACCTATCAGTGAAAGTGCCGCATTTCGACTGATTTTTCTCAAAATAAACTAACGATGTAATGAAAATGCCGACTTCTTACTATTATTGTCCTTTGAATCTCCATTCGCGGTGTCCAGTGGTGTATTCTTTCCCTCTTTGGCGCCACATAGTGACAACTTTATCCGTTATACGGTTGCGAAAAAGTAAAAAGCTTTGGACGTTGATCGATTATGCACTATAAAACCTGTTATTGTCGCCTACCAGCCAGTAAAGGATGGAAGACGATAGAATATGCGATGAAATTATTTCATGTGTAAGGCAAGAGATATCAACATTTCATACACTTGCATTGCTGTATTTTAAGTATAATAGTATCCAACCAATAAGTATCCGTTGAAAGCAACACACACACACACACACATATATATATATATATGTATTATAGGGAACCAACAGCTGCATATTTCGGCTTTAGACTGTACAAGATTACTTGCATTGTTGTACATTACACCTTCTTGTAAATCTTGTGCAGCCGGTTTATGCCTTAGTTAAGGGCCGAAACATGTAACTGTTGGTTCTGTATACTAAGTATATGTTGTGTTCGACAGATACGGGTTTTTATATAATTAGCACGATGGGATATGTAACGTTAAACGTTAAATTATAATATATAAGGATGTTTAAAACATTTTAATTTTATAAATTAAATACTCACTTCCGTTTATTAGTGTAAGACTGCATGTGAAAATACTTTGTGGGAGTTTATTTTGTACGTATGTTAAAAATAACCCAATTTTTAATTTTTGAAACCGTGGACACTGAATTTTTAAAACTCAAAACGTTAACGCTCTTTGGATTTACGTACAAAATAATTCCAGATGATCTTAGTCTTTAAAGAAACATTGAAACTTTGTTCCTTTTATTATTCTAATCTTAAAAAAAGACTCGAAATTAAATTACCTCCTGCGAAACCGAGGAAGAAACATAAAGCTTTGGAATCCGGTATTTTGCATGGCCACTGAATCGTTTTCCTCCCCCTCAGTTATCCTTCAGCCCCGCCCTTCGAAGAACAATGGAGACGGCCAAATATGCGCCTGAACTGAGCGGGTTTGCTGCTTTTTATTCCGTGGTTTGGGAGTTTAGGTGGAGTTGCGCTGCTGCTGATCGCATTAAGATTGAAGAGGAAAAAGCAGGGCTTCTCCAAACGATAAAGTGATTATATTCCGCACGATGTTATTTAATTAATTCTTTCTAGAAAAAGAGTGAAAAAAAACAACACTCCTAGTTTCAGACGTAACGCTCGAATTACGGAACATTTCGGACTGAATATTGCTTTAGAAGAAGCGAAACATGACAGAGGAAAAGTAAGCAATCGGTTGCCTCCATGTCAAAACGTTTACTTCGAAATCAGGATGGACTATTTCAAAGGACTTAGTCTCTTTAAGCAAATAATTTGGAATAATGCCTTAAGTATGGTACTTCGGTTAAACTATCTTCCGCTAGAAGCGAAACCGCTGCAAATTTGATATGCAATGATAGAGATATATTTAGTAAACAAATTACTACTTTGAAACATATTTCACGTTAGTAACATATTTTGGGTTGTGGCTTTACTTATTCAGGCAATCTGTGATTAAATTGACGTCATACAACCATTTTTTTAATTGTAATATTAGACTGGAAATTGAAAGAGGAAGCACTAGATCGCACCTGTGGAGAACTCGCTTTGGAAGAGGCTACGGACCTGTCGTAAGACAGACTATAGAATGAATGAATATTAGACATCCCCGTTGGTATGTAGTGCAAAAGTATATTTTACTCTTATCAATAGTACAGTCACAACCAACACATACACTTGCGACACGTGACCAGGCTACCGGTTTCAGATCAATGATTCATCATTAGGCCTATGACAGAAACTATGAAAAACAAAGGCCATGCATTTGATAAGAGGAAAAACTCCCACCTGTTTTACAATTACGTATATAAAATGTATATAAATATATAAGAGTGCTGTCTAACAGAAGTATATATTAAAATGTAAATATACAAGTTGTAAAATAGTAAAAACATGTAAGTATAAAATTGTGAATATAAGAAATATATGAAAAGTATAAAAAATGGCGTCACACCGTAAGATGTGTATGTACGTACGGCGGTACTAATGCAAAAAACCAGTGTCAGTCCTGTGCATTACAAGCGGATCTTCGTGGACCGGCTAAATTGGTCCTTAAGGTAGATAGATCACTTGTATACGATTTTCTTACATTTCGATTTTCATGGTTTTTTGACATAGGCCTGATGATGGCTGTTTGAGTTCAAACCGGTGGCCTGATTACGTGTTGCGAGTGTATGTGTTGGTTGTGACTGTACTATTTATAAAGAGTAAAATATGCTTTTGAACCAAGTTTTTGTTGTCTTGTGCTGTGTGTGTGTGTGTTTTATTTTTGTAATTTGTGTTGTAACTATTTTGTGCTGGTTTTGTTATTGGCCTTTGCCTTCTTAAGCTAGCACTTTAGTGAATGAGAAGTTAGTTATTCCATGTAAGCTATCTAATTACTCATCCATTCTTTTGTACTTTCAAGTAATACTGTCATGTTTTGTGTTTTCGTAATCAGATTTGTGTGGCTTATCCAAACTTCTCTTCAAAATATAGGATATTTTACATTGTTTCAGTTTAAACAGGTGACTAAGGCCAGATTATCACGACGGTAAGTACACAATTACTTTCGTGTTACATATGACGCCGTGTAATCTGGTGGATATATACCAACGTTTCAGAGAAACTTTCTGTCTCCGTATTCGAGATAAGACAATGAATTTCAATATACTTAAAAGTTTATTATCACCATTTTCAGCTTGCGAGTCATGAAAGCAGTGCTAAAAATTCACATATTAACAGAGGACAAGCATGTAAGTTGTAAATATTGTATGTACAACATGTATTGTCATATATTCCTTCTATGAACTTAATACCACTACCGCTGGTGTACACAGATGCCTGGAAAGCCACAAAATCAATCAAAGAAAATAACAATGGATGCTTTAAGCTAACTTCCCTCTTACTTTCGGATACTTTCTAAACGACTTCGCTGATATTTATACATCGAACACAATTCTGAAAACTTGTATTTCTTGTGGATAAATCTGCTCTTGAAGATGAAAAGTAACTTTTTTTTTAAGGTAAGCTTGTCTTTCCGGATTGCCAACATTGCTTTTCTTTTCGGTGAAGCGAGGATCTCTAAGTGTCGGAAAGAGATGTCTGTTTTTCCCAGAAGCAGCTAAAAAACGAAAAAAAGTGCAGTTTCAATAAAACACTTTCCACATACATTATATAAGACAAATCATTAAAACTTTTCTGACTCATCAAACTTATATCAAGAGAATAGAAAGGAGCAGGGGGACAATCCAGTTACTGAATTTCTTAGAAATCAATAAATTATAACTTCGTTGAAAGCTGAAAAAAACTGCTATAATTTTTAGCTATTTGCGCGTATTTTCAGTATTCTGTAAAAGGTCCTACCTTTAGATCCGTGCGTCTATATAAATACGGGGCCTTTAAATGTCAGTCGTCTTGTGCTTGACGCTCAAGAGACTCACATTTATAAAATGTAGGAACTGTATGCTCCAATTCGGTTAGATGAAATGTTTGGTTTTGCTTCACGCTCGCCCTTTACCAGGCAGGATCAGGCTTAAATATTTGAAGAGGTTTTGCTTTTAGCTTCATTTGCAAGCGATGCCTGGAAGTTGTTTTATCTGCCGTTGCCATACAGTACGTTGTTGGCATAAATGATCCTACAGTGATTCATTAATGGCTTTATATTTCAATGGACCCATTACATTGGCCCTTTCACTCAGTGATAAGCAAGCGCTGTCAACTTTTGTTTTCGTAGCCAATGAAAAGAGCATTTCTGTAAAAGCGGGTCTAACTTAAAAATACGTACTTTAAGCTGTGTTGCAGCCATTAAAATCTGTGTTTATATTTATTAGGCAGGCATTGCATCAATCGTTCTAAGTAAAGATATCAGCAGTTTACTTTCGTATGCAAAATATGACTATATCTGTGCCTTATTCCAACTAAAACATCAAACAAATCTTTTTTCTTATCTAATTAAAAAAATCTTCAATAATTTCTTGAAGAAGAACTTCTCTTTGTTATCTGAACTTCATTTTAGGTTCAAAAACGCGTATAAGTAGTCTGTGGTTGAAAATTCTTTCGGCGCGTAGTTCTGTTATTCTCTAAGCGTTGTATGTACCGATGGAAGCCAATGTATTGTTTTATTCTAGCGAAGTGTATTGAAACCATACTTTGTTCTGTGGTGTCACATTAGGAGGTGCGTTGGTTAGTAACACAAACAGTAAAGTAAAACTGATGTCATTAACAACGTTTCTTGGTGTTGAGTATTTGCGTATAAGGTGGCTGATTTTTCTTTCTCGACCAATCTTGTAATGACTGCTGAATAAATCCTTACATGTTTAGATAACAACAATCATTTAGTGTTACTAATAAGAACTGTTACTGCGACGATAGGCCACATATGTCTCGTGAAACGAGAAATAAAGATGTCGGAAGAATGGATTGTCTTCGCCAGCCACAAAAATACGACAAAAATTCAAATTACAAGAATATGAAAATTGTAATATTTATTTAGGCAAAGTACATGCTGAATTTCTATGTGCTCTGCAAAAGCTTTTCAATTATACAAATGGAAGTAATTCACATTTACTCTTCCATTTAAAATAATTAAAGTTATTCTAACGATTGCGCTATTTAAACGCAACGTGAGGACGAGACCGTCACACAGGCTATGTGCGTAATAGCCACTTATCTCGTTTTTAAGGCAACTGAGAAAAAGTCGGCCTAAAGTTAATAATAATAATAATAATAATAATAATTTTAGACAAAGTGTGTGTGATGACTTCCTTCTTAGAGTTTTCGCAGAAAAAAAACTTATTATAATTTTATTACTAAATGTGCCAAAGCCATTTCTTCTGAGAAATGCGATTTATTTATCAGAATTTAGGGAAACGATGTCTCTCTCTATTTTAACCCAATGCCAATAAGTAACGAAACTCCGACTTCTGTTACGCAGTGTTCAGTCAGTAGGCCTACTGTTACTCTTCGTTTCTATTCAAACCCTGCAATAAAAGCCTGTAATAACGTTGCCTTTGATAAGACATCTTGATATCTACCTTTTAGCTACAAATATCATTCTGTTCTTTTAGTATATTTATTTAACATTCTTGTTGTTCCTCCCTCACGTAGTAATAATGTTTCATTATCATAAAAATAAGCAAAATTATTATTTTGTATATCCTGATATCCAGACTTTTGTCAAGTAGGCCAACATGCGAAGACACCAGCTATTTCGAAAGAATAATACAGACTGTATGTTCATTATGCTATTCTTTTATCAGCCCGGAGATGTTAGTACAATCAGTCTTCGCTTACGAATACTCGCATTATGAAACTTCGCTCATACGAAGCACATATTCTTCACTTGCCTTCTAATCCGAAAGTAATCTCGCTCATCCGAAATATCTCGAACAAAAGAAGTGCACTCCATTAATTTAATCAAAGGGAAAGGAGACGAATGCAAGAAGAAATTTTCTATTCCATTGTTCTTTACAAGACATATTTCTGTTAAGTTTTTTAGTGTATTTTTATAGCACATGTAGATCTAATAATCTGTTTTGGGCGCTTGTCTATCTATTTCAGGTAAGATATTTGCTGATGTGTAATTTGTTTGGTCATTTTTCGGTTGCATGAAAAACTCACTCAATTTTAACGGGCAGAGTCCTCCTTGAGAAACTAAATGGGTCCCCCCGGCTAGCCAAGAAGTATCCCAATTCATAAAACCCGTACGTTTAAAATAACCAGATAGTTTTCCCTATCCTGAGCCGATGAATCCACTGCGCTTCCTCCCTTCTACACCTGATTGTTCTAATTGGTATCATTCCTTCAGGTTTTCGAACTAGGAACTCTGTGTCTACTCCTCCAGCCACAGTTGCACTAACAACTGTTAGATTGTTGGGCAAGAAATGGGCCCATATAGACCTATATTGATCAGCGTATGTAAAACAGACTCTCCTGCAAATTTCGATGTGAATCTTATTTCTATACTTCGTTTTGAAACACTTTTGAAATACTCTATTCTATTGATGCTGTGGTCTTGTTACTGGAATAAGTTTGTGCTCTTTAAATATTGTTGCATTTTTTTTTCGTGTGTACGTGGTTACGTATCAGCAAGCCACGAATACTCGCGCCTTATTAAGTCTGCCATTCATTTTACTGTAATTATTGATATTCGTTAGTGTATTAGGATGTCCGGCCGATCCCAGTGGCAGCGCTGTCTAAGGCTTCGGTTTGCGGCCATTTGCTTGCTGGGATTGTGGGTTCGAATTCCACTGGGGCATGGCGGTCTGTCTCTTGTGAGTGTTGTGTGTTGTCAGGTAGAGGTCTCTGCGACGGGCTGATCACTCGTCCAGAGGAGTCCTACGGAGTGTGGTGTGTCTGAGTGTGATCGTGAAGCCTTGATACTGAGGAGGCCCTGGCCCACTAAGGACTGTTGCGCCAATGGAAAAAATTTAGGACTTCCGAAGTGGTGACTGTACATCTAAGTCCGTTAAGTTTTCCTGACAATTACGATAAGGAAAATGGGATATAATGGATTATTTGTCAGCGAGTTGAATTAGTCTGTGTATGGTTGGAGGTTGTTATATATCGAGAAAACGATCCTTTGAATTCCTCCTGTAATCAGTCTACTCAGACAACTTTGTGCCACTCTATTTACGTATCTTTCAATATCGAGGATCCTACGGACGTTTCATTCAGCATGTCCTGCAAGTTTCTGTAATTTAACTTAAAGGCGATAGATCCGTCGGAATAGCTAGGCGATTTGGCACTTATGGAAATACTGTAGAATACAAAACATTTTTAGTTCCGTGCATTGCAATTACACGAGGGACTTCATTCTTTTAGCAGATTAAATACCGATAATGGCTGTTCCTTGTATTGCAACTTCCAGTGCGTTGATACAGTACTTCCACTTAATATCCGTTTCCGCTCATCACAATTGACCACATAAACTCCAACAGTAATTCTATTTACCAGGCGCTGTAATATTAAGAAACTTTCAGTTTTGTCACACAGTGTACTTATGCTTGCCATATAACTTTCAGTAGTCGGTATAGTGTCTAGGCTTGGGGCTAGACGGTCTGGAATTTGAATCCCGACAAGGGTAGAGATTTTCTCTTTTCCAAAACGTTCAGCCTAGCTCTTGGGCCCACCCAGCCTCCTATTTAGGGTACTGAAGTTATTTCTCCAGAGCAAAGCGGCCGGGGCGTGAGTCTGTCCACTTACCTTTACCTAGCGCCGAGATTAAGAATGAGTGGAACCATAGCTCTACTCCCGTATATGCCTTCATTGCATGGGCAGGGACAAATTTTTAAATTTTTATATAATTCTCAAGACAAGTGTCAGTGATTTCGCTAAACAGCATTTAACCGAGTGGTCTTCCACTGGAGACGGCGTATTTTATGTACTGTGTAAATGAAGTTTTATATAAAGTTTAACTGAATATCAGTCTTCAGAGGGTTAATGCCAGTAGTATAAGAATATTTTACAGGACAATTTATTTGTAGAATTTCATATATGTAGCTCCTTTGGACCAGTAGATGTCGCTAAGTATAGATTTCGCGTCGCTGTTGCTTTTCTCTTTTACTTTAAATAAAATATTTTCGCGAATTCTTCTCATTATTCTTCGAATGTTTATTACTTTGGGAAATTTAAGTGTCGTTGGTATTGCTCTAGCTAGGGAAGTTTGTAAGTAATCCATATTCATGTCATTTACGGCAGGAATTTGAAAAGTCAAGAAGGTAGAAGAGCTTCCAGTGGCATAGAATAATTTTTATATGAAGCTTTATAAAAATCACAATTTATTCATAAATTATTTCTTTTAAATTTGGGAAAGTAGACCAAATTTGTAACAGCATTACCGATAAAGTCTTTGACTATATACATGGCTACAAGAAGAGATTCTACGTAAGACAACCCGGAAATTGTTTTGTTATCCTACGCGTATTCGCTATCGAAGGTAGACAAACCCATAAATATTTAATGCAAAGGTAATATTGTGGGACTGAATGAAATTGGTTGTGGTTAGGGTGTAATGGAGGTTGCTATAAACATGTCAGTAAGGTACCGGGCTTCGTGAAGAACATAAATTACAAGGCTGCCTGTGCGATTGTCTGCTTCTCAATGCCAAATATGCTTAGTGCTGTTGGTAATTTGGGAAGAGTTAGTTCTAGTGCCATACTTGGTGACGTATTCACGGTTGTGCAAGTGTTGTATGCGAGAGATAAAATACAAATGTGTTTTTGAAATTCGTATGTTTAATGTCTATGAATAAGTCATTCACAAAAATAACTTTCTTATTTTTGTGTTATATTTAATTTAAAAATAGATTTTCTACGCGTAACCACTATGTCGTATTGCTACTGATTTCTAAAAATTATTAAATTAACGTTTGTCACTCCAGATGTGAAACCTTTTAACGAAAACGACTAATTTTGTAATGTATTT
The DNA here is from genome assembly GCA_021186555.1 of Reticulitermes speratus. Lineage (NCBI taxonomy): Eukaryota > Metazoa > Arthropoda > Insecta > Blattodea > Rhinotermitidae > Reticulitermes > Reticulitermes speratus. Next base: position 27,159,215 of record JAJKFL010000004.1, read on the forward strand.
TAAACTTAAAAAACCATAATAATTGCTCACTATATGTATGTGTATGTATATACACCCCTCCCCATCCTGTACATCTGCAGTTGCGCAGCCGATATAGCTTAGTCGGTATAGCGACTCGCTACGAGCTGGACGGTTCGGGGTTCGAACCCCGGCGGAGGCGAGATTTTCTGCAACCGTCCAGAACGGCCCCGATGCCTACCCGTCCTCCTGTACACTGGGTAACGGGTCTCTTTCCAGGGGTTAAACCGGCCGGGGTGTTGCGTTAACCACTCACCAACGTCTATCGCCGAGGTTAAAGAAAGGGTAGAAATTTTACCTTAGACATCCCGTTGTGTTAGCTTTATAATATAAAATAGTTCTTTTATTACCGCCAGCACAAATATTTGTTGTTATTTCTATCAGATCAAATTACAGGGCGACATATTTCAACAGAGATTAGGTCATCTTGAGGCCATTTCTTAACATAAAAATAACTGGCAATCGGATATTAATCTACTTGTATATGTAAGTAGATTGATAACTCAGTCCATTGGTTATTCCAAAATACATGTTGCTTAGATTTTATACTGAGAAACAACTTGTGTTATGGAATAAGCAATGGACTGAGATCTCAGTCTACTTACGTATAGATTAATATGCAATTGTACTTTGTTTTTTTCCTTATGAAATGATATTGTGAAATGTTTCGGAACATCGTAAGTTTTTACGGTGAGAATTTGTTAACACCTCTCCCAACCACAAGGCTGGACGACCACCCACTGTCGGCTGTCGGCGACTGCTTATTCAATATATTTGCAGCTACCCTCCATATCTGGAGCCCGTTCCTCCATTCACAAACTGAGGACGAGCCATGCTGCAGTGACAGCACATACTGGGGACAGGAGAGGTGCATACAGTGTTCTGGTGGGGAGGCCTGAGGGAAAGAACCACTTGGAAGACCTAGGATTAGATGGGAATGTAATATTAAAATGGATCTTCAAGAAGTGGGATGGGAGACATGGACTGGATTGATATGACTTAGGATAGGGACAGGTAGCAGGCACTTGTGAATGCGGTATTGAACCTTCGGGTTACATAAAATGCTGAAAATGTCATGACTAGCTGAGGACGTGTTAACTTCTCAGGAAGGTCTCAGCTCAATGGAGTTTCATGAAATGGGCTGAAGATGGCCTAATCTCGGTCGAAACAAGTTGCCCTATAATTTGACCTGATAGAAACACCAATATATTGTTGTGCTGACGATAATAAAGTACTACTTTGTATTAAAGAGCGGATAGAACTATACTCGTACGTCTACACCCCCGTCCCCCACCCGGGCTGTCATGGCCTGTTATAGGGAGAACTTGGCCTTCATCTTTACATCTCATTCATTCTGTAGTCTGTCTTACGACAGGTCGTAGCCTCTTCCAAAGCGAGTTCTCCATAGGGTGCGATCTAGTGCTTCCTTTTTCAATTTCCAGTATCTTCTCTTTTCCTTAAGGTCATCCGGTAGCTGCTTACGCCTCATCTTCCTGTCATTTCTATCATTCCTTCTAACTTTCCTTCAATCACGTGTTTCAGAAGGCAGTTTCTACACAAGATGTGATCAATCCAGTTAGCCTTTCTTCTTTTTATTGTATGTAGGATATTCCTTTCCTCCTTGACTCTGTGTAATACAATACTTCTTCATTTCTCACACGATCGGTCCAACTGATCTTCTCCATTCTTCTCCAGCACCACATTTCAAAACGTTCCAGGTGTTTCTGATTTACTTTCCGAAGTGTCCACGTTTCAACACCATAAAAATCTATGCTCCAAATGTAGCACTTCGCCAGTTTCTTCCTTAAATTTAAGTCCAGTTTGCTGGTGAAAAGAGTCTTCTTCTTGTAGAATGCTGTTTTTGCCATGGCAATTGTGGATTTAATTTCACGTGTACATCTTGCATCTTTTATCATCATGCTACCCAAATAATTGAAATATTCCACATTCTGCAATTGTTTTTGATCTATCATAATCTTTATGTGTATGGTTGCCTTGAGATTCTCATTACCTTAGTTGTTTCCACATCCATTTCCATGTACATCTACATCTGTAGTTGTAAAATTCTGTATGCTAGTGACATCTGTGAAAGCCGTGAAGGTTTGCAGCACTGTTGCCAGAAGAGTAATAATGATCTGCTGTGTAACGGCGAGTGGTCTGTGGATGAAGGTGCGTGTTCAGTATCACGCTCCGGTCGCTTTGCCTCCTTCAAAGAGCCCTTGGTACCTGTTCATTATGAGGCTAGGTGGACCACATAGCCAGTTTAATCGCTTTTGGTGGAGGAAAAACTGTTGCTCCTGCCGGAAAACTGACCGCGATTTTTCCTACGTACATTCCACTTCCCAGTCACAACGCTGGCTTTACGCGCACGTGTTCATTGTAACATTATGAAGTGTAACATATTTCTGTTGTTCGTTTTTCTATTACATTGCAGTCTCGATTTTGCGAGTCCCTATCTTTCGAGGTTCCGTTTCCTCTGAGCCGACGCGCCGTAATCAAGATTTTTTCTTATTTTGGTACGGAATTCGGTTGAGGTGCGTATGTCTTTGTGCACATGTCTTTCAGTCGTTATTTTTCTCCGTTTTAGCCCTTTTATTTGTGTATTCTTATGTATTCTTATGTGATTTGAGTATGTATTTTAACGTACCCTAACAGTGAATGCTAAAGGCAAGACAGACTATTGTAATCCGTGCAGTCCAAGCGTTTTGGTAATTCGAGGCAACCTCGGTCCCGTTCGCTTCGACCTATCAAGAGTTTACTGTGCTTTTAGCTCTGTGACAACGTAATGATCGCATTACCCATCATGTGGTTGCCAGGGAACAGAGCAGCGGTGAGTGAAGGTCAATTTATGCACTGTGAATATCTAAGGTCGCCTACAAATTGGTCTCGAAAACCGTAGGGCTACCAGGATTTATGAATGGATGAATAATTGGGTAAATTAAATTGAAGTTCTTGTTTAGTTAAATTTACCTTCTTGTTTTTATTCCATGGACTTGTTAGCCTTGTTATGAGTGGGAGAGAAGTCGAGTAATGCGAGCTTTTAGAGAGTACAATCACTAATAATCTGTGTAAGCAGACAGCACACAGGAATGTATAGCAGAAATGTTGGTTGACAAAGTTTAAAGGGGAACAGAAGTGTTATTAATTCCCTTAATTATCAGTGACGCAAATTTGGAATACAGGGAGTTCTGTGTGTAATTTTCTTTGGCTAGGTTCTTCTCAAACAAGATCAAGTGAAAGCAAATTTCTTCTATTTGAACAATTTTTACACTCGGGTTGGCTGGCGAAGCAGTTAAACTTTATTTGGTTCTCGGCAAAGGGCTAATTAGATCTTGTTATGCCGCAATAAGGCTACTATAAATGTTCTGTTAATGAGTAACTGCTACACAGACGTCGGAGTAGGTAGTCATTGACATCGTGCTGTACAAGCAATTAAGTCCTCCAAAAATATAAAATATAATAAAGTTTACATATTCGAGGAAGCAGCAACAAATCAAAACTATTTTAAAATGCGAGTCTTCTGGGTTATTTCACCGTGTATGAAACTAATTAAGTCACCCTGAGGAGGGAGGCACCGGGTATCTCCGAAACGCGGAAAGAAACTTATTACTCGATACGATGTAATAACCCTGAAAGCTATCATATGAGCAAAAACGGAAACAACAAATTTACTGGTGTTTTGACAAAGACATGAAGAGCGAAGTGCACTGAGGGGATGCCTGCTATCCGTCGGTTGGGATTTTGTCTTCCCGTATGTTACGTAAAACCAGCTTACGTCATGGTATATAAAATATAATTTTGCCCATTTTTCTTGATGTGCGTGGAGCTTAGTCTTTTAGCCTAAGAGTTGCTTAGTTTTGACGTATTTGCACAAAAAGTGTTTGAGGACATGAAGTAAAAAGGGATGAAGTAACAAATTATATATAACGACAAGCTTCTTATCTTGAGACCCTCAACTCACACTCTTAGACTGATCAAATGAAAGAGGATAACATGAGTAGTATATATAGCACACAGAAAAAGCAAAAAAGGTAAAGCAACCCCATTACAGGCCTAGACAGGCCCTGAGGGGTCCAGGAGGTTGAGGCTCCCAGATTTGTAGACAATCGGCACATGAAGGTGGTAAGGTTGTCAGCCCTACGCACCGGCCGCCTTTACCCCCCAGGAAATATTCCTGGTACTCATTTCTGTTAGAGGCTGAGTCGACCCCAGGGCCATAGTGCGACCGAAACGATTATGTCAAGGAATTAATTCCAATGACACCATGGGGAATCGAACCCGCGACGTTCCGGTTTGTAGCGTAGTGCCTCATCCAACTACGCCACCGCGCGCCCCTAGCACACAGAAGGGAAGTGAGAAATTCTTACAAAATTTTAGTCTAAGATATTTTGTTTGAGGGAAGATGTGGGACACGTGTGAACACATAAGATATTAATTTTATCCTTTTGAAGACTAAAATTAATTTACGTTTTATATATAAATTCGTTTCCTACCTCACAAAGAACACACTGTTTTCCCATTAGAAAGACTGAACGGTGAATGTTGTTTAGCGAAAATATGGCTGTTTATTTTAAGAATTATATGGAACACAGATATGATGTGTGGACAAAATGCAAATATTTTGAATGTTGTATCTAGCTGTGAATATTAACCCGTAAGCTTTAAAGGGAATGGAACAAAAATTACAAGGGTATGAGGTTATTGACTGGGATAAAATGAAACAGGATGCAATTTCGTAGTGAGTTTTCGTAAAGATGGTGTGAACTTTGGAACTTCTTGTAATGCGGGATATACACCTTGACAAGCCGAGCGTGTATCACTTACTGAAGGAAGGCATTGTTCTATGGAGTTAGTTACAGCGTGTAACTGATATGAGTGGGATTAATTATATTCAGACTATATTCAAACTACAAAGTACATACCTTTTCCTCGAGAAATTTAAAACATACCATCTGTAAAATGCTTAGAATAGGCCTTGCTTGATATTGGCAGAACAAGCCGAAAAGTAACACCAGCAATGTAACACAGTACGAGTAAAATAAAGACAGTACACAGAAATGCAGAATATAGTGTTGAAATTGCCAGAAAATATTTCATTGGTATATTACTAAAATGTGAAAAATCGAAGGGATAGGGAAGAATGTATTGAAGGTTATACTAGAAACGAAAGAAACGAGATGGCTTGGCTGCAAGCAGGAATTAGAACTGGAAAGAATAAAGGAAGCTGTCCGTACGTATTTTCATTGCAGTTAGACACACCATTAACAGTACTTCGCACTTTTAATAGAAACAATACATGTTAACCTTATTTAATTTAAAATATTACGGCATTGTTATCTCTCTCTCTGCTGTTTCATGTCGTACGTTACTGCCCAGGCATAGCAAGTTTTCTGAGCCTTGAAACCCATAATTAAAAATATTTTAAATAATCAAATTTCTCAACATTAAGCCAGGCCAAAATCTACAACTGGAATAAACATAGTGATTGGGCAGTATAAAAATGAATGGCACGCCACGTCTTTGAGCCCCCTGGTATAGAATAAATGCAATATTCGAAATTGTGTAAGGGCATGAGATTAGCGTTGATGAGGGTTCCAGCATTAACAAACAGGAAAGCAAATAATGTCTGAATGAAACTGACCCAAAAGTGATAAGTAAGTTTTGTCGCTTACTTAGGGAAGTGATCCATCTGCAGTAAAAATAGAAACGTAGGGTTACGTCACGTAAAACCAACACTGAGCGTTTTAACAGTTAATTAAAATTTCCGACTCTTAAACAGTTTGTAGTTCTGAGTCTGTGAAGAAGTCTGTCTCTGTTTCTCTAACAACATTCGTGTTTGTTATGCGGCGAGGAGACTGCCACCTACCAGAGTAATTGTGTTCGTGAGACGTATAGGTTTAGTCCTTTAAACAGAATCGCTCTACCTTCTGGTTGCAATTGCGCTTAAGCAGCACCCGTGAAAATACAAGGCGGTTTAAAAAGGAAGCCAACAAATACTTTAATACATAGAACCTTTTATTTTACATCGATGTACGATCGTATATATATGATACATGGCTACCAGATGGTACAATCAGACCTTCACGTAGTCACCCTTGACATTTAACCATTTGTCCCAACTTGGCACCAACACTTGTACTCCCGTGTTAGTTCTGTGGCCAGGAGGTGGCAGCTTGTTTCACGTTGGTGTCTGTTGCAAATCGCTTGCCAGCCAGAAGCTTCGTAAGGGGTACGAACAGATATAAGTCACCGAGCCCCATACTGGCAAACGGAGTTGTGACTGGCTGCACCGCTACGGGCGAGAGGTTATGGACCATCCATCCTACAGTTCCGATCTCGCCGCCAAAACCTCCACAATGGGTGTGGAGCTCACCCGTCATTTTAAATGAATATCGGGTCTCCTTCCTTGGGTAAAAGTGGCCGGGCCGTGACTCTAACTACTCACCCTATCTATTTCCCAGGCTAAGAACGAGTGGAGCTATATGTCCGCTCCACTATTACGCCTTCATAGTGTACACAAGGACAAATTGACCTTTACTGGTATTGAGAACTGGCCCAAGATTGGGCCAAGTGGCGGGCTGTTAGGAATAAGCGTTCTCTTGGAGGCCTCTTGAAGCGTAATATAGTGAGCAGAATTATACGAAGCAGGAATGCGGGAAGGCTTTTTTGTGAGTACTTTTGTGTCTGTCTGAGAACACCAATTGGTGGGCAGTTCATGTTTTACTGTTACGTGGGCTGGACTAGGTGCTTCACATTGTTGGAATAAATTTCCACTTCAAGTTTTTTTTTGCATCAGAAACATTTATCCTACACCATCTAATTAAACTTCGTAGTACTTCCGATTGTTTTTGTTTGTTCAACCGAGTTGTATAAACAAGATCCGTTGTCTACACATTCTCCTCGCTTGGAGAGAATTCGCTCTACGTTCCTCTACAACGAGTTAAGTAAAACGCACTTCAGTAAATGGATATTTTGCACATATTCCCGTGGTATAACAACTGATTTATTTAAAAATAAATTATGTATATCTATCTATCTATCTACCTATCTATCTATCTATCTATCTATATCTATCTGAGTCCTTCTTGAGAAGCTAATATTTCCTCAGCTAGTAAACAAATTCCCCGCATTTTATGGAACCATAAAGTTCGTTACCGTGGTCACAAACAGCCCGCAACTTATCCTCATGCTAGGCCAGACGAATCAAGTCTACGCCCTTTCGTTCTATTTCTTGAAGATCCATTTTAATATTATTCTCGTATCTAAGCCTAGGTCTTCAAAGTAGTCTCTTTCCTTGAGGTTTCTTCACCAATGCCTTGTGTGCACCTCTCCTCTCATCCATACATCCCATAGTTATGTATAACACATTTTGAATATAAAAAGTTTGGAGCACAGTGATGTTGAAAGAGACAGCCTTGAACACTTTGGTGTGCATAAACTACATAATAATAATAATAATAATAATAATATCCATTGCTTAAGGCGTACCAAAGAATCAGCCCAGGTCCGAGGCTCTGTATAGTGTTTCGTAACATGGTAATTTTTTTACGGTGAGGAGTTGTTAGCGCCTCGCCCAACCGCCAAGCTGGAGGACCATCCCTTGTCGGCTGTCCGCGACTGCATATTCGCAGCTACCCTCCATATTCGGAGGCCGTTCCTCCATCCGCAACCCTAGGACGCGCCATGCCGTGGTGACAGGGACCCACTAATCATGGTTCCATAGGCTCCATAAAACGCGGGGAATTTCTTGACTAGCTGAGGACCTGTTAGCTTCTCAAGAAGGACTCTGCTGCATGGACTTAGTTAGTTAGTTAATAATAATAATAATAATAATAATAATAATGTAGTGTAAAATGGAGGGTAAGTGTCTTTTACTTTACGCGTGAATTATTATTAAATTATAATTCATTTTGGAAACCATTCCCATGTTGCAGTTATATCATCTAGCTTTAGAGTTTCTTAACACGCTTTCCCTTCTTAAAAATTGTGTACTTGTGACGGGGCTTCCTTTTGTATGTGATTGTATGTGCACAAGAAAATATTTGTTTATTCTCAAGTATTGAACTGTGAAAGTTGTCGCCTTTCCTTATGACGTGTTTCATCTGTGAGCGTCCTTGAAGAACTGACAATGTCGGCGTGATGCCATTTCTTGTCAGATAATGTCACTGCTGTCGTAACACTAACATTAGGAAGTATGCAATCCGCAGCACATCTGTCAGTACTCACGAACTTAATTTGTTCTGCAGCATCTGTGTTTCTGGTAGCTGAGACACGAGCGTTATTGCATTCTCTCCTCCATCACTTGAATGCCCTCCTACATGAGATGTAACCAAATATTTGATGGGTTTTAGATCCGTCTGAGCTTTTCTTCTTCTTCGTTTCATTTTCCTTCTGTTCATGTAATTCTTTGCACTAGGAAGTGGCTTCTGGTTTCAACTCACGTTAGAATGGCTTTTAGGATGTTGTTTGATTCCGGTTCTACTGTTTCCTTTATTTTTCTTTCATTTTCTTTTCTTTCTGTACTGTGGACTGTAAACTGTCATTGTCACTTGCAACTGCTTGCTTCTCGGATTTCCAGGTGTTGCTCAAATCACGTTGTAGAGTGGATACGGAGACTGTTTGTGTGTTCGAGTAATTTTACAGTTTCAAATACCGTTGTACATCTGCTTCTAGTTCTTTAAATTGTGAAATAATTCTACCTGTAATTTAACCGGTTTTTGTGACAATACCAACAGCAAGGAAAAGGCACTAGGATTTAACACGAAAGCTGGAAGAAAAATATTATCAAGTCTTATAATTTTACTTAATCTGCAGTTAAATTGTACTGAAAGCAGAAAATGTAGAACAATCTATTAACGGCAATGAATTATTACCTAATATTTGATAAGTCTATTATAATAAGCCTCTTTTTCTTGCTTCAGGAAATAACCAGGCTTTATGGGATCATCGGGCTTTGTGTGTTACTTTTTAAATTTTTGAACCGATTTTTACGAAGGGCACAGACTTTATGATATTGCATACATCCTCTTACTTGTAGATTTCCACTTGCTATTCTGTAATTAAAACATTCGAAGCAGAAGCGCTACTAGCGATACTAAGCAGAAACAATGTGTGACACTAAGTCTTCGAAAAATATGTAAGTTTGCTGAGGCAGCTTCTATAAAAGAAAAGGAACATGGCGCATGTGTGAAAACGTGGAATAGACTTTCATATTTAAGCAACTAGTAACGTAAATAGAAGACAGAAACATAAAAGTTGTATTAAAACTTTGTAATTTGTAAATGCATTTTTTGTTCATGCCGATCCCAGTGGTCGCGCGGTCTAAAGTGTGGGACTGCTGCCACTCGCTTCCTGAGATTGCAGGTTCGAATCCCGCCAGGGGATGGTTGTCTCTTGTGAGTGTTGTGTTTTGTCAGATAGGGATCTCTGCGACGGGCCCATCTCTTGTCCAGAGGAGTCTTACCGAGTTATGTGTGTGTGTGTGTCTGAGTGTGATCAGGTGCAACAATAGCCCTTTCCACCTACAGGGAGTAAGTTTGATGTCAGGCTAAGAAAGAAAGAATATTTTTAGCTACATTTTAATTACACATATGACAGCGAATCGGTAAATTAAGGCACATCAAACAAATTTAATACAGAATCTGCAAGACTTTTTAAGTAATAAGTTATTTCCAAAAATATGATGATAATAGTAAAGGTACTAATAAAAATAATAAGAATATTATTATTATTATTATTTGAAATTACAAACAGTACAATAAATTCTGTTTCTGTCTCTTCCACATCTACACAAGAACTCAGCAGGCTAACCCTGAAGTAAACTACATATTCTTCTTTGATTAACAACTTGCATTATCTGGTTAGAGCATCAGCAACACTACGGGTTCGTAGAATGTAATTCTCTGAAAGAGAAAAGCAGGCTGTATTATTTATGCCCGCCACTCCCTGTGTCTGAATGAGGTAACTGTTGAAGATAGTCTGCTATGTATCATTACCGACTACTACTACCACATCTGCTGTCTGCACGCAGTGTACCTTCAGTGTAGAGTTCCTTGAATTGCACTGCAGAAAACTTATTTTTTGCTGCCGATTGTACCGACGTCCCTTGATATTCCCTTCACGATTTTCTAGTCGCCACTTTCCTGTGGAACATTTACTTTGCCATCCCGGTGGAGATCTTGAAGCCATGTGTAAACGTGGCTGTGTTATCCTAACTGGTTTTTGGTAACTTGCTTTCAGTGTTTTCAAAGTTTAATCCTCGGAACATATGGGAAAGCATGCATGTACACAAACGACGTTAGAAGCTGGGCAAGAAGTCGTGACACTGGCGCTAGGAAAGAAAGATGTTTAGATGAGGCAGTAAAAAGGGATGACATGTTACTTTTTGTATGTACTTCGTGCAGTGAAGTGCAGTTAGCCCTGCCTGCTCGCTACACGCGAAGTTTAAGCATATTGCTTCTTTTCTTTGTTGTTACATTGTATGTTGTAGGCACCAGCTATATTATTTTAACATTTTGCAGTATAGTGATAACTATACTTACCAAGCACTGTAACATTAAGGAATTCTGTATTGCCACGCTGTGTATTTATGTGTTCCAATGTGATTTTTAGAACAAATTCTCATCACTTTTCTAAACAACCGTAATTTGTCCGTCTATTTAACGAACATGGTCTCTGTTGTCAGTGAGATGAGAACCGAACTTTTATATAAATTTGGATAGGTGTCAGTCCTCAAAGCACATTGTCTGCTCAAATTACCGTGTTACCATCCCCACACTCTGATATCCTTCTTCCTTCTACACATTGCAAATTCTGATGGCACGAATTCTTTCAGATATTCTTAACAGTATATTGTCGCAACATACCAGAGGGACTGAAGATTACTTATGATATAATTCTGTGCCAATTTAATTTTCTGTAACTGCTAGACTGTCATTCCACTGCGCCACAAGGCGGAAGATTTTGGGTTCGATTCCCGGTAGGGTCCTTGGAAAAGTTTCAAGTGACCTATTCCTTAAGTCTGCATTCAGTAGCACTGGGGTCCACTCAGTCTCTAACAGAAGTGAGTACCAAGGAAAAGTGTGGCCGGCGCGTGGAGCTGACAACTCTTCCGTCCTAGTTTACCGAATGTCAAAGTAAGGATGGAAGCCCAAAATTCCATCACCCCTCTGAGTTTTCATGAATTGTTATGGGAAGGCTTTACTTTTTTACTAGACTGTCATTCAAGGCATAAATGATTGGTCAGAGAAGTCCAGCATAGCGATTTAATGCTCAGTTTCATATTTCCAAATTTCCGACCTGATATTACGCAAATCATCTCTTATATAAGACTTTTTTACAACCCTTCAGCAACTTTCATGTGATGAATCTTTAACAGATTTAAACCGTCATTTAGTTTCCTCGAATCCGTACACAGTATTTAATTTCGGTTGTGCAATATATTTTATTATTGGCTATTTATAACTTGGCCTTTGTATTTTACATTCTTATTATTGTGGTGAAAATAATCAGAGTGATAGAGCAGGGCATGTGGAAAACATGGACAGACTTGAAACGGAAGTAAGGTACTGGAAAATGTAGTTGTGAGGGAATATTTGTATGTACAGAGGTGGATGGATCGGTGAATGCTACTGAAATGGATCTTAAAGGAACAGGATGTGAGATTGTGGACTGGATTGAACTGAATCAGAACATGATCCAGTGGTTCTTGTGAATACGGTCATAAAACGTCGGGTTCTGTAAAAGGTGAGGTGTGTGGCCACAAGAAGACTGATCGACCATCAACATTTCAGTATTTTTGTTTTGTGGAGGAGGGCCCCGCAGCAGATTCTACGGACGTACCGCAGCCTTAAGGCTTATTGTGTAATCCTTGTGATAAAGATAAAGATGATTAGTTTATTTTTTATTTTTCCAAGTAATGGAGCACCGATGGAATGAAAAATTGACAGGGGAAAACCTAAGTACTCGGGGAAAAGCCTGTCCCAATACCACTTTGTTCACCACAAATCCCACATGGACTGACCCGGGACTCCGCGGTGAGAGGCCGGCGACTAACCGCCTGCGCCATGACACGGCCTAAAATTTCAGTACTCCTGCTATGTGGAGATAGTTTGTGTATTAAATGTAAGCCTCTACTTGGTGTTCTTCAGTGTCTGGCTGTTTGTATGGAAGAACGTGAAAGTTGTTTTAATTAACGTGTAATTGTGGATTTACAGGGACTTAATATTCGCACACAAAATGATTGTTAAACCGCAGCAAAACGGGTGTACGGGAATTGTTTCTGTTCTGTCGAAATGCTTGATTTTATATTTGAATGTGACAGCATTTATAGTGTTGTTTTCATAATTCCCTGAAGAACCGGTTATGAACTTTCCTAATTTCTGGCTCCATGTGACGTTTTGATTACGTATTTACCATCTCTTTCCGTGGGTATTATTTTCAAAGAATTTACCGTTTCATCCTGCTGTCTCAAATGCTCAGATATTAAAACCCAATTTACCACGGTATTTGCTTTCCACACATATTCTGATGGCATTTGTTTCTGTTCTTTTTTTCATCTATGTTGTCATTTGGTTTTAGGTGCGATCGAAAAATGTTTGTAAAAAGGACGTTACTAGCGTCGCGTTTTCTGTCCGCACGAAACAGGGCGACTCCCACTGGATGAGTTTGCTTTAAATGTCATATTTCGGATTTTTACTAAAGTTTGTACACAGGGGACAAGCTTAACGGACACTTTATACAAAGATCTAAGTAAGTTTATAATATCTGGCGGTTGTTGCTATTAGTAATTGAGACACACAGCGTTTTCTGTGAGGTATGTGCTGAAGCTGACAAAAAGAGTTGACAATTCAGATATAACAACTGAGCACGCTCAATTATACATCTAACCGTTTAGGATAACACGGCGTTTTTGTGATGTCAGTTATGAGCTGTTAGTGTTGCTGAGATAGAGCAAACTTTTATAACGTGTGTTGTGTAAAACGCGAAAGATACGTAAACTACTCGCATTTTCAGCTTCTTTAAAAAATTATTCACGAATTTTAAATCTGGGTAAAATAACAGAACATTTGAAATATTACTCTCTTCCGATATTACTAACTTGGCTTAAGTGATTTAGAAAACTAATACATTCAGCGTAATGGGTCTGAAGGCTGATACGTCGGCGTCGTGTGGGTAGCTCCCCTGCTTTATATTCAGGACGCCCTGGGTTGAAATGTCGGTCCTGAACCAGAGTATCCAGACTGTGGTTTTCCGTGGTTTTTCTTAGCCATTCAAAATGGCAGGGCAGGGTCTCAAATTAGGCCTTCTCCACTTCTATTCAGAGGCCTTGCAAATTCAATTTTGAGTCCTTAATTTTAAGTTGCTAAGGTATGCTTATGTTGCCGCCCTTCCAATATAAATTTATCAAAGTTAAATTCCTCGCATTAAAATTGCACCAAGTGAATGTTCCAATGTTATGCATTTTAGCATTAACCAGTCCATCAAAATAACGCGAACCTTTTGTCAAGCGAAGATCTCACCATTAAAACATTTCTCTTCTGCTCTTATTTTATTTCTTACGTTTCTCTTTCTTTCTGTAGTTACTCTTCATAGAGTTTGTGAATTTTAATACTGTTATAATTAATGTGCATGTTAATCAGTCTGTAATTCGACCCTATGAAAGTGTTTCGAATAAGATGTGCCAGACTTCAGGGTGTTATTATATGAACCATTTTGATTACAAATGCTCTATCAACGTATGTCCGATTGTCAACCTTTACAATGCTAGGGGAATTTTAATGTACTTACATACATCTAATCGAAAACTTTACAGGATATGTATTTTTCATAGTCTACAAATAAAAAGAAACTTACATATCAGATAACCTCACGAAAGAAATACATTCAGTGTCAGTGTACTACTGTACACCACAAAAAAAAAATCCAGCGATTTCGTCTTAAGCTTCTGTCTGTACGTCATCAAAAGCATGTTGCGTCGGATAATACTACGAAAGAAAGACAGATTTTTATACATATTACCGAGTTAGTTACTTTCGTTCATCTAGTTATGTTACAACACGGAAGAAAAAAGTCTGTTTCAATTATGTTGTATCAAAGAACGCTATGTTACATTCAGTACTGTTCAAAATGACCTCCAACCTTATGTATTTACAATTCTACATGTCTAAAAAAGAATTTCTATCCTTTCTAATAATTTCGCCCTTTCCGTTATGTGGTCAGCGGACTCCATCATTCTCTGCAATCATTGAGCATCGCGCAGTATCTCGAAACGTTAAAATGCTTGTAGCTGTGTAAAGGTCGATAATCGAGCATATGTTCATATAGCATTTTTTACTCAAAATGGCTCATGAAATAACATCCCGAAGTTCGCCACACCTTGTGCAGAACATTCTGTACAATCTGAGACACTGTAGACCTTCGAATGAACGGACTAATAGGGGGAGTGGGTGGTCCGATAATGCCTATTGTCCGGTACTTCCGAATTACGTATATATAGCCTAAAAAGTCGCCAAAACAGTAATAAAGTACCGTATATTTAAGATTAATGCATACACATAATACTGTACACAACTCTCCTGTTAGAACTATAACTTTGGAAGCCATCGTTAATTGGAATTTAATAAATTTCAGATAAATATAACAAATCCACGATCCAGGTTATGAACTACGACCTCCACGCGAGTGTCAGCAAAGACTGAGTGCGCGTCCGTGTCCGCCACGTAGCGGCCGCTTCGCTAATTAACAGTAAAGACCGCTAATTTCACTTATGCCCAATGCGGACGAAAATTTCGGAACCAACAGATTTCGTAAATTTTTCCGAAATTCGTACATAACAGGTCCGTTAATTCGAGGGTCTACTGTATTGAAAGGGGCACTATATAAGTAGGACAAAATAAGAATTAGACTGTGACAGCTTTCTCAGGGCTTCAAAAATATCCGTAGCTTGTCAGTCTGTGAATATACACAATATGTTTTTCTGTAATGAAATCGGAGAAGTGAATCGTATCCTGATGTGACTCTATTTGTGGTGGCTTTTTGGAACCATGTGGCCCATCCTATTGCTAATATCAAATGTTTCTTACTTTAAATTGTTAACGGCGTAGCTGTGCAAAGAGGACACCTTCGTCAGATGCTGACAGTCGCTCAGATAGTCAAAGAATTTCTTATCTTTTATGAAATCCTCAAGTTAATTTCCGCGTCAACCAGCGCCCATCTAAGGCCCCTATTTTAAGCCACATCTTCAAACTATATTGCCTTAAGATAGGACTTAATATTTTCCTCCAAGTTAGGTTCAGCCTTTCTAACTATTTATTCCATTCGTTTTCTTTAGAAATTTAGTTCTTTTTGTAGCGCACAGAACTGTCTTTGTAATGTAAATGTATTTTCTTTTTAATATGTTCATTTTCAATGTATTAACTATTCAGAACCCCCAGCCTCAGTCAGTAATTGTTTTCCGTGATTAAGTTTCATAAGTTCCGAAGTTTCTCCTTCATTACCAAGTTCATGAGAAGTAATTTATCGTATGCTTATTAAATTTCCTTCACTCACCTTTCCTTCTCTAAGTGCTGAATCGTCTCCTACGGATATTGGAATTCCAAAAATTCTCGGGAGTACTTCCTGAATATCGGAAATGACATTTATAATCTACGTCAGCCTTAAAGTGGTCATAATACGTGACAAGCTCAATGTCGGCTCCGCTCCCTTTTCAGGGTGTCATGTTTAGCGGCGAAGAGCAAGAGTGATTGTAAGTCTTCGCGATACAAGCACATTTCTCTTCCTGGAAATGGTCGCTATTTTAACGCTTTACAGCACAACGGTTAATATACAGGGTGTTTCAGGAGGAATGTGCCATAAGACGGGAGCACGTTCGTTAGGTTAAATTACGTAGGTATAGCAAAAAATACCTATATCCGTAGTTGAAAGGTTACGTAGATAATGATGAGACACATTTTAAAGAATGAGAACTATTATACATTTATTGATTGCCAAATATGTATTAAAAAGAGAAGGGATTTGTACTCATAGTTCCTGTAATGTTAACACCTGTACTTAACATCTAATTAACATCTGGCTTACATAAAGACATTAGATAAGCAAGAAAACGTCGCATTGGCTTCACAAAATCGTCCACAGGGTTCCAAGTACTTTACGTAGCACACGCGCCGCATGGCTTGGCTTCGCTGTCGACCCAAGGACGGATAACGCATCATGTATAGTACTTGGAACCGCAAGGAGACCACGTTTGTCTCACGTCATTATCTCCTTAGCCGTTCAACTTCGAAGATGAGTATGTTTCGATATATGGATGTAATTTAACGTAAGGAACAATTTCCCCAAGTGTGGCAAATTTTCCTGAAATACCTGTATATACCCTGTTCTGTGTCATTAAAAATTATGCTTTTGGTCACGAAGTGTATTTACTTATGAATGTCAGCGCATTGACAGATTGGTCTTAGTAGTGTACAACTTCAGTGTGTTAGAGGTTTCCGTTGATCTGGGATGTGGGACCCCGTCACTGGGTGACTGTGTCGGACTTTTCAAGACACCTTGGTTGTTTCATTTGCAAGTGTCAGAATTTATAATGAACATTTCAGCCTTGAAGTTGAGACAACCATGAGATCTGCGCTGTTCGGGGATATTACGCGGCGTCGTGTGATAATATTTTACCGACGTTTCGGGACAAAGTTCGGTTCCATCTTCACGGGTTAAGAGTCCGAGTAGGAAAGAAAGAAAGTGAGCAACCTATAACGTCATAGAAAGTGCGCGCGGGGTAGCAATCAGTAGGCGTGATGACAGCCAATAGGGTAGAACCAGGGTGAGAGAGGTGGATAGAGACAACGTAAAGGAGCTAGGGATACCGAGAATACAGTCAGCTAAGACAGTTGGAAAAAACGTATATGGAATATAGTAACAGTAAGGGAGGAGACTATAAAGATAAGGCTAAATAAATAAAATACAAATAAACCAATAGTAAAAATTAAAAAAATAAATAAATTAGAAGAAGAAAAAATCAAAACACAGGTGTTTCTTTCTTTCCTACTCGGACTTTTGACCCGTGAAGATGGGACCGATACGTTGTCCCAAAACGTCGGTAAACAATTACCACACGACGCCGCGTAATATCCCAGAAGAGCGCAGATCTCATCAACATCGCCGCTGAAGCCTGAAATCAAGGATTGAGACAACCATGCTCTCTCGAAACTTCGGGAACGACGCGGCGCCACATCCCAAAAGAACGGACCCCTCAAGTACACCGCCATGAAAGCATAAAAACATAAAAGTGTACGTTAAGGTAGGAATTCAGTCTTTAGATATTTATGAAATGCTTTGTGATCAGTAAGGCAACGGCACACATGAGAGAACACCCTTAGGGGACTTACATGTGTATGATGCCTGATACATACATTACTGGCTCGTTTTCTTGTCTGTAACATGAGACCGAAAAAAAAAGTGGAAGTTAATTTTACAGTTCAAAGGTTATTTGTCTCAGAGGTATTCGAGGCTTACTTTACAAAGTTCAAGGTCAATATTACGTTATGTTTTATACAGAATTCTAGTTTTTATAGTACTTCTACATATCTATTCTTCGCACGTGCATGTTCTCTTGTGTACTTACTGACCTCTGCAGGCATGGGTTCCTAGCTCAGTAAGCTTCTGTGTGTAAAAGCTCTCACGTTTGTTCTCTTTGAATACGGACATTTTACCTATGACATTAATGTCTGATGTTAGGGCTAAACTTAATGCCTTCACAAAGATATGGTGCGCGTAACCAAAGTAGCCTGCGAGACAGTTTGCTTAACACATAAGTGTATTTAATGAGACGTCATTTACAAGTTAAGAGCAGCAAACAAAGACTCATGATTCGTCGGGGCGGCATAACCTTTATTTGAATGAAAATTGTTAATTTTTACATTTATAAACAAAATTGTTTCTACCATTGTTGTGTTATGCTTTATCTTACTACTTAGATGTAATTTTATGAGGAAAATTTGTTACTTTCCAAAATTATTTCACTTCGACAACATTTAGAAACAGTATTAATTGTAGCCTAAAATTCCCTTTAGATCCAGACCATGTCCCTGTATACCTTACAAGATTTTCTCACACGTTTGTGGCATTTATGGCGTTCAGTCTGAAACATTTTCGCCATCTGTACCCTATGAAAGAGGAATGATTGTTGGCCGCTACCGGCCGACTTACATTTCCATACCTTTGGCCAGTCGTTAATGTTTTTTTTTTCATATGGCTCGACAGCCCTATATGGGCCTGGGCCTCCTCGTTTCGTCGAGGTTTCAAGGTCAAGGGATTCGAACCCACGATCCTAGTAAGCGAGCGGCCGAAGACCCACGCCTTTGACCGCGTGGCCACTGAGATCGGCGGCCAGTCGTTAATACCAACGGGAAAATAAGTAATATTTTACGCGAATTATAGCGTAAATCTTCTGGTGTTTCTGTCTTGCCTGCCATTCTCGAAATTTAAGTGCGCAGATTTAGAGGACTAGTGAGTGAGTTGGTAAATGTGCCGCCAACTCTAGCACTAAACATTCTGCATTCTGCTTGCACGCTATATTTATGTATTTCGTGCGATTCTTAAAATACGGCGATTGTTTACTTGTACAATATTCATGGATTTGTCTTTATAATGTAATCATACTCTTTCGTCGGTGAGGTACGAACTGCATGTATACATATATGGTCTTCATTATCTAAACAGGATGGTTACTATTTGTACCACCTGCTGTAACATTCAAAACCTCTGCGTTCTGCCCACAGAGTACGTTTATGGTTCCATGCGACTTTCAGAACAGAGGGATAGTTGTACAGGAGACGACGACTGTATTTTCTGAGGTAGTAACTGAATTCCTGAATATAATTTTGATGAATTGTAAGCCATAAACTTAGGCCGTGCCATGGCTCAGGCGGTTAGTCGCCGGTCTCTCACCGCGGAGGACCCGGATCGATCCTGGGTCCGTCCATGTGGTATTTGTGGTGGACAAATTGGCACTGGGACAGGTTTTTCGCCAAGTACTTTGGTTCTCCCCTGTCAATTTCATTCCAACGATACTTCATTGCAAGGAAAAACGGAAAAAAAAAACCGCATCTTCATCATACGGTTGCACAATAAGCCTCAAGGCTGCGGTGCGTCCGTAGCTTCTGCTGCGGGGCCTTTCACCACAAAAAAAAAAGCCATAAACTTTAAACATTTAGTTTATCATCTTCTCGTATTGCGAGAGGCCAAGTTCAACACAAGTATCACACAAGTTTCACTCACAAATTATATGGGAAATAAAGCTGTGCTTTTTGTTTGTTTGGGTAACATTACCCCGTTGTATATGTTCAATCAGTGTTAGTTTATTGTTTTCTCCCATTAATACAACACTGCAAATGATCGTATTTTAATTTATTCATCACATTCACTACGACATGTTTCGGACGCTAATTGCGGCCGTCATCGGCTAGTGCTGCATTATATAAAAGCGAAGAACTGAGTTAGAGGCCTCACGTGTCTCATATCTGTAAATAATTATCTCGTATTAATTTCATATCTACAATTAACTTAATTGCGCATATTAAAAACGAAATAAGATAGGATAATTAAACTCACAAAATTGAAATAAAGGTAATTAAAACATCAGATTTCCTGTTTTACAGTAACCCGTTTTAAAATAAACACTGTATAGAAAGACAGAGATAACAGCATTTTCTACATACGGCAAAGTTTCAGGAAGTGAATGACCTCCCGATAACAACACAGGGAGTTCAAGAAAGTAGGAGAGGCTGTGTCGAATGGTAGGGAACGTCAACCACGGGTATAATTACGACATATAACAAGGATTTATAAAATAATAAGTTAAAACAAAAAAATTTCATTTTAGTAGACTCAGTTAAGTTAACTGTAGATATAATTAATGCGAAATACTTATTTACAGATACACAATACGTGTATGATTACGCTCCAAAGACGGTTACATAGAGTATTCCCACTACTCATATTTTATACGTTACCTGTAAACTGCAACCTGTTTATTTTAACAATTATATTGATGTACATTCTATTATTCCATTATTTGATATAATAACAAAATTATAAACTTTTATTTTAATTGTAAAGCAGAGGCCTGTACCTCAGTACCTCAGTTCTTCCCTTAATTGTAGCACTACCCGATGATGGCCGGAATTAGCGGCCGAAACATGTCGTAGTGAATGTGATGAATAAATGAAGGCACAGTCACTTACAGTGTTGTAGTAATCGGAGAATCAATAACTAACATTGATAGTTTGTATGTTCTGATCTTCAAGTTTTTAAATAAGAGAAGGTAAGATATCCGAAAAGTATTAGGCAGTTGGTTAATTTTCCGTTACTCAATTTAAAGTCCGACTGTTTACCGCAATTCTGTTAGGCCATTTGTTCTTCCTTCTCTGATCACGTTCCTACAACCTGCATTACAGAAACAGGTTGGTTTTATTGTGTTTGTCGGCGGACAGGAGCACCAAATCTGCTAGTTTAGGGTGACAAGTGGAAATAAAAATCACGCAAATCAGCTCTCATGATACTGTGCATTTGCATTACTATATAGCTCTTAGAATACTGAGTGATGTGGCAGGGTTTTAAAAGTTAATGCTCCAACTTAGGGGATTAATTATTTTGACAGATGCTGCCTGAGTGCTGTCTTTTTCAGAATGGTCTCGATATGTCGCTATTGATACTGTTTGAGAGGGATATACTTCACTCATCTATATCTGGTATCAAGCCTCCATTCATCACTGCCTCCACCATTACTGTCATATGTCTTCATTGATCACCAGTAGCTTAAGAAGCCAGATCATCATGAATGATCGACTCTTCCCATTATCTCATATTTCAAAAGATAGTGCAAACACATGTATCGAAATACCGTAACATATAGCCGGTAGATATTGTCTGTTTCGTATTGTATTTAGCATGCCAGTTTCGTTGTGCAGTGAGAGGTACAAATAACTTTGTGTTTTCTTTTAGTGTTTTATTTAACGACGCTGCCAATTATAAAACGTTGAATGTTTAGGTCACATAGCGTTATTTAGGATGGCAAAAATAAGGAGGACTCTGTAGGCTGTAAATGTGACTTTGATGAGGGAAAGCTACAAAACCTTTAGAAATTTGATTGGGAAGTTTCTTGCGAGACGTTAATTTGGAAGCGAAATAAGGAGAAATAATGATAACATGAAGTCAGATCTTGTGGAGACAGATGAGTTATGGATCGAACTGCTCAAAACAATATTGATTTATGGCCTGTGATGTTATTGGTATAATGTGTGGATCTCGTTTATCATAGTGACAGTAAGTTAGTTTAGTTCAGCCTAGTTCACTTTGTTAGTTAAGGGGTATATTAATGATGATGTGGGATATGTACTCGTAACAGTATGACCAAATTTCGATGTAACTTCTGTGGCCACGCAAATAAATTTTGCTAGCATTCGATTAATCCTACGGGTATGAAGTATTGAGTAGATTTCTGTAAAATACTAGTGGCAGAGGAAACTTTATTCCATAGGTACATCCCTGTAAGCAGCTGCTGGATGACCTTAAGGAAAAGAGAAGATACTGGAAATTGAAAGAGGAAGCACTAGATCGCACCCTGTGGAGAACTTGCTTTGGAAGATGCTACGGACCTGTCGTAAGACAGACTACAGAATGAATGAATGAATCTCTGTACATATTTTGGAACCCACTAGTCCACACCGAGTACGTAAACGTCTGCCACACTATACCGAGACTGAGCCAGTTGAAACCAGTCCACTTACTGACGCACCGTCTTGAATTATGATAGCAAAAACATGAGTATAGCCTATCCTTTTCTGCCGGTTTAATGACATGTTTGTCCCGTTTGATTCCCCCTCCCCCAATCCAACTGGGACTAATTTATACTTTTATAATCGTTTTGCAAATTTTTCAATGCCCATCAACTATAGATACTCCTAACATTCCAAGTTCTTCATATCTCGTCCACGTTCCGTTCTTTCTGTAGTAAAGAATGTGTCAGCCTCTGAATTGGTATGTATATCAGTGGTTAATAACTTTTTAAAACATAGGAAGAAAGGAAGAATGCACTGAATGGGTGTCTTGTAGGCTGCAACTTAATGAATTACTCTGTGTGCTATCTGATGTGGTGTACTGCGTCACAGTGTGTTTAAACTCTATTGTAAACATTGAAGGACTGAATAGTTTGAGAAATCTTCAGCTTGTTCTGTTTCCTCTAAACAGCTCTTGTTTCCAAGTTCTACCGCAGAGAACTTTGGTCTAAGACTACAAGAACTTTGAAAATGGAAGACTCCCTCCACTAACAAGTACGTTTACCCATTTTGTAATATTGTATTCTGTTAGAAAGTACAATATCTGTTCTACACTTCAAGGAATTGTTAATCAATTAAGAATATGAAGTTAAAGTTAAATAGAAAGTAAACAAAAGTTGCGCACTGAAGTTGATAGATGTTCAAACAGTTATTGTGAAATAAATCCTTTTGACTTTGTACTGTCAGTCTTTTGAACTTTGTACTTATTAATAAATTGCACTTCGAGGAATTTTAAGCAGAATGTTTTGTAAGCCTATTGAACAAAATACAAGATCGGTTGAAATTAACAAGACGGAATTTGTGGAAAAGATATTTATACCTGAGTGGAACGGGATTGGAAAAGAAAAATTTCAAGAAAGTATGACTATAAAATGTATAATTTTTTAAAAACTTCTTAAGACTTTCTAAATTTCCTCTTCTTTCTTTATTCTTCAGCAATTATTTTTCTCAACATCCACCACGGAAACAAACTTTTCGAATATTAGTAAATAAACAAGGAAAGTTATTTTTCTACTAATCTTCAACGTATGCTTCCCTAGAATACCAAAATATCACACATAAAATAATCGATTTCAATAAACTGAACAATAATCGATAGAAGTGTTATATTCCCTGAAAGGTTCCCTATTTTCCAGGTATACGTAGAGTTTTCTGTCGTACTTCGATCCACCAGACCTCCGTGAAACATTCTTTATCATTTAGAGCTTTCATAACATCTTTTCTTAAGTTACGCTTGCATTATCTACATTGAACTTAAGTATCTTGGAAGTGTTGGAATGTTAGAAGTACAATGAAATTTAAAAGTCTCAGTAACTAATATTTTTGTTTTGCTATTTGCGTTCCACTGCATGTGAAAGGGATCTAAGGTTTGCAACAAAAGATAATTTAACTTAAAAAGAAATAAGTACTTTGGCATGTAATTACAACTGTCATTACTGTAGTCATTCTACTGCAGTGGACGATTGCAGTGAACATTGTTATGTGGATAAATACCCTTACTTTTATTTGAAAAGATAATGAATACATTTAAGAATATGAAAATTGTTTTACAAGCAATCAACAGTTGGGTTTTGTTGAGCGATGTGGAGTGATTTTAAAACAAACATAACGGCATCGAAAAATTTTAGGGATTTTTAATAGAATTCAATATTTTTTAAAACTACGTCAATGCTACACATCTGTATTGGACGGATCTTTAAAGTACAAAATAGATCATACAATAATTCACTAGTTGTGTCATTGCTAGTATTTGCCAGTCAATCAACTTGATACTCAGGAATAAATTAATCTGTTGATTTTTGTAATAGAATCTGCTTTGTTTTCATGTGTTTGCATTGAAGTACCGCTTATGGTTTAGATTGACTTGTCATGTTCTCATAGATAAATACATGACTGCCTATACTCTTTGTAATCTTCCGTGTCGAATTCGAAAACAATATTACCTGAAAATAGTTTGAAGAGACACGAAAAGACAGTGTTCGTATTAACGGAATTATGTATGGTATCTGCGGTGTTCACGGCATCAGCACTTCTATTGTTTAAGCTCTGCTTGTCATTGGCTTAAATGGTACATAACTAGACATAATAATAACATCTCGCACACTCTGAGTTTGAGAGTTTAAGACAGAGAATAAATTTGTTTGACCTGCCGGTCCCACAGAATTGAATTATTGTGTTTCTCACGTTAGTCACGGGTGTATAAAATACGTTCACCTGATACGTAGGCCTGTCTTCGGGACATGTGTCGGATAAAATGTGGAATACGACCAGAAATATTGATATTCAAAACCAGATTTTGAGAAACTGAACTTTTCATTCATAATATAATATGAAATATCAAAATTTGGTGTGATTTAAGTTTTATATTCATCAGACTGTGTAGCACGCAAAAGAAAATTGAACTTAGCATTTGTGTATTTTAGTAGCCTCGTGTATTAAACTTTTGACACAGCGTTTAAAAAGATTTAACACGTGTGCTAAAGAATAGATTAAGAGGCTTTAAGTCAGCTAAATAAATTGTGCAGTTTATTTACTTTGGTTTACTGTTTTCATGACAATGACGTGACCTACATATTTATGATAACATGTGATTGAGAGTGTGAAAATCTTGTACGTAAAGTGTAGTCCTACACAATCGAAATAACCTACAGAATTCTCAAACGAGTCCAAGTATTTGAGAAAAGGAGAAAGCAATCAAAATTATAACCATAAACTTAAACACGTGGAGTAATGCCCATAAAGAATACGAAATTTTATTACCTGTAATATTAACCAAACAAATCAAATAAAATGTTAACCAAAGCCAAATTAAGGCTGATATGTAGCAGACAGGACATCAAAATTTGTAGTGTGGAAAATACCACTTCGAAGACTCGGATGTAGATGCAGCATAATATTAAAGCCGCTCTTGGAAGGGTAAATCCTGAGGGTGTGAATGGAGTCCCGTAATGTGTTCTTGTGGGCATGGTATGGAACCTTCGGCTTCCATAAGGGGGGGGGAGGAATTACTGCTACTACTACTACTACTACTACCACTACTACTACTACTCTCTACTCCTCCTCCTCCTACTACTACTACTACTGTTTTAGTCTCTTTGTCACCGGTATGGTAGATATTATGAAGGAACATTATTTTAACTGACCAATGTCGTTGTCACTTTCTGTTTCATCGCTAATCAGATAAACCGTAGAAACTCAGCGGCCGACCCACATGCGCGTTGGAATAGCGGTGGGAAGTGACAAGTGATATTGGTCGGATAAAATAATGATCCTAGGGAACTGGGCTCATATATAGACCTCAAACAATGGGAAAATGGTCTGAAGGGTTTTATTGTAATTAGTACATTTCATAGAACATGTCCAGTACATATATTAGCTAGTTATTTACAAAGACTTCAATACACTGTACGACACATTCATAAAGTGAAGAAGCGCTTTTAGTTTTTCTTCTGAGATGTTATTTACAAACCAAATCGTAGTATAACTGCTGATGGGTCATGTGATAGAGGTCATTGTTCTGAATGCATGTTAAATTCTTCGATAGGCTATTTTTCGATAATTATTTGGCCCTTATATTTAAATTTGTACAACACTGCAGTTCATTTTATATAATGATGTTTTAGTAATCCACCAGATACAAACTATTGACATTAGTGTATAACATTCCTATAATAAGTGTGGAGATAATTATCGCGTGGTGCAAATACACCGTCAGCAGAATAACTACGATCATTTTCACAATTTATAACTTACTTTAATTTCTAGAAATAACAAGAATAGTAGTTAGTCTATGTCTCCCCCACTTCAACTTTTGAGCCAATTAACCGATTTCATAAAATTTCAGAATATCGGATTTTGGGCTTTACATCGACAATGTGTAAAGCCCAAAACACTGTTGTTTGAGCAACACCCGCCGTGAAAATCTGAAAACTTTTATCTACGAAACGTCGTGTCACAGATGGGCACCCCAATTCCATGATCTTTCCTACAGTCAGTAACAACAACATGGCGGGCGAGCGAAATTGTGAAGCGGGAGTGACATGTTTAGGTCCTGAAATGACGTACAGTAATTGACCTTAGTATAATATGCTGCTTGTATTATGCTCTATAATTGGTAAAATGCCAAATAAAATGTTGGCTGTCGCGAAGATTTGTTTAATCTTTCGGACTGATGGCGATCACTTATGGACCACTTTAGCGGGGCAAGTGAAGTTTGGTACTGAGATAGTGCATAAACCGTACTGGAAATCTGTTTGTCAGTAGTAAATTTTAACACGAATCTTTCGGGTTATATCCAACACATTTAACATAGAGAGAATTTATACTTGAATAAAAAATCCTTTACAAAAATAAAATAAACTGACAGCAGCAATAGTAAGCCTAATAGACATGCAGAACTAGAAGTCTGTGCAATAGGAAAGTAGACTTTGAATTGTTCTCATTCTTCTCTGATATCATTTATATGTGTTTGGTCCTATTAACATTTCAGAACCAACATTATAACATCATGTGAACCTGGTAACCAATCAGAAATTAATCAGGGGCTCAGAGATAAATTTATTCTGATTGGTCAAGCACATGATTAATACTATTACGTAATAGGCGTATATATGGGCTGAAGCATACCTAGTGTCTTATTGTAAATCCAACATCTTATAATTTTGTAATTAAATATATCACAAATAATTCTTTGCTCTTTCAGTTCCAAAACCAAAACAATGGTGACATATTTTCGGGACTGAGTCCACGTGTCATGTTGGTACTTTACTGTGTAAGACAACAATATTTATTACTTGTAAAAGTTATGTAACACAGGACCACAACACTTTGCTTTACCACTCATGTCTGTCTCTCTCCTTACACAAATCCAGACATGACCGTGATTGCAACACTAATATTAAATATTAAACACTAGGATCATGTTTTAATACACATTGAACACTACAGCATAGCCTTATTTTGCAGTACACTTAATCGAGGCACTCGTTTGAGCACACAGTTTTGTCACGGCAACTGGAAATTAAAACACAAGCTTTATATTACATCTAAATTTAGCCTTATGCTATAAATGTACAGTCCTCTTATTTATAATATCTGGTACTCTAAGTGGCACAGGGTAAAGGGTCGGTTAACAAATGCAAGTTTGATGTTACATGACTTGATTAAAAATCCGTGACTTAGCAGGCCACCTTATATGATACTTAAATTACATATTTCAATTGTAATATGACGTTCGCCTTTCAGTATTGTACTTTTAGTAATTTATTTACATATGCCTGTGTACACAACAGTTGATTATTTATATATATGTAAGTACAAAACTACTTCGTAATTTCAGTAGTAGTGATAATAGAATAATAGAATATAATAATAATAAAAACAGTAATAATAGAATTGAGCTCCATTGTGGATGTTTAGAAAATATAATTTAATGGTGGTTCAGTGCTAATATGGATACTGTTTCCAGGTGAAGAACATTGTAGGTGCAGGCTGTAGTGCAGAGGTTTCAGGGAACCATCTAACGAAGATGGAGAAAGCTAGAATTCCCGAAACTGCACACTACAGCCCACACCTGCAGGATCCATATTAACATGTAGTTATCAGAGGAGATTTTAATTTTATGCAGTGGTTTTGTTGAGGGTTAAGATTTCCCAGAATGTGACGCTGCGTTACGTGGTTAGTGTTTCCCTACTTTTCGAAAAAAAAAAAAAAACCTTAGCGCCTTCATCTTCAAGGGTTTAGGAGCCCAGTTTATTTTGTGCCTCTGAACTATTGAAGCTTCAAAACCCATAAGACTTGAATCCTTATTATCAGACGTCAAGGAACTTCAGTATTAATTTTGAAACACCTGTTGCTGCAATAAAAGACGTAGTTGATCTTTGGTTTCTGAATATATACTGATAGAAAATAAAGCCTTTAATAGTTTAAAAACATTTAGGAGCCTACCATATATAAAATTGTAACAGTTTCCTTTTAATAGGCATTCTATTTAACTGATAACATACAGGTTACAGACATGGAGAGTAACATAACACGCTGAATAAAATTTACGGCATAAGGTGTTTTTGTAGATTAAATTTTAATATTACCCTCTGTATCGACAGTTTAATTCGGCATTCTCTATTATAACATAGGATACATTTCTGTGACACATCTTATACTTAACTGTAACTGTCACACATTTATAATACTCTCAAAACGTTTATCAGTAAATCACATATCATCAATATAGCATTTTTGCTAGATTTCTTCATATTCGTCAGTACATGTATAACCTTTTAAAGTCTCCGCCTCTCTTTCGTATTACAACTACTGGTGCTTTTTACGTAACAATACATATAGATACGAAGACACATTAATGCCATTCGTATGGAAATTTTACATTAAATTTAATCGAGAGCATAGTATATCGGTTAAACATATTGATAAAAACTTAAAGAATTTAATACATAAGTAAATAGGATCGTATATAAAGTGTGGTATAATACATACGAATTTTAAAGCACGCAAATTTGTTTTTCAGGTATAATTATCAAATTACTGTAAATTTTTTATTTTGTGATTCATGAGAGTTTAGTATATGTAGGGCGAATTAATCATAACTTACGGATGAATAGTGCATAAAATATATAACAGGTTACCAACGGTTCTTCTTTTCTGGGAGAAAGGGTAACAGTATTCGCGAACAAAAACAGACGACTTTAAGCCCGTCATGTGGGCTGCATTCCATCCGTAAAGAACGCATGTGTCGGTTGGGGGTGCCTTGCTTACACCTAGGTTATTAGAAGTGTCTATTGTTGAGAGTAAATTGCTGAAATAATTTCACATCCTTCAAACACGTCTAAAACATATATACTGCTTAGTTCCAATAATTTCTTCTGCCTTTTCAATAGCAAGAGTTGCTACCTTCTTAAATATGTGAACGTCATATTATATCGGATTTCTGCAGCGCCATTCATGTTTCCTGAATCTTTACTCTATGAGACAAATCGGGAAATATTTTAGAACGCGGCAGGGGGGCTTTTAATTTTAAAATTTTATACGCTTAAAAAGTAAAAAAAATTGTTGGAAAGTGAAAAATATCCATTAAAGGAATATCAAATAGAAATTAAGTTTCACAGAATATTTGTGCGCAGTCTTATTATTATGAATTTATTATAAAAGAGAGGAAAAATCCTAAGACGGTGTAATACGACTAGGTATTGAATAGGGCTGTGTAAGTTGACAGATTTTATGTGTCATCCTCTACCAGTTTTAATTCAGTCGAAACGTGTGCAGCAAACTATAATGTCTATAATTAAGTACAAATTCTTTTAATAAATATCTGCATGTATATATTATACTTCGGAATATTAATCAGTTTATTCATGCTAATTGTAAAAATATGCATTCAGAAAAAGTCTATATTTACACAAAATGCTTTTCAACAACGACCTTCAAGCTACTTAAATGTTTTGTTTATAAATTCGTTCACTGTATAAAACTTATATTTGATTTATGAAGATCATATATCCTTATACTTGTTGATTGTGCACATAAGGATCGCTGTGTACTGTAACTTACTGCAGTACACCTAGAAGGATTATTCTTAAAACGTTTATTATGAATGTAATTCAGAAACAACCATTTTACGTCAAGTGTCTTATCAAGTCTCATACTATTGTAGGAGGAAAAGGTGTATTAACTTTGTCTCATCTTTATTGTATTCATTGGATAAACTGTGACTGTAATTGACGAAATGTAATTAATAAAAGAACCATTACCTCTTTATATTACCGGAAGTCACTAATTGTTTGCTTTCTCGCTGACGTTTTCAGAACATATTGAATTTTGTTTACTGTGGGTTACAACGATATTACAGCCCTTCTAACCTGAAAGTAGAAAATATGTCGTTGCGTTATTTTAAAACAGATACGCGGAAAGAAACAACGGAATGGGATATTGATAGACTTTAGTGATACGGCTACTCTGATGTGTTAGTTACAAGATAATATTCCTTTTCATAATCTCAACCAACTTTGTGGAATTAATTCTTTGCAAGTTATGGAATTATAAACCAACGAACAGGTTGAAGAACACCTAATTTTTGTGCAGCAACGTGCTTAGGTTTTATCAGAGTAATTCGCGCATAAGTAAGTACAACTAAACACATATTGAATACATATTAAACCACACCTTAATCAGACTTTTATATATACATATATACACATACATAAAAGAGCATCTTTCACCGTATTTGTACATTATGACGTAGAAAGATTATTTAAGGTTAAGATAAATTGTAAGTTAACATAAATGTGTATAAAACAAGATAGTCTTGAATTGTTGCATCATTGATGTTAGCTACAACACAAAAATTATTTTCACTTCTGGGCCATGAAATGTACAGCACATTACAATTAATTTGGAATTAGAGAATTTACAATAATAATTATTATCTACATCATATATTATGTCTTTTACAATTTGATTGATAATTACATTGATAGACTGGTTTAAAATAAGCCTAATATATTCTTTTCGAACTTCACGTAATTAAAAACGTAAAATATCTTAATGCTATTGACACGTATAAATAGTAAAATCATTTCATCTAGTTTCTCTCTTATAATGCGCAAAATTGTTTTCTACGCGTATTTAGAAACCCTGGCTCATTTATACTGTAACTATATTTGGTATTTAAGTTTAATTCGTATTATCGCGATCAACGACAGTTATACCCACATTAGGATTACTAATTAATCGTCACTCAACAGCATCCGAAGCTTTAACCCTAATTA
Source organism: Reticulitermes speratus (assembly GCA_021186555.1). Lineage (NCBI taxonomy): Eukaryota > Metazoa > Arthropoda > Insecta > Blattodea > Rhinotermitidae > Reticulitermes > Reticulitermes speratus. The sequence goes on from JAJKFL010000004.1 coordinate 27,189,843, forward strand.
ACAACCCCGTCGCTGGACATTAATACTTGTAAAGCAGCTTCTTACAAAATAGAAATGCCTACGTTTGGGCTCAGTTACTATGTAACGTAGACCATTATTATTTAGGCCTTTGTATACTTAAAACACACGGTAATAAATGTGAGTAGGCATTTATATTAATGCAATATAACACAATTTATCTAACAACCAAAGTAGCAATTAGTTATTGCCAGTAATTTTTGCAGTGGAATTTAAATGCTTCGGTGATAGTAGATTTGAAACTTCACTTTCAGTGGCTACGTTTCTTATATTTATAAACTCTTAGAACAAAGTGTATGATTTGTCGTTATTAATATCTCTATAGTTAATACACAACTATTTGTGGCAAAGATTATTTTTTATTATTCAACGACGCCCTCTTAACTGCGTAGGTCGAGTGATAATCTGATCAGGAATAATCAATTGGAAATGATATGGACGAGAGGTCTGGTGATTCATTTTGAGGAACTATTCCGGAATTAAGGAAAGGAATGAAAAACATGCGCTTCGGATAGTGCCTCTGGGCTCTTGCACGTTATTCGACCGTAACGTTCGGTATTTGTTTCAGTAGCAAGGAATTCTTTTACTGTGTTAATAAATACAGTGTAAGTTAGGCACTAGAGTGTCCTATGTACTGGAAGATAAAATAGATACCAAATAAATCTACAAGGTAAAACAGGCTGTTGAGCATATTTATGTATAATTAATGATGATGATGATGATGATGATGATGATGATCACGGCGACGTTGGTTGCCATGTCAGGGTTTGAAAGACAGATTTTTAAAGTGAGAACACTCTGTGCTACGGAATAACAATTCGCATGGCAGTGACTCTTGCGTGGTTTCTCGTAACCCTGGCTTGGCGTGTCATCGTACTGCGGTTGTTTGAAATTAACTCAAGAAAAGGGGTGCACAAATTTTCCAAAAATCTAGAAGCAACTTTAAAATTCTAGGCCCCAGAAGGTGGATATTTAGCAAGTTCCATACAGAGGACTCACAAATATTATGCACCACCGCAAAAATTTGCCCGGGCGATCTGGCCCCCTGGATTTGTGCACCCCTAATCAAGACAAATAGGACAGCTGCGTATGTATGGAATTTGCAGTCACCAAGGGATTATTTCCCAGCGTGAGATTCGACGGACAGCCAACAATCTTGCATGTTTCAAATGTTATACACTGTGTTCCTCTAGAAGGGACGGAGCAGACTACGGGGACAGCTGTTAGTTTCTGAAGGAAGACGCTGTTCAAAACATTTAATTAGATATGTCCAGTGACGGGCAACTGTGAACACTTGAATACCTATAAAAGGCCGGGAATTTGTTATTGCCTAAACAACTGCGAAGTTTTCAATGAGATCTCTGTTCCAAACAGTTAATTAGTGCCAATAATTTTAGGGTGGATTTTGAACACATTTACGATAAACTAAGGTCTAGAAAAAAAAAACTTCTAACTATGCAGTTATGGCTGTTAAATCGTATTCATATAACCGCTTTAAAGGCCGGAACACACGAAGTTAGACAGAACAGAATGGAACCAGCAGAATTATCTCTTAATTTTGTGTGTTAAATTGTTTCATAATAAGAAACTCGATTCATATCCACGAGGTACACTAAGAAGGACTTCTTTTAGAGACGCATTCAGTTGCCTCCGGTGAATTTACAACATATAACATTACTAGAACTGTGTAAGACATGCAATTTTTTTTTGCAGACCCAGCGCACAGTAACACGAATCGAAGGGAATCGACATGTAATTAATCAGTCGGATCTGTAACAGGAGAACATTTTTCGAATCCGTTCGTTGCGGATCGGTTTCCAACAAGTGTAATTGATATAGGCTTTACGTTTATAACCCGACTGTGTTCGTAAAAATGCGGAGACAGAAGGAAGGGAGTGCTTCGACTGTTTTCGGTGTAAGCCATACACATTATCTAACAATGGTCACATTCAGCTCGGATGAAGACAGTTCCGTCTAGTCGTGAGACGTTATCCGCTATGATTTGACCAGTGACTTAAACTGTTCCAGCCAACTGGTCATGGATACTGTGCGGAAGGCGACAGGTGAAGAGATGCGATTCCATTTTTTAAAACCTTCCTCCTCCAAGCTGCATTTTTCCCCTATCAGAATTTGAGTTAAATAACTTGTCAGTTAAAGACGGATTACACATATATCCGGTTCCACTTTTACAAATAAGAATGATTTGTAGCAAACTGTGATGTGGGATCTTGTATAATCGTGCCATGAAAAATAATGGTCGGCGTTCCAGCAGCTATTCTGGCCGTGTGGTACGGTTCACATGGCTGGTTCTGAAACAGGAAGAGAGTTACGTCAGTACCAGTATTTAACACGTTACATCATGAAGGCAGAACACGTAAAGGACCTACAATTAAGTACATCGCGTACGGAGACAGGGATGAGATCGTGTGACGACACAAGTTTTATCTGTCTCAATTATATTTCTTTGTGATATATGAATAGTAAAAAGGAAGTGCAAACCGTCAGCCACAACTGAATTTATATCAGTTTTATAGCTTGCTACATGTTCCGGCTTTAATGAAAAGCCATAATCAAACAATTAAAATATATAAAGAATAATAATTGATAGAAACAATTAAAATAAATTTTGTTATATAACTGAGATCTAAAATTCACAAAAATTTGAGGACAACATCGCACAGTTCTTCATTAACACTGAAGTGAAAGGTAGCCTGCTCATTCTACGAATATCTAATTTGTTTATTTATCTTATGAATATATATTCGACGTATTATATATGCGACCTGCTGTTTTACTTTTAATTCCACTAACTTCCTGGGCGAGATACAAAGAAAGAAGAACTATGCAATACGTATACCGTAAGTCTCCAGCCTCAATCAAATTTAAGAAACAAAATTAAAGCAAATTGTACCCTATGAGGCTCATTTTAATATTGAAGACCTTCCCTTTCACACCTGAAGTACTGGAAAACAGTTTTAATATTTTAATAAAATATATGTATATTATATATTAATACACAATTTTGACTTTTTTCTATTTTCGACTTATACAACTCCAATTTTTGTGAAGCTGAGATCTCAGATATCTCAGAAAGTATCATTTAACGTGTTGCATTTAAAGATCTTTCTTAATTTATTTTTATTGCCTGATGATGGCTTTTCATTAAAGCCGAAACATGTAGTAAGCAGTAAAACTGACAAATTTAGTTGTGATTGACGGTTTGTGCTTCCCTCTTCCACAAGTTTCAACTACATCAAATCATATGAAACGTCACTTGCTGACATAGTTTTGCGTAGTTTTCCTCAATCATTTTAGGCGAGTGTCGAATTAGGGCCTTGCAGTTTTTCAAATTATTTATTTCATATCACTAACACTTCGCTATTCGTGTACGTGATACAGCGTCCTTACACACACACACACACACACACACATTAAACCCAGTGGAATATCCTTTAACCGATATTCTGTTAACTGGGTCTCCGGCTTAGCTGCCATGATTATAAGAAAACAGGAGAAAATAATTATTTTTCTTACGAATTTAATAACTTTACTTATATTATTATTACATACTTAAGTTATTGCTACCTCGATGTTCCATACTTGGGGCTCTGGCACAGTAAATATTCTGCAGTATTCAGACAATTTCATTGCCAGTATCAAAGAAAAAAGCGGCGTAGATAATGCCATTATACTCTACAAAATCTTGGATAGCTTATTAGATATAGCAAATCGCTACGGGCTGGACGACTGAGGATTCGGGATTTGCCTGTCGGCAAAGGCAAGATATCTTTCCCGTTTGAGAAAGCGTGCAGACCGAATTTAGTGCCCACCCATCAGACGCGACCCAGTAGATTAGGACCATGTGTATTACGTGAAGGCCACGAGTAGGCGCGGGGAGTATGTAGGCTGTATGGGAGAGTAACTATGCGCATGCGCAATACGCTGTTAGTGAACATTACTTCTGCCCCGCAGATTCAGCCCTGATGACTTCTCGTGGCGTTCCCATAATACTCGTATATATACATCTTCCTCATTGTAGACTTAAAAGATCCACTGTCGTCGTAAAATTTAATACACTGTTTAGAATTCTGTTAGAAATTACATTCTAAAGGTGCAGGTGGGACATGTCATGAAATGCTGACAAATATAAGAGAACCAATCTGCACGGTGCCACCCACTTATATCAAAGCATCAAAAGAACGTTGTCGTCGCTGTTATATATATTTCTTCTCGCTAATTGGTTTTCTTTCTTTGAACTGTCAGCATCCTACTTATTCACTGAACATATTTCTCTCTCATTCTTTCTATGTATTGGATCTGAAGCTTTCTTCAAACAATCGCCTACACAACCGCGATGCACCGCAACCAATGAACTGTGACAGAGGTTACAGGCTTTGACATATCATGTTGTGATAGCAAGCCAACCGGGAATACCATGACGATAATATGAAGGTTTGTTTATTGAGGTCTTATTGCGTTCAGACATATCTAAGCAGCGAAGGGCTTTGGACTCCGAGCCTGGGAAGTCGAACCGTCTGGGGCGTCTTGACGTGGAATTCGACTAACCCCACTCCACGCTACGCCATGTGGAATATGTTTGACAGCCCCAAAATACATAATTTATTATGTCTTCGGCGTGGGATGGGTTGACGCAGATTGGTGTAAGGCGAAATGGAATTCCAGCTTATTTCGATAATGTATTTTGGGGAGGTAAAATAAACTCCATGTGACGCAGCATATCATGAAGGAGTACCGTAGTGTTTAGTCTTTGTAATTTATTTTACAATGCTTTTAGTGACTCAGATTATGTAGCGTCGATTTATAGGTTAATTTATGAATTCTGAATTGCAAAGGATTTGGAAATAAGCGGTTGTGGGCTTTTTGAGTTATAATCCTGGAATTTACCTGAAGGGAGTGGAGAAGACCCCGAAGCACGTCAGACACGACAGCCAATGATCGGGCTGAGAGGCAAACCAGGCATCTCCCGAATACAATTAGACAGCAGAACGGCTACAGCAAGGTCCGGTATGGCGCAGTCGGTATAGCGACTCGCTACGGGCTGGACGGTCCGGGGATCGAATCCCGGTGCGGTGAGATCTTCCGCACCTGTCCAGACCGGCCCTGGGGCCCACAAAGCCTCCCGTACAATGGGTAACGGATAATTTTTACTGGGGTAAAGCGGCCGAGGTGTGGCGTTGTCCACCCACCCCCATCTAGCGCCGAGGTTAAAGAAAGAATAGAGCTACCTCTACTCTCCGTCTGTGCCTTCATGGCCCGTTTTAGGTTGAGGTTTTACCGGCTGCAGCAGTTCGTTCAGCGGTATAGCGTCGGGTACGATCAAGTAGGTAGTGTCGCCGTTACGGTTGCAGGAATGTCATGCTCCAATACTAGTATCAGCGTCCTTAATACCTCAGAAGTAGGCCTTCATACTGGTGTTCGTCCTATACCGAACGTCTATACGGTCACCTCAATGCTAAGTCAAATACATGGAGGAAACAAATCGACCCTATTTTGTAAAACGGGGACAGCCCACAAAATATCAATTTTACAGGAGGAGCAAGAAGGTGGCTCTATTTCACACATGACAAATGCTTTGAGATGTAGGATACCCCCCCACCTATCTTCGTCATCCTTGAAGATGGAGTTATCATCTTTTTACACATCGTAGGGGACCAGTAGTTAAATGATTCGCTACACATAACTCAAAATCTGATATTGGCCAACAAATGCACTAGAGACGTGACATGTATGAAGTGTATTTGAGAACCCCTACATATGTTCCTGCAAGCAAGTTACCATCTTCAGGGTTTTTTTTAGCAGAGAACTACAAGAACTTTTTACATCCGATTATACAGTAAAGTTCTTGTAGTTCTCTGCTAATAAACCCCCTGAAGATGGCAACTTGCTTGCTGAAACATATGTAGGGGGTTTCATATACATTTTATACATGTCACTTTTCTAGTTCATTTGTTGGTCAATATCAGATATATGATGAATGCACGGTATATATAATATAAAATTACACATAACTGAATTTAGCTCAAAGTGTCAGTTAGCCCGTTTTTAAAAAACAGGGGTGAAATGAGACCTGTTTGTTTGGCTGTGTATTATGCCAAGTCACATTCTTTACATTCTGTCTATTGTTATTCGTTTATTAGGCATTAGGCCGAGCGGACTTTACCAATTGGAGAAGCTTGAATGTGTCACTCGTTTGGTGGGTCTGAGCGTACTTGAGAGGTTAATTTTATTAAAGTGATTAAATCAAGGGAGGCATAAACCTTTTACGTACTTGGTAGGTGCCTTTTTTTTTAGGAGAGAAGAATCGGTCTTTCGCAAGGCCACAGCGCAGGACAGCTTAAGACGGAGGAAATGCAGACCATTTCCATGCCCCGAAACGTTTTCTGACCCTCAAGAGCAGTTTTTAGGCGTTCCAGAACATTGTACCTCTTAGACAAGACACTAAGCTATATCGAATATGATTTTGCACTGTCGGTTCTTTTGCAATGTCTGTATAACCTCTAGTCACAGTTTCTATTTGTGTGCGGAATTAAATGGCTATAATTTGTTATTTTATAAAAAAAAAAGTATTTTTGCGAATGATAATATCCGCTACTGGGCATTAAATTTCACCTTATACATGCCAGCCTAGGAGTCGTTGCTATATCGAAGCTACGAAAATAAAGCCCATAGATCAGCCATCTACAAATCTCTTTCCAGCTGTTAACTTTTCCCTTCTAGCTTACGTTTATGTTGTCCCCTATTCGTTTAGACATTCTCCTTACAGACATATTTTAAGTGATAAACTCATGATAACCTGCTAGCGACAGGCAGTTTGGGCTTATTGATATAAACTGGAGGAGACTGAAGTACACAGAGCGTGGAACACTCGACTTTTGTTATTTACACAATGCCTGGGACCTCTTTCCTTAATTTTGGTATAGACCTTTCGCATATAGTGATTTATGTTGAAAAGACAGACATTAGGTTATGCACATTTCCGGAATAGGTTAAAGTTTTGATTCCACAAAGGTACTGTGAATGATTAAAGTTTCATGGAATTTTGAGGTATTATCTTGGAGAAGAATGTGGAATAGGTTCAGGGTTAGCTGTGATATTGACAGTCGTTGTTGAAGACGAGCTGCTTTGCTGATGAGTCAGGTATTTTTGGGATGTGATACTGTGTCGTTGGGCCTATGGTTCAAGCAGGTTCAAAGGAAATCATCGCCTTCATCTTCAAGGATCAAGGAGTCCCAAATAACTTTTCATGGAAAAACTGAAACAACTATAAGATTGTAATGGATATTGCGAAATAAATACTACGCACCAGGAAATCATGATACAAGTTCGGCTCGCAACTTCTTGCTGTGTAGCTGGATTCCGTTTTCACAAGATACGAAATTATAATTCTTCATATTTTTGTGCTGTATGTGTACATATATATGTGCCTTATATAATAGCCTTCCTTTTTTAGAAAGCAACGCACCCTTTCCATCACAGCCACCGGTTTCCACGTTTACATTGTGTCTTCGTTTTTGAGTGGCCGTTACTGCCGTGATAAGTAACGGTATCGATGTATCAGTGACGTCATTGCCACCGGTTTCAGTGGTTTCCATAGAGTTCTTCAGCATAAGGCATCGATATATATATATATTGCCCATCTGTTTCGGAATTATTTTTATTCTGTTGTTTGAGTGATTAACATTTACTGAAATATGAAATAGTGTTGATACCCAGTGGGAGATGCGATAGATAATTGGTGTTTTGTTGAGTAAGTCAGATTTATTGAAGGGGGTAGGCGGTGGCGCAGTTGGTTGAGGCACTGCCCTACAAGACGGAAGGTCGCGGGTTTGATTCCTGATGGTGTCATTGGAATTATTCATTGACATAATCCTTTCGGTCGCGCTATGGCCATGGGGTCTATTCAGCCTCTAACAGAAATAAGTACCAAAAATATTGCGAATGTCTACAATTATGTGTTGTAAGTTGGTCATTTGCAGCAGTGTTAAACTTGAGGATAATCTCGCTGGATATCTTCTAGAAGTTTGTATTCTTACCAATTATGGGTTCTTCTTCCATTGTCTCCAGTTGATGACTTGGTGTTAGACACGAACTCTTTATAATCAGAGCGCCGTCGTGTAGATGGAGTACTGCAGAATATTTACACACTGTTACAGGGACGAGGAATAAGTGTGATTTCACATAAATGACAGATTATTAAGCAGTCTAACATTTCATGCTAACAGGCTGAAGCGCGGGCGGCCTTCCGGGAATTTACATCAGTGAACGTGGTAACCAGCTGCAAATGACACGTTTAAAAAGGAAACCCCAACTCAAATGACATCACTACAAACACAAGAGGAAGTATTTGTTCAAAAATATGGATTTAAGATTATATAGTAGATAGATAATGAAGCAGCTTGTTATGAATTTTTCCTTTTGTCGGTTACTTCCTCCTTCCTACGATATTTTCCTCATCATTCTGTTTTTCCTTCTCTCCTACTGTGCGTAATTCCCTTAGGGTTGGGACAAAGTTTTATATCCAGACAAAATAGTTGTAAGGCTATATTACACAAAGTTAACTATAATTAATGGCATATAAATGCCACGGACCACTAGTTGGAAATCACTGCCTTTCAATCTGTCTGGCCACAGATAAAAGTATTAGCACAGGTGCTGATCTTCCCGTAGGTGGAATGGAGATGGCACGTAGAGAATAGAGCTATCAAATAACGTGGCCTGATTTATTTTGTCAAAGTCCTGTGGCTTAAGTGCAATCTCAAAGTCTGTGCTGGGACCAAAGGGAAAAGCCCCATAGATCGACCCTCTCACATCTCCCTCTAACTGTTCTGTTTCCCTCTACAGTGTACTTTCATACATTTTCCTCCTGTCGTCTAGTCATTCTGTTAGCGTGAATGATGATAGTGATAAACTTCGCTAACAAGAAGCGCTTTTGGATGGTTGACTTGGGCCAGCGGAGGCTGGAGTGGGATGTCATATTCAGTCGAAAGAATGAATACTCGGACGTTGTTATCACCACAGGACATGGTACTTCATTCCGTGATCTCGCTACGCAGTTGCTACCCGCTACGCACTTCTAGCATTCAGATTGTTTTGAGACAAGCCATCTTCTCATATCCTAGTTAATTCTTGCTTGTCAGTACTCAAACTCACAGACTTAAACTTAAAGGTCAGTAAAAACGGACGTAGTTTCTTGAACATTTCCACTGAAAGCCGCGGTGGATTGGATAAATCTTGTGGTCTATACAAAGAAGTTTGGGGGTTCGAATCGTGACCTGGAGATCGAGTAGTATATTTTCTGAAGTCCGGAAATGTATCACTGCGCGCCGTTTCATCAGCACTAACATACTCACGTTACACTCCGCCATGTTTACGAACACATTTCAGAGCTCTCTGGCGGTAGAAGTTTCAAATTCTGTCCCGCAGTGCAGGAAGTCTAACAAATTTAACGTAGTTAATTTTTTATTCCTATGTATGTTTCTGTTAGGGAGTGGGGGCGGGGGGTGGCGGGTAAGGAAGAATTACTTTTTGGCATAAATTCGTAATTGATTAAGAAATTGGATTTCTTACTCCCTTCAGGCAGATATTTTGGTAAATCTTCAGTAGGAACCGATCACTTGTACTTAATATTTTTACATTACATCATTCACGATCATTGTAATGTACGACACTGTGTAATCTACCCATTTAAATAAATTTATATAAACAACAGAAGATCTGATCCATTAATCTACTTTTATCTGGAGAAACAGGCACTTCTTCATTTAGTCACAAATTTCCCTCATTATGTAGAGGATGACAATTCATTACCTTCTTCACAAGAACTCGAGAATCAATGAACTGTAAGCTGTTTCATTCATTTATTTAAGACTGTCTTAACAACACTGGTCGTTAAATGGCAACAGCGATTTTATTCACCGCGATCCCATTTGTTATTTAAAACATTTATCGGATGCAAGCCAAAGCTCTTTCCGATCCTAAGGAGCGAATCAATAAGACGTTAGGCAATGAAGGCGTTCTTACGTCTGTGCTAGATAAAGGTGGATTGTGAGCTGAACGGGCCATCTGATTTGTCCAGTTTACCCACTGGTTACGGGGTGAGGTGAGACGCTAAGCTCGGTGGAGGTGGTGAAGAGAAAAATTCCAACCGTCCAACACGTGGCCAATTAACCACTGATTAAAATATTTCCCCCATTCAACTTTTAACCAATTGTGGTTTATTATTTTGCAAACTTACGCCCACTCTTTTATGTCTTCCAATTCCTTGCAGTTTTAAATTTATTCAGCTTTTAAAATAAAATTATAGGTATTGTTCTTTAAATATAGATGCGTAATGTGTTAGTAGGCCGATCCCAGTGGCCGTGCGGTCTAAGGTCCCTCGTCCAGAGGAGTCCTACCGAGTGTGGTGTGTCTAATGTGTGTGATCATGAAACCTCGAAATGAGGAGGAGATCGGCTCGTTGTTCTTCTTGTTACGTTCAGCCTTGTCCATCACTTGAAACACTTGATCCGCTCATCTCAGTTAGGTATACAGCCCACTGCCCGCCAAATAATTGTAACAAAGACTCTAAAGCTGCGTTTGAAATTAGAAAAATAAAATTATACACAAAAACGAATAAGTTATTCAAATATATAGCTGATACGCACTTCGGAGGTATTGCATTAAACAAGCCGTATTGTGAATAATAAAGACTGCTTTTGGACATAGTTTTCTGTTGGTTCTCTTACGCAGTTTCGAATACATGATATATCAAGGCCGGTTATTAGGACGATCAAATGAAGGAGGATGAAATGGGCGGATCATGTGTCACTCGTGGGGCAAAACTAAAGGAAAGAGACCACTTAGAAGACCGACCCATAGATGGAACATAATATCAAAATTAATATTAAAGAAATTGTTTTGGGAGGTTGTCAACTGAATTCGTCTGTTTCAGGATAGGGACACGCGGCAGGCTCTTGTGAATGTGGCAGTGAACTTCCAAATTCCATAAAATGCGGGTAATATCTTGACTAGCTGAGTAACTGTTAGCTTTTTAAGGACTCTGCTCCATGAAGTTTGGAAGTTATTTTATTTTGGACATCTCGTTGTGTTATGTATTACAGAGTAGTTTAATAATTACCATCAACAGAATTGATTTTTATTATATTATGTAGGCATGTAGCTACATGTTTCAACCACTAGTGCCACCGTCAGACCCATGATTGGTGTTGCTAGTGTAATTTCAATTTTATATATTTTAACGACCTGAGGGTGACAACTAGTGGTTAAAACATTTAACCATATGTCTATATAATATAGTAAAATCATTTCTGTTGATGGTAATTATGAAACTACTCTACAGTTCTGTAGTTAGTTGGTTAGATAGGTATGTAGCTTCGGGATTTCTATATTGACATTACACAACTAAACTGGTCCCTCAACTGTTCACGAAGTTTCCACCTAACATTGAACCCGAATTTTCATTCACATTGTTTAAAAGAACCCTCCCCCGGAGTCAATTGTGAGTCAGTTCTATTAGTCCACATACATTTTGTGAAATAAACCGCATATGGCCAACTTTAAAGAATAGTGAATAAATACGCGTCCATGTCCAGTGCAAGGGCCTAATTACGACGCCATTAATGACCAGTTCGCTTACATTACATAAAGATAGCTATATGGGAGAGCCAGATAATTAATCTGTGACGCTGTGTGTCGCTGCCAAGAGTCCTATGTGATGTGACTTGCCTTAATTGCTGGCCCATGTGGTGTATACCTGCTTTCGCAATTAGAACAGTGCCCTCCTACACTCGCACAAACTTCCGTCTGTTGTTGACTGTCTAATAAAATCAGGTCAAAGAATTTCTCATTAGTTCTGCGCTGTATAAAATGTTCTAACAAGCGGTTTCGGAGAGAGCTCATAAGTCTATATTTCTGTCGCACGAACTTCCAGTAGCACAAGCTTTGTGTTGCGTTGTTAATTTTATTTTTCGGTAAATGAAACTTTATAATTCAGCAGTCACATGCCACTCACCATATATTATTGTGGGAAGTAACTTGTAGCTTAAGTGTATGTGTGGGAGTGACCTCAAAGTTGTGTACCCTAGTCACGTTTATAGTTCATGAACGACAAATAAACTTCATATTGAATTTACAAGGTTATATAGGTATTTAAAATAATAGTACCAGCAAATGCACACAAATATAATCAAATTGGTTTGTATACAGAATGACCTCCTACATGTTTCGGCCAACCATGTAGCCATCTTCAGGAAGGTAAAATACAAAGGTCAGATACATTAAAAAGTATAAAATAAAATTATAAAACTATCAGAATCAATTCATAGATATAAAATGACAATCATTTTTGTCATTTTATATCTATGTATTGTGTGCATTTGTTGCAATTATTACTGTATATATCTGATTACGTCACGGATTATGGATCATATAAAGCTTACAAGTGTGTGTTTATGATCTATACGCGTATTCGATCATGTTAGGCCGTGTCGTTTTTGTTGATTGTAGGGAATTATAAATAAGGGGTTAGGGTGACCTGTAATGGTACAGTGTTCATACCAAATTTCACAAAAATCGATTAATCTGTTCGAAACTGAAATGTGCGCGGGTGCTCACTTACACGCACATACACCTCCACACACTCACAATCGTACACACATCCACCCACCCAACCACACCCACACACACACACACAAAGCCACACACCCACATTTGTACACACACCCACACACATCCACACACCCAACCACACCCACACACACACACAGAGCCACACACCCACAAGTACACACACCCACACACATCCACCCACCCTACCACACCCACACCTACACACACACACATACACACACACACACACACACAGCCACACACCCAACCACACACACACACACACACACACATCCACCCACCCAACCACACACACACACACAGCCACCCACCCAACCACACACACACACACACACATCCACCCACCCAACACACACACACACACACAGCCACCCACCCAACCACACACACACACACACATCCACCACCCAACCACACACACACACACAGCCACACACCCACATTTGTACACACACCCACACAATCCACCCACCCAACCACACCCACACACACACACACATCCACCCACCCAACCACACACACACACACAGCCACCCACCCAACACACACACACACACACACATCCACCCACCCAACCACACACACACACATCCACCCACCCAACCACACACACACACACACACACAGCCACACACCCACATTCGTACACACATCCACCCACCCAACCACACCCACACACACCCACATTCGTACACATCCACTCACCCACACACACACACACAGCCACACACCCACAGCCACACACCCACAGCCACACACCCACAGCCGTATACACACCCACACATCCACCCACCCAACCACACACACACACAGCCACACACCCACATTCGTACACACACCCACACACACACACACACACACAGCCACACACCCACATTCGTACACACACCCACACACATCCACCCACCCAACCGCACCCACCCACACACACACACACACACACACACACAGAGCCACACACCCACATTCGTACACAAACCCACACATACCACATCCACACACACACCACAACACCCACACACCTATCCACAAATGAACACATAAACACACACACACAGAGCCACACACCCACATTCGTACACACACCCACAGCCACACACCCACAGCCGTATACACACCCACACATCCACCCACCCAACCACACACACACACAGCCACACACCCACATTCGTACACACACCCACACACACACACACACACACACACAGCCACACACCCACATTCGTACACACACCCACACACATCCACCCACCCAACCGCACCCACCCACACACACACACACACACACAGAGCCACACACCCACATTCGTACACAAACCCACACACACCACATCCACACACACACCACAACACCCACACACCTATCCACAAATGAACACATAAACACACACACACAGAGCCACACACACACAGAGCCACACACACACAGAGCCACAAACCCAACCACACCCACACACACACACAGAGCCACACACCCACATTCGTACACAAACCCACACACACCACATCCACACACACACCACAACACCCACACACCTATCCACAAATGAACACATACACACACACACACACAGAGCCACACACCCACATTCGTACACAAACCCACACACCTATCCACACACACCACATCCACACACACCACATCCACACACACCACATCCACACACACACCACAACACCCACACACCTATCCACAAATGAACACATACACATACACACAAACACACAATCTCGTAATTTTACTTCTGTTTCTTTCTTTTCTTTAAGGAAGAAAAGTAGAATAACTGCTGCGAGCCGAAATCGGAGTTTAATATACGTACAGTTGCATAGCTGTCTTAGTCTGCGTGTCTTTTAATATTACTATTGTTGTTGTACTGGTACTGTACTTACAACTGCAGTACAGATCCTCTACACGTACTTCTATCATCTGTAAGCTCTGACTTTAGCTTCCTCCACACGTCTGTAACTTCTGGCTTACAAACAACATTACATGTGTAGCATGTAGCTATCTTTCCGCTCTGGCAACAGTTGACAGCGACACGCACGAAGTCTACGTTTTCCTTTTTGAGAAGAGAAGTACGCTAAAAGTAGTGGCCGCCGTTTGGAACGTAACGCCAGAACAGATAGGGCTGTGCGTAAGAAACATGTGGCAATTTAAGGTGTATTGGTCTGCAGGTCAGAAACTGAAGTATACCGTACGAGTGTGTTCAGAGAATCCTGCAGTCTAAGTACAGGTAGCCAAGTGTAGGCATTTTCATTTATTGTATAATTACAATTCGAGGTGTTTCGACATATTACTTTACGGAGCAGAGTCCTTCTTGAGAAATTGATAGTTCCTCAGCCAGTCAACAAATTCCGCTCTTCTTATGGAACCCGAAGATTCATTACCGCATTCACAACAGCTCTACGCTTGTCTGTATCCTAAGCCAGTTCAATCCAATCCACCCTGTTTCTTGAAGATCCATTTTATTAATATCCTCCCGTCTTAAACTAGGCCTTCCAAGGGGTTTCTTTCCGTCAGGTTTATTCACCAAACCCTATATGCACAACTAATCTCCACCATCCATGCCAGATACATCGACCATTAGTTTTTCTTGATTTGTTCACCAGAATAATAAGTCTTGAGGAGTACGGATCATGAATTTCCTCATTATGCAACCTCCTCCAGTACCCTGTTGCGTCGTCGGTCAGACAAAAATCTCTTCCTCAGCACCCTGTTCTCAAACACCCTCAGCCTACTTCCAAGTTTCACACTTATATAGAACAACAGGCAAAACTACCTTGGGTAAAACCATAGTGCTGTGTTATCGGAATTAATATTCAACAGATAGAAACGGTCAAACACAACTGAGTATTTATTGTAAAGCCTCGTCTTCACATAATCTTGCTACTTGTTCGGCCATGGGACCATAATCGTTGATGTCTTTACAAAAATGTACAAAGGAATGTAAAATATACCGAAAGAGGCCTCCCCCTTACAGATGCCATTATGTAATATGTAACTCTTTAAACAGCACTTAAATTTATGTTTTTTATGTACTACCACCAGAAAATATTATTCCTTTGAGTGCTTCGATTAAGACAATTCGATGAATGTTATCGTGAGGGTGGAAAACTAATATATGCAGAACACGTCTGCCAAGAGTTTTTACTAGTCCGTTAATTTAAATTATATGATATATTGTCCAAAATTATTTGCAGTTAATCACGTATAATTGATTCGACAAGTTTCGACCCTCCTTAGAGTTGTTACCTGAAGTCCCTGACGTATTTGTGTATGATACATTATAAATTATTTTCAACAATTAAATTTGATATAGTTGCAATGGGGTGACTTTGAATGAACTCCAACGAAATGTAATGAAAAGTAACGATATTTATAGAATGTTTTACGTTATGAATCGCAATGTTACTGTGACTGACATAGCATTAGTTAGACAGTGGGGGACTGGAACTCATTATTTGGCTAAATGAATTGGAAGCAGTAAGAACGGCAAGACCTGAATATCCTGAATATCCTGAATAACAAGAAAGTAGTAACTCTTAATTTCTCCTCTGATTCACTAATTTTTGCTTTTTATCCATTATCACAAATTTCATTCACGTCATTTGTGTCTAACAAGTTGCATAACGCTTTACAAATAAGTGCTTCAACCTCATAAAGAAGATGGAAAAAGTTTTGACGCGAAGAAAATAAGCTATTAACAAATTTTCCCTTGAGACCTCCTGTTTCTTGAACATTTCGCTCGACTTCAAAAGTTACTAATTAGCACCAGCAGTTAACTTTTATCTAGTCTATGGAAATTAAGTCACAGGTATTATAATACAAAATTTTCTTCTTCAGTTAAATTTAAGTTGCTAGAAGTTAAATAATTTTCAAGGATTTGTTTTCTTCCTTGATGGGGACGTATTTCGAGGAAATAGGATTGTTAATTTTAACACTTAATACTCCTCATCTACTGTTTATATTCTGTTATCTACTAAATTGAAGGTTGGAAAGAGAATTAGACTGAAGTCTCTTCTTTCCTGAATATATTCTGAGAAAATTAATGAAGATGTTTTCTAAATTGCAACGCGTGTATTTCCGATGTTATTAAATCTCTACTGTGCTGAAATATTCGGACATAAAGACTGGAAACAGATCAAATATTATTCTTGGGTTTCGCTGAAGTTCAGTTGAAAGTTATTGAGGATTTATGTTTTATAATTTCAGAATTAATAACTCAAGTCGAATGTCCTGCATTTGATGATAGGGTAAGATACATAACTCTGAAGAAATGAGGTTCTCGATATGAGTCGAAAATTTGTGTATGTTTTGTGTAAAGAAAAGTACGAGTATATTGCCCCTTCACAATATCCAATAGATAGTCAACCGAAGAAGAAGAAAAAGAAAAGGGAAAATTTAAACAAAATAGTCAACCATTAAATGCATTATTATTATTTTAGATGTACATTGCAATCTTTGTAAACCAGTCCAACATGTTTCGATCTCTTTCTGGGATCATCATCAGGGACATTTGTGAGAGTAAAAATTACATAAACTAAAACCAACAATATACGTACATGTTAAAACTGTACTGTCCTATACTATACTGTCCGCATACAAACAACCATTTCTCTCTACACAGTAGACCAGGGATCCACCCAGAAGTGATCGCCTAAAATTTTAATCATCTTTTATACATTTTGTAGTTTTAACGTGTACTTATATTGTTGGTTTTAGTTTATGTAATTTATACTCTCACAAGTGTCCCTGATGATGATCCCAGGAAGGGATCGAAACATGTTGGACTAGTTTACAGGGATTGTAATGTATAATATCTAAAAAATAATAATAATAAGAGTGCATTTGTTGGTTGAATATTTTATGTTTGATTGATGACAGTGCACGGTATGAATTATATATATTATATATTTATTTATTTAAGAAAGGGAAAAGTGTTTCTTCTGTATTTAGAAGTGAAACTGAGTTTTCAGCGACGAGAATTAAACATAAATTATTTTCTTTCCCTTTACGAGTTAATTCCAAGAAAAACAGCGTAATTTAAGTTTCGACATTTGACCGACACGCGCTTCGTATTCACAGCTTTGTACCTAAATCTAGTCGGAACTTAGAGCCATAAAAATTATAGAGTGGGTTTGTACAACAATGGCAGAACGACTGTAACATTAGTATTTTTAGGTTACGGTACAGTTAAAATCCTTACTCTCTCTGATGAGGCCGTGGAAAGAAGTCCCATTAGTTGACCCCTCCACACACGCCTCAACTTAAACGCTACGCCTTCCTCCTCAAGCCAGCTTCTCCACATTACTATCCATTAAGCTAGGCATTTTATTCACGTGATTGCTGATAATGATAAACTTAGCTGGCAACAGGCATTTTGGGCTGGTTGATGCAGGCCAGAACTGGATAGAGAGAAGTACAACAGTAGAGTGTGTGTGGGAAACTTACTGCTGACGTCCAAAGTATCACAATACTTTTTATGCCGTTGTCTCATTGTACGTCAGTTGTCTTCAAAGTCTTGATGTCCTTGGAACCGTTGTAACTAATCTGAATCTTCGCGGGATGCCTATAAACTGAAATAGTACTTTGTGGGTGCAAAAATGAAATAAACTATTTGGAACACAACATTCTATTTAAAGAATAAAATGTTTACGCACATTCGTGAAAAAACAAAATTTAATTTTTGTTGAATTACACTGCAAATAAACCCAGCGCCGATGGTGAAAAATATGGGGAGGAAAATAAAAAACGCAAGTAAAGTTATCAAAACTTTATTTGCCAGTTTCATCATAAAGGAAATGTGCTTGACGGACCGTCGGAAGTCCATGTTATGTGCTAAAGTGTGTGAACCCAAATGTAAACAGTTTCATGCGGTAACTTATCTTCCGAACATTACGCACCCTGCCCCAGTCGTGAAGTAGTCCGTGCGTAAGTCGGGAACGTTTTGTTTCTGTCTCATTTTTTTTGCCACATTATTACAAGATAAAAGCTGTTATCGATGGTTCCTTACTGTTTATTTGTAGAAAGTGTTTTGACTATATCTATGTAGCAAAAATCAAAATAACGTAATTTTTTGTATAATTCAGTTCAATATTTTATTCTATAATCACCGTGCATTTTTCACAATTATTGTTAAGTCACCAACTGAATGCACTTTTTATTTTAAAAGCACTATATGGTTTCTTAAAATATTTTAGTAAAACCCTACTAAAATATTTTAAGAAACCATATAGCGTTTTTTTAAAATAAAAAGTGCATTCAGTTGGTGACTTAACAATAATCAGTTCAATATTATTCGCTTTTTTTGATATCTTACAGCGGGAAGTTTAAAATATACAAACCTACAAATTTACTTCCTGTTTCATATGGGTGTGTTATTTAGTCCCACTCTCAGAGGTAAAAACTTAGACTTAGAGAAGAGCGTGTTGGGAAATTTTTTTTGGAAAACTGCGTAATGAGGAGCTACACGATATGTACTCTTAACCAAATGCGTTTAGGCTGATTAAGTCTAAAAGGACGAGATGGACGGGATGTGTAGTACAAGTGTGAATGTAACAAGACAGGCAATGTACGCATAAACGTAACACTGAGGCGCATTCGCCTAACCATGGTTGCTGTAGAAAAGCGATCAGTATTACATATTCTGTGTGTATGTTTGTACCCATGGTTATCCAGCATGCAAAGCGCATGCGCCGTATTATATTGTCATCTGTGACCTGTCTTGCTCTATCATATTTTTCCACATTATCTCATAAACGGTACGATTTTCGGAAGAAAATTTATTGAACGTAAAATTATGTTTTGATTTTCTCTGCAAATTTGTCTGAAACACTTCTCATTCTACGAAGAATTAAGCGAGGTATTATTACAAATGTACATACGCCGTCACGTAAAGTACCCGTTATTCTTGTAGATTTTAATTAAACTTGAGTTTTCTCGACAGATTTTTGAAAAATACTCAAATGTAAAACGCAATGAAAATCCGTCCAGTGAGAGCCGAGTTGTTCCATGCGCACGGACAGACAGACGGACAAATAAACATGACGAAGCTAATAGTCGCTTTTCGCAATTTTGCGAAATCGGCTAAAAACGTACACATAGAATTGTAGTACAAAATTTGAAGGAGAGAGACCGCTTGTGAAATCTGATCATAGATGGAATGACGACATTGGACTGAATCCTATGAACATGGGACGCGAGTTTGTGGACTACATTCTGGTGACTCAGCATCGGACTAAATGACTTGCTTCTGAGAACGCGGTGCTAAACCGTTCGGTTCCGTTGATGTGGGAAATGTCTTGAGAATTTGAAACACCAACCGCCACTGAATCAGGACTTTGCTGAAAAATATAGATTGAGGTGACGGGAGGTTTTAGACCATCAACTTAAATACTAGTCTGTAGGGTTCTGAAGATGGTGTATGATATCTGAAGTGGTTGATATTATGGACTGCCTTCCATCGTATGTATTGTAACACGAGGCGTATCTAGAAACTAAGAACCGACTGGGAATAGCGGCCGCGCAGGTGACGCCCTCACTTCCTGTGAAGGTGTGGTGAAGGTGCAATAAACGAAGCGAATATTAGGAAATGGTGTCGGTTGTTCAAAGGAGGAACGACTAATGTGCATGACGAGTAACGAAGTGGACATGCGAACAGTTCAAGTGGGGAAATGTCGAGCGTTCTCCACACAGTTCCGACCTTGCACCAAGTGATTATTGTTTCTCCACCTCAAGAAATTTTTTGCCGGCCAGAATCTGAGGAGTGACCAAGAGACAAAATATGTCGTGCAAGAGTGGCTGAAAAACTTGGCGGCGATCTTTTTCGACGAAGGCATAAGAAACTGGTCCCACGATTTGACAAGTGGCTTTATTTACGTGGCGACTGCGTGGAGAAGTAGTTTAATATAGGTAGCAACACGTTGCAATGAAAGTATTTTAAAAAAATTCTTAAACGTTTTGTACACTGAATCGGTTGTTACTGTCTGGACGTTTCCGGGACAGGATCGTTCCCCGTCTTCAGGCGTGCTTCTCCCGAAACGCAGTGTGTTATATTTAAATACATACCATTAATAAAGTCCATAAAGTCAGTGAGTTCAGACTACAAGTTAGAGCTTCGGTAATTATTTTTATACACCAAAGTTATGCAAGGGTGAAAACCACTTTCCTATGTGTACCGTAAAAAGGAATTAATGTATTAAACATTCTTTTCTGAATTAAGTTTAGACAGAAACACTTTTACACACTGATTTTGTGACTGTCTAAATACCCTCTTAATGGAAAACGCTTTGCTGTTCCTTTATTACATTTTTAGTTGTCATAATAAATCATCACGTTGCAAGTGTGGGGGCAGTGATTAATTACATCACACTATAGCACTTATCTTGTCACTTGCAGTCATATCTATAGTTACGTAGTTGAGTTTGTGTTATACATTAGCCAGCGGTATTCGTCTGACAGGACTTGTGGTTTGCCTCGCCCCCTATTCAGCACAAATGCACATCGTTTCTGTTAATAAGCTGTACTTGATACTCTTCCAAGTACACAATCGCTCATCATCATGTAATTGCAGCAAGTTTACCAACATGAATAAAGCAACTGAATAATTATTAATGGCGGATTGTTTCTCTGTTGATCCCGTCGGACAATGAAGGCATACTCACCATGTAAATAGAATTGTTAGCGCTTTGTCTAAAATGTTTACGACAAAAGTTTTGGTTGAAATGGGACTACCAGCGGCGTAGATAAAAGGTCAGGGGACCCCCGTGACTTAATAATCGAGGGGCCTCCTGTAATTATTACGGCATTACTCCCACATCTCTCACAATAGTGCTTTCTGTCAGAAGAACGGAGTCAAGTACTGAAGAAGCCACAACATATTTTAGTGTTCTCTAGATTTTGGCGGGCGCGGGGTTAGGGGCATAACGCATGGTGCCCCCCGCGCATCGGGATCAGCGGGGGCCTCATCTACGCCATTAGGGGCTACACGTGATTTATATATTTCATTGCCTTATAATTTGGTAATCCTCCGTAATCGCTGTAAAGTAGGGGACGCTGATTATATGTACCTGTTATTATTTAAGTTCCTTTTCTTTCACTCTTCTAAGATATTATATATCGCCTTAAATTACTGGCTTCTTGGATCTTGAAAATGGATACATTTGGGTTCTCCGAAACGTCGGTAAATACCAGTAGATATGGCACTATATCCCAAAAGACTGCTCCATTAACTGTATGTATGTATGTATGTATGTATGTATATTCTGTAAGAATCTCAAAATTTTCATGCTACCATTATGTTTTCTCTTTCAGGGAGGTATATGTAAGTGGAAAATACAAAAACAAATAGATGAAAACCAGAGGTACGAACATTCATTTTACCTATGTTAGCCACGTGTACACGGTTAACAAACTCTCCTCCACCGAGTGGTATATATTTTAACACACGAATAAAAGTAGCTGGGTTCACGTGTTTTGTCTCTGTTATATGAGAGCGGGGTCGCTTTTGTGTTCAGATTGTTATGGTTAGCATGGCCGATCGCTCATGTTAACTGTATGAGCTCGGCTAACATGGCTGACATGAAAACTCTGAGGCCAGTTTCGCAAAATGTTGCCCGCACTATTGCCAGGTGCCGTCTGGTCGGATCATAAGGCAGCGCCGGTGTTTTAGACGAGAGGAAAGCTGCGCCAAACTCACAAGATGTATCATGGGAAAGAAAATATGTGATAATATATTGTGTGAAACTCGACCACGAATATGTAAGAACCGAGAACAATGGTGTAATGATAAGGCAGTAACCTTTAATTTGGCACATGCCTGTTTCGAATCTCGGGCTGAGAAACCGCTATTTTGAGTGTTTTAATTTTGATGAAGAACATCGCATTGTTTTTTTTATAACTGACTCATAAGATCGCCGTCAAACACAACTACATTTATATTACAATAATTTTCTGTTAACAAGTGGGCCGAAACATGTAGCCCGTTGTTTACAGAATGTTTATTATACAATAAATGTAGTTGTGTTTGACTGCAGTCTTATTAATTCTTTCCCTCCTTGGAGCAACAACCCCTAAGGGGCCAGGGCCTCCTCATCGAGGCTTCACGATCACACTCAGACACACCACACTCGGTAGGACTCGTCTGGACGAGTGACACCCCGACGCAGAGACCTGCACCTGACAACACACAACACTCACAACAGACAGACATCTATGCCTACGGTGGGATTTTAACCCACAATCCCAGAAAGCGAACGGCCGCAGGCCCACGCCTTGGACCGCGTGGCCACTGAAATTGGCAGTCTTATTAATTAGAGGGGTTTAATGCTTTCCATTTCGACAGGCAAATTCCAGGATAGTGTTAGTGTTGCAAATCCGTTGTAATGTATCGTCGCCGATCAGTCTAGCATTGTGCGCGATGTAATCCGAGGTACTCAGAGCATTGAAATACAAACCACAAAGTAGTTTGGAGGGAAGACAGCCATACTTCAATATAAAAGCAGCTTTCTGCATTTTTATTGGTTCCTGAGGTTTTTCTTTGTGAAGGGCCCCGCAGCAGATGCTACGGACGCACCGCAGCCTTAAGGCTTATTGTGCAACCCTGTGATGAAGATGATTAATTAATTTTTTTCGTTTTTCCGAATAACCGGTGGAATGAAATTGACAGGGGAAAACCGAAGAACTCGGGGAAAAACCTGTCCCAGTGCCACTTTGTCCACCACAAATCCCACATGGACTGACCCGGGATCTAACCCGGGCCTCTGCGGTGAGAGGTCGGCGACTAACCGCCTAAGCCATGGCACGGCTACGGTGCCTGAGGTGTTGTGAAGAAGTTTGTCCAGAGCCACAGGCCTTGTAGTACAGTTACCCCTCGTTATTCGACTATAATTCTTTTCTGAAAACGGATCTGATAGCGAAAAATCGGATAGCGGGACCGTATTTACCATTAGTTTAAATGGGTAAAATAATGCGTTTCCAGCCCATCCCAAACCCCCCCAACCAAGTTTCTTACGTACTGCTAAAAAACTCAAAACACCTATAAAGCAGTCCAACAGTGTTCTTTTTTTTTTAAAAAAAAAAGTCCAACAATGATTTATGCAATATTAAAACTACAAAAGACCTATTATGTAATTAGTAAGCACTGAACGGGCCACAAGATAGTTATTGTACTTACAGATTGAAGTGAAGAAGACGATCGGGTGAGGAGGGGGAGCGGAGACAGTAATTTTTCTTTGATGGAGGGTGAAGGTGGGTGAGAATGAGCAGTGAAGAGGCAACTAAACGGGGTTCGTCAGTGCCGTTACGTCATGTACGTCGTGGATATGAAATGTTGTCGGATGCGGAGTCGCAATAGCGGGGATTTGAGGCAGAAAACGAATTTTGGGTATTAATATCTGCGAGTCGCTATAGCAAAAAATCGCAAATCGAGATGGCGGATAGCGAGGGTTGACTGACTACTAACCCTCCAAAGACGAAGCGTGTTTGTTTTATGTAAGGACTCAGTGCGTACCGCGCAGTAAACACTCTCCACCTCGGTTATAATAACCAATTTGTTAATGTTGTATAAGGCAAATGTCGCTGTTTGTTCTGAGATCCACACAAAACACATAAATGTAATGTGAACACCACGCAGAATTTTTGAATATTAAACCTGGTGGTGTGTGAAACTTGGTTTCACACTGAGGGTGGAATATAGGCTGAGGGTGTTCGAGAATAGGGTGCTGAGGAAGATATTTGGGCCTAAGAGGGACGAGGTAACAGGGGAGTGGAGAAGACTACATAATGAGGAACTTAATGATCTGTACTCATCACCAAATATTATTCGGGTGATCAAATCAAGAAGAATGAGGTGGGCGGGGCATGTAGCACGTATGGGGGACGGGAGAGGTGCATACAGGATTTTGGTGGGGAGACCTGAGGGAAGGAACCACTTGGAAGACCGAGGCGTAGATGGGAGGATAATATTAAAATGGATCTTAAAGAAGTGGGATGGGGGGCATGGACTGGATTGATATGGCTCAGGATAGGGAAAGGTGGCGGGCTGTTGTGAATGCGGTAATGAACCTTCGGGTTACATAAAATGCGGGGAATTTCTTGACTAGCTGACGACCTGCTAGCTTCTCAAGAAGGACTTTGCTCCATGGAGTTAGTTGAACCTGGTGGTACGTATAGTTACCGCTAGGTTTTAAAGGGTTAATATGAGTGGAGCAAGGAGAGCGGGGTTTTGTGGTTTTCATCAGTGGGTGCAGGCAAGTTACAGGACAATATCATAGATTTATTCAAGACCGCCTCTTTCTAGTTCATTGTGTACAATAATCCTAACCATCGGGCTGTATTGAAGCATGTGCCTTGTAAAGGCTAATTTAACAATTCTCTTTACAAGGGTCCTCGTTAACATTTCATCAGTAATGGATACATATAACGCATGAAGGGGGACGGTGGAAATGAACTCTATGGATTAGAGTCTTACTTCAGGAGCTGATAGTCGCTTAGATAGTCTAGAAATTCCCCACCTTTTACTGAAACCGAAGGTCAGTATGGTGTTTACAAAACCCCGCCAACGGATCGTATTCTGGTCAAGATAAATTCGGCCCACACACCCGCCCATTTTGTTTATTTAAACTCTTGCGTTTGCCCCACCTCTCAGGTAAATTACTCGTAGGTAGCTGTATTGCCTGTGGCCAATACATAATTTGTGGATGGCTGAACAAATTTTGTGTGTCTATTTGAAGGTAGGAAACATGATGACCACCAAACGTCGATGTTTTTACGTTACAAATGAATACGAAAAGAGATAGCGTTTATTGGAAAACATTTTTTTTAATTCGTCCTCTTCTACCTACTCCGGATTTCCCGTTTCAGTGTCGAGGTTTTGTAATTTCTTTTGATCACACTGAGAGACACACCACAGTCGGTAGGACTCCTCTGGACGAGGGATCGGCTCGTCGCAGAGGCCTCTACCTGACAACAACACACAGCACTCACAAGAGACAAACATCCATGCCTCCGGTGGGATTCGATCCCACGATCCTAGCTAGCGAGCGGCCGAAGACCCACGCCTTAGACCGCACGGCCACTGGATCGGCTATTGGAAAACATAATAGTGAAAAAGGAAATTTATGTCAAAGCGAAGAAGGATTTTTTCAAGTATGGGAGGAGATACGAAAAAATTTAAATTTCTAGTGACGACTTATTATGTCTAATGTAGTGCCATACCAGGCTTATAGTTTTACGCAAATGATTAAAGATTTGAGACTTTTCACACGATTTAAATGATGACCACTGTTGGTAGTCCAGTGCAGACACAAGTCTGTTAACCTTGCAAAATCTTGCGTTTTACTAGTTTAGTAAATTTATTAGTGACTGGGGATATATCTTCGAAAATTTGTACGAGGGTGAATAATAAATTAGAAAGTATTTGGAAGGAAGCAGCGTAACCTCTTTCAAGGTACATTATTAAGACATCTGTTTGGAGCAATCGAGCAAAACCCAGAGATATTGGTCTTGTGGTTTTTGCTCGGTGTTCTGATCTAGAGTAAAATATGGCGCCTTTCGAATACAATCAGAAAATTCGCTCCTTCAGCCAGACTGATCAGTGACATCTGTGTTTGTAACAAGAATATTGGTGAGCAACACGTTTGAACTTATTTGCGCGCAAATAAGTGTGGTGCTGGAGAAATATGGAGATCAGTTGGACCGATCCTGTGAGAAATGAAGTATTACAGAGTCAAGAAGAACAGGAATATGCTACATACAATAAAAAAAAGAAAGGCTAACTGGATTGGTCACATCTTGCTTAGAAACTTGCCTTCTAAAACATGTGATTGAAGGAAAGTTAGAAGGAGGGATAGAAATGACGGGAAGACGAGGAAGAAGGCGTAAGCAGCTACTGGATGACCTAATGGAAAAGAGAAGATACTGGAAATTGAAAGAGGAAGCACTAGATCGCACTGTGTGGCAAATTCTTGTTAGAAGAGGCTATGGACCTGTCGTAAGACAGACTGCAGAATGATGAATGGCGAGCAAATACATCTTCAAAGGTAATAAAGAACCAGCATCTGTGATGTGGATTCAGTCACTGGATGCGTCGTCCCTATCCATACTGGATTTTTTTTTATTTACCGTAGTTCCTCACGGCAATGCTGGATAAATAATGGACGGCAATAATTCACCAGATGGTCAAGACCATTTGCTATTTTTGTGTTTGCTACATAATCGTATATTTTTCTAGTAGAATGGTGTCAAAACACATTCCGCGGAACCCTTGGTTCCATGGGCGACTTTCAATGGTTCCGCAAGGTTATTTCCGTTCCAAGTAAATGAGTAAATATAATTTTGATTCTTGTACTTTCATTTCTATTTTTCTCCCCATCGTTGTGCCTAATCGGCGCTCGGTTAATTTTCATTTTAAGTCACCAATAATGAAATATTTTCGTAAATATGCCAAAATATTTTTTTTTTAAATTAATGAGTGTTATGTTTTAGAACGTTTTATTTCATTTTGCACCCAAAAGTGCACTTTTACTTTAGAGTGATTTCGCGAAAATTCAGATTTAGTTATAAGGGCTCCACAGATATTAAGAATCTGAAGATCACATGCTGTAATGTAAAACACCTCAGCAGTTGATATAACGTCACTTAATCTGCACCCTTCGAACTATATTCTATGTATGGTGCGTCATAAGCAGGTGAGAAAGTTGCTATCAAATTAAGGTGTAAAGATGCAGGACATGTGGCATGAATTTAGTAGGTGAAAAATAAATACAAAGTATAAGTTTAAAAGTATGAACGGAAGATTTAGCCATAGATGAGCGATAATATTAAAACGGATCGTGAAGAAATAGGGATTGAAGACAGTGGCTGGGCTCAAGTGGTTCAGGATAGGATCAAGTAGCAGACCTTTGTGAAAGTGGCAATGATAATTTGGGGTTGTGGGGTGGGGGGGGGAGTTACAGAAGAGGGGATATTTCTGGACCATCTGAGAGACTATCAGCATTATCCTTTGTGATATTGGCTGGAAAAAATTATCTGTTAAACCCAGATGACACTTGACAAAACCTGTTCTTGTGCCACTAACTTGTGTGTGCAATGTGGTTGAATATTCTATAAGCATCAGGTGCAGCTGAGAGACCGTGTGATTACCCAGCACTCTTTCTGATATATGTCGATCAGTGAAGCGCCATTGTCTCAATCGAGTGCCAGATAGAAGCTCTGTCGTCTGGCGAACATCCAGTTCAATTCACATCTCGATCGAGTATTTGTTCCCGCATAACGGCCCCCAATCATTTACATTTATGTACCACGTATTTCGGCTTTTGTCTGCCAAATACTAATTGTAGTGCTTAACCTATTTTGCAGAACAGTGGCTCCTCTCACTAATTCAAACAGTGAGGGAACGGATTTTTTGTGAGAAGGGTCGCATTTGGCCAGTTTTTCGCACCCACAGAAAAGTATCAGTCAAGATTAAAGGCTGACAGATCCTCTGTGTTTACTCGTAACGCTTTATTTAACTGGTGACTGAGGTTTATGGTAGCCTACAAAGGAGCTGTTTTCTTCATAGTAAAGTAAAGTCATCCCAACAGAGGCCTGGGCAGGCCCTTAGAGCTCCAGGAGTTTGAAGCCCTCAGAATTTCTAGACAATCGGCATACAAAGGTGGCAAGGTTGTCAACCCTACGCACCGGCCGCCTTTACCCCCCATGAAGTACCTTTGGTACTCATTTCTGTTAGAGGCTGAGTCAACCCCAGGGCAATAGTGCGGCCGGAAGGATTAAGTCAATGAAAAATCCCAATGACCCCATCGGGAATCAAGCCCGCGAACTTCCGACTTGTGGCACAGTGCCTCAACCAACTGCGCCACTGCGTACCCCCACTTTTGTGATCATGCCTCATGTAATTGGGTCGTGCTATGGCTCATGCCGATATTCTGCAGCCTCTCACGGAGAAGGCCCGCGTTCAGTTCCGTACCAGTCCATGTGGGTTTATGTGGCACTTGTACATGTGTGTCTACAAGTACACCAATGCTGTACGTTCGTCCGTCACTGATGCTATATAATCTTCGCAACTGAGAACACAGTTAAACTACTCTTAGCTACATAATCTGTAGACGTGTTTTCGGTGACTGCGTTTCAGTATTTGATAACCTAGCTGCATTAACTAACGATATGGGGCAGAGTCTTGAAAATGCAGACAGCCGCTCAGCTAGCGAAGAAATATCCCGCATTTTATGGAACCCGACGTTAAATTACCTTTTTACAAGAGTTTGACTCTGGACTCAGTCTTGAACCAGATAGGCCCTGTCAACAATTTGAAGCTTCTATCTTTCACATTATCCCCAGTTTTAATAATATATTTTCATACCTGCACCTCAAGTGGTCTCTTACAGAACTGTGATTAAAATTGTGGATAAATTCTTCATTTACCCGTGTATGCTACATGTCTCGTCCTTCTCATAATCATTGGCTTCATCAGAGGTGTATTATTTCATTACAAACAAAGAATTATGAATCTTGTAATTGTGGAATTTGCAGCCAAATTTGAGGTTACCATAGCTGCGTCTTTTTAATTGTGATGCCGTGTAGACTGGTAGAGGTTTACCGACGTTTCAGGGAAACCTGCCTTTACCATTACGTTTTACCTACATAAAGAAGGCAACAGATTCCTCTGAAACGTCGGTACACTTCTACCACAACAATATGCTGAACATTTTGTCATGAAAGATCGCGAATTTATTCTTTTCTCTTACACAGAAAGTTCTACACTTATGTAAAACAGCAGGTAACATTATAGTTTTGTAGGTTACAATCTCTATCTTTATGGATAGGATTCGTTCATTGCCTAGTTTGTCTTGCGACAGGTTTGTAGCCTCTCCAAAAGCGAGTTCTCCAGTGAGTGCGATGTAGCCCTTTGGTGCCCGAATTCAATTCCCGTTACAATCTGCAAAATTCCGCATTTAAATTACAGGATTAAATTTCTTCACGCAAATTTTTACATAAAAAGCAAAACCTAAGGAATAAATCCCAAACAAGCCTGTAGAGAATGACCATAACTGGCAGACGCATATGCTGCGCCGTTCGGGAATTGAACCCAGCACTCTGCAACGGACCGTATGCGTCGTTTGAAGCCAAACATCTAGTACTTTCACTTTCAAATTCCATTGTGTTTATAGCTAGGATACCTGAACACAAAACTTTCTGAATCGTTTAGCAAGCACTGCGCGAATTTAATCTGCTCCCCATCACCAAACCACCCCCCTCCCCAAAGAAACTGGGTTTGTGAGTTTTAAAAAAGTTTCATGTTAACGTCCTATAACGTGCATATTATAAGTACAGGCCTACCCGGTGTTTGGCTAGTGTGAGTAGGAATTTTGTGTTTTTACAAGCATACGACGTAAGTAATAGAGTATGATCTTGATTATCCGGGGTGCTGGTGGGGAGGGGGTGCACGGATAATTGAGATAAACGGATAATCCACTATATATATACATATATATACACTTTACAGAGCAATGAACAGAAAATAAAACTAATTTATTAATTATAGACATAAAACGTACGTTGCTTACGCTTCATGTTTAGGTAAATAGCCCGTAATTTTTGTTTGTATTGAGAATTTTGTTCGAGCACCCGGCGCTAAATCACGTTACTTCCCACCTTCGTCATTAGTGATTAGCAACTTACGAACGTGCATGAATAATCCGTAAACCAAATAATACGTGCACGGGTAATCGAGTGTAAATTGTATATATTCCTGTCGTAGCAAGTGATTTCTAATTGTTAGTTTGTAGCCCTCCGGATAAGACGCGTGTCTCAAGAAGGGAATGTAGGAAGAATTTCTGGATTTAGAAAGAACTGTGTCGTTACATACCTGAAAACGCCATGTTTGCACACCACTGCCTCCTAGCGGAGAAACGGGTAACTACGCCATCGCATCTATCACGAAAAAACTGTTACATTTCCTCTATCCGTTGGCATGCTTTTATCTCTTATATGTGGGTTTGCTACTGCACGGCCAAGCCTCTAAATCCCGGATGGACTTATAAAACACGCTGTATTAAAGTTAATTACTTTAACTTTCAAAACTGTTATGCTGAATGGGATGTGTTACACTTCTATGGAAATATTTCAGAAGCAAGTGTTGGAAGTTCTAAATCTCATAGTTTCGTTACGCATGACTCGACGCCTTTATAACAGTTTGTTGGGCAAAAAGTTGGAAGCAAGAGGAAGATTAATATAACAAAGACGTACCAGGAAAATTAGTGACAATTATAGTAAATATTTTTAGTGTATGAATTTGGTATTTATATTAATGTTGCAATGTTTCCTGAATTGGCTGCTGGAACAAAGGAGAAGATTGGAAAATCATATTCTGTAATTATTTAATTACTGTCTAGTGGGGTGTAAAGCCATGCAATTTGATAGGTAGGTAGGTGCTAATGTTTCCATATATTATCCATGTAATTCTCAACATAACAGGCAAGAAGCGTCGTCTTCAAAACGTGGTGGGACGTGACATCCCCGTTATTAGAATAATTTTTTTTCCTAAGAACAGAAAGAAATGTGTTACATGATCACCCATCTGTACGGTGTCTGTGTGTGTATCTGCGTGTCCCCCAAGTCAGATTTTGATATAGATGACAATTTTAACGGAAGTGTTTATGAAGCTGTTGGAGACCACCCCAACTCCATACCTCTCATTTTCTTAGAAACAGTAATAAAAACATGGCGGACGCATAAAAGTGTGAAGAAGAGAGAAGCAGACGTCGTTGTTAGGATTGGTAAAAACACGCAGACATATTGCTTAGACCCTCGGGAAAACAACCCAGCGTTCAGTTATATCGCTGTTAGGATGTGGAGAAAGCACAGACTGAGTACAGATTTGCTGTACCGGCGGCCTTGTATTAAGTAAAATGATAGTTCTTTACCATTCATAGTGATGGTACGTAACTACGTATATTAAAGCCTTGCTTACAGTATTCAATTTTATAACAAAATTCACGACTCGCTATGGGTTGGACGGTTCGGAGTTCGAATCCCGGTGGAGGCGAGATTTTCCAGACCCTTCTTGACCGGCCAAAAGGCCCACCTAGCCTCCTGTACAACACGTACTGGATAGCTTTCCCGGGGGTTAAGCAGCTGGAGCGTGGCGTTGACCACCCTCCCTCTTTTAGGGCCGAGGTTGAGTATGGGCAATACAACTACTTTTCCTCAATAACTGGTTGGCATGTTACGGGGACAGACTTTACCTTCACAATATTGACTACGTGACATAAATTTATATTTCTTCCAATACGTAAGTAGGCGTTATGAGACCCGCTAGTTACTCCTCGTTGTAATACGAATTTACATTTCAATATGAGGAGAAATGCAGGGTTTGCTTCATGTATCGTACTAAATTTTCTTGTGCCAGTGATGACGTTATTGTTTGCACTGTTTATGAACTTGTCGCATCTGCCTGACATATAATTACAGGTATTAGGTGTTGCTCAATGCGTGTGGTATAAGGAATAAACAATTTAAGTACACTTTATTGTAAAAAGTATTGTAACGAAGGATTAATTCTACAGTTTGTTGTGTTTTAAAGATGGTTTATGAATAGCTTAGTTTATTCAGGACTGCGTGACATTATAAAGGATAAACAAAGAAGAAAAAAAGGAGGTTTTCATTGCCCGTTCTAAGATATTGATTCCTCATATTTTTTCTTGGATAAACTTAGAAAATTCACTATAATCCCAGTTTAGGTATTAAGCTTCCGGACTGATGTTTGAACCTGGAGACTTCAGAGTATGAATCAAGTGTGTTAACATCTAGAGCGTCATGTTTAGTTCACTGTCTTCAATACTGTTCGCAGACTAGGAAAAGATACATGCTAGGAATGCGACAGGTGCGCATGCGCAAGATTTTGTAATGCATGACAAGTTGCTACTACCCCTCCTGAGTGCATTCGCACAGTGCACTTGCTCGCTGCGCGCTGCTGCAGGTGCTTGATGTTTTCAGTGTGTGTAGTAGCAGGTCGCTGCTACCAATTGCAGTACAGTAGCCTATTTACTCCTCTAGCCAGCAGTCTCCCGCACCGCGCCAGACACGCTCCCCCCCACACGCAGGGATCGTTTCATGATCAGTGAACTGTATATTTTTGCACAGACAATATGAATATTGCACAAACCAACTTATCAAATATATCTTCCTTTTCCTATACCATTTCAATAAATATTTAAGAAAATACTGATTCCAAACCTAATATCGGGTTTGGTACGGTAATGCCGTCAGACTTCTCTCTCAGCAGATTTCTATTACTCTCATACGAAATGTGCGCAGATTGAAGGGATGACAGGCCACCAGCGGGAATTCTGGCAAAGCATGGGGAAGGTGAATATGAGTATAAAAGAATGTTGCTGTTAAAAAGTTGCTGCCATGAGAAAAACGTAAAATTAAATTCACCTCTATAAGGAAATGAAGTCGTGGAAAATTACATTTTCGAACTCTGCGGCTGAGCTTTGTCTCTATTTTCATATTTTATATTATTTCTGCATGCATATAGTCCTACACTGACGGAGACCGAGAAAGTAAACATCTACAATATTGGAAGTTATGAAATTTCTCAACAACTGCCGAAATGGAAAAGGTTGTCTTGAAAAAAACATTGTGAATATTCCAAGAGATTTCATCATAGTTTAAAAAGTTGCGATAGTCCTTTACTTTCGCTTAACTTTCATATATAATTCTTTCGTCTCTCCAGTTTCCTTCTGTTCTCCGTCTGTTTTTCTTGTACGGTAGCCAGGGAAAGACAAGTCTGTTATAAAGTTAAAGTAAAGTTCTCCCTAGAACAGGCCATGAAGGCCCAGAGGGGGAGTAGAGGTATAGCACTGCTCTTTCTTTAACCCTGGCACTAGATGAGGGTGGGTGGTCAACTCCACGCCCCGGTCGCTTTACCCCCGGGAAAAAGACCCAGTACCCATTGTATAGGAGGCTGGGTGGGCCCCAGGGCCGGTCTGGACGGCTGCGGAAAATCTCGCCTCCACCGGAATTCGATCCCCGGACCGACCATCCCGTGACAGGTATGTTATATTGAAACAAATGAGCTGTGTCCCCTACCGTTTTTTTGCTAGCTCGCACTCAATTTTTACTTAAATATGCGACGCCACTTAGGTGTAGTAAATACACAGTTTATTTAACAAAGATATGAGCATGGAAAGGGCACATTTCATTAAAATAAGTAATTCACTTTGGGTAATGCTGAGTAAACCATTTACAGTTAAATATTAACCTGAATTAAGACCCAGTTCGTACCGCACAGTAAACACACTCCACGTCGGTTATAAAAGCCAAACACTTAATGCTACATAGGGGAAAAAAGCTCTTGGTTTTGAAATCCGTACAGAACAGTAATAGGCTGCGTGGTCTAATGTCAAAAGTTTGACCGAAACACTATACAAGTGTAAGGTAGGCTTGAAGTAGCTGGATGTAAATATAAATACGTAATAAAATTTGTAGACATTGAACTATCATCATATTAAGTCCAAACCTGTGTGGAGTATACAATAATGACTGATCGGGCCAATGCAGATCTTATAGCTTATATTAGCCGGATATACAGAAGAAATATCTGATAAACTCCTTGACAAGGGGCTACGGTAGGGTAGGTTTAAGACTGTGTGAATTTTTAAACAATGGTTGCTAATATGCATAGATTATGTGGTCGGAAATCTTAGACGTGAAATCATCTTTGATAGAAGTATGCAAAAATAATAAATAAAAAATAAAAAGTTACTCGTACAAGTACTACGAAATCAAAAGTTATTATGTAAGTGTAGTAAAATATTTAAAGCGGATAGGAATAATGGAAAATTAAAATAGACTTTTTAAAGTTTTAATTCACCGTGCATTTTATTATTTAAGATAAAACACCAACAAATGCACAAATTATAAGGTGCAAATTTGCTCCCTATATCATGATTTACCCTACGCGTTTCAGCTCCTCATGAGCCACCATCAGGGGTTATTTTCTCTATTATAAAAGGTGCTTTACAAATGCTGCATCTGTGGATGGCACTTTTGATTATGCACTATTTTGGGCATCAACATAGGAAGGTGTGAGTTGTTCAGACCTGCAGACTTTGTTGAACCAGATTGCCGCATTTGATTTTAGTAATTTGGTCTTGATGTTCTTGTATCGATGCACTAATTCTGCCTGTTTGGCATTCACAATTTTAAGTTTTAATTCACCGTGCATTTTATTATTTAAGATAAAACACCAACAAATGCACAAATTATAAGGTGCAAATTTGCTCCCTATAATAGAGAAAATAACCCTGATGATGGCTCATGAGGAGCTGAAACGCGTAGGGTAAATCATGATATAGGGAGCAAATTTGCACCTTATAATTTGTGCATTTGTTGGTGTTTTATCTAAAATAGACTTATTTGAATTTCATGTCGTGTTTGTACTCTTTATTATAAGTTGCAGTGTTGTAGAATAATCAGTATTTGTAAAATATGTGTAGGTAGGTAGGTAGGTGTGTGGGTAGGAAGGTGGGTGGATAGGTAGGTAGGCGGGTGCGTAGGTAGGTGGGTGGGTGGTTGAGTAGGTAGGTAGGTAGGTAGGTGGGTGGGTGGGTGGGTGGGTGGCCGGTGGGTGGATAGGTAGGTAGGCGGTACGTAGGTAGGTGGGTGGGTGGTTGAGTAGGTAGGTAGGTAGGTAGGTAGGTAGGTGGGTGGGTGGGTGGATAGGTAGGTAGGCGGGTGCGTAGGTAGGTGGGTGGGTGGTTGAGTAGGTAGGTAGGTAGGTAGGTAGGTGGTGGTGGGTGGTGGGTGGGTGGATAGGTAGGTAGGCGGGTGCGTAGGTGGGTGGGTGGTTGAGTAGGTAGGTAGGTAGGTAGGTAGGTGGGTGGGTGGGTGGGTGGATAGGTAGGTAGCCGGGTGCGTAGGTAGGTGGTTGGGTGGTTGAGTAGGTAGGTTGTTAGGGAGGTAGGGTTGGTAGGTAGGTCTGGAGGAGGATAGGGCGGCATTTCACAATGGAATTGACATATTGCAGCTTCTCTTCCAGAACGAAAATTTCGCTAAGAACACCACTAAAAAACCACAGAGCAACGTGGGTTTTGAGATACTGATAATCCCTCATAGGGTTAATAAATTATCGCAGCCTGTTACAGAACTCGGGGCTTGTTCCCGTATACACAGTAGCCTGCCACTCTTCAAGATCCAGTCCGAGACTTCACAATCCCATATCTGGGAAAGATACTTCACCGTTATCATCCCATCTTGGCCTACATATATTTCAACTAGTCCCTTTCTTCGTGTTTTTAGACTGAAATTATACATATCCTAAATGCGTGCCACATGCCCGGCCCATCCTTGACCTGTCATATTTGTAGTACATAGCGAAGAGCCAAACCTTGAAGGTCGTCATTATGCATTTTTTTTTCGCAATTATGCCAGTGAAATTATGAAATTTAACAACAATTCAAAGCCAGCGGAAAACTCCTTCTTGTAGACAAGTGTTACTTTCTGTCTTCGTTCTTCTAGCATGTGACACTGCGTCACTGGTGCCCGACGTTTCGACAAAGCATAATGGCTTACGAGCGATAAATTCGTTCTTCTTGTAGACAAGTGTTACTTTCTGTCTCCGTTCTTCTGGCATGTGACGCCGCGTCACTGCGTCATTGGTGCCCGACGTTTCGACAAAGCATAATGGCTTACGAGCGATAAATTCGTTCTTCTTGTAGACAAGTGTTACTTTCTATCTCCGTTCTTCTGGCATGTGACGCCGCGTTACTGCGTCATTGGTGCCCGACGTTTCGAGAAAGCATAATGGCTCACGAGCGATAAATTCTTTCTTCTTGTAGACAAGTGTTTCTGTCTTCGTTCTTCTGGCATGTGACGCCGCGTCACTGCGTCATTGGTGCCCGATGTTTCGACAAAGCATAATGGCTTCATCTTAAAGTTTCGAAATGGCGATGAAGAAAGGAAAAAATGACTTGGTAAAAAGCGTAGTGGTTGTTCCTCCGACAACATACGAAAAATGTGAGATTCCGAAGTCAAGAATTAACGAAGACCGTAACATTCCTTTGACGTTCGTGTTCTTACTATTAACGTGCACTTAACCTTCCCTTTTGTGCCAAACCAGACGAAAGCATTTGAAGAATGTGGCTGAATCGTTTCCTAAACACTTCATTTGAGCACTGGGGAGACGTTTCGTAACAAAAATGAAAAGAGGTGTTTTGCTAAGATAATATCTAAATAACTAATTCCACAGAGCAAAATCCTTCTTAATGAAACCCATAAAGTGTGAGCTGATTAATTAATGCTCTATCTTTATGGAACTCGACGCTCAATTTCCTGCTCATAAGAGGCCATCAATGAATCTAATCTTGAGCCACACGAATCTATTAAACGTCCTCACACCTTATTTATTGAAGCCCCGTTTTACTACTATCATCTTGTCTGTGATCATGTCAAGTGCTTTTCTCCTTCAGATAATTCTGTTCGTGCATTTGTCATATTTCCCATGTGTGTTACGTGTCTTTACCACTTCGTTTTTCTTGATATAATCACACTAATTATATACGGCGAGGAGCACATATTAGTTATACAGAATATTAGATATAAATATTTTGAAATGCAAGTTAACTTAGCACGAGAAAATAGCCTGTTTCCCAGAATGTTTATAGAAATGTAAGTAAGATTTTAGAAACGCCGGGCACGGTTTAGTTTTTACATAGTTTTAGTGGAAATTGTGGGGTACATGATGGCGCAGTTAATTGAGACAATGCGTTACAAACCGGAAGGTCGCGGGTTCGATTCCCGATGGGGCCATTGGGATTTTGAATCGACGTAATCCTTCCGGCCAAACTATGGCCCTGGGGTCAACTCAGCCTCTAACAGAAATGAGTACTAGGGCTATCTCCTGGGGTGTAAAGGCGGCCGGTGCGTATGACTGACAACCTTACCACCTTCTTGTACAGATTGTCTAGAAATTCTGGGAGCCTCAATCTCCTGGAGCTCTAAAGACCTGTCCAGGCCTGTAATGGGATTGCTTTACCTTTACCTTTACTTTACAGTCACGGGTGAGAATTTTCCTGGTCAGGAAGTGGATTTGGCGTCGAGGATCTCAGAAGTTAATTTTAATGGCAACAGGGCAGACAGCCCAACACATAAAAATGAAAAAGGAAACAGAACTTGAATTGCCATACTTTCAACTTAGAAATACATTTTTTAGCTTATTTTTGTATTGTTCATATGTTATCTGACATTTTGGATCTGAGTGGGTGCTACACGTGTCTCCAATTTTCCCCTCTTCCTTATTCTTCAGTCATTAGTCTTTTCCTCTGCCTACTCTACGAGCTTGCCGTTTTCCAATCGCAGTATTTCTCTCATAACATCTAGGAGCTCAAGACATGTTCTCCGAATGTAGTTGCACATACGTCTCCCATTCAAAGAGTTCCTCTCTATAATTGAGTACTCTCATCTAATGTCAGCGGTTACAGAAAAATGTCCCGTTTCTTTGAAGTTTTCTATTTATGTTTTTTGTCGTAAAAAGGTATTCATGGTTTCCAATAAAATAAAGGAATCCTCATTTGAAAGGATACGTTTCACAAATTGCCTCTTCATACACGTCCATAGAAAAGTGTGTACAGTACAAATATGCCTCACAATTATATTTTGCGTCAGAAACAGAGAACCTTTTGAAAACTTCCATATAAATTATAATACAAATTCAGTACGAACCTCACACATAACGCAGTCCGTGTTAATTGTAATGACTAGCCGTTAATGTGAAAGGAAACTTTCTTTTAAGAAGAAGTAGGTTATTGTATAAAATATTTATATTTATAATTAAATTATTATTTGTGTGTACTAGTGCCTCACGCCGATCCCAGTGGCCGTGCGGTCTAAGGCGTGGGTCTTCGGCCGCTCGCTTACTAGGATCGTGGGTTCGAATCCCACCGGGGCATGGATGTCTGTCTCTTGTGAGTGTTGTGTGTTGTCAGGTAGAGGTCTCTGCGACGGGCTGGTCACTCGTCCAGAGGAGTCCTACCGACTGTGGTGTGTCTAAAGTGTGTGTGATCATGAAACCTCGACGACACGAGGAGGCCTAGGCCCATATAAGGCTGTCGAGCAATAGAAAAGAAAATTAGTGCCTCACAGACGACGTAATTAGCGCCAGAATCTAACAGATGGAACTAATAGTCAGACAACCTGTACATATACATACTTTCACTTATGAGACTTTGCCTTTTACACTAATGCTGATTTATTTATATACGTAATTCCATGGCCAACGATTATCAGCTGTTTATAATTTTTAGGAACACTATTAATTGTAGCACCGTCGCTGTTTTATACATACATAATTTGTCGTTATGTAGGTGCTGTATCTTCAAGTAAGAGTCAAATGGACAAATGGAAGTTTTGTTTGTTACCACCGTCAAGGACACAAATCTGAATACAGATTTCGCCCGGCCAAACACTTTTACATTGAACACCCCGAAACGGAACTTTAAGAAGGCTCCCATTTTGGAATCCTGCACTAACTGTTGCTATTTTTAACACCTACAATTTTTATTTATTTAATCCAGTAATATTTTCTGAAGTTTAATTTCATATGTAGATGAAATTACTGAGGACCGCCATTGTGGATTCCTAAATAGGCCAAGCACTGATTAAATATTACGCATGCGTCAAATACTTGAGAAGAACTGGGAGTGCACTGCAGCAGTATATCAACCATTTATAGACTTCAGTAACACTTGTGAGTCAAGTAGAAAGGAGGATTTGTATAATCATTGTCAGTAAGTTTGTTTACCAACGAAATAAGTCAGGTTAATTGAAACGTGGGTAAAGTCAGGATAAGCAGACGTTCGTCAGACACATCGTGTTTAGAAAACGCTGGAGGAAGGTGATAATTAGGGCCGTGCCATGGCTCAGGCGGTTAGTCGCTGGCCTCTCACCGCGGAGGTCCGGGTTCAATCTCGGGTCAGTCCATGTGGAATTTCTGGTGGACAAAGTAGCACTGGGACAGGTTTCTTCCTGAATAATTCGGTTTTCCCCTGTATATTTCATTCCACCAGTGCTCCATTACAAGGAAAAACGAAAAGACTAATCATCTTCATCACAGGTTTGCACAATAAGCCTCAAGGCTGCGTTGCGTCCGTAGCATATGCTGCGGGGCCCTTCACAAAAAAAAATGATAATTAATTTGAATTGTTTTTCAGAGTTGCTTTAGAAGGTCCAAATCAGGAGGGAGTAAAATTTAATGGGCAATGTTGGCTATGATGTAAGCACAAGGAATTAATTTATTTTTGTGAACACATAAATAAGATGAACTAAAATAGAGAACTACTATTGTTCTGTAGTAAACAGGTAGGTGCAAACGTAAATATGAAGAATATTAATTGCAACACAAATGGAGATAGTAGAGCTTCTGAAAATATATAAACAATTCAAGTATTTGAGAATTACACTAAAAATGCAAATTATCTTCGCGAAGAAATTAGTACCACATTAAAATCGGGGAATGCTTGCTACCATGCCGTTCAGAAACTTTTAACTTCCTGTCTGCCACAGATATAATAATTATGATATAGAAATCTATACAATTTTTTTCTAAAATGGCTTGGCTTCCCTCGGCCTAGGCCTCGTCCTTGTCCTTGTCGAGGCTTCACGATCACACTCAGACACACCACACTCGGTAGGACTCCTCTGGACGAGTGATCGGCCTATCACAGAGACCTCTACCTGATAACACACAACACTTACAAGAGACAGACATCCACGTCCCAGGCGGGTTTCGAACCCGCAATCCCAGCAAGCGAGCGGTCGCAGACCCACGTCTTCAACCGTGCGGCCACTGGGATCGGCATAGAAAGCTGTATATTAAAAAAACCGTCACGATATACATTTGTCTGTAAATAATACTTGCCACATTTTTCGCTTAGCTAGCGATCATCTGCAGGGACACATTTTGTTTGCAGGGGAAATTATGAAAGCTTACGTTAACCTGTTGTCTGTATTACATATTATACAGGTATTATACAATGGGGTTATATAAAAGGCACTTCTGTATCAAAATTGTTATTTTGAATTTACTTCTTTCTGTATTGTCTTATTTGTACATGTACTTCTATAAACATCTGCCATTCAAACGCGTGTCGACGTTAATTTGCATCGTCAGTGACCATCTGTGTTACTCTGCTTAACAAATGTTTTACATAATTTTATTTATTATCAGTTGCAGCCCATTTGACTTTCTTGTTGTTGTTGTTTGTATTTGTCAGGCCGTCTTGGTAATTTGAAATTGAAGTTAAGTGTTGTATTGGTTTTTAAAGTTTCCTTTACTTTACTCATGGTAGTTAAACTCGTTCTTTTATCTTGCCTTCGTTTTAAAATCTATGTCGTTTGTCGTTATATTGTCAAGCATATGTTAACTATAGTAACAAAGTAGTCACTTGTGATGATGCTAATTAAGCGTCTTAAAATTTACGATTGGTGGACGGTAGTGAGCTGCAGAAAGGCTGCCGATATTTGCAATTAACTTGTAGTATAAAAACACACGCGGTATATTAGCTGGATGCACAAATTTTCTAAAAAATATAGGAGTCACCTCAAAATGCTAGGTGCCAGAAGGGTGATGTGAAGGAATTTTCATACAAAGGACCCCCAAATATTAGGCACCACAGCAAAAATTTTAATTTCCACCGCGGCCTGGAGCCCGGGATTTGTGCACCCCTGATAAATAAGGAATAAAGTAGAATACTCTGTTACAATTAACATAAAGGTCATGGAAATTTAAAAGGGAAAATTTTCGGTTTTAAAGATAATTCTTGAATTTTGAAATTTGCGTCTATTAGGAAGACAGTTTCTGTGCACGTGTAAACAACAGCTTTTGTATATGCAGACAAATTTCGCTAAATGTACCTAACCTCAATAAAAATCCGATTGCATAGAATAAAAGGATATGGTAGGGAACACTGTTCATTATCGACGTAAAATACCAATTGTCAAAGTTTTCCAAATTATTATCAGTATTTAATATTTGAATTAACCTTATTTACTAAAATCGGAAGCATTTAAATGAAGTGTATGTTTAATTAAGGATAGGGGATATGTATCGGTGCTTTGTATCGAACAAATTCTATTGTAACTATAGAAACCGGTGGTTGTTAAGTTTACTTTGTTACTTTGTTGCAAATCAAGGTTACCTATGTTTTTGTTTTGTGGAGAAGGGCCCCGCAGCAGAAGCTATGGACGCACCGCAGCCTTAAGGCTTAGTGTGCAACCTTGTGATGAAGATGAAGAGAAAAATGATCAGTTTTTTTCATTTTTCCAAGTAATGGAGCACCGGTGGAATGAAATTGACACGGGAAAACCGAAGTACTCGGGGAAAAACCTGTCCCAGTGCCACTTTGTCCACCACAAATCCCACATGGACCGACCCGGGATCGAACCCAGACCTCCGCGGTAGGAGGCCTGTGACCTACCGCCTGAGCCATGGCACGGCCTACCTGTGTTATATAAGGTACATTTGTGCAGTCTCTTGCAACAATACCTCAAAAGTAATTTTTTATTTACCTGAAGTTATTGGAAAGCTAGCCGTGTAATCT
Organism: Reticulitermes speratus; assembly: GCA_021186555.1. Taxonomy (NCBI): domain Eukaryota; kingdom Metazoa; phylum Arthropoda; class Insecta; order Blattodea; family Rhinotermitidae; genus Reticulitermes; species Reticulitermes speratus. Next base: position 27,232,107 of record JAJKFL010000004.1, read on the forward strand.
CCAGTCGTAAAGAAATTCAGTAATGAATTTGCTTAACTCTATGTCATTTTTTCATTTCTAGTTTAATTTCAAGTTCCACCCAGGGAGACGCATTTTACTGCCTTTCTCCTGTAACACAGAGGGTGACACTGTGTCTGCAGCACCTCTTGTGAGTGGTGTTTATGCTGATTGCAGGGACCAGCCATCTTTCATTCAGTGAATGTGAGCGGACCGTTGAGTTCGGAAGTTTGCGTTCTGAAAGTTTATTCTTAAATCCTTCTTAGTTGCAATGAAATATCACTTACATTCGACGAAATGTTTCAAATTAATTAAATCTTTCGTAACACGAATACAGAGCTGAGCGTTGAAACGTTTAATTTTACAAAAGTTTTATTTAGAATGCAGATATTAAGTAAGTTTGCAGTGTGAAGTGTGTAATGAAGCTGATTTAATAACTGCAAGGCTTCACAAATCCCGTTACCAGCAGCCATGGGAAAATGTAAGTGATTGTTTGTACGAGTATTGAATTATTATATTACTATTAGTGTTAACTATCCTTCCCACGACGGGGCTGTACATATAGCGGTCTGAAACCTAACCCCGTTATTTAATGTTCCATCTTTGATTTCTGTCATTACAAACGGGGTACTGCGAAAGTATGGAAAGAAGCTTGTTGTTATAAAAAATTGGGCTAATATTTTGAGTACTCCTGCTCAACAAAGTACGTAAATTAATTTTCCGTGCCATATGCATGTTTTTATATCGTTCTTAAACCCGTGAATGTTTAGCGTTTCTCCTCACATTTTAAGCGTCGTTTAAAAATGTAATTTTTATTGATTACTGGTTATATGATTTATAACTTAAGCACAAGTTTCAAGTCTTCTGGGATGTAACGCGTTGTCGACTGGTATATAGATATCGATGTTTCGAAAATTTGTACTACCTTCATCTTTAGGGTCAAACAGTCGAAGACGCCTGGCTTCTTCGACTGGTAAATACGAGTATTTATCAGTTAGAATGGCCTGACATCCAAGAGGACTCGAATCTGCCGCACCGCCGTTGTTAGAGCCTCAAATTTCGCAATTTAAATAGCCTGACCTTATTTACTGAAATTGTCTTCTTCCTTTTCACGCTCATTTAAACCCCTAGTACATCGCCTTTAAAGTGTTAAATTCGCTCATTCCTTTCGTAAGCATATAACTGTTCCAGAACCACAAGACATATTTTATAAATTCGATATTGCGGAATTTTAAGAGAAATTTTTGAGCAATTTGTTGTGAATAAAGTTGGAAAATTACAAGGGACACAACGTGAAGGCCACCTACATGCGTTTATGTGCTCATTTTCGGCGTACATAGGCCTACACATCATCTCACGTGAAAGATAAAAAATGGCTTTATATGGACCGATGCAGTCAGGACAGCTCAGTCGGTATCGGCATTAGGCTACAGCTGGACGACCGGGAAAAAACTTGTTTCGGTTACCGACAAGTAGGTGACTTTTCGGTGCTCCAAAACCGTCCACCTGCTCTGGGGCCTATTCAATTCATACTGGGGGCTATTCCCCGGGGTTAATGCGGCCGGGAAATGAAGCTGGCCACCCATGTCCATCTAGTGTCTAGAATGACTTTACGGGTTACACACGGACAACTTTACTTTATTTTACTTTGTTGTACACATGCCTACTCATCAAGCTATGTCGCAAACAAAAAAATCTTGATTGTGTTGAGACTGTGCTGAACAGGTTTCTGCTTTCTTCTTTTTATGCGTCCTTCCATTGAAATGTAACCGTGAAACTTCAGTTTTCACTGTTATTACACACTGTGTGTTATATTTCTTTTTATTCTGTCTGTATTCTGAACTCCTAGGAAGCATAGAGCATGTGTTGTGCGAAGTTACAAAGACGCAATATAGTTTTCTCGGGGGCACAGCCGCGTCAGTTCGTTTGAATACAACGTTTCTGGGACTAGCTCCGTCCCCATCCTCAGGCAAAACTGATTTAACATACAACTCGTCTGTCCCATGTTTTTCTACCTGGCGCGGCAGGGAGAATCAGACCGGTTTGTAGTGCCCAAACAGTTGAGTTGGTGGGCGGGCTGTTAACTGTTTTAAAACTTATACAAAGACGCACTTAAAACACTCGTATTTATCTGTGTTTAACATAAAGTCATCAAATTTTTAGCATTTACACCTTGAAAAGACAGGCGAGATAAGAGAGCAAAGGCGCATGTCGTGAAGTGGTTTCTTTTCCCAAATATACTGCGTGTTGCTTTTCATGTACTCTTTCATAATTTCTGACATATGCTTAATATTGAAACCTTGATCGGATAATATATTTTTACTGAATAACATAAAGATTTATTATCCATTTGATAAAATTTAAATTATCGATATCAATTACTATTCGTTTACATAATTACGTTTATGTGTTTTCTTCAGAAACACACACAAAAAAGTTTCACGCCAAAAATAATTCACGAAACTGCTCACACTACACAGAGTAAACGATCCTCCTTATTGAGTTTAAAATGATCCATAACCGTACATTGAACAATTAGATATGGTAACTAAAACAAACAAATGCACATAAGTTTATGAAATAAATGATAAACATAGTAATACTTCCTACATGTTTCGACTACTCATTTGGCCATCCTCAGGGTGGTGCGTTATGAAGAATAAATACACTGAGATGTTACAAAAGTTATGTGAACCAATGCAGATGTAAAATATTAAATATTAAAATTACGTGGTTTAAATAATATAAAATATATTTTTTTTCCTATGGCTCGACAGCCCTATATGGGCCTGGACCTCCTCGTGTCGTCGAGGTTTCATGATCACACACATTAGACACACCACAGTCGGTAGGACTCCTCTGGACGAGGGACCAGCTCGTTGCAGAGACCTCTACCTGACAACACACAACACTCACAAGAGACAGACATCCATGCCACCGGTGGGATTTTTTTTTGTATTAATTCCTGGGTTTTCCCCTTTGATCCATTTGTACTGTTGAAGTCCTTTTTGTCCTGCATGTCACTTTATGTTTCATGCTACCGTCCATACATCTAACACAACACAAACATCCATGCCCCCGGTGGGATTCGAACCCACGATCCTAGACCCACGCCTTAGACCGCACGGCCACTGGGATCGGCATACAAAATATTGAGTATTAAAATTAAATTGTATTGGTTCACATAATTTCCCTAACATTTCACTATATTTATTCTTCGTAACGCACCTCCCTGAGGATGGTCACGTGGTTGGCCGAAACAGGTAGGAAGTATTACTACGTTTATAACACATTTTCATAAACGTATGTGCGTTTGTTGGTTTTAGTCACGATATCGAGATCTTCCTCATTTTTACCAAAACATTTACGACGTCGAGAAAAATTTTGTACATAATGTAAAAACATTGGTACTAAAATATGTTTTTGCCCCTTTTCACACGTTGGGGGCGTTGGGGGGGGGGGGGCGAAATGAAGTACAAATACCATTTTTAACCTCGGTTCTAGATTTAGGTGTGGGAAACAGCCACCAGTCTCATCGAATAGGGGGCTGGGCGGGCCCAGAGCAAGTCTGTACGCTTCGAAAAGATAAAAATCTATTACCCCTACCGAGAAACGAAACATGCTTCCTCGCTCGCACATCCCGTAGGGAGCTACCCTGGATATTAAGTCTCGAAGAGCCAATTAATTGGCGAAGGTGAACTCAGCGACGGGTGACCTGATTAGATATTCGCTTAGTACTGCAAAAAAATGTGAGATATGTCTTAATTAAATTAGTAAACTTTCAAGCACCTCAGGAATTCACAGTACCCGAATACGTACCGATGAACGATACGCCCCAACCATTATCTTAATCACGTTCAACATTCTACTAAAGAATGTTTTTTAGTCTAGTAGTACCACTTAATCCCACCTCATTAATTCGACACGGCAGCATGATAAATCTGTTGAATCTATAAACCTGTGGTGCCGATTTGGATAAGAAGAATGTTCCACAGCAATAAGAACTATTTTTATACTGTTCATTCCGTGCATTGTCGATACCCAATTCACAACAATCAGACCAACGAAATGCACAGTACTGTTCCTAGATATCTTATATCACAGTATCACTTTGAACACTCGTACATCTTCATCATCAGGGAATGAAATCAAAGCAACGCCGCACACAACCAGCAACTTATGCACACAGTAGAAAGGTGTAAAAGGATCAAATAGTTTGAATGTAGGCAATTCTTTGTAGTACAGTTGTACACTATAATGGATCTCAGAGGCAGCCTACGTATTTAACGAAGGGTAACATATTATTGTGGCTGTTCAAGAATAGATACAAAACACGTACACATTTCATGATTCAGCTATTGGGCGCATCCAAAATAATATAGGATTAAAAAGCATAGAAGACTTCTTCTCACGGATGAGAATGTAATGTCTTCATTTTCACGGTTTTGCGGCCCTAGACATCTAGACCTGAACTGGACTGTAATAAAGCTATTTGGAAACGCCAGAATTCGATTACGACGAAACGCGGCGTCTTGGGCGTGCCTTGGCTCAGGCGGTTAGTCGCCGGTTTCTCACCGCGGAGGCCAGGGTTCGTTCCTGGCTTAGTCCATGTAGGATTTGTGGTGGACAGAGTGGCACTGGGACAGGTTTTTCCCCGAGTACTTTGGTTTTTCCCTGTCAAGTTCATTCCACCGGTGCTTCATTACTTGGAAAAATGAAAAAACTGATCATCTTTCTCTTCATCTTCATCACAAGGGTTGCACAATAAGCCTTAAGGCTGCGGTGCGTTCGTAGCTTCTGCTGCGGGGCCCTTCTCCACAAAAAAAACCGTGGCATCTTGTTCCAGAGGATCGGGTCCCTCGACTACACCGCCGGTCAAGTCTCAAGACTCGTCCAACGGACGTTTCTTGAGGGTCCTAATTGACACTCGTCTACTGATAATGCAGAATACATATTACCAGCACACACCGCTTTAACCAACAAATGCACACTTATTATAACTTGTTATGTTATACAATACAGTCACAGTGAACTAGCCTGACATGTTTCGATCCCTTGTTGCGATCATCATCAGGGACTTTTAGATTATAAATTACACAATTACAAATTAACAATAAAGGTAATAAGTCAAATAGTATAAAGTTTACATTACCAACTTTACATGACCTTTTGAACGCCACTAATTTACGTTTTGGAAAATAAGACATAGTAAAACTGCATCCTCCGTAAGTGTTGACAATTTAGTCAGTGCTTACACCGCTTTTGAAATATATGTTACTTTTGTATTCCATCTTTGATATAAAATACCTTTCATAAGGGAGTTATTTGGCTGCTATTAGGCGAATATTCTTCAAAACAAATAAAGATTACGAACCGCTATTTTATGTTTTAGAGGTATTTAAAACTTACTTGTACTTTAAGTACCGAGATAAATTTTCACCATCAATCCAGCTTCTCTAACTATAGAACGTATTTTATATTGCTTATACAGTACACTATCCAACAAATTAGGATTAGGGTTAATGGAAATATTCTATTCAAGCTTTAGGTCTGAGATACGAGTAAGCCTGCAGCTTCAGTTTTAGGTAAAAGAGAATTATAATTTTCTCGCTACAAGATTTGGTTTTCATCAGAAGTAAATAAGCATTTATAGTGAGGATTCAGGTATTCTGTGTTTTTATGCTGATTATCAGGGTTGTTTATTCCAGACGTTTCGAAGGAACGTACCGCAATGATTTTCAAGGGTTGATGAGTTTTGAAGTTTTGTATTGGCGTGTCGACTTCGTCATCAACCTTTAAGGAGTTCTAAAACTCCTCTACCACTGAAGATGAAGCGGGCACGTTCCTTCGAAACGTCGGGAATAAATAATCCTGCTATTAAGCGTAACAACCCAGAGGACATGAATTTTCAACATAAACGCTGGGGAAACCTCAAATTTCGCACCAGTCATTTACACCGTCTTTGTTGGACAATTATTTAGAGGTTTAAATATTCAAACATTCCATCTCTAAACTTTCAGCTTTTTAGAATTACGACGTAAGAAGGGGCTCTGTTTATTTTGTTTAACACGCGCAGGGAGTCCTATAGCAACATCACAACCAAAAATTCCACAGTTCTAGTGGACGGTACATACTGTCGGGTTTTTCCCGCCCGTATTTTATCTTCGCTTTTTTGTTCGGTTCTTTCTTTTCTGGCAGACCATTAAAGCATTGTTCACATATTTTGTCCTCAGTAGGGCGTAGGGCGTCAGGCGTAGTATTTTCCCCATTTGTAACAGGAATGTTACTTCTCAGTAAAATTCCAGATAGTACAATACGGGACAAAATTGTATGTGTAGCACATCGCCGTATGTTATCTGTATCAACATATTTAGTTTTTCTTCACAGGAAAATACTTCAGAAGAGATCTGCAAACATTGATAGATTACTTCCTGTTCAATCCCTGTATAGAATATTACAGAACAAACAGTCTCTTTCATTCTTTCATTTTCTTTATATTTGCAGATTGTAAACAATGAGGGAAGTTTTGAATGCCTGCAGTGTTTTCAGGGGGTCTGCAGTTTTACAGTAACTCGAGACATAGCTGGAAGACACTGAAGACACTGTAGCCACTGGAAAGCCAGTCACAGTTTTGATATGAAAATACATGTGTAAAGAAAATTACGCCTTTAATTCTGAAATTTTCTGTATTAATTTTCGGTTTTGTTCATCTTTTTAAAGAGTTTCCCTTGACTGTTACATCAGGTTTCTTGTGCATTAGGGCGGGCACCGCGGCTACCCTTGCACCTCGATCGTTTCCGATCTTTCGTGCAGCCATCTGCCACATTATTTAAAATTTAGCTATTATTTTAGGACCTTGGACCAGGAATGCCTTCGAATGAAGAAGGAATTCCGCCTGGCCAGCCCAACGTTCTACTCATACTTTACTCTTCGTGCATTAGCCTTCGCATTTCTTCGTTGCATAGCGACAGAATGATTTGCATCACACAAGGTCTGTTCCTTCTGTTCGTGATATCGTTGGGTAAGTGCGGCCGTAGTGGCGTAGATAAGGCCCCCGGAGAACCCGCGGCGCCGGGAACCACGTTGATGAGGCCCCCCCCCCCTCAAACGTAGAGAATACTAAAATTTGTTGCTGGGTGCTTTCGGTCTAGATACCATTCTTTTCAGAGAAGTAAGGATTCTGGATCCCTGTTGGAGAACTAGGAGTAATTTCGCTAATGATTATAGGCCCCCCTCCCCGATTATGAACTTGCGTGGCAGTCCCCTGCCGTTATCTACGCTAATGTGTGGCCGATATTATGAAAACATCTCCCTGTGGTATGAGTTATTATCATTACTTTCTGTATTTTGTTGAAGATTCTCTAAAAATGCAAACCTGTTTTGTATTACAACCTTACACCTGTGTTAACTGTCGTAGTGGGTTACGTTAATCAGTTCTTCCTTTATATCGTATGTGTTTGCTGCGACGTTTCATATATGATTAGAATGAATTAAATAATCGCCTGAGTTTGCGTGTCATCAGAAATGTTCAGGTATATTTTCTGTACTGTAATGTTCAGGTATATTACCCGTACTGTAATGTTCAGGTATATTACCCGTACTGTAATGTTCAGGTATATTACCCGTACTGTAATGTTCAGGTATATTACCCGTACTGTAATGTTCAGGTATATTACCCGTACTGTAATGTTCAGGTATATTACCCGTACTGTAATATTCAGGTATATTACCCGTACTGTAATGTTCAGGTATATTACCCGTACTGTAATGCTCAGGTATATTACACGTACTGTATGCTCAGGTATATTACCGTACTGTAATGTTCAGGTATATTACCCGTACTGTAATGTTCAGGTATATTACCCGTACTGTAATGTTCAGATATATTACCCGTACTGTAATGTTCAGGTATATTACCCGTACTGTAATGTTCAGGTATATTACCCGTACTGTAATGTTCAGGTATATTACCCGTACTGTAATGATCAGGTATATTACCCGTACTGTAATGTTCAGGTATATTACCCGTACTGTAATGTTCAGGTATATTACCCGTACTGTAATGTTCAGGTATATTACCCGTACTGTAATGCTCAGGTATATTACCCGTACTGTAATGTTCAGGTATATTACCCGTACTGTAATATAAAATAAACGCCACTGTCCAGTTTAAATACGCGAATAACAAGTCGCAAGTTTATTTTACATGACCATTTGATCCAAAACACGACTAGAGGAGTTACGTCAATATCACAGCGTCATCCTGCAGGAGGCTGTCACATATACACATGTTTTACCTTCGTGTTATCTCCCCACCGAGTTTCTACTCTACTGTTGCTCTAGAGTCCTGCTCTGCTGCATTATGGAGCCCGCTGTGTTGCTTGTGTGGCCGGGACATGTCGGAGTCCACTGCGAGGGGTAGTTTACCGATAGAGACTTATTGAGGTCGAGTGTCGAGAATTTAGTGTAGTATGCTAGCCTCTGTAACACAGAGACACACGTCTATTTACGCAGGTTCAAGTTTCACAGTTTGGCTCACAATTAAAAAAGGACTAACTGACTGCATGGAGCAGAGTCCTCCTTGAGACGTTAACAGATTCTCAGCTAATCAAGAAATTCCGCGCATTTTACTGAACCCGAAGGCTCATTACCGCACTCACAAGCGCCGGCCACCTGTCCCTATCCTGAGCCAGTTCAGTCCAGTCTATGTCCCCTCATCCCACGTCTTGAATATCTGTTTTAATATTATTCTCCCATTTACGCCTAGGTCGTCCAAATGGTCTCTTGCTGTCAGGTCTCCCCACTAAAACCCTGTACGCACCTCTCCTATTCCCCATACATGCTACATGCCTCCACCCATCACATTCTTCTTGGTTTTATCACCCGAATAATATTTGGTGAGGAGTATAGATCACTAAGTTCCTCATTATGTAGTCTTCTCAACTCCCCTGTCACCTTATCCCTCTTAGGTCCAAATATCCTCCTCAGCACCCTATTCTCGAACACCGTCAGCGTATGTTCCTCTCACAATGTGAAAGACCAAGTTTCACACCCATACACAACAACAGCCAAAATTATAGTCCTGTATATCTTAATCTTTATATTTTTGCAGCAAACTGGAAGACAAAATGTTCTGAACCGAATGGTAACAAGCATTTCCTGACTTAAATTCTGCTCTTAATTTTTCTTAAAAAAAGAAATATTGAAAGAAAATTTTTGAAAGGCGCCAAGTATTTTCTTACGGGAATGAAAGCGCAGCGAAACGGAAGCGGCGGAGGAAAACTGCAGGGCGATTGCATTCACGTATTGACGCTCTGTGTTGTAGCCGGTACTGACAGGGCGCCTGTTTTATCGGTTGCATTATCGTGCTGTTTTAAGTGTTATGTTGACCCACTATTTGCCCGTAATCACCACAGGAATGCGCCTTAGTGAGAGGTCCAGTTCGTAAGATACAGTCCACTGATTCAGAACTCAAAATAAAATTTATAAAGAGTTCTAAAAAAGGGCAAACGGTAACTTAATATTCTTTAGCATTTGATTGTGGTTATGTGCAGTAGGCCTATGTACCGTACGTGTGTACATATAGAGTATACTGCGTACAATGCACAGTGCGTATATTGTTGACCGTATACCCAATTTCGACTTAATGCAAAACTGAACTTGGAACGCACCTTCGGGAACACAACTATTGTCTAAGCACTGTATCGTGGAAAGTGCACAGCCAAACACGCTATGTGATGGCCAGTCAAACGTCTGGTTGCTTGGCGGTGCTAAGAACTACGTGTACGTACATCATGGTAATTATCCTTATGACGTCTGTACTGTAACGCATTTCTTGTCCTTTAAGGGGTGAAAGTGAAACTTTTAGACCTTAAGTCAGTTCAGTCAGAAATACTCAACAGCAGTCTAATGTTAGTGATGACCGCAACGTCCTGAGGATGATGTGCCTGTAACACCAACTTCAGGAGAAGGCAAAGGAGGGGTAGAAATAACGTGTAGGATACAGTCGACAGCAAAATGTGTTTCACAGAGATATTGGGCGTATGGATTGTGCTGCACATACGCAGGTGTCTATGAAGAGCAGTTGAAATCCAATCCATCCCAATGCATAGAACCGTTGGTCTGTGAGTGAAATCACAACTTACAACCCAGTCAAGAGAAAGTCGGCCGATTCGCGCATGCGCGCAGTAGCACATCATCTGTGGTTCCGTCTTCAGCTTTCAAAGCTTTTATCCTACCGCGCTCCTGTATATATGTATCAAATGTGGAGAGGTGAAAGGAAAATATTCCGAAATTAATGGAACTGTTGCGCAATGGTGAGTTGTTTCTAAATAATGTATCACAGCATTATTACTGATAGAATTATACTGTGTAATTGTTGAAGTAAACTTGTATCGGGAGAGCGTTTTTCTCTTTCCATTGTGATTTTTTGCCAGTCCGTTGTTTTCTGCTGGTGACATCACTGGATTACATTGAATTTCTTGTTGTGAGGTATACAAGTGCTTCAGGTATGCGCAGTACGTTTGCAATTTGGAAATCCTTTCGTCAGTGTGTCAGTACTGAGTAAAGAAGCTTTAGCAACGTGGGAACGTTAGATTTAGTTTCCTTTCTCCCACCACAGAAACGATGCTTGTTGTCACATGGAATAAGGCCACAGACTACACTGTTTGCAAGCGCATGGTCAGCCTGTCAAAAATAAGTTTTTTGAGATCCATATGAGGAATTTTACTTGCAGTTTGCTTGTGGGAAATTCCATTTGTGTTCCCAAACGGTTCTTAAAGTTGAGAGAATTTCTGTTGCTACTTGAAAGGCGGCTTGGGAAATCAGGAACATACGATACGCTTGGAAGACTGAACAGACATTAACTTTATCTGCGTAGAAAGATAAAATGTTCTCAGAGAATTGGAAGGAACTGGGAACATTAAAACTGCGGAGTTAACTGAAGAAGTTGACGCGTTTTGTGTAATATGCAAAAGTTACACTGAAATGTGGAAAAGGGAAATTTTAGGAAACTGAGCCTTTAAGCTGGTTAAATGAAAATCATGTGAAGTGTCCTGAAGCTGAAAGTACTTCAGAACGGGTGACTATTAAAAGTAGGACAGTCTCCAATTAATACCAATCGATGATTTGATTACATATCTTGGGCCAGGGGGTTCATTACCCTCTTACTGGTGAATGGCGGAAAGACTCTTAGCCGAGAAGGGAAGTGGGTCAGAATATTTAAAGCTGAGGGTACTAAGTTTGTCTCCTCTTAAGCGGAACTTCATTACCTGCAGAACATTTATTCTCAGTTACAAGCATCTAGTATGTTTACCCGTCAAACGTGACGGTTGTGCAAATAAGGGGTATGGCAAACACTTCTATCTGTAATACCAACATCTTAGACTAGAAACACACACAAAACGAAATTTGACTTATATGTGTGCAGTTTTGTTTAATTCCCCTTCATTCATCTAATTCTTCCCCTACGCAAATGTTAATGTTCTTCTTTATATACGGGTACTTACACAATTACGTAACACACTTGTACCAATACCACCATTGCTCTGATGTTATGTCTCACCTTTTGATGTACGTTTGCAGTCGGGATGTCAAATAATCATGAACCAAAGAAAAGTCTGAACGATGGCTTAATTCTTTTTTATCCCTTTCAGTTCTCCAGTATGAAAATGTTAATATTCTCTTTATATACGGGGTTATTCAAAATGATTGTCGGGGTTTTAACAACTTGTCATACACAATACACTTGAGATAGAGTATATGTATTTTTTTATTTAATAGAACAACACTCCAAGTTTTTGTGACATACCTTACAGGTGCTCTATATGTGCAACCTTTGTGATTCTACAAACATCGACACGATAATCGAGTTCGTTCCAAACTTTTTCTAGCATGTCAGCGGTGATGGTTTCAATGGCGGTTCTGATTCGTACCTTCAGTTCCGGGATACTTGCGGGAAGAGGAGGAACATAAACCTGATCCTTGACGTAAGCCCATACCAAGAAATCACATGGGGTTGCATCTGGAGAACGAGGTGGCCAAGTTGTTAAAACCCCGACAATAATTTTGAATAACCCTGTATTTATTTAAACAATTACGTAAAATAGTGTAGCAATAATATTGTTCTCATATATTGTTGCGTCTTTATGTTTATGTTTGCTATCAGCGTGTCACTCAGCACATTTGTATCCTATATTGCCTAACTAACTAACTAACTAAACTCACTCACACTCCATGGAGCACAGTCCTTCTACAGCTGGTAGTTTTCTTAGATAGTTACAAAATTTCTCGAATATTAATAGAACCCGAAGGTTCATTACCGCTTTCACAACAGCCCGCCACTTGTCCCTATCCTGGGCCAGAGAAATTCAGTCCACGTTCTCCCAACCTATTTGTTTAAGATCGATTTTAATATTATCCTTCCATCAACGCCTAGAGTCTTCCAAGTGGTCTCTTTCCTTCACGTTTCCGCGCCAAACTCTTGTGTAAACCTCAGGGAGTTTTTTTTTGGGGGGGGGGCGGTAAACATGGTAAAGGAAACAGTGCTGTGTGATAAGTCTGAAGGCTGATTCCAGACAAAGTCGGAGCATTACACACATTTTGGCTTGTGTGAATGGAATATATGGTCACTTGACAGAAATCGAACGGTAGAGAGTAGCCTGCATTTCGAGACTGAATTTCGAAGCAATAAGAAGTTGTATTCGAACTTCTTATTGCGGTGTTTATGATGATTAAACGTGCACTAGAAAATTTATCAATATACAAGGGGACATGTACAAAAATACCCGAATTTTGAAAACATTTTGTGATATGTTAATCAAGTGAAAGTGACATAATATATTAGTGACTTGAAAATTGCAAATTATTATCATATTTCGGGACAAAAATTTGAGATGGTATAATTATTGTAATTTTTTATAGATTAATTACGTCAAGAAGGAGCGTGCATTTGCATGAAAGTCAGTCTTGTGTTAAATTTGGCCTCGTTTCCTTTTCATGTGAGAAAGGGTGTGTATTATTTTTCAACATAGAAAATATGGCAACCTTGCATGAGTTCTTCATACTTTTCATCAACCTCTCCAGAAGAATATATGTATAAGAAGCGGCAGATTGATCCCAACAAAGATGGGCGCTAAGCTGTCAGCCACGAATAGCCATTATGTGCAGGTGAAACTACGAGAGTGCTCATGTCGAGGCCTTCTGCCGCTTGACGCTAGTATCAGACACAGATAAATCCGTCTTCTGTGAGCGAATAACCTACACATTTAGTGTTTCAATAATACGCGGACTCCTCATCTAATTATGTACGTATTTACATATTATTCACTTTAGTATTTAGAGCTCGGTGTGCGGTAACAACTACACTTCCTCATTCTGTTTTATGAGACCTCGGTATCTATGTAATTAAAAGAAAAGCAGGAACAGCAGCAGCAGTAAGAGCCCCTATCTTCTACTTCTCGTCGTTTGATGTCAACATCTATTTTCATGTTGGACAAGGCGTAGTTCCTGGGTTCAAGTGGATCGATAGTCAAGTCATAAATCACACTGCGAGAGTCGTCCTGATTAATGAATAGTCACATTAAAACCGACGCACACTCGTAGCATCAGTAACTGATCCGATCCTTCGCACATTGCTACGACACAAAATACCGTATCCATTTGCCACAGCCAAAACAAACAGAAGCTAATTCAGCTCTTGTACGGTGTTTCTTTCTCGTTTTATACGAACTTTTAATTAACGCCTAACATCTCCAAGTGGAAGAATATATAAAGTGAGGAACGTGATGGAAGGAGAGTTAAATGAGATAAGACCAAGGTGGATGAGAATGTCGCGATTTGTAACATTCACGGAGACAAATTTTAGTCATAGAAAGTGAACATGAAGGCTCTGATTGGGAGACAAACATAGGCGGGGTGAGCTGGGAGAGCCGTAGGCAGTATAGTGACTAAGCTAGAGACTGGACTATTCGGGGTTCGATATCCGCAAGGGGAAAGGTTTTTCTGTTCTGAGAAACATCCAGACTGGCTCTGGAGCCCACCCGGCGTCCTTATTAATAGGTACCGTGGGTTCTTTCACGGGGGTTAAAACGGCAGGGGCCTGAAAGTAAACCTTTATCTCCATCTAACGCAGAGGTTAAGAACTACTGGAGCTGAAATTATACTCCCCTTCTGTGCTTTCATGGAATGGAGGGAGAAATCCACCTTTTAAACTTTCGCACATGGAAGGGAGGATAATATTAAATATATCGTAAACAAATGTTTGGAAACTCTGGCGTAAAATTATCTGCCTCAGTGTACACTTTGGTGTTGGGCTATGTACATACACAGTCCGACAATTATATAATGAGACTGAGGTTATAGAATAAAACTGGAACAAAAGACTTGAGTACTATCTGTATTTTATTCAAAGTACATCCCTTCTGCATCGATACAGCGAGTGGCACGATCTAGCAAAGACTGGAACGACCTCTGCACGTCTTGTAGAACCTCAGGTTCCACGGAAGGTACGGATTTTCTTCAAAATTTGAGTTGTTATCCTGTCTTTAAGAAGGGAATTTTTTTTCCATGCTGTTAGTTCGGTACGTCCCTTTATGTATTCATTAAGAGAAAAGACTGTAGTACATTAGAAGGGAGTATCTTTACATCATGTCCCTTAGAATGGTCGTTGTCGCGGAAGGATTATCGCATTCCAAGCCTGTATCTGGTGGGAATTTAAAATCTGTTTTTCAGTTGTATGTTCAGATTACCTTAATTCATATAAGAGATTCGAACCTACAGCTTCTAAATATGCCAGAAACTTCTACAAACATTTATCAACACGCGCCGAATTTCATCTTTAAACGTTAACAACTTCTGTTAAAACATTATCCTTAAATTGTTGCTAAGCAGGTAGATTGTCCTTTATTTTCTCTTCTTCAGTTCCGAAAATGATGCTGTTAAGATTAATTTAGATCTTCGCCCTTCTTGGATGTTGCACAGCGTAACATCCCAGAAGAGCGAAGACCTCACTTAAACCGCGGCGGAAGCCTGAAATTTGTAGGGTATTAATTTAACATAAGGGCTGGAATTGCTTTCTTTGAAAAACACGCTCCATATTGTTTTGCGCGCACTCGTTTCACATCAGACTCCGACTTTAGGGTTATATAAAGGGCCTTCCTGAAATACAAGGGGTTGTCGTAAGAAAATGTGCTACTTTGGGTCTTTGTTTCATACTTAATGAACAATGCCTCATGCGAAGAAATACCAGTTTTCTTATTTTATTTTCTCCGGCTCTGACCCTATCAGTCTGAATTTGTCCACTATTCTGAATTATGTTCTTTTACACGGCACTGTTGACGCGTGATATTTGTTACAAAATTTTCGATGTAATTTTTTCATTACGCATACTTTGCAAACGTGATGAAGTTTAACAGTGCTTGTTCAGTTGACTGTTTAGCACAAGTGCGCTGAGGCCATTCGAGGTCCACGTAGACTAAGAGACGACTGGCAAGTATGGGCCCCTTCCAGCCGCCGAGTTGTCAGTGACAGTAACACAGCCGCGGTGCTGGCAAACAGCGCCACACGCCGAGTACATACTGTCCGTATACTTGGAGACACGATAAATCTTAAAGGTAAAGCAATCCCAACACAGGCCCTTAGGGCTCCAGGAGGGCGAGGCTCCCAGGTTTTTAGACAATCGGCACATGAAGGTGGTAAGGTTGTCAGCCCTACGCACCGGCCGCCTTTACCCCCGCAGGAGAGATTCCCGGTACTCATTTCTGTTAGAGGCTGAGTCGACCCCAGGACCATAGTGCGGCCGAAACGATTATGTCAGTGAAAAATTCCAGTGACACCATCGGGAATCGAACCCGCGACGTTCCGGTTTGTGCCTCAACCAACTGCGCCACCACGTGCCCCACACGATAAATCTACCTCTGTGTATTTTCAATTCCATATCACAAATTATGAGGAATCCTGGGACTATACAGTAGCGTATTTGAATGAGGTGGATTAAAGAAGAAATTAGAATTATGCACTACGGTCTTCTGCATTTTACGCCGTATACTTTGGTATATATTCATACCATATTTCTTAGGGACCTACGGCTTCCGTCTTCAGGGAAAAAGAGCGAAGATGTAGGTAGTAGGTTTCTGTACAGTGTTAGTACCTGTACATTAATCTGCACGGTGTTACATCGAAAACGACTGTAAATCAACTTAACTTTTTGAAGTGTGATGTAAATGTAATATTCATTGCCATGACAGCCTAAAATTTCATACAGAAAAACACGCCTGAAAATTATTTATAAAAGTTCTGGTTTCGAAAGTGTTATTTATTGAGACAAAAAACGAAAACTGAGATAACTTGTTTTGAAAGTTGTTACAAGCTGCAATTTTTTAATCAGATTTATTTAATTGTAAAATTATCTGAACTCGCCTTTAGAAACTACAGAAACTGCTTTCGATGTTAATAACGTGAAAATCTATGCCTCTGAAACTTTCATGCCGTACATATATACATACACATGCTGTGCAATATCTGCCGACAAATTTAAACAGAGGGATTTTCTAATTGTTCATTTGTCAGTGGCGAAATGGGAGAGGGCTTTTGTCATTTATCGATTGCATTACATTAATTACTACAGTAAGTAATTAGGGAAATATATATACTGTTATTTCACGCCATCTTAGTGTTTGTGCCGTAATATCACATTTCATTTGAAAGTGACCTGGCACATGCTGGAGAATACGGGATTCAGTTCCTGTACAGATAGCGGGATTTATTCTTCGTTAGCCACTCTGTTTCAGCTGCTAAGCCTAGGAGGTCTCTAATTACTTTTAGGGTCAGACCACCAGTTTTGATGCGTAAATTATTAGTAGACTCAATAGGCACCGTCAATCGCAACTACAGTATCGAACATATTTTATTGCCTTTCATGCTACGTGTTTCGACTCATATAAAACGCATCATCAGGCACCAGTTAAAAAAACGATGTAACAGAAGAATAAATGTATTTTTAAACTGGCTCCTGATCATGGTTGTTTTATAAGCCGAGACATGTAACACACATTAATTCTGTTGTCTGTCTTACGACAGGTCCGTAGTCTCTTTCAAAGCGAGTTCTACACAGGGTGCGATCTAGAGCTTCCTCTTTCAATTTCCGATATAAAATATATTAACAAAATCATTGTTGTGGTTCACCGTCCATTTTTATTAATTTAATATTGTTATTAGTATAGTTAGATTAATTATTTATGTGTCCGTTATTGTTTATACGTTACAGCGATAGCCATTTTCACTGCTTTTCTTGTATTTTGTCTCTTGGGCCAGGTTCTGTGCCGGAAGAGTGCGCCTGCTTTTGCTACGATAGTGAAAGATAGGATGGTACGATAAACTGAGCTAGGATTGAAGAAACAATAATTGTTTGCACAATTTTGTTGAGGAAGCTTCTTTAAAACGGGCACTTGTATAAACAGTGAGAAGAAGATGGCATGAAAACATAAACCCTTTGAAGACTAAAATATATATGAATCTTATATAAAAATTCCTTACAAGGAAGATTCCGTCTCCATGACAGTGACGAATCTGTTGGTGCGGTTTCGGGAAATAATCGCTGTATCTTGTGAGAATCGTAGAAAACACACAAACGCGCTGTTTGTACAAAATGTAGATTTCCTTAAAGTCAAATGTGACGGTATACGTACAGTAGCCGCTGATTCAAATGGATGCGAGGTTTGAGGTTCTGAGAGCCGTGATGCTGAATATTCAAGTCTTCTGGGATGTCACTGCATGTCGACTTGTTAATAGTTACTGACGTTTCGAAGTCACCGCCATCCTTCGAAACGTCGGTAACTACATGCACGTCAACACGGCATCACATTCAAGAAGACTTAAATTTTCGGTTAAAGGGGTATTTGTGAATCAAGTTTTGAGGATAGTTGGTCAGAACTGGCTCAGGATAGCTTTTGTCAAATCTTCATTTTCTGAAAGTTACAGCGAATATGGTCTACATTTCTGTTAGCTTCTTCTGTTAGTCAACCACTCGTAGATAGTGACAGGTTTTGTGAATAGCGAAAGACAATCTTATTCGCTTTGAGCTATACAAGTTCCGATTTCCCATGCTTCGAGATGTTTCTGAGATTCAGAACTTGCTTGGCTGGGTTAACGATTTCTACCATCATCTGCTTCGCTGTGTTGTGAACAAATCCTGGAAGCGTATCATATATCGATTTGAGCACTGAATTAATGAATTTTGCCTCAGGCAACGCAGTGGAGCGGTTTTTTACCCCAATTAAATTACCCAGTTATATTTTGATTTCCGGAAATTTTTTATTCCCCAGTGGTAGGTCGTATTTACCCCTCTCAAAATAAAGTATGTCGGTTTTCTCTCTTGATATTAATAAAAATGTCTTACATATTTGTCTTTGGAAGATATGAATAACAACTCTTTGAGTATGTATAAATAGGTGTTTCTCTCTGTTTATATTAATAACAGGGAAGGGATATTCTTTGGAGGATACGGGTTCACTGAAGCTTAATTTATTGTTGATTTTATTTATAAAATATATTAAAATTATATGATGATCACAAAAGTGGAATCTATTATTGGGGTTAAGAGATATGACTTTTACTTAAACATACTTTGCTTTTGTTTGTAGGCACAAAATATATAAAATTCCTCTGTTGCTATTCATAGTAATGGCATATATGCTTGAGGTTGGGAGATATGACTTAAGTTAATTTACTTTTGATTTCCTGTGCAAAATGTACGATGTTTCTATACTGACGTCCATAACAGTGAAGTATATGATGTGGGTTGGCAGATGCAAATATACATAAAGGTATTTAACTTTTGTTTGACGTATAAAATACACGATATTTCTTTCTGCTGATATTTACAACATAGGCACGTCATATATATGATTAGTGTTTGAAAATTGATGTCAATTTTACGTCCAAAATTATATGTGTGTTAAGTTACGTAAATGATAAATTTATATTCTTTCTGTAAAGAACAAACGAGTAATTGACGGACTTTTTGGCTGTTTGCGAAACAATTCTTGTGTTATCGAGCCAGTAATATCACCTGAAGTTCTTCTGCGCTATTGTTCCTGCTGACCTTTCTGTAACTGAAACGGGGAGAAGAGAAATTTCTGGTCAAAGCCGTCACGACCAGGCACGTGTAATGACGAAATTGCGGTGAAACATGTAGCAAAGTAGTGAGACACCTATACATTCGATTTGGTGCTTTCACATTACGCTTCTTGGAATCGATACAATACCAAATCCATCTTGACTCTAGAAACTAGTATGTAGAAGCCAGACGACAAACATTCTATATCCACAAATTGATTTCAGTTGTTAGTGTCAGGAAACCCATAGGGTATGTTCAGATCTGTGGTTAACTGGCTTCAAAAGGATTATTTTGACCTTTTTTTAGGCGTAGTTTTACTTACAATTTATCGAATTCTGTGGTCTGTCTTGATTTGTTTTTGCACAAAATATTATACTTCGGCAAATGGCGTCGTCGTTATAGTGACTAGGCTACGGCTGGATAACCAAGGAAATGTAGTTCGAATCCCAGTAGGGACAAGATATTTTTCTCTTCTCCAAAACGTCCCTTCGCCCCCTCTCCTGTCCATCGGGTACGGGGGCAATTTCTCCGGAGTTAAAGCGGCCTAACGGTGAAGCTGGCTATGTCACCCCCATTAATTGCCAAGACTAAGAATTAGCGAAGCTATATTTTCACTCCCGCTTATACATTTGCTGCCTGCAGAGAGACACATTTAGCTTTGTCATCGATATGCATGCTTAGTGTTCGATAGAATTAAATTAAATAGCCATTTCAGAACTTGTTTGCAATACAAATACAATCCAGTCGACAATGAGGACTATTTCCCCAGGTTAAAGCAGCCGAAGCGTGAAGTTAACCACCCACATTCTCCTAGTTCTGAGGTGAAGAATACCGGTACGTGCAGTTTTATTTGCACGTCTCCTCCATAAGCCTTACTGGCTTGTGCTTAGCCACTTTATATCAGCACCTAAAGAATTCATAAATTTTAACGTGGCTGTAATATATGAATTTTATTCAGAATAAACATTATAATTTAAGTAATTGTGAATAAACTGAAGTATTAGCAATAATGTAATTTGCAAACTACAGCAGAGCCAGGCGGTTGTTAAGTGTCAGTAGTTATCTGCATTTGGATCAGTGGTGACAGATAATTCTGAAAATCTGTTTGGTGCGATGTAAGTAGTCTGATAATTTCAGGCGTGTCACAGACTTACATACGGACTTGTTCAGTGCGGTATGTGAAAAGCTAAATGAATGTAAACAGTTTTTAATATTTATGTAATACCTCGTAAGAAAATATTATTAAATAACGACATTGCTGAGATGGTTTCTTCTTCTATAGACTATAATTTCTGTCTACTGGGTCCCTCCTTGAAACGTGACATAGAATAATGTGAAAATTAAGTCCTCTGGTATAGAATAAAGACGATCCCTTTGATATGATTATTGGTTATAACATCTAGTGTCTGTTTAATTTTGAAGTCACGGATAAGCTTCTCTGTTGTTCATTTGTAGATTTTGTTTAACGTGAGAGAGAAAAGTAGAGGAAAATTATGAAACTCCTCCTCATGTAATTGTCTCCACCTTCAAGTTACTTCCCTCTCCTCTGAGTCCTAGCAAAGCTCATTTTATATAAGCGGATTGCACTGGGCCGGAAAGAAACGCGAAATTAGTAAGCAAGACTGACATATCTGTTAAAATAGGACGACAAATGTAGCAACGCATGTTGCAATGCAGATAAACGCGAAATTTGTGTACCTGTATCCGGATATTGTGAGGATGGCAGAGGTTTATTGGACTTAAGAGTATGTAGCACGCTGCTGACGTAGGAGAAATACAGCAATTTGAGTAATAATGGAAAGACCAGTTTTGAGACCAAGGCATATAGGTTGAAACTTATACAGTGCATCTTCAACACTGCTTAAGGCCGTGGACTGGGTTAATTTTGCTCAGATATATTCCTTTGCAGGATAATGCCATAAAGATATGAAATGTCTTGACCAGCTGAACAATTTCAGCTTTGAAGAAGAAACCCGCTTTAATGGATTAATACGCATACTAACTACAGAAGTCGTCTAGAACTCCTCTCCCCGTGTGTAGGTGTGTGTTGATGCTGCTCGTACATGACAGCTTAATTCTATGACCATTTTTGCTGCGGAAATTCATTCTAGCGTAAAGAATATCTCAAAGGGTCTTTCCTTTGCAGATGGAAGAAGGGGTTTATATTTTATATGCCAGGAAAACCTAAACTCGAGATTTTCGCTGTTCTGATATGTTATGCAGCGTAGATTGGTAGTTAGTTACCGACGTTTCGGGGCAACCTACCGGTCCCATCTTCAAGTTTTAAGCTTGGTCCTTGAAGATGGGACCGATAGGTTGTCCTGAAACGTCGGTACGGATTTACCACTCTACGCTGCGTAACATCACAGAAGAGCGAAGATCTCATTTAAACCAGGGCGGAAGCCTGAATTCGCGCAAACCTTAACTCCACAATTTTTCTCACATTTTGTACACATGATTGTACGTATATTCCTAGCAAATAAGATAATAAGTACAATCATTTGGAAACTATCGGTCGGACAACATGGGTCAGTGTACATGCACATAGACATGATCACTTTTTCTAAGTGTGCATGGAAGTCGTAAAAACACGACCTGAAATACTAGCACATTTTATAAGCCACCATCTTGTTAAATTTGTCTACGTGAAATTTTCAATAATACGCCTTTGATAGTAGTGGTCTGGACACACGTCGAATTTCGAAAATAATCAAAATAGCCAGCGTAAACTTTTTCAAATTTTAAAGGTATATTGTTGCTGTTATCTTCATTTTTCGGCTCTTATACAATACATTACATCTCTCGAGGGACACCGAAATCAAGATTTCACTGAAGATAGGCGCCACGAAATTAGAAGTTCCCTCTTTTCATATGTTTGCTCTAGTATGGCTAATGCGTCGATCCCAGTGGCCGCGCTGTCTAAGGCGTGGGTCTGCGGCCGCTCGCTTGCTGGGATAACGAGTTCGAATCCCGCCGGGGGCATGAATGTCTGTCTTTTGTGAGTGTTATGTGTTGTTAGGTAGAGTTCTCTGCGTCGGGCTGATCACTCGTCCAGAGGAGTCCTACCGAACGTGGTGTGTCTAAGTGAGTGTGATCGTGAGGCCTCGATAATAAGGAAGGCCCTGGCCCACTAGGGGCTGCTGCGCTATGGGGGAAAAACTATTGCTAATGGTACAAACGTTATAGAAGTTGCTCGTGCGGGGGTTTACGTGCGTCCTAGCAAGGTAATATTCCGGGGTTTTATCTGAGCGATGAATTTTTTTCCCCTAGCATAATTGCGTGTGATGGTCTGAAATTAGTTCTCTGGGCACTTTTTATCTAATTTGAAATACGTGTGGAAGTGATCAACAATTGTATCGGAGTTGTTTTTTCTAAGAAGAACACATTTTTGTGTTTTCTATTTCTTTGTACGAGGCGCCAGCTGCAAGGAGCAGGGGTGGGACGGACAGACAGACTAACGGGCACGGGTTGTTATTACACAGAGTATGATGATTATAATTATTTAATAAATTTTATTTCTTGAGACAAGTACTGCAAAGAACTCTGTACTTACAGTCTTCAGTAGCTAAACCGTGAAAAATACTCTAGACATCGAAATATATGAACACATAATGACTGTGCTGTTAAAAAACAGGTAGTTGTGTGGATGTGTTGACGCTTCATTAAAAATGTTTTTTGCTAATAAACAATTTTATCACCGAAATTTGCACAAGTTTTTAATATAAATCACGCCTACATGTTTCAGCCACTGTCTGTTGCCACCTTCAAGGGTATCAGTACTTCAGTATATAAACAACATTACTGTACAGCATGTCAATAACAATAATAATAATAATGATAATAAATGGTTTACCATTTGCCAATATGCTATTAAAATAACAATGTATATTATTGTATTAAAATTGTGTTAAATTATAGAAAGCAGTTATTAAAAACTGCTGCATACAAACATCTGAAAAGTGAAAATTCTTCGAGTGTACTGAGCGTTAAATCTTACACGTTGTCACTCTGTGTGTAGATCTTGAAGGATCACTCTGTACTGAGTGAGAGATCTAAACCATGCAATGTTTGTTGCTATTATAAAGGAATTCTAAAATATAGTTTGCGGTGTACGTTTCTTAAAGAATGGTAATTTGGAGCCCATATACGTTAAAACTTTGTGCTTATTTTTTTTATTCAACTTGTGTTTTCGTTTCACCTCTTGTTACTATGTCAATTTTGACGTTATGTGGAATTTAAATAGATTTGCATTTGGCTGTTTATCTTGATTTCATTAAGACTCGAAATATAGCTGTATTTTTAGACACCCGAAATTCAGTTGTTGACGCATCAAATGTACCTGGAAATGTAAATTGTCTGACAGTAAACATTGCTTACTGAATATTTTCTGGCTGCGGAAATTAAAACTTCGAAAACAATGTTGATGAAATTTAGTGACTTCTGTCTTTGTGCCTAATATCGTAATCTGTGAGTAAAACACACTCATCCGTGATCAAGATAAAACCAAATACACAGAGACAAAATTTTTGTAGCGAGAGAGAATATAATGAGAAGCGAGAAACGTGATGAAATTAACTTGTCTCGCCTGTTATAAGCCATGCCTGTAGGCGCAGTATTACAGTGTCATTTTCTTACTACGAGTATCCTATACAATTTAACCTGCATTTAATTCTAGTTAATCCCAATGCCCTGACTAAATCTCTGTGCATGTGAAATTGTGTACAGGCTTTAGTGCTGATATTCTGAGCTTCGCATTTCAGAGAGCTAGGAGTTTGGCCACTAATCCTAAATCCATGCGACAGGTAAAGGTAGAGTTATCGTTGTGCACATTATAAGGGAGTGGAGATAGAGCGCTACTATTTCTTAACCTCGGAACTAGACGAGGGTGAATTGACAGCTTCACGTCGCGGCTGCTTTAACCCCGTGGAAGATTCACCGGTATGCATTCAATAGGAGGCTCTTTGGGCCCAAAGGCCAGTGTGGACGCTTTGGGGAAATGAATAATCGACTCATTCTTAAACGCTCTTCTTATGGAGCCTGAAATTTTATTATATTTTTCACACAAGCTCGTCTTTGGACCATATTATGGGCGATGTGGTTTAGAGTCCACAGTTTCACACTTTATATTTTAATATTATCCTCCCACGTGTATCAAATTCTGACAAGTGGCCGCTTCTTTAGCTATTGCTCTTTTGTTTATTTCTTATGGAAGTGTATCATAAATGTGGAAGAGTTACTAGTAACTTATTGAACAATCTGAAAGTTTATAAAAGTATTTCTCCGGAGAGATTACGGATTCTTATTGAATTAATGTGGGACGCATAATGGATTGTGGTTCCGTGTTGTACGGGTGAAAACAAGGAAGAGATTCTCTTAGCATTGGGCAATTTCATCATGTGATGAGTCTCTGAAGTCAACACTTTAATTGAATTCCATCCTTGTATTCTCTGTAACTGAAATTAAATTACATTTGTAGGGATTTAAATGTCTTAACTACATATTTACTTTGAAATATGAATAAATGTCTGGGGTACGGAGTTCCTGTTCCTCTGCCCAATGAATGCGCGCGTTAAAATTGTGTTACTATTGGGTACTTTACTTCTGCAATATAAAGCCTGTAAACAAGGAGTTTTGTTTTGTAATCTAACGAATTCAAGTAACTTAATTCTTTTTTTCACTCACATATTCCGACTCATGAATGGTAACGCAGATAAACAACATGGCGAAAAATATAATTTGTTCTAGCTGTCAACAGTAGGTTCTTCCTCTTGTGTGATTAATGGTAGTGAATTTGCTATCCATCGAAACTGTGCTGAATCTGTCAGATATAATTATTAAATTGAAAAGGTGTTATTTTTATTGTTGGGCAGGACATGAATTGAACGTAGGGATAATGAGAAATGCGTACAAAGGTTTAGTTCAGAAATCTGAAAAAGGAAAATATATTGTCACTGAGGAGGAAAACTTTGAAATCATTTAATGAAGGGCTACATGTACACTGACTTCAAATAGCTTAGGATAGGTTCCGGTACAAAACCCCTTGGAATGTGGTAATGCATATTTTGTTCCATATTAGCCCAGGAATTTCTTGACGTGACAGCGAAAATATAAAGAGAAACTCGCACTCCACATGTAAATTGATCACTCACCTGTCAGTGAATTTGACAGTAATTTTAGAACTCTTCTCCTTTTCGATTGTGTGTCGTTTGCTGACTTCATGTGTAACGAGCAGCACTTCTGCTCGACAGGACCGACATTATCAGATATAATTGCTTTTTCCGGAACATTTTCCTTTTGTTTGTTCCTTCATAGCTGCCACCTAATTAAAAAAGTTATTGCAGGAAGATGCATTGTACACATATTAGGACTTGAGTACCCTCACTTATTCCTTTTATTTCTTGTTTAATATAAGAACTCCTGAAAGTAGTTGAAATTACACACACGATTATATATAATTGATTAAAGTTCAAGGACACGAAATTTGTAATTAATTAATCAGTGAAATAGTCCTTATTTGCGAGTCTTAAAACGTCAAGTACTGTAGTTTAATGGTATAAATGCCCTTAAATCCTTAAACTGATACTTTCAAACTAGAAGCAATTCAGTCCACGTTAAAAGATCTTCGTACTGGCTTACTCTGTTGGAATAAAATGAAGACTTTCTAAAAAAAAATGTCTGTGTAAAATTTGAAACTTATATCTCGTGTTCGTCATTCAGTATTCTTAAATTAGCAAGTTAGATTATATTTCTGTAATCTTTGAACATTTCGCAAGTTACTGTAATAAGAAGCCACGACTTTGTCGTAGCTTATGTAATGAAACAATTCTTGCATCTTATGTTACAGGTTACGTAAACTGAAGCCTCCGGAACCGTAGGACATGTTCAGTTCCGTCGCCTCCGAACGTCACAAGGTTAGACGAAACATCTGACACCCGAGTTTCAACGTAAGTAGGCCTGACGCTTAAGACGTTGTGTGTCTTTCTGCACCATTATTAATTTTCCCCGTCATCGTCAGTTGAAGCAGTGACGAGCGTGTCACATACTAGGCTGGTGGTGGTGGTGGGGGGGGGGGGGGTGTTGGCTGATGAACTGAAGTTCGAGATACATGACACGGATGTGCAAGAACCAGAGATGACTTCTGACACCATGGAGTGTTACAAATCATCACAACAGACTGCAATTAAATAACGGTATTTAAATTGTGTTTCAAAATATCGTTGAAGTTAGCGTCCATATATATTTTTTTTTTGGTGGAGAAGGGCTCCGCAGCAGAAGCTACGGACGCACCGCAGCCTTAAGGCTTATTGTGCAACCCTTGTGATGAAGATAAAGAGAAAGATGATAAGTTTTTTCGTCTTTCCAAGTAATGGAGCATCGGTGGAATGAAATTGACAGGGAAAAACCGAAGTACTCGGGGGGAAAACCTGTCCCAGTGCCACTTTGTCCACCACAAACCCCACATGGACTGACCCGGGATCGAACCCGGGCTTCCGCGGTTGGAGGCCGGCGACTAACCGCCTGAGCCATGGCACGGCCATATTTATTACCTTATATAATGATATACGTTTTTCGGGAACGTGTCACATATACAGAAACATGAAGTACATTTCGTGACTCGGGTTTGTGGCTTTGTGATTAATTTCCTTTGACAGGGTTTTATAGAGGAATACGCCCTTTAGCCACAGGCGATATACATGATTTCAGCATTAATGAAATCATTACCAATAATTATCAGGGCCTGTTTATGCCTAAAGGCAACCAACAAGCAAATTCTTTTGAAGAAAGTAATTCACAAGTCACATTGGTTTGTGAGGTGCTGTAAGCTTAATGATAGGCCCAGTGCTTTCCAACAGCCGGTTCGATAATCCATTGTTTTGCGTGTCGAGGTATTTAGGTGTTTTACTGCCCACGCCTGAAGAACTGCTGGTTGATTGCGTTTTGTAGTTTACCTACGTAGTGTTTACGTGGTCAGCTGTCTCACACCTCAAGAAATACTGTTTGATGTGTTCTGTAGTTTTCTAACTATTGTTTACGTGTTCAGCTGTCACACGCCTCAAGAAATACTGGTTTATTGCGTTTTGTAGTTTTTCTAACTAGTGTTTACGTGTTCAGCTGTCACACGCCTCAAGAAATACTGGTTTATTGCGTTTTGTAGTTTTCTAATTAGTGTTTACGTGTTCAGCTGTCACACGCCTCAAGAAATACTGGTTTATTGCGTTTTGTAGTTTTCTAACTAGTGTTTACGTGTTCAGCTGTCACACGCCTCAAGAAATACTGGTTGATTGTGTTTTGTAGTTTTCTAACAATTGTTTACGTTCTGAGCTGTCACACGACTCAAGAAATACTGGTTGATTGCGTTCTGTAGTTTTCTAATTATTGTTTACGTGTTCAGCTGTCCCACACCTCAAGAAATACTGGTTGATTGTGTTCTGTAGTTTTCTAACTAGTGTTTACGTGTTCAGCTCTCACACGCCTCAAGACATACTTGTTGATTGCGTTCTGTAGTTTTCTAACTATTGTTTACGTGTTCAGCTGTCACACGCCTCAAGAAATACTGGTTGATTGTGTTTTGTAGTTTTCTAACTATTGCTTACGTGTTCAGCTCTCTCATTCATTCATTCATTCATTCATTCTGTAGTCTGTCTTACGACAGGTCCGTAGCCTCTTCCAAAGCGAGATCTCCATTGAGTGCGATCTCGTGCTTCCTCTTTCAATTTCCAGTATCTTTTCTTTTCCTTAAGGTCATTCAGTAGCTGCTTACGTCTTCTCCCTCGTCTTCCCGTCATTTCTATCCTTCCTTCTAACTTTCCTTCAATCACGTGTTTCAGAAGTCAGTTTCTATGCAAGATGTGACGAATCCAGTTAGCCTTTCTTCTTTTTATTGTATGTAGGATATTCCTCTCCTCCTTGACTCTGTGTAATACTTCTTCATTTCTCACAGGATCGGTCCAACTGATCTCCATTTTTCTCCAGCACCACATTTCAACACTTTCCAGATACTTCTGTTCCATTTTCCGAAGTGTTCACGTTTCAGCATCATAAAAAGCTATGCTCCAAATGTAGCACTTTACTAGTTTCTTCCTTAAATTTAAGTCCAGGTTGCTGGTGAAAAGATTCTTCTTCTTGTTGAATGCTGCTTTTGCCATGGCAATTCTGGATTTAATTTCACTTGTACACCTTGCATCATTTGTTATCATGCTGCCTAAATAATTGAAATATTCCACATTCTCCAGTTGTTTTTGATCTATCATAATTTTCATTGGGGATGGTTGCCTTGAGATTCTCATTACCTTAGTTTTTTCCAGATTCATTTCCATTCCATAGCATCTTCCAATTTCAATAAGTCTATCAATCATGCCCTGTAGCACGTTTTCTTCCCTAGCCAGTACCACAAGGTCATCTGCATATTTCACAGTGCGAATTACTTGTCCTCCTATTTTGAAGTCTCCAAACCCTACAAGAGCTTCCTTGGTAAGGTACTCGCTCTATAAGTTGAACAGAATGGGTGACAAGCAGCAACCTTGTCTAACTCCTCTTCCAATCTTCACACGTCTTGTCTCCCATTGGTCCAGTCGTACTTTGACACCCTGTTCCATGTACAATTTGCTGATCAATCTTCTTTCGCTCCAGTCTATCCCAATTCCCTTTAGGATCTGCATTAATTTGGTCCAGTTGACACGGTCAAATGCCTTCTGCCAGTCTATGAAGCAAGCACACGCCTCAAGAAATACTGGTTGATTGTGTTTTGTAGTTTTCTAACTATTGTTTACGTGTTCAGCTGTCTCACGCCTCAACAACTGGTTGATTGACCTTGTGCTGTAGTTATTTTGCGACCCCACCGCTACACGTGCGTCATATTCCTGTATGTCCTCACGCCCTTCATCTTGGTCAGTCCACTGCCCCGCGTCATTCAATCGAATATCAATACCTGAGTCCTTCAGTGAACTGTCTGCCTGTCGGTTACTTAGTGGAAGGAAGCACGGAACTCAATAACTTACACCAACATCTGTTGAAAATGCAGGGAAATTGATTTGTCATCCATATCGAGTCCCGTTTTCATGCATTCTATTGGATAAGGAAACGCAAATCACATGTTAGTCTATATAAATCACATGTTAGGCTATATAAATTACATGTTAGGCTATATAAATCACGTGTTAGGCTATATAAATCACATGTTAGGCTATATAAATCACGTGTTAGGCTATATAAATCACATGTTAGGCTATATAAATCACATGTTAGGCTATATAAATCACATGTTAGGCTATATAAATCATATGTTAGGCTATATAAATCACATGTTAGGCTATATAAATCACATGTTAGGCTATATAAGTCTGTTCCCATCAGTAGCAATAAAGTTTGTTGACCAATAACGTCGGCAACATTTTTGTATTGGTAAGAATAATGTAACACAGGAATACATAATTTATTTTTATCGATATATGCCTTGCAATATTAAAGATGATAGTGCGTGAATGTACGAATATGTGAAAGTACGTAGGTATGTTTGTTACCAAAAATGAAACGATTGAAAATGCGTTTAATTGGTAACACAGAATTGCATGCACCGTGTAACATCGAAGGTAATGTTAATGTGTTTGGTTATTTTTGTAGATTGTTTCAATGAGGAGGCAATTCCTGAAGGTTTTGTTTTTTACAACAAAATCGTAGAGTTTAATTTGAAATGTTGTGAAGTTTGTTCTTGTCTTGCCGCAAAAAGAACTTGCAGTACATTAATTATGGAACTGTGCCGCATATACGTGGCTTATCAGAAAATAAAGTAGAGCTTCAACAACACGTGACAGAATAAAAATGCATTGTCAGAGCATTCTACGGAACAGCTATTAATACTACGAAACAGAAGCATAATCAGACAAAATAACTGTGAGCAAAAAACAAGGATGCGTTAGAACTGAATAATAGGATTTTAAAAATTTTCTTGATGAAATTCATGAGATTAAGAATCTTCTTTAATGCTGGTATTACCCTTTTAAACTCAACGGGCTTTACACTAGTTATAAATAAGTTTTAAGTGTGTGTGTGTGTGTATCTGTCGTGCTTTATGTCAGACAATTGCGAGTAACCCTAGGCATTTGAAAATCGGCATAGGATCTATACACAACGGATCATGACTCAGCATCTGTGTTTCCAGCCGAAGGCTGTTGTGTATTTAAATGGTCTGGACCGTTTGGTCACATGCTGCCCATGCACTGTCACCATGCCTTATTATTCGCCCGTGAAAACCTCTGCTCTGGATGCAGTGTCAGTCAGCTCATCGCAATAATTAAGGTCACCAAGTTATTTTATTATCCGTCTTTTTTATTCGCATCCGAGACATAGCATAAGTACTAAGGAATTTCAAATTGTTGCATTATTTAACTTTCAACCAGGGACCTTCCTATATGTAGTACGCAAGTAATACTAGAGCCCAAGAAATGCATTTGATATTAATTAGAGAAGGTTCCTTACTGCGTCTTTTAAGACATGCTGCACAAGCTCATTTTTCCCCACAAAATGCCTTGTATTTCATAATGTTATCTTTAATTCATATAATATTCGCGGTTCATATAACGTGTGCGTTAAAGTTTAAATTTCCAACCCTGGTTGTTAAAGGTTAAAAGAGAGAAAACGTTTATTCACTAATAAAAAATACTTACACATTCTCATTTGATACACAGTTTCTGTTGTCCTATTCTGCCAATATTTACCAAGCGATGTTTAATTTTTAAATTTATGTGTATTATAAATCATTACAGTTTTGTTCAAAACTGTTACGTGATGCAAAATTATTATGCCCAGTGGTTACTAAACCTGCCACCAGTTTTAATATTTAAAAATTCTAAAGTTCTACCCACACAGTGCAATTATATTCTTGTGTGGATTTAAGAGAAACGGCATTAACTGCCTGGTGTTTGTAACCGAGAGGGATGTGTTTGGTGCACGGCACGACCGGAATCATTAAATACAGTTCACGTTATTTTTCTTTTTAAAGGGCCCGAAAGATGCCTGTCATTGTTAATTTAAAACGTTAGATTTCTTTGTGTTATCACGGACTTGTTGAGCCCCGAAGTAGGGCCTACAGAAAACGAAATGTAACGAATAAGAATATTAGCAATTCGAGTGTGTGACGTCAATGAAAGAAACAATACAGAAATACGGAGACATCAGAAGCGCGTTTTCTCAGAGCACTCGCAGGACGAGATGACAGGTGAAAACAAAAAACTGCCAATGCAATAGGAGATACGTATCTAAAGGACTGGGTACAGCGTCTGAAAATGTTTAAGATTATGGTCTTCCAGGTTGTGACACGGTGTTGTCTTATTGTGAACAGCAACAGTAAGGACGCAAATGGAGCCGTGCCATGGCTCAGGATGTTAGATACCAGCCTGTCACCTCAAAGGCCCAGGTTTGATCCCCGACCAGATCGTGTAGGATTTGTGGTGTACAAAGTAGTACTGGGGCGGATTTTTCTTCGTACTTCGGTTTTCCCGTGAAATGCGCTGAAAATCTTATCCGGATGCTGATTTATTCATGTAAACCGGAAGGTAGGTGATGTCAGAGACGTCTGACAAAATCGTGGTAGCACATGACCAAAGGTCCATCCATCTTCTTGAAGTCATTTTCAGTCACTGCGTGGTGTGACTAGTGTATGGTTTTGAGCAGATGGTCCCTGGGATCGGTGGTTTTAATCCGATTGAAGGATATGTATATATGTATATGTATGTACAGTAGAACCCCCGTATCCGCGGATTCGGTATCCGCGGTTTACCGCGACCCGAAAATATTAACACATTCACTGCCAAAGTCGACCATGGTCGATTTCAGTATTTACGTCTTAATTTGCCAGCGTCGACTTTAGTCATTCTAAAGTTTACTCTGCCCTTTTATATATAGGGTTCGCTACTATCCGCGGTAGTTCTTGGAACGTATTACCCGCGGATACGGGGGACTACTGTATATGTATTAAATATATATATATATATATATATATGTCAGCAGTTTTCTGTGTTGTGTTGTCACTGTAAGTTGACGATTAGGTGACTAACATCCAAGAAGTGTTACTAAATGTATGATATCAAAATAATTCGGGTTTTCTTTACACTAAGCGATATAAGCTGTGAAAACTGAAAACGAATAAACATTAATAGCAATTTTTAGTAATGTCCATAATACACATACAGCTTTTTTGAGCGAATTAAATGTAATTTGCTGGTGTGAAGTGTATTATATATAGGTTCTTTATCTACAAGAAACCTGAGGTATAGTGTAACGAACAACAAATTAATGCGCTCTAATGCCACATAACGTGGTATCTCTAAGCCCTTTAATAACACGGCTGATGTATGCAGTTTCATTTCGTAGCGTGTTTGAGTTTCCACCCACCGAGACTCAAGACTCTTGCAGTGGCATACAAGGCTGTGACATCTATATTGAAGGACAGTTTTGTAGCCAGGACACGTTCCTCGAGAGAAGTAAGAAAAACAAAATTACACTGGCCAGACGCTCGCAGTCAGCTCTGGTGTGAGTTTAAGTCAACAATTTGCATGGGAATTTACACAGGATGTCAGAATTCGTTTGCGGCACGTCGTTTAAGGAGAGGAGTGAAACCAGTGCAGGCTAAGACGACGGTTGAACGTTACAGCTTAGAAGAAGAGGCTCAGGCTCTGCGAACGCAATCAACACAATTCCTTAATTCATGAGTGTAGGTCTGTTATTCTTGTGGGCCATGAGACATTAAGCCTAAGAAGGCTGAAGTAAGTGAGTAATTTATTAACCTTACACAGGTAATATAGATAAAGTTGTCTCTCTCTCCACTCCATAAACGCGTTTAGGGCACCAGATGGGAGAGAGTGGTCAACTTCATGCCCCGGCTACTTTACCTCCGGGACAGAATCTCGGTGCCCATTTTATAGGAGGCTGGGTGGACCCAGATTCGTTCTGAACGTTTCGGAGGTGAGAAAAATTTATTTTCCCTGCTCGCATTCGAACACCGGACGGTGCAGCCTGGGGCTTAGTCGCTATGCCGACTACGATATTCCGGCTGTGTCCTACAAAGGACATTCACAAAAGGAAAAAAGTTTTAATTTTGAAATTCGATGTAGGAGCACTTGTTGTGTCAGTGGCGCACAAATTCCAGGCGCCAGGTCGCCATTGCGACTAAATCTTTTTACTGTGGCTAATTATTTGCATTTGGTGTAGGTGTGACCTGCTAATTGTTTGAACTCGCTTTGCCTGCAGTTAATTTGGAAATGTGCACAGGAAGCATGGAATAACAACAGGAAGTTGTGTTTCGGATTTTAATACACCGAGAAACAGGAATGTACTTAGTAAGGGAGCTGAACGTAACAACAGACGTATTATCGGTGATGAATAAAGTCACACTCGACGTCTGTACATTGTTGAAAATTGTCCGAACTCTAATTGTGGAGACCTACTTTTGGTTTAACGTCTGTATGCGAACGTGGCAACTAGAAACTAATTTGGAAGTCAAGTCCATTGTGTTCATTATTATGTTATGGCCAGCTACTGCTTTCAAATGGGCCTTTAAATGAGCCATCAAACAAATGAAACTTTACTTCAGGAGCAGTTAAGCAGTCAGTGAAATATACTGGTATTCAGAACTTGTCTCTGCATGAACATGATAAAAGTTTAAATATTACTACATTAGTTACGGGATTAATAGACAGAATGAGTTTATTTTCCTCCCCAATCATTTAGTAAAACAGTCATTCTTAAATGTCAGAGGTTGTATATTTTATCAGGAGACTGAAACTAGCGTCGTGAAGTCATACATTTTACAATTATTACTGCGCCCAGAAAGTAATGCAACGCATTTTTTTTCTCGGCCCAATTTTGTTGGATAAAAATTATATTTTGCGTGCTGTATCTTTAAAGTGTCCCGCGTTTATGCACATAGGTGCAAGGTTTCCCGCTGGATAGCAGCGCAGTAGTGAGCTTTAAAAATGGAGTCTGCAAGTGACGTGCGTTCTAAACAGAGAGCAATAATTGAGTTTCTTTTGGCAGAAAACGAAACGAGTGAATCAATTCACAGGCGCTTAAGAAAGGTCTATGGAGACATGGCAGTGGATAAAAGCACCGTCAGCCGTTGGGCGAAGCGATTGGCGTTATCAGAACAAGGACGGGGCACTCTGATCTCCCGCGCTCGGGCCGCCCAACAACAGCTGTGACGCCTGCAACAGTGCAACGAGCCGACAGTCTTATTCGAGACGATCGGAGAATCACAACCAGGGAACTCGCCGCTGTACTCGGTATTGGTAAGGGAAGCGTCGAAAAAATCATTCACCATTTAGGATATTCAAAGGTCTGTGCCCGATGGGACCCTCGAAACCTAACCGAAGAGCACAAGCAACAAAGAAAAGCCATCTGCTCCGAGTTGCTTGCTCGTTACGAGGTTGAGGGTGACGATTTCTTGTCCACCATTGTCACGGGTGATGAGACATGGATTCATCATCTGGCTCCTTCCGACTACCATCTTTTCGGTCCCTTGAAAGGTGCAATCCGCGGAAAGAGGTTTGAGGACGACGAGGAAGTCATTGCTGAAGTAAAGAGGTGGTTGCGACAGAGACCTGCAGAGTGGTACCGCGAAGGCATACATGCTCTCGCATCTCGGTGGCGTAAGGCCAAAGATTCAGAAGGAGACCATGTTGAAAAATAGGTTTAGGTAGCCAAAGATTCTTGTAGCGATGTGACATATTTGAAGTTTTAATAAAATCAATTGTGAATGAGAAAATAAATGTGTTGCATTACTTTCTGGGCGCCCCTCGTAGAATAAAGAAAATTATTGGAGAAAAAAAGAAAGATTATAGTCGTTGTATAATTGTAAATACAAGTGTATTGGCGTGAGAAAAAAATGAGAAATTCTACCAATATATGTATGTGTGTATGTATGTATGTATGTATGCATGTATGCATGTATGTATGTATGCATGCATGTATGTATGTATGTGTGTATGTATGTGTGTGTATGTATGTGTGTATGTTTGTGTGTATGTATGTGTGTGTATATGTGTGTATGTATGTGTGTATGTATGTATGTATATATGTATATGTATTTGTGTATGTATGTATGTGTGTGTATATATGTGTGTATGTATGTATGTATGTATGTATGTATGTTTGTGTGTGTGTATGTATGTGTGTGTATGTATATATGTATTTTGTATGTAAACACAGCTACAACCTGGTGTTAAATGCGCATGCATACATGTAAAGCAGCATCACCACTCTAATAACTCAATTAATGTACAGACTCATGTACTTAGTAGCCGGCCTCCCACCACGGATGCCAGGGGTCAAACCCAGAGCATTCCGTGTGGGATTTGTTGTGGACGAAGTGGTACTGGGACTGAAATTTCTCTTGAGTATTTCGGGTTTCTTCTGTCAGTATCATTCCACGAATGCTTCATAGTCTTTCACCGATCCGTCACAGACGCTATATAATCTCAGAAAATGACAGCGTCGTTAGATAACGCACTGCAAAAATTAATATTGATGAAGTGTTCACTAAGTGAAACAAATGACTTGCTTAAGATTGGAGAGCTCTGAAGTGTGCGGAAGGGTGTGAGGTGACCTTGGCCATGTTAAAGATAACGGTGACAAATCCTGATTGTATGGTATGAATATGAAAGCTGAAACTGGCAAACGATTAGTCCCCTCCGCGGATACAGCGATGTCATTAATAAGACAGATACTCATTAATCTGCATTTCATTAAAGAACTTCATTATAGCCGAAGGACTACTGGCTTCTGAAAAATGACTGATCCCTGAATTTATTAGTGACTTCTACGTACAAAGCAAGCCAAATAGTTTTCAAACAGTTCTGAATATTTTGGACCTAATTCAGTTCCAGCTGTGTTCCAAGACACTTAAATACCCTGCGACTGACAACAACAATAACCTGCCTGGTGCACGCCAATTCTTTAATAGTTAATTTCTGTAATGCCAAAGGATTCTAAGTGATTATTGCTTATTAAAAGTGATGTAATTGTAATGTTTAAAGCAAGCAGAATTTACGAAGAAGCTAATTGTTGTAAAAATATTGTTAACAAAGCAGGTAGTTTTTGCAAAAATATTGTTACGGGTAAGGTAATCACTGCAAGATATATTGTTACGAAGAAGCTAATAATTGCGAAGTACATTGTTAAGAGGAAGCTAGTCGTTGCGAAATATATGTTGAGGATGCTAATCACTGAAAAATATATTGTAACAAGGAAATTAATCATTGCAAAATATATTGTTACAAATAAGCTATTCATTGCAAAATGTATTTTTACGAATTTCAATTGCGACACCTGTAAGAACTTATATTATCCTTAATTACGTGTGTAAAGAGAACTTCACTAAAACACTGTAGAGTAAATGTCATGTGGAAGAACATATAAGAGAAGTGCAGATGGCAGAAATTCGTTACGTCAGAGCGATTGCTGGATACAGAAAGTAGAATCCTGAACGTAATGAAAATATCTTGCAAGGTCTGAGTAAAACAGTCATGAAAACGTAATGAGGTTTATTAAAAGAAATGGATTGAATATTTTAAATTAACCAGGTTTATTCTTTCAGCCTTAATACGACTCTATTTGCATGTATGCATTAGAATTCTCAGCTCTGCTGCGTGTTTCGGCAGTTTCTGTCACCATCAGGTTTTGTTTACCGAAATGACGCAACATGTAGTGGAGCTGAGATACTACTTTGGTGAATACATAAAAACAGAGTTCTAAACGAATATACTTTGACATTTCTTGAAGACGACGACAAAATTTTAATCATGAATGAAAGGCCTGAAATTCAAATCCTAAACGAGATCTGTTAAGATAAACGGGACTGTTGTACTTGCCAGGAACATCAGATAGATATCTGGAAGGAACGGTTTCAATAAGGCAACAGAGCAGACTAATAACTTAAGACGTCAGATGATTGTCGTTAATGAAATTACGGGTTCATAACATTGTCCATACCGTGTATGTGCGTATATTACAATAATGTGTTTTATCATTTATATATATATATATGATAAAACACAGCGCTCTATGAACTTTATAAAACCCTGACATGTTTCGAAGCATTAATGCACAATATTCAGAGGGGAACCACATTTAATACCAAATGTGGTTCCCCCCTCTAGAGGTGCAGTAATGTATCGAAACGTGTCGGGGTTTGTATAAAGGTGACTGAGTGTTGTGTTTTATCATTTGTGTACAAGTTGGTTTTCAGTATATATTATTTTAATTGCATTTGTTTACGCTTAATTGCGTTTTTTGTAGGCTTAAAATGTGCCACTTTCATTTGTCACAGTGAGGATATTCATATTAACAATTTTAAAGCTTTCAACAGCAATGTGAATTTCCTGGTCTGCCCTGCAGTGTAAGTGAGCACTAACAAACTAAGAAAAACTGCGTAGAGCAAGGTCCGTCTCCAGAAACTTGCTTTTCCCTTAACCTGCCAAAAAAATTCACTTGTGATACAAACCTGAACATTTTTTACTATGTTCACAAAGACCTCACTAGACCTTATCATAAACCTCTTTTATTCAGTCCACACTCATCTCTTATTCATTAAGGGTGAATTTTTCCACTCGACTACACATTACAGATACTGAATTTAACAACAGTTGTAAACGGTCGTGAGATGAGTCCATCGGACAAGCTGGAACATATCGTCTGCATCATTGCGAATCGTAAAACATACTTTATATATGCCATTCCTTTGAAACGGTTTATTTGTTTAAAATTTTACGCTTATTTGAAAGAAACGAGCGATATTCTGTGACACAGTTCTACGTGATACAAAAGTCACGGCTGAGCTAAAATTTCTTAAAATTCTGTTGAGAATACTTGACTTGACACGTGGCACAAATGAAGTGCGGACTACTGTACTTATTCAGATTTGTATGACTGTTGTATCAAATTTTCAGAAATATAGGCTTTTGAAAAATAAACCATTCAGTGTTATATGCATAGAGACACGCCCAAATTAAGCAGTTTTACTACGGAAGGTGCGGGCGGCGCAAGTCTCATGAGTGTTCATATGGTCAACTATGTATGTATGTATGTATGTATGTATGTATGTATGTATGTACAAGTCTCATGAGTGTTCATATAGCCAACTATGTATCTTTGTACAAATCTCATGGGTGTTCATATGGTCAACTATGTATGTATGTACAAGTCTCATGAGTGTTCATATGGTCAACTATGTATCTTTGTAAAAGTCTCATGAGTGTTCATATGGTCAACTATGTATGTATGTATGTATGTATGTATGTATGTATGTATGTACAAGTCTCATGTGTGTTCATATGGTCAACTATGTATCTTTGTACAAGTCTCATGAGTGTTAATATGGTCAACTATGTATGTATGTATGTATGTATATATGTATGTACAAGTCTCATGAGTGTTCATATGGTCAACTATGTATCTTTGTACAAGTCTCATGAGTGATATGGTCAACTATGTATGTATGTATGTATGTATGTATGTATGTATGTATGTATGTATGTATGTACAAGTCTCATGAGTGTTCATGTGGTCAACTATGTATGTATGTACAAGTCTCATGAGTGTTCATATGGTCAATTATGTATGTATGTACAAGTGAATCCAGTTGAAATCCAAACTCAAACACGGTGGAACATAATCGGCCGCAGCATGACCGCCCGTCGTCTGTGTTATCGCCCAGCAGTATTCTTCCGCCACTTCTCATTGCGATTTCATTCCCGTAAGTAAAGATCAGCGCTCGTTTCAAAAACGTTATTACTACAATTTGTGTACTTTTTAAAAATTGCGTAGGTCACAAATTTTACGCGTATAACTTGAATTTTCATGTGTCGGGGAGTGTGTGTGTGTGTGTGTGTACAAGCTATTGTTTTGTAAACAGTCGCAATATAGGGCCGCAGATGTTAGGGACCGTAGATATTTATGGTAATTTCTAAGTGAAAATACTTTCAGTTTTGGTCATTCAGTTTGCATAGCGCTGTCTTAGCTGTTGGTGGCTTCTAATCACGGGTTCCTCTCCGTAATACAGCTGTTGAGACGAACGCGAGGCACTCGCACGTATCAAGGTCGGAGGAATGTGGTGACTACGATCAGCCATTCGACACTAAGCCTTCACTTGTCGTGCACTTTATCCGGCAGGGAAAATGCAGTGTCTTATTGGGAAAATATTGTGACAATATCTCCAGCACCCTCAAGCCATTACAGTTGTTTTTTGTTTTGATATAGCTGCAGCTGGCCTACCATTCCGATATGCAGGACAGTAATGATAGGAAAGAGCTAGAAAACGCGGTAAAAAGTTTTCTGTGCTGGAAACATTTGCGCCTAAGTAAACTATTCGTACTTATTGGGTTTTTGTATTCTCTGTAATGTCGTTGTGTGAACATTAATAAAATGTCCGTAACTAAACCAGTTTCATTTATTTCTGAAATCAAATACTTGGGAACAACCCTACCACGTCAAAATTCCATTCGTGAAGAATTTAAGAGCAGATTGAACTTCAGAATTGCCTGCTACTTTTCGGTCCAGAATTTTTGCCTTCCGGTTTGTTTTCCAAAAATATAAAGATTAAAATACACAGAACTGTAATTTTGCCA
The DNA here is from genome assembly GCA_021186555.1 of Reticulitermes speratus. Lineage (NCBI taxonomy): Eukaryota > Metazoa > Arthropoda > Insecta > Blattodea > Rhinotermitidae > Reticulitermes > Reticulitermes speratus. Next base: position 27,271,833 of record JAJKFL010000004.1, read on the forward strand.
ATTGTTTTATACGGGCGTGAAAATTGGTCTCTCCTACTGGGGGAAGAATATAAGCTGAGAGTGTTTGAGAACAGAGCGCTGAGGAAGATACTTGAGCCTAAAAGGAATGAAGTAACAGGGGACTAGAGGAAATTGCCTTAATGAAGAGCTGTATGATCTGTACTGCTCACCAAATATTACTCGGGTTATCGAATCAAGAAGAATGAGATGGGCCGAGCATGTGGCATGTATGGGGAAGAGGCGAGATGCATACAGAGTTTTGGTTGGTAAACCTGAGGCAAGAAGGCTGCGTAGAAGTCTAGGCGTAGATTTGAATATAATATTAGAATGAGTCTTTAAAGAAATTGTTGAGAGAGTGTTGACTGGATTTGTCTGGCTCAGGATAATGACACGTGGCGGACTGTTGTGAACACGGTAATGCACGTGCGGGTTTTATAAAATGCGGGGAATTTCTTGACTAGCCGAAGAGCTGTTAGTTTCTCGAGGCGGAGTCTTTTTCCATGGAGGTAGTTAAAATACATTTTGTGGTTATTTCTGCGTTTTTGGTAAAGGCGAAGGAACCGTCTGAATGCGGGTTTAACAGAAATGTTAAGACCATTTTCACAATGTGATGCTATTTTGAAGAGTCAGATAGGCGTCTTTGCACTGCGTGTAAATTTATAATGACACAGCAGGTATGGATGTTACGTAAACGAAGAAAACTAGACAACCGTGCCTCTGTTACACACGGATCAATGATTCAGTTTCACGCTTCATGAGTACCGACTTCTAAACTCTGTGCTACAGTCAGTTGTTTTCTTGCGAGCGTGCGCACGAGCGGAAGATCCTGACGCACCGTCCGTCACTTCCGGTCGACCCGTAATGAATAAGCTTCATTCCGTGACGCCTAGCAAACTTACTGTAGACAGAAATGTGTGGCATATCGTATGTTAGATTCGTAAATTATTGTAACCGTACGCTGTCGACTGCAACATTTATGTAATACTGAATGATATGAGCGAACATATGCTCATGGTCAAGTGAAAATATATCGGGAAAGGGAACTTCGCATCAAATTCATTTGTGCGGATTATTATATAACGGTATGGCAGTTGTAAGGTCTGTTTAAATGAGAGTAGTTCTGTTTTATTTTGTCTTAAGGCATGCTCGTGATCGCCTCACTGTGTTGTGTTGTATGAAGACATGTTACATTTTAATTATTAGAAGACAATACTGTCAAACAGCTATTTTTTATTATAAAGCAATGTTTTAACAATGGCTCGCTACATGTTTCGACCTAGAAAGTCGTAATCAGGTGAAGGTGGTTCAAATTGTTAAAGGAAGACAGTGGGTACTTTTTTTTTTTAACAACCTCAATTGCAGTTTCATATGCATTTAACATTGCTTTTCCCTTACCATCTGCCACCCATATTTACATTTCCAGGTTTACCTCAAATATGCGCACCAGTCTCCTTTACAGTCTGGGTTATAAATTTGTACAATGTGTTACAGGCTAATCAACGGGGTGTTCCTAATTTTAATTTTATTTAGCGGCAGATACCCTAAAGCTCGAAAAGATTATGAGCTTGACGTGTGAAAAAAATGAAAATCATCAATCCGGGTTAGTCTGTTTCGAAAGGGAAGACCTAGATCTAGAGTAAAGTTTGAATGGAATGGAAACCGCGTAATCGTCAGTCGAATTTGTGCATGAGATTGTACGTGTACTAAAAAAAAAGGAAGAGGAGAAGAAGAAAGGAATGGTAGAAGTATAGAGAAGGCAGAGAGAAGGGAACGTGGAACAGAATGAAGAAATACAGGGTTTTGCCGTGCGGGTTTGAATAAAGAAATAAGTAATGATTTCAGTCAGGGGGTGAAACTTGTATAATACTCATGGAGATTTAAGCTAATGAGAATAAATAGGGATTCCAGTCGTCGAGTATGCTGTATCATTACATGAAAGGATGGAATTGTAATGCTGTGATGACTGCGTACCGCTCTATTTTCAAGTCCTCCCCAGTAGGCATCTGTTCCTGATAGACAAAACAACTGGTGGCTGAACTAAGACGATTTTTTTATGAAACAAAGATACATGATTTGTTAAATATTTGTGTCATAAATAGACAGGGTACACGCAGTATGGAACTTTCATTGGCAGCTGCTCTCATTCAACACGTATTTACAGTGTCTATATTTAAAATTCAGCATCAGCATAATCATCATGAAGATGGCTAAAGCAGCTACGCCAACACGTGTGCCGCAGCTTTGCAACCCAAAATATCCAAATTATGTGCAGTACAAACGCTAAAGGAAGGCGCTAGAAACTGTAGCATGAATGGGACGTCACGATTGGAGAAGGGATGCGTCGCTTTACTTTAGCAATTTATTCATGTCTTGGTACTGGAATTCTCTATAAAATCGTAATATTATGGCTGCTAATGCATAAATGTACTTAGACAATGGGGCAAAATGAAAATATCAGCATAAGAAAAATTATATTCTGGATAAAGTTAAGAGCAAATTAAAACGGGGAATATCATAGCATTTAATTACTCTTTCTTTCTGCTCTTTAGACCTAAATGTTCAAATTAAAATATAACTTTGCTTCTTCGACATATAAGGGGAAACTTGGTCTGATTACCCTAAAGAAAGAACATTGATTGAGAATTATTAAAAACAAAGTTCTACGTAGAATACCTCTACGTAACAGGGAGTAAATGACAGCAGGATGTAGAAAAGTACATAATGAGAAGTACCGTAATGTGTACTTTACACGCAAAGTAAGGAAGCTGGTCAAATCAGAGCGGATGACATGAGCGAAACACTTAGCATAGCATGTATTATTGATATGTGCTACGGATATAATTGGAAATGGGCGCCTGGGGCCTGAAGCTGACAATTGACGGGCATCTAGAAAAGAATGTGTGTGCGGATGTGTGTGTGTGTGTGTGGATATTTCTCAAGTGTTGTATGTATTTGTGTGTGGATGTGTGTCAAGTGTTGTATGTATTTGTGTGCGGATGTGTGTCAAGTGTTGTATGTATTTGTGTGCGGATGTGTGTCAAGTGTTGTATGTATTTGTGTGCGGATGTGTGTCAAGTGTTGTATGTATTTGTGTGCGGATGTGTGTCAAGTGTTGTATGTATTTGTGTGCGGATGTGTGTCAAGTGTTGTATGTATTTGTGTGCGGATGTGTGTCAAGTTTTGTATGTATTTGTGTGCGGATGTGTGTCAAGTGTTGTATGTATTTGTGTGCGGATGTGTGTCAAGTGTTGTATGTATTTGTGTGCGGATGTGTGTCAAGTGTTGTATGTATTCCCACTGAGTGATGCTTAATTCAGCACAGGGACAAATTGGACTTCAGCTTTCGTAAAGAAAAAGAGGCCACGTGGGACAGCGAGGGCTAGATTGAGAAGACAAGAAGAGAGGAACTTTCAGTCAATAAGTTGCAAGCAAGTTGATTGGATTTAACTGACTTTATGTGGTCTGGCCGTTGAATGGCTCAGGCGTCAAGTCGCCGGCCAAATTCCAGGCCAGTCCTTGTTGGATTTAGGGTGGAAAAGTGGCACTGGAACCGGGATTTTCTTCGAGCACTTCCTTCTTTTTCTGTCACGGTCATTCCTCGAACGCTTCATGGTGGCATTTCATTCATATGTCACCGACGGTATATAGGTTTTGCTACTCAGACCTTTTAGGTTTTAGGTTCTCACAGCGTTGTTTGAAAATGAAGACATTGCCATCGCTCGAAACGTCGGCAACTACTTCCCAAACGACATAGTGTACCTTCGTAGAAGGCGTGAGATTTCAGTTAACAACGTCGTTAAATAAACCATGTTTTCTCTCTCTCCTTCTCCTCCTGTCTATACGGTCCATTGGCGAGCGCTTGAAAGTACGAAGACGAAACGTCGGCACTATTAAATGACGCGACATTTCCTTACCAGCTGAATGACTATCAGCTTCTCAGCGACCCTGCTGTATGATTCTATCTGATTTGTTCTATTTAAAGGCTAACATTAACCGGAATTATATTTAAGGATTTGGTTTGTACTGCCCAGTAAACACACTTCTCTTTATAACAAGTTCACAAGCTGTGTGCTTCATCACGCAGTACACGTAGCCCATATTTAACGCCCCACTTGTTTTACGTCTTTTTGCTTTAACTCCCCTTGCTCATATACGCCACTTCTTAATTTACGTCCTCCCATTTTCGGTTTAACGCCATTTGACTGGCTACGCTCTACTACGCTAACTCCTACCTATTCCACTAATTCTTATTAGAATATAATATCTGATTTACGCCAAATTTTTCAGGAACACAGGGCGTAAAATAAGGGCTTGATGTATAGAGAATTTGCCACCGTGTTTTCTCCTTCCAGAATACACAGGGTTTCATGGTACTGGCGTCATTGTTATTTCATTTACGCCCGTCAGAATGGTGTGTTCTTTTCTACGCAAATTTCCACGAAACTCAAAAATGCTAAGTGGGTTTACGTGCAAACCTCACTTACTGAATTTCACACAAATTGGATGCTACATGTGGAAAGGTACGTACCTAGACAAAGCTTGGCTGTCACTGCGCAGACTTCACCAAACCCACAGTTGCTTAAGGGAACTGCATGGAGATCATCAGTACCGAATTTCACCCAAGAAATATGGAAATTACGGTCTGAAATTTATTCACTTTTTAAAGTAAACTATGACAGTTACTTATCTGATTTTCACGAAACTCACGCTTGGTTGAGTCGATGACGCTGTGTCACAGACGGAGAGACGCACGGTCGGACGGCCGTCGCCTACAGATACGGCGGTCTTTTTTATACTTTCATTGAACCAGTTAGTCAATGCTGTACTGGGAAATACTCGCTCTGTAGCATGCAGATATGAGTAGCTGCACTCTGTTGGCAGAACGTATCGTTTCTAATGTTAAACCATTTGGTACATATGGTAACCGCTAGGCTTGAAATGTCAAAATTTCAGACATGAGCTTAATGCTTATTACAGCATTTCACATATTGTACATGTAGCCCTTGTTATACGCTCCACTTGTTTAACGCCTTTTTACTTTAACGTGCCTTGCCAATAGACGCCAGTTCTTAATTTACGCCCTCTCATTTTCGGTTTAACGCCCTTTGGCTGGTTGCGCTCTGTTACTGTAACCTATTCCATTATTTCTCACGAGAACATTAATTTTCATTTACGCCGTTTTGATTTACGGCCACTTTTTCAGGAACAAAACTAGGGCGTAAAAAGGGGATTGGTATACAATGTTTGTATGTGGTGAGAGGCGCCGACGGTACACGACATTCTTGGCTCCAACAGATCTGTGTATTTAACTAAGTTAATAGAACCCTATTGAAAAGAAGCTAAACTCCTTTAGCTGTAGTAGTTACGAGCAGTTGTTTGAGCGGTATCACTGGTGCTACAGGACAGTGCGGCCTAATGATTCTCATTATTTGGACATGTGTTACTTATCGACATAGATTTCCATCGACGGGGAGTCGGCCCGTTGCAAGGCCCTTAACTACATGACACAGTACACCACACAGAGACAGCGCATGTACACAAACAAACATCTGTAATCAAGGTGGGATTCGATTCCATGTTTCCATTGTTTGAACACCGGAGAGGACTCGCCTTAGACCGCGCGGGTAGGGTGTCGCCGGACATCAAAAGATTATTTATTTGCCCGCGCACCAGACGGTAAGGTATAGCATTCCACATGCTTATGAATACAGCGTATCAGTTTGACAAACGAAACAATTCAATCAGTATAGCAGTGCTTCCATTAATTACAGACGTTACGAAGTTTCTATAGCGTAACCGTTCCTTTAATGATTAGAGTAGTGGAAGATGCTCTGAATTGATTTTGTAATTAAAACTGGTAACGTGAATTGTGTTATATTAACGACATCCTGATTACAGATACAACCTAAGAAATATGTGCTTGCGTAGGACAGAACGCAGACAGCGTCAAACCAAAGACGCCATTACGAAGCCTAGGATTCAGCCTAGGATTCAGTCTCTATGAATAATTTAGCAAATACAATTTCTGAATACGTTAGTGACGCCGCATCCCAATGGAACGAGAAACAGACGCCGACGCGTGATCCAACGCCGAGAACAAGTGCTTCGTATATTATGAGTATGACGACACGGATATGGCGATAAAAGGACTTACATCTGAACAAATTGACTCCTTAAGCCTAGGTGTTGTTACGTGTATACGTAACGCCAGGTTTAACTCTGAAACTTTGCATTATGTACAACCAGTTTATGTGTTGCTTGTGATTTTTACAAGAAAGAGCGATTATTTCCCTACAAAACGTTCACCGATTCGTTTTTCTGAGGGTAGCGCACTGTTTTCTGTGAGGTACAAACTGAGTATTTTTATATAATGTGGATTCATTTTAGTCTTCAAGGCCCGTGCCATGACTCAGGCGGTTATTCGCCGGCCTTTCACCGCAGAGGCCCGGATTCGGTCCCGGGTCAGTCCATGTGGGATTTGTGGTGGACAAAGTGACAATGGGAAAAGCTTTTCTCCGAATATTTCGGTTCTTTCTGTCAGTTACCATACTTCCAATGCTCCTTATTCATCTTAATTTTAATACAGCTTTTCCCAGAAGGAATATGCGACGAAGGAGACATTACTGTGTCCATTTATCAACTAATTCTGAATTATAACAGGATAGAAGTGGCTGTAGAAATCATTTGTGTAACCACATTTCAATTGCTGCAGCACAGATAACACATTTTAGAAAATGGAAGATTTTTTTAAGCGCGTTCCCAAAATTGCGAAAAGCGAATAGTATATTCGTCATGTCTCTTCGTCCGTCTGTCCCCGTGGAACAACCCGACTCCAACTGGACGGATTTTAATGAATTTTTGTATTTGAGGTTTTTCGAAACTCTGTCGAGGAAATTCAAGTTTGATTAAAATCTGACAAGAGTAATGAGTACTTTACATGAAGACCTATATCCATTTATGGTATCTTGCTGAATTGTTCTTAAAATGAGAAATATTTCAGACAAAAGTTGGAGAGAAAATCAAAAAAGTATTTTGTGTCCAATAAGTTTCTTTCCCGCAAATCATGCCGTTTATGAGATGGGCCGTATTGTGGAAAATTATGGTAGAGCCGGACAGGACACAGACGACAATGTAATACAGCGCATGCGCTTTGCATGCCGGATAACTAAGGTAAGAATACACACACTCATAATATATAATATTTACTCCTTTCCCACGGCAACAATGGTTACGCGAACGCGCCACATTGTTACGTAATACATACATTGTCTGTCTTGTTAAGAATTGAATTTATTCAGTATTAATAAACACAATAAAGCGAAGGAGGTCATAGTTGATGAGTTTGGAGGACAAGAAACAAAGAGGAAATTATTTTAACATAATGGATAGGAAGTTATTGGAGAAAAGAGAAAGTCCTGTACTGAGAATTGTAAAGATTTGCACTTTTTACAGAATTTTACATATGTGTTGAAGTCAAGGAGGATATGATATGTCGGAGAATGTGATTATAGAGGGAGGTGATAATGTGTTTAGGGAACAGGTGTTATATGAAGTGATGGAGGTCTGGCTAATACGGAATAATACATTCGATAATAATAATAATACGATAGATAATACAACGTAGGGCTGGTGTCGTCTGTATTCATGTGGTTGAAATCAGGTTGAAGTGGTGGCTTATGAATACGGCATTGAACCTTAGGGCTCAATAAAATGTGAGGAGTATTGAGCTGAGAGTTTATCAGCATGAAGGGAGACATACTGTGTAGACCTTGGCTTCTAAATAGTGCCTTCTTATTTCTAACGTCAATGTGGCTTCAGGATGTATAACTCGCTTGTTCCCGAAGAGTTTCTGCTTCATGTAACTTCAAAGCGGGAGGTCTGATATCTCAGATTCTGTCGTATTTCGCCCAACAAAGACTCCCTCCTGTCTCCCTGGAGAGGAATTGAAATTCATCTGTTAGAAACATGCAAAAGAGTTGCCTTTATTGAGGAAATGTGAAAAGAAGAACTTCGAATTACATACTTCCATCAATGAAGCAGAAATGCAGCGGACTGCACAGTTCTGTCACGGTGTGTAAATTTACATATGATTTTATAATCCTGCAATTAGAGCCATGCATAACGACGAACCATTTCTTTTCATTTCTCATTTGTCTTTCCTATTTGAAATTTGTAGTCTCATTCGTCACGTATATTCCAGTGAATCAGCGTAACGATTACATTTATACCACAACTTATCAGATGTACCATATCAGCGGTATTTAATTAACTCGGAGTGGGAAGTTTTATCATTAGAAACATAAGGAACAATAATTTAATGTTAGATATATCAAGACTTGACACAGTGAACCGTATTTATCATATGACTAACGGGTTTAAAGTTTCCATTTCTTTTGTTAAATTAAAGGGACCTGTTTCAAGTTCCATAAAATTTAATTTTTATTGGAAGTGTTCCATATTCTAAACCAATAGAGTCAATGCGGCCGGAACACAGACTGATACCACACCCTGCACTGCAGTATAACTGGTCTACATACGAGTCTTCTCATATTTGCATTTTTTTTTAAAAAAATAGCTTTTTTACATAATTACGATAAATACGGATGCTTTAAATATATGCGACTGTGCATACATTCTATGAAGAGCATGTTGGATACTGTGCATTGTCTGAAGTATGTTTAATATGCATTTGGCACTGTTCCCGTCGTGAAGCGATTGGTTGCTATTATACTGACAGATGACGTCTATGTTTTGAGATTAGAGGGTAATAAATCTTGTCACTATGACAGCTTGAAGCAGATCCAATTCCCGAAACGTCGTGTAAACTTATATCTAATATATTTCAGACAATGAATAATGTGCAGCATGGTATGTCTATAATAATCAATTTCATACCATCTTGGAGTAGAGCCGTTCCTAAGCAGTTAATAGTCGTTTAGCTGGTCAACCAATTTCCCTCCACCTGTTTACTTAAATCTTCTGGGCTCTGCCCTGAGTAATGTGAGTGCATTAAACACACACACGCACAAACACGCACACATACACGTTCTTCTTCTTTGGATTTATTTTAATATTTCTTATCTATGCCAATGTATTTAAAGATTCATGGTTTCAGTCTAAAATTTTGCAGGTACTTCTCATTTCTCTCATGAATGATAGGCCTATATGTCTGTGATATGCATTGCCGTTCGTGTGAACTTTATACTGGTTGAAGCGGTGTAATCCTTTAAGTTGTCGTGTTGAGCGTTTATTTAAATATCTTTTCGTTAAAAGTAGCGCTAGTGTTTTGTACGAAGTCACGAAGGAAATTGATTCAACTGGCTTATTACCACTAAAACTACAAATATTTTTATTAACAACATTGCAGCTTCATGTCTATAACTGGATATTTGAGTTTATAATTTTAGTATGCATCTTTTCTTTACGGTGTGTTGAAGAATTCATTTTTTATAATGGCGGGAAACTGAACATTTAGGGGAAAGACACATAGACATGGCCTTCGGGAAGTTGTTAGTTTTCATTCGATACGTTGCAGTTTCCATTGTAGTGTCGTCACATTAAATTTCTCCTTATTCCCTGGAGCATAAACCAGCCGGTTCTCAGCTCAGTTCCTCCTCCTGTGTCTGTCGATTTCCAAACGCCTTTCAGGCTGTCTGAAGGCAGCCCAGCGAAATAAAGCGTCTGTGACGACTGTGGAAGAGGCTGGCTGCTGCTTGTAACATGTCTAGGATCCCACTCCCTTAGCTTTTAGTACTGTACAATATCTCGGATCGGAGTATGCAGAGGTTCCAAATGTGTTTGGGCTGTTACAGGAAAGTAGTAAAGGAAATTTAGGTATGTAATATGTAAATGTGTAGATATTGTAATCTAGTTCTACAGTTGTTAGTCGAAACAGTATTTAGTTTCATTACTGTTATATAATAATAATAATAATAATAATAATAATAATAACGAAAAAACACTAATCATCTTCATCACAGGGTTGCACAATAAACCTCAGGACTTCGGTGCGTCCGTAGCATCTGCTGTGGGCCCTTAACCAAAAAATAATAATAATTCAGTTTATTAAAGTGAAGGCTTAACAACGCGGAGCCAATTAAAAAGCAGCACGAATACGTAACGACACAAATACGACACAAGTACATAAAAAAACAAAAAGGAACAAAGTAAGTGTTAGTACTGACTCAACACTTTACTCAATAATAATAATTATTATTAATTATTAATAAAGAACATAATAATAATTATTATTATTCTGTTCTTTATTATTAATGTGCTGGCACAACGGCCTTAAGGCCATTTACAGAAACGGTAGAGGAACAGAAAACAAAATAGCTAAGGTAACGACCCACAAACGAAAAAACATAAGTCTGGAAAAGATAATAAGAACACATATCATGAGGTGAAAATAGCGTGAATATTATTAGAGTCGTTATATTTAAAAGATGATGATTATATTGATGGTAATGATGATGCTAATAATAATAATAATAATAATAATAACCATCAAAGAAGCATACTTAAGAGATGTAGCAATTCCCAACAGTCACAACCTTCACAGCACCATCCCCGAGAAGCTACAGAAGTATACAGACTTGAAAGACAAGCTCATAAGAATATGGCAACTGAATACGGTGTATATAATACCATTCGTATTATTCACAACGGTTATTCCAAACAAATTACACGAAAGTTTAAAACGGCTCAATCTCCGCCCTGCCCTATATATTCAAGTGCAGAAAGCAGTAATACTTAATACATGCCGTATAGTTAGAAAAGTTTTGGTAGATCAGTGAATCAGTGAGACCCGTACTTTTTTGAAAAACAGCTAAACTGTTGTGAAGTAAGGAACGTGGATGATGATGATGATGATGATACGTAACCTGCAATTATACAGCAGGCAACTAAGAAAGATGAGGGTCTGGAAGTACAGCTTCACGTATTCGTAATCTCGGGACCAGATAAGGCTGAGAGGTCACATTCATGTTCCTGGCATTTTATTGCCGGGTAAAGAGTCTGCGGTATTCTTTGAATAGAACGTTAAGTGGGTGGCATAATGTTTCTGACCCTGCTAGGGCTCGAACCCTAGTCGTACAGTGAGAGGCCAGTATACTGACTTCAGCCATCCCGTAGTAATGTTTACATGAGGTGAGAGGTGGGATCTTTAGTTGAATGTAAAATGCGTCTTTTATTTCATGCTTAAATGTTGTAGTGAATCTGTGTAATAACAGAAGTTACGTACAACACCATCAAAGTCTGCTTTCCTATTGCAGAAACTTCCAGTGCTACCAACCTTGTTTTGTTAATGCTATAGTTTGTTCAGATATATTTATTTATACGACCGTAAAATTCGGTTTATGGAACCCTTGTGACTAAATCTGACTTTTGCGGAAACCCTGTGCACTAAAAATGTGCTTCCTGGGTGCAAAAATGAAGTAATGCTTCCTAAAACGTAAAGTTTTATTTATAAAATAAAACATTTACGTAAATGTACTGAAAAAAATTCTATTATTGGTGATTTACACTGAAAAAAGAAACCTAGCGTCGATTACTTACAGAGACAGGATGAAAAATAAAAAAAACATGTAATTAAATTTATCGAAAATATTTTTCAAATTGAATTATGAAAGAAATTCAGAACACCTGAAAGTCGCCTATCTAACCCCAGGTTTCCGTTGAAGTATTTTAACTGTCGACATTTTCTCGAAAAGGCCCACTGTCGCAGTGTTTGTTGTTGTTGACTTACAGGCAACGATTTATGTGTGTGTGTGTGTGTGTGTGTGTGCGTGTGCGTGTGCGTGTGTGCGTGTGTTTGTATGTAGGCATTGTTTCGATCTATTCTTGTACGAAATTTTACGCGGTTAGCTCCAATTTTTTATTGGTTATCGCTATAAAACTGAAAGCTACAGACAGCGTTTAGGCAATGTCTATTACCTTACATCACTGAAGAATGCTAGATTAAATGTGGCTAGTGTCGCGCTCACCTTAGTGTTTGTACGTCCGTCATGTTGTATTAACTATGACGATTTAACAGTATGTACGGGCTTAGAGTCGCCTCCAGTGGCATGTCTTTCATATCAAATTTTGTTAAAATCGCTCTAAATGTTACAAACTCTGAAAAGGGAAACAGCATAATGATGTGATAATCCCACTTTTCCCACTAAAAGTTTTTTAAAATAAAAATTAATTTAATTATGGCAACGATATACTGGTGCATTGTATTGCTTACGTCTTCAGGGTAGTATCTTGTAATGAGTAAAATTCTCATTGAAAATTTAACAGTACGCTTATACGTTGTGAATTTATTTAGTGTTCGCACAGGTTAGCTTCGCGGCAAATGTCAATGAACGAGCTTTTATGTAGAGTACTGATGGAAACATCTCCTTTTTCATTGCATAATATCTTTAGGCTTATAACACTGAACAACGAGTTGAAGTTGGTAGGTTGCTTTTATAAACAGTTTTACGAGCCTAGGTGTAGTTACTTGCGTAGATCCACCCAAGGCCTTGTAGAAACTCGACTCACTGCACTACATAAAACTTGGGATGTGTCGGGGCTCTTTTTTATGTCTTAATGCAATGACGAGCTCCAAATTCCTTTCCCTTCCACACTATAAGACAGGTCTTTACCTTGACAGCTTACGTCGTCCATACTTAGCTTTCCAAGTGAGGACAAATAATTGAGATTGAAACCTCATATGGTAATGGCCAAACTGAAATATTGCGATAACGTTAAGGTTGGAAAATTTAAGCTTAGGCAATCCCTGTTTAAAGTGTAGCTAGTTTGGTTTACGTAACTGTGGCGCAGGTAATTATAACGAGTTGCAAAGTAGCTGCTAAAGGTTTCTATCAACGCTTATTATCGTATATATTAATACGGTAGGGTTTGTTTGCGGCACCATGGCTTACTGAACTGCAGAATAGATCTTTTCAAGATAGACGTTTTTACAAAGCTTATGATCTGGCATTATTGGAAATATCCTTTGTTTTTATTAATTCCTACTCAAAAATGTATTTTTAACAAAAAGGAAAATGCTAAGAATTGACATTGCTTCCTCAAGCGGAGGCCAAGGAACGCTAATATATGTCATGTATTCCCCTTGATCTCTGCTTGAGGCAGGACTGTCGATTTCAACGTTTTGTGTTTTATTTACACGTTGCTTACGATCCTTTGATCTCCGAAAGAAATTATACTACACAGCATCAAGTGTTAGTAAAAAAATTCTTAATTTTCATTAATGTGACCATGCTGTAATGTTTTTTGATTAAATATTTTACTGTTGCTACTTGCGAATTATTCGTACGGTTAAAACTAGTACTGTACGTAACCAATGTTTGGCCCTTTTTATAGTTACGAACCACACTTACCATTCACTCTGTTGATATTGAAGTTTTGAAGAGCGCCTGTATTAGTTATTTATTCTAGGATATGATACTTTGTCATTGAGTACTGGGTTCCTGACGTTTCGAAACAACGTAATGGTCTCATTTTGAAGGGTCAAAATGTTCAAGAAGAATGATAATGAGACGACTACGTTGTCTCGAAACGCGGGAAACCCAGTTTCCCATTGACGCACTGTCATATCCAAGTAGAACGGACACATAATCCAAACCAATGCCAAAAACTATCATCTGAATTAGTTTCAGTTACATGGCTAAAAGTTAACTCTTACTCATATATTTGCCTTAGGCCGAAGTGGGGTAGGTGCCAACGAAAGAATTTGGCAGACGAATATATCGATTTGAATGAGCAAGAAGAATTGACAAATTGTAGTATCAAAAGTCGCGATGTACAGGTCTGAATTTTTTATACTTGAGATGTTTTAACAGTATGTTCTCTACCTGCAGGTAAATGTTGGTGTAATACCTTAAAGTACGCAATATCAAATTTCGCAATGCCTTTCAAAATTAGTCACATTCATATAATTTTGAATGCTATGTATCTTTGGTTAAATTATGACAAAGTATTTCACTCATGTAGGAGATAAGAAAGTGCTATTTTGTTCACGAACACACACACATAAAACAAAGTATATATATGAGGAATGTTCGCAACGAAGACTTCCAGGAAAGACTCGGGTATTCTGATTTGAAATATGTTTCCAAGTTACAGTTTAGAATCTTACCTGATATCCCTTGTCTGTGTATCAAAGCGCACACTGGAAATCAGAATTTGATCCGAGCCAGACCTGAAAGCATAACGTACTGTTACTTACACGATACAACTTTATTGAACATTAACTTAATGGACTTCGCCAAACAACTAACACTGATGTAAGAGCACCTGAAGGCTCAAGAGCGCTGTTTCTGTAGCATGCCGTTAGGCATAATCTCGAATCTTTTCTATCCATCTCCTACTCTCACACCCTGTCTCCCTATCTGAATGTTATCTTCTCATATCTCTAGGTCTTCCAAGTGATGTTTCCAGTAGATTTTTTCCAGTAAAGTTCTGTATGCATTCCTTGTCTCCGCCTATTTTAGTGACATGCCCAAACCACTGTACGTTCTCCATTTTAGTAACTCAACAAAATCTGTACCATATAAGTCCATCTTTATATAAGATATTATCCTAAATTATTTTTCTTAGTTTCAAACATTTGCCCTTGAATTTATTTCTAAAATATTCGTAGTATTAGCCCTTCTTTCGAAGCAGGAGATTACCATTCACATTCATACAAAACAACGGGCAAGATTTTGTCTATGTGCGTCCTAATGATGGCACAGAACTTCGAAATACGTTTTCAAATTTTGGGTGTTAACAGAATTATAATTTCTAAAAAATTGAATTCCTGGTTTATACGTGGCCTAACGTTATTTTTAGAATTGGTATCTGTTTCTCTTCAGAAAGTGGCAAAAACTCTTCCGAGTTCATACTTCTCTGTGCTGTATGCTGAGTAAGTTAAGGTAAAGGTAAAGATCACCCTATAACATGCCATATAGAGGCACAAAAAGCGTAGAAGTGTAGCTATACTCATGCTTATCCTCGGCCCTGGATATCCCGCGGCCGAGGCGTGCCTTTAACCAACCACCCCCGGTTGGTTAAAGGCACGCCTCGGCCGCTTTACCCCTGGGAAAGAGATCCGGTATCCATTGTACAGGAAGCTGTGTGGAGTCCAGAGCCGGTCTGAACGTTTTGGAGGAGATACAATCTCTTGCTGTCACCGGAGTTCGAACACTAGACCGTTCAGCCCGTAGCATGCTGAGTGTATACCCTACAGCAAATAACTCCACGATGATCGCACCATCTAAGCCAGGGATTCAGAAACGCAGCCACCAACTTCTCGTATTTTCATGATTAATGAAGTAAGATTTTCGTTCATAATGTTTCTTCACCCTTGAGACGGATTTTCTTCGTGTATTCTATAAGTGCACTGAGAAGTTTGACGCAGTGTTGTGGTTTTGTATTACACAGTTGTAATACTTCATCACTCGAATATTCCCTTGTGCAATGGTCGACACGGGTAAGATATTTTCTGTGGCGTCTCGGTCAGATGTAGAGGCACGTCCAGCGATCACGGTACCGTGTAATAACTAACTACATAAAGCAGAGTCTTTCCTAAGAAAATCACAGTTCTTAGCCTAGTCAAGAATTTCCCCGTATTTTACGGAACTCGCATTTTCATGTCCGTGTACACCACAGCCCGTATCTTGATTCAGAGCAAACCAGTCCACAAACTCCCATACTATTTCTCTAGGATCGATTATAATGTTATACTCCCACCTACGTCTAGGTTTTCCAAGCTGTCTCTTTCTTTCAAGTTTCATCACCTAAACTGTGTATGCATTTCTCTTCTCCCCCATACGTGTCACAGACCCCGCCCGTCTTATCCTGTTTTATTTCATGACCAGAATAATGTTTTGTGAGGAGGGTGTCATGAACTTATTTCTAGTGTTAATATGGTAACAGCGTGAGAAATTGGTGTAAGACGCATCTTTGAAAACCAGCAACGTTGCTCGCAAGAGCTTTCTGAATTCCATCTGAGCTTTACACACCTTCAAAATATTGTGAGAACATACAAAAGCCTTTGCTATTTGAAGTTATTTGGCTTTGCTTAATTAAAATGTGTAATAATTCACGTTGAAATGTTTCTGCATTAATTGAATGAGTCATTTCCATAGACAAATAAGGAAATTTTATTGTACAGGAATTACAGGCACTGTGATAAAGTGATATTCAAGAAACACGTCTTGCTATAGACACACCTTACTGCCTTCTTACAAATGCTGCAAAAGTAGACTAATAGGGGCGGTGATTATTTTCACTGACATCCTTCTCAATTTATCATATATAATTACTTTATTATGTTCTAAAAAATGACGTATGCACTATGTACCGAATAAAAATCGGACAGTTCTTCAGAATCTGATACTTTCACAGTTGCACAGTATATTCTCTATTCTTCCAGTACCTAGAAATGTATTACTACGTACACACGGTTCTGTTACTGCACCTTCTCCTTAACCAGTTAAATCCGGTCCGTACACTGACAGCACATTTTAAATATGTACAATAGTATTATTTTCCGTGATAACGTCTTCCAAACGAATAAAATATCCACACAACCAGCTTAGAGACGTGCTAGGTGCTAGAGAGTATACTATTAATTCTTGTTTTATAGTAATGTTTCCATGAATTCCTGTTTGTGTAACGAAAGCTCTTAACGAATACTGATAGCATTTTTGCGTCATCTATAACGCAGTGTTTGACAATGGATTTTATATTATGTTACTTTATAATTTAAAGGCTGCAGCCTCTCTAGGCTGATAAAAGCTATTTTTATAATTCAATTACCAGCTACTAGAGACGTTTCTGAAAAAAAAACAGACTGTTCTATTTAAACCAGGCATGACCTTATCCCGAGTCTTAGGTCATGTACTTTGTTACACAACTCAAGACGTGTATAATGCAAACTGTTTTACACATTCTTGGTACTACTGTTTTTAAATTCTCTTTTTCCAACATTTTAGACGGGCGTCGCATTCTCCCTATCCACTCCCTCTCACCGATGCCCCTACACAAACACCAGTAGCTAGCTGTCTGCACAACCACGAAGAAGACAGGAAGCAGTAGTAATGCAGTCTCTACTTAGACAGTTCAACAGCTTTCGTAGTATGAGCACAACCGTTTAATATTATTATAATTTGGTGGTGTAAAAACATTTCGATTTTTGCCAGCACCACCCCCCAATGCTATGAGTTATCTATGGTTGCAGGATATGCCTGTAATTCGTACAGACGTTGTAAAGAAATAAACCTACACTTGACTCGCTGTTGCAATTCAGTAAGTGATGATTCACGCTTCAAGTGCGCACTTACTTTGAGAGGACTAACTAAACTAGATGGAGCAGAGTCCTTCCTGAAAAGCTGACAGGTTTTCAGCTAGTCAAAAAGTTCCCTACATTTTATGGAACCCGAAAGTTCATCATCACATTCCCAAGCGCCCGCCACCTGTCCCTATCATGAGCCAGTTCAATCCAGTCCTGGCCCCGCCATCCCACTTCTTGGACATCCATTTTAATATTATCCTCCCTTCCATAACTACGTCACGTTGGCAGTAATAATAATTGTAGTGATGATGATAATAATAATAATGACTAAAGGGATGACGGTAGTGATTATCATGGCAATAATGATGATGACGACGACGATAATTTGCAAAAACATCACGGATTAAATCTCCGCCTCTTCAGTTTGGAAAGACAAAAGCTCTTTGTCTTTGTGTCTGACGTTTCGGTTACCTATTGCCCAGAGGTTTACAGTCATAATTTTTCTGATTTGGTGACTTATTTTCATGGATTTATAGTGTTATTTAACGACACTATCAATTGCTGAATTTTTTTAGCATCGATTATAGACGAATAAATAGGCGTGGAGCCGTGGTGGAATAATACTGACAGAGTAAAGTAAAGTACTCAGAGAAAAATCCCTTCCATTGCCACATATTGCACTGCATATCCCATTGGTGTATTTGTATTAGTGTATTGACATCTGTTCCAGTGCCACATGCACACTACTTGCATTACTGTATTGACATCTGTTCCAGTGCCACATGCACACTACTTGCATTACTGTATTGACATCTGTTCCAGTGCCACATGCACACTACTTGTATTACTGTATTGACATCTGTTCCAGTGCCACATGCACACTACTTGCATCTGTATTGACACTGTTCATCATGACATCTTGATTTTCCCAGTGCCACATGCACACTACTTGTATTACTGTATTGATATCTGTTCCAGTGTCACATCATGCACCACGTTTTACGTTGATAAATTATTATTACTATACATATATTTACATCTGTTTAAGTGCCACTGTTTGCACCACGTATCCCACTGATACATTTGTATTTCTCTATACCTGTTATTACCAGACTCCCTGTGATGTTTTTATTAAATTTATGATCCTTCATTCTGCGTTGTGCAATCGCACTGGGGAAGGGAATTTGAGCCTTATAAATTTTTCTGTTATTGTTTTGTTTACATCATAATTGTACAAATACTTCAATGATACTATTGGGAAAAGTCTGAATGGGAGGGTAACAGCAAAACGGATGCCAGATATGAGTGCGTCAACTGAATTATTCTGGTTTAGGACTGGCTGTAGTAACGGGTTCATATGAAAAATTAGATTGAATAAAAGGTTGGGAATTTCATGACCGGGCAAGCGACTGTGAGCTTGTAAATGGTATTGAGGCATGGATTTAATGATGGTATGAACACGGCAGCTATGAAATGCTTGGCCCCGTAAATAATTGACTGATCCACTTTGAAGGTACAATGTGTATATCGTCCGTCCTTTTGCTTCGCCTTTAACGACCCAGTACTACGAATATACTATCTAAACGTTTACGTATATAAAAGGGGAGTGATAATTAGTATCAATTTCATGGGGCGTATATTTTCCTTGGTTATATAAATTTCTATTTTGCTATAAACTCCCTGGAGTATTGTCATTTTTATAACGTGGTATTCGCTGAACTGGTTAAGCAACTGCCTGCTTTTATTAACGCCGAGGGTTAATTGCCGTGTTTACAAAGCAATTTCCTGGAGCCTGTCATGTGTAGATTGAATCCAGTCCACACACACCCTGTTTCTGTGACATATAATTTAATACCCTTCATCAATGTTAGGTCTTCAAATTGTTATCTTACCTACAAATATTTTCACTGCACTTCTTGAACCCCTTGACGTGAGTACGAAAGACCACTGCAAGATACTTATAACAAGACAGGCAGTGTACCTGTAACGTAATATTGAGACGCGTTCGCGTAATCATTGTTCCCGGGGAAATGCAATAAGTATTACACATTCTGAGTGTGTGTCTGTAGCCTTAGTTATCCAGCATGCAGAGAGCATGCACCGTATTATATTGTCATCTGTCCAGCTTTATCATGTTTTTCCACATTATTTCATAAACGACATAATTTTCGAAAAAAAAAAAGCATTGAACATAAAATGCGTGTTTTGATTTTCTCTGCAAATTTCGTCTCATATGTTTCTCATTGTAAGAAAAATTCAGCGAAATACTATTATAAATGAATATAGGTCTTCATGTAAAGTGCCCGTTGATCTTGTCACGTTTTAATGAAACTTGAATTTTTTCGAAACATATTCGAAAAATACTCAAATATCAAATTTCATAAAAATCCGTCCAGTGGGAACGGAGTTGTTCCATACGGACGGACGGACAGACAGACAGGCATGACGAAGCTAATGGTTGCTTTCCGCAATTTGCGAATGCGCCTAAAATGGTATATCTGTTGCTCTGAATGCATAACAAAGCTGTGCCACCCACTGTTTTGGATAGAACAAACTGTTTTAGACTGCGTATATGATTTACATTTTGTGACCAATCACATAAACATGTTGTTAACTTTATCATATACAAAACATTTTAAGCTATGTAATGACACAACGTTTATTGAGAAAGTTGTTTCCCCTGAGGATGACCATTTTATGGTTGAAACATATCGGAATATGGTAATGGTTTTATTCAGTTGGCACATATATAAATGTTGTGTTTGGTGGTTTATTTATTTTGCTAGTTTTGTATGCATTACTCATGACGTCCTCTATGCCACGTGCCCGTCTTTCAAACTAAACTCTATGGAGCAGACTCCTTCTTGGTAGGCTGACAGCAGATGAGCTGGTCAATAAATTATCCGCATCATATAACACTTGGAAAATACATGATCATGTTTACGATAGCTCACCACTGCACGTGGAGGTTGTATTTTAACCTCAGCCGCTGCTACAACTTTAACCTTACGCTGTAACCCTGAAGACGGAGGCAGTATGCTCCTCTGAAACGTCGGTATCTGCCTGCATGACTATCACTTCACAGAAGGGCATAATTTGAACAATCTTTGAAAGTCTGAGAACTTTCATAGACGCGTAAAATTTACAACCGCTAAAATGACGCCACAGGAAGCAGTTCGTGCACTCTCTGACTTGAGTGCTGAAGGCGGATGGTAGCGATGAGTGGGGTAACTGCCGAAGAGACAGCTCGCACTACTGGTAGGTGAATTGGGCGAAGCTACAATTTACCTTAAGCACTCAGACATACTGTACCAGACCAAAATATTGTAAACATTTCGTTAATGTCTTATAATAATGCGTTCTAATTATTTTGGGCTACAATAATGATTGTTGTACATTAAAGTTGTAGGTAAAATTGATATTGCAGGATGAAAATTTGAAATCATGTCGTCCATTTTGAGGTCTTGTAGTAAACGTTCTGAGAATGCGGTGCTGAGGAAGCTATTTGCCTTAAGAGGGAGGAAGTAACAGGAGAGAGGATAAAACTGCATAAAGACGAGCTTGATGATTTGTAAAAGTAAAGGTAAAGCAATCCCTGGACAGGCCCTGAGGGTTGCAGGAGGTTGAGGCTCGCAGATTTAAAGACAATCGGCACATGAAGGTGGTAACATTGTTAGCCGAAAGCACCGGACGCCTTTACCCCCCAGGAAGTGTACCAGATACTCATTTCTGTTAGAGGTTAAGTCGACCTCAGGGCCATAGTGCGGCCGGAAGGATTATGACATCTTCGGGAATCGAAACCGCGACCTTTCTGCTCAACCAACTGCGCCACCGCGTGCCCCGTGATGACTTGTAATACTCACCAAATATTATGCGCTGGATGATATCGAGGAGAATGAGGGGGGCAGGGCATGTGGCACGTGTGTGGGGGGGGGGGGGAAGGGAAAGACCTGCCGGATATTCTTGGGGAACTTGAAGGAGGATACCACTTGAGAAGACATAGGCGTAGATGGGGGAATAATATTAAGATAGGTCTTTAATAATTAGAATGGGAGGGCATGGACTGGAGTGATCTGGTTCAGGATAGGGACCAAGTAGCGGGCTGTTGTTTACAGGGTAATGAATTTTCGGGGTCTAAAGGATGCATGGAATTTCTTGATTAGATGCGGAACTACATCTTGTCAAGGATTCTGCTCTGTGGAGTTTGTTAATGTTCTGTTTATGTGCCACAGTCTACTTCAGTTGCTCTCGAGTTACTGAAGTTTTGTTTCTTTAGAACATTTTAGAAGTTGTGTGATGTACAGCTTCACTTAAAAGAGTGTTACTCACGTGTCTCAAAGCAACTTGTCGTATTTCAGTTTCGGATGACACCTGTACGGACAGTCGAAGCCAAATTTATTACTGAGACTCGAGAAAGAGGAATCATGTCAGATACAAGAGACGTTTTGCCGTTGATATGAAGGTGGGGGGGGGGGGGAGATGCAGGGCTACCAGCATCGCAACACGAAAACGCTTTCAGACGGGGTGTCGCTCATAAACTCACAGGGGAGACTACGACATTGACAGTGAGAGTGAGCGTGCGAGGTTAAACACTGATGGGGAACGTGATGATGTCATTAACGTTGTTTTGATAGAAACGGCGCTTCCAACATATGCGAAAAAGAGTGTTAGGAACATCGTTCTAGGACGTGTGCAGTAGTGTCGACAGAGCACACCCAGCATCGTTACAGGACTTTTACAGAAAGTAGAAAACTGTTCTCAAAGGACATCGTAAAGTTAGGTCCTATATTGTACATCTTGTTTATAAAAGATAAAAGGTAAAACTATCTCTGTACAAGCAATGAAAGACCTGTATGTGTATGGAGATATAGCTCCACTCATTTTTAACTTCGGCACTAGATGGAATTCTGCCAGAATTCGAACCCCAAATCATGTAACACGTGGCTTAGTCACTGTATCAACTGTAAGAGATACCAGAAATGTAAATGAAATGTTATCATAAGTCCTTAAAAGAAGAGACCACTAGCAAGACCTAAGGGTAGATGGGTGGGTAGTATTAAATTGGATGTTAAAGGGATAATTTAGGAGTGTGTGGATATAATTCATCTAACTTAGAAAGGGAACTAGTGGCGGACTCTTTTGAACACGGTAGTGAATGTTCTGATTTCACAAAGAAAGAGAATTTTTGACCTCCTGAGCAATTATCGGATTAACTCAAGGTCGTGTTCCTTGGAGCTAAACACCCGCACCCAAATAAAAGGAACTCCGAAATGAGCATTAAACCGTTACGAATTTGTAAGATTGTGGTACTTCAGAATCCTTAAGATCTTGCTCTTCTCGTGACACATGTACTTCCCAAATTCTGAATACACTCAACTGTTTTCCGCAACAAATAACGCTTGACATAACTATTCTAAATCTTAGACAGAAGTTATGAGAATTGTGCTTGAATTACTAACATAAGTTGAAGTCCTATCCTATATTTTAGACAGAAGTTGTCAGAATTATGTTGGAATTGCTGACCTTATCAGCTGCAGTCCTTGATATCTTCTTCGAGTTTCTCAAGGATTTTGGAATATGCGTAATTAAAATTAACCTTGTTTGCTACTTCGTATAGAAATTCGGCTTTCTTGTAAGTTTGGAGTATTCAAGGAAGCAAGTTTCTCCTACTAATAACATTTCCCTTCATTTGCGCATATGACTCAATTACGAATATAGCTGAATATAAGATACCACTAAGTAGATACACATGTAGATAGCAGAATATAATATCAACTTGCTCGTTACGTTGTCGGCATTTTAATTTGATTCAGCTGTCTTGAGATAGCGTTACAGGCGGGTTGCTATAAACTAGCTAATGAACCCTTTGGTTACATAGAAGGAAAGTAATTATTATATACGAGTAATTATTTCAAACAAGGTATTGCCTTAGGATGCGGCATCTCGTTGTGTTGTGTGAATAGGCAGACATTAACAAGACTGGCAACGTACGTGTAACGTAACATTGAGGCGCGTTCGCGTAACCATTGTTGCCGTGGAACAATAAGAATTGCATATTCTGAGTGTGTGTCTGTAGTCTTAGTTATTCCGCATGCAAAGCGCATGCACCTTATTATGTTGCCATCTGTGGCCTGTCTGCAGAAGGCCTACCATGTTTCCACATTATCCCATACCCGGCACGATTTTCGGAAGAAAGTTATTCAACATAAAATTTGTGTTTTGATTTTCTCTACAAATTTTGTGTAAAATACTTCTTATTCTAAGAAGAATGCAGCGAAATATTACCATAAATGTACATAGGTCTTCACGTAAAGTACCCGTTATTCTTGTTAGATTTTAATGAAACTTGAATTTTATCGACAGATTTGCGAAAAATATTCAAATATGAGTTTCATAAAACTCCGTCAAATGGGAGCCGAGTTATTCCACGCAGACAGATGGGCAGACAGACATACAGACAGACAGACATGACGATACTAATAGTCGCTTTTCGCAGTTTTGCGAATGCGCCTAAAATGTAGTGTTTAAAAATATTTTTGATGGTCTGTTTTGTTTTGTCTGGATGTTTGTCGATTTGTCATTTGTTTCCATGTTCATTTGAATAAGATTCTTAATTCTTACGATTACACCACCAGTAGGCAGCATTTAACGGCTGTGTAATGAACACACGTCACTGTGTAACCTTAAACAGAATTTATTTATAGGACTGTTCGTATTAATTGGTAGAGAGAGGAAGTTATTCCAAAATCGGTACTACCGCACTTCATATTCTATTAAGCTGTCTTTCCAGAGATGGGGTGGTTATATTTTTCTGTTAAAACTTCGAAGGGCAAGACAGTAATTTCTCAATAATTTAAGCAACAACTCTCACCATTTCAAGGGCTGTGCCGGGTGGACAGGCTTATGGATATAATTTCAGTGCCACCAGTTTATCCGATGTGATTAACCACAACACCCGCTTCCAGATATGTGGAAACTGAAGACAATATATCGTGACACACAATTTGTGCCATTGACCTCTGTAGTCTGGCCGTGTCTCCCAACTTGCTATCGTTACACGCCTCGGTTGCTCCTTGCACATACGTAAGATGATTTTCATATTCAGGCCTCTGTTGATTAAATTCTATCATAACAATTTCAGCCGACAATAGAATTCACTATATTGACATATTCGTGGAATCAACTTTCAATTAACGACAGAATACTCAGTTTATTGCTGTTATGTAAGCACTGAAGCATCAAGCTGTTATTTCTATTTGCTTTTTATTAACAGGATTTTTTTTCCTTTTTTTGTCTTTTATACATTCAGGGCACAAGTTCAGTGCCTGGAATAATTATTACGTATATCATGAACTGGAATTAACAGAGAAGTAAGAGGAGGATGGAAAAAACTTCCTAGTAAGGAGCTTCATAATATGTGGTCTTCCCCGAAAAATATTCGACTGATCGAATAAATTGGATTGGTCGTAGAACGCGCATCGGGATTAGGATAAATGCGTATAAAATTTTTAGTAGAATATCCTGAAGTTTAAAATCACTTAAAAAGGAAAGGATAATACGAAGGCGGGTCTTACAGAGTTAGGATTAAGCACATCGTCTTCATTTAATTGGTCCAATGTCATGGAATTTTGAATATGAAATGAAAATTGGATTCCGTAAGAGGCCTTTTATTTCTTTTACAGTTGAAGCAAGTAGTCCTGCTGTTGCACGTGATGCATCTCTCTTAAGTGAGAGTGTATTCTTTGTATTTATGTGACACATCGCCTTTGAATTTTCAATTGCGGATATATGTTCTCAAAATCCGTCATTTTAGTCAGTGATTATTTTCCAAATACAAAGAACATAAGTACGTCTACTTTTTTTACTTTTTGCCTTTGCACTGAGATACTGAATGTTTTACACTATATATTGATTCCACCTATATCATATATTATTTTAAATTTACAGATACATAAAATCAAAACAAGAAACCTAGGAGAAGACACTTAATAAACCCCCATAAAATGTACAAGATCCGAGTCACAGGAGTGTAAAACATTTTACCAACACCTATATGAAGCATAATTCCAGTGCCAATATACATATTTCCTTGTGACTATTGTGATCCGGTAACGTACTCACCGTGCTATAAATATTCCTGCCTACAAGCACAAAATCAAATAACCTTTCGACCTTCAAGGTATGTATTCACACATTTTACTTTCAAGGCTTCTTGTGTAAAAAATGTTTTAAGAAAATTTCATTTCTTTGGATACATTTACACTGTGTTATTATATTGTAAAGGTGAAGATCTCACCCCTATTTCAGTATTACTATCTTTTTGATTTTATCAAAAAAGGCCTGATGATTGCTTAATCAGCCGAAACATGTTGCCTGTTTTATCCTGTCTTGCATGTTGTGTGAGCCGGGATAGCTCAGTCGGTATAGCGACTCGCTACGGGCTGGACGGTCGGAGGATCGAATCCCGGTGGGGGCGAGATTTTACGCAGCCGTCCAGACCGGCCCTGGGGCCCACCCAGCCTCCTATACAATGGGTACCGGGTCATACCTGGGGGTAAAGCGGCCGGGGCGTGGAGTCGACCACCCATCCCCATCTAGGTCGAGGGTTAAAGACAGAGTACAGCTATACCTCTACTCCCCCTCTGGGCCTTCATGGCCTGTTCTAGGGTGAACTTTACCTTTACCTTTACCGTTACCTTACATGTTGTGTAGGAGTGATTTTGAAAAAAATTATCTTTATTCTTTGATGTACATTCCGTATATCTCCACATTAAACAAGCTTTTTAAAGAAATCAAACAACGATCTTTGGGCAAGTTTAATTTCTTCTTTCCTACTTCATACGTTTATAGTCGAGGTAATATGGTTGAATCGATTCATCTGGCTCAGGATAGGGACAAATGGCCTGCTCTTTCAAAGGTGGTAATGAAATTAGTGGGTTCAACAGAATGGGGGAAAGTTCTTGACTAGCTGAGGACCTGTTAGCTTCTATTAGCTTCTCGAGAAGGACTCTGCTTCCCGGAGTGCTTATAGCTTTTTGGTCCTGCAAGTATATTCCTTACGTCTTTACCAAACATTGAATTTAAGCTTGATTACCATTGGTCAGCTATAATCAAAAACATGCATTTATTTCACAAACGGATGTGTGTACGAAATAATTTTAACCACTGTATGTCCAATTAAAATTTAATTGTTTAAAAGGATTTTCAGTGTGGTGAGGTTTTAAGAAGCTAAAACAAGAAATAATATCGCCTGATATCGTATATAACATATAATCTAATAACATATAATCTAATAATAGATTTTGTATTAAAAATGCGGTTTTGGTTCGTTCATTAATTTAGGTTATTTTCTTCTCATTCTGAATCGATAGCTAATTTTCCTGACATCAACTTGAAAAATGGTGAAGCAAGCGTTTCTAAATACATGAATTCATTTATAGCGGGTGTTTTAGGAGGAATCTGCATACTTCGGGAGAACGTTGCTTAGGTTAAAGTGCATCGATATAACCAAAGATGCCCGTGTCCGAAGCTGAACCTTTACGGAGATATTGATGCGAGAAAAGTTCCATGTGCCATATCCGTTTAGCGAGATGCTTTATCCGTACACAGGGCAGGTCCGTCTTTGAGCCGATATCGAAGCCAAGCCATGTGGCAGTGCGTGTGCTGTGTAAAGTACTTGGAACCCTAAGTACGATTTGTATGAAATCAGTGTCTTTATTTCACTCGTATGTTAATGAGATGTTAAGTATGTGTTTTAACATTATATGAACTAGAAATTCCTCCTAGTTTTAATATGTATTTGTTAATCAATAAGTTTACAACAGCTCTCATTCTTTAAAATTTCCCACGCTGTTATCTCCGTAAGCATTCAACTTCGGGCATAGGTGTCTTTATATCGATGTAATTTAACCTGAGAAACGTTCTTCCGAAGTAAGGCAAATTCCCGCTGAAACACTCTGTATATGCAATAAAGTGGTGTACATTTGGCTGAGGTATGCGGAGTCGTAACAAGAACATAGTGACCTCTTCTCTACTTCTTGTACCTAGTAACAACAATATACTGCATAAGTCTTTCCTCGTCTCTTACGTGAACAAGACATCTGACGAAGTGATGCTTGCAGTTCCGACACAGATCCAATGGAAACTTGAGATTTTTTAGCTGTAATCACTGCGCGCTCTTTTCGTTGTAACCAACATCGATATAACCTTGTTTCAGCTCGCGAAATCCCTCAGGATTATTCTTAGGATTCCGCCGCCACCAAACTCTATCCTCATGAGACCGGACCAAGTTGGTGAACGTGTTTCGTATCTAAAGTTTGACCTCTGGAGCTAGACTTCAGCCAGTGTTACGAAAGGTCGTGTATTGGAGAAAAAAACTAACGGTAATACCTTGAATGGATTGTGTTTTCGGTACCAGTTCTGCCAATTTTGCCGTTCTTCAAACAACTGCGCGCTAGCACCTGCATTCTTGTCTCACTAAGCTGACTCCGTGTTTGCCTAAACAGGTGGGCTGGTAGCATGTTTTTTAAATGCAGAGTGTAAATTTATTACTAATTAATTTTCATACAAAAACAAAATAAAATTGTATGAAAACAAGTACTAATAAATCAACTAAATTTTGTTCATACCTAAACGAACTGGTCCTAGTTTAGCGAAATCAGATAATTCGTTACAAAATTAAAAGTTTCGTGAGTGTCGAAGCAGACTTTCTTTTCTGCAGATTAATGGCTCGTGGGAGGTCGGCTGGTAACCAATGTACCGGTGAGATAATGGCGTTAATATATATGCGGGTCGTCATGCCCACTGATCTGAGTTAGCTATAGAGATAGGTTCAACTCAGTAGCATCACGTGATACGAACCGTGTAACTAGCTAAGCCTCTCAAGTACAAGGGATTGTCAGAGCTGTTAATTCTCTTACACACCTCTCTGTTATGGAATCTTGCTGTATCAGCAAATCTCAGCAGTGTGACTACAGATGACTGAGTATATGTTAAATAATTAGTTAATTAATTAAGATGTTCAGTTCAGTGGAGTATAAGTCAGGTAAAATGAAGTAAATATATTTTGTAATCCTAATTGATATCAATATTTAAAATAAATTATTTATTAAATTCGTGTAGACCTATTAGTGGAAGATAAGAGTACAGCCGGTCCATAAATTTGTTTCACTGTGCAAGATTGAGGTTCTCACAGCGTTGATGAAGATGAAAATTCCCGTCTTCTTAGATGTAAGACTGCATAGATAAATTTTGAAAAAGCTTCCAGCCTCCATCTTCAGGGTAGCCTGCGAAGATTCTTCTAGCATAGTTGGTTGAGGCAATGCGCTACAAGCCGGAAGGTCGCGGGTTTCATTCCCGATGGTGTCACCGGAATTTTTCATTGACATAATCCTTCCGGTTCAGGGGGGTAAAGGCGGCCGGTGCGTAGGGCTGACAACCTTACCACCTTCATGTGCCGATTGCCTTGAAATCTGGGAGCCTCAGCCTCCTGGAACGCTAAGGGTCTGTCCAGGCCTGTAATGGGATTGCTTTACCTTTACCTTTACATATTACATCTATTTTGGAAATATTTTAATCCTACTCAATTTGGGATTCGTATTCCTGCTATTGTTAATTTGGCATGGAATAAACCACTCAACTGACACGCCATTTCTGGTAAAGTTAATTTGTGTCATTATGTTCCTTACGTTAAGATAAATGTCATTGTATTCTCCTTAAGCAAGTTAGACTGGAGAATATATTGGTCACCCAATTTTTCGTCTACTGTTTGGTAACTTAACGGCATTTTGTGACAGATAATGAGACTGAACTTTTCCCTCGTATTGCATTGCCGATACATGAAAAAATATTCTGAAGTAATAAGACGATGATGTGTATGTGAGGAAAAGAATATTTGAAACACTGTCCACATACATATGCTTTCGATTTGCTTACAGTTTGTTGTTCAAGGACATGAAAACATTCAAAGAAAACTGTGGTGTGCATTGATGTGGATAAAATTTATATTTGTAATCCTGGAAGGAGAGAGAAAGGAGAAGCTGAGGAATGTATCGATATTCACGGATCATTGTGTAGCAATCTGACCTTTTGGTGTAAAACTGAGAGGAGGTTTAGAAGGAGTGGGGTGGGGGGTAGACCGTGCTTTGTGTTGCCGGACCCACTTTGCAATAAGGCATAGCCTAAAGGAACTGCAGAAACGTTATTGCTTAGAATGTGTTGGCCCTTAGTAAGTTTGATGCCAAACTATTCGATAATGAATATTGTCTTGTCGAATGTGACGCCCTATTTACTGGTACCTCTTTACTGCCGTTACGAGCGATAACACTGCCTTTATGTTCAGGGCCAATAAATCCGGAAATAATAGTTATTCCTGCTTGAACCTGAAGATGGAAGCGCTACGATCCTTCGAAACATGGGTAACTATTTACCAGAGGTCTTCGCTCTTCTAGGACATTTCGCAGCGTTGTTTGGTATTTATTTGCCGACGTTTCGGGACAGTCTATCGGGCCCATTTTTCAAGGAAACCTTTTTTTCGTATTTAGTTACCGACGTTTCGTGACATCCTGCCGGTTCCATCTTCAAGGGTCAAGCTATTGAGCAGTGTTGTTTGGTATTTAGTTACCGACGTTTCGGGACAGCCTATGGGTCCCATCTTCAATGGTCAATCTATTGCGCAGCGTTGTTTTGTATTTATTTACCGACGTTTCGGGACAGGCTATCGCTCCCATTTTCAAGGGATAAGCTATTACGCGACGTTGTTTGATATTTAGTTACCGACGTTTCTGGACAGCCTATCCATCCAATCTTTAAGGGTCGAACTAGAAACTAAATACATAATAATGAAAGAAACGAGAGAAGGATGAACGGAAGAGAAAAGAAAGGCAGTAAGAAAGATAGATATGAGAAAAAAACACAGAAATGAAGCAAAGAAAAAGAAATAGAGAAACCCGAATGGAATGAAAGAAAACGCGTAGAAAGAAATAAGAAGTAGAAGGAACGAAAACAAGAAAGAAACAAACTGTTCTCGTAGTTTGTGAGTACATTGAATTTAATTAGCGCGGCATATTATTATTGTCGTGAAAGTGAAAACACATAGGCCTATGTCGGTTATTTTAGATGTTGGCACAGAATGGTAACCTTATGATTTTTACCATTCTCATGGCACTGTAGCCTTTAGCAGCACTCTCTGCAGGTCACAAGTATTGACCCCTTCCTTCCACGTTGGCAAGCACCATGGTCTTGTCAATAATGTGTCCGGGACAACACAAAAGAAAGCAAAATAAGACGTTGGTCTTCAGCGGCGGCGACACGAGCGCCATTGTTCTGGTGTCATACAGTCGACTGGATCCGTCACATTAGATATATACTGATACTGGGGCGTAAGAAAACATTTTCAGTACCCATTCACACGGTGCTAGTTCATCACAATATATTTCGCTATTTGATGTCGCATAATCGTTGATAAGCGTGTTTCGTTATTCATTGCTTAATTAACCAAATGTGATTCCCAGTCTGAAGCAGCGCAGATTCCGTCCACCTTATTTTGAAAGGCAACTATAATGTGCACGTCTTGAGAAGGCGCGGAGTGTATGTAGACCGGACGGGAAGGGAACTACGCGCATGCGCATTACACTGCAAACTGAACACCTCTCCCAAACGCATCATTTATGTCTGCTTCTCGTGGCTTGCTTACATCACTATTTGTGTTTTCATTCTGCCGTCTGTGGTGTCTTATGTTATACGGTATAGTGTTTAGGATGTGTCTGAAAAGGAAGTAAAAATAGATGAAGAATGGAGAGGCAAGTGACATGCGTCATTCAACATCGCACTGCCACAATGCTTCTAATATTGCGCTGGATTTTGTTTCTACTGCCGGAACATTTGTGAACCGCGCTCAGAGATAACTCCCTCGGCATCCGTTACGAAGCCAATACAGTATGGCTTCCTGCTCATTGTCCTTTAATGTCTGCTCCATACACATACTGAATAAACTATAATGATGGAGACAAATGACAGATTTTCATACAATCATGCGTGTATAAAAGTCATATACGCATTAGACAAAATGAAATGTTATTTTGACATGTGCAAGGTGCGAAAAGTATAAATGCTGTCATCACGCCTACTGATTGCTACCCCGCCGTACTTTCCAGAATCTACGTTATAGGTTGCTGTCTTTCTTTCATTCCTACTCGGACTCCTGACCCGTGAAGACCGGACCGACACGTTGTCTCGAAACATCGGTAAACAATTACCACACGACGCTGCATAATATCCCAGAAGAGCGCAGATCTCATCAGCATCGCGGCGGAAGCCTGAAATCAAGGTATAAAAGCTTAATTCGGCAAATCTGAAGTGTCAGGATGAATTGAGAGTCTCAGACGTAAGTGGGGAGGATAATATTGCAATGAATATGCAAGACATACGGTGTGAGGTGTGAAATGGATTAAATTTACCCGGGATAGAATCCAGTGACGAAAATACGATAACTGAATTTCTGATTCTGTATTAGATAAACACTCCGGCTGGCAAACGAAACGTAGGTCGACCGAGGGAAACATTGGAATGCTTATATCCATGAAAACTGAACAAGCCTGGATGGCTTATATGCAGATGTTGCTGCTGATAATGGTGTAAGACCTTTAGTATCTTGAGCAAATATGACTTCTGGAAGACGATTCTTTTTCCACTTCACCAGTCAGTTTCTTATACGATTTTAGCGTCTGAGACAGAGAAGTTTTAAACACGGTGGGTCGTGAATTGCGGAAGGATATTTGTCAGTTCTAAACTACCCTTATTACATTATCGAGGTAAGTCTGAGGAACCTGAAAGATTAGTAGGACGGTCTGGCACCTCCAAATCGAAGGATCTCTAAACACTACACTTCACTCTGAAGTTACAGGTTGCAACTCTGTGCTGAAGTCACTTGAAATGTGTTCTGAACGTTCAAGTGTAGTTGTTGAACTATTGCCACGTCCTCGAGGAAAATTCCTGATATTTTTATTCCCTTTCAAAGCTTCTAATTCTGGAAATGATTTATGCGAATTTGTCAAAAGGCCGCTACCAATGCCGATGAGAATTGTTTGATGAGAGCCTGTTGTTCGAAACAGATTCAGCGTGGGGTGACACGCACAATAATGCCGACAATGCGGGTAGTAAGCACAGCACGCAGCTTACTCGTACTTATTAACGGTTGTCTCTGTGTGTAGGACTGATCAAAGCTTGCGTTATGGCTTTGTTCAAGGACTGTCGTCAGAGTGCGTTGTAATAAGATCTGCAGCTAAGTGCAGAACTTCCTCACACAGCTGTGTCTCGGCACAGTAGCTGACCGCATGTGTCCGTTTTCTTATCTACAGCACTCTGTGTACTGTGTTTTGTGTATATCCCTTTTCTTTCATTTATGCCATTTCAGTCCCTTCTCTTACTAACTTACCTGAAGTTACTCTACATTTCTCTCTCTTTTTATGCTTCTTTCTCTCTCTTCTTCCAGCGTTTCCTTCTCTCTCTCCTTTCTGTTATCTTACACAATTTCGTTCATTTCTCCCTCTTTATTGCTTCTTCTTTTTTACTTATTTCTCTCCTTTTCTACTTTCCCTTTTCTGTTCATTCCTCTAAGTTTGCTTTATTTCTCTCCTTTTCTTTATAGGTATTGTCTTATTCTCTCTCTCGTTCTTTCTATGTTCTCTTTTTTCTTCTAGCTCTTCCCTCTATTCTGTTTCTCATCACCTTATGTATCTGTGTAATGTTTCATGCATGAAATCGATGATCGAAAATGGCTGATAGAAGAAGTAGCTCATGTATTTTCAGCTCGATATCCAATATCGCTACTAAACACTGGCACAAAACAGAGAACATTTCTGTAGTTATCCTTTGTTAGACCCATTTTTGCCGCCATAGAACCTCCTGAAAACTATTACCATCAGCACTTTCACTGGTAAGTGACAGACACTAACCATTTCCTATAAAATTAAATGCTGCGGTTGCTTGGTAAAGGCAACACACCCGCGTTTCAGCCACTGGACTTGCTCCCTCTACAAAAACTCAGTTTCTTAGAAATAACACAATTGTACAGAATCTTTTCAATTTCAAATTACTTTTTGTATTAGATTCTTTCTTGGGAAACTGTATTCTTTAGTCTGTCAAAACGTTCCACTCCTTTCATGATATCCGAAATTTCATACCGTCTTCATTGGACCATGTCTTGAGGCAGCCGAATTCAGGCTACAACAGCATACTCCCTGTCTTATCTTCGCCTAGGTCCACAAGATGGTCTCCTTTCTCTTCAGTAGGGAATGTGGGTTTATATCCGGCTTGCTGCTTACTGCTGCAAGCTCTGCGGAAGTAAAAGATTACTTTGGGAGTGTGTAATTCTGAAATAGTGTAGGTAGGTAGGCAGCAGAGGCTTTATTATTTCTGCTCACTATTCGATAAATTTTCCCTTCTCATGGCACACTGTTTTACGATTTGTTGCAGCTCTTCCGGTGACGCCGAAAATGAAGTCTTCTGCTCCTATGTGTAGAATACGCCTTGACGTTACCCGTGTGTCACACTATGCTTTGATACAGTGCGAGAGTCAGCTTGAATCCTTGCAAACAGCAAATACTGCAATACAAGATTTATTTTACAGACTGATGTCTCGGCTCTTCTTATCGCTCCCCGACACTTTGGTATTTTTTTGTCCTGATGTGTGTCTTTTCCAAAGTATCTTCGCTTTTTTTTCCTGCGACTTTTCCAACGGAGATTTATGGAAATGGATGTCATTTGCTTCTGAGAAATAAGAACTTCTCTGAGTTCAATGGACGCATAACTTACAGTGCCAGGTGAACTTCGAATGTGAGTACATTTAGGACCACGACAAGAAGTTAAGAGAGTGAAGCAGATCTGTGTTACACAGAAAAATGTTAATATGTATCCAGACTCTTGTGAAATATTGACATGTCTCTTGTGCTCTTTTGTTGTCTGCTTAATGCGGTGTCAATATTTTGTTAAAAATTCGAAACATTTTCTAGAAAACATGTAGCTTACAATTTCGAATGCGAGACTTGCCAAAACGTATGTATATTTTATATGTTTCTTTGTATTAATCATGTGTTTGCTGTCTATAAATCACGGGCTTTTACATAGAAGAAAACGATCATTGAAACCAATAAGTTAACATCGCGGAGAGCACATTGCTTTGCGCCCTTCCACATTTTTTGTGCACGTTCAATGTTATTTTCTTTACAACGTCATATATTCTAACATCTTTGCCATTTCTGCTGTAATGCAAGCGAGAGATGCAAGGTTCTTTCTTGAGGAAGGAACTTGGAACTCGTTTTTACACATTTTTTGTACCTCCTGCTTTTTGCGATCGAATTTTCTCGGCATATGCAGTTTGCCTGCCGCACCTCGTTTAGGCGTCCTGCCAAACACATATGAAGGAGAAGTTGCCTGCCAGTTACGGCTGAGTGTTCTGCCATTTCGATGTTTTATGGTGACACATGACGGCACACAATAGAGATAATATTGCCCTAACCGTTTAAGGCCCAGTGGTAACTATACCTACCAGTTACTCTAACACATAAAAACTGTGCCTTTTGCCCGTACAGTATATATATATATATATGTTGCATGCGCTTTTACACCAAACAACGAAAATTGCTCTAAACAGCATTAACCGCTCTATTTATGAACAGAAGCCAGACCGTAATCTCCGTGCGAACGAACCACAACTTCATATACAGTACTGCGCTCGCCGCCTCATGCTGTACATTGTACAAATTCACGCATTAGTCAGGAACGTATGTATTTACAAAGCAAAATTCCTCAACGTACAGTGTATAAAGAGGCAAAACGTCAAGAGTTCTCCATGAAGACAAGTGCTGTTAGACCAGTATCCATAATGGGTCCGATGTCTCGTCGTAGGGACGGCAATAGCTCAAAGTGACTATAGATTTTGGTGTCGAAGGTTGTCTGTCTTGAAGAGGTTAAATTACACAGCAAATTTATTTTACCCCAAAGACAAAAATTTATTGTATTATACAATGCTCAATAATGCTACATGTTTCGGTATATAAGACCACCTTCAGGTATAAATATACATGATTTAAGAAAACAGGTGAAATTCGTTATAAGTATGTTGGAATTTGGAGATCTAGTAAATTTTACAATTATCGTGACATTGAAATCTTAGATATTTTATTTTGTGTATATTTCTGTTGTTAAAACTGTGTTCCATTGTTTCTTATTAAAATGTTTGTTAAAATATTTTAGGCCAACTGTGTTCCTTTTGGCTTGTTGGATATTTGGTATATGAATTTCACCATTAGTGCCTTATACTGTAATTTTATAACTGCTAAAATAATTGAATGAAGGAGGTTTGATGGATCTAACGCGAGGACCATCTGAGTAAAAGACATAAATGTTGTAGTTTTAAACCCAATGAAAGGGGAGTGATTAGATTATTTAACAATACCACTTCAAATATACATGTTGCAGAACTTTGGATGAGATGTATAGATTCACGGAATGTGTGTAGTTGTGCGTAGACCAGTGTCCTATTTAAACGCTTTATAATGACTAAGCAAAGATTTTTATTATGGTCTGTGAGGGTAAGGTTTTTCGGCCGAGATTCGAAGCAGGCACTCTTACTCCACGAACAATAACATATTGCGTTACGTCAATAAGAGGGCTTAAAAAGGTGGATGAAATGAATGTTGAAGGCAAGAGAATAGGATATGGGCACGTATATTAGATTCTGCCGGCTCAGAACACTCCCACTTTGGTTACGTCGACAAGAATTTGAAACAGACACATTGAACAATTGAGAAAGATCTGAGGAAGTGACCTGGCATAAAGTCGGTTAGGTGTGATAAATTGTATCATAATATATGAAGCTGAGATGCACTTAATGGGAGCTCCTTATATTTCTTATGTTGAAAGCAACACAGGCGTTCCCTGTCATTCGCTCGAGGAAGCACGTTAAGGGATGTCGAGAGCCTTTAGATTGTGTTAAAAAGACATTCTCGCCTACTGCTTCATTTAAATGCGGTTTCAGACACTCTAGTGGTTCAGCTACATGCATAGCAAGTGCCTACGTATAGCAGGGTAAGAGGTACGACATGTTTAATGGCATTGTTCATTCTTATGAGATGTGATTCCTTTTCGTCGGTAAACAGGGGTCTCCATATTGTAGGGCGTACATAACAATTACCAACGAAATTATAATTGGATCTTTGAAATGAAATTTGTGATTGTCGTACATTCAAATGCCGTAAGTATAAAAGAAGAATTTAAATTATTTGTCATGAATTTTGTGGAAAATGTAAATCAATAATTAAATGTATAATTACTTTTTATTCAAGCTTTTAGACTAAAAGGTGATTAGAGGTCACTTAAATAAATTTTACTGGTAATATTAGTTTCTGTCAGTCCGGAAGTAGGACGTCAGTATATTTGGATCTGTTTTTCTGGGGGGGGGGGGGGGACAAAATTATCCCGTTTTATTTGGTCAATCAGTTTACTGTTTTCTCCCATTAATACAACACTACAAATGATTGTGTCTTCGTTTATTCATCACCTTTACTACGACATATTTCTGCCGGTAATTGCGGCCATCATCGGGTGGTGCTGCATTATTTAATAAAGTTTTATATTTACGTATGTACAGCACGTGTTCGCACGCGGTGGCGCAGTTGGTTGAGGCACTGCGCTACAAACCGGAACGTCGCGGGTTCGATTCCCGATGGTGTCACTGGAATTGTTCATTGACATAATCGTTTCGGTCGCACTATGGCCCTGGGGTCGACTCAGCCTCTAACAGAAATGAGTACCAGGAATCTTTCCTGGGGGGTAAAGGCGGCCGGTGGCTGACAACCTTACCACCTTCATGTGCCGATTGTCTAAAAAGCTGGGAGCCTCTACCTCCTGGACCTCTAAGGGCCTGTCAAGGCCTGTAATGAGATTGCTTTACCTTTTACAGCACGTGTACGATTACGCTCCAAAGACGGTTACTTAGAGTATTCCCACTACTCATATTTTATACGTTACCTGTAAACTGCAACCTGTTTATTTTAACAATTATATTGATATACATTTTATTATTCCATTATTTGATATAATAACAAAATTATAAACTTTTATTTTAATTGTAAAGCAGAGGCCTGTACCTCAGTACATCAATTCTTCCCTTAATTGTAGCACTACCCGATGATGGCCGGAATTAGCGGCCGAAACATGTCGTAGTGAATGTGATGAATAAATGAAGGCACAGTCACTTACAGTGTTGTAGTAATCGGAGAATCAATAACTAACATTGATAGTGTTGTATTAATCGGTGTATCAATAAACTAACACTGATTTTTGGATCTCATTTCGTCCACCAATATCTCCATAAGAATGGTCATAAATGAATGCAGTCTGATGAGACAGCAGAATGTTTAAGCAAGGGATTATTGGTTACTACTTTGAAACAACTCCAAGCTGTTTCTATTATCTTTTAACATATTATCGAAAACGCCAGTCTCCATAACTTTTCTAATTTTTATGCCAATAACAACTGTTTGACATTTTATTCAGTAATTCCTAGAAATTATCTGGTACTGAATTAAAACGTTCTTTGCTATATGTACTCACGATTTTTATGTAAAGTTTACTAATTCCAGTTTTATGTGTAGCGGAAAAGGTAACATACTTTTAAGGTTTACAAGTGCCTGAAGCGAGTTGTTCTTTTTTTCTGCAAAGAAACCCTACTCGAAAGACAGCTTAGTTTTGTGCTTGACTGTAAATTTCAATGTAAAGGCAATATTTCTGTATATTCCAAATGCACCCCCCCAAAAAAAGGTATATTTAACGTCTAGAATACCACCATTACGCAAAGAACTTCTGATCACATTTTATAAAACAACTGAAATTTACAACACAATTCCTTCCAGTCAAGAGCAGATGAATACATGTTGCTTTTGCGAGGGCAGTGCGCTTTGAACTCGACTTAAAATCAGAAAACAGCTGCTCTACAGCCGGTATTCCTTCTGCACAAAGAGGCTCCATTTGTTTACATCATTGCCAAATATAAGATCAGAATACGTTGTATCGCTTTCGTTCGAGTAAAACAAAGTCAGCTGTGTAAGAAGACCAGTTGTTTATCAGATTAGAGGTGATGCATTTTCATGGTGATAGAATTGCAAGGCGAAGGCTTGTGTAATTTGGGTAGCTTTGAAAACAATAAAAAAAATTATAAACAGCGATTGGTTTTCGGCAGGTTCTGGTTTAATTCCCGTAATCATCTCAGAAACTTTCCAAATCGTTTAACATCAAATACGAGAATAATTCCTTTGCAGTGTGACTCATACAAGAGGAATCCCACGCCTCCATGCTTATTGCAGTAATATAAATATGAACACAGTTTCAGAGAGAAAACCTGGACAGAAGGAACTGCCTGAGTGATGTATAATACAGGGTATACACAAAAGAATGGTGCGGTTTCAATAGTGAATACTATTGAGACCGCACCATTATTTTGTGTATGCCCTGTATAATGTTTACTTGAGTGGCCTAAAAGTAGAGAGAGGATAATACTGAAGTGGAAATTCAGGACCCTTTTGTGAGGTTGCGAGCTCAGTTGATTAAGGTTAGGGCCCAGTGGCAGCGTTTTGTGAAGTCGACAATGAACTTTCGAGCCCCATAAAATCTGGGAGAATTTTTTGACTAGAAGAAGGACTACGAGCTTCTAAACATGACTATTTTTCGTGGGGTTAGTTAAAACGCAACACCTATGACACACACTTTCCAAGACTTGATTAATTTGTCAATATAACGCGTGTGTTAATCTCTCATTAGTATGTTTACATGAGTTCGTAATATTGAGTGAAGTATGCGTGTCGTCAACTTATGGACTGTACTCGAGTTTGATACAAAGAGGAACAATTTGTCGGGTATCATTCTTCAGTCAAGCTATTCTGTGACTGTCACTTCTGGAAAGGAATGAAAATAATGCAATTTTAACATTATGTAAAATATATTCATCACACACACACAGAGTACATTAGTGATCCCCGGCCTTTACGATGAAAGTATTGCTTGTAAGTCTAGACTGTTGGTTGCTACAAATACACTACCTGAATGTGAAATGTTAATTCAGTGTTTCACCTGTATGAACTTTTGTTGTGAACGTTAAATCGGCGCTGTTCCAATTTCGGAAGCATCTTGCAGTATTCCATCTTTGAACACGACATACACAGGTGCAACTGGACTTGCCGGTAAAGACAGTAGCGTCTGTATAGTTAGGCCATACTAAGGCTTGTGTGGCGCCGATTCGTGTACATACTTGTAGGTTTAAGACGGTCTTTATTATCCTTGTAGACGTGGGGTTTTAAAAACTAGTCTTTTCTGTAGGAGGGCCTTTTATTTTGTTCGTGTTATTTCCGCACATTAAAGTATATTGGATTGTATTAAATTGCTGCTGTAAACGACACTGTGGCAGCAGAATTCGAACGTTCAACAACACAAAGTACAAAAGAAACTGCCACTGGAAACGACCATGGTCCGGTTCAGTCAGCCTTCAACCATCAAAACCTATTGTCATCTTACTGTGTCGCTCCTGGTTCTGCAAGTAGCTCTTTTCACCAAAATCGTGGACGTACTTATTCTCTCTCCTACCGAAACTGAAAATTAATCTCGACCTCCAAAATATTCCATTTTATGTGACGTAGGTAGTGATTTTTTAAACTTACTTAGAAGAATTCCCTATTTAAGAGATTTACATTGTCGTGTTTTGAAGGCCCAACTTGTTATGTAACTTACATAACACGAAGTTTGAACATCGATAATATTTAAGCTAATTCGATATTGAAATTTTACTGAGAAATTGAATCCGCCCTTACAATCTGGTTGCATAAGACGCATCATACTTTTATTCCTCCATCTCCTTCCAGCTTCCAAATCAGCGACTTTCAAGTGAGTCTCTTCCTTCACATCAATGTGCTTAGTCTCTCAGAGACTTCCAACATCACAAGCTATATGCCTACTACATTACGTGTATAAATCGCGAAGTTTCTTGCATAATATCCTAAATTGCTCACTTCATCCTTCGTAAGTCTGAGTATGTTTCTAGATACCTTATTTTTAGGCACCTGTAATATTTATTTCTCCTCAAATGAATATAACACAAATAAGAAATGATTGCTCTGTGTGTCAGGATCTTGAAGGTTTCGAAAATTAGAAGGAATGATACAAGTTTTCAAACAGAATCATATGCCCTGATATGTGAATGGCGAAGTGACAACATAAAAGAAAGTGGAACATTTCTCCTTTTTGACGTATTTCCATGTAAATGTGTAAAATGAAGTCCAACCACGCAATTTTCCCTTAGTTAAGGTCCAGTTGGTCACACTGTGGGTTGTAGAATTGCGTTTGATTCCAGTAATTAACTCTAACGACATGCTTCAGGGAATATAGTAAACACGACAGGATAATATCAAAGCCATGGGACAACTATACACAACGGTTCTGGTTGAATTGGTCTTGATTATGTGTGAATCCGCGTGGCATCAGCAAGCGAAGTTGTCTAACTTCTACAAATGGATACATTGATGAATGAAAGCAAGAAAATCAGTAAGGTACGAAAAAAATGTGTCCACTTCATAGAAGTCTTCATGTCACCGCAGGATCCTAACACCGTGTTTAGCCAGAGTGAACTCTGTACTGTTCGGTATGTGAACGGTATTATTCATTGATATGCTGGAAAAGAAAGCATACATATCTTTTTAGATAGGTTCTGCCATCGTCAGATACACATGAATAGTTCTCGTGGTTAAGGGGACTACTTGGGATATCTAGGTGTATAGAGAAAAAAAAATATTAAAACTAATCTCAGGGATGTAGGTTGGTAGAGTGTCTTACGGATTCAACCGGCTTAGGATACGTTCCATTCGCGGATTTTTCACAGTAACGATTCTTCAGGTTCCATGAAAAACTTGTGATGTCTCGAGTTGTTATGAAACTGTGAAAATTCCAAAACTAACTCTGCGCTTTCATCTACAGAAAAATATTTGAGAGTACTCCATTACAACAGCTGTTCAAAGTATCAGTAATTTTATTCGATAGACTTTAGAAAACGTTCAGCTACGGAATTAACAGTGGCGACGCTGTTTGGTCCTTAGTTTACCATTCATTATTGCAACACACGCGGTGGCGCAGCCGAGTGAGGCACTGCCCTACAAGCCGGAAGGTCGCGGGTTTCAATGACTTAATCTTTCCGGCCGCACTCTGGCCCTGGATAATTTTATTCGGATTTTCCAAGTGCTTGCGGAGAGATTATCTTAAAACAGTCATACGCTGCTAATTTGCGAATTATTGCATTGTATAATTTCGTAGAGCAGCATAAAATAGCTGAAAGAACAAGGATAACTGGGTGTTAGATATTAAACGATGGTGTTTGTATATGTTCCACTTCTTCTTCTATGGCATTACGGTCCTTTAAGTGTGACCTTAGCCTTCCCTTTTTCGGGGTTTCTGAACGATTAAATTTTTACAGGAAGGGGTTGTTAGCCCCTTGCCTAACCGCCACTCTGGTGGACAGGGTTTTATAAGAGTTTTCCTTCTCCAGTCTCTCTGTGTTTATGTCCCCCAGAGGCAGGGTGGCCCAGTTATACCCCCAGGCACTGGGTACCCATCTTAGTCGCCTCTTACGACACGCATGAGGTACGTTGGGGCTATTCTAATTCCCGGCCACCACACAGGAAGTATGTGTTCCACACCAAAATTAAATATCATGTTTTCTTTACAAATATTTGTATATTTCGCTAGCTGCTGTGGCCTATATAACGAGAGTGTTTGCTTTTGAATAACTGCACATGACTAAAGTTTATCATAATATACTGTATCACAGTTTATACGTCACTTGATAATATCTGTTGCTTGTAATACTTTAATGCACGGAAAACATGCGATTCAGAAAAGTACTGGAAAATATCGGCCCATCTCCCTACGTATTGTTAACCTCGATACAGCACAAATAACCACAAAGCTGAAACAACACGAATGTATATTTGTTCCAGGTTACACCAAACTAGTGGCAGAAATTCGCTGACGCCCTTTTTAATACACTGCTTATGAATTGAGCTATTGAATGCCATGAATACGGGGATAGCTTGTCCCAACGGACTGAGGTATACATGAAAGTTTAATATCTAACGCGACTGCAGTTGGACATCTCAACTGCTACAGCACGTCCGTCTACTGTCTGTGTTATGTCTTCCACACCTGTGTATTTCGTGAGCAGTCGGAGTTGGGTGAAAACAAAAGAGGCAATGTACGTATAAACGTAACATTGAGGCGCGTTCGCTTAACTATTTTTTTAAATAATAACAAGAGACGCAATACACGTATAAACGTAATATTGCTGCGCGTTCGCGTAACCACTGTTGCCATTGAAAAGCAATAATTATTACATATTCTGAGTGTCTGTCTGTAGCCTTATTTATCCAGCATGAAAAGCGCATGCGCCATATTATATTGTCATCTGTGGCCTGTCCGGCTGTACCATATTTTTCTACATTATCTCATAAACGGCACGATTTTCGGGGAAAAAAGTATTGAACATAAAATGTATGTTTTGATTTTTTGTACAACTTTTGTCTGAAACACTTCTCGTTTTAAGAAGAACTCAGCGAGTTATTTTCGTAAATGTACATAGACTTCACGTAAAGTAACCGGTAATTCCTCTCAGATTTTAATAAAACTTGAATTTTCTCGATAGTTAAAAAATACTCTCGAAAAATACTCAAATATAAAATGTCATGAAAATTCGTCCAGCGGAAACCGAGTTGTTCCATGCGCACGGACGGACAGGCAGACATGACGAAGCTAATAGTCGCCTTCTGCAATTTTGCGAACGCGGCTAAAAACGGAGTTCAATTTCAGACGTTCGTCGCTTTGTTCTTGCGAGTCATGGCACACGAAAGAGTGTTTATGCAGTGTATGATATCAGTACGATAAGACGTTATTCTTCATACACAAGGGTGATGGAATTTAGTAAGAACAATTTAGGAGACTTATATACAAAATTTTATCTGTAAAACCCGAATGGAAAAGACTACTTTGAGGATATAAGCCAAGATGAGAGGATATTATCTTGATTAAAGAGAATGAGGATAATTTCGACTGGTGTGCTGTTGATACGGTAACAAACACTGTGTCTGCGAAGTTTGAGGTTTCTATTACGTTGATGTATAGAATTCTGGTCGTTTGGGGTATTAGGCTGCACAGAGGGTAAATTAACATATGTAGACGTTCCTGTAGGACCTACCAACCCTTGAAGATGAAGGCGCTACGTTCCATCGAAATGTCGGGTTATGTTAAATAACCCGCTGTACAGAATAACACCCCAGAAGCCCAGAACTCTCAACCTTGCCGTTGTAGCAAAGGCGGGGATTTCCTTTCCCATCCGAACTACTCTCAACTACACAAGAAGGAGTTTGTTCCACGAGTTTGCTTACTTTGAAAACATGTCAAACGTTCCTACAAATATATATATTGTATATTTACATATCTTTAACCAACTATTGAACACTTATTATACAATACAATACAGTTTACCATAAACTAGTCCGACATGTTTCGAATCCCTATTTTGTGATCATCATCAGGGACTTGGATTGTAAATTACACAAATTACAAATCAACAATAATGGTACGTTTTAAAAGTACAAAAGTTAAAATGTAGGATATCTCAGTTGTTTTCTGAGTACATTGTGCATCAGAAGTTGTGTGTCTACGTGTAGAAGGCTAGGACAGTACTGTCCTAACCTTCCTCCTTTGTGACCACAGCCGGTTTTAAAATGCATAAATAGATCTGTACCCCACTATCGTTACATTCTTTGGCAATCGTTTTCTATGTAAAGCCATCCAGTAAAAGAGTAAAAATCAGAACCTTTGTATGACATACACCTTTTCGCACTGCCATTTGAACTAATTTGTT
Source organism: Reticulitermes speratus (assembly GCA_021186555.1). Classification (NCBI taxonomy): domain Eukaryota; kingdom Metazoa; phylum Arthropoda; class Insecta; order Blattodea; family Rhinotermitidae; genus Reticulitermes; species Reticulitermes speratus. Next base: position 27,316,055 of record JAJKFL010000004.1, read on the forward strand.
CTCAGTCACCTAGGATATATATTCATAATTCTGTCATAACAAATCAGCAATTTCACTACTTAAGTATATTTTTGAAAGCCCTGACCAAGAAAGGGCACCGTCGTCAGGAAGGAGCGGTGCAGCAGCTAGAAAGACAGCAAAACGCAGCCAAGCTTCATTGTGCCACGTCAGGCCTTGTAACTGAAAGAAGACGGAAGTTAAATTAAAATGTAATTTGAAGTTCTTCACGTGGAATAACAAGGACCCGCCGGTTACTGAGTCTGAAGCTATTTCTGAACCAAGCCTGTAGTCGCCAGATGTATTTACTGGCGAGAATCATACCGTAAACAAGTTGGTTAAACGGATAATTGGATCTATCGCCCCAGTATAAACAGACTATGATCATGTTACACCACTCCAAATTAGCTGTGTAAAGCCTTTGATCCGTTTAGTATATTATTCTCAAAAGGAAACCCAGTAACACTTATGTCAGTAATAATAGACATCAAGTCGTCGGAAACCAGTGTATTTAGACAAAACTGGTGTATTTAGACAAAACCGGTGTATTTAGACAAAACCATTGTATTTAGACAAAACCGGTGTATTTAGACAAAACCAATGTATTTAGACAAAACCGGTGTATTTAGACAAAACCAGTGTATTAAACAAAACCAGTGTATTAGACAAAACCGGTATATTTAGACAAAACCGGTGTATTTAGACAAAACCAGTGTATTGAGACAAAACCAGTGTATTTAGACAAAACCGGTGTCTTTAGACAAAATCGGTGTATTTAGACAAAACCGGTGTATTTAGACAAAACCAGTGTATTTAGACAACACCATTGTATTTATAAAAAACCGGTGTATTTATAAAAAACCGGTGTATTTATAAAAAGCCGGTGTATTTAGACAAAACCAGTGTATTTAGACAAAATCCACTCTTCCTTTGGACAGAAACGCGTAATCTTTAGTACAGACCATTAAATTGCTTGCGGTACGGTTTTGGCATCACTTGGCTAAATTGTGGTGTGCAGAAAGGAAACGGTTGATTGGAATCTAAAAAGAAAACAGAGAAAGTAATACTGTGTAAGGGTAAACTGTATAGCAAAGTACGTTTACGACAGTGTACGTCGTTCCTTCTACTGCTATCACAGTCAGAAAACAGAGAAAGTAATACTGTGTAAGGGTAAACTGTATAGCAAAGTACGTGTACGACAGTGTACGTCGTTCCTTCTACTGTTATCATCGCATTTATTCTATTTGTTTCAAGAGGGTGTGTCTATGTAGTTCCAGGTGGTGGGATCATTAGTGAATAATGATGTAGAAAGTGTGTGAGAGGAAGCCATACTGGCCAAATTTGAGGTGCCATTACAGTATTTGCCTGGACGGACTGAGGAAACATACAAAATTCAGCCAGAATAATCCATGTCCCACCCGAGATAAGAACGGATGACCTCCCCAGTGCATGTCTTTGTTAATGCCGCTGTATAAACCTGCTTGATGATGCAGTGTAAGCTACAGTATTAACTCCCACGTGACACAATACTGAACTGTCAGCGAAAACCACTGTGCTGCGAGTTCCTTGTACTGATGGTGAGTGAGGAGTTTGCGGCTGACCTTGGCATTTGTTTGCGCTGGGGAAAGCCGACCGCCCTTGTTTATGACCAGTAAACTATGTATTCCAGTTAAAAATACATTCGGCTAAAGTACAGTTGTGTTTTATATGTGTGTGAGATAATAGAGTTTTTTTTTTCTGTAGCGTTCTGTGTGGTCACAGCTGTGCACAAATTTGACTTTAAGCTTGTTATAAACGAAACACCTAACAAATAACGACCAGTGGAAAAAAATGTGTGCAGTGGTGGACTCATATTTTTGACAGGATCCATGTTTTCCCCCAACTGTAGTCGTGAGTCTTAAGGGACTTTGTCTACGCTGTGCTGGTAAACTGCATTCTCTTGAGTAACGGACAGTACCACAAACGGGGTATTTTGTGACCCACCGTACGCACGCTACTTCTTTTCCTAGAAAACTGGCGCACATAAATAAAAATTGATTACATTACCTTTTGAATGGCTGCATGCGCAGCAGAACTCTACATACCTCTTTTAGATTTTTAATCCAAAAACAAGATCATATAATTAAAACAATTGTAATATGTGGGAACAAAGTATTCACCCGAGATTTGAAAGGTTAATATATTTTATGTGTAGATTTTAAATTTTAAACATTTCTCTATGCGCATTCCCAGAATGTTTTGGTGTATTGAATTTAAAAATTCCGACACGTGTTCTTCAGAGGTGGAACAGTGTGCAAACATGAGCTGTGTGTAGACACCATCTCCCAAGCATACGTAAGCCAATTAGAGGAATACGGAATAATGTAAGCAGGTTTCGTCACGAAGAATTTCCCATTCACTACACGTCTGTATGACCACGTTTTTTTGTATCTTTGGGCGAATACATGCGCAGTCAGAGCAGACGAGTTTCGCAGTCCTAACTCGCTTTGTTGCTGTTTCTGCAAGTGACATCTCCGTTCTATCACAGAATTCATGTCACAAACTGTCTCCGCTCCACAACCTGTAAGGTTATTACAATTTAAAAATGTTATTGTATAATGCAATTTATTAAAATTCACGTGCTTGTATCCAAATACTCATCTAAAAAGTTTTCCCTATAACAGGCCATGAAGGCCCAAAGGGGGAGTAGAGGTATAGCTCTACTCATTCTTGACCCCGGCGCTAGTTGGGAGTGGGTGGTCAGTACCACGCCCCGGCCGCTTTACCCCGGGAAAGACCCGGTACCCATTGTATAGAGGCTGAGTAGGCCCAAGGGCCGGTCTGGACGTATGCGAAAAATCTCGCCCCCACCGGGATTCGATCCCCGGACCGTCTAGCCCGTAGCGAGTCGCTATACCGACTACGCTATCCCGGCCCCATCAAATACTCATCTGGTGACTGTAAATTTTTTGCTGGTATATAAAATATAAAAGTCACTTCGTAACATGCCAATTCAGACACTGAGGTGAGGCAAAGGTGCAGCTCTTCGTCTTCTCAACCTCAACGGTAGAAGGGGGTGGGCGTTCAACTCCACGTCGTGGCCGCTTTACCCTCGGGAGAAACCCGGCACCCATTGCGCAGGAGGTTTGTTCGGTCTCGGTATCGGTCCGGAAAGGCACGGAAAATCTCGTCCCCACATTCCAGCCTGTACAGAGTCGCTTTACTGATTACGCTATCCCGGCCACATTGCTGTCATGTGCTGTACTAAATTTCAAGTATGCTCGAAAGATAGTAACAAATCGAAGTTACATTTATAAAGGATATGAGAGAATATTAATTTCCTAAACGCTTTCTGTCATTTATTCACAGTCATTCCTTTTCATATACAATTAAATAGTTCCGAATAGATCTCAGAGCGTTCTTTCCTACTACATATCCCTCTGACGTTAGATATCTACTGGCATTATTATCAATGATTTGTTTTATTTATTTTTTTACGAACTTACTATCATTTAAGTACAGATCCGCTGTACATTAAATTTGTCTGACAACCTCAAAGTCTCGCATCATCGGTTTATTGTCACTGTGAATGTACAGGCTGTTCAGATACTGTGTATACAGCACGTGTATGTAGGCGGTATTCTCTCAGGAGGCTCGGTGGGAGCCAGCACCGGCCTGGACGCTTTGGAAGTAAACCTCTTGCTCCAGCCAGGAATCGAGCCACGATCTCTCCGTAATCCAGCCCGTAGCCCAGGTGTATGCTCCATCTCTATATCAAAATTTTACTTGCGTAGTTTCACAGTTTCTTTATTTATCGTCATCACTAGTATAAGAACAAATTTTACAAAGTGCTGTCTTGTTATATACCGTTCTACAAAATTATTACCTTAACAAAAGTTGTTCATTTTCCACGGTCTAATACCTTACGTCACTTCAAGGCCGTAAATTCATTGGCGTTAGTTTCGCACCTCACAAGCTCGCATGTCCGTCGTGTTATTGTTACTGACTGCGGGAATTTAAAGCTCTACGGTGAAAGTCAACTGCTCCAAAATTTTAAAGATGGAAACACCCAGACATAACAGGTGTTCACGCACACACACAATAATGATATAAAAACTGTTTTTTAAAGAATAAATGTAGGCTAAAACTCGTAGATTAAGACATACAAACTATAATTTTACAGTTTTGTACATGCCTAAATGTGAAACTTGATCTCTCACACCCAAAGGAAGAATTTCAGTGACGATATGATAATATTTTAACTTAACAGAAACGAAGTAATATGAGACTGCTAGATTTTCATAATTTCGAGGTTTATGGCTTATACTCCGATGACAATATCATGGAATATGAGTTGACGGGTCTTGCATTAAGCATAGTGGATTTTGTCGGAAAATTTAAAGGGAAGACACACGTTGTGAAACCTATACTCAAATTGGATGATAATAAAAATGTACAAGAAATAGGCGACTGCAGTGGCATGGATAACCGGTTGAGGCACCCCCCCCCCCTGCGACTCAGTATTCAGGGCCTCCGACCCTATATTTATTAGCGAGGTAACTCCCAAATCTATCAGAATATTGACTACTGTCATAATAGCGGAATACAGTATGAAAGAACCCACTACAAATGTTAATGTTCTGTATGGGGGGGGGGGGGGTTGTGCCTTGACCAAGGGGGTCGCCGCGCCGTGCGTTCTGCGTGGCCCTTGTTTACGCCACTGGCTGAGTATAATGTCTAGTGGCGGTATGTCGCGATCGAATAATATCTGATTCTGAAGGACTGTGCTCAAAGTACAGTCGAACTCGGTTATAACGTCATGAAGAGGACTGAATATTTTGTGTCGTTATAAACGTGTGTAGTTATAACCGAGGAGTTTAATGTTATGGTTAGCAGTGAGGAATTAATTGGTACCACAGAATATCTGACGTTATAGACAAGGTGTCGTATAAACCGATCTCCTTATAAATGAGTTCGACTTTAATTAACATTAGACCTGTCAGCCATTGTCATTTTGTGGCTGAATGCTTACCGCTGCATTTTACTGCTCCAGGGTCGTGTGCTTGTGTCAGTACGAGTAACAATAACCTTCATTAGTCACTTATTACAGTATATCAGCGCGTGGCTATTACTAACACCAGTTTCATCCGATAATCACACACTAAATTGTTCCGACAGAGTACATCTTTACCAGGAGGTCAGTCCTTGACATTTCCTTGTAACTATCTCTCGTATTATTTTTATACTTTTAGCGTTACTACCCCCATGTTTTTGTATTGCATTGAGAGAGCACTGGAAAAATGACTCGTTTTACGTCGCATGAAATGTATGTCTATTCATATACCATAATGTGACTCGTTGTGTCACATGAAGTTTACGGCTCTTAATATAACATGTTTCGAGTGTCACATGAAGTATACGGCTATCCATATATTATAATTGACTCGTTATATGTAACCTGAAGTCAGTGGCTCTTCATATACTATAATGTGGCTGGTTACATGTCACATGAAGTCTGTGGCTCCTTTTACATTATAATACGACTCATCGCATGTCACATGAAGTCCTACGGCTCTTATAATGCGACTCGCTATGTCACATGAAGTCTATGGCTTTTCATATATCATAATACGACTCGCTATATGTCACATGAAGTCTATGGCTCTTCATATATCATAATACGACTCGCTATATGTCATATGAATTATGTGGCTCTTCATATATCATAATACGACTCGCTATATGTCACATGAAGTCTATGGCTCTTCATATATCATAATACGACTCGCTATATGTCACATGAAATCTATGGCTTTTCATATATCATAATACGACTCGCTATATGTCACATGAAGTCTATGGCTCTTCATATATCATAATACGACTCGCTATATGTCACATGAAATCTATGGCTTTTCATATATCATAATACGACTCGCTATATGTCACATGAAGTCTATGGCTTTTCATATATCATAATACGACTCGCTATATGTCACATCAAGTCTATGGCTCTTCATATATCATAATACGACTCGCTATATGTCACATGAAATTATGGCTTTTCATATATTATAATACGACTCGCTATATGTCACATGATGTCTATGGCTCTTCATATATTATAATACGACTCGTTTTATGTCACATTAAGTCTACGGCTCTTCGTATATTATAATATATCTAGGTAAATATTAATAAACACGAACATAAATGTTCATTGCCGTATTCATATCAGGCCCCATTTTGCGTCGAATACTCGTAAATCCAATCCGAACTCTAACATTGTACTTCTTAAACACCTTATAGTATTAACCGCCCTTTTACACTTACGTCTCTGAAGCGACACCTTCATTACATATTTTGTGACTAAAGCCTTGTACGCATTTTTCATTGTCCCCATGAGTGACAAAGTCTCGACATTTTATGATTTTTGACTTCATCGCCCTAATTATGTATAGTTGTGAAACGACCCACGCAGTAATGACTCTCTTCCTCGCTACTCGTTAGGGGTTTGTTAAGATATGCTATGTCCACTTAACGTGACATTGTGTTTCCCCATTTTCCGAAAGCCTGTCGCTATGCCAATTACTGCAACGGATGTTCCGCTAATGGCACCAGGCTGCGGTCTAATGATACCTTTGATAGTTAAAAAATGGTCACACAAGTGTTCAAAGGTGAAGAGGACACAGCCCATCCTGTGTGTGGTTCATAGCCATGTCATAGAAATATGTGGAAAGAAAATCAAGCTGCTGAGTGATCAAAGAATAAACTCGTCTTTGGTAAAAATATTTGTTTATATACTAGTACGCCCCCAGTGTCCGGATTACACACACGCACTCAAAAGCGTTATGTAATACAGACGCGTGGTTTTATTTTAGTAGTTGCAGGAGGATAAAATGTGGCTTGCGCCTTTTGTGTTTACACACCGAGATCAAATATCTATCTCAAACTGAAAGTAACCCCTTGAGAAAAAAAAATACAGTCTGAATTCCACCACTCTACTACGGTCTGAATGAAAAACGTATTGACATGGGGTTACGTAACGGAAGTGCGTGGGTTGCGTAGCGTTGAGATGGGTCGAAAATCGTGACTGGTAAACAGGTAAGGATTTAGTAGGAGACGGAGGAAGGGTTCAAGGAATTATCGTGTTATTCGATTCGAGATAACCACGTAAAGCCTCAAATCCCCGCTGCAGTTAGCTGGTAACCCGGCCGACATAGTGTCTAGGGTGCTCTGTCGAAAAAAACTTCTGTAAGAAAATGCATCTTTATTGGAAAGATGAAGTTGCAACATACTTGTATATAGGACCCACACTGCATGAAGTCCAGTTTGTGACACGTTGTTCGGAAAGAGTAAATGTTGATCAGTTATAAGTTATGGCCTTCAGCTGAATTCATCACAGCAGTTGAAGAAATTCCTCGGGATGGTTAACCTTTTAAAGCCTACTTGATGCTCCAGCAAGTTTAACATTCAAAAACTGTACATTCTGTCCAAACTGTATTTATGTGTTTTGTATTTATCTCAGAACAAAGAGCGGCTTTTGCCCTATATAACATAAACTGGTTTTTATAGCCGAGATGAAGTGTTTACTGGGCGGTACGGACTGGGTCTTTAAATAAAAGGGTTTACGCTTCTCCTCTTTAAAGGGTTAATATACTTCTGTGTTGCATTCGCGAGTACCATGCGAGGAGTGTTAATGCTCGTGGAATAACTTAACTCCAAGCTGTAAAATACTTTATTTATTTATTTTATGTTCAATATTGTACAGATATATGTCGTATTATGGATGAATTTACGTCCGTAAGAATTTTTATGGTACATTTGATATTTTGATAAATGACCATGTAACACAACCCATGTCTATTAAAATACTCAGTTACATGTTTCGGCTACGGTAAGCCATCCTCAGGTTGTGTAGAATTATATAAAAATATTAATTTACTTTTACGTTGTGTTCCGATTACCGTAAAAGTTGTGTTAATGCTCGTGGACTAACTTAACTCCAAGCTGAAAAATACTTTATTTACTTATTTTCTTTTCAACACTGTACAGATATGTGTCTTATTGTGGACGATTTGACGTCTCAAATAGTTTTCGTTGTTCGTTTGATATTTTGATAATTGACTTTCTAAGACAACACACGTTTATTGACATACTTATTTACATGTTTTGGCTATGATAAGCCATCTTCAGGCTGTGTAGAAGTATATAAAAAGAGCCTAGGGATGGCTTAACATCGCCGGAACGTGTAACTGAATATGGATTTTAATAAACAAATGTTGTGTTACACGGGAAATTATTCGTGTCAGTATACGTTTTTGTCTTATTATTTATATTATTTATCTTGTGACACGAGACTTTTACGTGGTAAATATTATACAAATATAATATATATATATATATATATTATACTGGTCGCATATCTTATTTTACTACTCGTACTACTGGGTCAGTAGCCTTCAGAGTATTAGGTTAAGCGCTACCGGCAATCAAACAGTGTTAAGTACAGTCGAGTCGACTTAAGTTTGATTCACTACGATTACGTTGCGCCAAATGCAGGCCTGTTTATTTTTTTTATAAATTTCCTATATAGGATGCATATTACACCACATTATCCTTCTTCAGTGAACCTGAGTTTCTGCTTTTGTACCATCCCAGTGAGTCAGATTAGATTAAACTCGATGGACTGCACTGGATATTTGTACCAAACAGTCTAACTGCCATTGTTAACAAGTTGTAGGAATGAATGTCACGTAACACTTACTAACGTACACACGCACAGTGCGTGGACACGATTTCGGTGAGCGGGGATCGAAAGGCATATATATAAAAGTGATTTTCTTTTGTGGAGAAGAGACCCGCAGCAGAAGCTACGGACGCACCGCAGCCTTAAGACTTATTGTACAATCCTGTGATGAAGATGAAGTGAAAGATGTTCAGTTTTTTTTCATTCTTCCAAGTAATGGAGCAACGGTGGAATGAAACTGACAAGGGAAAACCGAAGTACTGGGGGAAAAACCTGTCCCAGTGCCACTCTGTCCACCACAAATCCCACATGGACTGACCCGGGATCAAACCCGGGCCTCCGTGGTGAGAGGCCGGTTACTAACCGCCTGAGCTATAGCACGGCCCTATAAAAGTGAGTTACGTTTACCGTACCCGAGTGACACACTTCCACAGACTTTAACAGCAGAAGTATCAACATCCGATACGATATGAAATGTGTTAGATGCGTCTCATTAGAAATGTTATGTGATAATGTTCAAGTATGAAGGTTGATAAGATGTACTGTTTTGAGGAAATTATGTCAGTTGTTAGGAACTCATTAATGCCCAAATTTAGAACACGCTCCTGACAGTGGTCTAATGATTGTACTGCACTTCTTTAACACAAGAGACACATCCTTCGCTTTGGAATATTCATGTTAATGTACTCTATGTCATTGATTTTCATTGTCATATTGTTCTGTTATACAAATCGTAAGAGCGTTAGTGAAATATATTTGAAGTAAACATCAGTTATAAGTTTTAAAACTTTCACGGCGACATGATTCAATATAGTCTTCTCGGGCGCACAGCCGCGTCAATTCGTTTGAATACAACGTTTCGGGGACTAGCTCCGTCCCCATCCTCAGGCAAAACTGCCTGAGGATGGGGACGGAGCTAGTCCCCGAAACGTTGTATTCAAACGAATTGACGCGGCTGTGCTCCCGAGAAGACTATATTAAACATAAGTTATTTGATGGACACATGCATAAAAAGTGTTGTATCACATACATTGAACCAATTGCAACTCGTTAATAAAGGGTCGTGCCGGGTAAAATTCATTCTTGTGTTACGTTAAAAAATAGCGTCAACTGTTCTTTCACAGTCCTTCCCCATTTGTTTTTATAGTTGTAACATTTCACTGTTGCAGCATTCGTAAATAGCTGGATACAATGAGGAAATAAAAGCTTTATGAAGCAGGGAAAATGTGGAGCATGTGTTGACTTAACAAATTTGAATGGAAGTGTTGTCGCCTACAATAATGGTACAGTTTGATAACGATATCTAAATTAGCAATTTTAGAATAAATATGGCTACTGCAGTGTTTTCCAACTGCCGTATAGAATTCACATCGCTTGTATAATAAAGTTAAATGAGGTCGTGACACGCTGTTCAAACGCCTGGCAGTGTATCTCCGACTTGCATTGAGTACCATACCTGTGGAAGGGAATCGCGACAAAAATAATGTAGACAAATATTGCAAATGAAATAGTGGAATATACAATGCTTCATTCTTATTAATAGTATATAGCTTTGTTTACACTGTTGCAGCTGCTGAGTTGGAAACGGAAACTTACGCTCTAGTCTATATGGTTGCTATTCTGGATCTTTGTCACCGGAGGTGGTGTTGAGTTTGAAGCCTAGCTATTGTTAGCAGGGCTGTGCGGAAGTTTTGGTAATGCCAGAAAATTACGAGCCATTGACTCAGAAATAACAGACTAAACATACTCATTTGTTATTCGGATACACGTTTCATTACACAAAAGAAATAAAATTCGCATGTTCATTTATGAGAAGCCAGCAGATAGCCACAATAAGGCTGTACATTAACAGCGACTGGAAAATAATTATCTGCGTGGGGGTTGTCTGGGGCCTATCGTATGAAGACATACGAGCAGCTGGAAGAGGCATGTAATATGTAGGTCTGTGTCCTTCAAGAGTTAAATTTGCTGCCACCAAAAACAGCTACTTTTTTGCTTAAGTACGTTTTCTCTTTATCTTCTGTAGCTTCAACAGAATTGTGTTCCAACAAATAATTAAAATTACGTTATTATTTTAATAAGTACGCAAAGATAAATCTGCCTGAACTGCTATATGATTACACAGTTGGCTGGCACAGGCCCTATGAAGAAACTGCATTAGCTGCCTAGTAGACGTAGCTTATCTGGGAGAACGTTCTTAGGAAGATTGTCGAAAGGATGAGGGGTAGTTCTGAGGAAAAAACCCTGAAAGAAGAGGTTATTTTGGAAATTAGGAGTACGTGAGAAATAAAATTAAAATATATAACAAACAAACAGGACTGGAGAATGTAACAGGATTGGTCGGGTTTGTTGTAGGATACAATGGCAGGGTCTTGTGAACATAGTAATGAAGGGTTTAATTTCATAAAAGGAGGAAAATTTCGTAGCAGACTCAGAGACTGCCATCTTACACATATATGGGGTATTACGCTTCATGAATATAAATATGTAATTTAAAGTTAATCACTTTCACTTTAATAACCAATATCAAGGTTGTCCGTAAAATAGAACCTTTGATTGGTATTTCTCGTTAAACAATACACTTAATCACGCTACTTGTTTCAGCACACAGTACCATTATATATATATATATATATATATCAGAATATGTAACGAAATTAATTGTAGAGTCTACAGAGAATACACATACAGATAAGGCTTGCATTTCACGGTAAACCCTGATACTGGTATATGCAAATACAACTTGACGCAAAAAGTACGGAACTAACAACTACTGCTAGTAATTGCATTAAAATATTAAAGACTAACGCTTCATTACTGCGAATAACATAAGTTCATAGGGCAGTGGGTCAAAGTCGTTGCCGGAGCACACTGGGATATTGGATTTTTTTGCGGCAAGCTGGAATTAGAAAAGGAACTGAAATTTATAGGATTACAAATATTTGTAGGTAGTGTCATTTTTTATTTGAAAAAACACTGTGGTACAGCAGAAACTTGGAAGTTTTTATAGAAATAACGATACGAGAAGCGTCAGTAGAAGCAGGTGGCGCCCAAACTTTATATTCCGGTGCCCCCTCAGCTTAGCACAGACTTATTGAACTCCCCCCAACCCCTTTATTAACTTTTGTGCATATATGTGTGTGTGTGTGTGGAAATAAGGGACATAATTACGAGTTGTTATTTTTAAAATTTTAATTTCTACATTTGATTTTATACATTTATTCTCATATTCAAAGCTTTGTGGTACACTGGTCGAGAACCACTGACGTAAGGTATGCCACAAATTGTATGGCACAGAGCATATTTGGAGACGTTAATACCGACTGAGCTGGTAAAACAAATTCCCCACATTCTTTTACACCCGAACGTTCATTTTAATTTTCACCAAGACATCGTCTACCAGATAAATCCCCTCGAAATTACTACGCCTTATCCCTTGTGATCCAATTCATTACGTGCTCACATATACGCCAAACTCTCACAAGTGCTCTCTGTCTCTCAGGTTTTCCCACCTAAAAGATTCTACTCATTTATTGTTTTGTTTATGCGTGTTGCAGGCCTCGTCAATATCACGTTTCTCGGTCCGATCGCACAGTATTTCTAAGAACACAGTCTGTGAAGATAGTCATCACTGCTGTGTTCGGTCCTTTCTTTTAGGTCGAAATGTTTCCCCTTAGCACTTGGCCCTCAGATACATGCAGTGTGTACTCTTCCTTCAGGTTCACATGACGAGCTTTACACCAATACAAAACAAGAGATAGGGCCTAATTTGTAAGTTTGTTAGGCGCGTTTGAAAAGTCACGAAAAACGCTTATTAGCCTCGTCATATTGTCTGTCCTTCCGTGCATCAGCATGCATCAACTCGGCTCTCACTGGGAGCATATTCGTGGAATTTTATATAGGGGACTTCTAATAAAATCTGTTGAAAACATTCAGGTTTGGTTAAAATCGAACAAAAATATTGGGCATTTTACACGAAGACCTAAGTACGTTCTATATTGTTGACAGCGACGTTTGTAGTTCAGCAGCACAAAAATATTGGGTAGTTTACACGAAGACCTAAGTACGTTCTATATTGTTGACAGCGACGGTTGTAGTTCAGCAGCACAAAAATATTGGGTATGTTTACACGAAGACCTATAGTACGTTCTATGTTGTGACAGCGACGTTTGTAGTTCAGCAGCACAAAAATATTGGGTAGTTTACACGAAGACCTAAGTACGTTCTATATTGTTGACAGCGACGTTTGTAGTTCAGCAGACAAAAATATTGGGCATTTTACACGAAGACCTAAGTACGTTCTATATTGTTGACAGCGACGTTTGTAGTTCAGCGGCCCAAAAATATTGGGCATTTTACACGAAGACCTAAGTACGTTCTATATTGTTGACAGCGACGTTTGTAGTTCAGCAGCACAAAAATATTGGGTAGTTTACACGAAGACCTAAGTACGTTCTATATTGTTGACAGCGACGTTTGTAGTTCAGCGGCACAAAAATATTGGGTAGTTTACAAGAAGACCTAAGTACGTTCTATATTGTTGACAGCGACGTTTGTAGTTCAGCGGCCAAAAATATTGGGCATTTTACACGAAGACCTAAGTACGTTCTATATTGTTGACAGCGACGTTTGTAGTTCAGCAGCACAAAAATATTGGGTAGTTTTTCATGAAGACCTAAGTACGTTCTATATTGTTGACAGCGACGTTTGTAGTTCAGCGGCACAAAAATATTGGGTAGTTTACATGAAGACCTAAGTACGTTCTATATTGTTGACAGCGACGTTTGTAGTTCAGCGGCCCAAAAATATTGGGCATTTTACACGAAGACCTAAGTACGTTCTATATTGTTGACAGCGACGTTTGTAGTTCAGCAGCACAAAAATATTGGGTAGTTTTACATGAAGACCTAAGTACGTTCTATATTGTTGACAGCGACGTTTGTAGTTCAGCAGCACAAAAATATTGGGTAGTTTACATGAAGACCTAAGTACGTTCTATATTGTTGACAGCGACGTTTGTAGTTCAGCGGCCAAAAATATTGGGCATTTTACACGAAGACCTAAGTACGTTCTATATTGTTGACAGCGACGTTTGTAGTTCAGCAGCACAAAAATATTGGGTAGTTTACACGAAGACCTAAGTACGTTCTATATTGTTGACAGCGACGTTTGTAGTTCAGCAGCACAAAAATATTGGGTATTTTACACGAAGACCTAAGTACGTTCTATATTGTTGACAGCGACGTTTGTAGTTCAGCAGCACAAAAATATTGGGTAGTTTACACGAAGACCTAAGTACGTTCTATATTGTTGACAGCGACGTTTGTAGTTCAGCGGCCCAAAAATATTGGGCATTTTACACGAAGACCTAAGTACGTTCTATATTGTTGACAGCGACGTTTGTAGTTCAGCAGCCAAAAATATTGGGTAGTTTACATGAAGACCTAAGTACGTTCTATATTGTTGACAGCGACGTTTGTAGTTCAGCGGCCCAAAAATATTGGGCATTTTACACGAAGACCTAAGTACATTCTATATTGTTGACAGCGACGTTTGTAGTTCAGCGGCCCAAAAATATTGGGATTTTACACGAAGACCTAAGTACGTTCTATATTGTTGACAGCGACGTTTGTAGTTCAGCAGCACAAAAATATTGGGCATTTTACACGAAGACCAAGTACGTTCTATATTGTTGACAGCGACGTTTGTAGTTCAGCGGCCCAAAAATATTGGGCATTTTACACGAAGACCTAAGTACGTTCTATATTGTTGACAGCGACGTTTGTAGTTCAGCGGCACAAAAATATTGGGCATTTTACACGAAGACCTAAGTACGTTCTATATTGTTGACAGCGACGTTTGTAGTTCAGCGGCACAAAAGTAAAATAATTGTTGCCTTTCCATGCCAACTTGTAATATTCGTTTGCTTTCATAATTGTTGATAACAAGAATTATATATTTAGCAAATGTTGGTAGAGTTTGGTGTGATAAAGGGGGTCATGGTCACGGGGACTTTGCGTGTCCTTAGTTTCTAGATGGAAGGGGAAGCCTCCATGCACGAAGCGGACCTGGAGATATATTGAATAAGCAGTCGCGGACAGCCGAAAAGGGAAGGTCCTTTAGTTTGGGGGATGGGCGTTGTACTAACAACAACTCACCATAAAAAGTTAACATGTTTGTCTTATCGGACTTATCGGCGTGTTCGCGCACTGTCGATACATCTTCATATCATTATGTGCAGTCTCCACACACACAAAACACATCAAGACGTCTTTCTTTGTATTGACGCTTATGGTGTTCTCTGTGACGTACGAGCTGAATATTGCAGACGTTTGTCAGACGCAATAGTATTAAGGCTTTAATGAAATATCAGCCTGTTAGCCATTTTGTCTCAATAAAATCGTTTTGTACGCGCGAAGGGTTACCAGACTCTTAGAACAGCCGAAGAGGTACACCGAACACAGCATGAGATATGAGTGAAACATGTAGAACTTGTGGTCGCATTATGAATTATAAAAATGAATATTTGATTAATGATACAAGTTTTGAATTTCACTAACTTTTTATTTCGCATTCTTGATATATAACTTAAGCCGTTATTCGTCAGTAGATTTTCAGGCACGTTTGCAAAGCCGCAAAAAATGCCTGACAAGATACTTTACGTAAAACATAACTTTTGAACCGTTCGGATCTTTGCTGTCCTCAACGCACGTATTAGTCGAGCCATCTTTCTTGAATAAAGGTCCGAACGCGCCACAATGCTACGTTATAGGCTCCTTACGTTGTCTGTCTTGTTTATGGTTATCTTACACGTAGCGTAAAGTGAATACCTGCGTGTTCGTAGTGAAGACCAAGAGAGTTTAACACTTCAAGAAGAAAATTCACCTGAAATGTGTTTAAATATTCAGCGTCCACAGCACACTGTGCATGCTCCATCTAGATTAGACTGCAAGAGTACAAATGGTGTGCTTCGTGGCTTAGTGCACAGACGTTGTGGAGTTGTTCTTTACTTTGAAAACTTTATACAGTTTATGGTACACGCATTACTGTAATTTCATTTACACCGGTAAGAAAAGTACGACGTTCCGTGCGCCGTTTTTTTTTTCAGAAAACTCAGAAAAGCTGAGCGGTAATATTTGTGGGTCTGTTACACCAGATGTCACTCTTGTCGGGCAATAAATGTTAAAAGAACGGATTGAAATTAATTTAATACCTCTCAGAGTAAAGTACGGTTTTCACTGCGCCGAATTTAACTAAACTCATTCAGTCAATAAATTTTTGTGAACATTTTCGATACCGAATGTTATACAAAGCGGAAGAAAAGTGTAGAAAAAATAACCAAAATTTTATTTTGCCCCTGAGTTAAGTATGGTATTTACTGCACCGATTACCATGAAACTCAGAATTCTCATTAGAAATATGTGGGCTTCAGCGCACCGAATTTTACTGACATCGGACAATAAACGTAGAATATATGGCTAGAAATCTATTTATTCCCCGTATGTAAGTTAAGTCTTTCACTATGCTGACTTTCACGAAACTCATAATTGCTGCACTGAATTTGGCGAAGATAGAATAAACCGAATTGCATCCAAATCGGACAATAAATTTGGAAAGTACGTATAAAAATTATTTACGCCCGTAAGGAAATTATGTCTTTCACTGCATCGGTTTTCACGAAACAGTCAGTTGCTCATACAAATTGCATGGAGATTTAGAAGGCCGAACTTGTCCGAAATCGGTCAATAAATGCGGAAAGAAGTGAGAGTAATTAATTTACGCATTCAATGTAAAGGATTTATATCAGAGAGCCGATTTTACAAAATTCCCGCTCGCCTGAAAATTCTACTCCTTACCGAATTTCATGAAAATCGGACACACTGCTTAGTCGTTGTTGCTAGGTAACAGACTCACTGACGCGGTCTCCACTTACAGGCGTTCTTCGCGTTTTATGAATGTGACTGTTTATTCTTTCTTTGTTGCTGTCACATGCTGTAGGCAAGCCCTGTTAATTAGACGAAAATAATTATTGAATCTAAACATTTCAGTAAAACTTCGAGTGTCATTACCATTACGGACCAAAATATTTTCAACTCTACTGCTAGTCGTAGTTACAAATGCCACTCTCGGAATGGACTTTGCAATCTTACGCGTTTGGTGTTACGTGCCGTTTCATTTCCCTTGAGCTTCCATATAAAACTCTGCACAAACATTACATTTAAAACTCTGGAATAAAGTCACGAGATTAAGTTAATGTTTGTGGACCTGTTTTATAACCGTAGCGATTACTGTCACGAATGGAGAGTGGAAATCACATCCTACACTGCGCCATTCTATCGTATTTTGTTTTGCCTCCACACTGTTTCAGATATTACGCTTGAAATATGTAAGTTTCTCTGTAGTGGTTCACTCGTATTTATATATATTTAAATAGGTACAGTGCTCATCTGTATGCATTTAACGTTACATTCCACGCGATTTTAGTACAACAAATTTTTTACACGTCACAGATATCCTCTTATTCGCGGAAACCCGAGTTCGTTCCCAAGTTAATCTGTATGGGGATTTATGGTAGACTAATTGGCACTGGGGCAGATTTCTCTCCCTGTACTTCGCTTTTCCTCTGTCACTATCATTCCACCAAAGCTCCATACACATATTTCTTCCATCTAATATCGACGCTATAGATTCTTAGCAAATGACAGCTTCGTTAAATAATACACCTCCCCATCTCTCATGTCATTCTCATACACGTCGATAAAATTCTCCCTGTGCACGGCATGAAGTCATATAGGGGGATCAGAGGTATAACTCCGTCCATTCTTAAACATGTCATTAGATGGATGGTGAGTTCTCAACTTCACGCCACGGCCGCTTTACCCGTCGAAACACCGGCACCTCTTGAGTGGGAGGCGGGGTGTGGCCTAGAACCGTTCTGAAATGGATTTAGAGATGAGAAAATCTCTTACCCCTGCCGAGATTCGAACCGCTGACCGTCCAGCCCGGAGCTACTCGCTATCCCGACTGCGCTAACATTGATAAAATTATTATTATTACTGTTGTCATTATACAATGGGTACCGGGTCTCTTTCCCGGGGGTAAAGCGGCCGGGGCGTGGAGTTGACCACCCACCCTCATCTAGTGCCAGGGTTAAAGAAAGAGTAGATCTATACCTCTACTCCCCCTCTGGGCCTTCGTGGCCTGTTCTAGGGAGAACTTTACCTTTACTGTTGTCATTATTGTGCCATTCTTCAAGTATTTGGGTACTTATTTGTGGTTTATTTTACGGCGCCGTTACTAGTTCAGACTAGGCATGTAGTTTCGAATGGTAGAATCAGTGAATAATGACGTATGAAGGACGTGAAGGCATCTGCCTTGGCCCGACCGCCTGCTGTTTGTGACAGCTCATACAATTTAATGTAAAGTGAACAAACGGTGTGTTCCTATCAAGGCACTTGGCACATTAACGTAACGTCCGAGAGTGCAATACTTGGTTCATTGTCTATGCTGACTGCATGGTGCAGAAATTCATGAGACGCTGATAGTAACTGTTAGGTCGTGAGGCATTTTAGGCTTCCTTCGCAGTGTAGTTGAGGTCATCGATTTTCTGGGATGTTGCACAGCAGTGGGTAGTTTGTTATCGAAGTTTCGGGACAGCATTTCGGTCCCAACTTCAAAGGTAAAGACGTCCAATACGGTTCTTCTTGGACGTCGAAGACCTCAGAAACAGAAACACAAGGTCCATCATCGGGACACCTACAGTTTTCTAATGCATGCTTCAGGAATACTGGGCCAGTTGAGTCCAGTTGACAGAATCTCACGCTTGTTTAATAAGCATTAAGGTTATTATTCTTCCATTTACGCCTTATAACTCACCAATGTTATCTTCCGTAAAAGTTTATCGACTAAAGTTTCTATGTTTTCCTCATTGCTGTCTTGATGACAGGATCTATCATTTGTTCGAAAAGTTGCTTCTCTTGTTTTGATCTAAGCAGAAACAGTTTCAAGTACAGTGATAATTACATGTACCAAATACTTTAACGTGTAAAATCAAACACTTTGCTCAGACATCTAATATCTCCCTAAACAACACCAAGTAATCTTTATAATTAACATGAACTATGTTCTCTGTGAGGTAGAACTGATTTCTTATATGCAATTTGGATGAATCTGTTTGTACTTTGGTTTTCCCCATTCACTATCATTCTGTCCACGCTCCAAACTTATTTTCATCCACAGGGATGCTCGTAACAACAACAGAAACTAGCAAAGCCTAGGGACTTCCCAACAGAAGTGACGCTATTTCGGAAATCGGTGAGCGTCGCGAAAGTAAAGTAGGTTACTTTATTTTTTGCGTCTTTAAAACTTTAATATCCACTTAAATAAGAAGGGAATGATAGCCTGGTCTTTGAGTTTATGATTTCAGTCGCTAAGTGTTAATAGTTTCTTCATAATTCATAACTTTTTGAATTTTATAAATTTATCAGTTGATTTGTTTCGGAAACGAGAAATCAATTAAATTCCATGCCCGGAGTACGGGACACAAGGCGTTATATGTTAACGGAATATAAAATACAGAGAAACTAGTACATATCCTTTAAACACAACACTTATTTATTTAAACCTACCTGCACTGACATGTTTCGGCTCGTAAAAGGAAAATGAAAAAAATATGTAAGTACACTTATTAAACGTTTTTAATATTACATACAGAGTTGTAAATTTTCTCTTTATACCATCTTTTGCAGCCTGAGGATATCTTAATACGAGCCGAAACACGTAGCTGTCATTAGGTTTTTAATAAAAAAAAGACTGTTGTATTTGACGGATATTTATTGGTCTCTTTGTGTACATAACGCAACTAGATATATCACATTAAGTAACTTAAAACGAAGAGAAATCAGTCAGGCATCAAAATACAAAATTTAATTTATATTGTACTATTAACACTATATTAAAGCAACACATACCGAACAATTCGGTGCAAACGTTAAGGCTGCTGACTTGTATTTCGGCGGTGCTTTATCGAATCTCGAATGGGACATCTTGTGTCATAAATTATGTGTTGTGTGATTCCCTAACCCTTCAAGCCATGCCGAAAGGATAAGCCAGCCTCTAGTTCGGCCACAGCCATCTCCCACATTTACTACCGCTTACCGCGCCCTTCGACTCCACAAGGTCTGCGGTGCTGACCGGGTCGTTAAATACACCACAAGTAAACAGACTTAGAAATAAAACTGAAACGACATGGCGTGAGATTCGACACCGAGCGTGAAGAGTATGTTGTGGCGTGGTGTGCTGCGAAAGTCAACATCGCAATCTTGTGTTGTCACCATGCCACATTCTGTTCAAGTAATTAGGGCTGCTTTGAAGTTGCTTTGATCGAAGAAGCTTACTATGAAAAGCTACAGAAACGGGTTATTTCGCAGAATAAGGTCATGAATTTAGATAGTGGTATTATGTTAGCCTATGACGTCAGAGGGGGCTGCAGTCTTGCAAGTGCAGCCCTCGCCCTGGCACGTGTTCTTCTCCTAAATAACTCAAAAGTGTGACATATAATTAAGTGTAATGAGCGGAGCAGAGTTTTCCTAAAGAAGCTCTTAGTGGCGCCGGTAATGACAATATTTCCAGCCTTTAATGAAATGCAAAATTTCATCAATGTGTTCATAGAAACCTGCAGTAAGACCTAATCTCGAAACAAAATAATCCAGTCTGCTTGGGCCGTGTCATGGCTCAGGAAGTTAGTCCCAGTCCTCTTACGCCGGAGACCTGGGTTTATCACCGGGATATTCAATGTGGAATTTGTGGCGGACCGAAGTAGGACTAGAACACGCTTTTCTCCGAATACTTCAAATTTTCCCTGTCAGTATCATTCAAAAAATGCTCAAATTTCATTTATTTTTTTATAACGGAGGCCTTATCATCTTTGCAACTGACAATGTCGTTAACAAACAAGTCATCCATTAAAATATATTTCTTCTAGATCCAGTTCCTCTAGCATCCTTCCATCTGCACTTACATTTCCGAGTAGCGTATTCACTTTAGTCTTTCCCATTAAAATTCATATGGATTTTTATGTATTATTTCACTTAAGTTTTTAAGCGCGTTTGCAGAATTGCGAAAAGCGACTACTAGCTTCGTCATGTCTGTCTGTCCGTCCGTCTGTTCATCCGCGTGGAACAACTCGGCTCCCACTGGCTAGATTTTCATGAAATTTGCTATATAATAATTTTTAGAAAATCGGTCCATAAAAATCAAGTTTCATTAAAATCTGACAAGAATAACGGGTATTTTGCACGACGACCTATGTACATTTATGATAATATCTCGCCGAATTCTTCTTAGAATAAGAAGTATTTCAGGCAGATATGTAGAGAAAATCAAAACGCACATTTTATGTTCAATATATTGTTTCCGAAAATCGTGCCGTTTATGAGACAATGTTGAAAAATATGGTAGGGCCAGACAGGCCACAAATGGATATATATATATTAGGGCGCATGCGCATTGCATGCTGGGTAAGTAACGCTACAGACACACACTCAGAATATGTAATACTGCTTTTCCACGGCAACAATGGTTACGCGAACGCGCCTGTGTATTACGTTTATATGTATATTGCCTGTCTTGTTTTTATTAAATGTTGTATTATATCCCCGATATATGCCACATGTCCCACCCATAACATCTTCCTTTATTCTACCCCACTGATGTTATTTAATGAAGACTAAACGTTTTGAAGATTTTTCCTATGCTTGTTCCTGTCGCTTGATGCCTCTCTTTAAGAAGCAAATAGTCCTCTCACCCCCCAGTTACACTCAGCCTTTGTTCATCTCCTCCAGCATAACAGCCCACCATATGTCACACAAGGAACGGAGGGGTGAATAATTCTCAGCTATGTGGTGTCATTCATCATTATCATCATCATCATCACATCACGTTTCCTTAAGGTCATCCAGTAGCTACTTACATTTTCTTCGTCGTCCATTCTCTTTCCTTCAGTAACGTGTTTTAGAAGGCAGTTCCTACGCAAGATGTGACTAATCCAGTTAGCCGTCCTTAGTATGTACGATATTCCTTTCCTCCTCGACTCTGCTTAATAATTTTTAACACGATCATTCCAGCTGATCTCAATTCTTCTCCAGCACCACATTTCAATACTTTCAAGGTAATTCTGATCTAATTTCCGAAGAGTTAAGTTTCAGCACCATACAAAACTATGTTACGAATGTGGCATTTCGCTAGTTTTTTCCTTTAATTTAAGTCCAACTTGCTAGTGAAAAGAGTCTTTTTCTTGTTGAATGCTGCTTTTGCCATCGAAATCCTGGATTTAATTTCACGTGTACATCTTACATCACTTGTTACTAGGCTACGTACATAGTTGAAATATTCCGTATATTCCATTTGTTTTTGATCTCCCATAATCTTAGTTTTTTCCACATTAATTTCCATTCCATTTCCAATATCAGTTAGTCTATCAGTCATATTCCTTAGTGCAATTTCTTTCTTAGCCAGCAGCGCAAGTTCATCTGCACATTTCACAGCTCGAATTACTTGTCCTATTTTGAAGTGTCCAAACCCTTCAAAGATCTACCTTGGTAAGGTAATCGCTGATTACTACAATTTATTTCTCGCTTAATTTCCTCGCGGCTATATTTTGTTGCTGTCGGTTCCAGATATTTAACTTTATGCAGTAAACATAAATTCGAATATCATGACTGTAAATGTGACACTAATAACGTAATATTGTTCTGTGCCACTGAAGTTCGTGTTATAATTATGTTGTGTCTTTGAATATCGCGCAACCCATTTTCAAGTGCCAAACACGCTGATACAGCTAGCAAACATAGACAGTTTTGCATAGAACGTATATTTACTGCAATGTCATATGTGGTTATTTATAGTACAGGTCCACAATCCCTTAGCCGAGACTCTTGGGGCCAGATGTGTTTGGAATTCAGAATATTTCGGATTTTAGAAAGGTAATACTGTTCATATACCTTACGTTACGTAACATACACAGCGGGGTCTGGGGCAGCATCCCGCAATAGGGGTATCTGTAACTTTGTTTTTTTACATTTGCACAGTGCAAAGTCACAAAATAACAAAAAAAAATTCAGCAAACAGCAGCGGCGATAAAACTGACGCCTCACACCTGCATCATGAGTGGCGTGGGCCAAAACTTTCGGTTTTCGGAATTGCGGATCCCGGTTTTGGACCTGTACGATAACGAGAAAGATAAAAATTAAATCAGATAGGTTGGTTATGAAAATAACTTAGTATGTGATGCAGTATTGTTGTTTCGTATTCAACGTATAATGAGACAGGAAAATTGAGAGATTTTGTGTGAAATTAATTTTGTATACGAAACTAAACCCTTTACGTTTCATGAGTATCATGATGTATGTTCTACATTGTTTGTGTGGTTCTTCACGACGAGAAAATATTTCATTTTTCTATTTGTAGAAACCGTATTAAACAGTGTAATTGCTTTATAAATATAAACGGTGTTTTAAACCTAAATAGAAGCAGTACGACGTAATTTTCGAGGACGTTATTGATTGAGTACACACAACAATAAGTACAAATACTTGAAAACGGAAACAGTTCCCGTCGCCGAAAGCCTTATTCATTTTTTGTATTTTAAACATTGGGAGACGACAAAATCCAAAATATAAGTGGTTGTAATTGTGATATGTCAGAAGCTTATAGAATAAAATATAGTATTCATCTTCATGGCGAGACTTAATGACAAGATTACATTTAGATGTAACTGAGGAGCAGAAGTAATCAGAATACTGTGTTTGTTTTTGCAGTAAGACACTTTGGTTTTTTATTATGGAAATAAGAAACTATTCCCTGATAGATCAGAAATGAATATCTCTCTGAACCCCAAACCTCCTCGAAAATGGACGGTTAAAGAAATTCCGTGTTTTTCGATCTACCGGATCTGAAAACAGGTTCATTAGGTATCCGTTCTGGCATACGACGCGGCGTCGCTGGGTGTTTGTTTTTCGATTTTTCAGGACAGTGTAATGGTCTCATCTTCAGGGATCAAAAGGTCTAGGACGATGAGACTGTTACATAGTCCGGAAACGTAGGAAACCAAGAAAGGATAGCTCCTCCACATCGCTGCGAAAACCTAGAACAGGTTTTATACTACTTAAAGTAACTTCTGGTATTTTTTTTCCAACGGCTCAACAGCCCCTTGGGGGTCTAGACCGCCTCATTTTTCGAGGCTTCACGATCACACACTTTTTAGACACATCACAATCGGTACGACTCCCCTGGACGAGTGACCAGCTCGTCGCAGAAACCTCTACCTGACAACACACAACACTCACAAGAGACAGACACCCATGCCCTAGGCGGGATTCGAACCCACAATCCTAGTAAGCGAGCGGCCGTAGACCCACGCCTTAGACCGCGCGGCCACCTTCTGGTATTTTTTTTCTATGGCTCGACAGCCCTATATGACCTGGGCCTCCTCGTTTCTTCGAGGTTTCATGATCACACACATTTGAGACACACCACAGTCGGTAGGACTCCTCTGGACGAGGGACCAGCTCGTCGCAGAGACCTCTACCTGACAACACACAACATTCACAAGAGACAGACATACATCCCCCGGTGGGATTCAAACCCACGATCCTAGTAAGCGAGCGGCCGAAGACCCACGCCTTAGACCGCACGGCCACTGGGATCGGCACCTTCTGGTATTTACTTGCGTTAATCCGTAACTGAGCAACTTCGGACCATCAGATATCTCAGAACCGGTTTTAATTATGTTTAATTATATTTAATTATAATTGCCCACGCCTAGTGATTTATCGCAATTTAATTTCTCATTTGCCTTTGCTAATAGATTTAACGTGCTGCCAAACAGAACAGCTGGGACTGCTGTGTGAACCGTTCAAATAACAAACTGCCTGGTTTCTAGAATAAATAGAGTGGAGCTTACCTCTAATGTACGAGAATATACAGTTAAAAACGGATTTTATTTCCGGACAAAACAAGTTGCAAAGCTGTAATTGTGGCGCCTTAGCTCTTTTACCTTTGAGTGTCTCCAAACCTCTAAGACTTTTGGTGATAATTTTTTGGTAGTTAAATGTGTTTTTCGATTCTTTTAGACAAACTTTACGCCGGCAATTTGTTGACTTGTGCTAGTTAAAGTCTTAAACCTCATATGGGTTCTCATGTTAACTGCGAGATTTTAGTTAAATTTGTAATAGAGCAATAGATTTTTAAATTTCTCGAAGAACATAGGAAATTTCATGAAAACCAGGTCACCTGGTCTTGATTTATTGTGTGCGAACTGACGGACCGAAAGACTATCGGGCAGTCCGCCTTGCGAATGGTCCATAGCCCCTTCCAAAGCGACTTCTCCACAGAGTGCGACTAGTGCATCCTTTTTCAAGTTCCAGTACCTTATTTTCCTTAAGGCCATCCAGTAGCTGCTTACGTCTTCTTTCTCGTCTTCCCATTCCTTCTATAGTTTCTTCAATAACGTGCTTTATAAGGAAGTTCCTACGCAAAATACGACCAATCAATTTAGAAGTCCTTCGTTTTGATGTATGTAGAATGTTCCTGTCTTATTTCAGTGTATGTATTATTTCATTTTTGACACGATCGATCCAACTGATCTTCTCCATCCTTCTACGACACCACATTTAAAAACTTTCCAGTTATTCCTCATCTACTTTCCAAAGTGTCCCCGAGTCCCAGCACCATATAAAACTATGCTACAAATGTGGTATTTCACTAGTTTTAGCCTTCAATTTAAGCCAAATCTGCTGGTGAAAATAGTCTTCTTCCTGTTGAATGCCACTTTTGCCTTGGAAATCCTGGATTTAATTTCACGAGTACGTACATCTTGCATTATTTGTCCTTCCGCGTGTTTGCATTTAATTCTATAACCAACAAAAGGATTTTCACAAAATTCTGTGGTACATAGTTTCTCTAGAATTCGTGGAAAGAATTCTTTTGATCATAAAATCGTAATGACCGCCTTACATGACGACTTAACGCGTTTCTACTCCCATATCTAGAGTAATTCCGCCAAGTATTTACTGGAGCGTGACATGTGTCGAACAAACGTTGCAGGGAAACGTGAAGCGCGTATGTCATGTCTATAATACTTCTTCCATACGGCGTACAGTTCTGGGATAATTGGATGAAGAAATTTATTCATAGCATGTGCAATCTCGTGACTCAAAACGTATTTTGGCTGAGTTTTATTGCTGTTGATAGTACAGTATCTTAAGTTAGCGTTCACAAATTGAAGATATGAAAAAATTAAGAAGAGAAAGCCATGTGCGTATTTCGTAGTCTGGTTTTAATATATCATACATAATAAAGAGACAATTTTGTAATAGCAAGGACTTTTAAACAAAATATCGCATATAAGAACCCAGACTGTGTCGTAAGTTGAAATCGGTTGGATCCTGATACACATATTTAGTTTTTCTCTGCTGTACCCACGACTGGTAATGAGAACGTCCAATTAACCCTCTACAATTCCTGCTAATATCGTGTCTTTTAACATGTTCCGAACACCAAACGCACCTTGATGCACGTTTTGCAACTTTGTTACTACTACTGCGACTTTTACGTACTTTTGTGAGTCAGAACTTATCCGAAAATATGTTTTTGTTTCAAGATTTTCTGTTTCCTGTACTGCTCGTTGTGCATGCTGGTACTTATTGTCTGGTGGACTAAGTGCGTTGTAAATAAGGGTGATTATGTGGAAAGATGATGCTAAGGGTGCATATCCCGGGTGCCAGTTTGCCGTGGCGACTAAATTGTGTACGGTGGCGTCTAATATTTGTGGTTCCTCAGTACGGAACTTGCTTCATGTCACCATGCTGGCGCCTAAAATGTTTAGGTGGCATCTCGATTCTTGGAAAATTTCTGCACCGCTGGATGGACTTAAATTTAAGGAAGAAACTAGTAAAGTGTTACATTTGGAGCCATAGCTTTGTATGGTGCTGAAACGTGGACACTTCGGAAAGTAGATCAGAAGTATCTGAAAAGTTTTGAAATGTGGTTTTGGAGAAGAATAGAGATCAGTTGGACCGATCGTGTGAGAAATGAAGAAGTATTACACAGAGTCAAGGAGGACAGGAATATCCTACATGCAATAAAAAGAAGAAAGGTTAATTGGATTGGTCACATCTTGCGTAGAAACCGTCTTCTAAAACACGTGATTGAAGGAAAGTTAGAAGGAAGGATAGAAATGACGGGAAGACGAGGAAGAAGGTGTAAGCAGCTACTGGATAACCTTAAGGAAAAGAGAAGATACTGGAAATTGAAAGAGAAAGCACGAGATCGCACTCAATGGAGATCTCGCTTTGGAAGAGGCTACGGACCTGTCGTAAGACAAACTACAGAATGAATGAATGAATGGACGATGCTGCTGTATATTCTGAAATTACATTTTATTGCTTTAAAAACAATAAATTTCTGATACTTTCTGATCGATCCACATATTTTGTAATAGCCTTGTTATAAATAAAATGCTTTTTATCAGTAAGAATAATGTATAAGGATTTATTGGAGTCAATATCTAGTGTATGGGAAACCGTCTCTACCCAACTCATCAGGGGTTGGCCAATTCATGGTTAAGAAATATTGGTAAATATTGGTAAATCTACACACACGAAGGCTTGTTATTCGTCACTTCGGTCCATGTTGGAGTGCTTCGGAGGTCCCGCCCGAAAAATAAGGATTTTTGTCCATATCAACGTGGCTGACCATCCGAGAGGGCTTCGTGGATTAGTGTTTGATTGACAGTTACAGGATTTGTTTGTTTCTGTGTGTCCACAGTGTGTGTAAGTGTAAGCTGATTACAGTCGAATGTCAATATGAGACATCTGTTCATCTGTCAATGGTATAGACATTGTAACGTGGGTTACAGTAAATTGAAAGCATTCTTGATATTAAACCACATACGTTGCATGTAGCCTAACTGCGGCGTGTTCTGGGAATAACTTGAAATCATGTTTTTGTATGTTTATTTACATGTGACAGTATTTTGCTACCCACATTATAGTCCGGCTAATTACAGTGAAATAAAACAAGTAGAGTAGTTAGCGTTTATGTATGGATTAGACCGTAATGGCGCTCTCACTGTACCAATTAAAAGTCTGTTGATACCCACTTCTGAGTGAAAATGAGGCGAAACTATTTAACGGTGTAACTAGGTCACGCTAGATTTTAATTTTGTTTATTCTTTTTATTTTTTTTTTTGAAACTAGAAATTTTACATGCTAACTAATTCCTTGAAACTCAGGCCTTATTTAGAAGCTGATTTTATTCAGCTCGTACAGAATTTCCATGTGTTTTACGTAATGTATTTCGTCATTTCTCTTCCTACAATATTATGCTGCTAGACATAATTCTGAGCCAAATGAATTTAGTTCATACTCTCTAGTTGGTAAGATCTTTCTTAAATTCATCCATCCATCCATCCATCCATCCATCCATCCATACATCCCCCCCACCACACACATTCTACGTATCCTCCCACACACACACACACAGTATCCTCCACACACAACACAGTATCCTCCCACACACACAGTATCCTCCCACACACACACAGTATCCTCCCACACACACACAGTATCCTCCCACATCACACACAGTATCCTCCCACACACACACACAGTATCCTCCCACACACACACACAGTATCCTCCCACACACACACACAGTATCCTCCCACACACACACACAGTATCCTCCCACAACACACACAGTATCCTCCCACACACACACACAGTATCCTCCCACACACACACAGTATCCTCCACACACACACTCACACCACAGTATCCTCCCACACCACACACAGTATCCTCCCACACACACACACACAGTATCCTCCCACACACACACACAGTATCCTCCCACACACACACAGTATCCTCCCACACACACACACAGTATCCTCCCACACACACACACACAGTATCCTCCCACACACACACCACAGTATCCTCCCACACACACACACGTATCCTCCCACACACACACACAGTATCCTCCCACACACACACACAGTATCCTCCCACACACACACACAGTATCCTCCCACACACACACACAGTATCCTCCCACACACACACACACACACACCACAACACACACAGTATCCTCCCACACACACACACAGTATCCTCCCACACACACACAGTATCCTCCCACATACATCTAGCTCTCCGTATTTTTCCCCTCGAGGTTTTACGATTAAACTTCATTCTAGTTTTGTTCAATGATTGAGTTAACTTTATTACCTTGATAGTTTCAGTATCGACCAATTGGCATGACCAACATTTTTATGTAACTCAAGGAAGTGTTGTTCTGTCATTTGAATCAAAGTAATCGACAAAACAACATGTTACCAAACATTACTGGCTTCTTACTCAGAGTAAAATTAGTAAAACAACGAGAGCAAATTGAAAAAAAAAAGCAATGATTTGTGCAGCTCATGTAAGCGAAAACTCTAAAGCGATTGGTTTTGTACCGAGGGATTAATGAAGTGTTTCCTAACGAGGGTTCCGCAGAGCATCCTAACGGATTCCGCTATAAGTCGTGGAATAAGTAAATAAAAATCTTAAAATAAGCGAAAAATTCCAAATATTCCTCGAAATATCGCGGTGAGTTTTGTCCGGCTGTTGGCATTACTGGCGTAATCTCCTTACGCTGCCAACTGCCTCTTTGGTTGTTTTATTTTAAGGTTATTGAAGGTTATATTTAGTAGTAGTACTTGTTATCACAGGCGAGGTTTCCTCGAGATATGAAGAATTAACTTAGGGGTTCCTCCATGGAAAAATGTTGGGAAAGACATAATTAACGTGTACGGGGATATTGTCAGTACTTTACGTATTAAGTTTGAACAAAGACTGGTATTGGGAAGCTTATTTCCAAAGCACACATGTGCACCTTGGCGACATCGAGTTCGTTCCTGAACAAAAAATGCATGTTACGGATCTTTAATACTGGGTACAAATATCGTAGTCAAATGTCGGTTATTCGCGGCACCATAGGTTATGTAATTTCTGTTTTCTTCGTACATCTCTTTATTCCGGAGTCTTATGTAATAAAGATTCAATTCTTGTAAAAGGTGAACATAGTTGTTTTCAAACAAATTCTTCTATTATCGCGCACATATACAGTCCATCTTGCAAAATTCTGTGGTCATAAAAAATATATGTAAAGCTAAATCTACCCCATTACAGGCCAGGACAGGCCCTTATATCTCCAGGAGGATGAGGCTCCCAGAATTTCTAGACAATCGGCACATGAAGGTGATAGGGTTGTCAACCCTACGCACCGGCCGCCTTTACCCCCCAGGAGATATTCCCTGGCACTCATTTCTGTTAGAGGCTGAGTCGACTTCAGGGTCATATTGCTGCCGGAAGGATTAAGTGAATGAAAAATTCACTGACCCAATCGGGAATCGAACCCGCGACCTTCCGGCTTGTTGCGCAGTGCCTCAACCAACTGGGTGTTTGTAGTTACCTAATTAGTAATAAAATATGTGTATATTGTAAACTCAGCGACAAGGAACTGAATTTAAATGATCAGTTCCACTAACCGGAATAGTACCTCAAATTTGGCGACCATGTCTCCTTGCACTTAGTCAAATTTACAGTTTGTCCTACCATTCGACAACGTATAGGGCGAAATATTGACAGCGTCATTAAATAAACCATCTGACCCACCTTCATTTAATCACGATAACAGTACATGTTGACAATTAAAATTATGAAATTTTACATTGTGTCATTTTATTCTGAACTTTTGTTAACTGTCTCCAAAAATTCTCCTCTGTAGATGGGCTGGTTATATCAGCTGATAGTGCTAATACTTCGTCTCCGTCCAAGTTTCAGGAAAGATATTACCTTGTGTTGCGGTGCTGCACGCTGCTGTGAATCTGAACAAAACTTGCGATAAAGATTGTGGCTTTGTGAATGCCGTAAAAGCATTTTGAGAGTTCCTCCTTATTAACTTCAGGATGTTTGACCACTTTGACACTCTAGGGCCATGGGCAAAGTGCACCGTGAGAGCTGAGTTTCAATAATGTTGGTGATGCGCATGACTTCACATTTTGGACGTGATGAAAGAAATAAAACTGCACCATTGTGAACTATTGCACTGTGTACTAACGCGTCATGCACTTGAATTGGGTGAAACGCTAGTGTGTTTTGTGTGCTGGGGCAATAAAGCTATTGCAACTTAGTCCAAATGGACCTGCCAGGATTATGGCCCTCTTTGGTTGCTACACTGAGCAATTCAAAACCAATGCAGGAAATAAATGGCCAGGGGACATTTATGAAGAAGTAGTGACAAAGTACACTATGTCACACTAAAAATCGCACTCTCTATTACAAGAAATGAGTCAGCGGGTATCTTTTTTTCATATTTTTTGTTCCTGATGAATTATTCATACTATGAGCCGGGATAGTGTAGTCGGTATGGCGACTAAGCTACGGACTGAATTGTCCGGAGTTTGAATTCCGGCAAGGGCAAGAGTTTCTTCTCTTCTCCAGAATGTCCCAGACTCCCCCTGGGGACCATCCAGTCTCCTATTCAGTGGATACCGGGATTCGTTCCCGGGGGGTAAAGAGACAGGTTAAGGATGAGGGGAGGTACACTTCTGCTCCCCTTATATGCCTTCGTGGCGTGAGCAGGGACAACTGTACCGTTTACCTTCCTGATGAATGATTTAATACTGTACGTTCTAACTACAGATAACGTCCCTCCGACTGTCAATGTATACCGTGTTCGAATTGCCCTTCCGATTTTATCTGTTAGGTAATTTCGCGAAAGAACCCTATATTTCTCAAGAAAACCCCTTAATTTTATGGCGGTTTCTTAATAAATAATAAATAAACAAACCTATGTTCCAATTATTTATCACCCCGACGAAGTATAGTGATTACATTAAGAAATGAAAGTTTGCCTGGCAACGATACGGCGATGTCCATAGGTCGCTTTTGCACTGTTTTGATCGCCTGTATCTTCCAGACTAGTGACAGGATAGAAACGGACAAAACTGATGGCTCAATCATCGACGCTTCTGAATTGTGTGTGTCTGGTATGTGCCGGGTTCCAATCCTGGCCGGCACATCGGGTATCGTCAGTCACTTCAGGCACGATAGTATCTCAAGTAGGCCACGACAATTTCTTCCAAATCTCTTTCCAATTCGTCAGTCATCAGTCATCCTAACATTCGACGTTATGTAATCTGAGACCTTGCCAACGTCGTAAATTAAAAGCAGAATATATGAAGCATTCTATACGGCAGCCTGTAAGAGACATTTTCTCATTAAGAGTGGAGTTTTAAAATTATTGTCTTAGTGTTATGTCAGTGCTAGACAAAGGGTCAATTTCTCGGCAGGGCGTTATTTAAAATAACCCTTATTGAAACGACGAACCTTTTTAAAGTATTCTTGCAACCTTGCGAATAAATATTCCCATTTCTGAAATGTACATAATTTAAACCCCTCAGCCAAGCTGACCGCGGTTAACCTTTGAAGAATAAAGTTTTTTGTGTGTGGTGAAGGGCCCCGCAGCAGATGCTACGGACGCACCGCAGCCTTAAGGATTATTGTGCAACCCTGTGATGAAGATGAAGAGTTTTTTCATTTTTCCAAGTAATGGAGCACCGATAGAATGAAATTGACAGGGGAAAACCAAAGTACTCGGAGGAAAAACCTGTCCCAGTGCCACTTTGTCCACCACAAATCCCACATGGTCTGACCCAGGATCGAAACCGGGCCTCCGCGGTAGGAGGCTGGCGACTAACCGCCTGAGCTATGGCACGGCCTAACAAGAATAAAATTAATGTACATTATGTGTAAAGACTGACTTTTCTAACTCAGAGAGAATATATAGACCACAGATCAGGAGATGATCCGGCCGGGGGGGGGGGGGGGCGTAGGCTTGTCTGGCGCGGTGCTGACATTGTTGTCTATTGGTTCAACTACTCGACTGCTACTGGTACGAGCGACAGTCTGTTCTACTGGTACACGCAGACTGAAAACATTAAAACATTTCGACTTGTGTATAGTGAGTGCGAGTGCACTGTGCTGTTGCTTTGAGCATGCGCATCTGTCACATTCCTAGAAGGGATCATCTCCTGGTCTGTGAACAGTAGTTTCCTTCCATTATAAAGACCAGTCGGTGTATGCTGCATAGATAATTAATCGCTGTTTCTTGTAAGAATCATAACGAATGCCTAAATAATGTGAGCAAATTGTAGACTTAAATATTAAGCCTGGCTGTATGTATTGTAACCACTAGGCTTTAAGAGATAAAGGGCAGAGCTATAGTAAAAGTTGTACCCGTATAAACATTTTGATTAGGCACTCATGCTGTTTTCTGTGCTAATTTTTTTTATCTACATCACTACACTTTGTGCAACGCATTTTACTCATGCCTACACAGTCGATTCAGGCCATTCTTCCCCCAGGTGAATACATAGGCCAAAGTATTATATGTAGGTTTTGAAGTAGTACGTACTGACCTTGAAGCAATTTAAAGTGAAAGATTCAACGTTGATATTAGAGTAGTAGTTCAGCATATCGATCATCAAAATTAGCCATAAGCTAAAGCTATCCAAGTACAAGCCTGGAAAGGCCCTGATGGTTTCAGGAGGTTTAGGCTCCCAGATTTCCAGACAATTGGCACATAAAGGTATTAAAGTTGTCAGCCCTACGCACCGGCCCACCTTTAAATTTACCCCCAGGAAATATTCCTGGTACTCATTTCTGTTAGAGGCTCAGTCGACCAATGTCACATTCGGGAATCGAAAACGCGACTTTCCGGCTTGTAGCGCAGTGCCTCAACCAACTGCGCCACCGCGTGTCCCATCGAAATTAGTGATACGGCTCAGAAATACATACAAAAATTTATTAAGAAGAAAATGGAAGTATTATGTTTGTGGCTGTGC
This sequence comes from Reticulitermes speratus, assembly GCA_021186555.1. Lineage (NCBI taxonomy): Eukaryota > Metazoa > Arthropoda > Insecta > Blattodea > Rhinotermitidae > Reticulitermes > Reticulitermes speratus. Next base: position 27,349,741 of record JAJKFL010000004.1, read on the forward strand.
GTTTAAATAAACTATTGTGCTCGAATCATTATTTCCGTACGTACTAAGAAACAGTATTTTTTTTTGTGAAAGTTCTAGTGTCTCCACTTTCTGTTTTATTGTTACCTACTGCACGGTCTGTGACACTGCCCTGTTTTGGTCAGTTTATCTGATGGACCAGCATCACATCGCACGTTAATCAGTGAGCACATAACTCCGTCACATATGTGAGTTCCAATACCGTGGTGCTCTGAGTGACACTTGTAACTCCGTAACACGCGGGCTCAGTGCGCTTTGATCTGACAAATCCCGACACAAAGCATGTCATGACATTTATGTCACAATAAACATCCACTTTTATAGCACACGTTTTATTGTCATAGTTCAGGAGCTATTAACTGACCATGAGCAAACTGCAAAGTACTATTACGTACTGTTTTGTAACTGCATGTTTAACGTCACCCATGTCGTTAATTGTCACACTTTTCTGTCGTTAACAGTGTCATACAGAGTAGGGAAGCGATGTTTCTGACAAAGAGACAGGGTTTGATTCAAGAGGAATATTTTAACCCTATGCAGTCCAAATTATTCTTGTGAATTCCAACAGGCTGGTACAAGATAATTTTCCAGAAAATCGTTAATCTTCAAAGTTCAGATGCAGACACTAGGTAGCAGGAGGTGAGGTAAAACCAAAATAAACACTGTAAAGTATGTCGATTTGAGCTCAACATTGGACCTGGTACAGCAGAAACTGTTGTCGAGTTTAACTCGACATTGGACCGCAAGGGTTAATACTCCATGGAGCAGATCCCTTACTGTTAAATCGATAATCACCCACATGCTTAAAAATACTCCATCTTTTGTTATTCCTAAGTTTTGTTAATGCATTCACAAGCGTCCGTTACCGGCTGAGTCAATTCAAAACACTTTTCACCATCACGTTCTTTGTGATGTCCGTTTTAATGTTACTCTCCCGTTTACATACTAAGTGGTCTGACTCATTCTAATTGCCACCGTGCATGTTCCTTGTCTTATCCCATCTGTATCCTCCTTTATTTGATCACACTAACGATAAAGTCGAACTCTGTTATAACGTCATGAAAGGGACTGAATATTTTGTGTCGTTATAAACGAGTGTAATGTTATACTTAATAGCGACGAATTAATTTGTAGCACAGAATAACTGACGCTATAGACGAGGTGTCGCATAATCTGATGTCGTTATAACCGGGTTCGACTGTATTTGGTGGAAAGTACAAATTACGAATTTCCTCCTCTTGCAGTCTACTTCAGCCTCTGCTGCTCTCTGCCTCTCTCTATCTTTCTCTCTCGCTTTGAGGACCAAATATTAACCTATGTGGGCTTACGAATACACTGGCATAATTATATGAAACTACTAAGGAAAATGAAATATGTGGTCTTCTGGGTAATTACACGGCGTCGTGTGGTAATTATTTACCGACGTTTCGGGACAATGTATCAGTCCCATCTTCACGGGTCAAGATTCCAAGTAGAATTCCTACTTGGAATCTTGACCCTTGAAGATGGGACCGATACATTGTCCCGAAACGTCGGTAAATAATTACCACACGACGCCGTGTAATTACCCAGAAGACCACAGATTTCATCAACATCGCGGCGGAAGCCCTGAAATCAAGGTTACTAAGGAAAATGTTAGTACGGGACCCAAATAAAAACTGAATTACTTATAATTTGTGAAGAGTTAAATCCATGATATTCATCTTATTCCTAATGTAATCGTAACAAATATTTCATAAAATTAGTGCTGTTTTTAAACAGTACACTTGCAAATGACACTTAATCTTTGAGAGCATACCTACAACGTGCGTTTGTATTAAAATGCAGGCATTTGTGAACGACGAATTTAATATATTCTGTTTAAGATAAGGTTTGTATTACTACCAGTCATTTATTAAAATAATTTGAGATCTCCCACGCTGGTGTATGGTGCTAATATTACAACACTGTCACTTCCTTATATACACACTTTCACGTGACAAATTACTCTCTCAGAAATAATGTAGTAAATATTAGTGTATCTGTAAAAAACGGAGGAAGGAACGAAATATTTTAAATGAAACAATCGTCCAACGCGGTTTCATTGTAATAAACACGATGCTTATTTGAAGTTCGTCAAAATTTCAATAGTCAGTTTCTCTTTCGCCACCTTCCCGCTGTGTGCTCCTATTTCACAGTGATTCTCCTCTGCTTTTTCTCTCTCGCGCACGGATCTGAATAAAACCCACACTATACTGTTGGCAGCATTCAACAGAAATGTATTTTTCAAGAAAGCGAGGCCATTTAGCCCGCCGTTCTTTACAAAGTAATGCAATTCGTACAAGAGATCTGAGTCTGCTGGGATGTCGGTTCTCACTTCATGTTTCTCTAAACACTGTTTGAAATATACAATTTGATATTTTCTATGTCTCTCATGAAGATTATTCTTCCAGTTCTTCTGGTTAATAAACTGTATATCTGAATGACACGTCCGTTTTCATCCCATATCTTATCTCTTCCCTATATATAAGTAAATAACCACACATTTATTTATATATATAAAGTTTGCTTAGTGTGTATGTACTATATTATCTAGTCATCTTCTGCTGTGCATAAAATGTTACAGTCCTTTTTTGGGTGACAGAACGTTAAAGCCTGATCAGTTCGTTTCAGTCCTAAAGTTTTAATAAATAAATTTGCAGTCTGATTAATTCATTTCAATTTTTTTAGTCCTGCATACATAATATTGGACTGTAAGACAAAATTATATTAATGGAGTTCAGTAAACAAGTGTTTGAGATTACCAAATTTATGGTGGGAGTTACTTAGAAGTAGGCACAATTCTCTGAGGAAATCAACTACACGTATCTTGCAAAAAGAAAAGAATTATACTTTTGAAAAATTTATAGTTACGAGAATGTTATTAAAAGGGGAAGAGCGAGGAAAGAAGGAAAGAGGAAAGAGGCAGAAAGAGGAGATATAATTCGGAAAGGATATAAAACAGAAAGCAAGAAATAAGTTACGGAGAGGTGAAGGAAGGAGAAAGAACAGCGGACCTTCAAGCTTCATAACATTTCCATATCTAATTTGAGATTCACAGCATTGCATCCGTAAGCCGCACCACATCCCAAATGCTAGTGGCTAGTTTATATACCACCGTGTTTGACATAAAAATTACCCCTTTTGCCCACAGATTGCATGAATGTGTTTTGTGTGGATCTCAAACAAACCGCTGCTTTCCCTATACAGCATTGACTGACTGGTTGTTACGTATAATCGAGAGGGAGAATGTTTACTGCGCGGTACGAACTGCGCCTTTATATGTAATTGGGATTAATTCTATTCTTTAAAGGGTTAAACACGAATTAGATATGTAGATCAATTTTCCATTTATTCCATCTTAATTCCTTCTTATAGTTCCAATGTTGTAATATTCCTCTCGTCAGAGCTAAGGTTTAATTTACGGTTTTTGGTATAATGAAACGTAAGACTCATAGCAATGAAAATGCATATAACGTGAACATAACTGCTTTTATTACATTCATGAAGAGTCATAGAGCCTCAAAGAAAATTCTGTTTTGAGACACATTTCAGGTACTGTTACAAAATTATAACGACAGTAACCTATTAATTATATTTTCCAGTATGATGAATGCGTTTTATGGCTGTAATTTTCTTTCCATTAATGAAAAACTGCCATCAACGTTGTGCAATTTATGCATCACATAACATCACACTGACGTAAGAGAATAGGGCTACGTGGACAATTTTTAAAGATTCACGAACTCCGTTTTGTTCATGTGTTTCCGCTTATACACATGAACAGAAATACATAAATAATCGCACAACTTAGTAATTCGTGTAATTTGCACGAGTGCAGATTCCTCTTACCTGATAGTGTTCAGACATAACCATACAATTACAAGCGCCGTCGTCACTTTCTACATTTACGTAAAGTATAATCATAAAGGTACAGGTAAATTTCTCCCTAGAACGGGCCATAAAGGCCCAGATGGGGAGTAGAGGTATAGCTGTGCTCTTTCTTTAACTCTGGCACTAGATGAGGGTGGGTGGTCAACTGCACACCCCGGCTGCTTTACCCCCGGGAAAGGGACCCGGTATCCATTTTATAGGAGTCTGTGTGGGCCCCAGGACCGGTCTGGACGGCTGCGGAAAATCTCTTCCCCGTCGGAATTCGATCCCCGGATCGTCCAGGACGTAGCGAGTCGTTATACCGACTGAGCTATCCCGGCCCACAGTATAATCATAACAAAAATCATAACCATCATCATCAGAGCCCCTTTCTTTGGAGCTCGAGGTGTTCTTGATCTTTCCATCTTCGTCTAGGTCGTCTTGTGTCCCATCGTCCCTTGAGCTGGTATTGGAGAGCCAATTTGTTAGTCGATTCATGTCCATTCGTTTCAAATGAGTTACCAGTTTCTCTGATGTGCTTTCAAATCTTATAATGTGTTGTATATATTCAGTCTGTTTCGGAAGTTTTGGCGGTCCAGTATTGTAAGTCCGAATAGCGGTCTTAAGAACCTCATTTGTGCCGCTTCCATTTTGGGACACATCTCTTGTTTATGGTCCGGGTTTCGCTACCGTAGAACAAAGCTGTTTTCGAAGTTACGTTGTGCAGTCTGCCAGTTGTCATACAGTTTTTAAAATGTCGTTTTATTTTCCCATTCATTTTGTTATATCTTAGTAGTTTTATATTAATGCCTTTTCTTCACCAGATATTGAATTTCGCAAGTAATTATAATGAGAAACTCTTTCCACGGTTAATTTATATTTTGACTCTTTCTATGTTTTTAACACACAGAATCCCATTGCTTTAGTTTCGAGAGGGGATATTTACAGGTCATGTATCGTTGCAATTTTGTTTATTTCGTTAGCCGCGTTTTATACTCTTATTTCGTCCTAAGATTTTGCTATCAAATCTTGATCATCAGCATACTGTATTTTTTTATTTATTTTTTTCATAGAAGTAAATTGAATTTTATATTGTACGGATTTTTTCAATTCCTTTATGACTCTATTAGGGTATACTCGTGTATATATATATATATATATACATATATATATATATATGTGTGTGTGTGTGTGTGAAACAGACTCGGTAATAATCCACGTGATTATCTTACTTCTTTTTTAATGGAAATCGCCTCGAGAATAGTTCATAATTATATTTTATATATATTTTTGATTGTAGATATAGACTCCGCATTGCTTTCAGCGGTTATCTTGGTAGGTTATCCTTTTTTAAAATCTGCCATAATTTTCCTCAGCTTACACTGTCCTATGCCTTTCGTAGTTCTTGAACAAAATGAAATGTCGGGAAGTTCAACACTCTTCTTTTCTTACAGAATCTGTTGTATAATTAATACGGCATGTAAGAACTCTTCCCACTTCGGACATCGCACTCTTCCTCCTCCAAACGTTTCACTGTAAGAGTTAAGTCTATTTTCTTTAATGTGGTGGCGTATAATTTCGATGCAATCGATTGTAGTGTAGTTGTTACGTTTCAATTTCGGCCGTTTCTTATGAATATTGATTAAGATTTGTTTTTCCCAGCCTTTAGGTATTTGGTGCTTAGACCACTGTTACTGAATAAATGAAATCCTTTCTTTGTCTTTTGGTGAAGTATCTACATATTTGAAAAGGTCTACATTTAAATTATCTGTGACAGGAGCCCTTCCGTTCTTTGCCTTTTTCAGTGCCACTTCTAATTCTTCCAATTTTTCTCTTCTTCGTGGTCCATTATTTCGCCAATTTTCTCCCCCCTTTCCTCTTGAATATCAGGGTTGAACCACAGTTTTGTGTAATGAGTCTTCTAATCCTCTTTTGATATCGGCTTTGTTTGTAATTGGTAATTTACTTCTAACTGTGGTTCCTTCAGTATTTTAATTTTTCTTGTTGGTGGACCTGTTATATCACGTTAGAAGTTTGTTAAAAAATATTAGTATGTAAATAAACATTATCAAGATAAAAAATAAAAGGGAATTAATGTAATATTTAATTTGCGGAGGTTTTCACCTCTAAGCTGTAATTGTCGGTCGAAATTAGAAAACTTGCAATCAGTCACCGACCATCACCCAATTACTGGTGAGCAAAATCAGCCAGCGCTGAAGAAACAGGGCTAAGCTGAGATCGAGTTTGGTAGTCCAAACTATCGGAAAGCAAGTCGTGATAAATCTGCCTCAGGCAAGATCTTGGAAAATAAATAAAGATTTTAGATGTTAAGGAGGTAAGAAATTGTGGTATTATGTTCATAAATATCTAGGCTTGTTAATGCCGGTGGCTGTGCGGTCGAAGGCGTAGGTCTGCGGCCGCTCGATTGCTGGGATCGTGGGTTCGAATCCCGTTAAGGGCATGGATGTTCGTCTTTTGTGGTTGTTGTGTGTTGTGTAGGTAGCGGCCTCTGCGACGGGCTGATCACTCACTCAGAGGAGTCCTACCGTGTGTGTGTGTCTAAATGTGTGTGATCCAGGAACCTCAACAATGAGGCGGCGTAGGTCCGAGTTAGGCTGTTGCGCCACAGAAAGAAAAAATCTAGGCTTGCGTCTTTGAACTAAACAAGCTTTGGTTTTGGAATAACCACAGTTACTGTTCATATGGAAGTTACTGTGAATCAATTTTAAAATCCATAACTGTGTATTGAGCAATTAGTTATAACACCGAAACCAACAAATGCACATAAGTATACGGAAGTATATTATACACACCGTATATCATACCTAGCTGTGAATCACTTTATTGTTACAAGTCGGTATTATTTTGAACTTTGTTCGTTTTGTTGAATTGTTCAGTTTAGAGAACTGAATCTCTTACCGGCATCATCTTTAGCGGAGGTACAGGTTTATACTCGCTATCAGATTATCATTTTGCCTTATATGAACGTTCAGTTTTATTTGTGGGGTGGTGTGAAACTGTGTTTGTTGCAACTGCGGCCTGTTGTCCATTCCCATACTTAGTACTGCTTGAATGAGAACTCACAGAACAAACCGAAGTTATCGGAAAAGTTCTGTCTTATTGCCATTGCGCCTGTCACAAATCTTAGGTGGTATTTTCTAGGATCTAAATTGGACCTCCACGATAAGAAGCAGGCTACCAACCGTCTGAGCTGTGACGTAGCCGATATTTGAGCTGTGATCTGTCACTTATAAGTGAATCGTGAACTAATAAATCATATGCTTAAAGCACAACCCGGTGATTCTCTACCGGTTAATATCAAAACCTGCTGTTCGAATTGATTTAGAGCCAGTTTCGTCCACCTCCAGTCCTCATAAATTATACACTTACGTCCACCTTAATAAGTGGCCCTCGGTATTCCGGAACCCCGGCAGTCCGGAATCCCGGTAATCCGGAACCGCGGGTAGTCCGGAAAAGTTTGGGTCAACTATAGCTTATTACTTCCCTTTGAAATTATTACAGTACATTATTATTATTATCCTGTTAGGTACAGTATTTACGCTTTAAGGAGTTTTATTTTAGCACTGAGTGATGATTTTTTGTATGTTACCTGTACCACGGAGTTTCTCGTCGGTGGTCGAGATTCCCGGGTAATCCGGACACCACTCTCCCCGTACAGTTCAGATGACGGAGGGACTACAGTACCATCTTCCACTACTCCCAACCTTTTAAGCTGACAGTTTCCAACACGTTCCCGTCTAAATTTTCGCATGCATATTTTGTCACCTGCTCATAGTAACCTCATAAATAGTAACTCACCGAACTACAGGGAGACGTGTGTAAGTCAAGAAGTCTCCCGTTGTGCATTATACTAAACGTACTTGCTTATTCCATCCTTCTTAGACCATAATATTGTACTGTAACTTTATTTTAAAACGCTTGTAATTTATCCTTTTCTCTCGAAGAAACACGTTACGTTTCACGCCCATATATTTTAACTATATACAGAGACGATGATAAATGGATTGGGATGACTTTTTAAGGCTATTTTTATAAGCCTCACACAAAAGAATTTTTTGTGTTCTTCGTGAATGTTAACAGTGTATATAATGTGAGAAAGTAGGCGGCTTCGGTAAGTTCTTGCCCACTTAGAACTGCTCATTACACACCGTAAATATTACAGAAAATTCGGAGTACAATGCTACAGTACACCAGCTACTTAGAGTTTAATGTGCGTATCATTCTCAGTGAACCATAACAGAAATATAACATTAGAAAAACGTTACTTAAGTTATATTACTAAGCTGTATTGAATCGTATGTTAGTTCAGTGGCACATGTAGCCATTAAGGCTGTTGTGCAGTGTGATTATATCCAAATCCATCAACGTACTCCTCGCTCAGAGATCACCAGTTTTGGGGATCCTTTGAGGATGCTGAAGTAATTGCTTGATTGAAGAGAGCTCAAGTAACAGAAGGACAGACAAAAGTAATATTGAACTTTATAATTTGTCATTTTTACGAAGTATTACTAAGTAGATAGATCTGCATATTAAGCCTAAGACTGCAGTGCATCTGGAGCTTTTGCCGACGGGCCCTTTGGAAGAAGAAGAAGGCCATACATTATGGGGAATTAAAGGGAAGGACAGTGTATGAAAGGTGTTCTTATATGTACGTATCTGTGTGTACATCCGCCAACAAATATTCGAATAAATATAGAGGTTTTGATGTTCTCAGTTCAGTATGGGCGTCGTGACTCTGTGACACACGATATTTTCAGTTCATTACCTTCAGCTGTGGTTGAATGAGGAAGCAGGAAAAGTGTTCTTCACGTCACATTAGCGCCATTCACCACAGGGCTGGGAAATAATTTGTGTGGATACGATTTATTGACAATATAGCCACTCTAAAAGTGACTGGTCGCTTTGTCTAAATTGGAAATTAAAAGCATAAGTGCTTTGAAGGTGCGTTTACGTTTTTAATATTGTTTTTTTCAAAGCCGCAACATCCCCTAGTGGACCAGAGCCTCCTCATAATCGAAGCTTCACGATCACACTTATTTAGACACACCACAATCGGTAGGACTCCTCTGGACGAGTGATCAGCCCGACGCAAATCCCTCTACCTGACAACATACAACCCTCAAAACAGACAGACATCCATGCCCCCGGCGGGATTCGAACCCGCAATCCCAGGAAGCGAGCGGCCGCAGACCCACGCCTTAGACCGCGCGGCCACTGGTATCGGCCGTTTTTAATTTAGTAAAGAAAATTTTAAGGAAGTGTTCGCTACTTGTGTGAAATATGCCTTGTGTGATTGTACGTTAAAACTATCAGCGTAACCAAATTGTACTCTTATGTTTCCTATATTAATTCACATGGAAAAATATAAGAGAATATAGACTCATAAAAATATACATTATGAGTAATATTTATAATTTTTAATTTACAAATGTAACTGACTTCTCGTTTCGAATTTACATGTAATGAAGTCATGCCCTCCATCTAGCACTTTCCGCTCAGTTCTTGTGACAGTGCACGTCATTCTGTTTTATATTATCTGTTTTGAACATGCGGAAGGGCGAATAGGCGTGTAATGTTTGCCTCGAGTCCAAACGAATATCTGTCTGTTCTGATGCAGAGCAGAATGCAGGAGACATTAACTTCACTTATGTTTAATTTTAATTTGCTGTTTCAGTGTCCGTTAAAGGGTCGGTTCTCTAATGTTTGACATTACTATTTTGCAGGAGACATTATGAAGTGAGAAATCCTACATTTATATAGTTCCATTTAGATATGTCGGTATTGTAACTGTTCTGAAGATGATATTAAGGTATTGCGCGGCATAGAGAGACAACGGTTTGCTTTGAACTAATTATTTTAAGAAAGTTTCCAGTCAGTTGGTTACAGTGGCTTCTGTGCCTTCTTAAATTTATATACGCTTTATACAAAGCCATGAATTTTTCATTTTTGCTTCTATCTCATCGAATAAGACCAAGAATGTTTCCTTTTATTTCCCAAACATTAATTCGTGATCAGCATGGCAGCCAGTCCCTCTGTGATCTCGGAAATCTCATTTGTTTCCGTTTTTCAGTTAAAATATGATGAGCATGATGAGTCAGAATTAAGACGGAAATCAGAGAAAATGAAAATGCCATAAAGACCAAATCTCCTAGGAACTCACAAATGGGGGTGATATCTGGTGGAGGGGAAGGGACGTTCTCCTCCAGAGGGTGCTGGCAGTAGCAGCAAACATGTGGGAGCCAGCGAAACAGACGAGGAAGGGCCATCTGCAGACACTTTGAGATTTGCTTAGAGTTTAACTTTGCATTAGAGAAAAAATGGAATACTAAAACTGATTCCATTAAATAGAGGTATTTTACGTATTACATACGTATGCAAAATACCCATAACTATGTAGGTCGGTTTTATGAAGTCTGTACCTGTTACCCGACAATTACATTCTACAACATGAGTGTTATTACTGCCTCAGTCGCTGTGTATATTCTATTATCATGTTTAAACATCCCGATTGAATCAGTATTGATTCCGCTTGATCATATTTGTAATGCAAATTAGACAGTTGTTTTGAACATGTACGTACCATGGCGACCGCTTGGATCCCAGCTTCTGAGGCAGGGACACCTTGCCTCTCAGCGTAAATAAGAGGAGTCCAGCAGACTTAAGTTCGGTGCTCGAACTGGGAAATTTAACAACCGGATCTGTAAGGAAAGATATATTTTGAAAAGGTGATAACCTGTAAAGAAGTCATTCGGAGAATACGAGAACAATTTAGGCGCGTTCGCCCGCAAAACGCTAATATTATCTTCGTTATGTCCGTCTGTCTGTGTACACGCATGTATCATGTCGACTTCCACCGGATGGGATTTTTGTGAAGTCTTATATTTCGGATTTTTACTAACATTACTCGATATATTCCGATTTTGGTTGAAAATCGGACAAAAATATCGGATATTTTACATGAAGACCTAACTACGTTTGTGACTGTCGTCATTATTCTTCAAGTACTCCCCGAGGCCGAAGAAACAGTTTGTATAAGCAAGCGACTGTGTTCTCTGTGAGATACGAGCTGAATTTGAAGAAGCAGTTGAGCATCGAGCATCTAATGTGAATGACTGATTGTGAATTTAAGAGCTGTCGATTGTAAGTTTTTCCACTTACGAAGTTTGAAGGATGACTTTTTTTAGGTCTGTTGCTAATGTACGGAGTAAGCGTATAGTATGTTTAAAATAGGCCTACCCTGTACTTAATACTCATTCATTTCATTCTGTAGTCTGTCTTACGACAGGTCCGTAGCCTCTTCCAAAGCGAGCTCTCCACAGGGTGCGATCTAGTGCTTCCTCTTTCAATTTCCAGTATCTTTTCTTTTCACTTAATACTATACAAAATAATAATAATAATAATCATAATCATAATAGACAAAAGATAGGTTACTCTGTATTTTCTGGAAAGTGTATACGAATGTAATAGACAGGGGCAATAACAGAGCGAAAGCTTCGAAAGTGTTTCGCTCTGCGTGCATTTCCTAACCTGTTATTATACAGTTTCTTTCACCTGTATCCGGCCTGCCTATTTGCGTTCTAGTGATCACAAATACATCTTCCTTAACTTAATAGGAAGGATCCAAAGGATGTGCCATGAGTTTCTAAAAGAAATATAGCACTAAAGTTCTGCTTGTTAAGTCCAAAGAAATCTGACAGCAGAAGGAATCTGTACAATTTCAATTGGCAAATAAGTGTCAGTTCAATGAAGCAAATTTAAACTCAGAGTTATCCTTGTTGTCAAGCACCGCGTTATGAAGATTCAAGGTATAACTAAACACTTTGCTAAAATTCGCACTAGATGGTGGTGAATGGTAGGCTTCACCCTTTGACTGCTTGAAGAATTCTCATCGTTACCTGCGCTAGATCAAGAGACGGCTTGATGTGGTGCAGAGGAGATGAATGCTGGAGGCTTGGTGAACTGAACCCCGTTATCCAGCCTCTAGCCCACACACACTGTAGAGACTGAGATATACCGGGACACCTAAGTAGTTCGCAGAAATAGAAAACTGAGTTTGTTTTCGTTGTGTTGTGAGTTCCTACGTTACGAAAGTTAGAAATGTAATTTGTTTGTGTAACGAGTATTAGGTCCGAGATTTTGTGCAGTGTTTCGTAATATGGTATTTTTTTTACGGTGAGTTGTTGTTAGCACCTCGCCCAACTCCCAAGCTGGATGACCACCCCTTGTAGGCTGTCCGCCACTGCTTATTCAATGTATTCACAGCTACCATCCATATCCGGAGGCCGTTCCTCCATTCGCAACCTGAGGACGCACCATGCTGGGAATTTCTTGACTAGCAGAGGACCTGTTAGCTTCTCAAGGACTCTGCTCCATGGAGTTAGTTAGTTAGTTAGTTAGTTAATGAGTATTAATTTTTACTGCTGTAAGTGCATGGAATAAAGTTTTTCAGAAGCTAAGGTTAACTCAATTGATCAAGAAATTTCCATCGTTTATGAAAATCGAAAGCTATTATTTTAAGATATAATTTATTATCACTCCACTATCTGTATAATTGATACGCTTTCCAAGCCTTCTCTTACCTTACATTTTTTCCGACTAAATTTCATGAGTCTTCATTATCACCCCTTACGTGTCATACTTAATCCTTCCATCTAACATTCCTTGATTGTTCGTCCTAACGTTATTTGGTACGTATTTTTGTTAATCCCATTGTTACACTTGGAATATTTGATTACGGTTCTGTAAGACTGAATTAAACCAGTAATTATTACATTTAATTCCATGAAGCCTGGCCACTGTGAACGTGATGTTAAAGACTGGAATATGCAGTCTGTGTTGTCATGGTCGTAGTGTTAAATCCGGCTTCAATGTACATGTTTCAGCATCAGTCACGCCACTTAGCATTACCGTGCTGCAGCGTGCTGGTAACACCTCCACTTTGGGAATTCTGGGATTTGATTCACATAGTTGCCACAGCACAAGGAAATCTATACAAAACGCCTTGTGGATATGAAATAGGGCAAATAACATAAGAAACCTTTAATACGAATCATGAATGTGTAGCCGCATTATTGAATGAGTGGGCATGGATACAAGCAGTACACTTAGAACTGTCCTCAGAAGATATGATTGGATGAATGAATATGGTGAACTAACCAAACAACCAACCATAAAACTCTGCAGAGCAGAGTACATTAGGACAACCTGATAGTCGCTTAGCATGTCAGTAAAATATGCACCATTTATGAAACCTGAAAATTAATTGCCGTATTAACAGTCCTCCACGAAACCTATTCAGAGCCACCTGAATACAATTCACACCCTAACGCCTTATTTGTTTAAGAAGGGTTATTGTAGAACTTTTCCGTCTAAGCCTGTATCTCACAAATGTTCTCTTAACTTGAGACATTCCGAACAAAACTTTATGTGTGTTTCTTATGTGCTGTATGTGTAAGCAGAATTGCATGCTGCTCATACCTCATTCGTTCTACTTTGATGAACGTAATAATGTGGTACTGCCCACTACTCTTGCTAAGTATTGAACGCTATTCACGGCATGAAGCATTTCATTTCATACGCCACATATGATGTTACCATATCAAGTCCCTTTAGTAGCTACTGTAATGTAACTTATCTTGCGTTACCCCAATTCTTCTGAATATGGAGGCTGTATACTACATGAGGTTTCACATATTTGCAACTTACATTATATCAGCTAAAGATTCCATTTGGCTTCAGTGGTATAAGGTAACGAGTAAACAAATCCATAACTTAACATTAAGTGCAGTCACAGAAAAGTTGCCAAATGTGATTTTGTCCACTGCAGATAAAAGAAGAAAGTTCTTCAACATTCTGTGCAAGGCAACCCACACAGCTAGAGAAATTTCAAAACGAGAAGTTATCAAAATTTTGCAGAGTAATTGCAGTCCTTGTACATATTTTTATGTATGTCCAGGTTTTGGACGTTAAGCGAGGATGCGAGAAGAACATAGACTTTAAAATTGTTTTTACTAGGAGCCATCGCAATATACACACTGACAAAAGCGTAGTTTAAGTATTGTAGAATGGATTCTTACAACGTATGCCAGTACGTAGATAAAACTTTCAATAGAAATGTCTAAAGAATTTGAAAAGACTTGATGACATGCCATTACGGGGGCTGTTTAGCACTGTAAACTGAAGGGTAGATGTCAAAACATTTTATTGGTTGTAGTGCGTACAGCGGGATAGGCCAGGGATTAAATGTCCGTTAGTATTATTTTTAATGATGAGTGTACTCTGCGGTTATGTTTATCTCCCGTGTCTTCAAAGGGTTACTTAAACGAATTCATGCAGAATTATTTCATGTGCTGTTAATTGATTTTTATATCAGTTCTTTGGAAATAGCTTTAATAACATTTATAATCCATCATTCCTTTATGAGAACGTCGTAAAGTAATCAATTGCAAATTTCTTTATCCCCGGACTAGAATTATGCAGTTACAACTTATGCCTAGCACATAAAGCCTTTGATGAAGAAATAATCTCAAGACAGACAAATCAACAATCAACCTTATGGCCTGACTCCGAAACCTTCATAAAGTTTAATGAAGGGAGCAGTAAGTTTCTTATGATGTTGGCGATAGTGCCGTCTCATCTCTTAAGCGGTGTCTAGCATGAACTGGCACGTGACAAGAATCGATCAGGCGTTCAAGTGGATACCAGCAGAATGGTGTGGTGTCTGCTTTTCTCAAAGTTTGTGGTTCGGACGTGATGGAGGCCGTAAATGCTGGCTTCCGCTGCCTCAGAATAGGCCTTTTCGGGGGGATTAAAACCTGTTTAGTGACGACCTTAATGCTGGGAACACTGACAGCGCTCGTATCAACCAAGAGCAGGACTGGGTAATTTAAACTGGGGAAGGAACTTTAGGAGGACCTTATGCACGGAACACTCTTCGTGCATATCATCAAGATATATCAAAATTTTATTTTTACGGACTGATATTTTAATTGTTATCAAATCTAGAAAAATATCCTAGATGAGCCATATCGTTACTGAAAGGAAAAACGACGTTTCAGAGACTCTGTCTCCATAATAAGGAACTGATGGCTTCCAACAGATCTGTATTTATGCCCATAAAATCGTGTCGCTAACTCGTATTTGATATTATTTCCGAAACTCTCTATTGACTCCGCTGGTTCTCGAAAAAAGGCTTTAGTACATTACTTTTCTCTTCAAAGAAATTAAAGATGCAGTGAGGACGTTTTATGCGTAGGCGTAACAGTTGCGCTTGAGAGTAATTGCACGTATAATTGCGCACGTAATTGTTCATGGCTCTCAATTTGTCAGTTATTTTGTTAACATAAGATTAATACGAACACCAATATCAATGTGGAATTTCTGATGGTCAGCGTTTGTTCTTCTCTTTGGGCGATTATTTAGTGACATTAACTCAGAAACAGCGTATCTGTAATGAGAACATTTCTTAGGAACAATATATAATATTATAACGTTATCATCAGCATGATTATCATCTAATCGCCACCATCATCAACATATTATTTTTATGACATATTTTTCAGAAGTTTTTAAATTTACAATTGTGTACGTTATGCACATGACATTTTTCCCCATGGCGCAACAGACCCTAGTGGCCCAGGGCCTCTTCATTAACGAGGCTTCACGATCACACTTAGACACACCACGCTTGGAGGACTCCTCCGAAGGAGTGACCAGCCCGACTCAGAGAACTCTACATAACACACACAACACTCACAAGAGACAGACATTCATGCCATCGGCGGGATTCGAACCCGCAATCCCAGTAAGCGAGCGGCAGCAGAGCCACACCTTAGACAGCGCGGCCACTGGGATCGGCCACACATGACACATAATGCTACATATATACCGATTTCACTCCTAACAAACCAGTTAAATTTAAAATTATGTTGCACATTGACAAGTTTAAATGGACACTTAAGGGAAACTGATTTACGTTATTTTTTGTAGGTAGGGGAAATTAAGCATAATTTATTTGTTTTCCGAGATTTTAGTGCAGAACCTTCCCCTTCCAGTCTGCTTTTCAAACGTAAATATTAAATCCTACAAAGTTATAATTTTATCCGCTATTAGCCGCTAGTGTGCAACGTGGTCTTCCACACAATGGGACTACGATATAGTGGTGGTACCTAGTGAAAGGGTGCCGAAGACAACGGACTGTCTGCTTCAGAGGGGTGTTGACAAAACAGCGAACAAAGTGCGTGAAGGATAAAGTCTTCATTAAATTGTGCTGTTGATATTATCATTGATAATATCATTGAGTTGACTGAATCAAGGATGATTAGATGGATGGAACACAAGGCAGCACAAATCCCGGGCGCCAGGTCGCCGTGGTCACTAAACGTAGTACGGTGGCGCCTGATATTTGAGGACCGTCAGTATGGACCTTGTTTCATCTCGCCCTTCTAGCGCATGTGATTTTGAGGTGGCTCCTGGATTTTTCCCTGGTGGAGTATATAGCATGCATGGTCAAGATCAGGAATGCACACAAAATTGAAGCGTGCTAAAAATTAAATTGGAAGATAATATTTCTTTTTTGTTGTTTAGTTTACGGCGCTATCAGTAAAGCATTTACAGACTTATAGCTTCGATTTGTAAGGGTAACTTATGAATTGGAAAGGATTAGGAAGGAACCAGTCGTAGCCTAAACGGAGTAATATCCCAGCATTTGCCTGGAGAGCTGACGAAAATTGCGAAACCTCTGTATCAGGATAGGCAATGTTCGGTCAGATTCAAGCCAAGCATCCCCAAGAAAAGAAGTCTAAAATTTTATCGCTGACACACCAACCCGTTCAATGGAGTATAGTATTAAAATGGATGTCAAAGTAATCAGCATGAGATTTTAGACTGGATACGGAATTTTGTGAGCAGGGCAATGAACTTCCAGATTACGTAAAATGCAGGTAATATTTTGATTAGCATGGGGATTATCTGCTTTTCAGGAAGGAGCTTTTTCTATTGAACGAATTACGTTCTATGCTAAATAAAATATTAAAGTCTATTCGTAAGTGTCGCATTACCTCATATGTGTTGTTTTTTTTCCACTGCATTGATTAATGAAGCCTAGTTTCAGTGAGGTGATTTATTCAACAGCTCTCCCTTCAGTATACATAGGAATATCACCATACTTTCTGACTCAACACCCAGTCGCTTAGCGCATTTTATTCGTAGTTTCATCTACACCCTCCGTATATTTGTGTTTTTTCATTTCACTGTACGAAGGGGAAACCAGTCTTTTCGGATTTTACCTCTAGGGGTTGGCGTTCCTCATTTTTTGGGTACCTTTGACAATAAAATAATTTTTATGTGTTTGACATCCCGTTGTGTTACCAAAATAGAGACAGAAATAGGGGCAGTCAACCACAAATACACGTTGCAGTGATGTCATATGTATTATGCAGCATGTTTCGGCTTTAACAAAAAGCCATAATTAGGAGTTATAAAAATATGTAGTAAAACATGTATATAAAGATCACTTGCATACAACACTATAAAACGTCCGTGCTACAAGCAAGTTCTTGTTCGGTAAGTTTAGGGGAAAATAAGGCTGATATTTTGTCGAACAGACGAGCGAATGCCTGACTTAAGAGTAACATTCTGAAGTTCTGATGAAAGAAAGTGAAGAGCTGTTCAACTTTACCCTGCTGGAGGTATCCTTTATCGAACAAAAATCAGAACAGAAAAGAGAATGGAAAGCTACTGTACAGGCAAATGGATTTTAAAGTAGTTTAAAATATTATTTTTAAATATAAAACAACCCCGTCTTTCCAGCAGAACTGCTGATCTAAAACATTGAAAGTCAATCAATATTCATTTTAAACGCTTTCTGAGCCTTGCATTTCTTGAAAGCTCCCCCAGTCTCTGATATAGCCTGGCGCTCCTCTCTTTACCATGAAATTAAGATAACAGCCAGAAACTGCACGTCTTCCCGAGGGAAGTTCAGTTTGCAAGTTCGAGGGAAGTACCCGCTGAACAGGAGTTCGGTTTCCGTTGTATTGTGGTTGTCGGAGGCAGCAGACGTTGGTTTGTTTACTGGTGACAGTTCATGAAATGTGTGAGAGGGGAAACGGGAAGAGTCCGCGGCAAGTAGTGTTCATACTAGGTACACCACCGTAAGTGTCACAGGAACGGAGCGGAGAGCAAAACCGGGTTAATTTCGTGTTGGTTCAGTTCCTTCGCCCGCAAACGTGAAATCGGATGTTGTGCCTTATTTGATACGATAATTATTTATTACATTTAAAACAGATTAATTTAACTCTTACAAATATATGTCTATCTTTAAGATTTCCGACAATTGATCTAAGCATATTTAATCAGGAATTTTTTTTTGGTGGAGAAGGGCCCCGCAGAAGATACTACGGACGCACCACAGCCTTAAGGCTTATTGTGTAACACTGTGATGAAGATGAAGATAAAGATAATTAGTTTTTTTTTCATTTTTCCAAGTATTGGCGCACCGGTGGAATGAAATTGACAGGGGAAAACCGAAGTACTCGGGGAAATCTGTCTCAGTGCCACTTTGTCCATCACAAATTCCACATGAATCGATCCGGGATCGAACCCGGGCCTCCGCGGTGAGAGGCCGGCGACTAACCGTCTGAGCCATGGCACGGCCTTAATCAGGAAATACACTTTGATAATGTTAAAAAGCTCTAAGGAGCGGAGTCGCTCTTTAGAAGATGATAGTTGCTCAACTGGTCTTATTAAATTTTCCTCGCTTTCTTGTATCCCGACAGTTCATTACCGCGTCCTCAGGAGCCCAGCACTGGGCCCTTTCTTATCCAGTTCAATGTGGCCTACACGGAAGGTTTAGATCTGTTACAGTGTCGACTTTCAATGAAGGCCTAAATCTACCGAATGAGCTGTTCTTTACAGTTATTCCGACTGAAATCTTATGTACGTACTCATTTACCATTTAAGTTAAGGTTCCTAATTTGAATATTAAAATCACTCAAATCCTCGTTATACAGGGCAAATCAGGAGGAAAGATCAATATTTGGGAGGTGATAGTATCGGTCATTGTGAGAGAAAAGTTAATGTGAACATGTGTTTAATTCTGAATGGTTTCCGAGGTGGAGCTGTTGAATCTGGCGCGCACACTTTGTTAGATTTTTGTTTGTGGGGTTGAATAAAGAGCGGACTTTACAAAAGGAAGGTGGATACACGAGACGAATTGCTCGCTCGCATTTTGGGTGCCGCTGCCCGCATAAAGAAACGTGAAGATCAACTCAGACGAACAACACACGATCTTCGCACACGAGTTGCAAAGTGCTTTGAGGTTGACGGTGGGGTTTTCGAACGTTTATTGTGAACTGTAACAAATTTGTCATTTAAACATTAAATTAAAATTAAAATTAATTAGCAGTAAGTAATTCATCTTTGTTACCATTCACAATGCTTGTATATTTGTAGATTCAAACAGCTCTATCTCGGTAACCGTTCAGAATTAGACACATGTTCATATGAACTATTTTTCTCACAATGGCCGATCCTATCACCTCTCAAAATACGGATATTTCCTCATAATGTACCCTGTATAATATACCGTATCAGTTTTAAGTGTTCAAAAACCTTCCTATTTTGTACTACAAACTTTGTGTGGCAGAACTGAGACTATTTCAGTTACATGCTGTTAGCAGAATTTGGAACACGCCACAAGGTCCTATAGATTGTTAACCCGTTTCATCTACTTTGACTAAGATTATTTTCAGTAAATTTATATTTGGTGAATAATGCAATATATGAGCCATTCCCATCCTCAGAGATCTTTTTTTTTTTTTTTTTTTTTTAAACGAGAATGCTTTATTATCTATTTACATTACATACATCACATGTCAATGATCTGTAGTTCAGCTGTGCCCTATACCAGCTTCTGTACTGTTCATATCTTCGGGATTCCCTCCCAGTCTGCACTTGTGGCCACGATAAACATTTCTTCGTACGAGTAGTGAAAAATATGAAAAGCAAGAAAAAAACACTACCTATCGAACTGCTCTACTTAGAGCAAGCTGTGCTTCGGACGTTTATGCTTGTATCGTTTATACATCTGGTTCAAATCTAGGAGTGTATATTGTCCGATGGCCCCGATGAGGGGATTTGGATGCAAGTGACAGTTTGAATAGAACCGGATAGCCAGTCGTCGGACGAATGCCTTGACAGTTTCGACACCCAAGCCTGTGCGAAGGCGGATTAAGGGCGTGTATCTCGGAGAGGATGTGATGACTCGCAAACATTTGTTTTGCACTATTTCAAGTTGTTGGTACGTCGAGTCACTAATCGAGCACCATACCGGTGCCGCATAAGTCATGGTTGAACGGATCGCTGCCTTATATATATGCATTTTTGTGGCCACTGAGAGAGTAGAGTCGTTGGCCAGGAGGGGAAAGAGTTGTACCAGGTTTCCAATCGCCTTATGAGCTGCAGACCTGATGTATGCTGAGTAGTTAAGGGTAGAAGTCAGTCGGAGACCCAAATAGGTTACTTCTGAAGACCACGGTATGTCCATTCCGTCTAGATGGATTGGTGTCGGGTTTCGCGGTCGTCGCTTAGTGAATAAAATTGCGTCCGTTTTCGAGATGTTGACTTGTAGGCGCCATCGATAAAAGTAGGCGTTGAGACGATCCACTGCGTCGGCGAGTCGGCGTGATATAGTATCGATTACGCCATGATTGAGCGTATATGGCCGTGTCATCTGCGAATAAGGCTAAGTGTATATGTGGGGGTCGTGGCATATCTGCTGTATAGATGGTAAATAGGATCGGCGACAGTACCGCCCCTTGTGGGAGGCCAGCCGGGAGGAGTTTTGTAGGGGAATAACTTCCGGAAATATTTACTGCAAAAGACCTGTCGGTGAGATAGGAATGTAGGAAGTATATGAGATAACCCGGAAATTTGAAGGTGATTAGTTTGTATATCAAACCCCGCACCCAGACGGTGTCGTATGCCTTTTCGATGTCAAGCAAGACCATTCCCGTATGTTGATTTTTGTTGTAACCATGCGTTATGGTGTCCGTAATTCTGGCTAGTTGCGCTATCGTGGAATGTCGTTTCCTGAATCCAAACTGTTCATTTGGGACTAACCTAATCTGGTGGGTGAAGCTTTTAATACGGGTTGCCACCGCTCTCTCTAGCAGTTTGCTTAATGCCGGTAGAAGGCTAATTGGTCTATAAGAACCCGGGTCGTTTTGCTGTTTCTTTGGTTTAGGGATGGCCAAGACTATCGCGTGCTTCCATTGTGCCGGAAAATACCCAAGGCGTAGTGCTGCGTTAAATATGATAGTCAAATGAGTGATCGTAGTAGCTGTGAATCTTCGTTTGAGTATATTTGGGATCCCGTCCTCACCAGGTGCCGTTCGTCGTTTTAGTTTCTTAATGAGACTAATGATTTCTGATTGGGTGATAGCAGTCGGTTCATCCCCTTCTTGTCCCTTCCGCTTTACGAAGGTGTTCACTTGCCTGTCCACTATCCGTGCATGATGCGTTTTCGTCGGAGGGATGGTCAGCCTATGGTTTGACTCAAAGCGCTCGGCTAGAAGGCTTGCTTTTTCCTCTGCCATATAGAATTGTCGACCCTGGAGCAATAATGGCGGAATTGGGTCTCGCGATTTTTTGTAATACCGAGTCAATAGCCATAGATGTTTATGGTTGGGGTGCAGCGTCCGTAAAAATGCTGTCCACTTTGTGTGGCGGTAGTTCGCTATGAGGTTGGCAATCACTTTGTTTAGGAGAGTTAGTCCTCCATAATACACTATATGCCGTGTTCGTTGGTAACGCCGACGAAAGTAGTTACGAGTCTTCATTAATGTACAAATCTCTGGAAGAAATTTGAGTCGGCGTATGGTTGTATTTCGTTTCGGTATCGACGTGTCAGCAGCCGTTTGAACCGCTGCCGTGAAATAGTGGATTGCCCTGTCGATATCTTTTGTGTCTTGGATCCGTGGTTGACTACGTAGCGCGTGGTCTAGCATAAGATGATATTGGTCCCAGTTAGCAGAGTCGTAATCGTACTGGAGGCGTTGGCTTGCCAATGCAGGGTTACAACGTAGTTTAAACACCACCGGGTTATGATCAGAGGATAATATCGGTAGGGATTGTGGAGAAGAGAGGGAACATCCTCTTACCAGGGATATATCAAGAACACTGGGCTGACCCGAGCAGGGAAGTGGGTGGGATATATGGGTGCGTGTATGGAAACGTAGTGATCGGTACAGTATTCCAGAAGAAAGAGACCATTTCTGTCTGCGTGTGTACAGTTCCACGCAATATGTTTACTATTGAAGTCTCCTAGTACTATTGTCGGTAATTGTTGTCCAAAGATAGGGTCGAGGTCATTTGCACTCAGAGTATTATTCGGTGGATTGTATCCGGCGACTATCAAGATCCTCTTCTGCTGTGTGGAGTGAACGATGACTGATACCAATTCCATTTCTGATGTTCCGGTTATGTGGATGCTGTCATGCCGGATTTCGTTACGGATGAGTAGTAGGACCCCACCTCCATGGTGGTTACGATCCGTCCGGTATATGGAATACCCCTGGACCGTAAATTTACGGCGGGGGAACAGTTTAGTTTCACATATCGCGGCTATGTCAATCCTGTTGGCCTGTATGAAGTGCACTACTTCATTTTTCCGTAGGGTAATGGAATTCGCATTCCATTGCAAGAGACGCATGTTTTTCCTTACGGCGATGTTACAAACTAAGTAATTAAGGTTTCAAATATAAGCATCAGCTTATCCATTGGAGCTCTCGTTGCAGTTAGTTGCGTTGCTAACGTTCTTAAGGCGCCGCCGATATTTTGTAGGTTAAGAGATGCCAAGATAGATTTTATGGATCCGAGCAATGAGGGTAACGATGTATCTTCTGAGGGTCCCGTAGTATGGGCCGCTATGTGTGCCCAGGTACGTTCGTGTTGCTGTACTTTCCTAGGTTGTCGCAGGGGCGGAAATTGGGCCCGCGTGGGAGGTTGTTGTGGGGTTGGATGGTGGTGGGTGGGTTGTTTATGCTTTCTACTGTCAAGAATCTTCTTGATGGTGGGGCACCCCGAGTAATTTGCCGGGTGCTCCCCCCCACAGTTTACACACATTGGCGGATCCGTTGGTCGCTTAGGACATTGTTGTGTCTGGTGGGGTTTGTCACATTTGACACACTGTGCTGGCCGACCGCAAAACGCAGAGGAGTGACCAAATTGCTGACAATTGAAACATTGTTGTATCGGTCGTGTAGCTCTGTATTTTTCCCATCGGATCATGCAGTGGCATAGGTTGCTGATCTTATATACTTCTCGAAGGTTGGTACCTTCTCGGAATGTTATGATAAATATTGGGTATTTCTGGATGATCTGGTCTGTTGTTTTGTCTCGCCGGGTAATCTGTCTTATGTTTATCACCTGCAATTTTCGCTGAGTTAGTTCTTCAGTGATTTCTTCTAGTGATACATTGGGAGGGATCCCCTTTAATGTGACTCTCGGTTGATGTTTGTTCGGAAGGGGATATGTATGATAGGCCAAGTTGGCCGTTTTTATTTCCCTCAATAGCAGTTCATAGTCCGTTACTGTTTTCGTATATAACAGTAGCCTATTTGGTTTGGTTTTGACAACGACCGGGCTGGACAGTTTGTCATTTAATCCTTTGAGGGTTTGGGAATGATTTGATAAGTAACTGTAAAGCACTATTGGCGGTATGCGTTCCTTTTGCGTCGCGGGGGGCGGTGTAGGTTCAGCAGTTTCCGTTTCTGAATCGGTGTCCGATAGAACGGAGAAATAATTGTGAGTTTCAAAGGACGTACTTGCCTTATTTTCCTCTCGTGGTTGAAGTCGTTTTCGTTTTGTTCTGGAGTCCATACGAAAGTCTTGTGGTTGCACTCCCGTAAGATTCATGTTTGTTTATCACTCACTCACTGGTTTTCCCTAACTATGTAACCCTTCCCGGCCAGCAATCACTAGCTTGCTGCCGGCAAGGTTGCTATTCAACACAACAACTATCGCTCTTTGTACACAGCGCGTAACACACACAACCTTCCTCTACGGCTGCCACTTACGAACTGACCTCAGAGATCTATTTCATTTTGACAGCCTTTAGTTTGGGGACAAAAACTGAAGCTGGTGAACAGCAAACTACCACTTTCATGTAGTCCATTTTAAAGTTTACGTCACGGCCAGTAAGAATCCTATATAATTTAGAGATTTCGCGGTGAATGAATTCAACAAACCTTTATCAGGCTAGTAGCATGGTCATGTGGTTGAATGGCGAGTAAACCATAATTTCCAGAACCATCTCTGTTGTCGTCGACAACGCCGTTCATTCACCTGATTCCTCTGATAACCCAACAAAGTTTTATTGAGTAAGAATAGTGTAGAACCAAGAGTCTTATCACAAAAAGTCAGCTATTAATGACAGTAGGCTGTACGACCCACAACATAGCCACAAACCGAGGCCTGTAGTGACAAAGACAATAACATTGACTGATTGTAACATCGTTGTTAGGTTTTCACTGTGATTGTTGGTCAATGATGGAATATCATATGTTTGTTCCTAGGTTTCGGAGGAATGGGCTGCCTCCCTTTTCAGGGTGACTGAATTTGATTCAAGTTGATGCTGATGTGGTTGTAAGGTAAACAATCCCTATACATGCCTGGACAAGTCCTTAGGGCTGAAGGAGTTTGAGGTCTCCAGGATTTCTAGACAAACGGCACATGAAGGTGGCAAGGTTGTCAGCCCTACGCAACGGCCGCCTTTACTCCCCAGGAGATACCCCAGGTACTCATTTTTGTTAGAGGCTGAATCGACCCTAGGGCCATAGTGCGACTAGAAAGTTTAAGTCAATGCGAAATCATAATGACCTAATAGGGAGTCGAAACCGCGACCTTCTGGCTTGTAGCGCAGTGCCGCAACGAACTGTGCCACCCCGTACCCTGTGATGTGATTGTAGGAGGTATGGATTGCGCAGGAATTTTGTAGGAATTTAAAGCTAATCAGAGCTACGGAAAGCCTCCTCTTACCTCTCATCTTTATAATTTGTATAGTAGATTACCGCCTCTCAATTACTTCAGCATCCAAATGAACAGTTTCGGTCACCCTAAAGATGGAGGCAGCACACTTCCCATGAAAGTCGGAACAAACTTATCATGATGCAATAGAGACACAGATGACAGTCACAACTTGATTTTCTTGTGCACCTACTGATCTCATGAATGCAAGAGTCCGCGTACTGGGAATTCTTTTTTTTTTGCCGGCAATTCCACAAGTGCTAGCATAGTCGGTATAGCGACTCGCTACGAGCTGGATGGTCCGGGGATCGAATCCCGATGAGGACGAGATTTTCCGCACCCGTCCAGACCGGCCCTGGGGCCTACCCAGCCTCCTGTACAATGGGTACCGTATCTCTTTCCCGGGGGTAAAGCGGCCGGGACGTGGAGTTGACCACCCACCCTCATCTAGTGTCAGGGTTAAAGAAAGAGTAGAGCTATACCTCTACTCCCCCTCTGGGCCTTCATGGCCTGTTCCAGGGAGAACTATTCCTTTACCTTTAATTCCACAAGTTCGTTGCAGACTTTCACGTAGTTTCTAAATGGCACGACCAATACCGAATCGAAGAAATCCTGGACATCCCTTGTTTTCTTGCCCATATAATTTAATATAAAATCTTTATGACTTGTGTTTATTGTACTTGGTCCAGTAAAGTTGTATGAAACCTTAAAACCTGCGTTGAAACTGATGAATAGAATTTAATTAAGAAAAGAAATTCTTCATTTCAGAATATAGTTTCTAAGACTGTATTCATTATGACATCAGTAATGGATACGTTTCTTCGTCTGGCGCCGGATTAATTAATTATTAATTTCGTTTGCACTGGAATGATATATTAAGCTATTCTTTGTGTAATAATGCCGTCTGATGCGGTTGTACCTTACGCCTTTATGATTATTTCTGAGCAACAGACTGCACGATTCTTTTAAATTAATGTTAATTTTCAGTTGTGTGGGCGTTACGTCGTGTGACGCATACGATATGCCCGGTGTTAGCTTCGTCTGCTTTCTTGTGTGCCTGCTTCGGCAAGTCAACGCAGTGCAGTATGAAGAGAATCTTTGTTTTTGCTAGAGTGAATGATCGCTCGGATTCCTGGTACGAGGATGATCAATAAGTGAGGTTTCCTGGGTCATAAAAATGAAATGACAAGTCATTAATATGTTAAATGTAGCTCATCTACTGCAGAGACGTGTCATTTTTCATTATAATCCGAGAGAGTACGTTGATGTATATAGCCCATCTTGGCACAAGTTTAAATATTCCGTCGCTGTAGAAATTGGACTTTTGCATTCGTAAGCATTCACGAACAGCCATTTCCACTTCCTCATTACTGTGGAAATCGGTGATCTCCCAAGTTTTGATTCAGCGGCCGCAACAATAGGGCGCGTGATCCAGAAGTTCCCATCCGACTTGCGCTGTATGGTGTTGAATGGCTAGCGGATTACACCTGTCGGCAGATTATCTGCTTGGGTGTGCTACATTGTAATTACTTCTATCTTAATTTTGATGACCTGAGTAAGGTTGCTTATTGCACGTCTCACATAATGCCACAGCAGATACTGAGGTCTTGTGTCATTGGATGAGATAAGATGTGAATAATTACATGTCACCGGAAGGATCCTAGACATATTATTGACAACTGAATTTATATCGTGTTACGCTGTATGTTGTGCACAAAATATCCAACATTCATTCATTCATTCATTCATTCATTCATTCATTCATTCATTCATTCATCCATCCATGCAAGAAAGATGCCGGTATTAGAGAAATCAGTGTATACCCTATGCCTTCAACTAGAGTATTACGAATAAAACTGACTATCGCTTTAACTGCACCTATTTAATGTTTTCCGATTTTCAGTCCGTTTGTAGTTTTCACATTATCCAAATTCTATCACATTCCTTCATCACCACTCTGTATTTATGACAAATTATAATTGAATAAAAACCAACACTGTACAGATACTAAAATAAATTTGGACAAATCAATGAATAATAAAGAATAATAAATTGACTGAAGAACAGTCAGTTGGGGGAACGTAGCCCACTGTTCGTTGTTAGCTAACAGTTGCAGTGCGCATGCCCAAATATACCACAAAACATAAACCACAGGTACAAGACGAAAGAGTTAAACACGACCACATACCCTTTCGATGATCCTTGTATCGAAGACTTATAGCATTCACATCTCAGCACATTTCACTACTGATAGTAATACAACGACTATATCTTTATTCCTATGTCACACACGAAATAGGCGGCAGGGATAGCGTAGTCAGTATAGCGACTTGTTACGGACTGAACGGTCCGGGGTTCGATCCTCGATGTGGGTGAGACTATCCGTATCCCGAGGCCCGTCGGACTTCCTGTACAACGGGTACTGGGTTTTTTTCCCGGGGGTAAAGCGGCCGGGGCGTGGCGATGACCCACACTTCCTTCTAGCGATGGGGTCGAGTATGGGTAGCACTATACTCATACTTCTACCTCACCTCTGTGTCTGCTTGGCATGTACGGGGCACACATACAAGAGGAAGATCTCCAAGGACTGATCTACAGTACTGCTAGTTGATAGGAAAGCCGACTGTCACATAACAGGTTCAAATCGTTGGAGAATTTGACGACGTTGGTCAAGAAAACAGAAACTGACAAATACACGGCCTAAGAACACTTACACAGTATACGATTAAGACGCGTCCGTGACGGTCAGTAGGCTCTTTACACAACCACTAACCGGACGTGACGATCAGTAGGCTCTGTACACAACCACTAACCGGACATGACGGTCAGTAGGCTCTGTACACAACCACTAACCGAACATGACGGTCAGTAGGCTCTGTACACAACCACTAACCGGACGTGACGGTCAGTAGGCTCTGTACACAACCACTAACCGGACGTGACGGTCAGTAGGCTCTGTACACAACTACTAACCGGACGTGACGGTCAGTAGGCTCTGTACACAACCACTAACCGGACATGACGATCAGTAGGCTCTGTACACAACCACTAACCGGACGTGACGGTCAGTAGGCTCTGTACACAACACTAACCGGACGTGACGATCAGTGGGCTCTGTACACAACTACTAACCGGACATGAAATATGTTGCTTTTTAATATACTGTGACTATCTTTAAGCCTATAATTTTATAGATTTTATAGAGTAAGTCAGTGCTGGTAGTATTAAGGATTACACATTCTGTTGTAGACTACATATTTGTTATAATATTACTGACACAGAAATACTCCCAGTAGGGGTAAATACATGGACGCTAATTTTTAATAGTGTGTAACAGGTTAGCTGACACAGGGATACAACTGACTGTAATGTAGTAATTTCCACTAATATTAATTGTTCTCCCTGAAGATGGCCTGCAGGGGCAAAACATGTAGGAAAGTTGAATAAATTTGATCTTATTTTTTTTTGTTATAGTGTTCGTTTATTAATAAATTATAATCCAAACTGTAGTTTATGTCTTGGGGAAACTGTTTCCTTAGCTTCCTAACTGCTTTATCTTAACTTATTTCCTTAACTAGCTGACACAATGCGTTCTGTTCGAGGTTGTAAGTACTGTAAGTTTTTGTGTATAACCGGGCAGAAATATTTAAGTACTAAACATGACTAAAGATAGTTAAATGTAGTAATAAAACCTTTAAAATATAGTGATCACTATACTACCACCCCAGGTTTAACGTTCACAAACTTTATATTATGCATTTTTTGCGGTCATCAGAACAAGCAGCTATTTACAACATTACCTTTGTTTCTGCAACCGAGATGTAGAATGTTTACTGCGCGACACCAATTGAATCTCTACATACAGTTCAGGCTAACTTTCGTCTTTTAATGTGTCAATAAAACTCTATGGCACAACGTGCAGGGAACACGACTCAGTGGAAGTGAATCGCTTCTGCTTCAGTGCACAGTAAAGCTTACTTGTGGGAGGTCCTGATAGTATAATAAAATTATTACATTACTGGACAAGCGCAATCGAAGTCCCGTTTATAGCTGTACTCTGCTGCTTGCAGTTTGCTTATGCAAACAGCCACGACGTTGTATGGCGATAGCAGCGAACAAGCCGTTAAAAGGGACGGACAGAGTGCTAAAACGAACAGTAAATGCCTTCTGCTAGTGGGGGGGGGGGGGGGGGGGGGGGAGAAGAGAACGGTCAGAACCCTATCGGAGACAGGCTGACCTAAATTGGGGCTTTCATGGATTCTCAGTACCTTTGCATAAATTTCACAATAATGTACTGAAATAGGCCACAACAAATTAATGTTTACTGCTTGCCGTCATTTGATGGAAAACAAATGTATGTACTTCAAAACAGCCGAGGCATCAGGCCAAATATTATTAGGGTAATGTTTCTATGAGAATTGAGGAGGACATATGTCATTTATAAAGGGGATGAAAATGCTTACAGAATTGCAGTGAGAAATCCGAACGGAAGAAACCGCTTTGGATCGAGGAATATTAAGATAAAACCTTGGGAAAATAGTGTATTAAGGTCAGCGAACTCATTTATTTAGCTTGGCTCATTAAAGCCCAAAATAATTTTTTTGTGTCACAAGATAGTAATATTCAAAGTATATGACACTGTCTTAAACTGTATTCATAATACTTTCTTGGTATATGAAAATTTAGGCTGTTTTATCAAGCGTACGATTTATCGTGCTACTGCCAATAGACCTACTGTGTATCCATTACGTATTTTTAGACAGTATTTTAGTGTGGCCACGTTGTTACATGTCGGAGTTCAGTAGCAGAATGATAGAAGGTAGAATACAGCCTTAAAATTACAACAAACTTCTAGAAAAATAAAATTACGAAAGTGTATACATCGAGTATTGATCTTTTTTTTTGTGAAGGGCCCCGCAGCAGATGCTACGGACGCACCGCA
Source organism: Reticulitermes speratus (assembly GCA_021186555.1). Taxonomy (NCBI): domain Eukaryota; kingdom Metazoa; phylum Arthropoda; class Insecta; order Blattodea; family Rhinotermitidae; genus Reticulitermes; species Reticulitermes speratus. Next base: position 27,379,637 of record JAJKFL010000004.1, read on the forward strand.
GCCTTAAGGCTTATTGTGCAACCCTGTGATGAAGATGATTAGTATTTGCCTTTTTTTCCTTGTAATGGAGCACCGGTGGAATAACATTGACAGGGGAAAACCGAAGTACTCGGGGAGAACCTGTCCCAGTGCCACTTTGTCTACCACAAATCCCCTATGGACTGACCCGGGATCGAACCCGGGCCTTCGCGGTGGGAGGCTGGCGACTAACCGCCTGAGCCATGGCACGGCCGAGCATTGATAGTTACAAATAAAAATTTGTTATATATTTAATGGTACAAAAAATATTTTGTTAATCATTTCGTCTCTGATCTGTTGCTACTGCACAGTGAACGAAAAATATTTCATGCTAACCCCCATTCACCCCACTGTTCATTCCATACTTATCATGAGAGTAAATGTAATTAAAAGAAGTAGATACCAATGCGTGTACAGGGTCTTCTCGAATGTGTCTGCCACTTCACAGAACAACCTTCAAGATAAAACCAAGCGTTACGTCTAACACAGCGTACTTCCTGCGTATTCTACAAGACCCACGACAACACAGATTAGCCTGCCATGTTTGAGGTTATCGTAGACGTGTTGCTGAAGATTCAAGTCTTCTGGCATGTTACACTGTGTAGAATGGTATTTACCAAAGTTTCAAATAATCGTAGCCCCTGCTTGATATTGAAAACGAAGTTACGTTTTATATTACTTTATTACTGTATTTAGTTACATGTGCTCTTTAAATGCTTTCTAGTTATATAATTTGTTATTTATTGTGGCTGATATCTTATTATTATTGGCTGAGTGCATGTAACGTGGTACTGATACAGTGCATGTAACTTGGTACTGATACAGTGCATGTAACGTGGTACTGATACAGTGCATGTAACGTGGTACTGATACAGTGCACGTAACGTGGTACTGATACAGTGCACGTAACGTGGTACTGATAGTGCACGTAACGTGGTACTGATACAGTGCACGTAACGTGGTACTGATACATTGCATGTAACTTGGTACTGATACAGTGCATGTAACGTGGTACTGATACAGTGCACGTAACGTGGTACTGATACAGTGCATGTAACGTGGTACTGATACAGTGCACGTAACGTGGTACTGATACATTGCATGTAACTTGGTACTGATATAGTGCACGTAACGTGGTACTGATACAGTGCACGTAACGTGGTACTGATACAGTGCACGTAACGTGGTACTGATACATTGCATGTAACTTGGTACTGATATAGTGCACGTAACGTGGTACTGATACAGTGCATGTAACGTGGTACTGATACAGTGCATGTAACGTGGTACTGATACAGTGCATGTAACTTGGTACTGATACAGTGCATGTAACTTGGTACTGATATAGTGCATGTAACTTGGTACTGATACAGTGCATGTAACGTGGTACTGATACAGTGCATGTAACGTGGTACTGATACATTGCATGTAACTTGGTACTGATACAGTGTATGTAACGTGGTACTGATACAGTGTATGTAACGTGGTACTGATACAGTGCATGTAACGTGGTACTGATACATTGCATGTAACTTGGTACTGATACAGTGCATGTAACGTGGTACTGATACAGTGCATGTAACGTGGTACTGATACATTGCATGTAACTTGGTACTGATACAGTGCATGTAACGTGGTACTGATACATTGCATGTAACTTGGTACTGATACAGTGCACGTAACGTGGTACTGATATAGTGCACGTAACGTGGTACTGATACAGTGCATGTAACGTGGTACTGATACAGTGCATGTAACGTGGTACTGATACATTGCATGTAACTTGGTACTGATACAGTGCATGTAACGTGGTACTGATACAGTGCATGTAACGTGGTACTGATACATTGCATGTAACTTGGTACTGATACAGTGCACGTAACGTGGTACTGATATAGTGCACGTAACGTGGTACTGATACAGTGCATGTAACGTGGTACTGATACAGTGCATGTAACGTGGTACTGATACATTGCATGTAACTTGGTACTGATACAGTGCATGTAACTTGGTACTGCTACAGTGTATGTAACGTGGTACTGATACAGTGCATGTAACGTGGTACTGATACAGTGCATGTAACGTGGTACTGATACATTGCATGTAACTTGGTACTGATACAGTGCATGTAACGTGGTACTGATACATTGCATGTAACTTGGTACTGATACAGTGCATGTAACTTGGTACTGATACAGTGCATGTAACGTGGTACTGATACAGTGCATGTAACGTGGTACTGATACAGTGCATGTAACGTGGTACTGATACATTGCATGTAACTTGGTACTGATACAGTGCATGTAACTTGGTACTGATACATTGCATGTAACTTGGTACTGATACAGTGCATGTAACTTGGTACTGATACATTGCATGTAACTTGGTACTGATACATTGCATGTAACTTGGTACTGATACAGTGCATGTAACTTGGTACTGATACATTGCATGTAACTTGGTACTGATACATTGCATGTAACTTGGTACTGATACATTGCATGTAACTTGGTACTGATACATTGCATGTAACTTTGGTACTGATACAGTGCATGTAACTTGGTACTGATACATTGCATGTAACTTGGTACTGATACAGTGCATGTAACTTGGTACTGATACATTGCATGTAACTTGGTACTGATACAGTGCATGTAACTTGGTACTGATACATTGCATGTAACTTGGTACTGATACAGTGCATGTAACGTGGTACTGATACATTGCATGTAACTTGGTACTGATACAGTGCATGTAACTTGGTACTGATACAGTGCATGTAACGTGGTACTGATACAGTGCATGTAACGTGGTACTGATACAGTGCATGTAACTTGGTACTGATACAGTGCATGTAACGTGGTACTGATACAGTGCATGTAACGTGGTACTGATACAGTTTCAAAGCAAACTGTAATGCTTTCCAGAAATTGTATTTTGCGTTGCGGCTTATAAATTGGTGCATACAGTCTGTATATCATATTGGAGTTAGCTAAATAAACCGTTTTAATGTTCACCTTACATAGAAATTGTTTTGAATAGTGTTTGAAATGTAATGAGATCTGTATTTAGGAGTACGCCACAGTTACGTTTATTTAATGCGAAAAGCCGTTCTCTGATATATTTATAAAGCTCGTTATGAGCGCCATACAATGTAGTGTTTATATTTCACGGACATGAAACAATTAAACAATCACTACTGTAAATTCTAAATTCTTTTTTTTTCAATGGCGCAATAGCTCCTAGTGGGCCAAGGCCTCCTCATTATCGAGGCTGCACGATCACAGTCAGACACACCACACTCGGTAGGACTCCTCTGGACGAGTGATCAGTCCGACGCAGAGACCTCTACCTGACAACACGCAACACTCACAAGAGACAGACATCCATGCCCCCGACGGGATTCGAACCCACAATCCCAGCAAGAGAGCGGCCGCAGACCCACGCCTTTCACCTCGCGGCCACTGGGATCGCCGTAAATTTTCAATAATGAATTAAATTTAAAACCTGCTGATAATTTCGAACATAAAATATTTGGCGGATCTACAAGGCCATCCTAGTCTACATTTATTTTCTTCACTATATAGGGAGAGAAATATAAATGTAACGCGTCCCACTTTCATATTACCTTCAGCAGTATTTTCGCAGTGGTTGTGTTGCCAGCTGAGAAGCAAAAAGTGCTGTATATTGCCATAATATGGCGTGAAATATGATTGGTGATTGCGCTGGATGGCATTACGGAACTCGGTCATAAAGTCTGCATACCGCGCTCTGTAAGATATTGGTGCTCTCTGAGAACAAATGAAAATAAAAACTGCGACTTCTATATTCTTTAGAGATATAGAGCAGGCAGTGACTCAGTGCACGTTCGAGGATGGATATTAACACAGATCTGAGTTTCATGGAGCTTCTTACATCAAGAAAATAGGAGTCCTTTAAAATGACGTGGTGATGGGATTCAGATAACCTAAAGAAAAGTATGTCTGCACATACTGCAGGTCGCTGTGCATCCGTACTGTAGAAGCCACATCCACAAATTTGCGCTTTGCCTTACAGTTAACAGAATTCCAGTCTGCATAACCTCCAAACATAATCATTATTACTATCATTATTGTTACCAGCACTTCCATTTTAGCAGTGCCTTCGGCCTTCTTCCTCATGCCTTGCTTGTTCATTGACTTAGTGCTTTTCGGATTGTCGTTGTTATGTAATCTTACTTCTTACTTACTTAGTAAACAAACTTCAGTTATCGTTTCTCGAATTCTGTCCTTGCTTTTTGAGCGCTCTTCCGCAAGGATCTAATCTGAGTTCTGTGCATCTAAGTACAGTCGAACTCGTTTATAATGTCATAAAAGGGGCTGAATATTTTGTGTCGTTATAAACGAGTGTTGTTATAACCGAGCAGAATAATATTACGGTTAACAGTGAGGAATTATTTGGTACCACAGAATATCTGACGCTATAGACGAGGTGTCTTATAAACCGATGTCGTTATAACCGGGTTCGACTGTACATGCATAAATGACTTACGCAGCGGTCTTAAATACTGTTGATGTCTTCTTTTTGCTGATGACATCAACTTTTGCTATGCTGTACTGATGTGCACAAGGTTAGTGCGCTGCCAGTTTGATAAAACTCAGAATTAGTAAAACCAAAAGTTATTTCTTTCTCAAGGAAAACTACCGCATTGACATATAATTACAGATCCTTTGAACACTGCATAACGCCTGCTGCATATACGCAAGACCTGAGAGTATTTATTGATTCGTAACTATATTTTTATCACTATGTTACTTATATATTTTCTCATTCTCGTAAGTTTCTGGTTCTTGTCTGCACTGTAAACTTTTATTTTTCTTTCGTCGGGTATTTAGTTATTTTATGTTTTACCTTAGGCTTACCTGAGATTACCCCTCTGTTATCTGTAGGCTAATTCTGTTACGTCTTCTGATGCCAAACAACTGGAAAGCATCCAGCGAAATTTTGCAGGTCTCCGCTGTAAACTTTTATTCTTTCCTCGCCCCTGTTATAGTAATGCTAAAGCATTGGAGAAATTAAAGCTGCTTGCCTTACATGAGAGGACGCATCACATTGGCTTGTATACGTCTTGGAGATTTTACTAGCAATTTTACAGGCTCCTTCCATGTTCAGTGCAACATGTCCATGCAAATACTGTACTTCTACTGGAGACGAATCACATGGAAGTTTGGTTTGTGGTGACAAGTGGTGCATTTGGAGACCAAATTGTTGCTCTTAATCAGATTTTATATCACAAGTTCAGCTTCTTTAATGTACTTTACGCACGTGTCAGACGTGAAACTGTATTCATTGTAAATATGTACAAATTTACTCACTGTAACTCTAATTTGTTTTGTATCTGAGTTGTGTCGACTTGCTTTTTCTTGTTTTTTGTTTGTTTTCTGTATATTATTGTTTGTGTTTGTTGTAGTTTTTAAATTGGCCATTAGGTTGTTGTGTCACCACGTAAATAAACAAGGAATTGAATGGAAATAGTATTGTATTATTAATATTATTATTATTATTATTATTATTATACGTCTTCATCGTATTTATTAATTCTACCACCATATCCAAATTTCCTTATCTGCCGCAAGATTTTTAAAATATTACCGAAGGGAAGAGAAGGAGTTCGCTGGTGATTAAAAGGGATTTCTTAACGATTAATCTTATACCAAGTTCTCTCACTACCGTAAACTTGTTATGTCGTCCATCAAAACTGACAGACACGGATTAGTTAAGTAAATTTATTAGAGTCTTTAATGCAAAACACAACTCTTCTGAAAATAGGCGAAAAGTTTCAAAAAAACTGCTGGCGAAAGACTCTAGCTTGAAACCAAAATGGAACACAGTTCTTTAACAATATGAATGAAGCCTGACACTCATCTGATTAATGTATAAAGTTTAAGTTTCTAAGTTGCAGAAAATACACAGCTCCTTTGAATATCGAGAAAAAATGAAAGGATAACATTAAGATGGATATTGCAGCGATATATAATGAGAATGGAACATGAATTACATTGGTTCAGGATCGTGTCGAATTGTTTTATTTTGTATTAGCGCTGTTAATCCTTATAAGTCAGTGCTGCTGTCACAGTTTTTGAATATCACTTTCTTGTCATGAATACTGATACTGGCTATTTGCAAATAAAATTGAAACTAAGTACATGATAGTTGAAATACGTGTAGTTAATAAAATTAAATTTAAAGGCAAGCAGTGTTTGAGGGTGTTTTTGGGAATGAACATGAATTTAAATTTGCCAGAACTGTACCGACTTTAGTCTGTTCCGTGAACAAATAGGTTACCGGGTTGTTAAAGTCGGTCCGTGTAACGTTTATGGTGCTGCATCATATTACCTTCACAGCCCAAAATAATTTAATCTAGTAAGTTTATCGTTATATTAAGTTAAATATTTAAACAAGCAAAATGCATTAAAAATTTCAGTAAAATGTTTAGACACATAAATTGATAAACCTCATAACGAACTTAGAGAATTAAAAGTTTAAACCTGATAATATATTTAAAGCTAATGTTTATGCTACCCTGGGGTCGCTGGCTTTTGAATGACGCAGTAAGGGGTGAAGTTATGGAGAAGTGTATGAAGTATGGGGTAATGTAATAATAACAGTATATATAAGAGTATAATAAGTATAATAATCATACTATAGAGTATACAGTATAATAAGAGTATAAAGACATCACGTAGTGAATAACTTTTGATACCACAGCCAGGGGTCTCCACTTCACGAAACTGCAAGTGGTTACGAGACAGATGTTCGGAAAGAGACATTTTTACACATGTTTTATATGTAGATATTTTATGTAACAACGCACTAGATTTTATTGTATTTTATAACAACGGCTGTAATATATGTAAAATTTACCATTCAGTGACACGCTAGACGCTGCGTAAGTCTGTAGAAGATTACTCTTTAATAAGGGCTAAGAATGTCAGCCGAAACATGTAGGAGCATATACTAGAATAATGGAATGAATGTGTATAATTGGTGTGCAGTAGTTGGTATATATAAAGTTATATGTGTAAAACAACTGCACGGGATATGTATAATATCAAGTATATTACTTTGCGTGTTCTTGAGTGATGACATTAGGCAACTTAAGCACTTTTATACACACAGTGAGCATCATCTGTGGTAGACATTCAGTGTAAGAAGGTTAGTGGACTGCAGAAGGTTAAGATAGGAGTTATGATGTATAGGCAGAACATCCATTTCTCTTTGTAAAAATGTATCCAACATTGTAGCATGAGTTGTGGATCATGCTTCAAGCATAATTGATAATTTCATGAAAATTTCCTGTTCAGACCATTTTTAATTCTGTATATTGATGTTGTGGTAGAGATTGCATCTACAGTAGAATCCCAGTATGAGGTTTTTTGATTTAAGATTTTACAACATTATGGGTTTATTTTTTGTGGCCCTGGCCAAAACACTACGCACATAGTGTATAATTTTTCTTGTTTTAAGGTATTATGTATAATAGTAACAATTTGCGGAAGAGACCGTTCATCTATGGCGGGCGTGCTCGGCCGTGTATGTGGTGCGGGAAACTTCGGCGAAATTAGTTATGAATGCAGCTAACATAAAATTCAGTGCACAGAACGAAGAATGTGTAGGTATACTAACAATTATGCGTATAAATTTACCAGCGTATTTTAACGTACATCTTGCGCAATAAAAATATACAGATAATAATAGGAAAAATTTCTAAAAAAAAGTGTTTTATTAAACCTAGGCTAGGCTGTTGCTCTTTTTAGCACATGAATTAGCAATTTAACCTCATTCATTCATTCATTCATTCATTCATTCATTCTGTAGCCTGTCCGTAGTCTCTTCCAAAGCGAGTTCTCCACAGGGTGCGATCTAGTGCTCCCTCTTTCAATTTCCAGTACCTTCGCTTTTCCTTAAGGTCATCCAGTAGCTGCTTACGCCTTCTTCTTCGTCTTCCCTTCATTTCTATCCTTCCCTCTAACTTTCCTTCAATCACGTGTTTTAGAAGGCAGTTTCTACGCAAGATGTGACCAATCCAGTTAGCCTTTCTTCTTTTATTGTATGTAGGATATTCCTCTCCTGTGTCTCCATAAATATAAATTTCAAAACTTGCTTCGTTATTCTATCTTGGCTTTGTGAGGGAAGGGGTTGAAAGACGTTTGCTCATCTCAAACGTCGCCGTACGCTACATGTCACTGAGTCGCGGGCAACATATTGCCGGCGAGCCACGGGTTGAGTAGTGCTGGTCTATGACGTGTTTATGAAACACAATAGCACTACCACAGCTCTTCGAAAAACCTAGAATATTGAACGCCGCACTGTTTGTGTCACAGTATATTTTTATGCCCCTGGGAAAATGCGTGATGCAACAGGCCCTACTCACAATAACACCAGGCCGGAAATATCCGTGAAAATGTAGCTTTGTTAAAATCAAAATTGTATCATTTATTTTACTTTTGTATTACACTAGCGGCCAGTTGCAATGCAATTCCGGTAATGAAATTGGGAATAGCGAGGAACGTAGTTAAGGACTAATGAGTTGCTTTCAAACAATGTTTTGAAATTAGTGTCCAGTGTTGTCGAGAGAGTGAACACAAGCAATTATATGGGTCGAAAGAGTAATAAAAAATTTAACGGTTCTGCGCACAGAAAAATTAATGTGTAAAATAAAGTATTCTATAGATGTTTCTGTAATATCAGAGTTGAAAATTTTGATGGTTTTTCTCGCTTTTAGTAAAAGTAATTTATATTCATCTTTACTCTCATAACGGAAAAAAAATGAAAGAGCAAAAATTACAATGGTAACAGGTCTACTGTTATTTATTACTGAAACAAGTTATAAGCTTCCTCAAATTATGGCGCTTTCGCATCTTTTTTTTTTATCTGTAAACATTACGAGTGACGGTAAAACTGTTGTACATAAAATACGCTGTCTTGTTTAATATATAACTTTTGCTCTAAACATTTCTCGCTACAACAAATATCCAACGAGGTACACTCAAGATGCCTGCAGACACTCATAGAGTATTCACCTAAACTGTCTGATATTGTTTCCACATTTTATTTGAAATTGGGATATGTCGAAAACTTAGTAATATATCCCAGCTTAAAATTTAATGAAAAATCAGTTAGTGTTTCTTGATTTTCTTCATGCACATGGAGAGAGAGACTGCGACGAAGAAGCTAGCAAGTGCGTTTTAAATCTTGGCATTTTGACCTCATCTAAAGCACATTGGATTTATTATATTTTCATTTGCTTAAATACACTTTAGGAGTGGCTACGTCTGTTAGACTTTACACAGAGTTAGCAGAAATATTGACCTGACTCTCATGTCTGAATACCGAGTTTCATGACCTGATGTAATCGTTGGAGTTGGGATGCAAAGTGCGTTGTTTTCTGTACGGGAACAGCAGAGTTAAAGGTGCTGCTGTGTTCTGACCTAGAACTGTGAGCGGACAATGGAGCGTTTAGATTAGATGTGTTCGCGCAAAGAAACAAAGCGAGAAGAAAAGGAAGAGAGTGCGAAGGAAAGCAAGACGAAAGGAAGGAGGAAAAGGAGAAAGGAAGAAAAATTAAGTGAAGACAAATAAATAAAGAACGAATGAAACAAACGAAATTAATTTCTCCAGCGAAACAGATATTTTAGTAGAGATAAGATATTTAAGTTTATCGCCCTGAATTTTAAATTTGTGTTTGAACAGTAAAGTAAGATATAATTCATTGTAATGAACAACAACAGTTTTGTAAATTAACTTAGTGGAAGTTACATCATTATAGGCTAATAAAATAGAAAATTAGAGAATTGCGTTACAGCTTACAAATTCGTAACAATGTTTTGATCCAATGCTAATAGTATTTTTGTAAATGAGTGTATAAATGAATGTACCGTGGGTGAAAGATGTAATTTTTTAACAGATTATTTTCTGAATTTAGAATAAAGATTATCTTGCATTAAGTTTCGAACACATAATATCCATATAAATGCATCTGATTCCTGTTCGCTGTCACATGCAGCGACACGAGAGTGGATAACCTTGTAATAAATGCATGAATGAGTCCACTGTTCTGCTTGATGTTATGACAGTTGTACTGAAACGTGTTTTCACTATTCACTCTCAACTGTATGAGATATTAGCAGATGAAACGAACATTTCAATACGAAACAAAAGAATTCAGTTCGCTTTATGCATGTCTAACCGTTTGTGCTGTGTTTATTGCTGTGTGTTTTATGTTGATACTTAGAAAGAAAGCTACCTGCCATTGTATGAGACTTATTGATCGCAGTAATGGACGTGAAGAAAGCTTGTGAATATGCACTTAGAACTTACACAAAGACGTGTACAGACTGCCGCACCATATTTACTGTTAATGCATTTTCATTCTTGTAGTAACAACACACTTATGTCATTTGGGAATTCCGTCGTGAAGCGAAACATTTTATCTGTGCTCACACAAAATTATAATTTGTTTCTTGTAACATGCTGTTAGGAATAGTTAATAGGGCTGGAATTGAATGGGACACGTGAGCGTTTGGTGTAGGCTGACGATGTTAATTTATTTAGCGAAGACAAATACTATGAACAAAACCATAAACTTGATTATTTGGTAGGAGTAAATTGTAGTAAACTGAATATATATTGTGTCAGTAACAGAATTCAGGGCAAAACACAACGTAAATGTAGCTGATAATTCCTAAGAAATTCGGCAAAGTTCAAATATTTGGGAACGACCTTAACAAAAAAAAAAAAAATAACTGATTAACTCACACCAACAAATGCACCAAGACAAGTTTGTCACTGATTTCTTTATTAAAAGATTTCCCCAATACGCATTTCGGCACTTCTATATTGCCATCATCAGGGGGATCGTTGAGGTTTGTACATAGACCAATGTACTTGCGTTACATCAGAACAGTTGTGTCAATATTCGTTATTACCACTTTGTATAAAATTGTATAAAATTGTATAAAATGTATAATAGTAGTATTGTTAAATTGCTAAAATTAATAGTAAAACAGTGTGGTATATTATATTAAACTGCATGCTGTGATATAATTAATAATTATTGGCAGCGTGGTCCGGTGTGCTGTTTTGTGCTGTCTATCTGTGTGTATTGCTGTATGGTAGAACCTCCTTCTTTCGTGTCTGCGTGGCTTGTGGGCGTAAAGAAATTAAGAAATTAATGCCTGCTACCGTGAATCCTTTATCTTGCCGTTTGCTATCTGAAGACTCAAAGTATGAAATATACCGAACTGTAATTTTACCTGTTGTTTTACATTGGTGTTAAAGTTGTCTCTCGCATTGAGGGAGGAACGTAGGCTGAATGTGTTTGAGAATGGAGTGCTGAGGAAGATATTTGGCTCTAAGAGGGAGGAGTTAACAGAGAACAGGAGGAAACAGCATATTGAAGAACTTCATGATTCGTGCTTCTCGCCATATGTTATTGGGTTATCAAATGCAGGGGAATGAGATTGGCGGGGCATGTAGCATATCTGGGAAAGAACAGAAATGCATACACTATTTTGGTGGGGAAATCTGAAGGAAGGAGATCTTCTGTAAGAGATCGGCTCTTATGAACACGGTAATAGACAATCGGGTTCCGTAAAATGCAGGTAATTTCGTTACTAGCTGAGGAACTACTAGATTTGCAAGAAGGCTTCTGCTTCATGAAGTTAATTAGTTAGATATTACAGTCCGCATCAACGACTGCTTGCATATATTGCGTGACTCTATAGCTATATACCATTTCTTTAGGTCAGGATACAGACTCTGCATTCTGCCCAAATTTCAGGATTTGTATCTTGGATTTTGATATTTGGAACGATCTGATATACCGGTAGCTGCCACGAAATTGATTTCCATTTTTTTATCATGAAACTTCTAGAGAATTAACTGTAGAAGGATCACACAATTTTGACATGTCCTTAGGCCTCACTGATAAAAATCCGTCTTATAAACGTTTATAAAGTATTCATCGGTGTAAAGGGGGACAGCTTCCTATAATACACAGAGCTTCCATTTTATAGTTTTTGGTAGTGGCCTGATGATGGCTCAGTTCCGGAGCCGTACCTAGTTGCCAAGATAAAGCGTATGTAATATAACTTGTTGGATGTGATTGAAGAGCTAAATAAACACACACTTTTGATTGGTACAGCAATTGGGATGTTCTACATTAAGAGAAGAAATGTTAACTGAAAAATGTTTCTGAACACATGAAAATTGATCAGCTGGCCACAAAACCGTATTTTATGGCATCAGAAGATTTAATTTGCACTACACCCTGTTGTAGCTGAACACATCATCCTGATGCTTACCAACATAGAACCTTTTTTAATTTTACCTTCTCATAAACGACACAAAGTAGAAAGTGGTCTTCCTCACTTTTACTGAACAATATTTTGAACACACTTCTATCTAAACAGTGCATGCTACGTATTCTTGATTTCAGGCTTCCGCCGCAATGTTGATGAGATTTGCGCTCTTCTGAGATATTACGCGGTGTCGTGTGGTAATTGTTTACCGTCGTTTCGGGACACCGTATCGTTTCCATCCTCAAGGGAGAAGAGTCCCTTTCCTACTCGGACTCTTGAACCGTGAAGATGTGACCGTTACGTTGTCCCGAAACGTCGGTAAACAATTACCACACGACACCGCGTAATATCCCAGAAGAACACAGATCTCATGTTACAGATTAATCTCATCTCATGCTTTACCATTGAATTAAACGGTCTTAATGACATTATATGAAGAGGAGAAGTTATGCAGTCATTATATGCAACTTTCCTTATCCTGCTGTTATCTCCTAATTCTTAGATCCAAATACTTTGCTCAATAGGATGTTGAGTACTGCACTAACCTATACAAGGATCGTAATTCAGTTTGAATTGTAGAAACCTATGCTATCGAATTATCTCGAAGTGTACTTATCTCTTGAGTACAATTAGGCAATAGTACAAAGTGCATTCAGGCTGTAAGCAAAGCTGTTCGGGAACCACAATCCGGTCTTTGACTCTGCCCATAAGCATCATTGCGAAATCGCATCAGTAAGTGGCACAGCAATGTGTTTTAGCGACAAAGACTATCTCAACAACAAACACAGACCGAGCTACGAGGATTAATTTGATCTAATAATGGAACGTAGGGAGAAGACATGAATCTCATACTTAACCGAGGTAAAGAGGTAGGACTGCAGACTAATAAAAGTGGACTGTTCCGTAACTTAATGTAGAAACTTAAACAGAGTGACGTCAACAACTTGTCTGAATGGCAATAGACGGATTAGACAATTTCTGTGTTTGTGATGGAGTTGTATGAACAAGTTTTTTTTTTATTTTTGGCTTTTATCCATGGCTACGGAGTTTTATAGAACAAACCCTTTCAGAAATGGGATTTGTTTTTGTCAGCTGATAAACAGACGATTCCATTAGGGATTACAAAGAAAGATAAATAATTGTAACTAAGACTTTTTCTCTCTAATGGATATTGATTGGAACTAGAAAAAAATGGAAACGTTACTCATTCATTTTGTTCTTGTAGACGGAGGCTGATCTTATGCAATGAACCTGTCTAATTAAGGTCGCCATTCTCAGGCACGTCTGATGAGAGATACAAGTTTCCAAATATTATAAGAAAAGCCAAACTGATGAATAATTTTCACAAATGTAAAACGATTTTTTTTTGTTAATAAAAAAAAGTGAACAAATTATTGTCGGAAGTGTTGCATGTTCTCTTTGAAAGGAACGTATTAAACATGCGAATTATTTAGAAAAATCAGGAAAGGGATTGTTTATTTTGATATGTTATTAGCAACGTATGAAATTATTCCCATACGAATTGAATTGACGTGTTACCGAAACTATTGATGGTGCTGAAGTGTTGGTAACAGTTTCGATAGTGTTTAAGCCTTGCTAATTTATTGTATTTCACTGAAGTGTCTGCAAGAATAATAACAGCACTGAAGTGCTACTAAAATATTGATCAGCTTCAAATATTAAGCAGAGGCAGACCATATATATATATTTTGGAATAGTTTTATTAACAATTACAATGTATTTTTGTTTCGAAGATATAGAAAATAATGTTGAATTTTTCTGCTACGATTTATCCTCCAAAACAGAACATTGTTGGAATGGTACCGACACAAATATATTTTAGCAAAATTGATCGCTACTATTTACAGTCTACGAACATTGTTCGCGGTACGTCAGTTGACTTATATTTTAGGAAATTCTGGGCACAGAAATACGACATATATAATAAAATATTCACCGTGAATTGTATATATTCTAATCTGGAGATGGGACATACGCCTGAGCGTCACGAGAAAATTATTGTAAAGTACTGTACAGTAGGTTTACAAGTTTTGTAGTGTATATGGCCGGAGAAGCTAATGGCATGAACGAAAGCTTTTGTGAAGAAAAAAATGCAAACTAGTTGAGTGCAAATTTCCGGTTGAAGCACAGAGCTTTTCCTACTCAAAGCACTCTTCATACTCGAACGAGAGAAAACACGGCGTGGTGATTGGCCGCCTAGAGGGTTTGTCTGTAGCAGCAGACGGACATAACACATAAAAACGAACTCCGTTGGAGGAAATATTTCTGCGAACGAGCTAGCTTTCACTGCTTATAGCAGTATGAGGGCAGCTAGAAAATCAGAAGCAGGCAATGTTTAACGGAAGCAGCAGTCACATATACAGGAGAGAAAAACATTTGCAGGTCTTGTAGTTGTGAGCCCTCGTCGAAGATATGGCCTTGATATTTGTTGACGCGAAAATGACAAATATTAGGACATCTTATATAGGAAAACATCAAAATATAAAGGCTGCATTCTGTATCCATCACACAAATATGTTACGGGAGCCGTATTGCAGTGCTTTTCATAGAAGAATGCAATTACTGTAATCGAATATAGTGCTGATGTCGAATTAAAGGCTTTGTTAAGTAATCAAACACTGAGATCGAATTCGGGTTTTCCAGAGCGTATCCGGTCTCTTCACTGGTTAAAATATTATGATTTATGTTAATGTCATTTTACACTTTATTTTAATTTCTTTATTTAAACGTTTAGCCGGTAATTTGATACCAAACCCTCAAGTGATGCATAACGACTTAGACCTAGTGTTTACTGTATGTATCAAAATATGTAACATTCAAACATTCTAAATTTTGCCGACAGAGGGTATTTGTGTGTTTGTATGGATCTCGGAACAAAAAGTGATTATTTCCTTGTAAAGAATTAACTTACCATTTTTGTTGCAGAAACATAATGTCTTTATAGTAAGGTACCACCTGAATTTTTAATTCGAGAAATACAAAAGATGACCAGATGGTTTTTACTTGTTTTAAGATGTTTGTTTTAGAAATTTTTGTCAAATTGCCCTCAATTTTAAGAGGTGCAAACGATGTTGGTGATATTACTAATGGTGTTATTCCATCTTTATTCAACTCTTGTCATTTCTTCTTCATTTCAGTTCGCTAAGATCTACAATTTTCTACCGTTTGTCGTGGCAGCGTTCCTGTTAGTGGTATTACGATTTACGTTATAAGTGTCTTCCTATTACGAAAAATAAATCACATCCAAATTTAATATTGTATTTACCGTGCATTTTAACTTATGTTTTCTTTCATACCAACAAATGCACATAAACATATTGTGTCAATAGTTTATTCGTAACTTCCCCCGATACGTATTTCGGCGTTTTTAAAACGCCATCTTCAGGGGGTCTTAGAGGTTTCTAACATAGACCAAGTATTTATAAAATACGTCGTAACATTGACTACTACATGTGTATCATATTTTACATAATACGGATGTTACAACGTATTTTATAAATACTTGGTCTATGTTAGAAACTTCTAAGACCCCCTGAAGATGGCGGTTTGAAAACGCCGAAATACGTATCGGGAAAAGTTACGAATAAACTATTGACACAATACGTTTATGTGCATTTGTTGGTATGAAATAAAACATTTAAATTACATCCAGTTTATTGAAAGCTATAGTTTTTTCCAGCTATCAGGTTATCCCAATGAAAGGCGATATTCTCATTTGGACACCACAGGTGAGGCGTATTTATAGTGTGGGTTACGCCCATGCTTAATGCCTAAAAGGCGAAAATTAGTCGAAATGGTATGTGGAAATAAAGTCCCTACTTCTTAAAGACAAGCTGTTTCTCCTTTTCAAGGCCAGTCAATTACAGTACTGTAGAGAAATACTCCCTGTTTGTTGTGAGAAATGTATGAAACACATAAACGTGCTGTGTAGAAAAAGTGCGGAATTTTGTGTTTTTAAATGTAGTAGTAGGTCCATTCATTCATTCATTCAATCTGCAGTCTGCCTTACGACAGGTCCGTAGCCTCTTCCAAAGCGAGTTCTCCACAGGGTGCGATCTAGTTCTTCCTCCTTCAATTTCCAGTATCTTCTCTTTTCTTTAAGGTCATCCAGTAGCTGCTTACGCCTTCTTCCTCGTCTTCCCGTCATCTGTATCCTTCCTTCTAATTTTCCTTCAATCACGTGTTTCAGAAGGCAGTTTCTGCGCAAGATGTAACCAATCCATTTAGCCTTTCTTCTTTTTATTGTATGTATGATATTCCTCTCCTCCTTGACACTGTGTAATACTTCATTTCTCACACGATCGGTCCGACTGATCTTCTCCATTCTTCTCCAGCACCACATTTCAAAACTTTCCAGATACTTCTGATCTACTTTCCGAAGCGTCCACCTTTCAGCACCATACAAAGCTATGCTCCAAATGTAGCACTTTAGTAGTCTCTTCCTTAAATTTATGTCCAGTTTGCTGGAGAAGAGAGTCTTCTTCTTGTTGAATGCTGCCTTTGTCACGGCAATTCTGAATTTAAGTGGTAGTATATACGTTATTATTTCATTTGGGTACCCACCGTGCAGTTATGTTGCTCTCCATACATTTGGTTTATTCTGCACCGAGATTGCTAGTACAGTTTGTTATTATTAATAATATTATTATTATTATTATTCTTGTTAATTTTGCATTGCGTGCGGATGTGAGCACTGGATGCACCGTATATCTAACAATACATACTTACAAGTTAATATAGACTGTATAATATTTGTGTGTGAAGTTTGTCGATTTGTTTTTAAGTAAAGTACATACATTTTAACTTAAATGGGAGATTGTTACTTAAAAATGTAGCTGTTTAATTATAACTGATTTCTAAGTTAAAATATGTGTTCGTTCGGAGGTAAAGGTGTTCGATACTGAGACGAACGTTGTTCGCGATATTTCCAGCAAAAACGAAGATCATTTTGGAATTACTTCGCTTTGTGGGAACGTATGAGCGGTATATTACTATCATCATCATCACTGTCCCCCTCCGCTACCTGTATCAAATCATGTTCTCCGTTACAGTCACATTTACAATGCTCGATTGAACGCTTTCCTATATCGGACGTACTATCCAAAATTAAACACCAAGACAAATATGTACCTGCCTTAAATTACAAGATTCAAATTCGAAACATTTTGTAGGAAGATAAATAGACTTTCTTTAAAAATCGGTTATCACTCTATCTCTTTGCTGAGCTTAAGTGTTTCAGTAAAACCAAATTTAATTCTGACCGCACTCTCTAAGTAGCTATATTCCTACTGCAGAACATCTGAATTGTAGAGGGGAAAGTAGCAAGTTTATCGTGTGAAAATGGTCATTGCTGTCACAGAATAAGTAGCAACTTTATCGTGTGCAACTGATCATTGCTGTAACAGAATAAGTAGCAACTTTATCGTGTGCAGCTTGTCATTGCTGTAACAGAATAAGTAGCAACTTTATCGTGTGCAACTGGTTATTGCTGTCACAGAATAAGTAGCAACTTTATCGTGTGCAACTGGTCATTGCTGTAACAGAATAAGTCCTTGTAGTTTATAGCGTATTTCACACGCGTTTTGCAGTTTATACATTGGCGATTTTGTTTAAAAAATCTGTTTTTGCAAACTGTGAATTAAATACAGGAGGTTATGTAACTCTAAGTACTAAAAAGACAATAAGCTTACTGAATGTTTGTGGATCACGATAAATGTGTTATGTTTCATATGAATTTACGACAGCCAGGTTAGCGTAAAACGTGTTGAGGTACACGTAGGTATGTAAAGGACATCTGAAGCAAACATCGCGTTAAATGACGGTCAAGTAAATTATGGACATGCCTGACAACACTCAAATCAGGTATTGTACTTCGCCATAACCTAAGAATGTAAAGATTATTATGTGTAGTAATTTACCGAACATTGCTAGAGTAACTGTACTGGGAAACGTGACATTGAGGGATCGTATCATTGGGAGATACAATGTCTGAAAGTGTGGTCGATAAACTAGAGGTCCTTAGTTTAGGAGGAAGTGAACAATATTTAAACAGATTTTGAAGATATCCGTTTAGAAGGTGTAGTCTCTTATTAAACTGCAACAGGAAAAGATCTGATGACGTACTTTCGTGAGCACAGTATTGAACCTCCTGTTTAAATAGCAATATGGCGTTTCGCAAGGATCTGAGAAATAATAAGTTGTTAGAAGACGGTTCTCTGCCATCGACTTACTAATCATAAATTAAAGTGTTTCAGAAGAGAAGGAGTCAAGGTCAATATACTAATCGATATACCGATATTGCACTCGTGTAAGGCGCCTAATATACGCTCTCAGTCCTTCGGTAGTTGAATTTTGGAAACACGTGTCAAATATTCTAACACTCAATAAGAGGTAGTTGTTGTATAGAAGAGGATTTAATTATTTCATTTGTTCATGGTTTCCGACATGTTTCGGCCTATGTACGGCCATCTTCAAGGGCAATATAATAAACTGACCAAAAAATTACTAAGGTTTTACATTTATTATACTATATTGCGATATATGAAAATATATATAATTAAAAATCGTTAAGGCGTTAAAGTTATTAAAACTGGAGGTAAACTTTTGTAAATATATTATAATTTTAGAAAGTTGTTAAAGATTTTTTACAGTGCACTTTCCATTTGGTTCTTTGTAATTAAAAGTATAGTTCAAAATCAAATCCTTGCTTGCCGCAGACATGAAAGTTCATAATCTCTTGGTGTCGGAAGTTTTCAGTATCGGTTACTGTAAACATTTTTAGACATTTGGATTATATCTGTATTGCAAGGTAACTTGAATATGTTGCTAAATCAAAACAGATTATGCTGACGAGGCTTGTGTATTTTGAGGGCCTAATCAGGTTATCTCACTCCGTACGATTTTAATGCTCACAAACCCCCGATATGATATATTGTTTCCTGAATTACTGCAGGATCTGTATTTCCTTACTGACATGTTATGCCTAATTATTTCTAATAGTTTTTCTAATTTATTTTTAAAACGAAAACTCAATAGCCAGTCCGCTTTTGGCTCCCTCTTAGCTAATATTTCGTCTTCTTAATTTTTCATTAACTTATATATGTATAGGGATGCACAAACTTTCCAGCAGTAAGTGCCGCATCAAAATTCTAGGCGTCAGCATGTTGCCATGAAACAAGTTCTATACTGAGGTCCCACAAATATTATGCGCAACTGTACAAAATTCAGTTCCCACAGCGACCTGGCGCGCGGGAATTGTGCACCCCTGTATATGTTTATAGCTGTGATGATCATACATCTTACCTTCTGACGTGTGACTTCTGTTCTATGTTTCAGGGACCGACATGCGGTAAGTACAAGCAGTCTGCGTGTGTCGTGGTTGCAGTAGTTTCGAGAGATCTAAGCAAACAGATTATTCAATATAGTCTTCTCGGGCGCACAGCCGCGTCAACTCCTTTAAACACAACGTTTCGGGGACTAGCTCCGTCCCCATCCTCAGGCAAAACTGATCAGTTCTGTGAAAACTAAGCTACAAGATAAACCGTACGTACTACTGCGGTGGTGTAGGGGCTGTCGGATTGCTCCGTATTCTCTCTTTTGTTCCCTGCGTAATACCTTCATGTTCGCCCACAACTGAAACTGTTTATAATAATAATAATTATTATTATTATGTTATTATTACTTGTTATCTCTTTTGTATATGGTATTTGCCATTATATACCTGAAACAGACCATGTTTCTAGGGCACATAGTGCTACAGCTACTCTGTTGTTACAATGTATGGTACATGTGGTGTTATTTCCCACGATAAACATTTTGTACTTTGACACCAGTACTTTCCGCAGTACGTGCGCAGTGCCCTGTGTGGCTGTTTTCTGTAATTCCTTGATGTCGAGCTTTCCAGGTGTGTTCAGATATTTTCTCAATGTTCCCAGTTGCTCTTGTTAACGGTATCACGCCGATACAATGTGCTGTATTGTCTCGTCTATTGATGACGTAGTCTGCAATTGCTCTTTCTGTTTGTAACGCTTTGGTTGCACGATATTTGGTTTGTAATGTTGCTGTTATTTCACTTTCGGGTTCTACTTTCAAATCTCTCCCCCCCCCCCCCCCCCGTTAGCTATCGGAACCTATCTTCTTCACAAATACGCTCTTTATATATAGGCCTGCTTCTAATATACTGTCCATCCATTACTTTGATTTCCAATTTTTTCTCGAGGAACTCTCCCAGTCTTGCTTTTGCATGTTTTACACCTTCCTTTTTTGTTTCACTGCTCTTCATTTGTTTTGTTTAATTTTTCTAAAGTTATTATTATTATTATATTTACTTTCACACTACATTACAGAGATTCCTGTCCATGAGTCAGGGTTAAACTTTGTTCCCAGGTAGCTGTTTTAATAAACCGCCACTGCGCAGTTGATTGAGGCACTGCGCTGCAAGCCAGAAGGTCGCGGTTTCGATTCCCAATGGACACATTGGGACTTCGCATTGCCTAAATCCTTCTGGCCGCACTTGGGCCCTGGGGGTCGACTCAGCCTCTAACAGAAATGAGTACCAGAGATATCTCCTGGGGGTAAAAGCGGCCGGTGCATAGGGCTGACGACCTTACCACCTTCATGTGCCGATTGTCTAGAAATTCTGGCGGCCTCAACATTCTGGACGTGCATGAGAGAAAATTTACCTTTTTATTAAATAGCTGAATTGACAGACGTTATGTTAAACAAATGTGTATCTTTAACCGTGTTTAGATTATCAATTTAATCAATGACACCAGCCAAGCACAACTGTGTGCTTGGTTGGTTTTATTGATTAAATTGGCAAGCAGTGTTCATGTCGCCGTAAGTAAACTGGTTTGCCCCTGCTGATAATGTTGTCATGTTAGCCTGTTCCTGTTCGAACGCACAAGCTCAGACTGTCTATCCTGATCAGCGTATCCGCTGTTTTACTCAGTCCGACCAGGAGGATTGTGAGAGTAAATTCAATTATACGACGGTGGTTTTCTGGCAGGCTGTATTTTTTCCAACTCTTTCCTCGTAACCTAAATCACATAATACTTTAAATGACACAAGACACGTGTTTGGTGCTGTGAAATACCAACGACACGTGTATCGACAGAAGCATAGAAGCTACGCCAATTTATATTGCAGTTACAAGTCATGCATGTGGAGGATTTCGAACAGCTCCTCGCCCTCGTTCCTCCCACCTCCGTCCGTATTCTCTCTAATGGCGAAACCATTAGCTGCAGCGAGCTCGCATCTTCCTACATACTGTGATCTGTTGCAGAGGTACAGTCCAGAGAAACGTGTAAAAAGCCTAGGTTGAAGATACATGCCAGATAAACTTCCAGATGAACATTTTACAACAAATCCACAATCTCGATACCACCTCTTCAAGATAATCTATTAAATCACCACGTTTTAAAAACTGAGGATTAAATCTAAATTCTAATAACTTATTATTATTATTATTATTATTATTTTATACAGGAGAACTGATTACAATCTGAGTAATAATTCACATACTTTAAATAGAGCTGTAGATGTTTTCGACAAGCATTACATCGGGCTTCAACATGATATTATATACAATCTTATTTTTACTGTAAAGAATGAGAAATCATTTTATTATAAACTTTGTTGTATAATTTTCTCAAAGTAATTTATACTGTGATACTTGATGATGACCTTATTCAGGCCGAAACATGTTGTAACTTTTCATTACACAAGTGACACTATTTATGTTGTGATCGACTCCCTTATAACTGCCAGGAAGTTGAACACATTTTAGAAACCCGAGTCTGTCCAGTTTTTGTACCCAGGGTGGGTTGGGTCACAGAAGTGTAACGACCTGCTTTCAGAAGCGAATTCTTTTCGATCACTTGAAAGTTATTCACCTGATCAAGAACTTTACTGCCATGGAACACTAGACTTCGTCAACACCATAAAAAGTTTATTTGAATTCAGTGAAATTATGTAGCTACAACTCATTCCTTTAAATCCATTCAGTATAATTTTCACACGTACTCATGATTTTCCTGAGTAGTCTCTCTGCTCTTGATATTTTCCAACCAAATTATGAACGCGTGTGTTATTACTCAGTTTCACACAAAATCTTCCTTGCTTTATTCACTCTAACAGTAAAATTTTGTATTCAAAGTCACATTTTCACGTGTGACTATAACGGGTGTTAAAATTATTCTGATTTTCGTATTAACATTTACATCTTCCAGCGTGTGCTTCGGAGATAAATCAGAGAGTGGAAACAGGTTATTATGATTGCTGTTTCTAGTGATTTTCATAGGTCACGCCAGTTAAGTACAGGGAAATTATCTCGAAGTAGGCCACGGCCACTTTCTCGCTATTTCTTCGTTAAAACCTGTTATCCAGTTTATCATTTTGTTTTATACTCATTAAATAAACTAAGAATAAAGTTCCAGTTTCACAAAGAACCGTATGTGGGAAATCATTATAAGAAGACAGCAAGTCTTAACGTTTAGACATATTTATGAATATGTGGAAGAAGGCTAATATTATTTTTGAGAGTATTCTAATTTCTAAAATCAATTAATGTGCCTAACGTTCTAACGCTTTTCCGGCTGACTTTCGTCGTCCCATATGAAAAATGTGAGGCACTGAGCCATTCATTCATCCTCAACTCCTCCGCTTCATTATCGTTTCTTCTTCACACTACACCTTCTTTCAGACGAATTCTCTGAAGTCATGTTCTCTCAAGTAACTTGTCTTGAAATGGAAATCACAGATATACCCATGAGACACTCTTAACTTGAATTACAAAAGAATAGCACAGTGTAGACACAAAGAAACAGTGCAGCTTGCTTGGAGGTCAACTGATGTGAAATTGAAGTCAAAGAAAAAAGTCTGTAGCCCTGAGTTAATGTCATTAGCACACACAATTAATCCATCCACACTGAGGAAAGGACTCTGGATAGAGATTTAATTTGAGATCTGTTCACTGAACAGGTCTATATTGTGCTTACTGAAACTTGGCAGCTGAGCGATGTTGTACATCGTGGGGCAGAATAACGGGCGATTTTGAAATGACTGTGAAAAAAAAAAGTATTCAATATTTCCCAAATTTATTGTCACCACATTAAAGTATATAAAAAAGCATTTAAGAAAAGTAAGTTTCCATAATTTAATTTTTGAAAATTACATCTGAAAGATGACGTCCATTTAAATGCAAGCATTGTTCAAGCCGGGTCCTGAAGTTCATCACATTACGCAGCATTTCCGGTCGGATTTGAGCCACTTCATCTCGAATCCGTTGTTTGAGGGCCTCGATTGTTCTCGGTGGTTCCTCCTGGTAAACTCTACTCTTCAAATAACCCCAAAGGAAGAAGTCACAAGCTGTGAGGTCCGGCGAACGGGGGGGGGGGGGGGGGGGCACGCAATATCCCCGTTTCGAGAGATAACGTGATTTGGAAACAAGCCGTTGACAATATTCATGCTTACTCTCGCTGTGTGGCTGGTAGCTCCGTCTTGTTGAAAAAATGTCTCCTCGTTTACATCGTACTGAGCAAGTTGTGGAGTAAAAAAGTTTTCCAACATGTATGCATACCTCTCCGATGTCACGGTCACAGCATTTCCAAGAGCATCCTCGAAAAAGTAGGGCCCTATGATCCCCGATGAAGACATAGCGCACCACACAGTAACTTTCGCGGAATGGAGAGGTTGCTGATGGAGTTGTCGAGGGTTTACGTCACTCCAAAACCTGAAGTTTTGTTTATTGACGTAACCGGACAGATGAAAATGGGCCTCGTCACTCATCCATAAGTTGTGTACGATGTCCTCATCTTGATCAACCAAATTCAAAA
This sequence comes from Reticulitermes speratus, assembly GCA_021186555.1. Classification (NCBI taxonomy): domain Eukaryota; kingdom Metazoa; phylum Arthropoda; class Insecta; order Blattodea; family Rhinotermitidae; genus Reticulitermes; species Reticulitermes speratus. Next base: position 27,403,851 of record JAJKFL010000004.1, read on the forward strand.
ACTCTTCACATAAACGTCTTCGGGTGGCATAATCTGCTTCATTGAGAGCTTGAACGATTTGAATTTTGTACGGGTGATGGTGAAGATCATTGTGTAAAATCCGTCTTACGGTTCTTGTGAAAATTTGAAGTGTGGTGCTATGCCGGCGAGCCGAGCGACGCGGTCTTCTTCCGATCGCAACTCTTACACGCTCGATGTTTTCGGGAGTTCGCACTGATTTTCGTCTTCCAGGCTTCTTCTTTGTCGTTGACGAAGTCTCTTCAAAGTTCTGAACCCACGTTTTTATCGCATGGGCTGACGGCACTATATGATTCCGATGAATGTTAAAATGGGCACGGAAAGCACGACGCGCACGTTCGTAAGAGCTACCGTTTTGATAAAACGCTTTGACAGCGTACGCTCGTTGTTGACTGGTCCACCGCTCCATCGTAACTAAATGCTAGGGTGTATAGAACACGGCCGACAGCTTTCTAATCCCCTCCCTTCGGTACAGCGAGATTGCCACCCTTTTCAAAATCGCCCGTTATTCTGCCCCACCCTGTATATTTTGTATGGCTTAGCTGATACCACCTTCATTTCGGCTTTCAAACTTCGAGAGTTTAAAATCGTTTGTTTGCTTATTAAAATTTTCTTAGAATTTTAGCGGAACGAACTGATAAAATTCAGACTAAATTTTTTCTGCTCTGTAGTGCACTTTGAGATTATAAGGAGTCTTGGAATACTAGACATTACATGTGACAATAATATTTAAACCAGCACCAATGTTTATCTTAAATCTTAGAAGCGCGAAATTCATATATATATATATATATATATATATATATAACAAATATTTCCTAGTGTAACTCAAAGCCTACTTTCCTATTGTGTGTATTTTAATCGTATAAGTATCTTGGCATTATTATTATTATTATTATAAGCATTGTACAGGAGGCTGGGTGGGCCCCAGGGGCGGTCTGGACGGGTACGGAAAATGTCGCCACCAACTAGATTCGATCCCCGGACCGTCCAGCCCGTAGCGAGTCACTACACCTAATGCGCTGTACTGGCTCATGTCTTGTTATATTACACTCTACAAAAAATATTACCATAAGAAGGTTCCATTTGTCAAGGTTGCTCCAATGTGATCATTTCCATACAAAATCTTGTAAAATCTGTTAAATATTTAAAAAGTTCAAGCGTGGGGTTACACGGATAAGCACGTACACACAGAGGATAATGATCTCAAACACCTACACTTTTATTTCTCGAAAGATATTAATCTGCCCACAGTAAACACACCAGGGCTTGCGAGACTTCACGCTTCCGCCAAGGGGTAGTTGAGACCCTCGCTCTTCCGGGATGTTACGCGGCTTAGGTTGGTATTTTCAACCAACTACATGCCTACTGCGTGTAACATCCCAGAAAAGCGGACGCCACCTCGGGTCTTCACTTGATGGACTATCTGTTAGTAAATAATAGTTGTTTATCACAAGAAAGACGCGAAGCATAAATACGAGAAAAATCAGTACGAAAAATTTAGAGTTAGTATTAACTCCTGTTAAATTCCTTTGGTTTGTACTGGGAGAAAGATATTAAATAATTAACTGTATTGTAAATTAGAGAATAGGATGCCGATGAAGGTGTTTGGGCCTAAGTGGGACAAAGTAACAGGAGACTGGAGACTGCAGGCAATAGCACAGCGTGAAGCTTCATGATTTGCACTCCTCACCAAATATTATTCGGGTAATGAAATCAGGAATCAGATTGAGGGGCATGTAGCACGTATGTGGGAGAGTAGAGCTGCATACAGGGTTTTGGTGGTAATACCTGAGAGATAGGTACCATTTACAAGACCTAAGCTTGGATGGGAGCATAATATTAAAATGGATCCTCAAGAAATACGATTGGGGAGCGTGGACAGGATTAATGTGGCTCAGGCTAGGGAGAGGCGACGGGCTTTTGTAAACGCCGTAATGAATCTTCGGGTTCCATAAAATGAGGGAAGTTTCTTGACTAGATGTGGACCTGTTAGCTTCTCAACAAGGACTATGCACCATGGAGTTAGTTAGTTATGTAGTCAGTCAGACAGTCATCCAATTAGTTAACTAGTTAGTATTTATGTGTAAAAATGTTCCATGCTCTGCACCAAATGTTATTGGGGTAATCAAATCAAGGAAATAAAATGGTTGGGTAGTGAAACACATGGCGAAGATGAGAACTGGATCTTAAATATGTAGCCGAAAAACTTAAGAAAATTTTTCCTTTGGACACATAGGCGTAGATTAGAGGATAGCGTAAAAATGGCCTGCAGTGACAAAGAATGGTATTCAGTGAGGAGCGCTTGTAAAAAAAGTGATAAATGTTTGGGTTCCATAAAAGGAGAGGAATTTTTTGACTAGTTGTGCTACTTTTGGCTTCTAAAGAACATTCTATTCACAGTAATTTCTTATATATTTTTGGAAAATGGATGAAAGGAGCACTTTTCAATTTTTTTAAGTCGCCGTAATTCCTCCACAAATAATTAATTACAGTAGTAACTTCTGTACGTAAGAGGGGCGGGTGTACGTTAATTAGCTAAAAACATTAGCTTTTCTTGAAAGTGCATTAATCTTAAACTGCTTTCTTGTAAACAAAATACGTCATACTAAAAATCAGTAAACACTCTACCGTCTCTGAGTGTTGGTATATGAATAGCAAGTTGCACTTCCGTAAGTAAGTAAAGTTTTCTGTAGTATGGGCCACGTTAACATTGGGACTTGACGTGTATGTAAGATGTGTCAGCCAGTTACTAGGATAGGTCTTCGTTTTTGAGCACCGGATGACAAGGCAGATCAGAAGGCACATTGCAAACTGAGTCGGAATCGTGTTTAAGCCGAAATTGTGAATTTTTTAAACCTGGATTTGTTAAATTAGTTTTGTAATCTCATGTTTGACTATGACAGTTTTACTTTGTTCGTATATGTTGGAGGATGTTCTGTTCAATTCGAATTTAAGTGACATATTTGTTTTTCTTTGCTTCATATCATCGCTAAAACAGTGAAGAACCAGATTTTACCTCACTTAAATCACTGTTTTCATTTCCTTCCTATGTCTCCCTTAGGTGTTTTTGTACAGTCTCTTTATCGCACACCACTCTGTGTTTGTACATTGGTTCATAGCCGAATTTATTTTGTAGATATGCATTCTTGATGGTGTAAAGCACATACACAGGAGCACAGAATTTAATTCAGGCAATAATAAGGAGATTAAAGTAAAGAAAGAAAAATTAAAATGAAACGTGAGACGTTCGTATGTGTGCAAGTCAAAAACATGCTGGGCAAAATCATGATTCTTCGTTACTGTAAAAACCGAAAACAAAAATTGGAATGGCAGAAACATAAAAATCACATTTACGAAGAAATAGAGGTGGGTTAAATTCGGAGAATACCAGCTGCCATTCAATTTATAATCTTTTGTCTTCCGAGTTCCAATGCAAATTCCGGTACGTAAATGTTAAATATGTATAGAAATGAAGTTTTACATTTGGTTTTGTACGTGTTTAATGTCTGGCTCTCATTCTAAATGAAAGTAGAATAAGGCATGAGGACATAGTGCAAAGGGAAATGAAGAATTAGTGAAGGAAATCATCAGAAGTTGCATTAAATGAAGTAATGATAAAATTAGTGTAGTCTTCACCACATAATAAAGTAATCAAATTGGAGGCTTAAAATCAAAGGGAAGACTTGTAGATGGGGCGTATGGCAGGCGTGCAAGACGAAAGGACTGCATAGAAACTTATATTGTGTTAGGAAACTTGAGAATAAGAGAGCACTTGTGAGACTTTAGAGGTTGATGGGAGGCTAAAATTAAAACGGATCTCAGAGAAATAGCATGTAAGTGTGTTGACTCAATTTGTCTGTTCCAGAATTATATGCAGATGCGGTACTTTGTGAATGCGAAAAAGAACGTTATTGGTCCAAGAGAGTCGCAGAATTTCTTTATTAGCTCAGGAACTAATAGCTTCTCAAGAAAAACCCATGGAGTTATTCATTATCTTCCGTTGCGATGTACCCTACAAATGTTTTGTGTAGATTTAGTGCTCCTGTTTTTCTCTTGGTCACATATTTATTGAAATCATCAGTAAGACATTAAAATTAATTAATTTAATTTCTAGACCATAGATCAGAACTCAATATTGTGAGTTTTTCATTATCTAATACAACATGTTTCGGTCTGCGTGGCCATCATCAGGTATTTACAATAATAAAATACCTTGAGGAAGGTAAATTTAACAGTAAGGTCAATAACAGAATGGGAGTTTGACCTGACCGTCACACTTAATCTTTCTCAAAGTATTTTATTACTGTGAAGACATGGTGATGGCCATACAGGCCGCAACATGTTGTATTAAATATTAAGTAATGATAATTTGTGTTGTGATCGACGGTATATAAGTTATTTATTTGTACACGCGTCACAGCGAGTTGTATCAGCCAAAGCTTTTAAATTAACTTTTCTCTAGTTTCGCGTGTAAACGGTTTTGATATTATACCAGATAGCATATTTTAAATAGACGATGAATATGCACTCCTACGAGTAGACTGATAGCTTGTCTTATACCTAGGAAATTTAATACGTCTTGAGTGCATTTTGCTTTAAAGGAAACACGGTGAACTTGATACACTTACATCGTACTAAACCGAAATTTGTCATGTCTTGGATAACATGTTCACTTATCATCATAAACAAAAAAAACGAGTTCTGCATACCTCAGTTGGTATAACTGCTAATTTATGGGCTAGACGACGGAGAATTATGGTTCTATTCCCTACAGGGACAACAGACTTTTCTCTCGCGTCTGTACCGACTCCGGACACCAACCATCCACATATTCATTTTTTTTCCCGTAGGTTAAATTAGCTGAGGCATGAAGCCGGCCTCTCCCTTCCAGCTGTTACCGAGGTTAAGGACACGTGGAGCTATAGTCCAGTCTCCGATGTGACGTGGTGTGGTGATAATTAATTAAATAAACACACGAAATTTACACTTATCTTCAGTCGCATAACCCAATTTTTTTTTTGTATCACAGGTTTAAATATTGTCTTGTTAAAAAGTGGCAACATAAAACATTATCTTTGCTATTGTTACACTTTTATTTAAAATGGTATTTTTTTATTTGTCAATGATTCATTTGTTCATTCACTTTTAAAGGAAAAACCTCTAGATTTTTTACGATAGATCATGAAAACCTATATGAGATCAGTTCAGTATAAAACTTTAAACATTTCTCTAATATATTTTGGGGCGACTTATGCCACGAATATTCAGCTTCATTAAGTGGGCATTTTGTCTGTTGGTGCCCTTCGCCAGCACATACTTGAGCGAAATTGGAGTACCGAATTACGCAAGAATAAAAACGAATCACAGAAACAGACTAAAAGGGGCTCCGGATTTAATAAGTGAACTTTCCAATATCAAGCCAAAAATAAAACTACATTGCGAAGGAAAAGAGAAAAGTAGTTCCTCGCATTAACAACTGCAACATGAAGCATATGCATATATCCGTTCTTAAGCTTAATTCTTTGTCTATAATAAATGTGATATTTCTAAATATATTCAATTAAATATGTTGATTTCATATGCTTGTTTCGCCTTTCTTTATTATCATCATCTTTACTTATCTGAGGTCCAGTAGTTTAGCTTCATATGTAACAGTAACATTACGTGTTCCGCAAAAATATTTCAATTGCGAAAGGATTTCGTCGCCAAATTGAATTGGTAAACGCCAACTAACTAACCAACTAACTAACTCCACAAATCAGAGTCCTTCTTGAGAAGCTAACAGTTCTTCAGCTGTTCAAGAAATTCTCACATTTTATGGAAACGGACGGCTGATCACCGCGTTCACAAAAGCCCGCTGCCTGTACTTATCCTGAGCCAGATGAATCCAGTTCATGCCCAAACCGATTTTTTGAAGTCCCATTTTAATATTATCCTCTCATCTACACCTAGGTGTTCCAACAGGTTTCTTGTCCTCAAGTTTCCCCACCAAGACCCTGTATGAACTTCTCTTCTCCACTACGTGATACATGCCTCGCCCATGTCATTCTTAAATCACTGTTACACATAATTTGAGGGCCACATATTAAGTGACACTGATGTTGCTCTAACGTGAGTCAAGCATTTTCTTAATCTAGGTTGTGGGATTTCGAGAAGTGTGAGTTGCTGGTGGTCACCATTGTCACAATCTTCATAAGTATTTTCGTTGTGAAAATCTGAGTTTGTACAAAAGTTGAAAGGGGAACAACACCAACATATCTCGTAAGTCATATTTGTTCCTTAAGAACGGAAAGTAAGCTTCGGAGGCCGGATGACAAACTTGTGGTGCAAGAGAATTCGTTTAGTTCAGTGTTACGTAATGCTATGACAAACGTGTTCGGAGTAAGCCAGTCAGACAGTTCTCGCTATGTATCGCGAAGTGGCGTGATTTCTGATCTGCAGATGTGTCTTGGTGTTTCTTTTTGTGAGATATATGTGTGTTTTCAGTGCAGTGTGCTGTACTACGAAAACAAATCTTTTCGATTCGAAAATTCATAAACACGCCCTAAAGGATTACAGTCCACAGATATTTTATAAGTAAAACCAGAAGCATCGTGCTGCCTCCTGGTATGGATTTCATGAATTTCTAAGCCTCGCAAGTTTTGTATGGGTTTTTTTAAGGACCCCGCAGCAGATGCTACGGACGCACCGCAGCCTTAAGGCTTATTATGCTATCCTGTGATGAAGATGAAGAGAAAGATGATCAGTTTTTTTCCGTTGTTCCAAGTAATGGAGCACCGGCGGAATGAAATTGACAGGAGAAAACCTGTTCTAGTGCCACTTTGACCACCACGAATCCCACATGGACTGATCTAGGATCGATCCCGGGCCTCCGCGGTGGGAGACCGGCGACTAACCGCCTGAGCCATGGCACGGCCCTTTGGTATGAGTTAGTATTTTACTAATTTTGTTTCTCTTTAAAATTAATCTTCGGTACATTCCCTATCAAAAAGAGCTCTTTCATGTTTGAGGTCCGAAGACAACTCACATTCTTGGAACACCTTGCAGGCGTGACATGTCGGTGTATGATACTAGCTTTTGTTTAACATGGTCTATCCAAGGGGCCGGATTAGTACACAAAATATCCTGGAAGTCACACTACGCACTTTTATGCACTTCATATTAAAACACTGACATCCGAATGGAAGAATACGTGCAAGATTCACTTCCTGTCATTCGTCACTCCTGTGTCCACAAAAGCTCTTTCACTTAAGGTCAAGAGCTTTTGTGGACAAAGTAAAGTGCAAAAGCAGGAATATGAATTTTTCCGTCATTGTAGAAATTAATTCCCTCGTCTCCTATCTTATTTTATTAAAATCCGTTTTAATATTATCCGTGCATCTACGCCTGTCTTCCAAATATTCCTCCATTCACGTTTTCCTACTAACGTGCTTAATAACATTTCTTATCTCAGGTGCGTGCCTTCTGCCCATCCCTTCCATCTCATCCTCCTTCCTTCACCTCATTCTCCCTACTACTCAATCCTCCTATTCCTCTTAGCACTGTATTTCTGTTGTGTCCAGATAGTCTCCTCAGTGTCTTGTTCTAAAGCAGGATGAGGGACTGTTTTCAATAACCATATAAAACAAGCCTTGCTATTAATTTAACAAAGGATAGCACAAGAGAATATCTCTCCTAACTGAATGTTCTCGTGTCTTCCTGTGCTTCTTTAGTGCCGCTGCCCACTTTGATATAAATTATATTATAGACCATATTATATACACCTATTTCGACTAATGTCTCGTTCTAAACCCCTTTCGCGTAGCAGAACGCCAGTATTTTATACCTGGATGTGTGAAATTTTCAGTAAACTCATATTAAGTTGCTCCAACACAATATTCCCTTTCGACATACAGTATTTCTTAATACTTCTCCGAACAGCATCGTTATTCCTGGATTCAACATATTTTAGCTGAACAAGTGTAGCATCTTTAACGATATTATGTACAAGATGTTGCAGATGTTATCAGAGATATATACACAATATGTATGCTCTAAAAATCATTGTCCTCGCCAACGAGTAATTAGACGACGGAATAAAGGAACGTATACGTGTAAGGAAAGTTCTGGTCGTTTATTGAACATCTGTACAACATTCACTCACTGCTGGTATGGCCACAATTTATAGTGCGCCTTCACAACGTTACAGTTAGCGACAGTTTCTAGGAATGAAGCGTGCAGTGTACAGTGCAATCGTAATTGGTATGTGCTTCCGCAGCGCAGTCTTTTTAACGAAAGTTTGGCGCTTGTTAGTAATTTTTCTGCATGGCAACTTTTGTTTTCCAACTTGACACGGATTTTAGAACTCGCCAGCAGCAACAGCTAAATCAGTAGAGGGACAAAATCTAGCGAGAATTCAGTTCTCTGTTTCTCTGACAGAAGTGGAATTCTTCGGCTACATTACTCCAGTAAAATCCTGTTAAAATGAATTTGATATCTTATCATGCTATTTAATGATTTTAACCGAAATACTCATAGTTCCCCACGATATTGGCTAAGATGAAGTAGGAAAGAACTCTTTGATGCTATCGGCTGGAACAGTAAGAATTTCTGCTAGTAGTTCCCATGCCATCTTTTGCCTCTAATGATGGATTTTATTATAAAAATCAATTTCAAACTCATGTTATTATCAAGTAAACAAAAGTTCGTAAAATAATCGGCCACCAATTACTCTTCTAAGATTAAATTATGGTCTGGTGGTTTTGAGAGCAGGGAACGCTCCTTGCTTTCTTGCTTGCGGAAGAATATTTTAACAAAAATTAATTTCGGCTTAACAACATTGTCATTCACCTTTCTTAGCCTATAGCAAAAGGTAGATTCTCCTTAACAATTAAGGCGAAATTCTGTGATTATTAAGATTAATAGAATGTAATACACTTTGGCCGATCCCAGTGGCCGCGCGATCTAAGACGTGGGTCTACGGCCGCTCGCTTCCTGAGATTGTGGGTTCGAATCCTGCTGGGGGGCATGGATGTCTATCCCTTGTGAGTGTTGTGTGTTGTCAAGTTGAGGTTTCTGCGTCGGGCTGATCATTCGTCGAGAGGAGTCCTACCGTGTGTGGTGTGTCTGAGTGTGATCGTGAAGCTTCAATAATGAGGAGGTCCTAGCCCATTAAGTTCTGTTGCGCCATGACAAAAATATAAGTACTTTGTGAGTTTCCGTTTGCGGTGATGTTTAAGCCCTTTGAATTGCAGTGTATTTTATATACAACCAAGTTGGTTTAGCATTTATAAAATCTACATCTCGCCCACCGAGTGTAATCGTGCGTTTTTGTGATTCCTAAAACAAACTATACTGACTATGTTGACTGGTTTTTTTGTAATAGAGACGCAGTTTGTTCTCTACGACGAATAAACTGAATGTTTGAATATAATTCAGTTTAATTTTAATCTTCAAAGCTTTCATGAATATTCAACGCTTTCCCCGAAAATAACTTTTCAAATCCGACACTTTTTGTATGTGTACCGCGTTACGTCCTGCCATACGTGAGCGCTGTAGGCCACATATACACTTCTCAAGATGGCCTCTGCTCCATAAAGTGACTCTTACTTAGGCCTGCTATGTCTACGCTATTTTTTGGATCTTGTCTGGTTTTCTGTTCTTTTGCGCATTTCGCTTTTTTTTGGTAATGTCAAATGCTTTAATAGTTTATTATTATTATTATTATTATATCAGCTGCTAATTTGGTGTGCAAAGACGTCGACTACTTTTTAGAAAACCTGGTACTTGTAAGAAACAGATTTTGTTTGATTCTATGAATGTTCACAGTTACTGATCTATTTTAATGATCATGAGGATATTGAGGCATCATTTGATTTACATTTTCCTATAAATTTTGTTGTTTCTTTTTCGTTTCGTGTCTTATATTGTGTAATTTGTATTGTGTATTGTCCTTCATTAGTGTTTATATATTTCTGTTATTAGCCCTTTGACTGTTTATTCAGCACGTCAATAAAAACAAATTGCATTGACTTTTATTATTATTATTATTATTGTTAACAACAGTAACAATATCAAGACCCGATTCAGAAACTCTCTTAGAGTACCACGTACGAGATAATTACTCTTATTGCTGTATACAGTCACTAGTACTACTGTGGTGGACTCACGAGTTTGGCTTTGACCTTGGTTGTTCGGAGGTAACATACCTTGCTCATACTGTCAAGGTAAAAGTCGTTGCTTTGGGTCACTAATAATACTGTGGCGTATCCTGTGGAATTATGGCAGGGATTAGGCAGACCTATTGACTCAAATATGTGCCACATATATTACAAGTAGCGTAGAGTTGAAGTAGACTACCGCACCCCCTGACCTGCCAGCTCTCTGTGCCATCTACATTATTTTCTTACTCTCTTCGGCATATTAGGGACTGCAGGTTTTTTGGAACTGAAGCTAACCAACATTACATGTTTTTATATTCACGATTCTGATGATGCAGTGGATGAATACAAGTGCGGAACGTAACAAGATGGCGGAAGGAGGACTTAACTTACTGAAATCATTTTATAGACCGCCTTATACAAATTCAAGCTAGCAATTGGTTTGTCGTTCATCAGATAAATTATGTTATGTCTGGAATGTTTCATGTACAGTATGTTACTTTAATTATCATTATCTTCTGCTGCAATTTATAAATTAGTAGAACGTGAGAAATGCTATTACCTCACTGAGTGGAGCGGAATCCTTCTTGTGAAGCTGATAGTTGCTCAAATGTTCAATTAATCTCTTTCCTTTACGAAGATTAATGACAGTGCTCACAAGAGTCAACACTAACCCACATCCGACCAGTTGTACATCCTGACACACCATTCGTTTAAGATCCATTTTAATATTATATTTAAACTGCGCCTAGTTCTGCCGAGTTTTCTCTTCCCGCAAGTTTCGCCATTAAAATTTCTACGCATTTCTTATCTCCTCCAAGGAAAATTGGGTATTTCGGACCTTGAAGATGAGGTCACTCACTACGTTGCCTGGAAAATTCGGGAGTCTGATTACCCAGTGACAGAGCGTCACATCCCACAAGAACGGAACAATCAGCTGCACCGCAGCGAAAATATCAAAATTTGGACAACAATATACATATTCGATAGTGTGTGTTGTGTATCCACACAACAAGATCCGGATACAAATTTTCACATGAAATGTCTGAATCTGACGTCCATCACAGACTTTGGACTTATTTGGATAAATGTTTTGAATTTTAGTATTAGAATGCAATGGAAGATTTGGACAAACGCCGTATGGGCAGACTGTTAATACAAGTAGGTAGGAGATGAAAAAATACGGTTTTGTAACTGAAAACTTTGTGTCGTTTGTGATAATGATGACACTGATCCAACGTGATAATGCTAATAGCTTGCTGTGCTCTCCTCCCTACGCTGTTTCAGGACATAATATTTTGTTCTTCCAATTATAACACAAGCAGCTTCCAACTTTCCCAGAGTCGCTACTGTCAAATTACTGTTAGTTTTACGAAGAAGTCTGTGGTATCTAGGTTATTTAAATGCAAATAAGTATATAATACATGGATTACTGGTTCGGTTTTGTGAAGTGTTACTGTAATTTGATTCCCTGGTGATGATCCCATAAGGGATCGAAACATGTAGGAGTGTTCAACGTGATATTGTAATATGAAATATATGTGCATTTTGTTGGACTGAATGTTGTGAGTTTATTATCGACAATTCACGGGATGGACAGTAATAAAAACCGTATATATAAATGTAAATAAGTATGTAATTGAAGGCTTCCGTCGTGGTCGTAATATTGCTTAAAATCTTCTGGGTTATTACCCGGCGTCATTTTTGGTGTATGACCAACGTTTCGGGATGACTTGTTTGTCCCATCTTCAGGGTCTTAGGAAAAAAAGACCCTGAAGATGGTACAAACAAGTGATCCCGAAACGTTGGTCATAGACCAAAAAGTGACGCCGGGTAATAACCCAGAAGATTTTAAGCAACAAGTAAATAAGCAGTTACGTGACCTTTAGGACTGAACATAGATGATCGAAATCTAAATTGGATTCTTATTTCAGGATTTCGTGACGATTAAACCGCGAATAAAAAAAATTTTAACACATCCATATTTCATTCAGTCGTCTTGCAAACTTAAATCACGAAGCAGACTTGGTCAAACGAAGCTTAAAGATGCGTAATTAGGTGCTAGAATAAACAGTTACGTCAGAACGGTGGGTAGTGAAGTCCAGCAAGTAATACTATCACAGGCTTGAACAAAGATTCCCTAAATTTGCTTAGAATTGTAACTGCATGACGTAATGCCGTGTCGAACTGACAAATGTTTACCGACTCTTCAAACGGATGTTTTTTTTCCAAAGGTTCGACAGCCCCTTGGGGGCCTAGGCCTCGTCATTTTACGACGCTTCACGATCACACTGAGAGACACACCACAGTCGGTAGGACTCCTCTGGACGAGGGACCAGCTCGTCGCAGAGACCTCTACCTGACATCACACAACACTCACAAGAGACAAACATCCATGCCCCCGGTGGTATTCGAACCCACGATCCTAGTAAGCGAGCGGCCGCAGACCCACGCCTTAGACCGCACGGTCACTGGGATCGGCCTTCAAAGGGATGTACTGTTACAATATTCAGGGTAAAGTGATCCAATAAGAAGTGTTCTATTTGCCAGTCCACGCGGCATAACATCCAAGAAGACTTGAATCTTCAGCAACAGAACTGTCGGCGCCTCAGATCTTGTACAGTGAAGAGATTAGTTCACTGGAATATAAACCAAGAGTTACTGCATAATTCGGAACAGATTAAACTCTTGCCTAATCCGTGAAGCCTGGAAGTATGAAAGAAGTGCATAAAGAAAGAATACATTACTGAAACTAACTTTTGCTTAATACTTTACAGAAAGTAGCTTCTACTTCAAATTACTTTTCAAACAACATATGGGTTTTATAGCCTTGTCTTTGAAACTAGACAGCTGGTCTGCTGGTCAAGGAATTACTCGCTTTTATGAAACCCGAAGTTTCATTACCGGGTTCATAAAAGCCCACCACTGGACTCTACCTTTAATCAAACAAAACAGTTACACAACCTCTCACCCCATTTCTCTTAAGATCCACTTAACTTTACCCTCCAATCTACGCATGCACCTCTCGAGTGCTCTTTTCAGTTCGCTTTTCGCATTCTCACATCTTTTCCTCATACATATTACACGTTCTGTGTTACTACTCTCCTTTTGTTTATCGCCCACACATTATTCGGTGAACAGTACAAATCATGCTGCTCCTTCTTGTATTACTTTCTCCATCCTCCTTCTGTTTCTTCTCTCATTAGTCACGTACAACATTAGTATATGTATGGTCCCTTCTATTTTCGTACTCGTAATTACGTTCCTTGTTTTGGACACGGTATATCCTTTAACCTTTTAAATCGTGGTCGTCCTACCTTTTTGTGGCAAAGTGCCACCCCCGTTATTATAGGCTGGTTAACGGGCCGCATGTGGAGAAATAACATGTGGTATACCTAACCGCCTAAATTACTGTGTAACTTTCATAGTATAATTTACAAATGTGGCCACGGCCCGCATAATGATACCTGGAGGGCCGCGGTTTGGAGACCCATACTTCAAAGCATAGTTGTTGCTACATAAACCGCCAGGTGAAAAACCAAAGCTCTGCAATTTGCCTATACATTTTACATATTCTTTTTTATGAATATTACCACCAACAGCCATATTTCCCTGTACCAAATTAATTGTTTGAGCTTTCCAATGGAAACAGTATTTGATTTATGATCTTTTAGCTCTTTGTTATACCTTAATGACTGCAATAAGTCACCAACAAATGCACAAAACTGTCAATAAAGGTATAAATTAACTTTTATCATTATTAAATTACCCTACATACGTTTCGGCTTGCAAGAAGCCATCATCAGGGGTTTACAGTTGTACTTATCAAATGCTGTGCTACGGTCTGTCATCGACACTCGCAATATAACTTCACTATGTAAGAGCTGTAGTAGAGCTTGATACTTTCAACAAGCTCTACTACAGCTCTTACATAGTGCAGTGTAATAATCCAGTGAAACACCTAGAAGTGCAGTGAAAAACCTTGAACGTTTGAAGAAACAGTGAACCGTGTAATTTTACTATAACTTTTAATTCTATACTTTTATCGTTTATGCTTTTAACATATGATACAAACTGTTTTACGACTACCTGAAACGAACAGTGAAGTTATATCGCGAGTGTCGATGACAGACCGTAGCACAGCATTTGATAAGTACAACTGTAAACCCCTGATGATGGCTTCTTGCAAGCCGAAACGTATGTAGGGTAATTTAATAATGATAAAAGGTTAATTTATACATTTATTGACAGTTTTGTGTATTTATTGGTGACTTATTGCTGATTACAGAAATGCACGGTGAATTAAGATTAAAGACCTTAATAACTGTTTTATGTTTATATTTTATGTTTTTATGTTTTTGTCTTTTATTGTTCGTCTTATATTTGTTTTCTTGTTTTGTATGTCTTGCCTTATATTTTGTGTGCTCTGTGTTTTTGTATAGTTTTGTGCATCTGTTTCCTTATGTATATAGTTGCTTTCTTTCTTTTTGTTTGTGTACAAGTGTACGGACCACTGTCACCGAGTGACAACGCAATCGCAGCTAATAAATATCATATCAAATCAAACACGCTGTTTGCTCTCTTGAACTACGAAGTGAATTTTTATGTGTAGTGCACCTTAATTATAGTATTCAAAGTTCTGATCTTTGTACTTAAATATTTGTAGCATTTTATGAAGTAATTTATCTACATGACATCACTTACTGATGCAGGGTTTCATGCTGGATTTAACATTAGTTCGTATCTGGCTACCATGACATATGAACAGACATGCGTGAAGTCTGAAGTCTCATATGAAACGCATTTCTAAGGTCTTGGGGGCCACTTCTCCACACAAACCGTATCCCTAGGGACGTAACGTCATCTACAGTCAGTGTAGGCTCAAAGACTGAGCATACATGAGGGGTAATGCGGCATGAAGTCTATTTGCTTACCTTTGAATCGGCTACCTGTACAAACTGTCAGGCCAGAGATCGCGGTGCATTCGTACTTTGAAATAGTATTTACCCTGAGAAGTGCAGCACTGAACTATTTTTTCCTCTCTTCTTTTCCCTGTGTAACTCTATGTGTAGAATGACAACGGCAGGGTGCCCCAACATGTTGCACATCGTTGGCCACAAAATCAAACGTTTACGGGCCGGGCATGATAATTATACCTTATACGACGACGCAAAACTCTGATGATATTAATGTGTTACATCGTGTCGTCTGGAAGCTTTAGGACTTACACGTTAACCCTTCATCCTTCCGCCGTAAAATTGTACCGTCGATTTCAAATAAAGCCGCCGGAGACGTTGATGATGATGATGATGATGATGATGGTGATCGTGGAGTTGTTGTTGTTGGTGGTGGTGGTGGTGGTGGTGGTGGTGGTATGTGGTGACACTTTAACACTATAAATACAAAGACTGTTGCACAACGGACCTTCTCAAACTTCCTCATAGAATTGTTTTCATATTCACAAATATACCTTCTGTCTTATACAAGTATTATTTACAGATATTAGACGTAATTTACAGGTATTATGCTGGTGTTATTCGTAGCTACTGTATACAAGTAACACCATGTTACGTAAGTGACAGTTACATTTCATAAATCTTGTAAATTTATATACTGATACGAAAGATCATGAAGAAACCTAAAGCTGCTAGACAGATAACTGTCACCCTTGTAGGTCAAACAGTAGGGGACAGATTTCCATCAAGTTTATGGTGAATTAACCCGGCCTACGTTAGTGTACGACGCTATACAAATTAAAGGTCTGTGTTGCTGTCTTGATGTAGTACTTAACAGGAATAACAGAAATATCTCCACGGATTGGATTCATATTTTGTAGTATATTTTGCTATGATTTCAGTATGTAAACTATATATAGGTCGTGACCCAGCCTTGTGACTCTCTAAGGCAGGCCCGCTCAACCCGTGTTATGTTGCTCGCGGAGACATTTCTAATGAGAAAATGTCTCTTAACCCTTCCTCTGGCAAAGCTGAAATAGAACGCCGAAGCAATGCTGAAAATTTGTGAGCTGTTTATTGACGGGGAAGTGCGTTACCTTACTAAATGATTTTGTTGAAAGGTGCTAAAATTAGCGATACAATAGCCTAGGTTGTAAATTTATTTTTTATAAATTTTTCCTAGTATTATCAGTTCGTTTCTATTGCATATGCTGTAGAAAAAAGTGAACAGTGAAATAATACATATAATTATACTCAGGTCTATACTTACACATTTGTCATTCTGTATGTTTAATTTCAAGTTACCCGCACCACATAAAAGCTTGTGCAGGCCTGCTGTAAGAACTGCGAGCCAGGCTTATGTAACTCACAGTGCCTTACGTTTTCGTAGATTTTGCTGTCGCAGAGCTGAGTCGCGGACTGCAGTGTCAGTGAATTAGATGAATGAAAATGAATGTGTGGGAATGGGAGAATGATACTAAGGGGAGAAATACGAACCTGTCGCTGTGTTGCTTTCTGAACCTCAAATCCCGCGTCGGATGCCATGGGATCGAAACCGGACCTCCCAAGTTGCTAATTCCGAGAATAACCACGTAAACTACTTAACGGTTACAATTCTTCTTGATAAGCTGATACTCGCTTAGCTAGGTTGCAGATTTCTCTCTTTTCACAGGAGGCGATATCGCAGGCTACCTCGCCACTGGATTCTACACTGGACCATTTAAATCCAGTGAAATTCTATTTCTGTAAGATTTATTTTAATTTTATTCATCCATTTTCGCCGAGATAGTCATTACGGTCCGAAACCTTTCGAATGTTTCCGAATATAAATTTCATGCAATACTCATTCTCACCACGTGTAAGTCCACAATATCTCGGACACCTGTCAGTGTATCAGCATTAAATCTAAACAGTACATAGTATATACAAAGAAGTGAGGACGATGAACGTCTTCAAATGCAGACAGACAATAAGAATTGTCAGTTCAGATACCTTCACACATTTCTCAATACAGGATAACCTACGGCATATGAATGGCAGTAACACAAACATGGCTTTCACGAAGAAATTATAAAGGCAGTTTGCATTCGTGGGAATCATTGCTTCCATTCAGATTATCATCTGTCACACTTTATTCTTCCGTATAAACATTTAAATACCAAACTTGGTCCCGGATCCAAAAGGAAGAGCAGGTTTACTAGTATGTGACATTTGGGAACAGGATTCTGAGGAGAGTATTTGAACCTAGGACAGTGAAATTGGCAGTAGAATGGAGAAAATTATGTAACGTTGAGGTCCGTAATTTGTATATATTTCCGCTTGTCATTAGCGTGACTAAATTAGGTGGTCTTAGATTAACTGCACATATAGCACGTACAAGAAGATTGTAAATATATGGTGTTCTTTTTCCTGCTTGACCGATAATCGCCGGCCCAACGCAACCTTTAGAAAGTCTAATAAAAACTCAATAGAGCATCGGACCGGCGATCATTGGTCAAGTAGGAAAAAACACCCTATATATAAGAATTTTAGTTTGGAAACCTGAGACTATTTAGTAATAATAATCGTGGGTTACATAACAGTTTTAAAATGGATTTGAAAGAAATAAGCTTGTCTGGATGTGGAGCGAAATAAACTGGTTCTGGATAATGTGTGGGTATTGTGAAACGATAATGAACCATAAAGTTTCGGAAACTCCATGGTAACATGAGCAATTATTACGTACCGTAGCAACTCAAGTAAGATTCAGTTCCATGTCAGATGGAAGTATGCGTCCCACTAGCTATAAAATGAGGCAGGCAGGCTGATGTAGGCGTAGGCAGTCCTCATTTGCAAACAGAAGTGAGGAAGTACAGTAGGGTTTAACAGCATGGAGAGTCTTGTTACATCGACCTACGGCTGACGACTCTCATACAGGAACAGGAAACGGGTCCGACTGAATGCGTCGACATGAGTAGGGAGAGGAGATCGTGGTGGTCATGATACGCGCTCGCATGTACCGTACAAAGATCCTTTGACCAAGGTCGAAGAACCTTTCACTAAACGGGTCATAATCGGGCACTCATATCTGTATTCTGCGGATCTGAAAAGTTGTACATCAAATGTCACTCTTCAAACCACATCGGAAGTTGAAGAGAAAAATCTTGTTGAAAACACACAGACGTACCCTTAAATAAGGAAAACATACGACGTTGAAAGATTCTGGACTCAAACTCTTGTATTCTAAGGAAAATGAAAAGTAGTTAACTAACCTGGTTGTAAGATGTGTGAAGTTACGTGAGGCTGGAGAGAGTTACAGAATGAGCCTCGTGACTATTACTTTTCATCAAAGATTATCAGGGTGCTCGAATCATGAGAATGGGATGGGTTGGCATGTAGTAGGCATGAGAAACCTTAAAGGAAAATACCTCATTCAAGGCCTGTGCGTAGTTGAGAGGATAATAATTAAATGGATATTAGTGAAAGAAGGGTAGAAGGATTTGGGCTGGATTAGTTTGGCTCCGGGCGGCGTCAGTGGAGGGCTGCTTTGGGCACGGCAGTGAGTCCCATAAAAATCTGGGGAATTTCTGAAGTAGCAGATCATTTACTAGTTTCTCAAAAAGAACTGTGCTCCATGGAACTGGTTAGTGAATTACTAACTCACCTGTAAAACAGTGACGTCACGTCTCAGGATGTTGTTTACAAGAAGAGAAGACGCTGCTGCCGTGTGTGCGGCGAGTATGTGTCGCCGTAATATTTATGGAGGGAACTCTCGACAGTATTTATGGTAGAAAGTCGATTCGTGGGCCCAACTGTTCCGAACAGTGCTTTCAGATTTCTTTAAGTATTCGCGGGTTCAGTTCAAGGAACTTCAGAGCCGTTTTGGAGGAATATGTGATTTCACAGAAGAAGATTTTGGATGAAATAAACACGGGTTTACTCTTATATTTATGAAGGTCTGTACAGTGTAAGACCCATATTAAACCATTACTGGAATTATATTTATGAAACAGCGATTAAACTAAACTAGGAATATAAATTATTAAAACTTTTTATACAAAACTTCAGGTTTAATTTTCTGCCTAATTTATTTATTTCATAATCCTTTAACTGCTTTTAAGCGCGTTCGCAAAGTTTCGAAAAGCGACTGTTAGCTTCATCATGTCTCAAAGATACAAATTATTCCGTCTAACACATTTCTTTGTTATTTTCAAACGCTACATGTTTCTATCGATACGATCATCGTCAGGCCTTATTCTACAAACATCTTAAAAGTCAAGGTAAAATGCTTTTATCTGAGAGATTTCTCAAATATTACAGCGTAATTGTTACAATAATATTGTACTTTTTTGCTACGAGTAGTATAACATATATGTTGACGGTTGTGTACTTTGTATGATGTTCTGTAAAATTTATCCCGGTATCCGTTGGTTAGGATGACAAGTCTGAGAACGAATTTTTAAACTTATTCATTCAGCTGTATTTAAGTAAGATTTGGCGATTATTTCTCGATTTTTATTCTTATATAACAGACTTCGATATTTGCTTCGAATTAAACAACGAGGGTACATTCGTAAGTACTTTGCTTATGAATTCGTTGCAGCAAAATTATAATCTAAAGTTTAATTTCTGAGTGGAGATCCTTCTTGTTGAATTTACAGCATATCCGACGAGTCCAATTTCGGTTTAACAGAAGAAGTTCAAACTAATTACCAAGTTTCAAATCACGTTTTGTGACAGGCAAGAGTTTGACAGAAACTTAAGTGTGCATTTGCAGATACTAGGTAAAAACTTAAATTTCTTTTTTGGTTTCTGACGCTTGGAAAACTAAGGTATTTCAAGTGTAGCGATAATGAATGGTGGTCATGTCTCTTATAGTAAAGTGATCCCAGCGAGACACACTGTAGAGGATGTGAAGGAGCGGAGGTGGTGTTGTGTGTAGTTTACAATTACAGACAAACCCGTCTAACTACTAACTACTAACTACTAGTAGGAGAGTGCCGATCCCAGTGGCGTGGGTCTACGGCGTGAGTCTTCGGCCGCTCGCTTACTGGTATCGTGGGTTCGAATCCCACAGGGGGCATGGATGTTTGTGTTGTGTTTTTTGAAAGGACGGTAGCATGGAACGTAAAAAGTGACATGAAGGACGAAAGGATATAAAACAGTACAAAAATGGACCAACAGGCGCAAAAAAAAAAACATTATTTTAGATTTATCTATTGTCCTAAAAGAAAAGTGTGGTTTGAGGATATTCTTCGAAAAGGTTACTTAGAAAAAAATTGCACCTAAGGGATAGGAAGTCATGTGAGTTTCGCGCATCTTACACAATGAGGCAAAAGTGTATTTCAAATTTTCTCTGTCCACACCATGAAAATGTCCAGCGGGTGTAGAGGTATAGTTTCACTCATTCTTAACCTCGGCACTACATGGAGATGTATGGTGACCTTCACGCCCCGACCGCCTTACCCCCAGAGAAGGAAAACCGGTACCAATATAATACGAGGCTAGGTGGGCCTCAGGGCCTATCTGTACGTTTTGGAGACAGAAGAGAAGAATCTCTTGCTCCTGCCGGGAATTGTACTCCTGATCGTCCACCTTATAGCCTAGTCACTATACCTACTGAGCTATTCCGGCTCCCATCTTGCATAAGAAGGGGCTGTATAATTTGTGATCTTCACAAAATATTATTAGGTTGATTAAAGCAAAACTGAGTGAGATGGGCGGAATATGTGCAGTGTTTAGGGGAGATGAGTATTTGGTACAAAAATATTAGTAGTAATAAATATGTAGGAGTAGAGACAGCTTTCATTGGAGGATTATACTAAAGTGGATATTAAAGAATAGTGTGTACCATTGTGGTTGGATTAAGCCAGTTGTGGCTAGACTCTAGTGGCGGGATGTAATAATAATGAAGTTCCGACTTCCATAAAATACGGGTTATTTAATGACCAGCTGGGCGAATGCCGTCTTGCAATGAAAGACTATATTCCATGGAATACGTCTCACTAAGTCATTAAGACAGATTATGAGGGCACTGATAGGATTTAAGCTGGCTCAGGATAGGATCCAAATACTTGCGATTATGAACCTTTTGGTTCCATAATTGAGGTATTTTTCACCACCCGAGCTATTCTGCCACAAAGAGGTGGTATAGTAATGGCGACATTACTTTTGGGGGGGGGGGGGCTGAAGAGGCAAACACGTAAAAGGGGAAGCACTGCGCGCGCACCACCAAGCGTTTTGAATCCGTTCGAGAAAAGTCCACAGTAATTCAAACTATGAATATTCTCCTAATAGAGTAAATGAGTAAGGTATAACGCTGCATGGCAGCTCCGAGATAAGCCTTGCAGTGGCCATGCCGTGCCAATTGCAGCTATATACAGCGATACGGAGCTCAGCTAGCAAGTTATCTGGTCCCCACAATACAAACATAAATGCCGTTTTTCGCTACGTGTGGCGAACGATGTGGAAAAATGGACAGTCCTGGCCTTTTTACGACAGGGTATATTTCTGACGACAGTTTCAAGAGCTAGATAAGAATGCGTTACTCGGTGACTTCGTGTCAAGATATGGCTCCCTTACTTGGGCAAATATATCATTCATGTAACATCAGGAAGCGAGTACGATAAAACTGAATGAATATGACTCGTGTGAATTAACTCGCAGCCATAAGATGGTCACGAACTGGAACTAATATTCTACCGGAAGCGTATCAAAAGATAGCCGATAGGCCACGTGATAGTTACATAGAAACGCTGGGTGTCAGGAAAGAGTCAAATGATGCGTGAAAATTGACGGGCAAGAGAAGATAAACAGTGAGTGGAAGAGAGATAAGTGTACCAGCAGACAGTCGGAAGATGATGATGTGTCCCAGACAGGGGTGGGATGACACGAGCCGAGCGGAGACCAAGGCGGAAGGTCGCAAATTTGTTGCGGACACAGTAATTGAACCGCGTCAATTGTTTCCTATGTACGTGCTATTTATATCTCAGAATGCTTTGTACTAAATAAACTGCCACTACACTTACTTTTTCCTACTGTCACTTTATAAAGTGGTCACTAACCCTCGCCACGGCGGTAACAAAAACGAGGCAGAAAATATAGGTATAACTTTATTTTTTTTGTGTGGTGAAGGGCCCCGCAGCAGATGCTACGGACGCAACGCAGCCTTGAGACTTATTGTGCAACCCTGTGATGAAGATGATTAAGAAGATGATTAGTTTTTTTCGTTTTTCAAGTAATGGAGAACCGGTGGAATGAAACTGACAGGGGGAAACCGAAATACTCGGGGGGAAAACCTGTCCAGTACCACTTTGTCCACCACAAATATCCCACATGAAATGAGCCGGGATCGAACCCGGGTCTCCGCGGTGAGAGGCCGGCGACTAATCGCCTGAGCCATGGCACGGCCTACGTATAACTTAATATTAAGGCGCTCTGCTCCCTGCACCCTTCCCAGATGTTCACACCAGTCAGTCCTTACTGGTCACACTTCTTATTGTTCACAGTTCGCTTACTATAGGATGCTATTACTATTACTAGGTCTCTTACTATATTTTGTTGCACATATTGTTTATCCATGTCTACGTTGATCATGTTAAATTTGTCTGTTATACATAACCTCAAATCTTCGCCTTCTCGAAATACTTTGTAACTGCTGACTTAAAAACAAGATTTCATACACAATTTATAGGTATATACATAATATATCTACATACCTAATTTTATATTCCTAGATATAAATGTGATCAATAATTATTAAATATTATGATTGTACGTTTTTATTTTCGTTCGTATGCATAATTAAATATTATAAAGAAGAATGGCAGATGTTGATTAAATAGTGGTATATGTCGGTCGATCAGTGGTAGAGTAGTCTGTGGAAATCATGTTTAGAGATGGAAATTATTGGGTTTCACATTGAAATTTCAAAAGGTATTATATTAATCCTTAATAAATAAGGACGTGGCGCGTATGTTCAGCCCTCGCATTTTATTTTATGGCTGTATTTTGCTATTCACATTCTCTGTACGTTGGAATGGAGGGATTTTTTTTGTAGGTTAGAATTTTAATCTCAAATTTAATAACGTGTAAATATTTAATAACAGCAATCCA
Organism: Reticulitermes speratus; assembly: GCA_021186555.1. Classification (NCBI taxonomy): domain Eukaryota; kingdom Metazoa; phylum Arthropoda; class Insecta; order Blattodea; family Rhinotermitidae; genus Reticulitermes; species Reticulitermes speratus. Next base: position 27,427,060 of record JAJKFL010000004.1, read on the forward strand.
GTAGGAAACTACAGAGACGTTAAAACATGCGTCTTGGTCTAAATTGTCGCTGAAAGAGGATTACCGAAGAAACCTCCAGTCCTCCCACGCAGGTGTTTTTGTTCTGAAGAGCTTTCAGAGCCATTAACTCAAACGCGCATATGTAAAGTAAAATACGTGGCATGCTTGTACTCATGTATGTACTCCACCTCAATTACAGGTATAAGCAGGTCGGACACTTGATGAAGAGCTTAACATAAAAACTCTGGCGACGTATTCTCTGCCGTGTAATTCAATCAAACGAAATATTTCTGCAGAAAATATAATATTAATTCAGTCCGTTGCAACAGCTACCAACACAATTATAACATAAATATATCCTCTAAAATTATTTCATTGTTTCTCACAAACTCAAAAATTTCAGATACAAATAATTCAATCCTTCAATTTTCGCATTCCTGTCACTTTTCATAGACCCACCTGCCTAGCAGCAACTGCATAGCATAATATTTTAAGCGAAATTTATCAACACCAGAAGCAAGGAAATTATGCTGATCATAAGTTATGTTTTCTGACACTAGCCAAAGACTGGGTATTTGTTGCATATGTTATAGAAATAATAGTGGCACTGTGAAGAGAAGAAGAGGAAGTAGACGTAAGCACCTTTTGGATGACCTTAAGGAAAAGAGAAGATACTGGAATTTGAAAGAGGAAGCATTAGAACGCATTCTCTTGTAGAACTCGCTTTGGAAGAGGCTATGGACCTGTCGAAAGAAGAGCACACAATGAATCGTGTGATAAAATAAAGGAAAGCTTTAAACTGCGCCCATGCGTTGTCGTAAGGCACCTGTACTGTGGCCCATATCGAACAGACAATAGAATTAAGACGTAAAATATTCAGCTTACTCTATTTTCGTTGACAGCATACTGTATTGACTGAAGTTATCAGTTTTTTTTGCAAAGATGTTATTGGAACTTAAAACCAAGGTTTAGGGACGTAAACACAGCTGTAAATGGATGCAAACTCATGCATAATAATTACTAATGTTCAATAAAATACCGCCAACATAACTATGCATATTTGTGTTAACGATATCTTATTGAATATTAGTACCTATGTAAACACAACGTGACGTCATCTCTTAAGTTCAGGTACTGTACTTATGCGGTATAAGTACCGATTACCTGCAGTTAATGAAAAATGATACAGGCGTCCTTTTTACAAGCTCGAGGACATTTGTCATGTTCCGGCTTCTCTCCCCTATATCTGTGCTAAGATAAAATACCGGAAGACTTTAAAGTAACAAATTATCCTGTTCCTTACATAATACAGGAATAATAAATACCAAAGTAACAGTGTGGCAGCAGGCCCCCAATGTTCAAAGCCTCTAATATCCAGCCCTGCCTTGCGATACAAACACGTGCAAGTTCCTCACACCTTCCATCTTAAGAAGCCTTCTCCATAACAAAATAATTGCTATCCTCCTGTATCGTTCTCAAGTGAATGTTTCCCAAAAAGTTTTCCCAGCAAAATTCTGCAGGCCTGATATTCCTCGTCCTTCCAACGCTGTCTACATGGCTAGTCAATCGTAACTGGCAGAGTCCTAAATGTGTGAGGTGATCTGCACGAATCTTCAAGTTTCTTGTTATGTGATATTAGAAAATGCTTATTTAATACTTTTTATATATCCAAATATTTTCAAATTTTTTTTTATCAAATATGTGTAGTTTTGTCCTGCTTCATAGCAAGTGACAACGTTTGTACACTCCTATAAAATAAGTGTTAATATTACAGTCTTGATTTTCAGTGTTATAGAAACTAAATGCGGTGATACCGCTTCTCTAACTTGGTAGTGACGCATCTGTCCGGAATGTGTTTTCTCTTAATTTCATCACGAACGTCATTTGTGTTTTAATTACAGTTCCCAGACACTTACTGACAAACGTTCTCAAATGATCGATCTATTTACCATTAATGACAAAGACACAAATTTTCGCGCACCTTCTATGTCTCTTGCTCTGAAGATCCGTGAAAAAAAATGTAAAATACAGTAATTGGGAAAACTTTACTTATTTTCTGTCTCTTAGTATCCTTGGTTGGTTGTCCTATTTTAGGATGACTATGCAATACGTATTTCGACTGTCACATTAATATATGGGCCTACTGATTATTATGCACCGTGATAGACATACCCGTTGGATCTAACAGACCTTCGTGTTACTATGGAATGTTGATTTCAGTTATAATGAAATTCATTGTCAGGACATTATTGAAAACACATCTGTGCATGTTTCGGTATTCTTGATATATAAGCTTAATTTGTAAAGGAATATTTCACAGACACACCTTGGCATTAGGTGTGTGTGTTTATGTATTTGTATGTCGATGGCTGTGGTGTCGTGTTATTGGATTCTTGGAGGTGATCATGGAACTTAGGACCAGTGGCGCCGCAAATTGAAAAGTCATAAATCTCATGCATGTCTAACACAAGGACAGTGGGTTTGAATTCCTTTCAGAACATTCCCCGTGTCTAATCCATGTGTTTTCCCGACAGACGAGCCTTTTGATCAATCTAGGATTGTGCTGCAAGGAATTTCCCACTACCAGTGACAGGTAAAAAATGCAGGTATTTCAGTCCGTAACGTATTACACAGACTCTAGCAAGGCGTTAATTACTTTCAGGATGTCATACGGTTTCACTGTGAATGTAATTTTATTCACGCCAATACGAAAAATACGTTCTTCCTTCACAAATGCTGGACAGCATTATGTGCATGTTTCTTATACCAAATTTCACTGAAATCGGAAAATAATTACGGAAAGTATGGCTAGAAATTTATTCGCACACGTGAGTACAATATGCTTGTCACTGCAGCGATTTTCACTAAACTAAAGGTAATCAGTAAATTTTTGTGGACATCTCTTGGACAGACATGCATCCAAAATCGGACAAAAATGCAGAAAGTATAGGAAACTTTCTTTTAATCCCTTGAGTAAAGTATAGGCCTAGCTATCAAACTGCACAAATTTTCACCAAACCCACAGCTGCCCGATGACAAACGTTGAGGTCGCAGGTACCGAATTTCACCTAAATTGTTAATAAATATGAAAAGCAACTGTAAATATGAATATACTTCCTTAAGTAAAGAATGACTTTCACTCAGCCAGTTGTAACAAAACTCACACGTACTGAACAATATTTTGTAAAAAACTTCAATACCCATTTTAATGAAAATCCGATAAGCGGTTTAGTCGCTGATATGTTACAGGCAGACAAAGGGGGAGACGTAAAGACGAACGGACGTGGTTTTGAACAAGGCGTTGTTTTTACTTTGTCTGTACTCCCAAAAAATAACCTATTACCTGCAACGTTATGTCCTCTCATCTCTTCCAATCTTGTAACAACTCTGACGCATCTCATGTCTTGGCTTGTAACAACTCTGACGCATCTCATGTCCTTGGCTTGTAACAACTCTGACGCATCTCATGTCCTTGGCTTGTGACAACTCTGACGCATCTCATGTCCTTGGCTTGTACAACTCTGACGCATTCTGTCTCTTTACAACTCTGACGCATCTCATGTCCTTGGCTTGTGACAACTCCACAGCATATCTTGTACTTGGCTTGTAACAACTCTGACGCATCTCATGTCCTTGGCTTGTGACAACTCCACAGCATATCTTGTACTTGGCTTGTAACAACTCTGACGCATCTCATGTCCTTGGCTTGTGACAACTCCACAGCATATCTTGTACTTGGCTTGTAACAACTCTGACGCATCTCATGTCCTTGGCTTGTGACAACTCCACAGCATATCTTGTACTTGGCCTGTAACAACCCTGACACGTCTCATGTCCTTGGCTTTCATTTATCTTTTAATTGTGACACTTTAGCCTTGTATACTCGGTAGGTGCTCAGTTTGAATCTCGGTCGTTTCCCCGGCTATCCTGACATGTTTTTCCCGTTTTTCTTAAGTCACACCAAGTGAACGTCTCGATAGTATCTTAGTTAGACCACAACTGCTTCCTTCCAATAATTTCAAATTCATTATTTACTATTGCTGCTGTATGATCTCAGGATACGATAGCACCATAAAACAATCCATAAATAAATTACTGACACAAGTGCATAAATTTGGCGGAAGTAAATCCCTCGTCTTATGCATTGTCCTGAAAATGCAGTGCATTTATTGTTTCATATTTTTAATGGTAAAACCCGTGATGTCACATAGGTTACAGTACAGTTGCGATTAGTTTCAGATTTGAGTGTTTTGCCATTTATTTTAACTTATTAGAAGAGAAAATTGTCGCAGAAAATTATATTTCTCCCTCCCCCTACCCGGCTCCAGCTAAGCCACTGGTTAGGGAAACTAACATGGTATTTGTATAAGAGCTGAAAGAGACATCACCATTTCGCACTCTGTTGAGATCTAGCTTTGGAAGAGACTATGAACCTGTCGCAAGACAGGCTACTTAATTACTGATAAAATGAATGAATTAATCGATGAATCAGCCAGTCAATGAATAAATAAATGAACAAGGAATAAATAAATAAATAAATAAAATAATGAATGAATGAATGAGGAGGGCGAATTCCAAGTGCAGCATAGCAATCTCTCGCAATCTGCCGATTAGGAGTAGGCTATCTGGGCGTTCTTCCTATCTCACTGTTTCGAACTGAAGTATTTAGTTCCATATAACTGTGGCTTTTAATTTCTGTCCACACGGAGAAAGTAGGGCCGGGATAGCTCAGTCGGTATAGCGACTCGCTACGAGCTGGACGATCCGAGGATCGAATCCCGGTGAGGGCGAGGTTTTCGGCACCCGTCCAGACCAGCCCTGGGGCCTACCCAGCCTCCTGTACAATGGGTACCGGGTCATTCCCGGGGGTAAAGCGGCCGGGGCGTGGCATTGACCACCCACCCCCATCTAGTACCGAGGTTAAAGAAAGAGTAGAGCTATACCCCTACTCCCCCTCTGGGCCGTCATGGCCTGTTCTAGGGTGAACTTTACCTTTACCACAAGGAGAAAGTATGCGGCGAGCACCACCGTCGTCATCATCACTGCCGGGTTTTCGTCATAAAATTTTTAGTAGTCATATGTCTCATAAGCAGATGCAACAACAGGTGCATTTTTGTTTTTGAATCTTATGTTATTCATACCGTGCATATTGATAATGATAACATTTTTACAGGACGAAATCTCTTCGAATCACATAAGATCGAGACAGATGTTTGTAAACAAACTCCACACAGAATATAAACAAATATGAACTTATACCTCGAACGGCTCACTGTTAATATCACAACATTGTATTTTATGCTTATCAGCTTTATGTATTGTAGAAATTTAATATTTTAATCCTTCCAATAAAGGCGATACAATACCTAGATTAGCGTGTTGGGCTTGTATTCCTTTGTTCTAAATAACTCCCTGATGATGGCACCCCGGTGCCGAAACATGTAGGAGTTTTATACTTGTTTGAATTGTATTTTATTGAGTGAATATGTTGTTTGATGTGTGAATTAAAAGAACAGGCGATTTCGTGAGAGTCTTAAGGTTTCCACAGTAGCGGTGCAAATGATGTACCGCTCTTCTGGGATGTGACTCTGCGTAACTGAACATTGGGTTCCTGACCTTTCGAGACAACGTGTTTGTCTCACAGACATTGGAAGCAGAGACCACTACGTTGTCTCGAAACGTCGGAGACCAAATACCAAGTGACGTAGCGTCACATCCCAGAAGAACGGATAGCTCAAGGAATTTCTTCGTTTGAAGTATTGTAGTAGTTACGCTACCTGTAAGTTCTTCGTTTGAAGTATTGTAGCAGTTACGCTACTTGTAAGTTCTTCGTTTGAAGTAATGTAGTAGTGTACGCTACCTGTAAGTTCTTCGTTTGAAGTATTGTAGTAGTTACGATACCTGTAAGTTCTTCGTTTGAAGTACTGTAGTAGTCTACGCTACCTGTAAGTTCTTCGTTTGAAGTTCTGTAGTAGTTACGCTACCTGTAAGTTCTTCGTTTGACGTATTGTAGTAGTTACGCTACCTGTAAGTTCTTCGTTTGACGTATTGTAGTAGTTACGATACCTGTAAGTTCTTCGTTTGAAGTACTTTAGTAGTCTACGCTACCTGTAAGTTCTTCGTTTAAAGTAGTCGACGCTACCTGCACATAATTATTCAGTTTAGGCTCTGGCTCCAGTTTTTATTAGGCCTTTTTCTTAACGAATTAATCACCAACTCCCTTCCCCGCTCAGAAACTCAACACCAGCCGTCGGTTTGGGATTGCTGCCTTAACGTTGGTCTGTGGTTGTCTAACAATTCCTTTAAATTCACAGTTCACTCCCGCTCCCTGTCCCTGGAATGCACAAGCACGGAATCATGCTGCGTTCAAACACAGCAATCCGGTCGACGACCCAGTGGATTGCTTAACAATTCTCTGAAACTACTGTCTGACGGACAGAACAATAGCGTCGTGTTGCATTGGTTATGTGAGACCCAGCAGTATATATCTAAGCTTTGTCACACTAAACTTGTGGTCCACGTAGTGCAGCACGTGGAATCAGCCTCTAATAAATTTTGTATGAATGGTAGGCTGTTCATGAAATCTAATTCCTCTTGTACAGAAATTTGTTTGCAGATGTACGACGCGGATATTATGACAACGACGTATAAGGCAATTTCCTAAATAAGATATATTACCGACTTGTGTGCATGTTACACGGTTTTACTGCTTGCGAAAAGCAGGATGACTCCTAATAATATTTTCTTTACCTCACGGGAAGCCTGTAGTTCCATATAACCCTGTTGTCAGTTTTTCAACTTATGTTACTGACAATTATTTCACATTTATTTACCAGTCTATTATCCTGTTCAAATACAGGGCAAGTGAAAGGAACCCCCTTGGGATAAATTTAACTAGTCCTGGGAAAGGCCATTACTGCAGGTGGCCTCTTTATCACCAGCCAGATGTTAGCAGTGAAGTTCTGATGGTACCAGGAATATAAATTTTAGCAGTGAAATTCTAATGTTAGCAGTTAGGTTCTAGTTGTAGCTGCCAGGTCCTAATATTAGCAGTGAACTTATATTTTCAGTGAGATACTTCACCACATGAATAACTAAGTTTTGTAATTACATTACTGTGTTTATATTCCTATAATAATCTCTTTAAAAACTTTCAGTACATGTTTTGTGTTACCTTTCATGACATTTACCCCTACAATACGCTGAATCTTGATCTTATGTGAAAGCTCGAAGAAAAAGTGTATGATTTATTAAATCATATATGTTTATTTTCTTTTAGGCCGACATCCTTCACTTAGCTATGAAGTAGACAAGACAGATTGCTAGCAGTGAAGTACTGCTCATTGACACAAGATTAATTTATGAACGGATTAGAATCCGCGACCGTCATGATAAGGGTCACGCTCTATTTGCAATGATCGTCCATCTCCATCCTCTGTAAGAGGGCATAGAACAAATCTCTTCGCGAGATGAAAGAATATGTCAATATTGCGCGCACGTACGAGTTACTACGTGTCGTGCTAACAAAAATATGTCTTTGTGCAGAAAGTATATTTCAGTCAACGTACGGGGTCTGGCACTAGAATCGCGTGACTTGCTGCCGGTAGTTTGGAAAGCATTCGATCCTTGTTTTGCTTTTAATCTCTTTTCAGGGACAGTGCCTCTGCATTTGTGTCATCCAGATAGTGAGAGAATGATAAGCCCCTTGCCAGTAAACCTAAGCACAAGAAGGGATGAGGTGCTCATTTTCTTCGTGTTACGACCACACCTTTACCTGACACATTCATTCATTCATTCAGTCATTCCGTACTCTGTCTTACGACAGGTCCACATCCTCTTCCAAAACAAGTTCTTCACAGAGTGCGATCTAGTGCTTCCTCTTTCAATTTACAGTATCTTCTCTTTTCTTGAAGGTCAACCGGTAGATACTTAGGTCTTATTCCTCGTCTTCCCGTCACTTCTATCTTCCTTCTAACTTTCCTTCAATCACGTGTTTCAGAAGGCAGTTTCTACGCAAGATGTGACCAATCCAGTTAGTCTTCCTTTTTTTATTGTACGTACGATATTCCTCTGCTCCTCGACTCTGTGTAATACTTCTTAATTTCTCACACCATCGGTCCAACTGATCTCCATTCTTCTCCAGCACCACATTTCAAAACTTTCCAGATACTTCTGATCTACTTCCCGAAGTGTCCACGTTTCAGCACCATACAAAGCTACGCTCCAAATATAGCTCTTACTAGTTTCTTCCTTAAATTTAAACGTGACACACATGCGTTCCTAAATATAAGTGACATTATATACGATCCTAAATACAATAATTAAAATACATTTATTTTAAATCGCTTAGCATACTATTCAAGAATGACTCACTTAACTGGTCGTATTAGTAATTACGTAAACGTTAGTAACTTAAAACTTTACGCATGTTAGGAAACCTATTCGGCGCACCAAACATGGACTTTGTTTTGTCGTGTTTTCTTCGCAAGACTTTTCCTGCATGTATAAATCACTGTAGAATATAAATATAAATATCAATAAAGGTTATAATAAAATCAGAATTAGATTAAGCTGTAAAATGTTCGTCGCATTGTCGGTATAGGGATTAGGCTACTGGCCGGACGGTTCGGGGTTCGAATCCCAGTATGGGAAATAAATTCTTTTCTCCGAAAGTTCCAGACCGGCTCTGTGGCGCAACCATTCTCCTGATTAATGGAAACCGGGGTTATTTCCTGGGGTTAAAGTGGCTGGGGCGTGATGTTCACTGATCTCCATCTAGCCCCGAGGTCAAGATGAGTAGAGCTATATTTCTGGTCTTCCTCTATGCGTTCAGGGCGTGGATAGGCACAACTTCACCTTCACCTTTCTTTCAGAACTTAGCTCGAAATATATTATAGCAGCATATTTTCTAAATCTCTAAAGATCGGGACATACAAAACCATCTTTGCCTGTTGATTTATGGGCATGAGACAAGGTGAACTGCGAAGTAACTCATATGAAATAACGACGAAACATCGAATATTGCAGTCGTATATCTCTTGAACGTACATCGCCCTGGTGAGTGCGCAGAATCGCATTTTTGGTAACATGCTCTAGTGAGTGATGTCTAACACGTTTTCGAACTCCTATTGTCGTTATGACGTAATAAATGCTAACGCAGTGTAAGTGTTCTATATATATATATATACGACTCATCTGAAGACAAGAGGGCCATGGTGGCCTTCAGACGTTGCACTGCTTTAGTGTGAAGTGAAAAATCGTGTAACTGACTTTCACTTCCATGTATTTAAACTAAGACGGTACCAAGAAATGAAATTCACGTTCCTACGCTATAAAGAGTTTATGTTTTAAGACAAATATCAAGAAGATTTGGAAGCGACATAATGGCGCCATCTTTTAACCATAGGCTTAAAACTACATAAATAACTATTGAAGCAGATATGATTTTGACACAAGGCTTTTATTCTTGCATATACACTTAAGCGAAGGACATGTTTCGGCTAGTTTACTTCAAACCATTCTCAGGTCCAGTTCACAAGATTAGATAAAGGAAATTTGTTATTGTGTATATTATTATTTATTAGTTGTGGTGAAGGGCCCCGCAGCAGATGCTACGGACGCACCGCAACCTTGAGGCTTATTGTGCAACCCTGTGATGAAGATGATTAGTTTTTTTCGTTTTTTCGAATAACCGGTGGAATGAAATTGACATGGGAAAACCGAAGTACTCGGGGAAAAACGTGTCCCAGTGCCACTTTGTCCACCACAAATCCCACACGTACTGACCCGAGATCGAACCCGGGCCTTCGTGTTAAGAGGCCTGCGACTAACCGCCTGAGCCATGGCACCGCCATTATTGTATAAATACAATGTGTAAAAGAGATCTCAAACTATTATAAGCTTGTGGTATTCATAAACACATGACTACATCTTCAAATGGTTTTAAAATTAAATTATAGTTCAATGGTTTCCTCTCGTTTTGTCAGTTAACAGCCAGTACAGTACGGCGTTGTGGTTCTGGCTTGTGTGAAACAAAACTTACTACAAGAAGAACCTACAGAAATTACGAAGCAGGCCAACTGCTTGGTGTTTTTGAATTTTAGATCTTAGCTTTTTTATTGTAGATTCAGACAGACAGACATAATGTACTGTTATATCGAAAAATAATTGATTCCTACATGTATTTCATAAAAGAGAGATAGTTGAAAAACTTTTACCCTTCATGTCTGTTCCCGTTATCTCCTTTATTCACCTCACAAGTTTCTTGTTGCTGGCCTCTCCCGACAAGATTCAGAATGCATCAGAAGTTCATGCAATTTTAATGTAACAGGAAACATCGTGATGGTAAGCTATATTGTTAGAAGAAGAAACACCAGACGTATCTCTAGAGACGGATATTCTGTAGTCATTTCATAATAGAAGTGTCACTTTTATTTCCCAGAAAACCATCATGAAAAGCTCTTAAAATGTAAACATTTTACACCAAGATCGACATGGTTCCTGAAAGAAGCATTAAATTTTAAAAAGGAAAACGATGGATGTTTTATTTCAGTGTTATTACTATTTTATCTGTGTTATAAGTTTTATCATTCCATCTGGTATATGTCTTAGGAAAGAAAGTGTGACAAACAGGTCAGACGAACTTTCATGACAAATGTCTTCGAAACATTTCGCTTATTAAATTAACGTCAATCATCCCGTTGTCACACACACACACACACACACACACTTATATATATATATATATATATATATATAAAGAACAAATAAGTGTATTTAAAAAACAACATAATTTGATATGGATAATCTAAAATCAGCTACATGTTTCGGCTTTGATAAAGTCACCATCAGGTTGTACGCATTTTAGAAGAAAGCGTAGTACACAACGTTACAAATAATAATCCTGTGAAATTTTGAGATCTCAATCTTGATTTATATTACTTACAATTTCGTAACTTACGCCTTCTTTAAAATTTGTACAGCCTGATGATGACTTAATTAAAAGCCAAATCATGTAGCTGTTTTTAGGTTCTGTATATCAAATATATGTTGCGTCTGACGGGTACCTGTTGTATCTTTAAATATCACTTATAATATATTTTTAACCAGTAATAAGAAATTCTGCTGTAAAGGCACATTTGTGGGTAAGCGCGATAAGAAGGCGTGTGGAGGGTTTGAGATATATTTCCATTTATTTTTAACCTCGGCAGTATATGGATGTGAATGGTCAGCTTCACGCCCCGGCCGCCTCACAGCCGCGGAAAATGCCTTCCTGTACCGAATGAATAGGAGGCTGCTTGAACCCCGGAATCGGTCTGGACACTTCGGAGAAGAGGTACATCTCTAGGCCTTGTTTGAAGTCGAATTATGATTCCTCGGTTGTGGTTACCGTAACCTAGTCGCTATAACGCCTACGCTATGCCAGTTCCGAAATCATTCGGAAAGCCTAAGTACGTGCACTATGATTCGTCGTCTCCACCGCATGTCCTCCTAGCGACCTACTCGTACTTTCTCACAGCTCAGCAATGCTGCGTGTTAAAGAACAGCACATATTTGTTATTGATTTGCTTTACAAGTTAAAGTTTTCCCATAAATATAAAGCTGGTCCTTAATGCATCTACTTATTTCAAAATGCTAACAGTACATTGACCTGTTGTAGGGCAATGACTGGGAGACGTGTTTTTTGTACAGACACGTAGCCTGCGTATTTGTTTGACATACTCCAATATCAATGAACAAAGTACTTGACTTCTTTCGTACAAAGCATTTCTATCACATTTATTGTGTAAACAAAAAAAAAAGAATTTTACAAGGGGAACCCAATACACAGTTAGAGAGATTTTTTTATTGCACTGGAGTATCTATAAGCTATATTACTTATAAACTTCATGTTTAAAGCGCATTTGAAACAAATTGTGCTATTAACTTCGTGACAGAAACAAATCCATTCTTATGTAATTGAAGGCTTCCGCCGTGGTCGTAATGTTGCTTAAAATCTTCTGGGTTGTTACCCGGCGTCATTTTTTGGTGTATGACCAACGTTTCGGGATCACTTGTTTGTCCCATCTTCAGGGTCTTAGGAAAAAGGTTACCCGGCGTCACTTTTTGGTGTATGACCAACGTTTCGGGATCACTTGTTTGTCCCATCTTCAGGGTCTTAGGAAAAAGGTTACCCGGCGTCACTTTTTGGTGTATGACCAACGTTTCGGGATCACTTGTTTGTCCCATCTTCAGGGTCTTAGGAAAAAGGTTACCCGGCGTCACTTTTTGGTGTATGACCAACGTTTCGGGATCACTTGTTTGTTCCCATCTTCAGGGTCTTAAGAAAAAGGATCCTTTTTCCTAAGACTCTGAAGATGGGACAAACAAGTGATCCCGAAACGTTGGTCATACACCCAAAAATGACGCCGGGTAACAACCCAGAAGATTTTAAGCAACAAAGCCATTCTTACTATAAATTGTTAGGCAATCCGTTACGAATTATATTTTGTATCAAAATGTCTGGCTCATTTGTAATGTTGAAAACAGTCGTTATTTTGAGAGTTCTCATAGTGATATTTTCGTCTAAGATATTACTCCGTTTGTACTGGTACGTTATCATTCTACACGTTGTAATACCGCATAATTATTGAATGGTATTGCGTAGTTGCTAGTGATCGTAATGGCTGTGATTAAGATTTACAGGTCGCATTTGAAATTTCACTGAAAATGACCGAAGTAATGTGAGACGTTTAAATACCCGCGGTCACAACGTACCTGTCTGTGGTCTTTAACGCTTTATGTCTCGTAGACTATGAACATAAGTTTCACGTGCACGAAATTTCCTAGGGGATTCCGTGTGTGAAGATATGGACTGGGGTAAGAGCAAATTTGGGCCTAAAAAGCGGGTGTATCAAGAGGATATAGAAATTTACATAATTCTGATTTTTATAATTGGTACCCTTTATGTCCGGGCGATGAAAACAAAGAGGATGAGAAAGACGAGTCACATAGCAAACATCAGGATATAAAAATACATATGAAAGTACATATGTAATTTTAACCCGGAAAGTGAAGGGAACATGTCACTAATAAGACGTTGGTAGGGTGGAGGGATAATATTAAAATGCGTTTAAAAGAAATGAGGTTTTAGGATATGTTCGAGTCGGGTTGCTCAGTATTACGTCCAGTGACGGCTTTTGTGAAAGTGGTAATAAATCACCGAATTTTAAGAGATGCGAGTAATTTATTGATGATCTGGGCGGTACCAGATTTCTGTAATTAAGACTGAGGCGAAAAACACCGATTTCTGTGTAGTGGTGTCAAGTTATAAGTGTCCTCGGGAATTCTCGGTTTGAGCGCTCCGTTGCATTTCCACAGTTAGAATACTCCAGGCCGTTTGACGGATAATGCAGTTAGAATACCAAAATTGCCTTATTCTAAATTCTTACCTGTTCACTTACGATAATAATAATAATAATAATAATAATCTCTCTTTGCATCTTACTCGACGCTAAATACTTGTACTCTCTAAACAAATCAATTTCTATGAATGAACTGTGAATCCATCAAAGCGAGTTAGTGAAATCTGCACGCCTGCTCCTTTCCCCCTTTTCAGTGACACAGTAGAACCGAAAAGGTTGACGTAGCAGTAACGCTGCAGACGTACTCTGGAGGCGTAAGGTTCAAATCTCGCCGGCACATCGGTCACCGTTACCAAGGTTTTTCGTCATTTTGTTTCACACCCTCCAGAAAAATAGTGAATATGAGTGTTTGCTCCTCTTTGCTCCATGTGTATTTGAAACAGTTGTTTGAATTGCGTGATCTACGTGAAGCGTCCCAAAAACGTTCCACGTCACTCTTTTGTTTTGCTTTACCTTCAAATTTAAAAAAAAAATGTAGATTGATCAGCCAATTCCACCTCCCAGCACCGAGTATTTAAAATTACCAACTGGCTGTTCGTATTTTCAAACACCCTTGTTTCTTTGTTCAGATATATTCACAGAATACCTATTCATATTTTCGCTTGCGTTTTCCTAGAATTTAAACAAAAAGTTTGGGAATGTTACGTAGAAAGTAATAAAAACCAACCCTCACAACAGTTCTAAAAAAAGTTCGCTCTACTGTGATGGGTTTCCACACTTCAAGGAACATAACTTTACTGGGCACAGCAGTTAGTATTTTGTCATGACAGTGCCGTCACTCTAACCGTTGGATCAGGCATTGATAGGCGCAGTATTATATATAAAAGCAAGTTTCACGCATATTTGTTTGTGCTCACAGAGGACTTGTTACTTTCAGTAGATGATAGGTGGCATTAACAGTCAAACGGCTTCGGCAGATCAATCGAAAACATGTGTACATGTTAACTTCTGTTATAATTAACAATGCGTTTGAGCGTGTGATGTTTGTTTTCTTGTGATTATAGAAGTACCAGATTTCGGGGAAAACGTTGAAATAAAAGAGTAATTGATTCGGGTGATGTTTTATTGTTGCTCTGGATTGCATGATTTGAACGACACTTAGCTGAATTGTTTAAGGTAAAGGAGTGGGAAAAAAGAACGGGATGAAGAATGACGATAGGCCATTGAAATACGAAGGGTGGGAAAGGAATATGGGAGAAAAGGAGGAGTAAAATGTACAAAATTTTGTGTAAAAAACGAAGAAATTTCTCTTTACATTTAAAACAATTATTATAGTAAGAGGGTTTGTTGCCTGTTCATACTTTGTTTTTCGAAGCATTGCCAGAAATTGAACAATAACCTGGAAATCGGAGCAATGAAATTAGCTGTGAATTTTAGCTTAAAATTGTGATGTTACTTTGATTAATCCATTATCTGCCAAAACTGCGCCAATTATGGAATTAAATACCCCCCCCCCCCAAAAAAAATATTGCTACAAAGCTCTGTAAGGACAGAGGAACAAGTAGTGACAGATGTACCCTGGTAAGTACTGCGTAAATCACGTCGTTGGCTTGCCTCGTACACATAACATCATTTAGAGCGGAATGACACTGCACGATTCTGCTTAGCTATTGAACTGACATATTTGACTGAGTGACTCAATGACCAGCTCAACAGACAAATGGTCGTCTGTCACCTCATCAGAGACTTTTGTGTACAGTATGGAACCCGAGAGATCTTTGCTGTTTTCGCAACATTCTTCTTGAATTCACTAACCACTATTACGCAGTTGTACTCCCAACGTTCCGTTAGGTAATTTGCTTCTTCATGTCAGTTAAAATGTCTCGGATTTACTGCAAGGTTTAATGGAGGGCTAAAATGTTATCGTGATCATCAAACATGGATTAATTCAACTTAAGAAGCTCTCGAGTTTGGGCTTCTGCTAGCGGAGTATTGTGAATGGGTTTGGAAATTCTTGTACCGTCTGTTACATGACTAGAAGTCTTAGCTATCGGATCCCACTGGCTAAGAAATAAACCTAGACCAGTCAAGGCTTTTTTTCCTATGGCTCAACAGCCTCTAGGGGACCTAGGCCGCCTCATTTTACGACGCTTCACGATCACACTTTTAGACACACGACACTCGGTGGACTCCTCTGGACGAGGGACCAGTCCGTCGTAGAGACCTCTACCTGACAACACACAACACTCACAAGAGACAGACATCCATGCCCCGGTGGGATTCGAACCCACAATCTCAGTAAGCGAGCGGCCGCAGACCCACGCCTTAGAACGCGGGGCCACTGGAATCGGCCCAGTCAAGGTTACCACAGACAAAACATCACGTAGATGTGGCTGAAATATACAGTCCAAAGTGATTCATGTTTTGAAATAGTTCCCTCTGTATTTGTAAAATGACGACAAAGAGAAGCGTGTCGTAAATATTTCAGTGTAAATGATGTATGTCTAAATACGAAATTGGAATTTCCGCAACATGCAAGCAGCCATCGGGAATATTTCTTGTATAAGACAGCTAATTAGAACACGCTCTTTTCGTTCTTGCTGCTTCCAGTATGTTTTCCTTAGTCAATCGAGAGCGGATCCCGCTGGCCGCACTGGCTAAGGTGTGGGTCTGCGGCCGCTCGCTTGCTGGGGGCATGGGTGTCTGTTCTGAGTGTTGTGTGCTGTCAGGTAGAGGTCTCTGCGTCGGGCTGATCACTCATCCAGAGTAGTTCTACCAAATGTGTATGTGAGTGTGATCGTGAAGCCTAGACAGTGAGGAGGCCCTGGCCCACTAGGGGCTGTTGCGCCATGAAACAAAAATAGTCAGCCGAGATGCTTTAGCAATGGACACTGTTATTGCGCCTGTTAACTTGGTCACATGCGTGGAAGTGCTTTAAAAACTTGCACTTCTATCAGGCTGTTCAAAATATCAGAAGAGATCTGCGCCCGTATTGTGCAAAACATAGAAAACTGTAAATTCATAGGTGCCTCATGTTGAGAATATAGAGCAAGATAAAGTCATAAAATAAAAGCAACTAATAAATCCATGAAATTTGTAGGAATCTTCATATAATTAGGAAAGAGGGTAAAAAAAACTAAATTTATATTCACGAGGAAATTTCAGTCTGATTTAATTTTGGGAATATTTAGTGGGCCGGCCATTTTGTTAAGAATGTTTTATGTTGTTCTACTTATACATTTAAGTGTCTGACACAGACTATATGAAACAATGATTGCAGAGCCTATTGCTTCACATATATATGTCACTTGCTGTCCTACGCTATTGTAAGAACTTCCGAGAACAAAGTGTTGAGAATAAGAAGGGGAAGGAGAGCAAGGATGGAGAAATTTAATTAAAGAGCATCATAGTTTGTACTGTTCGCCAAATATAAACTTAATTACAGCGATGAAATTAAAGGGATGTTGCAAGAGTAGGTTGTGCATCACGCATGGAGATGTGAGGATTTTATATAGAATGTTAGTCGGAAAGCCTTGAGGGATGAAAAAGGATGTAATGCTGCTAGTCTGAGAAGACGATATAGTTAAATTGAGAAGTGATGCCACGTGAGCCGATGCCAAGAAGGTCAGAATCTGTACAGCTAAACTTTGTTATTCTTTAAACTGATCCACGTGTGATTTGAGCAGTAAAATTTCGTGGAAATTGTTCTGAGACCATGGAAAGAAGTCCCAATGGATGATGGAGGTGAAGAAGCTTAAGGCTGCCCTCCACGTGGTTGCTGTTTTATTCACTTGCAGCTTACGTTTGTATCAACCAGCCCAATTCGCCTGTTGCTAGTGAAGTTTGTCACGTAGTTTTCATTTCCATTATTGGTTGAACGCAATGGTTAGAAAATTGCAGGGAAATGTAGAGGAGTGCGTGGGAGGGGAACCGTAACTCTTGAAGGGAAATGACGTAGGGGTTCATGTGTGGCACTTGTTTCCGTTTCCTCAGTATAGATCGAATGTTCCACTATAACCATAGATGGATGCCAAAGAAACAGGGCGTGGGGTGCAGAACGGAGGCTAATGGCGAGCTGCTATAAATATGACTTTTGTCTTGTCATAAAACGCGGATTATTTATTGGCCAATTGAGAGATAAATATTTCTGGAAAAAGTTTCTGCACTACGGATTTAGCCTACGTTTAGCTTGGCTTCGAGTGCTGCCAAATTATCGTGTATGTCCCTGTGCTAACGTGACGACACGCATCTGAAGACACACTTCGGTCGCTTATGGGCTTACTTTCCTTCGGCCATTCGCCAAACCAATGTGAATGTAGCCTTGTAAATAACGCGTGTGCCCATTCTTTCCGAAATGCAGTATCACCTGGTACCTGTCATTACTATCGACAGCTCATAATAAATGCATGAAAAACAAGTCAATGCGATGCGAAGCTTTGCCTTGCTCTGCATGATATATTCTTATGCATGATTAATTATGTTAAAGTACCCTGGGAAATCGCAAGGTGTTGCTAATAAATTACACACCTGTTATTGACAGGTTCTCTAATGTATTTAGCACATTTTCTAGGTATTCCAATTTGACAGACTAAAACACAAACAAAATACACAGATGTAAACATATATCATATAAGCACATCGTACAAATCAATTGTCTTTATGTGTCTAATAGCTTTTATTATAGAATTCTGTGCATTCAAACGCCTTTACAAGGGCTTAGGTTTGGGATAACATTTAAACAGAAGCAAATAAAAGTGACCTACTTTGTGTGCATGCACTATAAAATCGCACATTATAATGGTGTTGTAAACGTATTATATGTGTTTGTCTACACAAATCATTTGAAGTTTGCAGCAATTTGCACAGAAGTTTGGTGTGCACTTCGCGATTAGGTTTGCAAAATATTGCTAAACACAACGTATGTTACTTAGAAAACAAAAGCACATTGTGAGTCATTTCTGATTTAACAACATCGCCATTATAGGCCTAAATAAATGATAAATATGATATGAAGAACTTTAACACAAAAACATGTACAAAAAACTGCATGGAGCAGATTACGTCGTGGGGAAAATCAATTTTCTACTCATTATACAGAAACTAAAGGTTCTCTCTCTTGTTCACGGGAGCCTGAGGTCGAATTCATTCTTGTATAGCAAATACCTTTCCATCTCCAGCACCACATTTTATTCAGATACATTTTAACTCCATCCTTCTATCCTCTTCCATAGCCCCAAGCAGCCTCTTCCCTTCTGGTTTTCCGACTACAGGAGCTCCTAAATTAATGCAATTTCAGGTTACGCAGTTTCAAAGGTGAAAAATGAAATGAGTTTTTGAAAAGCGCTTCGAATTTTCCTTGCGGGAGTGAACGCGCAATGAGACTAAGATGGCGGAAGAGTACTGCTGGGCGACAAAACAGGTCGCGGGGCTATTTTGCTGCGGTTGATCAGATTCCAGTATGCTGGAGTATGGAATTAAACTGGACTCTTTTGTGTATACATGTATAGTTTGTGTATACATGTATAGTTTGTGTATACATGTATAGTTTGTGTATACATGTACAGTTTGTGTATACATGTATAGTTTGTGTATACATGTATAGTTTGTGTATACATGTATAGTTTGTGTATACATGTATAGTTTGTGTATACATGTATATTTTGTGTATACATGTACAGTTTGTGTATACATGTATAGTTTGTGTATACATGTATATTTTGTGTATACATGTATAGTTTGTGTATATATGTACAGTTTATGTATACATGTATAGGTTGTGATTACATATATAGTTTATGTATACATGTATAGTGCTTTGGGAGATATGGGACAAGCATCAGTGAGATTTTTTTAAATATTTTTCATTAAGTTACATGCTGCACAGAACAGTGGACAACGTTCAAATCATACTCGGCAGATTTTTTAGAAATGGACATAGATAAACTAAAACTTAAGTTATGTTACATTGAGTGGAGTAACATAAAGTAGAGTGCCGATCCCAGTGGCCGTGCGGTCAAAGGCGTGGGTCTGCGGGCGGTCGCTTACTGAGGATTGTGGGTTCGAATCCCGCCGGGGTCATGGATGTCTGTCTCTTGTGAGTGTTGTGTGTTGTCAGGTAGAGGTCTCTGCGACGTGCTGGTCCCTCGTTCAGAGGAGTCCTACCGAATGTGGTGTGTCTAAAAAGTGTGATCGTGAAGCCTCGAAAAATGAGGCGGCCTAGGCCCCAAGGGGCTGTCGAGCCATTGAAAAAAAAAAACATAAAGTAGAGTACCTTTTCTCATTACTAAGTTTTTGTATGTTAAATCATGGTTGTATTTCTCAAAGGCTACAATATTTCCCCTTCTTACGAAAATTTAAAGTCAAAAATCCAGTAATTTTTTCGCACACAATTGTTATTATTACCTAAAATTTTTAAATATTCCTTGGTCAGTTGAAATCTATCATTTAACGTAATGTGGTAGCGTAGTAATTACGGTCAATCGAATCTATTTATCTTGACATTTCTGTAGGCGAATAATGTGGTATATTATATAAGAATAAAATTTTTACATATCTAAATAGTAGCTTTACAATATTTCTAGCTAACGTACAATATTACTGCAGCTATCAGAACTTGTAACAGTATTCAGTAGCAGCATTACTAGTACATTGTCAGTATACAGTAGGGCACATACATAGTAGCACTTGTACACAGTATTACAGTAGGGCAGCAAAACATCAGTAGCACTTGTACACAGTATTACAGTTAGGGCAGCATAACATCAGTAGCACTTGTACACAGTATTACAGTAGGAGCATATAACATCAGTAGCACTTGTACACAGTATTACAGTAGGGCAGCATAACATCAGTAGCACTTGTACACAGTATTACAGTAGGCAGCATAACATCAGTAGCACTTGTACACAGTATTACAGTAGGGCAGCATAACATCAGTAGCACTTGTACACAGTATTACAGTAGGGCAGCATAACATCAGTAGCACTTGTACACAGTATTACAGTAGGGCAGCATAACATCAGTAGCACTTGTACACAGTATTACAGTAGGGCAGAAACATCAGTACACTTGTACACAGTATTACAGTAGAGCAGCATAACATCAGTAGCACTTGTACACAGTATTACAGTAGGGCAGCATAACATCAGTAGCACTTGTACACAGTATTACAGTAGGGCAGCATAACATCAGTAGCACTTGTACACAGTATTACAGTAGGGCAGCATAACATCAGTAGCACTTGTACACAGTATTACAGTAGGGCAGCATAACATCAGTAGCACTTGTACACAGTATTACAGTAGGGCAGCATAACATCAGTAGCACTTGTACACAGTATTACAGTAGGGCAGCATAACATCAGTAGCACTTGTACACAGTATTACAGTAGGGCAGCAAACATCAGTAGCACTTGTACACAGTATTACAGTAGGGCAGCATAAACATCAGTAGCACTTGTACACAGTATTACAGTAGGGCAGCATAACATCAGTAGCACTTGTACACAGTATTACAGTAGGGCAGCATAACATCAGTAGCACTTGTACACAGTATTACAGTAGGGCAGCATAACATCAGTAGCACTTGTACACAGTATTACAGTAGGGCAGCATAATACACATACATCAGTAGCACTTGTACACAGTATTACAGCAGGGCAGCAAAACATCAGTAGCACTTGTACACAGTATTTACCCTTCGTTCTACTTCACACGTCAGCTTTGTAAATATTTTGTTTTCCTAACTTTGGTAATCTGCAAACTCCAAACAAGCATAACTTGAGGAAAAGTTTCTGTATTCCGAAGACGTCTATCTCATCTTGTGTATAATTGCATTGCCATAATTATGTCTGTTCAAATCATTTTACATTCCTAATCCACAGCACCTTAACCTTTACGAATCGGACCCAAGTTCATGAGACACTTCTGACTGTGAATGACGTTAGTAATAAGACCCTGAAGTGCTGACGTGAAACTACAGGGTGTCCTGTAAATGACAAGCATCCGGGTAGTGAAGAAGTGTTGCTTATGCGCCTTATAATTGCCACTTATATAGCCTGTGAAAAATTATATTTTGGTGCTAGGAGAAGCACTCCTACTTACTGCGGTATTTTTTTTAAAAAAACGGAAAAATCAAAGCGTTAAGACAGAAAATGTCAAAATTACTTGTTTATTTCGCGGCTGACAACGTTCTGCAATATTTCTTGGTATCCTCTCCGAATTTCTTGCAATTAGGATCATTCGGTATTTCAAAATATTTACAGTTTTAGTTGTAAGTTTAAATAAAAATAATGACGTAACTACAACAATCTCAACTGATTTTAGAAAGGTCCCGATGTTCGTCACTTCGAGCATTGCCATTTATTGATAAGAAAGAGCTACACTCTTCCGATTTCTGTGAGTTGCAAGACGTTTAAGTATGAGACGTGTTTTGTTGTTGGACCGTGTCGCAGATAATTTGTTTTACGTGATTTAACTATCCAATGTGGTGAAATGTCGCCGGCTCTTCAGTCTGTTGGTGAAATGAGTCTGGTCTTTGTCACTTGTATGGTGGATTAATTGGTGATATAATTGAATTTAATATTGTTTTTATTCTTGTCTGAAGGAATTAGAGTGAATTTGGAACCAGTTTCGTCATAAATCCAATTACAGTTTAATTTACCAAGGAACAGTCTTCAGTAAGTGGTAGCAATTAAGTGAAGGACTCTGTGCTATTTGGAGTGATGGTGCTTTTTAGCTGTTTTCTAAAGTAATTGGCAAGAATTCAAGGGGAAATTCATGGCCCTTAAGCTGTTCCGATGCTGTAGAATTCGAAAGATTTTGTGTTACATCTCAGGGCACAGAAACTGCGAATTGCTCGGTCTCACCTTCCCAGATATGAAGATACCTCCCCACTTTTCTACGTGGGGACGGGAAAAGAAGTCGTTTCCTAAAATGTTATTCACTTTTCCGTATTTTTGGAACACTAAATGATGGATGCAGTCCAAAAGCAATGTAGCCATGAACTTGAACTCTCCGTGTCTCCCAAAATTGCGGACAGGTTGTGTGTACTGTGACAAAACAACATGTGTGACGATCACGTGATTGAATACCTTGATGACGTCACAGAATTACACGCTCTTATCTACACATAAACGTTCTTTGTAGCTGCAGAAGGCGGCTGTGACTTCAAAGAGATGGTGCAAACCTGGAACGTGTACTTCACATTATAACGAAATTGTAACAAATACAGTACAGATATGTGGGCTAATGGGCGTAATGTGCATCGAATGCGGGCAGAGCGTGAAGCAGAGTGATAGAGGCAACCGCCTGAATTGAAAGTGGCGGCACAAAGACATAGAAAAATTCAAATCAAAATATTTTCTCTTATGGATTTAAGAATACGACAGAGGATGGAGAATCTAATCCCGTGGAGACGTGGCTCGGATTTCGGCGCCGAAATGAAATATGATGTATGTCAGTTTTGGCCCTATTCTGTATACTGACAGATGCACATAGGGTTATGACAATATAAACACATCGAAAGCACCCATATTGAAGCCGACCCTACCACTGGCTAACACAACATACCCTGATGTAACGTAACATATTTTTATCCATCTTTCCTATTATAAAACCTAACATTTGCACATATAAGGTGTATATAATAATACAGTGCACGGAATGTACAACATTAAAATATTTTTATCATGATAAACATATCACAGTGCACGGAATGTACAACATTAAAATATTTTTATCATGATAAACATATCACAGTGCACGGAATGTACAACATTAAAATATTTTTATCATGATAAACATATCACAGTGCACGGAATGTACAACATTAAAATATTTTTATCATGATAAACATATCACAGTGCACGGAATGTACAACATTAAAATATTTTTATCATGATAAACATATCACAGTGCACGGAATGTACAACATTAAAATATTTTTATCATGATAAACATATCACAGTGCACGGAATGTACAACATTAAAATATTTTTATCCAACCTAATGAAATTTAACCTCCGGTAATATAAGGAAATTTTGTGGACAATCGCAACGCCACGGCGAGAACCCCAATTTCCGCAATATAACGTGCCCAGTCGGAGCTATCAGATATGAAATACGGTAATTAACAGGCGTACGTTTGATGTATCTTTACAAGTGTTTCTCAGAACTCATTGTTCTTCGAGAAGATCTGTTTTGTGCTATTGCATGCACCTTTTCTAACTCCAAACGCTTGCTTGCCTGTCCGTAGAAAATAAATGTCTATAAAGGTTTTAAAATGGAGTTATTGTGTATTAACACCTACAGGCAAAGTGTAAGTGCCGACCCAGACAACGACAAATTCCATCGCCATCCCCAGTATGTTACATACAGCTCAACCTTCTCGAAGTTTTATCACAGTTAACACAAAAGTGCCGGATAGTGTAACCAAAATTTTCACAATTCTGGTTGGAAGTTGTGTTTATATGGTTTCATGATATGTTTGTGTGACTGACAATTGATGATCACGAGATGAAAACACAGCATCGAAAATTAACTTTTATTTAAAACAAACCAAATGTAGAGGGTTTTAAAATTTGCTTCCCCTAAAACCTTGCGACAACAGGCGGCCACATGTTTCACTTTTGCTGTGGTGTCGGCCTTGAGTATAAAAACAAAGGGAATGTCTTTGTGAGCAATATGATTGTATTCATTCGAGACTGGATATAGTCGTAGTTATTCGGTGTAAGTGGGCTCACAATTCTGTTTCAATATTTTAAGCACACCTTCTTCAAAATGCTTCAGATCAAACGCTACACAGGATCTTACAAGAACAGGGAGCGTTGTCCTGCCAGGATATCCTTCAAGTGGCAGATTTGTGCAGCTTTATAGGGATAAAGCTTGCACAGAAATGTAGAAAAGACATCCGGACCTAATAAAATTCCAAGTGGAAACATTCGTGTTCTGGAAAGTATTACAGTGCATAGAGATTCTGGATTTTCTGGAACACATGGAATGTTCTGCAATGGACACAGATAGCATCGCTAAAGGACAAATTTCCAAACGTAGTTTTGTCGTTTACGCAGCTAAAAGACAGAATGCCGAATTGATGAAAGAATATAAAACTACTAGAGGCAGAGTCTCGTGAACCCGAACCCCGTTCAGATATTATGACCAATTTACTTCCAACATTAACACTCTTTGCAGGATGTAGTTGATGTAAATTAAAAGATAACATTAATTAGGTTCTATGAACTTGAAATGCCCGATGTAGTTGGCCTTTGATAATTATATAGTAACATGATTGATATTTCATGTTGTGAGATGTTTTGATAAATGAATATCCTGACTTATCGTTGCAGATAAAATAAGTGAAATTAAGAAGAATAGTGTTGCCTTTATTCGTTTCTTAAAGTTTGATATCCTTCGTAAACTTTTTCTTGATCTCAGTACGTTTTTCTTATACAAAGATAAGAAATCCATGTTACTCGAAAAGGGAAAAAAATGTGTCAGCAGTTCTCTAACTGAAGACAAATTGAAAACATTCATTTTTGTAGGAAATCTTAGTAAATTACACTTCTAAATCGTGTGAAATAATTTGTGAAATATTATCATGTACTTAAAAACTTACAGACTTAACATATTTATAGACTGTTATAGGTTTGATTACGGAACAGTTCCATTTCTCAATGTGACGCTTACAAATCGTTTTCTTAATCACTGTAAATGTGCCTTTCCGCCAGTTCAGTTAAATCAAGAGGCTCTGTGGTGCAGTTCCTTACGAAGCTGATTGTTACGGAACTGCTAAAGTTATTTTCCTGCTTTATGGATCCCAAATCCCTTTACCGTGAAAACGAGAACCCATTACCGAACCCTGCCTAGACCACGTTCAGTTTAATCCACGCTGCTACACTACACTTCTTAAGCTGCATATTTGTATTGTCCTTCCATCTACATTTAGGTCTCCGGAGTGGTAACGTCCAATTATGTTTTTCGACTAAACTTTTACCTGCTTCTATCATATTTCTTGTGTGTTACATCTCTCCAGTCTTAACTTCGTTGATTTAATAACCTTAATAATACAGGGTGAAGAGATCAAACTATGAAATTCCGTCATATGTGTATAATTTTGTCCATTCTCTTGTTAAGTCTTCTCCCTTGGCTCGAAATACCTCGGCATGCTGTTGTGGGAACACACTGTATGAAGGAGTAAGTTTTACTTACAAATTAGAAGATAAAATTATAATTTCTATGTTTTTAAGAAATATGTGAGACGACCCTTAGTTGCAGGGGAGAAATTTCAGATCGATATTTGGCCACTGTCCTGTGCAGTATTGGAAGAGCATTATGTTTAATATTTTTGTATAAAAGATAGCTCAAGAGTAGGGCGTCTGCCCATATTGAGACAGATTTATAGGAAACGTCTCTACGCTTACGCGTGTCTCTAATTGTAAGGGAATGGCGGAGAAATACAATGGAAGAAATATAAAAATGCTTGATGTCACCATATCTGCTTAGTGGTTATATACAGACATACATACTTCCGTACTACGTACATACATATCTACCGCAGTATCACACAGATGTGGATGAAAGAGAGTATTTTTTAATCTCGGTAGTTGTTTTTGGATATGCCTGTACTCTAACAATATCAACGAAACTTTAGTTATTTAGAAATAATAAAGTATGGGGTTAATGATTCATTATCTAACGGTTTATTCACTTAAATTCCAGATATGTGACAGGCTGTTTGAAGCTGACATGTGGCGGAACTGAACTAATTGTCTGGAGGCAAAAAGTAGGTCAACAAACGTGCATACTGTGCATATACATATTCAGTTGAAACTATGGAAAATATTGGCTCAGTTAAATCGGGGTAAAGGGGGGTTGCGATCAGCTGGACGGTGACACAGTTAAAGCGACACGTGTTATTCATGATATGGGTGTGACATTTTGTGCTCTTGCGACAGGACCGGTCTCAAAATTACACCCAGCCCTTGTTTTACGCCCTAGTTGCGTTCCTGAATAAATGGGCGTCAATTAAAAATGTGTAAATCAGAAATGATATTCCCATCAGAAATATGGGGTGAGCGTAATAGAATGCAGCCAGCCAAAGGGCGTTAAACCGAAAATGAGAGAACGCAAATTAAGAGGCGGTGTAAATTGGCAACGGGCGTTAAAGCAAAAAGGCGTGAAAGAAACGGGCGTAAAACAAGGGCTGGTGTATACGTTAACTATGCGAGATTTGAGGTTTTCACAGCAGTGCTACGAAGATTCGCATCTCGTTGGTTATGACGCCGGGTAGTTTGCCAAGTAGGTACAAAAGTTGGGGAAGAACCTGCTACTTCCATCTTTAGAGTAGTCCACTTTTCATGAACTACTCTGAAAATGGAGGCAGAAATCTCCCCCTGGAGCCTACGCTGAAAATGTAGGAAGCTAGCTCCTCCGAAACGTCGATACCTACATACATAATGCAAAATGCCAGAAGACGTGAAATTTCTTCAGCACCGCCGTGAGAACCTGAAATCTCGAATACTCTGAAGTTATTTCTTTTTCAAGTTATAAGGTTTGTTCATGTGTACGTATCTAATGCACGAGGTGATCAGAAATGCTTTCAGAAGTTTAGTCGGTAGCCTAAATGGGAGAGACTGTTTATGGGACCTGGACACAGAACAAATAAGAATATTAGGTGTGGTAGCAGATAAATAAGTTTATGTTGCATATTGTGGTAAATTTACCCTTTGGTTAAACAAGAACCACACCTTGAGAAAGTGTGGAGTTTATTTCCCTTTATTCTTACCCTCGGTACCAAGTACAGGCATATGACTAGCTTGGCGATTCGGCCACTATACCCCGAAGAACGAGTCACCTGCACTCAGAAAACGTGATGGTGACAGAGGAACTTTTGCACTTTTCCACTCCTCCAGATTTAACTTAATATGTGTAGGTAAATTATTCCTATGCTTAATTAAGAACCACGATATGAAATTATAATGGGGAGTGGAGGTATAGCTCCATGCATTCTTAACTTTGGCAACAGGTGGAGGTTAGTGGTCAGCTGCACGCCCCGGTGCCGGCTAGGTGGGCCTTAAAGTGGTTCTGGACACTTTGGGCAATGAAAAGATCTCTTGCCCCTTCCGGGAAATCTAACCACGATTTCTCGGTCGCCGAGATGGGGGCCGTCGTTATACCGGCTGAAGTATCCCGGGTCCTGAATATTATGGACGATTTGTAAAGACACTTCTCAAAATGTAACTAAAATATTATATACAATGTACTCAGACATCTGTATAGCTGTAGTCAACGTGTTACGAGAAATTTTAAGGAAATGGATTGTGAGGAGTAATTCCACTGGCTGAAGATAGGATCTTGGTGGTGCTGTATTGTGAAGAATATAGTTCTTCTGAAGTAATCTGCTGAGTTGCCAAACGACCATCAGTTTTTGTGGGACTATATGACCCTATTGTTAAAATGTCAAGGTACACAAAGAAGCAATAGTGCTAATGCCATTGTCTATAATTATCTCTTTATACAGGTATGTCAGTAGCGGAGTCTGTGTGCGTATTCCATTTTCAACGAGAAACATTCCCATGCAAACCCATGCTTAAAATTCTCGAATAATTCGTTATTGTAAAAAAAAATAGGTTTTGTACGAAATAAATTACTTTGACCTAATTCGGTACAACCACCCCTTCCTCTCCATAAAAGGAAGGCGTTTCAATTTGCCCGCCATTCGGTGGGGTGTGGGTTTTGCCACTATATGACACAGAATTTTCAATCTGGTTATTTATTACTCTATAGTACCGTTTTCAATTTTATTTCATTTTCCTTTCACGAAAGACTACATAATGAGCCTCGTGATTTGAAATCCTCGCAAAATGGCATGTGGCGCGCATGGAGGAGAAGAGGAATGCATTGCACGGTTTTAGTAGGAAGACTGAAAAAAGCGACCGCTTGGAAGACCTAGAAGTAGAAGGGTAGACAACACTAAAATGAGTCTTTACCGATAAAGTTATGAGCCAGAGGAATGTTTCCAAATGGGTGGAAATATTTAAAGAAGGACGGACGAGTATTGTGGACGTGTGCCGAAACACGTAGCGAGCTTAATGCGATTAGCGTATCCTTGAAAACAGAAGACGAAACGGCGTTTGACATGAGCACGGGTACACGAAAGGAGCTTGTTATAATGGTTTAAGGCCTAACTGAAAACACTTTACTTTTGAAGAATCGCAAAAGTTTTTAATCTGAGCGACTGCATTGGAAAGCATCACACACACACACACACACACACGACAGCACTGATTACTGTGTTATTATGTTGTCTGAACGTATAATAAAATTCCTTTTGCTCTGTAAATTTTTCTTAATATTAGAATCTTTTCTCCAGCAAACTGAACTTAAATTAAAGGAAGAAACCAGTAAAATGCTTCATTTGGAGCATAGCTTTGTATGATGCTGAAACTTGGACACTTCGGAAAGTAGATTAGAAATACCTGGAAAGTTTAGAAGTGTGGTGCTAGAAAAGGATGGGGAAGATAATTTGGACCGATCGTGTGAGAAATGAAGACGTATTACAAAGGGTAAATGAGGAGAGGAATATCCTAAAAACAATAAAAAGAACGAAGGCTAGCTGGATTGGTCACATCTTGCGCACGAACTACCTTCTGGAACACGTTGTTGAAGGAAAGGCAGAAGGAAGGATAAAAATGACAAGAAGACGAGGGAGAAGACTTAAGCAGCTACTGGATGACCTTAAAGACAAGAGAGGATACTGTAAATTGAAAAAGGACGCACTAGATCGCACTCTGTGGATAACTCGCTTTGGAAGATGTTATGGACCTGTCGTAAGACAGACTAAGGGGTGATGAATATGAGTAATTTTGCTAAATGCGATTTCCTGAAACCAGGTAACCAACACCATAGTGCTTTACTCCTGAATAAATCCTATACTAAGCACATTTACTACCTTCAGATCATATTTACGGAACCTCTAATTCTGATAAAATCATTAATAAAAAACTTTCCACGTTTAATTCCGTATGTAGAGCTGGATTAGGTTTCTAATGAGTACAGAAAATTTCGTCGTTTTTCTGAACGCTGAGGTAAATGTAAAGAACCGTGTAGTGTAAGACAACGTGTTCTCCTCCAAGTGCGCTTGGAGTCTTCACTTCCCGTTCCTGAATGCATATATGACAATGTCTTTTGCTGCAAAATCATATCAAGCTAATAATTCTTATGCGGGGGTTTTAGGGATATAACTGCACACTTCGGAGTGTAGTGGTTGATATACGTATGACACAGATTAGCCATAAGAACAAAGCAGTATGGTCACAGTATACAGCTGTGTTTCGTATGATACCTACAACAAAAAGCGATTACTAGGGGTTCTTGATGAAGTAAGAAGCCTCGTGTGGAGAAACATCTGTCCTTCATTCTGTCCATCCCTCTGTGACATTGTATAGCCGACCAAAATATTTGTAAGATTTTCATGAAATTAGGTACATGACTTCTTTACAAAAGGTTGTCGGAAGGGTGTCAGTTCTGTTATAATCAGTTCAGGGGCAATTATATTTTATTTAAGGGCGTAAATTTATTTATATCCCTGAATTCCAAATTTCGTGACCAGTTTGGGTGGAATTTGGTACAGAAGATCGTAACTGGATGACGTCGATCACTGACGAGTTTCGTGAAAATCGGTGCAATAATGTATTACTTAAGGGCGTAAGTAAACATTTTTCCATATTTTCTACAATTTTTCGTCCAATTTGGATAAGGTTCGGTGCAGGAGATCTTCACATATGTTTATTGCGTGACAAGGAGTTTCGTGAAAATCGTCGCAATGAAAGCCATGGTTTACTTATTCGTATTTGTTAAATGAATTTATGTCCGTAATTTCCCACCTTTATTCGATGTGGGTGAAAATCGGCGTTAGAAATCTGCACTTGATGCTGTTAAGTTGTGAGTTCCCTCTAACTCGGCCCCTTTCTTATGGGCGTAAATGAAATTACATTTATACGTGCACAAAGAAACCGCATGACAATCTGAAAGTAAAGGTTGCCTTCGTAATGTCTGCGTACTGCATTACTCTTTTCAGTCTTGTTTTCCTAAACAGCGTCAACCTGTTCTTTCCGATGAAGAGATTGGGTTATTCCTGTGAGGGTGGAACTGAAGCTGTAAGTATAATGTAGTTTAATGGTGGGCTTCGAATGTTTAAATACTTTTTAAATTTACTAATTCCGTGACATTTGTCGTGAATTTATTGTGGTTTTATCATGAATTAAATTATTACTTACGCAATTTGAATGAGTAAATAAACGGATTTTATGAGTTTCAAAATTCCTGTTATGTAATATCGGTGTTATTTAACGGATTTTGTAAAAGCAGTAAGAAAGCGACATTTATTATGGCCAGTTTTGCTGAAGAATGTTAGTGAATTCGAGGTGCGAGCTTAAGAAACGTCGTTTAAAGCCTACTGGTTACTTGATATAACAACAGGTTTAACATTCAAAAATTGTACTTTTGCCCAGATATTGTGTTTATGTATTTTGTATTTATTCCGGAACAAACAGCGACTTTCTTACTATAAATATATAATATAAACTGACTGATTTTCATACCCGAGATTAAAAGTGTTTACTGCGCGGTACGAACTGGGTCTTTAAACAAAGCAGTTTACGTTTCGTCTTTAAAGGGCCAAATATAAACTCTTGATGTACACTTGCCTTCTGTAACGTGGCACCATACAGCCTGGCAGGAATTTACTGCAGTTTTAGGGGAACAGCCTGTCTCTTTCTTCATGGGAAATTTCTGCCGGACGACTCGGCAACAAATCGCAGTACCTTGTAGCTGCCGCTGCGAGAGCCTAAAATTTAATACGTTTTATTGTCCTTTTTTTAAAATAAATTTAAGCTACTTTAGAAGCTGCGATATCAGTTTGCGTGTTACACTTTCATCCCTTAAAGTGTTTTGTCACTCTCTTCAAAGATCAGTCGATTGTCAAGGTTATTGACAGATGCCGTTTCAACTTCACGAGCTGTATAAAATACCCGGAAATGGAGAGACGATCACAAATGTTGAGGAGGTAATGATTTTGAACAAAACAATATTTAAAGTGGAAATGATGTGTGTAAGTGTAGACTTGAGACGGTTCCACTGAGCACACGAAGTGATCCGTGTACATTCTCTTTCAGATACAGTTTGGTGGAAATGTACAGTGGCATCAAAATCATTTTTAGAAACCATGATAACTTAGACTCTGAATGAAAGCTACCTCCTGAGCTGTGTGAATTTTGTATCCGTTCGTTTTGTGCTCCGGAAACGGTAACAAATTTATTTAATTCGGTGTTTAGAACAGAGTCTTAGTTACAGAATGTGTTTACGGATTTCATATAATTCTCAAAATAAAGACTTAATTTTACCTAAATTTAAACTTTATTATGCGCGTTCGCAAAATTGCGAAAAGCGACACTTAGCTTCGTCGCGTCTGTTTGTCTGTCCTTCTGTCTGTCCGCATGGAACAACTCGGCTTCCACTGGACGGATTTTCATGAGGTTTGATATTTTGAGTATTTTTCGAAAATTTGTCGAAAAAACTTCAATTTTGATTAAATCTGAATCTGACAAGAATAACGGGTACTTTACACGAAGACCTACATTTATGATATCTCGCTGAATTCGTCTTAGAATGAGAAATATTCCAGATGAAAGTTGTAAAAAAAATCAAAACACATGTTATCCTTGATTTCAGGCTTTCGCCGCTATGTTTATGAGATCTGCGCTGTTCTGCGATAACACGCGGCGTCGTATGGTAATTGCTTACCGACGTTTCGGGACGACGTATCGATCCCATCTTAACGGACTCTTGACCCTTGAAGATGGGACCGATACGTTGTCCCGAAACGTCGGTAAACAATTACCACACGACGCAGCGTAATATCCCAGAAGAGCGCAGATCTCACACATTTTATGTTCATTATCTTTTTTTATCCGAACATGGTGCCGTTTATGAGTTAATGTGGAAAAATATGGTATAACCAGACAGGCCACAGATGACAATATAATATGGCGCATGCGCTTTGCGTGCTGGATAACTAAGGCTACAGACACACTCACAGAATACGTAATAGTTATTGCTTTTGCACGGTTACAATGGTTACGCGAACGCGCCTTATTGTTGCGTTACACGTAGTTTCCTCTTTTTGTAATTCAGTGTTTGGTATATGCATCATTAGCTTAGTCACAGTGTGTGTTTACGGGTTTCATATAATTCTAAAAAAGACATATTTTCACCTAAATTTAAACGTTATTTTAGACACTACAATGTATATGTTCCCTCTGTGAGTTCGGAAATAAATTTGTGTATGTACGAAGAATTTACATTACTTTTAGCCTTTCAGGTGTTAAATATTTAAGCTACTTAGTTAATTAAGCCGAACACAAGTTTACGTTTACAGATCCTTCAACCTTTAACATCAGATTGAACTAAAATATCTTCCCAAAACTCTTCCCCTTGCCGATAACGTCCAGTGCGCAGGGACATCTACTATCGCTTCTTCTTACCCTACAAGCCCCTGATAAAATTCCCAATGTGACAATAACTTCTTGGAGCGGAGTGATTTTCCAAACGCAGTGAATATATTGCCCACATGTTACAGAGCCCTGAGTTCCTTAGAATGTTCCCAAGTGCCCGCTACGCCAGTCTATCCTGAGGCACAATGCAGCCCACGTCCTCACAAATCTCTTCCTTTAAGATAAATTTCCCTTTCTTCTTTACCTGTGTCTCCCAAACAGTTTCCACCAACAAACGTTTTGTAAAAACCCGTGTATATCTTATCTCTCCCACGAGCAATACTGGCCGCACGCGTCACGACGTCCTTTGTTTGGGAACCCTAATATTACCTAGCAAAATAATACAAATACTTTGGTCTTCACTAACAGAGGGCACTGTTTTGGAAGTTATGTCATAGACACGTATTGCAACCATATATTTTTAGCAGGTGGTACTTAAATAATGGTGGAAGTTTACTTCAGGTGAATCTGTGCATAATCTCTTTAATATTCTGAAGGTAAATTTGTCCCTTCGCACGCCATAAAGGCATATGGGGGGAGTGGAGGCATTCTTAAACTCGGCAGTAAATGGAGGCGAGTGGACAGCCTTAACGCCTGGTGCCCTCCTCCCGAAGGACCACACCGCCTTCACTGTACCCACTGAAGAGCAGGCTTGTTGAGCTCCAGAGTCGATCTTGACCCCGTGGAGAAGGGAAAAATTTCTTGCTCATGCCGGGAGTGGAGTGTCTCCTCCGTTGTCCACCCCATATTCTAGTCCCTTGTAACTTTACCTCCACCTGTGGCCCTCGTCATCAATAACCGCATATTTTAATGTTAGTTTCAGTGCTTATAGACAACAGAAAAAATATACTGCGTGGTAACGCACATTGTATTACTGTCAAATGTAATTGAGAGTTCAGATATGGCATTAGAGTCGTAAATTAATTCTCAAATGTAAGTCGTAAAGAAAAATGTTTGCAAGTATGAAGTAACAGGGAATTTGCGATTATATTGATGTGGTCTGTTTACGAGTGATAGATGAATTTTGATTCATGTTTTGGGTTTCTCACAGCGATGCTGCTGAAGATTTTAGTCTTTTGAGATACTATGCCGTGTTGATTGGTAAACAGTTACCAGGTGACACAGCGTAACATCCAAAAAACTTCAAATTTTAATGTATTTCTCAATTTGTTTTGTCATAAGGACAGTTATATTATAATAACAGAATGTCAGGAAATTGTAATAATTTCAGAACCGCTGCACAAAAAGAAGCCGGGGCAGCGTAATTGGTACAATGACTGGACTGTGTAGTCTGGACGAAGGGAACTTGTGGTTTGATTCCAGGAAAGAGCAAGGGTTTTCTCCATTCTATAAAACTCCCAAACCGGTTCTGGGGCCCAATCAGCCTCCTATTTAATGATTACTAGGTGCTGTTTCCCGCAGGAAAAAGCGGCCGAGGCGAGAAATAGACCACGCAACTTGATTTACCTACTCTATATTTCTGGGTTGTATGGATCCATAACTTCAACTCCCATGTGTCTTTAAGGCCCGGACAGGGAGCACTTTACCATTACTTTAACATTTCATTAATTTTCATAAAATCACGAAAATTATGCCACCTGCATGACGCCGTACGAATTTGTGAGGCGGAAACGCTAATGTAGCCCTTTAATGTAAGGCCTTTAAATAGCGTTGCGAAAAGTGTGCAAATTTTGTTAAAGGTGAATAATGTGAAAGAATTTAATTTCTGGCACGGGAAATCGTCAGTTTGCTTTCAGTTGGACGGTATCGGCCGGTGAATTACTTTAACTAGATGGCTTACGTGAATTACAAGCATGCCTACGAATTCTTCGTGAGATACTGTTTGCAATCGCATCAATGGTCCCATCTTTGAGGTCATATCTGATAAATTAACGTAGAGGTCTCTCCGTCACTGTGTTAGGGTCGAAATGTCCAAATATTTCAATCCTTGAAGATGATACCACTACGTTGTCTCGAGACACCATGCATCAGTCATCCAGTGACGCGGCGCCACATATGCACTGCTGCAAAAGCGTAACAACTCGCAGATACAACGCAGTTGGAATTTGTACTATAGTGGCCGGCACGAAAATAGTCACGTCTAGGTCACTGCCTATGAAAGCAGTGTTGCCACACGGAAATAAACAACACTTGATTCTATCGACAGACAGTGTGCAACTAAACGGCAAGCTGCGCCTGGGGGAAGAACTGGCAACAACGCAGAGCGGAGGGGAGCGGGGGTGTGAGTCAGCCGCTTGACCTTGAAGGGACTATTTTCGTATTTTCGGCGAGTATAGTTCAAATTTACACAGAGTGAACTACTAAACGGTGTAATTATTAACAGATGGCTCTTTGTAGCCTCGCCGTACGGACTGAAACATGTGAATAAAGCAGTCAGTATGAGTTCTTCCCAGAATTTCTAATTTGTAAAGTGAATCGCTTCCCAGGTGTGTTATTTCATAGGTTCGCTTTAGGCTGGATGTGAAATTGGGTTATTGACAGATCGATACAGCCGAAAGTAAATTATCCACGCAATTTCTTCTTACCAAATTTATCTTAGGCCTTAGTTTCCTTCGAGATATGAAACACGTGGATAGGCTGATACAAAGATTTTCTCCATTGTGCCTTGGCATTATTAGAGTCTTGCAAAATAACGCATTAAAATTTGTATTGGGACGTAGATCGCATGATGTTTTTTCGATAGTTGAGTCTAAAAATAAAATTTGTAGCATGGAGGGAAAAGCATAGGATAATACTGAAGGCTTTCTAATTATGTTACTGTGAACAGAATACCTGCATTCCTAACATTTAGGTCTGTCACTCATCCAAGAAAGAGAATAAATGTTTAAATGTTTGTAAGAAACATTTAATTTGTTTGTATGTGCGAAGGATATAGGGATGCAATAAAACGGATAACGAGCAAGTCAGCTAAACCTGTCACGTTTGTGAATCACAGTTGGCAGGTATCTGGCTCGAATCTTGGCCAGTACATCGATTATCTAAAGGTTTCACATGGTTTTTGTCTTGTCCTGCAATCATGCTGGGAGAGTACCTTGAATCAGGATACGACAATTTTCTGCCACATCCCTTCAGATTGATTAGTCACTTAGATGAGGGGATGATTTTGTGATGTAGTCCATCGTAACTTCATAACGTGACACTCCAGAAGTGACACACACGTAACTTGGTATCGTCTTATTTTAATTTTTGTTTCTCAGACTTGAAGTTAATTTCATAAAATTTACTAACAAACATTGCACGACGTAAGCTCGAACTGCATTTTATGTAGCGCTCGAAAGCTTGTACAGGTTACTTGTTCACCTTATGGGAGAAAACACATAAAAATAGGTGTTTGCATTTTTTGACTTTAGGGTTATTCCAACAAATCCCAGTGTTCGAACACATTACACTTGCAGTATTAGCACAAGCAGGCGAATCAGCTATTTCCAATACAGTCGCGTGCTGGAACTACATTTAGCCCAGCTTTCCCTCTTCTGTATTGTTTATTTTACCAAAAAGATAACGTCATTTTATTGTTGTCAGTATCGCCGGTTTTAATTAAATTCTGCAGGTGACAGTAATCCCCTCACTTTAGTTTATGCTGTTATAAACATTAACCATAAATTCTTCGATTAATTCAGTAAATAAATATGAGCCCCTAGCGGAGGCGGGACTAACAACACCTGTATTTTCAAAATTTTAACTGCCTATTTCATGCATTTTGAAAGGCTGTATCTGTTTCATACTGTTTGGGGCGTTTGAATTATTTGATTATTTCCAAGGCCAGTTCAGTCTTTGCGCCCGATTAGTTGAAGTGTTTTGTAATTTTAATTTTATCCTGATTTCTGACATTGCCTGTGAGGTTTAGGCGTTCATATTCTCTGTGTCTTTTCACGCGTATGCATTTCCGCAAGCGACTGACAAGAGATGCTTTTACGTAACGGAACAAATGCTTCGACAGAAAGGATATCAACAGTTTAATGACTGTTTCATAGAACATTGTCTCGAAAATGTGTAATTGAAAATATATGGCTTTTTAATGGCGAAGAAGGTCGGATAAGAAATACATGTTCTGGCTGGCATAGCCGACTTAACATTTCGGCAAGTTTAAATCGAATACACTTACATTTACAGCGGTTTTAAAAAAGGACACAGAAGAATATGAGAGAATAAACGTCAAGATTGATATACACGTTACAACCGAAAGAAATCTTAAAAGAGTTGGTAAAAAAATACGTGAAAATGACGATGATTGTGTCAGTGGAAGAAAGACCTTAGTCCGCTGATCGGAAAACCTTTCCCATGTTACGAAATTTCAAGGACCCCATACACGTAGATACAAGTGGCGATACATGCGTCACGGTACAGTATCATAATACTGACTGCAACGTGTGTGGGAACGTTGCACGTAAAGTATTTGAGTGTCAGCTGGTTTCATTTGCAGGGTCAGTATAGAAACAAACATGGTGACCAAATAAAACGCATCAGAAAATGAAACACAAACAAATAAATAAATAAACAAACAACTTAAGTGGGACAGGTACGTACAGCAAGCTTGCCAACAGCACCGACGTATGTGAAGGCTCTGCGAGTTTAAAATTATGGGAGAATTAGGAAGGAAGGATACTAGCTTTTAGGTGGCATGATCTGGCATATTTGACACAGGACCGACTCAAATGTGGGAGAAGTGGGGAGATATGCACTAGTTTTTCGGTACCATTATATGCTAGATATTACACAGGGCCGGCTCAAGCGTGGGGGAAGTGGGGAGATATGCTCTAGTTTTTCGGTACCATTATGTGCTATACATGACATAGGGCCGGCTCAAGTGTGGAGGAAGTGGGGAGATATGCTCTAGTTTTTCGGTACCATTATGTGCTATACATGACATAGGGCCGGCTCAAGTGTGGAGGAAGTGGGGAGATATGCACTAGTTTTTCGGTACCATTATGTGCTATACATGACATAGGGCCGGCTCAAGTGTGGAGGAAGTGGGGAGATATGCACTAGTTTTTCGGTACCATTATGTGCTATACATGACATAGGGCCGGCTCAAGTGTGGAGGAAGTGGGGAGATATGCACTAGTTTTTCGGTACCATTATGTGCTATATATGACGTAGGGCCGGCTCAAGTGTGGGGGAAGTGGGGAGATATGCACTAGTTTTTCGGTACCATTATGTGCTATATATGACATAGGGTCGGCTCAAGTGTGGGGGAAGTGGAAATGAAAACTCCTATGTTCGGTACCGTTATATGCTATGTGTGACATAGGGTAGGCGCAACCCACTAGGCTAATTGGCGGTTACCTAGGACGGCAAAATTTTGGGAGAGCCAGGAAAGAGTAATAAAGTACTTTGACGACAACACTTCGCATAAATGAAAGGCAGTCGATTGTTGCGAGTATATTATGTTGTAAATGTGCTCTCGTAGAAGATGGTTTGATAATGGGTGAGGGAGGAGCGCAAGCCTGAGCTTCGCATAGGGCGGCGAAAACTAATGAGGCAGTCGCGATTCGACATAAAATAATTTAATATATATATTTATATATGTATGTAGTTACGAACCTCTCCTGTCAAACGCCCTGACAGTACTTCAAATGAAGCCAAAACCACCCCCCCCCCTCCCACCCACATCCTTGCCAATTCCTTATGTACTATTAGTATTATTATCCAACGCTATGTAATATTGAGCTGTTGAAGGCGTCGTTAAAGCGGACTGTCCATTAAGCTAAAAAAATCATGTCACCCCAAAACATTTACTGAACTATTCTTAATTAATTAATCCATGGGGCGCCTAAATAATTTTACGGTATGTGTACAGGCCTGTAAAATCCTTTTTGAACTATAAAATTATATTTTCATCAAAGCGTTTGAAATTCCAGTCAAAAAAAATAATAATAAAAATTCTCGGTCGGCGAGGCGGAGTGATCCGTCAGAAAGTAACCACGTAATGCGTTCAGGCTTTCATGGCGTTTCGATGTTGATGTTGATTTTGTTTGGTGTAACAGGAGAGGGTAGAAACGCCCAGTTCAAAACGGTTCGGTTATTCAAACACATTGCCAGTGTAATCAAATGCAGGCCTATGCATGTGGCAGTGACAGTGACAGTGTTTCACGAAATATCACTAGTAACGCCGTGAACATGATGTCAGAGCTACGTGGAACAGATTATCGTATTTATAAAAGCACAGCTGGTATTATTTGCATAAGTGGAATAAACACCGGTAATACCGCCAACACGACGCTGTTATCAGTTGAGTGTTTCGTGTGATGTCTTCATAAAGCGACGACACAACCACAAGTTTCACAAGTACTAATACGTAACGGGACATATATATTAATATTGGCATACATACTACGGTCATACGCAACAAACCTTTAATAATACCGTCAATAAATGCTACATGTTTCGGTCTTTAAGCACCATCATCAGGCACTCGAATTCATGATTTAAAACACAAGTAACTATGCATGTAGATGCTTTGAAATTTGTGAGATCTCACAAATTTTTACAAGCTTTTATAAAGTTATCGTAGCATTCAAATATAGTAAATGTGTTGATTATATAGCATCTATTGACGATATTATTAAAGGTGTGTTGTGTATATATATGTCACAGCACAACGGGATGGAGTTCTTTAAAAATATGGACATGAATACCAACTCAGATCTGCGTATATTAGGTTCTGAGTTTTATTGCTTAGGCCTAGCTGACAATGCTGATCAACTAGGTTTATTCATAATTTTAATTTGGATTTGTAATATTAGTCCTAGCACTTCAACACTAAAGGATAATATTAAATAGATCTTAATTTTGTATAGCGAATTGCTACGGGCTGGGCAATTCGAGGTTCGAATTCAGGCAGGGAATAGAGGTTTTCTGCCATCAAAAACCATGCAGACCGGCTCTGGGGCCCACCCAGCCTCCTATTCAATGGGTATCGGTGTTCTTTCCCGGGGGTAAAGCGGCCGAAGCGTGAAGTTGACCACTCATCTCCATCTAGTGCCGAGGTTAAGAATGAGTGGGGCTATACTTCTTCTCCCCTTCTACGCCGTCATGGCGTTGACAGGACTAACTTTATCTTTACCTTAAATAAATACAATGTGGTGATGTGGAATGGTTTTAGGTGGCTCAGGAGAGGGTCAGTGATCCTTGGGGTTCCCTGAAAGATGGGGAATTTCTTGAGCAGATGAGCAACTGTTAGCTTCTCAATAAAGATTCTGTTCTGTATAATTGATGTTGGGATTGCTGATACTGGAGTCCAAACCCTGTACGTTGGCCATCTAAATATTATGATTGTGCTTGCGAATAACTCTAACTGAACGTGCCCCTCTTTTCTTTGCATTCGCATCCCTGCAAACTTCCCGTCCGTGTGTACGCATTAACGACTACAGAACGGCTAGACGTATTTCCACTATTTTTATATCGGAAAAGTTTACGTAAAACTGTCGAGTCATCTCAGTTTTCATTAACGCCAGAGACATTTAACGGCCACTATAATCGAAGACCAAAACAGGCCGAGCGTTTATATCCCTGCTTTGTATAAGCGCGTTCGCAGCATTTTTCTGCACATGCGCTGTTATTCTCACGCTTTGGTTTCACACAAAATTAAACTTTGTGCTATCTAAAATTGTACTTTGTACTATCAAAAATCCGTCTATCAAAAATGGGTATCAGATACTTTCGGTAGTTTGTATTTTTCCCGTAACCCAGGAAAAGCGCTACAGTCGAACGTAGGGAAACTGCGCATTTATCGTAGTGACGTTACAAGGATAAATGTAAACCAAAAACTAACTAGAACATAATATTTTTTTGAGCAGCGAATACGCCTTAATATTTACAGTATGCGTCCATGTCGTGGCTTATGTATTTTCTTTGGCAAGGAGAACTTTCACGATGGAATGATCCCCCATTTAAGGGGTCCTTGATCTGTGTGAAAATAATTTAAAGGTCTATAAATACGTTCGTTTTAAGTACACTGACATTAGTGAATAATCATTGTAGTTAAATCAAATTTATATTATTATTATTATTATTATTATTATTTATTATTATCACCTTTATGTAGGTTATTTACAATTTTATACCTGCAACAAACCATGTTTGTAGTGTATATATTGTTACAGCTATTCTGTAGTCACAATTTATGGTACATGCAATGTTACTTCTCATGTTGAATGTTGTGTACCTTTACATTACTACTTTCCGCAGTATGTGTGCAGTGCCAAATATAGCTGTTTTGTGTAGTTCCTTGATTTCATGCTTTTCAGATATGTTGCTGAGGTATTTTCTGAATGATTTTGAGATGCTTTCTATTGCCCCTGTTATTCCTGGTATCACTTTTGTTTTTACATAATAATAATAATAATAATAATAATATTATTATTATTACGGGAGTGTAAAATTCAAATATAGTATTATTTTATGTGACGACTGTCGCTAGTCACTTCCCGTTGGTGCAGTAAGTTTATGAGAGAAGTTATAAACACTGAGGACAGTAGTAGTGGCGTAAATGGCAGCAAATGTGAAACACTGATACTGGGCCAAACACACAACGTCTGTAGCTAGAGAGTTTTACATTGCGGAGACGTGGCCTCACGCATATGGACAGCTGTGCCAGTCACATTAACACAGCGGCAAGCTGGGAATTTGATAGGATGCTACTTTTGAGCTAGACTGAACAACATGAAGACGACTGGGGCTCACTGTGTGGCCTGTGAGGACTCTTGGGAATAACATTTATTTAAAAAAAAATTGTGTTTGAAAGCAACGCTCTTCTCTAACTGACGACCACTTGGAAGACATTTTGAAAATGTCCGCTTCATATGTGACACCCGAATACGAAATGTTGCCTCCGAAAAGAGATGTAATATCTCTCATGAAGTTTTCAACGTGATTAGGAAAGTCACAAATATTTGCTTTCAACGGAACACGTTTCTTCGTTTTTCCACGATTCATAATTAAAAATAAAATAACAAAAATTAATTATAAAATTATTTAAAAAAACGTCACCCCCCCCCCCCCCCCCCTCGAAATCTAACCTTGTGGCCCGCAGCTGTTTTCTATGGAAAATATGGCCCTTGCCGCTTTCCGAGTTGTGCAGGTCTGCGTTTGAGCAATGGTGCAGTGTGTGTCCATGTAAACTGTTGGGATTCCACTGCGACCTTCCTGACTGAAGACATCTTTTCGAAATAAGGACGGATGTGCCCAGAGAACTGTCGACATGACTTTGGTCCTAGTAATTGCCTGCAGCTGCCACTGCGACCTTCGCTTGTTTGTACTCGATCATTCTAGACCGGCAGTTTTCAATTTTTTTTGAACTTATTTTGTTTTTTAAACAACTCTAGGAAAATATATTGTGATTCCTATCACAATGTAATTGTATATTTTCTGCATTTTTTTTACGGAATTGTGTTCCAGTTCAGATTCTTCAGGATTACCAAATATGTAAGACTGGCGTTGGTTTCCCTGATGCTAATATGCAAGTTACGTATTTCTGTTCAAACGTAATATTGTTACGTCATCAATGTTAAAACACAACGACGCTACTGGTGTGAGATTTGGGGTCGTCATAGCGGTGACTATTCTATTGATATAGGTAACGCCGTGCAATCGGGTAAAGATTTGTGAGAGCTTCAGTTTTCTAATTATGGAATTTAACTTAAAATCTTATTATTTTTGAAACATAATTATCTTTACTTGGCGGCGAATGTGGCCCTGGATTTTATGGTACGTGACCTGAAATTACCTCCCAGTCATGCACATGGAGGCGGAATAAGTACGACCACGTTCGAAACATCCGGACAGTACAAGGAATGCATCTGTAAGCTGTCTTCAAAAAGATATGAAATACTGATGTCTGGTAATTAATACCGCATGATAACAAAACAGATACGGCACTGTTCTGGCGGCCAGACGGATCTGCAGAGACAGATGGGGCACTGAGTTGCGCCATTCTGTCCATGGCTGTGACGATGTTTAGTCAGCAGACGGTGAGTAAAATTGGGATAGGCCTTTCACCGCGGAGACCCGGGTTCGATTCCGGGTCAGTCCATGTGGTGGACAAAGTGGCACTGGGACAGGTTTTTCCCCGAGTACTTCGGTTTTCCCCTGTCAGTTTCATTCCGCCGGTGCTCCATTACACGGAAATACGGGGAAAAACTAATCGTCTTCATCACAGGGTTGCACAATAAGCCTTCAAGGCTGCGGTGCGTCCGTAGCATCTGCTGCGGGGCCCTTCACAAAAAAAAAAAAAAAAACTGGGATATCGACATGCGTATAAACTGCTCGAAATATTCTTACCACATAGAAAGTGTTTTGACGGAATGTTCAATAACATGTTCTTAACTATCAAACGCGCAGTATCAATAGCGGCATATATTTAGGCAGAGATCACAAATTAAAAAACAAAAATTTCAAGAAAATATC
This sequence comes from Reticulitermes speratus, assembly GCA_021186555.1. Classification (NCBI taxonomy): domain Eukaryota; kingdom Metazoa; phylum Arthropoda; class Insecta; order Blattodea; family Rhinotermitidae; genus Reticulitermes; species Reticulitermes speratus. Next base: position 27,470,380 of record JAJKFL010000004.1, read on the forward strand.
ACCGAAAGTGATATTCACTAACACCGCCCCCGAAACGAAGGTAACACAGGGGTAAAGTGTCTGACCCACGTTAAAGAGGTAGCCTGTTAGAAATCAGGGTGTCATTACTGGCATTTATGTAATGTCCTTTCAGGTAGATGTTGGTCCAGTACTGTCTACTGAGCCACGAACACTGCCGTACATATATCCTTCTTAATTCACAATGTCCCTGCATTAACCACACAAATGCAAACTTGTAATACATAAATAACACTATGTATTCCGCCTGACAGATGCTTTATTTGTTATTATTTTTTTCAAACACTACATGTTTCGATCAAGCCAATCATCCTCAGATGTTTACTAATAAAGAAACTTAAAATTCAAGGTAAAAATGTAATTTTCCGAGATCTCAAAAATGATATAAAATGTAATTATAAATTTCATCGACTTGTAATTCTTGGTGGTGTGTCATGTAACACAAAAGGTGTGGTGTGTAATTTAAAACTTAAAATTTAAAAAATTTACGATGCTAGTTCCTAATTAAGCGTTAAAATGACGATTAAACTTTTCCTCATTTCTTTATGCTTTTGAGGCCATTATTTAAATTTATTATTTAAAAGCGTCAAATGTTATTTGAGTAATTAGCTGTCTACTTCAGTGTACGTCGGTGTAGGCCCCTTTATGATTACGTAATTAGCACTATATTCACGTTACTGCGTTTACTTATTATATTGCGATTTTGCCTTCAACTCGCTTTCCACGGCCTTTTATTCGCTGTTGATATTTCAGGTCACTTAACAGCCTTATTCTGGGGTCAATCACCTCGTCTTACAATTGATGTTTACTCCGTGGGTGACAGCGTCTTACTGTAATAGCCATGAAATATAAAGTCAAATATAAAATAAAGGGTTTATTGTGATTAAGCAAGCAATGCGTTGTGAAGGCACACTTATGTGTGACTGGAGGCATAGCTTCACGCGTTGATCGGTGACATTTACTCCCCAATCGATTTACTCTGTGGAAGACAACCCCAGTAACCGCTGCATAGGAGGCTGGGTGTGCCTCTGAGGCGGTTAGACGCCCAAAACCGTAACGCATACCAAATGGAACACCTACACTGTCTAATATCAACTAACAAATGCACAAGATTATTGACAGATATAAAACGTATTTCAGACCCCTACATATGTTTCAGCAAAAGAGTTGCCATCTTCAGGGGGTTTTTAGCAGAGAACTACAAGAACTTTTTACATCCAAATATACAATATGGTTACACATTAAAAATTTTTACAGAACACACATATGTCATGGTCATGATTCACAGATGTATAACTGTACAAGGTTGTAAGCTAAAACGATAAAACATTATACCTCTGGCGCAAGCAGTAGTTATAAATAAATATTATACCTTAAAAGCCCAGAGTATAAAGTTATACACATAGTTCACACAGAACGATGCTAAAATATAGAAAATTTAAAAGTTAAAAGTGGTTTCGTAACTGTTTTAAGTGATTCTGGGCCATGCATGCAATCGTATTGCGTCATCTTGGGTACACCTCGTCCTGTCTCGTTGTGTGTTGTACGTGCGGTGACAAGGTGTAGTGTACACGAGAACACTACACCTTGTCCATTGATTTTACATTAATGTAGTGTGGACACAAAGCTTCAGTCATTAGATATCTCGAGTTATGCTTTGTAACGTTCAGCAGGTTTGTATCGCATAGCGGACGAACTGATACTATGAACAGTTGTCCTTTTTACAAGCCGATAGTCAAGAGGCCCTTCTCTTGTGGAATGTACCCACAACAGCGCAACACCTGGCCATGTACTCAGCCAGTGAACGAGAGTCCGCACAGTTAAACGTTAGACTTTTTTAAAGTTCAACTTGGTACTGTCCTTACAGTACGTATACAGTGAAACCTGTCTTAAACTGAACCTGGATATAACGTAAACCTGTCTTTAACGGAAAACTCTTATATTTGCGGGGATATGGAGTCCCGAGGATCCAAACATCAAGAACCTATGTTAAACGGAACCTCTCTGCAACGGAAAACCATTTCGGTTTCTTGCGATTCCGTTATAGGCAGGTTTCACTCTATTTGCACTTAGGACTTCCAAATGGCCTCTTCGTTTCACGTTTTCGGCTAAAATTTTGAAATCACTTTTTATTTTACACATCCTGCCGTATACCGAGTTATCTCAGTGCCTTTCTTCTTTATTTGATTCTCCCACTTTTTTTGGAGAAAAATCTGTGTTGTGAAACTCCTCATTATGTAATTTCCTTCAACCTTCTAGGGTATAGGGCCTACACGTATTACTTTCTGTCTTATAGTACCCTGCTCAACACTGCACACAATTGCAGACACGCTTAGTTCGCATCCTTCCCTTGCAAGAAGAGATGAGATTTCTCACCCGTATAGAATACTGTATCTAATCTAAATTTAGGTTGTACATGGGAGTTTAGAGGATAAGAGAGTCTTAACTGAAAAATAGCAAGCACTTCTTTTCTTAATTATAGTAGTAATGATGATAAGAATAATAAAATAAGGAGGTCAATAAACAGAGATTAATGAAAACTCAAATTTAAGTAACAAATAAGTGTATTTGGTCCACATAAAGTAAATTTAAATCACACAACCTACACACAGTACAATAGTATGAATGTGGAACTGAGGCTGAACGCAGGATAATTACAATGCTTAGAGTGTCTTTCAAATTATCCTCAGGTTGAGGCTTTCGCTGTCTACGATGTTACGTTTCGGGACAATGTATCGGTCTCATCTTCAAGGGTCAAGCTTGACCTTTGAAGACACATTGTCCCGAAACTTCGGTAACTAACTACCAACCTACGCAGCAGCATAACATCCAAGAAGCGCGAAGGCCTCAACTACACCGCAGCGGAAGCCTGAAAACTCACCTATCTTTTTTTTTTAGTTTTTCGTAAGGGCACAATACATACACGTGTTTGTGACAGTAAAGCACACACAAGACTGCAAACACAAAATTCTGTTTCGAAACTTCTTTGGGTATAACATCAGAGAGCATCATGCTTATTTTGTCTGAGATAATATTGTAACTTTTTAAATATATAATTTGAAGTCAGGATATTTGTTTAACCGACAGAGCAGACATTAGTGTATTATACATATATAACAGTGAAACAAAGTGACCTACCTTGACATCCGGCAGGAAGCAGAATGTTGCACCTTCCGCGGTCGTAGACGGCTTTTGCCATGAATATCACTACGTAATCACTTGCTGAAGAATTGAAGTTTTCAAACTTAGGCCTTGCATCCAATGTAAGAGGCCATTAAAATAAACGCCAAATTCAATCAATTATATTGCCCATTTTTGAGAAATACACAGTTCTGTCTTATTTCAGGCAGAGAATAAGCCATCTTGTACATGTGTGTGTACACTTTAGGTGATTAAATACGAAGACAGATTTTCTGGTAGAGGTTATGTGTCTTTGATCGTTCTTTATATCCATTAGTCTAAAGTAACCAATCAATACTGTACGTATTTTATTCACTAATATATGGCCATCGTATAATGGGATTTGTAAACGAATGTTATAAACTGAGCGTTGTTCACCAGCTCAACACACACACACACACACTGTTCCTTGATGTCTGATTTCACCGAAACCATTTAAGTTTAATGTATCAGTACTAAATCCCTGTTTCATCAGTTACACACACATTTATATTTTCATTCGATCACTATTTCTTCAAAATGTTTGTATAACATATGGTGTGACAGTTTAATTCACTAAACGAATACAGAGTCCTGTTTATATCCACTACACAACAACACAAGGTCCAGTTATCTAGTTTCATTGTGTTTCGTTAGCACAAATAGTTAATAAAGCCCTGTACATGAATATGTGACTGAATGTCTTTAGAATCAGTAGGACTGCACACTACAAAATTTCAGTGACACACGACAACTCTTCGTCACACAAATTTGAGCACCACAAAACAGTTATTTAAAATTATTACAGATTACATTTTCCATATTTTCCTATGATATGAGTTCAGAAGGATAGCGAAATTTTCCACGGCAGCCACGTACGAGTATACGCATGGAGGAGATGTATTCAGAAGATAATTAATGAATTCGCTTGTCTTTATGGAAACAATGCCTATTAATATTATTTAACACATTTTAGACGTTCATCGGAAAATGAAGCTTGATTTAGGAACAGCTTATGGCTTCTGATACCTCAACGAGAGGGACGGTGGTGACGACATTGAATATTTGTGTTAATTATTCATAAGCACCTCGGAATTTATAAGTGAAATATATCAGAAGTCAGAAGTCAATTTTGGGTAATATGTTCACCAGTCGGCAAACCAACACGGAACCTGGTATGTCACTGATGATGATATTCTTCTTTCAGTTGTTTATAAATGTGTTATGAACACTTGTGTTTAGTGTACGTTCACACCACTGACGTCGAAATGGTAGCGACGTTGGTGTCTCTCGTGTCTCACAAAACCGTGCTCCCGTTTAGAGGAGTTGTCTTGAGTAATGTGCTCTTGTTGCCATTGTCACAGAATTCGTTGCTGGGACCTCGACCGTTGGCTTGGGCTTGCATGGTGGATGCTTGGTGGTAACGGGGACCGGCCTGAGCGTTATGGGCATTTCCACACTTGATGACTTTGCGGAAGGCTTTACGGAAGTGATCCGAAAGAAAGGCGTACAGGATCGGGTTAACGCAGGAGTTCATGTAGGCCAAGACATGACTGACGATCTGAATCATAACGCTGCTGTTTGTAATCTCGTATCTGTCTACACTCTTCAGTACCAGGATCAGCTGCAAGCAGACAACAGAGTTATAGTACAAAGTTGCGAGTACCTCCATGTAACAAAGGCCATTTTCAGATCATGTTTCACAATCCAGTCAAAGAAATTACCTTTCTATTAAGAAACCCAACGTTTCGTTATACGTTAAATTGGGTAGGGCTTATTCTGACCCACTTTAATAAATTTATTCTTTATTACACCAACATATATACATATAATATCAACAACAGTAAAATTTCTTATTTCCTCTTATATGTTTCGGCGGCCACCCGCCATCAGCTGGGAATATATACACAAATATATTACAGCATCATATTTTGTTATCTTTAAATATATTGGTGTATACAGAGTGACTGAGGAGGAAAGGTCAATATTTTGGCCGTGCCATGGCTCAGGAGGTTAGTCGCGGCCTCTAACCACGAAGGACCGGGTTCGATCCCAGGTCAGTCCATGTGGGATTTGTGGTGGACAAAGTGGCACTGGGGCATGTTTTCCCCCCGAGTACTTTGGTTTTCCCTTATCAATTTCATTCCACCGTTGCTCCATTACACGGAAAAACGAAAAAACTAATCATCTTCATCACAGGGTTGCACAATAAGCCTAAAGGTTGCGGTGCGTCCTTAGCATCTGCTGCGGGGCCTTCACCACAAAAAAGAAAAAGGTTAATATTTTTGTGGGTGATAGTATCGGTCATTGTGAGAGAAAATTTGATACGAACGCGTGTCTAACTGTAAGTCGTTACCGACGTAGAATTGTTTGATCCTGGCGCGCACACTTCGTTAGATTTTTGTTTGTGGGGTTGGAATAAGAGCGACCTTTACAAAAGAAGGTGGATACACGAGACGAATTGCTCGCTCGCATTTTGGGTGCCGCTGCCCGCATAAAGAAACGTGAAGATCAACTCAGACGAACAACACGCGATCTTCGCAAACGAGTTGTAAAGTGCGTTGAGGTTGACGGTGGGATTTTCGAACATTTATTCTGAACTGTAAAAATTTGTCGTTTATGTGTAACAAATTTGTCATTTAAACATTAAATTAAAATTAAAATAAATTAACAGCAAGTAATTCATATTTCTTTGTTACCATTCACAATGCTTTTTTGTTTGTAGATTCAAAGAGCTCTGTTTCGGTAACCTTTCAGAATTAGACACATGTTCATATGAACTCTTTTTCTCACAACGACCGATAGTATCAGCTCTCAAAACGTTGACCTTTGCTCCTGAATCACCCTGTATGCTCCCTGAGGACGGCGGGTGGCCGCTGGAACATGTACGATGAAATAAGAAATTATATTGCTATGTATACTATATGTGCATATGTTGGTTCTATAAATAAAAATATTATTTAATTGCAACGAATTAATAACGTTAAGACACTTTAATCCTGTTTGCACTAACATCTCCAGGATATTTTTAATATTATCCTTTCATCTGCTACAACGTTTAGTAAATAGTCTTTCACGTTTTTAACAACTGTATCTTTTACGTTTTACATCTCTATGTCCCATACATCTCCTCCTCCCTGATTTGATTGATCATTGTAAAATACAAGTATTCGCTGAAGTAAAAATTTGTGTTACTTTGTTATATTACTTCCCACATCGTGAAAGAAAAAGTAAGTTTATGACATACATGCCTGACTTTACAAGTAACACTGCCTGACTCACCAACCACAATAAGTAAAACTCCGAATGAAATTTGCGCCACTAACTAACTAACTAACTCCGTGGAGGAGAGTCCGTCTTGAGAAGCTAATAGGTCCTAAGACAGTCAAGAAATTCCCCGCATTTTATGGAACCCAAGGTTCATTACCGCATTCACAACAGCCCGCAACGGGTCCGTATTCTCAGCCAGATCAATCCAGTCCATGTCCCCTCCCACTTCTTGAAAATCCATTTTAATATTATCCTCCCATCTATGCTCAGATCTTCCAATTTTTCTCTTTCTTCAGGCTTCCCCACCAGAACCCTGTATACACACATTCTCTTTCCCATACTTGCTACATGCCCCACATCTCATTAATTTGCGCCACTAACTAACTAAATCGCTCCATGGAACAGGTTCCTCCCTCAGAAGGCATCGCCCATCTCATTAAGGAGCTCTCTGTCTTCTGTGCGATCTGAAGTTTCATAAGCGAGTTTATTGGAGCCCTTCCGTAGACCGTATCCTCTGCTAGCTGAATCCTATCCACATAAAAGTACGTCCAGACTTCTTTTGTTTGGACTCGCGCTTGTGTTGTAACTTGAATCTCTCCGTATAAATGTGGACGGTGTCAAGATCTGGAGCCCGAGCAACGCGATCCTCCGGAGCCCTAAGCACAGAGAGGAGCGCCAGGGCGCATTGTAGCTTCGTTATTTGAAGCCACTGAACTAGCAGTCTACACAGCGACAATAATTCCGAGTACCGCCAAAGCGAGCACGTGACGACCAGTCTGGACTTCCTGTTAAGGGTGGGCAGGCCCAGAGACGGAGTCCTGACGTCAGAAACAAAGGTCCTTAGTCCTGCCACGAATCGAAACATTGAATGGGCTCTTATTTAAGGCAGCTGTGGTGTAATTTTGTTCGAATATAATGGGCCTTCTGTAATGAGGGTGATGAATCTTCGATTACCGGAACGTCGAATTTATTGACTAGTAGAATAATTACAATGAAATTCTCCAACAATACTTTGTGTTGTAAAATCTGCTCATTAGTAAAGTTCAGTGTCAGTATTGTTAAAGACTTCGGACGAACAGGTAATTTGTTGTTTGGATTTTCTGAAAACATAAATCCAGCATTAAGCAACATTTTATTTACATGAGTCGAGTTCACGTTTACGCTCTGCTTTCCAAGCTTATGAAGTAGAGAAGCTGGATCACGTGACGCGAACGTGTACATTTTCCTGGATGTCAAGGCTCCTAGTTATTTTTCAGTGCCTGTTATGGCCTCCATTATATACGCTGTTATCATGAAGAAGTTCTACATTTCTGATAGTAGGCGTGTATTATGTACAGAATTTATTTTCCTTTTTAAATGAAGAGGCGTAGGCATGTATCCAGGTGTTAAAGCAATTCAAAGTACACCACAGTGGGTCTGATACTCGTATCGCTGCCCACGTACAGGAGCTTTAGAATAGCGTGTTTTTACCTAGGGCGTATGTGAGTGTGGACGATTCTGTATTTTGATAGCAACCTAATTTTGTTTTTCCTATGACTCGATAGCCCCCAGGGGCTTAGGCCTCCTCGTTTTTTCGAGGTTTCACGATCACACTTCTTAGACACACCACTCTCGGTAGGACTCCTCTGGACCAGTCCGTCGCACAGACCTCTACCTGACAATACACAACACTCTCAAGAGACAGACATCCATGCCTCCGGTGGGATTCGAACCCACAATCCCAGTAAGCGAGCGGCCGCAGACCCACGCCTTAGACCGCACGGCCACTGGGATCGGCATAGCAACCTCATTAAGAACCAGATTTTCAGAGGATGAGTCTGTATCAATATATATAATAAAACTACAATAATAAATGTCAGCGTAAAACATTCATGACCAAGGGATTTATTCGAATGCGCTGAAAACAGAGTCGCCTACTGGTGCAAAAAAGCGTAGATGTATAATTTAAATCGTTCGTACTTTACATTTGAGATATCTGGAGTACGCGTTTTAACGCTAGCCTTAGGAAAGGACACAGAAGTCAGTACAATCCCAGGGATGTGCATGAGGCAAGGTCTTATATGTGAGTTATGTAACAAAGCTCCTTCAGCATCAGATTCTAATTAGCCTCGGGCGTGGTAAATAGATGATATTTGTTGAAATTACGGAACCTGTGAAAGATGAAGTCGTGGAATATTTCTTGGTACTATCCCAGCAGTCATGAAGTTAATGAGGAAGACGAAGCGATAATCAGTCAGGGTTTCAGAATGCGCACTGGATTTAATTGACCTAGGGTAAGTTTGAGTGAAGGCCTCAGTGAATATGGTAATGAATCATCGGATCATAGAGGGGCGGGGACTTAGAGGTTTTAACCGGCGCTGTCCCCGTTGGAATTGGTTTGTTGTTTATACAAGTTATTTTAACTGCAAAACCGGAAATTACAATTTATATGCCTAAAATAATTGGTCCAGGACGCGGTGTGATGGTTAGCATTCTTGCCTCGTATTTCGAAGACCGACCAAGTTCAGATCTCGGTCCGAAATTATAAGATTTTTAATTACAGTCGAACCCGGTTACAACGACATCGGTTTATACGACACCTCGCTTATAGCGTCAGATATTCTGTGGCACCAATTAATTCGTCACTAACCTTGATTTTAGGCTTTCGCCGCGATGTTGATAAGATCTGCGGTCTTCTGGGATATTACGCGACGTCATGTGGTCATTGTTTACCGACGTTTCGGGACAACGAATCGGTTCCATCTTCAAGGGTCAAGAGTCCGAGAAGAAAAGAGCGCAGATCTAATTCGTCACTGTTAAGCATAATATTACACTTCTCGGTTATAACGACGCTCGTTTATAACGACACAAAATATTCAGACCCTTCCATGACGTTATAACCGAGTTCGACTCTGTGTTTCCTCCCTTCCTCCAGTTAGAAGTCTGGGTAGCAATTCTAATTAGGCCAAGATTTTTCACGTCATTTTCATATCATTGTCTGCTCACCATCTTCTAATTCGACGCCATGTAGTTTGTATTTGAACGATAATTATATGTGAACATTTTCATAACAACTATATGTAAGGTATTATATTCATAAGTTATCTGCAACGCTACTTCTTAAATCTGATGGTCTAAAGAGATAATGGGTTTCGTTCTAGAATTTTATACTCATATTTAAAAACTGAGCACTAGTACTCTTCGCAGAGTGTCTGTCAACCTAGGCGTAGATGGAAGGATAATATTAGAATGGATCTTAAACTGGATGGGAGGTTGTGGACTGGATTGATCTGGCTCCGGTTAGTGACAAGTGGCTGGTTCTTGTGAGCATGGTAGTGAACGTTGTGGTTCCATAAAATGCGGGGAAATTCTTGACTAGGCGAGGATAGTAGCTTCTCAAGAAGGACTGTGCTACATGTAGATAATTAATTGGGGTGTCTCTCAATGCACCCCTTAGTTCTGTTTCTGTCTTGTAGACTAGATTGCCTTAGGAAGTCTGCTCTTAAATGTAGCCTTGGAACAATCCCGCCGCCGAGCGAGATGCAGAGAATGTAGCGCTGTTTACGTGTGTTCGAGAAGTATACGTTTAGAATTCTGAGGTTTTTGCATGGTTTTCCTCAGTCACCTCATAAAATCCTGGGGACTACCACGAGTAGGTAATAATCGCTACCTGTCAAGTCCTTTGCGATTCGTCATTCACAAATCACCTTGTCGTGAATTTAATTTAAATTCCTAGCTTAATATACATACATAAAAGAAAATAATTTTAATACTTACGAAGGACATCCTGAGATAATAACAGCTCGTAAAGTACATCGCACTTCGTTACATTGTCACAATAGTCCTATACCTAAGTTCAGTACAGTGAACGTGTAGACTTCTTCCCCTCGTTTCTACCACACAGTGTTTACGGCGAAGGTAAACAAACTTCTTTTTGTAGCTCACCATATATTTTTATATATTTATGGCAGGTGGGCTATTAAGAACTCGCAGATCCAACATCCGCAGACTAATAACGTTTTGTTCCTATGAAAAAAAAATTGTCTGCAGTCATAAATTTTATATCCTTACTATAAATTCTGGCTTATTTTTCACTTCTTCACAATTCGCGGAGAGCTGTGTGAAATGTTCTGTGGAAATCATAAGTAACAATCTGTGGTCTGTGTGTGTCAGTACTGGCATTCCACACACGCTTGCCATGTTACATTTTCTGCTGATGTCAGTGCTGTTTTGTGATTAGTGGCACTGTGGCTGGAAATAAAATATCCTGCACTTATAAAATGGCTTGTAAACGAAGAAAGTATCAGATATGAACAATCTTGAAGTTTTTCTGAAACAAGAACTTTGTTACGGATGTTAAACCTGTTCTTCCGCTGCTAGGGAAGAAGAAAAATTGGTCTAAAAGTAAGCCACTGACGAAGCTGGTTCAAGCAGTATGGCTTCTGATTTATGTTTAGGCTGTTAGCTGGTAGGACTGCCGGACAGAACACCGATTGTACCGCCGCAGGTTTTCGTTATTTGCTCCAGGCCGTCAAGACACATTCCGGGCCGTTACCTCAAATTCGGCTTCACTCCCTCTCCTTTCCGTTTCATTATAGAGGCCTACTAATAAATCTTCCACTGGACTTTGTATACAATCAGTGCAACTGACAGCACCGCTAAATACGCAAATAAATAAAATAAATAAGTAATAAATTAATTAGGAATTAATAAATAAATGAATACACACATAAATGATAAATAAATATATAATTTAATGATGAATGGATAAATACATAAATAATGAAATAAATAAATATCAAGAATCACAGTAGATTCAGTCGAACACAACAGCTCATTTACTCAGTATCAGCTCAACAACATGTTTCGGCCCAAAGGTCCATCATTAGGTTGACAAGAATGGAAGAATAAATACACAGTTTAGATGTAAATTCAGATCTCAGTTTCTTACGTTGATATATATTACATATAAGGAAGTAGAGTAATATGTATCAGTGTAAGAACTTGGTATCTCAATTTACATTCTAAACTGTGTATTTATTCTTCCATTCTTGCCAACCTGATGATGGACCGTTGGGCCGAAACATGTTGTTGAGATGATACTGAATAAATGAGTTGTTGTGTTCGACTGAATTTACTGTGATTCTTGTTATCTAAAACACAACGGGGATGAATCTTCTTAAAATTATAAATAAGTATGTTTATTTGAACAGATGAATGTAACGATACGTGGTTCTGAAGGTCGGAGGTGGATGCAGCTGAGTCAGGATCGTGTCCAGCGACGCGCTTAGCTACTGGTAATGTTGATCTTGGGGTTTTCCTATCACAGTGTTAGGTGCTAGTTGAGATGTCTACTTCTTTTTTTATGTATTCAAATACTGGAATAGCTGATATATAATTTAAATATGTACTCAAAATATGTGTTTTATGGTTTGTGAGAATTCAATGTAAATGACTGTCTGTAAATGACGTCCATTTTAAATTTTATTACACGCATAAGATGCGGTTATGAAACACAAGATAATGCAAAGATCGACATAAGAAGTGTTGCGGACAAATAATGAAGCCCAACATGAGTACCACGAGTGCCTCGAGTGATGTCAAACCGATATTCTTCTTCCTTCAGGTTGTAGTTATTTTTTAGAATATCGTAGTCAATATTTACAGGTGTTTGTGACTCGTGTCTTAAGCTCATAGTGTCAACGGCAAAACAGAAACATACAACTGTCCTTTAACAAACTCCCAGAATAGAAATTCATACGTGTGAGGTCTGGTGATCTGGACGGCCATTGCACAAAACCTCTTGTTATAACCAACAATCTATTAGTTCTTTGATGGCTCACTACCTACTTACACAAAAACTGGCGTTTCACTGTAAAACAGCAGATTTAATTTAATGGAAAGTCAAAAATAAAGCACATTTTCTGGTCCTGTGGCCATTTTGTGATCTTGACGAATATACCTCTTAAGAGGCGACCACAATTACTAGCAGTCTGCTCATTAGGAACCAGACTGGAACCATTGAATTTCATACTTCTAAGTGGTACATATTTCAAACGTACCCTGAAATTTCTGTCAGTAATAGGCCTTCGTGCCGATCCCAGTGGCCGTGCGGTCTAAGGCGTGGGTCTTCGGCCGCTAGCTTAATAGGATCGTGGGTTCGAATCCCACCGGGGGCATGGATGTTTGTGTTGTGTTTGATGTACGGACGATAGCATGGAACGAAAAGTAACATGCAGGACAAAAAGGACTTCAACAGGACAAAAATGGATCAAAGGGAAAATCCCAGGAATAAGTAAAAAAAAAAAAAAAAAAAATCCCACCGGAGGCATGGATGTCTGTCTCTTGTGAGTGTTGTGTGTTGTCAGGTAGAGGTCTCTGCGACGAGCTGGTCCCTCGTCCAGAGGAGTCCTACCGACTGTGGTGTGTCTCAAATGTGTGACCATGAAACCTCGACGAAACGAGGAGGCCCAGGCCCGTATAAGGCTGTCGAGCCATACAAAAAAAAAAATAGGCCTTCGTGATTAAAATCGTACAGATTATTCACGGAAAATCCTTGTGTTTCTTTTTAATTGCGGGCATTCTGCTTCAGGCAGCTTGGATAGTGTAATCGGTATAGTGACTAGGCTACTGGTTTTAACGCCGATGAGTCACTCACGGTTTGATTGCCGGCAGATGCAGTTCTTTTCTGTCTGTTGCAACGCGCTTGGTGAACCTGTGACCCACTCATCTTCCTGTTCAGTGGGCAGCGGGAGCGCTTTTACCAGGGTAAGGCAAAACAACTCGCCCCCATCTATTACGGAGCTCACGCATGAACTCCACGCCCCCATATGCTTTAATTGTGCACACAGGAACAAGCTTTCTTCTACTCTGTTAGTGACGTAGGTGACTACGTTGATTCCTAGTAAAAGCTTCTTTCTGCTGAATTAATTAAAGTACACCTAATAATGGTTTATCGATATATGTTAATGAAACATGAAATTCTGGGAAGAAATAATGACATTTTCCACTCATTACTTGTCATGAAATGAATATCTAAGGAGCCTGCGATGCCTCGTTCTTGGTAAATTTTGAAATTTATTCTCGAGGCTTTCTGTCTTGCATACGTGTGGCAAAAACCTAAGTCATTAGTTGTCCTGCTAGTATTTTTACTAAAATTCGCTTCTCCTGCTCTGAATAGTGTTCACGTCCGTCTTGTGTAATAAATGTAAGGATTTGAAAGTTGTAGTGTTTGGAATTTCACAAGCGTAATGCAGTCAGTTTAACCATTATAAACAGTAATAATATATGGATGTGCAAACAAAACACGAAAATTGTAATATTGCAAAACTTTTTCTGTTGAATAAATAAGCGAATACGGTCCGTTTACTCATTACGTTATGTGGCACATTACTCGTGCCTGAAGTACAGTACACAGAACTATAGTTTCACCTGTTTTTATGCGCAGAACTTTGTCGCGGTAAGGGAAAGAACACTTGGAGGGCATTTGGGTGAAGATATTGAAGAGAATGTATGGACCTGAGAGTGACCAAATAACTGAAGACGAGGCGAAATGCGTAATGAAAAATTTTGTACTTCCTATTCTTCAGCCATTACTCTTACTGGCCTCCCCGTACTCCATCAAATAATTTTTGTTTTACCGTAACAGTGCTTTCTTGCCCTCAAAATTTTTAAATTATTGTACAAAATAAAAATAAATTCAATAAATAATTGTGATTTCCTTAAAATTTCATACACGCTGTTAGGGGTAGCCATTGTGATTACTTACTCGCCCAGGCGCCAAAAACCCTCGCTACGCCACTGCATATTATTGACTAGTTTAGTTCTTGGTCATAAATTAAGTCTGCGGAAGTTTGTGCAAGACAAGACGCGTTGCACAGGATATTTTGCACTGGGGAAGGCCGCCACTGATTTCCGTTCCTAGTCACTGACCTGTATCGGGAACCAGCAGACAGCGAAGATGGCGACCACGACGATGACCATACGGGTGACCCTCTTCTTGCCCCTCCGGCTCTCTGCAGACACGTGGCCTCCAGGCGCCGCCCCGCGCCACAGCCGCAGTAGCAGCCACAGATACAAGGCACAGATAAGCGCCAAGGGTGTCACGTACGATGTGGCGAAGAAGGTGATCTGTACTCAGAGAACAGATATCTGTCAGTCTTGCGAGCAAATGCTGTTACGTCTTCGAACTATTAGCCACTTCGCAATTCTGCGTCTTCCCTTCTGTATCTAAGAAGGTAAAGATTAACATTTTAGCACTATAATCGTTCCTACTGTAAGTGTGAAGCTTGATCTGTCAGTAAATCACCCTAAACTGTCGGCCTTCGTGTGCCGAATCGAAATTTCAGAGACTTTAAACTGTTTCATGTTGACTTAAACCGTCGCAACTGCCCTTCCGCTAGATGCACTTCTGCTGCTAATGCCATCAGTAGGATACTTGTATATGCAATGGTAGTTCTTTTTTGATTATTGACTTGTTATCAATGTAAATATTGAATCCGACGCTGTAGTTCGGTCACTGCGACATTTTCAAATCAAGTCATCTATGTTCTGTCAGGTATTGGATTTCTGCCCCAGTAATTCTTTTATATTGTTCTACTTCATATTCTTTTGTTTCTTTAGTGTTTTGTCTTGTGTATTTGTTCTGTCGTGTATTTTATTTGTGCTTTTGTGCTGGCTTTGTAATTGGCACTTGTGTTGTTAAGTCTGCACTTTAATAAATACCCATTGAATTTTATTATTATTATTATTATTATTATTATTATAAGCAACATTACAACTTGCTACTTTTTCTAACTAAACATTTCTACAGTGAAAATTCTTGTATGTTCTAAACGAAGACATAAGGCAAGTATGAACAAAGTATAATTTTAACACCATCAAAATGCAGAAGATAAAATTACTTATTAATAATGTTATAAAAATCCTACATCTTTCGATTTCAGTACTGAATAAGCATCAGGTGTGTATTCTACCAATGAATTAAACATACTAAAGGATCATAATCTCACATATGGCACTCATTAATTTTATTTTTGCATGCCTTACCGAACTATATATTAGCTATTTTCTTTACTCTTTGTTCACCGTGCATTGTGATATTAATAAACACTTATTAACCAACAGTTGCACTATTAAAGTAGATTGTCACTTAAAATCACTTGAAATACCCTACATATGTTTCGGTCGTCGAGCGACCATCATCAGGGGCTTCAATATATGTACAAGCTACACTACGCACTTTCACAGTGAAAGTACGTAGTGAAGCTCCTGATGATGGTCGCTCGACGACCGAAACATATGTAGGGTATTTCAAGTGATTTTAAGTGAAAATCTACTTTAATAGTGCAACTGTTGGTTAATAAGTGCTTATTAATAGCTATTTTCTGTTTCCAACAATATGCAACATACGTTTAATGATTTTAAAAGTTATTACGAAATCACTATATTCCGCCATGTTACAGTGGCAGCCACCACCATTATCAGGGGAAGTTTACCTTATAAGCTGAAGCACCGCCATTATAAAGCATTGTTTGCCTTGTTGTGCACTCGCAATAAAATCCACTTCATAACATTCACCAACGTACAAGGTGAACTTCCCCTGATGATGGTGGCTGCCACCGAAACATGTCGGAATATGGACTGATATTGTAATAATTTTTAAAATCATTAAATGTGTGGTGCATATTGTTGGAAACTTTTAGACAATAGCTTAATAATAAAAATGAGCGGTATAAATAACAATGTGAAATTTATACATTATCTGTTCGCGTAGTGTAAGTAAATAAATTTACAGAGTGTACTACTTTTGGTGACTAAGTACTGCAGTCGAAACATGTAGACTTTTGCTATAATATTAATAAATGACAATATTTTGTGTCTTTGTTGATGTTAAAATTATATTCTACTGAGAACTAATTGGTTTCTGGACTTTGTCCATCGTCCGGAAACCAATTGGTTCTCAATGTTACATACAATCGTCAGAACCTTGTAGAATTTATATTCTACTGGTTTGCGCAAGCACTCGTAAAAAGGAACACAAATCAAGAAAAGTACGTGCTTTGATAATAGAGTATAAGCCAGATATCGTAATTTAATGTTATACGTAATGTGTATGTTAGTGCACCTAAAAACCCTATGGACAGGTCTAGCCATTTAACGTGTCACTTGATATCCTCTCCTGATTTCCCCGCCCTATTTCTCTTCTATTTTCATCGCTGTATATGTAATGAGGTGTAAACAACCAACAAGACACCAAGACACATTTTGCTGTCGCTGTACTTATGGCTTACTTACGTCAGTTTACCCTGTCATTAGTACTTTTTGATCAACTTTTGCTTTTTGAACTTTCGGAAACGGTGCTGGATGCTGGTAATAGATGGAATAGCGACAATTAATCTGCAAAGTTCCTGTTAATAGAGCCTTTGGGATCATCCTATACCAGATATCGCAGCTTTTACTGTACACAGAATGCCATAATCCATTACAGTAACGCACCTGGAAGGCTGGTTTGTTGTAACCATCCGGTCTGTTGATGAAGTCAGCCTCGAGGAAGACGCATGCAGTGTGCTCTGCAGAGGAATAGGTGTACTTGACCTCGCCGTGACTCAGATACACTGGCACAGACGCTACTAGTATCACAACCCAAGTCACTGCGATGGCAGCTATTGCATTGCGTTCCGTGCGTATCTGAAGAAAAAGTATAGTGCCTAAGTCAAGACTGCTTCTCCCTGAAGATACAGGCACTATTATTCAAAACTTCGGCTACAGTCGACGCCTTGTGAGCTTTGAGAAAACTCAAATCTTCAGCAACACTACTGTGACAATTTCAGATCTCTAAGAGCAATACCTAAAAAGTCACGTTCTCCTTGTCCTCGATATGAAGGCACGTAGGGGAAGAATGGCTGTACCTCCACCCATTCTTAACCACATCACTAGACAGAGATGGGTGGTTAACTTCACATTCCAGCCGCTTTAACCCCCGGGAAAGAACCCTCGTAATCATTAATAGGAGGCTGATTCGATTTAAAAACATAAGGAATATGGTAAAACGAAAGCCTATTAACAGAGCAGTAAAGGAGGTAAGGTCTTCCCGTAGCAGGCCATGAAGGCACACAGGGAGAGCAGAGGTATAGCTCTACTCATTCTTAACCTCGGCGCTATATGGGAATGGGTGGTCAACGCCACGCCGCGGCCGTTTTTACCCCGGGAAAGAGACCCGGTGCCAATTGTACAGGAGGATGGGACGTGTGTGAAGAAGAGAAAACCTCTTGCCTCCACCGGCCCTCGAACTCCGAACCGCCCAGCGCGTAGCGAGTCGCTACACGGACTACGCTGTCCCTGCCGCCTTAACACGAGAGCAGCAACAGTTTCCTGAAATTTAGACATAATATTTCTACTCCACGATCCTACAAGTCGCTGAAAAGAGTTCCATTTTGAAAAATGTAACTTCCAAAAGTGGATACACTGTGCAAAAATGGATTTATTTTGCACAATCGTAGAGCGCTAGAACTGCTTTGTATCAGACAAAGGCGGCAGCGAATTAAAGGATAACTATTGAACTCGTATTTGGGGTATGCTTATGGCAAGACAGCTTAACAGTACAAAGATGACCTATGCAAATACTCTTTGGATGCGCTACATATTTGGTGTAAATTCCCCACAAGCCCTCTGGGCCAAGATAAAATATAATTTGCACTCCTGTGTTTTGCAAAAAAATTCTAATGAAACACATCATTTAAAAACTACACCTTTATGAAAAATGGATTAATTTAAATTTCGGGTTGTACAAACTAACCACTGTCCTTTAATCAAGAGAATGCAGTTGACCTGCACAGCGTGGGTAAAGCCCCTTAACACTTGAGAAGACGTTCGTAGAAAGAACATACAGATCATGTCAAAAACATGAGTCTCTATCACTACATGACCTTCTTTCCACTGGTCGTCATTTATTTGGTGTTTCTTTTGTAACAAGCCTAAGTCAAATTTATGCACACCAGTAACCACACAAGAACACTATAAAAATAACTGTGTTTTCTTACACGCGAAAACGTGACTGTACTTCAGCCCAAAGTATTTTTAACTGGAATACATCGGTTACTGGCCACAAGCAAAGCAAGGTTTTCCTTCCCCAGCGCAAACCACTTCCAAGGTCAACTGCAAACTCCACAGTCACTGTCTTTATTTCTTTGGGATGAAATCCTTCTTAAGAAGCTAGCAGTCTCACTGCTGGTCACGAGACTTCTCACCTTTTACAGGACCCGTACTTTCATTACCGCGTTCACAGCAACCCACCACAGGACTCTGTCCTAAGCCACATGGATACTATCCACACTGTCTTATCCTGCATCTTTGAAGCCAGTGTTAATCTTCCATACATGCTTGTTTTGTGAAGTGGCTTCTTCCTTTAATGTTTTTGACTAATATTCTGCTTGCAATTCTCGTGTCTCAGTCGTACTGCATAATCCGCCCCTCTCACAGCTTTTGATGTGGTTACTGTATAATTTTTGGTGAGGGTTAATTATTAAGGTACAAATGTTCGTCTCAGTATCCTGTCCTCAAACACCCACAATTCATACTTTTAACAAGTAATTTATTCCTTTATATACGAACTGTGCCTGTTTTATGTAAGGACTTAGTGCGTACCGCGAAGTAAACACTCTCCACCTCGGTTATACAAAACCAGTCTCTCAATGTTACATAAGGCAAAACCCTCTGTTTGTTCTGAGTTCTGCACAAAACATATAAACGAACTGTGAGCGCTATGTAAAATTTCTGAATGTTAAACCTTGTGTTACGTAAAGTTACCGCTAGGGTTTCAAAGGTTTTAAACGCCCTACAGTGTCTTGCAGGAGGGCTCCGTCGATATGTAATCTTAGTTGTTTAAGATTATGCTGGAGTACTGTGAAACGTCTCTGGGTAAACCTGTGTCAGAATGTCTGTGTTAACTGACATAAATGTCGAAACACAGTGCGACAAAGCAAACGGGTATTGGCAGCTGTTACAAACTCTAAAGCTCGCACATCCTAGACTGTAATGGTTGAATCAAATAACATTAAATGTGTCATAAATTTACATTCGTGTCTATCCAATCAATAGGAGAATAGAGTTTGAGTCACACGTGCACTTTATCACCATGTCAATAATCCAGTGGAAACGTCTGCTAATGAATGGGATTTAAATTCACAGAAACATTTACTGTCCTTGGTGGTATTACGGTACTACACTACAGGGGGAAGAAAACACAGACGCGAATTTTTAGCATTAAAATAATTTTGGCAACAGTGAAAAAATGTGCTAGTAATCTATGTTAAACAGCAGTCACTTGTACCCACTTACTTCTGGTTGTCCTTTGAGCAGTAATAAACCTGCCACACTTTTCATACGATAGGATGTATCGAACAAGAACAGAGAACTGAAACACAATTTTTATGGTCAGAAAGTGTGAAAATCCTTCGGAATAACGATATATAGTAAAGACCTATGAGCCAAAGAAAAGATTATAAATGATGGAGAAGTTGCAATGAGCGCAGACAAACCTCACTAATGATGTGCTTTCTTGGAAGCCATGGAATTTACAGGGTGTAAATGTAATGGTATATCTATCAACGTATCCGGGACAACAGGAGAATCAGCAGTGACGAAAAATAAATGTTAAATTTTGCTTTATGAATACACTAACAAGAAGTCTGTTTGGCGTAGGCTATATTGTGCAGGTTTGTAACATTACTACGCACATGATAGACGTAGGCTATATTGTGCAGGTTTGTAACATTACTACGCACATGATAGACGTTACGTTGAAGTTAAACTTGATGTTATAAACTTTAAATCATCCTGATAATTTGAAAACTGCTTTCACAAAAGTTAGGTATGATTAGGCTGATCAGATGTCCACTTTTTCCCGCACGTGTTTTCTTTTTAAAGGTAACTTCCGATATCGTGGCTGTTGTTTGTTAAATTGATGGAATGTCATGCATCTCTACATGTCATTGTTACACAGTTAACACCTTCAATTATCAATTTTTTTCTGTTGCTTTGAAGCAGCTGCACTTTTAAGAACACTAACTCTTGGAGTGCCGGTGAGTGACATAATTGAATCGTCGCAAGAAATGAATGATAACTTTTGTTAAGTAGAAGGCCGGTTTTATGCACTTGCGGCTTTAGATAATCTTAGGTTTGTGTTTGTTGTTTATCTTCAACAGTAAGTACATGATAATATTGTTTTATTGAAGGGCCCCGCAGCAGATGCTACGGACGCACCGCAGCCTTGAAGGCTTATTGTGCAACCCTATGAGGAAGATGATGAAGTTTTTTTCTGCTTTTCCATTTTAATGGAGCATCGGTGGAATGAAATTGACAGGGGAAAACCGAAGTACTCGGAGAAAAACCTGTCCCAGTACCACTTTGTCGACCACAAATCCCACATGGACCGACCCGGACCTCCGCGGTGAGAGGCCGGCGACTAACCGCCTGAGCCATGGCACTGCCTACATGATAATGTTACATATAGTGTCCCCTTTTTCCACTCACAAAGTATGGCCACCCAACATACTTCTGAAAAGAATAAATGAGACGAATGGAGATACCAAAAATGATTTTATTCAGTGCGGTAGGACGATGCAGAATGAAGGGTAGAGAATTGCGGATAGTATACCAGCTAAATAATAGAAATATAGAAAATAAATTGCCAGAACGTGTAAAAAATGGAACATTCGAATCTGATCAAAATTGAAACCGAGATTTTAGAATATGCCAGATTAGTTCGGAGGAAAGCCCCATAATTCCTGTGTCAGTAGTGGACTAAGATTAACGCCATGGTAGTGATGACGATGATAATCCTGGGGACGTCGATTATGAAACTTTACGTGGAAAATAACTCTATAAATTGCTGTCTCCGATATTAACGCACCATAAATTTCTAAAATTTTGCCAAAGTCGCCATTTCTGATGCCGTTATCTGCTCTTAAGGGATGTAGGGCGAAGGGTTAGAGATGAAATACTCACAGACATGGAAGTGATGGGATGAACCACAGCCAAGAATCGATCCAGAGACATGAGAACAAGCGTATAGACACTAGCATATGCTGTGACGACGATGAGGTATTGCACAATCTTGCACCAGATGTCTCCAAACGGCCAGAAGGGTAGCACATAGTCGGTGGCGGTAAAGGGCACGCAGAATACTATGAAGAGCAGGTCAGCGACGGCCAGGTTGATAATAAGCAGGTTTGTAGTGCTACGCATCTGCTGGTTGGCGGCCACTACCAGCACCACCTGAAAGGGCAGAACAAACAGATTACGTATGTCTGACCCGCAAAAGATTGTTCTTATGAAAGTTAGGTATGGAGATCAGCTAACGTACCTGAGGTTTTGATGTGTTCCTTAGTCCTGTCAGAGAAATCGCGTTTTAAGGTTTTAAAACAGGGCAGATTGTCTTTGAATGCTATTGTTAATTCTAATATACATTTTTTTGGAGAAGGGCCCCGCAGCAGAAGCTACGGACGCACCGCAGCCTTAAGGCTTTTGCAACCCTTGTGATGAAGATGAAGAGAAAGATTATCAGTTTTCTTTTTTTCATTTTTCCAAGTAATGGAGCACCGGTGGAATGAAACTGACAGGGGAAACCCGAAGTACTCGGGGAAAAACCTGTCCCAGTGTCACTTTGTCCACCACAAATCCCACATGGTCTGACCCGGGAATGAGCCCAGGCCTCCGCGGTGGGAGGCCGGCGACTAACCACCTGAGCCATGACACGGCCCAATATACATGTGTTAATACGGCACATTGTTTTGAATGTTATTTTTACTTTCAATACAAATGTCTTACCTTCTCTTGCCTGAAAATCTAAATAACACAATACACAAAATTGTAACTACCGTGCCTTAGTATCTAAACCAAAGGAAAGAACATAGATTGATATTGTTCAGGGTAAAAATGTGTGAACGAAAGTGTACGAATATAAAAGGGATTACGTAAGAAATAGTAGAATTAGTTACGCGTAACACCGAGCGTCGTGACGGATATTCCACGCAGCTGTCTTTAGAAGCCACTGGGCATTCAACTTGTCAAAAAATTGCTCCTTTTATGGACCCCCAGATTTCTTTGTCATCTTTAAATTATCCTCTAATTTGACTCTGCTTTAAGCCAAAAGGTGTCCAAAAACTCGCACCTCGTACTTCAGGATTCATGTCAATGCTGTCCGTTGATCTGCCCTATGTGTCCCAAATGGTCTTTTACCTACACATTTTTTGATTAAAACTGTCTGCCCTGAATGATAAGTATAAGTATTCAAAATCCGTGCGCTGGAACAAACTAGCTGAACGCTGGGATAAATGGCATATTACTATTAGCGATTTTGAAATGTCGCACGTATGTCACCACGCGTCGGTCAGAAGAGCGCGCGCCGGTCGATATGTGACACGGGTACCTGTTGAATACAAAGCACGGTGCGGTAATGTAGTTTGAACCAAAGTTGTGTTGCTTCTGGGTGTGAGAACTTCTAACGCTGTTTGTACTTTGAACTTCCCATTACTGATGCACTCCGAGTTGACCTAATTAGATGCCTATACTTTGTTGACCAGACACGTGCATCATCATTTTCACACTTCATTTCCTTCCTCCATATTTTCCAGGGTATTGTTACCTCCAGTGATTTATAACATGTCACAGACTTTAGATTTACTTCTGTTTGCCAAAATTAAATTAATAATCTAGCCCTGCTTGCAGTAGACAGGCCATTATAATGCACAATAGCCCAGAGGCGTAGAAAGATGAAACAATCCATTCATTCACTCCTGTTAAATACAGTGCATACAGTATTACGAAAGGGATTTACAATGAACTAATTACAATCACTAAGAAATAAATTATGTGACTTTTTAAATTTAAGTCGGAATATTAAACCAAGAGGTCCAGAGCTCTCCAATAACGTATTTACTGCGCAAACATGTCTTATGCAGTAAATTAAGTTGTTTATGAAAAGGCTGGATTTCCAAGCAGTTCGACATAATATTAGACAATCATCACGACAAGTAAAATTTGTGATTACAAGAGACTCATGCTGAGGCTGTCCAATGGAGTTTCTATTTCAGATTTCAAAAATATTAGTTGAAATTCATTTCCGTCTTTGGTTTCTTTGGTTTCCGTCTAGGGTTTCTACCGGTACACATCAACTAATTTAATAATAATGTTTAGAATTTACCTAAACTAATTACAGTCGAACTCGGTTATAACGTCATGAAAAGGACTGAACATTTTGTGTCGTCATAAACGTGTATCATTATAACCGAGAATCATAATGTTATGTTTAACTGTGACGAATTAATTGGTAACATAGAAAATCAGACTCTATAGGCGAGGTGTTGTATAAACCGATGTCGTTATAACCGGGTTCGGCTGTACTGTGTTCTGTCAGGTTTTATATCCATCTAAGTTCATACATAAATAGTAATGTATATCTAATTTCATACATAAATAGTAAGGTATATCTAAGTTCATACATAAGTACTAATGTATATATAAGTTCATATATAAGTACTAATGTATATCTAAGTTCATACATAAGTACTAATGTATATCTAAGTTCATACATAAGTACTAATGTATCATACATAAATAGTAATGTATATCTAAATTCATACATAAATAGTAAGGTATATCTAAGTTCATACATAAGTACTAATGTATCATACATAAATAGTAATGTATATCTAAATTCATACATAAATAGTAAGGTATATCTAAGTTCATACATAAGTACTAATGTATATCTAAGTTCATACATAAGTACTAATGTATCATACATAAATAGTAATGTATATCTAAATTTATACATAATAGTAAGGTATATCTAAGTTCATACATAAGTACTAATGTATATGTAAGTTCATACATAAGTACTAATGTATCATACATAAATAGTAAGGTATATCTAAGTTCATACATAAGTACTAATGTATATCTAAGTTCATACATAAGTACTAATGTATATCTAAGTTCATACATAAGTACTAATGTATATTAAGTTCATACATAAGTACTAATGTATCATACATAAATAGTAATGTATATCTAAATTCATACATAATTAGTAAGGTAATCTAAGTTCATACATAAGTACTAATGTATATTAAGTTCATACATAAGTACTAATGTATCATAAAATAGTAAGGTATATCTAAGTTCATACATAAGTACTAATGTATATCTAAGTTCATACATAAGTACTAATGTATATCTAAGTTCATACATAAGTACTAATGTATATCTAAGTTCATACATAAATAGTAATGTATATCTAAGTTCATACATAAATAGTAATGTATATCTAAGTTCATACATAAATAGGAATGTATTTATATTTACAACTCTTCCTGTCACTGTCACTGTCACTGTCACTTTCTTTTCCCACTTGCATTTTACTTTGTATCAAAGATTACCTACTTTGTTAATTCTGTGATACAATTCCGTCTGATTATTTTCTTGTATGGTATTGCTTTATTATGTGTAGCCATTTATTATCTAAACATTATTCATTCCTGCCCCCCCCCCTCTGTGTCTCATTAAATGTTAGTAAAATACGAACCGAATTCACTTCTTCGGTACGTAGGGGGTACCTTCCTTGTTCAACACCTCCCCTTTTACCTCTCAGCACAGATTTTATTACAATTTATTGTACTACCCTTATGTATCTTATATGTTTCGACCATACTGAGATATCCCTGAGTTTTAACAAGTATACATTTTTTAATTTAATAGGGTACGCAACTCGTAAGTATATAAAGCGATATATTATGTGAAGTGATCGTCAGAATTGTCCGATTTAAATGCAGATTTAAATGCCTCAACAAAGTTTAGTACAATTCCCCGTTACCAGATTTAATTAAAATACTTTTAGCGGCTATCGAGTTTTATCCGTATAGGCGGACGAGCAGACATTACAATTTTAATACACTCTCCTCAAGACTGGAAACGCGCCTGAAGAAATCGACTGACCATTCAGAGGTGACATTGCGAAGTAGTCTGTCGGGAATAATGACAGTCAAGGAGAAAATGTCCATTTTGTATCGGAAGCCGCAGATCAGTGTTCAAGCAATGTCAGTTGTTTCCCGCAGAATTCAACCTGTTGTATGATATTTTTCCGCGTCCGAATTTCACTAACTAAACACATGTCTGTCATGAAACAGCGATTTGTCGTCACACACAGACACACAGTTTTACAGGAGACAGACGAAACCTGAACTATGCTCAGCAGACCAACACGTAAGCATGTTAAGTTTTTACGAAAATATGAGGACAAGCAGTTTTTTTTTTTGTTAACACAACATTTTGACAGAAGGTGTGTTTCTAACACAACTGTCTGGTAATGGGGGAATCTAAATTTGACGAATTGTGTGGGTTACGGAAAATTGCCGTTTCATGAGCGATATGTAATCCTTCTCTTACCTATTCAATAACCAGGTGATAATTGCCGAAAAGTTACAAAACCCGTGTATTAAAGAACGGGTCGTTGAGTCAGCATGTAAACTAAGTTGAAATGAATTATTATTATTATTATTATTATTATTATTATTATTATTATTATTATTATTATTATTGGCTGTTGACTCGGCACGTTAATAAAAATAATTGAATTGAAATTGAATTATTATTTATCATCACACTTTCTATTTCATGGCTCAACAACCCCTAGTGGTCCAGGGCCTCCTCATTATTGAAGCTTCACGATCATACTCAGACACACCACACTCGGTAGGACTCCTCTGGACGAGTGACCAGCCCGTCGCAGAGACCTCTACCTGACAACAAACAACACTCACAAGAGACAGACAACCATGCCCGCGGCGGGATTCGAACCCACAATCCCAGCAAGAGAGCGGCCGCAGACCCACGCCTTAGACCGCGCGGCCACTGGGATCGGCATCATAATCCTTTTACAATTACTAAATTGCATCTCATTACAGTATTTTAAAAATCACAAAATATCTAATGACAATTATACCCTGCGCACAATAGTGCCTATGTAATTTGAGTTCCTAACTTGCGCTATTAATTTTATGTAACAATTCTTCTTTTTACAGGCTCGCAGAACACTTGGTTCACCAGTTGAGCACCACTGATGTAACGGGTGAGATAATTCTTGCTAATAATAAATACAGTTCTGTGACTGAGCGACAGATGCGTGTTAAACTCTTAACGCAAGCAGGAACACCGTCCTGGTGCTCTCAGTGCGGATGTAGGATTACGGAGGATCATCAAGGACATGATAGTAACCGTTACGGGTCTCCAAAATTTACTGCGATTTATTCAGGTTAACAACAGAATATTTCAGCCATTAAACTCATCTTAAGAATAATTTATATTTAGGATTACACTTTCTAATATCTTATTTCGGTTTTCTGGATTACTGTATGACATCGTACAGTCTGATAGGTGGTTACTAACGTTTTTGAGGATCTTGTATTCCCCGTCATCAGACTATACCAGTATCGTTTATACTTTGCAGGATCAGTAGGGTCCGATGAAACAGATATGGCACCCTAACCCCGAAGCCCACAATCTAAGTCTTCAGTTCAGTTATTTCAAAACTCTAATTCGTTAGTAGGTCTTCTCTATCTGTAATGTCAGCTGGTTGTGACGTATACTAGTAGGAATAAAGACGATGGCTGCGAATTTCTTGTTTCCCGTCGTAACAAAAGTTCTGACAGGTACTCTCCACCTCTTCTCTATCCGTTCGCAAGCTCTTCTCTTTGTAACTTGAAAAAGTGTCTGTCGTTTGCAATGGGACCGTGACTCTTCACAGTAAGTAACTGGAGTGATTTTGTTGCGGTAGTTGGCACCTGCTTGATTGAAAGCGTCTGAAATCTAATAAAGGCCGCCAACACAAAAATATTTCATCCAGTCTCCTACACCAGACAGTACAAAAAATGAAGTGACTTTTTCTGTGCACTCTTTCACATTATTCAGGAACTCTGAGAAATGGAAACGACTGTAGTCGGGTTGGGGGCATCGCACTAAAATTAAAAAGTGCTTTTTCTAGTCCATTACTGTAATTCGGTCAATCATATTTCTCTTTGCCGATCCCAGTGGCCGCGCGGTCTAAGGCATACGTCTACGGCCGCTCACTTACTGGGATTGTGGGTTCGAATCCCGCCTAGCGCATGGATGTCTGTCTCTTGTGAGTGTTGTGTGTTGTCAGGTAGAGGTCTCTGCGACGAGCTGGTCCCTCGTCCAGAGGAGTCCTACCGAGTGTGGTGTGTCTCGAAAGTGTGTGATCGTGAAGCCTCGAAAAATGAGGCGGCCTAGGCCCCCAAGGGGCTGTCGAGCCATTGGAAAAAATAAAATTTCTTTCCGGATGCTCATTCATGAGAAGAGCAGAAAATTTCAGAAAATGTATTACTGATTGTTGTTATTTTTTCTGCATATTCAAATCTTCATTATAAAGAACGTGTACATAAAAATATTTTTCCACGCATATGTAACTTAAATTTGTTTAAATTGCAGAGCAGAATTTTAAGTAGAATGTTAAACTACCATTTGCACCTACCAAATAGAAACAAATAAAAGGAACTAAAAACAAAATCAGTATTGAAGCATTAACTTCAGAATAGCAAGAAACCTATTCTCAAACTCTGATATCTTGCACTGATAATGAACTTTATATTTTGCCCACAGAGTGATTTTGTGCGTTTCATAATACACTCACAATAAACAGCAGTCAAATCCCTAGACATCATTAACCGGCTGACCTTTGTAATTGAGACAGATGTGTTTATTCTGAGGTTGGAAATAAATGTTTAACCTTTCAAACCCTAGGGGTTACTATATGTACCGCCAGGAGTAAAATTTAAACATTTCACATTCTACCCACAGATTGTATTCGTGTGTTTTTTATTTTTTCCCTGCACAACATAACTGGATGGTTTTCATAACGGAGACTGAGTGTGTTTACTGCGCGGTACGAACTGAATCTTTAAATTTATTTCAGGTGAACGTTAGTCTTTATAGTCTGTAAAGGGTTAAATATAATGCAGAGGCGTTTCATGCCAAAAGGCAAATTTCTCTCTAATAATCTCTAACACCCACAAATATTAACAGTAGCCTTAGGATTTATAATTGTAAAATTTCTGTTGAAAATGGAGAGGTTGTCTAATATATTTTAACAGATACACCTTAATTCAGATTAAATATTATATAACTATTTAAGACACAGCGATGCATACCATCTGCTCTTAACGATAAGAAACTTCGCATTTTGTCACACGGTGTATTTATGTGTTTCATATGGTTGCCTTAACACATACCTATTACTTCCGTATAGGGCATTATCTGCCTGGTTTTTGTAATGGAGACGAACTATGTTCTGTTTGTCATTCTTCAAATTCTTCTACGGTAACATCTTTATTAAACTATACAATTCATCACTCTTACGCTCGAAACGTTTCGCATGACAGTAGATAGGGCAGCGATCACCGCTGTTCAAATGTGTCGTTACTGGGGTTTCATGCTTTTAGGTTTAATGCAACTAACTATATTGAGAGAAGGTGTTGGAAGTTTCTTGCGGTGTGTCCGTTACGGCGTCTTGCTGAAAAAGGCGCACATAATCTCTCGTAATATCGGACATGTGTTGAAAAAATTGTCAAAATATGCGTTACACGTCGATGTGAATTTCAAAACTCAAAAGAAAAGTCGGCACAATCGCCCTATTTACATTGATAACAGATCACACGTGAACCTAAGTATCACGTAAGGGGATTTTCTGCGAACAGTCCGTGTTTCTCTGTGAGTTCACGTATCCACTGAGATGAAATAATGCTTCGTCGCTAAACAGAAGGAGGGTCAATTTCTCCAGCTTGCACCCTCCGAAGGTACCAGTTCACAAAATTCAATCTTGCTTCACGATCTGCGTTGTAATGTTTCGTTACGACATTTGTCTTTTACTAAAGCAAAATGCAGCAGCTGTGTTGCATTTCAGGATGATGACACAGACACGTGTGTGATGTGCAGGTCGCTTCCGAAAATTACTTGGAATTTGGTCCAATCTTGCACCGATTTCTTTCAGTTTTACTTCGGCTAGCATTTGTATTCTCCGTCTTCTCTTACTGTATAATACGGAACTTGTTGTTAGAAACCTTTCCAGTTAATTTTAAATTGTTTTCTAGTCCGGAACAATCTTTTCTTCTGAATTTACTCAACAGTTCTCGTAGTAAATCTATTTAACTTACGTAATTACCATACGAAAGCCTACGGGAAACTCCAGATGAGTCACATCGGCGTCACAAACTCTATGATAAACAGGGTGGAAAGGAACCGGCCGGGTTGGCTTGGCCTACAGCATAAGCGAGCCGGCGGGAAGTGACTAGCGAAAGGGGTGGTTTAAAATAATGGTACTGTACTACCGTATCGATGGTGGGATTGTGGGTTCTCTTTACTGTCGCCTTTTGGATATTGCTTACTGTCTAATGGTTAGAATGTCTTGTAGATTATCCAGCCTGTTTCTTACTAAATCTCAGTGGGGACAAAACTAATAAATTCTTACACAAAATAGTTTTATTTTGAGTGTTGGTAACAGTTGTGTAATAGTGGCAAATGTTATTTCTATTCAATAACCGAAGTGTTTGCTTTTGTCTGTTCACCACCATTTCTAAAGACTTATGTAACAGAAACATCTATGAGTTAACGTGCTAATAGATACTATAGCCACAACACAAACGCTAATTTAGCTTTGCTGTTAGCGTCGCATATCATGGAAACACATCCATTGTGCGTGCGTTGCCAACATCGACCAAAACAGTGACGTCACAGTTGCCAACATAGCACGCACAATTCAAGGTGTGATTTGCAGTTTATGTTTTACATGTATGTTGTCAATGTCATGAGTACGAAACCTGAGGTATTACTAACTGCCGCACTTGCGATGGACTGGCAGTGCCCGCTTCAAACCGGACATCGTGTTTGGCGAGTACCACCAGACAACCTAATGCTTCCGGGCTCACACCACCAGGCAACCTACTGTTTCCGGACTCACACCACCAGGTAACCTAATGCTTCCGGGCTCACACCACCAGGTAACCTAATGCTTTCGGACTCACACCACCAGGTAACCTAATGTTTCCGAGTTCACACCACCAGGTAACCTAATGTTTCCGGGCTCACGCCAGTAGGTAACCTAATGCTTTCGGACTCACACCACCAGGTAACCTAATGTTTCCGAGTTCACACCACCAGGTAACCTAATGTTTCCGAGTCACACCACCAGGTAACCTAATGTTTCCGGGCTCACGCCAGTAGGTAACCTATGTTTCCGATATCAATCTTATTTGGTTGGTTTTACTGGTGATCACTGATATTTACAAAAAACAGTGTCAGCTTTGACGATCAAGAATAGAAATCAAGAACCGATTGAAACCGGAAAGTATGCCTTCGATGAACAAAACAATTTGTAATTTAAACTTTAGGCACAATTAAACTTTCTTAAACGTAGTGTACTAGACAGTGATTTTAACTATTTATTTTTAAACTAATCTTTCTATTAATGTATGTCGAATCTGTCTCTGCTCAAGAAGTGTAATGAATTCGGATTATCTTACGATTGAGATCTCAACTATATATACCGACATGAAAAATGGTTTAATGTAATTTGCATGATAAAATTTATTTGGTACTCTAATTTCGCCTAACGATGGCTTTTTTGTACTTAAGCTAAAACATGTTATATTGAAGTTGTAGTTGTATAAAGCAATCGATGGCCTTCACCCCTTTACTCTGCGTAGAGACTTACAAAGTTAAGAAAAATTAATTTTTTGTAATTGTTTATTCTGTTATGGAATTTAGAGCAGATCCCTTGGTAAGACATCCATAGCCCACTTTTCAGCCATGATTTTCCAGTTACTCTATTAATTCAGGTATTTTGTTGGAAACAATGTTATGATTTCCTGTTGCATCGAACATGGCTTTTCCCATCTTACAGTGATTGAGAGGTATCAAAGATGGACATTGAAGGTGACATAGCCAGTCGGATTACCAGAGATATAAATTCAACGTTAAATTGCTTAGCAGTCTGGCATTACGACGTATGCAATAAATTTTGCATACTTAGTAATGCCAAAGGCAGTCCCATCGCGCTGCCCCATCGCTGGGGACAGCATATAGGCGTTCAACCAACACCAACGCAGCTCACGAAACATTAACTGTGTGTTTATGTATTTATTCTATATTCGGCCAGGCTAGCACATTACGGTTTCATTTCGTAAATATGCAAGCTTTGTCAAGTCGTTCATGCCAACGACAGCGCCCACGTCAGTATGCAAATACGCCGAAAATGGGGCGTGTTTAACAGATTACATTTATTCGGAAGGATTTTTTTTTCTCGAACTGCTAGCAGGTGAAACTTAGCCGGGAATTAATTAAAGCCCAATGTCTGTCTCTTGTGAATGTTGTGTATTGTACAGGTAGATGCTCCTGCGACGGGCCGATCCCTCGTCCAGGGGAGTCCTACCAAGTGTGTGTGTATGTGTGTGTCACTGCGTGTTATCGTGTGCAACAGTAACCCTGTACGCCTACAGTGAGGAGGCAGAAGAGGTCCGACTAAAAAAATTAAACCCTGTTGTCGACAACCACAGTGTAAAATTAAGCGGCGTTTTTTACTTTATCAGATTTCAAAAGTACGTCGTATTACCAAAAGCGACATCTGTGAACCGATTTGAACCAAATTTGATATTATACATTCCGTACATTATTCGTATAATCAGTTACACTCACCACCAAATGCACACAATAAGATATATATCATACACAAGTCTTAGAAACCTCGTAGTACAAAGTACCAAGGATGATGTGTTGTTGCTTATACTCCATTGTACTTGTAACTCCCTGAGGATGGCACCTCGGTGCCGAAACATGCAGGAGTTTTCTAAGACTTGTGTTTGGTTTATATCGTATTTTGTGCATTTATTGCTGAATATAACTGATTTGAACCGATTGATAAGAAATTATTGTTTCGGATTTACGGTTAAAAGGTCTTTCGTTTAAAAAGTTTCGGTTCGGTTTCAAAGTCTGAAAAATTTCGTATATCGATTTCTGTTTCCGGTTTACGTGTCCGTTGGTTCAAAGCACTGCCGTTAACTGAAAAGTTTTCTATCCATACAATTTTGCTAATTGATAAAGAGATAAATTGTCTTACATTTTTTGTGCGTGATTAGTCTTGGCTGGTGGACCGCCTAGCGTTACAATTTTCTTCGTGGCTTCTCCATTTGTTCCAGTCCGACATCTTGAAATAAGTCAAAAGCGGTTCCTTCCCACTTCGCCGTGTACTCCTCTCATTTGCACGCAGTATCATGTGTAACACATTGTGCTTGTACAATCTGCATACGAAAGACTATTTTCAGGTGAGACTATCGACAGAACCATCTCGAGTTGATAATTATTGTCTGCCGCAAATATTTGACTAGTCATAGTTAGTCGACTGGATTTGTCGATGCGATATAACCTAGTCATTTCGAACGCATAATTTTGCTTTCAAATTACTCAGGAGACTGTTGTAGATTTAGTTCCAAGTTCTGTCTTAATGAGGTTCGTTTCAGTACGGCGCTTATGCTGATAATAGATTGGTTTCGAAATGGGAGTAGTTGCCTTATTGTTCATTTCAGATTCTATCTGCTTGCCTTCCGGAGTCTGGAACTGTAGGCGACAGGTATTGTATATGCAGGTTATTCAGTAAAGATTCTCAGACTGCGCTGTTCTTGGATTTCAGCATGCCTGTGGCGTGCAAACTCCAAAGTATGAGTTCCTAACTTCTTATACTTACGTAGCTCAGATCTCTGCCTTGTTTCCTTTTCATTTGATTTCATTTTTCCAATTTTATGTTATGCATTCGGATGTGAGCAGTTAATAATATAGTGGTTGCTATTACCGACCTCACAACTTTATTTACCCGATAGGTCAGTAACATTGACCACTGTATTCATTTCTCCTCTTTGTCTTTTACCTTTCTCTACCCCTGTGTCCATGCAGTCTGTAATTTAGTGGTACTTTTGGGGTGATTTTTCATCAATACTTAAAACATGTCTATTCCATTGCTTCTGTATATTTATATTTCCTCGTTCATATTATAGATTAATTTTTCCTGTATGTATGTATTTCTCTTAAACTGTGGGTGGGTAAATACCAAGAAATTTTAGAAAGACTATCGATAATGTTTTGAGAATCGTCCTCTACCTGAAGATGGTTCTTAAAGAATGGAAACATGTTGGAGTTTTAAAGTTTTAATTGTAAAATTATATATCGAAATATTGTGTATTTTGTAGTTATTGCATCGTAATATTGCCATTTAACGCACGGAAGTGAATACCATAAAACTTAGAAAGTTTGTTTCAACTAAATATTCCGTTTTTGCTCCTACGGATTCTCTGTCCATTCTTCACACACGTGATGCAGTATGGGCACGACCATTATGTATAAATTTTAGTTCCGTGTTTTAATGTTATTGTGTCATATTTCTCATTATTCCACCCATGCAATCTGGAATTTAATGCGTTTCATATTCATGTCTTCATTCTGGTAACAGGATCATTCTGGTAACAGGATATCCGGTAGCCTAAATAATTAATTATAGATAATTGTTTGATTGTTATACTAATTACCACCAATTTCGCACCTAATACGGTTGAGTTATTAACTGCGCCACCTCTAGGCTAACAGTCGTAATAGCAAGTACGCAGCTTCGAAATGAAGTGGAAAATCACATGTGCTCTGGATGTTTCGAATTCTTTTATGTAAAGTATATAATAGTTAATGACGCAGGGACGCAAACTGTGAAACCGGTTAATGTAAACAGAACTATGACCATAATATGTACGATGTGTAGCGGTTGAAACCTGTAGTACAGACTGACAAGCTCTCGAATTACAAAAATACAGTGCAATGTAAACTGTATTTTCCTTTTTGATTTAAAATTATGGAAATTTACTTTGTATCTTCGGGATACTGAAGTTTCTGCATGTAAAACTATTTACATATAATGCAAACACACAATATACAGAAGTGTAAATTGTAGTTTTCCTTAGGCTGAGGAATGCTTATCAGTATGTAAAAAGGTAAAGGTTTTATCGACTTTAAAACAAGACGGAATGACAGAAGTGTTTGCGGAATTCGGACAGCAGTGCTTAAATATTGAAGACTGTGAAGCACGGTTTTCATCTAAATATTTAACATTTCAGTTTCTACCGCACGCAAAACACAATTCCTCTCCATTACAAAGGTCATTTGGTGGGAGGACTTCTGGTAAATAATTATACTCATTCTGAGAATCATGGGATATACAAAAATACACTGTGTGAGCAAATTGACGAGTACGGAATGTTAAAGCAGATGGTAAGTGTAGTTACCCTTTGAACTTAAAGAGTTAAATAAGTTACGAGTTATACACATATACTAAAAATTGTTGACTTTTCACTCATTACTTGATTCTCGCAGATTTTTTACTCCTGAGTGCAAACTATTATTCTCTCGTACCACGTAGTTTAAGACAAGCGAGAAAAGCGGCAAGTGGCAAAAGTAGACCAAAACGTGGGCAACAAGTGCACTGAGAACAGAATTCGTATCTCAGGGCTACGTCTGTTCAAAACGTTTTTGCTGTAGTAAGTATATGGCGAATTATACTTACAGGCGTAAAAGTAGCTTTTTCCGTGTTATCTACACTGTTTGCACGATGTGGATACAATTCCATATAGGAGAAGTCCACGAACCTTTACTGTGGCTTGTGAGCTTCGTGAAAAACGGTACACTGGAAGCCATGCTTTACTTTTTTTTCTTTTTTTTAATGGCTCGACAGCCCCTTGGGGGCCTAGGCCGCTTCATTATCGAGCCTTCACGATCACACACTTTTAGACACACCACATTCGGTAGGACTCCTTTGGACGAGGGACCAGCTCGTCGCAGAGACCTCTACCTGACAACACACAACATTCACAAGAGACAGACATCCATGCCCTTGGCGGGATTCGAACCCACAATCCTAGTAAGCGAGCGGCCGCAGACCTACGCCTTAGACCGCGCTGCCACTGGGATCGGCCATGCTTTACTTAGGGAACTAAATTAATTTGTATCTGTACTTTCCACGTTTATTGTTTGATTTGGATGGAAATCGGTATAAGAGATATATACATGTAATGTAACGAGCATCTGTACTTTTCGCGAAAATCGGCTAGTTTTGTTATGGGCGCAAATGACCTTATAGTCACTCATGTACCGTGAAACAGTACGACGTTTTGAAAGTAAAGAACGCCATATTAAGTTCTGTACACTACGTCACGAAGTGTACCGTTAGTGATCTTGTTCTCAGTCAGTGTAGGTCAGTGGTTCTCAAAGTGGGCGGTACCGCCCCCCTGGGGGGCGGTGGGATTACCGAGGTGGGCGCTAATAGGTACGAGAGGTGGAAGGGAGCGCTGTTATTATCACAGGGGGGCGCTAGTAGACAAGTAGTGCATTTATTTTTATAATAAAATTCAAATAATGTAATTTTTGTGTTAAAAATAAAAAATGAACTAAATTTCTTAGTATTTTAATTTATGAATCTTATTCAAGCACATATTATTTTTTAATAAACTATTGCTAGATGAATTATTGTTAATAATAAGAAATATAATAAATTTTAATTTATCAATTAACACATAAAACATTAAGTTTAACCCTTATAATTTTATATACAAGATTTTTTAAATATAAAATAGAAGTGGAAACAAAAGCGCATTTGTGTTTTTTTAAAAAAGGTAGGGGGCACTGTGGGTGTGTATAGGGAACCAAGGGGGCGGTGGACCGAAAAAGTTTGGGAACCACTGGTGTAGGTGATCAAACAAAGTAGAAAAACCGAACCAGAAATGTTTTGCGCTAGTCGTGACTTCCAGAATTTTTAGATTTGTTTTCATCAATCCCATCCAAGTGGATTATTGTAATAACGTTGTGAAAAGTAACCGGCAGTGTGATAAATAAATGATACAGAATTCTGCGCAGCTGTGACTACTCTGTTAGACTACCATACTGTGCGTTGTATATGCAATGGTAAAAGCAATCCCTTTACAGACCAGGACAGGCCCTGAGGGTTCCAGGAGGTTGAGGCTCCCAGATTTGAAGACAATCGTCCACATGAAGGTGTTAAGGTTGTCAGTTCTACGCACCGGCCGTCTTTACCCCCCAGGAAATATTCCTGATACTCATTTCTATTAGAGGCTGAGTTGAACCCAGGGCGTGTATAAGTAATGGACATAAAAGTTTTGTAGCGGTGCTGCTTTTGTCTGTCTTCGTTCTTCTGACGTCATATCCCACTTGACATTCGAAACTTCCTGTCAAGATTGTGCAGTAATTAGTCCAGTGCTGCACATGAGCTCCTAGAGGGGGTTGCAAATTAATTTTGGGGGTTATAACGTATAATGACTTTTCACATGTTCCTATAAACAGATTTTGGAAAGGGTTATAAGGCTGTCAATTTTCAAGTGCACAAATATTTTTTTTTTGTAGGTAACGTTCAATTGGCTGACATTAGTGAGTTGCATTGACAGTAATTTCACCCACGCCCCTGAACATGACACAATCGTGTCGAAACGCATATTTTGTACGTAATCCGGTTGTAATATTTAATACAAGGTTGCACACGTCTCGCGCGTAAATTCGCAATGGCGACTAAATTTTCTTTGGCGGCTTCTAATATTTATGGATCCTCAGTATGGAACTTGCTTCATGTCGCCCTTCTGACGCCTAGAATATTGAGGTGGCTGTTAGGTTTTTGGAAAATTTGTGCATCCCTGATTTAATGAAGCTGTACCTCAAACCGTAGTAATTCCCGTAACTTAGCTGCAGGAAACAGATGCAGTCTAAGCACGTACCGTAATATTCTTGTTGTTATTCTTTGTTGTTTATTTGACAGCGCTTTCTGTTGCTTATTATATGCCGTCGAGTGTTAGAAAGATAAGTGAACGAGATGGAAAGGGCGTGGAAGGAAGCGGTCGTGGCCTAATTTAAGGTACAACCCCGGCGTTTGCAAGAAGTGAATAAAAGAAACACGAAATTTGCCGGTATATCCGGTCTCAGGGCCGAGATTTGATCCCGAGACGTCATGAAAGCGAAACAGGTTTGCCAATCACGCAGCTGTGTATCTCGTTCCCCATGCATTTGTGTAGTTGTCAGTATCGTGATACGCACGTAGTTGGTCAGATTCAGACGAGTAGTGACGTCAGACACTCTCGAACACGTTATTTTTATTCCAGATCAGAGGCTTCAGTTTTTTTATAAGACCGAATGCTAGTGCTACGATGGGGCAGTAATTTCTCTATGAGGTAAGAACAGTCTGTTTTAATTTGACCTTCCAATATTGCTTTATTTACAGCCTCCGTTGAGCTCAGACAGGGGTGCTTATGTCGGAAGGGGTTGGGGTAGGAAGCCAGTGTCTGAATAAATATAT
Source organism: Reticulitermes speratus (assembly GCA_021186555.1). NCBI lineage: Eukaryota > Metazoa > Arthropoda > Insecta > Blattodea > Rhinotermitidae > Reticulitermes > Reticulitermes speratus. The sequence goes on from JAJKFL010000004.1 coordinate 27,508,259, forward strand.
GTAGGCTAAACAACATGGAGCCCGTTTTAATTTTGCTACTGACGCTCATAATTAAAATTTTGGTCTGAGTTATCCCTTTGTGTATATAGTGTAAGAGTTAGACAAAATGGTCTAACACACTTCTTGAATTTGTTTTAGACTGGTGCGCCATTTTTGTCTATCACTTGTAAAACTTTGAATGTTGTAACAGACTTTATAACTTTAATACGAGTATTATTATTATTTATTCCGTGCATTATTTTTGTTTAAATTAAAGCTTTATTTCCTTTTTGGTTTAGTACATCGAGACTCGTCTTACAGGTATCAAGTTGTTCCTTACACCAACTTCCTTTGAATTCAAAAATGATACACTCAAGTGACTGTGATGTATACAATACCTAGATACGTAACTGTAGTGAAAAGTAGGTTGTAGCACCCAAAAAAAAAAACACTACCATCATAGTCGCTCTATTTAGAGCAGCATATTTTTAGGCCTTTTGTGTTTATAAAGCCTATACATGTCTATAAGATCAGGGAGAGAGTAGTTTCCTATGTCGCCAATCAATGGATTCGAATGATGCAGGCAGTGGGCATGAAACCTAGCTGCAAGATGACGGACACACGTTTGAAGGATGTCAACTCCTAAGGTATTATGGAGGAGGAGGATGGGAGTGTTACGAGGAGAGTTCGAGATAACCTGTAAACATTTGTTTTGTACTGTTTGGAGGGTGTGAAGGTTTCGTGCATTACTTGATAAGCGATCTTACTATAACGAACGAAATGCACGATGTCACTGTGTAATTTTATAATTAAAACATTGCATCTCCAATATGTTTCGATCTTTCATAGATCATTAACAGGGAGATCATACATCAATCAACAAGTATAAAACATAAAGTACAATAAAATTACTGAAGTTATTGTAACACACTGTAGTAAGTCTTGGTATCTTGAACAGCATACGGAAGTATAAAATGTGAAATGTAGATGATCCCGTATAAAGTATATGTAACCATACAGTGACATGGCCTTTGATTGTTCAATATCTTTCAACCAGCTTGTGTATGGACCGCTGGTTGGCACTTTACATGGACACCTAAGTAGGTTTATGTTGTTGACAGAGGTACTAAATATTTTGTAACTCGGCAACAATACGAAGTAAATACATTGTTGCGTTTGCACGGCAACACTCAACAATTGCTAACAGCGACAATATATAGGGAACGCATTGTTGAATTTTCAAGGCATTATTTTCAATAATTTTATATTGTTTAAGGTGACTTGTATCCCAACAATACACAGGGAACGTATTCTTCCTTTCAGTGGCAACAATGGTTACACCAACGCACCACAATATTCCGTTATATGTAAATTGCCACTCTTGTTTACCTCCAGACTCCTTTCTTTCTTTATATGCAGGTTGTATTTAGATAGGATGTGCCAGAACAACTGTACCAAGTACAAAATTGATGTTTCATTAAGAACACGCAGTTTCTGCTACTGAATTTCGGTCTCCTCTTATTTCTGTCAATCGGTGTAGCGGTATGTGAATGACTCTGTGGCCTATTTGACGCACCGTTAAACACTCTGCCGTCCTGCTTTAATTCACTGGCATATTTATTTGCTCAGTTAGTTCCTGAAATAGCTGAATGCCAGTTATTACATGCCAGAGTGCAGTAAAGACTGAAGTGTGGAATGTAAACGAGGTGCTAGAGACTTCTCATGTACAGGGCATACACAAAAGAATGGCGCGGTTTCACAAGTGAATAAAAAATTTCTTTCTCACCTTACACGGGCACAACATACACCGTCAGCGGCGGCAACTGTCCAAGTTTCTCATTTGGTAATTACAATCCTTCAATGTGTGCACCCTGGGTCACACGACACACATCCACACGGTAATCAAACTCATCCCAGACCCGGTGTAGCATGTCCGCTGTAATGGCCTGCAGTGCATGCGTTATCCGATCACGAATTTCATGGATGGACGTGGGCAATGGTGGTACATAAACGCTGTCTTGAACGAACCCCCAAAGAAAGAAATCACGCTGCACTGTAATCACAGATCTGGACACCTCAAAACGGAGCACACAGAAAGCCTTCTCCTGCTGCAACGCCATCTTTGAAACGTGCCCCGCGGCCACGCAGTAAGCATGAGAAGCGAACTGCTGGTAGCGCATGAGAAACTTGGATAGTTGCCGCCGCTGACGGTGTATGTTGTGCCCGTGTAATATGAGGCATAAAGTTTTTATTCACTTTTGAAACCGCACCATTCTTTTGTGTATGCCCTGTATACGAGAATCGTTGATTTTATACGTATGCTTTAATGTTTTGCTCTTCAAATATTACAGTTAACAACTCTATGTACAAAATCGTGGCTCTCGTAATACAGTCTATCTCACTTTATATTCGAAGTGTTCCGTTCTTAACGAATAACACCAATATCATTGTCAAATGTGAGGTGTAAATGATGCGAGGCTCTGTCAGAATATAAGGTTACATGGGGCGTATAATGTCGTCACTAAAGAACCTACTCTGATAGTGATTATATCAGGAGAATTCGTCATCGAGCGATTATCGTGTTATGAGCGCTGAAGCAAAACCTTCATGAAAAGATTTAAAGATGACGGCGATGTGGAAACAGTTGTAACGCTGTGGCTGGTAAGACAGGACACGGACTTGTATCAACAGGGAATAGAAAGGTCATCTCATAATATGATAAATGCATCCATTGTGGCAGAGACTGTGTGGAGAAGTAGAGACACAGCACTACAATTAAATGAAAATTGCTGTTATTTATAGGGTTGCAAATAAACTTATTTTCTAACCAACCCTCCTGTAAGACACATTCTGGACAAGGGTCTATATTAGCGTTTCCCAAACTTTCTTGCTCGCGGACCCCTTTTGTCTTCGAAAAATAACCACGGATCCTCACATCCTTGCTCACGTAAATATATAGAGTGTTCGGATGATAGGTATCCAAAATTAAAAAATTTATATCTCAGAACTGATTTTAGATAGCTATGAAAACATACAAGTAGCATATGTAACAATGCATTGCATGATTTGACCGTAATTAAACTGACTGTCGCTCGCTTCGTGAGTACAGGGCGATTTTAAGCAAATACTCTAAAGGTCATACGAAATAAACACGCCGCAAATTAAAGAAGTTTCGCGATTATTTAAAAAAACATTCCTTTAATTTAAAAATAAGTAAACTTCAAATAGCCATTACAGAAATATATCCACGGATCCCCTGGGAACTGGTCGCGGATCCCTTGTGATCCGCGGAGCGCACTTTGGGAACCACTGATCTACACACATCACCGTGTTTGGTTTTCATTATGCTGGCCATTTTTTAAAACTGCGATAGTGTTGGAATTCAAGACCTCCAGACTGACACCGTAATCAAGAAAATGTGGGGGCGGCTCTCGAATGTTGTGCTACCTCAAATGATTCGGTTGTAAAATCCCATAAAATTACTCTCTTGGAAGAATTTAAATGATGGCGGATTTCTACTCTTCTGTACACGACACAAAGGTAAAAAACATAAATCGAGCCCATTACAGGCCTGGACAGGCTCTTAGGGTTCAAGGAGGTTGAGGCTCCCAGATTTGTAGACATCGGCACATGAAGGTGGTCAGGTTGTCAGACCTACGCACCGGCTGCCTCTACCCCACAGGAAATATCCCCGGTACTAATTTCTGTTAGAGGCTGAGTCGACCCCAGGGCCATAGTGCTACCGAAAGAATTATGTCAATGAAAAATTCCAATGACACCATCGGGAATCGAATCCGCGTCCTTTCCAGATAAGGCGTAAACTAACTTCTAACACATTCGTCTCGTTCTGAAACAAACTTAAGTGTCACGAGGCTTCTTTCAAAATACTATGGCGTGCTTTCAAAATACCATGGCGTGCTTTCAAAATACCATGGCGTGCTTTCAAAATACCATGGCGTGCTTTCAAAATACCATGGCGTGCTTTCAAAATACCATGGCGTGCTTTCAAAATACCATGGCGTGCTTTCAAAATACCATGGCGTGCTTTCAAAATACCATGTCGTGCTTCTCTGTCGGTGTCATTAGCATTCATGCAGTTAAGTGTAAAGGTTATTCTGTGAACGGAAATCTGTCTCACATCAATAGACGTGGAAAATCAACAGCAGGGAATGCAAAACGTGAACTGATTATTTAGGGCAGCTCCACAGTAGCACTTTGTATGTTTACGTATTGAACTTCTAGGCCAACACTGTACAAACACGGAATGTAAGGTGGACAACTTAAGTGGGAAACTGAGTATAAAGGAAGCGTGCTGTAGGTTTAACAAGAGAGGCAGTGTACGTAGAACGCAAAATTGAGGCGCGTTCGCCTAACCATTTTTGCCTTGGAAAAGCAGTAAGTATTACATATTCTGAGTGTGTGTCTGTAGCCTTAGTCATCCAGCATGCAAAGCGCATGCGCTATATTATATTGTCATCTGTGGCTTGTCTGGCTGTACCATATATTTCCACATTATCTCATAAACGGCACGGTTTTCTGAGAAAGAAAATTTGTTGAACATAAAATGTGTGTTTTGAGTTGCTCTACAACTTTTGTCTGAAAACTTTCTCATTTTAAGGAGAATTCAACGAGATATTGTCATGAATGTACAAACCTCTTCATGTAAAGTACCGGTTATTCGTGTCATATTTTAATGGAACTTGTATTTTCTCGACAGATTTTCGAAAAATAATCAAATATCAAATTTCTTGAAAATCCATCCAGTGGGAACCGAGTTGTTCCATTCGGGCAGGCAGACAGACAGACAGACAATGACACAGCTAATAGTCTATTTTCGGAATTTGGGAAGGCGCCTAAAAAGTAAAATCCTGACATAACATATCCTTTACATCTGAGGATTTCAGATTTTTTTTTTTTTTTTTTTGCTACCTGAATTTTGATACATGTGTGACATAAGGTTTCAGTGTTGAAGAAAAAATCCTTTTAGTAGGAAATGAAAGCAGCTGGTTTAGGTATAAAGAAGTTGCTGTTCTTATCATGGAAAAATACTTCATTAAAATTAAAAACAATCGTTGTTTAGTGATAAACGAGAGGTAAGATGGAGGAATGTGCACCGATTACACGTAAAATTCCTAGCTGACGTGCATATCCGTTCATAAAGGCTGATTCTTGAGATAATGAAAAAATTAGCTTTTTTTAATCCAGAGCCTTGGATATGGCAATGCACCATTACAGGTGCCGTCACAACACAGCGGAGCGCCTATAAAATACCTCTCTGTCTGTCCGTCCCCCTGTCTGCACCCACGATTGAATCTCAGTGTTTATTTAGCTATGTTTGCGACCCGAAATAACCTTCCCGCGAAACACAGGAGAACGCATAACAAAAGTCGATGACTGCTAAATGAAATGTAATTTTAGGGAATGTTATTGCATTTTTGAGCCATTTTAATTTAGATCAAAATTTACATACGTACTGCCGTCAACCTCAGCAAAGTTTTACTAGTTTCGTCAATATATGTTACATGTTTCGGTCGTGCTGACCATCCTCAGGCTTTTAAATACATGGCTTTAAAATTCAAAATAAAATGCACATATACACACACACACATATATATATATATATATATTAAATTCGTCAGATCTCACAAATTGTACAAGCCAAAATAATCTTTATGTAGCATTAAAATATAAACATTTTTGTATTTTTCGTGTGTGTGCTTTATATATTGTATGTCATCTTGTTTCGTCTAAAAGTTGTTAAAATCCTTACTTTACTCGAGTACTTTGTTGCCTGACGTGCTTGTGGGCAATCTTAAATACGTTTTAAAATCGTTAAATGGTTCACAAATTACACACAAACGAAATGCACTATATTTTGTTTAGTGCATTTCGTTTGTGTGTAATTTGTGATTTGTTAAAAAATGCACGGTGAAGATAATATAAAACGTTAAATGGTTGTTATACCTGCAACAAATAATTTTATTCATATTCAGACAAGTTATGTGGACGGTCTGCAGTTGGAATCCCGGCAGAGACAAAAGATTTTCTCTTTTCCAAAACCATCCACTGGGCTCTGGGGCAAAGTCAGCTTCCTGTCCTATTCAGTGGGTACCGGGGTTATTTCCTGGGGCTAAAGCGGCCGGAACCTGAAGTTAACCACTCAACTGCATGTAGTTCCGAGGTTAAGAATGAGTGGAGCTACACCTCTGCTCCTCTTATAAGCCTTCATGACGTGGACAGCGACAACTTCACGTTTTACCCTTTTACCTTCACCGTACTCGTGTTTCTGTGCGCTCCTGTAACGAAGCTGACTCGGTATTCGTCGCAGTCCAAATTGTTTCGAACAAAACTTGTAGAGAAGAATGAAACACATACACTCTACAGCCGGTACGTATTTTATGCGAGTCTGAAGATTTTCGACATAATTAAACAAATGTGACCCTATGTGCACATTTCCGTTTCAGTATGTTCTACAGTAATGTTACTCCGAACATACACAGACATTACCAAAGTAGACCCTACTTATTGCTTTTTCTCCACCTGAATTTATAGGTCTGCAGGTATGCAGACTGACTAACTAGCTAAATAAATAACTCTACTTAGCATAACCCTTCTTAAAAAGCTAATATTCCCGCAACTAATGAGGAAATTCCTCTCATTTTATGGAACTCGAAAAATTTATTTCCGTTATCAAAAGAACCCGCCACTTGTCCCAATCTTGGGCCACATCAATCTAATCCGCTCCCCGCAAACCGATTTCTTGAAAATTAATTTTAGAATTATCCTCCCATCTACCACTAGGTCTTCCAAGTGACTTTTTCCTTTAGGTTTCCCCACGAATATACAAAATTATAATATAATTTAATGTAACACTACAAAGTTGCTTTATCGAAATTTAATCTTTTGCGTATTTCGAGACAGTTAAAAAAAGACAGTGAATGTACAAGGCTGTGCATAAGGTTCCTTCTTGTTTATCATGATTGCTGTTCACCGCAACGTCCAAACCGGCTCTAGAACCCACCCAGTCTCCTATGCAAAGAGTACCGAGGTCCATTTCTCTAGAGGTGAAAGTGACTTTCTACCTCCATGTAGTGCAGGGCTAAGAATGAACGGATCTGTGACTCTTCTCCCTCAGTATGCCTTCCTGACTTGCACAGGGCACATTTACCTGTGTATATAATGAGCGAATTGGAACAGAGACGTCAGATGGTGTTTGCGCCCTTCATTTTGCAACAGGCATGCTTTGTTTACATAAACTAAACCTGGAGATAATCTGCGTGCCTTTTCGGGTGGCTGTTTTGCGCAGAGAGAAAAAAACACGTATACAAAAATGCTCTCAGATTTATTTGCTCTAAAGAAATGCGACGCCTTAAGTCATTATTATCCAGTCAGAGGGATTTCCTTCTGCTTCTTTGACAGGTTTTTTATTCCTCAAAATGAAAATGTGAAAACTCTTAAGGAACATGCAAAGATGGCTGTGATGTCTGCTGATAAATCTTAATTTCTGGTCGTGCTGGTAACTGTTGATCTTTGTAGCCTCACTGTTTTTAGAAAAAAAATGTACCTTATCTTAAAACCTCTTCCGGAAATTAAGTTAAATTCGATGTACAAGATCTTTACAGAGCGCCGTCGAGTGATAACGAGTTTTGTGAAAATCAGTCCAATGAAAACTACTGTGTATGAGGACATGAACAAAGTTGTACTCGTATTTTTTATATTTTTAATCCGACTCCGAAAAACTTTGGTATAAGAGACGCCCACAAACTTTACCGAGTGAATATAAGTTCCGTAAAAACCGGCGCAGTGGAAAGCATACTTTATTTGTGGTCGTCGAAGAATTTCTTTCCACGACTTCCACAATTCTGTATGAGAGATGTAAAAGTAATGCTGTTAAACACATGTTAGTGGCGTGAAAATCTGCGCAGCGGAGACCGTACTCTTCTTTCGGACGTAAAGTTACATTTACATGTGCGCCATGTAAACGCAAGATATATTGAAAGTAACGAACACTTTGTCAAACTAAGTTAGTACGTCGCTAAAACTGTCTCACATCGTAAGACAACAATAAGCGAACAATGACTCGCAAAGGACGCGGTTAAGAGCCTTCGTGGCCTAAAATAAGACACTATCCCCTCATCTGCCTAGGCGTACTGGGATATGAAGGAGAAACCAGTCTCCTGTTCCGGATATGAAGCCGAGGTGAAGTGCTAATGACTTGGCCAAAGTCTTCAGTGTCCCAGTGAAGAAGAAAGAAGACAGACAATGTACGTATAAACGTAAAATGTAGGCGCGTTCGGGTAACCACTGACTCTGTGAAAAAGTTAAAAGTATAACATATTCTGAGTGTGTGTCAGTAGCCTTAGTTATTCAGCATGCAAAGCGCATGTTCCGTAGTATATTGTCATCTGTGGCCTGTCTAGCTCTGCCATATTTTTCTACATTACCTAATAAAGGACACGAATTTTAAAAACTAAATTGAACATAAAATGTGCGTTTTGATTTTCTCTACAAATTTTGTCTGAAACATTTCTCATTCTAAGAACAGTTCAGAGAGATATTATCATAAAATGTACAAAGGTTTTCATGTAAAGTACCCGTCATTCTTGTTAGATTTTAACTAAACTTGAATTTTCTCGACGGATTTTCGAAAAATACTCGAATATCGAATTTCATGAAAAACCGTCCAGTGGGAGCCGAGTTGTTCCATGCGGACGGACGGACAGACATGACAGATATGACGAAACTAATAGTCGCTTTTGCGAAAGCGCCTAAAAAATGGACGGTCTTAAAAAAATTAGTGGTTACTTGTTGGGAGAAAAGTACTTTTAATTGGTGTTGTGATTAAACTTGTCGTTGATATCCCTGTGAAAATGAAAAAAGAAATTTAAACAGCTCGGATGAACGAAAATGAAAGAGCAACAGTATCCGTAAGATTTGTAACAGCACTGAATAAATGTTTTATTCATAAATCGATATTTATATAAACTTTCAAGGATTTAAGCATAAAGAAAACGTACATTTCATTCCTCATAAATACATTTCTTTGAGAAGCAACAAAATTCAAACACATCTATATTAATTCTCTTGTCAGATGAAGATTCTGATGTTACGGTCTTCTGACATATGACGCCGTGTAATATAGTAGGTAGGTACTAACGTGTCAGAGGACACTGCTGCCCAAATCATCAGGACGGATGAAATTTGGCCTCTGCGACTACCAAACTACACGGCATCACACCCCAGAAGACAATCATATGTTGACCGTATTACGCAACTGACATTTCAAAATTAAATTATGTTTACTTTATCGCACATTATCAAGTCTCTCCCTGCAAGTGCAACAGTTTCTTTCCACATCTTCTTCCTTCCATGCCGCGCTTCGTTTCCAGCAGATTTGCTGTCATGTCTTATACTTCCGTATGATATAACCGATTAAATGGCCGTGCCATGGCTCAGGCGGTTAGTCGCCGGCCTATCACCGCAGAGGTCCGGGTTTGATCCCGGGTCAGTCGATGTGGGATTTGTGGTGGACAAAGTGGCACTGCGACAGGTTTTCCCCTGTCAATTTCATTCCACCGGTGCTCCATTACAAAGAAAAACGAAAAAAAAAAAAACTAATCATCTTCATCACAGGGTCCGTAGCATCTGCTGCGGGGCCCTTCACCACAAAACAAAAAAAACTGATTAAATACTGAAAGGTAACGCTCACGTGTAACTCGCATCTGGTTGTTTCTAGTAAGCGTCGCAGTCTTAATAGGGGTAACACAGGCCTCGTACAGAAATAAGCCACCGTGTGACAAATAAGTATCGGTGGATATGTTATGAAACGTATTCTGTAAGGTGATTAGTCGAATACAGACACTCCCCGACTTAAGCAATTTCAGAATTACGCAATATTAAGGGAGTAAAAAAATTAAATAATAATGTTTTTTAAACTCGTCGCCGAATGTTTGTTGCGGGAATAAAAGCGCATTGAGACGAAGGTGGCGGAATAGTACTGCTGGGCGATAACACAGGCGCCGGGAGCGGTCATGTTGCAACCGATCAGGTTTCAGTGTGTTGGGCTTTAGACTTCAACTGGACTTCCTTCTAATACATACGTGGTTGACCATATTTGTACTTAGTTCCGACGTGCGCAAAATTCGACTTAACGCCAGACCTTCCGGAAAGTAACTGTTGCGCAAGTCGCAGTGCGTCTGTGAATTCTTATAGGGGAACATGACACATGTTAAAAATCTCTCTGTCCCTTCCGTGGGTTGCGTCTCTTTTGGACACATTTTGTAAGCAATGATCTGCAAAAACATTACTCTATGAGTTCGCAGTATACGGAATTCAAGAAGTGTTATCATTCCCTGTGCGTATTTAAAATATACAGTCGAACCCGGCTATAACGACATCGGTTTATGCGACACCTCGTCTACAGCGTCAGATATTCTGTGGTAACCATTAATTCCTCACTCTTAACCATACCATTATACTCCTCGGTTATAACGACACTCGTTTATAACGACACAAAATATTTAGTCCCTTTCATGACGTTGTAACCGAGTTCGACTCTATCTAGTTCGAATCTATGCAAACAGAAGCGCCTTCCTGTCAATACCCTCATGATTTAATTCGACCGATATGCTGGTGGGGCAATACATAAAACATGCCATAGCATTTTCTCTCTTCTCTTCCGACTCTGCAGTTATGGTATTTCCATCTCTTTCAGATCTACTTCCATTCTGCAGCTGTCAGACCGCCATACAGCAACCTAGACTGCTCGATTTATAATAACTGAAATAACCCACTACTTTCACCGATAGTGGTTCAAATTTAAAAAGTACACGGTCGTATTTGTTAACAGAGTTTGTGAACTTAGGAACTAGGAATTGTCAATCAGATGCAGCTTGTTCTGGCAGGACTCATTCAGCACACTTCTTCAATTTCTGTATGATTCTCCCTCTGAAATAATGCAGCATCAACTTCTTCGAATTACTCGAGAAACCAAGAAGTAATGGAACTATTTTAATTCCACGAAGACACGGCTTGAATATTATCTGGAACTCCGAGGCGACGTGCAGACTTGATCGCTTTTTTTTTTCCTAACACTGTGCGAGGCAAAGGTTGTCTGTCTGCTGGAATATCAAACGCGAATCTTAGAATTTGAAGGATGCACTTTGCATAATGTGCTGTTGAAACAACTCCCGCGTTACTATCTCCTCCTCTTACTCTTCTTCTTCCTCCTTTTCCTCTTTATTCTCCTTCTTCATTTGCATTATTTTCATTAATCAAGGACGATGACATGGGTTGGGCCTTTAGCATGCGCGTGAGAGATAAGAACATACGTTTCTTCAGGAAACATGAAGGGGAACGAAGTGGATAATATTAAAAGCGATCTTAAATAAATAGGGCGTGCGATTGTGGTCTGTTCAACAGGCCTGGAGGTGGAGTCCATTGTCATGAATTTGTGAAAAATATAACGAAATTCCAGATTACCTAAAAGGCAGAGAATTACTTGAGGTATTCGCAGTGTCTCCAGCAGGGATTTTCTCAATAGAGTTGGCGTTTTTCCTAGTAAATATGCAGTTCACAAATAAAAATTCTATACAGTTCATTTTTATATAATTTTAATAAGTCATCCAGTCTTTTTTAGGCAATGTTTCTCGCTGCTGAATAAATTATCTGCCCAAATAAGGCCAAAAAGGAGAGGAAATGTAATATGGAAAGCTCACGTGATAACATTTTAATAAAAAGTTGACCATGCAAACGTCTATATGAAATGCTGCTCTTTTCCATCTATTGCTAAAACACGTAGTCTGACTGCAAGGCACGACTCCAAAATAAATTTTCCTTCCAGATATCTGTAATTTTCAGGGCGGTTAATATGTGAATTTATTTCCGATTTTAATAGTGACACCCTGTTGTGGTAAGCTGATATTTCGACGTTTCGGAGATGTTGCCAGTCTACGTCCTGTTGTCGAGATCCTCATTCACGTAAATATAGAGCGTCAAAACGGTACAGTTACACAGAAAGCCTTGCATTTTTCTCACGATAACACTGATAATTGCTGACATTCTGCAGTGGGGTTCATACTCTTTAAGGCAGTTAATTATAAATTTTCAATACGTCATTTAAAAGGTCCAAACCCCCTTACTGACAGTTCAGCTAAATATTTATGTCTGCGGTTCACGATCACTGAACAACTGTTAAGTTCTGAGCCAACAGTAAAGAAAGAAGAGATTCAATATTTATATCGTAGCTGCCTTTGGAACACTTTTATAGCAAAGAAGATTTCTCTCTCGGATTGTGAATGTTTAGTCGGGGCTTCAGCCACGTTTCGCATGAAAATCAAAAACATCCTATTTAATAGTGTTAGTCGTTCTGCTTGCATGCTGCAGAGTCCAAACTACATGAACGATTTCAGTAAAAATAGGCGCATGGTAGATATAAACTGCGGGCATTCATTGACATTCGTGTTTTTCTTCTAAGCCTCTTAAGAAGTTTTGAAAAATTATGTGACTATACAGCTCTAATATATTAGTACAACCATTTGTAACCATGCTTAAATTCGGTTTGTTCTAACGAATTTAAACCGGCATTTGACAGCCAATATGTCCAATACGAAACACGTTTCTTAGAGACCTGAATATAGTTTTAGAAATAACAATATTTTTATTAAACGTTACAGACGACCATGACATACGTATGTCATGTCTTCCATAAAATTTGCAACAAAAAAATCAATGGTTTATAGAGAATTGCATTACTAAAACAGTATCTGAGGTGTTACTGACGCCAGCTCTGCTTACAACGCATTAAGCTAAACATGCCCTGCAAGCAGACATCAATAGTAAAGGAAACACACTTCTTAAACGACGCGGCATTGATACATTAACCCATTATTCTTGTTTGTGTTCACACGTACACTGCAATGATCGCTTTTCCAATGATTTGTCTTCATTGTATAATTTGTTCTGAATCAGAGCAGCTCAAAGGTTTTATAACCAAATAACTAATTTAATTTTAATTTTAAGATAACACATTCCCGTTGTGTTATCAATTACTATACATTGAGTATACCGTCATACACAACTTACAAGTTACTGTGTACCAACGCTTTTTGATTCATTTCTAAAAAATTTTTAAAAGTTTTTATCCCACATACTCCCTTCTTATAATATCACGCATTTTTACACAATCTTTCGTGGCTTCTTATATTATTTCTCAATATTTTACTACGTATCATTGTTTTGTAAAGGGTGAAATCTCACTTCTACTTGCAGCTGTTAAAATTTACTACAGTTCTTAAATTAAGGCCTGATGATGGCTTTAAAAATAAGCCGAAACATGTTGCCTAATTAATTTGCGTTATAAAGTTGTGTATGACGGTATCCTGAATATATATATAAATATATATATGGAACTAAATTAATGTTGGACACTGCATACATATTTATCATAGGAAATGCTTAAGGGAAGACGCAACTTAAACGGCATAGATGCAGATGGAAGAACAAAATTATAACGTATATTAAAGTGATAGATTCTAAGTGTGTGGGCCCAATTAACCTGTCTCGATATGGGGTCCAGTCATACATTTTTGTGAATAAAGTAATCAACTATCGGGAGGATTCTCTTGATTAAATAGTTGCTCTTAGCTTGCTAAGGACTCAACTCAGCAGAAATAGTGACAAGTTAGATTATTGAACTCATGTAATTTAATTCAGTAGACATCCGGGAGACGAAGTAGCCATTTGAATGCTGTGCGTAACGGACGATCGCATTTACATCACAGACATCCGCTGCAAGTGACTGCTCCATCCCGATGTCTTCGCAATATTAACTTGCTATAGCAGGAGTGACCAAAAGTTTTCGCTTTTCCACTAATTGACGGATACTGTAGTCGATACAGCGACTCGCTACGGGCTAGACGGTCCGGGGTTCGAACCCCGGTGGGTGAAAAGGGATTTTCTATTCTCCGAAAATCCGTCCCGACCAGCCCTGGGGGGCCACCCAGCCTCCTCAAATGGGTACCGGGCTCTTCCTCGGGGTTAAAGCTGGTGGGGTGGGGTGTTGACCACCCAACCCCTTCTAGCGCCGATGTTAGTAATGAATAGAGCTACAATTCTACTCCCCCTATACGCTTGTCGCACGTTGTTGGGAGAACTTTACCTTTTTACCACTAAATGAAGTTTAACAATTTCAGCGTGCCACACTATTTTGTATTTAAATAAAAAAACGCTGAAATTTTACATACTGGCTGACAGTGGGGATGAGTTATACAATGTTGCCAGCAATGCTGCGTATCAGCAAATATATGTGGCTTGTGTTTTGTTTACTTTTAATATTTTTGTATTTCGATTTTTTCTTAAGGCCGTGTCCCAATAAACAGTGGTTGCCTTACCAGTAGCGGTAAGCGTACTGCATTTTGAGAAACCGTGTGCTAGAGGAAAGCACGTAGGTAAATTAATATACGGTAGGGTCTATGAAAAACGGATCGTGGGATTAGACTTTTGTCTTTAACGATTTATATTGTTTCTTATGTATGTTATTTCCCTTCTGTTTTTCGTGCATGTCGCGACATGTTTATTCACAGAAGTCACATGCACCTAAATTAATCAGCTCATATTTGAACCCGACAGTTTAATGTCGTTGGAAGGAATTGGAAGCTTGTTTGCAGTTTATGTGGCTCATATTTAAGGAAATCTTAGAGAAATTCCATGCAGTAAGTCACTAAAAGTAAAATAAAAGTAGCAAGAACGCGTGTACAGTCTTCATAAGTTAACTATAGGAGTCTATTTTCTGGTGCCCTAAGTGTAATATTACACATTCTCCAGAAACACATTGGTTCATGGAAATTGTTCGTTGGTGAGATTGTCTTCACTTGGAAACTTTTAACTTCTCTAGCTCTTCAAGCAAAGGGCCTTAAGGCATGATTAAACGAAGGCATTAACATGCAACACGTCACATGTTAGTGGAATGTTGCACAATGTTGGCTTAATGCCGTATGCAACATATGTGCAGTAAAATGAAGAAAACTGTATGGTTTCATGTTACTGCAAGTCTTTCCGAATGAAATAGGAAGTAAATGTCTATTGCACGCTGCACTATTTATTTTCAGACATATAATAATTATACTGCATCTTATTTCTAAATACCAAGTGTAACAAGTGGTAACAAATAACTCAAATCGTGACATTCTTGTAATAAGGACCCGTCACGAAAACTCAGTTGACAAAAAAATAAACCTCTGTTTTCGTTCCCTGAATTCAAAATTTTCCTGCTGCCACATCTTTATGGTCTTCGGAGGTCGTCTGTGACCTTGTGTAGTCCCAGTTACCAGATGTGCAGCAACAGTAGGACAATCCGTAACACCTGGTGTTACGGGTACTTTGGTGTAAACAGCCTTGAGGCATACAACAATTTGCTGTTCGTCTTTGTTTGCATCGTCGTGCAAATTGAAGCGTGCTTCACGTTGTGCTGTGTTGCTTCGGTGTACTGGCGGCTAAAATGAAGCGTGGGCTATATTGCGCGTGTTTAATTCGACGAATGGCGGCTAAATAAAGCTTGCGTCAAATTGCGCGGTGTTTCTTCGGTGTAATGGTGGCTAAAATGCCGCAAAATTCTTGAAATTTTAGGATCATAAACTAATCCTGCTCAAGGATAAATAAATTAAAATATAAGAATGATAGAACACTGAAATTTCGCAGCAAGTACTTTGTGTTCACATGACTGGTACTGCTAGAAAGAGTTGCGTTTCTGTCCACAGGGCCTTATTGGGCAATGGTAGGAGGGTTGTTGCGGTAGAAGACACAAGCAATTCGGATGCTGTCAGAGTAGCGGGATGCGATTCCCATGAAGAATCACACTTAAACTGTTGTGGCGGCTTGTGTTTGTTCGTGTTGCTTACAGAGAGTTTGTCCTGTAGAGTAAGGTTACCGTACGTCCGGGTTTTCCCGGAAATGTCCTCATTTTCAGGCTTCAGAATTATGTCCGGGGGGATTTTTTAATATTACAAAAATGTCCGGGTTTTTGGCCTTTGTCGATAGTCACACTCAATTTTTCGGTGGTCGTTACGTACGTTATAGTTCCTAGTTCTCGTAGGCAACCTTTCAACTTCAGAACTTATTTTCACAGTCACTTCCGGTTGTTCCGAATGCATGCTAGCACAGCCCGGTTCCGGTTCCGGGCGTTCATTTTGAATTGTGTGCAGTGCAGTGGAAGACGTGTTCGTGTGTCACTTCTATCGCGTTCTTACAATGGGGAAAAGAAAATGCAAATTCACGAAAGAACTAACAAGCAAGTATTAATTTTACGTTGTTTTCACCATGCATCTTGACATTAATTTTCAGTATATTCACAATATATAGTGCTATACTATATACTTCAAACGCAAGAGAAATGCTATATACACCAAGACATTTCAAGAAACTACTTGAAGAAATTGTGTATACTGGTGACTGCCAATGTAAATAATAGCCATTAAACATTGTAACGGTTCTGTGATAATACCAAATGGAGCAGTGAACAGTGAAGTGAACTTATCAGTGTACCCCTGATGATGGCCGAGTCACGGCCGAAACATATGTAGGGTGAATTAAACAGAAATAAAAAAGAGCATTTGTTGGTTTAAAAAACTGAAAATTAAAAAGGAATTATTCATGTCTCCGAAATGGTCGCGACGAGTGGGAAGCCGAATGCTCGGCATGTAAACCAGAAACTTACGTGTCTGTGGCGAACAAGGGTGCTCTTGATCTTCGAGCCCAAGTGGAATCCTATTTTTCGACCAAAAGTTGGAAACCCCTTGCCACTGATATGTCCTCTTTTTTATGGTCGATAAGTGGATATATGGTAACGCTACTGCAAAGTCTGACGGCTCGCGTGCTTAAAACACTTGTTAATAAGCAGATAGAAGGAAGGTCGTTAGCTAAATAAACCTGAACATAGAAAGAGCCAATGAAATAAGGAAATACTGTCGCTGACGATGTGATACTTTAAAGGGATAAGAGACTGATAAGGGAATCTGGAAGAGAAACCGCAGAAATAAAAGTACAGTTTAAGACAAATTGTAAGTCGCCTTTGGAAATGATTTTTTTTCCGGATCTTCGAGACCTTTAACGCAAAAGTGTATGAAGCAGTTTTGTGATCTTGAAACAGAGAAAGTCCATGAACAGTACGTATATATCACAGTTGTCGCCAATTGGAACAAATTTTAAAATATTATAACAAGCAGCATGTCAAGTTGTTTATATCAACCGGCGTGTCAGAGTTGATGGGGAAGGCGTCGGCGTCTGAAACTTCGGTTAATTATAGCAACTTGATGCGGCTGTCACTCTGAGAAGGCTTTATTGAATTTTATCACCGTTAAAGCTTTCAGACATAGGTCTACGTTTAAAATACTCAATATTATTTGGGTGATCAAATTAGAAGAATGTATGGGCGGGGCATGTGATACGTATGGTACAGAGGAGAGGTTCATACAGCGTTCTGGTGGGGAAATCTTGGGGAAAGAGATCACTTGAAAGACCTAGGCATAGATGGGAGAATAATATTAAAATAGATCTTCAGTAAATAGAATTAGGGGTGTGGACTGGTTTGATCTGACTCAGTATGTGGACAAGAGGTGGGCTGTTTTGCACGCGGTAATGAACCTTCGGTTACAACAGAATACGGAGAATCTCTTGATTGGCTGAAGATCTGTCAGTTCTCAAGAATGACTCTGCTGTATGGAGTTATTTATTTACTTATTTAGATAAATAGATAGCAATAATGTGGTAGTCGTCTTAAACCCTAGTAATGTTATAATTTAAGACGGGTCAACAGTCTAGGCTTTCGTAGTTTAAATACAATGACCTATCCAGTCATGATACCTGATCCCGGTCGAGAATTGACCGGATACTTTCTGAAAGAGAACGTGTGAGCTATAAATATATAACTACATACCGAAAATAAAACTTCTACGAATCGTATCGTATATGTAGTAAGTCCCCAGTTTCATTTTTAAAGTTTTTACTATCTAATGTTGTCTCTAAATAATTAATAGTGCTTAAGTTAAAAATAAGTTTTAAATTACAGATTGCCCCCACCCCCTCGAGGCCCATTTAGAGCTACCCTTTCATATCGGAACTACAGGATTGTGGTTGTGATATCTTTTAATATATTTCATCTCCTGTTCGTATTTAGTTTCGGCTCCCAAACCATCCTTAGGACAGTAAAAGCTGAGATTTCAACTGCACAAAAAAGGCATTTTAATGTGATGTACGTGATGATCTTACTTGAGTATTTCACATTGCCTGGTGATGGCTTTTTGAAGAAGCCGAAACTTGTCGCAATAAATTATACAGCAAGACACCATCAAGTGTAGTTGTGATTGGCTGTCCTTACTTCTCAGCTTACTGTGTGAAGTGTTGTCTACTTTACATGTCATTGGTTTAAATACAGGCTTATACATGTGTCGTTGATACCCTGTATGTGTCAGGCACTGCAAGTTCATAAATAAAGTACTCAGATTTTGTTACTATGAGTACAGGTGGTCATACTTACCAGAGCGTTACCAAACAGTCCCACTATAACGATCAGTCCAAACAGAAGTGGAACGACTATGGAGACGATTTTCTGGAGGAGAAGAAGAGACTGTTGTTCTGGAGCTGGATTGAGTCCATAACCATTTGTGCTTTCGCTGTCGTTGGAACAGAAGGCACCTATCTCACTCGAGTTGGCAGTGACGTTTTCACAAGCTTGATACCGCAGTCCACTGATTCCAACACCTATAGGCGGTGGTGACGTCACTGTTCCCAACAAATCCATTTTGTGTTTTGATGTTCACTTGTTAACACCTGGGATTATTCTTAACGCTAGTTAAAGTGGTGAATTTAAAATTCAATTTTCTTTTAAAATATTAACGCCATTATTGAAATATAAAATACGCGGGAACACAATTAATGTATCAGTACATTTAACATTAATAAAATGGAGACAAAATGGGTTTGCCACCTTAAAATCACAAAAATAGATTAGACACTGTAGAATAATACAAGAGTTATTCATTTGACAGTTTCACAGCGATACGAATACATTTTGCTATGGTTTCTGGTTTTACAAATTCCATACGGCACGTATTTCAGTGTCTTAATTATAACTTCTTTCTTGTTACTTTGTATAATTATATTTACGTCACATCTAAAAGGAACGCGCACTATTTGTGAAGGTCGTGTTTATGGTTGATTGCAATACTGATCAGATAAAAGTGTTTGATATTTGTGACTAAAATTAAGATAAGACAAGTATTGCGGACCGCAGGTTTACAAACATGTCCATTCCACAAGTTTAAATTATATATATATATATTATCTGCTGTCAAAGGGCCTACAGTAACTGCACTCGCGTTTTCGAGATTTATTGTAATTAGTTCTCACAGTTCATCGCCTTCTTAACAGTCTTGTTTCTTCGCCTTGAACACACTCTTTCTCCGCTTATAATTAAGTCCTGTATTCACAGAGACCAACGAAAATAGGCGTAATTAAAAACTCATTCTCGACACCGCAGCCAGAGTGTTTAGTCTTTTATGATGGAAGCGCTTCCTTTTTGAACTGCTGTCTTTCAATGTATATAACATTCAAAGACTTGAAAACAGCGTGAAAGGCGACAGGAATCGTCCTTACGATATACTTGGTAAACAGCTTTTGATAGTCGTCTTGATTATACAGATGATTTGACACTTTCTAAAATTAACCTTTAGCACTTGAAGTTAATATACTGTAAGTGTTATGGTTTTAATTGGACACAGACCTTATACTTTAGGACAGTCGTTTTAATATAAAACTAAAGGGCACTTCCCCACATTATTATAGCACTGCATGTTATGTGAGACCCGTTTCACCGTCATTAGATGTGTGCATAGCTTTTACAGAAATGTAAATACTTTCTTGTGTAATAACTTTTGTCACTATTTGAAAGTTAAACGCACAAACGTAGTACTGTTTATTTCTTTATACACTGAGGGATTGTTATTAAAACACTGGTAAATGTTCACACTTCGTTAGTTCTTTGAAAGAAAATCGTGGTAAATCGTGGGTTGTAGTTCCGTTACAGAAATTAAGATGAAAACAGAAAGCCTCTTGTTATAAACAGCCGGTCTTTAGGCGTGAAGAATTACAGCAGCTGAATCAATTTATTCAATTTCACAGTCCGTATAGCCATGACATTTCCAAGTCCGTATCGTCGAAGTATATCAATTCGATGGAACTTGCTTTCTTTTCTCTCATGGAATTTAAAGACAACCTAATTTTTCGTTCACTTTTTCTTTCTAAAGATATACACGTACTGTTTATGAAGAAACAACAATACATAATACGTAACATCTACAGTTTTTTTTTGCAGCTTTGTAACGATTACTGTTTTATCAGTTTTAATGTAGAATATTTTTTTAAGTTTTTCATTTCCTTTCCATAAGAATAATTAAATAGTCAACCTAATTGTTTTAAATTTACAAAGCCTAAGTCTTTTATTGCATATTCACGAGTAATTTAATGTTATTGGCCACAACCTATCAGCGGCTTCCTGGGTATGCCTCGACCCAAAGTCTCTGTGTTTTCACTGTTTCTGCGAAATGATGTAAAAACTCCCCCTCCCTCGAAGCACTTTGCTGTGTGGACAGTACTGTTTCCACCAAACCACAGTCGCTGTTTTACTGACAAATCGATGTGGTTTTCAACACACGGCTTTGTGAATACAGGCGCTGAGTGTAGCGTTATATAGATGTCACCACTGTTGTTCCGGCTGTTCGCTCATTATCACTTGAAGAGGAAACATGAGTGTCTTATATGCACTTCGTTAGCAGCAATGGGCATTAAAATGTAATTTTGTGCGTATTTTTGTAATAACATTCACGAAGGATACATACACTAAATAAACTTTTACTGTATTAGTGTGTAGTTTAATATAAATTAATTGAAAAATAATTAGTATAAATCCATAGAAATTTAAATTTATGTCACAAACACAGACGTCTTCTTTACGAAAGTATATTTCCTATGTTACAGTGCACTTGTAGTTGGAGAGAACTCCTGTTTAAGATGCTAGTGGGGACTGTACTTGGATCAAGTAAAATACGCAACACTTGGTTCGTGGAATTATGATAGCAATGTAGAGTGAAGTGATGGTAATTAGAAGTATGTTAAAAGTTTATACGACGTCCTTCTATAGTGCAGCAATTTAAAATCCGTTTTCGTAGTCTTGGCGTCTGGAGACGCAGTAGGTTACTGAAAATAGCGTACCAATGAGCAGTCACCTACCATCCCATTACCACATTGAAGCTAAAATCAGATAAAAACAGAGCATCAAATGTTACGCTCTTTGTATTGTGCCAGAATCAGATAACACTACTCCCATTCTTTCCTTTACAATATATAAACTGTCCTACTGCTTATGGGGTCAACGTTGGTTACTAGTAACGCAGAAAATTTGTTCTCCAGCAGTAAGAACTTAAATTCGAAAACAGAAAAAAACTGTATTATAGCTGACATATATATTCGACGGGGAAAATACTTAAAGGTTTCATGGACCTTTAAAGAAGTGCATTAAATGTGTGGTTTGAGAATTATGTTCTAGTTTCCCTATCAATTAAAACAGATCATGCTATTATAGTCCGATAGATAGCGTGCTTTCCATATTCAAATTTGTTTGTTGCACTTGAGTGTGTGTGTGTGTGTGTGTGTGCATGTTTCCACTCACGTGTTATTTTATTGCTCGTTTGCAATTAAACAATGTACAGTAATTACATCATAGTGTTTTGACTTGATTTGTGTGGGGTGGGGATTGTTAAATGACCTGTCATATTGAATTCTGGGAATATTTCGAATTTCAGTGAAGTTTTTGTGGACCTTTCACTGTGGTCTACTTTCATTTCATTTGTAATTACGCAAGTACAATTATTTTATAAGGAAGAAAGAATCCACACTATACTCCTACCAAAGAAATATGTATCACATGAATAAGTGTTACACTTTTATTTTAATTGTTTTAGAATATCCCAGTTTGAGCTACCCTTTTCATCGACTTAATCTGCGTGTCTGGACACAAATATGTTATGTGTTAGGTTTAGTTATCACGCTGTCTTAATGAAATAGGAATTTCGGAAAGAACATGTAACTTACTATCTGAATTACACTCTAAAACAATAATTACTTATGAAAATTTTCTTTAAATTTAAAAACATTTTAAGAACATAAGGTTCACGTATGCATTCTCTGATAATCCGTAATTAGAATAGCGTACATCGTTTGGCAAATAAGGACGCACGAGTTTACATTACTAAATGTATGTACAAATAAAGATTTTAACCTCCAAAGTAGTTTATGCAACCCACAAAAAAAAATAAATATCTGCTTTCTGAGTAAGCAACTTGCCTTAAACAAAATATGAGTGTTATAGGATTGTTACAATTATTGTTATTATTATTATTACACCAATATGGCAGAGCTTATAATGTAAAACTTATTTAATCATAGCTGAATACCAGTGCGATGACGTATGAGGTTGAATGTAACTCTGTAGGATTTTAAATGAAATGTCTCATAGCTCTGTAAGGATGGACTAAATTGTTTTCAGTAAACGTGACGCTTGTTTATACCTTTACGAACATAACTCTAATTACAGTGTGACCTTTACTTCCAACAAAATATCACAATAAATTTAACTTGTCACCGCACTATTTCATATTAATTTGTTTTACAATTGCACCACGAAGAAATAATACGTTTACAGATTTCGCATTAATACAATACAATACAATACCCGTAACACATAAGGTATTTTTATATTATTTTATTGTTATGTTATCATATTAATAAGGCATTCTTTAAGATTGTGTTATAGGAAACTGACATGTTTTAGAACTCATTCGACGCTAAATTTGATGAGAGCTTTGGCACTAGATTATAAAAGAAAATCTGAAACACTTGCACCAGTATTCAAACTCACAACTTTCTAAACCAATCTGGGAGCATCGGACGTAAGACGGTTACAGTGTCGGATGCTGGACAAACATTTTGATTCTGTTTCTGCCTTATATGTAGCGACGTGTTTCATTGTCCTATCGAAACCGCACAAACCAAACAAAACGCTGACTTCTCACGAAATGTAACTGATAATCAGCAACGGTATGAACGCGACGCGATACGTGTTCGTCGTCGTCTGGGCAGAGGTTGTGAGGCCCCTACAGACCGCGTCCTGGCGTTGGCACTCTTAGCGGAAAACTGACTGCAGAGTGGGAGTCACAAGAAGCAGCGGACACGCGCTCTCTCGAGCTACTCGTCTGTCTCTGTCCGATGTGGGGGCGTCTCGCACACTGTAAAGGTGGCAGATAATTTCGCACCTTGTTCATGAGATGTCAGCGTTAAAACACAGCAGTGAGTGTTCCTTTATATCACGCAAACAAAATGAGTCCTGAAAAGAGGTAAAGACAAAGTGCATCACATAAAGGCATATAGGGAAATAGAGGTATAGCGCTACTCATTCTTAACCTCGGCATTAGATTACGACGAGTTATCTTCACGCCCCGGCCTATTTACCCTCACGGGAAAAATTAGTGGTAACTCTATTACATATTTTAAACTTTTCCCCCTTTCTTAATTTTAGGATAAAGTATTTATTTTGGATAAGAAGGAACAGAATTCGTTTATGGAGGAACAAGATTAATGAGCCATGCTTATGTCAGTTATGTCAACTATCTGCCCTCCACTGTCTTCACTGCATTAGGACATCGATATTAAAACCAAGAATTTAAACTTATATTTGCAAACTGGTTTAAAGCACGTAACTCTTCATCCTCGAGACAAGTTCTAAATCTCTGTCGTCTATACTAAAAACATGGTACCTAGGCGATATTTTGAGCTGAGAAGAATGGCGCCTTTCAGTGTAGGGTTTTGGAAGTTATGTGGTACGAAATCTTTCAAAATACATGATTTATATTAACGCATTTTTCAAGTAACATTGTGCATTACAAGGTGGTGGAAGCGCGAAATATTATTATGTGGTGGCATTAATTGAAACTCTAACTTTACCTAAGAAATCCACGTGGTAGTTGCTAATACTACATGTGGTCATAAAACATTTAAAATATAATTCTTTGGATGACTAAGTAGACCCTAAAACGACGGAGTCCTTATAAAATCGTGTTGGACAATGCATCTGTGCATCTGGCGTTACTCTCACATGTGTATGCGCTCAAGCACGGACACATTACTTACACATATATATTGATGCATATAATTTGTCCTACATGAACATCCACATACACAAAATAGATATATTTTTTTCCTCAGTATCTTCAGAAAATGTTCAGGATAGTATTTAAATTATTCTATGAACGTTGTCTTTGTCGTAGTTTCTGTACACTATCATAAAATTATTCGATGCTACATGGTGTGAGTTACTGACGTCATAATTAAATAAGCTATAAATAAGTCCATAAACAACAAAATTTTGTGGTATAGGCATAACAAAACTGCGATAGCCAAGAATCACTTTTCGTGGATAGAAAATTAATTATAAAATGTGGTAATATAAGAGATCATAATTTTTAATCTTCTCACAGGTTAACGTGTAAATCCAAATTTCACTTTTATCGGCCACCGTCTTACATATTTATTGCTATCTTCCCAGCGGTGATACTTTGCAGACACAAAAATCAGTTTTAAAGAAGTATATGATAACCAACAAAATAAGAGTCTGAATTTTTTAGATGCAACACGAATATCATATCAGTTTCATCATATGCAAACACAAATGAGTATTTCACCCAAATGTAACTTCATCTAAAACATTTTACCATTAAAACGTAAACACATATGTCGCCGACTATTTCCTTGCCTGTACAGCACACTTCATCGAAAAAATAATATTATCGGGGAAGATTTGTTTACAGCTTTTATATCTTATAAGTTTTAATTTAATCAGATCTCTTATTTAAAAAACAAAAATAATTTTCACAAAACCAATAAATGAAGGCAATATGTGTTAAAAGAATTTAAAAGCCTGATATCTCAATCCAATTAACACAAACATTTGTAATATTTTAATACGTGTACATTTTTATAATAATGATCGGCTTGAGAATGACCGCAATGTGGTTGAAACGTGTTGCCATAGAATAACTTGATAATTTAATATCAAAATTAATAAAGTTGTGGTGACGGTGTGAAGTACCATTTATTATTCAAAATACATAACTGAATGTGTAATATCAAAATATCTTCTTTTGTTGTACACGCAGAGAAACGATTACAAACACCATTTATTCCCAGCTGAACACAATAATGTGCCTTGCACCTGTGCCCACACCACAAAAATCCCCACAGTTACATATTCAAGTCGTGATAGGCAATATTTTCTTTGTGGCTGTCGTGGTTACAGTTTGGAATGCAAGACAGTACATTTCGCATAAGCTAATCAAACAGTTTGACTGCTTGTAGCATCTGTTATACTGTGTGGGCGTAGTTTTAAATATCCACAGCACGTCTGCAAATGGTAATGTGCTCCGAAATATAAAGATTATATTCTATTATTATTCTATTGTATTCATATTCAAAGCACAATATAAACTAAAGCTCTGACATTTTAAAAAACAATAATTGTTCACTACTGGCGAACTGTATACCAGAAACATAGTCCGCTATTTACCGATGCCACACAAGTTGGTTTACCCTTTTATATGCCTTTTGATGGCACTGTTACATGTCACAGCAGTCGTAACGTGCACTTGCTGTACTAAAACGAACAATCGATTGTTCTAACAGTACATCTTCCGTGCGAAAATAAATGACACGTATAAAACGTTGCTAGTGGCATCTCGTATAATCTCTAAGGGCAACGAACTCTAGCGGCGACAGAAGGAGGATACACACACACACACACACATACACACATAAAGCTATCCCTTTACAGGCCTGGACAGACCTTTAGTGCTCCAGAAGTTTGAGGCCCCCGGAATTTCTAGATAGTCGGCACATGAACGTGGCAGGGTTGTCAGCCCTACGCACTGGCCGCCTTTACCCCCAGGAGATATCCCTGGTACTCAATTATGTTAGAGGCTGAGTCGACCCCAGAGCCATAAGGCGGCCAGAAGGATTAAGTCAATGAAAAATCCCAATGACCCCATCGGGAATCCGGCTTGCAGCGCAGTGCCTCAATCAACCACGTACACCCCTACCCCCACACACACACATAAAAAGGAGCATATATAGGCCTATACACTTATATATACTAAATAGTTCTACAAGTTTTATATTACGATGAATTTGGATATCGGAAGAATACCCATACATAGGCTACCAGCGAATGTACACATTAAGCAGTGTGTGTGCGTGTACTGTACGTGGAATGTAGAATGTGAATATAATTTTATAGAAGCGTTGCTAACAGATACCGTTGAAGTCACGTCCCAACCAGATACAGCTTTACATGAGCCCTCGCAACCCGGAAGGTTAAATAGTTGCGACTGTAAAGTGAATCGACTTTCCTTCCTAAAAACAAAAGAGAAATCAGCTTATGAATTCAGCATTCTCTCTGTGTGCGTCTAAATTGACCCCCCTCCTCTTTCCCACCAACTTCAACTTTGAAAATATTTGACCGATTTTCACGAAACTTTGTAGGAAATCTATGCCATTGCAGGCCATCCCAACGCCATATGCAATATTTAATTTCCTTCAAACAGCAGTAACAACATGGCGGATGCAAAATCTTCTGAGGGGCGAGGAACTTCGCGCCGTTCACTTTAGGATACTGAAATAATGTGTGAGTTGGGAAAAGTGCAAATTTGTGAAGTGACATTTTTGTAGAACGTAAAATAAGAATATGGCGTCCACGCTTTTTTTTTTTGGGCAGAGTTTGGTTCTCTGGCGTTAGCTAATGAACCGTTGGAGATAGGCAAGTGATACTGAGCATGGTGATATATCATAAACATACCCACATATGTGTTTGAAATATTGTGCGGGCAACTTTCACAGCCTTCATATGCAACTTCTCAAAGTAGCAATGAGGGTGGTGTGCATTTACCGGCATGTGTGCAAAACCTTGTTAAACTTTATACACATGAGTAGAGATACACTGACTAGGCTGCAGGGTGGTGTGCATTTACCGGCATGTGTGCAAAACCTTGTTAAACTTTATACACATGAGTAGAGATACACTGACTAGGCTGCAGGGTGGTGTGCATTTACCGGCATGTGTGCAAAACCTTGTTAAACTTTATACACATGAGTAGAGATACACTGACTAGGCTGCAGGGTGGAAGTCCGAGTGATCGTCGTTTGATTTCCGGCAGGGGCAAGAGATTTATGTCTTCTCCGAAGACTCCAGATCTGCTTCAGGGCCCACGAAGCCTTCTGTTTAATCGATACAGGGGGTTCCTTCTCCGGGAGTGAAGTGGCCGGGGCGTGAAACTGATCATTCACCTCCATGTAATGCTGAGACAAGAAAGAGCGGTGATATTAGTCCAGCCTGCAGACAGTCACTGGCCCGTCTCATTTATTACATTGTTCAGCCTGCACTCACTGTCCTGTCTCAGTTATTAGACTGTTCAGCCTGCAAACAGTAACTGACCCGGCTCATTTATTAGACTGTTCAGCCTGCAGAGAGTAACTGACCCGGCTCATTTATTAGACTGTTCAGCCTGCAGACACTAACTGACCCGGCTCATTTATTAGACTGTTCAGCCTGCAGACACTAACTGACCCGGCTCATTTATTAGACTGTTCAGCCTGCAGACACTAACTGACCCGGCTCATTTATTAGACTGTTCAGCCTGCAGACACTAACTGACCCGGCTCATTTATTAGCCTTTTCAGTCTGCAGACAGTAACTGGCCCGGCTCGTTTATTAGACTGTTAAGCCTGCAGACAGTAACTGACCCGGCTTGTTTATTAGACTGTTCAGCCTGCAGATAGTAACTGACCCGGCTCGTTTATTAGACTGTTAAGCCTGCAGACAGTAACTGACCCGGCTTGTTTATTAGACTGTTCAGCCTGCAGATAGTAACTGACCCGGCTCGTTTATTAGACTGTTCAGTCTGCAGACAGTAACTGACCCGGCTCGTTTATTAGACTGTTCAACCTGCAGACAATCACTGTTCAGTCTCATTTATTAACTGTTCAACCTGCATATAGGCAAAGTCCAGGCTCATTTATAACTGTAATTAAGATGCAATACAAAATGTCTTCGAAAATTAACCTTTATGGCTGTTAGCCTCAGTAACCTGAACGTCAACGCAACGAAGTATAACGGCGAGCGCACACCAAGCAAACTGGACACCGCAACGCAACCGCAATTTCCAAGAAGCGTCACCCGTTTCGAGCAGGAAATCAGTTGCCCGATTAGCAGGCGCGCACTGAGGAAACGGACTAGTTGCTCGCATCGTCCTTGTGTGACTGAATACCTGGTAGCAATTTTTCAGTGTTGTGCCCTTAATTTATGTAAAGTCACTGACAGCTGCCACTTGTGTAGTAAACATCGGTAGTGCAGAGCACAATACTAGCAACGAAGACAAATTGAAAACTGCTACTAGCACGACGAAATAACCGCTGAAGGCAAACATAACATATACAATCTGATGCGCTACACAATGGGATAAATCCATAATCAAGACTAGTGGCAAGCCAATCCTCGAATAAATATGTGGACATTTATCCATTAAAGTTTAACGTTTAATTTTAATTTTTAACTTTATTTTAAGAACCAAATCCTAAGGAAAATTTCTAAGAAATTTTAAAGGAACATCATAGTGTTTACACAACCGTTTATCTACATGCTGCGCTATCAAAAACTACAATATTATTGTAACATGTACGTTGTAATATTTGAGAGATCTCTCAGCTAAAAATACTTTACCTTAACTTTTAAGTTTTTGTGGAAGAACGCCTGATGATGATCGTTTTCGATCGAAACATGTAGCGTTTGAATTAAACAATAATGTGTTGTGTTAGATGGAATAGTCTGTATGTATGTGATTAACTGCGCACAACGGGATGTATACCATTAAATTGGGCGCATCCCTTCTTCCGTGACAATTTACGCTCGGGTGTTTACATTGTTTCGAAAGAACTTAAACAGTATTCAGAACCCTTTAAGTCATTTTATAGAATAACCATTGAAAGCTTTTCTTTATTAGTCGAACTTACAGGACCTCAAGTACGAAAAAAGGATATAAAGTTGCATACAACTGTGTCGGCAGACGAAAGACTGCTGGTTACCGAGTTAAGGAATATTTATATACTTGCTGCTGCAGATAGTCCACATGTGTATAAACAAATAACACATTATTGCGTGACAATTTGTTTGTACATTGCCATTCCTCTGCCGTTACAGTGTCTGTCATACATGCTTATTAAATGCGGGTCCCCGTTACAGTGTCTGTCATACATGCTTATTAAATGCGGGTCCCCGTTACAGTGTCTGTCATACATGCTTATTAAATGCGGGTCCCCGTTACAGTGTCTGTCATACATGCTTATTAAATGCGGGTCCCCGTTACAGTGTCTGTCATACATGCTTATTAAATGCGGGTCCCCATTACAGTGTCTGTCATACATGCTTACTAAATGCCGGTCCTCGTTACCGTTATTATCATTATGAATTTTGTTCCCATTAAGTTAAAAATGACTGCAAAATACTCCGCTCTTCTTGAAGAGAATTCACCGTAGATGCTGTAAACAGCGGACGTTTTTGCCAACCCAGTGGATGAACGTCCGTCACTTTCTGTGTTGTCTAATGTCTCATCAAGCAGTTTTACAACTCCTGTTTTAAAAATGCATTTTTGCTTGGCATTCTTTGTGTTCGTGTCAGAAAGCAGACTGTGCAAAACTTCCCCGTCTGCGTCTCGTGTGTTTGCCTGAGTTCATTGCTTCAGGTACTCCATGAAGAATGTATCAACAGGACCCAAGTCATTTGACCAATGTCCTTTACGAGGTACCCGTTGCTTGTAATCACTGAGGTTGCTTTCAGGAGAAGAAGCCTGGCTGATAATTTCTTAACGCCTGCAGGAGAAATTTCATCTCAGTGGGGTTATGTCAGTTAAATACAGTTAATAATTATGCTTATCAATTGTACAGTCACATCCAACACACACACTTGCAATACGTAATCAGGCCACCGGTTTCCGCTCAAAGAGCCATCATCAGACCTATGACAGAAAACTATGAAAATCAAACTCCGTACATTTGGTAAGAGGAAACACTCCCACTTTTTTACAAGTACATGTATAAAATGTATATCAATATATAAATGTGCGGCCTAAGAGGAGTATATGTTAAAATGTAAATATAAAAGATGTATATAAAAACATAAGTATAAAAATGTGAATATAAAAAATGGCGTCACACCGTAAGATGTGGATGTATGTGCGGCAGTACTAATGTACAAAACCAGTGTCAATCCTGTACATTACATATGGATCTTCGTGCGACCGGATAAATTGGTCCTTAGGGTAGATCGCTTGTATAAAAGTTTCTTCACTGCCGGTAATGTATGTAGTACCCACGCATTACGAAAAAATAGCTTTATATTTTGTGTGGATACTTTACAGGAGTTTCGGTATTAGACACGCATTTGCACTGGTTTTTGTGTTGCTTTAACAGTACTGCTGTGTTTACGGTCGACTGTCATTTATATATTGATATATATTTTATATATGTAATTGTAAAAAGAGGGAGAGCTTTTCCTCTTACCAGATGCATGGAGTTTGATCTTCATAGTTTACTGTCATAGGCCTGATGATGGCTCTTTGAGCTGAAACTAGTAGCCTGATTACGTATTGCAAGTGTGTGTGTTGGTTGTGACTGTACTATTGATAAAGAGTAAAATATACTTTTGCGTGTACATTTTCAAGGGGATGTCTAATATTAAAATTATAATTATGCAGTATAAGAATTCACGTAAATGATAACTTGTAAGCAACAAATGCCTTAATGTATTATTTTTACTTTAATTAGCCTATTCTATATTGTGATTTTATTACAAGTTTCAATCAGAACATACCAGGTTTTCTCGTGTCATGTGAAATACTCTCCCACGCCAAATCCACTTTGTCCCTCCGGGCATAATCTGGATGGCTGTCATAAAGGACTGGCTCCTGCTCAATTAACTGTACAAAAGCAAAAAGTTGGTAGCTTCATCGACCTTTCGTGCCATACGAACAACGCGAAATGTCTCACACACAGGAGGAAACTAGACAACCACTGTGCAACGCAACTCTTGAGAAGACTGGCATGTTCAGTTTCCTGCGAGCGCAGTTGCTTATTTTCCGCGAGTGGCGTTGCAGTTGCGTTGCGGTTTCCAGTTTCCTTGGTCTGCGCTCCCCCTTAACACGTCATAAGTGCTAAATCTTGTAGCAAAGTGTTCCTTTCGTGTTCTGAACCTGCAGCATTATGTTATAGTTTAATGCTCAAGTCCTGGTTGTAGTCCGAGATAAGTGCAAAAATGAATAAATACCGTAATTACGTTCATTTACGCAAATTAATTGACTTTTTTTTTTTTTGGAGCAGAGGCACTCTTGAGAAACAGAGAGTTCTTGGTTAAAAATTATCCTCGTTTTATGGAACCCGCAGATCCAGTACTCTGTTGACATGAGCACGCCACCTGTTCTTATCCTGAACCAAATACATTCAGTGCAGGCAATCCCATCTTATTTCTTAAAGATCCATCTTAATACTATCTTCCCTTCTAAACCTAGATCATTCAGTCAACTCTTTTCTTCAGGTTCCCACCAAACATCTGTAGCTATATCTCTTCTTCCCCATACATGTCACGTGCCTTGCCCCTTGTTCTTAATAACAAGTGATTGTATTTTCCACTATCGCGAGCTTCCGAAGTGACGAAATAAACAGAAAGGGAAACGAACAGTCCATGTCAGTATATGGAGCAAAGGTAATGCACAAGCTTAATTAAAGGTTACATACATGGCCTTACAAAGAGCGGGCTGTGTTTCTACTACGTGCGGTTCCATTAGGCGTGTCATGGCGGAACAATACAACCCCACGCCCTTCCTGCACATGTAATTAAGACGAGCAGAGAATTTATTTCACCAAAGGAAAATTTGCCGTGCCGTGAATAGAATCATAATATAGCTCGCTGGTGGCATTACAGGTGTGTTAAATGAAAGTGTACACCCTGCAGGTGATTTTTTATATTAAGCACATCTGATACCGAGACAGAACAAGTACAGTCTACCGCAAAATAAGCCCTGATGGTTTCCAAATAAGCATAAACACGTTTTATTGTACTACCGTTATATGTCACATCATGTAATTTGTGTGTAACGTTACGTATAATAGACGCATTACGTAGTGGTCGTTTTCATTAATTTTCTGCAGCACAGCAAGCAGCCTCCTATAGAATGGATACCGGGAACTCTTTTCCCGGGGGTAAAGCGGCCGAGGAGTAAGGCTAGCCACTCAGCACCACGTATTGCCGCGGTTAAAATGAGTGGAGCTCTACCTTCACTCCCTCTTACGCTTTCTTGGCATTTACAAGGACAAATTTGTTTTAGGTTAACAATAACGAACTCTTTGGAACAGAGTCCTTCTTGAAAGGCTGGTAGTCGCTATCCAGTTATTAAACTGCCCACGTTTTATGCAACCAGAATGTTTGTTACCACCGCGTTCACAAGTGCCTTCTACAGGACACTGTCCTAAGCCAGATAACTCCGTCACTTCCATAGGTTGAGGATTTCTTTTTATAGACTATTTTCCTCCCATCTGCACCAAAACCTTCTAATGAGAGAATAAATTTTAAAGAGTTTGTGATTCGCATAAAGAATGGTAATTAATAAACTTCTCGTACCTTATACCGGGTGTCCCATTAGCCTAGCTTCATAGGGAAAAGCAATAGTAAAGCAGATTTTCAAATTGATGTTCCTCCGTTTGCTCGCACAGGTTGATACGATGCTACACACTGCATCGCACACGTTCTAAAGTCTGAGTTGTGACGTCTGTAGTAGCAGCACGGATATTTTATTTATGGTTTCCATTGATACATGGACGGGTATGGTATACAAGTGGTTTCAGATGACCCCAGAGGAAAAGGTCTAGGGGCGTGAGGTCAGGGGATTTTGGTGGCCATCCGATTGCTCTCCAGAGCCCAATCTATCGCCCGGGAAGAACTGCATCCAGTTTGGCACCTCGCCAGCGAAATAAGGTGATGCTGCATCCTGCTGAATGTAAATCTGGCGTCGTACCGCGAGTGGCATTTCGTGCACGTAATGTTCCAAGACATCATTCAAGAACAGGAGATATCGTAAGGCTTTCACTCCTCCTCCAAGAGCATTTCCATATATCGCTCACCACACGGTTATGCTTGGGTTAGTTTGATGACAACCATCGTCTGCGACGTGAGGATTTTCCTGCTCCAAGCACGCGGTGCTGTATCGCTTTACGTGTCCATTAAAGTGGAAACACGCCTCACTACTAAACGTGATATCGTGCGCTCGGATTCCTTATGACTTACGCCATTCACAAAATTGAACTCGGCCGTCTGTATCATCTCCATGTAATGCTTGTACAAAATATACCTTGTGCGGATGAAAGTTTTCGCGTTACATGGTTTGATGTAAACGTGTCTTTCGAATTAGGCTACATTTCAGATGCAAACTTTCTGACCGTTCATTGTGAATTTACTGCGATCTTGACACGTACAACAATACTGCTGTCATCATCAGTTGAAGATCTCGGATAAGCTGCTCTTGGTCTGTCCGAAACACTCCCGGTCTCCTGAAGTCTCAAATAAATTGGACCAACACAACGCTGTCCAGGTCGTGGTCTATTGAGATGAAGACGGTGAAATTCTTCAGCTGCATGTTTTTGACTAAGACCAGAGGCATGCAAAAGGACAATTTCCGCCTTTTTCTCAACAGTGTACCTCTCAATTTTATCACCAATTATGTATATATTGTATGCATCTTCCTTAAATTTAATTCCAGTTTGCTTTTCACCAGCAAACTGGAATTAAATTTAAGGAAGAAACTAGTAAAGTGCTACATTTGGAGCATAGCTTTGTATGGTGCTGAAACGTGGACACTTCGGAAAGTAGATCAGAAGTATCTGGAAAGTTTTGAAATGTGGTGCTGGAGAAGAATGGAGAAGATCAGTTGGACCGATCGTGTGAGAAATGAAGAAGTATTACACAGAGTCAAGGAGGAAAGGAATATACTACATACAACAAAAAGAAGAAAGGCTAACTGGATTGGTCACATCTTGCGTAAAAACTGCCTTCTGAAACACGTGATTGAAGGAAAGTTAGAAGGAAGAATAGAAATGACGGGTCGACGAGGGAGAAGACGTAAGCAGCTACTGGATGACCTTAAGGAAAAGAAAAGATACTGGAAATTGAAAGAGGAAGCACTAGATCGCACCCTGTGGAGAACTCGCTTTGGAAGAGTCTACGGACCTGTCGTAAGACAGACTACAGAATGAATGAATGTATGCATCCGGTTGTACTGTATAGTGAAGTACACCACACGGACAACAGCTACCATGTATGTACGGCACACAAAAATCAAAACCTCATTACGTTATAGTAAAACCTGAAGATGACCTACTCAGTTAGAAGCATATTGTATTAAAGATCATCTATGATCATTGCTGTAATTTTATATATATATATATATATATATATATAATAAGATTAAAATATTGTTGTGAAGATAGCCTATACTTCTGTCTAGGTACTCGTTACAGGTTGTTCTACCTGCTACAAAACAAAAGTTTATGTTCATTATAAGACTGGACTTATGGGACGCCTGTGTATGTATATGTATATACAAACGGACAGAAATGGACGCCAGAATAATCCGTTCTGGTTTACACATTTCGGGAAACAATATAATTTTAGTTAAGAAGTTAGCAGAACCGCACAAAGTCATAACAAATTTTTCGCTGTCTCTTAAGTTCAGAAGTTGAGTTTATTATGCTCATAATGAAGTATAGTTTTGAATGAAAATTTCCTTCCAGCGGTACATTTGTAGTAAAGTTAGAAGTGATTCGAATTTTATTATGCACTGATGACTGACATGAAAAGTGATGATTGTGTATCAAGTAAAGATGAAACAAAATCTTTTTACTCTTATTAGTTAAGCATCTCGCCATGAAGATTTATGGTGGAATGGAGGTACATCTCTATTTATTTTTTAACCTCCGCACTAAACGGAGCTGAGCGGTCAGCTTTACCCTTCGATCCTTTATCCTGGGTGAAACGTTCGCGTTACCCGTTTATTGTGGGAGCGGGCCCCGGAGTCCGCTTGAAAGATGAAGTTATCTAGTCAGAGATAAACAATGGATAAATTAGTAGGGTAAAATGTCAGAACAAGCGAGCCACATCCTCCTAACGCAACGAAGGTCTACATGAACAGGACACGCGCGGTTGTTGCGATAGAGACAACAGGTCAACCTACCGCACACGTAAGACACGCTTTGCATTTGTATAAGACAGGGGTGAACAAAATTCAGCCTGCGGGTCTGACCCAAACCGACAAGACTCTCAATCGACCACTGACAACTTATTGATTAACTTCAGATTTTTTTCACCAACACATGTCTAATGAAATATGCAATATATTATTGAGTAGTGTAATTTCCCTTATTAAAAACTTGCTTTCATTACTTAATTTCATTAATTAATTACTTGATTACTTAATTAACGTTTTTGGTGTTTCTTGTCCCTTTCATGCACATTATGTAGGCTATTTGCTCAATTTATTTTTCGTAAAACTGTGGGACATAAATTAAACATTTACATTTTGACAGCGAGTTTTCCATTTCTGTCGGATACTGCGCGTCGTCAATATTTCTCATTTTCAAAGACCGAATAACCGATTCACAAGGCATCGATCCTTGAAGATGGAACCATAACACTGTCCCGAAACGTCGGGCACCAATCACCCATTGACGCGGCGCGGTATCCCAGAAGAAACAGGAAATTAAATTCACCGCTGCGAAAGCCTAGGAACTTATAAGTATATATCTATTTAAATATGTAATTCGGTAAGCTTAATTAAGCTGGCGATATGGTTGAACAGCCAGAATAATTTCCCACCGTTCGTATAACGTATATAACTGGAAATTTATCTCTACACAGTTTTCATTTTAAACAAAGCCTGACCATGTGCAAGAATTGTTTTAATGGAATCTGCTTCCGTCGAGTTTCGTCATATAATTTGTTACCATTTATTGCCACAATCACTCATTTATTCGTGAATTTATATTTGTTTAGCCTCTGCCTCTGGGCTTAAAAACATATAATCCAAAAGCGTTTAAAAATCATTAGAAGCGATGATAACTTTTTCGGTGGTAATAAATCTTACTGCCGATCCCATTGACCGCGAGATCTAAGGCGTGCGTCTACGGCCGCTGGCTTGCTGGGATTGCGGGTTCGAATACCTCCGGGGGCATGGATGTCTGTCTCTTGTAAATATTTTGTGTTATCAAGTAGAGGTCTCTGAGACTGGCCGATCCCTCGTCCAGAGGAGTCCTACCGAGCGTGGTATGGCTCTTGGGCCACAAGAAAAATAATCGTATTAAACAGTACGGATAAAATATTGGCCCGTTATGCGGTACCAGAAAGTCCATAACAGTCTCTTGCCTCTCCAAGACATTGCTTATGTATTACAGGCTGTCTTTTGTTCAGATATCTACTAACTAACCGTACAGTCGAAGATGTATTCATCACGAAAACCTGCAGGGAAATGCTAGCGGTTTCTCAAACCACACATCCACTTTAGGGTAACGCTGACCGCGAAGCTGTTGCGAATATTATTTTTAATGGTGTCAGTGGTTTGGTGCGGTCTGGTGTTTTGTGTGTGCCTCATCAGAGTTTAACCTCAGCTGGCAGGTTAATTAGTGATTTGCTCAGTCGGTGGTGGTCAACGGGAAACTACGGTTCTCTCACAAACTCATGTAAGGTATGAGACTAATTACAGTAGAGCCATCAGATATAAAACTCGAAATAGTGAAGGGATCTTCAAAGTACGGCTCGCGTGCAGGATGTGGCCCCCAGTAACTATATGGGAATTGTCTGTAATATTAACATTACTTATTCAACATTTGAAATGTATCTCATGCAATGCATTTGTAACCCGTGCTGTAGTTCACCCAATAATTACGGCTATGTACTTCGTAAAAACCGAATGAAGGATTCTGTCATAAGTTCCATGAGTTCAGGAAAGTATGAAGTGCCATTGAATTGTTCAGCTGTCCTTTGATATTAAGAAGGTGCCAGATAATCTTAACCCGGAACTAATCGCCTTGCAGTATAACTAACTAACTAACTCCATGCAGTAGAGTCCTTCCTGAGAAGCTAACAGGTCGTCAGCTAGTCAAGAAATTCCCCGCGTTTTATAGAACCCGAAGGTTCATTACCGCATTCACAAGAGCCCGCCATCTGTCGTATCACAAAGAATCAGTCCAGGTCCGAGGCTTTGTTGAATGATTCGTAACTTGGTAATTTTTTACGGTGAGGAGTTGTTAGCATCTCGCCCAACCCCCAAGCTGGAGAATCACCCCTTGTCGGCTGTCCGCGACTTCTTATTCAGTGTATTCACAGCTACCCTCCATATCCGGAGGCCGTTCCTCCATCCGCAACCCGAGGACACGCCATGCCGTGGTGACAGGGAACCACTTATCATGGCTTGCAGGATAACAGCGACTTATTTCCATAAACCTTGTCAAATACTTTTGGGTGGTTGAAGAGTTGAAATACGGAAATCTGAAGAAGTTTTGAAGGAAGGTGTTCTCAATATTTGCATACATCTGGATTTGTGAACAAGCGGTCTTTGTAATGAAGAGAAACACAGCCAAAATTACGGTACGGATGACACGCGAACGCGTGAGTATATTTTTGCGCATTGCAACTTCCACGACCAGCAACATTTGTCGCAGTAATCTGGTCAGCACTGGCATCCTTCGTGTATATTAAATAAATCGTAGTTTATCTCTTTCCCTTCTTTCCCATCCCCTTTACTCGCAATTCTTCGTCTTGTCGCCTGTCTCTTCACTTCTCCGCTTCGTGGCTCCCTAACAGTTTGAAGCAGTATGTTACAGGAGAACAACAACACTGCACTAACCTCAGTGTCAGATACATCGATGTGTTGTTTATAATAATGAATGGTATTTTTAGCGTCAACACAACTTTATTATTGATAGTAATTAATCATATTATTATTACCATAATAATGTGATAAATTATTAACAATAATAAAGTTTTGTTGACGGTGAAATATACCATTCATTATTAAAACTAAGACAGTTAAATTTTCCCCCACTGACACACATTAATTTTTACAATTAAAAGACCTGAAAGTATGTATGTTTATTAAGGAATGTGTCCTGGCTGTTAAAGACTGTCGCCGTGCGTAAAAAATGCTAGCATCTGCGTCCTTTATGAGTACATATATCGAACTGACTTTTCTGCCTTCATTATTTTATCTAACAACTATCTTCTTCCAATTCCTGCCGGCTCCTTTTTAAGCGCTTTCGCAAAATTGCGAAAAACGACTATTAACTTCGTCTTGTCCGTCTGTCTATCTGTCCGCATGGAACAGCTGAACTCCCACTCGACGGATTGTCGTGAAATTTGATAGTTGAGGATTTTTCTAAAATGTGTCCAGAAATTTCAAGTTTTATTAAAATCTGAAAAAGAATAACGGGTACTTTATATGTAATACCTACGTACATTTATGATAATATCTCGCTGAATTCTTCTTAGAATGAGAAATGTTTCAGACAAATTTGTAGAGAAAATCAAAACACTCGTTTATGTTCAATAACTTTTTCCGACAATCGTGCCATTTATGAGATAATGCGGAAGAATATGGTAGAGCCAGACAGGCCACAGATGACAATATAATACGGTGCATACGCTTTGCGTGCTGGATAACTAAAGCTACAGACACGCACTCAGAATATGTAATACTTATTGCTTTTCAATGGCAACAGTGGTTACGCGAACGCGCCGCAATATTACGTTTATACGTGTATTGCGTCTCTTGTTCGTATTAACGTAGCCAACTCATCAGACAGCCGACAAGCGCGGCGGAGTACTGGCGCAAGGCGACCAACTGTAGTTGCCACGTGAAATAATGACCAAATATGCAAATAAGTTGTGTAATATCGAGCATAACATGTGTAGGCACTTTATAATATTTTGCCATACCAAGTCACGCTGACTTATCTACAGAATGTAATGAACAGTGTTGCAAATCTGAAGCACAAATTATATGTCCTCATACTGTGCGCGTAACGAAAATTATCTGAAAAAACTTTGTCGTAAACTTCGTAAGTCTAGTTTCTCTGCCCCTTCTAATAGTCCTGAGCACTTAAGCCCTGTGACAACTCTGTACCACCTGCTGTAACTTAACAAACTTCGTATTGTGCCCCACAGTGCATTCATATTTCGCTCGATTCTCACAATAAATGCCGATCATTCCTCTATAATACATTACCCGGTCGCTCTCTACAAAGGAGACGGAGTGTGTTTTCAGTGAGGTAGGAACTACACTTTTATACAAAATTGAGATAAACCTGAGTCTTCAACAGGCCATTCCATGGCTCAGGCGGTTAATTGCAGGCTTCTTAAGTACAAGATGCGATTTCCATCATGGGCCTGAGCGTGTATGTTTTATGGTGGGAAAGTAATTTTGGAATAAGCTTGTATTCAATTAATTGGTGTTTCCCCTGTAATTATTATTTCATTCAATGTTCCTTCTCCATCTTCATGCTGCTAATATCAGAAGGACAAGCGGGAAAATCCTGGGAATGTTTAAATAAACCTGCGCTCTTCCGGAAATCAGGACCTTTGGTGGAAAACTTCTTGACACTATTCAAAAGGTTAATAAATTTTTACAGAGGAGGAGTAAGTACATATTTTGTTAAAAGAGATGTTGGCAGCACTGGAACAGATGGCATATACAAATAGTATTAAACATACCTTGTTTGCATGTAGTTTGTTTACATGTCTCCTTTGATTGGCGCTAAACGTCCTTGCAACAATTAAGTTATTTGTGCTCAGGGGTGTGTGACAATTAGATTCACGAAATTGTTGGTTTACTATAACGAGCAAGTTGACTTAAGCGGTAAATCTTCTGAATTGTATTCTGGAGGTCTCAACTTCGAATATTCGCCGACATCACCGATTATCCTTACATCTTTTGTCGTCCTCAGTCACTCCAAACAAATGC
Organism: Reticulitermes speratus; assembly: GCA_021186555.1. Taxonomy (NCBI): domain Eukaryota; kingdom Metazoa; phylum Arthropoda; class Insecta; order Blattodea; family Rhinotermitidae; genus Reticulitermes; species Reticulitermes speratus. The sequence continues at coordinate 27,548,440 of JAJKFL010000004.1, forward strand.
CTGATAATCAGCCACGACCGCTTCCTCCCACGTCCATTGCATGTCGTCATTCACTACGATCCAGTCATTCAACACTAATAACTGACACTGTGGTTGAATATTCTAAACGGTACAAATAATGACACTTAATTATAGCTAAGCTTTGTGAGCTAGAATAAGTTACGAATGGCTAGAAATATTTAAATACCGATGTACAGATATGTTTGATGACACGGGTTCTTCATGGTCACCGTCTCTGACATGTGTTGACAATAAGCAGCATACCGATCGACGCATCCGGAGCAATTGCAGATTAACTAGAAGAAACCGCCTTTTGAATGGGTATCAGTAATTTAAATGAGCCTTGCAAAATTGGAATATTTTCAAACCGAAAATATTTTATGCTGATGGAGTGACAGAAGTTATGGATTCTTAGACCAAATGTGTTGAAAAGCAGAGAGGCTGGGTATCAAAATAAGACTTGTGTTTTTACGGTATGATTACCTTATAATAAAACTGATTATATTCATTATATTTGATTAACGTCCCTATTGAGCCTTTGTGTATCAGTGTATCTCAACCGGTGGTCCGCGATTTGAATACTCTGTAATTAGCAGAACGTGAAACTTCTCCCTTTAGGATTTTCCTAATCATAGTTCCATAGTTATTACTACTGTGAATATTATTGTTCTGCAGTAAATATAGACATTGTCTTACTAAAGATTTTTACAGTGTAAGCATATTTCACATGTTTAAATATTTCGCCTTTAAATCTACTTTGAATTTTGCCACAGGGATCCACGAGTTGAGATAATTTTGAGAAGGGGCTCCGTAAAAATAACGACACTTTTAAGAGGTCCGCGGGGAGAGTAAGGTAGAGAAATACTGCTGTAGATATGTGTGTACTTTGACGTCATTGAATATCAACTTAACTCTCTGAAGACTAATATTATTCTAGGCTACATTTAAATATTTAGCACGTATCTCACGGAGAAGATAGTGTGTTTCGACTAGGAAGAACAGTCGGTGAATGCTGCAGAGGGAAATAATGGCTCTTCAGTGTGAGAGTGATACAAGACATTTAAATACACCGTGTGGGCAGCATGCAATATTGTTAAATCTTAAATATGTCTGTACTTATCGTAACCACTGGGATTTAAAGCGTCAAAAGTGTAATTCCGTGAAAACCTGCATCTACTTGTAAATGCGATGCAAAGCTTACTATGGACTGGGCTACGAGGTCAATATTTTGGGGGGGGGGGGGGGTTGATGGTATCGGTCATTGTGAGAAAAAAAAGTTCAAATCAACATGTGTCTATTTTATGTTGTATGTACGGTGCATTTTATGATGATTTTAAGATAAGACCATTAGTTGCTCTTGTCTTAAACTCAACATGTGTCTAATTCTGAAAGGTTACCGAGACACAGCTGTTTGAATCTACAAACAAAAAAGCTTAGTGAATGGTAGAAAAGAAAGATAAATTACTTATTGTTAATTGTATTTTAATTTTAATTTAATTTTTAAATGACAAATTTATTACAAAGAAATGACAAATTTATTATAGCTCACAATAAATTTTCAAAACTCCCACCGTCAACCTTAATGAACTTTGTAACTCGTGTCCGAAGATCGCGTTTTGTTCATCTGAGTTGATCTTCATATTTCTTTATGCGGGCAGCAGCATCAAAAATGCGAGCGAGCAATTCGTCTCTTGTGTCCGTCTTTCTTTTGTAAACTTCACTCTTCATCCAACACCACAAACAAAATCTAATGCATCGGTGAAGAGGGAGGGACGAACAGTGCGCGCGAGATTCAAACAGCTCTATCTCGGTAACCGTTCCAAATTAGACACATGTTCATATGAAATTTTTTTCTCACAATGACAGGTACTATCACCTCTCAAAATATTGAATTTCCTCCTGAATCACCCTGTATAATGTTGCAGTGCAATATTGTGTAAGAAACCATCAAATTGTGGTTTATCAAAGGTAGTTGGAAGAAACAATAACTTTTCTTAAGATTAGGACAAGATGTAAATATAGTTGAAGTGAATCCGTAGTTCAGACGACTAAACGCCGGCTTCTCACATCGAAGGACCGAATTCAAAGGTAGCCAATATGGGATTTAGTGGTGTACAAAGTGGCACTGGGACAGGTTTCTGTGTCACTGACATGCCACCAATGTTCCATTTTATTCATCCGTCATTCCGGGGACGCACAATTGACTCATTACAGACCACATTTCCACAGAGACTGCCTGGCCCTACCATGTGAATAATAAACACAGATGTAATGTTAGTTACGAAGAGTGAAGCTATGGCCCAAGTTTGGCCTTAGTAGCTGATGACGGCCATGTAGAGATTTCAATCTTATGCAAATTCTGCGAAATTTAATAGAGTTTTCAGCCTGCAGAAATTATGTAAAGGAGTGGTTAAAATTGCTTGTGAAATATCTAACAACTGCTATTATTGTTTCAATAAGAATACAGTGCTGTGTATTGAATGTACAACAAGTGACGCCGGTTACTGAAAAGGAAATATTTGATTGAAAGCATCAGAGAAGGAACATTGCTATTTCACTTGCAAAGTTAAACAGCAAATCCGCTATGCCATGTAGGAGAGAGCTGTTTTTTTTAGAGAAAAATTTTGTTAAATTTTTGTTAGATCTTACTTTTGCTTCTTGTCTTGTCCTCCTAATGTTGACTTCTGGTGGCTGTTAAATAAGTGTAGGCTGCCAACACAGCAGGGTTAGTTTGTGCCCAAATACAATTATTTCAAACAAACTGACAGAGTCGATCCCAGTGGCCGCGCGGTCTAAGGCGTGGGTCTGCGACCGTTCGCATGCTGGGACTGCGGGTTCGAATCCCGCGGGTGGACATGGATGTCTGTCTCTTGTGACTGTTGTGTTTTGTCAGATAGAAGGCTCTGCGTCGGGCTGATCACTTATCTAGAGGAGTCCTACCGAGTGTGGTGTGTCTGAGTGTGATCGTGACGCCTCGATAATGAGGAGGCCCTGTCCCACTAGGGGTTGTTGCACCATGGAAAAAAAAATACCGGCAGATACTGGAGTTTTGTCCGGGTTCCGTTTATTACGAAACTAGTCAGTAATGTAGTGTCGTAATAACGGCACTGTCAACACAATTTTCTTACTTTCTGGGAGTATATTACATTTAAACTAGATGTTTCAACAATATAGCGTCACTCTCAAGTTTAACTATTTGTACATGGCGCAAATACAGAGAGCCACTTAAAAATTTCTTATTTTTCAAAGAGTGCCTTATTCTTTTCAAGGTTTTGTCTTTTAGGAACTAGTTCCCATTCATATTCTTTCATATAGGCCTAGTCATGCATAATTAGATATATCTGACGTCTCACAGCGATGTTGCTCAACATTCTGACGTGACGCTGTGTTGTGGGGCGAGTAGTTTCCGACGTTTCGAAGGCAACAACAGCAGCAGCAGAACCTCTGCTTTATCAAAACATTCTAGTGGTGGCATATTTTTGTCTCATCTGCACACGTGGGCCTGTGTTACTTATATAACCTACATTACTGTTATATCGTAATCGGTATTGCGACTCGCTACGGGCTGGACGGTCCGCGGTTCGATCCTCGGTGGGGGCAAGGGGTCTTCTCTTCACCAAAATCCGTTCCTATCCTCACTGGGGCCAACCAAACCTCCTGAAATAAGTACGGGGGTTCTTCCCGGGGGTAAAGCGGCCGGGACGTGGCGTTGACCCCACCCCCTATCTATCGTCGAGGTTAGGACGAAGTAGAGCGATACCTCTGCTACCCCTTAGCGCCTTCATGGCGCGTTATAGGAAGAACTTTACCTTTGCCTAACTTAGCGTTACTGTATAGATTTTTGTTGATTGTTAGTGAATTTGCGGGCTAAGCTACAAAATAGATCATAAATCAGGTTCTTTCCCAGAAAATACGATATAAATCTGCTTAATGTAGCAGTAATTGCATATAGCCATCGATTAACATTCGTATGTTCATATGCGTAGGTAGCGAGTTAGGGGTGGTCACAGGGCATCCGTCAATTATCGGTAATTATTGTGTTCTATGAACACGCGGATGTTAGCGTTGCAGCGTGCAATTATATTTGATGCGAATAATTAGAACAAATGATAATATTGCAGAGTTGTTACCCGAATTTGTGGGGTTGATGACAAAACAACCGTTCAACAAATCTGTGGTTGTGTGCCACTTGCGTGGGATACTTGCTGTAACTGTTTTAAGCCTGGCTAATTGTGTAAGGATTCCACGAATGCTGTGTCAACAGGAATCGTGCTGAGTAGGCCAGTAACATTGTGCACCATGTTGCTGACATTTGTCAACGCGGGTTTCCGAGCAAGAGGTTGTATATTTGTTGCTAACGATAAGGGGTCTGTTATCTTCGTTGATAGTGGATTTAACAGTTGTTAGTAATTACAAAGCTTTGTCAGTCATCCTAACACGTTTGCAGCTATACATTATCAGTCTGTTGTTTGCGTGGGTCAGATGGTGAAGAGACGCCCATTCCATACACCGTGTTAAAAGTATTCTTATCAGCATTATTCTTAGCATTCAGTGAAACAGAAGCTACATTGTAGGAGACAATACTGACTCCTTGGTAAGAGTCCTGCTTGAGAAGCTGAGTTAACTGAAGAATCTCACCTCACTTTATGCAACACAAAGCATCCGTACCATGGTCACAAAAATCCGTCACTAGAGCCCTTCCTGAACTAGGTGAATCTAGTCACTGGAGCCTATGCTGAACTAGATGAATCCAGTCACTGGATCTTATCTGAATTAGATGAATCTAGTCACCGGAGCCTATCCTGAATTAGATTAATCTAGTCACCGGAGCCTATCCTGAATTACATTAATCTAGTCACCGGAGCCTATCCTGAATTACATGAATCTAGTCACCGGAGCCTATCCTGAATTAGATTAATCTAGTCACCGGAGCCTATCCTGAATTAGATTAATCTAGTCACCGGAGCCTATGCTGAACTAGATGAATCTAGTCACCGGAGCCTATGCTGAACTAGATGAATCTAGTAACCGGAGCCTAATCTGAACTAGATGAATCCAGTCATTGGAGCGTATCCTGAACAGATGAATCCACTCACTGGAACCTATTCTGAACGAGGTAATGCAGTCACTGACGCTACCCTGAACTAAATGAATCCAGTCACTGGAGCCTATGCTGAACTAGATGTATCTAGTCCCCACAGATTATTAATTTAATACCTTATATTGCAGCGGCATGTTAATTCTGACTGAAAATTTTTCATATTTAATTTATTGGGAGTTACTTCTTATAATGGGATTTTTATAGCAATAAGAAATAAAATTCTGCGTACCTGCAGTCGGCGCATCTCTTCCTCATACGTGTAGAAAGTGTGTTGGGCAATGTAAGGGCGCTGTGTGTATGCGTCTTCTTTTGAATCTTGAATGGTAAATTTTAAAAGAAATTGCAGGTAATAGACTATACCACCGCATATTTTAAGGCACTATAGTATAATTTCTGGAAAGACAATAAAACCATGAAACCATCAGTAAAGGTACCCGGTGATCTCTCGGATATGAAATAAGACTGCTAACCATCCTGACTTTGGCTTCAGTAAAGAGCATGTTAAAAGACAAATTCCTGGCCGGGCTTCTCATGAACATGAACGTGGATCAGATCATGCAGAAATTGTGGAATGGGGAATGGCAGAACAAGATGGAGAATGTGCATATAACGTAACGTTATGGTGCGTTACGCGCTTACAAACCAGAGCCACCGCGAACAGCGAAGTAAACCGGACGACAGTGTGAATTCACATCACTGTAAATAAAGCCGCTCCATTCTGCTTGGACACCTCGTAGGTTCAACGCCAAAGATACTAAATTCTTTCTGTGCTTAGACATCACGTCATGCTGAAGTTAAAACGCAGTCTTAAACTTTTGTTAACAGAGAGGCTAGTAGTCGAATTCACGTTCCGGCGTCTTTACCTTGAGCTTGAAGAAACTGATCGCAACAACAGAAAGAAACATTTAGTGTTCAGATTCACCATTGTACACCCTGTGGGCTATATTCCACTTCTATCACAGCAGTTGAAATGATCTATTACTTTGTAAGATATATTTAAAGCCGATCTCAGTGGCCGTGCGGTCTAAGGCGTGGGTCTGCGGCCGCTCGCTACTAGGATCGTGGGTTCGAATCCCACCGGGGGCATGGATGTCTGTCTCTTGTGAGTGTTGTTTGTTGTCAGGTAGAGGTCTCTGCGACGAGCTGGTCCCTCGTCCAGAGGAGTCCTACCGACTGTGGTGTGTCTAATGTGTGTGATCGTGAAGCGTCTTACAATGACGAGGCCTAGGCCCCCAAGGGGCTGTCGAGCCATAGGGAAAAAAAGATATATTTAAAAATAAATTAAAAATTTACAGTCTTATTAATTATGCATAAATGCTTAATTAAGTATTTCCTTGCGGGATTAAATCCATACGTGGGTGAAATTATTGGGACGTTTCAGTAACCCATGAAGCAGTCCATCTATTGTTCAAGCCTTCTGCACTCGCTACTGTTCAGGAGGAGATTTTATAACATGTTAATTGAATTTGTAAAAAAAGGTAAATATGGATTGTTGCCCCTGCCCGCGTCTTGAAGGCATATAGGAGAAGCAGAGGTATAGCTCCATTGATTCTTAACCTCGACATTATAAGGTGAGGCCAGCATCACGCTCCGCTGCTTTACTAACGTGAAAGAACTCCGGTGCCATCGGAATAGGAAGCTGGGTGGTCCCCAGAGGCGGTTTGGACATTTAGGAGAAGAGAGAAATCACAACCGCATGCGTTATTTGGCTCCCTGACTGAATTTAGTGTAATTATGAAAGTAGTTGCGTTAATTAAATATTTTTATAACAAAGTCTGTAGTAATGTTAGTGCAGGTAGTGTCTGATACGTTATACGTACATTGCCCATCTTTTTCACCTTCTGTTTAGAATGGGACTAATTCATTAGGAAGGCCCAAAGAAATCAGAAGGCTGTAACTGCATGGGACAAGTCAGCTTTCGATCTGTGCTAATGAACTCAAATTCTTAGGCAAAAACTTAAACATGGCAAATGATAACAAAGAAACTATATTAAAACTACAAGTATGAAGGAAATTAGAGTATAAGCAAAGATGAAAATGTAATTAATATACAGTTGTATAGGTCCGAACATAATCTAAGTACTGCTGGATATCATAATCCATACGTCTCCAGGAAATGAAACAAAATTCAAATAGGGCGTAGCGGCAACAAAAAATCACAGTTCTATTCATCTTCATACTAGGAATAAGTTCAGTTCAAGAAACATTACCTGCCATTCAGTTCATAACCTTTAATCTTACCGTGTCCCTGTACTAAGATCTGCAGATTACATTTTACGAAGCTGTTTATACCTGCTGTTTCACGTGGGTACAAAACTGTCTCTCACTCTTCAGGAAAGGGCTTTGATTCAGGGTGTTGGAGACAAAGTTACGGAAAATTGTACGAATATGAACCTAATGTACATACGTATATGAACGTATGTACGTATATGAACCTAACAGTGAATTTGTATGCACAGAAATACATAGATCTATTTAAGATCTTAACTTTACTCACACAGTTCTGACAAACAATAATAGAGTATAAGCTATAAGCTCAGTCGGTATAGCGACTCGCTACGGGCTGGACGGTCCGGGGATCGAATCCCGGTGGGGGCGAGATTTTCAGCACCAGTTCAGACCGGCCCTGGTGCCTACCCAGCCTCCTGTACAATGGGAACCGAGTCATTCCCGGGGGTAAAGCGGCCGGGGCGTAGCGTTGACCACCCACCCCCATCTAGCGCCAAGGTTAAAGAAAGAGTAGAGCTATACCTCTACTCCCCCTCTGGGCCTTCATGGCCTGTTATGGGGTGAACTTTACCTTTGCCGTTAAGACCGTCGGTCATAACAAAACATGTTTATTATATGTATAAGAATTTGGTTACATGTTTCGGCCGGAACAAGGCCATCGTCAGGTAATACGGAATACCAAACGTTATAAGAGGATACGTGAAATGTTAGGTGTTTTGAATCTAAATGAGATCTCATTTTACAATGGAGGTATAATTTTAAGATGTTATACTATATCATAACTCAACATAACTTATCCAGATGTGTATTATATATCTTCCCAGATATTACGCCACTTACTTTCCTGTAACATCAAGACTCTACAGCTCTCTTAAAATCATACCTCCATTGTCAAATGAGATCTTATTTCAACTCGAAACACTTAAAGTTGCATTAATCCTTGTTAGCAGATTTTTGGTATTTTGTGTTACCTGACCGTGGCCTATTTGGACCTGAACAGGTTGTAACGAAATTCTATTAAATATAATAAACATTCTGAGATGTAACCGACGGTCTTACACTACTATTATCGATTTAGGAGTTTCATAATTTGTACATTTCATTTCATACTTATAAGATGATTAGTCGAAAGGCAGATCATGCAGCATGCATAGGAGAGGTAAATAAACATTTTGGTTGGATTGTTTCACGGGAAGCTATAAGTTAGATGTAAGGATAGATTAAATTAACTGTTGCCTAAACACGATTGTCATATTTTCCGATTGAGGGCAGCAGTAGCCTGTCTTAGTTTGAATACACGAAACGGGTCGATATTAGGATTGCTGTCAGTTAAGAGGCAAACCTTTAAGACGTAGCTGTATGTAAAGTAGAGCAGTGCTCCGAGAGGATACACGTTTCTGCTGACGGTGAAGTGAACAGGATGCGTGCGGTTGGGAATTCACGCGTCTTCCTTGCCATTCGTACTTCTTGTTGACGTCAGTGTGTTTCAGTTATGAACTGAGACAACAGATATATATACTGAAATTGGCCGTAACTTAAGAATATTCTGTGTGCAAATCACAAAGAGGAAAGTGTTTTAAGGTGAGTTACTGACATATAAGTTAGTGTTCTGTCAATGCTGCTGTGCTTTTCTATAGGACTGACGACGGTGTGTCACGTTTGAGGTTACTAGCGTCATGGGTTTTTCCATCGTCTGGTGTTTTAAAATTAATAAAAGTAACAAGAATAAACAGTTAACAAAACACTACGTTTCGGGAACAGGATCAGAGCCGTGTTCAGAGTAAAATACTAAGACATACTCAGCCGGACCAGACAGGCGAATCTACAGGTTTCTGAGAGGCTGGGAGTAGTCTTGTCTGTCGGGCCTGGCTGAGTATGTCTTAGTATTTTACTCTGAAGACTGCGCCGGATCCTGTCCTTGATTTACTCTTTGTTTTATTTGCTTTTATGAATTTTGAAACAACAGACGATGGAAACAATACATGAAGCTAATGATTTCAAGTTTACACTTTTGCTTATAACCACTTCAGTTGCAGCCTTCAAAGAACTCTGCACACAGCAATATTCCAACATGAAAACTGTAATGGAGTGCGTCCCATTTCACTTACATTCATCACTGTGTTAAGCTTACGGTTTGAAGCACACATATGAACATATGTGTTAATATAATTCGTGTCTGTGTTATGACTGCTCTGATACTTTCAAAAGTTTGTTTCTTATTAAAATAACGTATGTTTTCTTATATTATTACAATTTCATTAATATTTATGACATACAAAGCCTTAACCTTTTGAAGCCTCCTGGGTACTGTGTGTACCACAAGTTTTAACATACAAAAACTGTACATTCCGTCCACACTGTATTTATGTGTTTTGTATTTATCTCAGAACAAACAGCGACTTCTGCCCTTTATAATATAAACTGATTGGTTTTTATAACCTAGATGAAAACTTTCACGTTATATTCACCGTGCATCTTGATAACTAATTAAAAGTTTAAGAAACCAACATATGCACTATATTCTTATAAGTAAGTCAATTGCTCCTATATATGTTTCGGCTTTTAACAAGCCATCCTCAGGGGGTCAAAGTTTTACATATGCTTTACAGCCATTAGTTCAACTTTTAAAACAACTCGCACATCCACATAGAATAAAATAAATCTTAATTCCCAATGGATTATGTTATTATTACTTCCAGTTGTCGAATTGTGTAAAATCCAGGGGAATGCGTTATACTAGTTTTCCATAAAAGGTTAAAAGTTTCTTTAAAAAATTACATATCTATTGTTGTTTATAAAATTAATGGCAGTCTTGTTTTGTATACAGGTTTTCTCGAATAGGTTGAAGTTACTCTGTATTATGTTGTTACGTACCCTGTGTTGTGATCTGCACTGGCTGGTTGCGTTGTGACTTAATAATACCATAATCCGTTGGGAATTAGGAGTTATTTTATTCTACGTGGATGTGCGAGTTGTTTTAAAAGTTGAACTAATGGATGTAAAGCATATGTAAAACTTTGACCCCCTGAGGATGGCTTGTTAAAAGCCGAAACATATGTAGGGGCAATTGACTTACTTATGAGCATATAGTGCGTATGTTGGTTTCTAAAACTTTTAACTAGATGAAAAGTGTTTACTGCGCGGTACGAACTGGGCCTTTAAATAAAACAGTTTACGCCTTGTCGTTTTAAAGGGTTAATTAATTTGTTTTATTTTAAGGGTTTTATAAAAAATGTTGATACCATGGAATTTCCACCTGTTGAGTGCACATATTTTCAGCCGACCTGTAACGTGGAAGGTTGTTCTGGTCTGTGACGCTCCTAACCCGAATCCTGTGCACAAATTAGCTTTTTGTGTGTTTCGTAGTTGTAAAGTGAGTTACATTTAATCGTTTTGGTTTAGTGACAGCAGGATTTCTCTGTGTTTCATTTCGTACTAATCTTTTGCGCCAGAAGCACGTTAATTCTTATACGTTTCCTTAAAATCTCTAACAGCCCAAGTGGTTGGTGTTTTCTATCATAGAAGCGAAGTTACGTATGTGTTGTGATAAACCTTGCGATGCTCAGTGAAATTAATTAACTAAGACAAAAATATCACTTTCTGCCATTATAATCACAATTTCCTTTAACATTTTCATGTGAACATTTTAAAAATTTTAATCTATGGCCATATACTGTAGCTTGGACCGTACAAATTACTTAATATCAGCGTAAACCTAATGTTGGTAGGCCTTCTTTTAAAATGCTTTTACAATGAGTGAATTAATTATATTTCTTTAATGTCTTCATCTCACCGTGGAGACTCGATTTCGGTCCCAGACCAGTCTGTGTAGGACTGATGGTGGACAAAATGACACTCCGTCAGTTTTCGCCTACATACATACATACATATATATATACATACATACATACATACATACATACATACATACATACATAATACATACATACGTAGTACGTACGTACGTACGTACATACATACACACACACACACACACACACACACATACATACATTCCATGGATCCACAAGTCTGTCGAAGTGACAACTGGATGTGGAATAAGTCATAATATACAAATATACAGCTATACAACTATAGAATTTTACATTTGAACACCATAAACTAAAACACTATAAACGTGTTACATTCCTCACTATGAACCATCTTTATATATAAAAAATTCATCTACTGAATAAAAGTCAGTATTATTCCACCAGTGCTGTGTACGTATTTACTATTGTATAATGATCGCCATATAATTACTGACAAACGGCTTTAAATACAGGTTTGTATTCTGTGTGCCATAAACTTCATGAATTGTGTAATTAGAACCTAACTCTTTGAAGTCCAAGACTAATCTACATTATACGTAACAATTCACTTCGTACCTCAGAGAGAATACAGTGTGCTTCCATGAGAAAGACCAGTCGGTGAATATTGTGTAGGGGAATCATCGCTGGTTGTTGTAAGAAGCGTGTGTACAAAATGCAGAGTTTTGTACTGCTAAATATGCCGGCACCGCTAGGCTTTAAACGGTTCAGTAATGCGTTGAAATAGGAATTACGTAATAAAGCCTGGAGTCGAAAATCGATTGTGCTGATGGCCTTACTGTTCCAACCTGATGTCGTGTGAGGCAATGCTTCAAAGCTTTTAAATGAATATATCCCCAGATGACAGTACTCCTGTCCTGTGGGCTTTATAGAATTTGCATTATACACTACTCCGAAATCATTGTTTTAAAAGCTTTTCTCTCGAGGTATTAACTCAAATACGTTTATGTACTTGGCTTTAAATTGTTATTGGTGAATGTTTGCTTGTACAGTCCTGCTTTCACGGCAGTGTATTTCAAAGTACACCATACTCTTGTGTACAAATATAGTATATGGTTTAGTAAGCACAGAATTTTGTGACTGCATATGACCAAGTAGCTTTATTTCAGTTCACTAATAATAAATTTTATTTTATTAAATTTAAGTTTATAATAACTAACTCCATGGATCAGATCCTTCTTGAGAAGCTAGCAGGTCGTCAGCTAGTCAAGAAATTCCCCGCATTTTATGGAACCCGAAGGTTCATTACCGCACTCACAAGAGCCCGCCACCTGTCCCTACCCTGAGCCATATCAATCCAGTCTTGCCCTCCCATCCCATTTCTTGAAAATCCATTTTAATATTATCTCCCATCTACGCCTGGGTCTTCCAAGTGGTCTCCTTACCTCATGTCTCCCCACCAAAATCCTGTATGCACCTCTCCCCTCACCTATACGTGCTACATACCCCCCCACCTCATTCTTTTTGTTTTGATCACCCGAATAATATTAGGGATGAGTACAGATCATTAAGTTCCTCGTTATGTAGTCTTCTCCACTCCCGTTACCTCGTCCCTCTTAGGCCCAAATATCCTCCTCAGCACCTATTCTCGAACACCCTCAACTATGTTCCTCCCTCAGTGTGTGAGACCAAGTTTCACCCCGTACAAAACTAACAGGCAAAATTATAGTTCTGTATGTCTTAATCTTTGTATTTTTGGATAGCAACTGGAAGACAGAAGATACTGCACCGAATGATAACAAGCATTCCCCGTCTTCAATCTGCTCTTAATTTCTTCCTGAATGGAATTTCGATTTGTTAGGTTCTTCCCAAATATTTGAACTGTTCCACCCTTTCAAAGGATTTATTATCTATCTTAATGTTGTGATTTTGTCATGCATTCTGATTGCGAGACATGACCATGTACTTAGTTTTCTCAGCATTTATTTCTAGACCAATCTCCTTACTCCTTAAGTTTATGCATAGGATGTAAAACTAACTCAATGGTGTAGAGCCCTTGTTAAAAAGTTGAGGTTTCCTCATTTTTCTAAGAAATTTACCACCATGTGTTTTAGCCTAATGTTCATTATCCTTCATCCCGGAGCCCAGTCTGGGCCAGATGCATACAGTCCAAAACTTCATACACATTCTGTGTAATATCTTTATATCCTACCATCTACGTCTAGATCTATCAAGCGGTCTCTTTCCTCAAGTTTTGGGGTCCATATTTCTTACACAATTCTTATCCTCTCCATATGTTGTAGCTTGACTACAGTGCAATGGGAACCCATTGTTGTGTCGCCTTGGTAGCGTCTAAGGGTTCTTTATTATTGACAGCTATGGGTAGATCAACAACAATGCAAACGGGGCATATTGTTGCGTTTTGATAGCAAGAATAGTTACGCGAATGTGCCACAATGTCACGTTATGCATACGTTGCCTATCTTGTTATTCTTTACTAGTGTTTTGCATCGTTTGAGTTTGTTACACCACAACGCTTCGAAAACTGGGTCTGGGCTTTAATCTGTTACGCCGTTAGACAGAGGCTACGTTACCGAGTGACACAGACTGGCGACATGCTAGCTCTTTCTGGCGGTTCCAGTACATTAGTCTTCCTTGTTGCCATCTCCACCAAAAAGACGAAAACAGACCCAGTTTTTAAAAATTTTTTCTGTGATGAACTTAAGATGGGGGACGGATGTCAGAAACACCAGTCAAGCCTATTGTAATGTAACATCGTCATCCTTTTAAAGGAAGGTTAAATAATTAGTGATTTATAATCCGTAGAATTTGGTATGAGATCCAGTGGCCGTGCGGTCTAAGGCGTGGGTCTTCGGCCGCTCGCTTGCTAGGATCGTGGGTTCGAATCCCACCGGGGGCATGGATGTTTGTCTCTTGTGAGTGTTGTGTGTTGTTGTCAGGTAGAGGCCTCTGCGACGGCCGATCCCTCGTCCAGAGGAGTCCTAACAACTGTGGTGTGTCTCTCAGTGTGATCAAAAGGAATTACAAACCTCGACACTGGAACGGGAAACCGGAGTAGGTAGAAGAGAACGACTAAAAAAAATAAAATAAAATAGAAAAAATAAAATAAAATAAAATAAGAAAATAAAAAATTGGTATGGCGGAATGTCAAGTTTAGAACGCTGTTGTGGTGAGTGGCAAATGATGATAAAAATCCGAGTGGAGAAAGAAACAGCCACAGATGATGAGGAATTTTTGCATCAGGTATATGACGTTGCGTCACCGGATCAGCGGTTCCCGACTTTTCCAAAATCGTATTTTCTTCATCTTCAAGGGTTTAGGTGAGGCCTGTCAAACACGCGGCCCGCAGAGCTATAGGATGTGGCCCGCTCACATTTTGGTGTTTATGAACCTTTACTGTCCGTATTATTCTTATGGCATAATGTACCCAAGAAATCCTGTAAAATTAAATGCAAGAATTATTTTACATTATTTATTTTTTCTACATGTAAAAAGTTTGCAAATGAAGAACGATGAGGAAATGTGAATGTGACATTACATATTGTTGCCCAAGATGCCAAGTAGTATTTCATGTTTAGTTCGCAGACTGTTTTGAGTTTCGCAGGGCTGGTTAACATTGGCATCTGGAACCGCTTACGCATGATGCTGCGTCTTATTCCAGATGGACGGATTCCTGAAAGACACCGCTCTAAAGATCTTAAGAATCGCATAGCTTCATACGTTAGCGAATGGAGTGGTCCAGTTTTCAGGATCTCCTAGTATTCGGAATGTCTCGGATTAAAACCTTTTCGGTCCAGAGATCGGCTACTTTAACTTAGGTTTTCGTGATATTTGTCAGTTTCCCCAGTCATATTTCAAATTACCAGCCTATTTTTAAAAAGGCCACGACCTCTTTCTTCCATACTTTTCCTGATTCATTATTCCTTAATTTTTATATTATTCGACGGCTCGTAGCAGTTGAAGGTATTATTAGGTAGAAAAGAATAAAGATCATACATACACACATACATACATACACACATACATACATACTACATACATACATACATACATACATACACAGTTACACACGTACACACACACCCATCCATCTACTCAGCCATCCAACCATCCTACATGCATACATGCATAAGTAACTTAAAGTCCGAAGTTCAGTTTCTCGTCAGCTCTCATGGACTGGGTCGTATTAAAAATAATTAAGAAGGTATTGAACTTCGAACTTTTGTGTTTGAAGTATATCTAATTTGTAAATTTGTACGCCATAGTCTGTCTTTCACGAATATTTTAGGGTCTGCACTCTGCTGATCCTATTTGTGACAATCCTGAATCGGCATCCAAATGACAGACAAAGGGAAGAAACATGACAGGAGGAGTGTAGCGCCAACGTGTGTCCATGTAACCGCCACCAATTCGGACGCCAAAAATCAGGCTCCGGAAGAGACAGTTATGACACCCCTGCATAGGCGGGTGAGTACATGTGCAGTTGTGTGTTGTGGGTTGCATGTGGAATTAATCAAGACTCACTGGGATCTTTCATAAAGAAAGTTTGAAATAAATATATCTGTGCAGCAGAAACAAGTGGTAAGAATGCTGTGAAAAGAAGCGAACAGACATTTACGTAAACTTGAAAGAAAAAAATGTTAAAACCTTCTCTCAGAAATTGCGTACATAATTTCGTTTCTTGACAGGAATTAAAATATACATTTTTCATAGTTAATTTATGATGGCTTCTATCCTTCAATTAGGGCCTTTTAATGTTGATAAACATTGGTGCACCGTTTTACATAAAATTGATATTAACGAGCAGGTTAGTGTTTCGGTGAAGCTCTAGACTTCTACGAAATAGACTATCGATTCGAATGTGGACCGGAACACCGGTTATTCTGAGAGATGGATTTTCGATTCCCCCACCTGTGTAAATATTTGCGAGTTTAATTTTAATTTGGAGGAAATTTAAAAAAAGACAGTTTTTGAAGCTACATAGGACCTAATAATTCTCATCGGGACGCCCATTCACAAAGTTTAGTTTGAAATAAAGTACGTTTGTTAAAAATAACACTGTTGTGATGCAATGGTCCAACCCTCCAGGTCTCTGGGCTAGTTCTGGAATATCAGACTTTGCGCCACTATAGGGTAAGAACCAGGCTCTCGAACTCTGAGTCCGGGGTCCTGATCCGGTAGCGTGCCACCATCTCTCGTATATAAAAATGAACACTGCAGGGGCTGCGAGAGATCAGACCCTACAAAGTACCCTTCTCTAAACTCGAAGGCATAGTCAGTGACAGCCACACCAACAAGACACTGATGTACCTAACACAACCACAACAGTACAGTCAGTGACAGCCACACCAACAACACACCAATAACGAAAACACGGTACGGACAACAATATTTGTACACAAACCAATTACCAGCAATTTTTAATAATTTTTAACAACTTTTGAAGACGTTGTATTATCAACTTTTACGTTTTTAACCCAAGACGAAACCAACCTACGCCAGACATATAAAAGATAAGGTTGTATAAACGGAAACAGTGAGTGTTATCAACTGTTAACAGAAACTTGACATACATTGTGTGTATAAGTGGTGATACCAAATGGAACAGTGAATGTTAAAGTGAACGTGACCTTGAACCCCTGATGATGGCTCTGTTGCAGCCGAAACATGTGTAAGGTTAATGAACATAACTAAGAAATAAAGTGCATTTGTTGGTTTAATTGTTGAGTGATATCAAAATGCACGGTGAACACAACGTAAAATCGAAGGCATAGGTTCTTTAGAGAGAGAAAGAGAGCAACCGTAATAAGGTTAATTTCCAAACAAAGAATATTATTAAAAAGTATGCGTTATTATATTAAGGGGTGAGGGTTTGCTATGATACTTGAACTGACAATTCACTGGCTTCCACACCCACCACTGTCAAAAACCACCATAGACCTTTGGTCAATTCAGATATAAACCGTCCTACCTTGTAGAGATAATACTAAGGCGTAGACCAACAGTACGACGTCGGGCTTCATGCCTGTGACAGTACGCCACCTTGACGATAGTAACGTCTTGATGACTCTCAAGAGACGTACCTCTTAACTGTCCAACTTCATGCTTGTGACAGTACGTCACCTTGACGACAGTGACGTCTCGATGACTCTCTCAAGAGACGTACCTCCTAACTGTCCAACTTCATGTCTGTGACAGTACGTCACCTTGACGACAGTGACGTCTCGATGACTCTCTCAAGAGACGTACCTCCTAACTGTCCAACTTCATGCCTGTGACAGTACGTCACCTTGACGACAGTGACGTCTCGATGACTCTCAAGAGACGTGCCTCCTAACTGTCCAACTTCATGCCTGTGACAGTACGTCACCTTGACGACAGTGACGTCTCGATGACTCTCAAGAGACGTACCTCCTAACTGTCCAACTTCATGCCTGTGACAGTACGTCACCTTGACGACAGTGACGTCTCGATGACTCTCAAGAGACGTACCTCTTAACTGTCCAACTTCATGCTTGTGACAGTACGTCACCTTGACGACAGTGACGTCTCGATGACTCTCTCAAGAGACGTACCTCTTAACTGTCCAACTTCATGTCTGTGACAGTACGTCACCTGACGACAGTGACGTCTCGAGACTCTCAAGAGACGTACCTCTTAACTGTCCAACTTCATGCTGTGACAGTACTCACCTTGACGACAGTGACGTCTCGATGACTCTCTCAAGAGACGTACCTCTTAACTGTCCAACTTCATGCCTGTGACAGTACGTCACCTTGACGACAGTGACGTCTCGATGACTCTCTCAAGAGACGTACCTCTAACTGTCCAACTTCATGCCTGTGACAGTACGTCACCTTGACGACAGTGACGTCTCGATGACTCTCAAGAGACGTACTCTTAACTGTCCAACTTCATGCCTGTGACAGTACGTCACCTTGACGACAGTGATGTCTCGATGACTCTCAAGAGACGTACCTCTTAACTGTCCAACTTCATGCTGTGACAGTACGTCACCTTGACGACAGTGACGTCTCGATGACTCTCTCAAGAGACGTACCTCCTAACTGTCCAACTTCATGCCTGTGACAGTACGTCACCTTGACGACAGTGACGTCTCGATGACTCTCAAGAGACGTACCTCTTAACTGTCCAACTTCATGCTTGTGACAGTACGTCACCTTGACGACAGTGACGTCTCGATGACTCTCTCAAGAGACGTACCTCTTAACTGTCCAACTTCATGCCTGTGACAGTACGTCACCTTGACGACAGTGACGTCTCGATCACTCTCAAGAGACGTACCTCTTAACTGTCCAACTTCATGCTTGTGACAGTACGTCACCTTGACGACAGTGACGTCTCGATGACTCTCTCAAGAGACGTACCTCCTAACTGCCCAACTTCCTGACGTTTTTATACTTACAATATTGCGTTTTTGCACCCTACTTCATCGAAACAGTTTATTTCTCAACGAAACAATAACTATACATACTCACTCATTTAACCAACGAATGCACTATTATAAATAAATAAATTTTCACTATACCCTACATATATTTCGGCCTTAATTTGGCCATCATCAGGGGTAACTTGCTATGTATACTTCACTTATCACCGTCCATTTGGCACTGTTATTCAGCTATTATTTTGTCAGTGTTACTACTTTACACTGGAAGTCACAAGCACTGCACTTTTTGTAGGGTGTTTGTCATTGTTGTCTATTGAGATCGTCGAGGTTATTAAAACTTGTTATTAAATTATTTAGACTATTAAAACTGTTAAAACCGTTGGTTATGTTTACATTGCAGTCCGTATTCTGTTGTATGACGTTGTATAACGCTGCGTTGTTGATGTCTATTGTAGTCGTTGATGTTGTTGAAACTTGTTGTTGATAGTTTTAGAGGTTAAAATTATAAAATTGTTAAAAACTGCTGGCAGCTGGTCACTTATAAAGGAGTCTGTATCCTGTAGTTGTGTTGTCCAGTTGCTTGGCTGTGGGTGACGATCTCAATAGATAACAATGACAAACACCCTACAAAAAGTGCAGTGCTTGTGACTTCCAGTGTAAAGTAGTAACACTGACAAAATAATAGTTGAATAACAGTGCCAAATGGACGGTGATAAGTGAAGTGTACATAGCAAGTTACCCCTGATGATGGCCAAATTAAGGCCGAAAATATTGTATGGTACAGTGAAAATTTATTTATTTATAATAGTGCATTTGTTGGTTGAATGAGTGAATATTAATACTAGGATGCACGGTGAACACCAAGTAAAATTAATAACTATACAGTTTGTTTGACCTCGGTCTAGGCTTTACAAATTCGTAAGTTTCTGGCCATCAGCAAATGCTTTACATACCAAGTTACTCCATAACAGTGTTTTGGTTTTCATATATCAACAAACTATGGCATTCCGTAACATAATATTTGTTACATCATTTCTCCACACATTACAAACCTAATTTATAACAGCATTTTCTAAATTTGACAAGCGGTCAGTGTTCCTAAATTTCAGTACATTACAAACACACAAATGACTTGCTTCACCACACTCAGAGAGCTTATACAGTTCTTTTGTTTAAAGCGTCTTTATTTGTTTACATTTCTCACTACGTAGAAGAATTCTATGGCATGTGATGTACATAGGCATTGAACTAGTAGGAGTTTATACTTTAGTTGCAATATACAGATGAAGCTATGTGCTTTAGAAAGCAGAAATAACATTTAAACTTCTGAGGGAATGTCAAGGTGTTGTGACATAATTGTACTGTTTTAATACACGGTATTTAGTCAAGACAGCACATATCTCTATTTCTAATATCATCGTAGGCCTACTTATTTTGAAGTGAGGTAAATCAGCAAAACTGCTATGCTTTAAACAGATATTAATTTCAGGATCAGGAAGAAAATTACAAAACAAACTCATGTAATTATAAAATTTAAATTTTGTAATATATGTGTATGTCCATATATGGAAAATTTAATGTGTTTTCAATGAAGATATCCCACAGGAATTGAGTGCAATTTACAAAGTAACGTAACGTAATTAAGCAGTTTGCCACAATGGAATGTCTAGGATGAGTAATTGCAAAAATGTGTTTGCAGAACTATACCAAGTTGTAGTGAGTTTTTTTTTATGAAGTGCAAATATAAACTTATACATGGGAGTCATTATTTTCTGTCCGTCCGCATTTTCAAATTCAATATTATTAAGCAGTTTTTGATGAAACGTTTTAGCGGTCTGGACTTATAATTACCCGTAATACGTTCGTATTTTTCCGTAAAACCCCTACTTCCCATGAGTTCCAAATTTCCCATAAACATAAACTTAGTTTGGAACATGAAATATATATTTCACTAGAGTATATGCTTTACTTTGAGACATATTTCAGTATATAAGTAGTACAGGCGATCCCCCGCACTACGACCTCATTTCTCCTGGAGGTTCGTCGTAAATAAAGCCATCTTAAGTAGACCCTTGTTTCCTATAATAAAAGTGTTGTGTGTCAGTTTCGTCCCTGAAAACCTTTTATGGAAAATGAAGACAAGTAAGTGACATTAATTTCCTCTAATGAATTTAGTGACGTAACTTCTTTTTCAAAATGTGCATGACGAAAGACATTAAATACTGCGTCTATTTAAACCTTTTGTTTCAGTTATTTTATTGAGAGAACGTCGAAGAGTAAGGAGAGCGTTTCTGAATGCTGCCTGACTGAGGCTTCTTAAAATAAGAAGCCAGTGATATTTGGGTGAAAGACGGCCTCTTCATATCATGGAAAATCTCCTTGTAGCAGCTTTGGCATTCTTAATTGCTGAAATAAAATTTGAACTGCCTTCAAAATTAGGACTGTCTGCCTCGAAACTGCTTAACAGTGCCCTCAAAATCTTAGGCCCAAGTTCTAAGTTAAGATATTTCCTGGAATTTTTTCTTATTGTTAACACTTCGTAAGTACCGTTCTCCTTTTTCAGAATTCAAGATGGGCAAAAATAAAGAAATCTAACCGATAAAAAAAATTAGAAACTTTCGAATTTGCCTTTAGCTGAAGAGGCAAGATACAGAATTATGCCAACTGTTTTTTTTTTTTGCGTTTGTTCTCTTTAAATGTCTCGAGATTTGCATGCGTCTGGCTTGCGTCAACTGTATTGTGTGAGGACAGAAATAGTCGTAATTACGGAGGATCCGTATGTCAGGCCGTCTTAAGTTTGGGGTCGGCTGTGTAACAAAATGTACAGAAGTGGAATTAGAAGTTGCTTGATATCCAACCATCCTTGCACCATGACCAACAGAAAGATCTACTGTGCGTGTCCGCCACCTTTCCATCAGGTGCCCCGCGCCTTGACAGCATGTAACTGAACTCCAAGACAGAGGCTTCTTGAGAAACTAGTGGTTATTCAGCTTTTAAACCCCCGCTCCCCTTGTTTTACCTGAATTGTCATGACCGTGTTCAAAAGAGCACGTCACGCATTCCTGTTCTCAGATTAATCAACTCCACATCCTCCCAGCTTATTTCTTTAAGCTACAATTTTAATATTATCTTACCAACCACGCCTAGACATTCTAAGTAATCTCTTTCTTACAATTTTTGGCCAAAATTTAGTATCTTATACGCCGTAAACATCTCACCCTCCCTGATTTGACCTTGTTAATATTATCTGTTGAAAAGTGTAAACTATAAGATGATGATCATGTAACTGTTCAAAGCCTCTGTCACGTTCTTCCTCTTGTATCGAGATATTCTTGTAACAATCTATTGTACCTTTGCGCAGTATACTGTATATTAACAAATTTATGTGTGTAGTAAACTTAGATGTCAAAGAATGCCTCCAAAATCTGTTTCAGGTGCAAGGGGCAGCAAAAACGGCATGGTCTGGTGAAAATGTTGCGGTAGCTATCAGCGATATACTGGGTCCTTATTCTCGTAAGGAATGGAATCTTCCTGTGGGTTCCTACAAGAATTATTTCTGGAGGCTGACAAGAAGAGTGTCGTCTCCTCGTGAAGTCAAGAAGATGCTGTCTAAGTCCCTCGTATTGTCCTGCACCCTAGGGTTGCCGCAGCTTGTTAGAAATCTCTTGGATGCTGGTGCAGATCCCAATTGCGACTGGGGGCAGTGGGGCCCAGTGCACTCCGCTGCTTATGGGGGCAACGTGGAAGTAATGAGGTATTTGTTTCATACTCAGTGAAACCGAAACATCTTTGTTGCTACATGTAAAACTGTTACATACAAATAATTAAGTCTGCGCACAGTGTAGACTATAAACTTAGGTTTCTCGTTGTACACGGCAGGCCAAATTGGATTAAATCGATTGTCATTTTATCTGAAGGCCTTGATATATTTTGAGCATATTTCAATAAATATTTACCAGATTGTTTATTGATATATACAACAATAGTAGCTACTATTAGTTTTTGGTTGAGAGTGAAAAAAAAAACACATTATAGCTGATAAAAGAACACATCTGAAAAGGGATTGATTTATCACCGCTTAATGAAAAAATCCTAATGACATCCAAGTATTACAAACATTATAGATGGATAACCTTCTAGCTTTTTTTTTAACTGGTAGAATATCGTTTATTGATTTAGTGACATACTGTCTCTCACAAGAGTTTTAAAATGGTGGGGAATTGTGTAAAAGATGAAGTGGAAGTGACAGGAAGGATATAGTATGAGCTGTTGGAAGGTATTAAATTTTCTTGAACTGACTGAAGAAAGGCGCCATGCATCTGAATAAGGATACAAGTTTTCCAATTTGGGATTCGAACACGAAATGTCTCTGTAATTCAAAACCCTCTGACATGACACTTAATGAAATCGTCTCTCAATAGAATCTGTTAAACATTCAGATGCTTCATGGGACTGGCTTCTACCTGCTTATAAAATGTAAAACTCTCACATATCGATACCCCAAGTAGGATTCAAATGTGGTAGTTAAAGTGTTCAATTACCATTAGTGGCTTAGGTTTCGTGGCCACTGGAGCTAGTTCTTGGTGTCTAAAATAACAATGTCAAATATTCCGTTTTTCATTCTTGGCCTTCTCAATAACCAGCTGTAGTAATCTTATAGTCATCTTACATGAACAAATTACAATATTTTGATACTCTTTATTCCATGGATCTTGACTAAAATTATTCATTCACATAAATGATGTTAAACTTATTAAGACACTGCCTCATATATTTTACAATTTTAACTAATAAAATTTATATGTTTGCAGGACAGGATCTGTAATAGATCGAAGAAAAAATTAGATTTTATATGCAAAGAAAAAACGCTGTAAAAATATTAATATTTCATTGAGTTAATATATTATACTTTTTAAAAATGTCTGTACCATTTAATCAAAAATTTAGAAAACTGTATGTTGACACTAGCTGAATGAATGCTCTAATATAATAAGAATTACTTTTGAAAATATTATACTTTAGTAAGTTTTAAATTTTGGTGTAAAGCTCGCTGAAAATGGCACAAATGACGCCGAAACATGTAGGAGCAATATAAGACTATATTTGCATGTGTCAAATGTTCATTTATTGGTGTTATGAATGAATAATGCGGTATTTCGTTTTGTACAGATCTGGGCTTAAAGTAGGAGTAGGCTACATTTTGTGGTGTAACAGTTTCTCATTTTCGGTCAGACATTGTGACCTTTATTTAAAGCCACAATTCAGTCTATTTCTATATTTATCCAGACATATTGATCATGTTAAAGATGCTCCAATTTTTTCATTCCATACCATAAGGATTCTGCTGGAGGATCCACGAACCAGTGTGGACACTGCAGAGAAGAAAGGACAAACTGCCTTGCATATAGCGGCATTAAAAGGGAATTATGAAATTATGGAAGTGCTTCTAGAAATGACTAAAGTAGATGTGAATGCTGCTGATGAAGCTGGGTGCACTGCTCTGCATATTGCAGGTGTGCAAGACATCTTACATGTTGGTGTAGCAATTAAGAATAGACTCTGATCATACCACAACTGCATAGTGTTTATCAAGCATTCTGTATTATAGTAATATCTATCATACATGGCGTTTGAAGGGATCAGTGAAGTTTGCTTGAAATTCCAATTTTTTCATTAATTTAGACGTGAAAGTTATGAAGTTGCATACTCTGTATTCAGACATATATATATGGTGAACAGCATATGAAATAATATCAAAATCATTAACACTGAAAATAAAAGGTGTGTAGGGCAAATGGAGTTAGAGCTCCACTCAACGTTGGCAATAGATGGCAGTGAGTTCACCTATGATTGTTAGGGCAGGAAAACCTAGGGCACTACAATGAGCTGATCATATGACTAGAGTGGGGGGAGACAAGGAATGCATAGAAAATGTTCTTGGGAAGACCTCTTGGAAAATGTCTGCTTCGAAGATTGAGATGGGCATGGAGACCAATATTAAGACATTGAGATGGGTATGTATGCAGACCAATATTAAGATGGGTCTGAGGAGGACAGGTTAGAGAAAAGGAGGTGGATGTAACTGGCGATTTATGTTATTAGTCGTGCTGAATTTTTAGGTTTTGCTATAGTGCTGTTAGGAACTCATACAGTAATACTAGTGTAGAATTATATTTATTGAATCCTGCATACTAAGACATGTCAGTAGGGTCTGTGACTTACAACTGCCTTCATTTTCAGGAATTTCATCTCTTCTAGGAGAAATCCCCAAGGACAGGTTCTTACGCTGCATCTCCTTACTTCTGGACCGGTCTGACCTTAAAGTGAACAGACCTGATAAGGATGGCCTTACAGCACTAAGCCATACCATAATGCTTTCACACAAAGACATGGCACACGCAATGCTGAGGCACAAAAGAAGAGGGCCTGGTCTGAATTTGGACACATTCCTGGCCAGCCATTATGGAAGATCCATCAGGGAAGCTATCCAACACACATTTCCAGAATTAGTGCCAGAACTTCCTGCACCACTTCAAGAAAATCAAAACTCACCATTGTTGCCAGTCGGCTTCTGGCATCACTTCAGAAAGGAGACTTCAGTAGCTTTAAGTCTTTCCTTAAAAGCAGTTCTGTGAATCTAATTCACTGGTATGATGAACCATACCATTGTACAATTATAGAAATTGCCTGCCAACTGAAGAACAGAGAAAATTTTGTGATAGAACTGTTGAAAGCAGGTGTAAACCCAAACACTATCAATCCACTTACATCTCAATCACTACTTCATCTGGCAGTGAAAAGAGGAAATACAAACCTGTTATGTATTTTGTTATGTGCCAAGGCATAAATGTTAACATTAAGGATTCATATGGACGTACACCTTTGCACTGTCTGGCTGGAGTCCATTGCAGAAATGTGATTGATACAGAACATCTTCAGAAGTCTATTGATTTGTTACTTGGGGAATTAGACCAGTAAATAATAAAACCCCAGCAGTTGACATCAATGCCATCACATCTACTGGAGAAACAGCATTACATATAGCAGCTCGCATGGGAAACAGTGGAACTGTACTAACACTTCTGAGACATGGTGCAAATGTAATGTACAGAATATCAGGGCTTCAACCTCCTTTGTCAAACATTGATCCCTCTGTTTTGGAGTGTTTCCTGGATGCATGCATTGACAGCAATGATGAGTCACCTTTACAGCAGGACTATATGCTGAGCTTTGATTATAATTTCTTAAATCCCATAAAAGGCAGTGATGAAGGTAAATCTGGAAAAAAACAGCGATATTTTGACACAGAAATGCCACCATTAAATTTTCTCATAAGGAAGCATAAATTTAAACATTTGCTGAAACATCCAGTAATAACCAGCTTTCTGACACTCAAGTGGAAGAAAATACGTTTCATGTACTTCACAAACTTTGTATTTTATTCTCTGTTTCTTGCAGTCCTAACTTGGTACAGTTTTCTCACAGGTAATATTAAAGATGAATCGAATGAAGGACATGAGAATGGAAATAAAGTGAAAAGGCTGAACCTCAAAGAGAAGATGAAAATACACAACAAAATAAAAGTAACCATAATGGTGATGGCAATGAATACACAGCAGCACTCATGGTTCTCTGCACTCTTCTAGTAGTTCTTATTTTGAGGGAAACTTTTCAGTTCTTTATGTCACCTAAAGC
This sequence comes from Reticulitermes speratus, assembly GCA_021186555.1. Classification (NCBI taxonomy): domain Eukaryota; kingdom Metazoa; phylum Arthropoda; class Insecta; order Blattodea; family Rhinotermitidae; genus Reticulitermes; species Reticulitermes speratus. The sequence goes on from JAJKFL010000004.1 coordinate 27,574,667, forward strand.
ATATGTAAAACACTCTCAGAATTGGCTGCTGTGGGTAATTATTCTAACAACAGTAAATGTCTGTTTAAATACTTCAATTAAGATGTTTCCAGAGTGCATGGCTATATCTCTTCTCCTAGCATGGACTCAGTTTGTTTCATTCTTAGGAGGTTTCCCTGTCCTTTCCGTTCAACTTGAAATGTTGAAAACTGTTGCCTGGACGTTCTTAACATTTATAATGTGCTATTGTCCACTGTTCTTTGCGTTTGGTATAAGTTTCTACACAATGTTTCGAAACAGTGGCTCCACTGAAGACGATTTCTTTTCCTCAAACCTTGGAATGTCTATGCTAAAAATTTTTATAATGTTTGCTGGGGAATTTGAGGCATCTGATATTCCATTTGAAGCTGCTCCACATGTGAGCCACTTGGTATTCACTGCATTTGTATTCTTGATTTCAATTGTTCTTCTAAACCTTCTCAATGGTCTGGCAGTGAGCGATGCTCAAACCATAAGAAATGACGCTGAGATCTTGAGTTTAAGCGCTCGAGTCAAACTAATATCTTACATTGAGAAAACAAGCTCTGGGCCATTCAGTTCTTTTCTGTTTTATCAAACCTGCCTGATAGAAAGTTAGAGTGTTCCCAAACAGAAAGGAAGGTAGGGTGGAAGTCAATGGAATTATTATGGAGAATATAAATGTCTAGATCATGAAACAGTGCAACAGGCTATTGCTGTCAATTGTAATAGAAAGAAGTCACAAGAAAGTGAAAAGAAATTGGAAAAAGAAAGTGAAAATGAGGCGCAAAAGAAACTAGCAGATATGGAGACATACCAGGTAGAGATGATGAAGCAAATGAGTGAAATAAAAATGAAACTAGAACATCTTGATAAAGCCAATAAGGAAACACAAAACAAGGTAAGTGAAATACTTGCACTTTTATCACGGTCATATGGTTTCCACACTAGCTACAAATGAATGCACAGACACATCTTTTTGAGTATTTCTAGAAATATTTTTAGTACAGTTTCATAACATAGACACAGGAACGTGACACAAATCAGTCAAGAGAACATTTGTAGGACTATAATTACTTGTGCAAACGTTCATGCTGCTGCTTATATGTGCTTCAATGGTGCAAATGTTTTTATATTATTTAAATATTTATTGTCATATTACATGCCTATTTATATTGATACATTTATAATTTAGTAATTTTAAGTAGGCTTTTGCAGCCCTAATTTTTTACGGTTCTTTCCAAATATGTAAATTATGGGTCAATGCTTATGCTTCTGTGACACAGTTTACTATAAAAGAAACAAAAAAATATGTTCCAGGGAAAAGTGAATGCTTTTTTTTTTATTTTAAAAGAATGGGCTAGTTATTATTTCAGTTGTCTGCAGTGGAATATATTCTCTTCTCTGCCCCAAGGAAATCCTTGCATATTGAAGGCAGTTTCTACCACCAAACTTGTGTTCTTGTCATATTATTTGGACAAATAACATAAATTCTTCTTCTGCCAAGGCAACAGTAAAAAGCACACTGCAGTCTATAAGCAATAAGAAGCCACTGAAACATAACTGACCAACCTATAAAAGAATTTTTGTCAAGAACATTCTAAATCCCACATATTTTTCAGTTCTAATTAACTGGAGGGACTCAGGAAGATATGTTAACGAGGTCTCTCATTTAAAACTTCTGGGTTCCCAAATAAATTATGCATACTGGGAAGCTTTTTGCATGTTTGTAATAGACCTGTGTTCTTATATGTACACGACTACTGATATTAATTTAATTATTCTTATGGAAATTCACCCTTCAAAATAGAAGTATAGGAAAACAACAAAGGAATAAATTTGCATTGCTTTTGTTTATTCTCATTTACTTTCAAATGAATTAGGCCACTGTATTTGCATGTTTATTTGGATTGTAAGAATTAATAAATGTAGTAGATACAAAGGTACATAATTTGTATGTATGTGGAATCCACTTGTACCTGTTTGTGCCCCAAAACACATTGAAAATAAAAATTGTTTCCATACAGTTTGATTTAAATTTAAGCATTTCTGCTAACTGTACAATTGAGCTGTGAGGTCCTGTGAGGTATAATTATTCTGTCTAAACACCAGTTCATATTCTTTCAAGATAAAGGATACCATACATTTAAAATCAGAATGATATGCATTGTAAGTAGCTTTCTTTCTACACCCAGACAGAAGGACACCAGTTCTGAAGTAGAGAAATAAGTCTGTAATATGAAAGATATAATAAGATATATAACCCCTTGTCAATGGTAAGCATACTACTGGAACCTCAATTTTTAGTACTATTGACATAAAAGGCCACATTTTAGTTACTGCTTTGGGCCATCCAACCAAGCACTCAACACTACAGTCTTGTACTCTAGAACTCAATTAAATAAATGAAACATGGTCCCTCTTGAGAAGTTGATATATTGATTCAGAAGAAGAGCTTGCCCTTTGACTTATTCTTAACAGTTGAATCCAGTCAATATCTGCATATGCTGGCTTTTCAAGATAAATTAACTTTAGTGTATTCATCCCATCTAAGCTTCCAAAGTGATCTCTTCCCTTCAGGTTTTCAGACTGAAATAATGCGTACATTTCTCCTCTTCCCCATGTGTAAGACTTGACCTGATCAAAACTACATTCTGAGATTAAAAAATTATAAATAATTAAATAATAAAGAAGGATGCATAAGTCGACTCTGTTGTTGTATGTATTTATTATATATTGAAACTGTAGAAATTATTGATAATTTTGCTATAACTCAGACACTTAGGCACTGCATTTTTTCACACAGCCTTGATTTCTTTGCCTGGTGAATCCTGTGAGATTCATGATGCGTGAAGTGGCACTGCAGCATGTTTCTTTTCAGTTCTATTCGGTTTTCCTCTGCTAATCACTATTTCATCATTACTTCAAGTTTATTACAACCCAATGAGGTAAGCGGCTTAATTTCTGACCTGGTATTTGGTTGGTTACCGAGTAAGACAATTAGTTTTATCACCCTTAACTACATATAACACTTTCACCAACAATATCTACAGGTTACATACATACATTCATACATACGTACATTCCATGGATCCATATGTCTGTCGAAGTGACAACTGGATGTGGAATAAGTCATAGTATACAAATATATAGCTATACAGACTATAGAATTTTACATTTGAACACTATAAACTAAAACACTATAAACATGTTACATACCTCACTATGAACCATCTTTATACATAAAAAATTCATCTACCGAGTAAAACGAGTGTGTATTTAATTATTTTCTTTATGCTACTATAAATTTTCTTTTAATTCTTAAGACTTATGAGACTCAGAAGGAGTCTGATGAAAATTCTGATAACGGTATAAAATGTACTTTTTTGAAAACAAGATTGGTTGGCATTTGGTCTATGCAGGTGTGCTTGTTCCTGCTGTCTATACTGTATATAGATGAATTTGTTTGAACATTTTCTTGAGTGTTTAAAATAAAGTTAACTTCATACAAAAGCAACATTTTGGAGATAATGTGGTTTTTGATTACTGGTCAGGTATTGGTAAAAAAGATGGACATTATACAGTACAATTGCTGACATGCTCCACAAGAGCTTGCAATTTAGGAAACGAACTGCAGCCGATACTGTCTGGTCAACTCACTCCCCCCACCGCCAAAGATGTCATACCACATTACGGTGAGCGGTGCTGCCGTTACAGAATCGGCTGTAGGGTAGAGCATGATTAAGCTTACGAGCTGTCAAAGTAACGAACTGAAATTGGCTTGTCGTGGTCCAAGTCACAGATTATCGTCCAATTAGCAACTCCATGACATGGATGAGAGCTTAGGTACGTAATCCGTGATGTATGTAACGACGCGGGCGCTATCTGTGCAATGATCCGTGACGTCGAGTAGGTAACATCAGTGGTGGGTTAATGAATATGAATGTGGAGCACAGGTGAAACGATAATTGACAGGAGAACACGAAGTGTGTTGGCCCTACTGCTTTTAGTTGTTGTTCCTGCAGGTGCTTGTCCGACCAAATACATGCTTCAAATAGCCCAGTTGCACGGATAAGAGCGCCCTTGCTTACATACCTTAATGGTGGTGGCATGGAGTGAGATTTACTTTGTGGTTTTACTGTTTATCCACACAAGAACACATTTTTGGTCAAGAGCGGAGCTGCATAGTTATGCCGTTAATGTTCTCAGTTTTAGTTGAACTACGGGAAATGTGACATTGCCGCTACTGTTCTCCGTGATGTGTTTGGTAGGAATTGATTGCTGTTTTTAAGTATGTTTTTAAGGCTATGTAATGTTTAACATCATTTAGATTTGGTAGTTTCGACACCTACGACTTTCAATTTTGTGTGTATAACGGGTTTGTTTGATAATAGCAATGTAAAAATATAACATCATTTTTTATCAACAGCCGAGTCAACATTCGCCATATTGGCGTAATAATATTTTCTGGTCCAAAATGTTGCTAAGTGACCCTTGATTTCAGGCTTCTGCCGCGATGTTGATGAGATCTTCCCTCTTCTGGTATATTACGCGGCGTCGTGTGGTAATTGTTTACCGACGTTTCGGGACACCTCATCAGTCCCATCTTCAAGGGTCAATCTGACTCTTGACCCTTGAAGATGGGACCGATACTTTGTCTCAAAACGTCGGTAAACAGTTACCACACGATGCTGCGTAATATCCCAGAAGAGCGCAGATCTCATGTTGCTAAGTGAATTCAAGAGAAGCAATGTAGTGATTGTTTAGGTTTTATATTTTATGAGTTATGCTATAGTTATGCATAACTTTGAGGAGTAGTTGCTAAGTTATTTCAGAACAAATTACGAAATTGTCGAACCAGAAATTTCGAATGTCATTTATGAGTAGCTTTATATTTTCTTTTACTTTTGTGCATTGTTAATGCTAATCGAAACTGTTATTAAGTTTTTTATTAAGTGATGAGAAGTAGCATAATACAACCCCTACTGATGTTCATTAAAACTGCCTTCTGTATTCTCAAACAAATTATAGTTAGTGCTGAGGAAGTGTAATGTGATAAAATACCTGTTGTTCCTATGAAGTGTTCTGTATATGGTATGTAAATGAATCCAACAGAAGGTAAAGTGAAGTGCAATAGTGTGGTAGAATTCTAAATTTAATAAAGATAGTTGTGTAGGTTCATGAATTAAAGTGAAATGACAGTGAAGTGTACAGAATCTTCTGGGTTTGTTGAAATTACCGGAAGTTGTAAAGATTATACTTTGGGAGCTAACTTCTGCAAAGTTTGTTGAAAGGAGACTTTTTGTCAAAAATGGTGGAAAATTTAATCAGCTAGATGTAGCATGTCACTATACAGAACAAGCTATAGAAAGTTATGCGCTGCAACTGGAGCTTAAATTTTCCAACATATTCAGAAGTGGACACACAAATTACACCTGTCAACATAAGTTTGGAAAACATGTTGCTGATAGTTTAATAAAAGTTTGATAAGGGGGGGGGGGGGGGGGAGGAATGACTTGATCTGGCTCAGAATAGGGACAGGTGGTGAACTCTTGTGAATGTGGTCATGAACCTCCAAGTGCCATAAAATATGGGGAATGTCTTGACTAGCTGAAGACCTATTAGCATCTCAAGAAGGATTCTGGTACATGGAATTAGTGAATTTAATAAAGGATGTTTTTCCTTCTGGATGCATGATAAGGGACTATAAATGTTTTTTTACCATGAAAATAGCATGAATTCATTGTGTGAGTGTCCTGAAACATGTACAGGGGTGGTACTTTTGGGGAGGAAGCTCTTATTTTGTTGAACTGAATGATTAAAAAATAAAAAAGGTGACCAAAATGAAACAAAACAGATGAATATTCCTTTATGAGTTTGAGGTTTTCATGTCGGTATTGCTGAGGATTAAGTTCTTTTGGGGTGTTATGCTGTGTCATTGGGTGAGTGGTCCCCAGCGCCTTGAAGGAATATAGTGCTTTCATCTTCAAGGTTCAAGCAGTCCAAGAAGAATAGCAAACTGCTTACCTGTAGAAGATGAAGGCATTACATTTCTTTGAGGCTTGGGGACCACTCATCCAACAGCACAGCATCACGTCCAAGAAGAACTGAATCGTCCTGTTTTTCAAACTTAAGAAGTTATTTGCATTTTAATATATTAACTCAAAAGTTTATTGTGTCACACACACAGATTATTACTTCTTCCAGTAATGTTAGCCTTTACTTAAGATGATCATAGACACAGTTGCACTGTTGTGTGAAAAATTTTAACAGCAGTTGTTCTTGCTTGGAAGTTACTCATGCTGTCACTACTGAGAGGCACTAAGTGACAGCTGTGTTCACCTTTATTAGTGGACAACTGTACATTATAATATTCTTATAAAATAAGATGTCTGTAGGTAACTGTAGTGATCAAGTATGTATTTGTATTTATGTTTTAAGAGTGTGTGACATCCTTGTGAATGTAAATAAATTCTAAGTCAGATTCCAATTCTTACTCTGGAAAATTCTTAAGTTTTGTAATTGTAAGTAAAGTGTTTCTTTGACACATTAATTTGATGAGTGTAATATAATACAGTCTACTTACAAGATGCAAGTAGTAGCTGTAAGAACCATGTATTTATTGTTGTGTGGGTGTTTTTAGGTATTGTATTTATGTTGTGATGTGTTCTGTTTTCTTGTCTTTGTACCTTGGAGGGCTGTGGCATGTAAATTCCATTCTGTTGTAAGTAGCAAAATGTATTGTATACCTTACAGTAACTAAACTTTTATATGCATTGACACTTGGTCTTGTTAATACAGTAAAACCCCTATTTAATGAATTGCTGGGGGATTAGAATATATTTCACTAAATCAAGGTTTTCATTAAATGGAGGTTTATTGTTTATATGGAGCTATTGTTGGGACATGAAAAAATCATCACTAAATCCGGGATTTCACTAAATGCGGGAACATTAAATCGGGGTTTTACTGTAGTTGGAATAATTCAAAGCTTATTTCACAGTTCATTTTTTTATTTGTTGTCTGGTGAATGTAAATATGGTAAGTTATTTGGATGGCTGTTTCAGGTTTAATTCATCCATAACTAATCTTCTCTGTTATTTTTAAAGTAATGCTACTTGCATCCCACATATATGAAGTTTAAATCACAAAGTTTCAGATCAGTTGGTGTCTATAAGACACCATACCATGTGGCTAGTGTGGTGTGTTTAACATTTATTTACTTATTTATTTATTATTTTGTAGTTAACACTCAGTAACTCTAGACTATATGGCATCAGATGATTGGATGTTAGCGACTAACAAACTGGGAAGGTGACTGTAAGCAGCTGTGGCATTTGCCATGAGGGACTGAGGAAAGGAGCAAGCAGTCTCCATCATTGTCTTGGCTGAGAATGGAATACAAGCCAGAAGCATTACTGTGTGAGCCAACTTGCGTGGTTTTTAATGCATAATGTGTAAATGATAATATACCAAACAACTATGTGTGGATCTATTGTTTTAATTTTACTGATATCATGATCTCTTCAAAGCTTCTCCATATGGCTTTGTTGACCCTAAGAAGTTTAAATGGAATGAATATTCATGTGGCATTCAGTGACCAAACATTATCTTCCAGCACATGTAATGCCGCTTTCTGATGCTGTCTCAGTTTCATTGCATATCTCTAGAACTTGTTCATAAGGTATGTATCAACCAGTGAACATATGCATTTACATGTTCTATCATATATTTGGTGAAGGGTAGGGTAGTTTTTTCTTATTTAATAGAGGATGGGGCTGGGATAGTGCAGTTGGTATAGTGACTCACTACAGGCTGGATTGTCCAGGGATCGAATCCTGGTGCGGCCGAGACTTTCCGCACCTGTCCAGACTCGCCAAGGGATCCTCCCAGCCTGTTGTACAATGAGAACTGGGTCATTTCCGGGGGTATAGCGGCTGGGGTGTGCTGTTAACCACCCACCCCCATCTAGTGCTGAGGTTAAAGAAAGAGTAGAGCTATACCTCTATGCCCCCTCTGTGCCTTCATAGCAGGCTATTGGGTGAACTTTTATTTAACAGAGGATAAGGTATTTCTGTCTCTGTTTTCATCTTTGTACAGTTGTGGATTTCAGGATCATGCCAAAAATTGTGCCAACATTGGTTTGAAGTTCTGATGTTTAGCCTGTCTCTTCCTGCTTGGTTTGATCACACAATAATTTGTGAAGATTACAAATTATGAAGTTCCTCATGCAATTTCTTCCACCCTGCTTTCTGTCCTACATTTTAGGTTTCAATGTTCTCCTTAGCACTCTGTTCTCAAATACGCTCTGGCATTTTCCGTCAAGATGAGGTATTCAAGTTTCAAATGCTTACAAATAACAGTGTTCTTAAATAAGGATACTGGAAGACAAAACATTCTGAACCAATGTTCCCTCTAAGCTGCGCGGGTACCTGGCCCCACAGTAACTGAAATGCTCCCGTGCACACTGAATTGATGCCATTCAGCTGGGATTTTCTTATTATGCATGTTACAAAAAGCTTTTAAAGTGCCGCACAGTCGTCAGGTTGTGTAAAAATTTTCTGCTCAGAGCAGTAGCAGGTCCACGAAGCTGTAAGAAAATTAGAGGGAACATTGTTCTAAACTGAATTGTGGTAAGCAGTCCATGAAATTTTTTTTTTTGTGAATGTAATTTTGGTTTATCTTTCTTTCTACAGACACAGATTACAGTTAATTTGCCTTAGTGAAAAGTCAGTTAAAATTAATATAACATTATTTATGTCACTGGTTAGTAAAATTTCAAAATGGCTCAGATGATTTCTGTATTTTGTAATGTGAACCATGCTCTATGAAGGTTGCGCACATCTGCTAAGTATCATACACAGCCAACCTGGAATTTCTCAGGGTGTTTTGTAATTTCCATGTAAGAAGCATTTCTTGTTAATAGACCAAGCATTACACATTGTAATTTTGTGTTGGTAGTCCATCCAGTAGTGTGTGGGTTAACTGGATATTGCTTGGTACTTTGGCTATCTTGCAGTAGTTTTGCACCTTTCTTCCGGTGTGTTCAGAAAATAAAAATTATTGCTGATCATCTTATAAATGTAGAGAAGTGCATTTTGAAGATAGATGATCAGAGGACATATAAGAATGAAAGTAAACCACAACTCAGATTCATCCCAGCAGCCATAATGTCCCATTATGTGTCATGGCAGAAGATTAAACATGAGTGGCTATGGTGTGGGACCAATGGCTGAGCATGGTGTTTTGATATATAAAATGCAGAATTGGGACATTTAACCCTCTTAGTGCCAGGTGGCTAACCTGTTGGCCACTGGTACTCTTGCACGTTGTGCTGTCGGGCATTCCATCAGCCACCGTGTTAAAGGCGTTAAGCTGATTTCTGCAGCAATCACTCTTTACTCTCTACGTATCTTGAGCCTTATCTGTTTTTTACAGGTTATCGATTTTTAGCATAAACTGCCCATACAGCCTGGCTCTAAGGTTAAGGATTGTCACTTGTAAGATGCCTTAGTTATGAATTGTGTTTATTTTTCCTAGATTTCATTTGTATGAAAGACATTAGCCACAACTTCTGTGTTGTTCATATGGAACATTGAGAATGAGTGGACCTTGGAATTTTGCTGTTCAACAAGAATTTGAACAGCAGCCGCTTAACATGGCCCTCCTCCTCTTACAACAAGAACTTGCAGTGAGTAGGCATGTAGTGTTCTGAATGTTAGCAGGTCTGGCCTTTATACTGAAACAGAAGAGAATTTTGTTTTATTGTGGTTGTTATTACTACAAGCAGTAGTAACATTTTAGTTTTGCAGCAGTACTCCATTATTTTCTGTGTGCTGGCTGTAGTCATTAATTGTGTCAGCACACTCAGCTGCTTCATATTTTACAGACTATAAGCATTTGTATTTGTGTTTGTATTTGTATTGTACGAGTATTTGTATTTCTGATATTCCACATTGTAGGGGGCACGCGGTGGCGCAGTTGGTTGAGGCACTGCGCTACAAGCTGGCAGGTCGCAGGTTCGATTCCCGATGGTGTCATTGGAATTTTTCATTGACATAATCCTTTTGGTCGCACTATGGCCCTGGGGTCGACTCAGCCTCTAACAGAAATAAGTACCAGGAGTATTTCCTGGGGGGTAAAGATGGTCGGTGTGTAGGGCTGACAACCATATCACCTTCATGTGCCGATTGTCTAGAAATCTGGGAGCCTCAACCTCCTGGAACCCTAAAGGCCTGACCAGGCCTGTAATGAGATTGCTTTTTATTCCATATTGTAGTGCCACTTTAAGAAAATAATTCCTAAAAGTGGTACCAACAAGTTATTAATAATAATAACAACCATGGCTCGACAGCCCTATATGGGCTTGGGCCTCCTCTTTCTGAGGTTACTTGGTCTTGTGCATTTGTGGCAGTGAGTGACCGGCCCACTGGCCGCGCTGTTTGACTCAATCCTGATGTGACTGCCAGAGCCATCTGGCAGTCAGTCAGGAGACTTGGGTGAGAAATGGTCGCTGAATTTTGCTTATGAGCATTACTAGTTCTATTCATGCCCGTAAGGTTCTTTTACATGCCGTAAATCTACGACATGGGACCGACGGCTTTACTTCCCCTCCGAAGGGAGTGGTGCTCCGGATTTTTATCAACCTCGGTTGGGATCGAACCCGCGAACCTTGGGTCCAGTGGCAAGCACGCTAACCACTAGTCCACCGAGGTCGACACCAACAAGTTATTACAATATGCAAAATATGAGATTGAGGTATAAAATTATGCACATGTTGTATTTTAATTCAATAATTAAACGTTCACTTAGGTTTTTATCCATTGACATATTTTTGTCAAAGTAGCTGACATAATTTGAACAGATATGTGTCTTCAAATTGTCAGAATATGTCAGTGGGTTAAATATGAGGTCATAAGGCACAAAAAGCAGTTGCAACTGACTTATGAGACTTATTTATTTATTTTTTTGGCAGGAGCTGGGCTCTGGAGTCCCATCTGGTAGACAAATTACAAGGGACGAACAGCTTGCTGAAAGTATGTCTCCAAAATATCTGGAACCAACAGTGTACATTAAAGAAGAACCCCAGTCTCAACCCATGGATTGTCAATACTCTGCTATGCCAAATAACTTTAACATGGTGCCACAAGCATGGCCATTGTCACAGCCATTGCATTTTCAGCGTTCTGAACAAACTTTTCCTGATTTCACAGAGAAGATTATCTTAAATTTAGTATGTATTTAAAATTTATTTATGGTATAATGATGTAATTTATTTCTTTGAGCATATGTTAACTTCTCAGATCCACAATGACTTCCTGTCTTGAAGAACTTGTAACTCTGAAGGGACAGAGAAGCATATCTTGTGATGTTTCAGTCACTTGAAAACAAATCTTTACAAACATCAAGACACTGCAGTAATTTGTAGGTCATAAAATTTGTATCAACTGAAAATGGATACCACTTGATGCATTTCTTTATATTCGTAACATGATGTATACTTACTCTTTGATTTTGCAACCTAGCAATTTGTTAGAAAAATGTTGTCTTATTATACATTTAAAAGTAATACATTTCAATAAACCTTGTGCACTTACTGAACATCATCACTGGTTATGCAGTAGGTAGAGAATTTTACTTGTAGTACTGACATCCTTATTTAAAAGCACAGTGTACTAGACATTGGATTTGCTTCTGTCATCAGGTAAAAGCAGGGAACCTACTTTGTTGGTCCTGTTGATTTGAGGTAAATTCTTTGTGTAGGGATAGCAGTGGGATCAAAAGTATCCAGTGTGTGCTTCAGTTTTGTGACACGCCTTTATCACAAACCTTAACACTTATATCATAACACATCCTCTCCCAGATCATAGTCTGCAGGGGTATTACACTGTGTAGGATCCAAGTCTGTTCCAACATTTACAAGGAATGTGCTGCCTCGACTATCAGCATAACCCTGAAGTTTGAGACAAAAGAAGACTCATCATTTCAGCAACACTTGCCATGAAAGCCTGAAAACTCACACACAACTTTGCTACCAGCATTCTTTTTTATGTATGTACTAAATGATGATGTCTTATTTGATCATTCATTCATTCCAGGATGATATTAAGGCAGAAGTTTCACCTGACAAGAGTAATGTCTGTAATGGAGATTTTAATCAAACATCTGAATATAACAAGTGCAATGTGCATCAGTATCCTTCAGAATCTCTCTATAGGAACGAAATGTAAGCAGAAGTGTATTTCTGTGCTGGTTGATCTGAAAATGATTTCTTGCTATTTGAATTGGTCAAATTAATGTTTTTGCAGTGAAATGGTTGTACAGAGGTATCATACCAATCGTCAGACATGTAGTGAGGAACTGTGGTTTGATTCCTGGCAGGAACGAGATTTTTGTCATTCCAAAGCATCCAGACCAACTTAGGGGCACATCCAATCTCCCTTTCAATGGGTACTAGGGGATCTTTGTGGGCCGGGGTAGCGTAGTCGGTATAGCGACTCCTACGAGCTGGGCGGTCCGGGGATTGAATCCGCTGGGGGCGAGATTTTCCGCATCCGTCCAGACCGGCCCTGGGCCCACCCAGCCTCCTGTACATTGGGTACCGGATCATTCCCGGGGGTAAAGCGGCCGGGGGTTGTGTTGACACCCACCCTCATCTAGCGCCGAGGTTAAAGAAAGAGAGCTATACCTTTACTCCCCCTCTGGGCCTTCATGGCCTGTTCTAGGGTGAACTTTACCTTTTACTAGGGGATCTTTCCTTGGGGGGGGGGGGGGGGGGGTTAACTGGCCGGCACATGAAATTGACCTCTCACCTCTGTCTAGTGCCAAGGTTAAGATTTCTGGGATCTATACCTCCACTCCCTCATTATGCCTTCATGGTTTGCACAGGGTCGACTGTACTTTACTTGATCTTTACTTGGACGGGTGTTGATGGCTTTGTTACCCACCGGGTATTTATGATGTGAGACTGTTATCCCTCCCATCCAACCCCCATTCTGGGAGACCACCCCTTATCATATGTTCACTACTGATTGTGATTGACATTGTAGGATATGTAACTTGTTAGAAATATTATTTATTTTCACGTCGGTGCCATAACATTTAAGATGTAACTTTGCAACATGTTGCAAAGTTTTACTTTAGTGTGCTGATTGCATTTCCCTCTTGCTGTTGAAGCATCTTTTGACATAATGTTTCCTTTCAGGTATTCAAAAAGAATGTACACAACAGAGAATTTATACCACCTCTCATCAATTCCATATCCAGATCTTTCCACATGGTGTAGTGTAAAAACATTCACAGGAAAGGAGACAGTGAACAGATGGGATGTTCATTCAGAAAATATGAGACACTATAACAACACTTTTGTTGATAGAAGTGTACCGTCCTCCTACATTATGAGTGGACAGAATTCATTGCAAGGAGAGGTGGTTCATGGACCAATGGCACATCCTGATCAAATCCCACCAGTCTGTCAAGTATGTGGGAAAGGCTTTGGTAGCAAGGAACAACTCCTGAATCATATGATGGTACATCGAAATCGGAAACCTCACGTTTGTGAAATATGTGAGAAAAGTTTTTGTTCTCCTGGGAATTTAAAAACACACATAATGATACATACAGGTCAAAAGCCACATGCATGTGAGAAATGTGGCAAAAGGTTCACCACGTTGGGAAACCTTAAAACACATTCTGTGGTCCATACTGCCGAGAAGCCCCATGCATGTCAAGTGTGTGGAAAAGGATTTACAACTCTTGGAAACCTCAAGACACATTTACTGATACATACAGGTGAAGTAGATGTCTTTAGATGTGACACAAAGTACTGTAGTGCTGCATTGGACTGATTTTCAATTATTTTTTTTTTTTTGCTTTTCTGCTCAGTATGAAAACTTAGTAACATCTTCAATTTACCTTTGTATATACATATCTAAGACTTGAATTTGACATTACTTTCTGATTTCTTATAAATAACAAATAAGAGCCATTGATAATGTTGCTGTAAATTTTAATTTTTGTTCCCATGGTTTTTTATTTTCTTCTCTTTTTAGGCATTCTTTACACAGTAAAACAAGACAGGCAGTGTACATAGAATATAAAATTTAGGCACGTTCGCATTAGCATTGTTGCCTTGGAAAAGCAATAAGCCTTAGTTAATCCGGCATGCAAATCACATCTTTTCTACTCTGTATTATATTGTCATCTGTGGCCTGTTAAGCTGTACCACATTTTTTCACATCTCATAAATTGTATGATTTTCAGAAAAAAAAAATCATTGAACATAGAATTTGTGTTTTGATTTTCTCTTTAACTTTCTTCTGAAACATTTCTCATTCTAAGAAGAATTGAGTGAGATATTATCGTAAATGTATTTATCGTCACGTAAAGTACCTTTTTTCTTGTCATGTTTTAAGTAACCTTGAATTTTTCTGGACAGAGGTTTGAAAAATACTCAAAATATCCATTTCATGAAAACCTGTCCAGTGGGAGGCAAGTTGTTCCATGTGGACAGACATGACTGAAGCTAATAGTTGCTTTTCAAAATTCTGCGAACGTGCCTAAAAGGAATACCTTATGTGGAGATCATGCCTACCTGTCTGTGACCTAGTATCAGTGACTAAACCATTATTTAATTTTCATGAAATTCAGTATAGAAGTTTTTTACATGAAGTTGCGAGCATGAGTTGTATGAGAATCGGTGCAGTGACTTGTACTTCAGTTAAGGATGTAAATGAATTTCCACTGATAATTTCCATATTTCTTGTGTGATTTGTGTAATTCAGTATGGCTCTCCATGTAATTCAGTTGATCAATTATAAGTTTTGTGAAAATGGGTGCAGTGAAACCCACACTTTCCTTAAGGGCAGAAAATTGAAAATTTTCATGTACTGTCTGCGTTTCTTGCCTGCTTTTGATAAGAGTTAGATATAGAAGCTGTCCACATAATTGTGTTGAACAGTTGTGAGTTTTGTGAAAATCAGCACATTGAAAGACATATTTTACTTGAGCATAAGTGTAAATTTGCTCATATTTTCTAATTTTTCATCGGATTTGGATAAGATTTGGCACAGGATGTCCACAAAAATGGATCCAGTAATTGTGAATTGCATCAAAATTGGTGAAGTGAAAGCTGTACTTCACATGTGGGTGTAAATGAGTTTCTGTAGCATTTTCCACATTTGTATTGCGAGCATTTGATTTTGAAAATATTAAGAAATGTGGACTTTGGCCCATAGAATGTGAAATACCATTTGTCTTTGAACCATACATACCTGCAGTTTGACATCCCATCCTGTACTGTTCTGTGAGCAGGTACCGTTAATTACAAGACAGCTGCATGGTTCTAAACAAGGATAATTGGGAAATTAGATTATTCCATAATGTATTGCAGGAGATACATGTGTTTTAAACATTCCATGCATATAGAAGTTATACAGTAGAAGTCCTTTAGTCTGGCACCCACAATACCCGACAAGTGCTGTATTATCAAATATTCCAGATTATCAAACAGCACCTATATGGAAGTAATTTTTGATAGGTAATATTTTGTTACTGCTCCTATACTTGGGCTGCACAACTAATCAGAGAAGTATTCCATTTGGATATCCCCTTTATCTGCTGGTTCAGGGGTGTCAGGGACCCTTTCTATTTTTTCTGTGTGGAGTCAATCATCATAGGTCCAGTCACTGCCTTTCCTTCGGAATGCACTGCTGTAAACCACTCATAAAACACCTTGTCCACTGGTGTTAATTTAGGCTGTTTCAATTTCTGTTACTTTAGAAGGCCCTTTACACTTTCCCTTGATGACGTAAAGGATCGTAATTAGCCCTTCTGTGTCCAGTCCAATGTTATATGAAGCCATAGTCACACTGGGACTTTCACCACTTTGAAGCCTCCCAATTATTTCAACTTCCTGAGGAACCATTAATGGTACATACTTCCTTTTGTCAGTAACAATTCATTCGCTCATCTTGGAGGATCATTTGCAGCCATTATAATAGCTCAATAAATTCCAGAAACGCAAGACAAAGTCACAGTATCGGTATGCATACTGGATGTTATCGATGGCAAAACTTGCGGTTTTGGGACTATTTTCTTCAACTGCCAAAGTATCAGAATTACTGAAGCATCAGCATCCACACTAAAGAAATTATACCATAATTCTTTGTTAAGGTGGGAAAATATGCTTTTAAAATGCATATGCCTGCTGCTTTCAAATAAGGGTATCCCTTCCCATATGGCTGTTTATAACCACTTACTGATGTATGTACTTATTATTACACTAGTTACATGGAATAATAACAATAATAAAAATACTTGTATGATGATTTAGGCCAGCATGCTGTGCTGTGTCTACTGGGTGAGTGGTTCCTTACACTTTGAAAGAATGCAGTGCCTTCATCTTAAAGGGTCAAGCAGCCCAGGAGTCATACAAAAATACTTGTTCTGGATATTATTATTATTATTATAATATTGGAACATACTTCAGTTTTATTCTGCCAGTTGTTTTTCACTGATATTGCATGTTGTTTTCAGTAAAGAAGCCAATGTGATCCCAAAGTCATGTTCATCAGTTGGTATTGCACCTTGAGAGAGAGAGAAAATTGAGTTTTCTATATACCATCATTAACATTTCCATCAGTGTAGGCTGTGTTGTAATATGGCCTTGTGTGTTGTTGTTTGTTTCATCACAAATATCACGGTGGGCTGTCTTATGTTGAGGTCTCCTGTATTTCTTTAATGCTTCTGTACATTTCAGGTTGTACTACTTGAGTTTTAGATTATGTGCTCCTGTTTTAATAAAGCCTTATGTTTTGTTTACTTAACAGAATTCATTTAAGGTTTGGGAAAATTTTGATGGTTATGTTTGACCAGTTGAGGTTTTGCGATAGTAAATTATTACATTTTTAAAATGTAAAGGGCATTTTCATTTAATATTTTATGTGAACATTTTATTTATGCACTAAGATTGTATATGTTTTATGGTAGAATTTCCTTTTGGCAATTAGTTTCATGTCTTCTGGGATATAATTCTGTTAATTGGTAAAAATTTACATATGTTTTTGCAGTAGCATGCTGCCTCCATCTTTGGGATCTATGTTTGGACAAGTGGATCCTGCGAGTGGAGGCAGTAAGCTGCTCCAAACCATAGCTAACATTTTACCCATCAACATAATGTCATGTTCCAGAAGAGTCGAACCTTCATCATCATTGCTGCGAGAACATCAAATCTTGCAAGTCCATCATATGTGTGGGTGAGAGAACTTTTATATATGTACACTTGAAGTGAGTGGGATTTTATTTTGGTAATTGATGTTGAGCCCTGCTTTATTTGTGCAGGTGAGAGACCATATGTTTGTGAAGTCTGTGGAAAACGGTTCACAACACGAGGAAATGTGAAGGCTCATTCAGTGACCCATACTGCAGAAAAACCATTTATTTGTCATGTGTGTGGCAAGAATTTCAGTCATAAAGGCAATCTAAAGACACACATTTTATCAAGACACATGGCTAATAAGCCACGATATGATTGTGTTCTGTGTGGAAGAAACTTTGTGCAAGCAGAAATGCTGAACACACACACAGCTGTAGTACATGCTGCTACATCTGTACCTCTTTCCAACTTGCAGGATGACCTTGAGCATGAAAAATCACCTTTCTACTTACTAGTGAAAGTGTAGCGAGTTTTTGAAAGAAGTATTGTAGACACTAGAAATGTGGTGAGAATTTTTTTATAATAAAAGATGAAAATGTGTTTTTCTATTCAGTCTTTATAATGCTCAGAATGAAATGTGAGTGGCAGTACTCATGTTTCTTATTACATGTTTGTGTAGTGTTACAATATATTTCCTCTTATTTTGTTTCCACTTCCTGTACAGAAATCCATCAGTAATCCAAGTACCACAGTCTGATATAGCCATGCACGTTCAGCATTATGCTAGATACACATTTATGTGTGGTACAAGGAAAGGAATCTGATATTTAAGAGCTACATGGGTTGCTTAAATTTTGAGCCTAGCTGCATTTAAAATTTAGCTTCAGCTTGCTGCTGATCAAATAACCCAAGTGTTAGAAAAAAATTATACCAGATCGTAACATCTAAATTGGCAGTTTTTATGCCACACGATCTTGAATTACTGCAGATTTGCTGTTAGTGTCCATATGCCTGCACATAATAAATCCACTTTGAATGAACAGATGTTTATTACAGTTTAGATTATTTGGTGTAAATTTATCAGTTAATTGAAATTTGAAGATATTGCCTGGAATTAGATCCCGTATGTGTCGTGTTATATCCCAGAAGACTTGAAACTTTGTCAACACCATTGTGAAACTCTTGGATCTGGAATTGAAATTCAGGTCAAATTAGATATACAACTCCAGGGAGCAAAGTCCTTCTTCAAATGTTACTAGTTCCTTGGCTAGTCAAATATCCTACTTGTTATGGAACCCAAAGTTTCATTACTTTGTTCACAAGAGCCTGCCACTTGTCCCTATCCTGCGCCATGTGAACCCAACCATGTCCTCCCATCCGATTTCTAAGATCTATTTGAATATTCACATCTAAATCTAGGTCTTCCAAGTGGCCTCATATTTTCAGTTTTTTGTACCTAACCCTGTATGCCTATCTTCTCTCCCATGCTTGCCACATGCCTTGCCCATCTCATCCTCCTTGATTTTATCACACAAATAATATTGGTGAGGAGTATGAATCATGAAGCTTCTCATTATGCAATTTTCTTTAGTCTCCTGTTACTTCATTTGTGGTCCAAGTGTCTTCTTCAGCACTCTATTCCCGAATGTCCTCAGCTTATATTCCTCCTTTAATGTGTGAGACCAAGTTGTCCAGCCATATAAAACATGTAAAATTATAGTCTGTATATTATAATCTTAGATAGAAAATGGGAAGACATGATTCTGGACTGAATGGTAGCAGACATTCCCCAGATTTAATCTGCTCTTAATTTTTTTGTGTGTGCAATTTTGATTTGTTAGTCTCACTCCCAAATATTTGAACTTCACAACATTTTCAAAGGATTTATGAGCTGTCTTTTATGTTGTGATTTTGACTTGCATTCTGTTGATGAAGCATGAACATATTCGTAGCATCCTCAGGATTTATGTCTGGACCAACCTTGCTAGCAACTAAAAAAGGTTTGTGTGGTTTTTGTATAGTATGTATATTTTCATCCAATTTGTTATCACCATGACAGAAGCTGGTTTTACAATTTGAGTTCAAATTATAAAATCCAGAGGACATTGTAGTGCCTGATAATTTTCTAGATGTCTTTATGTAGAGCACACCTAACTTAATAGAAAGTGCACTGAAACACATGTCATGGTAAATCTTGTGACATAGATCTGCTAAAGGTTGTTAAAATTTTGATAATGAAGTGAGTTATTTAATCACACAGTATTCTGAACATAAGATCGTCAGTGTAGTCCAAAAGCTTATGTGTCCTATTCAATTTCAATCCCTTGTAGTTAGCCTGGACCTTCATACGGCATGCTCTAGAGAAAGTTGAAAAAATGATGATAAAGCATTTTCTTCTTTCAGATCATTCTGTATAGGAAATGCCTCGGACAAATGTAGGTTTCATTTAAACTCGTTTTAATTAACCGAAATGGATCCGTGGGTATGCCAAACTTAATGAGAATATTACATAACATCGTCATCCTAACGGAAACATAGGCTTGAAGTCGGTAGAGTGGATGTACTGCCCCATTATACTCCCATTTGTACTCAAATCTGTGACGAATGAAGTATCCTTCCTGCCGCGCTCGCTGTGGAGCAGCTGCCTCGGTTTCGTTGCGCTTGCTGTAGCTCCAATAGTCTGCATTACAGGTACCACCACGGTTGTAGCACTTGACGCTACTCTCTGGTGGGTGACATTTCCATGAGATGCGGGCGTCCCCACAGGTGACACATCGACAGGTGTGTATCCACAGTTTCGCTGTTTTGCCTGTCTTGGCAGCGTCTGCATTCCAGCGGGCCATTTGGTTCGGTGTACGTCTCTACCTTCACTCGCAAGTCGCAGAGCTCGGTGAGAGCACACCCTTAACCACGTCAGTGGCCTGCGCAACCGGCACCGTTAAAGTGTTGTGTTAGCGAACGGCTCGTCTCTCGGCGTCCTGGTCCGAAGCTACGTGACAGCTTACAGTGAAGAGAAAAGCCTCCATGTCTTGGGCACCGCCTAGCATCCGCTTGCCCAAGTTGAAGAGTAGGCACATGCATTGATCTTCCGAGAAAGGGTTGTAAAAATTCACTCACTCGTCCTCTGACAGCAGAGAGCCGACAGTGGCCCGGAAGACATCGTTAGCCTCGGGCATTGGCTTAAGAAATTCTTTCGCCCGGCTCACGATCCTGCTGGCAAACCACACGTATCCAGTTCAGAAATTTGCGTGTTTATCGCTACTGAGATATTTCGTGTCTTTTGTTTCGCCACTGCCCTGGTGGAACGTGTTATGTTTCCACCTGAATTTTCCGTTGAGTAGTGCCAGCTGGTTTCTCTCGTTGGTCCGGACACGTCACAGAATGCCTAAAAAAGGGTGAGTATGCTGTGTGGGCAACGGGCCGCCACATTGATTTAGGCCCCTGTGAGGGTGACACGGCTGTCATAGCGTCTCCTAAGTCGTAGCTGCTCGCCAGTTATCAGACCTACTTCAACAGACTTGAGCATTGGCTACGAGACTGGAGGGCGGTGTAGGTCTTTACAAGCAACTATCCGTCCAATGATGGCTTATGTGTATGCGCTACCTGAAGTCCACTGCCCGCAGTTCTGTCCAGAATATGTAAGTGCTAAAATCCATGTGTCTTTGCATTAGGAATAAAGCACCATCGAACGTCACTAGCAGGCAAACCCACGAGGATTTTGAGGTTCAATGTTTTACGTTAGAGAGTGTCGATCCCAAACTAGCTGACGCGCGGAATCCGTTAGCGTAAACATGCCTGCAGTTTACGCGACGTATATGTCAATTCCAGCGCTGCATCTTGGACGAAGGAATAGGTTGATAAAGGGACATCGAGAGCAAGTCTCCGCCATTATTCGGCTCTGTGGTTGTGTTGGGTGTTAGAACTCTTCGCTGTGGGCTTGAGTATCCCACGTGGTTACTTCGGAGCAGCGGAGTGAGCATCGGAGCGCCCCTCGGCAGTGGCACCGAACTTCACGTTATCCCCCTAAAGAGCAGGGCTTGGACTCGGGGAGAGTTCTACAGGGCAATACGCCCCCTCTTTTCATATACTTTTGAGACAATCGTTCTTCATGGACAACTTTACCGAGCAATCCACCCCAACACTCGCTGCTTTAACAGGTCGCCCGGCAACTTCTGCGGCATATGCCGCTGTTACTTCAGCATAATTAGGTTTCGGGCGTTAAAAGCAACTAATCAGCCAATAATCTCCGGGCTTTCCACACAGGGTCTTGGGCGGAAGGATCCCCGTTAGCTCGAATTGGCATAAGTGTGGTGCCAGTTGGGCACATAGCGACAAGTTCCGTCAATTCGCCCGAGTTGAACAAGTTAACTGCGAACGGGAAAGCTGAGAAACAAAGAAGCAGAACAGTCCTTTTCGGGGCCAGAACACAGAAATGTGAATAATATGTAGAGGGAAAATTACATACAGGTCTACACGCCCCCTTTCTGG
This sequence comes from Reticulitermes speratus, assembly GCA_021186555.1. NCBI lineage: Eukaryota > Metazoa > Arthropoda > Insecta > Blattodea > Rhinotermitidae > Reticulitermes > Reticulitermes speratus. The sequence goes on from JAJKFL010000004.1 coordinate 27,596,307, forward strand.
ACCTAGTGATACGGACGTTGAAATTGAGAAGGATAAACCATATTTACATAATGAGGACACTGGTAGCGGACTGTTGCCTCGGGGGGATGACACTGCCTACATACATACATATATATATATATATACATTCCATGGATCCATAATTTTGTCACAAGACAAGAGGATGTGGAATAAGTCATAACATACAAAATCATACAAAATGTACATTGCAAAATGCTTTAAACATTCTATGTGCAGTCTTAGACGTCAGTATTATAGGTTAACAGTACTCATAAGAAATTCATCTACAGAGTAAAAGGAGTGTGCATTTAAGTATCTTCTTAGTGCTGCTTTAAATTGTCCCTGGGCGGAAAAAACGCCTTCATTCCTTCAAAGAATTGGTATAAATCTTCTGCGACCTGCTTAGGGTGAACCTATCCTCTCAGTTCACTGCACAGTATCGAAACCCAGAAGACTGCAATCGGAATAATCCTCGCCGAGAAAACCTGAAAAAATTTAGCCAACGTATTTTGTTATGCGTATTCTTTTCACGCCACATGTACGTACTTTCCCATTTCCCATGCTGACCGAACACGACACGACTGCGTATATACACACATGTTCACTTCGCATACAATAATTTTATTGGTTTGAATAGGCAGAGCGGTCGCTCTATGGGACGGTGAAAAGTCGTATTGTTATTGTTTTTGATAGGCAGGGAAGGCATAACGTGTAAATATGTTTATGTCACTGGAAGTATTATGTGTGTTCTGATTGCCGACAAATTATGATAACGTTGAGCCATGAACATGTCATTCCGTGTTAAAATAATATTGTGAATGATATATACTTATTCAAAGTAAAGAGTATTCTAACAGTATTTGGCTGACATATGTGCAGAATTTGATTTATCTGTCCCTGAACAGAATGTCAGACAAGAAGTAATTAACCGGAATATGTGCTACACATTTTGTATTACGCACGCGGCGGTGATTGATGTAATGGATAGGCGTTTTAGTTAAGAACGGAATTTTGTTCATGGAAACCAGAATCATGTCCACCCCATTTTTCAACATGCCACTGAACTTTGCGAATGTATGTCGACTTTGTATGCAAGAGAAGTCGACATTACTTTCCCTCTTCATTGATACAGAAGTTAGTGATCAAGTTACACCTCTGCGCTGCAAAATAATGAGTCTGGCACCAGGTGTTAAGGTAGACCAACATTATTATTTTGGCTGTCGGAAGTACATGAAGTGTACTAAAAGCCAAACACATTAGTACAGTTTTGTTGTAATAACACAAGCAGTTGTTTTATCCGTAGTATGAAAGGCAGGAATAAGGGATTGTCTGTGAGTGGCTTGAGGATAATGCTAAGCAGTTGCCTTCTTTTAGCTCTTACAGTTGGTGCTACATCTTAAAGTCTCCTGTATATGTTGCAGGCTTCATGCATATTCTTTCTGTCATAGGTGGATGCATACGATGGTCTCCCAACTCATGTGTGTCGACAATGTGTAAATCAAGTGAATGTGTCATACAATTTTAAAAGGCAGTGTGAAATCTCTGATGCAACTTTCCGGGAGTTACTGAGAAATCACAGATCAGGTTCCCAGTCTTCTGAGGTAGTTGACAGCAACTCGCATAACTTCATCACTGCTTTGTTTCATTTCCTTTGTTTCACTACACACACTTTATTTGAACAGCGTGCAGAGGGTCAATTTGTTACTGTTAAAAGAGGGAGCTGACAATTTAATTAGTGTACAACTACTGTCATCATTTGAAAATAGTTTCATTTTCTTTTATTTATGCTTGGTATTGATCAGTAATTTGTATACTTGATGGTACACTACATATTCTTGTGATTCTGTGGTGCATGAATTTGTAATAAACTACCTAAATGCACTGATTGTTACAAACTTATGTCCATTACAAGAACAAGGATAAGAATTAGGTGAGGATATAGAGGTTTAATCCCTTGCAGACTTCTTTAAATAGCATCCCTCTGACCTATGTGGCTACATTTAAATGACAGAAAGTCCCTGTTTTTGCACTGGTCACATATGTGTGTATATATTTGGTATATATTTATAAATAAAATGAATTATTTGATTAAAGACAATTATAAGGTTTTATAAGAAGACCAAAAAATAGCACAGTCTGTGCAAAGACTTCAAAATATCTCAGAGGTGGGACAGATTCTGACCACATCGCAGTGATCATGTCAACTGACAATTGGTTAAAGAGTTCACTCTAGTAATGAAAATTGAAGTACTGCATTAACTGATTAAATATCAGGTTAGATTATATCTGTTCCATGCCATGAATTTAACAATTGCAAGTAGTTTTTCCTTGCATACATGGTCCTTATTTTATTGGACAACTGGTGTTTGTCACTTCCAATTGCTACTCCACTGCACTGGTGACTGGCTGAGTGGGCTACATTAGTACAGTAAATGAGCCAACAGGAAGTGGCAACTGATGTTGTCAGATAAAATAATTACCCTATAATATCTAATTTTTCAGAAAAAATAAATGTTGATTTGCCTTTCCAGGAAAAGCAGAATGAATCTCAAAATTCTCTGAATCCAGCAGAAGATCCTCCAGATGTCTGGACATATGTAAAAGTTAAAGCTGAGTTGGCAGAGTGTCAGTCAGATGAAAACAGTCCTGAAGGTGGAATGGAACAAGAGTAAGACAATGACTGTATTTTATTCTGTCTCTTCTTGTGTAGTATGAGTTTTTTAAGGTAATGACATAGAGAAAATATTCTAAATAATATTGTCAGTATCTTTTTGTTTTTTGAAAGTTTGGGACTTTCATGTTTATTTAAAGTAAAGTTGTCCTAGTCCGTGCCATGATGGTATATGGGGTGAGTAGAAGTATAGCTTTGCTCATTTTTAACCTCGGCACTAGTTGGAGGTCAGTGGTCAACGTCATGCCCTGGCTTCTTTACCCCAGGAAAAGAACCCCATTACCCATTGAATAGAAGGCCGGGTAGGCCCCAGAGCCAATCTGGACTTTTGCAGAAGAGAAAAACCCCTTGCCCCTGCTGGGATACTAACCCTGGACTGTCCAGCCTGTAACCAGTTACTATACCGACTATGCTGTCCAGGCTCGACCCTACATATATATCTATTGGAGGGGGGGGGGGGGGGGGAGCTATATAAAGGGTTTGTGCACAGTTCGTGCTGTAGGTTTGTGTACAGGTGTGTGTGCAGACCCTAATGTAGGTGTGGCATCATCTGTACAGGCTGTACTATAGGCATATATAGAGGGGTACATGTACTGAGTACACAACCCTCTGTATACGATGGTACAGGGCATATCTTAATCATTTTACAGAGCACAGAGAGATGCAAATTTTGTAACACAGGGTGAGTCAGCAGTGTGTTACATCATTTCAAGTATGATGCAAATTGACTCCAACCCAGTTGTGTTACATCTCTTGTATAGTTCTAAAGGATGTCATTCTGTTGTGTTATTTATACAGACTCAAGATAAAATCCGTCCAAACACAAATACGTTCGTTTATTTACAGAACAACGTGTTTTGACTGTTCAGGTCATCTTCAGGTTCACAGTTTTATTTTTCAAAACATACTGAGGAATGGATAAAAATCTATAAAACTGTTAAATATGTTATGGTCAAAAGCAAAAATTAATATGTGTGTGGAGAAAATTCACCACAATGATACAACATTTTGTACCAATATCAATCTCTTTTGTTGCTACAGGTTGTCGTAGCATGTTCATCAACTTGGTAAGTCGCTGGAGATTCGTTCCAAGTTCCATCTGTGAGATGTTAAATGATGTACAGGTGTGTAGCTTGCTATTGCATTTGTCCAGGCTGCTATACTACATCTACACACTGTGCGAGTTGGTCTTGGACTCAAGAGTGTGGACTCAAGAGTCGAAGACCAACTCGCACAGTGTGTAGATGTAGTATAGCAGCCCAGACAAATGCAATAGCAAGCTACCCACCTGTACATCATTTAACATCTCACAGATGGAACTTGGAACGAACCTCCAGCGACTTACCAAGTTGATGAACATGCTACGACAACCTGTAGCAACAAAAGAGATCGATATTGGTACAAATGTTGTAACATTGTGGTGAATTTTCTCCACACATATTAATTTTTGCTTTTGACCATAACATATTTAACAGTTTTATCATATTTTATAGATTTTTATCCATTCCTCAGTATGTTTTGAAAAAAAAGAACTGTGAACCTGAAGATGACCTGAACGGTCAAAACATGTTGTTCTGTAAATAAACGAACGTAGTTGTGTTTGGATGGATTTTATCTTGATTCTCTTGTATAGATTTACGTTTTATTAACTGAAATCCAGAAAGGTTTGAAGTTGGGACAACCTTTTAGTTTAAGATAAACTAAATTCGTTGTCATAAAAACAAAACTCTTCACTTTATATGAATGACTAATATTTTAGTATTCCACATTGTCTTTTCAATATCTGCTGCTATTTCATGGTGCTTGGTCAGTTCATTTACAGAAAATGTTACCAGTGTTCAATATTGTGATTTAACAGTCCAGATTATAAGGTTTGTACATGATAAATGCTTCTTCAAAATCAGTGTACAGCTATGTGTGCACTTTCTAGGTGTGTTCCAAAATATAACCTAATGGTTTGTAAAACCATGGTTCTGTTTGTTTTGATTTGATTAATTTTAAAGGACATGTTATTTGGAGGCTTGAATGTACTTAGTACATGTATGTTTGGAATGTTTTGACAGATTTTTGATAAAACTTGACATATGATGATCTTGTTATTTGAGTATTACCATGTGTAAATGTGAGTAACTTTAATTCATCTAATAGACCACTATATGTAAGGTTCTGATTGATCTTTTGCATAGATGTTTTGAATGTGTACACAGATTTTAATAGAACCTGATCTACAGCAGTTTTGTTATGTGAGTATTACCTTGTGTGTGTCATTCACATTAATTTTTTTTCAAGGTGCATTTTACTTTAGTGCTCAGTATTTAGAGGTACGAGTATAGTAATATGATAGAGTTGTATGCAAATCATGTACATTATATTTCTCTGTAACTTTGTTACACACTACAAATGTATACAGTGCTTGCAGATACGTTACAGCATGTTGTTAAACATATGCTGATTCATGTATTCATAAGTATTTAAATAAAATATGTGGTTATGGGGTTGTCAGGATGCATTTAAACCAAACACATGATCTTGACAGGTTTCCAGCTGCAATCTGTTCATTAACAGAAGGCGATCAGGATTTGAATTCCAGTACAATGGATGAAGCATCTATGAGGCAAGGCACAGAGGCTGACTCAAAAAATCTTGCTCATAATTTACATCTCTTCAGCAAAAGTGTGACATATGATATGAAATTTGACAGGCAGTTTTCATCTGGTGATGATTCCTTTCGATCCAATTATGGTTCACAGAAGAAGTTCCAGAATGCAAACAAGAGATTTGTCTGTATGGAATGTGGGAAGTCCTTTGTGCAAAAACAGCACCTTATTTCACACACGCGAACTCATACAGGGGAACGACCCTACCAGTGTAAGGAATGTGGCAAAACTTTTTCACAGACTGTACATCTGAAAAATCATCAAACTACGCATACACAGTTGAAGCCATTTACTTGTTCTGAATGTGGTAAATGTTTTGCACAGAACATACATTTAAAGAATCATCTTAGCACTCATACAGGTGAGAAGCCATATGGTTGTAATTTATGTGGGAAGACATTTGCACAGAATGTTCATTTGAAAAATCATCTTAGCACCCATACAGGAGAAAAACCATTCCGTTGTACGGAATGTGGAAAAACATTTTCACAAAAATATACACCTTAAAAATCATCTGAGTACACATACTCATGAAAAACCGTATGGTTGTACTGAATGTGGAAGAACTTTTGCCCAAAATATACACTTGAAAAACCATCTTGCTACCCATACTGGCGAGAAACCTTATGGGTGTCAGGAATGTGGAAAACATTTTGCTCGGAGTGGTCAGTTGAAGGAGCACATGAAACTCCACTTAGGCTTGAAACCTTTTACATGTGTTGAGTGTGGAAAGAAGTTTTCTCAGAATATTCATATGAAAAATCATTTAGCTACACATGCATCACAAAAGAAACCAAAGGAATAAACTGTGGAAATGGAGTGAAATGCTGTTAGTCACAAGACATGTTCATTCAGTTCCTGTACCCTTGTCCAAGAATGCAACTTGTATCTTATAACCTTAAACATTGAGCATAGGTAATTTACAGAATTGATCTGAGTATGAATTTTGAGTTACACTAGTTGGATGCATGAAAACATTTTGGTATGGCTGATATTATGGCAATTAAATGTGTTCTCATCCTTTCAACATGATGAATATTTTATGAACTGTATACTTGGTTGTTACCAATCAGAGTGGACTTAAGTAAGAGTGCCTGTGATGACATCGTTTCTTCAATAAGCAAAGAGAAAGGGAAGGGAGGTCATGCAAAATTTCCTTAACCGCAAATACTGAATCTTTGGTATGTTGGGCTTGACAGTGTGAATTGGTTTGAAGAAATACATTTTATGTCAATTTGTAATAATGTTTATGAGATCTGTTTATCATTTTATAATGTCTTTTTAAAATAGGCAGTGAAATAACAGTGGCTTACTGTACACATTTTATTTGTATATAGAGATTGGATAATACGTGTTACATTTTTAGACATAACTTGTGATATGGGTACTTAAATTATTAGTATTTTTATGAAATATTGTTCTCTAGGTTTGTATTTAATACAAAACATTTCTAGCATTAGCATTATAGTGATTATTATTTATATCTTTATCCAGGTTTGGTTGTTTATTTAATGATAACCGAATCATTTATTAATACATTACAGTCATTTATACAAACAGGATACTTCCTTCAGAATTTCCACTACACACCATGATTGTCACTGACATGTCAGTACAAGTTAGGCTGATGTTTCATAACACATAAGGATAGTAACTTATCAAGCATTCTTTCATTATGAACATTTCATTATTATGAGATGTAATTAAGTGTAAAAATAAATATTGCTGCTTATACCCATATGTGACAAACAGTTCATTGACTGCAACTTTGTCATTTATGTAATTAATGCATATGTTAAGTTTCTGTGAAGTATTTAGCCATCTTAAGTACATTTTATGCTGTAAGTCATTGCATGAAAACAGTATTATTCCCTTGTAATGAGTGGATAGGAAAACAGTCACTGTTGTGCTGATTACAGTAGTCCCCCCGTATCAGTGGGTGATACGTTCCAAGACCTACCGCGGATGCCCGAAACCGCGGATAGTAGCGAACCCTATATATAAAAGCGCAGAGTAAACTTTAGATCGACTAAAGTCGACGCTGGCAAATTAAAACGTAAATACTGAAATCGACCATGGTCGACTTTGGCAGTGAATGTGTTAATATTTTTGGGCTGCGGTAAACCGCGGATACCGAATCAGCGGATACAGGGGTTCTACTGTATTTCTAGTCCACACAAATTGGATAACTACTCGTAACAGTATAGAAAGCCAAATTGAAAATTGAGAGACTGAAGGCAATGAAAATGTATCATATCTCAAGTATTCTGTAAATTAAAGTCTGGATGCCAGAATAATTGGGGGTATTTCATCTGCCTTCTAGCATCCATTCTTAGTGCTGCTGTTAACTCGTATGTATATATGCACACAAATATTGCAGAAATGATAACATATTTGTGAGATTTTGTCTATCCATCCATACATTTCAATCAAACAAGTTTTAAAAATATAGAGAGTTTTTTAATGCAGAACTAAGCATGTCAGAGGACGGGCTGTTATTGATCACTGTGCAGCAGTTGATGTTGCCCACTCTGTGGCGTGCAGCCCTTGTTAATGCTCAACTCAAGGGACTGAGTACTGCAGAGCGGGCAATGTCATTGGGTCGCTATGTAGCAGTGCATCTATCAGTGGGTTTATAGATGCTCTGAGTGGGTTCTGTTTGCAGCTGGACACCCTTATGGGATGTACTAAATGTTGTTGAGTGAATTTCATTTGTCAGTTGTAACATCTGTTTAGCATGAAGTTGATGTACATATGCATAAACAACAAGGGCTACAACCCAAAAATAAGTATGACATAAATATGTAGTTCATGCAATTCCATAACTGTTATTTCAAGCACTGTTTTACACACTTAGAAATATGTGTAATTTACATACTCCAAGCAAAAGAGCGTGCATATCCATTCGTTTTGTTACGAGTGTGAAACTGGCAAAGTTTCTCTTCATAATTAAAAACCACACCATGAAGCCGTATTGGGGAGTGGAGGTATAACTCCATGCATTTGTAACCTAGGCACTAGATGGAGGTTGAGTACATATTCAGTTTCACACCTGAACTGTTTTACCCTGTAAGAAAGAGTCCCTGATACCCACTGTATAGAAGAATGCTTGGTGGGTGCCAGAACCCAGCTGGATTATTAAATGAGAAAAATCTCTACTATCAATGAATTTGTGATATCTTCTCCTGCAGAAAGGTACTGCAGAAAATGCTGTATGGTCACGATACATTTAGAGCGTGGGTGTCCAACCTTTTTTCGCGGTCCACAGGCGTTATTGTTGTCTGGATCGCGGGCCGCACGTGTAAAACTCACTTTAAGTGATACGCCTAACATAACACAACCCAGCAAGTCGTGGATTGGACACCCCTGTCTTACAGTGGGCTTCCAGGTTCTCACGGCGGTGACGATTATAATAGGGGTCTTCGAAGTTGTGAAGCCATGAAGCTCGAGGTAGCGGGTTCCTCTGAAAGTTGGATATATGTACACCAGACTACACGGCGGTGCATTTCAGAAAACGATGGTCGTAAGTAATAATTCAGTATTTCCAACAGCCGCGATTGACAGTCAGTTTTTCACAGATTTTCATCCTTCGTCGCACGACATGAGAATCAAGGAAACCGTGGTAACTTTAAAATGGCGAAGTGTGTTTAGGTGTTTGGGGCTGCATGATATGAAACCTTTTATTCTGTAGGTAAAGTGATAATAAAACAACTGAATTTTGGTAATAATGGCGTTAAATTTTAACAATATCTGTCGATTGTGTATGGGAAGAAAGGATGCGTTATTGCCCCTCTTCAATGATAGGAAGGGCCAAATAATTTCACTTCCAGCAAAAATAATGAATTTCGTGCCACTGTTGAAGGTATGTGTTCTAATTTTGTGATGCGTTGTGAATTTGCAAGTGACTGCAATTGTTTCATCGATACGTGGTTATACGTTAGCTCTTTAAACCTCTAGGAAGGGAATATCAAACTACCATCTTCTATGGTGTGCGTTTTTAAGGTCGTGTCTCCACATAATCACTTCATATTAAGCAAAGAAGGAATGTAACCTGTAATTTGTTTTCGAGACATTGTGATCAGTTAAATGTAAATATACTGTATTTGCGTTTTCAATGTGGTGTGCTTCCTGGCTTGGATGACAACCCAAGAAAATTACCATGTTCTGCTTCTCTCTTCATCTGCGATGTGAATTTGAAGTTTTTAATAAGTGTGTTTTGCAGTGTCTTTGAAAGGAAAATGTTTAACAGGTACCAAGTTCTTGTTATGTTCTACAATCAGGCTTTTATGGTGCTAGAATTCCAGGTGATTTGAGTTTTCTTACCTATTATCGTTCGTCATTTTACCTATTCGTGGTCCACCAGTTGTAGCATTTATTTCTAACTACATTTTTTCAAATATGACACATGTACTGGTGAAAGATAAAATTGATTCATGTTCAGTAAAATAAATTCTGTGCTGTTTTCGTTTTGCTTAAAATGAAACTTCAATTTTGCATTATTGTACAACTGTCAAGAGATCTCACCATCATCATTGTTATATGTGACTTTTAAATAGAGTGACATATTACATGAAGTAATGTTATTTTTGGATTTAACATATTGACTTATGGCTACTAAGATTACAGTATTCTGTTGATCAGAATGTTTTATTGTTCAATTTACTTCAGAATTTGCTCATTTCAAGACTGAAAGAATGTATTTACAGTGGGAATTTCCATATAACCAGATGTCATTCATGTAAGTCATTTGTGAAATTATGCAGTAGTTTCATGTCACCAGATTTCTGTCATTCCTTCATCAAAGTTTTACCACCTTTATGAGAGTAAAATTTGTAATTATGAATATCAGCAATCAAAGTTAAATTGACCTGCTTATTATTGCCTCTTCCAAAAAATAGGATCAGGAATATGCCTGTCATAACAGTACTGAGCCTCATACTCTGTTAGTTTATATTATTTCTTCATTCTTTTTATGTTGAAAGCATATATTTTGGTAGCAGACCAAGCATTAGGCAACAAGAAGTACTCATTCATTTAAAAACTGATCATTATTTTATCATTTCAAAATGCATCCCTTGGTCAAAGAAGGCCATAGATTACCGTGAGCCTGCTACCTCTTGTTGACAAAATTAAATACTAACACAGTGTAAGTGTGAAATTTGGACTCCCAGAAACATGTGGCTGTTTCTACAGAGTGGCTTACTACTTCTCAAACATGATGTTAGTCGACAGTCAGTTAACTTGACTGATATGTGTTCTAGGAGACCTGCTTTATCCAGATTTGTGTTTTCAGCTTTTTTCTGGTGATGGGTTGCCAGCCCAAGTATGTCGGCAGTGTATACGGCTTGTTAATACCTCATACAAATTCAAGCAGCAGTGTGAAAGTTCAGATACAACACTACGTCAATATTTACGAAGTCAGCCATATACAGTAAGTGCATCTGTCATTGTTATATCACAGTTAAATGTGAGGCTTATTTTACTGTCTCAATATAAAATTGTATCATAAGATTTATGAACAGTTAAAATGTTTAATTAATTTCAGTATGTTGGAACTTAAGGAAATGTCTTGTATAATGTATGTAGCTTATATATTGGAGTGTCATTATCTTACACGAGTGTTCCGTATAAAATTGTTCCAGTGCTTCATGCCTGAAGCTGGTCATTTGATCAGTTTTATCATAATGAAGTAGTTACATGTACTAGGGTTATGCATCTATGTAAAGTTCCTCTGAGAATTAATAATATTAAACGAGTGTATTATTACAGTGACACTGTGATTTATATTTCTTTGTTAGGGAAATACTGATGAAATAATTCACTCTGTGTTCCGAACTGACAATAATGAAGAATGCTGGAAGCTGACGCCTGTAAAAAGTGAGGTTACAGAGGAGGATATTTCACTAGATGAATTTGCTGGTAATGGTGACACTGATGATGACCAAAGGTAAGATCCAGTTTGAAAGGCTCAAAGTTCCGTATTTTAGTAAAGTAGCCTGTGAAGAACTCATTCCCTTCTTGCAGCAAGAAGTTGGTGAGCACTTCTTGTGCAGCAACTCGGTAACTCTGTACTGTGTGTGACCCTGAGGTGTCATTATTTTACATGCATGTGACAATTTTAACTTCATGTGAGCAAATTTTAGTTAAAAATTTGTTTCAATTCATAGATTAGGATTGCAACTACTAATTTTTAGAGTATCTGAAACTTACTGCCAGTAGTAGTTTGTATGTTAGTAACATCTGGTGCAAAGGTAGCAGACTTAGCAAAAAATATAGCTGTTTTGTTTTCAAGGGTGTTTTGGCACCGGTTTGTGGGTTCAGTTTTGTGACACTAAATGTGTATTTAACCCTTTGCAGTTACTTGCTCCTATTGCATGCCAGTGTGCCAGCCAGCTTAAGTAGTTTTTTCATTCATATGGAGCATCTGTAGGGATTTGAGAAAGTTATATATCTTAGTAGAAAAAACAGCTTTTGTTAAGAAAATTGTTTGAACTGTCAAAGCTGACAACATAGTTTATACATCCAGCAATCAGATGCAGAGGCCCATATTTTCACAACAGAAATTTGTGCTGAATTTGAGGATTAAATCATATCAGAACTAGTCTGATGAATGACTGTATAGGGAAATTTGTTAATGGGACATCATTTGATAGATGAGTGCGAAGGGTAAGTAGTAAAATTATATAAATTCCAGGAATGAAATGTATATTTTAAAATAATTATAGTAGTGAGCAGATGTGTTGGTGAATTATGTGACTATAGAAATTTGATGAAGTTAGTATTGTAATATGTTGAATTACCAAGAAATTATAATTCAGAAGTTAATATTTGAATGTGTTGTGTTCAGTGCATTTAGATTTTAGATAGAAAGTGTCTAGAATTGACTTGAAAATGGCTATCTACTAGCCAAAACATGTAGTCAAGTATATATTGGTTATCAAATATAACTTGATACTGTATATGTCAATATAATAGCCATGTAAATAGGATTTCAGATTTATAATGATTTGTATCTATGTGTAGACAACACACAGCAGAATGCATCAAGAAAATACAAAAATATTTTTGTATTTTATGGACTGTGACAAATGTAGCCTGCCAATTATTTTTACGTAAGAGATGTTATATAAAGTGTAATTTTATATACCGTTGCTCTAGTTAATGTGTAATATGTGTGCAGAATTATACCTGTTAGTATTTAGTGTGTGACCGTACATGTATTGCTTATTGACAGATTATCTGATGAAGGAAGTCTGAATGACCAAAATGATTTTAAACATTCTCAAGCCGGACCTTCAACTGCAGAGAATAAAGGCTGCAGCAAGAAATTAAGAAAGGCAAATATTTCGTCAAAAAAGCGTGTGAAAGAAAAGAAAACTGGAAAGAAATGGGCATCTTGTGATACTTTGAATAATGGAAGCAACATAAAAGCTGAAAATGAAAAAACAAATAATGAATCTGAAAACTTTGTCAGAGTAACGCATCTTGGGAATAATGATAATAATGATTTATTAAGTGATGTAAAAATTGAACCTTTTATTAAATTAGAAGTGAAAGTTCCAAAACTGAAAGAGAAGAAAAGTTTTTTGTGTCACGACTGTGGGAAGAACTTTGCACGTAAGCAGCATCTGTTACTGCATTTGAGGACTCACACCGGGGAGAAACCATTCTCATGTAAAGTGTGTGGTGAAAGTTTTGGTATGAGTAGTAATTTGAACAAACATATGCGAATTCATACTGGCGAGAGGCCATTTCTGTGTACTATGTGTGGTAAGTGTTTTGGTAGGAGTGATACACTTACAAAGCACATGAGATGTCATACAGGAGAGAAACCATTCCATTGTAACGTGTGTGGCAATAACTTTGGACGTAGTAGTACCTTGATAAATCACATGCGCACACATTTAGGAGAAAAACCATATTTATGTACTGAGTGTGGTAGACGGTTTGTACAAAGCTATGACCTAACGAAGCATATGAGATCCCATACAGGAGAGAAACCTTATCGATGCACAGTGTGTCGTATGAGTTTTGGACAGAAAAATAGTTTGAATAAACATATGAGAAGCCATACAGGTGAAATTCCATTTGCACCTATAGAATTTCAGAGAGCTATGCCTTATGTTCATTACAGACCAACTGTAGCAGATTTGACACTGGAGAGAATGCACTGCTAATTTGAGGTGGATCCAGATATAGTGAAGTTCGTAAATTACGTATGAATTTGTTCCTGTTTAGAGAAAATGTGTTTATTAAATTTGTGTATGGCTTCATGTCAGTATGGTGCCTCTTATATTTTGGAATCAAGTTTTTAAATTTTACTAAAAAATATGATACAGGTACTTATATTTATTACTGAACTTGATAATGCTGGAAGTCTTTGGTTAAGAGTATTAGTGGAAAATACTGAATGTTGTGTGTTGCTTGGTTAATTGTGCATATTGGACTATAGCCAAAGGACGTTAAAATACTTTTGTAATACTAATTTACAATTTTAGTGTAACTTAGGGTCCAGTTAGTATACATGTGATCTATCTGAGAGTGTTTGGATGATGTTTTATTATTGTGCTTGGATTTTGCTTGAATTTATCCTCTTAAAAAAGGTAAAATTAATCCTATAACATGCCATGAAGGTGCAGAGGAGAGGTAGAGGTATAGCTGTACCCACTGTTTAACCTCAGCATTAGATTGGGGGGGGGGGGGGGGGAGGCAGTGTTGCGCCCCGGCCACTTTACACAAGGGGAAGGGACCCAGTACCCATTGTACTGGAGGCTGGGTGGCCCTCAGGACCAGTCTGGGTGGATAAAGAAAATCTCACCTCCATCTGTAGCGAATTCCTATACCAACTGTGCTATTCCAGCCGCCAAGTTATCCTCTTATAACAAGCTGATTCAGAAGCTTATTAGAGAATAATGGTTATGTGAGCTAATGATGTCTTTTAATGAAGTTGATACTGTTTTTTGTGACAGTACAGTGTAGAAGTGGGCTGTGTTACCAACACTTCGGAGGAACCTACAGCCTCCATTGGGAGGGTATCAGTGTAAACCAAACAAGAAAGGCTATCCTTTTTGTGGTTTTCTTAGTCACTTCATGCAAATGGTAGGATAATATCTCAGGTTAGCCCATGATCACTCCCTCATCTTTTCTCTTCAGTTCATTATTGACTAATAATTTTATGCTATTTGCTCTGAGCTAGTTATAGCATCTCTGAATACATAATGCATAAATGCCTAAATAAATAGCTTTGTCATGCCATTGTCTGTGGTAGCAAAATATAATGGCAAAAATTCAGTCTGACCATGGTTCAAAGTGTGTTGGAAATGAGTGCAAGCTAGATTGCAATCAGTCCATTAGAAGGAACCATCCCCGTAAGTCTAGTGATCTACAATGAAGTTTGAGACACTGATTTTAAATTGGCTGTGATTTCATAGCCTGGAAGATATGTAGGAATGCAAAATTACCACAAAAACGTAACGTAATCAGAATTCTGTCACAGCATGGGAAGGAAAACATTTCCAGAAATGTATGCAGTACGCATGTATACTTATATGCATGCAATATTTTGTTTTATTTCAGAAATCTATAACTATCACAGGTTAAAAACTTCCAAGATTAAATACAGCCATCAGCCCTGGGTTTTAAAGCCCTTATTCCTATCACAACAGGAGCAGCTTTATTTAACCCCCTTAGCACCAGGCCATATGGGTAGGCTATGCCAGAAATTGATAACTTGTTGAAATAGAGAAATATTGAGATGCAGCAAGTAAAGCCGCATGCTGTTCAATGGTGTGAATGTTGTTGAAATCTCATGGATGAGAAGGAAGCGTGATGCACTTAAAATGGTGGCCTATAGATCGCTTGACAACATAATGTGCAAGAGGATGAGTGGTGAACAGATTGGCCACATGGCACTAAGGGGTTAACATGCTGCATTTTGAATGCACTCCTTATCTACTTTGTTGTTATTAGATAATGGTACTTCTATCACTAGGCCTAATGAGATTACGGTAGATTGTCTGACAGGCCTTGCATGGTAGGTACCCTCTCCTTTAAACAGAAGACAGGACAACGAAACATTTTTGTACAGCCATAAGACAGTATCCAAATATACTTCTATTTGTCAGTTGTTATATAAACGTAATCATCCATGTAGTTATTGATCTTCCCTGACAACTTTAGAATCTATTCCATCTTTCCTGCTACATGTCATTGTTAAAGCTGGGTGTTTTAATGTGTTGCATACAAAATTTTAGCTGGAGAAACTGAAACGAAAAGACAACTTGGGAGCCCTATAGTAGATGCAGGTGAGAGGATAATATTAAAATGGATATAAATAAATGGGGTGTGGATAATTTAACTGATTTGGGCTGGGTCCCAGTGTTTGATGTTCGTCAACATTAAAATGGACCTTTTGTTCCATAAAAGGCAGAAAATCTGTTGACCAGATAAGCGACCGTCAGCTTCTCTGGAAGGACTGGATTCTATGAGTTAGTATAGTGTATTCACTTCAGTTCAGACATTTGACAGTACTGTAAATCAGTTCGTTCACTGGATATTTACAGATTATTACTGGGTGTGTTATGTACTGTGAATTGACCAGTAAAAGTAATTAAGGAGGTCAATAAGTAAATGCAGTACTTCGCAGTACAGCATCCTTTACCATATTTAACCTCATAAAAGACCTGCATTTGCATATGGGAACACACATAGGAAAACATCCCTGGAAATTAACTTTATATATTTAGGCAACAAGGAAGTTTACTGCATTTTTAAGAGATGCTGCATAATCTATTTTACCTTCCACAAAATGCCTTTTCTTTCGTAATTTTATGTTTCTCTGTTCAAATAGTACATTTTTCATAAACCATGTGCTAAAACTTAAATACACATAGTCTTAGGATAATGGTTAATTTAATTTAATGCCTGTCAGGAAGAATATTTCATTATAAGCACGGCAAAAGCATCTTGGACTGAACCCAGTTTCCATATCTGAGTCAGGTTTATGTTACTTTAGCCCTGAGGTGATCAAACCTTTTTTTTTCCCCCTCTTCCCTTTATTTATTGTCATGTTGCCAGAAGCTGATTCCTCTATCCTTAGCGTACAGAAAGGCCAAAAGACAATTTGCTGTAACATTTTAGAAGACGCCAGTTACCTTGTTAATAGGATTACAAATGGTGTACTCTGTGGTGTAATATACAGACTTTTTACCAAGTTATTCTTTACTTTCAAACTCGTACATTTTCATGGTACACACACAAGTGTAATTTCATTTATGCAGAAGTCTCCATTCTAAGTAAAAAGAACTGCCAAAGAATTTTCACAGGTTATTTCTACTTTCTGCATTAAATTATACTTACATTTGGAGGATATTAACTGTACATATATTTGCATCTGTTGCAGGCAGATACCATCCCTTTGCAGTCCCTGAATTGATTCATACTGAAATATGATGGCAGGGTTTTAAGTGTCATTTAGTGACTTTACTGAAACCACAGTATCATCAAATGTATGTCCATTTAAAGCAGTTTCACTGAAGTCACTATATTACACAGGAACCATCCTTGCCATACTCTCATAGCATGTAGCCTAGGACAATATTCCAAATTTACCATAATCCAGGAGTGGGATTACTTACATATCTGCATTGCCTTGTACCTAAATATATGATGATGATGATGATGATGATGATGATGATGATAGAGGAATAGGTGCAGTCAATCAAACTGTGGTTTGCAGTTTTCTAATGTATATTATGCCACAACATGTTTTGGCTTTAATCAAAAGCCATCATCAGTGATTATAACAGTACTTGCAGAAACAGTGCTTATATACAACATGGTAAAATTTCACGTTATATGTAATCACTTGTTCTGTAAGTATTTTTATAAAGCCTGATGATGGATAGCTCAGTCTGTATAGTGACTTGCTATGAGCTGGGCGGTCTGGGGATCGAACCCCGGTGGGGACGAGATTTTCCATACTTGTCCAGGCCGGCCCTGAGGTCCACCCAGCCCCCTGTACAATGGATACCTGGCCTCTCCCAGGGGTAAAGTGGCTGGGGCATGGCGTTGTCCACCCACCCCTATCTAGTGCCGAGGTTAAAGAAAGAGTAGAATTATACCTGCACTTCCCCCCTGGGCCTTCATGGCCTGTTCTACGGTGAACTTTACCTTTACTCTTACGATGATGGCTTTTGATTACAAATGAAATGTGTTGCAGCATAATATACATTAGGACATTGCAAAATATGTTTGTGATTAATCACCCCTGTTCCTGTAAGTTTTACTTGTCTTATCACAACAGGATGTCACACAAAATTTTGCCTTTGCACTGTACATTGTGCATCTTGTGTGAAACTTCATTAATCAGGACCTAAGCTTAAACAGATTTCCAACGCCACTTTTGTACCAATCCTGCAAGTGAAGATATTAATTTTGCAATTGTGCAGCAGCAGCTGTAGTCATTGGTATTTCCATTGCATTTTTAATTTATAACACAGGACTAGATATACTTATTTAACAGAAAATGTAATTTCCAGTAACAGTGGAAGAACTGCAAAAAAGAAGTACAAACCTGTGGAAGAAAATGTTCCTGCAGAATTAGCTGTAGGATCACTGAATTTTGGATGCCTGTTGACATCACAGTAAGTAGCATAAGGTCCAATACAGGCAGAGTAACATATAACATGTGCTATGTAATTCTGCTCAAACACTCCAGACAGAAGATTGGCGTGTGGCCCACGTGAATATACAGGCACATCCTCACCGGCATGTGTCGTTTTGTCAGTATACCATCCAGCAAATGGGCGATATCTTAAATCTTGTCGTTCTTCATCTGACACTTTACGCCAGTAGCCCTGAGAGCAGTTGGAATTATTGTGCCTTGCAAATCCTGGACCATTGGCATATGTCAAGAAATCATGGCCCTGAAGTTGTTGCAGATTATTTGAAGAACCTGGAACAAATCATAAAAGCAATGTACCCATTCCTGTCAATGAGTTTTACTGAATGGTTGCAATTAGGTGCTCAGCTAGAATAGATCTTTCCTATTTCTTGCACTGTTCAGCATGATTTTTTTTCTGTGGCACAACAGCTCATATCGGGCCTAGGCTGCCTCTTTTGAGGTTTATAGATCACACACAATTAGACACATGCACCTGGTAGGGCTCTCTGAATGAGTGATCAGCTCATTGCAGAGACCACTGCCTACACAACACACAACAAACAAAACAGATGAACATCCACGCTGTCAGTGCGATTTGAGCCTGCGATCCCAGCAGTCAAGAAGCTGGAGACCTACACCTTAAACCACACAGCCAATGGGATCAACTCTGCATGTTTTATTGGTGGTTAAGTCTCATAACATGACAAAGACATTTATGGGTAATGTATAATAATTATTGGTATGCAGAATGTTAGAAAACATGGAAAGAAATGGTTACATATTAACACATTTATCACATCTAATATCAGAAATTATTATTTATTTTGATATTGTGGCCAGTGAAGCTGTGCATGCCATGTCACATAATTTTACTGTATCCTGAAGCTAGAAAACCTGTTAGTTTAAATGGCCCTTAATCATAGTGTCAAAATATTAATTATTAAAGGATTTTCGGTTAGCAAAGCACTTTGTATTAGTTGGTGAAACGGCTACATGTTTTAGCTTTGGTATTAAGCATTCCTCAGGCTGATATAAAAACTGTGTAGAGAATAATTGTAATTAATTACAGTACCATTCCCTGTAATTAATTATACTCATTTTCCATATATTTTTTATAGCTTGATGATGGTTTACTACTAAAGATGAAACCTGTGGCTGTGCTGTGCTGACAAGAAATTTTTTGCTGCTAAGCATTTGAATAGTTTCACAACAGGATAAATGAACTAAAAATCAGTGTTTTACTGTGTTGCTGTTTCTCATTCTTTTACTCACTTATCCATGTACTCAGACAGTCACTCAGATTCAGTAGAACCTTATGTTCAACATCGCATAAAGGAAGTCTCTTAGGCCACTGTATCTATCTGCATTATTGCAATATATGTCCCTAAGATCCAGTTGAATATTAAATTGCCATTTGCTTCCTGAGTGACCTTATTCCAAAAGATTTCTCATTACAGGGCTTGTTCATTCATCCACTTTACTATGCATCCTGTGCTCGTGTGATCAAACTTGCACATGATAGTGATGGAATATACAATAACATGAAGAATGCATTTTAAAAATATGTATTTTCCATTTGCATAAACTTTTCCACCCTTGCTGAATGACGTTAATACAATAAAATGCATGCAAATGAGACATGAATCTCGGTGCAGCAAAACCAGCAGGACAGGCAGTGTCACTGAAAGTGCTGTTGTACAGATGTAGGATATTGGCTGTATCATTTGCTAAAGGTGGAAAGAATTGAAGGTTAAAAAGACCATGCAGTAAATTATGGTCAACATATTGTTAGAGTTTTGGTACCCCTTTTTCTCTAAATTAATGCACATAATTTTACAATTCTATGAGCTTCATGGATCCACTAGCATAGATGTTTCTTGAAGGCTCTGTAAGAAATGATGGACAAACTGGTGGGCTTATTGTGCTCAAACTCAAAGTCTCTCCACGTTTCCTTCAGTAGCCCATAGCGACAGAAGTGAAGTGTGGACTAATTTGAGGGTTTTAAAGCACTCATCAGTTCACTTGCTAAGAACATTGTAATTGTTACAGGACATGTGTCTCAGCATGATTAATGTTGAATCAGTAACAGCATTATGTGACATCACTTTTGACATCCTTAAACATTAACTTTTGACATTTCCAGAAATACGTGAACTGTTCCAACACCACTGAATGGTGGCAAAGTTTTCTCGAATCTTCCCAGACCATTAGTGTCTTGCTGCACATCTGCCAACTCCAGTAGTGTACTGAATAAGAATGAACATAATTTAAGGCTAAAATTTAACTTTTACCAGATGTTGGGTGCATGCAACACCATGTCATTTCTTGTCATCCCATTCTAAGCACAACAGCACATGTGATGCAAGAACACTGGGCAGCCTGATTCATTTATAACATGTGTTGTAAGTGTTACTAATGTTATTTCACTCTAGTTTTAGTGGTGTTTGTAGAATTTTAGATAAAATGGTGGGAGGAAGGTAGAAGGTGAAGTTGTCCCTCTCTGTGTCATGAAGACATATAGGGAGGGCAGATGTTTAGCTCCACTCATTCTTAATTTCAGCACTAATAGAGGTGAGTGGTCAACTTCATGCCTCGGCTGCTTTTACTCCTGGGAAATAACCTTGGTACCCATTGAATAGGAGGCTGGGTGGGTCCCAGCGCCAGTCTGGACAGTTTTGGAGAAGACAAAATTTAATCCATGGACTTTGTTCATCATCTCATGTTACAAATAATAAAAAATTACCCATAACACTGTGTTTCAGGGATAGGAATGGTGCCTGTCCTCAAGCTGAAAATACAGTCAGCCTACTTAGTTTGGCCTGACAGGCAAAGTTACTCTTAGTAGGACAAGTCCATAAATTAGATGAATCTAAAAGGAAAAATCATAATTTTGTATATTGTAGTAATTAAATTTTCACATAGCAGATGGGAATACAAAAGATTCTGAGCCAAATGGTAGCAAGCATTCTCAGAACCTAAACCTTCTCTGAATTTCTTTGCGAATGTGATATTCATAGCAATTGTGAAGAAATTAAACCAGTAATCTGGTTTAATTTCTGTATTCCATTTTAATATTTATTACAAACAAATGTTCGCACATACAGGTATGTGTTAATGAAGAGTACATTTGTATTTCTCATCTGCATGAAATAATGTGAAAATTTACATCATACAACTGCTAGGGCCTTTGGTTGAAAAAGTATTTTAAGTTAATTGTTGAAGTAGAATGAAAGAGGCTTCTGTTATGAGACAGCACTGGATTTGCACATGCTATAATGCGAGTAAAGGGTAAAGAAAACTGTTTAGTTCAGTAAAGTGTAAATTAAAGAGACACGAGTCCTGGTCCAGCTAAACCAGCTATAGGTCTATTTTTGGAAGTGTCTTGACACGAACCTAGGATATCTGCTCCTCGTTCAGGGTAGCCACCAATGGTGAGTGTGTGTGAATGATCAGCTGTGACTATGATGAGTGTGTCATCTGGATTTGTGACTTGAACAGCATGTGCTACAGCATCATCCAGTTCTGACGCTTCATGGACTGCATGCCGAACATAACCATCATGATGGGCATTATCAATGTTGCCACTTTCCACCAAAAGTATGTAGCCTTTGGGGTTCTGGGAGAGGAGCTTCAGTGCCTGTACTGTCATGTTGAGAAGGGATGGTTGTCCAGCAGGGCTTGTATCACGTTCCAGGGCATATGGCATGTTGCCAGGGCTAAATAAACCCATTAGATACTCCACCTGTAAGTAAGCAGTTAGTTTTAGGTGATATCAGGATCTGTAAGCGCACAATGTTGCATTATGAAATATTCATACTCAGTCCCCTGGGATTGTACCTTGTACTAATCCAAGTACGTTATTAGTTTCCAAAGACTTTCAGTTTTTGGGGGTCGCTAACATATAATATTTGCTTTGTTACGCAAAGAAAATAGAGTTTGGATTTGAAGATTATTATGAAGATGTTAAAGAACTCTGATATTTACTGCAGGAAGTGAAATATATCCTGGGGAGAATGGCAGGCATGATTATCCAATACTTTTGTTTTAACAAACGGTATTATTAAAATTTAATGTTGAATGATCTTGTAAAAATCTACAGATTCAGTTTTACCTGTACTGGTTAGTAAGACCTACCTGTTTCAATGAGTGTCTGAATGTCATTTTCAACTTATGTTGTAAGTTTCATAGTCTATGATTTTGGTAGCCAACTTCATATCCATCAGCATATATTTCACAGGAATGCACAGTTGGTGCTGTTGATAGGCATGTGAGTAGGATTTAGATTAATTTAGGATATTATCATAAGTGCAGGAAGCTAAATAATAATACCACAAACAGTACTGCAATAAACAGATCTCAGTTTATGAAGTTTAACTGCATACTGTTACCTTACTGAGATCAGCATTCATGAGGTCCTGAGTTGTGTTTACAAACAGGTAATTTTTTTTTCCTTGCTTCCATTTCTCCACAAGGTTCTGTTTGTCATCACGAGTACAGAAAATATAATCTCCCTGTGTCACAGGCACTCCAAGTTGATTCATTCCACCTCCAAGAACTACCTTTAAGTTCCTGCAAACAAATGGTATGTGCACATTTATCACATGAACACTATTGCATTTGTGTTCATTACACTAAACGTAGTAAGAAATTTTTGGGTGGGGGGGGGGGGGGGGGAAGATGTGGACTAATTTTTCATGTTTTGCTGAGCAGGTTGGTATAGTCGTAATGAGTCAGACTCAGTTCACAACATACATTATTCAAACTCTTTTATCTTGGCTGCGGTTTTTCACAATTTTTGACATTTCATGCATACATGTTACGCATCTTTAAATAATTTGCTTCTTCCATATCGTAGTTCACAATTAGCTGATCATATCTCATTCACTGAAGCCTGAATAATTCCAGCAGGAGGCAAAATGCTGTACCTAACCTAGTAAATCACTCATGAAACATAAATATGTCGTAACTCACTGATACACAATTTTACAGGAGACAGAATAAACCATGATATGAGTTGTTTTTGAGACAATGGCCATTTACATTTATAATGGTAAAAACAAGACGTAAAGTTGCTGTACATCCCATGAAGGCATATGGGGGAGTAGAGGTATAGCTCCACTCATTCGTAATCCTGGCATTAGATTGAGGTGAGTTTACGTTACGTTAATAAATATAGGTCTATGCATGCGAAACATTATACATGTACGGAAATCTTTTTGACCTGTGATGAACTTCATTACCGTAATCCTATTCTGTGTTTACGAACAAGCTGCTTCTGTGTTACTGAAGTGTCCACCAGCAATGAACGTGAAAGTGGGAAATTTTATTGTCATTATTATGTTGCCTAACTCGTTCGAGGCATTGCTTTTTATTCATATCGACTGCTTACTGACACTTCTTGAATAGTCCCTGATGGGTAGTTAGGACACATTAAATGTGCTCTTATAAAGTGAGTGCCCTTCACAAAACGGCCAAATCGGTGAATTCTCTGACTGTATGAGATGAATATATTGTGAACTTTGCGTGGGTGCGGTCGATACGGAAAGCAGCTGAATGGACGAGTGCAGTTAACGAACAGTCTTCACAACACCTTAAGATCGGCCTATATGATTTCTGAGTAAGATATTGCCATTATGCTTTAAAGTTTGCTGTTGAGTTACGTAAAAACTTGTCACTTTTATTTGGTTGAGACATGTATAAATAATATGTGTCGCACTCGCCTAGCAAAGTTTTTGGGGACCCGAATTGAAATTACGAGACGAATCGAAAGTTGTGGATAACCTTGAAGACGATTATTAGCGATAGTTTCTTTATTGCATCCGCTTGAAGGCTTCAGCCATTTGGTGTGTTCCGATTTCAATAGGAATCATCAATCCGAGTTTACGACGGCTTAAATTTCGTTGGCCTGTGGGTTTATATTGTAAAAGTATATCTAAAAGTCGAGTCTCTTTCATCCTTAAGGTATGTTCATACGAGTCTTGTTTACTGTTTTCGCTTCCATTACCAAGGCGGTATACAGCATATTTAGTTCTGTCCGAGTATTATGTTTGTTATCCCATAATTTGTAGCCAGTCAGGCTTCTCAGGAATTCACCTCCGCCACTTCTGTTGTCCATTTATCGCTTGTATTTAATGTCCAGTTTTTACAATATGCAGTAAATCTGGGACGGCTGTTATTTTATAGAATTTCAGTTTTTCTTTTTTTTAATGATTTTTATATACGAGTTCTTCCTATGGTTTTGCATATTCTATGAAATCTACTGATATTAATGTTAACATCATCTTTACTGTAGTAGGAGACATTTTCCCTAAATAATTAAGCTGTGAATTTGTTCAATGATTTCATTATCGATGTCGTCACTTTACATCTAATCTGATCTTAACCACAGAATATCATAGCTTTCGTAATAGGTGTAAATATTTTAAAATTACGTTGTCACTATTTTATCGAGCTGATTTCTGGTGATTTGTAACAGGTGTTTAGAATTACTAATATGATGAGGTCGGTGAATGTGGTCCCGTGTTTTGTAAAATCTGCATAAATCCTGCTCTGAACTTTAATTGTCGTAATCATAACCTTTGATGCGCTAGACATTATGCTAGAGTGGTACATTACGCCAACATACGTGCAGCTGTCCGGAAGCTAAACCGAAATTTGTCAAATGACTGAAAAGTCCACTTTGCCCTACACGTTTGGTAAAGTCGACACTCGGTCTACCTTACTCTTACTTGTCACTGCTAAAACCGATCGCTTATGTCTGGCAACCGAATTGACTTATTACAACTGCGATAGCGAAGATGCAAAGGGAAGTGTGTCAGTTTAGGACGAAAAATATTGGGCGGGTAAAGTGCAGAGCAGAATGGACAATGATCACTTTCATTGAAGCAGTGATAGGTTCGGCGATTTTGAATAAACACGAAATACGACCGCCTTCCTTGCCACACAATTCAATGAAATGTTCTACGTGTCAAGGTGAACCTATGGAACGGACACAAATATTGACGACAGAGTGCAGCACTATAGAGCGGAAATATTAAGTGTCCACATTAGTCGCATGGTACATATTCACAGACCGTACTCTTTTAATGCCTGCCTAATTGTCTCCATGTCTTTATTCCTGCTGTGCCGTGTTTGTGCATGTCAGCGCTTTAATTTAATGTACTTCAATGTTGTGTTCACTCATAAAATATTCATAAGATATTCGTCATTACGGAGAACGTGGTTCTTCGTAATTGGCCGTTTTGTTTATATTCGAAGTAGGTCCTTGCGGATTGCTTTTGTACTGAACCAAAATATGCCTAACGTATGAGTTAACATTCATTAATACATAATTTTTGACACAAATGTATGTTACCTCCCAGGCTCGTTCTCGACCAGTTGGCGCGCTACGTCTTTGACGAAATTCTTGCACCGTTCTGGTACTTTAGAGTCGCATTCCCAGTAGCGATTGTTGACGCGTGCATATATTGCCGCTGGGGTTGCATGGGTGACCCTGGTCGTCGTCACAAATCCCGTGTCCTTTCCTGCCTCTTGAGCCCAAGTTATTAAGTTTTCTAGTTTCGCTTTCTCGTTGACAGAGGGGTCACATTCTTCATATTTTGCCCTGGCATCAAGACCTGTTATGTTAGCGTTGACTTTCACTCCAGATAACATCGCAGTAGCTGTACCAGCGGAGTCCGGTACCTATAAATATAAAATAATTAGGTACTGTATTTAGTATCGTGCGTTACACGCAATACATAACCTTATTGGCCTGACAGACGAAATTATTTAAAATTATCTATTATAAATTAAACCGAGGATCTTCCGGTCCATATTGTGTGACGTTCTGCGGGATATGGATTTTAAATATCATGTGTTGAATATACTGCGGGTGTAAGAGTTGGGACGTGCAACATACAGTGCTAACATACGAGGCGTGGCAACTAAATAACGAGACTAATTGCAGAAAAGTACTTTAGCAATGAAACTGTTGTATTTATATGTTGTTCCCCCAAAATAATTCCATCACAGCCTACCCACCGCTTCGTACGAGCCTCTCAGACCTCAAAGCATCCTCTGGTCACTTTGTGAGAGGGTTTTAAATAACTCTGTCGCCTTATTCATGAAGTTACGTAACAAATGAAAGGTTCTGATGGCTTTTTTTAGTTCCAGAAGAAATATGTTGTGGACTAGTTCAGTTTTGATTAAGCGTCATAGCGATAAGTTAAAAAAGAGTTTGTAAATACATTATTATTATTATTATTATTATTATTATTTGTTTCATTTTTGTCCTGTTCATTGTTTGTTGTTATTTGTGTTTGTATGTTGTGCTGTTTCTGTAATTGGCCATCTGGCTGTTGACTCGGCACATTAATAAACTTGAATTGAATTACACTGGGCAACAAATTTTAACTTTTTTTTCGGTTACGAGCATCAAATCCACTTTCCTATATGTAATTGGGTATACTGAACATGAAAATAGGCCTTAAAATGATGAGTTAGCTACAGTTTCCAAGATTTGTGAAATTTTATAATAACATGTAGCATATTTAACACAATAATACTTACTATTCACTGCTGTCCGTCATCACTTCGGCTAAAGGCGTCTTTTCTTAGCCTGTCTTTTGTATACAAGTTCTGGAGAGACTCTAACTACTGTCCAGCAATAATCTGCTAATATAACTGGACTCCATTTCCCCTGATAACGATTTTCGATTTCCGCAATGGTCTGGTGAAAGCGTTCACCGTGTTCGTCGCTGACCGCACCGCAGTTTTCAGGGAAGAAATCCAGGTGAGAATGCAGAAAGTGAATCTTTAAAGACATATTGCAGCCCAATTTCTGATACGCAACCAACAGGTCCTCCACTATTTCCTTGTAATTGTCAGCCTTGGTGTTTCCGAGGAAGTTATTAGCAACCAACCGGAAAGCATTCCAAGCACACTGCTCATCACCAGTGATAAGCCGGTCAAATTGTTCATCTCTGAAGATGTCTCGGATTTGTGGACCGACGAAAACACCTTCTTTGACTTTTGCATCACTCATCCTCGGAAATTTATCACGAAGGTACTTGAATGCTTGGCCGTCTCGATCCATTGCCTTGACGAAATTCTTCATTAGGCCAAGCTTAACGTGCAGCGGTGGCAACAGAATCTTGCTTGGTTCCACTAAAGACGGATGTAGTACATTCTTTGAACCTGGCTCCAGACGTTGTCTTAAAGGCAAGTCCCTGACCACATAGTGCGAGGCCCTTGCTCGGCTGTCCCATTCACAGATGAAACAACAGAATTTTGTGTATCCTTGCTGCAGTCCGAGTAAGATGGCAACAACCTTTAAGTCACAACAAAGCTGCCATTTATATTTATCATAGTTTATGCACTCCAACAGTTGCTTCATGTTGCTGTATGTTTCTTTCATGTGAACTGCATGACCGATTGGAATCGATGGCAAAATGTTGCCATTATGCAATAATACTGCTTTCAAACTCAACTGTGAGGAGTCTATGAAAAGTCTCCATTCATCAGGGTTATGATTGATGTTGAGAGCTGACATCAGACCATCAATGTCATGGCAGGTGACGAGATTACTTTTCATTGAAAAGAATGAAACAAAGTCTTTATGACGTGAACGAAATGTAGACACGCAGACGCCCTCACCAAGTAGATTCCACTGCTGCAATCTTGAGCCCAAGAGTTCAGCTTTACGTTTCGACAAATCTAGATCTCGCACAAGGTCGTTCAATTCGTTCTGTGTTATTCTGTGTGGCTCAGTACATGCTTCATCAGATATAAAATCTGGATCGCTAGAACTTGAGACATTTGTATTACTGCATTCCTCATCTTCATCATCATCTTCGATTTCAAATGAGTCAGGCGGTTCTGGAATAGGTAGATCGTCTCCATGGAGCACCGGTAGTATAGCAGATGGTATATTTGGGTAGCTCAGTTTACACTTTTTCTTCTTCGACGTTCCATGTTCCAGTGGAGGAACTATGCAGAAATAGCAGTCAGTAATGTGGTTTGTTGGCTCACGCCACACCATGGGTACAGCAAAAGGCATAGAACGCTTCTTGTGATTTAACCAGCCGCAAAGATTTGCCGAACAAGAGTTGCAGCATATGTGTGGAGCCCAGCTCTTGTCCTGATCCCCAACTTTACAACCGAAGTATAGATGGTACGCCTTTTTCACAATTGGAGTTAGAGCACGCTTTTGTGAAGCAAATGTCACTTTCCCACAAACATAACAAAAACTATCTGAACGGTTCACACATTTACGAGGCATCTTAGTTTTCTTCGCGTTAAAAAAACAAGATATTGTAACCGAGCACGGATGCAGCGAGAAAGCACACTGAAACTCTAAATACCACGTGGCACACCGTGGAAAAGGCGCGGGAATCCCCGACGATTAGCTAGCGCGACCCGACGCGATCCGACGATGACCGACACCAAGTCACTGCAGTTGCGCTACGCCAGAACCGGCTCAATATATAGGCCTATATAATTTTGTGAATATGCAAGTACACAATCTTAGTGTAAGTATAAGCCTATAGCATAAATTACGGTTAGGAATGGAAATGTAGACCCATTTCAGTCTTTCGTGTATAAACAAAATGTAAGGAAAATAATAAAAATCGGTCACATTAATAAAGGCCTGCTACTTCAAAACAAGAGCTAACAAACAATTTTAAGCATCATATTCGTTCTCAGCGACCTCAAATTAGTTGAGATTAACTAGTTTCAACTCCGTAACATTTTCACTGTTGACCAGTGTTATTATTCGACACTACGTTAACGTAACGGAGCGTGGTTTGGCACCTGACTGAGGGGGGGGGGGGGGAGTTCCAGCTCTAATTTAACACTGCTGTTCCACAGCGCTTATGGGCGGTCGGCTGAGTTGGTTATCGTTAATAAGATAAAATAGCGGACAGGACGTGGCAACTAATACTTGTCAGATAAAATAATGACCCTACAGTATGTACTCTGGCGATCGGCGGTCAAGGTCACGCCTCGCATTATTTCGAACTGCTGTGGCTGATATTTTGGACACTGTCCGTCGTCTCAGGCTTAAAAACTCTCACAATGTTTCGGAGATTGGACCTATCCCCGTCTTCAGGTAGACAGGGGAGAGGGAGAACCCTGTGGGGATTTTAGCCTGAGACAACGAACAATGCCCAAAATATCAGTTACAGCTGTTAAAATAAACCGTCGTCAGAATGCGTTAAAATTGGTCCGATTCGCACTTCGCCTTTTGTGTTGTACGCAGTTTCAGTGGTGTACCATGCACTATAAAACATAAATTATCTATTTCATTATCTCAGTTACTACAGTTGAGCTATTCCTTCACGAGTGCTAAAGAAAATGTCACTGTGATATTTATGTCAGGATATTTTTAATTTGGTTCTAATTTTAACGTAAGGCGTAGTGACAGCTTGTTAATTATAGACGAATTTATGCCCATAACTATTGGAAGTTCTGACAGAGCTGTTGCTGAAGATTTGAGTCTTCTGGGATGTGACGACGTGACGTTGGTTTAGTGGTTCCCGACTTCTCATCCAATGACACAGCATCACAGCACCGAAGCCTTGAATCTTAAAGTTATGTTATATTGCAGTACATACTAAGAAGGTGCATAGTTCTGTCGTACATTTTTCAGGAGTTTGTACTTGATAAACCATCGTTGAGGGGCAAGAAGACGGTTTGATATCGGCCGACATTATGTGTGGGAACAGTTTATGGGTGAGTAAACGGGAACATAAGGTACTTATGATGAGTAAGTGTACATAACAATTGTAAGTAAGTGTATTGTAGCTTTGTAGTGTATTGTAGGGTAGTAGAGTTGTAGTTGTAGTGTAGCAGCAACAGTACAAAATACGTCACAACATTGAACAAAGCATCAACAAGCAAACGAATCTGAGTTGGAAGTTAAACGTATTCAGTACATACAAAAGCGAAAGGTGCATACGAATTATACGTATACAGTGCAATACAACCATTATTGACGTATTACTAGTGCAATACAACCATTATTGACGTATTACAGTGCAATACAACATTATTGACGTATTACAGTGCAATACAACCATTATTGACGTATTATAGTGCAATACAACCAGTTATTGACGTATTACAGTGCAATACAACCATATTGACGTGTTACAGTGTAATAAACTAATATTGGTATTGTAGTGAATATACTTTATTGCTAGTATTACGTGCAGTAGCAACCATTATTGCGTTTACAATAGCAACATACAACCATTATTGATGTATTACAGTGCAATACAACCATTATTGACGTATTATAGTGCATACAACCATTATTGATGTATTACAGTGCAATACAACCATTATTGACGTATCACAGTGCAATACAACCATTATTGACGTATTATAGTGCAATACAACCATTATTGACGTATTACAGTGCAATACAACCATTATTGACGTATTACAGTGCAATACAACCATTATTGACGTATTACAGTGCAATACAACCGTTATTGACGTATTACAGTGCAATACAACCACTATTTACGCTGTTTTTTTGTTATTATAAATAATATTGTTATTTGTTATGATTATTACTTTTGTTTTGCTAGTATCTCGGTGCCGTTGCCCCATGTTCGATGCGTTTCGTTTTACGAATAGCAAGCTATGAGCACAGAGGAGGCTGTGCCATGGCTCAGGCAGTTAGTCGCCAGCTTCTTACTGCGGGGGGGGGGGGGGGGGCCAGGTTCGATACCAGGTCAGTCCATGTGGGTTTTGTGGGGTTTGCGTTTTTGCCTGCCAGTATCATTCCAGAAAATCTTCATATTAAGTATTTAATACATCACCGAGCTATATGTGCGTGATCTGAATAACTGGTAGCGTCGTTAAACAACACTCAAGAAGAGGCACATATGAGAGCACAAGTCGCAGCAATGAGCGGTGGCACCAACACTTAACTTTACTTTTAACTGTATTGTACAGATTTTGTCAACTCTTAATGCTGCGTATGAAGGAAAGTACGTGTATGACCGAGATATATATGAGATTTCGGAATAATTTTCTGTTAAAATAAATTCGGAAAGTTGATTCTGTCTTCAGGTAACCGTGAGCTGACGTCTGGTTCAGTAGTAGACTTACACAAAAACAAGTACAGTCGAACTCTGTTATAAAGTCATGAAAAGACTGAATATTTTGTATCGTTATAAACGAGTATTGTTCTAATCGAGTAGTATAACGTTATGGTTAACAGTGAGGAATTAATTGACACCACAGAATATCTGACGCTGTAGACGAGGTGTCGTATAAACCGATGTCGTTATAACCGGGTTAGACTGTATTTTTTTTCAGTACCGAACGGGATAAAACTTTATTCAGACAATAGTGAGAATATTTTTATTAACATTAATGAGCATTCAAATGGCTAGACTACTAATTTTTTGACTGGCGGAACAACTGTCAGCTTCGATGAAGTACTCTATGTCTGGAGTCAGAATGAAGCTACCCAAAGTAAGCGCTCGCTACCTTTACTTACATATCATTTCGGCACTTTCGAAACTTTGTGCTCTTTAAGATACGACTAAGTTTTCGAAACTCCGTAAACCGACTTTCGCTTGTCTGTTTATGTGCTGACGTCGCATTGCACAGCACGGAAAAGAGAAAACTTATAGTTAACACATGTAGACTTTTATTATATTCATGGTTTGGCGAATCAGATGTTGTTTCAGACGGACTGACAAATATTTAATTGGGTTCAAAGCAGACTGAATTGATTTAAGGTTTATAACGACGTTACTGACACGAACTGAACTGTTTAATACGTTAGTACCTGATAATTGACTTCATATGTTTTGGAGAGGCCGACAAAAGGAAATTCTTCGAAACTCAACGCATTTTCTTGGTCGTATCCGCCCGCTAACTGGTTCTTGTAAATGCGGGTTGCTGTGATGGTGGACATTCCCATACCATCCCCGATGAATAATATTACGTTCTTGGCCACTTTCCCCCGTAACCTCGCTGCCGCTTGCTGGCGTCG
Source organism: Reticulitermes speratus (assembly GCA_021186555.1). NCBI lineage: Eukaryota > Metazoa > Arthropoda > Insecta > Blattodea > Rhinotermitidae > Reticulitermes > Reticulitermes speratus. The sequence goes on from JAJKFL010000004.1 coordinate 27,628,298, forward strand.
TATCTCAAAATGAAGGCGTTTCTGGCCAGACATTATCCAGTAGCCTGCGTTTTCGTCTCTGGCTTCTTGTTTTGCTTCAACTTCCAGAAGGAATGCGCTTATTATCCATATCACTAGCATCACGACAGCACGTCTTACGAGCATCAGCCGGATCTCCATAGCAACCTGTAAGATTATTTTGTTACTGAGTTATATAAGTATGAAAAATACATTCGAATGACCAAGGAATTATTGCAGTGAACAAATTTGTACCGCTACGTTTGAAATCCATGTGACATTGTCACGAAAATCGTGTATTTTTTACGTATGATAGTTGTCTCATCTGTGTGAAATGAAACACACGTACCACATACAGTGGTATTAAGTACCTACCAAACTGTTCAGATTGGAAGTATTATTTTGCGAGGAGCATAGATATAAATATCACTAAAAGTGTAGGTGTTCCATACATACTAGAAGCAGGTACAACGGAGGAAAGATGGAAGTGTGTTTTATGATAGGTCTACATCAGCCTGGGGTCCATGGATAAATTTCAGGGGGTGCGGGAAGTGGATGGGGGAAAAAATTACAACTTTATTTTCACTAACCTCTAACTAAAATTTAGATTTTCATTCAATAACGAATGTACGCGACAAAGTAATTTATGGCCTCTAGACTGAAGAAATATTTGTTAACTTCAGTAAATCTCACTATCACTATTTTTTGCATATAAATACATTTTTCTGAGAAGGGGTCCGTAGGTTTCACCAGACGCAAATGGGTCCATGGCACAAAATTGGTTAAGAGCCCCTGGCCTGCATGAAGCCTCAAAGAAGAAAAAATTTGGGGAAGGTTAAGGGGAAGTCGTCGCTCTTTTGGGATGCTGGTACCGACGTTTCAGGACAGCCCTATCGGTCCAATCCTGAAAGATAAATAAGTCCCGACATGTCGGTAAACAAGTACCAACTTACGCTTTGTAACATCTAGAAGAGCGAAGGCCTCAACTACACCGGCGGAAGCCTGAAATCTCGCAACGTTAAGGGAGTCCAATGGGCTACAAAGCTCATTTGATTATTTGAGAAGCATGGGTGGAACAGTAACTCATACCTGCAGAAACTGATTTCGAAAGAAATTAGTTCCAGAGATGTGGTATAGTGTTTTCTCGCTCTTAAGACAGCAAAACGTCTAGAACTGAATCTATCGTCCTTTCACGAAAAAAAAAGTGCATCACTTGATGCTGTTGTCATTTGGTTCTCGGAGTTTCGTTGGCGATTTTAAAAGCAGTATGAAACCGCGCAATGGGTGTTACATGAGTAGAGTGATCACAATCTTACGGCAGCTGTGTGTTACGTGAGTAGAGTCTGATCACAATCTTACGGCAGCTGCGTGTTACATGAGAAGAGTCTGATCACAATCTTACGGCAGCTGTGTGTTACATGAGTAGAGTCTGATCACAATCTTACGGCAGCAGCGTGTTACATGAGTAGAGTCTGATCACAATCTTAAGGCAGCTGCGAGCCTGGGCAGCTCGGAGTACGGGAGGATTGGGGATCACAGTAAGGGCCTTTGGGGGGAGCAAATAGCCGCAGGAGAGCCATCTCTCTTTCCAAAACCAAGATTTTGTGTTCTTATCTTAGTACGTAATTTTTGTTTAGTTTCATACCTCTTATGACCTGCACTTCCATACACTGTACGCTATTTCACGTCCTTGACTACGTATAACTGTGGTTTCCTGTCGTAGACGGTGCCACAATATAATACGTGTATTGTGTGAAGAAAGATGTCTGTGTTCGGTTAATAGCGGGAAACACACAACGATCTGCGCTCTACAAGTGCTTGTAACCAACTAACCCGACACCCCTCAGGTTCTGCCTGTGGACGATTTCAAGTACAGCGACTGCAATCGGGCTTTCTTTGCGCAGTGCCATAAGATTGGGAAGGGGCTCCCAGTAAGTTGTTATTCTACCGATACACGTAGTGTCACGCAATCCCGCAGCCTCTGGCCACGAACGCGACCGGATACTGTCAACTCCCATCTTCACAGTCGGTCTACCAAAGATCAGTCTTAGAGTTATGTTCCTATTTCTCGGTATTCAAAATGTACCCTGCCCACCAAGGTATAAATCGCGAAGTTCCTCATTGTGTAATACTAATATAAGATATTCTAACGTAATTAATTCTAAAATTACTTGCATGATTTCAGGTTCGCCGCGATGTAGATGAGATCTGCGCTCTTGTGGGATATTACGCAGCGTAGAGTGGTAATTCTATACCGACGTTTCGGCACAACCCATCGGTCCAATCTTCAAGGGTCAAGAAGTCCAATACAACACTAGAAAAAGGGACCGATAGGTTGTCCTGAAACGTCGGTACAGAATGACCACCCTATGCTGTGTAATATCCCAGAAGAGCGCAGATATAACAGTACTTAACTTTTAAATCGGAAACATTCCTTATGCATTACATAGCTCGAATTGTGCGGTACAGAACAACGTGAAACGTACGGAGAATTTTGTGTAAATGTGTATGATAGAGGTGTATTAGGAGGTTCAGAGTTCTAGGTTTTTGGAAGCGAACTGTTTAGACGAGAAGCTGCTGTGCAGTCGGTGACATTTTTATATCCACCATTGGGATTTTCAGTTTTCCGTGACTGGAGTATTCTTCCATCGCTAAAATATAAGTGATTTAATTATATTTTTTTCTGTAGCCTTGGCTGTGTTGCGTGACTGCGATTTAAGACGACAGCTGACCTGGCTTGACCAGAACTATCGTGATTTTAACAGTACAAAGTTCCCAAGTGTAGCTTATTTTAACACAGATAGTGTGTTTACGTAACACAATATTAGCTGCCTTAGTGTAACTCATCTTTCATAAGCCTGTATTGTATAAAAATCTGATTCTTAAACTTGTAGGCATTGAGACCGAGGTGTGTATCTTACTCTAATCAATTAAACTATATTTGAGTAAATTTCACAGTATTAACACCGTGCATTTTCTAATCAAATAATAAAACCGACTAATGCACTATATTGACCAATTTTATTCTGGCCTGTTACCCCTCACCCTACACGTGTTTCGGAACTCTAAGGTTTCATCTTCAGGGGTTGTCGTGTGCTACCAATTATTTACATATTAAAAGCAAATACACAATATGTACAATAGTCTGTTAAAATATAAAAAACCATAGGTAAATGAAGTTCAAAACTCTTTTAAAATTGTACGATGTGTACTGTAGTCTATTAGAATCTTAAAATCTCACGTAGATGTATGTTTAAAAAACTGTTTTAAAAATGTTTTAAAAGTTTTGGGCTGTTCGTAATATTCACTTTTTTACGGAACTACTGGCGTAGTTTTATTCGACTCCGTATTCCATTTCTTGTGTGATGTGATGCCACTGTGTATGTCTTTTCAAGGCTGTGCGTGTGGGGTGACAGTCACAGATTTCTTGTAGTTTATTGCTAACTTAATACACATTTCGACGTCAGGTGATTCATTTACGTTAGGTTTTAGGTTAGGCTTAACAACTCTTTCTTTTTGCAGTATGTGTGTTTTGATGTTTTTGTATTATTTAATTTGTGGGTTTTTTTTTGTAATGTGCGTGTGTTTTGTTTGTATTGTGTGTGGGTGTTTTTGTAAGGTGTGGATGTTTTTGTTAAGGAGTGGATGTTTTTGTTAAGGTGTGGATGTTTTTGTAATGTGTGAATGGTGTTCTAATGTGTGTACTTATATTTACTGTATGTATTGTTTTGTAATTGTGTATAGTTTGTATCGTATTGTTACTTTTATGTATATTATATGTCCATTTGTATTGTGTGTTCTAGTGTAAGGACTGCTGCCACCCGGTGAAAACCCAATTGCAGTAAATAATAATAATAATAAATTCCTCGTGGACTATGCAGTTGCCACCAATAAATATTTATATATAATATATATGTAAATATTTGACTTTATACTCTTTCACGTGATTGAAGGAAAGTTAGAGGGAAGGATATAAATGACGGGAAGACGAGGAAGAAGGCGTAAGCAGATACTGGATGACCTTAAGGAGAAGAGAAGATACTGGAAATTGAAAGAGGAAGCACTAGATCGCACCCTATGGAGAACTCGCTTTGGAAGAGGCTGCGGACCTGTCTTAAGACAGACTACAGAATGAATGAATGAATGAATACTCGTTACTGTTTTAGGCCTAATATATAAATACGTGATTATAAAATAAATATAATTTAGTATAACGTCAAAGATATTTCTTTATATATATGTGTGTGCATATGTATAGACGCCGATTCCAGTGGCCGTGTGGTCTAAGGCGTGGGTCTGCGGCCGCTCGCTTACTAGGATTGTGGGTTCGAATCCCACCGGGGGCATGGATGTCTGTCTCTTGTGAGTGTTGTGTGTTATCAGGTAGAGATCTCTGCGACGAGCTGGTCCCTCGTCCAGAGGAGTCCTACCGAATGTGGTGTGTCTAAAAAGTGTGATCGTAAAGCCTCGAAAAATGAGGCGGCCTAGGCCCCCAAGGGGCTGTCGAGCCATTGGAAAAAAAAAATATGTATCGACACGCACACTCACGTAGTGTTTTTAAAACACCAACAGGGGCGTGTTCTGTACACACAAAAAATGAAAAATATCCATGTAAACATGAGTAATTGTTTTCTCGATTTTTAGTTATAGCAAGTTTTTTTTTGTCCGGAAAAGGTAAAGCTTTCCGTGTGCTTAATGATGCGATACGCCACGAAGGCATAAAGGGGATTGAACGTAGAGCTGTACGCATTCTTAATCCTGGTGCTAGGCTGAGGTAAATCGTCTGCTTCACGCCGCGGCCACTTTGTTTACGGGGAAAGAGCTCCAGAATGCCCGTCGAACATGGGCTAGGTTGACCGCAGACCCGGTTTGGACGATTTGGAGAAGAGAAAAATCTCTTACCCCTGCCTGGAATTGAAACATGATACGAAAAATAAAGTGTAGACCCTTCTACGGGAGAGTGTTTATTTAGAAATCGCCAATTCGACCGTTACAGATTACTATATCAGCAGCAAGAAATTTAAAAAGAAGTCTCAAAGTATTGTCCTTGCGTCTGCACTGCGATTCTCGTTAAGGATTCTCACCAGCTCACAAATGTTAACTCGCACTGTGCTTTGTCTCAGTTCCGCCGTAGCGTGCGAGTACATAATTATTTTAAGATAGCCCAATAAAAAAGAGCCCAGGGGGTGTATGTCAGGTATCCTGCGGACGACATAGATGGTCTGCCTCGACGTACCAGTGGTTCCGGATATTTGTCTTTCAACAGTATTCTAACTGTGATGTTAAAATGAGGCGGACCGCCATCATGTGCGCTGTTTTCCGTAGTGGGAAATCTTCGGGTAATCGTGGTCGGTGTATTGTACCAGTCGTGATCACACCGCCACTGTCAGCCTGTGCTGCAAAACGTAACCCATCAGTCTGTTTTCTGTTATACCTGCTGACACGTTTATTGATAATGATGCTACAGAGAGTAAATCCTGCCTCCACTGTCAGCAGCAGCAGGGAGAGAAGGAAAGGAATACCGGAATATTGCTGCAGGAACCACGGACAAAGCTCCGCTTCTCCGGCGTAGTCTTGTGGGTGTAGGCGTTGCGCTCGCTGCAGTTAGTAAGGACGCAGGAGTTACGGATGAATGAGCAGCCTGTTCTACAGCTGTGATCCTCCGCGTGGTGGTTCCGCGATATGAAGTAACGTCATCTAGGTCTGTCTTCTAGCTCTATTTCCAATCTGTCACTTGTCTCACTCGTTTTGCGCCGCGAATGTGAATGTCCCCCTTCCCGTCAGTGCTATATAATGGTTTTCTGTCTGGAATTCGGCGACTGCGAAATATATCCTGGTAAAGAAGGCGCGCCGCAAACAAATCGTTCTTGTTCTTGTACATAGAATACCCTTCTACTGTGGTGTCGTGTATTTCAGGAACATCCTGTATAAATACAGTGCACAAAGGAGAAAGGAAAGAAATTATATATTAGGGATTGCTAGCTGGAGGAGAATAGCAGCCGCATGTTCGGGAGGAGTTTTGGCAAGAGGTATGTTTTTTTTCCTATGGCTCGATAGCCCCTAGGGGGCCTAGGCCTCCTCTTTTTTCTTTTTTCGAGGTTTCGCGATCACACACTTTAGGCACATCACACTCTTTAGGACTCCTCTGGACGAGTGATCAGCCCGACGCAGAGACTTCTACCTGCCAACACACAACACTCACAAGAGACAGACGTCCATGCCCCCGGCGGGATTTTTTTTTTTTTTTTTTTTTAACTGGGTTTCCCCTTTGATTAATTTTTGTTCTGTATTAATCCTTTTTCGTCCTTTCATGTCACTTACGGTCCACAACCGTCTTTTTACAACACAACACAAACATCCATGCCCCCGGTGGGATTCGAACCTACAATCCCAGCAAGCGAACGGCCACAGACCCACGCCTTAGACCGCGCGGCCACTGGGATCGGCCCGTGCAGCCCGTAGCGAGTCGCTATGCCGGCCCACTTCCTGTGGAAAATACTACAATCATAAAATACCTGTGTGAAGAACTACGATGCAATAGAATTAAGACGCCAAATCTAACTTGGCATGCAGTAGTTTAAAGCTGCACGTTGTAAACTGAAAATACGAAGTAATTTATCGTCTGATACTACACTGCTGGTGATCTTGTTTGATGCACAGGACTTGAACGCAACACACACTGCTACACCAAACCAGACGAAGTAGTCTTGCTCACGAGACTACACTTTATCAGCCGTTTAATTTGTTTGTAATTGCTGTAGATACTGAAAAGTTGAATTATGTTATTCTCTTCCGTTAATACTTCCTTTTGATAGGCCACCAGAATTTACAGTGGGATTTTAATGTTATTCGGATTTAATACGTACTGCCACCATTCTTTTGTTAATGGGGCTTATCGTTTCTAAGATATAAAGGTCAGAAACTTGATGCAATTATAGTGATAAGCATGAAACTTCTCTGGGTCAATGATCGGAGTCTAAGCAGCTTGTGCGAATATGAAGCTCAGGTTTAGTACGACTCTCGGAAGAATGCCTGCTGTCTTTCGAGGCTATAAAACAATAAATATACATTTTAAGGCTAAATCACACATACAGTACACTGCTCGCATCGTGTTTCGAGGCGGTACAACTGTGTGCCAACCGTGCAGTGTCAGTAAAAGTACATATTGTGTCATGTTCTTTTGAATGATCTCACCAGATGTTACTGGAGTGTTCAAGTCAAGGAGGATTAGATGGGTCGGACACGTGCACGAATGGGGAAGAAAAGAAAGGCCTACAGGTTTTGGTGAGAAATCATGAAGGAAAGAGACCACTTGGAAAACCTAGGCGTAGATGGGAGGATGATATTATAATTGACCTAAGAGAGGTGGGATGAGAGGGCGTGAACTGAATTATTATGGCTCAGGATAGGGATAACTATCGGGCTATTTTGAACAAGGTAATGAAGTTTCGATTTGCATAAAATACGATAAATTTCTTGATTATCTGAGGGCGTGTTAGCTACTCAAAAAGGACTATGTTCCTTGGAGTTAAGTTATGCCTGAAAGCCAAGCAATGCGCACGGTCAGAGCACGGTCCTGTATGTGTGAATTAGCTTCGTGTGTTCTGTGTTAAGTACAATGTCACGCAGTATCGAGAATCTTCTCTCTGCATGTAATACCACGTAGAGTCACGTCGTGGTTGCCATGGTAGGCTTCGTTACTGTGGTCTCTGTGAGGTTCGCGCTGAGGTAGAAGAAACAGTTGAGTGTCTAGAACGGTTGTCGTGGTTACCGGATGTGGTATGTGTGAGGTACGCGCTGAGACATAATTAAAAGTTGAACATATAGTATAACATACCAATACCAGATGGCAGCTCTCATAACTGGAATTAACACTTGGGCCCCTCTGAGAATAAAGAAACAGCCGACGAGAAAGGTCGTGGAGAAGCGCGTGAATTTTATAGCTGCCCGTCATATGACGGATTAGCCGGTGTTTTCTTTGTGGGGTACGCGCAAAGAAAGAAGGGGAATTTGAGCGTTGAGCATGGTTAGCGGGTGTGACTCACTAACGACGAAAACAAACTGAGTACGTTGCTGAGACAAAAAAGCCTTATTCGAATGTAGTGCTGTTGTCACGATACGGAGAAATGTTTCAGCGTGTGTAATATGCGAGGAGTCAAAGAGTGACTGAGAATTTAAATGGATTATAACTTTGTGTTTCGAGAGATGTGTGTTAATTTTTTGAAGTAAGAAAACAAGGGTCTTGAGGTATGTTTAAAATATGCTAATAACTGAGTAACCATTACTGTAATGAATTCATAGACGGAATTCATCATGGACCAAAAAGTGATGACAGAGGCCGTGAGGTGGCGTGTATTATGCCAGTCGGTCACGTGGTGGGCACGTGGCTAGTGTTAAACATAAATTCGCGTAGGATGTGAAGTAACTGCTTTATAATCCCTCTCTCGTGTCGTACAACAGTTTATTAAGCGAACAATACGTACAGTATTATGATGTTGACTGAAGGCAAACACATATAGTATCTGGTTCTAACACGAAGCACGGAACATAAGTACGGAGGTACAACATGCAGATACATAGGTTTATGATTGTTTCTAACAACAAGAAGTTCCTAGCAGAACTCATAAATTATGTTCATTGATGTCACAGATGTCTAGTTCTACGTATGTTATTGTTATTTTTATTTTATTTTACTTTTGTAACTAACTTAGGAGGAGTCAAGGAGGAGAGGAATATCCTGCATACAAAAACAAGAAGAAAGGCTAACTAGATTGGTCACGTCTTGCGTAGAAACTGCCTTCTGAAACGCGTGATAGAAGGAAAGTTAGAAGGAAGGATAGAAATGACGGGACGACGAGGAGGAAGGCGTAAGCAGATACTGGATGACCTTAAGGAAAAGAGAAGATACTGGAAATTGAAAGAGGAAGCGTTAGATCACACCCTGTGGAGAACTCGCTTTGGAAGAGGCTACGGACCTGTCGTAAGACAGACTACAGAATGAATGAATTAGGCTATTTCTTAAGTACAGATTCTGTAGGTTAAAGTTGTCGTATACAACTTCAAATTTTGCACAATCCCCACGCTTGTAATTGTTAACATAGAAACAACATTCCGTAGGCAATATCTCGACAGCGTAGTGTTTATCTGTGTACCAGCTTTCATGTGCCTAATAAAGTGGTTATGCAGCTATCGGTTGCAGAAATAAATCCAAAGTTATTCTTCGCACAGCTAGCATGTTGTTATTTTACATTCTGCAAAGTTAAAGGTAAGGTAAAGTTCACCCTAGAACAGGCCATGAAGGCCCAGAGGGGGAGTAGAGGTATAGCTGTACTCTTTCTTTAACCTCGGCGCTAGATGGGGGTGGGTGGTCAACGCCACGCCTCTGCCGCTTTACCCCCGGGAATGACCCGGTACCCATTGTACAGGAGGCTGGGTAGGCCCCAGGGCCGGTCTGAACTGGTGCTGAAAATCTCACCCCCACCGGGATTCGATCCCCGGACCGTCCAGCTCGTAGTGAGTCAAAGTTATTACCGAAAGAACAGTTGCATATCCTTTCAATACCTGTATTACCATACTTAATTTCTTTCTTTTTCTTTTTAATGGCTCGACAGCCCTATATGGGCCTGGGCCTCCTCGTTTCGTCGAGGCTTCACGATCGCACACTTTAGACACACCACAGTCGGTATGACTCCTCTGGACGAGGGACCAGCTCGTCGCAGAGACCTCTACCTGACAACACACAACACTCACAAGAGACAGACATCCATGCCCTAGGCAGGATTCGAACCCACGATCCTAGTAACCGAGCGGCCGAAGACCCACGCCTTAGACCGCGTGGCCACTGGGATCGGCCCATACTTACTTTCATAACCCTAAAATACCCATATATGTGTCTCTCCCGCCTCAAGTTTCGCCCGTCCGCCACATTGTTGTTACTAATAGCAGGAAAGTAGAATGTATAGCTGTGAAATTTTCTCGAATGTCACAGTATTCATACCAAGTTTCGAGAAAATCTGCCGAGTGGTTTAAAAGTTTAAATGGACAGTAGGCCTACTCACTGACCGACAGGCAGACAGCTTGGTGATCTCAAAAGCCTACTTTTTTTCTTTTGAGGAAGGAAAATGTGCCAATAAAAACAGGTACATACAAAAGCGATATAGCGATCCGGAGTTTTGCTTTATGTGCCGTAATACTTTATATGACGGAGTCACAGGAATATTTAACAATTATGAATGGAATTAAATGTCTGAATCTTGAGTAGCCTCTCATCTGAGCCTGAGACTGAAGCACACCATACGGGCTGAAAATTAGAAACAGTCTGTTGCTTATAAGGAAATTCATGAAGTTCACAAAACGGAAGGTTCAAAACACACTACTTTCTCTTACATTGATTTGCGAGTTATTTGTGCTCTGAAAAACTTGAGCCCTGCTATTTTAGACTGCGTTATTACGTGTAATTTTCAACACGAAAATGTATATCCTTTGTGGACCATAAAAAATGAAAATGCAAGTACTGAAGCAGTTAGATAATGTGACGAAGTATGAACTGTGAGGAACTTTAAGCTCTAGGTAAAGGTGAAGTTCATCCTAGAACAGGCCATGAAGGCCCAGAGCGGGATGAAAGGTATAGCTCTACTCTTTCTTTAACGTCGGCGCTAGATGGGGGTGGGTGGTCAACTCCACGCCCCGGCCGCTTTACCCCGGTACCCATTGTACAGGAAGCTGGGTGGGCCCCAGGGCCGGTCTAGACGGGTGCGGAAAATCTCGTCCCCACCGGGATTCGGTCCCTCATCTCTTTATGTAATTCTGTAGTCTTATCTCGGCATCATGGTAGTCATTTAATCTCTTCTACTCATTAGCTATTCTGGCATACGAATATGACGAAAAGCGATTATTTGTTACAGCCTCAAGACGTCAATTAACGCCGCCGTAAATCACACATAGACAATTGATATAACCACGTGTACACATAGTATTCTCAACTAACAGAGTATTTCATCTATATTGCTTGACACGTCCTATATTGTAGATGTGACTTCAGTTCTGCAGAGTGGAGGGCTTCCGCAGAATGTTGAGAATATTGTTCCTGTGTTAATTAATGAATCCGTCACCGCCCGCACGTATCTACTACAGTTGTCGAGGCAAGGTACACCATTAACAACAACCACCCAATTTCAGGACGGGCAGGGGGAATACCAATTTCTGCGTTGTCAGTAGTTACCTTCTCATTCACACATAGTCATCATTCTGCATTAACATTTCATGCGTTATTACTCCAAAGAGCTTGAGATCTTGAAACAGTGCAGTTACATTAGGCCTAGCTTGGATTTACATATCACAGATCTTAGTTATGATTTGCTGGTAATGACGAATAGGAGCAGAAGAAGGCAGTGCCATTTATTGCTGCCCTGGCCTTCTCAATCTGACACATGCGTGATAAATGTATCGGTCATTTCTTCTTCCTGAAAGTTATTACAGTGATAGTATATTTTTATGTATGTTTGACGCAATATTTTTCTTCAAGAAAAGCGCAGAGAGCTGCAAGGAAATTCATCGCAAGCAAAATATTTCGAAGATGGCCCTTGTTACTGCTCACATGATGAGGTACTCCTGCCGGAAATCCTAAGGTACTTGGAGTGCAGGTGTAATTACAGTATCCGTCTTGTTACGTGTGATACCTGAATTTACAACAGTGTTACCTGTGATCGGTTTAAGAGTTGTCTGCCAAGTTTAACAATGTCCAGTCTCCTGTCTGTTTTGCCGCCTCTTCCAGTCCAAATCGCTACCTGAGTAGCTGTCTTTTTCCATAGCTTCATCTTAAGAACGATGGGTTCTCGTGGGAATTTCTGAAATATTTTTTAGACTTGTGTTATGTGTCCCAGACACATTGCACAGAGGACTCTTCCTGCACGGTGTGTACAGCACATAGGGCTATAACTCATGCCATACTTTATTATTATAGTTGAAAGGAGAGGACTAGACATTCTGTAGTTATGTGCACATGAGGTAGTTATGAAAAAGGCCATAAAATAGCAGCAAACACTTGCTGTCGTCTTTATGTATGTATGTATGTGTGTATGTATGTATGTATGTGTGTATGTATGTATGTATGTATGTATGTATGTGTGTGTGTGTGTATTTGTGGATGTGTGTACATATGCATGTGTGTGTATTTATTCAAATACCACTTTCACAAATTTGTCGCGTTTATAGCCAGCAACACTAGTAATATTTAAGGGCTTGTGCATGGTATTTGTGAACTGTAATTGTGTTACACGCTTTGATGTATAATTCAAAATGGAATAACGTGAACGGTGTCTGCTTTAACTTCTCTTGTGATTATGAAATTAGTTTGAGTTGAAACAGAAATAATACCATGGAATGGAAAGTACACAGGATCTAACTCGGACTGTGTGAATAAATTGTTCATGAATTGAACGCCCTGTAGATATGAGTAAAACATTGAAGTCAGACTTTAAGCTTGGTCTGGGAAACTTCTGTTCCTATCTGAATAAATATGAGTGAATACTTTATGTTAGGTCTCCAGCTGTTGGTAACAGGGGAGCAAGTACTGAGCGAAACGCTTAATTTGGATGTTAGAAACTTTTCGGCGTTGCACACATCTCTCCAGATATTCGAATGGAATAAATTCAGTGGATTTACATTTACTTTGGCTTCCTAACGGCGGATATGTATTTAGATTGACTACTTTGTTCTTCTATTTATGTGTCAGTCTCATGTGGCCATAAACTGCAGGCATTTTCCCTACTTTCCTTACTTTGTAATGTTCCTGCATCTGCTGTCCAACGTAACTTGAATTAAGTGACGGACTTCCATAAAATGTAGCTTAAGCACGATGTTTTTGTAGTTATAATTTTGTAGCAAGTGAAGAACAGCGTGGCTGCCGGACGAAATGTACGCTTGGCTGTCGATATGGTGGCTGCAGTTAGTTAGCCATTTGAGTAAGACATGTGAAATTTCCAGAACATTTTCAAAGATAAGGGAATATTCTTGCCATGCAATACTACTTAATTTATGCTATTATAATGGGTAGAAATGGCTTCCTTAAATTATTGCCTCTTTCAGTTGCAGTTCCCAGAATTTATACTGTGTCTTTTTGGGGTAAATATTTTGAAACTTTCCTTATCACTGAAGTATAAATCTTGTTTGTTTAATGAGTGGGAAAGTTCTTTAGGTTATATTATCTACACAATCGGCACTGAAGTTTGCGCATTTAAAACGGGATTCGAAGCCAGACTATTTAACCAAGACAGTAATGTCTTTGGAAAAACGTGGTTTGGGCGGCGGGAGTTCAGTCAGACTATCGGTCTTCTCCCTATTTCTAATTTTATTGCCATGGTAAATCCTATCATATACGAAGTTGGATCAGCAAGTACGTTTATATTGCCTATAAATTAAAGGCAAGATTCTAATAGAGAAAAATGACAATATACAATAAAGATGTCACTGGTACGCTATATTTTAGTATAGCCCCTTTAACGGTTTAGGCACTTGTCACAGTGTATGTCAGTTTGTCCTTCCCGGATGCATGGGTCGTGTGTTGCATCAGCCACATGATGCTAGCACGTTGAACATTTTCGTCGCAGGTGAAACGACGTCCTGACAAGTTGTCCTTGAAGACGGGAAAGGGATGAAAATCGCTGGTGCCAAATCCGGACTGTATGGGGGATCGTCCAACGTTTTTCAACTGAAACTTTGCAGAAATTTCCGAGTATGCTGTGCCGTGTACCGTCGGAAGTTGTAATGGAGAAAGAAAACCGGGACAATTTCCGTGCCCACAAAAATCGTATAACTCCTAGGACTTCCAAGCAGGTCACCAAGTTCAACTGCCGCAGTTGTGCCCCTCCCTCGCATATGCTTCGAATCACATGATAGTTGCAACTAGAGCCCCCTGTCGCATGTCAACATCATTTGAACTTTCAGTGAGTTCGACATCTTGTAAACTTTTCTTTGATGAACTGTCTATATTATTTCTAACACCACCTACTGAATACTGGATAATTGGTATATTTAGTGTATTTGTAGTGAGTCTTAATGAATGATTTCGTAATATGAGGCAAAACTTAGTTATTTCGTAATGATGTATCTAAGAATACCTTCTCTTGTTTAAGACGCTTCTCTGTTTTCGCTATCAACTTGTTTCGCGGCCTTCCTAGACTTCTTGCTTCAGGACGGCTGACTTTCTCTTCATGCAGTCCGATCGGATACTACCCGTGACGCGCTGTTGTTCCATATGCCCTTCATGTATTCATTCACTCTCCCAGTGATGGTTTATATCTCGGCTTCTTACATTGTCAGTTCTCGTTTTTCCTTTTATCTTACCCAATAGAGTCAATTTGCTTTTGAAATATTTGTTTGGTTTTCATTCTTCCCAGTTTATATCCTTTTTTCTCCTTTATCGTTTTTAATTTCTTGCCGCTTTAAACGAATGAACATAAACAGTCTCCAGGTCGTAATCGCGTCTTTATTCATAAGTTGTCTTTTGCGATAGTCTCCCATGTCTTTTATTTTTGTAGAATGTTATTATGTACGTTGTTGATAACTTGAAGCCCGTTTGATATGTTGTTTTATTCTAAAATGCATTAGGCTTCAGGCTATGAAAATCTAGTAAGAAATCAGAAGAATCCCGGTCGATCAAATTCCAGTATCTTTTCTGAGACTTGATGTTGTTTATAGTAAACAGTGAATGTGAATATAAGAGACCAAATTCTTCATCATATAAGAGCAGTAGTAAAGTTCCAGTAAGTATTTGATGTGTAGATTTTGTTGTTACCTTAGCAGTGTATTTGGATTTATGTCTGTGTACTTTTCTGGGGATTGCTTATCTTCCTTCCCACAACTTTATTATTCAAGGGCTGTGCACATTATCTGTTAGTTATTTTGACGTGAATACGTCTTTAAATTCGGTCCGCTATAGGGAGGTCTCTACGAAAACTCTAGCGACAAAAAAAATGGCAAGATTTGTCGCGCTTATATCTCGTAAACTATAAATGATAATGTAATGATTTAAATTTTGTTGGATAGAGGGTTGATGTCCGTATCTAAAATGGCGGGTAGTGGGGGTGTGCAGCGGTGAAGGGGGGAGGGGTAACGCTTGCGCGTAAACACTGTAAATGGCGACGCCGCACGGCGTTTGGGCAGTGTAACTTTGGATTGCGAGAGATAGGACGTTGAAATTTGTGTCGATGTGTAGAGAATAACAGGATATACAATATTATGCAGCAATAATAACCGATAGAATAAAATTTGTAAAGTTACAAGCCGATAAGTGTGCTGAGCTGAAGAACATTTTCATAATGTCGACAAATTGCAAAGGAAATATGAACAGAAATGTAAGAAACGTATATCATTGGAAAGGAAAATTCAAAAGTAATCAGAAAAGCTCAAATTGACTAATGCTGAACGATGCAGATTGTATAGAGAGCGTAAGAAAGCCGAGCGCGTCAACGCCGGCGCGAGTACTTCGAGTGCGCCGCTACTATGCCATATGTATCTTACTTCTCCTATCATCGGCCTTTGATAAATAAAATTATACTTCACTTATAACCACCAAGACTTTATTCATTTACATCTTACCCTTCCTCTAATAACACAAAGACGGATTCACGCCTTAAACGATTGCGGTTGTGTCCCTGTACACAAGCCACGAATTTTTGTGGTTAGCTTTTATAATTCAGCTCTACCTCTTTTGCTGCGTTATTTACAATAAAACATTCGAACTTCATTTTCCAGAAGCTCTTTAATTGTTCCTTTAGCCTTCTGCTTGTATTATTTTGATTTATTAAACGCATTATACGTGACTTTAAACGGTGGTTATTACGACTATTGCCAAATGAAGACGGAAAAAGTACGAAAAGGCTGATACTCTGTTGCTGTTAATGATCGTAGGCAAGTTGTGTCCCAGTGCTCTGTTTTCCGCCACAAATCTCACGTGGACCGCTCTGGCATCGAATCCGGACTTCCGACATCTGTATATTATTTTTGACATTACGTCATGATATGAGTATCTTGGCAGAAATTTTTGTTACGAAACTGAGGTTGTTTCCGTAACTTTGTTATATATACTTACCATGAGAATTTATCAAACCACATCACCGTGAATATGCAATATTCTACGTAATTTCTTTCAGACAAAAAATATGCGTATGTGCAGACTGCAAATTGAAATACTGTACCCCCACATCATGCGTGATTGAAGGGAAGTTAGAGGGAAGGATAGAAATGACGAGAAGACGAGGAAGAAGGCATGAGCAGCTACTGGATGACCGTAAGGAAAAGAGAAGACACTGGAAATTAAAAGAGGAAGCACTAGAGAACTCGCTTTGGAAGAGGCTACGGACCTGTCGTAAGACGGACTACAGAAGGAACAGTGATAGTAATGTTGTATGTCTGAAATATTTGATCAATAATGGTTGAACGAATCTATTGCTCATCATTTCAAGAGTTCTTGACACAACATTTCATCACTAGCAAGCCTGTTAGACCTCCAAGAAGACGCTGCAAATTCTGTATCACGAATCTAAGCTGAAACCAACGCGTGTATCTTCAGTCTTCGTGTTCGTTTTGACACATGATGAAAATCCGAACTACGCAATTAGATGTAATCCTAAGTTAAGTCTATGGGTCATGAGGTGGATAAAATGACGTACCTCATCAAAACACAAGACCGCTGGGTGGGCTGCCATGTGTCTTGCGTCCCATTCATCCAAAATATAATTGGCACTCATCGCGGTCTTTTGAAAATGGAATGTTAGGTTTTGTATAAGGAGATATTTCCAGAACGTATCACATTTGGCACACATTTTATATTTTTACGAGGTCCTGTAGCATTCCGAATAGGAACTGTAACATGCTACTTCTACATTCAAGTGCATCGTAGACCGGGTCGGTGAGTTATTCTATCAGAATACAAAAGAGTTGACAGCGCCTGGAAGTCGCCACTGTACTCGCTTTTTATACGAAACGTGCATTTATTCCTTCACCTAGTTGAGAATGTAACTCTCTAAACCTATTCAGTTCAAATCATACAACAAACCATAAACTTTCCGCTACGTATTCAGTGTGAAAATGCGGTCTATTAAATCTAGACAGGGACGGATTCAGAACGGGAATATACGGCTCCTGCCCTCATTCCACGGTAAATGTATGAACGTCGTTTCGAGAAGTGGGTTCTTCTCACAAAATGCAGTTGTGAAAGACAACTTAGTACTAGTATAAAAGGGCCAGAACTTATTACTAGAAAGAAACTGGTTTCTGAATCAGTGCAGTGTAAGTTAGTTGTTACTTCGTATTGTAAAGCTTTGTCTAAAAAATGAAATGCTAGTGCAGCCTGTTAAAACCTTATGCACGTTTCCAAGGAATGTACCTTCATGCAGATGGCCAGTAAATGTTTACCAAAGTACACAACCTCGATTACCAGAAGACGGTAGTTCTCATATTCAACACTGTGAGAATCTCAAATTTCGCAAAAGGGCATGTTGTTGAATAGATAGTGTGAAGATGCATCGCTTGAAAGTTAGCAGTCGCAGAGGCTTGCTTTCTCTTCAAGTGTAAGTGGATGTTTTAGGAATTAAGTATCACAGATGGAGGTAATGCTCCCTTTATTCTCACGTTTAAAAAGTACAGATAATTAATTGTGAGCAGCATGATTGTAGCAGCTTCTGCTGTCAGGTATAATAAGAGACCTGGGGCACGCGGCGGCGCAGTTGGTTGAGGCACTGCCCTACAACCGGAAGTTCGCTGGTTCGATTCCCGATGGTGTAATTGGAATTTTTCATTGACATAATCCTTTCGGCCGCACTATGGCCCTGGGGTCGACTCAGCCTCTAACAGATATGAGTACCAGGAGTATTTTCCGGGAGGTAAAGGCGGCCGGTGCGTAAGGCTGACAACCTTACCACCTTCATGTACCGATTCTCTAGAAATCTGGTAGCCTCAACCTCCTGGAACCCTAAAGGCCTGTAATGGGATTGCTTTTGCTTTGCTTTTAAATGGATGTTACCGTCTGCTCCTGTTCGTAACTTCCGCAAAATCTTGACTGTTGTAACACACGTAGAATAAGAAGCATTAGTCTTTTATGGGCTGGATTTTAGTTTAGGTGTCACACAGATGGTGGACGGTTAAGAAAATGGCGGAATCACACAGGCCATATCAGCAGTGGCTGAGTGCAACAACTTGGCGCGGGTCAACTGGAGACGTGGAGGTGGTCGGTCGGTTTGCTGCTGAGTATGTGCTCTTGGTTGTGGTTGTTTACTGAACAAGCCTAGCAGGACTGAAGGTTTCATGTTCTTTGTGGAATGATCGGTGGGCGTTCGTTGTATATTAAACGTTCCTTATCATGATTGATCATTTTCCGTTTTTGTGCGATGGCATCCTGTTGCGGTGGATTGTGTCGCTTGCATTTAGGAAAACCTGGCTGTCTCCACCTGGAAGATAAAGCCAGTAGGCCGTTACCGAAGTTTCCTCTTCCGGACCATGAGGCAGTAGGAAAATATGCTCTCTGATTTATATGAGTGAGACCAATAGCGAAGCAGGAAGAACATAACCTTTTTTTTTTTTGACGATCATTTTTTTTGTTGTCCTCTGAAGGCAATTCATGAGACGTATTGATGAAGTGTTGAGCTATTCGCGTTTGTGTAGGTACCGTTAGTAGTGTTGAAATGTTTCACTAAATTTGGGGTTGATGTGTGCGAGGAGGCAGGTATATATGATCACAACAGGAGGCGAGAGTTAACTTGGAGAAGCTTCACAGATGCATCATCCAGTATGTCTACAAAATTTTTAGCAATCACCAACTGCCCGGAAATTACTGCTGTACTTTGGCTGATTAGTTATGGTTGAAAGTTTAGAAGCGAAAGTGTGACGTGCCCCAGTCTTGTGATATCAGGGGAAAGACTTGGTTGATGGAACGCGGTCAAAGACCTCGTGGGGGGAGGGATTTGGGGCGATCTTGTGGTGACAGCTCTGTACAGTGCTTCCGGTTTTGCGTTTATACGCTGACCGCTATATTAGGCATGAAGATAACCTGCAGTTACCTAACTGGCAATGCAAATTTTTACGTATGTTTAGAGTTTTCAAATTTTACTTCTGCTTGTACATTTTAAAGCCACACTTATTTTCTTTACACTGTTTTGTTGTCGAATTTGGTACTGTTGTAGCTGATAAATGGTGTTCCTTTTGGAATGTAATGTTTCTGAGGAAACTTGACATTTGCTACTTCAAAGCAAGCGACTGATGTGTTCACAGGGTGCAGCCGGTTGTTAAACCTGTTATCAGGAAAAGTTTTCTCCTTATTAATCCAGAAATTCATTTATATGGGCCAGTACGTATTCTGATATCAAACGCCTTTCGAAATTTATTATGTGTTTTGAAAGTCGATCGGTATTGGCAGAATATGTGGATGAAACCTTATTTAGATGGTAAAGCTTAATAGCAGAAAGAAGAGAAACTTTGGATTGGAATATAACTGCAATCCACAACCAAAATACCCCCGAATTACCTTCCTAACACTCACTGTCAGTCTTAAATGACAGTTTATAGATAAAGGACTTCAAAAAAAAATTACAGATTGTTTTAGCAGATCATGGAAGAAGAAGCGTCAATTTTTATGCATAATGTTCGTCAATAAAACAGGTAAAACAATTCCGTTACAGGCCTGGACAGGCCCTTAGGGTTCCAGAAGGTTGAGGCTCCCAGATTTCTAGATACATGAAGGTGGTAAGGTTGTCAGCCCTAAGTACCGGCCGCCTTTACCCCCCCAGGAAATTTTCCTGGTACTTATTTCTGTTAGAGGCTGAGTCGACCCCAGGGCCATAGTGCGACCGAAAGGATTGTGTCAATGAAATATTCTAATGACGCCATCGGGAATCGAACCCGCAACCTTCCGGCTTGTAGCGCAGTGCCTCAACCAACTGCAATGTTCGTCAGTACCGAGTCATATTCTGTACGTTAAAAGCTTACATGCTATTTTTTCATGTGTTGCGATTTTTTGGACCTAGCCTTACTTAAATTAATTGATTTTGCAGGGTGGTAGAGCGCAAAGAATCCAGTGTTTTGTCCAAATTCAGAAATTTTAGATTCTGTTTGTTCTGTGCGAGAACCCGAATACTATTTTGTTAATCATTAAGGTTACGATAGCAATGAATCTGTAGAAATTATGTCTAATATGTGATGCTTGGTGAATTCAATAAGAGATCAGAATGGAAATTATTTTTCACCAAAGTGATGCCGTGGAAGATTGCAATAATGACTGGAACAGCCACAATGGAATTTACAGAATCTATAACTGTAGTCAAACCCCGATATAGCACCGACCTCACTTAGCGCCCATGACAACGGAAATTTCCCTGTTATATTGCAATTCTATTTTCCGCCACTCTAGATATACCACCGCAAAATACGGTTGCAAAACAGTAATGCAGTATCGGGGTTTGCCTATAGTAAAAACACGATAGACTCAGTTGCCTCGTGAGGTGATTATACACTACAGAAATAACTTGGAAATACGTGATAAGAGCCCAGGGTGGGCCAAAAACAGCATTCCTGACTGATTTCTTCTTGATGTCCTGCATGTAAATGCAGGTGTAATATTTGAAACAATGTTTCGACATACTTCCTAATTCATAGTCCAGCCTTTATCCTACCATTAGGCTTTCTATAGTCTGAACTACTGGAAGTTCTATTAAATAAATAAATAATGGGTAAACAAATAAATAATAAACAAGTCATTAATTAATAGGTAAATAAATAAGTATATAAATAAATAAGTAAATAATGGGAAGCAAATAAATAATAAATAATAAACAAACAAATAATTGATTAATGAAAGAAAATTAATAAATAAGTCAATAAATAAAATAATATATGAAAACAAATAAAATAATAAAAAATAATTAATTAATTGTTAAAATAATAAATTAAGTAAAATAAATAAATAAATAGGTGGAGCAGATGTGTTATTTATGGCATTCTTTTGTTCTCTACCACTTTTAAAAATTTAATGTTTTTAAAACTTTTAACTATTAAACTTTTACTCGGGAACATCTTTCGTTTACTGACGTATTTATTGATGCTGTACCAATTGCAAAGAACATGTACAGGCGAACGAGAGATGGTAATATTGTGGATGTTATTTTGGTACAGCAGTGGTCTAGGTAATAAAATCTGTGCTCTGGATCTCAGTAAATTGGATTATGCTCGTAAATCTGAAAGATGGCCAACTATTATACATTGCAGTACCTTCTGTGTCGTAACAAAGATATATGGGATCTATACATAAAATGGCCCTTCAACAAGATTTACCTTTCCATTTATGTTGTGTCTGCTGTCTTAAGGATACTTTAGAATTAAGGCAGTAGGTTGCTCCGAAACGCTGGTAAAACATGAAATTGCAGCCTGTCGTGTCCCAGAATACCACTATCTGTGTCATGTGATTATTTTATCGAACTAATGCGGAGGCAAGGACTCATGGACTTCAATAATATTTTCATGTTAGTACTAGTGACATGTTTTATTTGGTTGCCATGGTTGGTTTTAACGTGGCCTTTTTAGTGTGATAGGATTCTGGCTATAAAAAGTCACAAAATGTAATTCAATTTTATTGGTACTGATTGTAAGAGAGTGATAATGTGAATACAGTATATGCGCTACCCAGTTCGCTGTCATCTTGATAAATATATCACACTCAATATTTTATATGACACATGCCAATATTAGTTGTTAGCCTGGGCTTAACAGTTCAGCGTCTGCAGCCCCTTACAGAGGTAACAGCTGTTGATGAGAACTGACTGGTGGTAGTCATAGCCAATGCACAGTAATTATTACACCAGATATCCCGGTTGTGTGCTTAGCATCCTTTAGTGAGATGTGCATATTACGTCGATAATCCTGTGTAGCGCAAGACTTCAGGTCTTTACATTACGTTGTAGTCTGAGTGTTACCTCACCTCAGACGTTCGCTTGGCCGTAGTGTTGATTCTATAGATCTGGAGTAAAAAGTTGGAGTGGTTGACAGCCTATGTTAGTAGTGTTAAGCGTTAAGGCCCGGCGAAGATGCACAGAATAACGGACAAACAGAATGTCATTGGTCGCGTTCGTTGGTGTTGACGCTGTGTGGACGAGAGGTGTGTTAACAGATGCTTTGAGGAACATGCTGCCTCCATCTTCAGGGTCGATTACATACGTATCCTAATCACTTCGACTTTGAGAAAGAAGGCAGCTATTTTCCCGAAACGTCGGCAACAAAGGTCATTTTTACGAAGTTTCAGCAGCTGAGAAACAGGATAAACTCCAATGTGGAATCATTATAGAAGCCTAAAATCGAAAGAGGATATTGTGCCATAAAGATTAAAGGAAGAACAGAGGCTGAAGGCGTTCTGCAATAGGTTGCCGAGGAAGGTGGTTTGGCCCACGAGGAAGAAAATAACCGGAGGCTGCAGAATGTGTACAACAGGGAGCTTTATGTTTGTATTGTCACCAAATTTATTGGGGTAATTAAATGAGGCAGGAAAAGATGGGCTGGTCATGTGGCACGTGTGGGGAGAAGAGACATGCATACAGGGCTTTGATGGGGGAAACCTGAAGGGGAGAGAACACTTGGAATACCCAGGCATAGATGGAAGAATGATAAAAATGGATCTTAAGTGAGGTGGGAGGGCTTAGAGCATGGTGCCTAGGAGTTCAGGGACTGAGGACTAAAACACCGACGTGAGAACTTAGAATTTTGCATCTCGGAAAGGGTTAAAATTATGTTCTATCCACAAATTTGCGGTTAATGTACTCAGCAACCGAAATTCGAGAGGAAGGCGGTTTGAATCACTGCTAGGTACCAGGAGTTTGTTACTTCGAACTAGTGCATGTAGTTGCATATGGCCTGCGACCTCTTCTTCAACATCCTTTCAGATTCTTCGTTTCCACTCATCCTTCTTTATAATTTTTGACACTGTGTAGTATACAGCCTCATAAAATAATTTAATAACTGAATCAGTTTTCTGTAGACATCAAAGTGCTTAATATTAGCTGGTGTTGCTCAGTACGAAAGTTATGTACAATACCGAACATCTGTTTGGACTGTACTTACTTTTGTTCTCGGGCAGATTTAGTGCTGGATGATGTTGTCGACTAGGCTTATTTCGTTTGGGGGTTTATATAGAATTGTTTCGGAAGATGTGCGACGTATCTTGAAGGGTAGAAGATTTTAGCACTAGATACCACCAAAACATGGACATTTGTTTCAAACATCACGGTGTTACACCCACAGTTTTCACGCTGTCTTTAGTGTTAGGTGTCCTTAAGAAAGCACTGAATGTCCGTAGATTCTTGTGGGACTATGACTTCAAAGACCTACATTGGAGTCGTTCCAACATAGGTCTAGGGACTTCTTGCTGAGAGATTCCATCGGCTGGTCTGTCGGTGGACACTTGCCTTAACGCACGTTGGAAAAAAGTTTTAGTGACCTCTAGTCCTTCTGTTCAGAACAATCCCCGAAAGGGTTTTATTTGAACAGACTTTATAAGCAAACGCTTTGCTTAAGAAAACAGAGTAAACGATTTTCTTACCGAGTTAAAAAGACAAGTAGTTAAACTCTGGGAATTTGGCACATGTGACCATGTTGTGAGGTCTGGGAAGCTGATTTCCAAGGAATACAAGAGAGGGGTTTAGAAGATTAAGGGTCTGAAAAATGTTTAAGACGTAATAAAGAAAACGCTACGTTAAGGTATTTAACTTGAGGGGACATTTTAATTCACCTACAGAAGGCTGTTCTTAAGTTCTCCAAATAAAAATGTGTATAGAATTGCAAAGAAAAAGAAAATCATTGTTAAAGCAAAGTTTCGAATACGTTCTTCATTTAGAATTTGCATACTAGAAGGCAAAACCACCTCGACAGTATTGTTTGTGCAAGAGAAACTGCAACAGAATGGTTTTAACTGGTTTTCGGTAGAGAATTTCTAAAGTAGGGAAATACCATCCTGAGAAAGTGAAATTATTTTGAGTGTAATAATCAGGTCTAACATTTGCCGTCGACGCTAGTCTTTCTTTGAACTGGGCGACAGAGATGATTGAGGCCGTATTGTCGTACTCTTTTTCTTTTATTATTGATTAATTATACGTTTAAAAGTAATGAAATAAAAGCGAAACACGAGGCTCAGCTTTATTAAAGGGAATTCTGATGGTGGAATGAGCATTTCCTCATTATTAAAAGTGATGTTCATATCGTTACGACTTGGTAATACTGAAACAGAGGTAGCGTTCTTTCTACTGTACACGCAGGCCTAATGGTTTCATTGTATCGACTGGGCCGTCAGATTGAACAGCTTGAAGATAAAGTTGGCATTAAAGTAGGAGGAATTTCAAGGGATGTACCCTATGCCATACATCATCCAATAGTGATTTTCTTTCGAGCCAGACCAGTTCTTCCTTGCGGAAAATTTCTGAACTGAAGTTTTGAGCATGTCTTGACTACAGTGCTTAAGCCAAGCTGACTTGTTCTTGGAGCTGGGATAGCTTCGTCTGTATAGTGGCTAGGCTAAGTGCTGGACCAGCATGGTAAGATATTTTTCTCGTCTCCGAAACGTCCGGACCGGCTCTAGGGCCTATTTACTCCCCTACTCAGTGGGTAACGGGTACTCTTTCCCCGAGGGTGAAGTGGCTGGGACGTGAAGCTTTCCAATTTTACACACTGAGTGACTAATTTGTGGGTTTCATGTCAGCCTAATGACAGACTTACTGTTTGTGGAAAACAGTTCATAAAACTATTTTATCTACTCAAACGTTTTCTTGAAGTTTAGGATTCCTTTTTTTGTTACGGTTTCCCATATTTTCTGAACCTTGCTCTGTCTAACTAATTTATTAATCTGCTCTCTTTCCCTCTGCCATAAATCTCTCTTGAGCTCAATACTTCTTTCATACCTCGTTCTCTTGTCCCATTACTTTATTCTTCTTTCGTTTATCTTTTTCTTTATTTTTTCTTGAAGCTCTTTTATTTCCCCTTTTCTTTTGTGCATCCTTCGTAGAGTCAACGCTCCTTCCTCATGTACATTTTCGCAGCGTCTAATTTTGTCACCTGCCTTCTTCAGCATAAAATAGAGCAATCATTAATGCTGACCTTTTGTCATAACTTCTAATTATGTTTATGCACACGTCGACTTAAATTACTATTCATAACGTCGAATCCTAATTCTACACAGAGACTGCTGACTCTTGTGAACACAGTAATGAACATTCAGGTTTCATAAAACAGAGCTATTGTACATTTTTAAAAAAATAACTCTGCTGGAGTTATTTACTGTCATGCTGCTGTTTTTCGTGGGAGTATTTTGACCGCTGATATTTTTAAGGTTATGAAGCCATCGATATTTTTATCCATGACTGTTAATTTATTCAAAGGTCACTTTTAATTGGACTGGTCTTTATCGTTTAATTCAACGCTGTCATGTCTCCTAACGACGTAAAAATTACCAGTGTAATTATTATTTAATGATTGTGGTCATCAAACTTAAACACGCAATTTGCGTATTTATCAAAGTACAGTTGTTTAATGTCGGACAGTTATTTCACACCGAATCAAGTGCCCACCGTATCAAAGATACGTACAGTATTCGGCAGCAGTATTCACAGGCTTTCGTATTTCGGCTCGCATTCCTTGCCTATGTCTTTATCCGGTGAACTCACTTCCAATGCCCATATGAATATAATCTGAAAATATCGGTGATCACAGCAGGTGAGATATGGCGGCGAATTGTGTCACCGTAAAGAAAAACTTTAACTGAACAGAATGTTGTGTAGCACGTGGCGTGTCAGGCTACTTATGTACACGTGTTACGTGTAAGTGCAGACACTCCACGACTCAAGTAGCAATTACGTTCAGGAAGGTCAGCGCAAGTCGAATTTTTTGCAAGTCGGAATTAAGTATGCGTATGGTCAAGTAGATATATATATGTAAGGAGTCCAGTTGAAATCCAAAATACAGCACACTGGAACCTGATCGGCAGTAGCATGACCTCCTCGCCGCCTGTGTTATCGCCCAGCAGTATTCTTCCAACACCTTCGTCTCATTGCGCTTTCATTCCCGCAAGAAAGACAATTGACGTGCTATTAGAAATGTTGTTTCTTCAGCTATCTTACTTTTTAAAATTTGGCAAGTCTGAAATTGCGTAACTTGAAACTGCGTAAGGCGGGAAGTATGTTTAGTGGATTGGTGCGTTGTGAACCTGTCATTTTAGCGAACCTTCACAAGTAGATATTTAAGTTATAAAGGTAAAGTTATGCCACAATCTAATCACAACGTCGTGAAGACAGACAGTAAACCTCGACACACGTACACCACCATCGACATGGTTGAGGGCTGCGTCTCTTTCCCCAGTGGAATAGCCCTCTGCGTCAATCGAATTAATAATTGGTTGAGAAAAGTGGGTGTAGTGATGAGGAATTTCAAGTCGAATATATGTTCGTTCCTTTTCGATCTTCTTCTACCTTATATACTTCCTCTGTCGTGAGTGAGTGATTGAGTCACATCATTGTTGCCATGGTAACCACTGTCACTGGGTGTTGTGTTCTCTGTGAGGTTGTGTAGGGTGATTTTGTATTTCTGACATTCAACTATCCCCATGGATCAAAGTCCTCTTGAAAACTGACAGCAGCTCAGCTGTCAAGAAACTCCATGCCTTTCATGGAACATGAAACCCGCTAGAGTACCCACCAGATTCCACCACTGAAATTTACAGAAAAGTGAAGTCCATAATCACGAACTATTGCTTTGAGATACATTACAATACTGTCCTGAAATCTACACCTGTGTGTTCAAGTGGCCTGTTCCCTGTACGACTTAGATTTCACATGATTAAAACTTGCAGGTGTGTACTTTTGATGGACACATTTCTATAATACATTATTCTCTATACACTTACAAATTTCTCTTTTAGATCCTAATAATGACTGTATTAAGACCCATACTTTGCGTAGGTGTATTCAGTTGCTGTCGGAACATATCTGAGGCTTCAGAAGCGGTAGTAAGCTTTTCCTTGCCGTCTTTTGAAACTCTGAAGTTTACAATGAAGAGTACTTGCATTTACACAGCTTCGTGTATTACCAATAGCGTGTTTGAGATATTCCAATTTTTTAAAATAATTGTAGCCTGGGGAAAGTTTAATTACTTTCTCTTGCTCCCCGTAAGTGTAATAATTGTATTACTGTTGCATAACAAATGAACATGAAGACCGTCACTGACAACTGTAGTGAAAAATACGACACATTTGTCTTGTACATTAGGGTTTTCTCACTTATTTTTTAACCTGTGCCATATGATGGCTTCAGATAAGCCGAAACGTGTAGCACATTACACAGTTAACATTGTCTTGTGTAATTGTGAGTGAAAGTCTTTTACTTTTATTTATCTTAATAATAATAATAATAATAATCACCACAATGGGATGTCTCACCCTGTTGCAATTTTATTATTACTTTATTATTAGTGGCGATATATTATTGATTTCTGTAACGGTTTATTTCGTTAATAAAGTGGAAGCATTGCCGTTGCATGTAATAAACCATGTAACGGAGCTTCTCACCGACTAGAGACGCCACTGTCGTGGAGGGAATAACTTGGTCTTCAGACTTCAAACGTTTTATTCCAGGCGATGATATGCATGTTAGTAGTAAAAGTGTAATGGGCGTGGATGTTGTATTTACAAACATTTTCAGAAGTAAAGGTTGTTTTATTGACAATTATACTTGTTGTTTTACAAACTCAATAATTTCTTCTCTTCGCTTTGGTAGAAATTCTTATAATACGATATAGGAGGTTGTATTTATTTTTCTGAAACACAAAGTGCCTAACCGTGTAGCTTGTGTGGCTGACTTTGTGTCTCACGTACGTTAATGTATTTTTAAGTGAAATCTATCGTGCTTTTATGTGGTCTGTGTCATGGTTTAACCATATCCTGTCTTCTAAATAAATTGTAGCATTAATTTGTGTAGTAAAAAAGTATGGTAATTATCGCAACTGAAATCTTAATTGTAATATTACTTTTTGTTCTAGTGGCATTTATTTGCGTGACGTGGCTTCAATGTATAGTTCAATGTATAGTTAAAATCAACTGGACATACGAGCTATAAATCACACTAAACTGGTTAAAAATATTGCAATATTCGTTTATAGTTCCTGAGTTGTAAGCTCAGGCGATTAGTCGCCTGCCTTTCACCACGGAGGCCCGTCTTCGATCCCAGGTCAGTCCATGTGGGATTTGTGATGGACAAAGTGGCACTGGGACAGGTTTCCCCCCCCCCCCCCCCCCCCCGAGTACTTCGGTTTTCCTCTGTAAATTTCATTCCACCGGAGCGCCATTACTTGGAAAAATAAAAATAAAACTAATAATCTTTCTCTCCATCTTCATCATAGTGTTGCACAATAGGCCTTAAGGCTGCGGTGCGTCCGTAGATTCTGCTGCGGGACCCTTCTAATAAGAAGGGAGCATAAATGTTTCCCTATTGATTCTTGCTAAACGGATCTTTTAAATATTCTACAACATTCAGAACCTTGGTTTTCGTTGAGTGTATGAAAAGAGGAGACATAGCTTTACGCGATGTTTTTGCGCGCATGTGTATGTGAAGTCGGCAGCTTGTCAGTGTTATTACTTCGTTGTATTTTCACTAGCTGTATAATAAAAAACGTGGCATGTTATGGTTCACTTAAGCGTAATTGAAAGAATAGCAGCAGAATGGTAAATGACAGTACCTGTGATGTCTCTTGACAAATTATCTATATTTTGTGCATCGACTTGTACCTATTCTGGTTTCGAGGAATCTTTTATGCCTTTTTGCGTTTGGGCGGACTACGAAAACGCTTTCGCCTGCCTTCACTCTACATTTCAAAACAAGTGACAAACATCGAAGTAAAACTACAATTACATAAATTATCGGTTTGTTTAAGATCCCCAAAATATTTTGTCCTCATTCGGCCAGCATCGGGAGGCTGTCTTTTAAACACAAGTAATTACAAAAATGTACATTTATATTTACAATTAAAGAAAAAATAGAAATTATCAACTTAGTTAATTATTCAGATGTGTTAGCTAGTGAAAACCCTATCATGAACTCGGATGATGTCACGAGAATTTTCGAAACAGCGATGATAATTCAGAATCTTCTACAGTCGCAGTAAAATAATCATTTATTTTCTCATTACTGACGTTATGGGTTTCCTTTATCACTGTTTTGTAAAGGTAAATACCAGATATTGGCGAAAGTCTCAAATGTGTCTAATAAATCCGTGATTTGCCCTTCTCGTATACCAATTTGCAGCACGTTTAAATTCTTTATCTTGTAACAGATGATTCTCGTTACTTTCCAGATGAACTTTTCCACATTGTGTAGTTGTTCGATGGTTCTGTAAAATAGTTCCAATTACTCCTACGTATGTAACTTGACTAGATCATATCATCCACTGTTGGCAATATTGATGACGTATACTACACGGTCCTTAAAAAGTTTTATGGCCGTTGCTATAGTTCGTTGAAATATTAGGGTGATAAAACTAAGGGAGATAAAATGGATGTGACACATAATGCGCATGTGCAGACGGAAGTACACACGATATATGTCGGATAGTCTGAGGAGATAAGGCGAATGGTGAGTCAGCGCATAGCTAGGAAATTTGTACCGAGTGTGTCAAATTTATTCTTTTGATTCACATATTAATTTAAATAGCACAACGAGATGCATCGGCTAAGAAAGATGCTATTAACGCTTTGAAGACTAAAAGTAATCCTAGTGATATCAAGGCTCTTTGTGTGTCTCATAAAGAACACAGTGTGCTCCCCTTAGGAAGACCAGCCGATTAATTAATTACGTGCAGATAAATAACTGATGGTTTTTGTAAGAAACATGTGAGACCTATAGACACACGGTGTATGAAAAGTGATGAGCCGTTTAATGTTAACGCTTAGCAGTAAAAAGGGCATACACAAAAGAATGGTGCGGTTTTAATACCGAACACTATTAAAACCGCACCATTCTTTTGTGTATGCCCTGTATATAGTTGCCACTGGGCTTTATAGTGTTACAATTGCCTTCAATCATTAGAGTGTGTCGGTGTGGACTGGAATCAACTGGCACAGGTCAGGGTCTAGTGAAGAACATGGTAATGAATAATCGATTTCCATAACATTCTGAGAAATTGACGATCCTCTGAAAAGAAATACTTCAAGAAGACACCGCTCAGTAAATTTCGGCAGTTAGTTACTTAGTAAAAGTAAAGTTCTCCCTAGAACAGGCCACGAAGGCCCAGAGGGGGAGTAGAGGTATAGCTCTACTCTTTCTTTAACCTCGGCGCTAGATGAGGGTGGGTGGTCAACTCCACGCCCTGGCCGCTTTACCTCCTGGAAAGATACCCGGTACCCATTGTATAGGCGGCTGGGTGGGCCCCGAGTCCTGTCTGGACGGCTGCGAGAAATCTCGCCCCCACCGGGATTCGATCCCCGGACCGTCCAGCCCGTAGCGAGTCGCTATACCGACTGCGCTATCCCAGCCCATGTTAGGTATTTAGTATTGAGCTAATTACACAGTCAATATATGAGGTAATTACACATATATTTGTTAGTCATTCGCTTAGTATGTGCGTTACGTACACAGCATGCGAGTTAATTACACGTACGTTCGTTAGTCATTCGCTTAGTATGTGCGTTACGTACACAGCATGCGAGTTAATTACACGTACGTTTGTTAGTCAGTTACCCAGTATGTGTGTTAATTGCGAGTATATTTGTGTAGTTTCTGGTTGTAATAAGTTTTTAGGTCTTATTTATTAATTTAGTGTGTTTCTATTATCACTGTATGATAACGCATATAGTTTCGTACGAAGAACTAATTTCCACAAAATCTGCAGTTTGATTTTAGCTTTGTTTTCAGGAGACCGTACACGAACCAAAATTACAGTAACTGGAAATTCTCAGTACAGTATCTTAGTACCGGTGCATAAATTCAACGAAGCCCATCTTGTACTTTAAAAGTCATACATGTCACGTGTGGCTTGACAGATGTACTAAATCATCTCATTTGTACGCATTGTCTTAGGAACGTTGTGCTCATTTTGCGGAAGTGTGTGTAAGAACAGCCATAACAAGTGACTGTACTTTCTTTACAGAGCTCAGTATAGACCTTTATTGATCTGATTGTTAATTATGCTGTATTCCCTAAATTCAAAGTAAGGATTTTTAATGTAGATTACAGTCTTCTGGGTCATTAATGACGCCGTATTGATTGGTGATTTGTTGTCGACTTTTGAGAGGACCTTCCTTCATCTTCAGGGTAGTCCAAGAAGTCAGTATTCTTGGACTACCCTGATGATTGAAACAGTTAGCTCCTCCGAAACATGATGAGCGAATTAACAATCAGCACGGTGTCATATCCAAGAAGACTGTAATCTTCAATGCTGTGAAAACCACTATTAACACCGTTTTGATGTAGGTCCGTAATGAAAACCACACACGCCCACACTCACTGTGGATAGCGGTTGTATTCCATGTCACACAGGGTAACTTCCAGATAAACACACTCGTGAAACTGATTTATCGATCTTCACAGTGAACATAAAATATTGTTACCAAGTTTCATCAGATGCGCGACATTAGGTACGCGAATGAATCTAGAAGTTTGCTACACTAAATCTGAAATTACATTACCCTCTTTTGTACATCTCATTTCTCATTATGGTGTTTATATGAGTATAGCAGGACTGGAGACACTTTATGATTAATTGCCTCTGCGTATATATATATGTATGTGTGTGTGTGTGTGTTTTATGTCGTTCCTATGGAAACCAATTGTAACGCAGTACTTACTCACTCTCTGATAGATGGCGTTAATTTTCGGTCACAACGCATCATTCGATGTTTTCTAATAGACGATTCTTAATTGATTGACTGTGGGAGTGTTATGTCATATCATGGAAATGAAACACAAGGCAGAGGTTAGTTTTAATGTCTGACGAATGGCGTTAATCGTGGGCCTCGAGTCATCTGTCGATAACTCATGTCGATGCAAGTGCACAAAGGAGAAAGGAAAGAAATTATATGTTAGGGATTGCTAGCTGGAGGAGAATAGCAGCCGCATGTTCGGGAGGAGTTTTGGTAAGAGCAATGTTTCTTTTTCCTGTGGCTCGACAGCCCCTAGGGGGCCTAGGCCTCCTCTTTTTTCTTTTTTCGAGGTTTTGCGATCACACACATTAGACACACCACACTCGGTAGGACTCCTCTGGACGAGGGATCAGCACGTCGCAGAGACCTCTACCTGACAACACACAACACTCACAAGAGACAGACATCCATGCCTCCGGCGGGATTCTAACCCACGATTCTAGTAAGCGAGCGGCCGAAGACCCACGCCTTAGACCGCACGGCCACTGGGATCGGTGAACTGTGGGTTAATAAAATAAAATAATACAATATTTTTCTTATTAGATGATATGACATTTCTGTTCTTGCAACTGTGTGGGTTAATTTATGTTAGTTATGGGCGTCATTCCGTATATAACCTTTCACAACGCCGTTCACGGTCGGCCTCGTGTGCACCTAAACTACAAGAATGTTATTGCTTGCAGGCAAATTCTGCGGCCTACACCCTTGACGTGAGCCAGCCGCCTCGTGCCTACCCCTGGTATGTGCCATAATAGAACGCGTTTTGTTGAAATTTCAGTAGTGCTTACAAAATTCACTGAAATTCATAGAAAATTGATGAAGACGATTTGAGAAGGAATGCGGATTTTTGGATTATTATTTGCCCTAACGTGAGGTATGCGAAAGGAAAGAATAATATCCTACTTTAAAGTAATATATATGAATCTACCAAATGGAACAACATTTCATAAGTCACATAAGATTATAAAGACAGTCGCCATCTTGCCGCGATTCGAAAGAGGTAAACCTACATTCTAAGAGTGTAACATCGCTGAAACAGACCTACTCTATAGACTTTTAACACCGTACTGTATAAAGGAACATTTACTGCATAAACCCAATGGCAGATTAAATGACAAGAAAACGAATTCTCCCTAACTTAAAAATGTAATAGTGTAGACATACACACGGATATGACGACTTTTTAAACCCAGCCTCTTTTATAAAAGAAGGGACTGAGCTATAAAATACTTTATTTTTAGTGATAAATAAGGAAACGCCATTCCAGTAAATAAGAAGATTGTATTAAACCCTTCACTTTTTACAATGATTTTTCTTCTATGTTTCGTCCTGTACTTGGAAACAGTTGCGTTAAGAACGGGATGATCAATAGATTATTACAATTAAGAATTGCAATCTTTGCAGTATATGGGAAAATGAATATAAGGGCGATGTTTTGATAAGTTTTAGGCGCCTTTGCAAAACTGCTAAAAGCGACTATTAGCTCCGTCATGTCTGTCAGTCTTCTGTCGGAATGGAACAACTGGGCTCCCATTGGACGGATTTTCATGAAATTTGATATTTGAGGAATTTTCGAAAATCTGTCGAAAAATTCAAATTTTATTAAATCTGACAAGAATAACGGGTACTTGACATGAACATATACGTAAATTTATGAGAACATCTCGCTGAACTCTTCTTAGAATGAGAAATGTTTTAGACAAAGTTTGTAGATAAAATCAAAGCACATTTTATGTTCTATAACATATTTCCGAAAATGTGCCGTTTATGGGATAACACTGAAAAATGTGGTGCAGTCAGACAGGCCACAGATGTCAATATACAGTCGAACTCGGCCATAACGTCATGAAAGGGACTGAATATTTTGTGTCGTTATAAACGAGTGTTGTTATAACCGAGGATTATGATGTTATGGTTAATAGGAATTAATTGGTACCACAGAACATGTGACGTTATATACGAGGTGTCGCTTAAACCGATGTCGTTATAACCGGGCTAGAGTGTAATACGGCGCATGCGCGTTGCATGCTCATAACTAATGCTGTAGACACACTCTCAAAATATGTACTACTTATGCTTTTCCACGGCTACAATGGCTACATGAACGCGCCCCATTGTTACGGTACACGTGCAGTATGTTGCGTGTATTGTTATAACTTCATTATAACATTTTATCTATCTATAATCACAGAGAAGTGCTGTTGTTTAATACGTGATAAGTGTAATTCCAGTTGCTTCTGAGAATTACCTGGGTTGCTTGATGTACACTTCAGGCGGTATTTTGGTTACAGTGGGTGTGATAACGCACCCTTAAACAGTATACAGTACTGTGTTTGTCATAGTATCATGGGAATTGTATCTTTTATTTGCTTTTCTTATAATCTAGGTACCAGTCTATATTTTTATTATTTATTGCATTTTGTTGTTTATTACAAAAATAAAGTTTTAATTCAGTCCTCTTATGTACTGAGATAATGTTTAATTATGTATCATTGCAAGCTTGTACACAGTAAAGCATGAATAATTTCAAACTTTATTATTGATTTATAAAGCGGCTGTTTTACTGCTATGAATGTTGATTTTTTGTTACAAATGCCTTTAAGTTGAATTTTTACTTAATTACACTCTTTTAAAGAAAGGATTTTCCACTCCGTATATCCTTCTTTAAATACAGCTCTTCTCATAAACTCGATAATCTTCTAAACGACAGTGTGGCGCTCAGCTATAGCCAGAAATGTATTGAGCGAGAAGAAAATTTTATTCTTAAGGAAGATACTGCGCAAATCTGCTGTGTAATGTTAACAGTAATCTGCCTTTGTCAGCAGAGCGTGAGTTGCAGACAGAATACGATTTACATTTCGTTCCTCAATGATAACTTATATACACAGCATACAGCATCACCGATACGTAATTCAGTTCATTTCTAGCCTGATTATGTATGTAATTACATTGTTTTTGTCTGAAGAATACAGTGGTGACGTACTGTGGTATGTGCTAGTTCATTAGCGGGTCTCGTTTTCTTGTACTGAGTATACCTGATGTAATAACCTCGTCTTTACGTTCATCGCCTTAATTTGAAATAGCTTCCACGTAAGAATGAATCTACTGTACATAACACGTACGCTGCCTAAACGTGTAACTGACAAAAAAGCACAGAAATACATGGGAATTATGTGGGCACCAAAACTCATCGTCACATGCCACTTAGGTTTCAACTACTTTAAAGTGTAATTTTAACATTGAAATTTGCCCTAATAATGTGTTCAAAACGCGTTTAAGGCTTGCCATTCTTTTCAAAATAATGAGATCATAATTCGCTATCCATGATTTGTTTGCAGATTCAATTGGGTGTTAATGATTTATTGTGAGAAACATAACCTTACACACATTAATATTTCTAAATAATTACCCATATCTTTCTTAACGAAGTACACGACATGATGTACCAGAACTAACTACAGGGAGCACAGAGACACCAGCCTTTGAAGAAATTCTCCACCTGTGGAGCCCAGAGTTCATTATCATGTTCAGACAGTAAGCCATTTACATCTGGTCGGCACCCTGACGTATTATTTGAGTTAGATATTTTATATTATAGCATTTACATCTGCGTTTATGTGCCTCAAGTTGTGCTTTTCACGACTAAAATTTTTAATATAGCTCTCATTTCTCTGATTCTCTTTGATGTCGTCCCGATTAATTCTCCCGGATGTAATGATTCTAAGTATGGCCGTATTTATTCAAGAACAGTTACCCGAACCTTTCAAGGCTCAATTGTTACTTTACATACCACCAGGTTTAACGTAAAGATATTCTACACTCTGTCCTTCGAGTGTATTTGTGTGATTTTTACGCATTTCATAAGCAGCAGTTATTATTTCTGCATACAGCTTTAACAGATTGATTTTTATAACCAAGATGTTGCGAGTTCTCTGCGCGGTACGAACTGAAACTTTTAAGAGTAATGCACGCAAATTTTCATCTTTAAACGTTTAACTGTGTATCGTTCTCAGTCTTTCTGATTAGGTCCTTACTCTCAAGCCTAGATTAGCTTATTGTCCTGGCAGCTGTATTTTAACGTTATTCTACATCCGTCGCTTACATTTACAGCCCTTGTTTTGCATCCATAAAACAATGATGTTATAGTTTGTTGGTCGAGACAGGACCATATTTTAAAAAATAAATCATTGACAAAGACCTGCGAAGTGTATTGCCTTGTGATAATAAATGAGAAGTGATAGAGTGCGAGATTATAAGCATTTAGGCTCTGTAAATGTTTAACCAATAAAGGTAAAAGGCCATTAACACTTTTCAGCAAAAGCGGTAATTGTGCCACCTGTTTTAACATTTGTAAACTCTGTGTTTTGCACACGTAATATATTAATGGTTTCCTATGATTTTCATAGCCGATCCCAGTGGCCACGCGGTCTAAGGCGTGGGACTGCGGCCGCTCGCTTAGTGGGATTGTGGGTTCGAATCCCGCGGGGGGGAGTGGATGTCTGTCTCTTGTGAGTGTTGTGTGTTGTCAGGTCGAGATCTCTGCGACGGGCTGATCACTCGTCCAGAGGAGTCCTACCGAGTGTGGTGTGTCTAAAAGTTCGATCGTGAAGTCTCGAAAACTGAGGCTGCCTAGGCCCCCAAGGGGCTGTCGAGCCATTGAAAAAAAATAATTTTTATAATTAACAGCCATTTGCGTTAAGTGATTGATTATTGTAATGGGGAAGCAGTGCGTTTTCTGAGCGGTAAAAATTGAATTTTTTAGTAATACTTAGATGAATTTCTTGTTCCAAATTTTCGAGGCTTCCATATGCAGGTACGCTTAGCTGTTTCATGTTTTTCGTATTTCATGAATTTCCTCATTCTGTCGAATCGAAGGCCAATATAGGTCTCCTACTAAGCGTAAATTATCCTTGTCTAAAATGTGCTTTAGCTTATTTTTGCTTTCTTTCGCGAAGCTTGTAGCAAATTGTTTTCAGAATTGTATTTCCTTTTGTTTTTAGAGAGGATTTGTTGGGCTTAGTCATCCTTCTACTTAATTTTTTTTGTTATTCATTGGAAGGTGAAGTAAAGAATTAATGTTGAAATATATTTCCCTCTAACCACGAAAGCATTAAATTAGACCACAGTTGCTGCCTCCTAGTTAGCATCCAGTTATCATTCGTAAACACCGCGTCACATTGTATTTAGTGCTGCATAAACTCAGAACACAGTACAGCATGGGTTTCCAACCCGCGGCCCGACATGATGTATTATGCGGCTTGCGGCCATATTTGTAAATTCTGTATGTACTAAAAAATTATACAATAATTTAGGCTGTTGGTTGTAGCACTTACTGTTATTTTTCCACGTGCGGCCCTCGAACCAGCCCACAATAATCGGTGCGGCCCTTTGCCATAAAAAGGTTGGAGATCCATGCAGTACAGTGCCGTGAAACGCCTAGATAACCGGGAAAACTACCCTGTAAATGTCCTTCCCACCAAATTCCAGATTTTAGCACATATGCAAAATTTCTCATCTTTTCCAAAGGTATATATACGAGTATTTTTAGTGCTGGAACTTTGTCGAAAGCGCTTAAATTGGTCAGAATCTTGCGAGTGAAACAAAACGATACAAGGCAGTCGTGACTAAGAAGAAGCTCAGGCATATTTGATCGATTTAACCTGACGTCTGCGTGCATGTCGATGTGCAAAGCGTTTCGTGTGCTTAGCTTCTTCGGATGTAAGTCCCTGAACGAGGCAGTATAACATTCATTTCATAATACTGCCGTACTGAATATTCACTGGAAAATGTGATACGGACCGTGAAGACGACAGCTTACTGCCTCGATATCAAGATCCAAATAGCGATACTGGTTGCATGACCGGCAGCAGACACAGGTACACTACACTCCAAACACTTTATAGGGGCCGATGAGTTAAGCTGCTTACAGAACTTGACTTCATGTGTTCTCACAAATGTGAGTGTGTGTGTGTATGGGTAATTTTCCTTGTGAATGTTTATGACAGCCGTCGTTTATGGGCCATTTTGTAATAGCAACACTAACAAGTATAAAAACAAAATTATCCTAAATGCTACCTTTACTAAGCCGGCTTAACCTAGTCGGTATAGCGACTCTCTACGCGCTGGATGGGTCGGGATTCGAACCCCGGTGAGGGAGAAATTTTTCGCACCCTTCAGACCAACACCGAGGCCCACCCGGCCCCCTGTACTTTGGGTACCTCGGATCTTTCTAGAGGTAAAGCGGTCGGGGTGTGGCGTTGATCACCCATCATCCGTTTAGCGTCGAGGTTGAAGAAAGTGTAGAGCGTTACCTCTGTCCCCTGTGTGTCTTCGTAGCATGTTATAGGGTGAACAATTTATTTATTTTTTTGCCTTTGCTAAGCAAATTATGAGAGTCGGTCAGAAAATAACTGTAAGTGTTGTATAATTTCGTAACGAAAGAATTTAAACTGGCTGTGTTTGTATCGTGGGACTCTGCCCAGCGCTGAATCAAAGTCTTGGCGGTCACAGATTTAAAGGTGCTTCGGAGACGGAAAGTGTTGTGGCAAGCTGGCTAATAACAACAAACACAGGCTTGTGTCAACAGGGAATAGAAAGCTTATCCCGGAACGATGAGTGCCTCAGTTGTGGCGAGGAATGTGTGAAACAGTACAATTAAATGCGAAATGTTCTTATTTGGCATTAAAATAAAGAACGATGAGTGCCTCAGTTGTGGCGAGGAATGTGTGAAACAGTACAATTAAATGCGAAATGTTCTTATTTGGCTTTAAAATAAAGAACGATGAGTGCCTCAGTTGTGGCGAGGAATGTGTGAAACAGTACAATTAAATGCGAAATGTTCTTATTTGGCATTAAAATAAAAAACCCAAAAGTATGTGTGGTGTCAAATTACTTCCTGACCAACTATCGTACAAGGTAAAATTATTCACAACCGTAGAAGATATATAAGATAGGATATAATAGCTGCTAAAATAGAAAATTATTGCATGGAATTAAACTCTAAAGAAAGTGTTGTGATTATGTTTATGGGATTCGTGTGGCCCGGAATGCGGTTTAAATGGCGGGCTCTTTTGAACACGGCGATAGCCCTACGGACCCCATAAAGGGGCCTAAATTTGTAGACTGGCTGATTAAATACTCTTTCCTTAAGAAGCACTGAGCACTGTGCAATTGGCAGTGCTGGAAAATTATTTTTCTTTCTTCATTGATTTGTCATTAGGAATTATACTGCTCATATCCGTAAGCCTTGTTCAGAGTAATATACTGAATGTATGATGGACTGTGAGTGAGAGTTCCTGCTAATGAAATGCGCTGCGTATACTGACACGTAACAATACGGCAGCATTGTTTTTTAACATTAGACATCCCCTTGGTATGTACACGCAAAAGTATATTTTACTCTTTATCAATAGTACAGTCACAACCAACACACACACTTGCAATACGTAATCAGGCTACTAGTTTCAGCTCAAAGAGCCATCATCAGGCCTGTGACAGGAAACTATGAAGATCAAACTCCGTACATTTGATAAGAGGAAAAACTCCCCCTTTTTTACAATTACATATATAAAATGTATATCAATATATAAATGACAGTCGACCGTAAACACAGCAGTACTGTTAAAGCGACACAAAAACCAGTGACAATACTTGTCTAATACGGAAACTCCTGTAAAGTATCCACACAAAATGTAAAGCTATTTTTTCGTACATGCGTGGGTACTACATACATTACCGGCAGTGAAGAAACTTTTATACAAGCGATCTACCCTAAGGACCAATTTATCCGGTCGCACGAAGATCCATATGTAATGTACAGGACTGACACTGGTTTTGTACATTAGTACTGCCGCACATACATCCACATCTTACGGTGTGACGCCATTTTTATATTTACATTTTAACATATACTTCTCTTAGGCCGCACATTTATATATTGATATACATTTTATACATGTACTTGTAAAAAAGTGGAGTGTTTCCTCTTATCAAATGTACGGAGTTTGATTTTCATAGTTTTCTGTCATAGGCCTGATGATGGCTCTTTGAGCGAAACGGTGGCCTGATTACGTATTGTAAGTGTATGTTTTGGTTGTGTGGGCCGGGATAGCGTAGTCGGTATAGCGACTCGCTACGAGCTGGACGATCCGGGGATCGAATCCCGGTGGGGGCGAGATTTTCCGCACCCGTCCAGACCGGCCCTGGGGCTTACCCAGCCTCCTGTACAATTGGTACCTGGTCGTCATTCCCGGGTGTAAAGCGGCCGGGCCGTGGCGTTGACCACCCACCCCATCTAGCGCCGAGGTTAAAGAAAGAGTAGAGCTATAGCTCTTCTCCCCTTCTAGGCCTTCATGGCCTGTTCTAGGGTGAACTTTACCTTTGTGTTGGGTTGTGACTGTAAGAGTAAAATACGGCAGGGTTTAGAAGTCTGGGTACTTTTTGTGCAAGATTGAATGTAAGCGGGAAAAACAGATGGGAAAAGAGAACTGGGATTGGAAGGTGAAGAGGAATTATTTTGTTTGCAGGATGGACAGTGCAAATAATTATATTCTAGACGCAGAAAACAAAAATGAAGAAGATAGGTGAGAACTTAGAATAATATGTGATAAATAGTATGGTATTTAAGGTTAATGTAAGGTATGTGTACTGCAGAAAACCTGGTTTTGGTAGGCATATCCCTCGCGTAGTAACTGAACAAAAATAATGCATACATAAGAGTATGATCCGCCATGTGGAAAAGGAATGGCCACTGAGACAACTATAAAGAAAATTTTGTAGCCGTTGCAGGTAGTAAATAATTTGTAAAGAAAAGAAGTGAAGGTATTAACTTATATTTGGTCTGTTTATCTGATCACGTTTAAGGTTAAAATAACCAATATTAAAGAAGATACATTCTTAAATGTGGAAGGAGACATGGATTTAAAGGGACACGATGCACGTGACATTATTTAGTGTAATTAGGCTTGTTACTACTCTCTTGTTGCGGAATTCACACAATGTAGTTAGTCAAATCGTAAGTCGAGCAAGAGATAGCAGAACTGGGAAGTTTGTAGCAGATGACTTTGCTTCCCAGCTTCCGTCTAGCCGTTGTGTTTGTGTTGTGGAAGTCTAAAAGCATGGAATTAACATTAATTTTAAGGACTTGTGTTGGAATTTAACAAGCAGTGGGAAGTTAAGAAAACAAACTTGTTTTGTATTATATTTCAGTGACGAAATCTGAATACTCGTATGTGTTTTTTTCATTCGGACGCAATTTGTTTACAAATAGATAATTGCAAGTTGCAAAAATATTTTATTGCATAGTTGGATCACTCCCATGGATGCGACAGTAACGACTTATTGCTGAAATCGTAAATTAATTATTACAAATATACATCTTCAGCGGGACATGCAGTGGCGCTGCCCTACAAGCCGGAAGGTCGCGGGTTCAATTCCTGATGGAGCCGTTGGAACTTTCATTGACTTATTCCTTCCGGCCGCACTGGAGTCGACTCAGCCTCTAACAGAAATGAGTACCAGGAATACTTCCTGGGGGGTAAAGGCAACCGGTGCGTAGGGCTGACAACCTTGGCACCTTCATGTGCCGAGTGTCTGGAGGGAGCCTCAACCTCCTAGAACCCTAGGGCCTGTCTAGGCCTATATATTGATAGCTTTTTCTTACATCTCCAACAATGATTGTCACCATAGTTCACGCACTGAAAGCGTATAATAGCCCGAATGTGGTATTTCATTTACAGATTTTTGTTTAAGCCTTTAAATGCTAGTGGTAACTTTATGTGCTACCAGGTTTACCGCTTAAAAATTCTACGTTCTGCTCACTCATTCCATTTTTGTGTTTTGTATGGATTTCAGAACGAACAGCGATTATTTCCCCATACAACGTTAACTGATTGGTTTCTATAACACAAACGGAGAGTGTTTACTGCGCGGTACGAAGTGAATCTTTAAATATAATTTAGGTTAATATTATCTTCTCTTTAGATGGAGTGTATGACGAAGAAGCGGCAGTAAATTCACTAATAGACTGGAGTATTGTCATGAGCCCTCAAGTGGGCTAGACACCAAGACAGTCTAACTGGCTAAACAGGACTGCTGTAAAGAGTCTCTGGCTCTGACAGTCTTTGAAAGGTTAAAGTGTTTATGCAAACGAATTGCTGTAGAACTCGGTGCACCGTATAATCACGAATATATTTCCGGCAACGATATTAGTTGTTTTTTTATATGGTGTAGAGAAGTCGTGTCTCACTCAACTAAGAAGCTGGAAGAAAAGACAGACATCGAACCCAGGAATCCTGCATCATTACTATTGTTAAATTACAGTGTTTGGAAGGCTTACAGCATCGCGATAAAGCAGGCGCCCATTTGAATTCAGACGAACCGTAGACCAAATTATGGGGTGGCTATAAAAAAAAATCTACTGGGTTATTTTAAAACTTAGAGATTGTACTCCATAATACAGACGATATCACCTTTATGATCATGAGACCATACAAAAGCGAAGAACTTAAAACGGTGTCAATTGACCTACTGTACCCTCTCATCGGGAGGTCAGGTTTAGATTCCCGGTCAGTCCATGCAGGATTTGTGGTGGACAAAGTGGCACTGGGACAGGTTTTTCTCCGAGTACTTCAGTTTTCTCCTGTCAGTTTCATTCCACCGCTGCTCCATTACTTGGAAAAATGAAAAAAACTAATCATATTTCTCTTCATCTTCATCACAGGGTTGCACAATAAGCCTTAAGGCTGCGGTGCGCCCGTAACGTCTGTTCCGGGGCCCTTCTAAAAAACGTACTGTACAGTCATAGTGACGATCCTTGCCTTCGTCACGTTTAGGTTACTTATACAATCACATAATCGCTAATAACTTAATTTTTAATACAAGCGTTTGAGTCAAGGAAGGAGAAACCCCTAGGTCACGCCTGTTCAACCTTTCACGTGGTGAAGTCAACTTCGTTAAAATTCGATCGACATGAGAGCAACATGAAATTCAGTACACAAAATGAAGAATGAATAAGTATACGTATAATTATATGTATAATTATACCTGTGCATTTTTCTATACATCATGTGCAATAAAAATATAATGATAATAATGGGGAAAATAGAAAAAAAAAGGAATTTTACAATCTAGGCTACGGTGTCGCAATTTTTAGCACATTTTTACAAAATGAATTAATAACGTAATATATGTCTCCGTAAATAAACAACTCTAAGTTTTCAAACGTGCTTCGGAGCTCTATTTCTGCTTTGTCAGGGAAAGGGGTGAAATACCTTTTCTTATCTCAAATTTCCCCACGGACAACATAACACGGTGTCACGAGCAACATGCTGCCCGCGAGTTACGGGCTTATTGGACTTGTCCTACGTGGTTACTCTTTATTTTCACAGCTGTGACAAAGTTATTACATAGATTGTTCTTTTGTCTTTTATTTTCTTTTCTTAGCTTTTCTTCCTC
Organism: Reticulitermes speratus; assembly: GCA_021186555.1. Lineage (NCBI taxonomy): Eukaryota > Metazoa > Arthropoda > Insecta > Blattodea > Rhinotermitidae > Reticulitermes > Reticulitermes speratus. The sequence goes on from JAJKFL010000004.1 coordinate 27,671,676, forward strand.
TTATTGTCTTTCATTGATTTTCTCCTTACTCTTACACTAATGTTCCCCTGATTTCCTCTAATTTCTTTCGTACACGAGTTTATAATCTCTTGCAGATCTGTTCTCAAATATTTTGTTTCATGATTCCTTTCACTCCTACACATAAGGGTTACAGATTAGTTCTAATAGATATTTATAAGTCAGAGCCAGCAAGCAGCTTCTAGTTCCAAACAAATTAGTTGAATATGATTTTAAATGAAAGTGCATTATTGTGTTATTCTCACATTTATTTCAAAGGCAGAGCACCGCCTAGATCCATTAGAATACCACAAAGGCTTGTCCTGACAACACCCTAAAAATCATGACGGAAGCGTTTTGTTATCCTACGAGGTAAAAATAAAGGGGGCGTGGAACTTTTTCAGCTTAGGGTGTCCAAGTAATACTGTCAGGGCTAGGCTGTAGGTCTCCCATTCTGATTTTATCCAGTGGGAACTTCCCAGTGTACCAAATTTCAAAGATTTTTTTTTTTTAACTTCATGGGTTACACGATGTGGGAAGGCATCAATTTTGCACTCTTTTTGTGTTGTTTTCAAAGAGTGGCTTCCAAAATTCAGCACCCGCCTCCCACCCGTACGAGACTAACTCTCCAGCTATTGTCTGTAAACTCAGTGTATGTACCCGTCACCTGTTCCTGTTCCTCCTATTGAAAAGAGTGCGTCCGATTAATTTTCTACAGATAGACGAGTTGTTAAGGAATATTTTATTGGAATAAAGGGTGATTCACTTTACAATTAATGATAGAAGAATGCATGGAAAAATTTTACGATAGGGATTTTAACCCGTAGTGCTTTATCCTAAAACAGTCGATGTTTGTGTTCGTTTTGTGTAAATAAAGTCAGCTCGCACACAGTATGACTGCAGTGTAGGTGAAGCAGGCGGTACGGGAGAGAAATTATTGTTGTTGCGAACAGACTTGAAGAGGAAGGATCAAGTTGCTGGATACGGGCCAGTAAAGGTCAGTTGTACATGCAAAAGTGACTTTTGAAACTTACTGTATCTTCGAAACAGAAAGAGAATTTACAGAGGCTGAATTCTTTACGCTTACAAATGATTCAAAATTACTGCAAAACTTTAAGTAAGAGAAGATGTCCGTAGGACAGACAGTTTCTGTGTAAACGTTTAACTGCGTAACCAAGCAACCAACTAATAATGTGGTAATAACCGGGATGTTTAACACCACTAAAATTCGACACGATCTTCAGACACTAATATGTGAAGTCTAATCCTTACAATTTCCCCCATATGGAGGTTAACCAAATTCCTCTTCCCCATCTCGGTCTTAAAAGTGTACATTTCTCTAGAGGGGATTAAACAAAAATTTTGTTAGACTATTTGTTTCCCTCGTGAGCCGGGATAGCGTAGTCGGTATAGCGACTTGCTACGGGCTGGACGGTCCGGGTAACGAATCCCGGTCTGGGCGAGATTTTTCGCAGCCATCCAGACCGGCCTTGGGACCCACCCAGCCTCCCCCTGGGGTGGAGTTGACCACCCACCCCCATCTAGTGCCAGAGTTAAAGAAAGAGTAGAGCTATACCTCTACTCCCCCTGTGGGCCTTCATGGCCTGTTCTAGGGAGAACTTTACCTTATTTGTTTCCCTCATTATTTCCCCATGTCCAATCCATCGGTTCCGCTTTTATTAAACTTCCACAAAACACAAGGCGACTTTTTCAATGTTGAGTCCTTATTTATGTAAAACTGCTTCGAATGACTCATTTCATCTACTATCCATATATCTTCTTTAACGCTATGTTTTCAAGTATTTGTAAGTTATGTCCATCGCTAGAAGTAAGAGACGTTTCATACCTGTGCCAAAAAACAGCAAAAATTGTTGTCTTGTCCTTTACATTTTCGAACTAAATAATCTGTGACCGGGATGTCGAACATGCCGCCTGCCTGACCCCGGGATGTGGCCAGCTTGAGATTGCTAGCTAACAAGTTTTTACCTTACTGGCTAGCGTAGATGACCTAGCTGGTCAGTAACGAATAGTTTAATATGTTAAATACCATTATTCTCACGAAATTGATCAACATTTTTCGTAGACTAGCACTAGGCCTAAAACTTACAGGTTTTGTAAAGGTGTGGTTGATTGAACTGTCTTCTTATCTGCATCTGTATTACAGATAAAAATTACTTTTTAGGCACGTTCGCAAAATTGCGAAAAGCGACTGTTAGCTTCATCATGTTTGCCCGTCCGTCCCTTTATCCGTCTGTCTGTCCGCATGGAACAACTCGGCTCCCACTGGACGGATTTTCCTGAAATTTGATATTTGAGTATTTTTCGAAAATATGTCGAGAAAATTCAAGTTTCATTAAAATATGACAAGAATAACAGGCACTTTACATGAAGATCTATGTGCATTTATGATAATATCTCGCTCAATTCTTCTTAGAGTGGGAAGTGTTTCAGAAAGAAGTTGTACAGGAAATCAAATCACACATTTTATATTCAATACTTTTTTTTCGAAAATCGTGGCGTTTATGAGATAATGTGGAAAAATAGTGTACAGCCAGACAGGCCACAGATACAAATGCAGTACGGTGCATGTGCAGTGCATGCAGGAGAAGAGGCTACAGACACACACTCAGAATATGTCACACGCATTGCTTTTTAAAGGTGACAAATGTTACGCGAACGCGCCTCAATGTTACATTTATACTGTTTTGAATAAGTATCAGGCTGTAATTCACCACTGTTTTCAGTAATAAGTTCATGGGTACGGAACACATATAGGTAGATTTCTGATTATGTGGCCTACCGCTGAAAATACCTTGGATGCCCCTGATCAAGGTGGTTACAAAGAATCTGTTCAATCCGTTACGCTTAGGGGTTTTAACCCTTGCCAATGGGTACCTCCTTTGTCGTCTCTCCGCGAATATTTGTTCAAAATTATGCGAGTATGTCTATTTAAGGCAAATAATCCTTGTCCAAGACCCTTGTGGGCGATGAATAATTACATTCCAATTAAAGTGCCCCTGTCTATGCACTTAACGGATCTACACACGAGTGTGGATAAAGGCTTTCTAAACACATGGGATAGATGTGTGTGGCAAGGAGCCTTTGTACCCAGGGTTAAGGATTTGTTCACAATAGCCGAGGCGGCAAAACTGGAGGAAGCGGTAACCCTCCCTGCCGTACGGGGAGCTTTGAGATGGCAGCCTTTATCACGTAACGCACTCTCGCGAGGGTCGTCATTGCACAAAAGGGCGTGTAATGACTCAGTCACTTCAGAGTAGTAGATGATGGCGGAAGAAAGCGTTTAACCTACTTAAACAGAATGAAGAGATGACATTCACTTCGTTATAAATCAGAGAGATATAGAGAGACTGTCAAAATAGACCGCTCAAATGGTAGGGGTGAAGAAGGAGAAGGACTGAGCTTAATTCGCAGAGGGTGAAAGAAGAAGAAGAAGAAGTAGTAGTAGTAGAAGATGAGGATGATACAAGATATCAACGACGAGATTTGTTCCGTTTCTAGACTGTCACACCGTGTAGTCTGGTGTGTGGTTACTAGCATTCCATGTGTACTGTAAATGCAATGAAATTTAACAATTTTTGCCCATAAAAGAGAGGCGCACCAATTCCTCATTTTTGTTCCATGGCGCAACAGCCCCTAGTGGGCCAGGACCTCCTCATTATCGAGGCTTCACGATCACACCACACCCGGTAGGACTGCTGTGGACGAGTGATCAGTCCGACGCACAGACCTCTACCTGACAACACACAACACTCACAAGAGACAGACATCCATGCCCCCGGCGGGATTCGAATCCACAATCCCAACAAACGAACGGCCGCAGACCCACACCTTAGACCGCGCGACCACTGGGATTGGCACTAATTAATTCTTCATTACCGAGTAGAAAATTAGGTTACTGTTCTTTTCATTTACTGATGACGTAAGTTACTAAGTGTTTTCCACTTTCAAAACAACGTATAATATTGTAAGATTCATTCTTCGAGTAACATTATTTTCCCATCTAGTCCTAGATCTTGCAAGTGGTTCTCTTTTTCTCAATTTCGCCACCACAACCCTGATCATTCATTTATTCGTTCATTCATTCATTGACAGGAGCTATATTGCGAGTACACGTACATTTATTAGCATATGTTATAGCCGCGTTGTGGTGTTCTTGTAATGTAGGCTTATATGCTTCCCAGTTCTAGCTTAAAATAAGGCAGGATTATTTGAAACGTACTTAAACCAACCTAAAGTCGCTTAATAACTGTTCCGAAGTGCAGCAGTAGTTCATTTGGGGCGCCTTTCATTCTTGTACTCGTCGCGCGGTGTCAGTGTGTGGTCTGTCCCTGCAGGGCACATTACACCCTGCATCTTTGTGTTGACCAACACTTGCGGATTTAGAAGACTGTCACACATAGAAACATCAGAGACCATTTTTATTCTGTGTTGAGGTTTACATAAAGGAGGGAACAGTGGGGGGTAAGATGGGCTTTCCATGACAAGCTTGCTGGACCTAACAGATGCACTTTCCTCGAATCGGTCAATCAGCGAAACCTGCCAAAAGCCCTGGTGACTCCTTCCACAAATCTGTCTTGCAGCACTGTAAGGATAGGAAGGAGAAAAATTGAGTCGCAAGGATGGAACGCCCAAAGAGCTTTTAATCCTCAGGAAGACGGACAACCATATGTCGTTAGAAAACTTCCAGGAACTTGGGTTCTTTCTGTAATTCTCTTCCTGTTTAAAATTGGTTTTAATCCATTAACGGTCAGTGGTTACTGTCAGTACACCCAGGTTGACTACTACGAATTTGCAGTTGATCGCAAGGTATGATTGGTCCAATAAACAGCAAATACAAATTTCCGTAAGCATCATCATCAACCAAATAAGCAATATGACGAAGTTTTGATAAAGTTGGAAGGGCTGCATGGGAAGCATGCAGTACAAAGTTGGTACCAAAATCCACTTTTACTGCATGCTTCTCATTCACCTGTTCCAAAGGATTCATTTCAATATTTCCGCACAAACGCAACCCTCTCGAATTTATCATAATTTCTTCATAATGCTGCCCAGACACAAAATGCAGCCCAACTGCTGAACCTGTTTTCTCTTTTGCAAACTCCACAGTCCATTACCCATCACCTTACCTTATTTACTGCCCGCTCTTTACGTACCTCCATCACACCTTTACTGCAAGGACGTGGGGGCACTGTCTGAGAGTTTTCAGAGCAGTAAATTTTATTTTTCCAATGCAGTGTTAATAATAATTGTAGTGCCTCTTGCTATACAAGGCATTTTGTTATTTCTTTAACCAGTTGTCGTAGTCGATCTGTTCTACTTTGTAATTTGGAGGTCTCAGATTCAAATTCTGGCCCATATATCCGGTATCCTTACTGGGAATCTTTATTGGGAAAACACCCGGAGTATTTAAATTTTGTTGGTTAAAGGCTGTTTCGTTCCACATATCTTGCAGTTCATTATTCGACCCTCTCTAGATAACATTCCCACACACTCTAACCTTAGGAACTGAAATCGTAGTTAAATGAACCATTCCAGGATGTATAATTGTCCTTTATAAAGAGAAGAAATGGAAATTGAATAAATGATCTGGAAGGTATAATGTATAATAACCAATATCCGTCTGAACACGTAAGAAACCTTCATACACAGCTGTATTTATTACGTAATAATTTACTGCTACCAATGACCTACATGTTTCGGCCATTATCAGGCTTTTTATAAACACATAGAAGGGAAGTAGTAAAAATGTAAATGTTACATATAATTTTTAATGTGAGATCTCACAAAGTCTTTAAAACTCTTGTTAAGTTAAATACTTTTCTTATGGTAAATGCAATTCACATTGTAAAGGCTCTGTAAGTGAGATATCAGAGCAAAAGAAAATATGTAACATTTATATCTTGACTTATTTTTTATGTTTTTATGCAGAGCCTGTTGGTTACCCTTATGGGCCGAAACGTGTAGCTCATTGGTAACTGCATATTTTTCTATAATACATACAGTTGTGTTTGATGGTGGTCATTTTTGTTTAATCGTTTTAAAACACAATGGGATGTCCTGTACGAAAATAAACATGCAAATGTCAATACCGAAATATCTTTAGTAACTCCTATAGAAAGAGAACAAAACGGGATGTTTCACACACGGGAAAGAAACCACGAAGATCATAAAGCTTCTTAGGAGTATAAATTTGAGAATGGCATTCTGGGTAAAAAGGTACGATAGAACATAATTTAATACACAAAATGAGGCCGTGTCATGGCTCAAGCGGTTAGTCGCCGGCCTCTCACCGCAGAGGCTCGGGTTCGATCCCTGGTCAGTCCATGTGGGATTTATGGTGGAGAAAGTGGCACTGGGGCGGGTTTTTCCCCGAGTACTTCGGTTTTCCCCTGTCGATTTTATTCCATCGGTGCTCCATTACAAGGAAAAAAAAAAAAATATCATCTTCATCACAGGGTTACACAATAAGCTTCATGGTTGTGGTGCGTCCGTAGCATCTGCTGCGGGGCCCTTCACAAAAAAATACACAAAATGTCAGACTGATAACACAGGTAATACTGAGTGAAATGCCTAACTTGCAATAGGAAGTATGTAGGCCAAGCTCACGAGTACATTGTGTCCTATGATCTGATTGTTACTGCACTCTTATTCAACGGGGTTTCTTATTTATTTTTGTCTACATGCTTAGTATGTACGGTGTCACTGTGAACTAACTTGTAACTTATAGGTATGGGCTAAACAAATTCCCATGAGTACGCCACATAATCCTTCGGAAAACTAAAGGTTCTCCCTAGGTGAGCTTATTTGTTTCCAACTTCAGTTAGAGCCTTAAATTTCAACTAAGCTAGTACTGAGATCCCACTTGCAGCATCGATCTAGCAGTTAATTTCTCTGCCTTAATTGGTACTGTCCCTGCCTCAGGTGGGCTTCATGTAACGTCTAGTCCTTCTGGCACAGAGAATTAGATACTGCTGCAATGTCGTTTTGCTGTAATCTTCTGATTGAAATCTTCTAAATTCTGTGAAACTTTATACGTAGTCTTCTTGCTTGCTGTAATATCTGTACAGAACAGAAAGAAATGAGAACACTTAATTTTGTACAGTCTCTTGACTGTCTTTCCTGTTCTCTTGATTTACATTTCAGGGTACCATAAATGCATTTCACGCTTGCGAGATTTCAGCCGCGGTGTAGTTGAAGGCCTTATTTCTTCTTTGATGTTATAAGGTGTAGGTTGGTAGCTGGTTACTGACGTTTCGGTACATTCTATTGGCCCAATTTTCAAGGGTAAAATAATCCAAAAAGGCCGTTGAAGATGGAACCGATAGGGTGTCCCGAAACGTCGATGACCAGCTTCCAACGTACGTCGTGTAACATTCCAGAAGAGCGAAGTTCTTAAATCATCCTTGTTTCTGCAATTTGTATTTCTTCCTTAAAAGGAAAAATGAAGGGTTACGAGAATAATGTTTCATGTGTTTGTTTTCCAACTAAAATTTTGAAAAAGTTACTCGATTTTCATGAAATTGTGTATGGATGTTATGATATTGGAGGAAACCCTAACTCCATGCTTGTCAATTTCTTACGATCAGTAGTAACAATAAGGCGTGCGAATTTGTTTGGCGGAGCGACACTGATGTCTCTTAGTTTAGGGTTATGGAATAATGAATGGTGGTAGATTTTGCTGAGGGATACAAATTTTTTGACGAAACATTTTTGTAGAATACAAATTAACAACGTAGCTGAAGTGCTAAACGTTTTCTTTATCTTTTGATTTGATGACGATAAACACTGAATAACTGTGCTAGGTGTGTGAAAATTAGGTACGGTGGGGGGGGGGGCTATATATGGTACCCACATATTATGTGTGAAATATTGTGAGTCAAATTTACAAACATGGTGACGGTATTCAACTCTGAGGCTACATTTGAGAGACATTTGTATAAAGAATTGGTACTTCGGTAGCCTAATGCATTTTAAAATAAATAAATTGAAATAGCCATAATGTACTAATGTAGCTCTTCGACTAGAAATTCAGCAGCCTCTAAATTCCTTTTTCCAGTTAGTTTTAACTTGTTAAATTTTCATCAGTGAGCCGGGATATCGTAGTCGGTATAGCGACTACGTTACGGGGTGGACGGTCCGGGTTTCGAATCTTGAGAGGGGCAAGAGTTTTCTGTCTTCTCCAAAACTTCCAGACCAGCTCTGCGGCCCACCCAGCCTCCTGTTCAATTGGTATCAGGGTCCTTTCCGCGGGGGTAAAGCGGCGAGGGCGTGATGTTGGCCACTTCACTCCATCTAATTCTAAGGTTAAGAATGAGTGGAGTTATACTTTTACTCCCCCTATATGCCTTCCTGGTGTGGACAGGGACAAATTTATTTTTACCTTTTAAATTTTGATCATGTCCTACTATGAAATATTTTATGTTAATATGAATTTGTGGTCAAATTTAAAGCAGTGATGAATCTGGTGCTATGTACTTGCGTTATACTTTACGTGATGACGTGTTTCTAATTCCATAATGCAGAGCGTCGAATCGTGGCGTGTTTAATAAACAGAGAACTGGAAAACTTGTGGGACTCCTATTTTGCGACTTATAGACCTTTGAAGATGAGGGACCTAAGTTTATTCGAAACTTAGGGAAGAGATTATTTGGTGATTCGATATCATATACGAGCATATCCGATTCCTCACTTACGTATTTGTCATTCCTCCCACGTGAGCTGTTTATTCCGCTCAACTTATACTTTTTCAAATTTTCTGTCCCAGAAATACGTTAAGTTTTTTTTCCAATGGCTCGACAGCCCCTTGGGGGCCTAGGCCGCCTCATTTTTCGAGGCTTCACGATAACACATTAGACACACCACACTCGGTAGGACTCCTCTGGACGAGTGACCAGCCCGTCGCAGAGACATCTACCTGACAACACACAACACTCATAACAGACATCCATGCCCCCGGCGGGATTCGAACCCACAATCCTAGTAAGCGAGCGGCCGCAGACCCAGGCCTTAGACCGCACGGCCACTGGGATCTACACGTTATGTTTAGCAAAGAATATTATGTTTATGCAATATATTCTTTTCGTTTCATTTAAATGTCTCACTCTCCATAAAGTGCAGCGAGTGTCAAAAAGGAATGAATGTTAAAACGATTTTTCGAATTGGAGTCTCGCTGTTATGTACGAATAATAACGGCACTCATTCTGAATTAACACAGCTGTCTGTTACGCAGCTGACCTAATGTCCTACAGAATTCCACGCTCTCTTCGAGGAGCACTCAGACCCACAACCACAGAGTGTCGGCCAGTCTTTTCTCTTTCGTAACCGTAATTTGGTCTTTCGCTAAGATAAACCATTGTTCCAGTCAGGATTTCAAAATCCTCATTGGAGATGGCAGCAGCTGCTCGACACATCAAATGCCCGTCGAGCCACCTCCTGGTGGAAATAATTTCTCGCTATATGCGAGATTTCACATAGTTTCACAACCCTACAAAATGGTATAATTGTGTCCTCTCTCTGCATTTCAGTCTGCTAGCGGCATTTGTCCGACCCATATGCTGTAAAATCATATCCAAGTGTCTTACACTGGACGCTTAACAGTTAAGAAAGTAATAGCAGGCCGGCCTAACCAACTAATAGTCATTGTGTAACAATGATTTAACAGACAGATATTTTAGGTTACTTATATGTGTTGTGACATGTGTGCTTAAAACGAATGTAAAAAACATATTTATATGGCTCGCTATTTTTATGTTACACACGAATTTAGATTATTTAGAATGGGAAGGGTGAAAGGGACTGGCGAATGCTGTTGTGCTGTCTGAAGGTCTAAATGTCATTGCTTACAAGCTCATTTTTAAGATATTTCCACATTTGTTCAGTTTTATCTTTTGCTTTCTTTTGTCAGTTACTACCTTCGAGATCTGCGTTCTTCTGGGATATTACGCGGCGTCGTGTGGTAATTGTTTACCGACGTTTCGGGACAACTTATCGGTCTCATCTTCACGGGTCAAGAGTCCGAGTAGGAAAGAAAGAAAGCCAGCAATCTATAACGTAGATCATGGAAAGTGCGTGCGGGTTAGCAATCAGTAGGCGTTATGACAGCCAATAGGGTAGAACTAGGGTGAGAGAGGTGGATAGAGACAACGTAAAGGACCTAGGAATACCGAGAATACAATCAGCTAAGACAGTTGGAAAAAACATATATGGAATAGAGTAACCGTAAGGGAGGAAAATATAAAGATAAGCTAAATAAATAAAATACCAATAAACGAAGAGTAAACATTAAAAATAAAAATAAATAAATTAGAAGAAGAAAAAATCAAAACACGTGAGGAAGGGGGGGGGGGGGGCGGAAGAGAGACACGTAAAGTGGCTAGTGCAATACCTGGCGAGAACTGGTCTCTGGGTGGCCAGTCGCTTCCAGTGAAGCAGAGTGAGAATAATGGGAGAAAAATGTATGGAATGCAGCAATAACAAGGAGGGGAATTAAACGAAATAAACGAATGTATTAAATAAAAAGAGGAATTGTAAAATAACTAATGAAAAATTAAAATAATAAAAGTAGAAGTAGAACAAATTAGGAATAAAAATAAAATAAAATATAAGAATAATAATTATAAAAGAAAAGAAATAAAATTTAAAATAAGCATAAAATAAAATAAAAGTGAGAATAAAGAAATGATTAAAATGAAAAGTAAAAAAGTAAAGAATAAAGTGAAAGTCAACCGAAACTACCGTAGTGTGTTCGTGTTTCTTTAACTGCTGAGCAGCCGTTAATATTTCTTTGCGGTGTACATATCGTTTGATGCTACAATGTCGAGGCGAGAATTTTTCAACCATACACACAATGTCTGTTACGTGCGTGGAAGCTAATTTTAAGTTCTTAAATGCGAAATTTTACTCCTGTTCTGACAATAGCTTACAAACTTCATTTTGGTTGTAAGGTATGGGCTGACGACAAGAAGTGAGGACCTACGAGTATATGGTGTATTACATGATTAGACTTCTGCCAGGTTGGCTAAGTGTATGTCTTTCAAGTGCTGTTCGCTGTTTAGATGACGTGGAGAGAGCCCCATAATTAGAAATTTGTTAGGCATTACCGCAAATTATAAACGTTATACGAAAACTTACCGTCGACCATAAGGCGTCTTTTACACAGTGAAAAAGTTCTAATACCCATGCCTTTGGAAATCTGGAGTGTAAATTATGAAAAATAAAGTGATGTAAAATGTGAATATACTATTTGAAGTTTACCATATTCCCCTTCTTACACCCTTTTCAAATTGTCTGCTATGATCATCCTAAATTATTAACCCATTTCGAAACAGGAGTTTGTTGTTTCAATAAATAGTTGTATTCTGAAGCTATTTAGAAATATGTAGAGACAAAGTTCTTAGGTCACCAAATAGCTGTTACAGTCGCCCGTTGAAATTCAGAATGAAGGAACATTCAGCACGCTCTTGTCCCTTTAATGCTTGTTTGATTCCCTGAGATATCCTATTGGCTAATACTTAAATATTATTTTGAACTAGAAGTAAACAAGAAAGGAAATAAAATGTATCTATGCGAATTTTGAGGTTTCTGCGGCGCTTATGTTAAGAATTCAAGTTTTCTTGGTTTTCACGCTAAATAACAGGCTTTTTTCTCCTGATGTTTCGAAACATACAGCTTTAATATTCAAGGGTCGAGTCCTAGAACGCTTCCATTCTCGAAAATGAAGGTTGTACGTTCGTCGAAACGTCGGGGACTAGTAACCCTGCTACTCAGCGTAACAACCTAGAAGAACTGAATTCTTAAAAAATACGTGCAACAATAAATCGTAATTAGAAAAGAGGGTTGTGGGCAGTCGTAGAAGTCACTAGTCGATTCTTGTTCACAGTCCTCTCATTGCGACAAATCTAGTGACCCTTAGTCATTAAGGCCAGGAATGTACTTTTAATTGTAACACTCTAAAACATTGTTCCCCAACCAGGGTTTCGCAATACATCAGTACGGGTTCCGCGATAAATTGTGGAAAGAAACTTAAAAATTATGAAATTTTGCAATACCGTGAAAAATTCTAAATATCCATCGAAAGACAGTAATGACGTGTTTCTTTTCTAACAATGTAGTCTGACTTGTGCTTGAAGCAGCTCTTGAAGCATAAATTGAATTGAGCTCCCTGCTATAAATGTTTCTGTCCTGTAAACCTTTCCTTAAGTACGGTTTCCAAGGGGTACAAAACATTATTATAGGGGTTCTTCCGTGGAAGAAAGGTTCGGAACCCCTGCTCTAAAAGATACATAACACGGGTTTGACTTCAGTGTCTGTATGACAACACTATGATGAGTACATTATGGAGAAGAACTGACATCATTCGCGGTAGAAAAATTGAACCTCGGGATTCAGAAGAGGTGGACTGCAGGCGGCCTGTTACAGACGAAATTTTACATTTTAAAAAAGTGGTAGAATAATTTCGCTAAAAATGGTAAGAGGAATTTAGAGGACATAAAAGGATAGAGAGACAAGATGATAACATAAGAATGTGGAAACCTCTGACAGTAAATATCATTTTCAGACAGTTTTTTATATAGACTGTATATTTTGGGGTGTAAGGCAGTCTGAAACTTACGACATCGTACGTTCCGTAAATGAAGCACATTTATGTAATAGTTGTTCATAATTCCTAATAGATATCGTATCAGTAAATTTAACGGGTAATATAAATCACTGGGCACGATTACGAATCTCGTTCAGTTACAAATTCCAACGTTTAACAGAATTTGAATGTCAATGAACGCCGTAAAGCAAAGTATCAAAATGTATTATGCAGCAGACTTGTGATTTCAAAAATGAAAATCTTAAACATGCATACGAAGAGAAAGCTAAATCACATTACAAGCCAGGAACTTTGTAACTGCATTATGGAGATTTGAATGGAAACAGTCTAAAGTTGTATGTGAAGTTAGCCGTGGCAGATGATTTAACATGGGGCTGAATGTAGAGTCCTGTAACCCGTCAGTCGGTATTGCTTTAGTAAAGGAAGGGAATCTCTAATGCCGTAAGGTAAAACGTGTTTGTTGCCTTTAGAACCTTTTAGTAACATTGCTTGCGTTTCGGTAAATATTTGTATTTTAGCCTTTAACCACAGTAGAATCGTACCCTTTCTTGTGTTGGCACGCAGATTGCCGAGTTAACCAGTTTTGCTAATAGAGGAAAACTTATGGAGGAACACATCTAAACGTAGGGGTGAAGAACATAGGCAGACCTACACGGGCCTAAACTTGTCTGTATGCTTCCATTTGTGATATAGATCTACAAGTTGGGCTAATTACTTAATTTAGTTCTAATTTAGTTGAATAAATTTGTGTTTGCCGATCCCAGTGGCCGCTCGGTCTAAGGCGTGAGTCTATGGCCGCTCGCTTGCTGGGATTGTGGGTTCAAATCCCGCCGGGGGCATGGATGTTTGTCTCTTGTGAGTGTTGTGTGCTGTCAGGTAGAGGTCTCTGCGACGGGCTGGTCACTCGTCCAGAGGAGTGCACCGTGCAGTCTGGTAGGCGCGTGTCAACGTTTCTTAGGAACGTACTGACTACTTAGGGTAGGTCTACCTACGAAATAAAGGGTATCATAGCACAAAAGTCCACAATACGAGCGAGAAATTTGAGGCTCTCATAGTGGTACTACTGAAGATTCGAGCTTAGGCCTACTTGTACCTTTTCAACTGGCAAGTGGTTACCTGACGTTTGGAAGGATCGTCATGTTGTTTTCTTCAGAGTCGAGGAAGAGTAGGTAGTAAGAACTGAAGTCGACACGGCCTAACACCCAGAAGAAATGAATTTCCAACAATATGAATATTAATTGCCTTGACAACCCCAAGTCTTACAGCTACAGTCTATGCCCTGTGTTTATGAGTGAAACAGAGTTTTACATTACAAGTTTTATAGTCAGGTATGTGTGTCGACTGACTGTAAATCTAGCCTAAATTTGATACATTAAACACTGGAAGTTAGGGATCATAACATTCGCTTCCACCTCTCGACCATATACTTCTGGTCGCATAAGGAAGTCTGTAATTGTGTAATGGTGCCGATGTCGCTTCTGGGCATCTTCCTATCTAAACCTGAAGAAGCGGTTAGTCGCCGGCCTCTCACCGCGGAGGCCCTTGTTCGATCCCAGGTCAGTCCATGTAGGATACGTGGTGGACAAAGTGGCACTGGGACAGGTTTCTCTCCGAGTACTTCGGTTTTCCCCTGTCAATTTCATTCCACCGGTGCGCCATTATTTGGAAAAATGAAAAAAACTGATCATCTTTCTCATCTTCATCACAAGGGTTGCACAATAAGCCTTAAGGCTGCGGTGCATCCGTAGCATCTGCTGCGGGGCCCTTCACCACAAAAAAAAACCTGAAGAAAGGTCCACAGTATGTACCTTAGAAACAATTCCGAAAGACAGAAGATTTACCTGCTGCAATATAATTAGAACAAACTTCGCACAAACATGTGCAGTGTTCAGTTGAACAAATTCAACCCTATAGCAACAAGTGTATGGGCTGTTCCATTTGCTTTAAGAAGCGAGAATATGCAATATAATTTTAGGACATGTGAAATGACACTTGTTCTTGAAGATGGAAATTTAAGAGATCTGTTTCAAGGATTGCAGATAAAACTTACATATTTTTCCACTTCAGGAACTTCTTATAAGTGACTTGAATGGACTGCATGCCTTACGGTCTGTTATCCTTAAGAAATAAATGGCAAATCGTGAAGGAATTTTAAATTATTTGAGATTTTAAAAAGTTACAATGTACTACAAAGACGGTGCTTGCAACACGCTGATATGTGATAGAGTAAATCTTATTTTTAGTGCTTACACCGTCGAAATCCATAGGCTATGGTTTACGTAAAAGAAGATGTTAAGAAAATTTATTATGCTAGTGGCTTTCGTACTTTAACTTTCTTTACAGTGGGCGACTGACTCATAACAATAGTCGCACTACCCCTGTGCGAAGTCTAGCTTCAATAATAACAGCAGTGACTGTCTCTGTCTACGTAATTTTGCAAATAAACTGTCAAAAGAATAGAGCAGTAACATTTCAAGGTATAAGAAATCTGAGTTCTTCTGGGATATTACGCAGCGTAGAGCAGTAATTCTGTATCGAAGTTTTAGGACAACCTATCTGTCCCAATTTCAAGGATCAATAAGTCCAAGACCCTTGAAAATGGGACGGAGAGGTTTTTCCTAAACGTCGGTAAAGAATTACCACTATACGCTGCGTAATATCCCAGTAGAGCCCACGTCTCATTTACATCGCGACGGAAGCCTAAAATCACGCATTTTCAGATAGTTTCTCTTGCCATCCAGCCTCCTATTTAAGGGGCACCGGAGTTCTTTCCTGGCGGTAAAGCGGCCGGGGCGTGAAGTTAACCACTCATCTCCATCTAGTGCCGAAGTTAAGAATGGGTGGAGCTATACCTCTACTCACCCCTACATGCCTTCATGACGTAGACAGGGAAAATTTTACCTTTACTGACAATTCCTGTGACCCCGCAAGAACCAAATATATTCAAAATGTATTCTATCAGAAAGCAGTCGATTTGAATAATAAGAAGTATCTCGAACGAGTTAGGAAAATAATAATGAGTTGTATGAAAGTCTTCCACTTTCACGATCTGTTTGCCGTTGGACATTGTGCAGTAACGTGGGCAGTTTCTTACCCACCAAATACACGATTGCAGTATGATGAAGAGTCAACGCACTGCGCTGAAGAAGAGCCATGAGTTGTGTAAAGTGGAACTTTAATCAGTTACGTGACAGGGTAAAACACGTCGAAACCTCTGCCGTTGTAAATTTCTCGTTAAATATTTAGTGGGTAGTTAGCGTATAAAAATTTTTCATGGAATGTAAATTTTAGGCCATTTTCGTAATCGTTTCACGTTTAATATCTGGTAATAGGGCAGTATTAACTATAATGTAACAATATAGTCTTCTCGGGCGCACAGCCGCGTCAATTCGTTTGAATACAACGTTTCGGGGACTAGCTCCGTCTCCATCCTCAGGCAAAACTATCAGTTTTGCCTGAGGATGGGGACGGAGCTAGTCCCCGAAACGTTGTATTCAAACGAATTGACGCGGCTGTGCGCCCGAGAAGACTATATTGAATCATGTCGCCGCGAAAGTTTTAAAACTTATATAATGTAACACTTAACCAGTGTATTTATTTATGGATTATTTAAAAATTTTCCAGTAGCTCGCATATATAATGTCTAAGTGTTGGATAATTAATGAAACATAAAAAGGGCAAAGGATGTGGAAGGAAAGTTTCGTGTCTTAAATTGAGGTACTGTTCTATTTTCCTGGAGGAGCCGAGGAAAACTACTAAACCTTAAATCAGGATAGCCGATTTAGGCGTTATTTCGGGTGCAAGGCTTCTCGAATATGAAGCAGGATTTCTACATATGCCGTCCGATAAATTATATCTAATTGAAGCATCCTTGGCCCACCACTTACATATACATGTATGTACAGATTCTAGCCAAAGGGTTTGCTACAGATGCAAGTGATCTCGTTAGTAGGGGTCGTTAATGAAGACTTACACAGTAACAAAATCAACAAGCTCCAGTTTGCGTGATTAGTTGAGTTCTGTTTCGCTTTTACTTAGAAGCATCAAAGATAATGTAAAGCAAATATGATGGAAGTAGGTAAATTTAATAAAATGTTGGAAATTTGGATTATGCATGTATAAATAACAGCATTCCACATTAAAAGCTGAGTGTAGTTAGGTCTACTTTACATTGCAAAGCAGTGGTGTTGGAATTAAGTGATATAAGATATTTAGGAAACTGCTGGGTTGTTTGCATCACATTTGGCCTGCACTGGAACCTTTGATATGCATAAAGTGTTTTGTTTTATATTCCTTATTAATATTATGATTGGTTTATAAAATTATGAACCAAAATTATGGAAAGAAAGCAGGAAAAAACGAAAGGAAGATCATGGACAGCCGCTTTGAAGTAAAGAACTTGTCTGTGAAATATGCTGTTAGATTTTTCGCAACTTTGGAGATTCAAACTCAGCCCGGAGGAGTTAATTCAAACTTCTGGAATATCTTAATTAATTAATTATGTTGACAATAATGATTAAGAGTATAATGATTTCGACACGACAATTATTGTATGAAACAAGAAACCTGTTCGAAGTTTTTGTTAAATTTAGATTCTGAATTAGATTGTTTTTCATTAACTGATATGTAACTGCATGGTTATAATTTTTCTAAACACTAATTAGATTGCCTTATGCATTAAACCGTGTATGCTTGCATAGCGACAATAGTACTTTCTACATACTCATATATGAGGCATAAAATTCAGTAATGTGATAATGCTGTGGAATCGAAATGTTACATAGTACGTAGTGACTGAACGTAATACATACGTAAATTTGTTTTGTATTGTTATTTTTATGTATATTATATGTCCATTTGTATTGTGTTGTAACTAGTGTAAGGACTACTGCCACCGGGTGAAAACATTTGTATTGTGTGTACTAGTGTAAGGACTACTGCCACCGGGTGAAAACATTTGTATTGTGTGTACTAGTGTAAGGACTACTGCCCACGGGTGAAAACTTTGTATTGTGTGTACTAGTGTAAGGACTACTGCCACCGGGTGAAAACCCAATTGCAGTAAATAATAATAATAATAATAATAATACATTTTACAGAACGGTAAAGTAAATGTCAGGAATATGAGAATTTTAATGGGTTGTATCACATACACAATATGCCGATATGCAAGTACTTTCGTTTTATGCGACAATAGCAAATAGTAAGTACTGTAAGTCAGCCCGTGCCATGGCTCAGGCGGTTAGTCGCCGGCCTCTCACCGCGGAGGTCCGGGTTCGATGCCGGGTCAGTCCATGTGGGATTTGTGGTGGACAAAGTGGCACTGGGACAGGTTTTTCCTCGAGTACTTCGGTTTTTCCCTGTCAATTTCATTCCACCGGGGCTCCATTACACGGAAAAATAAAAAAAACCTAAGCATCTTTATCACAGGGTTGTAGAGTAAGCCTCAAGGCTGCGGTGCGTCCGTAGCATCTGCTGCGGGGCCCTTCAATAAAAAAAAAAGTACTGTAAGTTTGTCTACAACATTTCTGCTTGCTTAATGTTAGGCGGATGAAGTTGTATCTGAAAATACATGCTAAATGGAGAAATGAGTGACACAGATTACGCTACGAATATTTAAACCTGTTAAACACGTTTCGTAACGTACGTGCCCTCTTTGGTTGGTTTCAAGGAAGTAAAGTGCAGTCGATATCCGCTGTCCTATTTTTCATCATGGCTGCTGGGTAGCACGTGACGGGAAGTATGGCACCAGTGGTGGGGCTACGGAAGTGGGAGTGGGAGTGGGTGAGAAGAGTGCGGCAGTGTAACTAAAAAACTGACTTGTTTACTGGTGAAGAATCCAATTTAATCGACATTCAATGTTAACGAACTCGGCGAAATCGATGGCGCATCTACTTATCATCACTCACACGTAAAGTCGGGGATGTACACTTTAGCTCAATTGTCTAGTTTTAATCCTGTTAGGCCTATGTGTATTGAAAATTGTAGGAAATATGACTTCTTAATTGGTACATTTCTTTGTTATTAATACTTAGTAAAAAACGTTACAATATTTCACGACAATATTTATTTATTAATTATGAAATTAATGTTTAGCTATATGTTTTGTGAGGCACTGCGGTACAAGCAGGAAGGTCGCGGGTTCGATTCCCGATGTTGTCATTGGGATTTTTTATTGACAATCTTTCCGGCCGCACTGTTTGGTCAACTCAGCGTTTAACAGAAATGAGAACCAGGAATATTGCCTGAGGGTAAAGGCGGCCGGTGCTTAGGGCTGGACACCTTACCACATTCAGGTGCTAATTTTCTGGAAATCTGGGAGCCTCAACCTGCTGGAACTCTCAGGGCCTGTGTAGGCCTGTACAGGGATTGCCTTACCTATGTTTCGTCCCTTTACTGAGCCATGTTCAGGCTAATATGATCTGCTTTTAGGAAACTGTACCAATTACAACACTTACTTTTGTAAGCAAACTACACTAAACTTACTTAACAAAGGACAATATTTTTGCACATCTGTTTTGGCGGGAATATGTACGTCCACGAATATGCAAATTACTTACAGATTTTACTGGAAATTCTTAAGAGTCACAGGAAATGTCTTTTAACTTATCTTAATAATTGTACGAAATGGAATGAATATGTGATAAAACGTGAGTTGGCTCATGTTTTAAGAAATAATAATGTTGCAATCCTTTCATCTTGCCTAACATAATTTATATTAGCCTTAATATTGCTTAGTGAAGGACCGAAATATATGGGTAAATATTAATTTGTTAATAAATATTGTCGTGCCAACTGCGATTTTTAAAAACCTATTTATTGGAAAATAATACGTAAAAGATTTCTCAATATTTTCTTAAGTATTACTGTCAGACTTGTCAGGAATCAGTGCATAATTTTCGTACAAGATACAAATATGTAAATTATTACCATGCCGTTTCTCGAAACTTACTCGTGGCAGTGATTTGAAATTTCTGATGGGGGTTTTTCAAAACAAAACTTTACAAACACACGGAGCTGTTGATATGTCTGTCTATTTCATCAACCTATTCAAAATTCTATACGAGTATGTTTCCCGTTTTCATTACTCTTGCCTTTAGATCCACTTCATTCTATGTTACACAATGACCCTTTGTTTTGGAATGTTTGTTTGGTCTTTCTCTCCCCCGCTTAGGGGAGCTATACAGATGTTAGAATTGTGAGTGATGGATTGATAGGAAGTGGTAACGCGGTAATTATGTTGCTGCAGCTATATTGGCGGGAGAGGGGGGAGGTAGGAATGGAATCACGAAGAGTATTTGGCAAGGTAGGCACCAACAAGGATCAAACCCTAAAATTTTAAAAATTTAGACAGTAGAGTTAAGACCTACTTACGTTTTTAGATGCCTGTTTAAAGATGCGCTTCGCATTCTGTGTTGCGTTACTCGTTAGTTCACTGGAATATGAATCCGAGAACGACAAAATTTCGAATTAAAATCTGTTCACATGCTTCAACATTTCGCATGTATCATGACAGTAGTGGAAATAAGCAGTTTTTTTTGTCATCGCTTTGTCCAGTCTTTTTGGTTTTTCGTTCAATATCTGCTGAATCGAAATTGTAATATTTGTAAAACATCGTGTCTTTGCTATATAATAGCCATTCTCGTTCCATATTTTTAATTAAGATAAATATAGTGTGCAGTTGCAAACTAGATTTAATTATGTAGAATCTCCTTGTGCTCGGAAATTGAAGGTAAACATACATTTAATGGGCCAAACTGTCTAGATGCTTCCAAACATTTTTCCTGAGGAAGGAAACAGATTCGGTTTCTGAAAGATTGTGTCACAAAATTAATAAATACGCCTTTAATTCACACTTACAATCTTACAAATGGAAAATTAATGGGTCTTTATCGGTAGACTATATTTGAGGCAGACCTACATTCAGAGCATTCCCAATGTAGTTGGCTTGAGTTTTGAAATCATGATATCAAAGAAGGAATGAACAAACGTTTGCATCTTTTAAATAAGTTAGGTTTCCTTTTGTTACCTAATTCTAGATGTTTACCCTTTCACCTGTGTTTCATGTATACCTTCCGTACAGGTTCCTGACATATGTAGAAGAAACGTTTTACATTAACTAACTAACTAACTAAATAACTCCATGGAGCAGAGTCCTTCTTGAGAAGCTAACAGGTCGTTAGCTAGTCAAGAAATTCCCAGCGTTTTATGGAACCCGAAGGTTCATTACCGCATTCACAACAGCCCGCCACCTGTCCCTATCCTGAGCCATATCAATCCAGTCCATGCCCCCCCATCCCACTTCTTGAAGATCCATTTTAATATTATCCTCCCATCTACGCTTGGGTCTTCCAAGTGGTCTCCTACCTTCAGGTCTCCCCACCAAAAACCCTGTATGCACCTCTCCCCTCACCCATACGTGCTACATGCCCCGCCCACCTCATTCTTTTTTTTTTTTGATCACCCGAATAATATTTGGTGATGAGTACAGATCATTAAGTTCCTCGTTATGTAGTCTTCTCCACTCCCCTGTTACCCCGTCCCTCTTAGGCCCAAATATCCTCCTCAGCACCCTATTCTCGAACACCCTCAGCCTATGTTCCTCCCTCAGTGTGAGAGACCAAGTCTCACATCCATACAAAACAACAGGCAAAATTATAGTTCTGTATATGTTAAGCTTTGTATTTTTGGATAGCAAACTGGAAGACAGAAGATCCTGCACCGAATGATAACAAGCATTCCCCGAGTTCAATCTGCTCTTAATTTCTTCATGGATGGAGTTTCGATTCTTTAGGGTTGTACTATAGTTTAAATATGTGAGCTTTAGGCCTTCCTTACTCCTTTTCTGATACAGTTTAAATCAAGATTTTCTTCAGCAGTGACACCGTTGCTGATTCAATCATATAACTTTGCTTAGACAGTTACTTTGGAACTATGTGCATTTCATGGTTGCATAGATAAACTTCAAGCAAACTTGAGAAGACACTACCTGCTTATAACCAGTTACATTATTGGAAACCATATATCTTAGTGAACTGGGAATAGTTTATGAACACCTTACTCTTCTCTACGTCATCGTAAATAAAGGGCGAGCTTTTCTTCATATAATAATAGACTCCTCTAGAATCAAAGCTCTATCCATCTCTGCGCCATGGGTGGCTTCCTTTTGAAATTGGGAGTCTACGAGAATTCCATTCCGCGTGGTCGAACGAGTTTCACTCTGCTTTGCTTTGTTCAAAATCAGTCTTGAAACGGATGAGATATCTGGAAATCGTTCTCTAAAATTAGATTTCGCTTAGTTTCTGACCATGGAATGAATATAAGAGCCAATTATGTGTATCCATAATAATATAGAGTTTAAGAAGAAAGTTCACATTAATTCGTCAGCAGACTTCAGTCTCCTTCTTTCATAATTGCTGTAAAATGTGGGAAGTTAAGAAGTAATCTTTTATGGAATGTCTCGGCACAAAATGTCGGTTTCTTTCACATTTGCCTCCAGACTTCTCTGCAGTCGTAGAAAGAAATATGCTGTCGTACGACTGACTTTATTAATTTATATACTATATAACCCTTAGAGTCAAGGTTTCTCATGACGGAGGCTCGGGTTCGCTCGTGGGTTATCTTAAAACAAGGCATCCCGTCGTCATACATGCACTGTTTCAAATTAAAAACAATGTTTTTCAGCCAAAGCAAGTTTTTCTCTGCTATATTGTTTCCTAACAGTTGAAATGACCACATGTTTCGACGTCTTTTATTAGGTCAATATCAGGCCCATTAATATATATATATATATATATATTTAGAGGATGTTAAAATATTTACTTAATTTACTCGTAGTTACATTATCAAAAGAGTTTATTTCTAACCTTTTTACAACAAAATATATTATGTAAAAGTATATAATTGTTGGCCGGGATAGCGTAGCCAGTATAGCGACTAGCTACGGGCTGCACGGTACTGGGATCGATTCCTGGTGGGGGCGAGATTTTCCGCAACCGTCCAGACCGGCCGTGGGGCCCACTCAGCCTTCTATAAAATGGGTACCGTGTTTCTTTCCCGGGGGTAAAGCGACCGGGGTGTTGAGTTGACCACCCACCCTCATCTAGTGCCAGGGTTAAAGAAAGAGTACAGCTATACCTCTACTCCCCCTCTGGGCCTTCATGGCCCGTTCTAGGGAGAACTTTGCCTTTACCTTTAAAAGTACATAATTATGTATTTGTCGTCGTAACTATTCTCGTGGTGTCCTATAACACGTTTATCATTTTAAATAACTTGGGAAAACTCAATTTTTTGTGAATATACATGGGGAATTTATAATGTATACTTCTATTGTTGTTTTTGCGCTGCTATGTCTTCTGTCTTTGTGTTGTATTGGAGAGCTCTAATTGGTCATAATTGTGATCCTGTTGTTTCTCGATCCGCATACGCCTTAAAGGACTTTTTATTTTAATACCCAATTTTGGAATGAATATCTAGACCCCTTCGTATTGCTGCTATATGTGTATTCTACGTGCATGTATGGAACAAGAGATTGAAAATTATAGTCGACTGAAGTGTTAAAAGAACTGAGAGAAAGTTGTGTTGAGTGATACATGTTTTTAAATTCCTGGGTTAATCTCTGTGGTATTTGTGGTGGAGAAAATGGTACGACGTCAGAACGTCTCTGGATACTTGGGCTTAACCACCAGTCATCGTTCAACCAATGCCCCATACTGGTCTGTGATTATCCTGCAGAATGTAGTGCTCCCATTTTGTGTTCTGCCGGTCTGGTGTTCAAATCTCCATCTGCAGACCTGCTGTTTGAGATTTATGGTTGATTTCATCAGTCCACCAGGAAAGTGACTGGTTGGTACCGAAAATTGGACCACATTTTCTGTCTTCCACATACGTTCTGAGTAATTTAAATTATCTTATAATGCACTGGGTGTGACTGATAAGTGAGAAACACGATAACCGGTGTTGGTATTTAATAATGGACAGCAATCCTTAACAAGACAGACAATGAACGAAAACTCGTAACATTGAGGTGCATTCGCGTAATCATTGTTGCCGTGGATAATCAATAAGTATTAAATATTCTGAGTGTGTGTCTGCTTTCTTTTCTTAGTTATCTGGTATGCAAATTGCATCTTATATGGGTCTTATTATATATTGTCATCTGTGGCCTCTCTGGCTCTACCCAGTTTTTTCACATTATCTCACCAACGGCACGATTTTCGTAAAACATTTATTGAACATAAAATGTATGTTTTAATTTTCTCTACAATTTTCTTCTGAAATATTTCTCATTCTAAGAATAATTCAGCGAGATATTATAATAAATATACATAGGTCTTCATGTAACGTGCCTGTTATCTTGGCAGATTTTAATGAAACTTTAAGTTTTTCGACAGATTCTCGAAAAATCCTCAAATATCAAATTTCATGAGAATCCGTCTATTGGGAGCTGCGTTATTCCATGCGGACAGACAGGCAGACAGAGACAGACATGACGACGTTAGTAGTCGCTTTTCGCAGTTTTACGAATGCACTTAATAATTGGTGTTAAATGATAATCGATACTAACCGAGTTATCGTGGTTACCATAGAGGTTGCGAATGTTCTTTGTGAGGTACGCGTTGTGACGAAATTGTTTTAATAACTGAGACAGAATTTGTTCTGTGTGAGGTAAGAGCTGAGGCTGAAGAAGCGCTGGAGAATGCTGTATACAGTACAACAAAACACAAGCAGATGACAGCATTCCAGCACGTGAAATCAATGCAACGTATGCTGAAAGTTTAAAGAAACGACCGTTGGAAGAGACCGTGGAATTTCGCGTGAATATTATAGCCGTCCGCTGTATGACGGCCACGTGGCCAGTCCTACAGTTCTGCACTAATGATCCGATTATTGACTCTATATGGTTTGATTTACTACAGCGTCTTTAAACAAATCACACTAAATAAATCACCGTCGTTATGGACCACGACAGTAAGCGTCTTTAAGGCCTTGGTAAGAATGGATCCTCACCTCCACTTCTATTACAGTATAACAGGAATTTCTGGCTTCGGTTTATTTAATTGGTTTAATAACCCTTTATAGGGTAGACCTGTAGGTACAACATTACATACGATGCTCAAACATGGCGGAAAGCGAAATGACGTACTATAAATTGGAAGCAGTATGCCAGACTGGGCTGTGCTGTGCCTGAATTGGAATGCGCTGACGTACCAAATTTCAGCATCGCTTGTTCGTCTCCATGCCTCTTTATCTCACCAATACTATAACGGCAATACTCGAACGTTCAGTACAACTAATATTAAAGCCTGCGATTTGAATTGGTCCTGAGACAAAGAATTCGCCCAATATCGAGACCTTTGTAATAGTTCCATATCGCTGAATGTTTCATAAATTGCAAGTAATTTAAAATAACAAAATCAGTTTTACCTGTATCGGAAAAAGTATAATTCGATAGGGAAATTGAAATATATTACTTTTTCTCCTTCCGGAACTTTTTGTTCTCACTGTGTACTTCCCGTTGCCTTCAGCTTTACTAGGGCGGTACATTCCGATACTCAATCTAAACCATTGCCACTGTTTCACAGGTAGGACCCACAAAGCAAACACGCCAAAGCTATGACCTTAAAAGCTCATATTAATCTAGTTGCAAAGCAGCTGATGCGATGAAGCACACTGCAACTTCTATTCATTACACACAAGCTTACGTCGGAATGCGAGGCTTCTACATTGAACACGGCTTATTACAGATCAGAAAAGGGTTGTTTGATTAACAGCAATTTTGACAATATGAAATGGGAGGAGCTTTATGACCTGTACTCCTCACCAAATATTATTCGGTTGATCAAATCAAGAAAAATGAGATGGACGGGACATGGTGCACGTTTGGGGGACAGGGGACGTGCAGACAGGGTTTTGGTGGGGGACACCTGAGGGAAAGAGGCCACTTGGAAGATCTAGGCGTAGATGGGAGGATGATATTAAAATGGATCTTCAAGAAGCTGGATGCGGAGACATGGAAGGAATTGATCTGGCTCAGGACGGGCACAGGTGGCTGGCGCTTGTGAATGCGGTAATGAACGTTCGGGTTTCGTAAAATGCGAGGAATTTCTTGACTAGCTGAGGGCCTGTTAGTTTCTCAGGAAGGACTCTGCTCCATAGAGTTGGTTAGTTAGTTAGAAATGGGAACAGTTCGATTAGGAAGCGTATCGAATTTCATTCATTTAGTCTTGTTTCAATATTAATTTTCCGCCTTGAAACGATAGAAATTTCCCTCCTACATATATTTTTGCCTCGTACGTTGTCCGTTTACTGAACATTTATCATCCAAAATAATTGCTGTGTTGTTATTCAAATAAGGGGATTTAGTAGTAAAATGTATTGTGAAGGTTGTTAACTTCCTTGCATTTCCTTGAACCCGTGCCTTCATCAGTTCTTAGAAAAATACTTTTGGGCCATCATCAGACTCTGTGCATAAAAATTTAAAGGAGCGAAACATGTAGCTTACATGAAAATAACGCAGTTTTGTTGGACGGTAAGTGAATGTTTATTTATCGAAGTTAAGGGGGATGTCCGCTGGCAAGTCTTTCCGTTCTTGTTGTTTGCTTATATCCGAGAAAAGTTTTGAGATTTTTAATTACAGAATCAGTTTTCTTGCACAGTTTTTTGAAAGAACACTATGAATACAAGCTGATTACAGTTTCCGCGCGGTCTAAGGCGTGGGTCTGCGGCCGCTGGCTTACTGGGATTGCGGGTTCGAATCCCGCTGGGAGCATGGATGTCTGTCTCTTGTGAGTGTTGTGTGTCGTCAGGTAGAAGTTTCTGCGTCGGGCTTATCACTCGTCCAATGGAGTCTACCGAATGTGGTGTGTCTGAGTGTGATCGTGAAGCCTCGATAATGAGGAGGCCGTGGCCCACTAGGGGCTGTTGCGCCATTGGAAAAAATTATGATTGTAAAACACTGGTAATTTATCTGAATTTTTACGATACTTTCACTTTCAAGAAAACGTGTTTATAAGAAAAATGTCTGCCCTGTAGTACGACTATAAGGCGCGATCTTAATTAATGCTATTAAACTAATTCACGCAATTACTTTACGCAAATGCTTAGTATACAAACATCACAAAAGGGCCCTTTAAAGGAAATTTAAAAAGTAAAATAATCATTCCTTTCGTGGAGACCCTGTAATGTATGTAAAGGCTAATAGTCATGTCTATTATGGCAGCACATTAGCATAGAACCTCTCTGTACTTTACTGGCGATATGGAAATATGATTTGGTCCTAGGCAACAATGATGAATAGTAAACTGTAGCAATAACTGTTCGTAAACTGGCCTTTGATACTGTAGTTCAACAGATTTCTTATGGCACATTCGGAATTGATCTAAACGTAAGTCTGTAAGGTACCAAAATTACGCCTGAACACTTTAAGCTTCAGTAAGCAGTAAAGCAGATTGTCTGAAAATAAACTGCTGAGTTATGGCGAGACAAAGTACTGAACCAAGTTCTTTGGGCTGTAAATAAAACACTCTACAGATTTTATGGTTGTATTAAGTGCGTAATATACCTCTTAAGTGTAGGCTATACTTTTAGTAAGGTAAGCCCCTTCAGAAATACACATCATTATAGCTTATATTTTGATCTGTTTTTTTTCAGTGTGGAAGCATTTTGTTGTGTGCATTTTACAGCTTGAGACGTGTTAACGTAACGTGAACAACGCCGTTATAGCGCCTTGTGTGCCGAGAAAATGGTTATGGAGTTTATTTTCAAATGCAGCCAAAACCTTTTCTTGCAACAAAATTTTGTAAATTTGCCGTATTTCAGTTACTAACTTAGTCACTTCCTTCAAACATTAATAGTCATAATGTTAGTATATAGTGTCATAATTTCCTTCCCTGTTTTAAATAGAGTCGAAATCGTTATAACGTCATGAAAGGGACCTAATACGCAAATTGTGTCGTTATAAGCGAGTGTTGCTGTAAGGGAGGTGTATTGTAAAAGTGAAGGAAAAATATTTTAAGACAAAATACAGGCCTGTAGGCATATTAATTAAATGTTTACGCTAAGATATATATTTTAAAATTAAATTACAATTAAAATTTAGAAAGGATAAAAATTACTCGTAATTGTAAATTTCCACACAAGCTTACGCTAAAATGTACATTAACTTACATTTAAAGTTTAGGCAGACAAACATTAACATGAGAAGAGGACTGCTCACTGCTACCCTGTCACTTCTCTGTTGCTAAAGATCCCCACTCATTGTCATTGGACAATTGTGAGTTTCATGAAACTCGGTGTAGTGGCAGCTACACTTAGCAGCTCAAGGGTATTTTTTTTTCATTATTCAATAGTTTTCGTAGGATTTGGTGGGAAAAACTCGGTATGGGTCATGCTCACAAATTTAAATTTTTGTGACTTTCGTAAAAATAGGCAACTGGAAACCATACTTTACTGAGGGTAAAGCTAAACTTGTCCCTTAGGGCTCCAGGAGGTTGAGTCTCCCAGAATTTCTAGACAATCGGCACATTAAGGTGGCAAGGTTATCAGCTGTATGCACCGGCCGCCTTTACCCTTCAGGAGAATCCCCTGGTACACATTTCTGTTAGAAGCTGAGTCGACCCCCGGGCCATAGTGCTGCCGCAAGGATTAAGTCAATGAAAAATCCCAATCGAACCCGCAACCTTAAGGCTTGTAGCGTAGTGCCTCAACCAACTGCGCCACCGCGTACGCACTTTACTTAGGGACGTAAATAAAATTCTCTCCGAACCTTCCACACTTATTATTTAATTGAGGTAAAATTCGGTATAAGAAATTTTAACACATTGCTATTTACCATTTGTGAGTTTTCGTAAAAAACCGGTGCTGAAAATGTTGTGCTTTTCATATGGGCGTAAATGGAATTACATTTACGCGTGTACCGTAAAAACGTATGATATTCTAAAAGTAAAGGAACACCTAGTAAGATTAATTTTCGTCTTTTAAAGGGTTAATGTGCTATGAATTATACATGAGGCAAACAAATTACGTACTGTAATTCTTGCTGAAACTGCATAATGTGGCTTGATATCCGTAAGATCATAGTGTATTCTGGCTCTAACATAAAGAAGTCTCGCCTCAAAAAGTGCTATACGTAAGAAGATAGTCTGAGCAAAGCCAAGAGTTTAAAAGACATTAATGTCGAAGTGCTAAGTTCTACGAGACTTCAGAGACTGCGATTTACGTGGAAGGTCGTTACCGCGTGCCCAACAAATAGATCTATCGGAAAGTCCTTGGCTGCGTCGTAGATATTTCCTCTTTGTGGTCTGTTTTACGACACTTTCAGTAACTAACACTATAAAACGTCGTGTTAGGATGATTGGTATGTCATCAATTGGAAAGGATTTGGAAGGAACTGGTCGTACGTAATATAATAGCCTAGGCCTATTGTACTTTCATTTTCTCTGAGACACTCAAGATTACCTCGGTAGCCGGTGGTTCAGCCGAGAGTTGAACTTACCTAATACAAATCTAAGCACTACCGTGGCGCCATCCTGCATTGATGATATTAGTGATTTGAAAATATTGAAGTGCTTTATTAATTGTTACATTTATTAATATTAAGATTTTTTATATTGTTATATATTTCTCATCTTTTAACGCATGCAGTAAAACGCGAAAAAAAGCTAGTTTTTTCATGTTACTTTGTGGCGATATATCGAGAGTGGTGCTATATCGAGTGTGGCGGTAAATGGAAATACTCCATGTTCAGGAATTTCTGTTCACATTCTTTCATTGGCGCTGAGCGAGGGTGGCGCTATATCAGGGGGCGCCATATCGGATTTTGACTGTATTTTGAAGCAAAAAAATATTGGCAAATATCTGGAGTGTATACGTACGTATCTTACTTTTCTTTGTTATAGATGAATATTTCCTGCTATACAAAACAAATGTGCCATTTTTGGCCCTTGATGTCTGTTTCAAATAAGCAGTTGCGGCTGTCTTGTTTAATCTTTAGGTAGTGGGGTACTCTGCTAATTTTGCGTAGAGTGAAAGATGACTGCTCTGCTTGACAGGAAATTCTAATATTTCTGTGGCGCAGCCAAAACACTCTTTGTCTTATGCAGTCGTGTAGTGGATAACAGTATTGCTTATACTCTTAGAGATCCTGGGTTATTTAGACTCGCAAATTGATTGAATTCCTACAGGTATGGAGATCAGGTGCTGAATATGGACCGCGACGTGGAAGCAGAAAATGGCGTAGGTCTGCGGCCGCTCGCTTACTAGGATTGTGGGTTCGAATCCCACCGGGGGCATGGATGTCTGTCTCTTGTGATTGTTGTGTGTTGTCAGGTAGAGGTCTCCGTGACGAGCTGGTCCCTCGTCCAGGGGAGTCCTACCGATTGTGGTGTGTCTAATGTGTGTGATCGTGAAGCGTCGTAAAATGAGGCGGCCTAGGCCCCCAAGGGGCTGTCGAGCCATTAAAAAAAAAAGATGGCAAGAATTGGTTCAAATATGTTGCCTTGTTAATAAAACTAATTATCATTAATATAAACAAAGTCGTGTTGACGGCAACACGTGCTTCTGAACTCTGGTTATGTTGAAGCATAAACTTACAAAATAATGATGAATTGCAGTTACAGTGTTGAGTTAACAGTAGCCTATTGCGTTGTCAACGGCCTTAGGCCGATCGAACGCTGAATCAAAGTTACAGTCACGTTCTTCGCAAGAGAGTTGCGTGTCTGTAATCCTTCTAACCACTACAGTTCCTGGCATTTCATGGTTCTCCCGTGAGGTAAGACATCACTATATATACAACACTGATGGATTAAAAATTCCGGAAAGCACATCCTGGCACTGGAGTAAATCATATTACCCTGATAAAAGACACATAGAAAAAATATTGGCCGAGATGGGATTTATACGAGTAATACTTGCAGCATATCAAGGCATCTCTAGGTGTGACCGGAATTTACAAAAATGCGAGTGTTATAAGTGCGTAAAAGTGTATTCCAGTGGAGAGAGTGTAGGCAGTAGTTCATAAATGCATTCTTTGAGATTGTACATAATTTAAACTGTTATTTTTATTGCAAATACGGATGGTTTGTTTGTGTTTGAGGCTATCACATTGATGCTGCTGAATATGCAAGGTTTGTGTCTTTAGGCAAGCATTTACCAGCATTTTGATGGCTAGTAATTCCGTCATCTTCAGGGTCAAACAGTTAAAAAAGTACGGCGTAACATCACAGAATACTTGAATCTGCAAGCAGATACTAACATACCACGGATCGAACTCCTTCCAGAGCAGTGAAATTTTCATCTTGTTATAATATTCCCGGCGTTCTGAGAAACACGATATGTTATTACTATATTCATAATATCCTAAATCTAGCTCTCTGCTGAGCCACAAGAATCCAGGCCACACCCTTTTTCCCATTTATCCATGATGTACTTTAGTATTATCCTTCCATCCAGCAGTAAGTTTGCCAAGTTTATTATAAATTTATAAATTTTCCCACAGTTCTGCATGGCCAGTCTATCTCACACCTTTAATTTTATCACACAAATGTTTGGTCAATTGGAATGCGACCATAGTTTGTGGATATAGCACAGTGTGCAGGTAGCCAAGCTAATGTACCTATTATGACCTCGATCTATGAAGGGAACTCTTTTGCTGAAGTATACGACTGCATATATAAGGGCGAGGTTGAGTTCGGCGAAGTGCACATGGGACAAATTGAGAAAAAAACTCAAGCAAATGAAGGAAGAGGTTGAAGAGAAACCCAGCTCAGAATTATCGTGAGAGAAAGCTTCTGCAAGAACAGCAGCAAGAAAGCGACTCCGAAAAATATTGGCAACAAATGAACAAGTGCGATTTGGAAAGGACTGGGTGGAAAGTTCAGGAGAGCGACCGGATTTAATTAAATTGGTCACAGAGTGGAAAGCTTTCTAGTATGCAGAACAGCGCTTGTCACCCTACCTGGCCGAATTACGCAGGTAGGCTATTTGAGTCTGGTAATTCGGGAGTCTTAACTAATACGAACTAAACCATGGGATCTGGCCGAAACTGGTCTATTGAATTAGTTCGTGCATTTTAGTGTGAGTAAACGGAAACGATGAGAATTGTTATGAATATAGATGTTCGCCATGCTGATGCATCATCAAAACCACACGTGATAATATTTATGTAATAAATGCGTTACGTGTCACGGTTCACGGGTGCGCGGTAGCTCAGTTGTATAGTTTTGGCCGTGCCATGGCTCAGGCGGTTAGTCGCCGGCCTGTCACCGCGGAGGCCCGGGTTCGATCCCGGGTCAGTCCATGTGGGATCTGTGGTGGACAAAGTGGCACTGGGACAGGTTTTTTCCCGAGTACTTCGATTTTTCCCTGTCAATTTCTTTCCACCGGTGCTCCATTACACGGAAAAACAAGAAAAGAACACCTAATCATCATCTTCATCACGGGATTGCACAGTAAGCCTCAAGGCTGCGGTGCGTCCCGTAGCATCTGCTGCGGGACCGTTAACCACCACAGTTCACGAGAAATTTCCGAAGGACGTAAATGTTACTTTAATGCTTTAAGTAAAAGTGGCCCCTAAAATAAACTAGCGCTTAATGCAAATTGAAATTGGTAATATGTAATCTGACCAAGGACTGGGACTTTTGTGAACACGATAATGCCAACTTTGAATTCTGCAAACGGCAGGACCTACAGTCACTACATGAGCGACCATTACGAATTTTGCTACAGTCTGTATTTATGTAATCGTAAGTTTTTCATAATAATTGCCAGTTATTTCCGTAACGAGAGCGGCCAGATAGTTCAGTCGATATAGCGACACGATACAGGCTCAACGGTTCGGGGTTCGAACCGCAGTGGAGAAGAGAATGTCTGCAAATATCTAGACCGTTCCCAAGGTCCACCCAGCCTGCTGTGCAGTGGTTGCCGAGGGCGTGGTGTTGATCACCCACCCCATCTAGCGCCGAGGTTAAAGAAAGAGTATAGTTCTGCACCACAATATGTGCCTTCATAACATATTACAAGTTGAAATTCACCTTACCTTTACGTTTTTCCCTAAACAGCATTAACTGATTGCTTTTTGTTATGGACACGGCCTATGTTCTCTGTGCACTACGAACTGAAGACATGTGTTTAAAATGTCTTCGAAAAGTTAGACAAGTGTCCCTAAACTTGGTCACGTTTATGCTTTATCTGTCAATGCAGAGAGGAGATGCAGTAGTGCGAAGTAAAGATGGTGTAGTATGTGATTTTGTAATTGCATAGTGCCGTCTGCAGTATCAGTCACAGTGAATGTGGGCTTGTGCGTTGTAAAGAAGGTTGCTTGGCTACTTACGCTGATTACCTTTATGCAACGTTACAGATTTGAATCAACTCCCTTAAGAGCAACCCTTCTTAAGAAGCTAATCATTGCTGAGATAATTATGACATTTTCGGACTTGTACGAAATGGGGATGTCCCTGTACTTTTTTTACAAAAAACTCCCCACTGGTTCCTATCCTGAACCAAAGGAATCTATCAGTGCTTGTGTCTTCAAAGGGAATTCTTCCTTCCATTAGGCTTTCAGACAAAACTCTGTATGCATTTCTTATTCCTCCTTTCTAGTTACATGCACCGCCCATCTCACCGTCCTTGAACGTCGTTATTACTGCTTTAAACTTATTTTCCTTGCCTCCGAAATTTGAGTTTTCCACAGCGCTGATGCTAAAGGTTGGTAGGTGCTAGAAAGAGGTTCTGTGTTTCTCTGAAACGTCGGGTAGGTTAAATTCACCGCTATACATAATATTCAGAAAACCAGAAACCCCCTATTTGCGTTGTTCACCACCGCACTATTTTATTACAAGCTTTTAACATACACGTGTACGACAGTTATGTACGTCCGTCTGTCCGAGTATATCAGCGCTGCTCCTAATAGAAGGATTTCCATGAAATTTTATACTGGTGACTTTAATGAAAATCAGTCTTGAAACTCCAAATTTGGTTAAAACCGGATAAATATATCGGGCACGTTACATGAAGGCCTAAGCAAGTCTTATTGTTGCAGGCGACATAAATGCGCAATAAAAATATTTTTGTGCAAAAATAAATATTGTTATATTGTTGTGACATGTAGGTCAACAATACACACATAAAGCTTTGTTGGGCTTCCATTGTATCAGTGGTTATACGAACGCACGGTAATGTTATGTTGTACGTAGGTCATCTGTCTTGTTCATAATTCTTAATTTGTTAGGTTGTATATTGTTGAAACAGTTGATTTTTATATGAGTTGTGCTCAGCATCCAACCGTTTGAACTTCATGGCTTGCATTAAGTTTTCATCGCATTTGAATACCCTGCTTTTGGTCTTCACGATGTGTTTCTAGAAGTGCACATTCTTGACTTCATTCCACCTGTTTCCACACCCTTTGTTATCGGACCGGCCAAATGTCAAAAGAACCCAGTCAATCCACTGATATGGTATTTTCCGTACTCCTAATTTCATTACGCTCTCTTAACATTATGGTAACACTGCCCGCAGATTCATTACCGCTAATACCAAAACTTACCATTGTACATAATCCTGAGTTAGTTCCATCCACGTTCCATATTCATAACCTTTCCCTTTTATGTTGTCTTAATATTGTCGATCCACATTGTTGGTGTCCAAGATGGCCGTTTTCAAGATGTTTCCCTACCAAAGTTCTGTATGTAGGCTTACTCATTGCCTCCCTAATAGTTTCTACATGTACAACGCATCGTAGCTTCCTAGATTTCATTATCTTAAGGACACAATAATGGGCCGGGATAGCTCAGTCGGTGTAGCGACTCGCTACGGGCTGGACGGTCCGGGGATCGTTACTAGGATCGTGGGTTCGAATCCCACTGGGGGCATGGATGTTTGTGTTGTGTTTGTCGTAAGGACGGTAGTATGGAACGTAAAGTGACATGAAGGACAAAAGGATTTAAACAGTACAAAAATGGATCAAAGAGGAAAAAACCCCGGACAGGCAAAAAAAAAAAAAATCCCGGTGGGGCGAGATTTTTCGCAGCCGTCCAAACCGGCCCTGGGGCCCACCCAACCTCCTATACAATGGGTACCGGGTCTCTTTCCCGGGGGTAAAGCGGCCGGGGCGTGGAGTTGACCACCCACCCTTATCTAGTGCCGAGGTTAAAGAAAGAGTAGAGCTATACCTCTACTCCCCCTCTGGGCCTTCGTGGCCTGTTCTAGGGAGAACTTTACCTTTAAGGACACAATATATAAATGTCAGTGAATCAAAAGCAGGCAATTAGTGATATTGTGTCTAAACTGATTTACACATCAGGCCTTTCAAGTCCTTGAAAATTTTTCGAATTTAGATATTTTCATGTTTGTTGATATTACACAACGTAAAAGAAATATAATTACTGACGTCTGTTACGAAGCAAATTATTACACAGGGATTACAGCCATAAAAGTTGTACGACAGTAATTCTGTGAAATCCCTGTTGTAAGTTGAAATACCAGCGATGCCGATCTGGAGACAGCAGCTTACGCGTTTTGCTCTTTTCACTTTGAAGATTCTCTGCTGATGTAGCCGCAAGATAAGACAGTAATGCATGCACAAGCATTACACATGTTACATTTTTGTTCATATTTTTTTTTATTTGCTGTGTGTATCTCAGTTATATTTCATTTGCACTCCCTATTATTTGTTCGGTATCTTTTTGTTTTGCTGCATTATATGAACTGCAATTTTTTTAAACAAGTTTACTGTTATATCAAATAATTAAACTCATGGCTGTTGTAATCTGAAGTTTCCTGCACACAAAGCAGGCCTTCTGACGTTTTTTCCTCCATCGTGTATTTATTTAGCAGTAGAAGTACAATGACGAGTGAGAGAGATGATGAAAAAAGTGGATATCACAATGAATCACGTATCCTGACTGACTGACTAACTAACTAACTGCTGACTGACTGGCTGACTGACTGGCTGACTAACTGACTGACTAACTGACTGCATGACTGATTGACTAACTGACTGACTAACCGACTGAGTGACAAACAAACAAACTAACTAACCGACTGACTAACTAACTAACTAACTAACCAAATAACTAACT
Organism: Reticulitermes speratus; assembly: GCA_021186555.1. Classification (NCBI taxonomy): domain Eukaryota; kingdom Metazoa; phylum Arthropoda; class Insecta; order Blattodea; family Rhinotermitidae; genus Reticulitermes; species Reticulitermes speratus. Next base: position 27,707,367 of record JAJKFL010000004.1, read on the forward strand.
GACTGACTGAGTGACAAATTAACTCCATGCAGCAGAGTCCTTCCTGAGAAGCTAGCAGGTTGTCAGCTAGTCAAGAAATTCCCCGTGTTTTATGTAACCCGAAGGTTCATTACCGCATTCACAACAGCCCCGCCACCTGTCCCTATCTTGAACCAAACCAAAGCAGTCCATATCTCCGCATCCCATTTTTTGAAGATCAATTTTAATATTGTCCTCCCATCTATGCTTAGGTCTTCCAAGTTGTATCTTTCGTCAGGCCTCCCCGCCAGAACCCTGTCTGCACCTGTCCTGTCTCCCATACGTGCCACGTACCCTGCCCGTCTAATTCTTCTTTATTTGTTCACCCGAATAGAACACGTATAGACTACTACAAAATAAATTTAAGAAATATTTCAAATAAATGTAATTTAATATAAATAGTTACATGGGACAGATGGGGAATGCATACTAAATCTTAATCTAAAAGCATCAAAGGCAGAGACTGTTTGGAAATCTAGATATTGAAGGGCCTGGCTGTTAAAATCGATCTTGAATAACACAGCGCGTGTATGTGGTGCATACTGTCCAGCCGATCGCGCTAGTTGTCTGAGTGCGCGCTGTGACTCGTACTCGAAGTGGGCAGGATATTTACCGTTGTGGTGCAATACAACACAGTTTATCGGTTTTGTAAGTTAGTCATTGTACAATTTTGTATTGTGTGCCGTCGGTTAGGTAAATGTCAAAATGGGAACTGTGGTTTCGAAGCAGACGATTTAAAAAATAAATTTCATTTGAAACTTTTGAGTACTGCTCTTTATTCTTTAGCCCAGTGGTATTCAACCTGGGGTACGCGAAGACATCTTAGGGGTAAGTAAAATTAAAACAATTCTATTATTTCATGATAAACACTGAATATGCAGGGCCAGATTTAGGGTTAGCCACAAGAGACCCGGACGTAAGGACATGCGATTTGGGAGAGCCTTTTTTTTCTCTCTCTCTCTCCTTTATGTGATTCTTATCTGGGCGGCTAGTTTCATTTTATCCCACACAGTGCGTTGGAACGTGACTGAACACTATTGGGCGGGATTAACGTTTTCCCTAATACTGTTTTCACTTCTTTAACCATGCAATGAACCTACTTCAAAATACTGTTGTGGCAATAAACAAACAGATGCACTCCTTCATATTACCTTGTTCTTTGACAATTGCCGCTGCCTTCATTTAATAGCTTGATTCTCCTTTTTCTCATTTAAAACTTATTATTTAATACATTATTTTGGATGTAATTTATTTAATTTATTTTAGATGTAGATTATAGACTATGTATAACTTGAATTATGCATCAACAACTTTGGGGGTACAAAGTTGAAGAGAAACTATATCTGGGGGTACGAGAACAAAAAAGGTTGAATACCACTGCTTTAGCCCCTTCATGACAGGCGGTCGGAACGTCACAGTATCAACAGTGACCTTCACATAACGGAGTACACGCCGGTTTCTCCACTGACCCCTCTGCTATCACCAAGTACGTTATTTTGCAAGAGTACGCCAAACCAAGTGGGAAAATAAACAGTTTTATTGAAGTCGTCTGTCGTTGTTATATTTATGGGAACCTATTTAACAATGAGGCATTAGATAATGTCAATAAATTATGACTGATTAGAATTAATGTGATTTGCCTGTAGAAGAGCAGCGGTTTTAGTGGGCTGGATTCAGCTGGCACAGAACAGAACCCAAGCTGCAGCGCTTTTGAACACGGTGATGAACTTTCGGTTTCAATAAACCGTACCTTAGCGTACCGCCTCCATTATCAGATTGGTCCAATTTCTTGGACTGCCTAGAAGATTATCCGAAACTTTGGTACCTATTACTGTACCAAGATACACGGCGTATAACCTACAATGCAGCAATCTTTGATAGAACCGCTGTTGGGATCTCAAATGTGGCAAGTGAAGTATCCATTCGTCTCCGGTGATACAAGGACTGTCCTCGTCTTCCGGCTCCCACACGCCTCTCATCTCTGTCCACTCATTTTCCTACTCTTAGTTCTATATTACTCCTTGCCACTTCCACTCCATCATGCCAGCTTTGCCTTTGACGTCCTCTTTGTCTTTTCTTCCTGAAGATGCCCACTTTATTATTACACTTGGCAGCCTTTCATATGTCATAGCTGTACGTGTCCGTTCCAGCATAAGTATTTATTTTCTGTGATAACTATAATATCTGGCTTCTTGTCGGCACCCAGTATTTTTCTTATAATTTCATTCTTGACTTTGTTTCTCTCTGATAGTCCAGTTAGTCTCCTTATAAAATTCTCTTCAGTCGCCAGTAATGTCGACATACATTTATGTGGCACTTGCTCTAGCTCTGTTCCGTACGTTATAATAATTTTGCTCACGGCCTCATATATGTTCGGTTTTCTTTTAATTGGTAGTCTTTATCTCAGTGGAATTTAGTTTAAAGCGTCAATTGCTCTGCTTGCATGTATAGTTCTGCTTTTTCTTTCAGAATTCTGTTTACTTGTTTTGTAAATCATTGTAGTCTACTTAAATAAAAGTACATATTGTAACAATATTTTTTTTCCTCTCCATTTTGTGGCTAATCATTTGCTGTCAGAACTAAAATATATCAAATATTTATTAGTTAAGTCAAATTGTACAAAAGGCTGGGTCTGTTCAGCAACGGGATTTTCGCATTTTGCGGCATTTATGTCTAATTTATTATCATTACATGATCTGTCTTACAATAGGTCCACAGCCTCTACCAAGGCGAGTTCTCCGAAGAATGCAATTTATTGCTTCCTCTTTCAATTTACAGTATCTTCTCATTTACTTAAGGCCCACTTGGTAAATGTTTACATCTTCTTTCTCGTCTTCCCGTCCCTTCTATCTTTCCTTCAATAATGTGTTTTAGAAGGCAGTTCCTGCACAATAGTTAGCCGTCCCTCTTTTTATTGTATGTAGGATTTTCCTTTCCTTATATCTAGTTATACAAAAAATATTTTTATTTATCCTTTACCCCAAGCTACCACCGGTACTTCCAATATTAACAGATAGCTCTTCAAGCCTTATAAATCAAATACCTTTTTAAATGTTACAATGTACTTTCTTTTTTCTTATTTTCTATAATTTTTAAACATTACGTCTGTTTTCTTGAACTTCTGTATACTAATCTTCTAATTCATTAAATAAATAATTTGCATCCTTACAAAAATCAAACTATTTCACACTTCCCCTTAGCTGAATAAAACTAAACAGGTAATGTACGTAGGAGTATAACGTAACATTGTGGCGTGTTCGCGTAACCATTGTTTCAGTGGAAACATCAGAATGCATTTTTTGTTTGTTGTTGATCACATGTCACAGTGAACTATATAAAAATATTGAGCGTTGCACAAAAATGCTTTTGTGGCAAATTTACGTCGCCGTAAACGTACGTCTCTCTTCATGCAAAGTGCCCGAAACTGCACTGAAGAAAGAAATGTTCGTTTGCTCGTGGTCTTCTTCAGACCTACAGTTTGGCTAAACGCATAGTAATGACAGATACGTCGTTGCGCAGTTTCTAAGTTTTTGTAATCATTACCGTAAAACATTTTACGAGATCAGAAGGAATTAATTAATTATGAAGCAATAGGTATTAAATATTATGAATGTGTGTCTGTAATTTTGCCTTAGTAATCTGGTATGCAAATCGAATCTTTTCTGCGCCGCATTATATTGTCATCTGTGCTCTTGCTGGCTCTACCACAGTTTTCGGTATTTTCTCATTAACTGTATGATTTGCGAAAGAGATATTGAGCACAAGATACGTGTTTTGATTTTCTCTACAAGTTTGTCTGAAACATTTCTAATTCTAGGATGAATTGAGCGAGATGTGATCATAAATGTACATAGTATTTTATGTAAAATACTATGTACATTTATGTCAGATTTTAGTGACATTTGAATTTTCTGTTCAGATTTTGGTAAAAGTACTTAAATATAAAATTTCATGAAAATCCGTCCAATGAGAACCGAGTTGTTCTACGCGGGCGGACGGACAGACGGACAGAGAGACAGACAGGCATGACGAAGCCAAATTCGCAATTTCACAAAAGCGTTTAAAATTGCATACTTATTCCCACCTACCTATAGTCGTTATATTGTTTCTGAAATCGAACTACTTCCTGCTGATACTCCAGAGAGAGGTGGTTGAGCAAATAACTCACCTGCTTTGTATTCAGGCTTATGGATCGTTAAATCCACTGTGCTTGACCTTTGAGAAGGCTACTTTAACATAAACAACCTATTGATTCCATTCTACACTTAGCACCTGACACTTACTGGCCATATCATCAGTATGTCCTTTATATGAATTGCACAGGACATTGCTGCTCCTTGTTTAAGGAGGGATTGGTGGACGAGTTCTTGAAAGATCTCTTCTCAGTACGCAGATTCTCGAAAGTAGCCATCGCTTCGGTAAACAGGATTTCGAGTGACGCTGCAAGAATCAGTGAATAACATTGCTTCCATTGCTAATGTAGTATGTTTTGATTTATAGCTCATTACTTTAAAGCACCAACCATATGAAAACTGCCAAACAAATCGCTCTAATTTTCTCACGGGAAATACTTTAAACCTCGATGCAAGCTGTTGTAACGTAATTTTTAATATCAATACCAACGTCGATAGGTTTTAATGATGCCTTTGCCGAATTGAACAAATGGGTTATAGCAAAGAAACTTTGGTGAGAAAAAAGGTACCTCTGTGCGTGACATGAAAGGCACAAAGGACGGGTGGAGATACAGCTCCACGCATTTTTAGGCGAAATGCGAAAAGCGACTGCTGGCTTCGTCACGTCTGTCCGTCCTTCTGCCGGTCTGTCCGTCGTTCCCTCTGTCCGCATGGAATAACTCGGCTTCCAATGGACAGATTCTCGTGAAATCTTGTGTCTTGCACTTTCATTAACGAAGAAGAAAAGGAAGCATAAATTCTGACTAGATCCCCTGCTGAACTCAGGGCCGTAACGTGGTGTATACTAGACTGTATTTGTTGACACCGCGTGTTTTCCATCTTGTCACTGTACGATGCGGACCTGCAGTCCCAATAGCTCGACGGGCTGCAGTGTCGGTAATACACAGTTCGCTGTCGAAGTTATGCTTCATTGCAGGCCGCACAGGTGCCGACTTTTCGAGGAAGTGGCACGACTGAGGACGCTCGTGGAAACTGCAGCAGGGTGGGTCAGCCCGCGCAGCGAATCGAACAGAGCGAACGTTACAGTAACACCGTCCGGACCTGCGAATGCCTTTTACATTACGCTGGTACGTTGCGGCAGAATGCTCAAGTCTGAACGCGGCCTTAGGTAATAGTGATAGCAAATTCACATTCATGCATTTTTATTGTACGGTGGAGCTGTGTGTCACGGTTCTGCAACTTTTATTCTGAGAAGCCCAGCTGGATATTTAGCTTTATTTGCAATTAATAATGATACACACTGTACACGTAGGTTTTTAAATGAAGAAGTGGGCTGCGTTGCGTTTGTTGGTGAAACACAACAGTCAATAATGAGCATGGTTATTTTTAGAAGTCAGTTTGCACACAGCTGACTGCTGCTGCTTGCTGTCGATAGGTAACGGCCGACAGTTGGAAGCGCGGAGTGGTGATGACTCATCTAAAGCCAAGCAGGACTTCTAGTTGAAGTAGGAAAGATAACAGCATGGGACGGTCGTGCGGCTCATCCATTCGCTACAAGGGCTTCTTTTTGGTAGCATACCCCATTATTATGATAACGAGATGTGATCATTTTACCGGGCAGCAAGGGAGTGGGTTGTGTGTGTATAAGCAAGCTGTGGTTGTGTCTTCCGTGCAACTGGAGGTTGGAATGGCGCCATATTGCTTTATCGTCTACGGGTTGTGTGAGTATCAGCTGCATGTTTGATACAGTTCTTGGTCTGTCTGTGCCTCCGAAGTGTTAACTTTTTAGGTAATGTCAATTACTACAAAATAGTAGAAGTTATTAATAGTTTACAAGTATTACATTTAGTATACGTAAGTAAATGTTACGTTGATTTATTGGATTTGAGTTCAGTGAGAGAAATGAAATAAAAGTCTTGAAGGGCTAACAAACACAAAGTTTCAAAGCAGCAGAAGGATGAACAAGGTAGGCACTGTATGTATAAACGTAACCTTGTGGGGCGTTCTCGTAACTATTGTTGCCGTGGAAAAACAATAAGTATTAAATATTCTGTGTGTGTGTGTATGCGTATGTTGACGTAATTATCAAGCATGCAAAGCGCATGCGCCATATTATATTAAGTGTGGCCTGCCTGGATGTACCATATTTTCCCACCTTATCTCATGAACGACACAATTTTCGAAAAAAAATAAAAAGTTATTGAGCATAAAATGTGTGTTTTGATGTTCTCTACAACTTTTCTAAAATATTTCTAATTCTAAGAAGAATTGAGCAAGCTATCATACATATTTATAGGTCTTCATATAAAGTACCCTTTATTGTTACCAGATTTTAATGAAATTTTTGTCGACAGATTTCTTAAAAAATGCTCAAATATCAAATTTCATGAAAATCCGTCCAGTGGGAGCCGAGTTTTTCGATGCGGATGAACAGACAGAGAGACATGACAAGCTAATAGTCGCTTTTCGCAATTTTGCAAACGCGCCTAAAAATGATTACATAATTTTTTCTGATAATAAAATACAGATCTGTTGAAAAGCATAAGCACCAGTATGGTGAAAAGAAAGAACTCGTATATTACGCAGACGCGGTTTGCCGTCCCCTGTCGCAGGGGCTTGTTGAAATGGCATTAAAATGAGGAATTCAGTCTTACATAAATTGGGCGTGGAATGAACTTGATGGCTAGCTGCCGTGAGTGTGATCATGTACCCTCATTTTCCATAAAAGTAGGGCAATTCTTTCCATATTCAAAATCTGCCGAATAATAAGGAAACACAGCAGTCTTATGTGGTCTCATTTTTTCTGTCTGTGTGTTCCCTATTAATTTTTGGAACATGTTTACTGGTTTACACCTACTTTGCTCGGACTTTATGCTATATATACCATTCTCACGAAGTTATTTTTAATTTAGGCATCTTCGCTTTTCTGGAATGTTACACAGCATTGATTGATAGCTATTTACCGACTTTTTTGGACAATCAATCGGTCCCATCTTCGAGGGTCAAGTAGTCCCTTGACCCTTGAGACAGAACCGTTACGTTGTCCCGAAACGTCGGCAACTAACTACCATTCAACGCTGAGTGACATCCCAGAAGATAAAATATCTCATTTCACGTATTCTTAATTTATAACAAAAATGAATAACGATCCAGCGGGTAAGTTGAGGCTGAAAATTTTAAAATGTTGTTACTAAAGTTTATTTATCAGGATGTAAAACAAAATGGAAAGTGTATTTAACTTTCGTACCAATAGTGACACAGTGGATTATAAACATAGGTACAAATTCTGTATGGATTATTATTTGCCAATCAACAGTTACATACATGTCGACTGCCAGAAATGTTAATTTTAAATTGAAAATTTTGTGTCTTGTTCAGCCGTTTTATAAATCAGATTTATAAGATTACGTACTGTAGCTACAGAAAATACATGCTTATTTGCACTGGATGCCAAGGTGGGGAAATTTGTTTTGGCAATTATTTTGTTAAGAAAAGTTTAAAAATTATTTTAACTTACATAGAAAACAAATTCACAACTGTACTTATTTACGCATTCCTACAGACATTGATTATGGCCTCACATAGGTCGAAACGCTTATATCAATAATTTGTCTGACATGTGCAATAAATATGGGTGGCTTCATAAACTGTAATTTATACAGGCTTCATGACATTAAAAATAACACAATGTTTTCCTGCAAGTAGTTATTTCGAGAGCCATCAGCTTACTGGCGCCTAATACAGCTCTTGTGCTTTTCTGTGTTTTATTTATATGTACTTAAAATCTGTCTTAATTTAAAAGTCGCTTCTTTTATTTCGTTCAAGGCGGTACTTACAATTTTTATACAGTCATGTCTCCTACTTCTTGAACTTGTACCAACTTGATTTGGTAGCCAGTGCCTCGTTTCTGAGAATAAGTTGAACTATGTTGAACTATGGATCGTATTTAATCCTTCGAGGACTGACATTGTCTCTACTTTACATAGAATTTCACCTTGCAAATCAGGCAACAGAGTTCGTCTCCATTAAACATCACATTCAGGTATTGCTGCTAACTGTGAGAATCACACGAAAGACTGTGTGGGCAGAAGACAGTGTTTGTTATTGTTAAAGCAGGTGGTACATAGAATTACAATTGGGCTTAGTTTTGTATTGTGTATCTTACACCGTGCGCTCCTCGGCTCAAGTTTATTGTTAAGAAGGTCAGTCTGAATCAGCTGAAATTAAACCCAGGAGTCCTGAAGGCAGGATAAGGTTTTATCTCTTAGGTTTTATATACTCACAAGGAACCGACTTGTTTTCTATTGTGTTTTGCCCCACAATGAAGAATTTCTTATTATTAATACCATCGTAATTGTCAGAAGTTATGGCAGATTGTTATAAAAGCAACAACCCAAACGGACATAGTTACTTGAAAAATGTATACATGCAATTACAAAACAGAGAAAGCATAATTTCTATTAGTTCTGTTTCTGCTTTTCAATGAGTTCCGACGAGAAAGTTTACCCATTCGAGGCCGTCTGAACAGACAATCGCAAGAGAACATGTGTATGTGCCTGCCAGCATGTTTCGCCCTTGCTATCTAGGAAGTCTCCATCTTTGAATGGCTGAATTTCATGTCTGAGGTTTTCAAAGTGTGGTCATTGAATCCTGGGGCCATTGGTTGGCGCGGTCATAGCGCAGGTGTCTGAGGTTCTCAGACTGTCATTAGGAGGTCCATGGGGGATGTTAGTTTTCGTTCACGGCCAGTCGAAGGTTTCAAAATCATATCCGTTTTCTTTCACGGCTATTGTTCACGTTTGCATCCCCGTCAATAGTGCCGATCCCAATGGCCGCACGGTCTAAGGCGTGGGTCTGCGGCCGCTCGCTTGCTGGGATTTCGGCTTCGAATCTCGCCGGGGGCATGGATGTCTCTCGTCAAGAGGAGTCCTACCGAGTGCGGTGTGTCTGAGTGTGATCGTAAAGCCTCGACAATGAGGAGGCCCTGGCTCACTAGGGGCTGTTGCGCCATGAAAAAAATATATATCACTGTCAATAAAAGACAATACCAAGGAGTCCAGGTATGTGGTTGCCAAATCATACTTGGTCAGCTTGAATGACGCAACCTTTGTTTTCACCCCTATCCACCAACATGTTTAGCAAATCAGTTTCGATTAACATGTTACTTTTTTTATTCAGCCAATCAAGTTCGATTACTGTTTCTAACTGATCCCTGCTCTTACCGTCTCCGCTCACAGTTTGTAGCTGTCACTGTTCTTATTCTGAGAGCGATATGCAGATAGGTAAGAGGCCCTTCACTTGTTCATGCACTGCCTCGTCGGTGTTCTGACGTCACCACTTCATATCTCGGTCTGGGAGTCAAAGAGGTCACTGCAATTTCGTGATATTTAACTAACTGGAGATTTTGTCAGGATGATGGGAAGGGTGATATACAGTAATACAGGTTGCCTGGTCTGTGCAGTGGAGAGCAAGGGCTTGACTGGGGAATGTAACGTGAAATGATGTTTTATGACGCATGGCACAGTCATTCAGTCTGCAGATGGTGACAGAGGACATGTGTTATTATTCATGAAGTGGTATTATTTAATTCAACACACTGAGACGACAATAAACTGCACCAAAATACTATCTGTTCACAGCTTAAACACGTACATATGATAACCATACTATCTGTTCACAGCTTAAACACATACATATGATAACCATACTATCTGTTCACAGCTTAAGCACGTACATATGATAACCATACTATCTGTCACAGCTTAAATACATACATATGATAACCATACTATCTGTTCACAGCTTAAATCATGTACATATGATAACCATACTATCTGTTCACAGCTTAAACACGTACATGTGATAACCATACTATCTGTTCACAGCTTAACACGTACATTCACAGCTTAAGCACGTACATATGATAAACATACTATCTGTTCACAGCTTAAACACTTACATATGATAACCATACTATCTTTTCACAGCTTAAGCACGTACATATGATAACCATACTATCTGTTCACAGCTTAAACACGTACATATGATAACCATACTATCTGTTCACAGCTTAAACACTTACATATGATAACCATACTATCTTTTCACAGCTTAAGCACGTACATATGATAACCATACTATCTGTTCACAGCTTAAACACGTACATATGATAACCATACTATCTGTTCACAGCTTAAACACGTACATGTGATAACCGTACTATCTGTTCACAGCTTAAACACGTACATATGATAACCACACTATCTGTTCACAGCTCAAACACGTACATATGATAACCACGTGAAAACCTAACCAAGTATCTGTCTGATCTGTACAGGCACAACGAGTGTTGGAGTGCGCCACTTGGAATGATCTTGTTGAAGTCCCCAATGTGAAATTTCACGTATTTCCATGCAGTGGGAGCCACGGACAGACGGACAGACATGACGAATGTAATAGGCGCTTTTCGCGACTGTGCGAACGCGCCTACAAACTGCTATGTGTAACCGGTTCATAAGTCTGTTTAAGGTACATGCTACACAAGAGAGGCAATATACTTATAAACGTAACAATTGAAGCGCTTTCGCGGAACCATTGTTGCGGTGAAAAAGCAATAAGTATTAAATATTCTGAGTGTGTGTGTGTGTGTCTGTAGCCTTAGTTATCCAGCACGCAAAGTGCATGCGCCGTATTATATTGTCATCTGTGGCCTGTCTGGCTCTACCATATTTTCCCACATTATCTCATAAATGGCATGACTTTCGGAAAAAAAATGTTGAACATAAAATGTGTGTTGATTTTCTCTACAACTGTTGTCTGAAAAAATTTTCATTCTACGAAGAATTCAGCGAGACACTTTCATAAATGTACGTACGTCTTGATGTAAAGTATCCGCTATTCTTGTCCGACTTTAATGAAACTTGAATTTTTGCCACATATTTTAAAAAAATACTTAAATATCAAATTTCATGAAACTCCTTCCAGTGGGAGCCGAATTGTTCCATGCGGACGGAGAGACGGACAGACAGACAGGCATGACGAAGCTAATAGTCACTTTTTTTAATTTTATGAACGCGTGTGAAAAAGGTAGCGACGTCACCTGAACTCGCAACCTTCTAACTACAAATCCGCCAATTAACCCCTAGGCCACGCAGAATTGTTGGATGTAATGGACAGAAGATAGCGGTCAGGAATAGAGAACACGTTTCTGTCGATTTTATCTGCAGTTTATGAGCGTGGGGAGGTACTGCTGGGTGATTTTGCTTTGTCAGGAAGTGTTTATTCTCACAGAGTTGAAACTAATCTGAGACGACTCGATCGCGCTGTCCCTTTGTTACGAGAATCAATCTGCAAACGAACGTGACACAGTACGAATAGAATAATAAGAAAAATGTATAAACTTGTAAAGCATTATGAGAGCAGTAAGGGCGAAAGCGAGATGCGCACATGCAACCTCCTGGCTACAAATCCACCACCTTACCGCCTAGACCACGGACAACCACCGGAACCCGCGCACTGATATTAAAAATACGATAAGTCGTACTGATTGGTTTTTTTTTGCCAGGAATTCATTTTCCTCCTCTGAGCCTCCCTGTGATATGAAGACTGGTGTTTAAAGTGATATAATTTTCCCGGTGTTTTGAAACTGCTCTGTTTGTGCCCTGAAAATTATACTGTACTCATAATACAATTAATTTTGGTTTAATAAGTTGTGAAATTGTAGGCAAGATTCAGTTGTTTCCGGGTAGGACCACTAAGCGCGTTTCGCGAACAAGGTCATTAAACATTATGTTTTAGAGACTGAATTGTTTTATCCAAGCAAACTCAAACAGGGAGACCCGGAGGCCTGCTAATGCGTCAAGGCGTTAAAGTGGTGACATAAGTTTCTAGTGATTGTCATCATTTAGAGGTGGGACGAATCCTAAATTTGCTCGAATCCGAATCCGAATCCTAAAAGGTTCTCGAATCCGTCGAATCCCTCGAATCTCGAATCTCTCGAATCCTTCATATAAGAATAATAATAAGAAAAAACTAAAGGGAAAAAGACTTAGTTCTATACCATTTAGTATTTATTTTAAAATTAAAAGTTTTTATTTGAAGCAAAATTTAAAACTGTGTTTAATGAAAAAACACATTTAAGAACACAGTTTTCAAAAATATACCTATATTATTCATTAAGAAGATACAAATAAATGAAATAATAATAAATATTAATTATAATTATAATAATAATAATACAAATAATATTTGAGTAACAGGTCACATTTTTGACATTTGTGTAGAGGGAGGGGATTATTTCAAGAGTTAATATATCGTAGATAAACAGTAAACGCTAAACATGGAATACTAAATTCTTTCCAGAAAATGAAGAAAAATAAAAAACATGTTTATTTTAAGAGTTAATAAAAATTAAAAACACTAAACACTTAACTCTTTCATGGCAATCTAAAAGAATCAGAAACCTTTAATAGAGATTTTTATTTAAGAACACTAGCATTCGAACTCGCTCTGGGTCTAGCCTACTTCGTTTTTTATCAGCTATGATACCTGCTGTACTGAATAGTCTTTCTGATATTACTGTCGATGGTGGTGTGATTAAAAACTTTTTAGAGAGTTTCTTTAAATTTTGATATTTTCTGTTGTCCTTCCAGTATTTAAAGATGTCCGCAGATGGTGGAAGCAGTGTTTCTGCTAAGTAAGCATTTATTTCTTCTTCAGGAGACAAACTATAACTTTGCTCAGTGCTGGTAGATGGTATCATCAATTGAGAATAGTAACTCCACATGCTATGAACTCCTTGTTGTTCAGTTGGCGATTTTTGAGTGGTATCTCTTTACTTTGTTCTGATGACTGCAGATCAGTGTCATCTGCTTGCAAAATACTAATATCAGAAATTTCCATGGTCAGTGTTGATTTAGCTTGCTCAAGGTTTTCTTTGCTCAAAAATACACTTCCTTTGAATCGGGGATCCAGTATAGTACCAAGAGCATGCAATTTTTCTGTTTCAACAGACTGATAGCGCCTTTTTAGAGATATAAGCAAGTCATTTCGAAAAAGCTGTATGGAACCTAAATTGATTTGAAGTTTTGTAGAGCATTAATGGTGCTATTCACTAAAGGAATTATTTCTGAGACTGTTACTTGACTGGAACTGGCCACAAATGTAGCTCTATCGAACACATCTAGGATTCGTATCACTTCTTCTATAGTTGTCCACTGTCGAGCACTAAGATTTACCTGAAAATTTAAGTCTGAAGCAGATAATAAAACAGCTTGCTTTTGTTCCATGAGACGAGTGAGCAAGTGAAGCTGAGAATTCCATCTTGTCGGTTCGTCTTGTATCAAACGATGAGGTTTAAGACTTAATTTAGCTTGAAAAGCTCGTAAGACTTTCATGGCTTTAGAAGAGTGCTTGAAATATCCCACAATACTCCGGCAGGCTGACATTATTTCCTTAATTTCACTGTTGTTAAGTAGACCATCTTTGATAACTAATTGAAAAGTATGAGCCAGGCATGGCAAGTGGTCAAAGGTACTGCGTTCTAAAGCTGCAACCATATTCGGACCATTATCTCTCATGAAACACACAACTTTTTCTAAGAGATTCCATTCTTTCATAGTGTCGGTTATGAAAGTTTCTATTGAAGATGCTGTATGTGAAACTTCTGCAAAGGGAATGCATTCTAAACACAAGTGATGATACTCAAAGTTTTCATCTACGAAGTGAACTGTCAAACTGAGGTAATCGTCAGAAGATGTTGATGTCCACATGTCTGTTGTGACTCCAATAAACTCGGCTTTTTCTAAAAGTTTCTCAACCTTTATTTTTTCTTCTTCATACATCTCTGGAATTACCTTATGGGCAAAATGTTTCCTGCTTGGGATAATATATCTTGGCTCAAGGTGATTTATCAACTTTTTAAAACCTTTATCTTCCACTATGGACAATGGTTGATTATCTTTGCAGATCATTTCGGCGAGTAATCTGGTAATTGTTTTAGCTCTTTTGTCTCCAGGCTTAAAATGTTGCATTTCATCAACAAATTCTTTCAGAGTCGGTTGGTTAGACGATACTGCTTTGCTTTTTATTGGGGGTGTTTTGAAAGGGCTTTGTTCTCCATAGAAAGAAGCTGCTGAACGTGGTGTAGAAGTTGAACTAACTGATGGAGGACTCCCAACAACAGCTGGATCATCTGGGTCATTATTGTCTTTGAATGGAGAGTCAACTCTGACAGTCAAGGAGCTTAAGGTTGAAGCTGGAGTCAGTAATGG